>CM060179.1:60639429-63384429 GCA_030549775.1 Tamarix chinensis | reverse complement strand
TCTACCTCCACCTCTTTCCACCTCTCTCCACCACCCTCGGCCGCCGTGCCAACCACCGCGCCCCGCCGCCCCTTGCCACGCCACCACCCTCATTCTACTTCCCTTCACCTGCTGATCCTTCCCCCACCTCAAACTTCTCATTTCCTCCTCCCATCTAACCTCCACCTGAATCTTTCCCTCTCTTCTCCTCCTCCACCGCCACCGCCGTTGCCGCCACGCGCCGCCGCCAGACCACCACCGACCCTAGGTGGTCTTCCACTCATCCTAAACCTTAACCTTTATTTTATATAGCTACTACTAAGTCTAACTAATATTAATGTTATTATACTTATTATCATCATTATTATTATTCCTTTCATTATTATTATTAGTATTACTTTTATTATTATTAATATTACTAATATTATTATCTCTGTTATTAAAGTTATCATTTTTACCAACACCATCATCCCTTCGAACCTTAGCTTCTATTATACTTAAATTTAGTGTTATTATTATAATTATTGGTATTAACATTATTATTATTAGTATTATTATTATTCTTACTATTATTATTATTATCATTATCACCCTTAGGAATAGTTACTTGTAATATTGTGACATTATAATATTATTATTTCAAAATATAACGTCATTAATAGACTTGGCCTTAAAACGCTAGGGTTTCTATCACTAGACATTAGTGTCACTATTTTATTAATACTAACACTATTTTCCTATAGCTAGCATAAACCCTATTACTACAAGATTAGAACTAATGGATTTAATAAAATAAGTGTAACAATAAGTATCAAAATAAATACATTTTGACTACTAATATTTAGTATACTAATTCTAAGGTAAAAACCCTAGTTTTTGTATAATACCATCTTTAGTAATAAAAACTCTAATCCTAAACTAGAATAAGGAATTATGGTACTTATAAGGGAAACTAATACTTAGCATTTCCCCCTTTTATAGGTAATCCCGACCAAAGCCCTAAGGAGTTAGAGGAGCGTGCTCCAAGCCCGGCGTCGCCTTAGGTAAGGACGAAGCTAATAGCCTTGTGCTATGTGTGACATGGATGTGTTGAATGTTTTGTATGCCATGCTATGCCATGTATTATATGATTTGTGGATAACTTGTCTCATGTGTAGCGCAGCTTGGAGATTGAGGTATGTTGTATGTGCTTCCGTGACATGAGCATGACATTTATATGTATGATTTTTATGATGTATTATGTTATGGCCCTCTAGGACATGCATATTAGGATAAATGGTAATATGAGTTGGGAACCATCATGGGAGTCTTGAAGTTTGTATGATGGTATTAATGTTCTAGGGCGGTACTAATGGTTCGCATGGTGGTATTCAGGTTTGTATGGTGGTATTTGTGATTTTATGGAGGTATTAATGGTGTATGGTGGTATTAGGGTTTGTATGGTGGTATTATGGTCGGTATGGTGGTATTAGGGTTTACATGGTGGTATTAGGGTTCATATGGTGGTATTAATGATTGCATAGTGGTATTAATGGCTTATGGTGGTATTAGGGTTTGTATGGTGGTATTTGTGATTTTATGGAGGTATTAATGTTGTATGCTGGTATTAGGGTTTGTATGGTGGTATTATGGTCGGTATGGTGGTATTAGGGTTTGCATGGTGGTATAAGGGTTCGTATGGTGGTATTAATGATTGCATAGTGGTACTAATGGCTTATGGTGGTATTAGGGTTTGTATGGTGGTATTTGTGATCTTATGGAGGTATTAATGTTGTATGGTGGTATTAGGGTTTGCATGGTGGTGTTATGGTTTGTATGGTGGTATTAATGTTGGTATGGTGGTATTAGGGTTTGCATGGTGGAGTTAGGGTTTTGCATGGGAGTTAATGATTGTACGGGATTAGGGTTTGGAGTGATTAACTCTGGGACGTTGTGATTAAGTAGGGTTGGAGTAACTAATCGTGATTGTTGAGGATAATTAAGGTTTGAGATGGCTAAGTATGGTGGTTATGGTAAAATAGGGATAGGAGTGGTTAACCACGGGTTGTTGTGGACAATTAGGGTTGGTTATGGCTGCTTAGAGTTGTTTGGCGTTCTCATGTGTATTATTGATTAATGTGTAGTTAGGAATGTGGAATTTTATTGTTTGGGATGTGTAAGGCAGAAAGAGAATGATTTACGCATATCCATGGTGAAACCTTCTGAATAAGATATGTTAAGACACTAACCACTTACAGAGAAAGATGTTGAGCCGGACCCAGTCCGGTCCACCAGCAAATAATAGTGGCAGGGTATGTTACCCTCGTGACCGGTCCACCGGCTATAATAGTGGTAGGGCATGGCCCTCGTGACCGTTCCACCGGCTATAATAGTGGGGGATTCCATGCTCAACAAACTAATTAGAATGATGATAAGACATGGGAAAGATACTAATATTTACAGTGGAACACCTTGTGAGTCGGGGCCAGACCGGTCCACCGGCAAATAATAGTGGCAGGGTATGTTACCCTTGTGACCGGTCCACCGGCTATAATAGTGGCAGGGCATGGCCCTCGTGACCGTTCCACCGGCTATAATAGTGGGGTTCCCGCACTCATATGGACTGATAAGGACGATGATGTGAACCGATTATAATTATCAAAGACCTGATGAAAAAGTTATCTGGTTCGTAACTTGAATTGTTTATCTATGTTATTGCATGTTATCTACGTAATTATGCTATGTCTGCTATGTTGTGTATCTTGGTGTGTGCCTTAGCTCGTCTGTTACCTTACTCAGTACGTAGCGTACTGATCATCCGTTTCATGGGTGCTGCTCATTCCCACGAGCAGAGTGCCCATCTGACCTTGTGCAGGTAGGAGACCTCGTGTTCAATTCCTACGATACCTACGAGGCATAGGGTGGGGCCGAGTGTTGAGCCCATCCTGGTTGGGGCCGAGAGCGAGTTGGCTGGACTCTTTTATGATCCTCGCTTTCATCTATCGTAGTTTTTCGTATTTTTATTATGTTCGTATTTTGGAAGTGGAACCTTTAAGTTGTAATCTTAACGACATTTTGACGATGGTTGATATCTTGTTTTCATGGATGCTTCATGATAACGATGCGCTTATGTTTTGATGATTCTTATTTACGATTTCCTGGTTTAGCCTTAGCACTTAGCATCGGAACGGTAGGAGTGAACCGGTCTGGTGCCAAGTGTGGCGGTAACACTCCCAAGTTATGGTTTTAATTCTTTCGCTTCCGCTAAATCTGTTGATTTAAACGAAATTTTTCAGCAGTAAATTTGGGGGTGTTACACTAGCTCCAATAGATATTCCATTATCATCCTCAAGGGGAGTTTTAGCATCCACTTCTTCCCTTTCCACCTCCCGTACACCTCCAGTGTCCCTCCCTTAGGCCATGTGACACTTGCTAGTGTCCATGATCTCCTTCTTATGACATTGACATGCTTATCTCCATAAAGCAATGATAGAAGATCATAAAGATTGAGTTGCATTTGAATCACTCTCAATTTTAGCTTGATTTTGTACCGCATCATCAAGATCACATGGACACTCCTCTAGACACTACTTCTATCCATGATAACCCTACCCCCTCTCATGCAACTTTCAAGATTACTCCTTCTATTGAACATGTCCTTTATGCGTCCCTCATTGAGTTTTCACAGATTAAATGTGTTGTAATTGAATAAGCTAACTCTGAGGACACTATCATCAATGACCTAGACATTTGGACCATGCCTACTATCACTGCTTTAGCTGCACCATCAACATTGCCCTCCTTCAATCTTTTAGGACCAAGACTTGTCATTCCTAAATCTTAGTTTGTTTTAGGTTTAGCTTAGTTCATTTTAGATATTTCTTGTGTATGTTGTATATATTTTCATCTTATATATCACTAAATTCCACTTATTAATGTGAAATTGCTCTTTTTTGCTATCTTTTATATCTCTAATTTCTAGATGCATAATCACGTAGCTTGTTCTTTCACTCTTATACGAACACACTTGCCTCATGCTATCATCTATGTATTACAAATGGGGAGTATTTTTTAACCTCCTATAATGTCTGCTTATGTTTACTTCATTATATAAGCTTGCTAAGGGGGAGTTCTCCCTCCCCGATGGGTGATTGTTTTATCTTTTGTTTGCTTCTAGGATACTCCCTTTTCGAAGAATTTGCTGAGGTCTAAAAGGAGGAGAGAATCCAAAAGGTTTGTATTAAAAGTTGCAAAACTAGTAAATGTTTATCTACCATGCATTTATTATTCTTTCGAATTTACAATTATGCACTTTTTGTTTGTAATCATGAAAAAGGGGGAGATTGTTGATGTCAAAGGTTAAGCAGTATCATTATATTTGTTTTGATGATAACAAATAGATCTTGATAAATAATGCATTTTCTTAAGTGTGCATTTACAATAATCACCTTATTTCACCTAATGCATACTCTAAAGGTGAAAAGGTAAAAGAGCAGTCAAAGTCTTAAGTATTAGAAGACAACACATGAAACTAACCAAGACTTTTGTGAGTCTTAGGTTTCTTGTAAAGAGTTAAGTTGAGAAAAGTTCATATTTCAATTAAAAATCTTTAAATAACTTTGTTGAAAAATAATTAACTAGATTTCATTTCCTAAACTATTTAAAATCATTTTCAAAAAATAATAAAAATGATTGGTTCCAGTCAAAACTAGTTGATTGGTCCTCAAACAAATCAACTACTTAAGTTTGATCAAAGGCATGGGTTGAGCTAAACTCAAATGGATTGATTGGTGGATAAAACCAATCAATTGGTTATCCCAAAATGATAGACTTATTTGGAAGACGATTGAGTGGTTTGACCAACTATTCTTTGGGTTTCACATCTGCAGAAACCCATTTGTCTCTCTTTAAATACATTGACTGGTTATGCCCAATTCATCGACTAGTTTGCTGAAACTGATCAACTTATATGACTAACCAATCCATGGGTTTTACTCTTGAAAAAATCTATTCATCTCTATTTACACACATTAAATTATTTTGCCAAACCGATCAACTAGTTTGCTGAAATGTATTGACATGTTTGACTAACCAGTTCATGGGTTTTACTCTTGTAGAAACTCATCCGTCTCTATTTACACACATTGAATGTTTCTAAAAAACTAATCAAATAGTTTGCAAAAGCTAATCGATTGGTTTGGCCAACAAGCTAATCTATTCATTCTTACATCAATTGGTTCTACCAAACCGATTGACTGGTTTGCTAAACTGATCAACTAGTTTGACCAACCAATCCTTGGGTTTCACTCTTACAGAAACTATTTCTTCTCTACTTAAATAAATTAATTGACTTTTCAAAATTGATTGAGTTGTTCATAATTGATTGACCAATTCAAAAAAATTACTCGATTTGCATAATAAGCACTTCGACTGGTGTTACCATACCATGTCACCGTTCACAAAACAATTGTGTACTATGCATACTTTATTGACTGATGTACACAATGGTAACTTCAATTTTTGTAAAAAATAACCATTTGATTGGTTTGACATGCTGATCGACTGGCTAACAATCAATTGTTTGCCCGTTGGGTGAAATAGCTTCTTTTTTGTGATTTTGTATCTAACGGCTAAATGACAAAATAAACCCTTATAAATAAGATCCTATACATTTATTACAACTACTTTTATGAACATTGATTATGAAATTAATCTCTTACTCTCAAATCAATCAATTACTCACCTAAAGTTTTAGAACTTTCATAATTCAGAGCTTTTATTGAAAAGTGTTCTTTTCTCACTTCTCTTAGCTATAAAAGTTCTCCAATTTTAATATATCTCATTAAATATAGCTATATTATAGCACATTCAATACTCTACACTTTTATATCTTATATTCTTGGTGAGAAATATTTTTAGACTCTGGTTGGTTCTGAGAAAATGAGAAGGAAAGAAAAAAATCAAGTGGAAAATACTTGTATACTATTTGGTAGCCCAAAAAATTAAGCAAAAAGAAAATAGATAGAAAAATAAGAGGAAAACTTATATAAGTATATTTTCCATACCCAAATCTGAGGAAAATAGAAAAAAAGTGAGGAAAATTTATATTACGGTGCTTGACACTTCTCTAACAAACTTGCCCTCTTCCCCTCCGCCATCTATAATGTCAACAATCTTCCATCTCCTTCGACCTTCCTATAACCTCCGATGCTTATTATTCAAGCTAGTCATCCATCCATTTCGAGTTTCATGCTCCTTATTAGTATTCCTTCATTACGACCAGCTTGGTGTGAACATGTAAGTTTGTGCTACTATGATTTAATCTCAGCTACTAATTTCATGCCCCACTATAATGAATGTATTCCGCTTCGTGAACGGTAATTCTCTGGCATACTTCACTGGAGATATGACATTATTCTTGAACACATATGCATAAGTATCTTTTAGATCATCCGGAGAAAGACAAACATTGCTATCTATCGATACGATGACCAGCACCTCTCAATCTAGAATCAGAATCGACGTAGTCTTGAGAACATACAAACTGTTTTACGACGTGGATGATGATGATATATTAATCAGAGGGTAAGGTCGGCGAGCGTCTTGAGTTTCATAAAAGACAGTGGTGGTCGCTGGTTCTGGTGGATTGGATTATGTCAACAGATGAGAAGGATGGATGCCCGATGGAAGTAGTGGCTGAAAATATATGGAATTGATCTATGAACCCACCAACTTTATTTAACTTATTTATTTTTTCATTTAATTATTCTTATGTAAAAATAAATAACTTAGGATGGCATTATAACAATAATAATAATTTTCTATGTTTGATGTCATGTTTGAAATTAAAAGGAATATGAATTATTTTGTATATTTTTAGATTTATTTAGGAATTATTGTAAGTTATTTATGTACTATTTTAGAATGTTTCTAAAAAAATTGAAATCAGTATTGAGTTTATAGAGTTTTATGTTTTTTTTTTATAGAAACTTTATTAAATTTTTTATATATCAATATAATATTTTTAATTTTTATTAAATATATAAGAGTATTTAAATAATAGTAGTTAACTTTCCTTAAAATTTTCTTTCTATAAACTAAAAACCAAAAACACTTTCCAAGATTTATATTTTCCACAAAAAATTTCCAACAACCAAACAAGGAAAAAATAATTTCTTTTATTTTCTTTCATTTATTTTTCTTTCCTTTTTATTTTCCTTTCCTTCATATTTTTTTCAAATCAAACGGAGCCTTAACGACAACCTCCTCTTAGAAATTCATTTAAAGGGGATAATGAGTATTTGCCTATCATTCTTGAGATATTCATGTGGTGAGTCTATAGAATATATAGAGGTGAAGTTGTAAATACCTCTTACATAGTCATTGATATAGTAAGACACATAAACTGAGAGAAGAGTGATCATCAATAAAACATGTCACTATTTCAAAATTAAAAAGGGAGAACCTTTTGGTAGTGGATGTAAAGAGCAATTTACTCTTGAAACACTCTACATTATGTGTTAATTTTTATTTTATCTTTTTTATTCCATAAAACCTTATTCACCCCCTCTAAGGTGTTTTTCATTGCTAATGTGTCTCTTGATTACTGGAGTAGTTGAGGATGTCGTCGGTAAACACCATGACGAACTGATCCAACAATGGTCAAAATATATGATTCGTAAGGGAAATGAATTCTACTGGAACATTTGTGAGTCTAAAAGGTGTTACTTTGAACTCATAATGGCCATATCTTATCCAAAATGTAGTCTTAGGTATATCTTACTCTACTATCCTTAATTGATGGTAGCCAGACCAAAGATTAATCTTGGAGAATACATTAACTCCCTTTAGTTGGTCGAATAGTTCATTGATCTTTGTTAATGGATAATGGTTATTTACTGTAACCTGATTCAACCCTCAATAATCAATACAAAACCTCAAGCTCCCATCCTTCTTCTTCATAAACAACACTAGTGCTCCCTATGATTCCCTAATATCTCCGCTAATCGGGCTTTGAGCTCTTTCATCTTTGTAAGTTCCACATGGTATGGGGCTTTAGATACTAGTTCTATCCCTAACAATATGTCTATAGTAAAATTGACATCTCAAACCAGTGGAATTCCTATAATATTATTAGGGAATACATTATGATACTCACGGATCACAACAATTTGCTCTAATGGCATCTCAACTACTTTGGTATCTTGAACACTACAAAAGAAATGTGGATACCCTTTTTGAACAAGGATAATCATCACGATTGCCAACATAATCTTTCTAGAGGGGTTAGGTTCACACTTATGATATGAGATCATAACACCCTTTGTTCCTTATAGAATCAAATGTTCTTGTGCATAATCTATCAACACTCGATACTTTTCCAACATGTCCATTCTGACAATTATATCGAAGTCACATGTTTTAAGCTTCATGAGGTCTAATGGGAATTCTACTTCCCTAACCATCAATGTTACCTTTTTATATAATCTATAACATGGCATGCTATCTCCAAAGGATAACATAATAGAAGTGGAAATGTTAATAGAAAGAAACAAAAAAACTCTAGCTACGAATGGGAATGATAAAAAAGAGTGTGATGCACCCGAGTCAAATAATATATATGCTAGAAATGTAAAGACAATAAGCATACCAGTCACTACATCGACCTAATGCTCTATCTCTGACTAGCTAATAATGTTTAGGCGCCCTCAGGGAGGAACTCCCACAACACTGTTTGATCCCTCCCCCTATAGAAAATTGGGGCTTATGTCCTCTAGACTAACTAACTAGACTAGCAACACTAGTTGGTGAATGAGGAAACCTCAAAATCTATGATTGTTGCTGCTTAATGGATCTGATGCTTTGAGCTCATGTTTAGCCTCTTTGAACACTACCTCCTATGATGCAAAACTTATAGGCTCAATTTAAGATCATGAAAAAACTATGGAAAGCCAACTTGTTGCCTCAATAATCTACTTTTGGGTGATCTATCTCTAGGATTCCTCTCCTCGACGTCCCTCAAACTGAACTCAAACTTAGAGTACCGACCGCATACTACTACCATACTTCCTCAAAGTAGCATTTCTTCCTATCTCTAGGATGTTGACAATCCTCAACTTTTATTTTGCCTCCTAGTTGGGTACTCTAAGCTTAGATAACTTGGGAAGCTTCCAAATAATGCTCATACATTCTCACCATATCTAGTGGAGTAAATCCCAATCCAGTGGAGTAAATCCCACTAGCAATCTTGGTATCTATTTCCGAGGCTAATATTAAAATAATGGACTTGCATCATCTCATTGGCTTCCACCTCTGGAGAAAACTTGACCAAGTCCTTGAATATCATGTTATACTCCTCTATTGTCATGGCTCCTTGACAAAGGGCCATGAACTCATCATAATTCCACATACGGAGATAAGTGGGGTAGAAATGGGAATGAAGCACATCAAGGAATAATCCCCAACCTCTAGGCTCTCCACCTCTCCATTGGATGCTCCTCCACTAGGAATCCACTCTTCCCCTCAAGTAGTACACTACCACATTAAGCCTCTAATCTACAGGGTAACCACACACGATGAAGGTCTTGTCTATGTCTATGACCCATCTCTGTATAATTTCCGGGCCCTCTTAACCCTCAAACATAGGTGGGTGATGATACCTAGCCCTCCTTAGCCAATCTTTCGAGAATGGTGCGGGTGTTGGTGTTGGTCGTGGCTATGGTGCTCAAATATAGATTTCTCGGTATATTGTGATGGTCTCTATAAATGCCTTGATACACTTGTAATGACAATTAATGACCATCGATTCGTAAAGGCTATGAATAATCATAACTAATTTATCACTTACTATTAATACTAGCATCATAAATCATTAGAAAAGCTATCTACAAAATATTCCCCTAGCCCAATCTTGCTCATGGACATGCTAGGTTTGAAAAATCTTTTCTCCAACTAAGTACTTAAAGGATTTCGGCAATCATTTAAAGAATTTAAAAAATCACCCTAATACCAACTTGTGATGTTGGCTAGAAATGTTAAGAGTAAACAAAATTTCAAAATAAAGCTCTTATGCCAACCTATAACACCCCTTTTTTTTACTATTGAAAATTTTCATTTTGAAAACTTTGTGGAAAAGGAAAACCAATAAACATTTAGGAAAAATGAGGTGTTACTACCATACCTAACATAGGATAGGTGCTAATTGCCAATCCCATGTGAGACACAAGGCTAAGAAACTAAAAAATAAAATAAAATCCATAATAGAGTGCACTAAAACTGGTTAGATGATATAAAAAGGAAAACTTCCAAGTACAAGATCTCAACGGTTTGAAATATTTAGTATCCGAGGAAGAAAATTTAACTAGAGTATAGGGTTGAAATTATAGAAAACAAAAATTCAATGAAACCCTAAACTTTAGTCCATCAAGGACCTCTCAGAGTCTCTGAATATCCACACTCTTAAACCCCATTCCCCACATAAGATCAACCAACTAGTGCCCTTCCCCAAAAACCTACACATGGACGTCTGTTCATGGGAAGGAGTAGGTGACCAAGTAAACAAACACATTAGTACCCTTAGTACTAAGTAATCAAAGTTACCTAATTAATGGAGCTATCAACACATAACATATGCATACATATAATACATATGAACAATTCCAAGGATACTTCATACAAATAGGATACATGTTCTATCATGATCACATTAGGCATAGAAGGTTCATACCATATATGACTAATCATGCTCAATGCCTTGGTACTACATCATGGATGCTGGTATACATATAAAAATTTGAATAATTCAATTAATAGTAAGGTTAAATTAATCCAAGCATGCAAGTTCTTCCATAGGCCATCCTCTATATCACCATTACTTTTCCTTGACTCTAGTTTCTCTTAAACCACATTCTTATGCAAAACACTTATTCCAATTATTTTCTAAATACTAATTATAATAATAATAATTATTATTATTATCATCATCATCATCATCATCATCATCATCATCATCATCTAGCAATGGACTGTGCACCACCCTATGGTCTCACTACCCCATGGTCTCACATAACATGTAAACCTATCTAAACCAAGGGACATGAAGTCTAGGTTGAAGCCAAGTAAATGAAAATGAACATAAGTTTGGGTCAAAGCTAAGTAGAAACCAATAGACACAAGTCTAGGCTGAGGAAAAAAACCACCTAGGTAATTAGACCCTTTAGTATTGATATCCCCTAGTACATCATTAGTGTCTAGAGTAGGTAAGGCACTAAGATCTACTAGGATCCCGTTGAATGCAAAACACAAAGGCTCTAATAATGCCTGAAGGTAGACTAACCCCTTATAGCTATTTGAGGATCGGGTAACCCAAACCCATACAACACTCGATTTTCTTTCACTTTTTGTGATTAATATATTGTTCTTAAGGTTACATGACCATATAAGGCCCAAAAAATACTCAAACGAGACATCCATATGCTCATTCCATATTAACCCTTACTATTACCAACTATGTGTGGAATTTACATTAATGCTTACTCAACAATAACCAATTTCACGAGCTTAATAAGATAATTTATTGAATTTTGTTTCCCTTTTTGAGACATTAGATATTTGCTCAGGTTTACCCTTTTAGAATTTTATAATGACCATTTAGTATATCATGCATCATGATTTATTTAATCTATGCATTATGTTGTTAATCCATGTCAACATATGTATGTTAGCCATAAATAGTCATATAACATTGTTAAACATGATCTTAAAGCATATCGAAGGTGAGAAATCAAAATTACACAAATTAGCATAACTAGTCATTGGTTGTACCAACCAATTGATCTATTAGGCAAACCAGTCAATCTATTTGGGCTCATTGTTTGATGTTTTTCTCGACCAGACCTAAGGTTCCCTCAAAATCTGTTGATCGGTTTGAACAAACTAATTGACTGTTCATAAACCTATCAACCAGTTATACCAAACAAGTCTATGAGTGTAAGTAGAGAGCAAGACCAAGGTCACCACAAACCTACCGGTCGATGGGTTGGGTCAACCAGCCAACTATTCTAAGGACCATTCGATCTGTTGGACCTAACTAGTCTATTAGTTTTCCTCCCAAGTAGAATAAAATAAGAATTTTCATGCAGAACATACTTAAAAATCCCTACCATGCAAAATTAAAACATGGGCTAACATCATAATAAGACTTTCTAGATTACAATAGTTATATATTTCACAATTCATCAACACAATCTAGTTTTCCCTAAAAATCATGCATTCATATAAAATTTTAATACTTAATCCTCTAATACCAAATCTAAAACTAAATAATCATACTAACTTATAAAATCAAAACTTAAAGATTTCATCACACACAAGCTTGACCAAGTAATGTTTTAGAATTAAGAATGACTCACTTGATGGATTAAAAACTTTCCTTAATTAAGAAAACTCGGAGTGTAAAAATCCTCTACTTTTAATGACTTAAAAAATAGAGTAAATTATTTATAATTTCACTACATACTTTCATAAATCAAAGCTCAAATTTATTCTTAATTTAACCCTCCATATCTTAAAAATAAACAAGAAATAGGTATTTAGGGGCTAGTCTACCTTTGTATGGGCCTTGTATGATCAACCATATTCATGAATAAAACACTAATCATGTAAAGCGAAAGAAATGGAGTTGAGTATAGGTCTAGGTTACCCAATCCTTAATTAGCTATTAGGGGTTAGTCCGCCTTTGGACATTTTGGTGCCTTCGACTGGTAGGTGAGAGGTTCTGGTGCCTTACCTACTCTATACACTGACAATATACTAGGGGGTATCGATACTAAAGGTTTTAGTTACCTAGTTCGTTGGCTTTGGCTTGGACTTATGTCTATATTAGTTGGCTTTAGCCTAGACTTATGTCAATTTTGGTGATAGGCTTTGGCCTGGAATTATGTCCACTTAGTGATTGGCTTTGACTTAGACTTTATAACTCTTATTGGATAGGCTTCCATGGTATGTGAGACCAGGGAGTGGTACATAGTCCATCATTCGATGATAATAAAATATAGGTGGTAAATACTAGTTGATTATTATGAATGGTAACCAAATGAATGGTTAATGATTGATTAAGGAATGGATGTAATGGTATGAATGAATGAAATGAATGCATTGATTGAGGGACTTACCTATCTCTTACATGAATAAATGGATGGCATATCCTAAATGAATTGGATAAAAGGAAATAACCCTAGTGGTTGTTGGACACTCTTTTCTATTGCTTATGTAATTGTTTATATGGAAGTGTTATCATTCTTGAGCATGACGTATCCCACTATGCTGAGATTGTATATGACAACATGTTTTATGCATTCTTACTTATATATATGGTCTTACCATAATGTATTTTGTACATCATGTTCATGAATGATAAATTAGTATACTTGTGTACATTGAGGGAAAAACTTAGCTTACTTAGAATATAGCATACTAATGTGTCCATTTGCTCAGCCACTTGCTCATTCCTATGAGCAGAGGACCATGTGCAAGTCTTTGGTGATGGCCAGTAAAGGGCCTATCTCAGTTTTTCTGGGGCTTGTGAGCAAGGATATCAAGAAGGTTTTTTGTAAGGTTTATAGAGAACCATGGTTTGGATTTGGGTATCATGCCCAACTTATGTTTTGTAATCCTATACTTATTAGTATGTATTTTGTAAGGATTTGATCAGAACTTGTTAGGGTTGCCTGGTGTAAACAATTTTGGAGATATTTGATTAAATTTTTATTTTCGCACTCTAATATTTTAAAATTTTTGTTGTTTTAGCCTTGTATCTAATATGGGGTGGGTGAAAGATGTCTATCCTATGTCACAAACTACGGTAACACCCCGTTTTTTTCTAGGTATTTTTTTTTTTGCTTCCTCAACATGTTTTAACGAATTTTTTTAGATGTGAAAAATGATGGTAATACAATAATCATGGATTTTAATGAGCCATATTAAAGCAATAATAGAGCCCTCTAGACATAGCTTTGAGTATCCATAATGCAGCCTTAATAGAGCCAACCATGTGTGGGGTTGATGACTTGCTTCCATCCTACAATACTTTGCATGGCTTTGTAATAATCTTGCTTACTCATTAACCCAAGAAAGAAGAGTTTTTAATTCGTCAACTTTGGGAAAATTAATAAGTAAATCATCTTGGTTATTATCATTTGAAGGGGATACTCCTGCATCATATATGCTTTCCTAAATCATGGCATTCGAGTACAAAGGAATAAGGGAAAATGTGCTAAGGATTTTGCATGGTCATCATTGATGATGATCAAATGATTTTGCATGTTCATATCTATGTCCTTTGCAATAGAGATGATGTTCAACCATACGTGGATTAACACATGAATAATTTGAGTGCATCAAATCCATCTAGGAGTGATAAATGGATATTAGATAGGTATAATAGCTCCTTTTTGAGTGGGTTTTGATCTCAATCATTTGAATCTTATGCTAATTTGTATTGGTTTTCATACCCTTTTTATAGGGAAGTGATACCCTATAGCTCATATGCGATCAATGGTTATACTTTTTACATAAAATAGTAGGATGTCAAGAGTGATATCAAAAATAGTGGTATTAGTGTAATATTAAAAACTTTACATATATCAAGTATTAGAGATAATTACCCTATTTATGCATCAATGACATGCTATAGGGTGATAGAGTCGATATGGCTATTGGAATACTCTACTTATATATTTCCTTTATTTAGGTGTAAATAGGTTAACAATAGAAATGGGGTTGTACTAAGGAAGTTGGAGTTATAAGGGTGGAACTATCAAGGCTTGGTCATAAAAAAATCCATTTATATTATCCTCTTAAGTGAAACATGTAGTCTATGATACTGACCCGATTGATAAATAGTGGTCCATTGCCTTGAATGCAAAAAAATAAAATAAAATGGGAATATAAAATAGAAGAGGAAAATGTTTTGACTACTTAATTACCTTTGTTGACTAACTGTGATGATGTTACCGATGACCTCTATGTATGAGATGATCATGAACAATGGTTCTATGTACTTGAATCAGTGTTTGTGCATAAAGAGGGCACACACCATAGGCTAAAACATTATAGATGAAAGGTTTAGTTATTTCCTATGTATTGTTAAATTTTATTTTGTGTATACAGATTTTTTTTATATGTTGACTATGTCGCATTGCATATTGCATTAATTATTTCCTATATGTTGTTTCGTTTTATTTTATACATAAAGGTTTATTTTATATATTTTGACTATATCACATTGTATATTGCTTTAATTAATTCCTAATATATAATTTGTGTTCATTGTTTTAGGTATGGATCCACATAAAGATGATACACATACTTAGGAAGTTGGAAAAGCACAAAGAAGGTGGAGAATTAGATTGACATAGTTTCTAGAAAGAGTGAAAGGGGCATTGTGTTTGATGTTAATTTTGATGAACCTGTGTATCTAGTGGGCAAGAATAGGAATTTGCTAATTGATTATTAGAATTCTTGGGCTCATACAAACATCCCTATAAAGTATCAGAATTGTAGGGATACCTTATAAAAGTTGAAGGATAGGGTGTGGGATGGCACTACGGTATGATTTAAATATTAAAAATAGATATGACCTCTTTCTTTTAATTACTATATGATAATTTAATTATATTCACACTAACAATTTGATTTTTAATATTGTAGAAAGGATTTAATGTTGGAACATAACATAAGAAACTTTTATGAGTTAAGTTATAAACTCCTAAACGGATTGAAAGTTATGGATGGTAAAAAAAAACAATATGTACTTAGCTAATGGTATTATCATGTCCACACCCCTTGATATCTATAGGAACATGATCACCCTCGACTAATGGTCAAAGTTCTATTCATGTAGAACTTTAGAGGAATATGCACTATATAAGATATAATTATTATTATTATTATTATTATTATTATTATTATTATTGTTATTGTTATTATTAACTTTTTAATATAACTAGAGTCTACTTAGCTTACAATTAAATCTAACATATTCTATCTATTGAATGTGAGAGACGAAGAGTGCCAAGATAAAGCTAATGTAGAGAAAAGCCATTGTGCTTATAATATAGGGCATAAAGGTAACAAGCTATCTAGGGCATCCTTGGTATGAAATATATATATATATATATATATGTATGTATGTGCCATTATTTTATGATCTAAGATTGTTACTTAGCATTTTTACTTGATCCAATAGGAGAAACAAACAATGAATGAAGCAGATCTAACCTAGACCCTATCTGTACTTCTAAAATGAGCTATTGTTTGGATATATTCTAGGGTAAAGAAGGGAAAGCCTGCCAACAAACCGACTCAACAAATGGTTGGGAAAACTTTAAGGCACACAATATTTCTCTTAAATTATTTTAATATAGTTATTTATCCCTAATTACTTTTCTTACTTTAAATAGGAGGGTTAGAGAAAGGACTATCCGGCTGGTGCTTTTGACAAAGAAAGCCCAAATGATATTTTGACACACATATTGGGCACTCAAGAGTATGGTGGCCAAATCAAGACATATAACTATGGTTCAACCTATCTAAGGTATTTGGACTTCATTCTAGCTCTTGATATTGGGAAGAAAAATTTGAACAAATGGATAAAGTAGTGTGAGCTTTAAGGGAATCACAAGAGGCAATCCTTTGGAGTTTGGATAATATGTCATCCTATTCATAATGTCTAGTTCAATCCTCTATACCTAGTATCCCTAAGCCCTTTTAGGATATGAATGAGGTAATATACTACACTACACTACACTATGTGTACTTGAATTTATATATTTTATTATAAAATATAATCTACATTTGAATTTGTAACCATAACCTAAAATGTTTTTTTACTATTACACGGTTAGTATCCTTGTAACTTGCAAATCATAGAGGATGTGCCTATTATGTTATTGCCTTCATTGATTCTAATCAATCCTTCATACTCAACCATTAGGGATTGATAAAGTTTAGGTCTCAATTCACAATGTTTTTGAGGCACACTTGATGGAGCTAGTGTCAACTGGTGTGGCATATAATTGCGAAGAAGATGATGTGCACGTACTTTGCTTACTAGTAGTGTAATTCATTGGATGGTCAAGCAACCTTAACATTATCTAGGATGAGGTAATCAAAACTTTTTAAATTTTTTATTACATTTTTGTAACTTATGGTGGTAATATATGATCTAATAATTATATTTCATATTTAAGCAAGAATTATTAGTAAGAGGGAATCAAGGATATAGAGTACGAGGAAGCCCCAAAATCCTTGGACATGGAAACAATCATCAAGCATCGTAACCTATAACCTCAATATAGGTTATATTTGGACATGGTGATATATTTGGATAAAAATTATATTAGAATTCCTATTCTAACATATTTTTACTTGAAATCAGAAGACGTGAGTATCTGGATTGGGGCACAGGATATCCTATATTTTTTAGCATGTGACATGTCACAATGTCAACATATAATAAAATATACAAGGTAATTTAAATCCTTTCATGGTACATTCTAGATTAATTACCAGGATATGTATTTTTTTTCATGGTCATATGTTCTTGAAAGATAATTTATTATATGATGTCTTGGATGGGTATGTTGTACATAGATTTTTGTGTTCATACACAATATCTAAAAAAATGATAATATTAAACATGTTCCATATATGGTCTACGTGATAAAGATGGATCCACAATCCCTCTTGTTTGTTCCATTTTCCTTTGGCATGCATTAGGTACCAGTGATATTTCACATATCTTTAGGGACCATATAGTGGATGGATTCAATTGATAAAAATCATCATTTTGATCCAAAATCACTTGCTTAATGGTTGACATTTTTCTATAGAGTGATATTAATTAGAATCACACACACACACATAATTATTTGTTAGTATATCGCAACTACATCAATTAGCTCATTCAAGACTTATTTTGGGCCACATTAGAAGGGAAGGACACCAACACCCCATATGTCTTGGAAAAAAAATTAGGTTTGTAGTTTTATGCCATTTAAAAATAATTTTCATTTATCTTAAATTATTTAGTATTATAAACTAATAATAAAATATAATTTATATATTTTTTAGTGTATACGAAAAAACATAATGTAATTTGTAGACACTACGTTGTAATATTCATGAAGGAAATCATTTTTAGACAGTGGACGGGACAAGGAGAAATCTGTATTTACTTTTTTTTAGTTCAAATTAATTATGGTTAGATATATAAATTAATACTAACATGGTACTTTCCATCTTTTATAATTATATCAACCTTTTGAGCTATGTAAATATTATAATAATAAGATTAGTGAAGTTAGGATAGAATGATTAAACTTTATTATAATTTTTTTGATGATTATTTGTAGGAGCATATGTGTTATTTTAATATTTTTACCTATAGTTTAAATAAGAATGAAAAAATTTGTATAAGGTTTTTTATGCAAGGTATATAATGAAAGTATAAAATTGTTTATTTTGATATGAACCTTATGAATTATGGCTACTTTTTTTAGATGTGGTAAATGTTGATGCTTGTGAGAGAATCTTGGAAAAAAAATCTATAGTTTTTTTTTTGTAGAAATATTGTGTTATGGCAAGGATCATAAGTGCTCTATAACAAAAGGGAATGAATGATTGTTATTAGCCAAAACAGCCATGTATACTCGTAACAAACTCATAGCTCCCTAAAAGAAAGTATACACAACAATTTTGGCTAATAGCCATTGTGTATTATGCATTTACATAATGGGTATTAGGTAAAAATTCTATGTATTCCCCCTCTTAGAGTGCTAGGATTTTGTTATGGGTATACGCAATGGGTTTGGTGTATGACCATCATATATATATAGGGGTGTGTGTGTGAGTGTGTTTTATAAGGAAGTGTTTTATCTAACCACCAAATATATATATTATGGAATTAATCATTTTCAACCCAAAATTTGAAAATTATACCAAAGTTTTTAGAACCTTCATGGATATTATATATGATTATGGAATACACAACACTGTCAAGCCATCACGTATACCATTTTTCTAAACGTTGTCTATGTGTTTTTTCTATAGCGGCAATTGGGGCTGGATGGATGGTTCTCCGTTGTTAATTTTCCAACTAACATGGTTGAACTAGATGAATAATTTATTTAGCTAGAGTAAGAGTCTAGGAAATGCAGTTGGAGGGATGTAAAAGAGATCCTACGACCCTAGATGGCTAAGGTAAAGCCTCTACTAGATAACCAACTTTCACTCAAAGAAGGATTTAAAATTAAGAGAGAATTAGGATTGATGTGTAAGATAAAACCTTAAGATTGCTAGATGAATATTCCTCCTTTGAATGTAATTCAGATGTCTGTGCTAGCCTAGGTCTTTCTCAAGTAATGAATTTGCCTCTAGATAAGGAGATGTGTGGCTAACAAAAGGTGACCCAATTACTCTAAGAAGATATGAACATCAACTTCAATGCATACATATTTATCATTTTGTCTGTAAGTATAGATAAATGTTGTATATATTTTGCTTAATTATGTTCTTTATTCTTATAGAAACTAACAATACTATTTGAGGTGTTTGACCATTTTATGAAAGTCCGTCATAAGTATAATCAACAAGATGAAAAATTGGCAAAGATTCATATAGTCTCTCTTCAAATAGAGATGACTATAATGAATATAAAAAAGGAGAATTTTAAAGTTAAGATCATTAAAACCGACACTCTGAAGGCCACTATTACTAGTTTGAAAGATGAGAGAGACTTGTTAAAGTTACATACGTCCTATATTAGCATGATAAGGGTGCAAGTGGTTACCCTTGAATAATAGGTGAATAAGTTAGATACATCCTATATTAGCATGATCATAGGATAATATATGAGCTCAATGAGAATTAACAAAGGCATAAAAGGATGGTGAACATTCTCATGCTAAGGCGAATCAAGCATAATAAAAGGGAACAAATTCTAAGTAAAAGAACTTAGGTGAGCTTAATAATTGGATGAAGATAGAAAATGATGCCAACCAAAAGGCTAAGGTAGCAAGGTGATATGTCAAAAGCCATATTTCTTGGGTAGTTGTTGATGCCAAGTCGAATCATTTTCTTTAAGCTATTGATGAGTATGTGAAGAGTGAAGAGTGAAGAAATTAAATTCTTCTAAAAATGGCTTCTATCTAAGTTATACCCTTATGGTGTGTCAATAGTGTTTGAAAAATTTAAAAACTATTGCTACATGATTTTCTTAACAAGGTTGATGGTACGACGTATACAATTGAAGACTTGACAGAGATTCCTATGGTGAAAGAAGATATTGACGTTGAAGGGTCCGTTGATGTTGAGGAAGTAGATTTGGCTTGATCCTTTTTTATTTATTTATTTTTAACTTTTTAAGACAATATATAAATAAAATTTATATACAAATCTATCTCTATGTATAGGAAAATTTTGTAAACTAGATTTCATGTATAAATAAGGTTTTTCCTTCACATCAAAGTGAGTATCATTTTAATTAAACAAAACTCATTGTCGGCATGCCTCTAGTTAGCTTAGGGCAAGGCTCGACCAAATGATTGACTAATATGATGATATCTTTCTTAGTGTAGCTGAGTATCCAACTATCACTCTTTATTCCCTCACTTAATTAAGGATAAGGACTAGCTAAGTGACCAGATGACTGATGAGACAATCTTAAACCAACCATGCCTTTTATTTTTGTCTTTCAGGTGCTTAATGGCCTCGACTCACTGACTAGTGAACGTACCATAGAACCTCAACTTAGTGGCCTTGCATCTTTCATCACTATATGGGAATACCATTGGAGCCTTACCTAGTGGCCTCAATATGAAAGATGCACCATCAATTGATTTAGCTTATTTTAGCGTTAGTGGCATGTGGCCTAGAGGATGTACCCACAAGCCAACCTACTTTGGCCTGATGGAAGATGTACCTAAGAGTCAGATTATTATGGCTTACTTTTGGCCTAATTGGCCTCATCATTGAGGACACACCTAAGACTTAACTTACTTTTTGCGTTAGTGGCCTTGGCATGGAGGACACACACCTTAGCTGGCTTATCTGTGCTTTTTTTAACTATGTTTCATCTTATGTATTTATTTAAGTTTTCCTTCTAACATTCCATTGAATTAACTAGAAATTAATGAAATTGTTAATTTATTACAATAAAAAAATTCTTGTTTCAGTAAAAAAAATAAAATTTTATTCATTATCAAATATATCATCTCGGCTACCTTAGACATCCTAATTCTTTTATACATAGTATTTTCTTAAATGATTGACATTCCATGTATTGGTTAAACTTATTCCTTCCTCATTTTTTTTGCATAAATATATCTAACCTAATCAACTATATAATTTGATACAGACCATCCCATTTGGCTGCTAATTTTCCCCAACCACCACTATGTGAGAATTCAGCCCTCCATAATATTCAATCTTTTGCCTTAAGTTAAGTAGATATCACTCTCTTGTTATAATTCTTGGCCACTTGTAACATATATATGGCTAAAATCTATTAGGGAATCTCCCTTCTTTCATCAATCATGTCTTTCCCTTTGGATTTTTTTATAGGTGTTCTGCAAGACCAAAGTATTATCGGAAGCTCATCCACCTAACACTTCTCTATACCATTTAATCAGTACCTCAAGGTTCCCAAGGTTTCATCATTATCTCATTCATCTTTTCCATTATATTGAGGATGAGCTACAAAATTAAATTGGCAATCCATACACCAATTTTAATGAAACAAAAAACCATTATTTTCTATTATCAAACTTGTGACCATTATTGTTCATGATGACTTGAGGAACTCTAAACCATCAAATAATATTCTTCCATAAAAATTTAGTAGTTTTCATTTTTTTAATGTGTGTAAGAGGCTCAACCTCCCTCTATTTTATGAAATAATCAATGGCTAATGTGACAATTTTGTTCCGAAGATATCATTGTGCTGAAGGGCCCAAAAACATATTCCTCTTATATAGAGAAAGGCCAAGGGTTAACAATATAATAGGCCATGGGCCTTACTAAGGCACTAAGGCACACTAGTGAACCATAAACCAAAGCAAATGCTCCCAACACAAATTATCAGACTTAATGACAATCACATGCTTTCCAAAGTATTCCTATCATACTCCTATATTGTAAAACACATAAGAATACACAATAAACATTTAAGATCAAATGAATAAGTGATAGAAAAAATTAATACACATCTTACATCACAAACTCATGCTAAATATCAAAATACTCAAAAACTTTTTCCAAGCTCCATATGTATAAACATTCCACACTCTTAAATTTAAGTACTTGAAAATAAAACCTATACATCACATAACACACCAAGAGCATGAAGTCTTATTGAACAACATAAATCCTTAATCATATTAAAGGTAAGGATGTCTTAGCCTCAAGCTAAATCTCATAGCACAATTATATGCTCCTAACTTAATTCCCTCTATGAAGACTCCTAATATTTAAAGAGAATAAAAAACAAAAATAGTCAAAATATTTTTAAATTCCATTAAAAATGTAAATGGAAGAAGAAGCAAAGAAGAAGCACACCTTAATGTTCTCTGAAGAAAAAGTTACAAAGAGGAGAAAACTAAGACTTTCAACCTATCTCTACACCTTAATCCTTCCTTGTTTAAAAGGTACCTAAAGAAGAAATAAGGTTAAGATTAAGGGAAGAGATAAGAGAAAATAACTAATCAAAGGTGGGAATTAAAGAGGCATAACCTGTTTTTGCCACTAAATAGGAGGAGGGAAGAAAATGAAGAAATTATAAACACTTAGCAAAATAAAGAAAGAGGAGGAGAGCAAAGATAACAAGTTCTAAAGGTTAAGGTTGAAATAAACCAAAAAGTGAATCCTAGGAGAGGTTTTGGTTAAGTTTAAAGAAATAAAATGTAACTAGGGAAATGATGAAGATAAGAGAAATGGATCATAATTAGGTTGTGGAAGAGGTAAGTAAGTAAAGAGAGATGGTGCAGGAAGGTATGCATGCAACTATGGCTCAAATGATATAGAAAAGTGAAGGAGAGGGAGAGTAAGCAAGAAAGTATCTTAAAACAGCTTTTGGGAAGTTTTTAGCTAACGAAAAGTATAGGATGATGTAGATAATGTGAATCTAGTTGTAAAGCACCAAAAATGCTTATTAGCACAATGTGACTCTAATTAAAAGTTTTATAAATAGTGGAAAGAGAATAGAAGGTAAAATGGAAAAGTATATGAAATCATAGCATAACTAGTCAATTGGTTTAGGCAACTAACAAATTAGTTATGCTAGAAATAAAAATACAAGTCCCTAGTCATACTAATCAATCAGTTTGGGAAAGAAATCAATTTAGATACTGGAAATTCACATTTTGACCAAAATGGCAATCCCTTTTCAAAACCAAAGTAGATTATTTTATGTTAATATAATTTTAAATACATTTTGAAGGACTTTAGGGTAGGTTGTGATAGTACTACATCCTTAAAAGAAACTTCAACCCTGAATTCCACGAAATCAAACAATGTTGTAAGGTTAAATTACATTAACCCTACACCATCAAGCAAAATTAAATAATATGTAAAGGTTAGAGTCAGAGGGAAGGCTTCTACCCCCTAAAAGAGATGGTGATAGTTACATATTTTATGGAATTATTTGATTTATATTAACCTATCTTATGCTATTTTTAGGACAATTTCACCATTTTCCTCGAGTTTTCTCTATTAGCCTAGTTTTGTAGGAAAAGATAAAATCGAGGTAATTTTATTTGATAAATAAGGACAAGAAGTAAACCACGAGAAGAAAGGTTAGAGTAATGGAAATTTGGATATGCGATCATGCAATACCTTAAAAGAGAAATCATGTGAAGAAATATCAAGAGAAGATCATGAAGAGACAGGAAATATAGTTCCCTAATATTTATGGAAATACAATTCGTATTTCATTGATTTGTATCCCATGTGCTCCATTAGTTCATCTTAGGTGCATAATATTAGAGAGAAAATATGGGTTCTCGGTATTTACTAATACAAATAGCATTTTTGAAATATTTTGGATTTGATGTGTACGACCTTCTGTCTATACATATAACATATATTAGGTTGAATAGAACATCAAAGACCACAACTATCAAAACTTCAACTTTATTTTCATTATTTCTAAACCATTAGGGTTATTTTGTTAGATTTAGTTAGTTAATTATTATAATTAAATGATTGAAGATTATATGGTGTGTGCAAACTTGTATTCTCTTAAGTTCTTTCTTTCTTTTTTTTATTCATTTTATACTTATTATTATGTTGATTACAATTCCCATTATCCATTTATTGAACTAAGTTTGTGATTTTGTGTAGTTTAATTTAATATTTGTTGTTTTGTTTATCTATGTTTATCAAACTTATGAGTTTTATGAATGTAGATTCTATATTTTTCTAGTATTATAAATATGCTAGACTAGACTAGTATAGGGTAGGAGGATAATTGAAAGTTACAGTATAATTAATTGTGAGATATGAATTGGACTTAATTATTATATGTAATTTTTATTATATTAATAAGACAAGTTTAATGATCACCAATATAAGATTAGAATTTTACTATCTATATTAGCCACCTAGTTAACTTGAATTCTAATTAGATGCTAAGATAGCATAGTTAATCCATAGCTTCTAACAAATACATCTGTAAGTCACCAATAGGTTATTAATTTAGTATATGTTTATTAATCTTTAAAATTACATAACTTGAATAGACTGTAATTACGCTTCTAGTTAGCTACCCCCTAATAATTAATGTTGTTGTTAATTAAATCTAGAGATCTTATCCTAGGTTATTAATTGGTTAGAAAATAAATGATTAGCAAACTTTAGTTAATTTCTAGAAGTAGAAGCTAGGAAGTAGACATGTGCGAGCTTCTATAGGTTAACATTAAAAATAACCATTTAATTTGATGATTGGTTTATATTCCTATATTGAATATGCCCTCTAATCCTTATTATCCCATTATTGTTGTTTGGTCATTTTATTGAATGCTAGTTTTTATTTTTGTCATTATTAGTGATTAATATTCTAGATTCAATAATCGAGGATTTTTATACGATAATATAAATTACAAATTAGATTACAGTGTTTGTGGGATCAACCCCTACTCACTACGTACTATTTGTGTGTTTGTTTAGGGTTTAATTTGGTGTGTCTATGACAACACCCCCAAATTTGGCATTGTTGCCAGGGACTTATAACTTTAATTCTTATTTCTATTATCACTTTTTCATTCTTTATCTATTCTTCTTATTATAACTGTTTTTTTCTTATTTTGCATGTCCAACAAAAACCTACATTTGAAAGAATTTTCTAGCAAAAATAATCATCAACTTATTCAATCTTAGGATCCTTATTCTTCCTCGAACTTGAAGGAGACTAGAGTATGTTCATACTATTCCTTTACCTCTAAGTGATAGCTCATAATCATCTAATCTCTAAGTGATAGTTCATAATCATCTAAGGAAAGCATCAAAGACAATTGGGAGGACATTATTGAAGAACCTATGGCGAACTAAAATTTGAAGGAGCTTGCAGCTTCAACTATTAATCATGATCTTCTTTGCATTAATTATCTTAACAAACATGATGAGTGTGAGATCAAACTAGATTGATATGTGTACAGTAATACCCCGTATTTTTGAAATCTAATTTTACTAAGCCTAATGATTTTATTAGCGCAATTTCATGTAAATATTTAATTATTTTAAATCGATTCGATTTTAACTCCATATTTGAATTTAATTAATTGTTGTCGTTCCAGACCATTCTGGATAAATTCGTTCACGACCATGATTTTTATTATATTCATATGATTTTGATTTTTGATTAAAAATATATATTCCCGTTCTTTCTCGTATTTTGATTTTTAATATTTTAGATTCGTTCTCGATTAAAACTTGGTTGGGTGATTACGACTTTATTTTCGAGTTATATTTTGTTAACGAAAAATATTATTTAAATTATAGAATATCTATTCAAATAGTTCAATTTATTTTAATGATTTTATCCGTAGAAAATATTTTCGACTTTAAATTTATTCGTTTTTGGAAATCGTTAATATTTTCAGGAAGTTTTAAATTAAAAAGATTTCTGTAGCTTATTTATAAATTTCTTTCCAAAATTAATTTTCTTCCATTTTATGCTTTTTAGTTTGCGGAAAATCAATTTCAAAAATTATTAAAATTAGTCTTGGTTTATTAGAATTTGACTTAAATATTTAATTATATGTTTTTAAATATTATTTCGGGGTCTTATAATATATTTTCATAAATAATATATATTTTTACATTCATTGGTAAATTCTTCCGAAAATACTTTCAAAATTCTTTATATAGCTCTTTTATCGATTTTAAGCTTTTGGATCCTTTCAAAATAAATTTTCTTTAAAAATTTAGATAAAATCTTCCAATAGTATTTTTAAATATTTAGTATCTTATATTATATGTGTATTTGTATTTGAAAAAAAAACCCGCAAACCCTGACCAGCCCCTTTTCCCCCCTCTTCTTTTCCTTTTCTCTTTTCGCTCCCTTCTCTTCTCTTTCCCTGCTTCTCTACTCCCTTACGCTTAGCTCCTACGACCCCTACTCCCGTCCCAACCGCCTCGTTCTCCACCAGCCGCCTCGCCAGCCACCACAGGCAACGCGACCTCTGACCCACTGCCACCAACCCTGAGCAGTCACGCGCAGCAACAGACGCGGGCAGTGGCAGGGCGTGTAGGGAGCGCCGCCGTCCGGTCATCGGCGAGCATCGCTAACTGCCAGCGAGCAACCCCCGGCGTTCGACGAAGCTTCTCTGGCCTTCCTTTATTCCGATTTGTTGATTTTTATTTGGTATAAATTTTTGAAAAACCCTAACATTGATTTGATTAATTGAGTATGAATTATCTTATGAAAACCTAAATTGATTATTTGTTTATGTATATATGTGTTATAAGATTGATTTGGATATGTTAATTGTATGGTTTATGTTGGAATTTTGAAAAATTGGACTTTTGGTCGGGTTATGCCCAAATTTTTTGGATTCACCTGATTTGGCGATTTTGGATAAATTGATTACACAATACATTTTAAAATGTATCTAATTTCATGTCGGAACCGTCAATTTGAGAAATTTATGCAGAATTAATCAGAATTTGATTCCTTGGTCAAAATTCGTGTGTAATGAAATTGGATTGCATAATTGAGTCGTTCCGCTCAATTGATTTTATAATATCGTTTGAAATATACTTAATTTTATATCAGAAGTGTTGATTTGGGAAAGTTGTGCGTAATTGATCAGAATTAGTTTTTTAGGTCAAAACTCTTGCGGAACTAAATTGGATTATGTAATCGGGTCCTTTATTCAATTGACTATATAATTTATATTAGAATATATTTAATTACATTTCTGAACTGTCAATTTATGTATTTTAGCAAGAATTGATCAGTTTTGTATTCCGGGCTCAAACACCCTAATTATGTTGAATTGGGTATTTCTTTTATTGGTTTTGGGCAATTGATTATACGATATGTTATAAAATATGTCTAATTGCATTTTTAAACATTTAATTTAAATAAATTAACAGAATTCAACCGAATTATATTTTTGGGCCTAAAACCCTAGATTTCAAGTGAAATTATGAAATTGATCACATGTATAATTGTTTTTCTAAAATTAAATTTATAAAAATAGTTGAAATGATCCTAATTGCATTCTAATACCTTTAGTTGGAATTAATTGATTTGAATTATCCAAGCTTGTGCCGTTGGATTTAAAACCTTAATTTTGAAAATGGATAGTCTTAAATTGGCTACTAGAAATATTGTTTTGTTGAAATTAATTATCTAGATTTATCTAAAATTAGTTTAATTGTCTTTTAAAACTATCAATTTGAGGTAATCGAAGTGATTTGGTCGATTCGTAGTTTAGGCATTAAAAACCCTAATCTTCGGGGATGGTTTTATAAAATTGATTGTTGCTATGCATCTTTTATCTAATCGATTTTTGGCTTTGGGTTTTAAATCATTTGAATTATTTTTTAATCCAATCAATTTGGATTTAGTTCTATGCAAATGGTTGGTTTACCTATTTAGTTGTAAAACCTAATGAATAAGTCATTTTCGATAAATTAATTTATAATCGATTATTCTTTCTTGGGCTTTCCAAATTAAATTGAATTGTCCCAAGTGATGTGTGTGTTAATCTGATTTGATTTATATTTAATCTTAAATCTTAATAGAGCTATGCTCTTGAGTCCTAAGTTTTGGACAGGTTTTCTAAGAAATATCATTTCTTTCTGTTTGTGTTTATTTAATTAGAATATGTGAATTATTAATTGATAAGATAGTTTCTAACCTAGTTCTGATTTCTATCGGCGATCTAGGAAAACTTTCTCGTGGATTGTTGAGCTTTCGATAGCTCTCCCTCTTTCTCAATTTGCTTAGCTAGCTTCAGATTTAGGTAAGTCACTACTTACCTTTACTTATGATGGAATCTAGATGTATTTCTATTCTAAGTGGAAGGTGATGACTATGCTTATTGATCAGTTAATCCTGTCCGGCGTATGCTGTGTTTCGTGTGGTAATTGTACTTATGTATAAACTTATAGCCTCAATGCAAATGCTTGTTAATATGATGTTTGAATATGGTATGTATTTGAGTATGTAAAGGGTTGAGTATGGATTAAAATTATATGATACCCTATGCTGTATCTTTTTGTCATGGAATTATTCATGTGGGCCTGATTTATGGTTGGTTAAAATTCTTGAATAAGATACTAATAATTTAAAGTGGAAGATCACGTGAGTTGGGCTGAGGTGTAGGGTCCGTTCCACCGGACGATAATAGTGACTCAGGTGTCCTATCCCTGAGAGGTGATTCAAGTCGTTCCACCGGTTCAAAATAGTGGCTCAGGAGCATTTTTCCCTGAGAGGTGTAGGGTCCATTCCATTAGACGTTAATAGTGGCTCAAGTATCTTGTCCCTGAGAGGTGCTTCAGTCTGTTCCACCGGATTAAGAATAGTGGGGCCCTATACTCAACGTGAATGAAAATATGATATGAGATAAGTAATGAATAAGACACTAATAATTTAAAGTGGAAGATTATGTGAGTCAGGACTAGGTGTAGGGTTCGTTCCACCAGACGATAATAGTGGCTCAGGTGTGTTGTCCTTGAGAGGTGATTCAAACCGTTCCACCGGTTAAGAATTATGGCTCAGGAGCGTTTTGCCCTGAGAGGTGTAGGATCTGTTCCACCGGATGATAATAGTGGCTCGGGTGTGTTGTCCCCAAGAGGTGCTTTAGACCGTTCCACCGGTTTAAGAATAGTGTGGTCCCTGAACTCATCGTAAATAAATAAAATCGGATGTAATAATGATTATTATTGGACTGTTGGATTAGTATTACTTAGCATGCGATCGTGATTTATTATATGCTTGTATCTTATGTGTTGTCATGTCTATTAATGTACTCATAAGTATGAATCTGTGATCCTATGTTTTATTGTATGTAATACGTGTATAATTGAGCATGAGAATTGTAAGCTAGAGTCTTGCATATCTTATTTATTTCGTGATTCTTGCCATGAGTTGGGTAGTCCTAATTTACTTAGTACCGGACCCGTACTAATGCTACCTTGGTTGAATGGGTCCTGTGATGATCCACTGATGGTGGGGAGCAGACCTCTTGTGCAGGTTTGAGATCGAATATTATTTTTGGGTGGAAGGCTTGGCTTGAGAGAGTAGGCAATCCAGAATTTAATCTATTGGGATTTGTCTTGTTTTATTGTATTTATTTTTGGAAGTTCCAAGTGTTGTATTTAAATTTGAAGGGTGTTGTAATTGATTTTTAATTCCACATACTCTAATAAGCTTTTAAAATTTGGATTTATTTCACAAGTTCCGCTGATTCATTCAGCAATGATTTTATTTAGTGAATTGATTCACTTACCATCTTCCTGTGGATATCTCCTTGTGGGAGTTTATCCTCACAGCATAGATGTTTGAAATTTTGTTTGACAGGTTTTAGCCTTGCATCTAGTATGAGATAGATGGTGGACATTTATCTTGTGTTAGATGTGGCGGTAACATTCCCTAAATTCTATTCTAGCTTCCACTTTATTCTTTCAAAAAAAATTTCAGGAGTGAATTTTGGGGGTGTTACATGTACATCCTATTTTTATAGGTTTTTGAGGTGCTAGCTTTTTTAGTTCAAGTTACATTACTAATTCAAAAAAATTTCTCAAGGAATTTCATATAGCTTTTTTTGGGATGAAGCTAATGGGAGTAAGTGTCGATCAACTTAAAATAAAAGCTTTTCCTTTTTCTTTAACTGATGTTGCAAAGGAGTGGTTTTATGATTTGCCTAATAGATCTATTAATACTTAGACTAATATACAAGAACTATTTCTAGAAAAGTAATTTCCATCATCTAAGGCCATGAGTATTAGAAAATTAATATGTTGTATTAGGTAGGATGGGGGAGAGTCTTTACATGAATATTGGGAAAGAATATGTGGTAGTTATCTTAATCATCAAATTAGAGAACGATTATTAATTAAATATTTCTATGAAGGACAAATGCCTATGAACTGTAATATTTCTATGGAAGGTACAGGCCTATCCACTGTCAATGGTAAATCCACAAATTTTCCAATTCTACTCGGACATGTTCCCAAAGCATCCACTACCTCCTTGATTTCTTCATCAACGTCATACAATTTGCTTAATTCTTCCAATTTTTCAGTTGCTATTCCTTGTGTCAAAGTTATTTCTAAAGGATCAGCTGATGATAATTGGTACACCATTTCAGTTAAATTTTCAATGACATCAATCATAGATACCTCTTCACCATCTGCAGGAAATTTCATGGAATCATATATGTTAAACTTAATAATTTCACCATCAAATTCCATGGTTAACACTCCATCGTGGACATCAATTTTTGTTTTTGAAGTTTTTAGGAATGGTCTCCCTAACAATATAGGTGATGGATTAGTCAAGCCATTATCTTGCATATCTAACACATAGAAATCCGCAGGAAAAACCAACTCATTAACCTGAACTAAGACATCTTCAATAACCCCTTCAGGATATGTGTTAGATCTATCAGCCAATTGGATAATAACACGAGTTTCCTTTAAAGGACCTAGACTTAGGGTGTTAAAGATAGATAAAGGCATGACATTTATTGAAGCACCTAAGTCAAGCATGCATTTTTCGTACTTCGTGTTTCCAATTTTGCAAGGTATAGTGAAAATACCTGGATCTTTGCACTTTGGTGGAAGCTTTCTTTGCAACATTGCTGATACATTTTCTCCCACACTTACCTTCTCATTCTCATTAAGTTTCCTTTTATTTGTACACAAGTTCTTGAGGAATTTCGCATACCTGGGTACTTGTTTGATCGCATCAATGAGAGGAAGGTTAACTTCTACCTTCTTGAATATGTCAAATATCTCCTTATCATGATTTACCTTCTTGTTTTTGGCCAACCTGCTAGGAAAAGGAGCAGGAATTTTTATAGGAGAATGTGACTTACTCTTCACCGTTTGTGTTGAATCTTCCTTAATTTCTTCTTCAACCTTTGTTTCATCTGTGTCCTTGTTTGTGTTTTCTTCTTCATTCACTTTTCTTGGATCAGATAGTTGTTTTCCACTGCGAGTTGTGATAGCACTAGCATTTTCCTTGGGATTTCGTTCAGTCTGGCTGGGAAATTTTGAAGAACCTTGTGCTTGCATTTTTCCAAGGGAATCTGCTAGTTGACTCACTTGATTTTCCAAATTCTTAATACCGTTTCTGGTCTCTTGTTGGAATTGTAAGGTATTTGTAGCTAAAGATTTTACCAAATCTTCCAAAGGCATACCACTCGATTGTTGTGAAACTTGTGGTGGAGGCATCGGTTGAAATGGTGGTCTTTGCTGATTTGGTGGAATTTGGAAAAATCCGGGAGGTGGATTTGCTCCTTGCTGATTTTGATACATCTGTGGTCGGAAATATGAGTTACCACTTTGTTGAGTGTTTCCATACCTTAGATTTGGGTGATCCTTCCATCCAGGATTATATGTTGGAGCAAATGGATCATTCCTTTTTGGAAATGGTTGTCCTCCAATGGCATTTACTTGTTGTTCTTCCTGCAAAGTAGGACACATATCAGTTGGATGACCTGTAAAAGAACAAATTCCACATACCTTGGCAGGAATCTTTTCTCCTACAACTCTTTCCACAAGAGCTGTCAAATTTGATACTTGCGTTTTTAATTCAGCAATATTGGTTTCTTTCACCTGTTGAGACATAGAAGTATTACTCCTATTACAATATTGTGAGTTAGATGCCATATTCGCAATTAACCTTTTTGCTTCGATGGGTGTTTTATCAACTAAAGTACCACCACTAGCAGCATCTATCATATTGCGATCCATAGGAGATAAACCTTCGTAAAAATATTGTATTAATAATTGTTCACTAATTTGATGATTAGGACAACTACCACACAATTTTTTGAAACGTTCCCAATATTCGTGTAAAGATTCTCCTCCATCTTGCCTAATACCACATATTTCCTTTCTTATATTAGTTGCTCTTGATGAAGGAAAATATTTTTCAAGGAAAACCTTTTGCATATCAGTCCAAGTGTTTATTGAGCCCGCTGGTAGATCATATAACCATTCCTTAGCAGCATCAGCCAAAGCAAAAGGAAAAGCTTTGAGTTTAAGTTTTTCTACACTTACTCCATTCGGTTTCATACCAGAACAAGCTATATGGAATTCCTTGAGAAATTTATTTGGGTCGGTGAAACAGCTTGAACCCATGGAATTATTGTCTTTAAAACCTGTAAAAATAGGTAAGGCTCGTATTAGTCCAGGTTTGATTTCACAAGTATCATTATCAGCAGGATAATTAATGCATAAAAGATTAGGGTTGAAGATAGGAGCAGCTAGCTCCTTGAGAGTTCGCTCTGCCATCGGTGGATTAATGTAGTAAGGTGTACTACACAAATCCTCTATGTCGTCTTCTTCCAAGTTTGTGGAACTTTCTTCAAAAGGTGATGGAATCTGATTAGCTTGTTCCAACTTCCTTCTTGTCCTAGTTGCAATTGGAGAAGATGAGTTTGGATCTATGGCTGGAATAATTTGTCCTTGATGCTCGATCGCAAATGATCTCAATTGTGAATGCCTGAAGATTACACACAATCAAAGATTAGATGAGGTCACGTGAAGAATTTATCAAAAACTAAAATAAGAAACCACAACAAAAACAAAACTAGAGATTATAATTGCCAATTCCCCGGCAACGGCGCCAAAAATTTGATGCACTGTCGTATGCACAACAAATTTAACAAATAAATCCTAATCCCCAAATACGTAGTATATGGCAAGAAGGAGTCGAACCCACAAGGAATGACGTTTTAATCACTAATTTTGCTATTGATGTTATAAACCCGTTTGTACAATTTCATTGATTCCTAACTAAATTCAATTATACTAAAGCTTTAACCACGACTTTACAATTAGGGGAGGATTGAATTGATGATGGAATTAAAATGTCATACATTCACATAAAAGAATGATTCTAAATAGTTTAATGTTGACTTAAGAAATTCAGAATAATAATTTCTATACTTCCTCTCGACCTTAATAAATTGAATATGCTCTCAATTTATTTTTGCATCCAATTAATAACCTAGGTTACGAACACTAGATTCAATTAATGGTAGCATTATGAACGGGAAGTAGCCAACTACAATCATAATCACAAAAGCTCGGATCATGCAATTGCACGAATTAATGGTCTTTTTGCTACTATAGACAAATTAATTAACAATTACAGATTAATTTCATTGTCTTAGCAAAGACTAAATTCTAAACCAAATAGGTGATCAATCTAATCAGTTCAAGAATCTTAATCTATGATATGGAATCATTCAATTCAGACCATTAATTCAATTAAACATCATGTAGAATCAAACATTTAAATTATGAAATGATAAGTAAGTTATGATTCCATCTTCAATTCATCCTACCCTGTTCTACTTACTCAAATTTCTGCATATTCACAATTCATACAATTATACAGAAATATTAAAAATTAATGACAATAACTCATTCACAAATTCTATTATTTCAACAATTAGATAACAATGAAAGGATCACAAGTAAAATTTCATAAAAACTACTTAAATTCTGCAAAATGGAAATACAGAAATTAACAAAGGAATAGAGAAACTTATCAATTGAAGTGTAGAATGTCAAATCATCAATAGAATTCAAGAAGATCAAAGATTGGAATTGTGCATTACATGTATGTTCTAAAGGAATAAAGGAAGAAAAATACATTCGATCCCCTCTCTCTCGATATCCCGAACTCTGTTTTATATCCCATTTTTATCAGAAACAAGTTGCGTGGCAGTTATACATTTTTAACTGAAAACACGGTCCGTGTTTATGAAACACGGGACCCCCGTGTTTTCTTCCAACCGTTCTGCTGACAAAGCTTTACCGACCGCCATTCGGGACTAATAACACGGTCCGTGTTATGGAAACACGGGACCCCCGTGTTTTCTTCTCTTCCACTCAATTCCTTTGAAAGTTTGAGCTTCACTTCTCTTGATATATTTGTTCCTTTTCCAACTTTGCTCTCCTTGATTCGTCATTTCTTGATGTGTTTTCTACTTGATTTCTTCTTCTCATTGCTTTCTCCTTGAATTTCTTCAATTCTTTTCTTTCCTGTAACACTTATTCAAAGGAGGAAAACTCGACAAAAAGATTAAATCTAGTAGAATTTATGAGAGATAAATGATATTTTTAGACATGAAAATAATCAATAAATCTCATCTATCACTAACTCACCCCTCGCAGCACCCCGACCAACCCTCTTACCCAACCAGCCCCAAGCCCAACCCCCTTCCTTCACCCACATGATTCACGCTACATGCAACGTGAGTTGTGTGCGTTATTTTAAAAATATTTGTACCCATTTTAAATGTGAGGGTATTTTGGTAATTTTTGAAAAATAAATATTTTTATATTATAATTATTATTTTATCTTATATATATTAATTCGGTAATTTTGGTATTATTTTTAGGTACGAAAGGTTGATTAGTGGGATAGAATTGACATCTAAAATAAGAGTTAAAATATATTTCAATTAGAATACAATTTAACTAAAATGAACCTAAAGAACCTTATCAAAATAGCACTTACACGAATAAGTGTTATTATAAAAAAAAAATCAAAACACTTATTAAAATAGAAATAAAATTTCAAAAATTATAAAATTATTTATTTTCATTAAATAAGTATAACTCTATAATAAAGCCATAGTCACATGACGAGGCTATACTTGAAAACAAATTTAAAATATAGAATTCAAACACATGATAGAAATGAAAATATTTTTCAAATGGAAATCGAATTACAAAAGTTTAATAAAAAAGTGGTCTGAACAAGTGTATTTAGAATAGTTTGCAATAACAAAAGATTAAATAAATTTCATCATAAATTCAAAATGGTCAATAAAACCATAGAATGAATTAAAACCTAAAAAAACATTTATGAGAAAGACAATTTAAATTAAATAACCCAATTAAGATAAAATTGAATGTTAAAAATTTTAAATCAACACTAATAATTTATAAAAATTAAGTTTTAGAGAAGTGGGGTGTTACATACATACTCTGTTGTGTTTGGTGCTATCGCATAAACACCTAGCTCAAAGGTTTGGATTACCTCATTTTGTGTTTGGTGTGATCACCTAAACACCTATATTGGGATCAGTGCTCCACTTTGGAGGGTATACCCATGTTTGGAACCTATGTACCCTTGTGTTACTACCATGACCCACATTCATGGTGGAGGTTTAGGTGAATCATTTGAATATCTTAATAATTAGATTATGTGGTCATATAACAAAATAATGACAATATGGGTTATTTATGCTTGTGACATATACAATCATCATGTTCTTATTTTTATCATTCCATGACAATATGCTCTAGCATGTATCTTATACCATGATTAATATGAGTTCTAGGTACAACATGAGCCCTCTCCATGTTATAGAATAGAGATATTTTATTAGTACTTCACTATTCTGATAATACCTAGTGTGGGCATTGTGTTGATCTAGTTTTTGTTTCAGAGAGCAAGTAATTTTTTGCATATGTTAAAAATTTACTGTGGGCCTCCTTATGTTCATTTCTTGGGGGATATTTAATGTATTAAAGAGTTGGGCTAATTTTTTTTGTCTAGGTTCCCTACTATGTTGAAATTTCTTTATTTTAGTTACCTAAACTCTTGGCTTTGTTCCTGTATTTGGATTTCAACTTATCATGTCATATATCATATATCTCTCTCTTTTATTCCCATCCCTATTTTTCTTTCTCATGTGCTATATCTAATTCTCGTGAAGAGTTTTAGTTGAATTTTTTAGCCTTGCATCACGCATGAGTTAGGTGGATGCACACACCTCTCTTATATTAAGTTTGGTGGTAACATTCCACAATTTTGTTTTATTTCTTCTTCATTGTTTTAAAACAAGAAAATTTTTTGTTGAGAAAATTAGGGGTGTTACAAGCCTGATCCTATAAAAACAAAAAAAAAGTAAAATGAATAAGGTCAATAATACTAGAAATTTTGCAAAGGCAACAATTATTGGCCCACTCTTGAGTTTATCAATTACCCTCACAAAATATGTGATGGAAACCTGTTAGGGTTTCTCAAGGATCGAAGAATAATCGAGCACGGGGTTCGATTCGCCGAGATCAGTCTAAGGAAATTTCCAAAGGAAGATCTAAGAACTCAGAAGCGCAGTATGAGAATGGCAAATGAATTTGAGAAGTAAGAACGATCAAGAATGGATTGAAGAGAAGGAGAAGAAGTAGCAGAAAAATGCGAGTGAGAGATTCGCCAAAGAGAGAGAATGCGAGAGAGAAAGAGAGAGAGAACAGAATCAACTTTTCATTCAGCCAAAAAAAGTGTCAAACAATCTGTATACGCCCTATTTATATGGCGTATAAGACTCGTACAAAAATACACGACGCAGGCTGTACACACTCAGCCGAAACAGCCCAAATATACAAAAGGTTGGTCGACGCTGAAACAAGCGAACCGAACCAACAATTACAACTCCAAGCCAAAAATTACAATGAAATATTTATACATCAATTCCCATTAGCTAAGAATAATTCTAGCTAATTATGGTTACTAAGGGATGATTAACCCACAATCCAACTAATCCATAAACCATGGATCGGGTGGCGGGTTATACAGTCGACTTAATCCCCATTAGCCAATTTTGCCGGCGAATGTATCACATGGGATTATATATATTAAAAACAAATTTCTGCAACAAAACTTCAACAGCTACACTAACTTTAATTCCATCCTCCATGTGCTACATTAATACTCCCTAATCAAGCACACAATAAGACAAATAATTATAATTACAAAATGATTTACTGCAATTATCATAATTAATTAAATGCAAATATTGGAGATTCATATCATTCCCCTCTTCTTGAAAAGGTTTCGCCTCTAAAACCTGAGTAATACCCATAAATGGACTAAGATCAGCAACATTAAAAGAGTTACTAACATTTCCAAACTTAGAAGGTAAATCAATCTTATAAGCATTATCATTAATGTTCTCTAACACAATAAAAGGTCCATCTCCCCTAGAATCTAATTTTGATTTTCTAAGGTTTGGAAATCTTTCCTTCCTAAGATATACCCAAACTAGATCCCCAGGTTTAAAAACCATTTTTCTTCTTCTTTTATTAGCATTCTCAGCCATTTGTTGCACCTTGTTAGTGATTTGATGACTTACATATTCATGCAACTTCTTTATATTATTAGCACGAGATTCAGCATCAAAATTTTGCAATTCAGCATTAGGTAAAGGACTTAGATCTAAAGGAGTCAAAGGATTAAAACCATAAACAATTTCAAAGGGAGTTTTCTTAGTTGTAGAATGCAAAGTTCTATTATAAGCAAATTCTACCTGTGGTAAAACATATTCCCACTGTTTAAGATTCTTTCCAAGAACAACTCTTAACATATTACCTAAGGTTCTATTTACTACCTCGGTTTATCCATCAGTTTGAGGGTGACAAGTTGTGGAAAATAATAATTTAGTTCCTAATTTTCCCCATAAAACCTTCCAAAAATGAATCAGGAATTTAACATCTCTGTCTGAAACTATGGTCTTAGGTATGCCATATAATTTAAGTATATGAGAAAAAAATAGTTCAGCCACTGCCATAGCATCATTGGTCTTATTACAAGGTATAAAATGAGCCATTTTACTAAACCTGTCTACTACAACCATTATTGAATCCTTAGCCCTATTAGTTCTAGGTAAGCCTAAAATAAAATCTAAAGAAATATCAACCCAAGGTTGACTAGGTACAGGCAATGGAGTATATAACCCAAAAGGTTTTTATGTAGTTTTAGCCTATCTACAAGCCACACAATTAATACAATATTTTAACACATCCTTTTTCATGTGAGGCACATAAAAATGATCAGTTAATATGTCTAAAGTCTTCTAAAATCCTAAATGTGCCATTAATCTACAATTATGAGCTTCTTGAATTAATAATCCTCTATATGAACACTCAGGAATACATAACCTATTTTCCCTAAACAAATAACCTTCAGATATAAAATATTTTCCCTATGTAGGAATTTCACACTTCTTATAAATTTCCTTAAAATCAAGATCTTCCAAATATAAAAGTTTAATACTAGAAAAACCCAATAAAGTAGTATCTAAATACAACCAAAATTAATATACCAAAAGACACTAAATAGCCCTAGGCTCTTAAACCAAACTAATAGCTTTCAACTAAACTTAGAAACTGACCTACAAAGATCAATGCCTATTGAATAGGTAGGAGCACGAAAGGAACCCTCAAGTACAATGGTACCGAGCAACCCTTTAAACTAAACCAAAATAATAATAAAATCAGCATAGAACACTACACAATAATACATGGTATATAACATCGAACTGTACATGCATCACTAGAAATACAAGGATCATTCCTATATCACATACCACCGAGGTCATATACTATTCATGCTTTTTCATCTCAAATTAACAAAAACTTAACAATGAATCATCTAATAGATGCTCATTTATCCTTCTTCTTGTTTTTTTTGTTTAAATTAAAATTTAAAGTATATATTACTAATTTTTGGATTCTTAATTTCCTTAGATAATCAAGTATCTCGTAGAGGGCCATAAAGTTAGGAGTATTTTCTCTTTGCTAGAAGATTTACTCTGAGTTAAAATAAATCTATATTTTATGATGAGGTTTGGTGTTCGTGCTTGCATTAGTTAACGTCTCTGATTTTCACATGTACCTATAGAAAAACATGAGTTATTAGATGTATAATAGATCAAGATATGCATTGTGAATATAGATGGTTGCAAGCATGAGATGTGGCATCATATGGATATTTGGTCATAAGTATGGATCATGTGTTTACATCATAAGTTTGGCTGAGTATGTATCAAACATGCTTATATGTTTAGCTATATCATAAATCTACATTTATGTCTATGTATCATATGTTGTTTGAGTTTAGTAGTATGTGGTCTTTAGGTTCTTTTTGATGAATCTCGGATATTTGTGTACAGTTGATATCAATTGTGATATCACGAGCTTAATGTTGTTGTGGATCTCGATGATTTCCTCCTTGATGTTGATTATGTGGGCATGTTTTAGTTATTTTTTACTCGAAGCATGAATTTGATGAGTTAAGCATGAAAGTGTGATGCAATTAATTGATAACCATGTTTAGGATGTATTTATGTTATTAATAGTAGCATGAGTACGATATGATTTATGGGTTGTTAAGCATGATTTAGCCATTTTAGCCTTGGCATGAAGGTTGTGAATATAGTATGATGTTGAGTCTTTAATTTATTCGTGGAGGATGATCCAGATATTCAATGTCTCTAGCATATGTTATATGAACTTGGCAATATATAACTTGTTTAACCTTCTTACATGCGCATGGGATTGATGACACCATAACTTATATATTATTTTATCCATGTTGATCAATGGAGGCATGAATTATGGTTTTCATTGAATTCAAGCATGATATTGTTGAGTATTAACTCCTACCATGACTAGTTTGAATCTATATGTGGAGTATGTATTTTTATATGCCCTACAATACAGATGCATGCAAGGATTAAATTGGAAATTATTAGCAATGTTGTTATGTGTCGTTCCTTGGTTTGGGTGTTGTTTTACCCATACGATTCGATCGGTTTGTCAAACCGATCAACTCATAGTGTGAATAGTATCTTGGTTTGAAATCTTTGATCAATTATCTATGAAAATAGTCGATTAGTTTGATGAACCACACAATTGACTCTGATAAGCAATCAATTGGTTTCCTAAACCCGTCTAGTGGTTACCTTATTACTAGTGTGGTCTGGTGTCTACTTAGGCTCATCAACCAGTTTCGCCAAAGCTATTAACTATTTCCTATAAAAAAATCAATTGATTGGACCAGTCACTCAATTGATTTCCCTATGTGTTGTTTTCTCTAGTCAAGTGAGACCAGACTAATTGACTAGTCCTAAGGATCAATCGACTAGTTTATTTTTATTTCTCCATGTATTTTAGATACTTAATATTCTTTTTTTGGGGCTCCCATATTAACATTTTGATGTAATCACAACATGTTAATCATAATTTAGACCATGCTTAACTTGGATTCAATATGGATCATAACAATAATATTGGGAGTTGAGGTGTTATCATACAAGGGGGATGCTCCTACATCATCCTTCCCCTCTTGAGAAGGACCTCTCTTATCTTCATAAGGCTTGTCGTATAAGTAGGAGAGTAAATCTCTCACATTAAATGTGGTTGATACATCCCCTAGTTTTGGTGGAAGCACTAGCCTTTATGCATTATTTTCAATTCACTCAAGTACTTTGAATGGTTCATCACTTCTTAGCATTACTTTATTCATCTACCTCAAAGAAAATCTCTCCTTTCTAAGGTGAAGATAAACTAGATCTCCAGACTCAAATATTTTCTCTTTTTAGTGCTTAATGGCTTTCTTTTTATTCATCTCATTAACCTTATCAATTCTAGACCTCACTTGCTCATGTAACTTCTTGAATTTGTTAGTCTTCTTGGTTGCTTCAAAAATGACTTGTGATTCAATGGGGAGAGGAATAAGATAAATGGGGGTGGTGGGATTCACTCCATACACCACTTCAAAAGGAGAATAACTGGTAGCATAAGTAGGAGACCAGTCATAAGCAAACTCTGTGTGACTTCAAGGATTTGTGAACCAAACTGCTTAAAAGCATAGTGATGGTATAGTTAGTGACTTCTATTTGAACATCTATTTGGGGGTGATAGGCTGTGTTAAAAAGTAATTTAAACCTGACCAACCTCTACCATGTGACCTAACTATCTCTTTAAAGTATAAACCAACTATGTAAGAGGCATCATTTATCTTGTGACAAGGGACAAAATGTGCCATCTTGGAAAACCAATATACCACCACGTAATGGCATCATTTTTCCTTGATGTCTTAGACAATGCCACTATAAAGTTCATACTCATATGATCCTAAGGATGATATGGGATAAGCAAAGGAGTATAGAGTCCTTGGTAGAAGTGACTCTTAGACTTTTGGCAAGTAGAGCACCTTACCACAATTTATTGTTCATCACTAACCATTCTAGACCAATAAAAGTGCTCCTAGAGTACATCAAAAGTTTTGCTAATGCCAAAATGTCCTGCTAGTCCTCCTCTATACACCTCTCGAATCAATAACTCTCTAAAAGAACTTTTGGGAATGCACAACTTGTTACCTAGGAAAAGGAAACCATGTTGAATTAAGGAGCCTTGTCTTGATCTTCAAAGAAGCTTTTAAAGTATTCATCATCCTTGTAGAGCTCCTTCAAGCACCCAAATCCTAGGACTTTTGATTCAAATAATGATAACATACAATACCTTCTTGAGAGGACATTTTCTACAACATTAGTTTTGCTACTCTTATGCTTTGCTACAAATAAGAAGGATTGTAAAAACTCTACCCACTTAGCATGCCTAGTGTTAAGCTTATGTTTCCTATTTATGTATTTTAGGGACTCATGATCGGTATGCAATAAAAATTGTGACGGACTAAGGTAATGAGACTAATGATCTAAAGAACTAAAAATAGCAAAAAATTATTTGTCATAGGTGTTATAATTGGATATCAAGCCATTGGGATTTTCACTAAAGAAGGCTATTGGTTTTACTTCTTGTAGTAGAACCTCTCCAATGCCCACTCGGCTTGCATCACGCTTGATTTCAAGCACCTTATCTAATTTGGGAATTCTTAGTACTCGGGCTTCACTCAATTTACCCTGCATCACTTCAAAGGCTTCTCGCATGTGTTTGGTTCATTTGAATTTGCCCTTTTTGAGACACCTTGTGATGGGTTCTAGAAGTGTACTAAATCCTTGTATGAACTTCCTATAGAATGAGACAAGTTCATGAAAATATCTAACATCATTAATGGATGTAGGTGTAGGCCACATTCTTATTGTCTCTACCTTTAACTCATTAATGGGAATACCATCTACAGATACAAAAAATCCTCAAATGGTGACTTTTGGCACAAAGAAGTCACACATTTCTAGTTTACCATACAATTTTTTTATCCTAAGAGCTAATAATACAAGTGTTAAGTACTTTACATGATCATCACTACTAGAGGAGTAAACAAGAATGTCATCAAAGTACACAACTATAAATTAGAAATAAAGGGTCTTAAGACTTCATCCATGAGCCTCATGAAGGTGCTTAGTGCATTTGACAATCCAAATGGTACGGGCATCCTCTTATATAGATCTCCCATTTTTTTGAAAGTGGTCTTCCATTCATCTCCTTCCTTCATCCAAATTTGATAGTAACCACTCCTCAAGTCAAATTTGGAGAAAACACTTACCCCATGTAAATAATCCAACATGTCATCAAGTATAGGTTTGGGATACATATATTTTATAGTAATGTTGTAAATAGCTCTAATATCAACACACATGCTCATTAAGCCATCCTTCTTTGGTACCAAAAGGGTCAATACCACACATGGACTGAGTGATTCCCTAATTTAACCCTTTTGCAACAATTCTTCAACTTTTCATTACAACTTCATGGCCTCTTTAGGGTTACACCTATAGGAAAATTTGTTAGGGAGAGTAGCACTAGGGAGAAATTCAATTTGGTACTCTATGCCACTTATGGGAGGTAACTCACTAGGTAGTTCATTTGGGCATGCATCCCCAAACTCACCTAGAAAGGTCTTGACCCTTGGGTTAAGTGGACTGCCATTCTCATTACTTTCAAACATCAACAAAAAATATATGGTTTTCCCTTTGCTTATGGCCTTGTCTAACCCCTTCCCTTCTATGAACATATCATTTTTACAATTTTTATCCTCCCTAACAAGTGAGGATTGAATGCTAATGGGTGTAAGTACAATAGTTTTGTTGGTATATTTAAAGCTATAATTGTTCTTCCTCCCAGCATTCTTGACATGCCTATCATATTGCCAATGTCTACCTAACAACAAATAACATGCATCCATAGGAACTACATCACAAATAACTTTATCTTAATAAGTCTTTTCTATGGAAAATGGAACAACAACTTGCTTAGTGACCTCAACCATAAAGCCATCATTAAGCCATTGAATTTTATATGGCTTAGCATGTGTAGTAGTGGGAAAATTAAGCTTCTTTATAAGAGTGCAAGAAGCCGTATTTGCACGACTACCCCCATCAACAATAAGGAAACGTATTTTATCAAGTATTGTGCACTTAGTATGAAATATTTCTTCCCTTTGGAACTTATCATCTAAGACTCCTTTTACATGCAACACCCTCCTCACCATCAAAGCCTCTCCAACATCCAATGGGGCTTTCTCGAAATCAACCTTCCCTTCATGGTCGAATGATCTCCTTCTTCTTCTTCCTCTAATAGTACCTCCTCTAGGTCAAGCAAAGTCATTACCTTTTGTTTGGATATTTGTTTTAATAATACCCAATCCCTTGACACTTAAATCATCTCACTCCTTTGATCTTACTTATGTCACCTATTTCGTGCCTTCCCTTACCCTTAACATAAAATGTTTTTGGTGTAGGAGGTAGCTTAGGTGATACCCTTTGAGGGTTTTGGTTCAACGTCATCATGCCAAACTTTTAACCCCTCTTTTCTTTTTTATACATGTCCACCTTAATGGCTAGATGAAACAATTCACTTAGTGTATAATATTTGTAAAGCTTCACCTTCCTAGCAATGTCACTTCTAAAACCTCCTAAGAATTGTGACATTGTGTGCTCCTCCACCTCCTTCAAACCAAGTCTCATCATGAGCTTTTCAAACTCCCTAATATAATCTTCTACACTCATAAACCCTAGTCTTAAAGAAGACATTTTATTGTAAAGGTATTGGGTGTAAGAAGGTGGTAAGAACCTCTCCCTCGTCAATTTTTTCAATTTTTTTCCAACTCCTCACCTTGGATAATCCTTTTTTTCCCTCTTGATTACCATGTTTTTCCACCTTAAGGAATCATGCCCTTTTACCTTAGGGACCACTACCTTAAAAGACTTCTCATCATCATAAGACTTTACTTCAAACATCCTATTACGCCTCAACTCCCAATCTAAAAAGTCTTCCGAATCATGTGATCCATCAATCTCCAAAATCTCTATTTTGATACACCCTTCTAAAATCTCTCCTCCTCCCTTGGAAACTAGAAGAAGAGCTAAAATTACTAGCTTCTTCCTCTAGGTTTGGTTCCTCCCTTTCCACATGAGGTGATGGAGCTCTTCGTGGGTGGGGAATGCTAGTGTTTAGTGTAAGTGATTCCAAAATTCCTAGCACTCTCCTCATGTATTTTTGTAGGGCCTATATAGCCCCATATCTTATCAAATTGTGTGCTTCTTCAAGACTCAAACTTCTAGGAACTTGTTGATTTTCCATGATGGTTTGGGATTAAATAAGTGAAACAAGTTATCAAATGTGGGTTATGGTTGAATTATGGGATCTTTTGGTGGTGTTTGGTTTCAGTAGGTTGTGGTAGGGTAATTAAGGTTCAAATGGGGTGGGTGGTGGATGGTGGTTCAATGGTGGTAGGATTAGTTGAAGGGTGGCTGAAAAGATGGAAAGAAAAATTTTGTGGTGCTCAATGTTAGGGTGGTTTGTAGTCAGTTTTAGAGAAAAACAAATTGGGTGTTTGATGGTATTTTAAGTGGAGGTAGGGTGTCCAAAAGATGGGGATGTGGTAGCGTAAAAAATGGGCTCGAAAATTGGTGAAGAAATTGTGCATAAAATTGAGAGAAGAAAAGACCCAACTTTATCAACCTTGAACTTTGATAACAATTTGATGCATAAAGGCTATACAAATTGGGTCTTGCTATGAGTTGATGATGGAACATGGGTTTAGCTCCAACAAAAGAGAAAATTAGAAGATAGGATGAGTTAGGAAAATGATTTGATCTTCAAGTAACCCTTGAAATCAAATACTTACCATCATGACTTAAGGTATTAACTCTTATGATAAAGAATGTAAGATTTTTGGAGATAACAACAAACCATGCACTAAGTTTGTTGGAGGGTAGGCATTTGATACTTTGGTCCATAGAATACAAATGGGATTCTTTCCTTACATTCATCTCTACACTCATATAAAGAGTGTATGAAGTTGAGAAAATTACAACTAATTCTTAGGTAACCATAAGGGTTCAACTTAACTAAACACTACTCTAATGTATGCTACTATGGTAGGAATTAAAGCCACTCAAACAATAAGCATGGGGGATGATTTTCTGAGCCTCCCATATCCCTTTCCCCATGCATTAGCTATTACATTAGGTTTACAAGATAATAATAGGACTTAGGAAACATAAATTATAAGAAAGGAAATACAACTAGTACATTACTTTTGCTTATGTTTAACTAAATAGAGAGAGTAACCATTCCCCATGACTCCTCCTTAGCTGACTGCCATGGATTTTCTCTATTCCATCAAGTCCCCTTAATTAATTCTAATTAAGGTCTTGGAAATCACCAGTCTTAACCCCAAAATCTGTTGCATTAAAAGAAGGGGATGCATGCTTGAATCTTGAAATTAGGTGCTCCATGGGGCTACTTGCTGGTTGGTTTGGCCGAGTGTTTGCATGGATTTTTCAAGCCATAATTTTGAGCCATATTCAAGCTATAATGAAGCCAATAAAATGTGGTTAGTTGATGGCTTTTATTTTTTGTTACATGGCTTGCATGACTCCTTATAATGTAGCTCATATATTAGTCCAAGTAAGGAAAGTTTTAGATTCTTCTAACCTAGAAAAATTTATGAATAGATTATTGTTATCGCATAAGGGGGTTGCTCCAACATCAAGTGTGGTATATCAATTTATGTTATCCCTTGCGACAGGTGAATTAAATGTGTGGTGGGTGTAGTATCCCTTAGAAAAGCCCCTTTAATGCATCCTGACCCCGTGTGATGGGTGTGGTATCCCATTATTTGTTTATGCTACCATGAATGTTTTTCATGGTGGAAAACTATTTGTAGTCAAATGGATTGTCTTAATAATGGGAAAGTATGTATTCAATGAAGGAAGATTTATATTATGGTTTATGCTATATGGTTCTAATGCATGATCTATATTATTATCCCTTTATCATTTCCATAAAAGTATGCCTTGTTATATTGCCATCAAGCTTGAGTATTATACTATATTCGTATGATTATCACTTTGATACTATGTGACTTTAATGTGTAACATGAGCCCTTACCATATTTTAGGTAGTTTGTTTTACCATTACTTCATCGTATTGATACTAAATTTGGGTGATGACTATGGTGATCGAACTTCTAATCTTGTGAGCAAAGGATAATTTGCAAGATTACGATTCTCAGCTAGAGTACATTGAGGATGATTCCATAGGTTGGTTGTTAGCCTTTTGTTAGGGTTTGAGAGTTACACTTTTACTTAGTTAAGAGTTAATATAACTAGTTAGATGTATGTTTCCCATTATTTTGGGATGTTTTTAGTGTTTTCTAGTTATTTAAACTCTTAGCTTAGATTTCTATATTTAGATTTTGTAATCTCTCTCTCTCTCTCTCTCTATCTCTATCTATCTATCTATATATCTATCTATCTATCTATCTATCTATCTATCTATCTATCTATCTATCTATCTATCTATCTTCTTATCTTAGTATTATTCTTATCATTGTTATCATTAGTATTGTTGTATTATTAGTAAGACATGTATCTTTCATTGATTGTTCCATTTTTTTCTTATACCAAGCATGGGTTAGGGGATGGTTATGCCTCTCTCATAGTTGATGTAAAAGTAACATTTTCTAGTTTTCCTTTTATAATGCTTCCACATTATTTTTAAAATAAAAATTTTTGGATCAAATTTTGGTGGTGTTATAGTCGAGATTAACCAGATGAAGACTTTGAGAATTTTGTAGTCGCCAAAATTTTTGGGATAGCCTTAGTTTGTGCTCCTTTTTATATCATTGGATCATTTGATGAAGATCCATTTTATGCCATTGAAGAAGGCATTGTTGAGATAGTGTTGGGTATTCCTTCCCTTTGAAAAGGCATAAGTGGATTAAGGAATATAGTAATGATATAAGATAGTATGACAGACATAAAATATGTTTTATAAAGATACCCAACAAATCAATAATTAATACCTTTGTAATATTATTGACCTTGCTTGTTTTGATTTTCATTTTTAGGTTTTTAGGATCGAGGTTGGTGGCCTTTTCACTCTTCTGAGCATATAATGAGATACGATAAATTTTAGAATAAATATGGCAATGAAATGTTATGGGAACCCAAACCTTAGCTTGATTGCCTCAACATTGGAGGCTCCATTAAGAGGATGAGTGGTAGGTTTCTTTATACCTATGGACAAGTTGCGGGCGGAAAATTATTATCTAGCTTTCCATGTGTTGTATTATATAAAATTTCAAGTATATTAAAAGACTAATGGATTTATTAAATTTGTTGAATGGGTAAAACAAAGGAAGTAAAGGATATGTTACTTACCAACATTGAAAATTAGCTCTATCTTCCTTAGAATGATGGTATCACTCACAACCTCATTATTATTTACATTACACCCATATCACATGAAACTATTGAATTTGTCCCCATTGCCTTTATATTATAGGGAAAACGGTGGACATTCTCAGACTTCTGGGTTAAGTTATCCCCATTAGGGCAAATTCCATTTAGAATTACCTAAGATGAAGAAGTATTGGGATTTCCCTTTCTTCACAGAAGAATGAGGCTCCTTGATAAAGTTATTTTCTCCTTTAGTTTGGATAAAGTAGAAGCTAGGGGTTGGGGTGGCTCAAGAACTTGAAGAAGTTTATAAACAACTCCATTGTTGGTGTTACTCCCACCAAATGTCATCTATATAGAAAACATGTAGTCATTCTCCAAGTATTAGGAATGAACTTATGTTAGGTTAAGCAAACAAGCTTGGAGGAATTCCCTCATGAAAAGATTTAAGGGAAATAGATACTGATGTAAAGGGCCTTCACATACAAGGATATGTACTTGGCAGGCAAACTATTAACTGTATCTAACAAGTTGGTGCAATTAGATTAATAGAAGATAGAATGTAGTATTTTCTATGAAAATTATCAAGTTGAGTGTCAGTAATATTGGTGGTAAGGAGATTGTTTGAGTCAAGTGAGGAAGATTAAGCCATATTGACAAGTTAGGGAGATCAAGAAAGATGAAAAAATGTTAAGAGTTTCATAGCTAACAAGATTGTCAAGGACGATGAAGGTAAAAGAGCAATAGGCGGTGTTGTAAATCTAAGGGAAAATTCAAACATAGATGGAGTTTTGGAACTACTAATATATTAGAGGAAAAATCTCTCAAAAGAGTAAGGGATAAACGAAGGTGTTCATTAAGGTTAGTGTGACAACTACTCAAACTACATGGGTATGGTTTCAAGTGATTGTTGTAGATTCAAAGATAAAAAGTGAAAAGTAGAGGAAATAGAAGTGCAATAATTGCAAAAAGATAAAAAAGAAGAGAGTAAATGAGAAAGGAGGGGTGTGTGTGTGTGTATAGGTCGTGGGTTTACCTCATTTTTGAAAGGTAAGATGAATATCACTAACATGTTCTCCTTGGTAATCCCATTTTAGAGAAAACATAAAGTTCAATCAGGCCTGAATTCTCACTTAATCACTGCCTTTTATTACGCAGAATTATGGTGCATAAATGGATGGCCCTCAATGAACTAGGAAGTTGTTTCCTTTTATAATAACTAATGAATATATCACATGGTCGTTATTCAAAGAATTTTCATACTATTTGGATACGTAAAAGAAATGGAAAGTGAAACTCAATTAACAAGCTTCATTTTGGATGCCATTTTACATTTCACTAAAATTCAAATTCTAAATTTTACTATAACTCATGAAATTGGTGTAGTTTTTTTTTTCTGCAGGATGTGCCAACTAAATTTGTTGACGGAACTTGTTCCCCAACACTTACTAATATATATATGTAATGTTTACCGATCTTCATACTATTATATTTTGAGTAGCCCGTAGTATTCTTATATCATCCCATTTGTTAGTGCTTGTCAGCTTTCTTTTTTGTAGTCAATCAAAGGTTACTTTATAATTTTGTGTTGTAAGTTAATCTTTTCACTTGTAAATCATTGATGGTCTTTTTAGTTATTGTGTTTGTAAAAAAAAATTGAGATATTTTCATTTTTGTAAACTCATAATGTGGATTGTCAGCAAGTCACTATAGTTTAGCTTATCTATTCCAAGGGCGCAACCTACTAGTGCATATGAATATCGACAAATCAATGAAGTAGAAGTCTATCTACTTTAATAGAAGGACTGATGCAATGGATGAAGTTTTAAAGGAAGTGATAATATAGGTATTTTCCAAACTAACGCTATCAGGCCTAAATGCGACAATCTAATAAAAGAAGGACAACCTAAAGGCCTTATTGATTTGCCTATAAAAAACTAGTGATGAAGTTTTTCAAGTAAACTGATTGATGGGTTCTATGAACCGATCAACTGATATGTCATTTCAGCAAAATGGGTTTTCTTGACTAAACCAATTAACCAGTTGGCAAAACCAATCGACTAGCATGTAGAACAATAGATCGGTAGGCCCAAACCCATTGATTGGTTGGTCAAGTTGGTCAAAATGTTTTAACTTGATTTTCTAAAAAATCTCTTATACTAAAATGGAACCTTACCAACCCATATCAAATTATCCATAAGAGAATCCTAACCATTTTCATGATATATTTAACCCAAAATATTTCCTCGAATTTATCAAGAGGTCGATTGAGATAATTTAGGGGGAGAGATGACCTCAACATTATCTTCCACCTTTATCCTCTTCACGTTTTTGAGATCCATGGGTAAATCTCAGGCATAATTTTACCCTAATTGACCCGCATTCTCTAGAAATCATTTGAGCTTTGGAGAATCGGTAAACATATATTGGACGAAATATGTTTGTTTAGCTCAAATTCCAATGGTTAATTATAGGATTTCAGGTTGATTCCTGAACCCTCTATGATTCCTTTCCATTAGTTGGTTATAAATAACCTTAATCATCCCTTTTATGCACCTTTATTTCAGCTATCAAGTCCTCTAAGTTTGGTATTTTTATTTTTTCCTTCTACACTTTGATCATTGCTAATTAAATTTTTTACGCTCTTCTAATCCTATCTTTAGCACTCTCTTATTTAAGTTGTTAAGAAAGGAGGAGTTAGAGTCTGGGAAAAAAATTAAGTGGTTCAATTAAGCGTTTCCCTATTTTTGCCTCAAGTTGGTATATTCTTCCTTCATTATGTTTTAAGTTCAAAAATTTAATAAAGTTTTGGTGTAAATTTATGACTTTGAGATTATGGTTTTTAAGGTTTTATAAGCTGAGAATTTCACAATTGGAATTATGGTTTAAAAGGATGATTTTGTCTATATCATGTAAGTGATTCTTACTTCTAAAATGATTAATAAGCATCCCTACATGTTATGTGTTCCTTTGAGTTGATTTCTGCCTGATGGCATGAGTATATGTAGCTTGCATAAGTGGTTTGGATGGTTAGATGGCATGATTTGAGTAAAAACCACAAAATTTGGTAAAAATAGGATATGATGCTTCCATGTTGTGAAATACAAGTTAATCTAGTTGAAAATATATTAGGCTATGTTGATACTATTTTAATGGGGCTAAGGATGATTTGTGTGTAATTATTTACATAAAATTTAATGGTTTGGTGTTATGTTAAGGCAAACTGATTGACTAGTTAGGTCAAACTAATTGACCAGTTTCCATAATAGTCGACTGGTTGACCCAACTTGTAATACCCCTAATTCTCAAAACCTAAATTTAAATATTAAATCCTTATTTGAAATAACTTAATATTAAAATTATTAATTTAATTATTATGGGACTCTTAATTTACAAAATAGATAAAATTATTAAATAAATCAAATATGATTATTTTTATCATTTTATCTTACTCTTTTATCTAAATATATTCCAAACCCATTATTTTTTTTTTACCAAAAGTACTATCTTAAATAAATATCTAAATTTAAGATAAATTAATATAATATTTTTCCCAAAAAAACTAAATTTATCCTAATTTCTAATCCTAATTCTAAAAATATTTTTTCTTTTTCTTTTTCTCATTTTCCTTTTCTTTCTCTTTTTCTTTTCCTTTCTTTCTTTTCCTTCCTCCCTTCTTCATTGGGCCAGCCCCTCCCCTTTTCCTTTCTTCCTTCTCCCACTAGGCCAGCCCACACCCAACCCCTCTCCTTATCCCTTCTTTCTTCTTTCTTTCCTTTCCTCTCCCTCCTTAAGCTAGCCCACCTTCCTCCTCCCCCTTCTTTTCCCTTTCTTCTTCCCCTGAATCCTCTAAACCAAACGCCCCTTAACCCCTTGTATGTCTTTGCCCCTAAACCCTACACCCCTATTTGCGCCATTGCCTAGCAAAGCTTACACCACCCTCCCCTACCATCCTTTCTTCCCATTTCTAGCCCATCAACCCTTGTTCCCCTCCCTCCTTGTAGGCTTGACTCTCCTCTTTCACCCCTGTCACCCTATCATGCTTAGTAGGTGACAATAGTCCCCCTCCTACACCACCTACTCCGAATACTTCCCCACCTTCTCTTCTCTTCTCCTCCTCCTCCTCCTCCTCCTCCTCCTCCTCCTCCTCTTCTTCTTCTTCTTCTTTCCCCCTATTTTTCTTTTGCCAAGTCCCGTAGATTCCCTTTGTCACCTCTGCCACCCAACTAGCCACCACACCACCCTCCTCTTATACCCTACGCCCTCTACACCATCCTAAACCACCGACATCTACCATCCTACGACCTACCCTCCCTTTTTCCTTACTTGTTCCATTCGACCCCCCTTGCACTACCACCTTATACACCTCTCCTCCTCCCTTCTATTACCACATCAACCACCCCTCAACAGCTAGACGCCACCCCAACATCCTCCCCACACCACCTGACCCGAGTCACCTACCCCTCCCATTTTCTTATCTTCTTATTTCCCTTTCTTCCTCTTCTCCCTCCCTTTGCAACACCCTCTCCCTACATTCGCCGCCGCCGTCTCCGCCGCCACACTCCGACCTCCAACCACCCCTACACCCAACAACCACCCCCAATTTACCCTCCCTCAAACCTACCCAAGCCCCCTCCCCTCCTTCCTTTTCCTTACCTCTTTTTCCCCTTCACATGGCTCACACTATATGGAAGCGTGAGTTATGCTATGCTATTTGACACTTATTAGCCTAATTAAAGTATCAAATAGTTAATAATGTTATATATATATTTAATTAATACTTTTTAGTAAAAATTAATCTTTTATTTGTCTAATATTAATATTACACTTATGGCATTATCTTAGGTACCTAATTTCATTAATAGGAGCTTAAGCATTTTAAATTGGGATATCCATTAAGGTTGGTTTTGTTGGAAATAAAGTAACTGTTATACTCACTAAAATGTATGGATTATTATAAGCTAGCATATTAGGATTTTTAGTATGTGATTTATGTAAATATGTGGTGTTGCTTTCCAATTCCATGACTATTATGTCGTCTTATATATGGTGTGATATGTGTGAAAGGGGTGACTAAGAAAGAGGGGTTGATGTTGATGATAAGTCTTATGTGTATACACATTCTAGGCTAAGAGAGTATGGACACTTATAGTGAAATAAAACTAATAGGAGCCCTAGGGAAATTTTGGTCATTTGGACACCTCCAATGTTTAAACCTAAGTGGGATGCCTAATGTGTTAGGAATGTTTTTAAGAGTGGAGATGGGGGTTTGGTGGATTATAAATGTATGTGATAGTAGAAATATCAATATTTTATAATTTAGGGGTATTTTGGTAACTTTTTAAGGTATGATGGTGATAATTCCAATAAATATGGTGGTTAAGGAATAAGTGGTTCTAGGGATAACAATAATGGTTTCATGGTGTTGATAGTGCATGTGGGGCACAACTATTAATATTTTAGGTTCTAGGCACATTTTAGTAATTTCACATGCAAATAAACATACATGCTAGATGATAATTGGTGCTAAGACTAATACCAAGGGCTTTGTGGTGCTGGTAGTACATGGTTGAGTATGATTATTAGTATTTTATGGCCTTGGAGCATTTTAGTAATTTGGCATGTACAATGGAAGTCAACTTAATAAGTGTACATGATAAGTGGTAATTAGTGCTATAAATGGAAATAAGGTTTGGTAGTATTAGTATTTTATGTTAGGGTGTAAATGGTAATAATATATGGTATAGGGGTATTTTGGTAATTTTGGAGGTGCAAGGGTGGTTATACTAATAAATATACATGTTAAGTGTTAAAGGGTGATTAGGTGTGGAAATAAGGTTTCGTGGTATTAGTATTTCATGGTTAGGTATAGATGGTGATAATATAAGGTATAGGGGTATTTTGGTAATTTTAGAGGTGCAAGGTGATTATATTAATAAATATACATGTTAAGTGTTAAAGGGTGGTTATGTGTGGAAATAAATTTTGTTGGTATTAGTATTTCATGTTTGGGTATAAATGGTGATAATATATGGTATAGGGGTATTTTGGTAATTTTTAAGGTGTGTGGGTGATTATGCAAATAAATGCACATGCTAACAAGGTTGGGTGGTATTAGTACTACACAATTGGGTATAAATGGTGATATGTGGTATAGGGATGCCTTGGTAATTTGAAGGTGTAAATGTGAGCTTTGCATAGAGGGTGTGCACTTTGCATGGGTGAAATATTTACGCGGGGAAATCTAATTTAGAGGTTAACCATGGGGAAGAAAGTGTGTTTTGGGTGGTTGGTGTACTTGGGGAAGTTTTAATACATGAGTTGATGCTAAGGTGTGTGGGGCATAAACTAGGGTTTCGGGAAAATAACCTTAAGGATAGGGGTGTTATGGAGAAAGGTTGTGGAAGTTGGTTGAACATCAGTGTTGTGATGAGGGGTGTACCACATGGAGGGTTTGAGTCAAGCCAAATGGAGGGTAGAGTTATGTAAGAGAAGGGGGTATGAAAGAAAAAGGGGGAACATTAAGGTTTTCGAGGGTGACCCACTAGGATGTCATTACCACATGTGGGAATTAAGGAATTGGGCTGTGAGGTTGGAGTTGGGGTGAATATGGTGATGGTGCGTAAATCAAGGAATATGGGTTGAGTAAGGAGAGGTGAGGCTAGGGCCACATAGGCCATATTAGGGTTTCAAGGGGAAACCCTAGTGGGAGATGGTGAGCATAAGTGGAGAAAAAAAAAGGAGGGTGAACCTTGACCCATGTATATGAGGTTCCTAAGTTCGATATAAGGTTGGTGGAAAAATGTTTAGGGGTCCCTAGAGTCTTGAAGGATGTAGATGTTCCAGGTTAACGGATAGGGTTTTCAAGAAGTCTACATTGTTAGAGTGGTAATAAGTTAGGGGTGTCCATGGAGACGTGCATGTCTGGATGGGTGTTACTTAGCAAATAAGACACAAATAATTTACTAATCACTTAAAGTGGAAGATCATTGAGCCGGCCCCAAACATAGGATGATCACTAGTCCACCTGTTATAATAGTGGCCAGAAGTGTTTTGCCTTAGAGATGTCCATGATTATTGGTCCACCGGTTATAATTATGGGGGTCTTGAACTCAATAAGTTAAACCCTTATATGGTAATAATCTATGGAAAAGACACTAATCACTTATAGTGAAATACCATGTGATCGAGACCAGACGTAGGATAATTACCAGTCCATCGGTTATAATAGTGGCTAGGCACATCATACCCTAGAGATGTACATGTTTACCAATCCACCGGTTACAAGTGGCCAGAACATTATGCTCTAGAGTAATTATTCCTTGTCCATCGGTCATAATAGTGGGCTCACCATTCTCACGTGGATATATATATTCTAGATATGGCTAATTATGACACTCATAGCTTGAATATAAATAACAATGAATGAACTAATATGTCCTACTAATGCATGTAGCTATCAAAATGATTATTACATTTCAAATGATATATGTACCATTCCATGATTATGTGTTCAACGTATTGCATCTAATGTGTTGTATGCGAGCCTTACATGTTAGTTTTGTATAAAGGGTCAATCCATACTATAGTACTAAAGCCATTCCTTTCTTGAGCCCCTACCTATTCAATAGACAGTGTCCTTTATAGGTTAGATTGCATGCTCCCATTAAGATTTGTCTTTGGGATTGAGAACGTAAGGTTATCTGGGGTGTTGACCTGTGTTTAGAACTGGGAAGTCCTTCTGTGTCTTTCATGAAACTCCTTCTATTTCTTTTCTACTAACAATTTATTTATAACCATGGTTAGTGGGTTTTTCTTGGAAGGTGAGTTAACCTTCCTAACTATTGTGCTACTCTGATTTGTAAATGTATTCTTGAAATTTAATTAAAGTATGTTTTCTAGCCTTAGCACTTGGTATTAGAACGGTGGAAGGAAACCAGTATGATACTAAGTGTGGCAGTGACACCCCAAAATTTATCGTACATGCTTCTACATAAAGCTTTTAAAAATGAAAAATTTTAATAGTAAATTTTGGGGGTGTTATACAACCCATCGATTGGTAAGCATGTAGAGACTCTAGTCTTGCTCTCTACTTAAACCTATCGACTAGTCTATGAATAGTCAACTAGTTTGCCCAAACCATTCAACCTGTTTGAAGAAAAGCATGGTCTGGTTAAGTCAAATCGATCGAGTAGTTGGTGTAACTGATCGACTAGTTTGGTCAAACCGATTGACTAGTTTGACTAGTTTGACTAGTTTGCATAGCTTGCTTCCTTTTGGTTTGGTTATGCTTTGAGGCTATGTTTGAGACTATACTATGATTATTAACGGGATAAAATATAGATTTTATCATGGATTATTGGCCTAATGAAAGGATGAAAATGGATCATAATTTATGGTATACTCTATGAGTAATGTAAAGGCTAAATGGATATTACACTTATGTTAAGCAATGGTATTAAGAAAAGAGTAATGAAATTTAGCATGGGCTTGAATAAAATAATAAGATCGGTATGAATAATATGGTATAAGGACAAATGGAAACCCATATGGTTGGGAAAATGTAAAGAAGAGGATTTCTTTGGAATAAACATAGATATTCCCTTACTTACTTTATATGGGCTTTATGTGATCATTTATCCTTATGAATAATATATTAATCACATAAAGCAAAAGACAGTAGAGTTGAGTATGGGTTTAGGTCACCCGATCCTTAATTAGCTACCGGGAGTTAGTCTGTCTTCGAGTGGGATTCTAAGAGGTTCTGGTGCCTCACCTACCTAGATGGTTGGCTTCGACCTGAACTTATGTCCATATTGGTTGGCTTTGCGCTGCACTTATATCCATTATGGTGATTGACTTTGGCTTTGACTTATGTTCACTTGGTGATTAGCTTCGGCTTGGACTTTATGTACCTTATTTGGATAGGCTTCCATAGTATGTGAGACCATAGAGCGGTGCACAGTCCATCACTTGATGATAATAAAATATATATGATAAATAATTGGTTGATAAAATATGAACGATGACTAAATGAATGGTTAATAATTAGTTAAGGATAGAAGTAATGATATGAATGACCAAAAATGAATAAGAGTTGGTTGGTGCACTTAGCTAATGGCCCAAATAACTAAGTGGTTGTTGAATGGCATATTGATTGGATGATTGACCCGTGTCATATGTGAATAAGAAAAATAGTACAACCTATAAAATTGAGTAATGGGAAATAAACCCTAGAGGTTTCCCAGATGTTATCTGCTATCACATGTGTGAGTACCTGTGTGATGATAATGTGAAACAAGCATGTTGTAATTCTACATTATTTGATGATTATCCTTTGCTCAAGAGCCATAAATAATGAATATATTGAGCATAGATAATACATCACTCCTAAAAATAATGTCAAACAACATTACCCACTCTATGTTCATGAACTTAAAATCGTATTAACACCAAACCCTTGAAAGTTTTGCCCATGCAGATTCTTCAATTTTGAATGTGAAAATGATGGGTACAGGATCAATGATTGAATATCCAAGGTGTCTCACAAGACTATAACCCTGTGATAAAACATAGAATGAATTATTTCTATAATAAGATTATAAATATAATAATCTAGCCTCTCTACCACCCATACCACTTGTCGACTACTTCCTATAGCAATTAACACATGCTCAACTTCAATGAGGTGGACAAAATCAAATGTAGGCTTCTTAATCTTGATAATAAAATTTCCAACAAGACTTGTCGAAACAATTTTTAGAGTCTTCCTTGAGCGCAATTGAACTATAAACTATCATAAAATGTTTGCATTAGGGGATGTTGGTCTACAAAGTAAGATTACATGACCCACCAAGTTCAGCGTGAGCATTAAAATAAGCCATTGAGGTGAAAAAGCGGGTAAAGATGACATATTGGGACTCAATGAAAGGACTGGATAGGAAGCCATTTTGACTAAAAAGAAAAAGAAAAATTACTCCAAAGATAGTCCCAAAGAGGCATCTAAAAACTTGAAAAGAATCATCCAACCCCTTGCATGAATATCAAATGTGACAAGTCTATGCCTGCCCATGTATTAATTGATCCCAAAATAATCATATTATAAAATACCAACTAGGCCTCAATATTTTTTTATTTTAATGATCTTTCAATATTCGGGTGAGGCATATAACCAATTAGTTTATATAATAATATAATCATATTAATGAAAAAACAAGATGTAGTAGATATATGATTTTTTTTATATGATAACATCCAACCAAGTCCAGGGCATGAGTAATCATTGTCATAGAATCAAACACAAGAACTCCCAAAGTTTTTGAGCAATACCAAAGGTACGAAGGAAAACATCCAAATCTAAAAAATTAAGCCCCAGTTGAATCTACTTGTGTGAATGATGCCTTGAAGGTCAAATCTAAACACAAAAACAAAGGATGAAACCACCAATTTTTTTCCAAGGAAGATTCATGAGTAGCTTCATATTATATATAAAAACTCAAACTCAAACTCAACTCTAAAAGATATTTGAAAAGGCAAACTGAATTTACCAAGATCTAGACATTTTTAGGTCTAAGTCTAAATCAAAGAAACCAGAGCACTTCAACATAATTAGAGGGTAAATAATCGAAAGAAGAGAATAATTAATGTCTGCAAGTTAAAGATATTATCATGTAGTCGAAGTTGAGGTAGGAGGAGAAGAGAGGGTAAGTTTGATGGGAATTAGAGTGATGCAGGAGCATTTCAATCTCACTTTTCAACTATTAGAGGTTAAGAGTTAGTATACTTGGAGATGGTACGAATTGTTCTTGAAAATTCTAATGCTAACCTCTAGCACCCCCAAAATTTACAGTTAACTTTTTTTTGTTTGTCACAGAAAACCATACACTAAAAAATGGGGGTGCTACCACCGTGATCAATACAAGATTAACCCCTAGCAAATCCTATACTAACCATAAGGCTAAGGAACTAAAAGTAGTAACGCGAATAATCAAATAAAACCATAAAAGTTCAACATTTCATAAATAGAACTAGAGTATGCAGACACTAGAGGTAATGCGGAATGGAAATTAAATACAAACATGCCCACTACGAGGTAAATAAAAATGATAGTAAAATAGATAAGGATAAGTCTGAAGAACACCCTCTCGGACCCCACAGTAGGTACAATAGGTCATCATTCAGTTCTTCCCAATGCATCATAAGCATCAAAGTCATCACAAGCATCATCTCTTACCAGCACAAACTCAGAAGGGGTGATCAGTAACGCTACGCTTTGAGTAAGGTAACTATATGGCTAATACAGAGCATAACATGAAAAATGTAGATACTGCATGTAGTAAGTCAATCCAATTAATCACCATTATTATTAGAATTTAGGCCATTAATACCATCTCCACACATCTCTTGAATTATATCCATGCAAGTATGGGAACCCAACTATTATAGTCGGTGGATCGGAATACACTCTAGGGGTAGGATGCTCTTGGCCACTATTATTTTTCGGTGGGTTGGTCTCTAGGGAAAAATGCTCATGGCCACTATTCTCGTCGGTGGATCGGTCTAACCCCGACTCATATGTCCACTATAAGTGATTAGTATTTTTCCCATGACTTGTTATCATTCAATGTTTGGCTTATTGAGCTCTGAATCCCTAATATTATAACTGGCGGATCAGAAAATACTCCAAGGAAGAATGCACCTGACCACTATTATTCGTCGGTGAATCAGTCTCTAGGGCAAAATGCACTTCACCACTATTCTAGCTGGTGGATCAGCCTGGGCCTGACTCAATAGTCTTCCACTTTAACTTGTTAGTGTTTTATTCATCTCTTATTCAATAAGCAACTCCCTACTAGACATGCATGTCCCAAGGGACTTCCCATTCTCTCTCTTCCACCTAGACTCCTTAAATAATCCCTATCCCATAACTTGGGACCTCTACACTCCCTAAGACTCCAAGACCTCTTCTTCACCTTCCACCCTACTCACCATGAACCCAAAGCCCCCATGCATGTGGGTCAAGGCCCACTTTCCATTTCTCCACCTAGGCTCACCATCACTTACTAGGTTTTTCCCTCGGAAACCCTCATCTGGCCTATATGGCCCTAACCTCTCTTTATCATACATAACTCATACACCCCTTTGATTCTAAATCTATCACTCTACTCATCACGCTCCAAACATCACAACCATACTCCCCATCTTCTACATGCGATAAATAAACCCTAGTTAGCCACCTTGAAACCTTAATACTCCTCTTTTCATTTACACCATCCCTTTACACACACACTCCACCCTCTTTACCACTTGACTCACCCCCTTCATAAGACACCCTCCTAATCTCAATCCTATCTCCAACCAATCACTATCAAACCTCTCACAACACTCCCCTACTTAGAATTTTCCCCAAAAACCTTAGTTAAGCTCCCATGTATACTGTTACCAACCCCACATACTATCTTTTCCCACAAAAACTCTACTCACCCAGAGTACCCTTTCCTCACCATGTTTAAACCTTAAACCAAATTTTCCCACGTAAAATTTCCCCCCATGCAAGCCTTACACTTTCCATGCAAGATTTACCCCAACCTTTCATTTTATTATTCTTCTTCTTTTATTTTATCACCCATAGGTCATAAGGTACTTAGGCTTTTTCCCACTTCTTTTTACTCACTCTACCCTCTATTTCTTTTAGATCCCCACAACCCCACAATACCACCTAATGTCTCCTAGCATATATGTCATACCATAACAACCATACATAAGAGCTTGTTATAAATACCAAATCATAACACCCATATCACACATATTATAAATCATGCACAACTTACCTTAGCTCCATGCAAAACAAGCTACACTACACACATTTCGAGTCCACAATCACATATAAATACATAACACATATCATTGTACCCATAAGCATACAAATCATAGCAAAAAAAAAAAGATATAAGCACACAAATCATAGCAAAACTAAGCTTTAACCATATCCTTACCTAATATGACATCGGGTTTGGAGCATGAATCCTACGCCTTATAACGGGAAGGGTTTGGTTCATAACCTATAAAAATGAAACACTAAATATTAAACCTTCTTCCTACATCTTTTTCCTTTTTCTTTTATTTTTCCTAACTAAATATTAGTAATGAGATTAATAATAATAATGATAATAAGGTTAATAATAGTAAAATATTTAAAATAAATTATACTAGAAAAATACAATGGTTAAGTGCATAACTAGAGAGAGAGTAGCAGATTAGGGTAGTGGCGGTGGCGGCAATGCATGGGTGATAGAGGTGGTGGTGATAGAAAAGAAGATATTTTGGGGTTGGAAAGGGGGAGGAAAGTTAGGTTTTTTGGAGTGGTAGGGTTTCTAGGTCAGAGGGGTATGGTGGTGGTGGTGGTGTCTCACAACGGCAACACAAACAGTGACGGTGGTGGTGGTCGAGAGTGAAGGAGAGAAAAGGAGAGGAATGAGGGAGAGAAAAGGGGAATCGGTGGTGTGGGAAGGTAGGGGAGGTTTTCTAGGTAGAAAGGGATGTAGTAGAGGTGGTGGTTGCTGCGGTGGTGGCGGTGCAAGGGGTAATGAGGGGTGTGAAAGGGTAGTTCGAGCTACCCACTTTGCACAAGTGGGGAGAGAAGAGGAGGGAGAGTTAGGGGTAGGGGATGTATATATATATATAGGGGGAGAAGGTTGGGGGAAGTGGACAAATGAAGCTAGAAGACAAAGGGGAGGGGGTGGTTAGCTGCCAACCGACATAGCTCGCATGATAGGGGGAATGAGTAGGTTTTTGGCAGGGTTGCAGGGGGTTAGGTGGGGATGCTAGGGCTATAAAGGGGGGATTAGTGTAGGACAGTGCCAACTATACGCCTTGCACGTCAAGATGAGGGGACAAGGATAGCCATGGGTGCAAAAAGGGAAGGTGAGAGGTTGAAGATGGGGGTAAAAGGGGAAGAAGAGAACAAGGAAAGGGAGAAAAAAAGGAAAGAAGGGGGACGACACTAGGCCGCGTGAGAGAAAAAAGAAAGAAAGGGGGAGTTGGCTACATGAGGAGGGGGAGGGAAGTCTAGGCCGCATTGGGCGGGGCATAGTCCGACGAGGGGGAAGAAAAAGAAAAAAAAAGAAAAAAAAAGAATAAAAAGGAAGAAAGGAAAAAGAAAGAAATAAAATGAGAAGAAAAAGGAAAAAGGAAAAAGAAAAAAAGAAAAGTGAGGTGGTGGGGGTGTTTTGGGATTTTTTTTAAAATGTTGGGAATAATAAAATTAGTAAATATAAATAATTATTTTTTATTAATTTTGAAATTATTATAATAATTTACTTAAAATTTATTTTAGTTTAGTAAATTATTCTAGCCTCCACTAATTTGATCCCTACATTATTTTCCTCCTTTTTTGGCTTTAATTATTTTTATTCTAATATCATTATTTTATTAAAAATGGTATATTTTGTTAAATCTCACATATTAATCCTTATTTTATTTTTAATTCCTAAGTTAGGGTTTTGGGGTATTATATAACCCTAATGCTACTAATGTTTTATTAAGTGATTTTTGCAAATATTATATATGTTTGTAAGAAAAAGAATTCACCAATGACATCTAGTGTACAATACAATAACAAGGCAAGGGTTACAAAGTCACAAAAAAGACAAAGCTATAGACATGAAGTTTGATTACATGATTATTGCATGATTAGGATTTTGTTTAGCTTTGATATTTTATGTGTACTTTGTAATGTCTTATAACTTGCAATTGTAGATGTATAATATATGTGTGTACATGGTGCATTGAATTAGTTTAACTCTTTTATCAACTACGCTAATCTTATTAGTTAAGGCGGGTTGGGTTGGGTTTGGTTAGCGAAGGGTAAACTAAGGCCTATGGGTGTGTGTGTGTGTGTGTGTAATGTCGACTTGTACCTTCATAACATAAAGTGGAAGAATGTCTAAGAATTTTTGAAATTCTTCCTCTTTTCATGTGAGTATTCTTAAGAGTTTTGGTATTATTCTCTGGAGAAAATTTAGTGATTTCTTTTTAGAATTGAGTGATTTTATTGAAGATCCAACCCTAATTGAAGATCATTGTTGAGTATATCAACCTTCAAGAATCGTTTTTACTCTAAAGGATCAAGACAAAATATACTACTCCATTAAGGGGGTGATAAAAATAAGAATGATAAAAAAAAGAATAAAAAAAAGACAAAATATACACCATCGGACTCTACACAAAACACCAGAACATAAATGAGAAGATGGCAGCTATATGCGATTGCTAATCCATTGGTTAAATACGCCTACGTGTGTAGAAGGGCTGCTAAGGATGATTTCCCTATTTTGTAGATGACACCCAAAAAGAAACAACGAACCGAGGGGGAATCTTCAAGACCTCAACCATCACCAACTCAACATCAAAATTGAAGAAACCGACCTAATGAACTAGGTATAATATTTACCACTCCGGAATTATAGTAAATGTACGACTATTTATCTCAAAGGAGCATTATTAGAACTCGGTATATGGGTGCGTATTAAATAAAAAAAATTTGTAAGGAGATTTATTAAATTATTATTATTATTATTATAAGGAACCTAAAATAATATTTGACTTTCTTTGCTTCCATACTTAAAAACTTATTTTGGCCAATACTGGTTTGATCAAAGGATATCAATATTAAAGATATCCATACATGATCGCCCGCTTAAAGAATTTTTTTCCAAGCCCTAAATATATACGCCCGAACCCAAGTCGAATGGGGTTTCCCGACGGTCTCCCACTAGAGGACGAAGATGCCGTCCATATTTCTGGCTATAAATAAGAGTAGCGACGTATTCAATATTTTGCTTCGTAACTTTACTCACCGGAGCCCTGCGAGCCGTCGTCGTGTTTGTTCCATGATTCTATCCTCATGACTCCTCTTCTCACTTGGAAATCTGTAATTTCTCTGTCTGTTGTTGTTTCCACAGATGCACACTTGCATTTATTCCGATTTAGAACGACTAATTGATTTCAGAATTGCTACAGACAGGTAAGTTCCAGAAAACTATAGCAACATGTATAGAAAAGTCCGGCATTGGTTTACACTCGGGCAAGTTGACGACGGTGAAATTGTGGCCTGAGTTAGCAGGAAGAGGGAGATTCTTCGATATCTGTTCTAATTTTGTTCAAGCTTCGATTAACTTCGTTGAAGATTCGCCGCTTTGTACCTCACTGTCTAAAGGCGGAATCAAAATTCGTACTGTTGAGCATTTATTGTCTGCTTTGGAGGCCACTGGTGTTGACAATTGCCGGATTGAGATCGCTTCCTCTGAAAACAATCGGCATGTCGAGGTTTATCTCTGTTGTGATGAAAAATTCCATTATGGCCAATTTTCACTGGCACGATGTGCATTAAGCTTTTCTCTCGACACAGGTACCTATTCTTGATGGGTCTGCTAAAGAATGGGTTGAGGCTGTTGAAGAAACCGGTTTGAAGGATGCCATTGATCACATTGGCTCTCGTTCTGATAAGTTAGTTGCAGTTTTAATTGAACCCTTGCATATGTATAGGAATGACTCTTTTGTTGCAGCGTTTCCTTCATCACATGCTCGAATTACTTATGGAATCGATTTTCCTCAGGTATGCATTATGTTGATTTGTGTTCCCTGATTTACGCTATATGAAAATTACTACTTTAGTTTTGTCACTTTGTTTCCCATCTGTCTTTCTTAATTCACAATCAATTTCCTTAGAATGATCTCATTCGTTTGTAGTTAATGTTCTATCAACTGACTTAACTGTAGAATATCTGATAATACGAGGAGCATGAAATAAAGTTGATCGACCATTAATATCTCCGGCAGGAGTCATTTGAGAAGTGTGATGATGGCATTTATACCGCCATTCAGTTAATGAAAGTCAATTTACCCACTCCTTAGCCATGTCTCATGCCATGCACTTGAAATAAGCCTCCTAACTAACATTATTGGCTTATGTTTGACCATTAGTTCAGAATGATATCTGGTTGAGTAATTGAGCTTCACCTGTTGTAATTTCAGATTTTTTTCGGGAATTTACTGAGTTTGTAGAATGCCTATCTGAATTGATGGATTTTGGCATGCCATGAAACTTAAACAAATGATGTACAGTAGATTTGTATGACCAGAGTGATGTGGGAGCATCACCATGTTTCAATACTTGATCCAATCATCCTTCACAAAACCAAGTTTAAATTTTCATGAGGGAAATGGAAAGACCCTCCTTTCATTGGAAAAGTAATTGCAAGAAAGTGATGGGACTTTCTTGAAGCCATATAAAGTTGTCACTATCAATTTGACTCAAGAACTTCACTTTTGATAGCATGGAATTCACAAACTTCACTTGTATGAAGCCATGGTTATTTTCAGCTGCTTTAAGGCTCCTATGGCTACATTTTGTTGTCTTCAAGTTCAAGAATGGCAAGGCACAATTCTTCTAAGCCTTTTGCACACTACGACTATTCAAGCATGAGGAAGATGAAGGTATCCTCTTTTAGGAGCACTAGGATTTGGCTAGTTGCACATGCTTTCCTCCCTTTTTGACTAGTGATAGCTATATTTTAACAGTATGTCTTAGAATCACTTTATTGCTTTTTATTTATTGGGTTTGGAGTGTAGATCATATTATAACTAATATTTGATTTGTTCAAATGCCAAGGACCAAGTGATTACTGAAAATGAGTTAATAGAAAAAATGTGCCTCTTAACCTATTAGATTTATGAATTTGTGCGAATTATGAGTGTGTCAATCGTCATGCCTCTACTAGTAACCACATGAACATATTAATTCAAACACGAGGTGTGCTAGTACCGATAATCAAATCTTTCTTTAGGTTTTACTGAAGTGTGAGAAAAAGTTATTTCTCTCGTTTTTTAGAAAACGTTGTATTTGTCTCTAATATATCTTGTTTATGACTGCCTCTTTCTATTAAAGATATAAAGAGAGTAGCATATCTAAAAGCTGTTCAATCTAGTATCAGATAGATCTAGTGGATCCAACCCATATCTTGGATTAATCCTAATCCAATGAGGCTTTCTAATTTAGGATTGTAATTTAATCTAGTCTGCTCTTATGTGTTACTCTGTAGCTCATCCAACATTGGTTGTGGGTCCAAATCCCCTTTCATAAGTTATAAGTGATGCTCTAATAAGACATTACGACTCTTCAAACCGGATGATTATCATATTCACATATGGACAACAATAAACACATTCCATCTAAATGGCCACTGTCCTGCAGTCAATCAATTTATGAATCTATTCAATTTTAGGGTTTTTAATTATATATTTTCTTCTTTTTATTTATCAATTGATGATGTACCAAAAACAATTAAATATGCATGTACCACAAAATATATAGCTGAAGAACGTTATGATTTTATTGACATAAAATACAATATTTACTAACAAGATTGAAAGTATGTTTTATTGTTCAACAATACATCCACTCTCTTACTATAATAACCAGCAAATACACAATATTAAGCTCCACGATCAATATCGTGTACATCTCCACAAGTTTAGTCCTTAAATAACAGTCTTCTTCAACACTTAATTAATTTAAATAGAATACCAATGAGCCATATAATGTTTCTCAACCATATCCGCTTCAACATTACTCCCATCAATCAACTTATATTGCAATCTCCTCAAAACAACAAAACACTCTTCATTATATGGGTTCTTCATCCAAGTTTCAGTATTATTTTGCAAACCAGTAAATATCTCCATTACTCTAGAAATTTGTTGCTTTGGACCACGGTCATAAACTAACCAAATAACCACCCACTAGTGCTTATTTTCAGTATGAACACCCTCACTGAAACCAACCCTTCCCCTACCTACAAACAAAATGTGTCCGTATTATTCTTTGACTATGTCGTAGGTTGACACCATTACCAACATCCAACTTATTAATATGCACTAATCGTCCACTAGCGGTCACACCTACTTCATTCACTCCTTCAAAACAATTTTGTTTCTCCGGACGTAAATACCTATTGAAATATCTACCTAATTATGTCCTCTTTCCTTGATCATTAAACCACACCACTTAAGCCTACAAACATTTTTTTTTATTAGGGCCAACACCCTGTGTACCAGGTATTTTCTCTTCTTGGCAGATTTCATCTTTAAAAAAATAGGGCCCTGCATTCAAATTTATCATGTGGACCCAACAACTTTATTTCTCTTTTACACTTTACCAAAGCGAAGCAAAGCTTGAAAAAATAAAGGACGACACATTAAGTTTAAATTCTTTGCAGTAGGAAATTGCACCCTACATAAAATGAACTGCGTCCTCACTAATTTTTTATTCTTCCTGTAATCCCATTCATAGGTAGGCTATGGCCTAATCATATTGTGCTAGCTGGATTGGTGGGGCCCATCAGTGCAACCCAAAAAATTGCGGGTGGAATAAGTAAATATTATATGGTCCACATGCAATTTTTGAGGGGTAGGTCCCAATGTGGACACATGGCATAAGGAGGTTGTAAGACTATGCATAGAGTTTGAAAATATATATTGCAATTTGCAACCCCCTCATATAGTCCTTTAGCCCTTCACTATTCAAGGAGATTGCACCCGTTTTGCCTCGAGAGCCTCTCTTTCGAACCAAAACGACAAAAAAAATGGGACAACAATAGTGTTGTTTTCATATTAATGCAAAATCCTTTTTTCTCACTTACCTAAACAGCAGCCTTAGCCCAGCTGCACTCATCGAAGCTATTAATACACTATGATTCCCTATACAACCAAAATACATACGTGCCCAAGAAACTCCTCAATTTAGAGAATTACATGCCCATGTATTTATCCAATTTTCTGGAAAATATCAATGCACAAATGAAAGGGAATTTGATATTTCCAACTCAAATTCATCTAACTTCTTCCATCCAAATATCCAAGCTGCTAAAAGAAATGATGATGTACTGACATACATCTCCAAATACGGTGCATACCAAGAATGGGGTACATACAAAGAACAAATACACCCAAGGTCACAGACATCTACATCATATATGTACAAGATCGCAATGCAACAAGAAACAAAGGATCAAACACTTGAGGTATTAAAAAATCATAATCCTAAAACATTCTCCTTCAATTGCATAATTCATTTGTCAACTTAGATAAATTACACAAACCAAAAATAGAACCCTTCACATCTAACTAAGATCCATCTTCCTTTCGTGTTGAGTCCGAGATACTTGAATGGGCACAAGAAAACATGAAGGATGCTACTGTGTTGCTAGAAAGACCAAGAGTATTAACATTAAAGGCGCATCAAGGATTGTAAAGACCTAATGGGCTAAACCATTGGGTCCACACAACTACATTTAGGGCTTTCTTGATTTCAATTTTAACATATATTCTGATAGTGCATGGTATAATGTCATTAACAATGTTGAGCCCGATTGCCTTGCGAAAAAAAAAGGGAGTGTTTAATCGGAGCCCAACACTACTAGCACACCAACACCAAATACGGCGAGCCGAAAGCAATAAAAGGCGGCATTGCCATACTTTGCAATCCAGGCATCAAATACTGTTCCTATAAGTTCTTTTTGGATAATCCAGAAAATGAACCACTTTGTGCCTAGAAACTACAAAATGTAGAATTCTTCTTCATCTCAACCCTATTCTATCAAGCGTACACACTATCAATTCAAGAAGAAAGCACACAAGCAGAGGAGAAGAGCAATTCATCTTGACTGCAGCTGTTTAATTTATGTCACTAATGCATGGTTCATATCCATCTACTTCTATCTCATTTTTCAGTTCATTTCCAGTTATTGATTCATTTTTATCTTCTTTTTTCCCATCTAATAATATTCGATCCATCATCCATCAATGGAAACTACAAATCAAAACATTTGAAATATAATATTTCCCAAATTACTTGAAAAAGCAAGTAACAAAATTAGAGGGCGAGCAATTTACATAGACAAGCTCGTCATAGATTACTTCCCAACTTGTCCATTTAATTTCCCGGTATAGTCCAAATCACAATACAGGACACAAGATGCAATTGATTTACACCGACACTGCATTCATTGGCTAAGGCACAACTCAAACTATCCACTGCAAAACATCCATAACATTTCTCCCATTGGAAATCAAAATTAACTCCAAATTATTCAACAAACAAGATGTAGATGTATGTCACGTCGCAATGGGAAAGAAACAAATGGCGCATTTCATACTCCATGGTTGTTTTATGACGGAAATAATAACACCGCCGCAACTTGGCTTTTCTTTGGTAAAGTGTTAAAGAAAAAAATAAAGTTGTCAGGTGAGTAGGATAAATCTAAATGCGAAGCTGTTATTTTTTGAGGATAGAACCTATCAAGAAGAGAAAGTACCCTGGTACCCTACTTTGTTATGTGACCACCAATTAGGCTAACTTTTAGTGCTTGTTATGTTTGTGTAGTTTATATTGTCACACATGAACCAGTCTTGTTGATTTGTGATAGTAATGAACTTTACTTTTGTCCATATTTCAGGTGCCTGATATTGGCTGCCAGTGGTTTTCAGCTACCCTCTCTGATGGCTCATTTTATGCTAAGGAAATAGCTCCTTCCAGAACGTTTTGTATCTATGAGGAGGTGAGATTAGCTTTTTGATTTGAATTCTTGGTCTCCTGCTTGTTATTTCATTGCTCTAATTTGTTGAATCAAGGATTTTTAAAGCAGAAAATACAATTGGAACAAGGTTGTTAAAAAATTAGACTTCTGTGAATTTGAGGGAAATGTAATATGCCAGGCAGTTTATAGGGGTATGCACATGAATATAACGTGAGAAGAGACTAACATGATCGTAAAGTAGCGCTAATCATCATCATCTTTAAAGGTCTGATGGTTAAGTAGCATTTTGATAAGAGTCATTAAGAGAGCTTATTTGTGTGCTGATCAAATCTTTGTAACAGCTGGACTAGGCAACTATTTTTTTCATTGTACTGAAATTCTTGAGGTAACCAACTATCCCTTGTCAATATTGCTAGTGCCATTTGGCACTTGTTTAGTAATTACATCTTGATAGTAGTTTATATTGGTGACTGATGACAAATATATCATTGGAGCATATAGGGAAAAGAATGACAAGAACATAGTGAATTTGGGTTATAAGGTCAAGAAATAGTCAATCCAAGCATCAAGTCCAATAGATAGTGGAGAAGAATTCATCTCAATTGGCTATTCCCTTTGAAAATCGAGTCCCTCAAATTTTGTATTGAGTACCTCTAGGCTATGATCTATATTAGACTTAGACTCAAGCAACTCTGCCAGGGGCTCTTCATTATTGTCACTTGTATGTCACACAATGTTGTCACAAGTGCCATAAGTATCGGAAACAGGTTCTAGAACTTCAATAATCTCAATAGGTTCTTAAACCTCGATAGGTTCTGTATTTTCGTGGAAAATTGTGATTGGAAGGCCAGCCGTGCATTTATCTCTGAAATATCTTCCTACATCAACTTGAGTATCTCTAGGCCTTGTATAAGAAATTCTTTGATTGTTGGATCATTCCCTAATGGAGATGACACCTACGAATTCCTGGAGAAACAAACCACATCATGGAGTGAATGTCAAGGCATTAAGCTTGAGTAGTATCCTCTGGATGATAGAATTGTATACAAAAGTGGTTTTTGTCTAATCTTTTATCTTTCTCAACATCACCACATTGAGATAATATTTGACTCAAAGTTATTGATGAGACAAGGTAACACTCATCCCTGATGTAAACAACCATGGTCTTATGATGTGATATATTACACATTTTTTTAAGCTAGATAGATACATAAAGTAGGGAATAGTAAAAGTGGAGAACTCTATTTTTTTTCTTTCCAACACTGTTTTCCCCTAGCTAAATGGGGCCATTATTTTTTTTTCCAACTTTTTGATAATCTTTTTTGTTTAATAAATAGATATAAGCAAAAACTACTGAAACTAATAACTCAATTAGATGGTACAAGGCTTTCATCCTTCTCATGCAACATGCAGTGCCATGTAAAGTGAATCAATTTGGCAGCCAGAAGGTCGTAGTGCTTATGATTGGAATTAGGTGGGTTGATGGAGGCACATGGTGCGATGGTGAAGCAACACAAGGATAGTGTGCACAACGGTGGAGTAAAGATCGCGCATCTCGCAACTAAATATCAGAGGTACATTCAAACGTGCTTGACTTGAATTTACTCACCCAAATTGTTCTCTCTTTGGTCAGGGGGTGTTTGACTCTAAATATCTTCCTAATTTGCGATCGATTTGAATTTTGGGCAGAATTAGGCTTAGAGTTGTTCGAATTGGGTTTGAAATTGGTTTAATTAGCTTTTGATTAGGGTTTGTCTATGGCTAGGGTTTTAGGTTGGAATTAGGTTGAATTAACTTATTTGTAGTTCAATTAAGGTGTATTTGGTAACAATGGAGGTGTGAATCAGATAGATGGAGCCTTATTTTGTAGATTTAGTTATGAAAGGTTTTGTGTACGGTGGCAGCAGTGGTTATGCTATTGGTTTTGACTTGCAAGTTACAATATTTGCGGTACTGGAATGTGGGAAATGAGGTTGGGCTTTGATACTAGTTGATTTAGGAACAAGGATGTTGAGAGAAAATTAGGTAGATGTTTACAATTAGAGAGCACTCACACCTCAATCACACTTGTATAGGCGTAGAGGCATAATACTAGAGGCATATATATAGGTATATCATAATAAAGGGGGAGAACTTGGAAAGTAAACAATTAGTCTCTCCTAAACACGATATAATATCTTCTAGTAAGATATATATTATTATATTCTAATATTATATTCTATAGTTATACATTCGAAGATACTTTATCATAATAATATCTTAGGTTATATTAAATATAATATTTACAGCCATTCTGATGTGAACATTTGAGGGGTAATTTCCTGCTATGAACTTGTAAATGATTGCATGCTCTCAAAGAGGACTCTAAGAAACTCAATTGGGAAAAGTATGGGTCTATTTCCCATATGGTAGCTGCTGTCCAAGAGGAGCTTACTGGTTTGCAAAGGGTTACATTTGGAGTTCATGCTACTGTAGATGCGAGGGCTCATGTTATTGTGGTGTGAAGAAATGTTTTATAAACAGAAATCATGCATTCATTGGTTGCATAGTGGGGATAGCAACCACAAATATTTCTTTGCAAGGGTGAAAGAAAGGCAGCATAGGAAGTTGGTCCACTCAATTTTGGATGAGCATGGAGCGGAGTCAAAAGGTTTGCGTGTGTTTCAGGAGGCATTTGTCTTATTATTATGAGTTGCTTGGCACTCTAGCTGGGACTACGGGGCAGTTGAATAATGCAACAATATGTATTGGTGGGCAGCTTACTGTGAACCAAAAACTACTTTTGCTTGCTCCAGTCACTGTAGCGGAGGTAAAGCAGGTTGTGTTAGGCATTGGGGATATAAAAGCCTCAAGTGTGGATGGTTATAAAGCATGGCTCTTAAAAAAATGCTGGAGTATCATTGGCGATGGAAGTGCTCCTTGGTGTGAAGGAAATTTTTTTGCAACAGGTTTTATGCCTAACAAAGTGAATATAATTTGCTACATTTATCCCCAAGAGTTTGAATGAGCAAATGGTAATTGATTACCGGTCCATTGCATGTTGTAATCTTCTTTACAATATTATCACTAAAGTGTGACTCATAGAATGCAACGCTTGATGCACTCCATTATTGATATCTCTCAATTAGCTTTTATTAAGAGGAAGAATATCGGAGAATACATTCTATTTTCGCTTGAATTAATTAGAAAATATTCCACAAGGGGTCTCCGAGGTGTATGATTAAAATGGACCTTAGGAAGGCCTATAATATGGTTAGAGCTGGCGGTTCCTGGAGGATGTTTTGGTGAGTTATGGGTCTTCGCATTCATTTTGTCAAAATTATTATGGCATGTATCAACACTATTTCTTATTCCATTGTGTGCTATGGATCACCGCCACCACCTTTTAAAGGGCAGAGGGGCATTAGACTAGGAGATCCACTATTGCCATACTTATTTGTGTTGGTGATGGATTATCTTAGCAGATGCTTAAGACGTTTATGGGATAATCTTGATTTCAAGGGTCACCCAAGATGGAGATCATTGAGGATTGTTATTCTAAGTTTTGCATGTGACTTGCTTTTATTCTGTCATGGGAATTTGATGAGTGGTCAATGTATCATGGAAGTTTTCTAGCATTTTTCAGAGCTCTTGGGTTGGGTGCCAAGTGCATTGTGTATTTAAGTGGAGTTGAGGGGAGGGTCTGCTCTGACATCTTAGCTTCTGTATGCTTTATTGAGGGTGCCTTTCCTATTACTTGGTAGTGCCTTTGTCATTAGCTAGAATTTCTATGACTCATCTTCAACCTTTGCTTGAGAAGGTCACTTCACATTTGCGCTATTGGAATACTTTGTATTTGTCTTATGTGGGACACATCCAACTCCTCAAATCAGTTATGTACTACATTTAAATCTTCTTTAGCCAGGTTATTTTATTGCCTAAAAAATTTTTGTATAAGTTTATTAGCTCATCCAAAGCTTTCCTATGATCGGAAAGGTTTTCAGAGAGTTGACAAACGTTAGTTTCTTGGGATCAATTTGCACGCCAAAGGTTGAAGGAGGATTGGGTTTTTTTACAAGTCGAGGTATGGAATTGTTGTGTTTTAGGGAGTTCCTTTGGAATATTTGTGCCAAGAAGGACTCTTGGTGGGTTAAGGGGATTTATGTAATGTATTCGAGACATGCAGATGTGTGGATTACAAAACAATATCGAAAGAGATAATATGATCAAATAGAACAAAAATAAGTAACTAGATAAGCCTAATCTATGCTCTATCCAAAATTACACTAGTAGTTTACGTCCCATCACAGACTTCCGTATCAGTGAGAATACAGTAAACTAATCCTACTAAAAATGATAACATGCAACATGTAAAACACATAAAATCATGCTCAAAGCCAAAGATTATAGTAAAATATGCTAACACATGGTTCATGGTTAAATTCATCAAAATCCACTACTCACCACTATTCATAACTATTCACACTATTCATCAAACCCTAAAAATTTAATAAAATATTTAAAATAATAGAAATATTATGAAAATGATATAGAATATATAAAATAATAAAATTCACACTCATGCGTGATCAAGATTATTCTCTTCTTTATTTATGTTATCACACATCCCCTTCCCCTTGCTTACACAACTTTTGATATAGATAATGTCATAGTCTGATTATTCTGTGCATTCCTTATTTTATCAAATATTATTGACATCCAATCAAACCCATTGACATACATTATAATACATATTCGTTTATAAAACTTCTAAACTAAATGTTTAGAGAGCGCAAGGCGCTCATCAATTAAATTGTCAAGAGCATAAAGACTTTGGACTATCAAGAAATAAATACTCAAGGCAACCATGAAAATCCTATAAGTACCCCTGATTCCTTAAGCATGCACATCCTTTTTAGGGTTCGTAAGCCACCTATAAGTAGAAAAAAGGACCCAAGACCAGTAGCAAACATGAAATACGCTACTACACAAAGATGGTTAATACCATACAAATTAAAACCGATTGCACCAACTATACGTCTCTACCTCGGAGGCCATCTCGAGATTACTTGCCTCAATTTTAGTCTTCCACTAAAATTATTAATGAATTTTACATATATTATTGTTCACCACCCCAAAATAAGCCCACACAAATTTTAGAAAATAGTTAACATTCATGAAACACTATTCACGTATTGTGGAATTTGTAAAAATATGTTAAGAAACTTATATTTAAAAATTGAAAATTTATTACCACTGGAATTCATTATTTACATCAATTTACTATTTGCATTAATACACTATTTTGGAGGTCAAGTCAAAAGGACAATGTCAACCATTGACCATAAGTATGTAATTAAAATTCTTCAGATTTAAAATTATCATTTTAACCCTAATATGCCATAATTGAATAAAATATTAAATAAACTCATAAAATTATGAAATTAAATAATAAGCATACTTGAATGATTATTAACATTCTAGATTTCAAAAATTTAGTTAATAGATTAATTTTGCATGCGAAAATGCCATAATGCTCCTAAACACAAACAATAGCATAACTTTTAGTATATAATGAACTAGTTCCCCAAATATTGTACACTAATCATTGAAAATATGAAAAACACATAGAACATAGAAAATTTCATGAATTTTGCAGGTCACAAGTAAACTGATAGAATTGCCCTTTTTTATGTCAAAACTTCAACAAATTCTAACACATGCTAAACATAATTAAATCCGAACATGATCTCATGCAAAAATGACCTAAATAACCTAAAAAATATGCTCCTAAATTCTGAAAATAATTACACAACCACAACTCCCAAATCACCCCATATATCCAAGAGCCCCAAAGAAACCAAAAAATAAAAATAAAATGGAAATTTCACAACATTAAATCATCAAGCAAAACTAACACATCAAATAGTATGATTTAGTTTACCTATCTCTTAGCTCTAAGATTGCACAAATTCAGCCCCTAGATCTACACTTTTCTCCTATTGAAGACCTTGTACACAAAATCATCAAAATAGTAAAACCCATTTCAAAAATACAAAACAAATCAAAAGCAGCAATAATCGAGGCTAAGAAAGCTTACTCCTTGAAATAAAGTTTTGAAATTAAGGAAGAGGGTAGAAGGATTTTCCTTCAATTTTCTCAACCTGTAATACTATGTTGTTTAATGGAAACAATAGAGAGTTGAAGATCAAGATCTAAGAAGAAGATCTCAAGAAATGGTGCAAGAACAATGAAGGAAGGAAGGAGGTTGAAGAAGCTGATTTTTGGGGCTGAAGGAGCTCAAAAACCAGATAAGGGGATATATGTTTGGAGGAGATATTGGTTTAGTTAGATATTTATGGTAATAAATATACTTTAATGGTATAATATGTTAAAATATCAACAAAAAATTAAAGGGGGGCAGGTCTGGATTTCAACTGTTCCATAGGCAGAAATTATTGTCCCAACTTTAATTTAGATATTTTAGGAAGATAGGATCAAAATTAGAATGTTCAGGATAGTTCAGTGTAGAAAAAGTTGAGTTTTGGGAAATAATTGTTCCTAGAATTGACAGGATTTATATTAAAATGTCAAAAATAGTTACAACTCATTTTTAATTCATATTTAGCTTAAATATCCCAAAATATAATTTGATTGGGGTGCTATCATGTAGCTACCAAGTACCCCCTATGTGGTTTTATTGACTCGGGGTGTTACAAATGATATCAAGCAAAACCGCGGCCGCGAGCTGAATTTGTATTAGCTAGTCAATCGTCTAGTAGGATAATTCATGGGATAAACTATATTGAGACAGTTAGTGGTCAAAGCATAAGGAAGACATTGCGTTCTTTGAGTGGGGGTGAATGAAATACCCTCAAATTGAACGTAGTGCTATAAAGATTGTTATGATTACTTGTATCAATATGATATACCATCCTTTTGTTAATTCTGTCATAAAAATTTCACATTTAAGCATGCTTGCTATGGAGTAATTTTTTGGATGGTTGACTCTCCTGAAAGTTTTAGAAATTTCTCCGGAAGTGCATGGGTGAGGATAAAGTTTGCTGAAAGAACCCGTGTTGATCTGTGAAGTTGGTTAATCAATCCAAAAGTGCTCCTCAACCCTTATGGGACCGTGGTGCTGTTAGTGGCTACTAAGTAGCTCTTGTGTGGTCATATCAACTCGGGTGTTAAACTTCATCATCATTCTCTTCTTCTGCCACCAATTCTTGTCTAGACATACTACTACTGCTATCACCACTTTTACCAAGCCTATTGCCTCTAAATCTTAGGCTAAACCTCTCTTCATCAAACTCCAGCAGCAACAACACCCCCCCCCCCCAAAATTCATATCATCATTAGCAAAAACAATATCATTTTCAGCACCCTCTTCATTTGATTCTATTTTATTCACCTAGTTGACCATTTATTACCCTCATCAATATCCTTTAAAGAAATAGGATCTATCTTTGTCCCTCAACTGATATCTTTTAATCAAAGCTCGACTGACCTTTACATAGACTAAATCATCGGGGTTGTGCAATTCTATTTATTTTCTTGGTATGAATCTGCAAAATTAAATTAACTCACTTCATTATTTGGTCAAGGCATTTAACAGTTAATGATTTAATTTTTAAGTATAAAATAATAATATACTTACATGCTATAAAATACTCTAATTTCTCTCACACCTAGATGAACTACATTTAAGACTCAAATTTTTTATAGCAAATTGCTTCAAAGTAGGAGTAGAAGACCCATGGGCTGCCCACCTCTCAGCTGCAGTTGTTATTAACATTAAAAGATTCAAATCAAATAAAATGGATATAACAGTAAATAATATGAAAAAAAAGAACACAAAATAACTAATTTATAGTTGAATACTTGGGCTTTGATCTTTCTATGCCTAATAGCCATAGGATTTCCGAATAAACTAATGTTATTTTTGTAAGTAGTAAGCTTATTCATTATCTTATCTTGCTTCTCAATGATTGGAACCAATATTTGGATGTACTAATATAGGCCACTCACCACTTCTTCACATTGCTCAACTTGTGGGTATCGTAAAAGAACTATGGATTAAGAAAATGTTCATGAACGATGAAGTTGGCATTCCCATCTTCTATTGATCATTCGGAAAAAATCAATGTAATTGGATTCATTTCTATTGAAGGTTGATGCGATAATTTCCTTAATTTGATCCATAGCCTCATAAATATACCCCATGGCAAGCTTTCTATTCCCTTCAACCAATTTGAGTGTACAGACCAATGAGCATAGACCGAGCCATTCCAAAATGTAGGCACCAAAATAGTTTGGCTAACTCTTTTTCCTCCATGTTCCTTGGCCCATTTACTAGTTACCTAGGGAAAAATCAATTGTTATGACATTTAACTTAATGTAAATTCAAATCATGCTTGCATATAAGAACTATAAGTGTGCACATGTATTCCTAAAGAGGTAGGAGTTGAGACTTAACCACTCTTGAGAAGTGAACAACTTTCTTTGGTTTACTTGCTGCTTGTGTATTGATGAAAGAGTGATAAAAGCAGTTCCAAATCTTGTCTTTGCTGGACTCAATAAATTTCTTTGTCCACTAAAGCGCCTCATCAAATTTATAAGATTTGGTTGCTGGTAGATGAAATTGGTCATATGTATTGCCCTTTTGAGGACTATTAATGGCTGGAATTTTTGAAGTATCTTCAAGCATCAAGTCTATGCAATCAGCTGCCCAAGGAGTCTAATATAAATGTGGATACTTTGCTTCCAAGAGAGTACCTAATCATTAAAAAAGATTATATATATATAATCAGCTCTTGCAATAATAGTTAAAAGCATATAAGAAGTATCAAATAACTTGCATATAATAGCTATTTTGATGAACTTTAAGAATTTTTACCTTCTGCCATGGAATTGCTCCCATTATTTGTAATCACTTGCACCATATTATGCTTTCTAACTTTTTCTATACTTCTACTAAAAAGCCTATACAACCTATCCCCAATGTTTGAATAACTTGATGCATCAACTGACTCGATGACATGCTCCTCTTAAAACAATTTATAAGAAATTTCAATATCAACCTGTTACATCTGCCTTCCCATCTGACATGATAGAGCATCCGGTTTTGGCCCATACCTCTCTGACTTTTTATTAAATCATTTGTTCTTTGGACTTCTTTTCTAAAGAAAGGAACATTGCTTCATAAGCACTAAATGGCTTTTGACCTATTCCAGCTCTAGCTACATAATCCATTTCAACTTTGAAGCTAGGAGAATTGAGAGCATTGAAAGGAATACCAACATCATACATCCATTGAGCAACATCAGCTGTAGCCTCTTCTCTTTGTTCCTTCCTGTAGGCTTCATTAATTGTGCTTTACTTTCCACTTTGAAGAGCTAATGCCTTGGGTTTACAGAAAGCATCCATTGGTCCAACTTGCCTTGCTTTCTTGGTAATGGATGCTTGACTTGCAGCAGCACCCATTGGCCTTTTTCCTAGAGTCGATGGCCATGAAAAATTCATCTTCTTATTCTTCTTCAAAGTCTGCTATCTAATCAGATTCATGTAACAAATTTATTTGATCATGATCACTTTTCTTATTGGCCATATACTCAATGATCTCTTGTCTAACATGTTCAGGACATTTTATGCAAACTTTTATATTTTAGTTACCTCCAGCAAGGTGTTGTTTGAGGCGATATATCCCTCCTTTAGCTGAATTCTGACAGAATGTGTAAGTCACAACATTTTTGTCATGAGGATCTCTTAAAAATCCTTATTTCCATCCCAAATCAAGTTTAGCTTCACCATCACCCTCCATCTTTTTGACTCAATGAGACAGTCTTGATTGCCTAAGCTGCAACACGCAAAAAGACTAGAAACAGAAGTAAAAAAGGCACCGATCAGTAGCATGATAAAGTGTAAAGAAGGGAAAAGGGAGAGTGTGTGCTTGATAGACCATACATATTTCTCCTTTCTTGCTCTATTTTTCTGCAATCTCAGTGTCTAGTGCAGAGTTTGCGTGCATGAGTTTTTATTTCTTCTTCCCCCCACTTATCTTTCCTTCTATTTCTCCTTTATGTGCCTTTCCTTCTTTCTCTTTTTTTGGTAAAGACTTCTCATCTTCCTCAAAAAAACTATTATTTTCTTTCCTTCTTTACAATAAATTTTTCCCTTTCAAAAAATGTCTATTGCTCTCCCCAATCCCCATATTGATTGCAGAGTACTTTCAATGCAATCAAAACTAAAAATATGCTAAAAATTATATAATTCTAGTCTGTACACAGATTGTAGCATGGTACGTAAGTAGTTTGGCCAAAAGTTATGAAAGGCGGGTGCTTGGTCACTTTGGCTTGACTCTGGCTTAGCTGCACCTCACTATCATTGCCTTGCCTAGCAGAAGAAAAGCACCCCATCCCCGTCGCCCAGCGCCTTACACCTCAGGTGCACCTTTTTCAAACACCTGTTCAAGAAGAGTCCAATTTTGAAAAACACATCCTTTGTATCAAGGGCATTTTTTGGCATCTTAACAACTCCAAATCCACCCCAAGGGCTGACCCTATACTTCGATCCCAACAAAGGCATAAAAATAAAGTATTGCTAGCATGGAAGACGTGTCACATTTTTGTTTATGAAGACCGAGCCCCTGCTTTATCTCTGCTCAACCAAAGAATCAGGCCTCAAACCATTCAAAAATGATTCATCTAAAACCATGTTTTGGGCTGAGTGTTGCAACAACACCACCAACCTTTTGTGGTTTAATTTTGCACATTTTTGAAGTCCTTTGGGGCTGAATTAATTGCTGTATGAATTGGGACATTTAGCAACAGCTAGGGGGTATTCTAAGAATTCAAATTTAAGTATCTCAATTAATGATACAAGACCCAGGTATTGCAATAAACATCCCAAAGTTTTCAGTCACAAAAACTTCTTATTTTAGGTTGAATTAAAAACACCGAATAGGCCAGCCATGCAAGCCATACAACACTACTCTTCTGGTCACCAGCTTTTCATAACTTAAATGGCTTGGTGTTGGCTCAAAAATGGCTTATTAAGTCAGCTTGGAAGGACCAAAAAGGCCAGCCATTTTCTCATCATTAGCAGCCACAAACAAGACTTGACCACTCCAACTCGCGGGGGCAACCATTTTGGCACAAAAACGGAGGTCAAAGGTCAAGGAGCTACAAGGACTAACTAGCAACCGATTATGGAAGAAAAAGAGCATAAACTGAAGCCATTTCACAGCTATTGTAGCAGCAAAATCACTAGCCAGATGTGGAACACTTTTGGGGCACAAAAATGTAGGCTAAACAAGTACAATAACAGGTATAATTGGGAGAGACTGTTTTTCAGCACTTTTATGACTTTCTGGATGATTATTGTACTTAGAATCAGCTCATGCACGAAGCTACCCCTTAGACTTACTTTAGATGACTTGAATGATGGCCTAAGCTAGCTAGATTAGCTCTTTAAGTGCAAGCAATTCTTTTCAAAATATAAGGGGGTATGGGGGCTGCTAGTGCACGAAATTTTGAGCCATAGAAAGTTACTAATTAGTGTGCAACTTAATCAGACCATAGAATGTCATTATGGCCTTTTTGTAACTCAAAGGGCCTAATATTTCCTTGTAAATGTTAGAGTCACTTATGAATGAAGATTAGATTTGGTTGCCTCGTATTTTCCTCTCTTTTGGTGTGATACGCTTTCAAACTTGAGTTAGGAGTTTGATTGAATTTTGTTCTCAAAGTCTTACATTCTTTATTCCAAGAGTTGAGTACCTTGGATGGTGATTATGAGTATATGAATTTAAGGGATACTTAAGTTCATATTTTTCTTTCTTCAACTTCTACTATTTTTAATTTCGGTGGTAATTATCCTAATCCACCATCTTCTATAGCATGACCTAATTTTTTTTCTATATGCATCACATGGGTTAACGATATTCTATTAGATAACCTCCTATAGGCTAACCCATGTGCTTGATCCCACTTAGGGTATCCTTGAGCGTCCTCTTATAGGCCGATCCAATATGTTGAGCCTTGTTGGTTCTTATAGATCAACTTCTAATATGATCCTTAAGGCTATAAGCCTCTTGGATTGCACGATCATCTTGAGAGACCTACTTTAATGAATGTAGAGCCTAAACCTTCTAATGAGGATGTGGGTCCTACTCAATAAAAAATAAATAAATTACAATTATGGTTATGATTATGGTGTCTTAGTATTGATGTGTCACGAACAATAAATATTATGTTGCGGTTGAGTCTCTTATTTCTTTTCACATTAGAAATTAGTAAATACTTGTTCTCAGCAAATATTGCTATATATTGGTTGCTACATGCCGTATTGGCTGATAAACATAATTTTATTTTCATGCCATGTATTAGACATTTTGTATATTGGTTAGCAAATTCTATATATATTGGTCACATATTGGTGGATATTTTATTTAACGATCCCTTTGGCACCTATATGAATAATTATAAAAACATGGGTCAGTTTGATAGGCTCTCTCTCTCTAGGATAGGTAAGGTTGACATAGGATCTTGACGTTCCCCTAGACTATTTGTAAGATATTGACGGTGACTATAACTTTTATCACATCAATAACTTTTAGAGAGTCCACGTTACAAACATAATGTTGGTAAGAGCTATCAAAAGGTATCGTAAGTTGGTCCACATTTATAAATAGCGGCCAACCACCCAACCATTAATGGGATGTAATGAAAGGTAAACTAATGAAAAATATCTCCCTACTTTTTATAGGAGCTAATTGCTAGATCATATGTATAACCTTAAGTAGTCTTCCACTAGTTTTTTTGAGTGTTACCCCCAGCCTCTAATTGGTCTCGTAAGAGTCTTTCCTTCACTCCCAGTACCTCTACGATAAGTCTTAGTTTGTATCTCGTCATAGTGCTTCTTCCATGTTCTAGTGAGCGAACCAATGATGTCCAATCATTCAATATTGCTATTCAGTGTCGTTGTCTAGAGCGAGGTCATTTTGCCTCTCATTGTATCCACTATACCATGATTCTAGAACATTAGAGGATTAACCAATTTGTTGAGGACCAAATAGTTTACCCATATGTTTATATAGATGATAGAGCAGTTAGTAAAGGATAGGTAATAAAATCACGGTCGCGGTGTTATAAGAGAGTCGGGAAAGGTAAATTATGTGTTACGAATGTCGCGGCATGAATTTTTATTTTTATTTTACCATATACTCTAATTATTATTTAGTGATAATTTAAATATAAGTATTCAATAAGCTAGTATTTTATATTATATTTTAAATAGCATTTAAATGAGTCATTATATGTTAAATTGGGGATATTTTTTGATTTATTGGTGATACCGATTCATCAACCGATAAAGTATGAAAATTTAAAACCGTGACATATCATTAATTTTGCGTAGTGGCTAATCCAAAATCCACTAAATAGCAGCCATTACGCTTTCATGGCACCGCTATTTAATTGTATGTTAAAAGGATTACAATGATAATGTAGCCTAGTTTATGGTCCTCTAGCCTAAGAGAAATATTGTAGCATCTTGACGCATCTCCACTCTCATCTTACCTAAAATACCTAAAATGATGAGGGGAAAGTGGGAAACCAACCACCAATTTTTTCACCCTTCATATGTAATGGTAAGTTTGCAAAGTTGGTTATTGATGGAGATAGTACTTTAAACATAGCGTCTTGAACTGATTTAGAAAGATCACCTAAAGCTTTTGCCTCACCCTACTGCTTTAACCATAGCATGGGTCAATAAAGTCACTCTTCTCTTATGTCATAGCCATCTCATTAACACGAAGTACTCTCCATGTGTCTATTTTGATGTACTCTCCATGAGTGTTGTCCTTCTTCTCCTAATTAGACCATGGCTGTATGACCATTATTAATTGTCGATCTAGAAATCACCATTTTCATTTTAAGTGGAAGCTTATTATTCTTCATTCAACTAAGCCACTAGACATCACTCCACTTTGACGAGAAAAAGTTGGGAAGGGCACTCTGTGAGATAAAATTTGGTTTATTACTTTAGGCCTATAAATAATTTCCTGTTGGTTTTCAAACCGGGGTTCAAGCCAATGTGATGGAGGTTAGGAAGGACCTAGAATGAAGGATGGTGTGCGTAACTTAAGGAGGGTTTATGGTCAATTAATACATTTATGACAAATGTTTAATTGGTCCTTAAGAAACGGATGGTATAGTCAATTAGAGTATTAATTGACATTTAAGGCCTTTTACCAAAGGTATTGATTGTTTTCGTCCATTACTTTTACCAAACTTTATGGTTGTTTTTCATCCTTATGTTTGTAACGCTTCACATTTAGTTCTAGGTTTTGTCTAAAGCCTATTTAAAGGCTCTTTTGTATAGAGTCGAGAGATATGCAAAGTGAGGCATATGCACAATACAACTCGGGGGGTGTGCAATAGATCTAGAGAGTAGATCTAGGAAATTCTCATTTGGAAACGGGGTTTCGGAATTGAGTGAATTAATCAAGAGGGTTGTTCTTGATTAATTGGTAAGAATAAAAACACGGGGAGAGTGTTCTTGATTTTTTTATAGCTTGAAAGGATAGCAATAAAGATTCAAGTTTGATAAATTTTTTCTTTGATTTGTTATTATTCTGCATAGTGCTTGTGTTCTTGGTTTTGAAGATTTTATTTTAGATCTCAAAACTGAGGTAATCACGGATATTTCCTAACATTTCCCTTGGCATTTATGGTACATGTAGTCCCTAGGGAATCTCTTTTTGATTCTATTCTTTCCCTTGACAATCTTTTGCTTTTGCTTGGTCTTTTGTTCGACACATTCCTAGTTTGCATTCTAAGATTAGCATTAGGACCGTGTTAGGTAATAAGGATCATGAGCATGTTGTTAATGTTCATCATCATGATGAAAATTTTAATGTGGGTAACGTTTTTTGAATGATAATTTAATGATGTTAATGATTTTAATGTTGCATGCATATGCTATGGGCCCTTATGAATTTGTGGCAAAGCATTGATTGACATTTGTCCTGCGCACTAATATGTTTGTTTTATGAGGTAATATAAGTTCTAGTTGTGTTTTCAATGTGATTGACCTATCATCTTATAGTGGCACATTTGAGCTTTTTGCCTTCTTTCTAGTTTGTTTGTACATTTGGAGGACCCCATATTGTATGTTGTACTGTCACCCAAGGAAGTGCTCTCTCCTTAGAGAGTTATCCTTTGTCTTGGCTGTCATTCCAATCATGTAGTTCATTATTCTAACTTGCCGAAGTCACATATTTTCTGATGGGGAATAATGTAGGATCATAATATTAATTTAGATTTTAATATTAAGTTAGATTTTGGAATGATTTTATTCAGATGTTATTTAGAATATATTAATGTTATATTATTATGATATAATATCTTAGAAATATTATTAGTATATAATCATATGCGATATCTAACTAGATGATATTATATAATGTGTATGGGGAAATGTTCCTATCCTTAGGTTTTTTGTGTGTAGGCCTATGGCCTATATATATGTGGCCCTAGTACTATTGTAATCTTCACACTTAAATGAATATTGAATTGATTATTGAGTGATATTTTGTTTCTCCCTATATCACCTCAAGCTTCTCCGGTCTCAACCCAAATTCCCTTCCTGTCCCCCTAGTTCCCTCTCCTCTACTAATCTTCTTCCCCATAACTCCCAACCATGCAATAAAATTGTTGTCATGGTGTCCTGGTATTGGAGCGTCGCAAATGATATATTGTATCATGATCATTGCAGTTTGAATTTATATTTTTATTTCACAATATGCTCTAATTCTTTTTTATTGATCATTTAAATATAATTATTCAATAAACTATTAAAATAGTATTCTATATTATATTCGATGTATTGAAATGATTCATTATGTGGTAAATTATCCAAATAATACTACATTTCTTAATTGATTATTTTTAGTACCTGATCTATAATATTATAGTTATTGATAATAAAATATTACAATGTCACATTCATACACATTTACAATAAATTAAAACTACAATAATTGTTAACTTTTTATCCATTAGTCTAACTCTTTATACTAAAAATACTAATACTCTATCTATTTCACAATAGAGTGCCTATAGTTTTTTAGCACATATATTAAAAAGTATTAAAGTTTAGGATAAATGGTATAAAAATGGACTAAAATGCCTATATTGGAATTTGAATAATTTAATTGTTATTGGGTACATTAATGAGGTGGAAGAGTATAAATTAGAAAATATAATAATAAGTGTTTGTTGGAACTTGGAATAAGACTTATAATGTGAAACAAATATATATATGTATATATATATATATATATATATATATAGATAGATAGATAGATAGATAGATAGATAGATAGATAGATAGATAGATATAGGCCCTCTGTTGTGAAAAAGAGCGGGTATTTACTTCTACTTTAGGAGTGCCCGGAAGAATAAGGTTTCCAGGAACATACTTGTCAAACAGTTCTTTTTGCGAAGTAGCATAGAAATATGCTCCAAAGTTTAGATACCCAAGACACTTCCTTGCTCTGCAAAGTGTACATATACGCATCAACTTCTCCTAAAGTGGAAGTAACATTTGTCTCTGCCTTCGCATCCTTATTCTTCGGGCCATATTTAATTACTTATCGACGATAAAAAATATTAGTATTTAACTTAACAGATAGAGAGAAGGTTAACAGCTGGGGCTAGGATGGAGGAATCTGAGAGGGAGGCAAGTACGTGTCTTTTCCCCATTATATATCGCCCATATATCAGAAAGTATTGGAAAATATCACTCACATCCAATGTATTTCAAAATATCGTCAAATTTTATATCAACGTCGTTTTTGCCGTATTAGGACGAATGTTTATTCCATGCTCCGAATTCTGCATCACATGTGTTATTATTGTTTGTGGTTAGACCATCAAGCTAATAGCACTATTTGTCTCGTGTCTCATGACAGGTGGAGGCAATGCACAATGCTGGACTAATCAAAGGAGGGTCAATAGAAAATGCCCTTATTTGTAGGTGAGCCTTTCTCAAATTTTTTCATGCTCAAATGGATGTGTTTTCTAATTCTAACATTAATCAACTAATCTAGCTTTCTTGTCTAACTTTGTATCTGCTTGATTGATTACAAGCTGTTAATTAATATGTTGACCTCCCTCTTTTTAACACTGGCTGAAGAATTCAGCATTTGCATTTTGCTCCATGTTAATGTTCTCATTCAATAGACAGTTGGTTTCAATTACTTGTCCTAATTCAGTTTGATCCTTCATATTTCCGTATCCTTCACAGGTTTATTGTTTATTCTTTTGCAGTAAAAAAGGTTGGCTAAATCCACCATTACACTTCCATGATGAACCTTGTCGTCACAAGGTTTTGGATCTCATTGGGGACCTTTCAGTACTTGCACATCCTGGAAATCAAGGGCTTCCTCTAGCACATTTTGTTGCTTATCGGGTATGTCTCTTGTTTATACTTTCCTATGCTGCTTCAAGACTGATCAGTTTCCAACTTTTCATGGAGAATTATTAATTATTCAGACATGCTAACTAAGTCCATGTTTGGAGTTATTCAAGGTAATTACATATTTTGGAAACTTAATAAGTAATTATCTTAGATAACTATTTTTGATAAGTAGTTCCAAACAAAATGTTATAGGCCCACAAATAATAGAATTTTTTTTTATATTGAAATTATTTGTCTGCCAAATACATTTTGATGCTTATATTACCCGTCTGTGCATTTTATCTTTGGGTGAAAGGACCAGTGGACTTGATGCTGGTTCCAGAATCCCATCTAAAGGAACCCTATCTTTTCTTATTGGAGCCATTAATTAAGGCATTGAGAGTGGTGGTGAGGAAAACGACATTGAACTGTTGATGAATTTGTGAAAAATGGAATGTTGTTTTGACGAATCATGTAATTGAACATTATTCATGTAATTAGTATTCTTAGATACTTTGCACATGTTTCTCGTCTTTCACTTATGTTTGAAGTCTCTTCATGGCCTATGATGCTTGTAGAAGTACTTGTTATGGGCCTTGAGGAAGGCTAAGAAAGTCTAGTGTACTCCCTTTTGAGGATTATTGTTATATGCTAAGTAGCATTAGTTAGTAGGAGTATTATTTAAGTGAGTGCTTGTGTTACGACTTTTATCTTTACGAGTATAATTATCTTTAGGAGCATGGTTATTATGTTTAGTTGAGTTGTTATCTTCAGGATATTGTTATTACTAGGATTTGTTGGAGAGCTAAACTTTTAGGGTATGATAATTATGTCTAATAAGTAATTAAGATATTAGGAAACCCTTAAACTAGGGTCATTTATCATCAATAAGACTGGAGTCCGAGTGTGGCGTTTTGTGGTCGCGATTCTGGGTAGCTTTTGGGAAGCAATGAGTTGGAATGTGATCCGATCAGTCAGAATAAGTTTGGTGAATCATCATCTCTTTTAGATTCAACCAGTGGATATGGACTCTTTTAATCTAAAATCCTTGTAATTCTCATAGCTTGAAGACTATTGAGTGGTGGAACTATGGGTAGATAAGGCACTACAAAAATCAATGCAAGAGTGCCCCAGAGAATAAGGACGGAAAGGCAGAGACAAATGTTACTTCCACTTTAGGAGGACACAATGAATTGATGTACACTTTCCAGAGCAAGGAAGAGTCTTGGGTGTTAGACTTTGGAGCATATTTCTATTTTCTATGCTACTTTGCAAAAAGAATTCTTTGACAGGTATGTTCCTGTAAACCTTGGAAAGGTATCCCTTGGTAATGAACAACCTTGTGATATTCTAGGTAAAGGTATGGTGAAGATTAGGTTGAACAAGTTTGTTTGGGAACTTGAGAAAGAACTCAATCTTAGTAGTTGGGTTATTGTGACTACCATACTATGATCTTTCACATTGATGACTGGACAGTTTCAAAAAGTGTAATGATGATTGCTCAAGGTATAGTGAGTGCTACTCTTCACAAGACAACAGGGGCATGCTATTTGATTGCTGCTTTAGTAGACCATGAAAATTCTGCTTTTTTGGCACCTTGGCCATACAAGTGGAAAGAGGATGAAGGCTCTATGCTCAAAAGGGACACTACCAAAAATTGACATGTGTGAAGACTGCATACTTGGAAAGCAAAAAAGAGTACGAATCAAACATTAAGAGAGAACCACAAGTTTGCAAATGCAATAAGGGGTAGAAGTAGTCAGCACACTAGCCGACTTGATAAACCCATCTCTAACTGGTGTGGCCGTAGCCGGCACGCAATTTAAACCCTCTTATTGTCAATTGTAACACCGGTAAATAAGGGTATCGTTCTAGGCCGGGGATTGAGAGGGCTCACCTCTATCTAACGAGCTTGAACTAAAATAAAAATAAAACTAAAAATAAAAATCCTAAATAACACATAATAAATAAATAAGAAAAATACTAATGGGGGTTATAAAAATAATAATGAAGGATTAAATAAAATAAAGTAAACTAATAACAATAAAAATAATAGGAAACCCGCATATATGATAAGGATGCTAGGGAAATCAAAATCCACCACTAGATTAGGTTGAAATACAATATTAATTTCTAAGTCAATATTTAATCGTGAGAAACAAATCGACCAAGTTGTACACCAAACGCAAGTCCATACACCTTATATTACTTCCCTTAATTAATTAATACGACCACGTGCCTATATTAACCCTATTAAATACTAGCAGTATAGTAGCAACAAACAACTCCTATATTTAACTAGATTTAATGCATTAAGTGTAAGTGGAAGACTGTCAATCTAAGTACCCAGACTAGTACAAAACGCATGTCTAGCTGTATTTCCTTTCCTTGACCCACACGTATCGAAACGTTTTACTACTTCGGTTAGAATCACAAAACTATTAGGTGAATTGTTATCTAACCTAGCTGCAATTTATACATATGGATTCTAGTATATTTAGATGGCCACCTCGCAGGCAAATAATCCTACATACTGTCACTTGTGAGAAAACCAGAACAAGGCATGCACCAAATAAACTATACTTGACAGAATTATACATATAAACGATAGCAATTAACATAGAGTCAAGAAACAATCTCACGAAACAAAGAAAATAAAATTATATATCAAATCCTAATCCAGGGTTTCAATTTATTCCCTAACAATAAATAATCAGCCAGCCATAATTATAAAATTAATTACACAGAAATATATATCTAAAATATAAATTAAAATAAGAGAAAGAAATAACCGGAATTAATTTTGGATAAAAGATCAAGAATTTATTCATATAAAAATTAATTTTATGTGAAATAAATTCTACCGGTATTAATTTTCCTCTTATTTTCTCTTCTCTCGGTGCCTTGATTTCAGTGCAATAATTTTTTTCCTTTTTTCTTTATTCTCGCTGACGGCTGACGCTACTATTGTGCTCCCACACGTTGCTTCTCGTTTGGCCTCGGTTTCCGTGCCGCCCTCCTCACACTCCCTCTCTCTTCCGAGCCTGTGAAGGCTCTGCCTTCTCTCTCTCTCTGCGGCTCTACCACACGCCCTCCTTATCTTTACCTGCCGAGCCTCTTCTCCTCTCTCTTTTGAGCCTGTGAAGGCTCTCCCTTCCAGACGCCTCCTTTCTGCCTTTCTGCGGCTCTGCCGCACTTTCCCCTCTCTCCCAATTAATGCGTCTTGTCCTTCTTATTTTCGTTTCGTGCCTCTGCGTTCGTCGCCTCACGCCACGTCAGCCCTGACGGCTGACTCTCCTTTTATTTTTCGTCTCCTTTCGTGCGGCTTGTTTGGTTTCGCCGCAACTTCTTTTTGTTTCAGGCCTTTGGGCCTTCGACCTTTGGCCGTTGGTCCAAAGGTCGAATTTCTTTTTTTTTTATATATTTTTTTAATAAAACCTGCAACATAAATTTCAATAAATATTAATAAATAATATTTTATTCTAAATTTACTTAATTTATATCATTTTAGCTCAAATAATAATATTTATGCAATTTTTACCACTTAAGCATAAAACAATAATTATTCCCCTATATTAGTTAAATAAAATACCAAAAACTAAGATTATAAGGGTATAAAATGTGTTAAAATATGAACTCATCAGTAACATTGGAGTATAGAATATCAAGAGGTATGGAGCCAAAAAGTGGCAAAACTCTCACATGTTAGAGTTTTCAGTTTTGTTGCATACGTGCATATCTGCGATCAAGGTAGGAATAAGCTTGATCCCAAATGATAACAATGGGATTGTGATATGAATAATAGCAGACACATAAATGATGTGCACTTTAGTTAAGAGAGGCTAAGTTAGCTCATGGGCTAAGTTCACTCTCAGAAAAGGGTGCCCTTGAGGCTCAAGTTGTGTTAGTCCAAAGGTCCATGCTAAAATTAAAAAAATAAATTAGTCCTTAGGGCTCAAGTTACTCTTGTATAGGATTAAATGAATGAAAATACCATAATATAGTTTATAGTTTATAAGCTATAGTTTATATTATCCTAAGGCTTGTAAACTCCTACTAAAAGGGAGATCCTTTGTAGTAAAACCTCAAGAAGAATTAATAAAAGTTAATTTCCTAGCTGTTCTCACCATTCTCTTGCTCCCTCTCTCAGCATCATTTCCTTCCTTAGGAGAACCACATCATTCTAAGTCCATTAATCACCCTCATATGTTCAATTTAATCTTTCAATTGCTATGGCTTCTTTGCTAATAGACAAATATAGGTTAATGGCAAGTTTTAGATACCGGCCCATAACAACTTGGTATTAGAGCCACCTACCACCACAGATGTACTTCCTAAAATCAATGAATCACCATAGATGTCATTTCTTGGGCCAAAATCATTACGTGAAAGATGTATGTATTACCACAGACTACCCTAATTGCATACCCACAGTGAGCACCACTCAGTACCCATTGACACCAACTTAACCCCCGATGCACCAACCAATCCTTTGCTAACCACCGCCCAGAAGAATCAACTTCCCCAACACCTAAATGCACCTTAGCAAATCTAGTAGGTAGCTCAGCCACCATCACCTATGATGTTAACATCGCCACTCAACCCACAAACATCGTCCTACTCTCCTAATCATCTTCCATAGTGTTGCTGCCTACAAAAAAGCCCCAAACTCCACCGCCAAAACCTCTATAGCCAACTCTAACCTTGTCTCCAACACCATTTTGTTCACCACCAACTCTACGACCCCACCAACCCCTAACCATGCCACCTCACCACAACCCACACCTTCATCAACCCACCAGTCGCCTCTCGCATCACTTCTCACCATCAAACTGCCACCTATCGGTTCGCCATAACCACCCCTGATACCACATCTTCTTCCATTGGTGATAATCCACAACCAATCGAGGAGGCACAATGCCCACCTAGTAGCTTCACAATCAACCCCTACTATTGTCAGCTATCCTACATGGTAGCCATTGGTGCACCATAGGAACATTGTTTGCTACTGACCATGACAAGCTCTGAAGGGCCTCCCGATGACCAAATTACAATAAAGAAGGCAAACCCACCATATACTTTAGGAGCAAGGGGAACATTGTTTGCTACTTGTATGAGTGATGGTCAATTCCATAAGTTGGACATTAGATATGGGTTGTAATTTGAAATCCTTCTTTTTATATTTGGATAGACACAAAAGTTGCTTTTGAACACCAAGGGTGTAGATTGCAATATTGGTAGCACCTTTGAGGTTGGACATGTTGGGAAGCTGAGATAATGTTTGGCTTTTTTATTCAATTCCGTGGCATATGAGTTTACCTAAGTGACTTCCTTGGTTTTCGCATACCCTAACACCTAAGATACCTAGCCTGTAACTGGACCTAATGATTCATGGAGCATTGCTCCGTAAGGGTCCCAATAGCTTCATAGTTATAAGACAAGGGGTGGACCTATTCCTTTTGACTGGAGTATTCTTAGCCCTTACCCAGGGCACTAATGTCTTTATTCATGTTCACAGACTGGTTCTAATCTAGCCCCTTTGACATTCATCAAGTAGGGCTAAGATTTCCAATGCATGCATACTTGACTTGTCTTTGACTACCTTGAGGCCTACAAGCAAGCTCTTATGCCTCAACCTCATTAAGTGCAAACACTTGGTATAGTGAGCTAGTCTCCCATTAGAAGATGTCACTTGGAAACTCTTGTCTAAATTCAAGTGTGCTTACTCATCCTTCAAGCTTGAGGATAAGCTTGTTATCCTAGATGGGTGTAATGCTATGGATGAACCCACAAGACCTCAGCACCAATAGTAGGAGAAAAGTTTAAGTAGTAGTAGAACGTGACGACAGTTCACACATGAAGGAAGGAGGCTAAGGTTGAGAGAGGCCAAGATAGCTTATGGGTTTAGCCTACAATCATTTAAGAGTCTCATTAAGGCTCAAGTTATGTTAGGCTTGGGGCCCAAACTTAGACCCTCTAAATAAGTCCTTGGGGCTCAAGTTACCATATTATAATATAGGCTATAGTTTATGGTGACCTAGAACCAGTTTTGAAGACACCCCACCTAATATAAAGGGGTATGGATTGCTCAAATCAAAACCTGTGTGCAAAGTACTTTATAGCGTGCACACCCTCATGTTGCTATATATATATATATATATATATATATCTTATGTTTGTTTCACTCACCCTCTAGATTAGATTCATTAATTCCCTTTTTTTGATGTGAAGGCTCTCATGTAGATTTTTGATGCCTACTACGCTAAGTCAGAGCTGCGAATTTTGTGATAGCCTCAATTTAAATTTTGATCTCTACTTGGGTATGCCTAGTGTGCATCTAAATATCTCTCTATATAATTTTTACTAGTGGATGAAAAATGAAAAAAACCACCACCAATATTGTAACCATCAGAACACCTTTACACATTGAACACCATAATAATGAGTAATTAACTTCCATCCTTTAGCTTGTATCATTATGCTCTAATAATCTTGTTGTCGATCACTCACATTTACATCTATCGTTGATTGCCAAACCACCATATGCCTTTATATGTAAAACAATGGAGGAACTATTAAGTCAAACCAATTTGTTACATTGGTATATCATTACTTGAGGATCGTGGGTCAACATCATGCTCAAATAGTCATTAGCCTCACATGTGAGCTTAGCTATTGTTAGACGCTGGATACCTATATCCAAATATGTATCATATCAAACTAGTTTTGTTTTTTACATATTTGAAGAATTGAAGTGGATATCAATCAATATCATATACATTTGAAATAAAGAAGTAAATCATGTCCAACATCACTATTTTTTATTGCTAGCGATGAAAGAAAACCTTAATTAAGAAAGAAGATAATGTCTTAAAATAGATAAACACTTGATCCAATAAGTTTTAACTTAGTAGTGATAATGAAACAAACCAATGATTATAAAGAATAAAGTAATAAAAACCAAGAAATAGCCTTTCTTACACACAAACAAGCATTTCTCTAACAAATAAGTTATTAATATGTATTAAGGAATAGTGAATATAACTCTTTTATGGTTAGTTTTGTTGTCATGTGGTGTATTTGCAATATAATTAGATCAAACAAAAAGATGACAACCTAAATTAAACTAAAATAGGCTTGTACCTAGGGCTATAAATGATTCAAACCCCCTATGCTCAAAGTTGACTCATTTAGTAAACAAGCCTAGATATTGGTATTCAAGCTCAACTCATTTAGTAAACGAGTCGGCTTAATATTAGAAATAAGTTAGATTTGATTATTGACTTGATTTATAATTGTAAAATATTTTTATTGAACATGATATTATAATAGAAAATCTTATCATCTTATATCCATCATACTTGACTAGTCTATATATAATATGTATTTTGAAACTAGTTATTTTAAATGAAAGTATAAACACTACTTATATATAATGGGATACTTATGAACCTCTAACAACCACCTAAATGAGTCTCAAATGATATTTTAAAGGAGCCTCAATTGAGCTTAGGCATGAGCTGACTTGCGAACAAACATGCCAACCATACCCTGACTCGTGTTTTGCTCTTTTGGTAAACGAGGCTGAAAATAAGGCTAAAGGCTCATTTATGGCCCTACTTGCACCTCTAGCCATGTATATGTAGATATATTCCTCACTCAAATGTAATTGAGATTGGATTATTGCAAAAGTAAAGGCCAAAATGGACATGTTAGAATGCCTAATACAATTGCATTTGAACCAGTGAACTTGCTTGTGGCTTTAATTGTCCTTAAGTTTTCTTTTGTAGGATTTATGTAGCTTCAAAAGTAGCATTAATATTGACAGTAGCAAAGTTGTTTACATGTATATAATATTATCATCATGTTGCTTCTTTTAGATCACTTTGACAACGAGTAAGAGTTGATAGAAACAACAGAGGTGACTATCGTCAATGGACATGGCAATTAGCAAGGCTAAGGAGGGGTAGAGTTAGAGAGATAGGGGAGATATATAAAAAAAGTTTGTGTTGTTGGTTCTTAAGTGATATTGAAATTAGGAGTATAGTCTAAACCTAGTCGAGATGAACTTGAAACTCTGATCTTTATGTATTGTCTGCCGATAAGTTCATTAGTTACTGCTTGATTAAGAAAAAAGTGGTATTCCTGTTTTCTCTCGTATTTGAAGCTTATTTGATGATCTTCTTAACATTGTTTGATATCCGTGATATCACGGTCCAAGGCATTATAAATAATATGAGATCACCTCCCATTTGTTGCTTAGGGCAATAATACTGGCACATATTTTTTTTTATAATTATAATGTACACTTATTATGGTGATTTATAAGTGCTCAAGAACCTTTATTTATACTTTTAAAAAAAGAAATAAAACTAATATTTAATGACACCAACCACCAATAATTAATTTCCTTAAATGTATTATTTTAGAAAGTGAATTAAAGCTACTTATTACATAAAATGTTATTGATTTAATATCATATAAAATGTTTGACTGTGCCGCAGGCTGGCCACGCACTTCATGCCGAATTTGCTCGCAGACTATGGAAAAACAATATATTAAAAAAACGCACATGATCTGCAATCAAAATGCGGCCAGTAATATATGTTCCGTAGTTGTGGAAGTTGTAGCGTGGCTGTACAGGTGAAGCATTGGGAGGAAGGCCGCTTCAGTGCGGATGTGCTTCATTCTTTGTAAGCTTGGAGTTTAAGAGAGATTTTTTTTAAAAAAATATTGTAATTGAAGATGTAATCATAATCGCTCTCATCCGGCTGGTAACTGTATCAGAAAAATACTTGGCACAGTAACACAGATCATGTTAAGCAATTGTAAATTAATGTACGTGTGAAAGTTTGGATAATGGATATTATGAACAAATGGAAGTGGATCCAACTAGCAATATCAAAGTTGGTCATACCAAATGGGTCTTCGAAAATGAACACTTTTTGGATATGAAGGTACTCCTTTGAATATGTTGTTTTACTCGACAATTGTGTAATGAGCGAGTCAAATCCAATAACTTAAGGAAAACGTATATAATTGAGCCCCCCCCCCAAAATTATCGCTCTTGGGGTAGAGTTTTACACAGAACGAGAGAAGAAGAGATGCTATCACAGTAAAATAAAAATAAAAATAAAAATAAAAATAAATGGGGTGGCCCTATACTTAGTTGTAGGCGATAAAGGAACAAAGAGTCGAAGACATTAATGCAGAATAAAGGAGGAACATCAGGGAGGAATGGTCGGGACAAGTAGAGCGCCGCTCCCAATGGGTAAGCGAAAGTGAAGACATAAGGAGAGATCTTATCTGATGGGGTTAGGTTTACTAGGTACCAATTACTAGTAGTGCCCAAAGTACGGGAAATAAATCCATATCCCAAACAGGCGGAGGAAAAGAGAGAGTTGGCCCCCTCGTTTGGATATTAGTTCAAACTTTGTCTTTGGTCCAAAATGAGGAGGAGATTTATATATATATTTTTATTTATAAAAATAAACTATTTAGAAATTTTAGAAGGTTATTGGGTTAGCCAACTCAACCCATTAATTGAGTGATAATGACATAATTCTTCGGTCTCAGATCCTAAAATTATATATTGTTTAAAAAACTCATCACTGGCTTGTACCGAAACACAAAACATATATTAAAATTTGATTATAACAATAATTTAAATGGATCAGTTATCGAACCTAACTACATACTATCTAATAATTATGAAATTAGTTATTTAAAATGTGAAAATAAATAATATTGGATCTTCTTACTCCACTTGGTGCTTCTCAATCCTTATTATGATTTCAATTTTCAATTTCTCCTAAAAATAAAATCGATACTTATTAGAGTGAGTTGGAATAAAATTTAAACAATTAAAAATTATATTGAGAATGATAATATATGAAGCAGGGTCTGCATCATACCTCATTCCTGAAAGGGTTTCATCCTTAAAACTTGCACAAAGTTAACAAAATGGGACAAGAGACCTTGTAAGTAGGATAAATTGTATTATATTTTTCAGGTGAATAATCTTATAGGTTTTATTGTTCACCCATTCTAGGACTTTAAAAGGTTCAACATCTCATGGATTAAGTTCACTCTTTCAATTGTTTGAAAATCGATCCTTACAGAAATGAATCTACATAAGGTCACCCAGCTGAAAATCAATCATCTTATTGTGATAAGTTGCATGGGCAACCATATTCTCATTCTTCTTCTAGATGTGTTTGACAATCGATTCATGGAGTTCTTTGATGACGTATTAGAATGAGAGCAACGATGGTAAGTCTAAAGGTGAGATAATATTAAACTTATACACAACCTTAAATTAGGCTTTGCTATTAGTGCAACAAATAGTATAATTATGAGCAAATTCAATATGAGGCATATTATACTCCCATTGTTTGAAATTACTACCAAGAATGGATCTAAGCATATTTTTTTATTATACGATTAACTACTCTAATATGCTTAATTATGATGCCTCCATTTTCATAAAACTAATTACTTTGATCATCCTTTTTTTTACAGAAGCTTAAAGATAAATTAATGGAAGTTGCTGCCACATTGAAAATAAGCCTGATATCCTCCACCATTTTTGTATCAAGTGCATGGCTAAAAACCTCAATTATGAAACAACCAAATGAAAGGAAATTAAAAAGGATATAAAAAAATATAAGTGATGTAAAAAAGAAAAAAGAAAAAAAGGAGAATACAACTCTTAGTACATAGCCAAACATAAGGTATGATGATAAATACCAATATAGGTGAGAATTAAGTGTCTAAAATTATCCTAATCAAATTACAAAAGTATTGCACAGGATGAAACATTAAAAAAACCCTAACACTTAGCCTAATTCCTCTTGCGAATTACATTGATCATTATATATCTCTTATACAAAATCACCTAAAAGCTATAGTATTAGTGTGCGTATATATAAGTAAACCACAAGACTTATAGAAATGCTAGCATGCTCATATAATACATTCATATCATAAAGCATGGTGAAAAGAATTGTATGAATTAACATATAGTAATAACAATTACATAATGACATAAGATATTACTGATTACATGCAATAACAATGATTTCATACAAACACATACGATAACACTTTACAAGGTTACATTTAATCGCATGGCATCTCTTGCTCTCAACACTTACAAATATATATATATTTTTATTTAATTCCATTAATTTTGATCAAAAAATTTACATTTATCTAAATTGAGTGAGAGATACATCTCAATCCATGGTGCTACAACATGCATGGAACAATATAGTGACGAATACAACCCATCACCTAGGTCACCCATTTATTATATGTGGATACCTTGTAAGAGGTTTATAGAGTCCTAATAGAGTTGACATGGGGATTTTACTCATAGGTCCAAGTTCAAATACTAAAGGCATACAATGCATGATCCTATCTCAAAGGAAATCTTGAGGCTGAAGATTTTAGTCTCAACTTGAGCACCTTTCACTTTAGATTATTAGTTTTTTCTACGAAGATCACACTCATTCCCGCATTAACCATGCTTAATCACATTTTGTGTCTCATTTTACTCACTTAACCAACATGATATAAAATTACCACCAACTCACTATAATGCCACCAAACATTCACCATTAGACATAATGTCATATTAACCGTGTTTACTTAGATCTAATTATTCAAAGGTTTTATTATTCAAGAAGTCAGCAAAAGTCAAAATTCAACTATCAATACAAGTTAAGGTAAAATAAATTGAACATAAATCCTATTTGTCATTATTTACACAATAATACCACTTATGCCCATTTTATCCTTAATACATCATTGTTAATACACAAAATCACACTATTATCATCTAAAAACCAAAAACTATATAGTTCTAAAACTCATTATTTTAAGTCATAAAAATAAATAATATTCTATAACTTCTTGTAAGGACATGAAAAAATAACCAAATTGCCCCTAACTATGCAATTAGGGCATTGAATCAATAAGGCCCATCACATGCTTTCTAACATGAAACATACAACATCAATATATATATATATATATATATCATGCTCATCATAATACACCATGTTATATGTAAAAACTATATAAAATATAGCAAGGAGGTGGAACAATTAGAATTTTCTTAAAGCTATTAAAACTAAATTTAAGCATAACTTTCATTAGGCATGCATAAATCTAAACATATTGCATATTAAACTTTATGTGAAACATTCAAAGAATACAAAAAGTCATTAAACAAAGAGACAAATGTTTTTCTATCACTAACAAGGCCAAAGGACAAGAGCCATAAATTTTACATAACATGACATTTTTTTCTTGCTTTTAGGTAGTACATGCTTGTATCAACAACTACACTTAAAATACATGACAATACATGCTTAAGACTCAAATAAGCATGTCATAAAATCTTCAAACACATATATAAAGGAAAAGCATGCCCACATGCATATTTCAAGATTAACCTACATACTAACATACTTGACAAATAAAAGGAGCATATCATGTTGATATGTAATTTCTTGTTGTGGGTAAGGATTGAAAGGGATAACCTTTGCTTGAAATCATATAAATCAAATATATAATAAAAATGATGCTAAGTATCAAAAAATAATAATAATTAGGGGAAGCACAATTATGGGTAGGGGTTTGGAATAGAAAAATAATAAAATGCACATAGAAAGCAATCATAAAGTATGGGTGATGGAAAATATTTTTAAGATGTTAGGAGAGGAAATTTCTAGCTTTATATTAGTTCATGATATACCAGTAACTCCTATGTTAACAATATTTTCATAAGAAAGATCTAGACTAACTTACAAGCCAAATGCATATTTATGCACCTTATATTACTTCCTTTGATTGGCTAGTATGGCAAATCATCAATAGTAAATCCTATAGAATGTTAGTAGTATTGTCACAATAAGTGAGTCATATATTTAACTCGATTCAAAGCAATAAACACATGAAAAATGTTAATCTATGTGTGATGTGTGAATTTTGCGAACCGAGGGGTTCTAAGAAAATATAATTAAGAATTAAAGATGAGAATACCAAGGGGAAATGTTAGAGGAGAGAGGAGAGAGTAGAAGTAAGAATGTTATATTATGATTTTAGATGTCTAAAATTGGAAGCAAGAATCCATATGTATGTATAAGGGAGGAGAAAAAGGGAAAATATTATACCGTAGAGGACTTCAAGTTTCCTATCCTATGTTGAGAACTGGCTCAGCAAGGGAATAGTATGAGCTACTAGTTCAAGACCGGTTCGAGATCAAAATGAGTGTGACTAGAATATTCTTTCGCTAACTATTGTCTTTTGGGATGACATTCCAAAATTAGATACTAGTTGGGGAAAACCCTTATTATCACTTTTTTCTCGAATCCATCCATTGCATCAACCACTTCTAGGGATAAACAAGCTAAGGTTCTACTACATGTCTGATGTTCGTAACTATACACTTAAACAAGTCAAGCTAACATAAATTAATATACAAAAAGTTAGATTTTAAAAGACTGACAGGCAAGTTTGCTCATCAAGGCATGCATCACACACACACCCACACAAAGATAAACAAATAAAGTTACATATAAAAGACCGTCAAACACTTAAGTAAATAACAATGAATAAAAACAAATAAATTTACACAAAAGACCATTGGATGCCACAAACTCATTCCTGTAATCGTTTGTTAGATATCTAATATATTAAACATCAGCTCGAGCCATCCTTCAGAGAGGAAAACAAAACTACGAAAGTATCATAACTTTTTGTAAAATTCAAATTCTTAATTTCAATAAAAATAATATAGTATAAAAATAAGGCTTACTAGGCAAGCCTTGTTTTCCTTAATCCCATATGTTTATATTAGAGAAATAAGCTTTAAATAAGGACCATATGATTCTAACTATAGTTATTATAGAAGGAATAATTTTTTAATTCATTAAAGTTCAAATGTTTTGATGTTGCTATATTGCATAAGAAGAGGAAATAATTGAGGCTCTAATTTGATGCTTTATCTTCTCTAAATATTTTACCCACCAATTAGGCTTTCATCTATTCACAAGATGTTACTCAGAGGATACTGTCAGTAATGAGCACACACAACCCCAAAAAATCTTCATCTTCCTAATAAAAAACTAGGTAATTTAGACCGCTCCTTATGACTACATATATACACCCTCAACTTACTCTCTTTCCTTCTACATTTACTACTCTTTATCTTCCTTTAATTTTTGAGATCTACACTTTCATTTAAGGGAATTCTTCAAACCTTTGTTTGTTTACCTAAAAGCTATAAATATCCATTTTTAATCCTTTGTTAGGGCACCATCCATTACCAGGTCTATTCATATAAATTTTCACAACTCTTATTTCCATAAGTAGAGACATTTAGTGGAATGAGCTTCCTAAAGATAATAAAAAGTACGGAGTTTGCATCGCCATCACACCAACCACCAAAATTTCTGACTGCTCTACTTCTTAGTCTTCAACTACCTCTATCTCACCCTCAAAATTTCCTTCCCCCCTTTAATTTATGTTTATAGAACTAGTTGGTTACAAACCAATTGATCCCTTCACCCTATGTAATATACCCCTTTCTATCAAACTGTCTGAACTTTCATTTTTTGACTTAGATACTCTCCTTCTAAGTAACATTATCGGAGCTCAACTTAAGGAATTTTGTATAAGATAATTTATTCATTCTTCTCTCATATTGATTCAGCCAACCCCCTCAGACAAAGCTAATAATTTTCCTAGTAGATGTATAACTTTATATACCAAGGTGCTTTACACTAGTATACACTTTCCTTTACATCCATTTATAAGAGAATTTTACCTAGCCTATTGGCTAAGACCTACTCAATTCTCCCCTAATGTATGGAGAATTATAATAGTCTTTCTATATGGTTGTTGTTTGGTGAAATTTAGACAAAAAATAGATTTGTTTAGGCACTTGTTTTAAATTTTAAGCCATTCATTGGTTGTAGACTTCTATTCCATTCAAGCCATAGGATAGAATAAATTCATCATGGAACCTTATTATTCTGTAAAAAGATGAAATTCCCATTATTTCTTCATCTTAGGAGATTTCGAGTAGAATCTACCCAAGTGGGGTAAGCTTAATCCTAACATCAGAGAGTGTCCACCTTCTCTCTAGAGTTAGAAGCCTGCATAAAAAATTTTAACAAGTTTGTGAAGGATCGACATATGATAAGTATTAGTAAGGTTGTGAATGTCAACCTCAATAAGATAGGATTAATTTCTAATGTTGGTAAGTAACTCATTTCCTTTTCTTCATTTTTTTTCCATTTGTTGATTAATAAGAATGTTGGCTTATAGAATTCTCTTACTTTTTCCTATAGAGTGTATTGCTTGAAAGGATCAACAAGAACTTGTCCCTTCTAAATATCCTAAGGCATAAAAGGCTAACAATTCATCCTCCAAGCAAGGTGTCTATCACTAGGGTCACCAAATGAAAGATATATATTCTAATGATATATTAATACCATGTTTATTTCATTCATAATCATGTTTTAAAACTAATTTGGCCCAGTCATATGTTCAGGAAATGGAAGGGATGGCAAGGTTTAGTCTTGAAAAAATAAAAAGAAAAAGGAAAAATCAAATAAGGATAGAAATTGTAACTATCTAAATTTTAATACTGAGAAATTTTATTTTTAGCGGAAGTGTAATATCAATTTAGCTAGAAATTACTTCCATACTTGACATAAGTTTGACTTACCATACCATACTTAACATCTAATACTAAATAAAATAATTAAAACTTAAAACATGATTAATAGAGAATAAGATAACTTTCATAAACGTAGATAACGTTTAGAGATTAACTTTGAGTGCAATATCAAAATACGACAAAAGGGATCCCATGGAACCAAGGCTTTAAAAAGATATCTGGGTAAAAGCTAACCATTGGATAACATGACTCTACTCCCAACCCTGATTCCTAAGAACCACTCCTCCACACATAATGCATCATATGTAGTAGAATTATCCAAAGGTTACTCATCAACTTGCAAAAAAAAACATCTGGGTTGTCTGCTCCTATGAATGAGTAACACCCATGAAAAGGATGATCAATATGCTATGTATTGGGTAAGGTAACTATACAACAAAAGTATGGGTACAAAAGAGATAAAAACATACATGCAAGTTAATAATAAGTGATGCGAGGTAAAAAATGATTCCATAACTCATTATTAGATGCAAATAAGATCCATTCTTTTATTTACATTGAGTTTAGAGACCTCACTATTTTTAATCCCGTAGAATGGACCAAAACACGTCTTAGAGTAGAACACACCTGAGCTACTATTATCTTTTTGTGGTAAGACCCCAACATATACCACTACAACACTTTTCTAACCATTATTCTTAAACAGGTGGAATGGTCTGAAGCACCTCTAAGGTAAAAACACACCTAAGCCACTATTATCGTCTAATGGAACACACACAACACCTCAATACTCACTCACATAATCTTTTGTTTTAAGTAATTAATGTCTTATCCATTATTAATTATCTTATACTCATATCATCATTCATGTTTAATTTAGGGCCACACTATTCTTAATACTCATACAAATGCATGTTGCACTTACAAACCCTAACTAAGAAATGCTTCCCTATGAAAAGAGCACCAATCTTTAAGCACGTATGCCTAACCCATCACCTCGGAGATCATTGGAAAATTACCTACAAAAAATAGAATAAAACACAATTAGAACTTAAGAATACAACCAGGGAAACATTAAGTTAAAGGATGGTGGAAATAGGGAAAATCAAAACACTAGGGAACCTTAATCTATGTGGGAGTATGGTGGAATATGTGGTGGTGTTAGAGTAGTGATAGAGTGGGACATGGTGTAGCACACCGAATTGTACAACTAAAATTTTCATTTTTAGTAGAAGCATAATATCAAATTAGATAAGTGTTACCACTGTACTGTACATAAATCTAGTTTATCATACCATCCTTACATTGAATAAAAGATAAAATAGTTAAGACTTAAAACATGATAAATAGAAAATAAGAGAACTTTCATAAACGTTGATAAAGTTTGGAGATTAACTCTAAGTACAATATCAAAATACATAAAAGTTGGGAACTAAGAGTCCTAAAAGGTATTTAAAAAAAAGGATTGTCGTATAACCTACATGCTAAGTAAGGTAACCATACAACTAAATTAAGGGTAAAAAGGGGATAAAGCATACATGTGAGTTAATAACAATTGATGCAAGATAAACACTAATTCCATAACTCATTATTAGATATAAACAAGATTCATTATTTTATTTACGTTGAGTTCAGAGAATTAACTATTCTTAATCTAGTGGAATGAAATGAATCACCCCTTAGAATAGAAAACTTGTAAGCCACTATTATAATTCTATGGAATGAACCTACAATATACCTTATGAAATACCCCAAAACCCTAATTTAAGAAATTATGGCCAAATAAGGATTTATTCAAGAAATTAATTAAATAAATTATTTTATTAAAATAAGAGGAAGTATTTAAGGCAAAATTAAGAGGAAAATAATAAATAATTTAATTAGAAAAAATTAGGGTGTTTTGCTAATTAAAAATGGAATTAAGGAAAAATTATTCAAAATATCCTATATTAATCTAAAAAGGGAATTTATTTATTATTTTTAAATATTTAAAAATACTAAAATATTCTAAATACCCCAACCCATCTATTTTTCCTTTTTCCTTTTTTCTTTCCTTCCTCTCCTTTCTCCTTTTCTTTTTTTCCTTCCCCCCTGGACTAGGCTAGCCCCCTTGCAGCCCATCCCATCTTCCCTCGCTTGGCCCAAGCCTGCACTCTTTTTTTTTTTACTTCGCCCATTACCCAGCTTCTGGTCTCCCTCCTTTTCCTTCTTTTCTTTTCTTTTCTTTTTAGACCGGTCGATCCATCTTCTTTCTTCTTCCTTCTTCTTCGCCGCGCAGACTTGCACCCTACCACCACCGTCCCCCTCCTTTGCTACCAACCACCGACTAGTCGGCACCTTACCTCTCTCCCTCATCATTTTCCTTTCCTTTTTCGAACCCAACCAGCCCCTCCTCTCTCCTCTCACATGTGCCTTTCTCTTCCTTTTCTTCTCCCTTGACCCAACCAACCCCTGCCATTGCAAACCTACACCAGCCTACCACTACTGGCCGGTGGTTTTGCCCTACCTTCCCCTCTCTTGTCTTCTTCCCCCTCTATTTTTTCCAACCCTCAACTGCCTATATATACCCCATACCGCCCTTGAATCGGCCTTCCTTTCCCCGGCCTAGAAATTTCCCCCTTTGCGCCGCCACCCATTTAGACGACCACACGGCCGTCGTTGCCTAGCGCTGCCACCCGAACCACCTACCAAACCACTCCCTGCACCACCATCCACCAAACCACACCACTCACCACCCTTGATTCCTACTACATGAGTCGCCTTGGCCGTGCAAAGTTGGCCCCTCGATCTACCAACTCTCACCCACCGTCGCCCTTCGCGTCACCGTGCACCACCATTCCCGCCACAACCACCACTCCCCTACCCCCCCAAAATAACCAGTAGGGTCTCCCCTATCTCCCCTACCTCCCTCTCCTTCTCCCTTCCTCCCCCTCCACCACCTTCAGCCACCACACCAACCACTGCCTGTGCCGTCCCTTTGGCTGCACCTCCACTACCATTCCAACCCTCTCAACCTAGAGCATCCACCACCCTCTTACCCCCCTCTTCTAACCTAGAAAACCATTTCTCCACCTCCTTTTCTCCCTCCATTGCCACCGCCACTGCCATTGCCGCTTGGTTACCACCATCCCTAAGTGGTAGCCTACTCTACAAGCCTTAAACATTATTAATGCAATTGTTATCATTTTATTAGTATTAATATCATTATTCTTAATAACAATAATAATAATATTATTATTATTAATACTAAATTTATAATATTACTACTAATATTATTCTTAATAATAGTCGAACCATTATTATTATTATTATTATTATTATTATTATCAACATTATTATTATTATTAACTTGTGAACTATTATTACTAATGCTAATATTAACATGATTATTCGAACCCTAATATTACTATTACTAAGATTTGAATTATTGTTATTATGCTATCATCATCATCATCATCATCATCATTATTAGTATTATCATGATTACTAACCTTAACCCTATTGTTACTAAAGTTACTATTATTATGATTATTAGGACCCTTATTATTATCATTCTTAAGAGTCAAACTATTATTGATACTACTACTATTATTACTAAGATTTGGGTTGTTATTAGTATTATCACTACTACTACTACTACTACTACTACTACTACTACTACTACTACTACTACTACTACTACTACTACTACTACTACTACTACTACTACTACTATTAAAACTGTTATTTTTAGTAATATAAATATTGCTATTAATAATTTAACATGAACCAATATAACTACTAAGACCTATTTTGACTAGTAGTAACATGATTAGCTACTTTGAGAATAATAACCCTACTTTTATTTATGAAACAACTAGTATTATTATTAGCCCTAATAGTAGGCTATGATACGGGTAAGGTAGGAAATGATGGTAACTTTGGTAGGAGGTAAGTTAACCCTTAGTATTTCCCTTTTATAGGTGAACCAAGTCAAAACCCTAAGGAGGCTTAGGAGTGTGCTCCAAGATTGGTGTCGTATTAGGTAAGGATGTAGTTAAGACCAACTATGTGTCTGTGTTATGTGCCTTATATTCCATGTGTTATGTTATGTTTATGTACCTTATGTTATTATTACTATTTATTTGTAGCGCAACTTAGAGTTGAGGTATGCTTATGTGACTCGCTTATGGCATGTGTATAATGATATGTATGTTGTTCTTGTGGTGTTATATGATGTAACCCTCTAGGACATGCATGCTAGGATGTTTTAATGATGTGATATGGGGTGAACAAGAAGGAACAAAAGCCAAGGAAATCCCAAAGTTTCTAGCGGATAAGAAGATCCCAAAGTCCTCGTTGCGTTAGCCTAAACCCTTATCCATCCCATTTACTATTAGCCCTAAGTCTAAAGCTTTTCATCCTTAATCAAAACCTATTGAGGGGAAATGTAAGAATCCAATAGATCTCTTTGTAAAGAAGCCTCATCCTAAACTTCTTTCTGTATCATATCCTGTAAAACCTCCTATCCCTACCCTTACCACAAAGACTATCGTAATTATGGATAAGGTAGATGGGGAAGAAGAAAAGATAAAAAAGAATGTGCCAACTTTTTTTTTGCTATCGGTACCATCCCCTCTTTATTAACGAATGCCATCATAAACATAATGGATCCTTTAGAGACTCCTTTGCTACCACCAAGTTTTAGTGGCACTATCCACACAATTGATCTATTAGAGGGACCTAATGTGAGTGTGTCAAGACTGAAACATTTTCTTGAGTAAAATGTTTTTGGAGGGTGGTTCTTAAGTTTCTTTTAAAGATAAGGAAACCTCCTCATGGGAACCATAGTAAGAGCTTAATTAAATATCACATTTTGGGTATAAACTATTAAATTTATATACTAATATTTGCAATATAGCAACTTCAAGAACTCCATATGGATTAGTTTGCTAAGGCATATCATAGCAGTTTTGATCTATAACGCGAGGTAGCTAGCTAAGGGTTTGTGTTGAAGGAGCTATCATGTTTGAGACCATTTCTTGAATGGATTCTTGAAGATTAGTATTAACAACTTGTAGTTGAGAGATAGTAACTAGATTCTCCTCCCTAGAAAGGTTAATAATACTAGGATCAAATCAATCAGAAGGTTAGATGTGAGACATAGCTTTTTGGTTAGATCCCCATTGACGAATTCCATTGTTTTTGATTATTTTTAAATGGAGGGGTTCTTAGGAAATTAAGAAGGTGGTAAGTAACTAAGGAATGCTCAAGAGATATAAGATTTTTTTAAGGGCTTCAGATCCCCAAAATAGATATAAGAACCTCTATATATATGGGTGGAATGGGGGAGAAAGAGAATGCGGTAATACTATGTGTTCAAGGACAACATACTGTCTTTAGGAAGCATAACAAACCTGATTAGTGTGGAACCATGATGGAAACTAGGAGAGATGAGCAAATCTAGAGGCTTTTTAGGTTGACCTTCATTCTTTAGTCTGGTGCCCCTTAGGCCCAGTAGTATTAGTTTGGGAAATACTCATATTAGGTTCCATTTAAATGGACTAAAATGCTATTTTCATGCTAAATCTTCATTAAACCATAAATTTATTTAGACAAGTATGATTCAAGATTTTAAATATATGAAATTACACCTAAATAGCCTAAAACATCCATTGGAATCATCAAAATTTCACTAAATTGAGAGTTAATATTTGACAATATAATGCTTGCATTTCACTAAACTCGTGCATAATATCAAAAGATTTAAACATACTTCAAAACTACCTAAATTAAATCATGAAGACATGCTTAAATACAAGAACTCAACATATTAAATGAACATCAAATAACATACAAAGCACTCAAAACTACAACAACAACATAAGACCTTATTCATATTCAAGATAAAGATGCCTTACCTCTAAGAAAATAATATAGAACCAATAACTCCTAACTTAATGGATTCTATTAAGACATTAATTTTATAAGAGAATAAATAGGAAAAATGATTAAAACTCCTTTTTAAAGTATAATAAAACAAAATAAGAAGGATAATAAATTGGCATATCACAACCTCTTCTGAAATATGAATTAAAGTTTAAAAACTAAGATCTTTAACCTTTTTCATAACCTTACTTTGTCATTTATTAAGAGAAACAAGATAGAGATAAAATACAATATTAGGAGAAGAGAAAAGAGAGGAGAATTTGATCAAGGGATGGGAAAAATAAGTGGTAACTTATGTTTTTCCAAGTAGAGAAGAAAAAGGGATAAAATTGAAGAATGCCCAACACTTAGGAATTTTTCACCGAAGAAAGGGAGAGAATGAACAAGTGTATAAGGTAAGGAATGAAGTAAATTAGGAATGGAATATAAAGAAGAGATGGATAGAGACCCTTAATGGGAAGGGAGAGAAAAGGATAACTTAGTTGAGTGTGGACAACCAAGTGTATGAAGTGTGGGAGGCAGATAATAGTTTAGAGGGACATGCCAAAGGGTTGGTAAGTTAGAAAATAGGGTTTAGGGAGTAAAACACATAGCCATGACTGCCGTAGAAGAGGGGAAAGCGAGGGAGAGAGAGAGAAGATGAGAAATAACATGTTAGTATTTTTGAGAGAAGTTTTAGCTAAATAAAATCATGGAATGATCTTGATAAAGTAAAAATAATCTCAAAACATGAAAATATGCTTATTATCCCAATTAAAATCTAATTAGATGTTTTTATAAACATTGGAAAGAGGTTCCAACCAAAATCATAAAGGAATATGAAATCGTAGAATAACCAATCAATTGGTTTGGGTAAACAAGTTAGCTTGTTCATTAGGGAATAAAAATGTTAATTCTTGATTTTACTAGCTAATTGGTTAGAAATAACAATCAATTAGTGTGCCTGAAATTCCTTTGTATTATAATTTCAAGATGTTTCTAAAACAAAAACTAATTATTTTATTAGTAAAATAATTTGATAGACATTTTCAAAGATTTTAGGATGGGGTATTACAAAATTTCCCCCCCTTAAAAGAGGCTTCTTCACCAAAGTCTACAAAAGAAAACACTGATGTAGCTTAAAAACATAACATGAATCCCAAGTAATCTAGAAAAAATAAAATAAGAACTAAGAGTTAATATATGAAGGAAAGGTAATACCCCCTTAAGAGGTAGTGTTCCTCTTGCAATGCACCCAAGTGAATAACTCTGCATGCTTCATTTTGACCTTACCCTTGGACTCCCAAGTGGCCTCTTCGGCTCCATGAAGTGACCATAAGATCTTCACTAAAGGAATGACCTTTGAATGCATCTCCTAAGTCTTGCTATCAAGGATCCTCAATGGTCACTCCTAAGATAAAAATGCTTCATTGGCCTCAATCATCTCTGGTTGGATGATGTGCGATAGATCATGCATATACATCCTCAATTTAGAGATATGAAATACGTTATGCATATATGAAAGATCAATAGGCAAGATGATGAATCCATCGTTTTTTATACATTATATACCTTTTTACTTTGAGATTTTAGTTATTTATTAGAATAATATGTGCGGTTATTTATATTATTCATAATTATTTGTTTAAGTAATGATATGAAATATGTTCCTTTCTCAGTTGAGAGATATGTCATACGTTATGCATGTGCGAAAGCTCAATTGGCAAGGTGATGAATGTATATTTTTTTTCATATATTTTTTACCCTTTTACTTTAAGCTTTTGGTTATTTGTTAGAATAATACGCACGGTTATTTATATTATTTATAACTATTTGTTTACGTAATGATAGTCTCATAAAATAAAATTATTTTTGATCTTACATAAAATTCATTTGGAAATTGGTAGCTTGTAGTGTTTTGGTAGTACCGTTCACGTAAAAACTTAGATTTAGGTGATTCGAATTTCCCTATATAGATAAAAGTAATATCTTTAAGTTTTATCTCTAGTTTATGTTTCTAAATATGATCATATCTAGGCTATATATTAACTTGAAGTTGTAACTATAATATGAAAATCTTGTTTAGAAAGATTTTATGGGACTCTAAGGTTTCTAATTTTTTTCTTTCTTTTCTCTCAATTGCATAGACAAACAGGTAAATAATTCGTCTTCTGTACAATTATACAACCTCAGATCAATCTAGAAGGTAAATTGGGACATTTGAGGGGAGAGATGACCTTAACTTTATGTTCTTCCTCTCTTCTCTGCATATTTTTGAGATCATGACTTTGATCTTAGGCTTGATTCTATTTAGTTGGAAGATTCCTTCTCTAGAGTCACCATTTGAGCTCTAGAGGATAGGTCAGCATATCTTGGATGAAATCCATCCATTTAAATCAATTCAAACAGTAAGAATTAGAGTTTTCAAATTATTCTTGATGACATTGTGATTCTTCTCAATTAGTTTGCTATAAATAACCCCAATCATCCATTTTATTCATTTTTTTTCATCCACCAAAAATACCTAACCTTCTAGTATTCACCTTCTCCCTCTACATTTCAAACCTTACATTTTAAATTCCTTTCACTATTATGATCATTTCTCTAGCTCCCTCTTATTTTAGTCATTAAGTAAGGAGAGTTAGATTTAGGAAAGAGGTTGAGTGTCTAGTTAAGCATTATCTATTTTTACTTCAAATGTGGTATGTCCATTCTTTCCTTTCTATTTCAAGTTAGATTTGTAAATGTTGTGCACAAATTTCTGAGATAAAACTTATTGTTTTAAGTTTTCAAAAGTTAAGGTTTTCACAGGCTGAGATTTCCAACTCAAGAAAAGGTTTTCCTATATCAAGTAAGTGATTATTGCTTCTAAGATGGGTTATGAGTAATTTCACATGATATGAAACTCTTAGGATGATATAATACATTGGCATGAATATATATAGCTTATAAATTAGGTTTGGATGGATAGCTTGTGCATTTTTAGTGAAAAGCATGAGTCTTGATAAAAGGAGGGTTGTGATGATTAATGTTGAGATGTGTGCTTCAAATAGGCTAAAAATGTGTTATGCAATGTTAAAACATGTTCTAATGTGGTTTAATGAAGATTTATACTCACGATCTACATGAAAATGATTGTTTGGTGCTATTTTAGGGTAAATTGATCAGCTAGTTTTGTCAAACTCATCTACAGGTTCCTAGAACAGTCAACTAGTTGACTTAACCCATCGACTGGTATGCTTGTAGTGACCTTGGCCTTGCTCTCTACTTAAACCCATAGACGTATTGGAGAGAACCGATTATCTAATGTATGAACAGTCAATTAGTTTGCCCAAACCAATTAACTAGTTTGAGGAAAGGTAGTGTTTGGTCAAGTCAAACTAATTGGCTAGCTGGCCCAAACCGATTCACTTGTTAGTCTAGACCAATTGACTGGTTTGTGTGATTTATTTCCTTTCAGTTTGTTTATGCTTTGAGACTATGAATGGTAAGGTCCTATGATTATTAAAGGAACAATATATATATTTTTATCATGGATTAATGACCTAAGGAATGGAGTAAATGGATCCTAATTTATGACATACTCAATGAGTATTGTCAAGGCTAATGTGTATACCACTTATTAAATATGATGGTATTTGAGAAAATAGTAATGAAACACAACATGTGCTTGAATAAATTTATATGAAGGGCATGAATAATATTGGGGATAAATGGAACCCTCACACATGGTTAGGATGGGAATGGATTAATGTGGAAGAAATATACGTATTCCTCACTTGCTCATTTTATAGGCCTTGTGTGATCACTTAACCTTGTGAATAATGTGCTAATCACAAAGAGAAAAAGATAATTGAGTTGTGTATCGATCTAGGTTACCTGATCCTCGATTAGCTACTGAGGGTTAGTTTGCCTTCAAGTGTTTATTTGTGCCTTCGAGGAGGATCCTAGAGATCCTCGTGCCTTACCTACTCTAGAAAATTGAGTTGTGTAAGGGTCTGGGTTACTTAATCCTTAATTAGCTAATAAGGGTTAGTCAACCTTCAGGTATTTATTGATGCCTTTGAGCTTTGCCTTCTGGTGGGATCTTAGAGATTCCAGTGCCTTGCTAACTCTAGACACTGATGACGTACTAGGGGGTATCGATACTAAAGGGTTTGATTACCTAGGTGGTTAGATTTGGCCTAGACTTATGTCCATTCTAGTGATTTGATTCATCCTAGAATTATGTCTGCTTTTGTGATTGGCTTTAGCCTAGACTTTACATCCCTTGGTTTGGATAGGCTTTTATGGTATATGAGACCATGGGGGTGGTGTATAGTTCATCACTCGATGATAAAATAGGGATGATAAGTAAATGGATGATAAAAATTTCTGATGATGAATAAGTGAATAATACAAAATTGGCTAATGATGAAAACACTAGATTGTATGATAAAAAGAGTAAAATTTGAAAAAAAACACTTGGAGAATAGCTTAAATGACCAGCAAGTAAATAATTGGAATGATTGACTAGATGTTGGCCTATATCCATATATTAATGAGGAAATGGTATGATCTAATTGATTGGGCAAATTGGTAAAGAAACCCTAGTGGTTGTCTTAATTAATCTGTCTAGTACATGTGTGATTATCTATGTTAGTATAAGCATGATATATTTTGTGTTACCTGAGTTATGCATGATAGTATTTTCTAATACATTACTACCTTTATGTATATGGCATTAGTATGGTGCATATTAACTATGACATCCATGTTAGGATAGAATCTTGCATACTTGTAATTATTGTTGAGGAAGCAACTTAGCTTACTAATGTGCTTGTTTTCTTGATCACCTGCTCATTCCCACCATTAGAGGGCCACGTGTAGGTTTTTTAGGATGTCCAATAGTACGCCTACCATAGCTTGGGTTTGGGGCTTGAGAGCATGGGTATGTGGAGGATTTTGTGCGGGCCATAATGGACCATGGTTTGGGAGTCACGCCCTAATCGTTTTTTTCTAACTAATGTAGTCCCATTATCTTAACTTATCATTTCCTTATATTTAATTTGGATGGAGATTGTTGAGGTCCTTGATTGTAAACAATCTCTTAAATATTTAAGTGATTTATGTGTGCACACTCTATTTTAATTTGGATGGTTTGGAGTAGCCTTGTATCTAATATTGGATAGGTGGCGGGTGTTTATTCAGTGTTAGGTACGACAGAAATAGTTTGTTTTTCCTAAGTGTATTTAGTTTTTTTTTCTTCCGCACTGTTTTAATGAAATTTTTTGGTAGTAAAAATGGGGGTGTTATAGATATGTTGAAACGCTATTCTTTATATAGATAATTAATTGATTAATAGATTATTCTTTTATGCTATTAATCTATATTATGCCTAATTAATAGACTAATCATCTTTAATTAGTGTTTAATAGATCCAAAAAAGATGTGTGAGCTGATTCTCCACTTTCGATCAAATAACATAAATAGGAGTTGAATGGGTTGTGAGAAAAATTATATAATTTCTACAACAATAATGAAGGATAAATAATTAGATGAACCGAAATCATTATCTTTATTTAACTCATTTGACTATAGATAGTGTGATTGATAATTGATGATAGAAAAATGTAGCTCAAGAGAGTGCGTTAGATAAATATTTCATCAACACATAGCTATTAATTTAAAATATTGGGTAATTAATTAATTAGTTATTATAATTTGAAAGGGGTATATCTAGATTTATTTATAACTTTTATTAATTAATTTTACCTTTATTAACTTTTATTTGATTTTGTTTTAGTTTAATTAGATCAATTTGAAATTCTTAGTATAGAATTAGTTATTTACTTATATGATTTTAATCACCTAGGCCTCATTAGAGTGATGAGATTCTTTGTGTCATTATTTAGTCTTTTTGGGAAGGATAATCTTGTACTCTTCATACTCTATATTACTTGTGACCAATATAGTTGCCGATACATTTATTTGGCCGAAAATAAGTTTTTTGAGCCATTACTGGGAAATAATTTAATAACCCTATACACAAAAATTAAAATATTAATGTAGGCAATTTATTTATTTATTTATATTTATCTTTCATTTCATTTTCTAAATTACTCAATTTTCTTGGTCTTTGGTATTTTTATATTGGTGTAGGTTGCTAGTACATGACCCAACGTAATCTTGGTGAATTGGTGGCCTTGGATCCAGAGATTGAAATTATTTTCATAAATTAGGGGCATATTTAAAATTTGAGTAGAAACAAAATCAACAAATAGCAAACAGGGAGAAAAATCATGTATAACAAGTTGGAAGATCATTAGAACACTATATTACCCTTGGTATAGAAGATTCTACATCGAGTATTATAAGATAGTTGGTTGATGGACATAATTTTGAGATCAAGCCTACTATTATTCATATGATGCAAACTATGGTTCAATTTGTAGATACACCTAATGATGACACCCATTCTCATATTATCACTTTTATTAAAGTATGTGATACAGTTAAAACAAATGGTGTCTCTAGTGATGCAATTAGGCTTAGGTTATTTCCATTCTCATTATGTAAAAAGGGTAAGAGTTGGCTAAGTATGTTAGCACCTCATTTTATTTTAACATGGGATGAATTGGTGAAGTTGTTTCTTTCTAAATTCCTTCCACTTGAAAAAAACTACTAAGTTAAAAATGACATCACCACTTTTGTGCAAAACGATCTAGAATCACTATATGATTCATGTGAATGATTTAACGTATTATAAATGAAATTCCCACATCATGGCTTGCCTATTAGGTTACAACTGTACGCATTTTATAATAGTATCTCTACTACTAACTATTCTATGCTATATGCTTCTATAGGTGGTGCTATTATGAATAAATCTCTCAATCAAATTTATGATTTTATTGATGAATTAGCCTCAAATTCCACCAGTGGCATTTTGAACGTGCTTTGATACAATGGAGTGAGGGATTTCATTCTATAGATTCCATCACAACATAAGAGGCTAGAATGGATTTAATCACTAAGAAATTGTATAATTTGAGTAGTGTTTCATGTATATAGGTTCAAGGGAATATACTTGCTTGTAATGTTTGTGGTGGATCAAATGTATGCAATTTAATTATCTTGCTAATAATGTGAGCAAGAAAAATAATATTTACTCAAATGTGTTTAACCCGAGATGAAGAAATCGTCCAAATTTTAGTTGGAGAAATGATAATCCGGTAAGGCCCGCTTTTTCCCACCATAACAACCTATGCCACTTACTCCAATGTTGCCTCAGCAACTGCAAAAAGCCTTCCATAGAAGAAATAATGAGCATGTTCATTGGCAATGTAGAGACATGTTTACAAAATCAAGAAGATTCAATCAAGAAATTGGAATTACAGATTATGAAATTAGCTAATGTAATTCGTGGAAAGGCATCCAACTGGTTGCCAAATGACATAGTGACTAACCTAAAAAAACATGTTAATTCTATATCATTAAGGAGTGGGAAGACATTACCCAAATCAAAACCTTAAGAGATAAATAAATAAGAGGAGAATTCTCCATAATTAGTATCAAAGTCCCAAGAAGAGGTAACCAATACTCCATTTCAATAAGTAAAACCATATTTCCCTCCTCCTCCATTTTCGGGAAGGATAGTCTGAAGTAAGATAGATGCATAATTTGCTAAATATCTAGATATTTTAAAAAATGTGCATATTAATTTTCCATTTATTGATATTATGAGGTAGATGCCTACCTATCCCAAATTTCTTAAAGACATTTGTACTCATAAAAGGAAATCGGAAGATTATGATACCATTAGATTAAATGAGTAGCTATTTTGAAAAATAAATTGCCTCCTTAGTTGAAAGATCTAGGAAAATTTAATATTCCTTGTGTTATTGGTAATTTAAAATTTGAGAAAGTACTATGAGACTTAGGTGCTAGTATAAATTTGATTTTATTCTCTATTTTAAAGCGTTTGGGTTTAGGAGAGTCAAAACCCACTATGATGTATTTATGGGTAGCTGATCTATTAAGTATCATAAAGGCATAATAGAGGATGCTTTGGTGAAAGTGGATAAATTTATATTCGTTGTTGAATTTTTTGTGCTCGATATGAAAGAGGATCATAGGATTCCACTCATTCTCTGTAGACCATTATTTGCCACATGAAGGAGTTTAATTGATGTCTCTAGGGGTAAGTTGATTCTTCAACTTCAAGGTGGGGAAGTTATATTTAATGTATTTAATACATGAAACAATCGATTGATTATGACACTTGTTAAAGCATTGATATATTATTTGATATGGTTGTTGATGGATTTCAAGCAAGCGTAGTGTAGGATCCTCAAGAAGGATGTTTGGTGCACTCTCATGAACTTGAAGATAAAGGAGGAGTTGAAGTGATTCAACCCAAAATACACTTAAAATTGATTATGAAAGAGGTAGTGAATAAAGTGGTAATGAAATTGGTTAAGATAGGTATGATCTATTCCACCTCTAATATGGGGAATGATGAGTTGGCTCCATCTAAAACTTTTGTGGGATCACATACTTATATTAATATTAGAAAAATTCATAGGCACTAAGAAAGGAGGAATCAGTGTGGATAGGTTGAAAACTTCTATACTGCCATACACATAGTAGATCCTGATTGATTAGGATTTTAGCCAAGCTAATGACAATACACAAGAGATTTTTGGGAGGCAACCCAAGTATGTGTTTAATTAACTTTTGTTGAAATTTTTATTTGAATATTATTTTGATTTACGTTGTATTTTGTTTTATTCTTTCTCTTCAGTTGTGAATGCATAAAAACTTAACATTTATATGACAGAATTGTAGGGCATAAGGACATAAACATTTTGAAGCTAGGAGGTAATACGAATATAACACTTGTGAGGTAGCATAGAGTGGGGGTGTATTTCATGATAGGAGCCATGTTGGCATAGAAACACAAATTTCTTCCTGGGAATTTTTATATTAATTTTTATCACCTTTTAGGTACCTTCTATATGCTCTCACTTATACTAAAGTGCCCCTTACTCCTTTATGTGGATTGATTACCCATTGAGGACAATGTCCATGATAAGTGTGGGGGAGTTTTGGTTTATTTTTTTGCATTATTGATTTGCTATGTGTTGATTTTTTTAATGTGTTGTTTTAGTTGAGTTTTTTCTTTATGTTTTTTTTTAATTCTTTGGAGCCCGTAACTAGTTAATGATGATATATTTGAACTCATGCTAATAGAGGATCACAAAACTAAGATAAAGCCAAGTGGAGATTTTTTGTATTAATTTCAATGTAGGAAACATATATATACATGATTTGATGTGAATAGAGTGGGAACATGAATGATTTATAATCATCAATATTAAATGTTCATATTCATCACATCCTGTAGTGAGCTTTTGAGCCATATATGCCTTCTTTTCAGAGCGTTTTACATAAAATAATCTATATTTTATTTGCTTTAATTTTTCTTTGTAAACCTCATATGCACTAATTTATTTTGATCATATTAGTTATCGTAGCTCTTGTATTGGATCATAGAGATTACTAGAACTTTTTCCTATGCTAATCAATACATTTAAGTCATAATTTACTTAATTTAGAAATTGATAAAGGCAACTTAGGATTTACCAACACATAGGCAGATAACCTTGTACCTCATTTTTATGCGTACATGAGATGTGAAACCCTTAGTTAACCCCTTTGATTTTTTTACATTGAAATTTATTTCTTCATAACCCACATTTTTCCTAACCAAACCAAAAACATATCTCCACCCTTATTCTAAAAATTAGTAGATATTTTGATGAGACTTACGTAATTGATTAAAGGTTGTATGCTAAGAAAGTGATAAACAATGTAAAAAAAAGTGTGGGGGAGGTATAAAAATATTGAAAAAAATATATGAAGAAAAAGAGAGGTATAAAAAAAGAGAAAAATTAGCTTACCTCCTTTCTTTTATTTACAAAAGAAGTGGTGAAAAAATGTGGAGGTCCAACATAAAAATATTTGGTCTATTTGATGCTATGTTATGTATTAAAGAGACACCTTGATATATTTGAATTTATAAGAAATCTCTATATGAGCATGATTCTACTAGGCTTTAGGACATTTTGTCAATAAATGATTATTTTCCTTTTCTTCATTAAACCTTTAAACGTAGCCCCATTACAACCCTTATGAAGTCCTATCAAATTCTTGAGATAGGTAACCTTGATATGTGGTTAGAGATTAGTTAAATTAGTATAACATATGGTTTTTTCCATTTGGCAAGTATTTGATATCCTTCATGAGGTTTTTATCTACAAAATATGAGCTTTCTTTGTTGAAATATGCTAGTTACTTGTTACTTTTATCATATTGTCTCACATATTAGTATATTTATGTATATGTAGCCATGAATATGATAGAAAAGTAATACCAATAGGGTATATCTTTGTGAGGATGGATCTTGATATGACTAAGGCATGGTTATGTTTTCCTTCATTGTTATTATTATTTTTTCATATTTGTCATATTTAAGTGTGAATCATATGTTGAAATTAACCCTTTACATTTTTGGTACTAAATTTTGGTCAAGTATTAATCTTGGTGTTATGAAAGTAAAATATTATGAGATAACATTAGTGAAGAGTGTTAGAAGTGTGTTTTTCAATTTTACACGATTTTATGGGTATATCATTTGCGAAACCCTCATGACACCTCAATTTCCTCTAAGAGTGAGTGAGGGGTTTAAAGGCCTTGTTACACATGCTAACTATAATTGTGAGAGCTACTAAAGTGGCTAATTAGCTCTATTTTTTATTTTTATTTTTAGAGCCATGTCGTACTTGAGGATAAGCAAGAAGTTAAGTGTGGAGGTGTTGATGAACACATTTTGTTATATATTTTTTAATCTTTTAATTTATGATTTTGGTTATTTATTAAATTAATATGTGAGGTTTTTTATAGTATTTATAATTATTTTCTTATGTGATGATAATCTTATAAATTAAAGTTATTTTTGATATTAAAGTATAATTTGTATGGAAATTGACAACTTGTAGTGTTTTGGTAAGAACTTTTATGTAAAAGATCAAATTTATATGATTCAAATTTTAATGTAAATAAAAAAGCGATGTCCCTAACTTTTATTTCAAGTATATTTTCCTAAATTTGATAATATCTAGTCATAAATTAAATTGAAGTTGCAGCTAAAATATTAAAAATGTTTTTGGAAAGGTTTTATAAGACTTTAATCTTTCTATTTTTTCTTTCTTTTCTCTAACTTGCATAGACCCATAAGTGTGTAATTCATCTTATACAACAACAATAAGTAGATGCACATGGTAAAGAAAAGAAAAATAGATTATCAAGATAAAAGAAAAAGATGGAATAAACAAAAAGATATAAGAAAGAAAAATGATATGTGTTTAACTTATCAACCAAAATTTTTTCAGTATCCTGTAACAAAAATAAAAATAAGAGACCTATAATGTGAGTGTATATATAAACCTATAAAGAGAAATATTGGGGGACGGTAAAAGAAATGGGGTAGGTGTCTGTAGAAGGAGTATACTAAAGAAAACAAATTATATTGAAAAGGCATAGGTGGAGTCAGATGTAGAGAGAAAAACTTTAGGAATAGACAACAACATAGTGCTGAAGATGAGGAAGAAAAACTTCAGTGCTGCCCACCATTCATGTAGTATAATAATATTTTCTTTATTTTTATTTTTAACTTAAGTGTTGTAGTTTTATATTAAAAAATTCTCAAGTTCAATATTGTATGTATAATTTAGATTCAATTTTTTAGTTTATTATTTTTATTTTAAATAATAACATATCTATTTTTATTTTACCAAGGATATGGTGAAACCCTATTATTTATATTTATAATTAATTGATTGCTTCATTAGTAGATTATTCTATGTGTTTTATGTCATAAATATTGAGTGTGCCTACATAAGACAATAATAACCTTTAATTAGTGTTTAATAAGTTAAAAAAAATATGTAGGAAATGATTCTCTATTATAGCTTAAATAATATAAATATAAATTGAATGGGTTATGAGAACAATTATATAATTTCTACATAATTAAGGAAGGATAAATAATTAGTTGAATCTAAAGCATTGTATTTATTTTAATCCATTGATAATAAAGAGCAGAATTGATAATTGGTAATAAGAGTACATAGCTTGAGAGAGTGTGTTAGATAAATATTCGCATTGACACATAGCTAGTAATTTAAAAGATTGAGTAATTAATTAATTGGTTATTATAATTGGATAGTGGTAGAAATAGATTCCTTAGTGGATTTTATTAATTGGGTTTTACCTTTATTCCATTTTATTTGATTATGTTTTATTTAATTTAGTTGATTTGAAAATCTTAGTTTATAATTAGTTATTTATTTATGTGATCTCAATCTCCTAGGCTTGATTAGAGTGATTAGAGTTTTTTTGTCATTATTTATTCTATTGGGAAAGATAATCCAGTACTCTTAGTGCACTATTTTACTTACGGTCGGTATACTTACCACTAGTTATATTTGTCTAATATCAAGTTTTTGGTGTAATTGTTAGGGTCAATCCTATTTGCCTTGATGATGTGTGACATATCTACCATCTACTTCCCTAATTGATGGATGTGGAATGTATTATGCACATGGGAAATCTCAACATGTAAGGTGAGTGGATAAGCAACTTCTCCAACTTAGTGTAAAATCTTATATTGTCTAATGTACCTCAGGTTATGCTTTCCCTTATGCTAAAATGCATCACACCCTTAGTAGGCGAGACCTTCAAAAGGACTAGGTCACCCACCTCATACCTATTTATTCTCTCCCATATATTTGTATAACTCTTTTGCCTATCTTGAGAAACCTTCATCATATCTTGAATCAGCCTAATCTTCCTTATAGTGTCTTCTATCATCTCTAGTCCCAATATAATTGTCTCACTTGATTTTCTCTACCAAAAGGGACTACGTCACTTCCTTCTATATAGTGCCTTGAAAGGTCCCATCCTTATTCTCACATGATCACTTTCAAGTTTATACGATCCTCTCAACTGCTCTGAAACTTGAGCACCCATGCTTGAAGCATATCCTTTAAAGTCTAAATAGCGTGCTTAGTCTAACCATCTATAACCTAATGAAAATCATTGCTCGTCATTAGTTGTGACCTAAAAGCTACTTGAAATTATTCCATAAGTGCGATAAGAATCCGGTATCTTGGTTTGATAAAATGTCCTTGGATAACCCAAGGTACAATACTACATGCTTCTTGTAAGTACTAGCTATCTACTTCATACTCTGGTTAATTTTATTGGTATGAATACTGCCAAATTAGTCAACCAATCAAGTACAATATAGATATGAACAACTATAGGTCCTTGGTATCCCAACCATGAAGTCCATAGATAGGCTATCCCACTTCTATTCGAGAACCTTAAAAGGTTGAATCATCTCTGTTGGACACTTGCATTCCATTCTAACTTTCTAACTAGTTAAATGCTTAGCCACAAAGTTTGCAACCTCCTTCTTTATACAGGGCCACCAATATATATACTTTAGGTTCTTATTCAACTTATCCCCTTGAAAATGGATAAAATAAAGCAAATGATGATCCTATTCCATAAACTTCCTCTTAATGTCTTCATAGCTATGCGAAACACACCATCTACCTCAAAAATGGATATTACCATCTTAACAAATATGAGCCTTAGTGTTTGGTCCTATGCTATAGCTTATCTGATCCATTCAATCTTGACATATCTTGGGTGACTACCTTCGATATCATAAAAGATGGCTAGTGTGATCGTTAGAGCTCCCGTCCTTGTCTCAAGATCCCTAAATCCAATTATCTTGACACCCATTTCTTGAAGCTCCTACCAAGTCCGATATGAAATCACCAAAGACCCCAGGGAGTATGGTGTCTTCCTATTGAGGGTGTCTAATACAACATTAGCCTTACACTTGTGATTTGTAAACTTTTAATCATAGTACTTGACCAACTCTAACCATCTTTGATATCTCATGTTCAGCTCTCACTAAGTGAAGATGTACTTAAGACACATATGGTTCGTGAAGAACTTACATTACACTCCATACAAGTACAAATACCACTGCAGATAGCTCAAGGTCATGAGTTAGATAGTTCTATTGATGCCCCTTCAACTGGTGAAAAGCATAAGCCACTATCCTCCCATGCTGTATCAACACACACCCTAGACCATGCTTGGATGCATCACTATACACATTAAATACATTTGTACCTGACAATAAGGTAAGCACTGGAGCTTAAGTTAATCTCCTCTTGATCTCCTCGAAATCCTTGGTGCACTTATCATCCTAATGAATCTACATCTTCTTCTTGAAAAATTTACTCAAAGTAAGAGAGATCCTTAAAATTTTTTGGAGGAAACACCGATAGTAGGATGCTAATATAAGAAAACTGCCTATCTCCCTAATTTCTATCGATGCTGACTACTCTGATATTGCTCAAATCTCTAAAGGATCCATTGACACAACATCCTTCAAAATGACATGACCAAAGAAGGCTACATAATCTATCCAAAACTCATACTTTGAGTGGTTGACATACAACCAGCGTGCCCTCAATAGTGTCAATATCTACTTGAAATGTTGCTAGTGATCCACATGAGTCTTAGAGTAAATTGCTATGTCACCATTGAAGACCATGATGAGCTGATTGAGGTATTGTTGAATGTTGTGATTCTGAAGAGCCATGAAAAACACTGGTGTATTTGTGAGTCCAAAGGACATCAAGGTGAACTCATAATGGCTATACCTTGTACTAAAGTGTATCTTTGGTATGGTCATCTCTATAATCCTCAATTAATGATACCCTGATATGAAATCTAATCTATGAGAACACTTTAACCCCACGTAACTAATTGAATAATTCATCAATCCGAGGTAAAGGATAAAAATTCTTCATAGTAACTTGGTTTAATCTTTTGTAATCAATGTAAAACCTAAATCCACCATCCTTCTTCTTGATAAAAAATGATTGGTTCTCCCTAAGTTAATAAACTCAATTAGATGTACCCCTTCTCTAATAACTCCTCTAACTAAGCAATTAACTCTGTAATCTCAGTTAGCACTATGTGATAGGGTCATTTGACATAAGATTTGTCCCTTATATAGTTTCTATCATAAATTCTATCTCACTCATTGGTAGGATGCCTAAGATCTCATCATAAAACACATATAGAAATTCTCGTATCATTTAGATATCCTTGATAGATGACTCCTTAGCACCTAGGTCTTGGACACTACATAAGTAGACTAGGTGCCCTTTCTGCATCAACATGCCTAGCATAACTATAGACAATATCCCCACTGAGGTCCTTGGTTTACATCTCTTAGAAGATACCATAACACCCTTTGGTCATTTGAGAACCACACACTCTTGTACACAATTGATCATGGCTTAATATCTTGAGAGCATATCAATCCTAAGGATTACATCAAAATCATGAAGTTCAATCTTTATGAGGTCTACTAAATGTCCAACCTTCATAATGACTGATACCACATCTTTATAAAACCTAGTATAGGGTTGTCTATCCCTAAACAGATGTATAATAGAATTCTTTATTCTATCATAGAAAACCATAGCTCTCACAGCTATAAAATAGTGTATTCAAAAGAATGTGAAGCACTCAAGTTGAAAAGTAACCATGATGGAAAGGAATAAATAGTAAAAGTACCTGTGACACCATCTGCCTACTTATCAGCCTTTGATGGACTCATTAAATTTAAGAAACTGGCTAGAGGTGGCCTTGCGATACTAGCAAAACCCTTCCTTGGCTAAAATGCACGGGGTTTATAAATCCTCTTCTACAAAGTAGTCGTACTTGCACCACTATTCATTAGCTGAGTTGTCTAAGGGAGGGGGTTTAAGCTATAGTGCCCTCCAAGCGTGCTTTCCTTTGCTAAACACTACCCTTAATGACACAAAACTCAAATTGATGATTTCCCATCCTACCACAGCCATAATAGTGAACTAAATGTCCAACACAATCCATCCATACTTCCTTCTTCCCACACCGCTGACATATGAAGCGCCTCACTAATAGTTAGCTCAAATGCCCTCTATAGTGAGGCTCAAACCATGATGTCTTACTCCCTATAGTCTAAAACCACTTCTCTCCAACCTAGCACATACCACCCTAAAACCTCTACTTTACCCTTGACTAGGTGCTATAGGCCTGGGCAATCAATGATGCCTCCAAGGTATAGTCACACATATCTTGTAAGTCCTGTGCATTAGTCCCTTTAGCATCTCCTAATCTTTTAAACTAAGTCCCAACTAAAACTAGTGAACCACCATCCTATCATCACCATTAACCTCTTAAGAAAAATAGACTAGATCCAAGTAGCAACTATATTACTCTTCCACCATAAACATACCCTAGCATAAAAGCATGAATTCATCGTACTTTGCCATCCTCAGCCAATTATCTTTAGTGAATCCCTTTAGTTGCTGACCTCTCCTCCATTTTTCAACACAACCTTGCAAGTGGAACATCCTTATGTCTGCTCTCTTACCCTCTATACAACCACTAGCCACAAAATTTTTCTCGAAGTCCCTCATCCAATGTTCTAAAACTTTTGAGTCCTCTTGTCCCTTGTAGATCAAAGGGTGGTGATGATCAACCCTATGAAGCTAATGATCCAGTGATGGCATCAGAAAAAGTGGTGGAAGTTGCCGAGGAGCCTCGTAATGCTAAATCTTCCACTCAATGTAGCCCCCAGTCGTCTGCACTGAATGCTTTAGTTTCCAGTTCATGACCATTGAAATCATAAAATACTAAACATTATAAAAAGCAAACTACTATCTACACAATTAGTGCACATAGAGGTAGCACATTACACATAAGGCTAGAGGTTAGTCCAACTAATAAATTTAAGGCTAACTCCCAACCCAAACCAATGGTCGCACAGAGACTATACTAGATTTTCAAGCTCAGACAAGGCAGAAGAAATTGATTTTCGCAAAGCAACATTAGGATTTAAAACAATAGGATTTTATACCAAATTTTAACACCCTTAAATTTTAGACTAGAAAACTTCTTTTGAATATAATGCAGAAGTGTTTATAAAATAAAAACTATGGGACATTAATGCTACATCAACAAGGAGAGAGGTGTGAACATCACCCAATCTATGCTTGATGCAAGGTAAAATAAAAAAAATGAAAAAAAGAATGCATTCTCTACTAGTAATATGGAAATAATAATGATAACAATGATGAGATTAATAATGTTGATAGAAGAGAGACTACAAATCAGAATATAAGAATCAGAGCCAAGAGTTTAAATAATTAGAAGAACAAAAAGCATGCAAACATAGAGGGTAAAATACATCTAATCAACTAGCCTAAATCTTAACTAAACAAAAACGTATCTCTTAAACCCTAAGCAATGATGAGCTACTAACTCATTACATCATCCTCAATGTACTCTAACTAATAATTTTAACCCTAATAATCATCCTCTACTAACTAGAAAATAAGCCAAATCATCATAGTGACCACACAAATGAAATGTCAGTACAATAAAGTACTAGTAAAACAAAATACCTAGAAAATGGTAAGCGCTCATGCTGCTCATTGAGGTCATGTAATAGCATGATGATAAGCATACTATAAAACCATAACATTAAAGCCCATGATTGAAATACAATAAGGAATGCTAACATAGAAATCCTAGAATAATAACAATATATATGATACATTAGTTTCATATAATGGGAACCATATATAAACCATCCTTTAATGGCCATCTGCTTTATAATTATGCAGATAATCCATTTAACCACACCTAATTCTCCACCATGAACCAAAGTCATGGAAGCATATATATACAATGGGATGCCACACCCACTACTCATCAAATGTGTAACACCCCCAAATTTATGAACCAAAAATTTAATTTAAATTATTAATTGTGGAAGCTTAAAAAATGTGGGGTATTACCGCCATACTTGGCATGCGTTTGGCTTCCTCTACCATTCTCATACATAGTATTAAGGCTAAAAACATTATTCCACATAAATTAATAACATAATGATAAGATTCAGAGTAGAGAAAAATAAAATAAATTAATATCATTCCACATAAAATGAACTATCAGTGATTACAAAATGTTAGTGAAAATAAAATTCATAAGAATATGATAGTACAGAACTATCCGGAGGAAAAGATACTGGGTAAAAATTGGATAACCCTACTCTTAACCCAAGCACTAACCCTCAATTGATCTCACATTCTAACATACAAAGGCTACTATTCATTGAATAAGTAAGGGCCTATTAAATGGAATCCTTTAGTACAACAGTACTAAGTAACCTAATATACAAAATTAAGATGAAAAGTACAAATGGAACATGAAAAGAAGCTTATAATAATACATGGCATAAACAATGAAATATTCATATGATGATAGAAATGCGATAACTATATTAGATATACAATAACAATAGAGATAAATATTGCTCATACTCGTTCATGTGTAACATAAAAAACTTACCAGCCAAACATGTAAGAGATGCTATCAAAAATAATGACTAGGATCAATCTCAACACAACAACCATAAATATCACAATATACCTCATGTCTCAATGTAACACCCCCAAAATTCACTACTGAAAAATTTCATTTAATTAAAAGAAATTTAGCGAAAGCGATTTAATAAGCCGTGAATTTTGGGAGTATTACCGCCACACTTAGTACCAGACCGGTTCACTCATACCGTTCCAGTACTAAGTGCTAAGGCTAAAGAAGTAAAATAAAATTTCACGAGAACTTAAGCATTTGAATATCAGAGTAGCACAGTAAATACTTTACAAGAGAAAACATTCAACCACGGTGATTACGAAATAACAAATAAGTTGAATTTAAATGAGTCAAATTAAAACCCTAAAAATTTCCGGACAGTACCTTACGCTCTCCCCAAGGGCCCACTTGATTAGCACCTGAATACAACCTGCAAGGGGTACTGCCCATTGAATAGGCAGGGGCCCCAGGAAGGGAACCCTTCAGTACTACGGTACTGAGTAACCCTTTAAGAACACACTTAAAATACAGGCACGCCATATTACACATGATACTACCACATTCAGATATAACCATAGGTATAAACATGGTATTCAGATCCAATTATTTGTACATCCAATAACTCAATGATACATTAATAGCGTATACGTAAAATTCACTTTCATATATTCAATAATCCATCAACCAATATCAAATAGGCCATGATCAGTAATCGAGATATTTTTCGGGCCTTGAGGCTATTAATCAATCGTCTCAATGACTAGTATTTTTCCATAACTCATTCACATCCACAATAAATTTTTATTGAGCTCGGGACCTCCACTATTATTGCCGGTGGGCCGGAACATATATAAAAAAATCATCGCCCAGGGCACAACGCTCCTGGCCACTATTATAACCGGTGGACCGGGATATATAAAGAATCATCGCCCAGGGCACAACGCTCCTGGCCACTATTATAACCGGTGGACCGGGATATATAAAGAATCATCACCCAGGGCACAATGCTCCTGGCCACTATTATAACCGGTGGATCGGTACTCATCATATAAATCAACTGGTCCCGGCTCGTTAATCTTTCACTTTAACAATTTGTATTTTCCCTTTTTTATTCAGCACAACAATTCCATTTTATTTGCCTCGATAGGGAGATCAAGAACCCGGGACACAAAGGTACACCGATCGCACTGGCGCATAACAGCAACTCAGTACCCTTCAACTAGTAACCCAGGGACGCAAAGGTACCCTAGTCGTACTGGTGCATAAAGCTAACTCAGTACCCTACCGACAAGGACACCTAATCCTTAAGTATGCATACCCCCTAACTAGGTCCGTAGAGCTAGATAGAGTAGATATAGGGCCTGGCTGGGGCACAAAGGCACACCAGCAAATACCAAAACAGTCGTGGACTAAACCACGTCCTTAGGGTAGCGACCCCTAAGGAGTCACCATTCCCGATCTCGAGGTCTTTCACTTTAAGTATTAATGTCTTAATTAATGGTGATCACAAAAGCACAACAAGAAGATAATTATCCTCTTTTAATCGTTCAGATATCATCAGAAATTTTTTATGCAGGTGGTCATCCAAAGTAACATAGGAGAATCATTAAGGCCATCCTAAACTCATCTAATTCCGAATTAAAACTCATTCTCGCGATACTTACTAATCATCAAACATTCTTACCTCGTTAACCAACACTACTAGAGCAATGTTACGAATTCCACAATCATAATGATATACTGGATACAACCTACTTATTTACCCTTTTACATATAAAATCACTACGTCACCCTTTCTTATTTGATAAATTACCATGTTACCCTCCTTGTTACAAAATCACCAAGTTATCCCTTATTCGATTTAGGTTACTAAATTATTTATCATACTTATTAGGACATTAATTCCCCCTTAATAATTATTACACTTAATATACTTTCCATTTAATTGGTTAGATTACCACTTTGCCCCTTTCTCCTTTATTATAATTAATAAATTATCCTTGAGTTGGTCAAATTACCAAATTACCCTTCCTCCTTATCCTAATTACCAAATTAACCCTTTATTCAGTTAATCACCAATTCACCGTCCTTTATTCTCATTTACCAAACTACCCTTCCTCATTGTCAAAATTACCAAATTGCCCTTTGGTGGGTGAAATTACCAAATTACCCTTGCATATGATCATAATTACAAATTTGCCCTTCTCCGTTATTAAATTTACCAAATTACCCTTTAGTTATTTAAGTTACCGAATTGCCCTTCTTAATTGTCATAATTACCAAACTACCCTACTCCATTATCCAAAATTACAAAAATACCCTCCAGTCGGTTTAATTACCAACTTACCCCTCACATTTATCATATTTACCATTTTACCCTTCTCTACTATTAATTATCAAATTACCCTTTAGTTATTTAACTTATTATCTTACCCTTCTCAATAATTATTATTTCCAATTTACTCTTTTCCAATGTTCACCTTTACCCCTTTGATTTACACAATTACCCCCTTAACTCCCAAAATTACCATATCGCCCTTTTACTTATAACTTTTCCATTTATCCTTAATTATAAAATTACTATCTTACCTCCTTTAATTTCCAAATTACTATTCCGCCCTTAAATTGTAAAATTGTCATTTCGTCCTTTAATCATAAAATTACTATTTTCCCTTTAATTATAAAATTACAATTTTACCCTTTTATTATAACATTACCAAATTGTCCTTTTATTACAATTTACCAAATTGCCATTCTTTTTAACAAGATTACCAAATTGCCCCTTTTTATTACAAAAATTACTCTTTCATCCTTTATTCACAAAATTACAATTTTACCCCTACTTCCAAAATTACTATTTTCTCCTTTTATTAACAAATTCACCATTTTACTCTTTACACACCCTTATTATTAAATTATTATTAATACTACATGAAGTACTAACCTTAAAGTCTCACCCATGACTCTTATAATAAATGTAATGCTTATTAGCACATGTATATATATATTAGGCCATACTCTTGTACAATATATATTAATAAAATCTCCTAATGCTAACAAAGTATCAAACATGTATTAAATACCACCATAGCATATAACCACATGGATAATAATTTATATTTTCCCTAACCACCAAATTATTACCCTAAATATTATCCCCATACACATCATCAATCTATCATGCTTCCTTTCAACAATAAACACAATAACCACATATGATATGCTAAGCAACATATATCAAGCATAATACACATTAATAAGGCCTAATGTGATAACATGCATTAATCCATGCATTTAAGCGGGATTTAACGGTTACCTTAATCTCGCAAAAATCAAACCTTATCAAGCACAATTAGCAATTCAACACCTAAAATAAAATCCATCATATACATGTTAGAAATAAAATCCAAGTATAAAACTTTGTAAAATTTAATTAGTAAAACACTTAATATAAAACACCATTATACCTTAGAAATTAGCCAAATCATTTTTTTACATATAGTGGAGCTCACGCTGCATGAGCAGCGTGAGTTTCATGCAGAAAAGGGAGGGGAAGGCTCGAAGAGGGTGAAGTGGAAAATAGGAAGGGTGGCTCAACTTAGGGACTTTAGGCTAGAAAAGGAGATAGTTGGGGGAGGTTCTAAGGCAAATGGATGGTGCAGAAGTGAAGAGGGGGTGTAAGAGGTGGTCGGGGGCGTGTTGATGGTGGCTAATGGTGGCGGAGGCGGCGGCAGCAAGGCTGCAAAGGTGGCGGCCGAGAAGGGTCGAGGTGGAGGAGTTGTGAAGGAAGGAAAAGAAGGAGGAAAAATGGAAGGGTTCAAGGGCTGTTTTCGGCCAAAAAATGCATGGCAGTTGTAGAGGGGGTTGCAGGGAGGAGATTGGTGGTCTGGGTGGCGGCAGAGGTGGCTAGACGGCAGCGGAAGAGGCGGTTGCAGGTGGCTCGGTGGTAAGGGTGAAAACAGGGAGAAAAATGGAAGAAGGGGAGAAAGAGGCTGCGGGATGGATATTGGGGTGGTGCAGGGTGGTAGAAGAAGGGTGCAGGAGGTGGTTTAGGGGCTGGGTGCGGCGGTTGGAGCGGCGGAGGGCGGCGGCGCACGAAACGAAGGGGAGAAAAATGGAGGGGAGAAAAATGGAGGGAAAAGGGAGCTCGGGGAAGAAGGTTCGAAATAATGGGCAGGGAAAGGTGGAGAAAAGAAGAGGGAGGAGAGAGAGAGAGAGAGAGAGAAAGAGACAGGGTGGCAGGGTGGCGGTTGCAGGTGGTCGGCAGCAGCAGGCAGGTCGGCGGCTGTCGCCGCCTGGGAAGAAGAAGAAAAAAAGAAAGGGGCTGCGGGCGGCCGGTCGGGGAAAGAAGGGGAAAAAGCTGGCCGGTCGGCCCAGGGGGAAAAGAAAAAAAAAGAAAGGGGAGCCGGCCGGTTCCAGCACGCGGGAGAGAGGGACAGCGTGCGAGGAAGGAAATGAGGGCAGAAGCGGGCCGAAGGCCCAATCGGGCGGGGAAGGCTGGCCTGGCGAGGCAGCCCAAGGGAAAAGGAAAAAGGGAAAGAAAAAGGAAAGAAGAAAGAGAAGAAAAAAAAGGAAGAAGGGTAAAAAGGGAAATGGGAAAATGGGAGAAATAAAATAAATTAATTTGTAAAATCATAAATGTAATATTCTTGATAAATTATTTAATTAAATAATCTAATTCATTATAATCTAATATATTGATTTAAAAAGGGTAAGGTTAGTAAAATATTAGTGTGAAAAATAATTTAAATAAAAATAGCATGATAGAATAACGAAATATCTATTTTAATTTACTAAAAATTCCCGTCCAAATTTATATACTAAAGAAAAATCCATAGATTAATTAAATTAAATAAATTTTAAAAGCTAATTTATTTCAAATAAAAGGTATTTATTAAAAGATAGGTTTTCGAAATTTTTGGGGGATTACACTCAATATCAAAGCGATAATATTCATAATGCCACATGTAGAGCTAAAATCATAATACTAACACAATCCATAACATCATAGGTGGGGCTAAAAGGCTACTATTGAGCTATAGGTAGGCATAAAGGCTACTACCAGACAACAGGTAGGCACTAAGGCTACTACTAAACTATAGATAGGAACAAAGCCTACTACTAGACCATAAGTAAGCACAAAGGCTACCACCAAACCACAAGTAAGCATTAAGGTTACTGCCTAACCACAATTAGGCACTAAGGATACTACCGAACCACAGGTAAGCATGAAGGCTACTACCAAACAATAGGTAGGCACAAAGGCTACTATCTGACCATAGGTAAGCACAAAGGCTACTACCAAACCATAATTAAGCACAATGAATACTATTAAAACACAAGTAGGTAGAAAGGCTACTACCAAACCACAGGTAGGCACAAAGGCTATTATGGAAACAAAGGTAGGGACAAAGGCTACTACTAACCAATCTAATAATATTTATTAACATTTATTTTGATTTACTTGAGGGGAGATCATATCAAACCAAGAGGCATTAATGTACTCTAGTCATACCAAAACATCAAGGCAACATAATATTCTTTCGACTATCAAACTAAGGACACTAAGGTACCTTGTTCGTGTTGGATCACAAAGGTAGTATAATACCCTACCAATAATGACAGTTAATCCATATGTATACATGCACTCTATAAGTCCACATAACTAAATAGAGTAAGATATAGGGCTCGGTTAGGGCATTAAGGCACACTAGCAAAATCCATAATCGATTGTGGGCTAGACCATGTCTTTAGGGTAGTGACCCATTAAGAGCCACCATTCTTGATCTCGATGTGCTTCAATTTAAATATTAATATTTTATTAAGTTGACCACAGAATTACATACTAGTCACATAGATCTAATTTTTATACTTAACCATTTCAACTCATTTCCAAGCATCGAAGACAACCATAATCCTTGTCAATATCTCTTTTAATGATTTAAAATATAATAACGCCATGCTATACTCAAATATTCACACTTAGGCACTTTTGGCCAAAAATGACCAAAATGCCTTTGAGGCCAAAATATCCACATTATAATCCATTTTACAAACTAATTTCATTTTATTTATTAAATAGTCAAGAAAATATTAAAATAAAATAATTAAATCATTTATCATGCAAATGAATTACTGGATACATCAAATGACCACTTTATCCTTATATATGATTTTTCACGCAAAACACTAACATGTGTTTCTAGAATATCAAACCGCATTTCCACGTGCTCAATAATAAATAATACATATTATGAATTTCATGATTGGGAGATTTTCTACCTAATCCTATTTGGAATTTCCCTTTTTTTGTTCCATGATTTCAGATAAACTTAACCTCCATTCTCTAGAAAATCACCTTTTATGCTATGAATTAGGAGCCGGCCTATTCTTAATAAATTTACCTTCTCAACTAAGATTTGAGTGATAAAATTAGGTTTCATGACCAATTGCATATCCTCGCTCATTTCTTAACTTATTTGTTGGCTATAAATAACATAAATAATCTACTTTCATTACTTTTCTTTCAACAATATAAATACCCAAAGCTTTTCAGCAACTGTACTATTTCTTCTTCACCTTGAGCTTTCATTCTTATTTGATTCACTCTTCTCATCCTTTCTTTAGCTCCCTATTTCTTTATTCTTCATCAAGGAACAATTAGCTTTAGGAAAAAGTTTAGTTTGCATTAAGTTGATTATTTCCTTGTTTTCTCTTGGAGGTGTTTAGTTTGTTTTCTTCCTTAATTTAAGTGTTTTGATTTTTAAAGGTTATTAGAATATTTGTAAGTTATAACCTCTTCTTTTGGTTTTAGAGATTAAAAGATTTTAACATAAGGTGTTTCTAATATTTACATGAATATATGAGAATTTGGTATTTTAATGTTGTACGTTGGAGTGTTTAAGATTTCCTAGAAAAGAAGCTTGATTCATGAGAAATAGTATTAGTTTCGTGTAAATGAAGCATAATTAAGTATATAATTATATTAAGCCTTAGTCTTATGCTTTTACAATGTGATGGTTTAAATGTTTTTAGATTTTAGAGCTTTAATCATGTTTAAAATTCCTATTATGTGATGTTTAGGAGCAAATCAATTGACTGCTTAAGCTAAACCTATCCACTAGTCGTTAGGACAGTTGATAAGTTAGCCTAATTTTTTCAACTAGGCTATCTGTGTTGACCTTGGTTGCTCTCTACTTAAACCCATTGATTGTTTTATCAAAATTGATTTAATGTTCATAGAAAATTCAACTAGTATGACCATACCAATTGAGTAGTTTGAATGGACTTTGGATTTTGGCTGAGCCAAACTAATTGACCAATTCAACCATAACATGTTATTTTAGTTCCTTTGAACTCTATAAGATTTGAGACTTTATACCATGCCATAATATGGTTCTTTAATGATGATAACATACATTTTTTCATAAGTTAACTAAGCTATGGTATGGACTAAATGGTCCATAACTTATTGTACTCCAAATAAGTGTCTTTATAAGGTTTTAATGGAACAACTAGAATGTGTATATTATGATTTCATAAGGGATGATGTAATCCAAATTCTTTTCCTAAATAAATTATCTTAATGGGTTGATTTAGACTTGTCTAAGCACTAATGGAAACCCTACCACATGGTTTGGAGTGTAATAGTGATTAAGATGGAACAATTATGTCGAGTGTTACTTGATTGCTATGTGGCCCTTATGTGATAACGTACCCTTAGATGAATAAAACACTAATATCTTAAATTAAATGATGATCAAGCTATGCATGGGTCTAGATTACTTGATCCTCGATTAGCTATTAAGGGTTTGTTTACCCTTAGGAGTTTATTGGTTCCTATAGGCTTTGCCTTTGGGTGGGATCCTAGTATACCCTTGTTCCTTACCTACTTAAGACACTGATGATGTACTAGGGGGTATCAATATAAAAGGTTCTAGTTACCTATGTGGTTTTTAGCTTTGATAGGACTTTATGTCCATTTGGTGGTTACTTGGCTTTGTTTGGACTTTATGTTCATTAGTAGTTACTTAGGTTTGGTCAAAATTTATTTCCTTTGGTTTGGATAGACGTCCATGATGTGTGAGACCATGGGGTTGTAATTTGTCCATTTCTCAATAAGGAAAATAGAAAAAGGAAAAATAATAATGTCTTTGTTAACCTTAAAGGTTAAGCAATGTCATTATACTTGTTTTGATGATAACAAATATATTTTGATATCTAATGTGTTTGCTAGTGTTCATATTCAACAAATCAACACACACAAAAGGAAGAAAGACTTGAAGCCAAGCATTTGATACATCTTACGTATACTATAAATAGTTAAGCTGGGAAAATGTCACATTTTAAACAAAACCACTTTAAAACTCCTCATTGAAAAATACTTGACTTAATTTTAGATTCCAAAGAAATTGATTGGTTCCAGTCGGAACAAGTTGATTGGTCCTCATACCGATCAACTGGTTCAATTCAAACATAACCACTGGTTGTGTTAAAACTCAAACAAATTAACTCGTGCATAAAACTGATCAATAGGTTTCCTTGAATTGATAGACTAGTTTGGAAACTAAGCGATTGGTTCTACCAAGCAATCTAGGGTTTAAATATTATAGAAACCCAAAGCTTCTCTATTTAAGCACATTAACTTGTTTAGGAAAATCAATCAACTGGTTTAACCAACTAGTCCATGGGTTTCAATCTTGCAGAAACCTAAACCATCTTTGTTAAACACATCGACTATTTCAAGCAAATTGATCGACTAGTTTAACTAAACCGATTGACTAGTTTAACCAACTAGTCCATGGGTTTCAATCTTGCAGAAACCCAGCTTGTGTTTGTTTGAACATATCGTTTGGTTTAGGCAAACTGATTGACTGGTTTGACCAACCAGTCCATGGGTTTCAATCTTGTAGGAAACCAATGGTTCTTCATCAAATCACAAACTACAACATGTGGTTAATAGTCACTAAAGGGCCTATCAAGATCAAAAAGGAGGCCAACCATAAAACTATATAAAAGATAAGAGGTGAGCTTACTGATGTAGAAAAGAGATAGATTTCAATGATAAAGCCATCATGATTCTACAACAAGATCGTGGTGAAAAAGTATGTTATCAAATTCAATCCTACACAACTACTAAGGGAATATGAGATAAGCTCATCCTCTTCCATAAAGGGAAAAAGTAGGTTAAGTAAAAAAGAATCACCCTCCACACTATAACTTATGAACCCTTTAGCATGAAGTAGGGTGAAATTATCAACGATCCGAGTAACCGCTTCACCTCAATCATCAATAATCTCAAAGCCTTGGGGAAGAAAATCATTGAAAAAGAGCGAGCAAGAAAAATCTGACAAGGTCTTACAAAAGAGTGGAGCACTAAGGTAACCGCAATTGAAGAGGTTAGAGATTGGGAAAGATGATAATTGAGGAGCTTTTTGGAAATCATATGGTTTATCAATAAAAATTGGAGGATAGATCAGAAGAAAGAAGTAATGAACCTCTAGCACTAAAATCCTCAACATCTTCATGGCAATAAGATTTAACTGATAACTTAGGTGAAAAAGAAGGTAGTGAAGGAGAAGAAGAACCTCTTATGAATGATGAAGAAGTGGCATTCATAACCACTTAATTCAAGAGATTTCTATAATCAAGAGGAAAAAGGAATTCAAGAGCTTCTTCAAGAAACAAAAGGAAACCAAGAGAAGCCAAAGTGGTTGACAAAATCAAATGCCATAACTATGGAAAATAAGGGCATGCCATTTATGATTGCTATGAGTTTAGAAACAAAATTGCTAAATAAATGGCAAGGAGAAAAGGTAACTTGAATAACAACAAAGGAAGACAAGGGCGTAAAAAAGCCATGGCTACCTTCGGTTAAAGTGAATGTAAAATCTTTGAAGAAAAGGAAGAATTTTCCAACCTTTGTTATATGGCACTAAGAGGATAATCATCAGCCTCTATGTCACCCACAAGCTTCGATGATGAAAATGGTGTTGATGAGGCACAATCTGATTTGCTATATTCCTATGATGACCTACTTTGTGTTTTGCATGATTAAATACATGATAATAATAAAATAACTAAAGAGAAGAAAAATATGAAGAAATTTCTTGATGACCTAAATGACCAACACACTCTTGTGTCAAAAAAAAAATTTCCTTCATGAATCATACATATTTCTTGTTAAAACTGTGTTATCAAATAAAATCATTGAATTTACGAATGCAAGAAATACACTTTCTATAATCACCAGATTAAGATAGATTAATTCCAAGCTAGAATAATGGAATTACAAGAAAATTGTGACAAGTTTGTGAAAATTGTATATACATTAAAAAAAAGGTGAAGAAGACCTAAACATATTGTTAGGTGCTCAACGATACTTTAAGGACCATGAAAGCTTAGGCTATGGGAATAAGAAAGTGATTAAATGTTAAATAATTAAAATTTCTCTATGAGAGCCTTAAAAGCTTATCAAGTAAATGCTTCCCCTGCATCAAATAACTGTGCTATATGTGGAAAATATAGACATTCATCTAAAACATGTAGGCATGCACAAAGTTTAAAATTCACATTTACTCATAAGAATAAAATCCTGTGTATTATGTGTGGAAAACCTAACCATGTTCCTTCATCATGAAAGTTTTCAAAGTATACCAAAGTAAATTCAAAATTCAAGCAGGTGTGGGTACCTAAGGGAACCATCCCACATGAAATAACCACCAACCCAAATAGTATCAATTGGAATGGTACCTAAAGTAGGCCATTCTTTTTTGTAGGTATAATTTATGGTCAGTACAAAAAACCACAAAGGGTTCCTAGATAGTGGATGCTCAAGACACATGACCAGTGATCAAACCGTGTTCTCCAAGAATACTCCATATGATGGTGGGACCATAACCTTTGGAGACAACTCAAAAGGAAAGATCATTAGTGTTGGCAACATTAATATTGTTAACTCTAAACCCTTTATAAAATATGTATATTTAGTTCATGGCCTCAAACATAACTTGGTAAGCATTAGCTAATTTTATGGTAAAGGATTTCTAGTTAATTCTTCCAATTCACACAACATGATTTCAAATGGGGTAGATCAATTTATAATTTTTATATGCCCATGTATCAATAATGTGTACATGCTTGATGTTGAATCAATAAAATTTCACAATACATGTTTGAGTGCAATTGGTAATGATGCTCGGTTATGGCACAAATGAATTCACATGGTAGTGTGGATTTATTAATTAAATTAGACTAAAAAGAACAAGTGAGTGGTCTCCTAAAGTTGAACTTTGCAAAAGATAGGTTATGTGATGCAACTCAACAAGGGAAACAACATAGGTTTACCTTTAATCCTAAAAATATTGTGACTACCACTCAACCACTTGAATTGATTCATATGGATTTTTTTGGGCCTACTAGGAACCTTAGAATTAGTGGTTGTAAATAGTCATAACCTAGATTGTGTATTTCTTACATTCATAAATTCAATGATTTTATTTGATATCGAAAGAATCCTTAGATATCTAATTGACACTCATAACCTAAGCTTGTTCTATCTTCGTGAAACTATTCTAGATTTAATAAGGTGATGTATGTGTAGAATTTATGTATACTTTACATCAGTGGGGAGACATATTCACTAAACCCTTATATGAAGAATGATTCACAAAAATTAGGAGAGAGCTTAGGATGATAATTTTATGAAAATTATAGCTTTCTCAAAGTTGTGAAAACTTTAAGCTGAGGGGTAAACTATGGCCTTAAGTCCACAACTTAAATTCAAATCCTAACATAGCGACTATGATTCTAGATCAATATGATATGTGTCATGAAATGCATTTTATATCTATTGATTTATGGCATAAAATCAAATGAATTGTTAAAAACCACAATAAAATAACTAAACAACACCTGACTAGGTAACCAGTTGACTAGTAAAAAAAAAGTCGATCAATTGGTATAGCAGTTAACTGGTTGGTCTAGAATAGGGTAGTCGTGCTCTTACTTATTTATGTTCACCTGCATAATGCCAATTGATTAATGGAAGAACAATAAACTAGTAACTCTATACTAGTTGATCAGTGGAAGAATCATTTACTACTCTCCCCAAACCAGTTGATTGGTTCATTGCGGGTATAAATACCCCCTCTCATGATCATTAAACCCTCGACCCTAGTTTTCCCAAACCGCTAAACTCCTTTTCAGCTCCCTCACCTACTCTCCTTTGAAAATTCTCAAATCATTGTCAAACTCCATCAAATTGCTCTTTTATTGCTTGAATCGACATTAAAAACATCACAAAACTATCTCCACTTTTTCCATTTCCCTCAAACTAAAAAAACTTGAGGTAATTTTGTCCTTCAGCCATAACTTTCAATCTATCCTCATTTTTTTCTCTTGCTTTATCTTGTGGTTCAGCCCACCTTATTGAGTCATCAATTGATAATTCTAACACTCCTTCTATGTTGATTAAACACCATTTTTGTTGTCCCCAACTTGTGCTCATTCCCCCCTCCATTTTCTCTCCTCTACCATTCTCTACAACCCACTAAAATTATAAGAGAAAAGTCAACCTCCTCAGCAACTCTTCATGCCAGTGTTGGAGCTCCTCCCCCGAACGAGCTCATACTCAAAAAATTATATGGCTCAGACCTTGGTTCTCTTTGAGGAACTAGTAGTTTCACCTCCACATGCTCCCTCTTCCATATCCTCCTCATCCTCATCCTCTTTGGAAGACACTGGTCCTTTGTATCTACCATATCGTAGCCATTCCACTTTCCCTTCCTCCTCCACTACCGGAGCCTCCCTACTTTCGGCTAACTAGTTTGCCTGGACCACCAAGGCCTCTCCTCACTCCACCCTTTTTTTAACTATAGATGAACAAATTTGATGGATTAAATCCTTCCACAAAAAAAGGTCTTACCCAACAAATGTATTGATTTTGACTCTTACAGAAATCAATTTAAACCTCCTTCACCTTCTCCCTCTCTTTACTTCCATGAACTCATCTATTTTGACTTGGTTTGATTATTCTATGTAAATCTTAATGACCATGTGCTGGAGAGCACTATTACCACACATGCCTTAGGCATTCTCATCATCATTGATGAATCCAGGCGGACACACATCAAAACCGGCATATTTATATCAAATAGATGCATACTATCCATATGAGATCTTGATGGATATGCACCATCAACACTTTGTCTACGGTGGCACTACGAGCTTATATTATCTCCCACCCTTCAAATAGGTGTGCTATTATATAATATCCTCCATTTTATTCCATTGTGTAGGGTCTACAACGGATATGGAACTCAAAGATTTGTATAGGGTGGATCACATTCACTCACCCACTCCAATTAGATTCGAGGTATACATCTTTCGACATATTTTACATATGGTGGGACATAGCTAAGTTTCCTTGGGATACAAATCACTCATCACATGTATTCTCTAAGATTTCCATTTAAATCTTATATGCTTCCTGGCTACACTACTACGTCTACACATCAGCCTCATTATCCGTGATGCAAACAGCTCACCCCTAAATCTCTTACCTAACTCCACCACAGAAATCGCCTCTCTAAGTAGTCAACACCTCTACCATCCTAATCCATTGTTGATGATCTTCCTACACCATCTGATGATCCTCTTACTCCATCAGATATGAATCTTCATCCACACGAGGTCATTCTACTCCCACCTCTGCCCTTTCCACCTCTCATACACCACATGTGCCTCCCTCCACCAGCCATGTCACTCTTATGGGTGTAAATTATCTCCATCATAGGGTTATAGAAATTCTTACCACCATGGGTTGATGCTAAAAAGATATGGGGATAGAGTTGCGTGCCCTTCAAGCTCAATTCCAAGCTGAATTTACCCCTCAACATTAGGATCGAATAGACACTCCTCTAGGAGACACCACTGTCTATCCCCACACTACTCCCTCTCCTTCTCCCACTATTGTTGAAGCCACTAATGATCCAGTAATTGATGCATCTCTCACGGAGGCCTTACAAATTGGATGTGTTGTAGTCCAATCTGCTAACTTCGAGACCACTACTAGTGATAACACCAGTGATCAACATGGGCCTACATCAAAGCCTTCATGTCCTCTATGATTGTGTCTAGTCTTTTTATTTGTATCTTAGGATTTGTGTACTATTTTTTTACTATGTACTTTACCTATTTCTAATGTATATTCTCTATGTCATGTACCTATGAATTTCAACTAGTTGATGAACACTTGACTTTTTATTCTATCCTTTTGTCATATATATGTTGCTCAAGGAAACTTGTATGCACAAAACCTTCATATTTTATTCTATTTCCTTTTAATCCATGAAATTATTAAAGGGGATCTCTTCCTCCCCCAAAAGGTAACATTTTCTTGTGCAAATTCTTGTTAGGCCCTTTCCACTCTCACCATTTTCTGATGTTCAAAAGGCGGAGAGAATTTGAGAGTCTTGGATTAAATGTGTAAAATTGGTAAATGTATGACTATAGTTTCACACATTACTCTTTCACATTTACAATTATGCACTTTTTGTTTGTCATCATCAAAAAGGGGGAGATTGTTAACTTCAAAGGTTAAGTAATGTCATTATACTTTTTTTTTTTGTGATAACAAATGGATTTTAGTATCTAATGTGTTTGTTTAAGTGTGCATATTCAACAAATCAACACATATAAAATGAACCAATACTTAAAGTCAAGGATTTGATATGTCTTAGGTATATTGTAAAGAGTTAAGTTGAAAAAAGGTCACATTCCAAACAAAAACTCTTTAAAACTCTTTGTTGAAAAATACATAACTTGATTTCATTTTATAAATATTTTAAAATTTTTGTCCAACCAAATTGATTAGTTCTAGGAGGAACAAGTCAATTAGTCCTTAGGTAGATTGACTGGTTAAGTTTAAACATAGCCACTAGTTATGTTATAACTCAAATGGATTGATTGGTGCATAAAACCGATTGACTAGTTTCCATGAATAGATCGATTTGTTTGGAAATCGATTGACTAATTTAACAAACTAGTCCATGGGTTTCAATCTTGTAAAAACCCAAATTTATCTTTATTTAAACACATTGAAAAAATTAGGCAAGCCAATTGACTAGTTGAGAAATTGATCAAATGGTTTAACTGAACATTCCATGGGTTCCAATCTTGTAGAAACATATTTTATCTCTATTTAAACACTTAACTAGTTTAGGCAAGCCGATCAACTAGTTTACCAAACTGGTTGACTGGTTTGACCATTCATTCCATAGGTTTCAATCATCTAGAAACCCAATTCATCTCTATTTAAACATATCAACAGGTTCAGCCAAGCTAATTGATAGGTTTGACCATTAAGTCTATGGGTTTCAATCTTGTAGAAACTCAGTTCATCTCTATTTAAACACATTGATTGGCTCAGGAAAACTGATTGACTAGTTGACAAACCAATCAGATTGTTTGGCTAACCGATCCAATGGTTTCATTTTTGTAGAAATCCAACTGCTCTCTATTTAAGCACATCAATTAATTTTTTCCAAACCAATTAACTTGTTGATGAATTCATCAACTGGTACATGGAACACATTGCCATATCTCACCATACCAGGATAATTTTCATATGTGTTTTAGGACCAACTGTACAATCAACTGGTTTGAAAAAACTAATCAAATGGTTCACATAATGGTAAATTTTCATTTTTTTTGAAACATGAATAGTTAACTGGTTAGAATAAATCAATAGACTGGTTTATTTATTTTAATCGACTAGTCGGCATTAAATGCTGATTTTCTACCCATTGGGCAAGACATCTTTTTAGCAATTTGCATCTAATTTACATACATGAGGGTAACCCTTATAAATAAGGTCCGTTTGCATTTATTACAACCAAATTCTCAAATCATTGATTTTGTAATTATTGTTTTACACTAAAATTATTTAATTGCTCATTCAATATTACAAACTTTCATATTTTTCAGTTTCTATTGAAAAGTGTTCTTTGCTCACTTCTCTTAGATAGAAATCTTCTCAAATTGTAATATCTTACATTACATCTAGCTAGATTACATCTCATACAAACACCAACACTTTCATATCTTATATTTGGTGAAAATCATTTGTAATCACTACATCCTCTCAAAAATAAATCAAAGGGGCTAGTGAGTGTTTTCCTATCATTATTTAGAGATTCAGTTAGTGAGTTTAGAGAAAATAAATAGGTGAAGTTTTAAATTATCTCTTCATAGGTATATTGGGATTGTAAGGCTCATAAAATAAGAGAAGAGTGATCATTAATAAAACACATCACTATCAAAAATCTAAAAGGAAGAACATTTTGGTAGTGGACGTAAAGAGTAATTCACTCTTCAACCACTTTAAATTATGTGTTAAATTTTTATTTAGTCATGCCCATTCCATAAACCCCTATTCACCCCCTTTAGAGTGTTTTCAGTCTTGTAAACAATTAGTCTAAGGGATCACGTAAACTTAAAAAATGGCCTTACTGGAATACTCTTATAAGTGGATAGTATAAAAGTTTAGAGAGATATGGAATATCTCGTCATTGATCATATGATGTTATCCATGATATCTATGTTGTATTGATAAGCATAATAAATTATGAGTTATCTAATTCTTTACACGGTATGAAATCTTAATGCATTATATGATCATAATGGTACATGTATCTAGGTGTATCATGTAGGCATGGTATGATGTTTTAACATGATATCAATTGTTTCCTTGACCTTGCACGCTTTTGTCAATCTTTGAGGAGGTAACGTGGCTTACTTAATACATAGTTGTGACACCCCAAAAATTCACTACTGAAAAATTTCGTTAATTAAAAGGAAATTAGCGGAAGCAAATTAATAAAACGTGAACTTTGGGAGTATTACAACCACACTTAGTACCATACCGGTTCACTCATACCGTTCCAGTACCAAGTGCTAAGGTTAGAACAATAAAATACAATTTGAAAGAAATTCAACATACATAAATCAGAGTAGCACATCAAATCGTTTACAAGAATAACATCTACCAATGATGGTTACTTAAACAACATTAGCATTAAAACTAGGAGTCTAAAAGAGAAAGAGAAAACCCTAACGATACCGGATAACTCCTTACTCTCTTTCTCGTAGTCCACTTGAGTAGCACCTAAAAAGACCTGCAAGGACACTACCCATTGAATAGGCAAGGGCCCAAAAGGGAATCCCTTCAGTACTACGGTACTGAGTAACCCTTTAACACCACACTTAAAAACAGGTCTGTAATGCAACACATAGTGTAACTATATACATATGTAATAAGAGGTGCACACATAACAATCACATATATAACAAGTTATAAGTCATGATCGATACCTCTAGGCCTTAAGCCATGTCATAGTGTAAACCCAATACATTCAGGCCTTAAGCCATTATTCCATCATCATTCAATCAATATCATATTTTATATCCATGTGAGTGCGAGAACCCCACTATTATAACCGGTGGACCGGAAAGTATACACTCAGGGCATAACGCTCCTGACCACTATTATTTGCCGGTGGACCGGTCTCCAAGGCAAGACGCTTCTGGCCACTATTATTTGCCGGTGGACCGGTCTGGCCCTGACTCACATGGTACTCCACTATAAATGATCAGTATTTTTCCATAACTTTATTCACATACATAACTCGTTTTATTGAGCTCAGGACCCCCACTATTATCGCCGGTGGACTGGAATATATATATATATCATCATCCAGGGCACAACGCTCCTGGGCCACTATTATATCTGGTGGACCGGTACTCATAATCACTAGCCACGGTAACACGCTCCTGGGCCACTATTATTACTAGTGGATCAATACTCAATATCATAGGTCAATTGGGCCCGACTCATTAATATTCCACTTTCATTTATCAGTATCTTTCCTTTCCTTAATCAACACAACAAGTCTATTTATTTACCTCGGACGGGAGATCAATAACCCCAGACACAAAGGTACACCAGTCGTACCGGTGCATACAAGCTACTCAATACCCTTCAACCACGAACCCAAGGACGCAAAGGTACCCTGGTCGTACTGGTGCATAAAGCTAACTCAGTACCCTACCGACAAGGACACCTAATCCATAAGTATGCATACCCCCTAACTAGGTCGGTAGAGCTAGAAAGAGTAATATGTAGGGCCTGGCTGGGGCACAAAGGCACACCAGCAAATACTAGAATAATCGTGGACTAAACTACGTCCTTAGGTTAGCGACCCCTAAGGAGTCACCATTCCTGATCTCGAGGTCTTTCACTTTAAGTATTAGTGTCTTAATTGAAGTGATCACAAAAAGCACCATACTCAGATACTTATTCTCTTATAATCGTTTTGGTATCATTAGCCATTTCTTATTCATACGGTTATCCAAGAATACACAGAGAAACCATTAAGGCCATACTAATTATCAAATACTCTTATTTGGCTAATAAGCATTATTTGAATCATAGTATAATGTTCCACATTCACAATGACATGTTAGATACAAATTACTCATTTACCCCTTTCTTATATAATTGCTAAGTCATCACTTCTTTACTTGATAGATTACCATATTACCCTTTAGGTTGCATAATTACCAAATTACCCCTTATCCAATTTAGGTTATCAAGTTGTCTCCTACACTTTTTAGATCACCATTCACCCCTCATAATTGTTACACTTAACATATTTCCCCTTTGGTTGGTTAGATTACCGAATTGCCCTTCTCCTTTGTTATAATTACTAAATTGCCCTTGAGTTGGATAAATTACTAAATTACCCTCCTTCATTATCATTATTACTATTTTGCCCCTTTAGTTGGTTAAACAATTACCAATTTACCCTTTAGTTGGTTAAATTACAAGATTGCTCCTTTTGTTGGATAATTACCAAATTGCCATTCTTCTTTATCATAATTACCATTTTACCCCTTAATTATTATAATTGCCATTTTACCCTTTTCGATTATCATAAATCCCAAATTACCCTTCTTCATAATTACAATTATCAATTTACCCTTCTTCATAATTATAATTACCATAATGCCCTTTAGTTAGTTAATTTACCAAATTACCCTTCTTTAGTATCATACATTCACACTTATCCAATTGCCCTTCTATAATTATAATTTAATTACTAAATTATCTTTCGTCCTTATCATAATTACCAAGTTACCCCTTACTATCAAAAATTGCCATAAACATCCTTTTATTTATAAAATTACCCTTCTACCCCTTACTTTCGAATTGCCATAATATCCTTTTATTTATAAAAATTACCACAATACCCTTTTACTTATAAAATTACCATAACACCTCTTTTACTTTACAAATTACTATTTTACCCTTTTACTTATAAAATTATCATTTCACCCCTTTCCTTTGAAATTACCAAAATATCCTTTGACTTACATACTTACCAAAATGCCCTTATCACTTATAAAATTTCCACTTAACCCCTTTATTCACCACTTTTATGAATTTACCACCAATACATAAAATACCAATATTATCACTTCATTCTTATCATTTAAGTCCACCAACTTGTTATTATTCAACATAATACTCATTAGCAACTACATATATTAGATCACATACTTCACAAGCATATCATTAAAATACCCTTAGACAATAATATTATTCATACATTAGCAACATAATACATCATAAACAAGCATTTAACATTTCCATCTATAATAAACCTCTTCCTTAATTATCATACCTACACATGGCACAAAGGCTATCATGCTTTTCCTTTTTCTTTCAATCAATATAAAGAACCATTTATATATCATTCTAGGCACACAAAACATGCATAAAATCATACCAAAATCCCTAATGTGCCAGCATACGTTTTTCCATGTATTTAAGGGAGGATTAACGATTACCTTAATCCCGTAAAAACTCAAACCTTACCGGTATCCCAGTTAAGGATTCAAGGCTTAATTAGTAACTTAATACCTAAAAATAATATCAATCATTATCATATTAGAAATAAGAAGTTAAAAGGATAAAGCTTTATAAAATTTAATTAATAAAACACTTAACTTAAAATACTATTATACCTTAGAAATTAGCCAAATAAATTCCAAAATAAAGGGGGAGCTCACGCTGCATGAACAACGTGAGTCTCATGCAAAATGGGAGGAGAAAAGGGGCTCGAAGAGGGTGAGATAGAAGGGAGGAGGGGTGGCTCGTTTTAGTGACTTTAGGCTAGAAAAAGAGATAGACGGGGGAGGTTTGAAGGCAAGGGAATGGTGCTGGAGTGAAGAGGGGGTGTAGGTGGAGGCTAAGGATGGTTTCACGGCGGCTTAGGGCGGCGGAGATGGGTCGAGGTGGAGGGGTTGAGAAGGAAGGAAAAGGGGAGGGAAAAATGAAGGGGTTCAAGGGCTGTTTTTGGGAAAGTAAAGTATGGGGGGTAGAGGGAGTTGCAGGGTGTCGAACGGTGGGTTGGGTGGCGGCAGAGGTGGCCGGAAGGCGGCGGACATGGCGGTTGCAGGTGGCTCGGCGGTAAGGGGAAAAATGGGGAGAAAAAGGAGGAGGTGGAGAAGGGAGGAAGTGCAAGGGCTCGAGGGTGGCTTGGGGGGTCTTGTGGTGGCGCAAGGTGTTAGTATGTGGTGGCAGAAGGCGGTGCAGGGGCTGGGTGCGGTGGTGCAAGCGGTGGTGGGCGATAGTGATAAAAAATCGGGGAAAAGAATGGAGGGAGAAGGAAGGAGAGAAGAGGGAGCTCGGGGAAGGAGAAGAGGCTTGAAAATGGGGCAGCAGGAAGCTGGAGAGATGAAGAAAAAGGAGAGGGAGAAGAGAGGGGACAGGTGGCTGGCAGGCGAGAGGACGAAGGGTGTCAGGGCTGTCGGTTGGCAGGGGAAGGGATGGAAGAAGAAGGAAAGAATTCAGGCGGGAATGGAGGGTGTAGGGGGTAGTTTGCCTCGAAATAGGAAAGAAAAGAACTGGGTAGAGAGAGGGAGTAGCAGGGGGCAGGTACAGTGGCAGACGGCACCAGTTGTAGGTGGTGGTCAGGCGTGCATGGAGGACGGGAGAAGATTGGGGCAGTAGAAGAAAAGAGAAGAAGAAGGGCTGGCGGGCAGCTGGACCGGCGCAAGAAAGAGGTAAGCCGGCCGGTCCAATCTAGAAAAAAAAGAGGGACGGGCTGGTGTGTTGGACGGCGCGCGAGGAGGGGAAGAGGACGGCCCGCGCGAGAGGTGAGATGGGCCAGTGGCCCAGTGCGCAGGGGAGGGCTGGCTTGGAGAGGCAGCCCGAGGGAAGGAAAAGGAAAAAGAAAAGAAGAAAGAGGAAAAAGGAAAAAGGGCAAAAAGGGAATGAAAAAAAATAGGGAAAAATAAATTAATTTATAAAATCATAAAATGTAATATTCTTGATAAATTTTTTAGTTTAATAATTTAATTCATTATATTCTAATATATTAATTTAAAAGGATAAGGTTAGTAAAATATTAGTTTGAAAAATTATTTAAATAAAAATAGCATGATAAAATAACAAAATATCTATTTTAATTTACTAAATATTCCTGTCCAAATTTATATACTCAAAAATCCACAAATTAATTAAATTAAATAATTTTAAAAGCTAATTTATTTAAAATAAAAGCCCTTTATTAAATTATTAGTTTTCTAAAAAGTTGGGGTATTACAATAGTATACCAATGTTCCCATTTATTCATTCACCTACTCAATCCCGTAACAAGTATTTTCTAGATGATCGATAGTATCTTACCTTGTGTTAAGCTTGGGGTATTGAGATCTTGCACATCGGAAGTTGCTTGTAGATCCTTAATGGACCAGGGTTTTGGGGTTTCCCTTATTGTCATTTTATCTCTAGTGTAGTTCCACACTTTTGATTTACTATCTCCTATGCATTTGAACATCTTAGGGATCCTTTGAGGTATTATTTGTAAATTTTTTATTTTATTATGTGTATATATCTTACCTTTTCACACTCTATTATTATTTTTAGATTGATTGGTTTTCTTAGCCTTCAAATATGGTATGGGTGGCAGATGTCTATTTTATGTTAGGTACGACGGTAATATAAAGTTTTTATTAGGTGTTTTGTATTATTATGCTTCCACAATGTTTTTTAAAAAATGTTTTGACAATGAAAAATGAGGTACAAGTTGGTATCAGAGCTTTATTTTAAAAATTACTTTATTTTGAATACTTTTAGCTAATACCACAAGTTGGTACTAGAGCACTATTACTAAATTCTTGAATATTAAAATATTTTAAGCTGGCACCACCAATAATTTCATCAATTTCTCGACAACCTCAAGTATTTTATAGAGAGTTCAAGTCTTTTCAAATAGGGAATGTCTATGAGTGATAATCGATTGGGAGTGTGTTATAGATAGTTTTGTATTAATTATGTTATGCAAGCCTTAAAGCTTGATAATTGTTTGTTTCTATTTAGTTAAAGTTTTTAGGAGTTTATGGTTGCCTACTAGTATTACTATCACATCTAGGAATTCATGAAAACTATCGGTGCCTACATGGAAGGCCAAATTCAAGTGAGACAGCCTCCGCTAGTGCCAGTACTTACACCAGTTCTAAAAGATTAGATCAAGAAATCCGAACATCATCATCCACAAATCATTGAGGGTTAAGAAGACCTTGACATCATGGAGAGATGGGTTAGGGATATAGAGAACACCTTTATAACTTGTGTGTGCATGTTGGATAAGAGGGTCAACATACCCATGTACTATCTAAGTGGCTAAGAAGACATATGGTCGAGGAGCGTCCAAAGTAGAGGCAAAGAGTCTACACCTTGGGGACCCTTCCTTGAGACATTTTGAGCTGGATTTTACCCCAATCATCTCCATATGAAGAAATATGATGACTTCATGGCCCTTAGACAAGGATACATGTTAGTAAAGGAGTATTATACGAGATTCAAATACTTTATCTAGTTCACTCCTAAGGTGGAGGTAAGTGAGGTGACATAGGTTCAACATTTAAAGAATGACCTAGGGATATAAGGTATTAGGATTTTTTAGTGGGAGTTGCCTCTCCATACATCATTGGGATGCTTTAGTAGGCCTTGGAGGATTCTCAAGTCATTCAAGACACAACTTCCTAGTTGGGGGCAAGAGGAAGTTTAGGGTAGCCAACATATCTGCTATTATAAGAAGGTCTACTCTAGAGGTAGCATGCCACTTAAGTATGGTTAGAGTATCAGGTCAACTCCCCAATTTAGAGGTAAATCTAGGGGACATTTTGAGGAGAGGCACTACCATTGAAATTTTTGTGGGGTAGATCATCCAGGGGTGGAATGTGAGGGAAATAAGGTTACTTGCCATGGTTGTCGCATGACAAGAAATATTGTTTATGAGTGTCATATTATAGGTGGCAGTATTTAGAGGAGTTAGGCTCAAGCTCAGTACACTAGATATATTCAAAAGTTACAACCATAGACCCAGAGAGTTCCTCTATCACCAACTAGTATTGTTAGTTGTACCAACTAGCCTAAGGGTCAAAAGCTTTGCATATATTAGTAGGGTAAACACTGGATATTTAAAGTTTGAAAGCAGTTTTGATTAAAGTTTAGATATTTAATAACTTAAAGGAACTTTATACTTATAATAATGTAAAATAAAAAGGATATAAATAAGAAAAAGCCTTGAATAAAAAAACCATGGTTAAAACATTAAATTTCAATCTTTAGTTTAGATATTTTATCAAGAAAGGAATTATTTTTAGATATTTAGGATGGATTTCATTTAGAAAAAGTTGAATTTTAGAGGCGAATTATGTAAAAAAAATAGTGATTTTTTTAAGAATTACAAAAATATTTAGAAACTATTTTTTATTTATATTTAGCTTCAATATGATAAAATATATGTATCCCTAATGTTTTATAAGTTTTCACTAGCTAAAATGGTAGCTTAAAACACAAATAAGGGTTAAAAATGGCGATAAATTATATTTTTTCTTAAATATCTGAATTTAAAATTTTAAAAAGGCATAGGAGAATCATAAAAATTCAAATAATTCAAATATTATCAAATTATAAAGGTTTGGAAGAAGTTTTATGACTAGAGTGACACAAAAGTATTATATGACTCAAAATTAAAAGAAAGGTTAAATATTTGAAACAAAATGTTTTAAAATTTTAATGAGAGTTAAAGGGATATAAAACATTTTGGTTATAAATAGATAATAATAATAATAATAATAATAATAATAATAATAACATTATTATTATTATTATTATTATTATTTTGAAAAATATTCAAATAATATTTACACCACTACCTCCTTAAAAATGACTTTGTCCTCAAAGTCATGCTAAACAAAGAAACCATGGATACAAAAATGTTCTAAGGCATGTAATGAGGTAATACCCCCATAAAAAGAAACCTTATTGCTAAGGATACAAACCAAATCAAAAAGATTGAGATACTGGCATCAAATATTTTCCTCTGTCTCCCATATAACCTCCTCTACTCCATATCACATATAACGTACCTTCACAAGTAGGACCTCCCTTGATCTAGTTTGTGAGGTCTCCCGAGTGATGATCTAAAGTGGTATTTTAATATATATTAAACACTCATTGAGCTTGATCTTATCAGGATGTGGCACATGCGATGGGTATGCAATATACTTCCTCAATTGTGATATGTGGAAGACATCATGAACTTGGGACAACTCAATTGGCAAAGCAAGGTGATATATGACCTCTTTAATCCTCTTGATAATGAATCTCAGGCTAAGTTTGTGCCTGCGATTGAAATGCATCACACCCTTCTTTGATGAAACCCTCAACAAAACATGGTCTCCCACCTTGTAAAACTTATGTCATCACCTTAAATCAACATAACTCCTTTATCTATCCTGAACTGCCCTCAATCTATTCTATATCGGCTAGACTTGTTGAGTCATCTCCTCTATCATCTCTAGTCTTAAAATAACAACTTTGCTGATGTCACTTGAACATAAAGGACTACAATAATTTTTCCATACAAAGCCTTTTTCGGTGCCATCCCAACACTAGTTTGATAACTATTACTCTATGAGAACTCAATCAAGTCTAATATGTCCTCCCAACTACCCTAAAATTTAAGTTCACAAGATTAGAGCATAACCTCTAGAGTCATTATTTTTCACTTTAATGGAGTCCCACATCCACTAACAATATCCATGGAAATGGAGTCCCACATCCACTAAGGTATCTTTAATAGGTTCAAAATTCCAACTAGGATCTTACGCTCACCTATGAATTTTTAGCAGGTCAAGCACAACAAAACAAACTCGGCTATATCTCTCCTTATACCAGCCATACATACATCATCTTGATGTCCTTATACAACTTATCTCCTCCAAGATGAAAAAAAATAAGGTATATAATGGCCCTCTTCTAGTATCTTGGTATTCAGTTTAGTATAGTTGGGTGGTACACACCATCAAACTCTAAGTCTAAAACTTCCATCTGTATGGATCTAAAACCCTTCAATTGTACTGTAACACCCCCAAAATTCACTACCGAAAAATTTCGTTTTATTAAAAGATAATAGCGGAAGCAGATAAACAAAACGTGAACTTTAGGAGTATTACCGCCACACTTAGTACCAGACCGGTTCACTCATACCGTTCCAGTACCAAGTGCTAAGGCTAAGAAAATGAAATACAGTTCGAAAGACATTCAACATGCATAAATCAGAGTAAATTGCAAGCTTCAACATATTTAAATTAGAGTAGCGCATCAAATCGTTTTCAGGAATAAAATCCACCAATGGTGGTTACTTTAACAACGTTAACATTTAAAACCGAGAAATTAAATGAGAAAGAGAAAAAGCCATGATACCGAAAAATTCCTTACTCTCCTTCCCGTAACCCACTTGAGTAGCACCTGAAAATACTTGCAAGGGCACTGCCCATTGAATAGGCAGGGGCCCCATAAAGGGAATCCCTTCAGTACTACGGTACTGAGTAACCCTTTAATACCACACTTAAAGATAGGCCCGCATACGACACATAATGCAAGCCACACACATATAAATAATGAGAGATGCATACATAACAATGACAAACATAATACTTTATAAGTCACGATCGATACTTTGGGCCTTAAGCCATTATTCTGTCATTAATCCATCAATATCATATTTTATATCCATGTGAGTACGAGAACCCCACTATTATAGCCGGTGGACGGGAAAGTATATACTCAGGGCAGAACGCCTCTGACCACTATTATTGCCGGTGGACCGGAAGATAAACACACAGGGCAGAACGCACCTGACCACAATTATTTGCCGGTGGACCGGTCTGGCCCCGACTCACATGGTGTTCCACTATAGGTGATTAGTATTTTTCCATAATCTTATTCACATACATAACTGATTTTATTGAGCTCGGGACCCCCACTATTATTGCCGGTGGACCGGAATATATATGTAATCATCATCCAGGGCACAACGCTCCTGGCCACTATTATAACCGGTGGACCGGTACTCATAATCACATACCAGGGCAGCACGCTCCTGGACCACTATTATATCCGGTGGACCGGTACTCATAATATCACATACCAGGGCAACACGCTCCTGGACCACTATTATAACCGGTGGATCGGTACTCAATATCATAATCATCTGGGCCCGGCTCATTAATATTCCACTTTCAATAATAGTATCTTTCCTTTATTTAATCAGCACATCAATCATATTTATTTGCCTCGATTGGGAGATCGATAACCCGGGACACAAAGGTACACCGGTCGTACCGGTGCATATCAGCTACTCAATACCCTTTAACCATGAACCCAAGGACGCAAAGGTACCCTGGTCGTACTGGTGCATAAAGCTAACTCAGTACCCTACCGACAAGGACACCTAATCCATAAGTATGCATACCCCCTAACTAGGTCCGTAGAGCTAGGAAGAGTAAGATATAGGGCCTGGCTGGGGCACAAAGGCACACCAGCAAATACCAGAATAATCGTGGACTAAACCACGTCCTTAGGATAGCGACCCCTAAGGAGTCACCATTCCCGATCTCGAGGTCTTTCACTTTAAGTAATAGTGTCTTAATTAAGGTGATCACGAAAAGCACGATAATCCGATACTTATTCACTTTCAATCGTTCTGATATCATTAATCGTTTCTTATTCAGATGATTATCCAGAATATCACAGAGAAACCATTAAGGTCATCCTAATTATCAAATACTCTTACTTGGCTAATCAGCATTATTTAATCATATTAATGTTCCACAATCTCAAAGATGTGTTAGGTACAAATTACTCATTTTCCCTTTACTTATATAATTGTTAGGTATCCGTTCCTTACTTGATAAATTACCACATTGCCCTTAAGGTTGCATAATTACCAAATTACCCCTTGTCCACTTTAGATTACCAAATTGTCTCCTACACTTTTTAAATCACCATTCACCCCTCATAATTACTACACTTATCATATTTCCCATTTGGTTGGTTATATTACCAAATCGCCCTTCTCCTTTGTTATAATTACAAAACTACCATTGAGTTGGATAAATTACTAAATTACCCTCCTTCATTATCATGATTACTATTTTGCCCATTTAGTTGGTTAAACAATTATCACTTTACCCTTTTATCGGCTAAATTACCAAATTGCCCCTTTAGTTGAACAAATTACCAAATTGCCCTTCTCCTTTATCGTAATTACCATTTTACCCCTCTCAATTATTTTAATTGCCATTTACCCTTTTTAATTATCACAAATCCCAAATTACTCTTCTTCGTAATTACCAATATTAATTTACCCTTTTTCATAATCAAATTTACTATATTACCCTTCTCCATTATTAAAATTACCATAATGCCCTTTAATTGGTTAATTTACCAAATTACCCTTCTATAGTATCATACTTATCCAATTGCCCTTCTACAATCATAATTTAATTGCTAAATTATCTTTTGTCGTTATCATAATTACCAAGTTACCCCTTACTCCCAAGTTTACCATAATACCCTTTCATTTACAAAATTACCATTTTACCCCTTACATCCAATTTTACCATAATATCCTTTTATTTATGAAAATTACCACCATACATCTTTTACTTTACAAATGACTATTTTACCCTTTCACATCCAAGATTACCATCTTTATCTTTCCTTACATAATTACCATTTTGCCCTTCTTTTCCAATTTACCATATTACCCCTTTACTTATAAATTTCCACTTCGCCATTCACTTATAAAATTTACCATATTACCCTTTACTTATGAAATTATAATTTTGCCCCTCTACCTCCAAAATTACCATAATGCCCTCCTTCATCCAAAATTACTATTTTACCCCTACTTCCAAAATTACCATTTTACCCTTCCTTCTCACAACTTACAATTTTATCCTTTACTTGTAAATTATCATTTGGCCATTTAATTATAAAAATACCATATTATTCTTTTATCTCAAAAATTACCGAAATACCCTTTTCCACTTATAAAACTTCCACTCAACCCCTTTATTCACCATTTTTATGAATTTACTAACACTACATAAAATAATGATATTAATACTTCATTTTTATCATCTAAGTCCACCAACTTGTCATTTTTCAACATAATACTCATTAGCAACTATACACATTGATTTATTTATCTCATAAGCATAATTACTAAAATACCCTTAAACAATAACATCATTCATGCATTAACAACATGGTACATCATAATCAAGTGTTTAACATTTCTATCCATATTCCAACTCCTTCTTTATTTAACATGCCTACATATAGCATGCTTTTTCTTTTTAACAAACAATATAAGAAACCATAAACATATCATGCTAAGCATACAAAACATGCATAAAATCATACTAAACCCTAAATGTGCTAGCATGCGTTTTTCATATATTTAAGGGAGGATTAACGGTTACCTTAATCCCGCAAAATATCAATCTTACCAAGAATAATTAGCAACTCAACACCTAAAAATAATATCCATCATATTCATGTTAGAAATAAGAATCCAAGTATAAAACTTTATAATTTTAATTAATAAACACTTAATATAAAATACCATTTTACCTTAAGATTTACCCAAGAAATTTTCAAAATAAATGGAAGAGCTCACGCTGCATGAGCGGCGTGAGTTTCATGCAGAAAAGAGAGGGGCAAAGGCTGGAAGAGGGGTGAAGGAAGCAAGATTCCTCATTTTCGGGTTAGGGTCTTTAGGCTAGAAAAGAGGGTAGTTAGGGGAGGTTCTAAGGCAGGGGAATGGTGCAGGAGTGTAGAGGGGGTGTAGGTGGAGGCAAAGGGCGGTTTCAAGGCGGCATAGGGCGGCAGAGACGGCGGCGGCAAGGCGGCGAAGGTGGCTGCCGAAGTGGGTCGAGGTGGAAGGGTTGAGAACGAAGGAAAAGTGGAGGGAAAAATGGAGGGGTGCAAGGGTTGGTTTCGGCCAACTAATGGATGGCGGTTGCAGAGGGGGTTGCAGGGTGTCGAAAGGTGGGTTGGGTGGCGGCAGAGGTGGCCGGACGGCGGCAGTAGAGGCGGTTGCAAGTGGCTCGGCGGTAAGGGGAAAAATCTGGGAAGAAAAGGAAGAGGAGGAGAAAGGGGGAAGTGCGGGGCTCGAAGGGGCTGTGTGGGGGTGCAGGGTGGTAGTAGGCGGTGGCAGAAGGCGGCGCAGGGCTGGGCTTGGTGGTTCGAGCGGCGGCGGGTGGTGAGAAGAAAAAAAACAGAAAAGGATGGGGAAGAAGGGAGGAGAGAAGGGAGAGCTCGGGGGAGGGATATTAGGCTCGAAAAAATGTGGGAACGAAGGGCTTGGGAGCTGAAGAAAAGAAGAGGGAGAAGAGAGGGGGCAGGGCTAGCCGGCGGTGCTGCAGAGGTGGCAAGGCTGTCGGTTGGCAGGGAGAAAGGAGGGGAAGAAGAAGGAAAGGGGAGAGGCATGCGGGGCTGTGGTCCAGGGCCGGTTTGGCTCAAAGAAGAAAGAAAACGACGGGGGAAGAGAGAGAGGGAGAGGGAGGAAGGCACGGGAGCTGCAGGGTGGCAGTCGGTGGCAGCGGGCATGGCGTCGAAGATGTAGGTCAGGCGTGGGAGAAGAAGAAGGGAAGAAGAAAGGGACGGGGCGGTCGGACCGGCGCAGGAAAGGAGGGAGCCGGCCGGTCCAGGGGAAAAATTAAAAGAAGCGTTGGGCTGGTGTGCTGGGCGGCGCTCGCGAGGGAGAGGAGGGAGGAAGCCTGCGCGAGAGGGGGAGAAAGATCGGGCCTGGCCCAATCGTGCGGGGGAGAGGGTTGGCCTGGCAAGGCAGCCCGAGGGAGGAAGAGAGAAAAAAAAAAGAAAAAGAAAAGAAGAAAGGGAAAAAGGGGAAAAGGGTAAAAAGGGAAATGATAAAATAGGGAAAATAATTTAAATTAATTTATAAAATCATAGAACATAATATTCTTGGTAAATTATTTAATTTAATAATTTAATTTGTTATAATCTAATATTTTAGTTTAAAAAGGATAAAGTTGGTAAAATATTAGTTTGGAAAATTATTTAAATAAAACAATATGATAAATAGCAAAATATTTATTTTTAATTTATTAAATACTTTTATCCAAATTTACATACTCTAAAATCTATAAAATAATTAAAATAATAATCTTAAAGAAATTTTATTCCAAATAAAAGTAATTTATTAAAATATAGGTTTTCAAAAATTTTGGGGTATTACATGTACCCTCACCAATCTTATACTAGATACCTTCAATCTAGGCATCTATAGCCTATCCAAATCAAATCTCATAAAAAATTGAAGGCAATATGGTGAGTGAGCTCATCATAACCTCAAGGCTACCCCGAGAGATCAATTCAATACCTATGTCTTGAAGATCCTCATGAAGTATGCTTGCTATGATCATTAGACTTAGGGAATGAGAAGTCTTCATACTTAAAGCGTCAACAACAACATAGGTATTACCCTCAAGGTATATTAACTCAAGATCATAGTCCTTCACCAACTCTAGTCATATTTTTTGGTGCATATTTATCTTTCAATATATAAAGATGTATATCCAACTCTAATGATCAATATAGAACCAGCAATAGGTGCCATAAAGATAATGCCTCCAAATCTTCAGAGCAAAGACCACTATAGCTAATTATGAGTGGGGTAGTTTTGCTCATGTGATCTAAACTATCAAGAAGAATAATCAAATACCCTCCCATGATACATTATAACACAAACCAAGCCATGCTTAATTTATCAGTGTATATCTTAAAACTATTAGACCCCTCTGGTAATGTCAACACTAGCGTTATAGTAAGATGATTCTTCAACATTCCTCTAAGAGCTTTCTCCATATTTTATATGATGCTTTAGTAAAATTCCAAGTATGTGTATGATTCTAGTACCATCAGTTGATGAATATGTGGAATTTTATTTACTAATGAATTTAGTAATGCAATTTTTTACTTGTGTAACAAACCCCTCTTTACTCCTTATGAGATTATACATCTTTATCAATAGGCTGGTCAAAGGTGTAGGCACATGGGAATATGATACATGATGTCATGTGATTTCATTATTTTTTAAGTGCTCTTAGGAGCTAGATTTTACATATACTTAATTTTATTGACACCCTTTGTGGCATTATGATAAACATGGCATATGCAGGGGAGAAATTACCCTTATTTTGTAGGCAAGCCACTCTTTGTGGAGTCCTATCTAGGGGTGGGTCATTAGACCTTCGGTAGGCTACTGTATTTGTTTTCCTTTACTATTTCCTTTTATTTGTTTTAATGATTTTAGGGCAACACTTAACATTTAATGTTTCTTTATCTAGGTTTGAACTATTTTATTTAATGATTTTTTGAACTCTAAAGAATGGTTAAGCGAGTCTTGTAATAGTTTTGGATGATGTGCCAACCACACCGAACTGGTCAATGTATAAGAGTCATTTTAGCCATGTACCCGTAATGCATTGAGTAATGGTTGTACCTTTCAATGTTGGGTGTGGTAGTAACATCCCAATTTTTGTTACAGACTCTGCAAACTCTTTCCAAAATCAATAAAATTTTCTAGTTGTTAAAAAGGTAGTGTTTTATTGTTCTATATTATTGTTATGCAAAATCTATCTCTATTTTTTCAGACTTTTATGCCCTTTATTTTTATTATACATGTTATCTTCTCTCTTTTTCTTTTCTTATATCGTGGCAGAATCAAGTGTTTTCGAAACCAAATTCCTAGGTATCGGGTTTATTTTACCTTACACCTGATATAAATTTGGTATAGGGAATACTTCTTATACGTTGGATGTGGCGTAATACCTATACATTAGATGTTTTGGCTTCCATGAAATTATTTTTTTGGAAAAAATAGTTTGTAAATTTGGGAATGTTACAAAATTTCAAATGGGACATGAGGGCATAAGAGGGAGCATGGGGAAAGGGAGACAGAGAGGGTCTCAACTTAGGAAGTTAGGAATTTTGTGTGTGGATCACAACTTTAGGGAGGGTGTAATGGTCTAGATTTAGAGGTTAGACCTAGGAAGTCTCTTATTTGGTAATCTCTTAAAGGAATCCCATATGGTTTAGATATAGACATGATAATTCTTGAATGAGGGTAATGAGTTCTTATTCATGTAAAAAATCAAGGATGGGATTCTTGGATTTCGATGAGAACCAAAATAAAAGGTGAGTGTTTACTGATTCTTTGTAATTATTTGATAAGAGAGTGATACTAGTATTAAGTTTAGACATTCTTCATTTGATTTATACACTTGCATTGTTCTCTATCTTCTAGTTTCACGATTCCTAATTTGCTATCCAAAATAGCTCCTATAGAGCATAAGAATAGATACATATATTGTGACATCAGAGTAGCAAATTATGTTACTCTAGCGATGTGATCTAGTCCTTCCATTGATACACAAGCACATTGTCTATCCCCAACATATTCTTATCTTCCATACCTAACTAATTTATGTATAACACAATATATAGTTAGAGATTAGATGTAAAAAAATAAATAAACACTACATGTGTATAATGTGGTACTTATAAATGAGTCTCTCACAAACATATAATTGAATATTAAATAATTTTTTAGGTTATCATTACTTGAACTTTTAAATAAGTCTATAAACTAGTTGACTTGAGACAAACGAGTTGAACCAACCCTGACTTGACCTAAAATCATTTAATAAACAAGCTCAAATTTAAGAGTTAGATTTAACTTATTTGACTAAACAAGCAAGTCGAACCAAGTTATCAATGACCAAAATGAATCAATTTGCGAGCCAAGTTGGATAGCTAACAATCTAGTGAAGAAGTCCCTTCATTATGATGGTTCAAGACAATTGGAATAGGAAGGTGGGTATCTTAGTGTAGCATATGTGTATATTCCATTTGAAAATTTTATAATGGATTGATGTATATAAAGAATAATAGAATGATATTTATACTTAGTAGTCAAAATGTGACATTCCTTTCACAAGCATCCCTCCAGGTCCAACAACAGATTCAAATTTTATAATGTCAAAGCTTTTGCCGCTAGTGCCTAAAGCCAACTCGTTCCAGGCACTTTCCTTATGTTTCTGGTATCCATGAAGTCTCTCAACCTCTCCACTGCATCCCAGTGCTCCAAACCTGCAAACATGTTAGATAGAAGAACGTAAGTTGCAGGGTCGCTTCGACTACCGAGATCTAACGCATGCTTTGTCGCTTGCTTCCCAGCTTCAACATCCCCATGCATATGACAAGAGCTCAACAAAGTCTTCCAAACCAGCAGGTCTGGCTGAAACGGCATCTTTGAGATTAGTTCGGTGGCTCCTTCTATCTGCCCAGCCCTGCCAAGCAGATCAACCATGCATGCGTAATGATCCGCCCCAGGAGATATCCCGTAGTCAGAGGTCATAGCAGAGAAGTATCTCCAGCCTCTCTCAATTAATCCTCCTTGGCTACAAGCGTATAACACACAGACAAAGGTTACGTAGTTTGGCTCTAGCCCTGATGATGATACCATCTCATCAAATAGTTTGATTGCTTCTTCAAACCGCCCGTTACGTGCGAACCCCATGATTATGGTGCTCCACGACAGAACCGAGGGATCTTTCATCCTTTCAAAAATAGAAGTTGCAGCGTTCATGCATCCACATTTGGCATACATATTAATTAGAGCATTGTCGACACACAAGTCCATTTGCCTCCCAAGTTTAATTCTCAAGCCATGAACTTTCTTCCCTTCCTCAAACAAATACATAGCCGCACAGGCACTGAGAGCAATCGTTAGAGTAAACTTGTTCGGGCTCACACCCATCTTCATCCTCATGTCCCAAATAAGCTCAAGTGCTTTAACTGCTTCCCCACAATTTAAGCACCCTGTTGCCATGGCAGTCCAGGATACGACATTCTTCTTTCCACCCATCTCAACGAAAGCTTTCATTCCGTCAACCAGATTACCGAACCTCAGGTACATACTAATTAAAGAATTTCCCACAAATGCTTCATTCTGATGACCAAATTTAACAAGCTGGCCGTGGATCTGTGTCCCCATGTTCACACAAAGAAGTCCGCTCATAGCAGTAGAAAATGAGAAGCCATCGGGCCTCACCCCTTCACAGATCATCCGCAGCCAGAACAGAGCTAAATCCTCGGGCAGTGAATGTTGCAAGTAGCCGGCCATAATGGCATTCCAAGACACTACATCTTTATCGGGGTACTGGTCAAAAGCCATGAGTGCTTCCTTCATTCTACCATTGCTGATCAATGCTGTCAAAAAGGCGTTCACGAGAAAGACATTCCTCCCAAGTCCCAGTCGTAAAATCAATGAGTAATTTTGGTAGGCATGAAAGACATGATCAATCTGAATCCGGGGCTGGGTGGAGGAGGATGAGCAACAAGCCTTGAGGGCAGAAACCATGGTGAAGCCATTAGGCCTTATGCTATCACGCAACATGCGGGGGAGTAAACAAAGTGATTCAGAAAGAAACCCACATTGGACGAGTCCGGCCATAAGCAGAGACCAAGTTACAACATTTCGTTCAGTCATTTCGTCGAAAAGGTTGACACCATCGGTCATATCTCCGCAATTAAGGTACATGTTGAGGATATGGTTCTGGATAAAAGCAGGAAAAAAATGGAAGTGCTGTTTAATGAGCTTGGCATGGATTGCTTTGCCATGGTGCAAATCAGACTTTTGAATACAAGCTCGCAACATCTCACAAAAGTGTATGCACTCTACTGAGTGTTGCACTTGTTTAAAACGTTTTGCTGCTGCGGTTGCCGGCGGGATGAGACATCCCCTTGTGGCAGAAAATCGCATATGGGGATGAACCGTCCTCCTCTTGACTTTTGAAATCAGAGTCTGAACAAGGACCATCTTGCAGATTCAACTATCCTTCATTGTTAAAAATCAGCTCCATCAACTTATTCTCGAGCATCCACGACCAGAGCAGTGTAACGCACTATCGCTAGAAAATAATAATATGGACGCTTGATTAGAGTAAGTGATCCGGACCTTGGAACCGCAGGTTTTCATTTAATAATACGTTATAGTTTATAATAATGAATACTTATTTCTTTTAATTATTTTCCATATCAATATTGGATGGAAATTAATTTAGAGATGATCAAGAGCTTAATGCAAGTATGAAAGGTTTTTTTTTCTTTTTTTTTTAAGAATTTTTGGTCAGAATAAGAATCAGACCTTACATAAATTGGATCTAATAATTATTCAATTTTTCTTATAAATTTTAATTCGAATATTAAACTTGATTTATGGTTGGTAATTCATCGACGTTGTTGATATTTTCTTTTAAAACATGTCTATTTTGATATTATAACTTGTGTCTCAAAAAATGAATCATTACTACTCAATCATTAGGCTGAGTTGTGTGACCCAATGGCACTCCCAAAGTCCTACACGATTTTCGGACGAATGTCTTAAACCCCCCCCCCCCCCCCCACCTATTTGATTGGACAATAACTTAGTGGGAGCAAGGTCAATAACTTAGTGCCCAAACCACAGCCCAAATTCTCGCCCTTGTTTATTATGTTTTTTTGTGTTTCAACTTTCACGCACTAGTTTTCCATGTTTTCCCATGCTTGATTTTGCATGGGAACCAGCGATTCGCGATCGTATTTTTCTTTAGCCCTCGTAGCTCCCTCTCACGGCCATCGGATGGGGACGGATACGGAGACAGGAATCAGAAACCAAGATGAGGAAAAATACGTAAATATTATTTAAATAAAAAATATTATATATATATCAAATTTAAAAGAAAAAAATAAAAAAATCTAAAATTATTACATATATTAGTTAATTTTAATCATTAATAATTTTTTAATAAAAAATTAATTAAATGATTTTAATATAAATTCCAACACCAAAAAATTTATGAAAAAAATTTTTTTTTGAGGCCGGGGACGGTACCAAAGTGTTGTTTCCGTACATCAGAGTCTCACACTCTTTTAGTGGAATTTTTTTATGCATCAATGTCTCTTCAATTTCTTATGTTTCCAATGGAGTTTAAACTCCCACCCATACATATGAGCCAAATTACTATTCAATTAATTTATATTCTAGTTTTATTCGTCTCCTTTCCTATATTGTGATAGTTCTTCCCCTTAGATAAATATTTATATATGTATCAGAGCTAAATGGAGTCCTCATGTAGTCTTGATTTAAGAACCATAAAATTTGAAACTAAGCCGATTTTCTATTAAAGTTCTCAATTATGACGATGAATTTGAAGATTACTTCGGATTTATAGAAAATGATTATAATTTCATAATCCCATTTGGCCATTTGAATACAACCCTAGAGTAAGTGATAGGGTAAACTAATAGAGACGCAAGCAAACTTTCAAAGCTCCCCTTTGTTCATTTATTTCACTAAACAAGCCGAGCTCAACCCGAGGTTTAGCATAGGTTTGAGCATGAAAATTTATGCCCAAGCTTGTTTATAGTGCAAAAAGCTTGCAAATTTGGCTCGTTTACTATAAAAGCTCACGAGCCGACTTGGCTCGTTAAAGGCTCAACCAGTTTATAAATGAGTCAAACTAAACCTTATTTTTAGGATTGTTTATTAAGCATGCTAAGTACATGTCCAAGCTTGAGCCTAAGCCCATCCCCAACTTGCCTACGTGTAGCTCATTTACAACCCTAGTAAGCAAGTAAAGATCTTGTGTATAAAATAAAGTTTGCAATAATGAATTTAATAATGTTATGGAGGTTTAGCTTGAACAAAATATTATTTATAAATGAATGATTCAATGATACCAAATGAAGTTTAGTTTAGAAATAAGTCTTAGCTTTTGGCATAATACCCCATTCTAAAATCCTTAAAAGTGTGTTATAAATTTTTTTTTGATATAAAGGAAATTAGTTTTGATTTAGACAAGGGCTTGAATTATGGGTGATAATGTAAATTTCAAGTGCACTGATCAAGTGGTTTCTCAAACCGATTCACTGGTATAACCAAACACTTACATTTCTATTTTTTGTATAACCAATCTAACGATGTTGCCCACATAGATTTACCGGATATACATTGATTTCATATCCTTTTCTATTTTAGCTTTGGTTCTCATTCTAATTGTTGGTGGTGATTTGTGAATTGAGGGGTTATTAGAAAATTAGAATGATGGTAAGTAATGAATGAGTGTTGAAGGGAAAATTTGATGGAAAGAGGAGAGAGTAAAAGTAAGAGACTTGTCATACAATTTCCAATCCCTCAAAATCGGTACACAATCCCATATATATAAGGATATAAGAAGGGAAGAGAAAGAGGGAAATTATTGTGTGATTGAGGATAGCAAACTACCATGTCCTATACAGAAGATCAGTCTAGTGAGGGAACAGTAAGATGACCACTCTAGGATAGCTTGAGGCCAAGATGAGTGCTCCTAGAAACTTATTAGGTCAATTCTCGTCCTTTGACCTTATACTCCAAGGCCTGATAATGCTAGTTACAGAAAGACCAATATTATCTCTCCTTTCAAAATTTCATTTGCCACATCAGCCACCTCCATAGGGTAAACAAGATAAGATTCAATTACATTGGTGACAATCCACTAAGTTAGTTACTTTAATGAGGTAGACAAACTAGGCTTCGACTACATGGCCAACAATCAAAATCATATGTTAGACATGCTAAATCAAAAGATCTTAATACAAAGAATAAAAACAAATTTACATCTTGAAAGTCCAAAAAATAGGCTAACGCACCAATATATGTGTCAGACACACATATATAAATAAAGATTTAGAAGGTTACAAATAAAATATCCCTAGACATTTACAAATAAAGTTACACCAAAAAGACTTTCAAGCAGTTATAAATATAGTTACAAAAAAAAGATCGTTCGGTACTTACAAATTTCATTACAAAAAAAAAAGACAATCAACGTTATATATATGCAGTATCAAGTAAAGGTTGACTAAATCATTTATGCAAAAGTCTGTTGGCATGCCCTACTCTGAGTAAAAATAAAACCACGCAAATCTCGTCAGTTTTCGTAAAATTTAAAATTTAAATTTTGATAAAAAAATAATATAGTACCAAAATTAGGCTTGTTGAGTAATCATCATTTTACTTACTCCAATATATTTAAATTAGAAGAAGCGCATTTAAAAAAGGGCCACATGATTCCCACTATAGTTGTTATAAAAGGAATCATTTTATAGGCCATTAATGACCATACATCTTGGCACCGCTACATCGCATATTAAAAGGTAAGAATCAAGATTTTGATTTGATGTTATGTCCTCTCCAAAGGCAAGGTTACCAAGAGGATACTACCAGTAATGAATATTCCTAGCCCAAAATATTCTTCATCTTCCTAACAAAAAATGAAGTAGTTTTGATTATCTTGTATTACTATGTATATACCACCTGAATTAACTCTCTTTCCTTTCTTCTACATTTACTACCCTTCATCTTCTTTTAACTTTCAAGCTCTATATCTTCAAACCTGAAACATGAAAAATTATTCTCTTTTAATCCTTTGTTAGGGAAACTTCCACACCATTATTATCTTCATCCATAGGTATTTGGACAACTCCTCCTACACGCACCATAAGAGAAGGAACTCAACCAAATGAGCTTCAAAATGTTAATCAAACTTGCCTAGTTTGTATTGTTGTACTAACCGCCAATTTTTCTGAACTATCAGGTAAATCCCTTACCCTTCTTAAAGATTTGTTTCTCAAGTATCTTACTCACTCTTCTGACTCTTCTGTTTCTTAGTCTTCAAATACCTTAGTGACATCCTCAGTTTTTCCTTCCCCTCTTTCATCTTCGACAAATCAATCGGTTCCTTCACCCCTTCGTAATCATCCTCCTTCATTCAATATATTTGATCCTTTTCATTTAACTTGGATACTCTTCTTTTAATTAACGTTATTGAAAATCAATTTGAGCATTTTTGAATGATATACTATCCTCAATATATCGAGGCACTTTATGCTTGCATATGCTTTTCCTAACACACATTCATAAGAGAATTTCTCCAAGCCTATTATCGAAGCCCTACTAAATTTATCCCCAATGCTTGGAGAATAATGATAGAATTTCTATATGGTTGATACTTATTGGAAGTCAAACCAACAATGGATTTTTTCAGGAAAATTTTCAAAATTTTAAGCCATCCATTAGCCCTAGGCTTATACTCCTTTGATACCAAAGGTGAGAATAAATTCATTGAGGAGTCTTAGTCTTTTGTAAAATAGTGGAATTCCTAGTATTTCTTCATCCTTCTAGACTCTGAGCGGAACCTATCTAAATGGGTTCAACTTACTCCTAACATCAAAGAGTGTCCATTTTTCCCTCTAGACTTATAACCCTATATAGAAAACTTTGTGTAAGAAGGGCACACTGTAACTAACACTAATGTAATGAATTGTCCTATCATCCTCAAGATGATAATGTTGATTTTGGTTAGTAACTTGTTCTCCTTTCATCATTTTCATTCATTCATTAATTTAACCAATATATCGACTAATGGAATTATTTTACTTTTTCACATATAGTGGAATGCATTGAAGGCTAGCCAATAGTGTTCCCCATTTACCTTATACAAGGGCATAAGAAAGCCCACTATTTATATTCCTAATGGAGCATTTGTTACTAGAGAAACCAAATGAAAGGTATTTATATATTCTAAAGATATGTGACTACCATGTATGTTTGTAATCGTGTTCTAAGGTTCCTTTTTCTAAGTTATGTAATGCCCAAAATTTTAGCTAACCCTAATCCCAAGTAATTAATATTATAACCTAATTCTAATCTCGGGAAAATAATAATTTTATCTTACCTTAACTCCCTAATCCTAAATATTAGCTTAACCCTAATTTTTATTTCAGATTAATAATATCTTTTCTAACCTAAAATTAATCTCGGGTAATCATTAAATTAATTATCCTAATACCCTAACCTAATTTATTTTAACCTAAACCTAAATCTAAACCTTCCTTCTTCTTTTCCCTTTTTATTTTATTCTCCCTACCTTCTTTTATTTCACTTTATTCTCCCTTATGGATCACCTCTCCTCACTTCACATGACCTTTCTTCTTCTCTTCTCTTCTTATTGCACACACATTCCCTACCAAGCCTAGCCCTACCCCCATCAACTCACCCTTCCTTATTTCTATGGTTAGGGGTTAAAATTCTTGCCCGATCACCTCACCCCTCCTCTCCGTGCATGTGTGTATATAAGGAAAATTTAATGCCAACATCTACCCCCATATCCGTGTATTTTTTTAGTTGAAATATTGAACACCAAAAGCATATTCATCCCTTCCTACTTTTCCCCTCCTAGCCATCGCAAAAACCACCTAAGATCGCCCTCGCTAGTGAGCCCAACCAAGGTATCAACACTTCCACCAACAACATTTTTCATTACCTCACCCCTAGAATTGGCCACCTTTACCATTAAATCCCCAAGAATCAGACAAAATCACCACAACCTGCCCCCAAGCATGGGAAAACCCACCTTTTCTACCCCCTTCACCTTTCCATCACATTAATCCCTCCTTAATTATATAATTTAAACTCTAATAATGTTTTTTTAATTTTATGACGTGATGCTTAGGAGATCTAAGAATAGATGGGTTATGATAAGTGTTCTTAGAGGCTAGAGCTTTTTTCATACGGATACTTGTCGATGTTTTAGGGTTTTTGTGTTAAATGCTTGCACGGATATGTGTATTATCATAATATTGTTATTTTATGGTTAAATTTATGATGTTAATTATATGATATGGTAATATGGGTTATGTGATAGAAAGATAGTGTGAATAACGTAAGATGTGTTAATATGACGTTATTAAGTTGATTTGTATTTTTATGGATAAGTGTAATTTGTGGAAGTGTAGTATGCACCTAATAGAGTATGATAAGTGGGAAATAATTATATTTAATATATATGATGATAAATGGAGTATTTGGAAATAAAGATATTGAGGATATAAGACTTTTATAAAATAAGGACTTTTAGCTATCTATTAGGGTATTTTGGTCAATATGGACTAATATTAGACTTTCGATATTATAACATGTTTGGAGTATTAAAATATGATAATAATATGATGTGGAGTTATTAGAATAATTATAAATGTCATAAGTTCTCCAAAATGAGGGAAATACCAGAATTGGGAATATAACCTTAAATGGCAATCTTATTATTATATGTGTAAAACGTTAGAGTTAGACAATGAATATTGGATATGTTGTTAATATTGGAATTATATGGATTTATATCAAATTTGGCAATTTTATGAGCCTTATGGGATAATTTATGACTTACCAATAAAATTAGGGTTTTGAGAGCTTTATGAATAGTAATTTTTGAGATAGAGATATTATTGCATGTATAAGATGTGGGCTTTATACCTTGGATTTTTAATATGTTATTAATAATAATATTTGAAAAAGATATAATAAATTTGATGCGTAAATAACCAATAAGAGATAAGTTTTTCCTAAATTGTGAATTTAAGGTTTTTGGGGAAAATGAGCATCTTAACCTTTGAGACAGTCTTGTTATCCGTATGTTGGTGTATTCCTTGCCTTAAATAGGTTTTATACTCATAAAATCAATTGACGTGAAACACATGTGCGTCGGGCTAAGGTGATGTTTTCATAACTATTTCATTGGATGATAATAGTGGTTCAAGAGCGTGTTGCCCTAAGAATATGATGTTTTTAGATCCATTCAACCAGATGATAATAGTGGCTCAAATCTATTATCCCTATGAAGGTGGTTCAGCCCATTCCATTAGATTAAGAATAGTGGGGCCCATGCTCATCGTGAATACGAATATGAATTGAGTAACCTAATGCATAAGAAACTAATGATTTAGAGTTAAAGAGTATGTGAGTCAAGACCAAGGTGATGTTTTTATATTTATTCCTAGACCAAGGTGATGTTTTCATATCTATTCCACTAGATGATAACAATAGATCTAGAGCATTCTACCCTGAGAAAGTGGTGTTTTCAGATCTGTTCAACCTAATGATAATAGTGGCTCTGGTGTATTGTGTAACACCCCCAAAATTCACTACTAGTTTTTTTAAAAGTATAAGCGGAAGAAAAAATGGTAAATTTCGAGGATGCTACTGCAACACTTCTTACTAGACTAGTTTTCCTCCATCATTCCGATACCAAGTGTTAAGGAGGCTGAAAATGTACTTTACACAATCAAATTTACATTCATAAAGTAGAGCAACGCAATAATTAAATTAGAAGAATTACCATCAACTAATTGCGGTTACATAATAAAATTATTGAAATAAGAAGCATAAGAGTTTTAAGGAAAAACACTAAAATCTTCCTCGATAGTCATACACTCTTAAACTGAGAGTAAATCTTGAATAGCGCTTGCGAGCCAACTTACAAAGGCCACTATCCATTGAATATGCAGGGGCCCAAGAAAGGAACCCTTTAGTATTATATTATTGAGTAACCTTATATACAAGACTAATATGTAGGGCCCATATGCAACACATCAAACACATGAACATGAGATTCCACATATATAACTGAAATGCAATAATCATACAAATGGCTGCATATATCAAGATTATATGTCACAAAGGCTCATCCACGTACATGTAATAGAAGTAACCAAGGGAGCATCCAAGAAATATTCTTTTTAGTATATTTAAATAGCCAACAACATACTCAACCATGCATACCACCACTGAACTCAAAAGTAGGCCCATCAACACAACACTATACACCAACCCATCCAGGTAAGCACCAATGTTGCTACTATATCACATCAATAGATCATAATAGTTCTTTTATTTGTATTTATACTCAAGCCATTAATTTAAATATCAATCATCTCTCGAAGTATATCCATGTAGGTTTGGAGGTCCCACTATTATAACTGGTGGATTGGTACATATAATATAACCTAGGACAGAACTCTCCTGACCACTATTATAACCGGTGGACTGGTACATATGATATAATCCAACTATTATAACTAGTGGACCTATACATATGATATAGTCTAAAGTAGAGTGCTCCTAACCACTATTATAACCAATGGGCCAGTGCATATATTACACATGGTCCTTACCTATGTGGTGTTCCACTGTAAGTGATTAGTGTCCTTACATTTAATTATTAGACAACTTCAATTTTATTTACTCGAGGGGGAGATTATAAACCTCAAGATACAAAGGTACATATGTCATACTAGAGCATAAGAGTAGCATAGTATCCTACTAACTATCAACCTAGGGACGCAAATGTACCTTGGTCACACTAGTGCACGAAGAGAGAGAATACCCTACTGATAAAGATACATAATCCATAAGTATGCATACCCCCTAATTAGGCCCGTAGAGATAAATAGAATAAGATGTAGGGCCTAGCTTGGGCACTAAGGCACACCAGCAAAATATAGAACATTAATCTCTAGGTCTTTTACTTTAAGTATCAGTATCTTAATTAAGGTGACTATAAGAAATACATTAATCTCATACTTAAACTTTTTTATTTGTTTCCATTGTTATAAAGTAGTTAGTATAAGGATTATTGTCAATGCAAACTTAAGTAGTCTACTAAGGCCATCCTAAGCTCTAATACTCATACTTAGGCACCTTAGTTCAAAATTACCAAATTACCCTTAAGGCTAAGGCTACCTCTTTAGCATCCACTTCCATCACATAATTCATTTTTTTATTTATTAACATGTCATAATAGAGTATCGCTCTATAATTATACTATTGATTATAAAGTTAAGCTACCCAACACACCAAATGATTACGTTACACATCAAACCCTAACATGCACTTCTAAGACAACCAACACATATTCTCATTATTAATCTACAATTAATGCACTTCCTGCATGTTTATGAAAATGACATTATAACACGCCCTAATTTACCAAGTTACCCTAAACCATGAATACTCCTTATGATACACTCCAAATTACCAAAATACCCTTCGGCCTTATAATGTAACACCCTGAGTCGATATGACCACGTGGGGCTACCTTGGAGCGCATTCGGATTGATTGATTGACCCCACAGATTAACACGAGTCCTTTTAGCGCGCTTTATCCTCACTCACGCACTTCCCGAGAAGTTTTTAGAAAATTTCCAAAACTTCCTAGGAGGGTCACCCATCCTAAAATTGCTCCATAACCAGCATGCTTAAATGTGGAGTTCTTTAGGATGGAATCACCAAAAGGATGGTATACCATGTTGATATGAGTAGCTAAATCAATCCTTATAACACTCCGCTCAATTTGGGGTATTACATTCACCCCTACTCAAAGAACGCAACATCCTCGTTGCACCTCAACCATTAATTGTCTCAATACAGTTTATTCCAAGAATCGTCTCACTAGGTGGCTGACTGGCTCATCTATGTTCAGTTCACGGTCGCAGTTTCGCTCTGATACCATTTGTAACACCCCTAGTCGATATGACCACACGGGGCTACCTTGTAGCGCATTCGGATTGATCGGTTGACCCCACAATTCAACACGAGTCCTTTTAGTGCACTTTGTCCTCACTTACACACCTCCCGAGAAGTTTTTAGAACTTTTCCGAAACTTCCTAGGAGGGTTACCCATCCTAAAATTTCTCCACAACCGCATGCGTAACTGTAGAGTTCTTTAGGATGGAATCACCAAAAGGATGGTATACCATGTTGATATGAGTAGCCAAATCAATCCTTATAACATTCCTCTCAATTTGGGGTATCACATATAATGTTCATGATCATGCTTGAACAGGTGACACTAAGGTCATAACCCCTTTTATCGTATGTATCATTAATTTATTCCTTTCATGCGTGTTTATTAGACCAACCACAATTTTACATGCATAATTAACAAAATACCACTATACCATATTTTATTGAATATCATGCTCAAATAGTAATACTAAGATAATAAGCCCTTATTATCACATCTAACATCAATTTATACTTACCACACATGTTCATTTAACTAATCACCATTTTATATGAAAAATTACCAAGATACCCCTAGGTAATATTTTATTGAATATTATGCTCAAGTGACACTAGGACAATAAACCATTATTATCATGTTTAACATCATTATATGCCTACCATGCATGTTTGCTAGACTAACTACCATATTATAAGTAAAATTACCAAAATGCCCCTACATCTTTTAATATTAATAATCATACCCGACATGCACCACTACCACTATAAACCTCTATTATCACACTTAGCACCAATTACTACTTATCATGCATGCTTATTAAATTAACTCCCATTACACATGCCAAATTACTAAAATTTCTCTAAGCCATAGAATATTGATATTCATGCCCAACATGCATTATTAACACCAATAAAACCCTTATTATTATTCTTATCACTAATTATTACTTACCATACATATTTATTTAGGTCACTCCAATTGAACATGTAAAATTACTAAAATGCCCCTAAAGCATAAAATATCATTTTTCATTATGGAACATGTATTTTTAATGCCATAAACCCCTATCATCATTTTCAACATCACATAACACTTAGCATGTATTTTTATTAAGATAATCAATAACATACATTAAATTTTACAAAGTACCCCTAGGCCATAATATTTATATTTCTACTAACACTTATATTTATACTCCAACAAACTCCCATATCCATTCTTAACATCACACATAACACATTAGGCATCCCATTTAGGTTTAACATCATGATGAGTCTAAATAACCAAATTGCCCCTAGGGCTTATATTTGTAATATTTTCACTACAATGTCCATACTCACTTATCATAGCATGTATATACATATAACACTCATCATCAACATCAACCCCTTTTTCTTAGTCACCTTTTCACACATATCACACCATATACAAGATAACATAATAATCATGAGATTGATAGTAACACATCATATTTACATAAATCACATACCAAAAACCCTAATGTGCTAACATATGATAATCTTAGTGGGGTATAAAAGTTACCTTATTTCTAGTAAAAACCAAACTTAATCGGTATCATAGTTTAATATGCTTAAGCTTTGTTTAGTAAAATTTTGTAAGTAAAATAATGTGACAAGTAACATATCATTATTAGATAAGTAAAAGAAGGATTTTTATTAAAAATAATTATTAAATATAATACTACCAAACTATATTTTACCTCAATATTAGCTAAAACACTGAAAAGAAGAATTTTCATTAAAAATCCTATGCAGGATGAACATGCAAAGGTTGTAAGAGTGAGGGGAATGGAAAGTCCAAGAAGGGGGCTCAGGTAAGAGGGTTGAGGGAGGTGGCAGAGAGGAGTTGGTGGTGGTTATTAGGTGTAAGGGTGAGGTAGGGTGTAGGTGGTGGTTGGAGGTTAAAGTGTGGCAGCTCAGGGGTGGTGGATATAGAAGTAGTAGCTGTAGAAAGAAGATGCAAAGAAGATAGGGAGAAGGGGAAGAAAGGAGAAGAGAAATGGGAGATGCGGGGTGGTTTTGCCAAGGTGAGGTAGAGGGATGTTGGGGTGGTGTTAGGTGGCTGAGGGGAGCCTTCAGCTATGGTAGAAGAGGGGAGAATGGTGGCTATAGGTCATGATGGAGGGGTATTCGAGGGGAGAATGAGGGAAACAGGAGGGGAGTAGACTATAAGATGGCATGTGGTGGCTGCCTAGGGTGGTGTAGGGAGGAGGTATAGTGTAGGAGAGGGCGGTATAGTGGTTGGTTAGGTGGTGGAGACTACAGAGAGGGCTCGTGAAAGAAAATTTGGGGAGAAAGAGGGAGAGAAAAGGAAAGAGAGAATTAGCAGGAGAGGGGAGAGCTCAAAGGATAAAATCGAAAAAGATGAAGAAGTGAAGGAGAAGAAAAAGAAGAGGAGGGGAGAAGGAGAGAGAGGCATGTGGTGTAGGAGGTTAGGTGGTGTAGGGGGCATTGCAAGCATGCTGGCATGGAAGAATTAGGGAGCAAGGATAAGGGTAGAGAAGGCATGCGAGGGAGGAGGGGACTAGAAGATGTAGGGCCAAAAATGGAAAGAAACGGATGGGTAGAGGGGCCTAGAGGCTGGCAGTGCACGATTGTAGGTGGAATAGGGAGAAAAGGGGTGTGCGACCATGTAGGGGGCGTGTTTGGCTCAGCATGTAGGCAAGGAGAAGAAGGAAGTAGAAAAGGAGAAGGGCCAAGGGAGAGGAAGGAAAATGAGGTGAGGCGGGAAGGCTAACCCACACAAGATGAGAAGAAAAAAAAGAAGATGAGGAGGTGGGCTAGCCCAAAGGGGAAATGAGAGGAAAAGAATGAAAAAAAGAGAAGGGCTTAGGCTGGCTTGGATGGGAGAGGAAAGAAAGAAAGGAGGAAGAAGGCCCGACCTGGTGGGAGAAGGAAGAAAGAAAAGAATAAGAGGATTGGGCTGACCTAAAGAAAAAGGAAGAAAGGAAAGAAAGAAAAGGAAAAAGAGAAATAAGGAAGGAAAAAAATGAAAAATGAAAATAGAAAAATATGAAAAAAGAAAAAGAAAATTATTTTTAAAGTTTGGATTAGAAATTAAGCTAAATTTTGCTAGTATTATTTTCCAAAACTTAAGGTATTAATTTATGAAAATAATTTTGGTAACATTATTGGTTTGGGGGTTTATTTAAATAAAAAGAGTAAGATAAAACAATAAAAATAATTATATTAATTAATTAAACAAATCTATATATTTTTATAAATCAAAGGTCCACACAATAATTAAATTAATAATTTAAGATTAAATTATTCCAAATAAAGGTTAAATATTAAATTTTTGGTTTAAAAATTTATGATGCTACATATTATCTCTAAGAAGATGATTCAGACCTTTCCATTGGTTCAAGAATAGTGGGGTGCTTAAACGGAACATAAATAAAAGAATGAAAATAGTTATATCTAATAAAGAGGCTTGGATCACTACTTACCTTATGAGAAATTTCATAAATTACATGTGTACTTATCATCTATTATGAGTGTTTGTAATTATTTGTATCCCTGATCAGATAGTATTCTTACCATTTTTAGTACGTAGCTTACTAACCATCATTTTTATGGGTGCTACTTATTCCCATGAGTAGAAGACCCTGATGCTTTTATGTAGGTCTTTGAGGAAAAGTTGGATGAGTTTGTTGCTTTTGATGCTTTGTGTGGGGAGGAGTGACTTTTATCTATACTGGGTATTTGGTTAAAGAGTTATGTTATCCGGATTATGTTTTTATCTAAATACCTTTTTGGTCTCTTTGATCTATGTTATCCCTTCATTTGCTTTTTATTATTATAACTCAGAGTAAATCTCCAAACTTGTATTTGTATTTATAAAACCTTATCTTATTTTACTATGAATGGTTTTAGCCTTGTGATTGGTGTAAGGATGGTTTAGTAAACCACACTTATATTAATTACGATAGTAACATACAATATTTTGATTATATGCTTCCATTGTATATTGAAAATTTTCAATGGAATAATTTTAAGGGTATTACATGTTCAGGAAGCTAAAAAGACTATAAAGTCGAATGTTGAGAAGCCAAAGAAGAAGTCAAAATTAAATAATTTTAGTAATACTTTTTATTTTGCCACAGATGCCAATTATTAACATAATCTTTAGTCCGTCAAATTTCATCCCAAAACATGTTTTATGTATTTATTTCTTGTCCCTGTGTAGTTACTTATTATTCATAATTCATTTACCCTTATCATGATGGATCCCCACCAAAGGCAATATCTAAAGTGTTGAAGAAGAGAAAGAGGAGGAGGAGGAGGAGGAAGGAGAAGAAGTATTGAAAGAAAAGATTCACTTAGGAAGCAACAAAAATTTGTCTTTGGTAATAATGTATGGTGATATAGGTAATTTTCCAAACTAGTTCTATGGGGCCATGGATTATCTACCTAGAGGACAAGAGTCAACAAAAAGCTTTTGGAAGCATTAAAATTTATCTCAAATAGGTCTTAGATTGGTAGTCCATATCAACTCCCTATAAGTCTTGTCACCCTACACATAATAGAGGTAATCTCGTATGCTCGAGCACACAATTCTCTCTTCCTCATCCCTTACTCTCTCTCTCTCTCTCTCTCTATATATATATATATATATATATATATATATATAACGTGTTTTACTTATTTGTTCAGGATTACGACCCTAATAGTTGGGGCACAAGAAAATAATTTATGTCAGGTATCTGTAGGTACCTTGAAAGGATCAACATTAAGATGGTTTTGAAAACTCAAAGGCGAGTCAGTAAATTCCTTTTTCCTAGCTTATGAGTGCTTTCGTTGAGAAATTTGATGCATGTGGACAACCTAAAAAAACACTCCCCCTCTTTAATGTTATTATCCTAGAGGCTAATTGAATTTGTTTAATCATTTTTGAATATTTTCGATGTGGAGGTCTAAAAAATTGATGAGTTGGACAATGACATTCCCAAATCTCCCCTTCTTATAGGCTAAGATGACTAAGAGTTGGTTGAGAATTTATATTTGGCCAATCACAAATCCCTCTTTTATTTAAGAAAGGACATAAAAGAGAGGATAGATGTTAAGGAAATGAGCAAGGTGATATATCTAGTGTGAAGAAAAGTATATAAGCTCTTAATGCCGAGACATAGACGAGAAGAGGAAATATATAGGCCAAAGGGGGACCATTTGGGTTTAAAGTTGATAGTATAACCATCTACTCAATGACCTCATATTGCTAGATTTAACAAATATACACCATTAGTGGCCAACGTCGAAGGTATATACAATGTGAAAAATGGTTGATAGACATTCCCAAGGAAATTTCCCATAAAAGTTGACAAGAATCATATAAGCCTTAATAAGTCGTATGCCTATCATAAGAAGTATAGGATAATACTAATTAGTGCTGGTTATTAAAGAATGTGATTGAAGATTTGGCTCACAATGGCCATTTAAAGCATTATGCACAAACATATTTATTAAGATAAGAGATAAGGGAAACCCATCAATTTCCCCCACCATCTCAAATTAATGAACATTAGGAGATTACACACACTACTGTGGATAGATTCCTTATATGAAGCAAGCGTTGTAACCCTAGGAGAATTCATTAGAGAAGCTGAATTCTATGAGACAAAAAAAAAGAGTAAGAACAAAATGAGTCGGAAGTTATATTTAAAGGAAATGATGAAGGGATGATTACAGTCAAGCATCATGATGAACCCTTGGTAATCGAATTACAATTTAGAAATTGTGTAATAAATAGGGTGCTCATAGATAGAGGTAGTTTTGTAGATGTCATCTTTAAAGAAGCTTATAAGAAACTAGAACTGCTAGAAAAATTCTTGATAAATAAGAATGTACCATTAGTGGGATTCATGAGCAACATCATAAAATCTAGGGGAATAGTGAATCTCACTTTGACAATTGGTAAACTGGGGCAATAAAGAGTATAAAAATGGACTTCATGGTAATTGTTTTTCAATTGGCATACAATATGATACTAGGGTGACCTTCCCGTAACAAACTCCAAGGAAGCATTTTTATGGTTGGACTATTAATGAGATTTCCTTTAATTGTTGATGGCAGATGATCGAGGTGACTAGAGGACATTACACCAATGTTATGCTATTAAAGTACGTGCCACCCTAGGATAGTCAAAGAATAAAAAACTATGAGAAAACATTGTGCTAGAAGATCTAAATACCTTTAGGGAAGGCATCTAGGTAGCTACAAAATTAAAAGAAAAGTAGTTGGGGATGGAGAACATAAGGTGATGATAGGAAAAGACGTTAGTGAAGTTAATAACGAGGAACTACTAGATTTTCTTTAAAGCAAAAAAGAGACCTTTGCTTAGAAGGTGTCCAATGTAGATAGAATCCATCCTAAAATCATTGAGCATCGATTAAATAAAAGTAGGGATTCAAACTATATAACAAAATAAGAGAGCTAATAGATTTGAAAACATAAAGCAATTAGAGAGGATGTGGAACATTTCTCTCTTAAAGATGTATTTGAAAGGTGAAATATTTAGATTGGATAGCTAATCTATTTATGGTGAAAAAGTCCAATAGGAAATGGAGAATATGTGTCAACTTGAATAGAGCTTATCTTAAGGATGGTTACCCACTCCCTATATAGACCAATTGGATGACTTAACAACCAGGTAAGGAAGACTAAGTTATGTGAATGCTTTCTTTCAATATCATCAAATCAAACTTGATCAGGTTGATTAGGTGAAGACTAACTTTATCAGGCATGACAAAATTTAATGTTATAAATTAATGCCATTTGGACTAAAGAATGGTGAGATAACTTCTCAAAGTATGGTAAATATAATATTTCAAGGGGAGAATGGAAAGGACATAGAATCTTATATAGATGAAACGATTGTGAAAAAAAATAGGGAAACTCACATACATCATCTCTAGTCTATATTTGTACTATGAGAAGATATCAAATGAAATTAAATCTCACTAAATGCACGTTTGATGTTTGCATCAATAAATTATTGGGATTCATGGTATATAATAAGGCCATCGATATAAATCTAAAAAAGGTTGTTGAAGTCTTGGATATGTAGCGTCTAATAGTAAAAAGGGATATTTAATATTTGATGGGAAATTGACTACATTAAATAGGTTATTGTCTAGAGGATTAGATAAAAGTTCTCCCTTTTTCAAGCTTCTATGAGCAAAGGGTAATTTCTAATTGAAGAATTATTGTTAAAAAGCATTCAGTGATCTCAAAGACCACTTATTTGAATTGCCAACCCTAACTACCCTAATAGAGGAAGAGAAGTTGATCCTATACCCCATGGCATTGATATCAATGATTTACTATGTTCTTGTTAAGGATGATACTAGGGTCAGAGAAAAAAAACCCATCCTTTATACTACCAAGGTACTCATTGATTGATGTTAATTTTCTCTCATCTCCCTATTCAACCTATCTAGCTATTAAATAAACCCTAAACACCTCTATCCTCCTCCATGGCTCACAAGAGGACCGCTATAGCTGTGGCCAAGAAGAAGAAAATGACATTGGGGAGTTTGAATAAGTCTATTAGTATTAGAGTTTTGTTGTCTGATATTGGAAGGGTTGAAGGGGTTGTCGAGGGTTTGGACTTAGTTTCAAGGCAGGATGTCGGTGCATGCATTGAACATGAAAGTGCGGACGTTGACCGCAATCCCTCAAATAAGGTTGAATCTTCGACTAATATAGGGTTGGCGAGGGTCCAGGGATGGACAAAGGGCCTATCAATGTTCCTGTTTTGGTTAAAAATTATTGTTTTAGGGATAAAGTAAGGCGTGAACCTCATGACGATTCGTTGGCTCAACCGGTATCCTAGAAGGATAAGGTTTTAGGTAACAGGATTCCAACCAGAGGATCAAACCTGTGCTACATGCCACCAGTGATTGCTGGAGACAAAATCCAAGTTACATTGCAGAAGGATAAGGTTGATCAAAACTATAAGGATTGGCAATGGGCGATCGTGGGTAATATCATTGGTTTCAGACCTTCTTTGGGTCAAATGATTGGCTATGTCAAAAGAAACTGGTCTTGTGTGAAAGAACCAAAGGTGTTGCTGCATGATCAAGGTTTTGTTGTGTTCAAGTTTGATTCGAAGGAGAATAGGGATTAGGTCTTGTCCAAACCCTTTTAGTCATTCTTTAATCGACCATTCATTCTAAAAGAGTGGCATAGAAGGTTTCAGTTTACTAAGGAGAAATATCAACTCATACCATTATGGGTGAAGTTAATGAATCTGCCTTTGGACTATTAGGATGTTGATTCTTTGAGTCTAATAGGCAGTGCTATGGGTTGACCTTTATTTTTGGATCGTATCACCTCCATGGGAGAAAGAATTTCCTATGTACGTATGCTAGTTGAGGTGGATGTCTTGAAAAAACTTGTGGAGTCAGTGGAGCTTGTGGATCTTGAGGGTGAAATTTTATCCTAGAAGATTTTGTATGAATGGAAACCTGCTTTCTATGAGTTGTGTCATGAAGCAAGTCATTTTTCAGAGAAATGCAAGAAGGCCTCATATGCCCATTTTCATCCTGTAGGTCCTTCTAAACAGGCTGAGGGGCAATTCAATACTAGTCAGGGAGTTAAGCAGTGGAGGAAAGCTCAAAAGGAGGTGACAGTGTCTCAAAAGCAGTGGAGAAGGCAGTGCTAGTGAGTTTAAGGGCTATAGAGAACAAGTTAGGGGTTGGTAAGATTTTAGGGAATTGCATTAGGGAGGGATGCTCTAAGTATCTAGTTAGTGAGACTAGGTTCCAAAGGAGCTCTCTGAAAGGAAAAGAAAAAATGGCTGCTGAAAGATTAGGTAATAGATTTGAGTGTTTGGGTGGAGCTGATGTTGAAGATATCCTACAAGCAATGGTTTCAAAGGACAATGGAGTTTTGCTATTGGGAGAGTCTAATCCTCCACATTCTTCCCTGGATCTTGATAATGTTAGGAGATTGGAATGTAAGGGTCTTGAATAAAGCCTACAAGCAGAGGGAGTTAAAGCACTGGTTATCAGTGCATAAACTATCTTTTATTGGGCTGCTTGAAACAAGGGTGAAGTGTAGTAAAGCAGATAGTATTCGTGCAAGACTTGGTTAGCAGTAGGATAGATTTGATAACTATGCTTCTCATTCTAATGGGAGGATTTGGTGTATTTAGGATAAAGATGTTTGGGATGTATAGGTTCTTGCAAGCAGTGAGCAAACTATACATGTCTTTGTTGCTGCTGTTCATTCTAACTTGTCCTTTTATGCAACTTTAGTCTATAGATTTAAATCAGGGGTGAGTAGAAAGTCTCTATGGAACTAGCTGGATGAACATAAGGTAGAGGATGAGCCTTGGATAGTGCTGGGGGATTTTAATGTGGTGTTGCAGCCTACTGAGAAGTTCCAGGGTAATGTTATCAATGTCAATGATGTCAAAAAAGCTAGAGATTGTTGTAATTCCATTTTAATTCATGATTTAGCTTTCTCTGTTTTGAAAATTACTTGGTCTAATAGAAGTTTGGGAGATAATTTGATTATGGCTAAGTTAGACAGGGTAATGGTTAACTTAGTTAGGTCTTCTACGTTTCCCTTTTCTTATGCTTAGTTTCTAGAAACCCTTTTTTCTAATAATAGCCCTATTGTGATCAATCTGGCTGATAGGAGGCCTCAGTGCAGGAGGCAGTTTAAATTCTATGATATGTGGACTTTGGATCCTGATTTTCTTCCCTTGGTGGCTAATATATGGAGACAATCTTCAGCTGGATCTATTCATAAGAGTTTTAAAGCCAAGCTATAGGAAATTAAAACTAAGTTGAGTTCTTTCAACATAGACAAGTTTGGAGGCATTTCTTACAGGGTGTAGGAGGCAAGAATAAGGCTGAGAAGGATTTAAGAATTGCTAGCTCAACAACCTTAGAACGTATCATTGTAGGAAGAGGAGAAATTAAGCCTTAAGCAACATGAGTATTTTGCAAGATGTGAAGAGAGTTTTTTGAACCATAAATTAGGCACTAAATGGTTGAATTTGGGGGACTCCAACTCCCATTTCTTTTTCTCTATAATGAAAGCTAGACAGAAGTAGAATGTCATAAGTAAAATAAAGATATGAGATGGCCAATGGTGTTCAGAGATTGATGGAATATCTAAGGCATTTGTTTCTTTCTATTCTGATCTATTAGGAAATGGGAGCCATACCTCAGGGAGTGTCTCAGAGGAGGTTTTATAGTAGGGACCTACCTTGGCTGTGGAGCATCAGCAGGATTTGCTCATACCCATTTATTTGCTGGAAGGTAAAGAGGCTCTTTGGTCTATAGGACAATACAAAGCTCCAAGACCTGATGGTTTTACTACAAGGTTTTATAAGGCTTCCTAGAATGTGCTGGGAGATGATTTATGGTTGTTGGTAAGGAAGGTTTTTCTCACTGCTACAGTTCCTTCTTTTTTAGGACATAAAAAGTTGGTACTTATTCTAAAATTAGAGAATGCACATGGGGTTGCTGATTTTAGACCAATAGCATGCTACAATGTGGTGTATAAGGTCTTGGTAAAAGTTTTAGTAGGTAGATTGCAAAAATTCTTACCAGATATTATTCATTCATCCTACGTTGGCTTTATTAAAGGGAGAAGAATTGGAGATAATGTTTTATTAGCCCATGAGTTACTACATATGTATAACAGGAAGCATATATCCCCAAGATGCCTGATTAAGGTGGATATGAGGAAGGCTTATGACTCAGTAAACTGGAAATTTTTAGAGAATGTGATGCTTGGTATGCACTTCCCTCAGCATATAGTAATGCTACTAATGGCCTGTGTTTCATTTGTTTCTTATTCTTTATGTATCAATAATTTCATACAAATTCCTTTCAAAGGGAAAAATAGGCTAAGGCAAGGGGATCCATTATCCCCATATTTTTTTGTCACAGTAATGGAATATCTCAATAGGATGTTTCAGACATTTTGGTTAAAGGAGGAGTTCCAGGGACATCCTAAAAGTAAGAAATTGAAGCTTATAAAACTAGCTTTTGTAGATGACCTATTGGTTTTCAGTAAAGCTGATTTAGCATCTATGATGGCCATAAGAGGAATTTTAACTGACTTCTCTGTTGCTTCAAGGCTTCATATTAGCCTAGAGAAGAGTAGTGTGTTTGTTGGTGGTGCGGGCTAGGTTTTGAAGAGCTCAATTCTTTCTCATTTGTAGTTTCAGGAGGGGAGATTTCCTTTCAAATATTTAGGGGTCCGTTTGGATGCCTCTAAATTAAAATCAGCAGATATGATGGTTTTGGTACATAAAATTTCAAGCAGGCTGCATCATTGGGCTAATAAGTTGTTATCCTATGTAGGCAGATTACAATTGTTGAAATCAATCATTTTTGGCATTACTAATTATTGGAGCCAATTATTTCTTCTACCTAAGATGATTTTGCATAAATTTGTGGGGTTATACAGGGCTTTTCTTTGGTCAGGGAAGGTATCTCAATCTAAGAGAGCTTTAGTAGCATAGAAGGTGGTCTGTTTGCCTAAGAAGGAAGGGGATTAGGTATTCAAGACTTTTATACCTAGAATGTTGCAGCTGTGGGGAAGCTTTTATGGAAGCTATGTTATAAGAAATATGCATTATGGATTAAATGGGTTCATTCCTATTTCATTATAAGACAGGCAGTTGAATCTTGTCACCTTCTTTGCACAAATTCTGGGCTGCCGAAGAATATTTTTAGCTTAAGACCTTGTCAACTCCCAATTTTCCAGCATTGGCAGAGGAATCTTGTCTACCAAATTGGAAAGGTGTATGATTCAATTAGGTATTCATCTCCTAAAGTAGGGTGGTGGAAAGCTATTTGGTATAACCCAGCAGCTCCAAAACACAAGTTCATTTTCTGGTTGGCTGCTCATTCAAGGCTTCCTAAAAAGTATAACCTAATCAAATTTGTTCCATCCATCAATCTTCAATGCAGTTTCTGTTCTCAATAGGAGAGTACTAATCATTTATTCTACCATTTTCCTATGGTGAATAAGGTATGGTCTACTATAAGCAAGGCTTGCAAGGAAAGGAAGAGACATAGATCATGGCAGGATTTGCTGAGATCTATCTCCAAAGTAAGGTGTAGAGGTGCAACAAAGGCTCAATTTTATTCTTATTTTTATGCTGCAGCTTTCTATGAAGTATGGAAAGCTAGGAATGTTGTTATTTTCTCAAATATTGCTTGGGACTTGAAAAGGGTAGCTCATCGTATTTCTTTGATCATATATTCTATATGTACTCATCCTAGTAGGAGTGATAAGTTTAGTGGTTTGTTGGGGATGGTAGATCAATTCAACAACCTGATTTGTAATTATTTTTGATGATATACAAGTAAAAGTTTGTGGAAAAAAAAAATATACTCATTGATGTTGAGCCTTGATATTACAACCTAGAGAAGATGGATTATTCCTTTCTAATCGCATCAAGGAAATTATAATCATATTTTGATTTTCACTCTATTGTGGTTTTAACCGATGTTCTTCTTGGGATTATTTTGCATAAAATTTGGAAGAATGATGGTATAGGTAACATAGTTAAGTAGATATGATATCCAATATTAACCTAGACCTACAATTAAAGGTTATTCTCTAGCTAATTTTATTGTTGGATGTTCATTTGAAGCCAAGCAAAGTCTGAAGTAAGTTTTAGGAGAACAAGGATAATGGACTTTTTATGTTGATAGCGCATCTAATAGCTTATGTGTTGGGGCTAGTGTTGACTAGATTCATCCAAATGGCATATTTGTTGAACATCCACTAAGATTCCATTTTGTTGCTCCTAACAATGAAGTTAATTGTAAAGCTGCTTTAGCTAAACTCATGATAGCTCATGGATTAAAGGCATATTAGATTAAAACATATAGTTTCTCAACACTAGTTTTAGGATAGTATAGCAAACAATATGATGTCAGAGAGCCCAAATAGGAAAAATATTGGGAAAGCTGGTTGAGGCAATGTAACACTTTTCTTCCATTAAAATAGAGTAAGTAGCACAATCACCTAATCAAGTGGCTAATGCTCAAGCCAAATGAGCCTTGGTCAATACATTTTCATCAACTATGATAGTAAAAAAAAAGAATATATGTAACACCCCAAAATTCACTACTTTTTTTTTAGAAAGGCGGAAGTAATTAAAATAGAAACTCTTAAATTAAAACCCATGAATTCTTGGGATGTTACCGCTACACTTAGTACCAGACCAGTTCTCTCCGACCGTTCCAGTACCAAGTGCTAAGGCTAAAGGAAATATTAATATTAAACTTAAACCAATAGTTCATATAAGAACTAGAAAGAACATATACAAAAATCAAATAGAAATTAGAGTGCGAAACCAAAATTCCTCGAAGGGAATAATCTTACAATCGATAAAATGTTCATTTAAAATACTCAATCGAGTAATAAATCATAAGAGGGTAATTCGATACACCAAAAATAACATAATGAAATAAAATCACGTGAAGAGGAAATACAACCACGAAACTCTTGAACTTTGAGTCAAAACACGCTCAACACTCAGCCCCAACTGATGTCTCGCCCACCTGCACAAATTCAGAATGGCAAACTGCTCGTGGGAATGAGCACCACCCATGAAAAGGGTGATCAGTACGCTACGTACTGAGTAAGGTAACCGAACACTAAGGCCAACACATAAGCACATAACATCATGCATAAGAATAAAAGATCATAAAGATCATCATCATATCATAATATCAACCAATCATTCAGGTACATACATAAAGGCCCAATAATAATCCAGATTAATTATTTAATTAATCTTTTATCGGAAGTCGATACACACCATGCCTTTTATCAAATCCATGTAAGTATAGGAACACCCGACTATTATTGCCGGTGGGTTGGTCACTTGTGGGACAAAGTCCACACCACTATTATTCGCCGATGGATCGGTCACTTGCGGGATAAAGTCCACACCACTATTCCTGACCGGTGGATCGGTCTGGTTCCTGCTCACATGGTGTTCCACTGTAAGTAATTAGTATCTTTTAAGCATTTGTAACACTAGTTTGTTTTTATTGACCTCGAGTCACCCCACTTATATTGCCGGTGGGCCGGAAATGCACAAGTACAAAGCCTGACCACTATTATTACCGGTGGATCAGTTACACATAGGACATCATGTCCTAACCACTATTATAACCGGTGGATCGGTCGCACATAGGGTAAAACCCTAACCACTATTCCTGACTGATGGATTGGTCTGGACTCGGCTCAATAATCTTCCACTTTAAAAGATTAGTGTCTTAAATATTTTATTCAAAGGCTTTCACCATGGACATGCACGAATCATAAATCATAAATTCCATATTTATCATCATCTTTAATCACCACATACACATGATAACACAAAAAACCCCAATCAGCCACACAAACCCTAATTAACCACAACAACCCATAGTTAATCATTCCAAACCCTAATTCAGTCTCCTTCGTACCCTTAATTTCCTCCACGTGCTATTTTTCATCCCAAGTGCTCAAACACCCAAACAACACTTACATTCCCTTCAATACATCCCAAATAAACTTTCCACACGTAAATTTCATACCCATGCAGACATTAATCTCCCTATGCAAACCTTCGAACCTTTTTCATGCAAACCCTAAAATTCCACGTGAAACCCTGAATTCAACCATGCAAATCCTAATACCGCCATTCAACCATCAATGCCACCATGTAAACCCTAATACCACCAAAACCCTAAATTCAATCCACAAAAAACCAAAGATTCACCCATACCAAACCTAAATTCAAACCATATAAAACCCAAAGATTTGTCCATACCAAACCCTTCATTCAATCCATACCAACCAAATATTCATCCTTACCAAACCCTAGATTCAAATCACATAAAACCGAAGATTCATCCTTACCTTACAATTGATTAGATTCTCCCACATAAAATCATAAATTAGAATCTCCCAAGCAAAACCATAAATTGGATTCCCCCAAACAAATCATAAATTAGATTCTCCCATATAATATCATAAATTACATTCTCCCAAATAACGTCACAAATTATATTTCACTCTTCCACACATGGGTCATTAAAATACTTAGGTCAACTTACATCCCTTGATCAACTTCTTTCCCCCATTATCCCTTTTCATCCTTTCTCTCACCCAAACCACACCAACATCCTCACATGCATGTCTCAACACACATATCATCACATATACAATATTACATCATATATAGTACTCATTCCATACAAAAACATACTTCAACTCCACACTATACCACATACGAAATAATTAATAATAATAAACATAGGATACATAACATGCGAAGTACATAATGCATATAGGCACACAAAAGGCCTTAGTAACACCTTTACCTAAAATGACACCGGTCTTGGAGCACGTTCCTACGCCTCCTTAGGGCTTTGACCAAATAATAACATACTAATAAAATAACCTTAACAAAATTCTAACTTTGCTAAAGACATAAAAATAATAGAGATATTATAAACCTTGATAATATAGGGTTAAAGACTTTACCCTAATAGTAATAATAATGCTACTAATATAATAATATCAAAGATAATAAAACTAATATTAATGAGAATATAAATAATAATAACAATAATAATAATAATAATAATCATAATAATAACAATAGTAATAACAATAATAACATTATTAACAATACTAATGGTAAAATATTTGCATTAATAATAATGGAATAAGAATAATAGAAATTTGAAATATAAAATAATAATAATAATAATAATTATACTTATAATATATTAATATTAATAATAGTAATAAAAGAAATAATAAGGGTAATAATAATAAAATCGAATTAAAATACAATAAGGCTTCAGCCCCAACATAAATAATAATAAAAGAATAATACTACTACTACTAATAATAAAACATATTAAGAATATTAATAATGGTATTTATATGCAAATAATTGAAATAAATTAAATCAAGGCTTATAATAATATGGAAAATGGTTGAGAGGGTCTAAGGTTCAACTCTAAGCTGGTGGGGATAGGCGGCACCGAAGGTGGTGCACGGAGGCGGCAGCGGTGGCCGGAAAAAGAGAAGAAAAGAGGGAAAGATGGATGTTGGGAAATAGATAGGGAGAATTGAGGTGAGATAAGAGGTGTTTACGGTTTCCCAGGAGGAGAGGGACAAAATGATGGTGGTGGTGTAGCCAAAGGTGGCGGTTTACGACGGCGGACGGTGGTTTAAGGTTTCGGGGTAAAATTCTGGCGATATGAGCAGCAAACTTTGCACGGTTATGGAGGTCCGTGCAAGAAGAATTGAATGTTGAAAATGGTTTGGTTAACTAGAGGGAGTTGCAGGGAAGAATTTGGGATGTGGTGGTGGTGTTGAGGTTGGCTAACGGTGGTGGAATACGCATATGAAGTTGCGGTGGCCGGCAATGGGGGCTTAGGTTCTCAGGGAAGAAAAACTCCAAAAACTCCTATAATCAGGCTATTTATAGATTGTAAATGGTATAATAGGGTTTTGGGGGTTGGCAGGAAGTTATGGGGTGCAAGAATTTGGGAAGCCTGCGCCGGAAAACGGTCGGCCAACGTTTGGTTTGATTCGACAGTTCGCGAGGCTGGGGAGAGGAAACGGGCGAGAGATAACGGACGAGAGTTACGCCAATTTATTCCTCGGGTCAAGGGGAATACAATGAGACAAGAAACGGTCGGTCAAAGCCGTTGTAGCCGGAGAAGCCATTGATGGGGTTGAGAGTTGCAGCCGCATCGACGGAGGAGAAAGGAGGAAGATGGAAGAAGAAGAGGAGGCGGTCCGATCGGCCGGGAAAGAAAAGAAAAAGGGGAGAACCAGGCCGGTTGGCGCCAGTTATTTCCTTCATTAAACGAGACGTAGTGTCTCGACATAAAATGCCCCAAAACGCCGTGTCTGGAAACACATAGGAAGGCGCCAGCGACGCTGGGCCGTAGAGGAAAGGAAAAGGAGAAGGAAACTGGGCCGCCGAGACATGCCCCGTCCGGGGAGAAGAGAAAAAGAAAAAGAAAAGGAAGAAGAAAGAAAAAGGAAGAAAGAATTTTCCCATGTTACACCATAGATTAGATTCTCCCATGTCATACCATAGATTAAATTCTCCATACAAAACCATAGATTAGATTATCCCATATGAAACCATAAATTAGATTCTCCCATACAAAACCATAAATTAGATTCTCCCATACAAAACCATAGATTAAATTCTCTCACACAAAACCATGCAAAACCATAAACTAGATTCTCCCATACAAAACCATAAATTAGATTCTCCCATACAAAACCACAAATTAGATTCTCCCGTATAAAACCATAAATTTGATTCTCCTTTACAAAACCATAAATTCTCCATTTTATTCTTCCACTCATGGATCATTAAAATACTTAGGTCAACTCACATCCCTTGGTCAACTTACTCCTCTTTTGTTAACTTAGTCTTCTTAGTCAACTTCTTTCCCATTTTCCATTTTCAACCTTTTTTCCACACAATACCACTTTTATACATCTTCACATGCATGTCTGAAGGGTCACAAACCAATCATCACATACCACAATATTTCAACACATACATATAGTACACATGCCATATAACAACACGTGAACACACTTTAACTCCACGCCATACCACACATAAAATCCATGTAATGATAAACATAGGATGCATAACATACAAAGCATATAGTGCACATCAACACATAATAGGCCTTAGTAACACCCTTACCTAAAATGACACTGGTCTTGGAGTACGCTCCTACACCTCCTTAGGGCTTTAACTGGTCTCATCTATATGAGGGAAAAGCTAAAAATTAGATTCCCGCCTACCAAAAATACTATTATTCCTAATTTATTCTATAAGTAGGTTTTTGATAAACTAATAACATATTAGTAAAAATAATCATTAACTAATTACTAAATTGCTAAAGATATAAGAAATAATAGTAATATTATAAAAGTTGATAATATAAAGTTGAAGACTTTACCCTAATAATAATAATAGTGATACTAAAATTTAGTAATAATAATAATAATAATAATAACATAATAATATTGAAAAATAATAATAGTAATGATAGTAATCAAAGATAAAATGAAGTAGGGTTTCGACCCTACATTAAATAATAACAAAACTTATTAAATAATAATAATAATAATAATAATAATAATAACACTAATAATAATAATCAATGCTAATGATAAAATAATGATAATATTAATAATAATAAGACTTGATATTTATAATACCACTATTACAATTCAAAATAGACACAATAGGGTTTCAACCATATATATAATAATAATACCAACAATGAAAATAATAATAATAATAATAATAATAGCAACACTATTAGTAAAATATTTATAATAATAATAATGAATAATAATAGTAATAATTTTGAAATATTAATAATAATAATAATAACATATTAATATTAATAATAAAGATAATAGTAATAATAATAATAATAATAATAATAATAATAATAATAATAATAATAATAATAAATATAATAGAGCTTCAGCCCTCACTAGAAATAATAATAAAATGATTAATAATAATAATAACAATAATAATAGTAATAATAATAATAATATATTTTGAATAAATGAAATAAAATAAAATAAAGCTTGTATAAATAGTGAAAAAAGGTTAAGAGGATTTAGGGTTCAACCTTAGACTCGTGGTGATAGGCAGCACCGGCGATGGTGCACGGAGGCAGCGGTATTGGCTAGAAAAAGAGAAGAAAAGAGGAAAAGTGTAAGGCTGGGAACAAAATAGGGAGAATGAAAGTGGGAGTAGAGGTGATTATGGTTGCTAAGAAGGAGAGGAATATAATGGAGGTGGTGGCGCAACAAATGGTGGTGGCGGCGGCGGTGGCCGAATGTGGAAGAAGGAGAGAAAGAGAGGAGGAGAGGAAGGAAAAAGAAAATGAGAGTTGGGGGAGATAAGGGAGGGTCTGCAGATGTCTTTGGGTGGTGTAGAAGGTAATGGCAGCGGTGGAAGTGGTTGATTGGGAAGGGGATTTTTCACTGCCAGGGTGACTTGTGTAGGAAAAATTGAGGGAGAAAGGAAGCATAGTTAGTTAGAGGCCATTGCAAGGATGAGTTGGGTAGGCTGAGATGGCGGCGGAGTTGGCTGGAGGTGGCGGAAATGGCGTCCAAAGTGGCGACGGTGGCAAGGTCAGAAATTTCTGGGTAGGGATCAAAATTTTGATGCAGGGCTCATTATGGAGGTATTTATAGATTTTAGAAGGGAGGTTAGGGTACTGTGGGTCAGCTAGGGGGTAATGCAAGTAGGGTTCCAGTCACCGGCGACAACAAAAGCCGGCAAAATTCAAATCGGGCAGTGGGTGGTTACGTAGAAAAAGAAGGCCCGTGCACAAAAAGGGAAGAGAAAGGGAAGAAATGGTTGGTTAAAGGGGCAAGATTGGAGGCAAGAAACTAGGGTGGGGTGATGTAGTTGCAGGTCGATGGCGTCGGGGGAGGAGGAAGGAAGAAGAAGAAGAAAGAAAAAGGCGGCTCGACTGGGCGGCTGAGGAGAAAAGAAAAGAAAGGAAAAGAAGGGGAAAAACGGACTAGTCGGGCAGTGAGGATGTGTTTAAATTAAACGCTGCATTTTGGGGGAAAAAGAGAAGAAAATCAGGGCTCTGGCTGCCGTAGAAAAAAAAAAGAAAGGAAGAATTGGCCATGGGAAGGAGGAGGAACGGCCCGCGCTGAAGGAAGAAAAAGGAAAAAGGAAAGAAAGTTTTGAGCAGGTGGCAATAGGCCTAATTCAGGGGAAGAAGGTAAGAAAAGAAGAAGAAAGAAAAAGAAATAAAAAGAAAGGAAAAAGGAAGAAAGAAAAGGAAAGAGGAAAAAGGGAAAAAGAAAAATAGGTGGGTTACGGTCAATTAAATTAATTAAGATATTTGGGATATTTAAAAATAATAATATTTAAATTCCTTTTTAGGCCAATTTAGGGTTTTTGAAAGGTTTTTCATAATTTCTATTTTAATTAGCAAAACACACTAATTTTCTTCAAGTAAATTATTTATAAAATTCCTATTAATTTGAAACTATTTTCTCCTTATTTCAAATAAAATAATTTATTTAATTAATGTCTAAAACAAAATCCTTAATTAGCTAAAATACCCAAATTTCTCCTAATTAAAATACTCATAAATTGCTTCTTCATTTGCCCTAACTAATTCCTTTTTATTTTAATAAAAATAATTTATTTAATAAAATTTTCTAATAAAGCCTTATTTAACTATAATTCTTAAAATTATAATTTTCAGGGCATTTCAAACACCCATGAAATTGATGGTTAGCACGTTACATACTAATCAAGGTAACACTAAATTTGTGTAAGGATACAAATAATCATATGCATTCACATTGAGAAGTAAGCAAACATGCAAGATAAATAAATCAATACAAGATCCACCAATCATTGGTATAACTAACTCTATTATTTTATTAGATATAAGTTCCCATACAAATCCAAACCTCATTATAAGATATAACCAATTACCTTATTTTATTTACATTAAGTTTAAGGACCCCACTAATCTTAATTAGATGGAATGATCTAAAGCACCTTCTAAAGACAATACACATGAGTCACTATTACCCTTTGGTGGAATGGAAACAATGCTTTTCAAGGAAAAACAAATTTGATCCACTATTATTAAATTTGTGGAATGGTCTAAAACACCTCTTAGGGTAAAACACTCCTGAGCCACTATTATCATTCGGTGGAACAAACCCATAAAACACCTTGACCAAAGTTATGTATGTTTTCACTTTAAATGATTAATATCTTATTCATGATTTATTAGGAAGGTATGAAACACAAATAATGCAAGTAACACACAATCACATAGATAACAAGGTTATTCTTAAAGGTTAATATCCTCATACATCTCTAGAAATCCTAATTTCTCATTTTAGGCATAACTTCTTCTCTATTACTCTTTTATCCACCAAATTTAGTATCTATTCCTCAAATATTATTATTATTAACAAATACTAAATTCAAGGCCTCATTCTAATTTCTTACACATGCAATAATAACCCTATATCAAAAGTTACTATTCATAAGGCTTATAAAACACTAATTTGAAAAATACAACATAAATTTTTCTATAAGGCTCATATGACTTCCAAATTCAATATACATTCCTAAAATACCAATATGAACAACATATCCAAAATTATTGCTCTAACTCTAATTTTGTTTTACGCATGTGATAATAACCTCCCAGTTTTAGGGTTACTATTCTAAAATTAAGACATTTTTCATGTTATTCAACTTAGGTCATTCATGACTATTCTAAACATGTCATATGATCTCATTAGCATATCTTAAATCATATAAAACATTAAAAAAAATTCTATATTAAATCCATATTGACCAAAATGCCCTTATAGGTAACCCAAACTCTCATTTTATGAAAACCTTATATGTTTTGGTATCATTATTTTCAAATCATCCATATATCTACATATATCTTAAATCCTATTTTCCCACTTATCATAATATATTAAGCCCATATTATGACCATATATTACATCAATCCAATTAGTGTTTTCTCAAGTAAAATTTCATTGTAATGGTATTGCATGCTTCTTTACTTACACATTTCTTATCATACAACATCATATTATCATATGATAGCATTGATAATAGATTTTTATGAACATCATAATTAATATGATAATACATAAAGTCAAACATAACACTTAGAACATAAGCCTAGGACTACAACTAGTATCCCTACAAAGTAAGGCTCCATACTCTACACGTATCCTATCTCGTTGCCTTGAAACATTTGTTAAATAACCTAAGATAACAAAGATATTATAAATTAATGATATAACTAAGGAATTGTTAAGGAAATAAAGAGGGAAATTATTAGAGAGGAAACTAAAACAATGCTCGAAGGTGTGGTCAGTAAAATTCTATGTAAAAAGAGGGAGGAACGCATAAAGGTGCTAATGCTTCAAGGGTTACAATGGCAGAAATGGTCGAAGGTGGTGGGTGGGGATTGATAGCTTTGTCTTGTGCATAAGGGCTAGAATGGTGGAGGTGGTTAAGGATGGGGCCCTAGCTTTGGTGGATGTGGGAAAATGGAGGGTGTGGGATATAGTGGAAATGGCTAAAGGAGGCATATTAAATGTTTTTATAAATATACATACATGCATGGGTATATAGTAGAGGAGATAGGTGAATATTGATCAGACATGGGATATAATGAGTAGCTCATACAAGGAATGGTGGAAGTTGATGTAAAAGTAGGCATGGCATGGTAAAGGCATGGTTGGTATCTGTGAAGGAGTCACACGTAAGAAGAAAATGTAAGCAGGAAAAGGGAAGAAAAAAAATTAAGGAAAAAGGAAAGGAGAATGAGAAAAAAAATCTAAAAAGGAAAATGTGGACAAGAAAAAAATAAGTTAGGTCAAGAATTATAATTAGGTTAAAATAAATTTAGGTTAGGGTATTGGTATAATTTATTTAACAACATTTTAATGTTAGTATTTTGTTAAAGTATTAAGAATCTACAATAGAGATTGGGATAAGGTAAATTGTTAATTCCTGGTATTAGAATTAGGTTACAATATTCATTACTTAGGATTAGATTTAGCTAAAATTTAGGGTATTACATCGTTACCACATTAAAAGAGACTTCATCCCCTAAACCAAGAAGTTGAGGTTAGGGAAAAATAGAAAAGGATATAAGGAAAGGTGATTGTGGCAGTTAACTCTATTGGAGTTGATACTATACTACTGGGGGATACTCCCTTAAAACAGAGAGAAACCCAAAACCTTACAAACATCTATGCTGAAAATCTCAGGGTTCAACTTTTGCATATCCTTCTTAGTCTCCTGTATTGCCTACTCTACTACATGGAAACTCTAAAGAATATTCATGAGTGGAACTGGACTTGTTCATGTTTGATGCACCTTATTATGGAAAATTCGCAAAGGTACCTCCTCATAGGCTAAATAATTGTCAAGCTCAATATCATTGTGTCTGATCACATAGGATAGATCTACGATATACTTTCTTAGATAAGAGATATGGAAGATATCATGAACTTGGACCAACTCTAGTGGAAGTGCTAGGTGGTATGTAAACTTGCCAACTCTATCAAGAATCTCATAAGAACAAATGTATCTCAAGCTCACCTCACTCTTCTAACCTAATATCTACACCTCTTTAGTGGGTGAAACCCTCAACAAAAATTTATCTATCTACTTTAATCTATCACTATGAACCTTTGATTTGTATAGATATTCTTGCAACACTAAGCTATTCTCACTCTATGATAAATCCAACAACTTTATGAAATCATATCTCAATGATCTCTAGTCTAAGTATAACCATCTCACTGATGTCACTCTAGTAGAAGGGTATCCAACACTTGTGTCCATATAGTGTCTCAAAGGGTTTCATATGTATGCTAGTGTGATAATAATTGTTTTATGAGAACTCAACCAAATGTATACCTTCCTACCAACTACCTCAAAAATCCAAAATCCAAGCTTGCATCATATTCTCTAGTGTCTAAATTGTCTCTTAGTCTTCCTATCTATAGCTGGGTGGAAGGTAGTATTGATCCTCAATCTTGTTCCCATGCCTTTTACAACTTCCCTAGAAGTGCAAAAGGAATCTTAAATCCCAATTAGAGACTATGTTGGTAGATGTACTGTTCCTATTCACCATAAACCGCATATAATTATTGACTAGTTGATCTATACTCCAAGTCAAATTCATTAAAAAAAATAATGCTAAATTAGTAAACATATTTATGACAAACTTGATTCCATTGCACCCCACTATGAGTCCTAGGTAGCCCACTCAAAAAATTTATCAAGATAGAGTCCTACTTCCTCCTGAAAAAATCTGAAAGCTGGATTAACCTTACAGGTAAGTGATGCTTGATCTTAACATTCAAATATATCAAACAAATCAAAACAAAATCCACTACTCTCTCTTCATATAAGATTAATAGTAGATCTTCTTGAATTCCTTATACAATTTATCCCCTTTAGGGTGGACGGATATAGAGTAGAGTAACCCTCCTATAAAATTTGGTGCTTCAAGTTAGTGAAAATTTTAGGTACACACCAATGATCTCTAGAAAAATCTACAATCCTCCTAAATCTAGAAAACCTCAACTTCACTTTCAAATTTTCACAATATTAACATCCCTAGACTGTCCTGCTCAGATCTCATAAAAAACTATTCGTGTAATAGTCAAGGCACTCATCTAGACCTCTAAGTCACCATATTAGATAATATATATCCCCATATCTCCAAGCTCCTTAAGTAACTTACTATCCAAAATACATGAACTCAAAGATTGTGATGTCTTCCTACTCAAGGCATATGCAACAACGTTAAACTTACCCTTATGGTAGACCAACTTGATATTCAACTCCTTATAAGTGAATATTCAAATCCTTCTAAGTGAATATATATTGATCTAGTCCTCATTAAGTTTAAGGACTCAACTATCCTTAAATTGATGGAGCGGTATGAAGAACCTCTAAGAGACCACACACCTAAGCTACTATTACCATATGGTGGAACCAACCCAACACTTCATTCCTTACTCATGTACTTTTCCATTTTAATTTATTAATGTCTTGCCCATTAGTTAATTATATCATTTCCTATTATCATTGATGTTGCATTTAGGGCCCCATTATTCTTTATCCTATGGAATGGGCTGATGCAACTCTTAGGGTAAAACACTTTTAAGCCATTATTATTGTCTGGTGGACTGAACTATAAAACACCTTGATCAACCGCATATGATCTTTCAATTTAAAAGATTTATTTATTATTCACTATTTAGGTTAAAATAAATTGAAGTAGGTAAATCACAATCGCATATATAAAAAGGTCATTCTCAAAGGTTAATATCCTTTTACTTCCCTAAAAACCCTAATTTCTCAATTTAGGCATAAATCCTTCCCTATTGCTATTTTATCCACCAAATTTTGTATATCTTCCTCAAATATTATTATTACTATTACAATATAATGAATTCGAGGCCTCATTCTAATTTCTTACATAAGCTATAATAACCCTATTTCAAAAGTAATTATTCACAAGGCTTACAAAACCTAAATTTTAGAAGTACGTCATAACTTGTCCTATAAGGATATATGACTACCAAATTCAACATACATTCCTAAAACAACAATATTATCAAAATATTCAAAATTTGTGGTATAAGTTTAATATTCTACCCATTTTAGCGGTATTATTCCCAAATTAAGATTTTTCTCATTTTATTGAACTAAGGCCATTCATGACTACTTTTAAATTTTCATATGATCCCTTTAGAATATCTTAAATCATATAGTACATTAAGATACCAAAGTTTCTATATTAAACCTATAATGACCAAAATGACCTTATAGGTAACCAAAACCCTCATTTCATGAAAGCCTTACATGTTTCAATATCATTATTTCCAAATCCTCTATTTATCACCATATATCTTAAATTCTCTTTTCTCAATTAACATGTATAATATTATCATAATGATATCACATGCGTCTAAACCCACACATTTCTCATCGCATATCATCATATTATCATATCACAGTATTAACAACAACTATTTATCAACATAATAATTTACATGATAATACAGATAATCAAACATAACACATAACACATAAGCCCAAGAATACGACTAGTATCCTTACAAAATAAAGTTTTGGTCCTTATGTATGTATCCTATCCCGCCTCCTCCAAAACTTCTAATAAGTCACCTAAGACCAAACTAAAATATCATTAGAACTTAATGATATAAATAAGGAAATGTTAAGGAAATAAATTATAAAGGAAAAAAATAATATTTAAAGGTATGTTCTGTAAAGTTTTAGGTAACAAATGAGGGGGGAACAGTTGAAGGTGCAAGTGCTTGGGGGTAACAACTACAGAAATTGACAAAGGTGGTGGGTGGGATTGATGGCTTAAGTAGGTGCACAAAGGGGTGGAATGGCGGAGGAGGAAAAAGATGGGGGATGAACTTCTGTGGATGTGGCTAAATGGAGGTTGTGGGCTATAGTGGAAATGAATGAGGGTGAGGAAGGTGTTATGGTTAGATTTTTCAAAGGAAAGGGGAGGAATTGGTGCACTATCATACATACAAAAAATTATTAAATTTTATCCTAAAGCCAAATACATTGTAAATGGTAAGTAAGAGTCAAGCCCACAAGAAATGTTTTAAGATCAATAATTCTATAATCAATATCAAAACCCGAGTTGTTTAGTAGCATTGACTTCTTTTGCCTAATTCTATACTATCGATACGTAATAAAATTTTGTACTCAATAATGAATGAAGAAGGATGGGATATAGTCAGTTATGGATTTAGTGTATTGAATAATTATCTATAAGATATGTACTCTAATTGTTGTAATGTTGACCTATGGAAAATCATAAGATTTCATTTCCTTGATTTCCTTCAATTCAAATAAATTGTATAATCTCTCAATTTATTGTCTAACCATTTAGTAACCTATAATAAGATCATTAGATTTAATTAATGGAAGCATTGTGAATAGGAAGTGATCAACCACATCCATAATCACACAAACTCAGATCATGAACTTATATGAGTTAAAAGATAAGGTTAATGATTGACCTTTTTCTACTCCCGTGATGATAATTAAAAAATATGTATTAATTCCATCATCCTAGCTTTGATGAGAGTTTAAACTAATGAGGTGATTAATCTAATTAGTGCTAAATCATAATCAACGATATAAAATCATTTAATTCTATCTATTAATTCAATTAGATGTCACTTAAAACCATAATAGAAAATTAAATTTCACATCCAAAACCATACTCCCGTCATTGATTCCCCCTATCCTTTACAAATTTATGCTACCATCTTCATAATCATAACAACACAAAATCAAATTCAATATTTCATAATTACTATTAATAATTAACAACACAACATTAAAGAAAAATTAATAAACACCAGAAGAATAATGATGGAGTAGGAAGAATACACCTACATTCAAACTAAAAAAACCTTTCATAATTGAGAAATGAATGGGAAAGAACTTATCGACTTTGAATTGTAGAATACCAAGAGTGATGTGAATCTTGTAAATTTATATTTAAGTAATTTTGAAATTTGTTGTGAATTAATTACTTACAATTGTTTATCTTATTTGTTGAATTAGTAGGATAATATCGCAGCTTATGGTTTTCTGTGGACTGGGACATCAGTGCTGGGCAGTTCAGACTATGCTTGGAGTGTACAGATTATGTAAATTTTTATTAAATATTTTTGTAATCCCATATGATGCATTCGCCGGTCGGAATGGGCTAATGGGAATTAGGACGGTTGTATAATCCGCCACCCGGTCCATAAAATTGGACTAGCTGGATTGTGGATTAATCAATCCTTAATGACCATGATTAGCTATAGTTGTTTTAGCTGATGGGAAATTAAGCCTTAAGCTTAATTGTATATTTGGGTCATTTTCTTTATGATGGTTGGCTGGTCGACACCCTACGTTGTTGTTGCTTGGTTTGGGCTGTTCGACATTGTTCGACACTTTATATTTTTTTTGGCCCAAACGAGTCGTGTTGCCGTCCATAACAGGTTGTAATGTTCGTACGTATTTTGTATCAGATACGGCTGCTGTATACATATATATAGATGCTACATACGATGTAATACAGACTTTTGACAGAAATAAAGCTCGGTGTTATTTTTCTCTCGAACTCTCTCGACTCCTTCTCTCTCTTGGCGATTCTCTCACTCGCTTCCTTCTGCTTCTGTCTCGTTCTCTTCTCAATCGATCTTGATCATTCACCTTCTAAATTCAGTTTCCATTGAATCAATTGTGCTTCTGAAGTTGTGTTTCATCCTTTGGAAAGTTTTCCTTAGGCTGTACCGGCGGAAAATCGAACGTTGCGCTCGATTAAATCTTCGATCCTTTGCGAAACCCTAACCGGTTTCCATCATTTGGTATCAGAGCCTTGATTTTCTAGAGTGCTCATAGTTTCTGTATCATTGATTAAGTTGTCTTCATTTTTGTTAACTCGATTTCTGTATTTCGCTAACCCTAGTTTGAGGTGTGAAATTTTAGGGTTTTGCAGCGACAAACTCAGTATCGATTCTTGTCGCTTTCAAACCGGCGATTAAAGCATTTCGACCCACTATTTTTGAAAGTCTGAAAAAGAAAACCCTAATCGACCTAGGGTTTGGTCAAGAATCTGAATCTTGACTGACAGCGCGACCTACTGTTGTTGGTAACTTCGATTTGTAAATTCCTTTGTTAATACTACTATCTGCTATACTTAATTTCCAATCTTCGACAAATTATCTGTTTATTGTTAAGTATATAGGTTGAAAATTACAACCGGCGAACTATCTTGGTTTCCAGAAAGGGGATAGACCTCCAAGAAGAGGGGCACCCTAAATAATTGAACTAATTGCTTAAGCAAACGCGGTAATATCGTTCCCTCCTACTTATTTCGTATTATTAAAATAGTTTTGTCAAATTATCATAAGCAGTGAGTTATTCTGAGTAAAAATTTTACTGTTGTTATTACTGTTAACATTTGTGAAGCCATATTTCTGTGGCATATTGTGTGTCTGTTGTTTGTGATTCTTGGATCAGTTGCTTCTGTGATTAAAATTACTGCTGTGTTGATTGTTAATTACTGTTGAAATTCATCATGTCTAATAATGGTCAATCAGTGAATCAATCTGTGTCTAGTAATGACCTTCTAGAAACCCTTAAGACTTTTCAAGAACAAATGACTGCACAATTTGCTATCTTATCTGCTAACCTAGAACAAAGATTAGGAGAACAGGAAGTAAGACTTAATGAATTACAAAATAACAGAATTGAAACTAATCAAGCAGGAGTTTTAGGAAGGGCTCCAATGGATCCTAGGACTAGGATTCCACCTATAGCTAATCTAGAGGAGTTAGAAGATCAAATATCCCACAATAGTGATAGGATGCCTAGACAGAATAATAGGCAGGATAGGGAATTAGAATTCATAGATAGGAATTTAAATAATCTTAAGCTGAGCATACCAGGGTTCAATGGGAGAAATGACCCTGATTACTATTTTGAGTGGGAAAGAAAAATAGAATTGGTATTTGAGTGTCATAATTACTCTGAGGAAAAGAAAATTAAAGTGGCTGTAGTAGAGTTTACTGAGTATGCGTCTTCTTGGTATCATAATTTGGTGTTAACTAGACGTAGGTGTGGGGAACCTGCTATACAGACTTGGGCAGAGTTTAAAACTTTAATGAGAAAGAGATTCGTACCAAGTTACTATTATAGAGAGTTGCATAAAAGGTTGCAAACTATTAGTCAGGGAGTGAGATCAGTAGATGACTATTATAAAGAGTTAGAAGTTTTAATTATTAAGACAGGAGTTATTGAGGATGATGATGCTACTATGGCTAGGTTTCTGAGTGGATTAAATTCAGAGATAGCTGATAAGGTAGAGCTGTATCCTTGTGGAACATTAACTGAAATGGTGAATATAGCTACTAAGATAGAGATTCAATTGAGGAAATCTAGGCAATATAAACCCCCTGGGGTTGGGTTTAAGACTACTATGAGGAGAAATTTTGGGGGAAATACCTCTGGAAACTGGAAGAACAATAGTAAGGTAGAGTTTAGGGGGAGAAACAATGAAGTTAAGACAGGACAGAAACCTGAAAAGGGCAGGAATGTGATGGCAAATCCTGTAAATGGGTCAAACAGGACTAGGGATATTAAATGTTTTAGATGTGGAGGTTTAGGTCATATAGCTTCTGAATGCCCTAACAAGAGGAATATTTTGATTAGAGAATCTGGGGAAGTAGAATCTAAATCTGAATCTGAAGAAGAGGAAGAAGGGGCTAATGTAGTCGGAAAGGGAGATAGTGACCTAGAAGATGAAATAGAATTACCAGTGATTAGGGATCTTTTTGTGGTTAGAAGAGCTTTAAATAGTAATAAGTTACCTGATTCCAATGCTTTACAAAGAGAAAATATTTTCCATACTCGATGCTTAATTGATGATAAGTGTTTTAACATAGCTATAGATAGTGGTAGTTGTATTAATGCTGCTAGTACCCTTTTGGTATCTAAATTAGGTTTAAACACTACTAAACATCCAAAACCATATAGATTGCAATGGCTTAATGAGTTGGGAGATGTTAAGGTTAGTCAACAGGTTCTAGTAAATTTAAAATTAGGAAAATATGAGGATTCTGTTTTATGTGATATAGTTCCTATGCATGCTGCTCACTTGTTGTTGGGTAGGCCTTGGAAATATGATAGAAGGGTAGTACATGATGGTTATAAAAATAGATATACAGTACATAAGGATGATAGGAAGATTGTTTTAGCACCTATGACTCCAAAGGAAATATTTGAGGATCAAACCAAAATTAAATCTGATTATAAGGAATTAACTAAGTCTGATTTGGGAAATGATCATAGTACAAAGGACATGAAAGGCACTTTTGGATTTTATGCTAAGGGTAAGGATGTAGGAAAGGCAATAAAAAGAAATGCTAATGTATATTTGATGGTTTTTAAGGGCTGCTATGAGAGTCAGAAAGGAACAATTGAAGAAGTACCTAGTATAGTGAAAATGTTATTGGAAGAATATAGTGACTTATTTCCTGAGGATATACCTAGTGGATTACCTCCATTAAGGGGAATAGAACATCAAATAGACTTTATTCCAGGAGCTGTTATACCAAACAGACCTGCTTATAGAGCAAATTCTGAAGAGGTTAAGGAACTAAAAAGACAAGTAACAGAATTGTTAAGTAAAGGATACATTAAGGAGAGTATGAGTCCTTGTGCAGTACCTGTATTACTAGTGCCTAAAAAGGATGGTAGTTGGAGAATGTGTGTGGATAGCAGGGTAGTAAATAAGATAACTATTAAGTATAGATATCCAATTCCTAGGCTGGATGAGATGCTGGATCACTTGTGTGGTGCTGTTATATTTTCTAAGATAGATTTAAAGATTGGTTATCATCAAATTAGGATGAAACCAGGGGATGAGTGGAAAACAGCTTTTAAGACAAACTTTGGATTGTATGAATGGTTAGTGATGCCTTTTGGGTTGTCAAATGCTCCTAGTACTTTTATGAGACTTATGAACCATGTATTAAGGGAATTTATTGGGAAATTTGTGGTTGTTTATTTTGATGATATACTTATATATAGTAAATCCTTAGAGGAACACTTGGGACATTTAAGGATTATTTTGAATGTGTTTAAAGCAGAACAACTTTATGCTAATTTAGCTAAGTCTAGATTTTGTTTGGAAAGTGTGGTTTTCTTAGGATTTGTGGTAGGAAAAGAAGGTGTGTCTGTAGATGAAGAAAAGATTAAGGCTATTCAAGAGTGGCCTGTACCAAAAAGTGTAACTGAAGTAAGAAGTTTTCATGGATTGTGTTCTTTTTATAGGAGATTTGTGAGAAACTTTAGCACTATAGCTGCTCCTTTAACTGCCATAACAAAAAAAGGATAATGGGTTTATTTGGGGATTAGAACAACAGCAATCTTTTGAGACACTTAAGAATAAGTTAACCCAAGCACCTGTGTTGAGTCTTCCTGACTTTGAAAAAATGTTTGAATTAGATTGTGATGCATCAGGGTTAGGAATAGGGGCTGTACTTTCTCAAGAAGGAAAACCAGTGGCTTATTTTAGTGAAAAATTAAATGGTAGTACTTTGAATTATTCTACCTATGAAAAGGAATTATATGCTTTAGTGAGGGCTTTGGAGGTATGGCAACATTATCTGTGGCATAGGGAATTTGTAGTTAACACAGATGAGGAGGCTATTAAGTATTTAAAGAGTCAGTCAAAGTTAAATAGGAGACAAGGTAGATGGATAGAATTCATTGAAAGTTTTCCTTACATAATTAAATATAAGAAAGGTAGTGATAACATAGTTGCAGATGCTTTATCTAGGAGATATGCTTTATTGAATACTGCTGACACTACTTTATTAGGATTTTCCAGTATTAAGCTATTATACTTAGAAGATAATGATTTTAAAGAAATATATAAAAGGTGTGAAGTTTCTTCTCAAGGAAAATATTTTATTAATGAAGGATACTTGTTTAGGGAACATAGATTATGTATTCCTGCATGCTCTTATAGAGGATTATTAATTCAAGAGGCACATAGTGGTGGATTAATGGCACATCTAGGAACTCAGAAAACTTTAGATGTTTTAATTGAACATTTTTATTGGCCACACATGAAAAAGGATGTTTTGAAACATTGTGTTAATTGTATTAAGTGTAGACAGGCAAAAACTACTTCAAAACCTTTTGGATTATATACCCCTTGCCTGTATCTAATCATCCTTGGGTTGATGTGTCTTTGGATTTTGTGTTAGGATTACCTAGGACTAATAGAGCTAAGGATTCCATAATGGTTGTGGTAGATAGGTTCAGTAAAATGGCTCATTTTATACCCTGTAATAAAACAAATGATGCTGTAGCAGTGGCTGAATTGTTTTTTTCTAATGTGGTTAAGTTACATGGAATTCCTAAGACTATAGTTTAGATAGGGATGTTAAGTTTTTAAGCCATTTTTGGAAAGTTTTGTGGGGTAAATTAGGGACTAAATTATTATTTTCTACAACTTGTCACCCTCAAACTGATGGTCAAACTGAGGTGGTTAATAGAACTCTGGGAAATATGTTGAGGGCTGTCCTTGGAAAGAATCTTAAACAATGGGAGTATGTTTTACCTCAAGTGGAATTTGCTTATAATAGGACTTTACATTCTACAACTAATAAAACTCCATTTGAGATTGTGTATGGTTTTAATCCATTAACTCCATTAGATTTGAGTCCTTTACCTCATACTGACTTGCAAAATTTTGATGTTGAATCTAGAGCTGAAAGTATAAAAAAATTACATGAGAATGTAAGTCAACAAATTAATAAGAAGGTACAACAGATGGCTGAACATGCTAATAAAAGAAGGAGGAAAATGATTTTTAAACCTGGAGATTTAGTTTGGGTTCATTTAAGGAAAGAAAGGTTTCCAAATTTTAGAAAGTCAAAATTGGATCCTAGAGGGGATGGACCATTTACTGTATTAGAGAAAATTAATGACAATGCCTATAAAATTGATTTACCTGTTAAGTTTGGAAATGTGATTAATTCCTTCAATGTGGCAGACCTTAGTCCATTTCTGGGACTTGTTCAGGTTTCAGAGGCGAAACCTTTCCAAGAAGAGGGGAATGATGTGAATCTTGTAAATTTATATTTAAGTAATTTTGAAATTTGTTGTGAATTAATTACTTACAATTGTTTATCTTATTTGTTGAATTAGTAGGATAATATCGCAGCTTATGGTTTTCTGTGGACTGGGACATCAGTGCTGGGCAGTTCAGACTATGCTTGGAGTGTACAGATTATGTAAATTTTTATTAAATATTTTTGTAATCCCATATGATGCATTCGTCGGTCGGAATGGGCTAATGGGAATTAGGACGGTTGTATAATCCGCCACCCGGTCCATAAAATTGGACTAGCTGGATTGTGGATTAATCAATCCTTAATGACCATGATTAGCTATAGTTGTTTTAGCTGATGGGAAATTAAGCCTTAAGCTTAATTGTATATTTGGGTCATTTTCTTTATGATGGTTGGCTGGTCGACACCCTACGTTGTTGTTGCTTGGTTTGGGCTGTTCGACATTGTTCGACACTTTATATTTTTTTTTTGGCCCAAACGAGACGTGTTGCCGTCCATAACAGGTTGTAATGTTCGTACGTATTTTGTATCAGATACGGCTGCTGTATACATATATATAGATGCTACATACGATGTAATACAGACTTTTGACAGAAATAAAGCTCGGTGTTATTTTTCTCTCGAACTCTCTCGACTCCTTCTCTCTCTTGGCGATTCTCTCACTCGCTTCCTTCTGCTTCTGTCTCGTTCTCTTCTCAATCGATCTTGATCATTCACCTTCTAAATTCAGTTTCCATTGAATCAATTGTGCTTCTGAAGTTGTGTTTCATCCTTTGGAAAGTTTTCCTTAGGCTGTACCGGCGGAAAATCGAACGTTGCGCTCGATTAAATCTTCGATCCTTTGCGAAACCCTAACCGGTTTCCATCAAAGAGTTTTTTCAATCTTAATGGATAAAGATCAATAGAATTGTAATGATGATATGTATCAAAAAATATAGAGAAAATAGAGATTCTCATTTTTTTAAAAAGAAAAGAAAAGAAAAGAAAAGAAGATGACCCTCTAATACATGTAAATAAGAAAAAAAGTCCACGCGAGCAGTCACAAAATTTTTAAAAAACATGGCCCATGCTAGTATAACACGGGGGTAGCATGTTCCTTTTTTGAAACTCACTGAAATTGAAAAATTAAGTTTCCTAATGCTAATTACAAAGCACACCCCCTGGTGTAAATAAACATGGGGGTAGCATGTTTCTTCTTCTTTAACTTTCTCTTCTTGAAGATTCAATACGAGACCTCATTGGATGTGTGTTATCCATTTTTGGTATTTTCTTCTATTGATTCCATATCTTCTTCGTATGTTTCTTGGTTATTTTCCGTTTCTCTTCAATTTCTCCTTTGTATTTCATCATTTTTTATCTTTTCTTGTAAAATCTATACAAAAGAGAAAAAAAAAATAAAGAAAAAATCAAATCTTATTAAAATAATGGGGAATAAATGACATTTTTACATATAGTGACATATAAATCTCATATATCAAATACCCCCATGCTTAAATCATTGCTTGACCTCAAGCAATAATATCATATTATGCACAACACGTAATACAGTAAGAAGTATAATTGAATTACGTTTTAACGAACAAGGTTTACAAGATTGGGTTTATTCATTCATCATGGTTAGCAATGTAGTGGGACTAACAAAATTTATAACAATCACAAAAAAGAAATGTTCGAAATATTTTCGATCATATATCTAACATATCAAATCAACACTTGTATTAAAAGATCAAGTGGTTAAGGAAGGATAATTAGTAAAATTAGCATCTCATCATTCAACGCTAGATTAAGATTAAAGAAAGTAAAATTGGTAGATTTTATGTTTTGGTATGTGTAAACGCTTATTCTCATGTGTTTAAGGTGAAATGTGTTTACTCTCAAGCTTCTCTAAATGATTATGATCATCCATATGTTTTCCATTATTCTCAATTCACCACCGCTTAAATGAACTAGAGTATATAAGAATCAAGAGAACTCAAAATTGGTTATAATAGGGCAAGGGTTCTAAGTGGGTAAAATTTTGGGATTGTAGCTAAAATCTATTAGGAAGAGGAGCCACAATTTTTATTTTATATTTTAATTTTTATAATATTTTACCGCTTCATCTTTTCCTTTCATTTACTTAGCCATTTGAATAATACAACCCTCTTATATTTTTAGCCCTTTTTGTTTTTCAAATTCCAAATAAAGGACATGAACTCTCCCTTATATATATATATATATATATACAAGTATAAACAAGGAAATTATATCTTTTTTTTTATCTATTTAGCTACTCCATTTATTGTTTCCATAACATCAATACCCCTACGCATAGATTTTACAATAGTAGCAAAACAACATTCTCCTTCAAAAACTATTGCTCCACTGGCCATAGAGTATGAATGAAAATATACATGGATAATAGCTACTAACTTAGGTTAGAACAATTGAATAAGGTTTAACTCTTAAAGAGGTTGTACAATGGAAATCAATTTCAAAGGTATGCCATTTTTTCCGCAGCTAAGAAAAAAGAAAGAAAAATGCCTCTATCATTTTCAAATAACCTAATATCCTATGTAGTCATGAAGAGAACTAATGGCAAATTCTAGTTTCACATATCATTGGAGAATACATACAGAAAAAAAAAAATCTTGGATAAACATTGTATCCAATAGTCAGGCTAAACACTCACAAACTATGTCTACCAATTCTAAATCTCATTTCATCTTAATCTCAATAAATGCATGGGTTGATGACTAATCATTATAAATTTGTTTCTTTTACTACTATCAAACTCTTCATTTTTATTTTAAGGTTTTCTAGATTTAGTCCTTTCACATTTATTACCCACTGAATAAATAAACCTAATATGTCACTTCTTGTTTACAAATATTTTTTTATATAGAAAGGAAAAATAATATTAAAAAGAAATACACACCAAAAATTTTCAATAAACCAAATACACAAACTAACCACAAAAATAGAAAGTAATTCAAACACACCTAAACTAAAACACACTAAACATACCAACAAAGTGCAGTACCCCCTACTTGGATCATGGATTGTCCTCAATGAACTAATCCAAACATGAGAAAAAAATAGAAATAATATATGGAGGTGGATGAGGTGAGGGATCTCTAGACCTAAGTTGAACTTCATAAAGAGTTTTCAACATATCTACTATCTAGTCTTAGTTTGTTCTGATGGTATTCTTTTGAGATAATACCTCTTGAAATTATGTGTTGACCTGATTTTGGTACTAGAGATGATAATCATGGATAGTAGAAGAAGAACAAGCATATGAATAGTGATAAGAATGGGAAGGAGGAGTTATATGGGTGTAAGTTTTTTCCATGCTAATATGGGTATGATCACCATCGTCAGTCAAGGGTTGCCAAGTTCTTTGATTGAAAGGATTAGTCTTATCAGGATTTGGCAAAAAAAAATGCATGACCTTGGTAGTGAAGTTGCCATACATCATTCCTACGCTTAATGAAATACACTAAATGATAATTTTCAATGTTGATGTGCATGCTCAAAGCTTCAATGGGCTCATCGTTAGGTAAGGAAAGCCCCAAGCTAATGTAAATAGTAGTAATCAAACCACCTATGACAATGCCCCCTTGTTTACTATTGCTTACCCTCCTAAATTGTTTAGTTAGGAAGTAAGCTATGTCTATTTGTGTGTGATCTGTAATGGAATCATAAAACAAGCTCAATGGTTCTAACTACACCTGTACTCTCCCCTCTTCTAAAATTTATGCAAGCTAGAAGGTAATTTAAATAAAAAAATAAAAAAATATTGTGAATCCTCAAAAATTTGGCTTCCCAAATTTTGAAGGTGGTAAAGGTTGACATATTGGAAGTGTCACCAATTCTATAAAATAAATGGCCCACCATAAAGTATGGGGGTATGATACGAAAACCTCCATGAGGCAAAAAAAAAATGTTAGACAGCACATAATGAAATTTCATTATCAACATTAAACAAGAAAAAAGAAATGACATCATCTTCCTGTGGATAAATGTTGGATTGTAATATAAAGGTGCTTAGAAATTCTAGCAATAAGCATCTATATACATGGTTAGTGAAATATACAAAGTGATGCATACCAACATTTCTTAGAAATTTTTTTATCTTGGTCATGAATTCTTAAAGTATGAAGGCATCCATCATCCAAGTAACGTGTGCCTATGAGTCATCTATGAGATATATAACCATACCTTTGTTGTTGCTTGATGCATTGTCGTGAATACAACAAATTTAAATAAATCCTAAATCCGAAATACTTAGTATATGGCAAGAAGGAGTCGAACCCACAAGGAATGATGTTTTAATCACTAATTTTGCTGTTGATGTTATAACCCCGTTTATAAAATTTCATTGATTCTAATACTAAATCTTACTCACTAATTGACAAATAGGGGAGGAATGAATTGATGATGGAATTAAAATACCAAAAATTCAAATAAAAGGAATGATTCTAAACAATTTAATGTTGACTTATGAAATTCATAATAACAAATTCCCTTACTTCCTCTCATGAAGTGCAGATTGTCAATTCATCACTAGAATTCAAGAAGATCAAATTGTGCATTACATGTATATTCTAGAGGAATAAAGGAAGAAAAATACATTCCAATTGTTTCGATGTCTGTTCTCGCTATCCCGAACCCTGTTTTTAGATAGAAATATATCAGAAATAGGTCACGCGGACAGTTACAAATTTTTAAATGGAAACACGGGACCCCATGTTTTCTTCCAACTATTCTGCCGATAAGGATTTAAAGATCGATGCTCGAGATAATTACACGCCCCTTGTTTATGAAACAAGGGGGTGCCGTGTTTTTTATCCTTCCACTAAATTCCTTTTGAAGTTTCAGCATAGCTTCTCTTGATGTAGTTTCTCCCTTTCCAACTTCTCTCTCCTTGATTCAACATTTATTGATGTGTTCTTTAATTGATTTCTTCTTTTCATTGACTTCTCCTTGAAATTATTCAATTTTTTTCTTTCCAGTAAAAGCTATTCAAAGGAGGAAAACTTGATGAAAAGATTAAATCTAATAGAATTTATGAGAGATAAATGATATTTTTGAGCATGAAAATAATCTATAAATCTCATCTATCAAATACCCCCATGCTTGAATTATTGCTTGTCCTCAAGCAATATCATAACATGCACATGAATACATCAAGAAACGCAAGAGAAGCAGGTTACAGATTATAAGAATTATTAGACTAGAATTATTCATGTACGAAGCTCAACACTGCAATGGGACTTAAAATACTTGTAAATCATGAAATCTCAATGATAAAAATATTTTTGGATTACACCCTAAATCACCTTAAAAATAGTCTTATCAAATCGCCCATATGTTTGCCATTATTCTCAATTCGCCACCGCTAAAAAGAACTAAAGTTAATCATAATCAAAAGGTCTTGAAATTTGGTTGTAACGGGGCTAAGGGTTTAAGGTGAGATAGAATTTTTGGGATTGTGGCTAGACTCCATTAACTAGAGAAGCAACTCAAATATACATCATACACCTATATACATGGAGAATACAATCCTCCCCAAAATTCTTCTAAATTATTAAATAATGTTTTTTAAACATAACAACAATTTTTTTGACTGTCAACCATATAAAGTTTTTTTTATTATCAATTGAACCCCCATGCTTATATTTACATATATCAACAAACTTTTTCCTGCTAATTTATTGCTTCCTAGTTAGAGAGTAGGGATGGAAGATTTATACGGGTATTAAGTTTTAATGAAGGTTAAATCAATAAACTAAGGCTTAGGTTCAAAGATGTTTAAGCAAAGGAAAAAAATTTTAGGATAAGCTTTTTGGTCTTTTGGTGCTAACATATAAAGAAGAGTGCCTTTATCATTTTCAGATACCCTAAAGTTCTATGTAGTCTTAAAGAGAATTAATGGATAATTCTAGTTTCACATATCATTAGAGAGCACAAACACAAGTAAAATATGTTCTGGATAAACAATATATCCAATGACTAGGTCCAAGCGCTCACCATAGTGTATCTACGAGTTTTTAATTTCATTTCATCTCATTCCTAGTCAATGCATGATTTGATTTCTAACCATTCTAACTTTCTTTCCTTTACTATTATCACATTTTGCATTTCTATTTTTAAGGTTTTAAAAGATGTTGATCAAAACATACAATAAGTATAAAATTATCCTTTTCAAAAATAATTCAGTCCCATACTTTATTTTACTTCGTACATGGATTACTCAAATCTAATACTTCCTTCTTCTTTTTTTTATAAAACAAAACGAACAACTAGCATATAAAGGAGATAGGAATAAATTAACTAACTACCACTAGCATAAATATGTAACATCTACAAACTATTTCTACTTAACATTAATCACAAGCCTACAAGTGCTTCCGGAACAAAAGTTGAGGATGAAGAGGAGCTGGCTTGGGATCGCGGTGGTGGCGGCGGTGGTGGATGGTCACCATGAGGTGGAATAGGATGCTCGATGGCTAAGGGGGCAGGGGTATCATCATCCTCAATAGGCTGCCAATTCAGAGGGTTTAAAGGGTGGTTTTGGCAGGGTTAGGTAGAGGGAAGAAAGCACGTCCTTGGTAGGAAAGGTACCAAGCATTACCTCTACGCTCAATAAGATGCATAAGATAGCAATATTTGATATCAATGCGCGTGCTCATGGCTTCGATGGGCATATCCTCGGGTAGAGGTATGTCCAAGCTTACATAGATGGTGGTAATTAAACCACTGATGACAATGTCGCCCTATTTTGAATTACCTACCCTTTGAAATTATTTTGCTATAAAATAGGCGGTATCAACAGAGTAGTGTTCGAGCATAGAATAGAGAAAGAAGAGTTCAATTGAGCGAACCACCCCGGTACTCTCTCCCCTCCCAAAGATGGCTGTAGCCAAAAGCCTTTGTATGTATCAGAAGATGAGGTTAAAAATCTTGGAAGATTTTGCTTCAGAAATGCGGAAGGTTTCGGGGGTAGGCATATTCACTATATCACCTATTTTGGCGAAAAAGTTGTTGGCATGGAACTAGGGTAAAATGAATCGGTAGACCCTTGGAGGTAACATAAAGATGTGGGCAAGTTCATGCAGGGCTAATTGCCTATCCTCATTAAAGAGGCGAAAAGAAACATACCCTTGATTATTTTGAGTGTCACTGATGTCACCAACTTCAACAAATAGTTCAAAAGTACTCAAAAATTCCAAAGTCAAGCACCTATAGGTATGATTTGTACAATAGACAAAGTTATGCAAACCTATAGTTCTAAGCATGTGCATGACTTGATCATGAATACCTAAGGTATGTAGACACCTGTCATCTAGATATCTAGTGCCAGTTATACGCCTTTGAGACAAGTCATCGTATCTTTGTTGTTGTTCGGGTGTAGTAAAAATTATACCTAAATCGTTTGGCCGGTTACGTCGGTGTCTTGATTGAGTGGGTGATGATCGAGGCCTTGAGGGCTCGCCTTCGGATCGCTGCTTCTTTTTCGGTGCCATCTGCACAATATGTCAATATGAGAAAAGTGAGATATTGAGTCTTGGTTGGTTTGTGTAATGTAGTATATAAAGACATAAAGATTATGAATTGGATGCTCAGAAACAATGTCATAAACTGAAATTGCAGCAAACATAATGTTGCTTCTGTAATAATATGGTTGGCCTGCAATTATAACCACACAACAATATTCACTGAATGCACACAAATGCCCTAATCATGTCATTCATCCAGGTTTATAATTGTGCAAGTTATGCAACAAAATCACCCAATCTCCAAGCTTATTGTGTCAGCACATGATAGCACAAATGAGGAATATGAATTTCAGTACTGCAGCAGGATGGGGAATAACCACTTACCTTGATTTTGTGAAAACAAGTGGAGAAAATAACAGAAATTAGAGAAAGGATGTTTGAATGTCGATTTCCACGAAAACCCTAAAGTAATTTGCAGAAAATGGAATGGTTAATGCTCGAATCGGAATTAGGGTTTGAGGAGAGGGTGCCGCTTGTTTTCTGTAATGGAACGACATAAAATTTTGCAGGGAAAGAAAATGAAGGGTGGAGAAAGAAAATGGAGGCTTAATGTGGGTAGGAATTATAAGAATTTGGTGAGAAAATGAAGGTTTTCGAAGGGGGTAAACAAACAAAGGGGGGCAACAAAGAGACGGAGTCGATGAAAGGGAAGGCCGTATTTTTTCCAGATCTGTAAACACAGGGGAGAAAAAAAGGCTTATGTGGAAAACACGGACCGTATTTCATAAATACGGTACCCCCGTGTTTATTTTTGAACGTTCTGTTTTAGAAAAAAAAATGACAGAGAAGGAAACACGGTCCGTGTTTAAAAATACGGCACCCCGTGTTAATTTTAGAGCTCTCCGGAATTTTGAATTTTTTTGCAGAGAGGGAAACACGAGCCGTGTTTGGAAATACGGACCCCCCGTGTTATTTTTGGAGCTCTCGAGAATTCTGAAAATTTTCCTGCAAAATAAACACGGGCCTTGTTTGGTGAATACAACCCCCCGTGTTTTTTTTGAAGTGCAGAAAAAAATGAAAATAGACTTAAAATGTATTTCCACATATATACACATTATAAGCATACAAATTTATACCAACTGTGTAAAAAGAAAAGTATGAGATACGGAAAACTTATGTACAACACTTGGGTGTTTCCCAAGTGACAAAATGCGATTCATTCAGCCCTCATAATTGGGAGTGGTAGGATCTACCACTTCCAAATTGTGCACTTGGTGCCCTTCATAATAAGGTTTGAGGTGGTGTCCATTGACTTTCCACATCTTCCCTGTTTTCTCACTCTTAATTTCTACTACACCATGAGAAAATGTATTAGTCACAACAAATGGGCCGATCCATCTCGACCATAATTTCCCTGGAAACAACTTCAATCGAGAATGCTATAATAAAACTTTTTGACCGATTTCAAAAGCATCATTTCTTATTTCTTCCAATTCTTGTAGTTGGAATCGCCTATGTCTTCCAATTTCAATTGACTCCATGTTACATTTCTTTATGGCCCAAAAAGCTTTATGTTCTAACTCAACCGGTAGATGACAAGGCTTACCGTAAACCACACGATATAGGGATATACCAATTGGAGTCTTGAAAGTTGTACAATAAGCTCAGAGAGCATCATTAAGATGTAAGCTCCAATCCTTTCTTGTTGGTTTCACCATTTTTTCCAAGATTGATTTGATTTCTCGGTTGGATACCTCGGCTTGACCATTGGTCTGTGGATGATATGCTGTAGATATTCGATGTGTCACATGATATTTCTTTAATAGGGCTTCTACAGTTCTATTGCAGAAGTGTGAACCTTTGTCGTTAATGATGGCTTTTGGTAAGCCAAACATTGCAAAAATGTTAGTTCGGAGAAATTCTGCAACAACCTTAGCATCATCAGTATGGGTAGCCTTAGCCTCCACCCATTTTGACACATAATCAATAGCAACAAGAATTTATTTGAACCCAAAAGAGGATGGGAAGGGTCCCATAAAATCCATACCCAAACATCAAAGATTTCACATGCTATGATAGGAGTTTGTGGCATTTCATTTCTAGGACCTAATCCCCCAGTCTTTTGACAATTTTCACACGTTTTACAAAATTCATGAGAATCTCTAAACAATGTAGGCCAGAAGAATCCACTCTCTAAAACTTTATAAGCCATTCGTTTGGGGCCAAAGTGTCCCCCACAAGCATAACTATGAAAGAAGTGTAAGATAGACAGAATCTCACTATTAGGAATACATCTTCTAATAATTTGATATGCACATTGTTTCCACAAGTATGGATCATCCCTTACAAAATATTTTTCATGACTTTTCATTCTATCTTTCTGTGCTTTAGTGAAGTGCGAGGTAAATACCTTAGCCACCAAAAAATTTACCTTGTCAGCATACCATGGTATCTCATTCCCAATGACATGAAGTTGTTCGTCCGGAAATGCTTCATTGATAGGTACTTCAACTTCAACTTCTTTGATTAACCGACTTAGATGATTTGCTACTCCGTTTTCAGTTCCTTTATTATCTTTAATGCGTATATTGAATTCTTGGAGTAGAAGAATCCATCTAATCAGTCGTGTTTTTGCCTCTTTCTTTGCTAACAAATCTTTCAACGCTGCATGATTAGAATAAACAATTATTTCAGTTCCTAACAGATAAGAACAAAATTTATCCAAAGCAAAGACAATGGGAAGAAGCTCCTTTTCGGTAGTTGTGTAGTTAAGTTGAGCTTCATTCAATGTTCGTGAGGCATAATATATCACATGCGGATCTTTCCCGATCCTTTGACCTAACACTGCACCAACATCAAAGTTATATGCATCACACATCAATTCAAATGGAAAGTTCCAATCAGGTGGTTGAAGTATGGGTGCACTTATCAATTTTTCCTTCAAGTGGTCAAATGATTTCTGGCATGCATCATCAAATTGAAATTCCGTTTCTTTTTTAAGAAGCTTACATAATGGTTGGGCTATTTTAGAAAAATCCTTGATAAATCGGCGGTAAAACCCGGCATGCCCTAAAAATGAACGCACATCTTTGACAGTTGATGGATAAGGTAGTGAAGCGATAAGATCAATTTTTGCTTTATCTACTTCAATTCCTTTAGCTGAAATATAACATGTCCCAAAACTATTCCTTTTTGAACCATAAAATGGCATTTTTCTGAGTTTAGCACAATATTTGTTTCCAGACATCTTTTCAAGATAAGGGTTAAATTACCTAGGCATTCTTCAAAAGTATCTCCATGAATACTAAAATCATCCATGAATACCTCGATAATTTTCTCTAGATATTCGGAAAATATGCTTGCTATACACCTTTGAAATGTAGCTGGAGCGTTACATAATCCAAATGGCATGCGTCGATACGCAAACGTACCGTAAGGACATGTAAATGTGGTTTTCTCTTGATCTTCTAGAGCTATGGGGACCTACACATATCCAGAATAACCATCAAGAAAACAATAATAAGCATGACCCGCTAGCCGTTCTAACATTTGATCCATAAATGGTAAAGGAAAATGATCTTTCCTAGTCATGGAGTTAAGCTTTCTATAGTCAACACATACCCTCCAACCATTTTGAACTCTAGTAGGAACCCTTTCTCCTTTATCATTCTCCACTACTGTTAATCCTGTTTTCTTTGGGACAACCTGAAGCGGACTTACCAACTACTATCAGAGATTGGGTATATGACTCCTACACTTAGCAATTTTAAAACCTCTTTCTTCACAACCTCCATCATTATCGAATTCAACCTACGTTGTACTTGTCTACTTGGCTTCACATCCTCTTCCATTAAAATCCGATGCATACAAACTAAAGGACTAATACCCTTAATATCAGCAACTGTCTATCCCAAAGCTGATTTGTATTTCTTCAACACATTTACCAGTTTTTCTTCTTGTTGAGATGTTAGTTTACTAGATATGATAACAGAAAGGGTATTCTTATCTCCTAAGAATGCATATTTGAGATGGTTAGGTAAAGGCTTCAACTCCACTTCAGGTGGTTGTTCTATGGAAGGTATAGGTCTATCCACTGTCAATGGCAAATCCACAAATTTTTCGATTCTACTAGGACATATTCCCAAAGCAGCCACTACCTCCTTGATCTCTTCTTCAACATCATACATTTTGTTCAATTCTTCCAAACCTTCAATTTCTATACCTTGTGTCAAAGTTATTTCCAAAGGATCAACCGATGATAATTGGTACACCATTTCAGTTCAATTCTCAATGACATCATTCATAGATACCTCCTCACCATTTGCAGGATATCGCATGGAATCATATATGTTAAACTTAATAACTTCACCATCAAATTCCATGGTTAACACTCCATCGTGGAAATCAATTTTTGTTTTTGAAGTTGTTAGAAATGGTATCCCCAACAATATAGGAGAGGGGTTAGCTAAACCATTATCTTGCATATCTAACACATAAAAATCTGTAGGAAAAACCAACCCATTTACCTGAACTAAGACATCCTCAATGACCCCTTCAGGATATGTGTTAGATCTATCAGCCAATTGAATAACAACACGGGTTTCCTTTAAAGGACCTAGACTTAGGGTGTTAAAGATAGATAAAGGCATGACATTTATTGAAGCACCTAAGTCAAGCATGCATTTTTCATACCTCGTGTTTCCAATTTTGCAAGGTATAGTGAAAATACCAAGATCCTTGCACTTCGGTGGGAGCTTTCTTTGCAATATTGCTGACACATTTTCTCCCACACTTACGTTCTCATTTTCCTTAAGTTTCCTTTTGTTAGTACACAAATACTTAAGGAATTTTGCATACCTTGGTACTTGTTTGATCGCATCAATGAGAGGGAGATTAACTTCTACCTTCTTGAATATGTCAAATATCTCCTTGTCATGGTTTACCTTCTTGTTTTTGGCCAACCTGCTAGGAAAAGGAGCAGGAACTTTTATAGGAGAATGTGACTTACTCTTTATCGTTTGTTGTGAATCTTCACTTATTTCTTCCTCAGCCATTGTTTCATCTGGCTCTTTACTTGTGTCATCTTCTTCACTCACTTTTCTTGGATCTGACAATTGTTTCCCACTGCGAGTTGTGATAGCACTAGCGTTTTTCTTAGGATTTCTTTCGGTTTGGCTAGGAAATTTGAAGAGCCTTGTGCTTTTAGTTTTCCAAGGGAATCTGCTAGTTGACTCACTTGATTTTCCAAATTCTTAATACCATTTCTAGTCTCTTGTTGGAATTGTAATGTGTTGGTAGCCAAAGATTTCACCAAGTCTTCCAAAGGCATACCCCCCGATTTTTGTGGAACTTGCGATGGAGGCATCGGTTGAAATGGTGGTCTTTGATGATTTGGTGGAATTTGGAAGAACCCGGGAGGTGCATTTGCTCCTTGCTGATTTTGATACATCTGTGGTCAGAAATATGAGTTACCACATTGTTGAGTGTTTCCATACCTTAGATTCGGGTGATCCTTCCATCCAGGATTATATGTTGGAGCAAATGGATCATTCCTTTTTGGTAATGGTTGTTCTCCAATGGAGTTTACTTGTTTTTCTTCCTGCAAAGTAGGTCACATGTCAGTTGGATGACTAGTAAAAGAACAAATTCCACATACCTTGGCAGGAATCTTTTCGCCTACAACTCTTTCCACAAGAGCTGTCAAATTCGATACTTGCGTTTTTAATTCAGTAATATTGGTTTCTTTCACCTATTGAGACATAGAAGTATTACCCCTATTACAATATTGAGAGTTAGATGCCATATTAGCAATTAACCTTTTAGATTCGATGGGTGTTTTATCAACCAAAGCACCACGACCAGCAGCATCTATCATATTGCGATCCATAGGAGATAAACCTTCATAAAAATATCGTATTAATAATTTTTCACTAATTTGATGATTAGGACAACTACCACACAATTTCTTGAAACGTTCCCAATACTCATGTAAGGATTCTCCTCCATCTTGCCTAATACCACATATTTCCTTTCTTATATTAGTTCCTCTCGATGAAGGAAAATATTTTTCAAGGAAAACCTTTTGCATATCAGTCCAAGTGTTTACTGAGCCCGCTAGTAGATCATATAACCATTCCTTAGTAGCATCAGCTAAAGCAAAAGGAAAAGCTTTGAGTTTAAGTTGTTCTACACTTACTCCATTCGGCTTCATACCAGAACAAGCTATATGGAATTCCTTGAGAAATTTATTTGGGTCGATGAAACAACCTGAACCCATGGAGTTGTTGTCTCTAAAACCTGTAAAAATAGATAAATATCATATTAATACAGGTTTGATCTCACAAGTATCATTATCAGCAGGATAATTAATGCATAAAAGATTAGGGTTAAAGACAGGAGCAGCTAGCTCCTTGAGAGTTCGATCCGCCATCGATGGATTAATGTAGCAAGGCGTACTAAACAAATCCTCTATACGGTCTTCTCCCAAATTTGTGGAACTTTCTTCAGAAGGTAATGGAATATGGCTAGCGTGTTCCAATTTCCTTCTCGTCCTAGTAGCAATTGGAGAGGATGATTTTGGATCTATGGCTGGAATAATTTGTCATTGATGCTCGATTGCAAATGATCTCAATTGCGAGTGCCTAAAGATTTCACACAATCAAAGAGTAGATGAGTACACGTAAAGAATTTATCAAAAACTAAAATAAGAACCACACAAAAAACAAAACTAAAGATTATAATTACCTTCCCCGGTAACAGCGCTAAAAATTTGATGCACTGTCATGAATACAACAAATTTAAATAAATCCTAAATCCCAAATACGTAGTATATGGCAATAAGGAGTCGAACGCACAAGGAATGACGTTTTAATCACTAATTTTTCTATTAATGTTATAACCCCGTTTATAAAATTTCATTGATTCTAATACTAAATCTAATTGTACTAAATCTTAATCACTAATTGACAAATAGGAGAGGAATGAATTGATGATGGAATTAAAATACCAAACATTCAATTAAGAGGAATCATTCTAAACAATTTAATGTTGACTTATGAAATTCATAATAACAAATTCCCTTACTTCCTCTCAACCTTAATAAATTGAATATGCTCTCAATTTATTTTCTAACCATTTAATAACCAAGGTTACGAACACTAATTTCAATTAATGGTAGCATTATGAACGGAAAGCAGCCAACTAAAATCATAATCACATAAGCTCGGATTATGCAATTGCACGAATTAATGGATAAGATTAATAATTAATCTTCTTGCTACTTTAGACAAATTAATTAACAAATACGGGTTAATTTCATTGCCTTAGCAAAGATTAAGTTCTAAACTAAATAGGTGATCAATCTAATTAGTTCAAAAATATTAATTTATGATATGAAATCATTCAATTCGATCCATTAATTCAATTAAACTTCATCTAGAATCAAACATTTAAAATATGAAATGGTAATTAGGATATAATTCCATCCTCAAATCATCCTACCCTGTTCAAATTACTCAAACATCTGCATATTTACAAATCACACAATTACATATAAACCTTGAAAATTAATAACAACAACACATTCACGAAATCTACTATTGATACAATTAGATGATAATAGAGTGAACACAAGTATAATTACAAATAATCTAATTAAATTTAACAAAAATGAAGATACTGAAATTCATAAAGGAATAGAGAGGACTTATCAATTGAAGTGAAGATTGTCAATTCATCACTAGAATTCAAGAAGATCAAAAAGTTGGAATTGTACATTACATGTATATTCTAGAGGAATAAAGGAAGAAAAATACATTCCAATTGTTTCGATGTCTGTTCTCGCTATTCCGAACCCTGTTTTTAGATAGAATATATCAAAAATAGGTCGCGCGGACAGTTACAAATTTTTAAATGGAAACACGGTCCGTGTTTTGGAAACACGGGACCCCCGTGTTTTCTTCCAACTGATCTGCCGATAAGGATTTAAAGATCGATGCTCGAGATAATTACACGGCCCGTGTTTATGAAACATGGCGGTGTCGTGTTTTTTATCCTTCCACTAAATTCCTTTTGAAGTTTCAGCATAGCTTCTCTTGATGTATTTGCTCCCTTTCCAACTTCGCTCTCCTTGATTTAACATTTCTTGATGTGTTCTTTACTTGATTTCTTCTTTTTATTGACTTCTCCTTGAATTTCTTCAATTTTTTTCTTTACTGTAAAATCTATTCAAAGGAGGAAAACTGGACGAAAAGATTAAACCTAATAGAATTAATGAGAGATAAATGATATTTTTTAGCATGAAAATAAGCTATAAATCTCATCTATCATTGCTCAACTCATTTTGGGGATTTATTCGATTGTGTTGGCTCACAGGTGAGTTTACACTACCTAGAAGATTTTCCTTCATGCCTCTACTTCTTTTTATGTACCATTCTAAAAGGAAGACAACTAGCTATAATTAATTCAACTATAAGCACAAGATACAGAGGTAAGGTACTACAAATGACATTATCAACTCTATCTGAATTCGGTTAGAATATATGGGAGGGATTTCCTTTACTTGTGCACCTAAATTTTCATTCAATTATCTACTATCACTAATGTAGTTATTATGATTAAGATCATAAAATTGATAATAATAATAATTACAAAAAAACTAATTATTTTTTATTAATAATATTAATATTTTCAAAAATATGATTGAATATAATATCTTAGGAACTTATTAAAGCTAATTAATCACACAATTAAAGTACAATTTCGTAATTAGAGAACTACACAAGTACATATATCAGCAGCTGAAACATTGTATATAAAAGTGTGCTTACTCGTAACATGAAAGCAAATTGCTCTGCAAAAGATACTTAGAAGATGCTCCAAAATGGAAGGAGAGAAGAACCTTAAAATTATTGAGTGTAGCTTGCATAAAAATTAACACTAGTGAAGTTAGGGTTTGCATAACAAAATGTTAGTTTTCTCTTCTTCTTTTATAGTAGAATTAAATGATAAATTGGTCATAGATTCACACAGGTTTTTAGTTTAATGGTATATTAACAAAGTGGAAGTAGAGTGATAAGAATAAACTATGGAAATGGAGAGGAAAAAACGCTAGTAATGTTCATGAATGAGAGCAAGAAATATTTTGTAGAATAGGGTTTGAGAAGATACTTAAAGAAACATAGATCATGTTATGAAATGAGGTCCACCCATGTTAAATTGATTGCTCTTAGTTGGTTAAAAATTTTTTTGTAACAAAAATAGGGACTATGTTATGTAACACGATCACCTCATGTTTCTTTTACTGTTTTCATCATTCCTAGAAAAGTTTTATCTAAGATGAAACACAGGTCATTTTTTTAAACATGTTTTTTTGCTGTTTTTGGCATTCCTAGAAATTATTTTCTAAGATGAAACATGGACCATGTTTTTAAACACAATGTCCCTATGTTAACTTTGTCGTGTTCAAATTTTTGTAGGAAAAAATCCTAAAATGTAATGTGGAGGGGTTTCATGAACACGAAATCCCCGTGTTGACTTTGCTAATCTTATTTTTTTTTTCAATATTGAGAGACAACACAGAATTAGACTAATTTATTTAAACACACACACATAATAAAACTAAAATATAAAATTAATGTAATAGATAATATAAAAAAATCTATAAAAGTACTTAGCTATAACACTTAGGATATATCTTTGGGTTGCTCTCAATACTATTTTAATGCATAACTAGGAGTAGTAAGATCTACTAGTTCCAATTTATTCACATGGAGTCCCTCTTAAAAAGTTTTGAGACAGGATCCATTCACATTCCACACCTTTTTTGTTTTTTAGTCTTGATTTCTATTATACCATGAGGAAACACATTTGTTATAATAAATTAGATGATCCATCTTGACCTTAATTTCCTTGGGAAAAGTTTGAGATGAGAATGATACAATAATACTTTTTGGACGATTTCAAATTCTTCCTAAGAGTTAACTTATCATGGATTGCCTTTTTTGGTCTTTATATCTCAATGTTGTTCCAAAAGATTCATTTCTTAATTCCTTAAGTTCTTATAGCTGAAGTTTCTTATGTTTACCAATCTTATTTGACTCAATATTTCATGTCTTGACATCCCAAAATGATCTATGATCTAATTCAATGGGAAGGTCACAAGGCTTATGGTAAACTAATCGATATTATGACATACCAATTAGCGTCTTATAAGCTGTGCAATATACCTAAAGAGCAACATTAAGATGTAAACTCCAAGCTTTTATTATTTGTTTCACATCATTTCTAGAATTGATTTATTTTATGATTTGAGATTTCATCTTGACCCTTCATTTATGGATGATATATTGTAGAGGCTCGACGTGTAAGATGATACTATTTTAGCAATGCTTGCACATTTTTGTTGTAGTTGATTATGGCTTTGGGAAAACCAAACCTTGCAAAGATGTTACTTCAAAGAAAATCTACAACTTTAGCATCATCAGTTCAAATGGATTTTGCTTCCACCCATTTTAATACATAATCTATAGCAACAAGAATGTATTTGAAACCAAAAGATGAGGGAAGGGGACCCATGAAATCCATACCCCACACAAAAAATATCACATACAAGAATGGGTTTTTGTAGCATTTCATTTCTAGAATATAATCCTCCTATCTTTTGACATCTTTCACATGTTTTGCAAATTTCATAATCATCCCTAAACAAGGTGGGCTAATAAAATCCACTTTACAAAATTTTATATGCTATTCATTTTGGACCAAAATGACCCCCACAGCATAACTATGGAAAAATGTTAAAATGGATATAATCTCATTATTAGGAATACATCTTCAAATAATTTGGTCAGTACATGGTTTCCACAAATAGGGATCATCCCACACAAAATAATTTACTTGACTCTTCATCCTATCCTTTTATATCTTAGTAAAATGTGAATGAAAGACCTTTATTGCAAAAAAAATTACCATGTTAACATACCATGGCATTTCATTTGAAACTGCATGAAGTTGTTTGTCTATAAATGATTCATTGATGTGTGATTCTACTTTAGATGCCTTGATCAACCTACTTAGATGATCAAATACTCCATTTTCTGTTCCTTTCTTGTACTAAATGGGAATATTGAACTCTTGAAGCAAGAATATCCATCTAATTAACCTTAGTTTTTCTTCCTTCTTTGCTAATAGATACTTTAAGGTTGTATGGTCAAGTAAATAACAATATTAGTGCCTATAAGAGAAGAAATTTTTTTATCTAATGTGAAGATAATGGAAAAAAGCTCATTCTAAGTGGTCGTGCAATTAATTTGAGCCTCATTTAAAGTGCATGAAGTGTAGTATATCACATGTGGATTTTTTACAATTCTTTGACCTAATACTACACCGATAATATCGTTAGCTGCATCACACATTAATTTAAAAGAAAATTTCCAATTAGGTGGTTAAAGTATGGGCGCGCTAATTAATTTATCCTTCAAATGGTATAATTCTTTCTTATAAGAATCATCAATGTTAAATTCAGTTTCTTTTTGAAGAATCTTACACAGAGGTTAAACTACCTTAGAAAAATATTTAATGAATTTGTGATAAAATCAAGCATGACCTAGAAACGATCATACTTCTTTAACATTACAAGGGTAAGGTAAAGAAGCAATAAGATCAATATTTTATTTATCTACTTCAATTCATTTAGCAGAAACAATTTGTCATAAGACTATCCCTTGTTGAACCATAAAATGACATTTTTTAGAGTTAAGCATAAGATTAGTTTGAAGACATCTTTTTAAGATAAGAGTTAAATTATCTAGTCATTGGTCAAAAGTATCACCATGCATACAAAATTCATCCATAAATACCTTGATAATTTTCTCTAACTATTCTAAAAGAATGCTTACCATGCATCTCGCAAATGTAATAGGGACATTGAATAGCTAGAATGGCATACGACGATATGAAAAGGTACCATAAGGACATGTGCATGTCATCTTCTCCTAATCTTTTGGATCTATGGAGACATACACATATCAAGAATATCCATCCAAAAAGTAATAATAGGCATGAAATACTTGTCTATCTAACATCTAATCAATAAATGGTAAAGGAAAATGATCCTTCATAGTCATGGAATTTAACATCCTATAATCAACATATACCACAATCATTTTGAACTCTAGTTGGAACCATCTCTCCCTTTTCATTCTCCACAACAATGATTTTTATTTTTTTTGGGTACTACATGGAGAAGACTAACCCAACTACTATCAAATATTGGGTAAATAACTCCTATAGATAACAACTTTAACACCTCTTCTTTACTTTATCCATCATAATTAGATTTAGTCTATGTTGCGTTTATCTACTAGGCTTAAACTAATCCTCCATTAAAATCCAATGCATATACACTAAAGGACTAATACTATAAATATTTGCAATTTCCCACCAAAAGTAGTTTTATACTTCTTCAAAACATTCACAAGCTTTTCTTCTTGCTTGGTAGTTAGGTCACTAGATATGATGATAGGAATGGTATCCTTGTCTCCCAAAAATAAGTACTTAAGATGTCTAGGTAAAGGTTTAAATTCCACTTTTGGTTCTTGTTCTACTGAGGGTAAAGGTCTATCTAATGTTAATGTTAAATCCAAAAATTTTCTAATTCTACAAGGGTATGCTCCTAAATTAGTCACCATTTCCTTTATCTATTCATCTATTTCAAATTTCTCACTTAGTTCTTCCAAAAATTCTATTTTTATGTATTTTGTTAACGTCACCTCTAAGGGATATTTAGAAGATAACTCATAAACTTAATCGGTTAAATATTCAATCACGTCTATCATAGAAACTACTTCACAATCTATAAGACATCGTATGGAGTTATATATGTTAAACCTAATAACTTCACCATCAAACTCCATGGTCAAAACTCCATCATGTCCATCAAATTTTTTTTTTGAAGTTTTTAGAAATGGTCTGCCTAATAATATAGGAGAATATTTAGATGAACCATTATCCTTCATATATAACACACAAAAATTAGTAGGAAATACCAACTCATTCACTTGCACTAATAAATCTTTAATTACCCATTTAGGGTATGTATAAGACCTATCAGCTAAATGGATAATAACTTGAGATTATTTTAGAGGCCCTAGCCTTAGTACATTAAATATAGATAAAGGCATCACATTAATTGAAGCACCTAATTCAAGCATATATTTTCCATACTTTATGTTTCCAATCTTGCAAGGGATAGTAACAATACCTGAATCCTTACACTTTAGTGGGATTTTCCTTTGTAAAATTGTAGAAACGTACTCACCCACACTTTCTTTCTCATCCCTCTCCATATTCCTTTGTTAGTACATAAATCGGTAAGGAATTTTTCATACCTTGGTAATTATTTAGTTGCATTAATTAGAGGGATGTTCATCTCCACTTTTCTGAACATGTTAAACATCTCCTTCTCATGATTCTACTTCTTGTTTTCCATTAGACTACTAGGAAAAGGAGAAGTGGTTCGAATGGAAATGTGAGAGTTATTTTTATCTTTCTGTAGAGGATTTCCAATATCTTGTTTCTTAAAACCTATCTCATCCTCTTCTTTACTTGCTTCTCTCACTTGTTTTGGACCTACTAATTGGTTACCACTCTGAGTTGAGATTGCACTAGCATTCTCTATAGGGTTATTTTTTTATTTAAATTGGTAATTTTGAGGGGCATTACATTTGTTAATTTCCAAGAGACTCTACTAATTAACTCACTTGATTCTCCAAGTTCTTGTTACTATTTCAAGTTTCTTCCTGAACTTGCAACGTGTTGGTAGCAATAGATTTGACTAAGTCTTCCAAAGGCATTCCTCCTAATGATTGTTAAACTTGTGGTGGAGGTAATGATTGAAATGGTGGTTTGGGTTGATTTGTTGGAACTTGAAAGAATCCAAAGGGTAGATTTGGATCTTGTTGATTTTGATAAGATGGTGACCTAAAATATAAATTACCGATTTGTTGATTGTTTCTATGCCTCGGGTTAGGATGATCCTTCTAACTTGGATTATATGTTGAGCATAAGGATCATTCCTCCTTGGTCCTTTTTATCATCCAATGGAATTCACTTGTTGTTCTTCTTGCATGGTAGGACGCATATTAGTAGGATATCCTATAAAATAACAAATTCCGCATTCCTTTATAGGAATTTTATCGCCAACTACTTTTTTCCACTAGAGATGTTAGGTTTGATACTTGTGCTTTTAGTTAGGCGATACTAGCCTACTTCACCCGTGGATATATAGAATTACTTCCTTTGATACTTTATCGAGAGTTAGATTCCATGTTAGCAATCAATCTTTTAGTTTCCATAGAAATTTTGTAAACTAAAGCACCCCTACTAGTAGCTCCTATCATATTTCGATCCATATGAAATAATCCTTCATAAAAATATTGTATCAACAATTGCTCACTAATTTGGTGATTGGGGAGGCTACCACATAACTTATTAAAATGTTTCCAATACTCATGCAAGGACTCCCCTCCATCTAGCATAATAGCACAAATTTATTTCCTTATGTTCGTTGCTCTACATGAGGGAAAATATTTTTCAAGAAAAACCTTTTATTTATCAGTCCAAGTGTCCTTAGATCCCATAGTTAGGTCACACAACCATTCTTTTGCTACATCAGCCAAAGTGAAAGGAAGAGCTTTAAATTTGAGTTTCTCTACACTTACTCCAAGTGGTTCTATACCGGAACACACAATATGGAATTCCTTAAGTAACTTGTTGGGATCGCTGAAGCATCCTATACCTAGTGAGTTGTTGTCCATAAATTCTTTAAAAATGGATAAAACATGGATTAAACCAATTTTGGTCTCAGAAGTATCATGTTCTCTAGGATATATAATATAGAAAAGGTTAGGGTTGAAAATAGGAGCAACTAGCTCCTTGAGAGTTTGATGATCTACCATATGTGGATCTATGTCACAATGTAAATAAAAAGAATCTTCTATAAGATCTTTCACCAAATTCAAGGAACTTCCTTCAAAAGTTAATAGAATATGACGAGTGTATTCAAATCTCCTTCTTGTTTGATTTTCAATAAGAGAAGAAAATTTTGGGTATATTTGCATGATAATTTATTCTCTATGCTCAACTATAAATGACTTCAAACTTGAGTACTTAATGATAACACGAGAATAAAGAAGATAAGTACTCTTGAAGATATTATTAGAAAAACTAGAATTAAATATTATAGTCGCCATTATCTAGTAACAATGACACAAATTTGGTGCATTATTATATGTATAACAATTTTTATTATTAAATCATAATTCTAAATATTTAGTAAATGGTAAGAAGGAGTCAAACCCACATAGAATGGTTTAAAATAATGAATTCTATAATTAATGTTAAAACCCTGGATGTTCAATAGCATTGGTTACTATTGCTAAATTCTGTACTTGTAATACCCCAAAAATTTCGAAAACCTATATTTTAATAAATAACTTTATTTGATATAAAATTTGCTTGTAAAATTATTTATTCTAATTATTTTATGGATTTTAGAGTATATAAATTTGGATAAGATTATTTAATAAATTAAATATAAATATTTTGCTAATTATCATATTATTTTTATTTAAATAAATTCCCAAACTAATATTTTACCAACTTTATCCTTTTTAAACTAATATATTATATTATACTAAATTAAATTATTAAATTAAATAATTTATCAAGAATATTACATTTTATGATTTTATAAATTAATTTAATTTATTTCCCATATTTTTCCATTTTTCCTTTTTCTTTTCCTTCTTTTACCCTTTTTCCTTTTCTTCTCTTTTTTTTTTCCTTTTACTCCCCACTTTGGGCTGCCCGGCCAGACCAATCCCAACCCCTGCGCATTGGGCCTTCGGCCCGCGTCACGCCTCCTCCCTCTCCTCCCTTGCGCACCGTCCGTCCCTCCAGCCCAACTGTCGTCCTCTTTATTTCTCCTTTGGACCGGCCGGGCTGCTCTCCTTTTCTGCGCCGGTCCAACCGCCCCAGTCACCTTCTTCCCTTTCTTCATCGACCTCCCACGCCCGACCATTTTCTGCCATGGTCGAGCATGCCACCGCCTGCAACCCAGCCACCACACCTGCCCCCCTGCTACTCCCTCTCTCTGCCCCGTCCTTTTCCTTCCCATTTCGAGCCAAACTAACCCCTGCACCCTCCATTTCCCGCCTGAATTCTTTCCTTCTTCTTCCCTGTCTTCCCCTGCCAACCGACACCCCTGCCACCACACCGCAGCACCGATCGGCCGCCTGCTCCCCCTGCCTCACCCTCTTATTTTTCTCCATCTACCCAGCCCTCCATTCCCCTCATTTTCGATCCCTTCTCTTCCCCGAGCTCCCTCCTCTCTCCTTCCTTCTTCCCCATTTTTCTTCCTCGTTTTTTTTATCACCGCCAGCCTCCGCCGCCTGAACCACCAAGACCAGCCCTGCGCCGCCTTCTGCCACCGCCTGCTACCACCCTGCACCACCACATAGCCCCTTCGAGCCCTACACTTCCTCCCTTCTCCTCCTTTTCCTTTTTCTTCCCAGCTTTTCTCCTTACCGTCGAGCCACCTGCAACCGCATCTACCGCCGCCGTCCGGCCACCTCTTCCGCCACCCAACCAACCGTTCGACACCCTGCAACCCCCTCTACAACCGCCATCCATTAGTTGGCCGAAACCGACCCTTGAACCCCTCCATTTTTCCCTCCACTTTTCCTTCGTTCTCAACCCTTTCCCTCGACCCTCCTCGGCAGCCCACCTTCGCCGCCTTGCCGCCGCCGTATCCGCCGCCTTGAGCCGCCTCGAAACCTTCCTTTGCCTCCACCTACACCCCCTCTACACTCCTGCACCATTCCCCTGCCTTAGAACCTCCCCTAACCACCTTCTTTTCTAGCCTAAAGACCCTAACCCGAAAATGGTTTATTTTTCTCCCTTCACCCCCATCGAACCCTTTTCTCCCCATAATTTTGCATGAAACTCATGCTGCTCATGCAGCATGAGCTCCCCTTGGTTTTAAAAATTGTTTGGATAATTTTTAAGGTAAAATGGTATTTTATGTTAAGTGTTTTATTAATTAAAAATTTATAAAGTTTTATACTTTGGTTCTTATTTCTAACATAAATATGATGGATATTATTTTTAGGTGTTGAGTTGCTAATTAAGCTTGGTAAGATTGATATTTTGCGGGATTAAGGTAACCGTTAATCCTCCCTTAAATATATGGAAAAACGCATGCTAGCACATTTAAGGTTTAGTATGATTTTATGCAAGTTTTGTATGCTTAGCATGATATGTTTATGGTTTCTTATATTATTTGTTAAAAAGAAATAGCATGATAACTTTTATGCCATATGTAGGTAGGTTAAATAAAGAAGGAGTTGGAATATGGATAGAAATGTTAAATACTTGTTTATGATGTACCATGTTGTTAATGCATGAATGATGTTATTGTTTAAGGGTATTTTAGTAATTATGCTTATGAGGTATATAAATCAATGTGTGTAGTTGCTAATGAGTATTATGTTGAAAAATGACAAGTTGGTGGACTTAGATAATAAAAAAATGAAGTATTAATACCATTATTTTATGTAGTGTTAGAAAATTCATAAAAATGGTGAATAAAGGGGTTGAGTGGAAATTTTATAAGTGGAAAGGGTATTTCGGTAATTTGTGAGATAAAAGAATAATATGGTAATTTTATAATTAAATGGCCAAATGATAATTTTCAAGTAAAGGATAAAATTGTAAGTTGTGAGAAAGAAGGGTAAAATGGTAATTTTGGAAGTAGGGGTAAAATAGTAATTTTGGATGAAGGAGGGCATTATGATAATTTTGGAGGTAGAGGGGCAAAATTGTAATTTCATAAGTAAAGGGCAATATGGTAAATTTTATAAGTGAATGGCGAAGTGGAAATTTATAAGTAAAGGGGTAATATGGTAAATTGGAAAAGAAGGGCAAAATGGTAATTATGTAATGAAAGATAAAGATGGTAATCTTGGATGTAAAAGGGTAAAATAGTAATTCGTAAAGTAAAAGATGTATGGTGGTAATTTTCATAAATAAAAGGATATTATGGTAAATTGGATGTAAAGGGTAAAATTGTAATTTTGTAAGAGAAAGGATATTATGGTAAACTTGGGAGTAAGGGGTAACTTGGTAATTATGATAACGACAAAAGATAATTTAACAATTAAATTATGGTTGTAGAAGGGCAATTGGATAAGTATGATACTATAGAAGGGTAATTTGGTAAATTAACCAATTAAAGGGCATTATGGTAATTTTAATAATGGAGAAGGGTAATATAGTAATTTTGATTATGAAAAAGGGTAAATTAATATTGGTAATTATGAAGAAGAGTAATTTGGGATTTGTGATAATTAAAAAGGGTAAATGACAATTAAAATAATTGAGAGGGGTAAAATGGTAATTATGATAAAGGAGAAGGGTAATTTGGTAATTTGTTCAACTAAAGGGGCAATTTGGTAATTTAGCCGATAAAAGGGTAAAGTGATAATTGTTTAACCAACTAAAGGGGCAAAATAGTAATCATGATAATGAAGGAGGGTAATTTAGTAATTTATCCAACTCGAGGGCAATTTAGTAATTATAACAAAGGAGAAGGGCGATTTGGTAATATAACCAACCAAAAGGGAAATATGATAAGTATAGTAATTATGAGGGGTGAATGATGATCAAAAAAATGTATGAGATAATTTAGTAATCTAAATCGGACAAAGGGTAATTTGGTAATTATGCAACCTTAAGGGTAATGTGGTAAATTATCAGGTAAGGAACGGATACTTAACAATTATATGAGTAAATGGCAAATGAGTGGTTTGTACCTGCCATGCCTTTGATATTGTGGAATATTAATATGATTAAATAATGCTGATTAGCCAAGTAAGAGTATCTAATGATTAGTATGGCCTTGATGGTTTCTCTGTGACATCCTTGATAACCCTCTGAATAAGAAACGATATTGATATCGAAACGATTGAAAGTGAATAAGTATCGGATCATCGTGCTTTCTGTGATCACCTTAATTAAGACACTATTACTTAAAGTGAAAGACCTCGAGATCGGGAATGGTGACTCCTTAGGGGTCGCTACCCTAAGGACGTGGTTTAGTCCACGATTATTCTGGTATTTGCTGGTGTGCCTTTGTGCCCCAGCCAGGCCCTATATCTTACTCTTCCTAGCTCTACGGACCTAGTTAGGGGGTATGCATACTTATGGATTAGGTGTCCTTGTCGGTAGGGTACTGAGTTAGCTTTATGCACCAGTACGACCAAGGTACCTTTGCGTCCTTGGGTTCATGGTTAAAGGGTACTGAGTAGTTGATATGCACCGGTACGACCGGTGTACCTTTGTGTCCCGGGTTATCGATCTCCCAATCGAGGCAAATAAATATGATTGATGTGCTGATTAAAGAAAGGAAAGATACGATAATTGAAAGTGGAATATTAATGAGCCGGGCCCAGATGATTTACGATATTGCGTACCGGTCCACCGGTTATAATAGTGGTCCAGGAGCGTGTTGCCCTGGTGTGTGATTATGAGTACCGATCCACCGGATATAATAGTGGCCAGGACCGTTGTGCCCTGGATGATGAGTTATATATATCCCGGTCCACCGGTTATAATAGTGGCCAGGAGCGTTGTGCCCTGGATGATGATTACATATATATTCCGGTCCACCGGCAATAATAGTGGGGGTCCCGAGCTCAATAAAATTGGTTATGTATGTGAATAAGATTATGGAAAAATACTAATCACTTATAGTGGAACACCATGTGAGTCGGGGCCAGACCGGTCCACCGGCAAATAATAGTGGTCAGGTGCGTTCTGCCCTGTGTGTTTATCTTCCGGTCCACCGGCAATAATAGTGGTCAGAGGCGTTTTGCCCTGTGTGTTGACTTCCGGTCCACCGGCTATAATAGTGGGGTTCCCGTACTCACATGGATGTAAAACATGATATTGATGGATTAATGACAGAATAAGGGCTTAAGGCCCAAAGTATCGATCGTGACTTATAAAGTATTATGTTTGTTATTGTTATGTATGCATCTATCAGTATTTATATGTGTGTGGCTTGCATTATGTGTCGTATGCGGGCCTATCTTTAAGTGTGGTATTAAAGGGTTACTCAGTACCGTAGTACTGAAGGGATTCCCTTTATGGGCCCCTGCCTATTCAATGGGCAGTGCCCTTGCAGGTATTTTCAGGTGCTACTCAAGTGGGTTACGGGAAGGAGAGTAAGGAATTTTCCGGTATCGTGGCTTTTTCTCCTTCTCATTTAATTTCTCGGTTTTGAATGTTAACTTTGTTAAAGTAACCACCCTTGGTGGATTTTATTCCTGAAAATGATTCAATGCGCTACTCTGATTTAAATACGTTGAAGCTTGCAAATTACTCTGATTTATGCATGTCGAATGTCTTTCGAATTGTATTTCATTTTCTTAGCCTTAGCACTTGGTACTGGAACGGTATGAGTGAACCGGTCTGGTACTAAGTGTGGCGGTAATACTCCCAAAGTTCACGTTTTGTTTATCTGCTTCCGCTATTATCTTTTAATAAAACGAAATTTTTCAGTAGTGAATTTTGGGGGTGTTACAGTACTGTTAATAAGTAATAAAATGTTGTACTCAATAATGAACGAATACGGATGAGAGACAATCATTTATGGATTTAGGGTATCGAATAATTATCTAGAAGAGATGTATTCTAATTGCTATAGTGTTGATCTATGGAAAATCATAACAATACATTTCCTTTCTTTCCTTCAATTCAAATAAATTGAATAAGCTCTCAATTTATTGTTGAACCAATAAATAACCTAGGTTAAGAAAGGGATATATGAATTAATAAACCACAATCATAATCACATAATCTACGATCATGTAAATATATGAATTAATAAACAAGATTAATGATTAACCTTTTGCTACTCTGGTGATGTTAATTAACAAATATGTATTAATTTCATCTTCCTATATTTGATTAAAGTGTAAAATAATGAGGTGATCAATCTAATTAGTGCAACCTCATAATCTACGATACAAAATTATTTAATTTCATCTGTTAATTCAATTAGATTCCACTTAGAAGCATAATTCAAAATTATATTTCTTATCAAATTTATGCTACCATCTTCATAATCATAACAACAGAAAATTTAATTCACTATTTCATAATTATTATAAATGATTATCAGCACAACATCAAGAAAAATTCATAAATTTTAGAAGAATAATGATGGATTAAACAGAATACACTTGCATTCGAACTCAAAAAATCTTTTCATAATTGAGAGATGAACAATAGAATTGCAATTATGAAATATATATACTTATAGAGAGAAAATAAAGATTCTAGTGTCTCAAAAAAAATACACAAGTGGATCCTGTAATACATGGAAATAAAAAGATACATCAAGGAGAAGTCCATGTGACCAGTTAAATTTTTTTAAAGAAACACAGTTTGTGTTTGTATAACACAAGGGTACTGTGTTCGTTTCCCTAAACTTGCTGAAATTAAAAATTAACATTTGTAATTCTGATGATAATACACACCCCAGGTGTAAATAAACATTGGGGTCATGTGTTTCTTCTTCTTTTAATTCATGTTATTAAAACTTCAATTAAAGATCTCCTTGTAAGTTTATTCTCAATTGTTAGGATTTTCTACCTATGATTCCATGTTTCCTTTATCTGTTCCTTACTTCTTTTCCGTTTCTGTTCAATTTCTCCTTTGAATTTATTTATTTTTAACTTTTCCTGTAAAATCTATCTAAAAGAGAAAAACTCAAGAAAGGATAAAATCTTATAAAAATAATAGGGAATAAATGACATTTTTACATAGAATAATAACATAAAAATATCATATATTAGTAATGACTGAGTTTTACGGAGCTAGGGGTTAGTTTCAATTAGTTTTGCTAAAACATAGGAGGTGGAGAACAAAATGGAGGGATCTGGTGAAGAAGGCCACAAGTGGATGTTCTGTTGTGGTGACTTTGGTTAGTGGTATGGATAAGGGAATGGAGAAGGCTATTGGTGGGTTTTTTTGCAACGACAAAGAAGAGAAAAGAGGAGAGTAAGGTTTCAATGGTGGTGTAAATTTTTGAATAAAATTAGAGAAGGAAGATGGAGCTTAGGAGCATTAAATGTGTTGTATATATACATATATGCATGAGTAGAGAGGTGAGGAGGCATGTGAAAATTGATTAGACATGGGTTACAAAGAGAAAATCATGTAAGGAGTGGCATAAGTTGATGTATATGTATGGTTAATATTTTTGAAGGAGTCACATGCAAGAAGAAAAGGTAAGAAAGAGAAAGGAAGAACAAATTGGTCAGGGGAAAAGAGAAGGAAAATGAGAAAAAAAAAACCGAAAAGGAAAATGTGGAAGAGAAAAAAAAATATGTTTAGGTTTGTAATTAGAATTATGTTTAAATAATTTTATGTTAGGGTGTTGGTATGGGTTATGATTAGGTTAAATTGTTAAAATTTTATAATAGAAATTAGGATAAAGTAAAATATTAATTTTATAATATTATAATTATTTTATGATATTATTCACTTGGGATTATATTTTGCTAAAATTTGGGATTCTATAAAATTGATAGACTATGTGGGAAAAAGAATTCATCCAACGAACAAAAATAAAGCATTTGAGATAAGAATGATGGTTGTGAAATACGTTTTGGTGGACGAAGAGCTATAAAAGTGTTCAAAGGCCATGTTGGTGTTCACTTGTGTACCTCAAACAATGGGACAAAAAGTGCTAGATGAAATCCATGAAAGAATATATGTTTTACATCAAGCTTTCTGATCTTTCTCATCTAAAGCTTTAATCCAGGGTTACCATTAAAAAAACCATGTATTAGGAAGCTAAGAAAATCACATGGAAATGTTAGGTGTGTCAAAATAAATTCCTCTTTTAAACCACTTAGTCTTGGTCGTCAAGATACTTAGAATCAATCTTATCACTCATGTTGGCACATTTATGTTATGTTTTTCAAGCTAACCTATTGAGCACAGGTCCTGGTAAAAAAAACATAACGTAATAGTCTTAACATGAGTGTACTACTAAGCACATGTATTCGTAAAAAAAAAATTCATCATTATTGTTTTTGTTTATTTTACAAAGTGGGTAGAAGAAGTGGCACTGCCTTATATCACTAAAAAATGAATGAAGGATTTTTATAGAAAAATATTTTATGCCAAAAAGGGTTGGAAACAACTTTCATGGAATTAGTTTTGAATGAAAGGAGCTACAAAAATTTTGTAGGTTTTGAGTAGTGTAGGAAATTATGAGAGATACTAGCTGGCAGTTTGAAAATAACAAATATAGAAAATTTTAAGATAACTAGGGCATTCACTGTAGATTTACTTCATTAACTCATCCACACATAAATAATAATGATTATTCCCTTTTTTATGAGAATGCTTGGTCTAAAATAATGGGCCCCTTATTGAGATCAATTTAGTGTTACAGTCAGGCAAATCATGAAAATAAGGAAATATTATTAGTAGTGAGATGGCAATTGAATGGCCTCGACTGAGGATAGGTGTATGATCTTCTAGAAATATTATGAGTTATAAGGAAAATCATAAAGATCCCAATAGGTGAGACACCTTTTAGTTTTTCTTTTGGAGCTAAAGAAGTTTTTGCTGAGGAAAAGGAGACATGGTCGTATTGAGTCAGATTATATGATCCTAGATATAATTATAAAACCTTGAAAATTGAGGAGTACTTGTCTGAGGAGCAAAGAGATGTAGTTCAATTACAACTTATATAGTATTGAAAATGAGTAAATAAATACTACAATAAAAGAGCCAAGCCCACATTTTAGTAGGGGACTAGGTGCAAAGGAAAGCAGAGTTTCAAAGCAATGGCCGCTAAACCTATAGCTTTGTATGAAGGAATACACCAAATTATAGAACAAGTTGAGTCGAAGACCTTCATAGAAGCTAATGAGGGGAGTAGATATTTATCTAATGCTTAGAATGTAAATTATTTAAATTTTAATATATGTGAAATTTTTTTGATTTAAACTAAATGATAATTTTGTTACATTTAAATTTTTACAATTTATCAAATTTTTTTTATATATCAATGAAGGAAAAGGAATAAAAGTTCATTCATCGCTACTTTTTTCATAAAAATGTCTTTAGTAGTACATATGTTTTCTAAAAACAACAACAATGGACTATGAATAAGTGAGCCATCAAACGAAGAAGCCATTATAAAATGTTTATTATGTAAGCCCTCTCATAGAGAGGTAGTTGTGAAAGTTATAAACCTTCTCACAAAGAGGTAGCCATGAAAGATGTAAGCCCTTTACCAAAATTATCAAGCATCAAACATAAACACACCTAATGAGATCAAAGTATCAAAAAACATTCTCTTACTAAGCCCATGGCTCAATCCATAAGCCCTTTTAGAGGCCATCGATCATTGAAGGCAAGCACACGTGCCGATATTCACTAAGGCTAAGAGATAATACAGAATCTCTCAAAGAGGTTTCCTAACTAACTTATATGTAAGCCCTCACCAAATTTGTGGAGCACTGAAGATGGAAATACTTAGTAAGATGAAGTATTGGAAAAGCTTTTATTCACTAATCCCAAAGCTTAATATGTATGCTTTTCCAGAGGATTTCTAATATTAAAGATGGGCATACCTATTGATTTGCACTAAGTACAAGGCTCATTACATAATCCCTCAAATAGGCCATAATTGAAGATGGTAACACTTGGTGAAATGAAATACATACTTTCACTCACTAAGCCCAAGCAGCACACCTAGTGAGATGAAAGACGGATGTGCTTTCACTCACTAACCTTAAGCTCTTATAATGCATCATTAGTTTGGGTATTGATTCCACTAAGTCATTATGGCACATTTGGTAGCTTTTCAATTTGTCTAAGCCAAGGCTCACACGATGCATTCATTTACTAAGGTGTTGAGGTAATTAAGCCTATGCTGAGGGGTCTAGTTTCTCCTTTCAGTCCAGTCGACCAACGATGACCGGATCAAACTCTACTTTTATTTTCCACCACCAAAGTATAATAAAGATTTGAAGTGTGTGCATTCTATGTGTTTTGGTTTTCTTATTATTTTTTATTACTAATATTTCAACATTAGCATAAAAAGAAGGACAAGAAAAATTACAAGCGAAGAGAAACAAACAAATGATATGAGGCTATTTTATATATGAAACAGATGTGAATAGATTACAATTTAGAAAATGAATGATGGGGAAAAGGGCCTATCATGGTTTATCTTACTATTTTCCATTATGCTTTGTTTTTCCATAATCCCTAAGAATTGGGATATTTTCCAATTATTTGCCTTTATACAACTTTCCATTGGATTAATGCGATTGATTATGCTCAAATAAGGCTATAAACTAAGTAGACATTGTAAAGGCATCATAATCATACCATTGTGACTAAGGTTGTTTATCATAATGAGAAAACTCTTCTCTTGCTAAATAGCCATCTATTGCTTCACTTTTATACTTTAGTTTTGTAACACCCCCAAATTTACTACTGAAAAATTTCGTTTAAAATCAAAAGGCTTAGCGGAAGCAAAGGATAAAACCGTAAACTAGGGGGTATTACTGCCACACTTAGTACCAGACCGGTTCACTCCTACCGTTCCAGTACTAAGTGCTAAGGCTAAATCCGATCAACATTTAGTACGAAGTATCAAAAAAACGCAAGACGACATTTAACATAAATCCTTAATAAGAGGTAAGTCAAACAGAAGTTAGAATACGATTTGGGTTTACAACCTCAGAATATGTTTCTCGAAACAAGAACGTAATACAAAATATAGCTAAACAAAAATAAATCCCGAAGGATCAATATCCGGATTGCCTACTCACTCAAGTCAAGGCTTCCACCCCAACACAGTATCCGATCTTAAACCTGCACAAGAGGTCTGCTCCCCACCATCGGTGGATCATCACAGGACCCATTCAACCAGTGTAGTATCAGTACGGGTCCAATACTGAGTAAGTCCCACTACCCTATCTTAGGAGAGATATCATCAAGTGCATATTAAATCCGAGTACAACACGTTAATACAATATCATGCATATTCACAACCCACAGCATAAATCTTACCATACACCTACACCCCCAAATTTCACTCCTGAAAAATTTTGTTTAAATCAGAAGGTTTAGCGGAAGCGAAATAATTAAAACCATAAACCTGGGGGTATTACCACCACACTTAGTACCAGACCGGTTCACTCCTACCGTTCCGATACTAAGTGCTAAGGCTAAACTAAACAATCGTTAAGTAAGAGTCATCAAAACATAGGTCCATAGTTAACATAGACCATTCACGAAAACCACGAGTCAACAATAGTTAAAATATCGTTAAGATTACAACTTAAGAGTATGGTTTCAAAACAAGAAGCGTAGTACAAAATATAGCTAAATGAAACAGATCCCAAGGGACCAATATCCGGATTGCCTACTCACTCAAGTTAGGCCTTCCACCCCAACACAGTATCAACCTGCACAAGTGGTCTGCTCCCCACCATCGGTGGATCATCACAGGACCCATTCAACCAAGGTAGTATCAGTACGGGTCCAATACTGAGTAAGTCCCACTACCCTATCTTAGGAGAGATATCATCAAGTGCATATTAAATCCGGGTACAACACGTTGATACAATATTATGCATATTCACAACCCACAACATAAATCTTACCATACACCTAGAGTAACATATAAAACATACGTAATATTCTATTTAACGTATAAGCGTATTATAACTGAGATGTAAAGTGGCTCATACGCCTCAGGTAGGAATAATCCATATTATTAAAACTCGATACGTGGCATACTCACGTAAGCAACATGTAGCAATACAGATAATAAAAGCTGGCCATGGTCCAATTAGACTTATTCTTTATTCTCATTAATAATATGTTCATTCCACACATATTCTTCAATAACCCATGTGAGCGCGGGAGCCCCACTATTATAGCCGGTGGACCGGAAGATATACGCACAGGGCAGAACGCCTCTAATCCACTATTATAGCCGGTGGACCGGAAAATAAACGCACAGGGCAAAACGCCTCTGATCCACTATTATAGCCGGTGGACCGGATCATGGCCTCGACTTACATGGTGTTTCACTGTAAGTACTTAGTATTTTCCCATGGATTACTTCATTCATTTTCATTCAAAGCATTCTTCATTAATCCATGTGAGCGCGGGAGCCCCACTATTATAGCCGGTGGACCAGAAGATATACGCACAGGGCAGAATGCCTCTGATCCACTATTATAGCCGGTGGACCGGAAAATAAACACACAGGGCAAAACGCCTCTGATCCACTATTATAGCCGGTGGACCGGATCATGGCCCCGACTCACATGGTGTTTCGTTGTAAGTACTTAGTATCTTTCCTGTGGATTAACTTATTCGTTTGGGTTTGTCGAGCCCGAATCCCCCACTATTATAGCCGGTGGACCGGAATAAACACTCAGGGCAGAATGCCTCTGACCACTATTATAGCCGGTGGACTGGAAATAAACACCCAGGGCAAAACGCCTCTGGCCACTATTCTAATCGATGGACCGGACTGGGTCGGGCTCATTAGTCTTTCGCTTTACGTAATTAATGTCTTATTCGTGTCTTATTGAATCACATCACACCCTTGACATGCATAAATCATTCTCTTTATACTATACTCATCACAACTAATAAAAACCCACATTCATAACCACACTTTAATCAATAAAAACACATGATAACGCCAAGCAACTCTAAGCAGCCATACCAACCCTAATTATCCACACCAAACCGTGGTTAGCCACTCTTATCCCTATTTCACCATAACCCCCATACTTAGCCATCCCAAACCTTAATTATCCTCAACAATCACGATTAGTTACTCCAACCCTACTTAATCACAATGTCCCAGAGTTAATTACTCCAAACCCTAATACCGTACAATCATTAACTCCCATGCAAAACCCTAACTCCACCATACAAACCCTAATACCACCATACAATATTAATACCTCCATAAAATCACTAATACCACCATACAATATTAATAGCTCCATAAAATCACTAATACCACCATACAACATTTGGACCGCCATAGAACATTAATACCATCATACAAACTTCAAGACTCCCATGATGGTTCCCAACTCATATTACCGTTTATCCTAATATGCAGGTCCTAGAGGGCCATAACATAATACATCATAAACATCATACATATACATGTCATGCTCATATCATGGGAGCACATACAACATACCTCAATCTCCAAGCTGCGCTACACATATGACAAGTTATGCACAAATCATATAATACATGGCATAGTATGGCATACACAACATTCAACACATCCACGTCACACATAACACAAGGCCATTAGCTTCATCCTTACTAAACACCCATAAGTAGAGGTAAGTAGAGACTTACCTGGATCCGAAGCTAGCTAAGCGAGATAAGAGGGAGAGAGATCACTAGCTCGTGGATCCACTAGAAAGCTTTCCTAGATCCGATAGAAATTGAAAATAAATTAGAAACTATTCTAGCAATCAATAATTCACATATTCTAATTAAACAAACACAAACAACCCAAATGATCTTTCTTAGAAAACGTGTCCAAAACTTAGAATTTAAAAGCATAGCCTTATTAAGATTTAAGGTTAAAACTAAATCAAAACGGATTAATACAATATCACTTGGGACATTTCAACTTAATTTGGAAAGCCCGAGAAAGAATAATCGATCATAAGTTAACTTATCGAAAATTACTTATTTATTAGGTTTTACAACTAAATAGGTAACCTAACCATTTACATAGAACCAAATCCAAACCGATTAGGTTAAAACAGAATTTAAATGATTTTAAACCCAAAGATAGATTTCGATTAGATAAAATACACATATCAAAATCAATTTTATAAAATCATCCCCAAAAATTAGGGTTTTAAAGCCCACGACACAAACTCAAGTAATTCAATTTAATCAATTCAAATTAAAGGTATTTAGAAGCAATTAATACCATTTCAACTATTTCTATACATTCAATTTTAGAAAAACAACAATACAAGTAATCGATTTCATAATTTCACTTGAATTTTAGGGTTTTAGGCCCGAAAATACAATTCGTTAAAATTCTATAAATTTAATCAAATTGAATTTTTGGAAACGCAATTAAACACATTTTATAACATATCAAATAATCAATTGCTCAAAACCAATAAAAGAAATACGCGATTTAGCACAATTAGGGTTTTTGAGCCCGGAACGCAAATCCGATCAATTCCTGCCAAAGCATATAAATTGACGGCTCGGAAATGTAATTAAACATACTCTAATATAATTTATATAGTTAATTGAATAAAATAACCCGATTACACAATCCAATTTAAACACGCGGGAGTTTTGACCTAAAAATCCAACTCCGATCAATTACGCACAATTTTCCCAAATCAACACTTCCAATATAAAATTAAATACATTTTAAATGATATTATAAAATCAATTGAGCGGAACGGCTCAATTATATGACCCAATTTCATTACACCCAAAATTTGACCTAGGAATCAAATTCCGATAAAACCTGCATAAATTTCTCAAATTGACGGTACATTTTAAAACATATTGTATAATCAATTTGTCCGAAATCGCATAAAACGGACGAATCCGAAAAATTCGGGCATAACCCGGCCAAAAATTCAATTTTTCCAAAATTCCAACACAACCACACAATTAATCTATCCAAATCAATCTTACAGCATATACATACATAAACAAACAATCAATTTAGCTTTTTACAAGCTAAATCGCACTCAATTAATCAAATTAAGGGTTAGGGTTTTCGGAAATTTTTACCAACGAAATCGACACAAAGCAAGACAAGAAAATGCTGGAGAAGCTTCGTCGGGGGCTGGGGGTGGCTCGCCGGTCGTCGCCCAAGCTCGCCATGGCCGGACGGCGGCTCGCCGCTGCTGTGCGTGGCTCCTTCGACCGCTGCTGCAGCGGTTGTTGCTGCGACTGCTGGTGCGCGGCTTCGACTGCTGCTGATGCGTCGATGGTGGTGGTCGGCGGTTGGAGGTCGACGATCGACGAAGGAGGAGCAGGGAGGAGGAGTTGGGGAGATGGAGAGGGGCGAGGGAGGTCGGCTAGGGTTAGGGTTAGGGTTGCGAGACAGGGAGTCGGGTAAAGGGAAGAGAGAAAGAAAAAGAAGAGAGGGGGGTCGGTACAGTACCGACGGTGCGGGGTTCTTTTTTTTCTTTTTTTTTTAAACAAATACACATAGAATAAAATACTAAAAATATAAAAAAAATTATTGGAAGATTTTATATAAAATTTATTTAACGAAAATTTATTTTGAACGGATCTGAAGGCTTAAAATTAATAAAAAGCTGTATAAAGAATTTCGGAAACATTTTCGGAAGAATTTACCAACGAACGTAAAAACTTATATTATTTACGGAAATGTATTATAAGACCTCAAAAAATTATTTAAAAGTATATAATGAAATGTTTAAGTCAAATTCTAATAAATCAAGACTAATTTTAATAATTTCCGAAATCGATTTTCCGCAAACTAAAAAGCGTAGAACAGAAGAAAATTAATTTCAAAAATAAATTCTTAAATAAGTTTCGAAACTATTTTTAATTTAAACTTCCCGAAAATATTACATTCAATTAATTAAAACATCGCTAAAATATTACTTCCCGAAAATGATTAATTACATTCAATTATGAATTCAAAATCGTCGATAAATCCATAAAACGAATCAAAATTAAAATAATTAATTGTTTACATCAAATTACGCTAATAAAATCATTAAACTTAATAAATATGGATTTTAAAAATACGGGGTATTACAAGTTTACCATTAGCAATGGCTTTCTCATTGTGGTCATCAATATGTTTCTACTATGTTTTAACTTCATGCATGGCCCTAAATAACTATTTCTTGATATTTTTATACTCTATATTATTGGCCAAATCCTTACCAACAACTTCTTTGCATAAAGATTTATCCTCAATATGATACTCCTCTATGCTTTTTCCATTTTTGAGCATTTAGCCCTTGATTCATCCACCTTGTTAGTGAGGAATTTGTTTTAGCTTTTGGAAACCCTAAGGCCATTATAGTACCATTAGACTTTCTTCGTGTCTATAAGCCATTTATTCTTCTTATAAGATACTTGAATGGTTACACTCTTCTCTATGTGAAGATCATCCATAGATCTAACAATCAAAAATTCAATATTAGATTTTGATGATTTCTTTTCTCCTTTTACATGGTCTTTTAAGATAACAACTTGTGTCATGGAAAATATACAACAAGTAAGGTAGCCTTCAACCCACTCTTATCAGTTTCCAATTGAAACACTCTAACCATAAGGAATTACTTCTTGAATTATGATTAATTGGCACCTTGAAATCTATATATTCATCATCTATCCAATAGAAATGTCTAGTGTTTTGAGAGAAATGGTCAAAAACTTTCTTTCTAAAAAAAAGCTGATGTAGATAATAGGTGAAATGGTAATAAAATTCTTTTATTGCTATTGTTGCTCATGTGAAGTAAGGAATACATATATAAAAGGTAAGGTTTAATTCATATATAAGAAAATTTTTTATCCTCAAGCCATCTATAATCCTCCTATCTTGGTGTAGCATTATGGCCTCAATCAGCTTTAGACTTGTGGTATCATAAGGATAGCAATCAAAGGAGTAGTCCTGGCAAATGGATAAAATAACCCTATCATCTTTAAAGTAAACTTTGGAGGCACTCTCTAGCGATTCTTTCATATAGAGGCAAGTATCCAATATATACACAACGGGAAGGCCTTCCAACCTATTGGTAGTAAGAATAGTACTATTGGCTTCTAGTGGTTCAATTAACATTTTTGAGGTACCACTGATGCTTGTGCTTCCCTTTCGCCGAGGGAGAGGAATAGAGACCTTTGATTTTCTTATTCTTTAGCCCTCATCATTATATATTTCTTCGAGAATGATCATTTATGTGATTTGATTCTTTCATTTTTCTTCAAAAAATTTTGAGTGAAGCTTGGGAGGATTGGCCATAGGGCCAATGGTAAGTGGAACAACTAGATGTCTAGTTTGTCATAACGAATACCTTAGGATCTTCTTAGCTACTTGTGATTTATGAATTGACTTTGGCTACACCCATCTTGTCTCGTTGATATTGTAGTGAATGCTTTGGGAGGGCCCTTTTATTGAAAGATGTAGATTAATTATTAGAAAATTTTATTTATATAAGAAAGATCGAAAGAAATAAACGCATTTTATGAATATAACCAACAGATTTAATACTTGTAATACCCCATATCTTTAAAATTTAATTATATTAAGCTTAATTATTTTATTAGTGTAATTTGATATAAAAATTTAATTATTTTAATTTTAATTCATTTTATGGATTTATCGATGATTTCCACTTCATATTTTAATTTAATTAATTTTTATCATTGCTGATCATCCAAGATAAATTTGTTCACGACCATGATTTTATTATATTCATATGATTTTGATTTTTAGTTAAAAAAATGTATTTCCCTTCTTTCTTGTATTTTAATTTCTAATATTTTAGATTCCTTTTTTATTATAACTTTGTTGTATGATTACAAATTTATTTTGGAGTTATATTTTATTAACGAAATAAAAATTTAAATTATAAATTTTTTTTAAAATAGTCAAATTTATTTGAATGATTTTATTCATAGAAACTATTTCTGGCTTTGAATTTATTCATTTCTGAGGTTGTTAAGATTTTTGGAAAGTTTTGAATTAAAAAGATTTTCGAAGCTTATTTATGGATTTCTTTCCAAAATTAATTTTCTTCCATTATACACTTTTTGCTTTGCTGAAGATCAGTTTTGGAAATTATTTATATTAATCTCAGTTTATTAGAATTTGACTTAAATATTTTCTTATATGCTTTTAAATATTTTTCGAGGTCTTATAATGCATTTTTGTAAATGATATAGATTTTTCTTGTTTGTTAGTAAATTATTCTGAAAACATTTTCTTGTTTGCTAGCCATGACCGCCACAGATGACGCCTCAGTAAGCAACAACCGTAGCAGCCGCAACAAGCAATAGCCAAAGCACCACAACAGCCATGTGCAGTAGCAATAGTTAGCACAGGCAGTGTCATTGTCAGGCCATGGAAAGCTTCATTAGCTATCAGCAAGCAACAATTGACCTCATGCAGAGCTTCTTCGATCTTCATTCTCCCCAATTTGCAACTCCTTGTTTGGTATAAATTTTTGAAAACCCTAACCCTTATTTTGATTAATTGAGTATGAATTAGCTTATGATAAGCCAAATTGATTGTTTAATTATGTATATATGTGTTGTAAGACTGATTTGGATAGGTTAATTATTTAATCTAATTTCTTGTCGAAACCATCAATTTGATAAATTTATGCGGAATTAATCTAAATTGAATTTCTAGGTCAAAATTTGTGTGATAAAACTGGATTGCATAATTGAGTTGTTTCACTCAATTGATTTTACAATATCCTTTGAAATATATTTAATTTCATATTAGAAGTGTTGATTTGGGAAAATTGTTTGAAATTAATTGGAATTGGATTTTTAAGTCAAAACTCTTACAGATGACTAATTGCATTTTTAAACTTTTAATTTAAATAAATATGTCTAATTGCATTTTTAAACTTAAAAAAAACTACATTTTCAGGCCTAAAACCCTAGATTTCAAGTGAAATTATGAAATTGGTTATTTGTATAGTTGTTTTTCAAAAATTGAATTTATAGAAATAGTTAAAATGATATTAATTGCATCATAATACCTTCAATTGGAATTAATTGATTTTAATTATCCGAGTTTGTGTCCTGGGCTTTGAAACCCTAATTTCGGAAACCAATTCTCTTAAATTATCTACTTGAAAGATTATTTCATTAAAATTGATTATCTATATTTATTCAACATTAGTTTAATTGTACTCTTAAGCTATCAATTTGAGATAGTAAAAGTTAATTAGTCAGTTTGTAGTTTGGGCATTAAAAACCTTGATTGTCAAAGATAGTTTTATAAAGTTGATTGTGTTATGCATCTTTTACCTAATTGTTTTTTGGTTATGATTTTAAATCATTTGAATTATGTTTTTATCTTATCAGGTTGGATTTTGTTCTCTACAAATGGTTGGTTTATCTTTTGGGTTATAAAACCTAACCAATAAATCATTTTTGATAAAATAACTTCTTTTCTATTGTCTTTTCCTTGGCTTCCAAATCTACTTAAAATGCCCCAAAATGATATGTGTTAAACTCATTTTGATTAATATTTTATCTTAAATCTTAATAAAGCTATGCTCGTAATTTTAGATACATTTTTCAATAAAGATTGTTTGTGTCCGTTTGTGTCTATTTAATTATAATTATTGAATTACTGATAGATAAGATAGTTTCTAACCTAGTTCCAATTTTTATCGACGATCTAGTAAAACTTTCTTATTGATTGTCGAGCTCTCAATAGCTCTCTCTCTCTTTCTCAATTTGCTTAGCTAGCTTCAGATTTAGGTAAGTCACTACTTACCTTTACTTATGGCGGAATCTGGAATGTATGTCTGTTCGGAGTGGAAGGTGTTAAGTATGCTTATCGATTATTTAATCATGTTAAGTGTATAATGTGTTCTATGTGGTAATGGTATGTAAATATGAATTTTTAGCCTCAATGTAAATGCGTGTTAGTATGACACTTGAATATGGTATGTATTTGAGTATGTGAAGGGTTGAGTATGGATTGAAATTATATGATACCTTATGATGTATCTTTATATCATGGAATTAATTAGCTCTAACACCACCTAAAATTATTCAACTTTAATGCCCCTAGAATCAATCGGCTGTAATGCCACGTGGATTGGTTCAGCTTTAATACCACTTAAAATTGATATAATAATGGAAATCCATTGTGTTGATGGAAGTGAGCTAAGTGCTATTATGTGGGCCTAATTTATGATTGGTTAAATCATTGAATAAGATACTAATCATTTAAAGTGAGATCGCGTGAGCTGGGCCAATGTGTTTTATGAGTCTCTTCCTCTGACTTAATGATAGTGGCCAAGTGTGTTTTATTCTGGGAGTTGCATCAGACCATTCCATCGATTTAAGAATAGTGGGGCCTAATCTCAACGTGAAAGATAATATGAGTCTGAGATAAATAGCCAAATGTTAAGACACTAATCACTTATAGTGATAGATTACATGAGTCAAGACTCAAGCATAGGAGTCCATTCCCCCAACTTGATAATAGTGGCTAGGCGCATTTTTCCCTAGGAGGTGCTTCAAACCATTCCACTTGTTTAAGGATAGTGGCCAGGAGAATTTTTCCCTAGGAGGTGTAGAGTCTGTTCCACCAGCTTAAAAATAGTGGCCAGGAGAGTTTTGTCCTATGAGGTGTTTTTCAGTCCATTCCACCGGATTAAGAATAATGGGATCCCTGAACTCATTGTAAATAAATAAAATTCGATGTAATAATGATTCTTATTGGATTTTTGGATTGGTTTTACTTAGCATGCGTTCGTGATTTTTTGTACGCTTGTACCCTATGTGTCGTTATGTCTAGGCATGTGCACACAAGTATGAATCCGTGACCCCATGTTTTATCATATGTGATACTTGTATAATTGAGCACGAGTTATTATATAAGTAGAATGACATATGTAAAGCATGTATAATTGAGCATGAATTATTGTATGAGTGGAATGGTGCATTTATCATATGTATAATTGAGCATTGGTATTGCAAGCTAGAGATTACCATATGTTATGTATATCATGTTTCCTTCCACGAGTTAGGTAGTCTTGATTTACTTAGTACTAGACCCATACTAATACTACGTTGGCTTATTAGGTACAGCAAAGATGCACTTATCGTTAGGAGCATACCTTTGGTGTAGGTTTGAGATTGGATATTGTTTTTCTGTTGAAGTCTTGATTTGAGAGAGTAGGCAATCCAAAGTTTGATCCTTTAGAATTTTTTTTTTGTTTAACTTTATTTATTTTTGGATGTTTTCCAATGTTGTATTAAAAGGCCGAGGGTGTTGTAATTGAATTTTAATTTTCCATTACTTTGATAAGATTTTAAAATTTAGGTTTATTTCAAAGGTTCCGCTGATTTATTCAGTGATGATTTTATTTAGTGAAACTGTACACTTGCCATCTACCTGTGGATATTTCGTTGTGGGAGTTTATCCTCACGACATAGATGTTGTTTGAATTTTCGTTAGATAGGTTTTAGCCTTGTATATAGCATGAGATAGATTATGGACATTTATATTGTGTTAGGTGTGGTGGTAAAATTTCCCAAATCCTATTTTAGCTTCTACATTATTCTTTTAAACAAAAATTTTTAGGAGTGAAATTTGGGGGTGTTACAATACACAAAATTTTATTTTAAAGATAATGCAGAAGATTTTATAAAAGTAAAATTGGGGAATGTTATCACCACACCAATCATGAGAGATGTATGATTATCACCTAACACATGCCTGGTGTAAGGCAAAATGAAATAATCATGAAAGAATGTATGTTCAACTAATAATACTACAATTCTATAATAAGAATGGAGATAATGTTAATATAGATAAAATAGAGACCTCGAAAAATCAGAATACACAGGTTAAAGCCAAAAGTTTACATAACAAGAAGAACCAAAAATATCCCAACACATTAGGCAAAAGTACATCTAATTGGTTAGGATAACTCTTAATTAAACAGGAGCGTACCTCTTCAACCCAAAGCAATGGTGAACTACTGACCAATAGTATCATCCTCAACATACTCTAGTTGAGAATCATAACCCTTCAAATCATGACCAACTCACTGAACCAAAAGCTTGATCACCGCTATGACCACAAAAATGTATTATCAGTATGATAAACTAGTGGTAAAATAGACTACCTAAGAAATGGTAAAGGCTCATGTTGCACATTAAAGGCACATAATAGCATGGTGATAAACATTATAACATAAAATAACACTTAGGCTCATCATATTAATATAAGAAGGCATTCTTTTATGGAGATGATTGAATAATAATAATACAAAAAATGTAATAAAACCACGTACTACAAACCATACTATAATTTTTCTTTAGCGGCCACATAAATTTCAATTATTATTATAATTATTTTGGCCATGCCTAGTTCTCCACTATGAACAAAATTTATTATAACATGTATAGATAATGGGGTACCACACCCACAACATGGGGTAAGCATAAATTGAAGGGGATTTTCTTTGAGAATATAGCACCCACCACACATTAAGTTCACCTATCGTGAGGGATAACATACCATGGGATATAACACCCACCACATGTGATCAAAGTACATCAAGGGGGCTCGTATCAAGATACCTCACCTACCAAACCTTAAATGTCACCGCAGTAAGGGCTAAAAATTTTGGATACCATGCCCACCTAAGCAATGGATAATATGAAGTTCTAGGGTGCTTATACTGGGATACATCACCCGCTCGTACTAGACACGGATTCGATGGCAACATGCCATAGTATAATCCTATACCTAAAATATATGCACATACCCCCTATCAACCACAACCTCAAGAGAAGGAAATAGGTATTGAGAAAAAATATAAAATATAGGGCTACCTACCCACTTACTCCCAGCTAGCTACTTTGAGAGTTGGAGAAAATTCTCAAATAGAATCTTAATCAAGTATTTATTAATTACTAAGTGATATCACAAATTAAAGATCAATTCCATTATTACTCAAACTCAGTGGTTCCAAGTGATAACACCAAATACATCATAAGAAACATAAGCCACCAATTGGGTGTATTGAGACGATACCAAGCTTAACCAAACCAAGGTCTAAATATCATCATTTTGATTCATATTAATTACTAAGTGGAAATCAAGATTAAAATGCATTAATTACATGGAAATATTAATATAGAAGAACTAAGGAAGACTTATGATTAACAAAAAAAATTATAAAATACCAACAAACATGCCGATTGATCCCTGGGACTAGTTGACTTGTTTTGTAGCACCAAACCTGAACAGAAAAAAGTTAGCAAACTAGTTGATTAGTTTATCCCAAAAATTTATTATTCATGAGAAATAAGTTGATGAGTTTGACAAAACTGGTCTATGTAGAGACCATACCACTTTAGTCATAAGGTAACTAGTGGATAAGTTTAGCAAACCTATCGACTACTCATAGGAACTAACTAATTGGTACATTTAAACAATTGACTCATCTAGAAATGTGCCTATCAAAACCCCAAACTAAGTGACAATTCACACAATAAGTCAATTATTTTAATGAATTGATCAACTAGTAAAGGTAAAAAAAAACACCCACACATGTGATCTAAATACCAAAGTTTCACCCAACTTTACCATATTAATATTAGCATGCTTCTATATTATAAAACTCATAAAAGACATGATTCACACATAATAATCACATGGATGCATGGTAATATTGGCATTAAATGAAATCATGATCAAAAATGCCAAAATCATGCATATTATAAGGGAACAAAAAGCATGCTTAAATTTTAAAGAAGAAAACTTTAGCATATGCTTGAATCGAAGAATAAAATTAACTCATTCTCAATAGAGAAAAAACACCAAGTACACATAAGCTCAACAAAAAATAAAAGGACTTATTCAAATTAAAGATAAGACTACTTTACTTTCAAGCAATTTTTCTAGCACAAAGTACTTCCTAACTTTATGGTTATGTACGATGACCTATGTTCCTAAGATAATAAGGAATCAAAACCGTTAAAAGTCCATTTTAAAACTTAATAAAAATGAAATATACAAAAGAAGAAGATGAAAACTTAATAATTAACCTTTTCTTAAAACTAAAATTCAAAACTAAAAACCAAGGTCTTCAATCTTTCTCAAAAATTTAATCCTTCCTTGCTTAAGAGAAACAAGGGAGAGATAAACTGACAGTAGTGGAAGAAAAAAACATAAAATAACTTTGACTATAGGAAGAGGAATCTAGAGGAAAACCTCTATTTTCTTAGTATAGAAGAGAAGAAATGAAATGTGGAGATTACCCAACACTTAAGAAATTTTAACAAAGGACATAAAGAGATCATGCACTAAAGTCATCAACACTTGCAATCCACATACTAAAATTTAACCCAATTTACCTTATTAATTCTAGCACGCTTTAATGTCATCAAACACATAAAGAGACTATCCATTTAGATATAATCATAAGGATACATGGTAATATTGACATAAAATGAAATCATGCTCAAAATTGCCAAAATCATGCACATTATTAGGGAACCAAAAACATGCTTAAATTTCAAGAATAAAACTCAACCACATGCTCTATTACTAGAATACAATAACTCGTACTAAAAAAAACACCAAGAACATGGAAGCACAATAATTAGGAAAATACCTTATTCATATTAAATATCAGAATGCCTTACCTTTAAGTAAGCCTTCAACCATGAATCCTAACTTGATGGTTATCTAATAGAACCTCAATTTCTAATAGAATCAATAATCAAAACCATTAAAACTCCATTACAAAACTTGAAAACAAAAAAAAATCAAAATCAAACGAAGAAGTAGACGAAAAATCAACATACCAAAATTTTATTATAAGATACCAATTTCAACCAAACGAAACATTTTCTCATAATTAAAACCTAAAACAAAAAGCCCAAGGTCTTCAACCTTGCTCAAAACTTTAACCTCTCCTTTCTTAAGAGAATAAGGATAAGATAGGATTAGGAGAAGAAATAAGAGATACCAATTTCAACCAAAGGATAAGAAATGATAAGCAAGCCTTTTTTTTCATAGTAGAGATGAAAAAGAGTGAAGTGGAGAATGGACAACACGTGAGAAGTTTTCACATTGGAAATGGGAGAGAATTAATAAATATAGATGATAGGGACTAAGTTGAAATAGGAATGGGGTGTATAGGAGGGAATGATGGTCAACATATCAAATTGGGAGAGAGAGTAGTCTGACATAGGTTGAGTGTGAGGAACCTAAAGTGTAAGGAGATCAAAATTTGAGATGTGGGAGATAATGTATGATCAAGACGAGACATGGAAGATGTTTTGTAGGTTAAGAGAGTTGTGTAGAAATTCAAACACACAACCACTACTACAAGAAGAGAGAAGGAAGTGAGGGAGAAGAGAGAATGTGAGAAATTCCTCCAAAATTGATTTTTGGAAAATTTAGCGATATAAAATCATTAAGCTACCTAAAAATGAAAACAATAATCCCAAAATAGCAAAATATGCTTATTAGCACAAATAAATTATAATTAGAAGTTTTCATAGACTTTAGAAAGTGATTAAAATCAAAATTAGAAAAGGAATGAAAATCGTAGGACAATAAGTCAATCTCTTTTAGCAAACCTGTCGATTGGTTTATTGGGAAATAAAACTGCTAGTTTTTGAGCATATCGATTGATCAGTTAGGAAAAATAGTTGATCAGTGCACTTGAAATTTGCAATATTATTAAAATTTTAAGCCGTTTCCATGACCAAAAGTCATTTATTTTATATTAACATAAATGTAAATATAATTTGAAGGATATTAATATGTGGTATTACAGCTCTAGAATAAATCAAGATATAGTCAATGAAAACAACACCAAACTCATTACTGTGTTAATGGAATATATGGTGTAAGAGATCCATGAACACCCTTCTTCTATTTGTTAGTCCAAAGTACATAATGGTGAACTAAATAATGGCCATAACTTGTTTTAAAGGTTTTCATCAATATATTCTTCTCTGCAATCCTTAACTGATGATACCCTTAACCAAGATCAATGTTTGTAAACATTTTAGCCCTACACAACTAATGAAAAATCTCATCAATCTAAGGTAAATGATAAAGGTTCTTCACCATAACCTTGATTAGTCATCAATAATCAATCTTGAGTCTGAACCTACTATCCTTTTTCTTAAAAAAAATAACTAGTGCTCCTTAAGGTGATACACTTTATCAAATGTAACCTTTCTGTAATAAATCCTTCAAATAAGTGTGCAACTCAACCATCATAGTAGGTGCACGTGATAGGGAGCCTTCAACACAAGCTTTATCCCAAACATCAGGTGTATTATGAAGTATATCTTATGCATTGGTGGCATATTGAAGATATCATTAGGAAACACTCTCTCTTCTCACTAGGATACCCTTAATTTATGGCTTCTCAACATCTAGAACCTAAAAAATGGACAAGTAGAGTAGGTACCCCAATAATACCTATGCACCAAACACAAATGTGGAAGCCATTTTCACAAAAGGCCTAGGCTGGTATCTTGGGTTAAATACCCTAGGTGAAATACATCGTTTCTAGAAATCTTAATTATAATCAATAATCTTGGTTAATATTTGTTATAATAATTTTAGGATAACTGGTAATAAATATATTATTCATATGTATATTATTACTGTGACATATAAGATATAAAATTGAATTAGGTTAAAATTTACTAGAGAATGCTTATTAAAATTTGAAACCAATGATGAATTGTACTTGGTATCTACTTCTTCAAGTAAACCTTAATTCTAAAAATCTAAGAATCTTACTTGAATATTCCTACCTAATTATTTACCTATTTAAATTACCTCAGCCACTACATGCGCACTCCTAATTAGTGAGCCATCACCCTACACCACAACTGCATTTTACCACCCTCTCCCCTATGATTTTTTACTTTTTTTCTCTCCCTGTCTTCCTATGCTCCAACCTCTTAATAATCCTTATCCTCTCCCTTTTTATGTCATGCCTTAACCCAAGCAGCCCTACTTCTTCAACTTCAATCCGAGCTCCTTTCCATAAAATTTCGTATGCACTCTCCCTTGTTATGCCCTTATTATCACCATTTTTATCTACAATACACCCTCCACAGTCCTCCTTTCCTTGGTACCAGCCACTTCCACTAGTTCCTCAACCCTTTTATTTGAAAATCCTGCGTTAGCTACCCCAACACCCATGCAAAACCTCACAAAAACAAACCCATCTCCCTCGCTCAACCATATGAAACTTCTCCCTCTACCTTAGCTTTAGTTGTTTCTACTAAAACAACAAAAGCACCACTGGCCAATCCTATAGTTCCACCCTACCTCCTTTAGCCAAGACCATTGTTCCACCCCTCTTCTCTTCAATAAACCCATTAAAGCTCTACCTCTTCAAATTCGGTCAACCTTGCTAAAGCTTTCCCTTTGTTGCTACACCATTATCTATAAAAATGCTCCTCTCTTCTTCAGTTGTTTTGTGACATGTTCTCCTCCTCCCCATGTTAAACCTTTCCCTTCCATTCTCCCCTCCCTAACCCTATCCTTTTCTCACCATTATTGGGCCCCTAGCACCAACAAAGTCAACTGTTTCCCCTCCTCTCCTTCTAACATTCACCAATCCTTCTCCCTTTTGTTTCTTGTTTTTTGTTTGACTTCTCTTGATTTGATTAAATTGGTTAGTAATCCTTGAGTTCTTTTAGTCATTTTGGGTTATTTTCCTTTAATACTAAATGCTAATACATATGTTTTTGGGTGTTAAATTCTTAGGTAATTCTTGAGGACCTTGGAGAAGAATTATTTATGTGAGCTTGGATTAGGTAATTCCAATCACTTATAAGATGGTAGAATTTATTTTTGAGGATAATAATATTTGTTTAGACCCAAAATCATGCTAAAGTATTATGCATTTCAAGTATTATGACATGCGTCCCAAAAATGAAAACATGTTCAGGGAAATGGTTGGTAATATATCATATGATTCACATCCACGTGTATAAGATTTTGTTAGGATTTTCATTATTGTAAAGTTATGATTCAAATTCCATGGCAAAGGCCTCGTGATTGCTAATGCATGGTAGTTAGGGTTACGATGACTTATATGGAAGCATATATGTATGATTAGGGTTAGTTTATGATGAATTCTAGTTGCATGACCTAGAGATATTACCCTACATATGGTGTGATAATAAAATTCCTATTTAAATGGTGTATTATGCTGTAAATGTGTATATGCAGGCTACATGGAAGATGTGATACCTAAGAGTTTCATGATTAGGATATTTTTGGGTGCAACCCACTGAATGCATTAAAAGTAAATAAAAAATCTATTTATTTGCTAAAATGAAAATATTAGCTACGTGCTAAAATAATGTAGAATATTTCCTGTATCCTTCTTATGAGAAATCTCTTTTAATGATAATGGTTGGTATGAAAATGAATAAAATGGTGAAAGTAGGCTTTTACAGGGTATCTTGGTAATTTTAACCTAATATATATTTTATAAATAATTAGAGTCTTAGATGGCTTTAGAATTTTGATACATTGACCTTAGTGTTGAATTGGCTTGGAATAGATAGATGACCTTAGGGTTTAGCTTAATAATTTGTAATAAAAGGAAAGTGGTTAAGTAAAGAAAACAAAAATTGTTATATAGTATGTTCCATATGTGATATGCTCATAAAATATTAATACCTTAATTGAATGACCTCAATTTGGGAATGGTTTGCTATCTAGGATTAGCTACCCTAGAGGTGAGGTGCTACCCCTTTTCTTTTTTTTTTGGTTAGCCGGTGTGATGTTGTGTCCAAGTAAAGGCTACACTATACTCTATAGGTGACCTATAGGCCTTATACGGGTTATTGATATTTAAGGACTAGGTGATCGAGGTTGGAGGATTCTATGTAACCTTTGTGCTTCAGTATGATCAGACATATAGCTTTCTCCCTAGGTTTGAGGTAAGGGTATTGTGTCATATTCAAGTGCCAATATGACCTGGTATACCTTAGTGTCACTAGGTTGATTGTATCCTCCCTATGTAAGTAAAAATGGAAATATTTATTGTGTAAGAAAATGAAAAATAATAATTTGTTGGTCCTGTAGTAACCTCAGTGCTATACGATGGAATTGGTTTAGATTTATTTTTTTAGTAGACACCTCTGTGCTCTACGTTGGTATTAATTAGATTTGTTGGCCCAGTAGTCACCTTAGTGCCTACCATACTATTCTTTTATATTTATTTTTTTGGTAGATGCCTGAGTGCCCTACCTTGTTATTGTTTTGGATTGTTGCTTCTGTATTTGCCTTAGTGCCCTACCAAAGTGTTCAGAATCTATATAGCTAATAAGATATGTTTATTATACATTGTAATAATGAGAAGATAACAAGCATGTTTTAGTGTTGAGCTTGAGATTGAATGTTTATATATTATTTTTCCATGAATATTTTTTTGGGTTATGGTACATGATTTCTACTAAAGTATGATTTTTAGATTTTTTATGACTTTGTGGTGTGTGGTTATGTTGTCTCTTATGAGGTATTGCACAAAAAAGTTGTACTAATACTACTTTTAAAGATGACTATATAAGATCCATGGAGTAGAATGAAGCATATAAGAATTGGAAAGATAAGTGGAGTCCTTGGGAATAAGTCCCTTTTTTAGAGTGGGCCTTCGATTCCAAGATTTAGGGAAAACTGGTGTCTTACATTTGATTGATAGTTTTTCGGTTATAATCAGTTTTTCTTTGTGTTATTATGGCCCTTGTTATATTTATATCATCTTTTTATACAGATAATATTTATCAATAACTTTAATCTCTGTATGGTTTTCTATTTCTACTAATTTACTTTTGTTATGGTTTTTTCTACCCTTATCACTTAGCATAATAAAGATGAGGGATCTAACCTTATGCTAAATTAGGCAGTAACACCCAATCATTTTGTTATTAAAGCTTTTGTGAAACAAACTTTTTCAGTATGTAAATTAAGGGCTGTTACAAGTTGGTATCAAAGCATTTGGATTTAAAATCCTCTCTTTTATTTTTTAAAGAATACATTTACCAATTGTTTTGAAACCCAGTTTAGCCTTGTGAAGATTGTCAGTTAAGGGTTTTTTTTATTTGTCTTAGAATTTGGAGTATATCCGTGAGGTATTGTTTATAGAACTTGGAATAGATAATTGAGCTTGATCATGGTTGGAATTTTGATGAAAAATAATAATTGGGAAATGGATTGATTGATGAAATCTATGTTGAGTTATTGTATCTTGTAGGATTCCTTCGTATGCATTTTGGATCATCAAGACTACCTTTTTTTCACCTTAGGATGATCCCCCAATGAGGACATCAGAGTCCATATGAAGTGGCTAGCTAGCGAGTTGAAACATATGGTGGATGAAGGGGAATACATTGGGCCTTATATGTTTTGATTTAACCACTTGTTGAGGATCCTTACTTCAGTTGGTTTATGGATTACGACAAGAGAAGTGCATAAGGACTTAATTTTGATGAGTGTTTTGCATCTTACGTTTATAGAGGGAAAAAATCTCCTGCTACATTACAATCAATTAGCGAGAGAGTTGATGATGATTGATGATGTATGGAGAGCTAGGATGGGACTACCACCGAGTGCTTCCTATAGTTATTTAGTGAGATGGATGAAGTGTATGGGCCTTCTTGTTATTTGGAGAGATAATAGATGATGTTGCATGAGGAGTGGCTCTAGTAGATGATCCATAATAGCTGGACATTTGATGCTATTATGGATTTGAGCCTTTTGGGTTTTGATGGTGATGATTGAACTGGGATAGATTTTGAGGTTTTTTCTAGGCATTTCATGTTTAAGTTTGATGTTAGGTGGATACTTAATATGGTAGTGAGCTATCCATGTGGTATGTGTAATGCTATAAGATTAAAGTCTCCTTTAACTTATTGCTGTTCTAATTGTAATTGTGGTAATGATTGTACTCATGAATGTTGTATGACCATATAGTATGAATGTTGGTACTTTTTTTAACGTATGTGTATGATGTTATATAACTCTTTTCATAATACTAATGGTATTGTTGGCTTTTGAACAATATGGATTTCTTAGCCTTCCCCTTGGTGGCCTTTTATTGTGTATGTTAGGTTTGTAACCCTATCATTCTATTTTTATTTCGTATAATGTCTCAAATCTTTAACCTAATATGCATGTGAGAGTTGCTTATAACGGTAGTAGAGAAAAAGGCATAGCCACAGCCATAACAACAAGATCAACTGCCTTATCCAACACCTATTGAGGTTGAGAACTAGCTTAGAGTAGTCAAGTTTCATCCCTCACCTATTTTTGAGGAATTTGAGGACTTAGAAATTTTAGAAAGGTGGATGAGGGAGCTATAGAAGATCTTTAGGGCTTTTGATTATCCTGATCAAAAGAAGGTGGACTTTGGTACATTCTACTTATAAAGAATGAACGCGGATGAATGGTGGAGAGGATGCAAGCTTTAAGCTATTGAGTGAGTAGAAACTTGGGAAGGATTTTTGATAACTTCGAGAACATGTTACTACCCTTTGCACACGCCTCGAGAAAAGTATGTTGAGTTTTTCACTCTACAGTAAGGTAGTGTAATCCCCAAAAATTTTATAAAGCCTATAATTTAATAAATAGCTTTTATTTAAAATAAATTAGCTTTTAAAATTATTTAGTTTAATTATTTTATAGATTTTTGAGTATGTAAATTTGGATAGGAGTATTTAATAAATTAAAAGCAAATATTTTGTCATTTTATCATATTATTTTTATTTAAACAATTTTTCAAACTAATATTTTACTAAAATTAGCCTCTTTGAACCAATATATTAATTTATATTGAATTAAATTAATAAATTAAAAATTTATCAAAAATATTATGTTTTATTATTTTATAAATTAAATTAAATTATTTCCTCCTATTTTCCCTTTTTCCATCTCTTTCCTTTTCTTTTCCTTCTCATTTTCTCCTTTTCCTCCTTCCTTTCTTTTTTTTCTTTTCCTAGCTCGGGCTGCGAGGCTACCTTCCCTTCCTTGCGCCTAGGTCGTTGGCCCATTTCCCTCGCCCTAGCCACGCACAACCCAGACCCCCTCTTCCTTTTTTTTTCCTTTCTTCCCTTCACCCTAGACCGGCCAGCCCAATCGTTTTTTTTCTTCCCTGTGCGCCAGCCTGCAGCCCCCTCTCCCTCCTTTCTTTTTTTTCTTCTTCTTCTCCACCTGCCTCGACCCAGGAGCTCGACCTGTCTTCGACGGCCATGACTGCCACCTCGAGCACCACGCCAACCACCACAGCCTGCAAGCACTGCCACCATGTGTCTCTCCCTCTCTCTCTCTCTCTCTCTCTCTCTCCCCCCTTCATTTTTCACCAATATGGAACTGGGCAGCCATGCACCCCATCCCGCATAGCTCCCCTTTCCCCCCTCTTCATCAACCTTACCTGCCACCCTACCACCACCTCTACGACCCTAAACACTGCCACCCAACCGCCACCTATCCCCCCTACCCTTCCTCTTCTTTTTTTTCTCCCCTTCAGTCATTTTCCCTGCCCCATTATTGTCGAGCCTTATTCCCCGATCCTCTTCCCTCCATTTTTCTCCCCTCCATCTTTCCCCCCCCTGTATTGTGCACCACCGCCCCTCTGCCCCTCCAATTGTCGCACCTAGCCCCTACATCGTCTTCTACACTCTTCTACTACCGCTCTGCACCGCCCCAACGTCGTCCAAGCCACCCCGCAACTCCACCTTCCTCCCCTCTTCTTTTTCTCCCGGTTTTTCCCCCTTCTCGGCAGTCCTCCTGTAACACCGCCGACCACTGCCTCTGCCGCCACCCAACCCACCATTCAACTCCCTACAACCTCCTCTATGATCCCCATCCATTGTTTGGCCCAAACAAGTCCCTGAACCCCTCCATTTTTCCCTCCTCTTTTCCTTCCTTCTTAGCCCTTCCACCTCGACCGACTTCAGCAGCCACCTTCACCACCTCACCGCCGCCGCCTCAGCCACCCTTGGCCGCCAACAACCCATCCCCAGCATCCACCTACACCCCCTCTTCACTCCTGCACCATTTCCTTGCCTTTAAACCTCCCCCATCTACCTTCTTTTCTAGCCTAAAGACCCCAACCCGAAAATAACCAATTTTCTTCCTCCACCCTCCTCTTCAAGCCTCCTCTAATTATTTTTGCATGCAACTCATGCTGCATATGTAGTATAAGTTGTTGCAATTATTGGACCATTTTTATTAAAAACTTTAAGGTAAAAGAATATTTAAGTTAATTATTTTATTAAGTAAATTTTATAAGGTCTTATACTTTGATTTCCTTATTTCTAATATAATAATTGTTGATATTATTTTGGGTATTGGTTTTTCTAATCAAAGCTTGAATCTTTAACCGGAATACCGGTAAGATTCAATTTTTGCGGGAATTAAGGTAATCGTTAAACCCCACTTAAACGCATGATAAACGTATGTTTATACATTAGGAATTCTAATATGTTATTATGGTTGATATATGGTTGTTAAGGAAGGTATGCTCTTTTATGTGATATGTGTGGAAATGTGGTCTAAGGGAAGAATTTGATTATTAATGAAATTGTTAATTACTTATCTATGTTATCTTATGTTATTGTGACCATTTATGCATGAATAATATTATTGTGAGCCTTAGGGGTATTTTTGTAATATTCCTTATGTTAGATTATGGCCTAAAATGTGTGGGTGCTAATATGTATTATATTAAAATATAATAGTTGGTAGAGTTGGATATTGTTAATGGAGTGTTAGTATTATTATTCTATGTGGAAATGTTAATTTAATAAAAGTGGGGTAATAAAGGGGGTAAAGTGGCAATTTTGAAGGAAAAGGGTAATATGGTAATTTTACAAGTGAAAATGGGTATTGTGGTAATTATGGAAGTTAGGGGTATTATGGTAATTTTATGAGAGAAGGAAAAGATGGTAATTTTTCAAGTAAATGGGCATTATGGTAATTTTGGAGGTAGAGGGGAAAAATAGTAATTTTATAAGTAAATTGTAATATGGTAACTTTATAAGTGAATGGCGAAATGGTAATTTTATAAGTAAGGGGTATTATGGTAAGTTTGGAAGTAAAGGGGAAACGAAATTTTATAAGGGGTATTATGGTAATTTTGGGAGTAAAGGGGTAATATGGTAATTTTAGAAAAGAAGGGCAAAATGGTAATTTTGTAAGAAAAGATAAAAATGGTAATTTTGGATGTAAAAGGGTAAAATAGTAATTTGTAAAGTAAAAGGGGTAATATGGTAATTTTAAAAGTAAAAGGGTATTGTGGTAATTTTGTAAATAAAAGGATATTATGGTAATTTGGAAGTAAGAGGTAGAATGGTAATTTTGTGAATTAAAAGGATAATCATGGCACACTTGGGAGTAAGGGGTAACTTGGTAATAATGATAACAATGAAGGATACATTGGTAATTAGATTATAATATAAAAAGGGTAATTGGATAATTATGATAATAGAGAAGGGCAATTTGGTAATTTAATCTACTAAAGGGTGAGTTAGTAACTATTCAACCTATTAAAGGGGAAAATCAGTAATCATGATAGCAAAGATGGGTAATTTGGTAATTTATCCAACTAAAGGGTAAGTTCCTGATTGTAATAAAAGGAAAGGGCAAATTGGTAATCTAACCAACGAAATGGGAGACATGTTAAGTGTAGCAATTATGAGGGGTGAATGGTGATCTAAAAAGTGTAGGTGTTAACTTGGTAACCTAAATCGGATAAGGGGTAATTTGGTAATTATGCAACCTGAAGGGTAATAGGGTAATTTTTCAAGTAAGGAAGGGATAACTTAACAATTATATAAGTAAGGGGTCAATAAGTATTTTATACCTAACATGTCGTTGTGATTGTGGAATTTTATAATATGATTCAAATAACGCTGATTAGCAAGGTAAGAGTATTTTCATAATTGGTAAGTATCACGAGAACAAATCTTAATTCGAAATTAGATGAGATTATGATGGCCTTAATAATTTCTCTGTGGATTCTTGAATTACCATCTAAATAAGAAATGACTAATGATATCAGAACGATTGAAAGTGAATAAGTATCTGATTATTATGCTTTTCGTGATCACTTTAATTAAGACATTAATACTTAAAGTGAAAGACCTCGAGATCGGGAATGGTGACTCTTTAGGGGTCGCTACCCTAAAGACGTGGTTTAGTCCATAATTATTCTAGTATTTGCTGGTGTGCCTTTGTGCCCTAGCCACGCCCTATATCTTACTCTATCTAGCTCTACGGACCTAGTTAGGGGGTATGCATACTTATGGATTAGGTGTCCTTGTCAGTAGGGTACTGAGTAGCTTTATGCACCAGTACGACCAGGGTACCTTTGTGTCCTTGGGTTCGTGGATGAAGGGTACTGAGTAGCTTGTATACACCAGTACGACCGGTGTACCTTTGTGTCTCGGGTTCTTCATCTCCCATCCAAGGAAAATAAATGGATTTGTTGTGTTGATTAAAGAAAGGAAAAATATTAATCATGAAAGTGAAAGATTATGAGTCGGGCCTAGTTGAATTATGATATTGATTACTGATCCACCGGTTACAATAGTGGCCTAGGAGCATGTTGCCTTGGCAAGTGATTATGAGTACCGATCCACCGGATATAATAGTGGCCCAGGAGCGTGTTTCCCTGAATGATGTTGATATATGTATTCCGATCCACCGGCAATAATAGTGGGGGTCCCAAGCTCAATAAAACCAGTTATGTATGTGAATAAAGTTATGGAAAAATACTAATCACTTATAGTGGAACACCATGTGAATCGGGGCCAGACCAGTCCACCGGCGAATAATAGTGGCCAGGAGCGTTTTGTTCTGGAGACCGATCCACCGGCATATAATAGTGGTTAGGTGTGTTCTACCCTATAAGTGACCGATCCACCGGCTATAATAGTGGGGTTCTCGCACTCACATGGATATAAAATATGAGAGTTGATTGAATAATGATAGGCTAATGGCTTAAGGCCCGAATGTATTCATTTTGCACTATGACATAGCTTAAGGTCTGAAAGTATCGATTGTTCATAACGACCTATTGATATCTGATGTGATTGTTAATTATGTGAATGTTATATGTACACATCTTGTTATATATGCATGTAGTTGTGTATCATGTGTGACACTACGGGCTTTCTCTTAAGTGTGACTTTAAAGGGTTACTCAGTACCATAGTACTGAAGGGTTCCATTCATGGAGCCCCTGCCTATTCAATGGGCAGTGTCCCTTGCAGGTCTTCTTCAGGTGCTATTCAAGTGGGCAACGGGAAAGAGTGTAAGGATTATCCGGCCTTTAATATTTCATTCTTCCTAATGTATGGTTTAAATGTAATTTTATTCTTGTAACCACCATTGGTGGAATCTATTCTTATAAAGTGTTTACTTGCACAACTCTGATTTAAAAATGGTTTGAAATTCTAGCAACTGATATTTTGTTTTTTTTTAGCCTTAGCACTTGGTACTAGAACGGTATGAGTGAACTGGTCTGGTACTAAGTGTGGCGGTAATATCCTCGAAATTCACCGTTTAATATTTTTGCTTCCGCAATTTCTTTTAATAAAACGAAATTTTTCAGTAGTGAATTTTGGGGTGTTACAGGTAGTATGTTCTCCTTGCTTCTTACTTTTGTAGCAGAGATAGATGGAAGTGAGTAAATGGTTGCTCATCTCTTTGATCAAGGTTTTTCTCGATGCACTTAATAGATAATTGGAAGAGTGATTATGATGAATGTAATCACGGTGTATGAGATGCCTTATGGCTTGGGAAGGATTCAGGAGGAAAAGAAGGCCCTTAATGAGACTAATAGACCAACAGAGAGTTTTTAACGTCTTGGAGATGAAAAAAGAGTTTAGTTAAGTGTTCAATGGAGATGACCTAGTGGTGGTCAGTCTTCACAGTTCTGTAGAGCATTGTTAGGAAACAATTGGCCTCTGAGGCAGCATCACTATAATATTTGTAGAGAGAAACACCCCAGAAAGGTTTTCCATGGTAAAATTGTGGAGTGTTGGAAGTTTGGTAAGATGAGCCATAGAGGCTTTGAGTGTTACTCTTTTGGAACTAGAGTTCAAAGACGTGAGGTATAGTTAGGTGGTAGAACCACTTATTGATAGCAATCGTCCCTAGTTGATCTCAATCTCTCCAAATGCCTATAAAATATAATCAAGAGTAGTACACAAGAATAATTGGAATCAAGTATACAAAATTCATTGCATAATTATATAAAATATTTTCATTAAAGCTCCAATTGAGCAACATAGATCATACCTATCAACTCCCTCATGCTTGAACTATTGCTTGTCCTCAAACAAACAACACATATAAGAGCACATAGAAGAAGTGATAGGAAATAATGGGATCCTCTTTTTAGGAAATATTGTTGAAACAATCACAACAAATCAAATCAAGTCATTCTCGAAAATATAAACCATAATTCTCGAAAATAATTTCATGATACATACTTGGGAAATATACAGAAATGCATTGTTGAATAATCAAGTCAAATTCATGCAAAGAGGAACACGTAAGAATAACATTTTTCATAGGTTGAAGGCAACCATAAGCTAAACTCATTCAAGTTTCAAGCTGGCAACCTCACTTTAGGCACTAGGATACCCCTATCTGTGTTTTTGCTCAAGTCATCACTTTCATGAACATGATCAGCCATATGCTTACAACGCTTCTCAATTCTCCACCAGTATAAAGATAAAAACACACAAAAATCAAGAGGTCTTTGTAACACCACCAAAATTCACTACTGAAAAATTTCGTTTTATTTAAAACAAATAGCATAAGCAAAATATAAAACGGTGAATTTTGGAGATATTACCGCCACACTTAGTACCAGACCAGTTCACTCATACCGTTCCAGTACCAAGTGCTAAGGCTAAAGGAATGAGATACACATTGCTAGATTTCCAAAACATGTTTAAATCAGAGTAGCACAATACACTTTACAAAATTAGAATCAACCAGTGGTGGTTACAATTACAAGAAATACATTTAAACCAGATAGTAAAAGCAAAGGGAGAACCCTAAAAGTTCGGATAATCCTTACTCTCTTTCCCGTTTCCCACTTGAGTAGCACCTGAAAAGACCTGCAAGAGGCATTGCCCATTAAATAAGCAAGGGTCCCACGAATGGAACCCATCAGTACTATGGTACTAAGTAACCCTTTAAAGTCACACTTAAAGGCAGGCCCACAATGTAATACATGATACAAAGCTATATACATATATAACAAGATGTGTACATATAACATTCACATAATTAACAATCGCATCAGATATCAATAGGTCGTTATGAAAAATCGATACTTTTGGGCCTTAAGCCATATCATAGTGCAAAATCAATATATTCGGGCCTTAAGCCATTATTCCATCATTATTCATTCAATCTCATATTTTATATCCATGTGAGTGCGAGAACCCCACTATTATAGCCGGTGGATCAGTCACTTATAGGGAAGAACACACCTAACCACTATTATATGCCGGTGGATCGGTCTCCAGGGCAAAATGCTCCTGGCCACTATTATTCGCCGGTGGACCGGTCTAGCCCCGACTCACATGGTGTTCCACTATAAGTGATTAGTATTTTCTATAACTTTATTCGCATACATGACTGATTTTATTGAGCTCGGAACCTCCACTATTATTGCCGATGGATCGGAATATATATCAACATCATCCAAGGCAACACGCTCCTAGGCCACTATTATGTCCGGTGGATCGGTACTCATAATCACTTGCTAGGGCAACACGCTCCTAGGCCACTATTATACCCTATGGATCGGTACTCGTAATCACTTGCCAGGGCAACACGCTCCTGGGCCACTATTATAACAGATGGATCGGTAATCAACATCAAAATCCAACCGGGCCCGGCTCATAATCTTTCACTTTCATGATTAGTATTTTTCCTTTCTTTAATCAGCACAACAAATCCATTTATTTTCCTCGGACGGGAGATCAAGAATCAGGGACACAAAGGTACACCGGTTGTAGCAGTGCATACAAGCTACTTAGTACCCTTCAACCACGAACCCAAGGACGTAAAGGTACCCTGGTCGTACTAGTGCATATTGAATCACGGTGCATTACATTGATACACTATTACACATACTCAATACCCACATCATAAGTCCTACCATACACATATAATAACATGCGAAACATATGTAACATCCTATTTAGACATGTAAGTGTCGTATTACCGAAAAATAAAGTAGCTCATGAGCCTCATGTATGAATAATCCATATTATTGACAACTCATTACATAGCCACAATCACATAAGCAGCATTTAGTAACATAGATAATGAAGGCCGGCTATGGTCCAGATAGACTCATTCTTTAGACCTCTAGTAAATATAGTCGATTCACATCAGTCTTTATCAATTCATGTGAGTGCGGGAACCCCACTATTATAGCCGGTGGAACGGTCACGAGGGCCATGCCCTGCCACTATTTTTGCTGGTGGACCAGTCACGAGGGTAACATACCCTGCCACTATAATTTGCCGGTGGACCGGTCTAGCCCCGACTCATATGATGTTTCACTATAATTACTTTTTGTCTTTCCCATGTCTTATCGTTACTACGTTCCGTTTGTTGAGCACGGAATCCCCCACTATTATAGCCGGTGGACCGATCACGAGGGTAACATACCCTGCCACTATTATTTGCCAGTGGACCAGTCTGGGTCTGGCTCAACATCTTTCTCTGTAAGTGATTAGTGTCTTAACATATCTTATTCAAAATATTTTCACTCTTCACATGCATTGCTAGCTATACCCACACTTATCCTCCCAGGAGGGCCTGCCCCATATCTTGAGACTTCTGCACCTCCTAACTTTCCTCGACATCTTTCCCATAACCCACTTTCTCACACCGGGAACCCAACTTCTAAGTGTGTGGGTCAAGGCCCACCACCTTATACCCCGAGGTCTACTCACCACCTTACCCTAGGTTTTTCACCAGAAACCCTAATCTGGGCCTATGTGGCCCTTCCTTTCCTGCCTCCCACAACCCACACTACTATAACGCCTCCCTCAAACTCAACTCTTCCCTCATACCTCTCTTCTCCTCGTTTATTTTTATTAATTTCTTATTTTCTTTTTCCACATTCTCAAGTTGAGGTTTCCTCCCCAACCCTGGTCGATCCCTAGGTACCCTTATATTATCCTACGTACTATTTTTTACCTCAAGCCTCCAGACTCCCAAACAAACCTTTCATCGCTTTCCCCATGTCCCAAAGTAACTTTCCATACGTAAGGTTTGCCCCCATGCGGACCTTAACCTCCCCATGCAAACCCCTTGATCTCTACCATGCCAAACCTATTATTTCCATGAAAACCCTAGTTCTCCCATGTAACCTTAGTTTCTCCCACTCTTCCATTTTATTTAATTCCCCTTTTTTCTCGTCCATTCACGGATCACAGATTACCTAGGTCATCCTTACCTACGTTAGCCAATTTACTTCCCCTTGGTTATCTTAATTTCTCATTTTTCTCTTTCATGCCCCCATTACACAACACCTCATCAAATAACCTAGCATGCATGTCCTAAGGGTCACATCCCATCACATTATATTTGCATCATATCCATATTAGCACAAACCAGACAAGAGCACGAGAACATACCTCGGTTCCAAGTTGCGCTACTTAATAAAAACAGATAACATATAAAACACAACATATAAATCGTACAAGGCATCCAAGGCAAGTAAAACACGTAACACACAAGCGGCCTTAGTTATGTCCTTACCTAAAACGACATTGGGCTTGGAGCACGCTCCTACAACTCCTTAGGATTTTGGTTAGATTCACCTATAAAAGGAAAAATACTAAGTATTAGTTTCCCTCAAAAGTACCATCACTCCTTATTTTAGTCTAAGATTAGGGTTGTTATTATTAAGGGGAGTATTATACGTGAAAACTAGGGTTTTTATCTTCAAGTTAGCCCACTAGACATTACTAGCCAAATTATGCTTATTTTAAATATTTAATTCCATACATATAGTATTAAACCTAATAGCTTTATCCTTGTAATGATAGTACTAATATTAGTTATAGCAAAATAATGACAATAATAATAATAATAATAGTGATGCTAATGCTTATAGTGATAGAAACCCTAGCATTTTTAAGGCTAAGTCTAATAATAGTATTAGGGCTAAAATAATAATATAATAATTACGATACCAAAGAAGTACAAATATTCCTAAAGATAATAATGATAAAAGTTGTATTTTGAATAATGATAATATAAGGGTTCAAATGTTTTTGTCACAATAATAGTAATAAAATAATAATAATAATAATAATAATAATAATAATAATAATAATAATAATAATAATAATAGTAATAACTAATAATGATACCATAGTAATAATGTTAGTGATAAAGGCATTAGGAATAATATTAAATGGTAAGGTACTAAGGTTTAAGTATTATTCTTATTTAACAACAAAATAATAATACACCAACTTCGGGTTAAATAACATTAATAATAATAAAAGTAGTAGTAATAATAACAATAATGATAAAGATGTTAATTATAGTAATAATAATAATAATAATAATAATAATAATAATAATAATAATAATAATAATAATAATAATAATGAGAATAAGAATAGTAATAATGTTAAGCATAATAGATGATAACAATCAAAAAGAGTAATAGTAATATAAGAGTCCCAATATTTACACTAATAATAAAAGTGGTAATGGCCAAGTTAGTACTAGTAAGAAAATAATAATATTAATAATAGAGATAATAATAATAGTAGTAATGATAATGTTATTAATAATGATAAAGATACTATATAATAATACCATATTTATAAATATTCCTGAAATTATTTTAGGTAATAAGAGTGATACATAATAATAATAATAATAATAATAATAATAATAATAACACAACATTAATAATAATAATAATAATAATAATAATAATAAGGGCAATACTATTAATATTACTAAAAAATTTTAACACTTATATAAAAAGGGTTTCTAAAGTTAGATTGACTAATGATAAAGATAATAATAATAATAATAATAATAATAATAATAATAATAATAATAATAATACCAACCATAATAATAATAATAATGATAATAAAAATAATAATAATACCCTTAATATTAGTAAAAATTATTAATCACTTGTGCTAAAAAGGTTTAGGGGTTGGGGAGATTAGAGCACCACCTAAGGTTAGTGGTGGAACCGACGCCTACACGTGGCGGCGACGGCGACGGCGATGGAGGAGGAAGAGAGGGGGAAATGGGTATGTAGGCTAAGAAAGAGGGAGTGGAGGGGTCTTTGAGGTGGAGGAAGGTGCAGCAGGTGAAGAGGGGTGGAATGAAGGTGGTGGTGCAGCTGGGAGTGGCGGCGTACGGTGGTGGAAGATGGGGGAGGCAAGGGGAGATGGCGGTATAGGAAGGTAGGGGAAGGTTCCCTGGGTGTTTTGGAGGGAGGAGGAGGTGCTGGTTGTGGCAAGGGTGGCGGCAGAAGGCGGCACAAGGGGCGGCGAGAGGTGAAAATATGTTGATTGGGCTGGCGGTTTTGCACGTCCGGGGTGGCTCGTGCAGGGAAAATCAAGGGGAAAGGAGGGTCTAGTTAGGTATAGGGTGGTGCAAGGATTGGTTCTGGGTGTTTTTTGGCTGGGGACAATAAGCGGAGGTGGAAACGGACTCGTCTGATGAGGCGGTGGCGAAAATGGTGGATTTTTGGGTTTCGAGATCAAAATTCAAATTGAGGCAAGCTATGGGGTATATATAGACCAATTGGGGTGGCTAATGACAAGGGGAAGGAGACAAGCGGTGGCAGGTGCCAGGCATGCCGCCGGTGGTGGCAGTCGAGGCGGCACTGCCATGGCAGGGGCGGCAAGCTCGAGGGAAGAAGGAAAAGGAAAGGGGTAGGTGCTCGAGAGAGGGGAAAAGGGTCGATTGGGGCAGAATTAGTGAAAGAAAGCGACGGGAGAGGAAAGGGAGGACGGTGATTGTACCCGAAAATACATCAAACTGGCGGTCGGCCTCTATCATGTTGATCACGTTCAAGCATCCACCTGACTGACCTCCGCTCTGAGGGAAGGTCTAGATCCTTGAGGTATTCCTCTAGTGTCTCAACCTAGAGCATCGATTAGAATAGATGTTCGTTGGTAAGCCTATTGCTGGGGCACTACATCTCCCTCCTATTGAGGCTCGTACTGCGGAGCACGCGGCGATCCTCGACACTCGAATGCCCTGTGGCCCCATTTGCCACAGTTCAGGCATGAGATAAGCCTACCTCCACAATCTCGACCTGGGTGGCTATGACCACAACGTATGCATGTGAATCCTCCCCATGGTAGTTGGCCCCTACTATGGTCTCTTGGCGGTGGTCTTCTTGGCCCCTCTGTGCGTGGATGGTTTCTGCTCCCTGAATCGTGTCCCTTAGGCTTCCTCTTTCCGAGGATAGCGGTCTGCTCCTGAACCAGGGTAGCGGCGAGGCAGGCGCGCTCATAGAGTGTAGCGAGATCAGTAAACGGTATTGCTTCCATCATTCTACGAATACCAAAGTTCATCCCCTACTCGAACTAAAACACTATTGTCGACTTGTTAGCAGCGATCCCGGGGGCAAAGCGTAGCAGCTCGGTGAAGCGAGCGTAATACTGTCGCACCGTCATCATCCCTTGGGTGAGCTACATAAACTCTCGAAGATTGTCTCTCTTCAGGCTCTCCGAGTAGAATATGGAACGAAGCGCAACCTTGAATGCCTCCAATCTGCCGGGGGACCAACCTAGGCTCGGTGCTCTACCCACCAAGCGTCTACTACGCCTCTCAAGAAGAAGGAAACTATGCTGGGCAATCCACTGCCTCAAAGGTGCGATCTAGGTCTCTCATCCACCCCTCGAGGACCACGGGGTCCTCCTCGCCGGAGTACGTAGGAGGGTGGTGCCCGGTAACCCTCTGAAGCCAATCTTCACCGGCACCCTCGAGGTGGTGGGGTTGCGGTGCCGATACAACAGGTTGTTGCTACACGAACTCCTTAAAGGCCACAAAAGCTTCCTCAAGTCTGTCTACGCATCTGCTCATCGTAAGTGGATGCTGCACAAGAAAAGGGACATTAAGGGTGAACCCATTTTACAGGTTGAAGCATTTATTTCACGCTATGACTCTTCTTCAAACTATTTCTATTCTACCCTTTCATTTCCTCACGATGGCTCGGACTCAAGTTTGAAAACAAGAGAGCTTTTTCAAGGCGAAAAACACATTAAAACTTGGTAAAAACTTTACAATTCGAATTTGGTTTGAAAATTTGGCGTGGTTTCAAGAACCGACGCTGTGATACCAACTTGTAACACCTCCGAGTTTACGGTTTTATCCTTTCGCTTCCGCTAAACCCTTTTAATTAAACAAAATTTTTTAGTAGTAAATTTGGGGGTGTTACATTCACAATTGTAATGGGGCCAAAGGTCAGGAGGTTAGGTTGGAAATTGTTATTATGTAGAGCTAAAAGTCTAGTACCAATGGAGTGTGGTCAATAACAATTATACAAGACTCTTCCACCTTATTCAATTTTATTTTTATTTTCAAAATCTTTTCTTTTTCTTCTGTTTCATTTCATTTTTTTTTAATAATAGTCCCAATATCTTCAATCATGAGAAACAACTCTAAACTTGTTATTATTTTCATTTTTTATTTCTTTTCATCTTGCGTAACCATTCACATTTTCACACCTCCCCTATGCTTCAGATACACCATACTCATACATTTATTATCATTTAACTTATCAACCCACTAGCTATATACTATGGTAGGGATACACAAATAAAGGTTACAAATGTGCTAAGACCAATAAAATAAATCAAAATCTCAAAGGGCTAGCAAAAGATATAGCATTAAGGTTAGTCTCTTTAGCTAATGTAGGTAAAAATAATAATTTCCTCTATCATTTTAATGCATGTTTTAGTTATATGTGATTTTGAAGAAAACCATTGCAAGTTATAGTTAGAATAGTCATGGTAGGACATCACACACAAGAAAGATAATGAGACTATATTTGATGAATAAGTATTTTAGTCTCAAAATCTCACAAGGTTCAAATAAAAATGTCAATTCTAATTCTTTCAATCATAGAGAGAGTCAACACATTAGTTACACTATAATGAATGATAGAAAATTTTCAATTTATATATAACCCTCAATTTCACCAACATATTACACTCATTTCATAATAATGTGACCACGACATTTAAACTAAAAAAACATCATTTTCAAGAAATCTTTCAATGGGTCTTAAAAAGGCAAGTCAACTTAATGCAACGACATGCTAAAAAATCTTCTATTATCATCAATGAAATATCATTTCCTACTTTTACTCTTCTTTTTTTCAATTTTTAAAATTTTAATTTTAAAAATAATATTAAACAAAAAGGAAATACACTAAGAAGATAATAAAACAAAACCAATAAAACAACATGACTCATGACACTTAAAAATACTAACTCAAGCAAACACCAAAGAGGAAAAAGAAAATACTTGATCGACAAACATAAAGCATGAATGACTAATATATACATTATAACTCCAAAAATTCTCCCGCATGTTTAATAGGAACTTTGTCTCCAATGTGTTAACAAGTAAAACAAGGGAAGATAGGAATTCACAAACCATGTTTACTCGATGGTTGGTGGCAATGGTGGTTTAGGAGGGTCAAGCTTCCAAGAGTACATTTGTTATAACTCTAAGAAGATCCATCCATTCTAAGTATCAGTGGTGATAAAAATTATTGGCATCATTCTTCATGTTATAAAATCCCATAATTCCTAATTAAATTACATCACCTACATCCATAATAATGCATAGAGGTACATGAGTTATTATACACAACAAAAACCAAATAAGTAGAAGAAAAATAAATAAATAAATAAATGAAATCATAAACTTAGGTTCCCTCCCTATAAGATTTTATTTAAAGTTATTAGCTCGACTTTATCCTCACTAGCCAATGTTAGTTAGAGGGATAATGGTCTTAAGCTTTAGAACACGACTATCATCAAAAACTGCAATCATTGGTTAATCACCTTAAATAGCTTCAAAAAAGAATGTAAAACATATATAATATATCCCACATAACACTCTTTCATATAAAAATGCCTATTATTCCAATATTTATATTTCTCTTTCAAGACCTATAAATGTTTGTAGGAAGGAAACTTCAACTCTTTGAGTTCATAAAATAATTTATAGCCTATGAATAGATCATGTAATCTGAATTCTCTAAGAACTCTATCCATTGTATTTCCACTTAGATCAACACCCACAATCATAAGATATGTAGCGTTAGGGCCATGAAACTCATACCTAAGGATTAAAGAGGGAGTTTCAAGTTCTACATCCTAAAACTTTTCTTCCTCAAAAAGAGGGGTCTCAATATTATACTTGAAATTTCCTCCTTTTGGAGGTTGAGGTCAAAACATTCTTGCTCCATATGGTATGCTCAAATAATGTGTAAAAGGCTCTTCTTTCATTGAATGAGATACCTTATCAATCCTACAACATGGATTCTCAAGAGGAGGTTAACTAGGTAAATCAAATTCAACCCTCAAGAAGTGATTATCCAACTTTTGTTGTCGTAAATGTTAATAAAATGGAATGCAGGGTTGATAGGGTATTACCTCAATATTGGAACTCTCACTAGGTGTGGAGTCTGTACTTACCTCCTTATGAGGTTAGGTGGATAGATTAGGTTGTTCATTACTCACATCCTCCTTGTCAACCTTCTCCAAGCTATTAGATGGTAAGTCTAAACTTTTCTTACCGCTAAACACAGCTATTGTCATTGGTTCTTCTTTTATATTTTTCTTTGTATCACTTATCAAGGTATCTTGAGCTCTCTCAACTAATACATAAGTCAATTGTCCCATTTGAAACTCCAAGTTCCTTATAGAAACCTCTTGATTCTTCATCCATGAGTTATGATTTTTAATACTAGCCTCATTTCTATTGATGGCCTTGATTAACAATTCCCCCAAGATAGGCTTTGTCTCTTGAGGTGTAGCTCAAACTTGGTAACAAGAGGGTAGGTGTTTCACTTGCTACTAATTCAAAAAGATATTATAGTTAGTTTATTCATACGATTGACCAAATGGATTACCTACTTAATAGTTTATACTATCATGTGGTCCTCCGTATAAAATAAACATCTTTTAGTCTAGACCAACACTTTAGCATTGCTCAAATTATGAATATCTTGACAAAATGCATCTATATAAGATTAAATAGAATTCATGATTATTGGCTTCCAAATCCTTTATTAATAGAACTTGTAAACCACTAAAAGCAACATTAGATGAATACAAAAAAATTAAAGATAAATCAATATATATATATATATATATATATATATATATATATATATATATATATAAAGCAAAGAAGACCTCTCATATCCCGAGGTCACTCATTGCATGGTCCCTGGTAATGGAGCCAAAATTTAGAAGACTTCTAAGATCAAGTGCACAGTTTTAAAGTAGTATACAAGGTCAATCCCACTGGGACTAGGAAGTGAGTAATGGGATGGTGAAAAAATCTATTGTATCAAGACTAACAATAGGGAGAAGATGATGTCTAAATCCAAATAAAAATAAAATTTGCAAGAAAAATCCAACTATAATATAAGAACAAGTGAAAGTAAGTTAGATGAAAGGCTAAGGTTTCGTTCAATCCTTAACCCTAATCTGATTCAATATTAATCCCAAATCTTGAATCAACACATTGTCATGAATGCCAACAAAAGTATGTAGTGTAATGCTCTCTTGAGCCGCTACACCCTATTACCTATTAAGACTCATCTATCTCTATTATGAATATAAAAATAGGTAACGCATTATTATATATCGTATTCTCTCTTTTTTTTAGTTGTAGAGGCCAACAAACGTCTCTCAACTTTGAGGTTTGATCTCTAGTCATGCTTATGTAGCCTAATATACCCTTCTCTAGAATCATGTCGGATTTATCTAAATAATAATAGAATATTTATCAACTTATCTATTATATAAATTAAATCATTAGCATGAAACAGATAGCAAGGAATTAGATTGGTCAGAGTTCAGATTCTCAACACATCTAGAATAGGGGATTTCCCTTCATCTCGACACAGATGAATTACCCAATTATGGCTTTCATTAAGCTCAACATCTTAAAAATAGAAAATTGAATCAATTGAGAAACACATGAAATACAAAAGGAAAAATTAAATACCCTCTTTAATCAATATGAGGAATTCGATGTTCTATCTATTCAACCTGGAAGAAAAAATTGAGCTCAAGAGATGGAAGATTGTGGATGAATTGGGGTGGGAATGGATTGGGTGATGCTAAACAAAGAACCCGAGATCTCTCTTTAGTGCTCCAAAAATCATAATATTTTTGTCATATTCATTTCTCTCCTTGAAATATAGGAAAAAAACTTATAAATATGTGACCAGCCATCAACACTATCATGTAAATAAACACGGCAAGACCCGTGTCGACAAGTGTAACTTTAGCTATGTGCATGTTTCATGTTTTTACCATAAATTCTTCATTTGACTTTAATTTGGGTTTATTTTTTATGTGTTTGAAAGATTTTAAGAATATCTACAATGCTTATGCTTAGCATATTTCCAAATTTGGATCGCATCATGGTCGAATATGTCTATCTTTCTACCCTTTCACACTTTGAGTACACATTCTAGCTTTTTATTTGTTCCAATTATTGTGTTTTAATACCTTTAGATCTCAATCTCTCTAATTTCCAATAAATTATAATCAAGAGCAATAATTTTTAGCATTTTTTATTGTCATATTTGACTTCCAACTCATTTTTTTACTATGATTTAGTTGGATTCATTAAACATTGTACACATAAAAAATGTAGATATTGATTTTATATATCAAATGAAACTTAAATCAACTCAATTGGAGCATAGATTAAAAATTTATGCTGGTAACACCAGGTTTTTTTTGATATTTTATGTGAAAGTCCCAATTAAACTTTTTACTTGCAAACCTCTTTAAAAATATCTCATTTTCTCATACCTTCTTCATGATTAATCCAAAATGAATACATATGGCTAAAGAGAGGTCAAATTAACCTTTTTAAAGTAAGATTAAAGCAAAGGATGAGGATTAATACTTTAAAAATAGGGCATAAAATACACTTATCAGATTTTACATAAACCCACTTCCAAAACAAAGCCAAACACCATCATATCATCATCAAGAGCATGAATTAACACATAATAAAGTAAATATAACCCCTAATAAAACTACTTAATCATGATATACTTTTATATCCATGTTCTAGCATCAAAAACAAATTAATCAACCTTAGTATATTAAAAGAAAGAACTTGACATGGAAATTTAGTAAAATTCCAATTCTAGCATAGGTCATTACATTTCCAAAATGCTTAAAAGGTAAACTATTCCATACACAAAGTGCATATAAAGTATGTTAAAATAATTTAACATACCCTCCACATAAAATCACTCATAGGCTCATGCTTAAATGCTCTAGCACAAAATCCTACACCTCTGAGGCTAAGGTTAAGGACATCAATAATGGCCCGACCAACTCGACAAAACAACTCCTAGAACTAGGAAAGGTCTCACTAAACCTCCTCTAACACTATGATTTTATCAAAAAGGTTAAAAAGCACTACTAACTCAAGAAAATGATTTTGAAACTAAAAATAGGAAGATGAAAGAGAAGGAAAGGGCGAATAGGGTTTTTTCTCTGAAAATGTACTTTAAGGAAAATTAATGGGGTTAATATCTCATAATTCCAAAAAAATATCCTCACTTCCCAAAGTTATGCTTTATCCATAATTGGTCAATCTTGAAAGGTCTAACAACAATAAGCCAATTGGTTTTGACATGCCAATCGATTGGCTTCTCAAAATCAATAATAGAATTAGGTTAACCGCTTAACACATTTTCTAGGCATGTTGAATGGTCGCCCAATTTGAAAATATCCTCTAACTTCATTTAAATTCATTTCCTTTAAAATAATTAATAAAAAAATAATTATGGAGTATTTAAAATTTAATATAGGTTTGAAAAATATTTGATATATATTTAGTAAATATTTTACATATGCTCAGCAAAATCTTAATATTGGTTCCTTAAATAATTAAGAAAAAAATACACCATATGACTCTGAATTTAGACATAATATAAAATATAACCTTGAGTTATAAGAAACACACCATAAAATCCTAAGTTTTGACTATTAAACATCAAAGAGCCCTATGTTTTGATAATTACACACTAAGTAACCATCCATATACTTTATGAACTAATGTCTTATAACCCTATGAGTTTAGATAAAAGATTATTTGGTGTGTAAAAGTGGAAAATAAGGGTTATATTATATGTTAGGTCTCAATTAGAGTTATTGCATGTTTATGAAAATTCATTATTGTATTTTTTGTGAACCAAGGGGTTATTAAGAAATTGGAATATTAGTAAGCAATAAGAGGATGCATAGGGGAAATGGAGAAGAGAGAAGAGAGAGCAAAAGTTAAAAAAAAATTATGGTTTCTAATGTCCAAAATTTATACAATACATTATATATATATAATTAAAACAAGGCGGAGGAGAAGGGAAAAATATTGTGTGGTTGAGAACAATAGGTTGACATATCATATGTAGAGAGTGGGCCTAGGAAGGGATATGTACAAGCTAATAGTCTGGGTTCAACCCGATAATAAGGTAGTGCACTTCAAAGCTTTTTAGGTCAATTGTCATCTTTTGGGCTAGAATCTAATGTCCTAAGAGTCTTAGTTGAAGGAAAACACATATCACCAGTCCCTTTAAAATTTCATCCACCACATCAGCCACTTTCATGGGGTAGACAAGCTAAACTTCTATTATATAGCTAATGGTCACAACTATACCATAAGTTTGTTAACTAAGAAGATCTTAATATAAATAAGTATAAAAAAATTATATCCTAAAAGACTAATGGACAAGCTTACACATCAATTTGTATGTCTTATACACATATATAGACAAAGATGAATAAAGTTACACATAAACAATCATTAGTCACCATGACACTCATATACTAACAATGATGAAAAAAGTTACCCATAAACAAGTCTTGAACACTCCATACACCATATTGAGTGGTGACAGACAAACTCATTCCCTTGAAGTCTTTGAGTGAGTCAATATATGATACATCTACTTGGCTCATCATATCAAGAAGAAAAAAAAAACTAAACAAATGTCATTAGTTTTCATAAAATTAAAATTTTAAATTTCATTAAAAATAGATGGCTTGTTATATAGAAATAACTTTCCTTACTCCCACTTGTTTAGATTATTGGAGTCCCTAAATCATAAGGGTCACACTATCCTAACTACTTATTTATAAGAGGAACTAATTTCTAGGTCATTGAGGACCATATTTTTTTATGCCACTATATTACGTAAGAAAGGATAAAAATCAAGTCTTAGACTTGAAGATCTTTCTTCTCTAAAGGATTTGTACACCAACCAACATTTTTCCAAAATTGAGAGAAGTTACTCTCTATAATGAGTACACACAACCAAGAGAATTCTTTAGCTTCTGAATCAAGAACTAGGAATTCACAACCATCTTGCATCACTATATATAAATATACATAATTATCTTTAACTTATTCTCTTTCCCCTCTTCTAAATTTACTACTCTTTATCTTCCTCAACTCTTGTGCTCTATTTTTTTTTATCGAATAAATTTCTTCAAACCTCCATCCATACACCTAAAACCTATAAATATCCATCTTTGATCCTCTGATAGGATGTCATCCACACCATTTTTGTCTTCATCCATAGATATTTATGCAACTTCTCACACCATTTCAGAGAAGGAATAAAGTAAAACAAATTTCCTCACAATAATCAAATGTGCAAAGTTCATTTCACTAGTGCACTAACCACTAATTCCTTCAAAAGATGTGATAAATCTCTCACATTTATGAAACATATATTTTTCAAGCATCTAGTTCATCCTTCTTATTCCTCTACTTACTAGTCTTAAAATACCTCAATCACACCCTCAACTTTTCCTTCTCCTTTTTCCTTTACTCCAACAAACTAGTCAAGTGAAAACTAATCAAACCTTTTATCCATGTGAACATTACCCTTTCAACTAACATGTTTGAACTCTCTTATCATAACTTGGATATTCTTCTTTTAGGTAATATTACTATATCCCAACTTGACCAATTTTTTAAAATATACTATTTTCCTTCTTCCCTTACAATAATTTAATCAACCCTCTCAAATAGAGTGAATAATTCACCAAATAGATGTATAACCTTGTATGGCAAGGCTCTATATGCCAACATAAGTTTTCCTTTACACCCATTTATTAGAGAATTTATCCAAGCCTGCTAATTAATAATTTCTCAATTCATTAATCAACCCTCTCAAATAGAGTGAATAATTCACTAAATAGATGTATAACCTTGTATGGAAAGGCTCTATATGCCAACATAAGTTTTCCTTTACACCCATTTATTACAGAATTTATCCAAGCCTGCTAATTAAGAATTTTTCAATTCATCCCTATTGCTTGGAGAATGGTAACTTTCTTCATGTATAGGTGTTGTTTGTTGGACGTTAGACTAACAATATATTTGTTTAGGAACCTTTTAAATTTTAAGTCACCGCTAGGCCCCGATATTCTACTCTATCCAAATAAGAGGGGGCCATAAGCTCATCAAAGAGCCTTGATCTTTGTAAAGATATGGAATTTCTAATACTTCTTCATTTTAGGGGATACTAAGTGGAATCTCACAAAATGATGCTAGTTGAATCTTAATGTCCAAGAGTGTTCACCCTTCTCACTAGAGTTATAGGTCACCATAGATAAGTTTGATAATTTTGTATAGGATGGAAAAATTATAAATAATAATGAAGTTGTGAATACCCTTGTGAACCCTTAAAAAAAATAGGGTTAATTTCTATTTTAATAAGTGTTTTGTTCCCTTTCATCATTTTTGTTTCATTTATTGATTTAACATGTACATTGACTTATAGAATTTTATTCATTTTCCTTCGTAGTGTGATGAATGGAAAGCTTAGCCATAAGTTATCCCCTCTAACCTATCTAATGGTATAAAATGGCCCACCATTCATCCTTGAGGAGGAACGTCTACCACTGAGACTACCACACATAAGGCACATTTTCCATTCATTTTCTAAAAATACTTTTGCTTTGTTAAAGAAGCACAAGCTATTAGGATACTTGGTGCTAAAAATCAAAAGAATAAAGCAAAACTAAAAGAGCTTAGAAACATTCAATATATTATTGTGTGCTCTTATTTTAAACATGTCGCTAAATCCTATCTTTTCCCATCATAGACATATTTCACATTCATTGGCTCCTACTAATAGCATGCCCTTGATCCCGTTAGCTCCCATTATAAACCTATTTTATGTTCATTGGCCTATGTTATGAACAGGTACTTGGATACTATGTTTTATGTTTTTATCATCCTTTAACTTATATAATCATGAAATCTTTAAAATTATATTTACCTGTTTAGGAGAAAACCCAACATAAGGTAATATTTAATATTTTGGCAACTAAGAAGGTTCCAAAACCTTTATCTCACCAATTAACTACCGTCCCTAAGCTATTGGAACCAAATAAAATCTACCCAAGCCACTTCAAAAACATATTAAAAGTAAAGGTAAGGAATTGTTGGAACCATCCATGAAGGAATCCAAAATTCTTGCTTACCATTTATTGAAGAGACTTTAGTACCCAGCCTCGGCCAAAGGGACCATAATTATTTTACAAGAAGAGGTGAATGATCACTAAAAAGAAAAAATGAGTGCAAAGAGAAATGTAGAAACCAGCACTATTCCTTCTTTAAAAGCAAAGTCTAGCACAAGTGTTAGTGGCCCCACTAAAACATCCTTTGGAACAGCTTAGCTGAGTGTGACCAATTGTAGAAGGCTAACAGAGAGTTGTATTATGGCCAAGATTTGTAACGCACTCCAGCTCCTTAATAATCCTGAGAAGCGGTGGCTAATAGTGAAGAGGAAGATTAATCTTAAGAGATCTTTCTCTCTTTTTTATTAATGCAAACTATACACATCTTCTCTAGATATAGAATGACTTCATAACAGTTGTTTATCTTTCTTCGCATATAATTTTTTTGTCTCTCTTCTTATGTTGAGGTTAAAATATATTTGTAATAAGAAACCAAAATATCCAGTATGTACACTTTAAATATTTATTATACTTTGGTGATGGTGAACCAAATAAGAGTCTCATCCAGTCTGCATTGGTTCATCAAACTCAATGGAAAAAATAAACCCCTCAACATTGGGATCAGTAGCCTCAACACCTTAGTTGAGGAAAGTACTATGGGATTCTCGGCTTAATTAAGCTAAAAAACTACTATATATACCATAATGATTTAGTCACCTCAATACCTCAACCAATGATGCACCTTAAGAGACTAGGCCTTGTGAGTGAAAGCACATTGGTCTTTTATCTCACTAGGTGTGCACATATTTAATTATGAATTCTTTGAGGGCATACGTATAAAGCCCTTAGCTTAATGCATATCACCAGGTGTGCCCGCCTTTAATGGTCGATGGCCCATTGGAGGGCTTATGTATTATACCTCAAGCTTAGTGAGTGAAAGCATTATATGGTGCTTTCATCTCACTAGGTGTGCTCGTCTTCAATTCTTGATGACCTTTGTGATGGTTTACCATTAAGAGAGGGTCTTTGTGATAGGGCTCACATGTTGAGTGGCCTCTTTGTGAGAGGGCTTATAGCTTTGATGGATGGCCTCTTTGACAGCTTATGTATAGAGGCTTGGTTTTGGTGCATATTACCAAGTGTGTCCACCTTCAATGTTTGGCAGTCTATGAGAGGGCTTATGTAATGAGCCTCAGGCTAAGTGAATAAAAGCTTTTTATGGTGCTTTCATCTCACCAGGTGTGTCTATCTTCAATGCTCAATGGCCTTAGTGATGGATTATAGATAAGATGGTCCATTTATGAGAGGTATTAAAAATAGAGCTTTGCTAATGGACTCTCACTAAGAGGGCTTAATTATTTGAGCTCCATCCTTTTGTTATTCAACAAACATATTAACTATAGAAGAAATTTTATGAATAAATTAGTAAGGAATGAACTTTTATTACTTTACCTTTATTAACATATGACAAAAAAAATTACATGGATTCAAATATAACAAAAATCATCATTAAGTCAAACCCAAACAATATTACAAATAATATTTTCTCAAATACTTTACTTTCCAAGCATTTGTCAGATATCTCCACTCTTCATAGGATAATATAAATGTGGTCGGTCCAACTTGTTTCATAACTTAATATGGACCATCCACCTAGCTACTAATTTACCTCAACTATCGTTGCTTTGGAACTCTATTTTTCTTAACACCTAATCCCCTACTCTCAATTTCATAGGCTTGAATCTTTTATTTTTGTATTTAGCTACTTGTTGTTAGTATTTAGCAAGTCACATTTGAACTACATGTCTTTGCTATTCAAGAAATTTTTTCTCAATTTTCAAGGCTTGTTCATTATCTTTATGATCATATTGGTTGGTTTTGTATGATCTTATTTCCATTTCCACAAGTACAACTACCTCAACTCCAAAGTGTAACCTGAAAGGCATCTCACCAATTGGATTATTTACAGTTATCTTAATAGACCGTAATATTCAGCATAATTGCTACACAAAATTTATCCTAATGAGGAACTCATTCTAGTAGTTCATTTTCCATTTAATAGCCCAGTTGGATTCTTTATAGTTGTCTTATTTCCATTTCATGAAATATAATATTCAACATAGTTTACCAATGGATGAGCTGCTGAAGTATATCAAAGGCTAATTTCTCCATTTTCACAAAATATTCTATATTTATGGTTGGAAAACTATAAATCGCTATATATTATATTTTCTTATGATACAACAAATCTGTAAAAAAAATTATTCATACAAATGATATTCCATAAGAACCCATTTTTCCATCATATATCTGTATATTATTTTTAATTTTTTTAGAATAATTACGTTGTTCATTTTTTAGTAATATGATCCAAGGCCTCTACCTTTACCTGTTTAGGAAAATAAGCAACAGCAACAATCACAAATCTTTTTTGGCCAATACATGCACTCAGTAGGTTAAATTAAAAAACATTATATAAATGTATTAATCTAATTGATAATATTTATTTGAAGTATCATTATTACTACGGCTAAGTGGTCTAAAAATATTGGGCTCCCATACAGAAAATGGCCATGGACTTATGATTGGTTGTAGCTCTAAAGTAGGGACATTTTGTGTTGGGAAAATTGTTGACAAGCTTGGCATCAGAGCACTATTGTCTCACCATCCTAGTACATGGCTTTCAATAGTAACTCTAGAAGAAAGATTTAAACAAGAGGGATCTAGTAGTTTTCTATAAACCACATATTCTTGAATGGACTTCATATAGTACTTTCTATTTGACTCCTCAAGATATGCATTTTAACACTGACAAGGTCTATAAATGACTGCATAACTCTCTGTCAAACATAAAGTATTTTTGTAGCTCCTTTTATTAGCTCAAATGCATTATTTTTGTCTCTTGATTGAATTCCTCTTTCTAAACAGTATGTTAATTCCTTCATCCATTCATCTAATCGCGATAGTTCTATAATCTCACATTGTTTCCCTTCCTTTACTTGTGTCCATCAACCACACTGTTATATATTCTTCTTTGACTATATTAGTCAATGAAGAGGTACTAGACAAGGATAATTTTGCTAGAGCATCAACCACTAGATTAATTGCCCTTAATATTTGAGATATTTCAATAGAAGAAAAAAAAATTCTTTAATTAGCTTCCCCAGATATTTTTCCATGCTAGGTTCTCTAACTTCATAGTGTTCATTGTATTTCCCAATGGCTAATGCTGAGTCATTTTGTAGCTACACTCAGCTTTATTATTAGTAGCAACAAAACTAAACCTTAGTGCATACTCAGTTGTTATGCTATTTAGGTCAATTAAGACCACACCAACCCTAGCACCTAAGTTGTTAGATGCCTCATCAATATATAAAGCCATCACCTTGTTCTATTAGAATCAATGATAGATTTGTCTTAACTTCAAATGAGTGTTCAACAATAAAATTAACTAGATCTTGTCCTTTAATTGTAGGTCTCAATCGATATTGGATATCATATCTACATAAATTAGTGACCCATATCATCACTCTTCTAGATTTCTTAGGTTTATCCAAGACAGTTTTGAAGAGAATATTAGTTAAAATGAAAATAGAGTGAAAATAAAAATTAGGTTTTAACTTCCTTGAGGCAATAAACAAAGAATAAGCCATCTTCTTTAAGTTGGAATACTAGCACTCAACACTATCAAGAACAAAATAGACAGCTAATGTCAATGCCACGAGGTAAAAGAATAATTCAACTCCCTCTATTGGGGGTAGTCAAGGTTGGCAATTTAGACAAGTGGGCCTTTAGATCATCAAATGCTTTCTGGAACTCTTCCATCTATCAAAAATTATCCTTCACTCACAAAAGCTTAAAGAAGGGTAAGCTCTTATATGATCCTCTAGATAAGAACCTATTTAGTGAAGCTAATTTTTCCATCAACTACTAAATATTAATCTTTCTTGTCGAAGGCTACATATCTAAGACTATAGTGACCTTTTTTGGATTTATGTCAATTTCCCTATTAGATACCATAAATCCTAATAATTTACCCATGCCAGCTTCGAACACCTATTTGGTAGGATTTAACTCCATTTGGTATCTTCTTAGAGTATCAAAAATGGATTGGAGCTCTTATATGTGGGTTTCTTTTTTTCTTTGTTTCCATGATCATGTCATCTCCAAGAGCCTCTATCTATTTTCCAATCTATCCTTCAAAGATTGAGTTTACCTATAACACCCCCAAAATTTACTATTAAAAAACTTTTTTTTATTAAAATTGAGCATAAGAAAATACAATAAATTTTGGGAATGTTACTGCCACACTTAGTACTAGACCAGTTTCCTTCTATCATTCCAGTACCAAGTGCTAAGGCTTAAAAAGAAAGAGAACGCATTTTACACAAAACCAAGTTATAAAACTAAATCAGAATAGCGCATTAAATTACATTACAAGAATCAAATCCACTATTCGTGGTTACAAAAATAAAATCATTACACAAGGAAATATGAAAGTTTAAAGGATAAATTCATAAAGCTTCCTAGATAGTCCTTATGTTGTTACCTGATAATAACTTGAAGAGCACCCATGGACTAACCTGCAAGGGACACTGCCCATTGAATTGGTAGGAGCCCACAAAAAGGAATCTTCAATACTATAGTACTGAGAAACCCTTTATACAAAATTAAAAGATAAGGCCTACATACAACACATCATTCAAACATAAGAACAATAACATACACAATGCATAGAAATAAACACAACAACATAGGATGGACTCGTACCACAAGAATCATATATCATATAGTCCATTTACTTAGTATTTCTAGCACTTGCTAAGAGAGGCTGACACCATAGCCACATCATACCAACAACAAGTCATAATGGTAAAATGAACATTATCTAGACTTAAGCCATTAACTGAATATTATTCATACTCATCTCTCGGATTATATCCATGTGAGTACAGGAACCTCACAATTATACTTGATGGATCAATCTGGTCCCAACTATTGTGGTGTTTCACTATAAATGATTAGTATCTCTCCCATGATTTATTATCACCCAAGGTTTGGGCTCAAAACCCCCCCACTATTATAACTAGTGGATCAGAAATACAACTCCAGGGTAGAATGTACCTGGCCACTATTATTTATCAGTGGATCAATCTCCATGGCAAAATACTCCTGGCCACTATTCTCGCCGGTAGATCGGTTTGGGCCCGGCTCAATAATCTTCCACTTTAAGCAATTAGTATTTTTCTGTTTGATTAATGCATCAATTCCATTTATTTAATTTGAGGGGGAGATCTCGAACCCGGATACATGAAGGTACACCAATCATACTAACGCATACAAGTAGCACAATACTCTCCGCTATCAATCTAGGGACGCAAAGGTACCATGGTCGCAATAGTGCACAAGGATACACAGTACCCTATCGACAAGGATGCCTAATCTATAAATATGTATACCCCTAAGTAGTTCTATAGAGATAAATAGAGTAAGATATAGGTTCTGGCTAAGGAACAAAGGCACACCAACAAAATCTAGAATAATCGTGGGCTAAACCACATCTTTAGGGTAGAGACCCCTAAAGACCACCATTCCCGATCTCGGGATCTTCTACTTTAGTTATTAGTGTCTTAATTAAGATGACCACGGAAAACATATCAATCACATACTTATTCATTTTTATATATTTTTGTTATTATTAAGTAATTTTTATTAGTATTATTGTCCATCCTAACTTATATAGTCCACTAAGGACATCCTAGGTTCCAATTCTTATACTTAGGCACCATAGGTTAAAATGACCAAAATACCTCTAAGGCTAAGGCTTCCTCTTATCATCTATTTTACTCAAATAACTCGTTTTTATTTATTCACATGCCATAATAGGTCATCGTATTACAATTATACCACTGCTGATGGAATCAAATACACTACACACCAAGGGATCATTGAACACATAAACCCTAACATGTACTTCTAACACATCCAACACACATTTCCATGCATGATTAATAATTAAGGCACCTCTTGCATGATTATGAAATTAACATAATAACATCCTTAATTATGCATTCAACCCTACACGATGCATTTTTCTTATGATACATACCAATTTACTAAAATACTCTTATCCTTATAATATACATTATTATACTTAAACAAGTGATACTACAGCCATACACCCTTATTCTATTATTTAATATCCCTTGTGACATATTAGGAAGGTTTATTAGATCAATTAAAATGCAAATTACCAATTTACCTCTTCTTGCTTACATAATTACTAAATTACCTCTCTTACTTGTAAATTTACTAAAATACCATTTTATTCACCAAATTACCAAAATGCCCTTCTTAGTTGTTAAGTTACCAAATTGCACCTCTTACTTGTAAAATTACCAAAGTACCTTCCTGGTTATTAAATTACCAAAATACCCCCTCAAAATTGTATAATTACCAAAACACCCTTGATACTTATAAAATTACCAAATTTCCCTTTTTATTCAAAAAATTACCACATTAACCCTTTCTCATGTTAAAATGACCAAACTACCCTTCTTACGTATTAAATTACCAAATTACCCTTTTTATTCATAAATTTTTTGATTTACCCCTTTCTTATGCCAAAACTACCAAGCTACCCTTCTTACTTATTAAATTACAAAATTACCCTTTTTATTCATAAGATTACCAAGTTACCCCTTTCTCATGCCACAATTACTAAAAATATCATTCATACTTATTAAATTACCAAATTACCTTTTTTTATTCATAAAGTTTACAAGTTACCCATTTCTCATGCAAAAATTACCAAACTACCCTCCTCACTTATTAAATTACCAAATTACCTTTTTTACTCATAAAATTTTCAAGGTACCCCTTTCTCATGTAAAATTACTAAAATACCCTTCTTACTTATTAATTTACCAAATTACCCTTTTTAATACAAAATTACTAAAATACCCCTGACACATAAAATATTAACACCTATGGTCCACCTACATCATCTAACACCACAAACCCTTATTATTCATCATTAGTACCCATCATAACCTACCATGCACATTTATTTAGATCATAACCTATATATAAGTAAAATGCCCCTAGTTCTCTTATTAGCATTATCTCTACCACAAATGGCCATATTTACTTATCATAACATGTACATGCATCAAATATAATTATAAACAACAAGGCCCACTATTTCCTTACAAGTCATATTTTATACAATAACAAGCTTTTCATTTTTTTTCCAACATAACATTAAAATCATAAGATGCTTAGCAACCTATAATATACACACAAAACACATCCAGAACCCTAATATGCTAGTATACAAAAATCCATACATTTTAGTAGGGTATAATGGTTACCTTATTTCCAGCAATAACTAAACTTTACTAGTACGCCACTTAAAAAGCTTAAGCTTGATTAGTAAATATCTGTACCTAGAAATAATATCCAAAATTAGCATATCAATAGTAGAAAATTAAAAGAATAGATTTTTATCAAAATCTTATTAAATATATATTAATACTAACTACATTATACCTCAATGTTTGGTGAAATAAATTTAAAACATGCAGCAAATCTCACGCATGGGTAGTGTGAGCTACATGCACAAAAGGGGAGAAAAGGGTGGAAAGGAGGTGGACGAAGGTGGAAAAAGGAGGCTCAGGTGGTGGCTTGTGGAGGGGAGTTGACGTAGTGGCTGGGTGCAGGAAGGGTGGCAGGATGTAGATGGTGGTCAAGGTCGGAGAGTGGAGGCCTAGGGAGGTGGAGACACCGGTAGTAGGGATTGGAAGATTTTTTCATGGAAGGGAGAAGAAGAAGGAAGGAAAAAAGAAGAGAATAAAGGAGGGTGTTGTAGGGGAATTTCTGGTAAGGCGAGGTAGGGAGGTGGTAGGGGAGGTGTTAGGTGGTCAGGGGTGGATTCGATGGAAATGGAAGAAGGGGAATGGGCAATGCAAGGTGTCATACAAGGAGGAGGGTTGAAATGAGAAGAAAAGAGAAGGAAGAGAGAAAGTGGGTTGCAGGGGTGAGTGATGGTTGTTGGGTGGTGCAGGGAGGAAGTAGGGGAGGCAAGGGAGTAGGAGTGGTGGTTGGTTAGGCGGCAGAGACAGTGTTAGAGGTGGTGAAGCAAAAATAATGGAGGATAAAAAAAAGGAAAGAAGGGATAAAAGAGGCCTCGGTAAGGAGGGAAGGAAGCTCAAGGAGGGGAGAATGTGTAGAGGAGAAGAAGAGAAGGAGAAGAAAAGAAGATGTAAAGAAGGGTAGGCAGAGTCAGATTAGGTGGGGTGCATGGGTTGTAGGCACATGGCCTGCAGTAGCAGGAGGGAGAGGGAGAAGGAGGAAGAGGGGAAAGGAGGGGATGTGGGGGAGTTGTGTAGGGGCGTGTGTGGCTAAAAATGGAGGGAAAGTGGTGGGAGAGGGCAGGTTGTGCAGGTGAAGAGGGGGAGAGTTGCAGGCAGGTGCAGACATAGGGGAGGGGTTGTTTAGTTTTTTGGACAAAGAAGGAAGAAGAAGAAGAAGAAGAAGAAGCCTTGGCATGCAGGGAGAAAAGAAGGGGTAAGTCGGCTCGTGCGTGAGAAAGAAGGGAAAAGAAAACGAAAGGTTGGGTTGGCCCAATCATGGGAAAAGAAAGAAGAAGAGAAAGAAGGATGGGTGAGGAGGGGGAAGAAGGTTAGTGCCCCAGTGGGGCAAAAAAAGAAGGAAGAGTGCCGATCGGCCCAAGAAAAGGAGAAAAGAAGGAAAAGGAAAAAGAGAGGAAAAAGGAAGGAGAAGATGAAGGTGAAAGAAAAAGGGAAAAGGAGAAAGTAAAAGGAAAAGGGGGGAAAAGAAAAACAAAATAATTTTCAAAATTAGGGTCAAAAATTATTTAGATAGAGAAATTATTTTAATAAATAAATTTATCTAAAATTTAAGATATTAATTTAAGAGAATGATTTTAGTAAAATTAAATATTATTCATAATCATCTCTCGAATTATATCCACGTGAGTATTGGAACCCCATTATTATACCCGGGGGATCGGAGATATAATTTGAAGGTAAAACGCACTTGGCCACTATAATTTGCCCATGGATCGATCTCCACATCAAAATGTTCATGGCCACAATTATCGATGATGGATCGGTCTGGCCGTGATTCATATGGTGTTCCACTATAAATGACTAGTATCTCTTCCATGATTTATTATCATCCAAGGTTTGGTTATTGAGCTTGAGATCCTCCACTATTATAGCTAGTGGATAGGAAATACAACTCTAGGGCAGAATGCAAGTGGTCACTATTATTTGTCGATGGATCGGTCTCTAGGGAAAAATGCTCCTCACCACTATTCTTGCTGGTGGATTGGTCTAGGCCCAGCTCAATACTCTTACACTTTATATTATTACTATTTTTCTATTTAATTAACACATCAATTCCATTTATTTAACTTGAGGGGGTCATCACTAATTCGAAGACACAAAGGTACACTAGTCATATTGGCGCATACAAGTAGCACAACATCCTCCACTATCAACCTAGAGACTCAAAGGTACCCTGGTCACATTAATGCACGAGGACACACGGTACCCTACCAACAAGGACACCTAATCCATAAGTATGCATACCCCTTAAGTAGGACCGTAGAGCTAAATAGAGTAAGATATATGGTATGGCTAGGGCATTAAGTCATATTAGAAAAATTTAGAATAACCATGGGCTAAACTATGTCTTTACAGTAGAGACCCCTAAAGAGCTACCTTTCACGTTCTTAAGGTCTTCTGCCTTCGTTATTAGTGTCTTAATTAAGGTGACCACAAAAAATACATCAATCACATACTTATTCATTTTTATTTATTTCTATTATTATTAAGTAATATTTATTAGTATTATTGTCCATGCTAACTTAGATAGTCAACTAAGGCCATCTTAAAATGACCAAAATGCCCCTAAGACTAAGGCTTCCTCTTATCATCTTTTTTCCTCAAGTATTCATTTTTATTTATTCACAAGCCATAATAGGTCATCGTATCACAATTATACCACTGGTCATGGAATCAAGTACACTACACACCAAGGGATCATTGAACACATAAACTCTAACATGTACTTCTAGCACATCCAACACACATTTCCATGCATGATTAATAATTAAGGCACCTCTTACATGATTATAAAATTAACATAATAATATCCTTAATTGTCCATTCAACCCTAAACGATGCATTTTTCTTATGATATATACCAATTTACTAAAATACCCTTATCCTTATAATATACATTATTATACCTAAAGAAGTGATACTACAGCCATACACCCTTATTATATTATTTAATATCCCTTGTGACTTATTAGGAAGGTTTATTAGATCAATTAAAATGCAAATTACCGATTTACCTCTTCTTGCTTACATAATTACTAAATTACCTCTCTTACTTATAAATTTACTAAAATACCATTTTATTCGCCAATTTACCAAAATGCCCTTCTTAGTTGTTAAGTTACCAAATTGCACATCTTACTTCTAATATTACCAAATTACCTTTCTTGGTTATTAAATTATTAAAATACCCCCCCCCCCTCATACTTGTATAATTACCAAAATACTCTTCATACATATGAAATTACCAAACTACCCTTTTCATTCATAAAATTGTGAAATTACCAAATTACCTTTTTTAATCATAAAATTACAAAATGACCCCTTTTTCATGCCAAAATTACCAAACTACCCTTCTTACTTATTAAATTATCAAATTACCCTTTTTATTCATAAATTTTCTAAGTTACCCCCTTTCTTATACCAAAATTACCAAACTACCCTTCTTACTTATTAAACTACCAAATTACCCTTTTATGCTAAAAACTTACAAAGTTACCTCTTTCTCATGCCAAAATTACCAATTAAAATACCCTTCTTACTTATTAAAATACCAAATTACCCTTTTTATTCATAAAGATACCATGTTACCCCTTTCTCGTGCCAAATTACTAAACTACCCTTCTTACTTTATTAAATTACCAAATTACCCTTTTTATTCATAAATTTTCCAAGTTTCCCATTTCTTATGTCAAAATTACCAAAGTATCCTCCTTACTTATTATATTACCATATTGACCTTTTTAATCATAAAATTTCCAAGTCGCCCCCTTTTTTCATGCAAAATTATTAAAATACCCTTCATACTTATTAATTTACCAAATTACCAGTAAAGTTACTAAAATACCCCTAACACATAAAATATTAACACCCATGGCCCACATTCATCATCAAACACCATAAAACCTTAATATTCATCATTAATACCCATTATCACCTACCATGCACGTTTATTTAGATCCCAACCTATATACAAGTAAATTTACTAAAATGCCTTTGGGGCTCATATTAGCATTATCTGTACTGAAAGTGGCCATATTTACGTATCATATCATGTACATGTATCTAATATCATTATAAACAACAAGGCCCATTATTTCCACACATATGTCATATTTCATACAATGGCATGTTTTTCATTCTTTTTTCCAACATAACATTAAAATCATAGGATGCTTAACAACCTATAATATATACACAAAACACATCCGAAATTCTAATATGCTAGCATACGTAAATCCATACATTTTAGTCGAGTATAATGGTTATGTTATTTTCAGTAAAAACTAAACTTTACTAGTACTCTGCTTAAAAAGCTTAATCTTGATTAGTAAAAATTTGTACCTAGAAATAATATCCAAAATTAGCATAGTAGTAGTAAAAAAATTAAAAGAATAGATTTTTATCAAAAGCTTATTAATACACATTAATACTAACTACATTATGCTTTAAATTTTGGTGAAATAAACTTAAAACCTGCATGGGCAGTGTGAGCTGCATGCACAAAAGGGGAGAATAAGGGTGGAAAGGAGGTGGACAAAGGTGAAAAGGGAAGGCTTGGGTGGTGGCATGTGGAGGGGAGTTGGGGTAGTGGCTAGGTACAAGAAGGGTGGCAAGTTGTAGGTAGTGGTCGCGGTTCAAAATATAGTGGCTCAGGGCGATGGAGACACTGGCGGTAAGGCTAGAAGATGGAAGCAAGAAGGGAGAAGAAGAAGGAAGGAAGGAAGGAAAAATAAGAGAAGAAAGGAGGGCGTTGTAGGGGAATTTTGAGCAAGGTGAGGTAGGAAGGTGGTAAGGGATGTGTTAAGTGGTTGAGGGGTGGCTTTAGTGGGGAGAATGGGTGGTGTAAGGTCGTGTGCAAGGAGGAAGATCAAAAGGAGAAGAAAATAGAATAAAAGGAGAAGGTGGGATGTAGGGGTGAGTGGTGGTTGTTGGGTGGTGCAAGGAGGAAGTAGTGGAGGAAAGAGAGTTGGAGTGGTGGTTAGTTAGGCAGTGGAGACAGTGGTTATGGGAATCAAAGAAAAAATAGGGAAGGAGAAAAAGAAGGAAAGAAGGGAGAAAAGAAGGCTAAGTAGGGGGAGAAGGAAGCTTGAGGAGGGGAGAAAATGCGTAGATGAGAAGAAGAGAAGGAGAAGAAAAAGAAGAGGGAAAGGAGGGTAGGTAAGGTCAGGTTAGGTGGGGGTGTAGGGGCTATAGGCGCATGGTCTCCAGTGGTAGGAAGGAGAAGAAGAAGAGGGGAAAGGAGGGGATGTGAGGGAGTTGTGCTAGGCTGTGTATGGCTAAAAATGGAAGGAAAGGGACAAGAGAGAGAAGGAGAAGGCAGGTTGTGCAGGGGTAGAGGAGAGTTGCAAGCAAGTGCAGGCATGGGGAGGGGTTGTTTGGTTCAACAGATGAAGAAGGAAGAAGAAGAAGGGGAAGGCAGGCAAGCCGGCCTCACGGGGAGAAAGAAGGGGCAGGTTGGCCCATGCATGAGGGAGAAGGGAAAGAAAAAGAAAGGTTGGGTTGGCCCAATTGAGGGGAAAATAGAGAAGGAGGGGAGGCATTGGACGGGTAAGGAAAAGGAAGAAGGCCAATGGCCTAGCAGGGGGAAAAAGAAGGAAAAGGGCAGATTAGCCCAAGGAAAGGAGAAAAGAAGGAAAAGGAAAAAAGGGAGGAAAAACGAAGGAGAAAAGGAGAAAAAAAGGAAAAAGGAAAAAAAAGGGGGGGAGAGGGAAGAAAAATCAAATAAATTTTGGAATTAAGGTTAGAAATTATTTAGATGGAAAAATTATTTTAATAAATTAATCTAACTAAAATTTAAGATATTAATTTAAGACAATAATTTTCATAAAAGTATGGTTGAGGAATTTTTTTAAATAAAAAGAGTATGATATAATAATAATATATTTATTTTAATTTATTAATTAACCATATCATTTTTCATAAATCAAAGGTCTACAAAATAATTAAATTAATAATTTAAAATTAAATTATTCCAATTAAGGATTAATCATTAAATTCTAGGTTTTGACATTTTTTTGGTATTACATTACCAACCTTTAAAAAGTTGCCCCGGCATTCTTCAATCCGAATAAGATTACTTAATAATAATAAAGCTTGTCATGTGTGATGGAAGTCATCCTTTCTTGATAAGCCTTAGAGGTTTGAGTTTATGATACCCAAAGAGGGCATCCATTGTAACACCTCCATTTTTCACTATAAAAAAATTTCATTTTAAAAAAGTATTTAAGTAAAAAAATACTAGACACGCCTAGGAAAAACAGGGTGCTACCACGGTACCTAACACAGGATAGAAGCCAGCTACCCATCCTATATTAGATACAAGGCTAAAACTAAACCAAACAATTTTAAAGTTGAGTGCTCAAAATCAAATTATATAACTATTTAAAAGATCATTTATGACATAGTACCTTGATGATCCCTGACATAGTCAAATACATGGAGAATGATAAGATAAGAATATAGGGCTATAATAATAGAAAAAAAAGTTAGGGAATGACCCCAAAACCATGGTCTATCACAAACCGCATAAAAACTCCATATGTCCATGCTCTCAAGCCCCAAACCTAAGCTTTATTAGGCCCACTAATGTCCATTCCCAAAAGCCTACACATGACCCTCTACTTGTGGGATTGAGCAGGTGACCGAGGAAATGGACACATCAGTATGCTACATACTGAGTAAGCTAAGTCACCTCCTTAACGAAAGTCACAAGCATAGAAAGTTCAATCATAACATGGATATCATACTTAACATGTATCGTGTCAATGCCATATATGTGCAATAATGCATCAGGATTTACTATCATGCATAACTCAAGCGATTCGGAATGCATCATACTCATTTCCATAGTACATTATCATAATTAATCACACACGCATACTATGTAGATTATCTAGATGAATACCAGGGTTTATTTTTTAACTTGCTTAATCAACTAGATTATATCACTTCCTTATCCATATACTTATATAGGTCATCATCCATTCAATCATTCCAATCATTTAACCATTTATTCATTCAAGCTATTATCCAAGTATTCATTCCAAATTTTACCATTATTATCATCCAAACCATTCATTCGAATCATTATCCAATTATTCATCATCAAGTGATGGATTATACACCACCCCATGGTCTCACATACCATGGAAGCCTATCTACACCAAGGAACATAAAGTCCAGTCATAAGCTAATAACCACAATGGACATAAGTCCAAGTCGAAGCCAACCACAATGGACATAAGTCTAAGAAAAGCCAACAAATATGGACATAAGTATAGGCTAAAGCCAACCACCTAGGTAATCAGACCCTTTAGTATTGGTATCATATAGTACATCATCAATGTCTAGAGTAAATAAAACAAAGGATCTACTAGGATATAGCCCGATGGTAAAACCTAAAGGCACCAAAAAAACACCCAAAGGTATACTAAACCCCAATAGCTAATCGAGCATCCGATAACCTAGACCCATACATAGCTCAATTGTCTTTCGCTTTATGTGATTAGCGTGTTATTTATGAGGCTTCGTGATCACACAAGGCCTATATAAAGGGTAAGCAAGACATTCACATATCTCTTCCATATTAATCCTTTCCATCCCCCAACCATGTTTAGGGTTTCCATTTATGTTTTTCCAATGTCAATCATGCTCACTATATCATTCCATTCAAGTATATCCCTTATTTCACCACTCTATTATCAAGAACCATCACAATTCATATGTGGTACACTCATTAACCTTTTCGACACCACTGAGTATGTCAAGAATCATGATCCATTTAATTCATTTATTACAACAGTCCTATACATAGGCTCAAAGCATATCCAAACCAAGAAGACCAAAATTACATAAACTAGCGGAACTAGTTGATTGGTCTAGTCCAACCAGTCGATTGGTTACACCAACCAGTCGATTAGTTTGGCTCGACCAAACCATGTTTTTCCTCAAACCAATTGATCCTTTTAGACAAACTAGTCATCTATTCATAGAACAATTGATCAGTTCTGCCCAACCAGTCGATGGGTTTAAGTAGAGAGTAAGACCAAGGTCTATGCAGGCCAACTAGTTGACTACTTTAGGAACCAATCGATCGGTTTGACCTAACTAGTCAATCAGTTTACCCTCCAATAGCACCAAACAGACATTTTCATGATGATCGTGCTTATAAATCTTTATCATACGACATTGGGATGTGTTCTAACATTACATAACAAACTTCTATCTTACTTTAGTTGCACATTTCATCATTGATCATCATAACCCAATCTTTCCTCAAGATTCATGCTTTTCACTCATAATACACAATCTAACCATCCAAATGCAACAACATGTAATATTAAAATTTGAGTTCCATATCATGCAAGTTTACTTATAACCCATTTTAGAAGTAAGAATGACTTACTTGATGCAGGAAAATTTTTCCTCAAACAAGAACAATCAACCTATGAAATCCTCAACATTCAAACCTTAAAAGCAACATGTTTTAACTCATAAATTCGTGAATAAATTTTATAAATACAAACTTGAAATAAAAGGGAAAGAATGAACATACCACACCTAAATGAAAATAGAGGGTAATTATGCTGAACCACTCAACCTTTTTCCTAAATCTAACTATTTCTTTCTTAACAATTAAAGCAAGAGGGAGCTAAAGATAGGATAAAAAGAGTAAAAGATATTCAAATTCAAAGCCTAAAATGTAGAGGGGGAAGGTGAATACTAGAGAATTAAGTATTTTGGTAACTGAAAGAAAGGCGAATGAAATGGGTGATTAGGACTATTTATAACCAACAACTCGATACAAATCATAAGTTTGATTAGGAAAATATTGAAAACCCTAATTCTTACCATTAAAATTTGAGGTAAATAGATAGATTTCATCCAAGATATGTTAACCCGTCCTCTAGAGCTCAAATGGTGATTCTAGAGGAATGCATGTCAATTGGTCCAAAATGCAATACGCAAGAGCAGAAATGGAAGGTTGGCATGAAAGGAATCACCAAGCTAAGAAAAATAGAGTATGAGATCGAAGCAATGATTCCAAAAATGTGCAGAGGATATAGGTGGAAGAAGACAAAGTTGAGTTCATCTCCCCTCCCCCCTCTATTGTCCCAATCAAATCCTCAAATTGATTTGAGGTTGTAATTTTGGGCCAAATGCATCATAAAAAGGCTAAGAATCTTTTGGGAACAATTCACCATGGGTTAACAAGGTTCCATTTCAATATAAGAATTTTTTCCCAAAAATTAAATTTCAAAAATATGCCCTGATCAACAAACTGGTCAATTGGTTTGGCCTACCAGTCGACTGTTCTACAGACTAGTTGAACGATTCCCCTACTACTCGATCGGTTTGGCCAAGTAAAAACCATTTTGCTAAAATGATGAACCAATCAATTAGTTCGCCTAAAAAACTTATTTACTTTAGTTTTCCAACCTCATTTCAAATCTAACTTTACCTCAAACCCAATTATAATCTCAAATCAAAATAAAAACACCAAAAATTGGCATAATTTATCATTCAACACTTTACAAAAATATGGGGTATTACATCCATAAAACTAACCCTTTCTTACCTAACCATCTTATCGATCAATCGGTCTATACAAGGGAGTGTGTAGCCATCTTAAAGACATGTTTTATTCAATTCCATGAATTCAACGTACATTCTCCATTTTCCATTAGAATTCTTCACTATGACCATATTAGTGATCCCTTTTGCATATTGGACCTTCTGAATGAAGCCTAAACAAAGCAAATTATCCACCTTCTCTAAAGTCACTTTATGTTTTTCAGATATAACGACTCTCTTCTTTTATTTCTTGCTCCTACTAAAGAATCTCCACTTGTAATAGTGTGTAAAATTTTCTAAGGTCCCTTAATTTGAGGTGGTGGAGAATTTTTGGGTTGTCCATTTCTCTTGTCTAGAAAGGGGTGCCTATCTGTAATGTTTTAAATGACCCTTACACATCAATTCCTCTATTTCATCCATTAACGACCAACACTCTTTTATAGTGTACCCATAATCCTCATAATATGCACACTACTTATTGAGATTTCTATGTTTCATGTCGGTTCATATTGGAAAGGGTCTAGGAAGTGTCTGTTGACCATTTTACGCATTGTATATATGTGAGAGGTTGGCTACTAATGGAGTGTACTTGTCAAACTGGGCAATTTGAGTATGTTAGGAATATGGTTGCATAATCGACCTTAGGCTATCACGATCCCCCTCTGGCCTATATATATATATCCTTATATGGCATCTATCTTAGTATTAAGGGTGTATCTACCTTTCTAGATGCCGGCCACATCACCTTGGTTATTTCCTTGGCATCTATTCTCTCTCGTACATCCTTTACTAAAGAAGTGTAGGATTTGTGCTTGGCTAAATATAAAGACTCAACCAGCTCTTTATCGATTAGGCCTCTGAGTAGGGAATATCCAGTAATGTCATTGTCTAACTCATCAATATGTCAAACTTCCTTATCAAATCTACTCAAAAATGATTGAACAAATTCTGCCAACCTCTAGGAGAATCCCATTAATAAGGAGGAGTCTTTTTTAGGCCACTCACATGTATCTAATTCCTCCATAAAATCCATCATGAGATAGAAAATAGAGTTTATTGATTTAACTTGGAGTTTTCCAAACCACCTCTGTAATATCCCAAAATTCTAATCTCCAAAATTATGGCCAAATAAGGAATTATTAGGGAAAATTAATTAGATAATTTCATTTATTAAAATGTAGAGAGTTAATTAAGGTAGATTAAGAGGAAAATAATAAAGAATTTAATTGGAAGAAAATTTGAGTATTTTCCTAATTAGCATGGAGGTTAAGGAAATTTATCTAAAATAGTCTAGAATAAGTAAAAAGGGGATTTATTTAATATTTTATAAATACTAATACCCTAAATAGCCCAAAAATATTCTAAATAATTCATGTAAAATCCAAAACCCTAAATACACCCTTTTATTTTTCCTTTTTTTTCCCTTTTTCTTTTCCTTCTTTTTCTTTTCTACCTCCCCGCCGGAATAGGGCCTCGCCTGGCCCAAATCCTCCTTCTTCTCCCTCCCACGGCCCAGCGCCGCACGTTGGCCCTCGTCCACTGATGCTGCAACGACGCGTTTTAACCCCGAGGACGCCGAAGCACCGCGTCGCGATTATGGAACCTTATAACCGTTGCCAGCCAACGTCACGACGACGCGTTTCGACCATATAATTAATGAAACGACGCGTCGAAGTTATACACATTATAACCATTGTCGACCGGCCGGTTTCCTCCCTTTTTCTTTCCTCTCCCTGGACCGCCGGTCCGCCTGCGCCCCGTCTTCTTCCTCGCGCAGGTCTGCGACTCGCAGCCTGCCACCGCTGACAGCCCTGCCATCCGGCTGTCCTTCTCCTACCATTCCCGTCCCTTTCGTTCCCAAATCGACCCAGCAAAATTGTCCTGGCCCTCACGCGTCTTGATTTTCTTTCCTTCTTCCCGCACACCGCCAAACAGGTCTGCCAAGCCACAGACCTGCGACCGGCTGCCACCACCGGACGGCGGCCTGCCGCACCTGCCCTCGCGTGCCATCCCTCTCCCCTTCGTCGTTTCCCCCCCTTATTTGCCTATAAATACCCCTCCCCGAACGGCCAAGGCAAGTCCTCTCCTCTGGACCTTGCCGAAACCCTGCCTCGCCGCCGTTAGATCAGACGCCCGTTCCGCCGCCTCTAGCAACCGCCGCGACCACCGCCACGTACCAAAACACTCCTTGCACCACCCTCCACGCAACCAAACCATCTTTGCTTCCGTTCCTACCTCGCACGTGCCGCCACAGCTGTGCGAAATCCCTGGCCCAAAAATCGACCCCGCCACCTCACGCCGCCTTCTGCCGCCACCCCTGTCGTCATCAACCTCCTCTCCACCTCCCAAAGTGACCAGCAGGTCCTCCTCTACCTTCCCATACCATCCTTACTCCCTGCTTCTTTCTCCACCGGCCTCCACCACTTCCCACCACCTTCACCCTCCTTCGGCCGCCGCGTCCGCCACCGCGCGCCGCCGCCTTGCTCACGCCACCACCCTCATTCCACTCCCCTCTCCCTGCTGTCTCCTCTCCCACACTTAACCTTCCTTTTTCCTCCTCCCATCTAGCCACATTCCCCATCTTTTCTCTCTTCTCCTCCTCCATCACCGCTGCCGCCGCCGCCTCGCGCCGCCGCCGGACCACCACCGTTCTCAGGTGGTCTTCCACTCACCTGAACCCTAAAACCCTTCTCTTATGCCACCTATAGTGGCTTATACCTAATATTAGTATTATCACACTTATTATTATTATTATTATTATTATTATTATTATTATTATTACACTCATTACTAGTATTATTATTATTATTATTACTGTTATGATTATTGTTATTAACTTACTTACTAATACCATTTCTGTATTATCCATAATGCTATAAAAATAGGGATAATGGTTCTAATAATATAAGTGTAACAATAGGTATTAGAAATAAACATATTTTGACTACTAATATTTAGTATACTAATGCTAAGGTAAAAACCCTAGTTTTGTATAAAACCCTTTTTAGTAATAAAAACCCTAACCTTAAAACTAGCATGAGGATTTATAGTAATTATAAGGGAAACTAATACTTAGCTTTTTCCCCTTTCATAGGTGACCCCGATCCGAGCCCTAAGGAGCTAGAGGAGCGTGCTCCAAGCCTGGTGCCTACCTAGGTAAGGACGAAGCTAATGGCCTTGTGTTATGTGTGACATGGATGTGTTGAATGTTGTATATGCCATGCTATGCCATGTATTATATGATTTGTGGATAACTTGTCTTATGTGTAGCGCAGCTTGGAGATGGAGGTATGTTGTATGTGCTTCCATGAATGAGCATGACATGTATATGTATGATGTTTATGATGTATTATGTTATGGCCCTCTAGGACATGCATATTAGGATAAATGGTAATATGAGTTGGGAACCATCATAGGAGTCTTGAAGTTTGTATGATAGTATTAATGTTCTAGGGCGGTACTAATGGTTCGCATGGTGGTATTCGGTTTGTATGATGGTATTTATGATTTTATGGAGGTATTAATGTTGTATGGTGGTATTAATGATTGCATAATGGTATTAATGGCTTATGGTGGTATTAGGGTTTGTATGGTGGTATTGATGTTCGTGTGGTGGTATTATGGTCGGTATGGTGGTATTAGGGTTCGTATGGTGGTATTAATGATTGCATAATGGTATTAATGGCTTATGGTGGTATTAGGGTTTGTATGGTGGTATTGATGTTCGTGTGGTGGTATTATGGTCGGTATGGTGGTATTAGGGTTCGCATGGTGGTATTAATGATTGCATAATGGTATTAATGGCTTATGGTGGTATTAGGGTTTGTATGGTGGTATTGATGTTCGTGTGGTGGTATTATGGTCGGTATGGTGGTCTTAGGGTTTGCGTGGTGGTATTAGGGTTCGTAGGGTGGTATTAGGGTTTGCATGGTGGTATTAGGGTTCGTATGGTGGTATTAATGATTGCATAATGGTATTAATGGCTTATGGTGGTATTAGGGTTTGTATGGTGGTAGTAATGTTCGTATGGTGGTATTAATGATTGCATAGTGGTATTAATGGCTTATGGTGGTATTAGGGTTTGCATGGTGGTGTTATGATTTGCAGGGTGGTATTAATGTTGGTATGGTGGCATTAGGGTTTGCATGGTGGAGTTAGGGTTTTGCATGGGAGTTAATGATCGTATGGGATTAGGGTTGGAGTGATTAACGCTGGGGTGTTGTGATTAAGTAGGGTTGGAGTAACTAATTGGTACAGTATAAAGAGAATGATTTATGCATGTCAAGGGTGTTGTGTGATTCAATAAGACACGGATAAGACACTAATAACGTAAAGCGAAAGACTGTTGAGCCGAGCCTTGTGCGTTTCGTTCCGGTCCACCGGCTATAGTAGTGGTCAGAGGCATTTTGCCCTGTGCGTTTCGTTTTCGTCCACCGGCTACAATAGTGGTCAGAGGCATTCTGCCCTGTGCGTTTCGTTCCGGTCCACCGGCTACAATAGTGGTCAGAGGCATTCTGCCCTGTGCGTTTCGTTCCGGTCCACCGGCTATAATAGTGGTCAGAGGCGTTCAGCCCTGTGCGTTTATTTCCGGACCACCGGCTATAATAGTGGGGGATCTCGGCTCGATAGACCCAAAACAAATAAGTTAAACCATGGGAAAAATACTAAGTACTTACAGTGGAACACCATGTTGAGGCGGGGCCAGTCCGGTCCACCGGTTAGAATAGTGGTCAGAGGCATTCTGCCCTGTGTTTTATTTTCGGTCCACCGGCTATAATAGTGGGGTCCCCGTGCTCACATGGATTATTGAAGAATGCGTGAAATGGATTTATCTCATTAATGAGAATACAGAATAAGACACCAGAAAGTGATTAGATATATTCATGCATGTCATCGTATGTCATTTATGTGTTGAATGTGGGTCTTGTGTGCTATGTGATGGCCTTAGCTCGTCTGTTACCTTACTCAGTACGTAGCGTACTGATCATCCGTTTCATGGGTGCTGCTCATTCCCACGAGCAGAGGGCCCTTCTGACCTTGTGCAGGTAGGAGATCTGGTTTTCGATGCCTACGACACCTACGAGGCATCGGGTGGGGCCGAGAGTGAGCCGGCCGGGCACCTTGTTATTTCTGTTTTCATCTATCATGTTCTGAGTCGTATTTATATTACGCTCGTATTTTGGAGTGGAACTCTTAAATTGTAATCCTAACGATATTTTAACTGATGTTGGCGCCTTAGCCTTCCTGGATGTTTTATGTTTGATTATGCATTTATGCTTTGTTGGTTTACTTCACGAATTTCTTGATCTAGCCTTAGCATTCGGTATCGGAATGGTAGAAGTGAACCGGTCCGGTACCGAGTGTGGCGGTAATACCCCTAAATTCATGGATTAACTTGTACGCTCCCGCTAAACCTTTCGATTTAAACGAAATTTTTCAGTAGTGAATTTGGGGGTGTTACAACCTCAATGTTGATCCTTTCAAGGTACCTAAGAATGCCTTATATAGAGTCTCTTATCATGCCCTAGCCAGCAACATTATATTTCTAAATACATTCAGATGATCTTCTGGATCCATGGAAATGTCAAATAACTCCAAAATTCAGTATCCTTGTTCACTATATTGGCATTTCAAATATATTCTTTGTGAAGGATGTGTACTAATTGTGTCCATAGGTGACATCTTTCTTCTTTCTCATAACTTCTAATGCTTCTTGAACCCTATGATCTATTATTCTATTGATAAATTCCTCCTCAACTCTAGTAGTACAATGATCATCATGTCCTTGATTTCCCTCCTCATCCCTTCTAGTCCGAAGAGAATTATGTCTTCAATTTCTACATCGGTCTATCTCATCCCCGCATCAGTGGGGCTAAAGGTTATGACTCTAATGTCTTTATTTATAGTTTTGTTAGGGAGGACTTAGTGAATCCTATTGTCTATCACTCCTATTCATCTTAGTTTATGTGTCTTCCATTGAATCTACTTCTTTTTCTTGGACAACAGTGCTACACAGCCCAGTCCTTGGGTCCCTTTTTGGAAAGTCTAGAGAATCCACCAAAGTTTCTTATGGAGTATGTTGCTAAGGAGTATCATGGTGATGTTGCTCCACAAGGTGTTTCAAGAGGATGAGGGTTTGTTCTAAAGGGGCTAAAATGTCTGAGAGTATTTCTTAAATGGATGCTCAAAGTTTAGCATTAATATCTTGTAGTTGAGAGATAGTAACTAGATTCTCTTCCCTAGAAGGGTCACTAGTACCATGATCAAATCAATAAGATTTTTGGATAGGAGACACAACTTTGTATTATGTTTCCCCCAAATGGCACTTATTTTTGTTAGTTGTGTTTTGTGAACCAAGGGTTCTTTGTAAATTAAAAGGATGGCATGTAAGTAAGGAGTACCAAAGGAAAAACTCAAACGAGAGATGAGTGAGAAAAATTATAATAGTGGTATTATGATTTTTGGATCTTAAAAATGGGTACAATACCCCAAATATAAAGGGGTAGAACTTGGAAGAAGGAAAAAGTAAAAATATTGTGTGCTCAAGGGCAGCAAACTGCACTTGTGTTGTATTGAATATCGGCCTAGCATGGAACCCGTAAGGCTACCAGTCCAAGACTGGTATAAAGGAGAGGTAAGCATGTCTAAAAACTTTTGGGTTGACGCTCGTCCTTTGGGCCGGTATGTCAAAGGCGTAATAATACTAGATTGAAAAAGACCCATATCAAACCCCATTAAAACCCATTAATTAAGAGTTATTAGATTAATCAAATTTAAAAACCACCCTATTAAAACCTATTAATCAAGAGTTATTAGATTGATGAAATTAAAAAAAAAATCATCCCATTAAAGCCATTAATGAGGTGCTATTAGATTAATTAACTTTAAAAACATTAAAAACCTTTAATTATGCATTATTATATTAAAAAACTAAACCCCCTTAATAAGGTGTTATTAGATTAATCAAATTAAAAAATTGCTCAATTAAAACCCATTAATTATGCAATATTAGAATAATCAAATTTAAAAAAAAAAACTCCCCATTAAATACCATTAATTAGCCATTATTGGATTAATCAAATTAGATTTATGCACATCTATCGTCTCCTACATGTATTTTATGAGAAAATTGTAAGATTTATACTTGACCAAGTACAAATTCTCGACTAAACCCTTATTACTCAATCATCTAAGGAGGTTAGATCATGTGATACCATTCTCCAACTCATCGGTCAGTTAGACTTATTTATCAAATCTATTCAAAAATTACTAAATGGATTTCGTTGGACCATGAAAGAATCCCATCAATGATGAAGAATCCTTTTTAGGCCTACAGCATGTGGCAAATTGCTTTGTTGCAAAATAGCAAGAATTGAATGGATCCAAACAAAAATTAACAAGATTATGAGCTATTGAGGATTCAATTACAAAACTAAATACTTTAGGGAAAACTAGAGATATTTATTCATTTTCTTGTATAATTACAAGATTCTATGGAGAAGAAGAAGTTAGACTGCAAGATTTTACAGTTAGGATTCTCTCATATCTCTTTTATACTAAAAAAAACCTACAGGACAAAACAATGTGTTTTGGAAATAAAGGAAAAATATGGGAGCCCTGTGTTAATTTTGTTACTCTTGACTTTTTACCTAAAAACACGTCAAAATTATCTGTGAGAAAACATGGTCCAACCCCCTTGTTTCTCATAAATCCCAAATATTAACTCCAAACTTCTCCACTACTTGCACAAACCAATATAACGCTATATTATGCATCAAATACTCGATCAAAGCTCACATGCTCCATGAAAACCATTGTGATATGTGAGAAGGAGTTTATTGATTCAGCTCTTAGTTTTCTAAACCATATCAATGTTATCCCTTTTAATGTGATCAATAATGTTTTATATAACGTCTATTCTCATACTCCGGCTAGCAACATAGTATTCTTGAATAAATTTAAACAATCATCAGTGGAGCCATCAAACAATTTAAAAGTTTAATTCTTATGTTCTAGCAGTTATATCTATTTCGTGAAAGGTGTCTACCAAAAAAAATCACTAGCAATACCCTTACTCTCTCTCATAGCCTCCAATACCTCCTACATCCATTGATCATCATCTTATTGATGAAGTCTTCTTCACCTCAATTAGTCTGGTGGACATCTTATCTTTAGATTTATTCCTTATCTTTGTTAGACCTTCATACATCATGCCTTCTACTTAGACTTTGATATTATTCCCTCCCACTTTGCCTTGGAGGGCTAAGGGACTCTTGGTATTTCTCACTTTTAGTGATTTTTTCCTAGAGAATCCTCCATAGACTTTACCTCTTCTTGGAAGACAATGCTATGGAGCCTGATTCTTGACTCTAACTAGAAAATCAAGAGTATCCACAAAAGTTTCATGAGGAGTAGGTTATTGAGGTATAACATGACAATGTTGATCCATGAGATGGGGCAACTATGTAACACCCAGATTTTTTGCTACTAAAAATTTTCGTTTTGAAAACCATGTGGAAATGGAAAACTACCAAAAAATTAGGAAAAAAAAATGTGACCACCACACCTAATATAGGATAGGCACCAACTACTCGTCCCACATTAGATACAAGGATAAGAACTAACCAACCAAAACCAAAGTAAAGTACACCAAAACACATTATATAAATACCGAAAGAAAGACTATCAAATACAGGACCTCGATAGTCGACAAATATTCAAATACACAAGGGATCAATTAAACCAAAGTAAAGAGTTCAATTTACAGAAAATAAAATTAGGGTGTGGCCCCAAACTTTGGTAAGTCTAAGATAGTACAAAACACTCTAGATGTTTATGCTATCATAACCCATGCCCAACATGAGGTTAGCATACTATTGACCATCCCTAAAATCTTGTATATAGTCGTATACTCATGGAAATGAGCAAGTGACCAAGAAAATGGACACATCAATATGCTTCATACTGAATAAGCCAAATTATTTCTTCAATGAAAGTCATAAGCACACAATATTCTTGCATATTATCATAATCATGCTAACATAGTTCATGCCTATTTCATATAAACAGAATACATGATTTAACATGGTGATATCATATATAGGAAACTTATACCATACATGGCTCATCTTACTTAGAAACATAACACAATATCATAGATTATTACATGTAGTCTACTAAGTAGATTTTCCAGCTAGCATTAAGGCTTCATTCATCCATGCATATAATTCCATTATAAGCCATTTTCCAATTTTCTAATCCATTGGGTCATTTATATATATATAATTCGTTGTCTCTATTATCATTCTTTTTCTTTTACTCTTATTTTTTTCTCATTAACCACATTCTAATTTCTAAATTCTTATCCAAATACTTATTCAATTTTTTATCAAATGATGGATTGTGCACCACCCCATGGTCTCACGTAGCATGGAAGTCTATCTAAACCAAAGGACATGAAGTCCAAGATGAAGCCAAGTAATCACCAATGGGAATAAGTCTGAGGCGAAGCTAAGTAACCACCAATGGATATAAATCTAGGACAATGCTAAAAACCACCTAGGTAATTAAACCCTTTAGTATCAATATTCCCTAGTACATCATAAGTGTCTAGAGCAGGTAAGGCACTAGGTTCTACTAGGATCCCAACCGAAGGCAAAGCCCAAATGTACTAATAAATGTTTGAAGGCAAACTAACCTCTGATAGCTAATCGGGGATCAGGTAACTCGAACCCATACACAGCTCGATCATCTTTGATTTTAAGTGATTAGTACATTATTCTCGAGGTTAAGTGATCATAAAAGGGCCATACAATATGCAAGCAAGGCATTCACATACTTATTCCATCTTAACCATTGCCATTCCCCAACCATGTGTGAGATTTCCATTAATGCTTAATCAAGATTAACCTAATCCATTTCAGGCCAAAGTCCATATTACCTTACCCCTTTAAAGCCATCAAATAATTATTTGGGTTTACCCATAAAGGCCTTTACAACACCTATTGAGTATGTCAATAATCATGATGCATTTAATACATCCATTAGATTGTCAATCCATATCAACCGATGTATTTTAGTCATTAAATAGTCATATAGTAGTGTTAGGCATAGTATCAAAGCATATCCAAGCCAAAGGATAAAAATCACACAATATAGACAAACCAATCGATCAATTAGGCCTAACCAGTCTATCGGTTTTACAAACCATTCAATTAATTTGGGTCAACTAGTCGATCGGTTTGGCTCAACCAGTTGATCAGTTTAGCTCAGCCAAACCTAGGGTTCCCTCAAACAGGTCAATCAATTTAGATAAATCAGTCAATTGTTTAGAGCAATCAATCGGTTCTGCCAAACAAGTGATGGGTTTAAGTAGAGAGCAAAGAAAGGTCACCGCAGACCTACCAGTCAATCGGTTCAAGCGAACGAGTCAATTTTTCTAAGGACCAGTCAATCAGTTTAGCCTAAACAATCGATCGATTTGCCCCAAAACAACATAGAACAAACTTTTTTCATGTAAATCACCCTCAAAATCCTACACATCCAAACCAAATCATAGCATAGCATCATAATAATACTTATTTAGTTCATAAACTGAATCATGCTTCACAATTAATAAAATCAACCTAATTTCCCTAATATCATGCCTGTTTTCTCAAGATTCATAAATAAATCAACAAGCGTCAACGTGAATCCGAATTATCATACAACCCTATATAATTTGGACTTTAAGGAATACACCAAATCATATTTCAGAAGTAAGAATGACTTATGGTGTAAACTAAACTTTCCACAAATAAGAAAACTCAACCTAGAAGATTTTCAACTTCTAAACCTTAAAAATAGAAGTTAAAGCTTTTAGAAATCTGATGAATGATTTCATAAATCAGAATTCAAATTAGGAGAAAATAACTTAACAACCATAAGAGAAAAATAGAGGAAATTTGTACCGAAAGAGAGACTCAACTTCCTCATAAATCAAACCCTCCCTTACTTAAAGATAAACAAGAAAGAGCTAGAGAAAGGGATAAGAAGAGTGGAAAGGAACCAAAACTAAGCTCAAATTGGGGAGAAAAGAACACAAGGCTAGAGAACTAGAACATTTCGATGGCTGAAAGAAATTTGAGTGGAAGGAGAAATTAGGGGATATATATAGCCAACAAATTGGTATAAAAATGAGTGTAGTTATGCTCAGATAGAAAAGCCCTAATTTCTACTATTAAAATTTGAGTTGAATGAGTGAATTAGTCAAAGATAGGCTAACCTCCCTTCCAGAACTGAAATGATAATTTCTGGAGAATGTAGGTTGTATTCACCTAGAAAAATTCAAACACAAGAGAAGAAATGAACAATCAACATGGGAAAGAAACTCTTAGCTAAGCAGAGACAAGTTTGGGATTCAAAACAATGATTTCAAATGTATGCAGAGGAGGGAGGGGAAGAAGAAAAGGTTAAGGTCATCCTCTCCCTCAATTGTCCAAATCGAACTCTCAAAATAGTTCGAGGCAGAAGCTCGAGTCAAATGCATGATAAGAAATGTTAAGAATCTCTAAACAAGATCTTGGAACAAGATTATCAAGGTTCTATTTGGTATAAGAAGTTTTTCTAGAAAAATTGAGTTTTGAAAATATACTTAACTTGACAAACCAACTGATTAGTTTGGCCTATTAGCTGATTATTCTACCGACTAGTTGATATGTTCCCCAAACCAGTCGAAGGTTTGGTCAAGAAAACCCCTTTAACTGAAATGACGAACGAGTCCATCAGTTTATGGAAGTAGTCAATCGGTCTGCCCAAAAATTCTCCAAAGCTTATTCAAATCCAACTTTTTCTCAAACTCAATCTTAGTTCCAGATTAATTTTAAACATTGTCAAATTTAATAAACACCACAACTTCTCATTCAACACAACTCACAAAAAGATGAGGTATTACAAGTTGCCTGAGGATATGAGTAAAAGAAGCCAACATGTCTAAGACTATTTTCTTAATAGATGCTTGGAGCTTGACATTAGAGGCTGGAAGTTGAGAGATAGTAACTAGATATTCTTCCCTAGAAAAATCACTAGTACTAAGGTTAAGTTGATCGAAAGGTTGAATGGGAGACATAGTTTATTTTGTAAGAAGTCCTTAGAGACAACAATCGTTGATGTTTTGCAAACCGATGGGTTCTTAGGAAATTAGAATAGTGGTTAGTGATAAAAGAAAAACGATGGTAAAATTTAAAGAACGGTAAAAATAAGAGAGTTGTATCATAATTTCAAATGCCTCAAATTGGATACAAGATCTCATATATATAGAAGAAGAGTAAATGAGGAGGAAGAGGATAGCAAGTTGCCCTATCTTATATAGAGAATCAACCCAGTAAAGAAAACAATATGGATTACTAGTTTAAGGCCGGTCCAAGACTAAGATTAGTGCACTTGGAAGCTTTTTTGGCCGACTCTCGTCCTTTGAACTAACACTCCAAGGCTAGATAATACTAGTTGGGAAAAAATCTGTATCAATAATTATTATAAATAATTCATAATATTTTTATTATTATAAATTTTTAATGCAAAATTTTATAATTATTATTGAGGTAAAAGTAATTAGAATATTAATTAGTTATAAAATAATTATATCATAAATATTAATGCAAATAATTATTTTAAATTTATATTAATAAGAACAATATTAACCATAATTATCAATAAAATTATTCTTAAGAATAATACAATTCATAATTAGTAATAGTGTATAACATCATTTTTCATAATTATAATAATTAAATTCATACAATAAATATTAATCATAAATAGTAATAATGAATAAAAATAGTTTCTTAACAACTAATAACCATATATTAATAATAATAATAATAATAATAATAAATAATAATAATAATAATAATAATATATTATATACTAATTAGAAATAAAATTGTTTAATAATAATAATATATGAGTCGTTATTTTAAATAATAAATAATAACAAAATTTATATTAGTTTATTAATATTAATAATTATTATGAATAAACAACTAAATACTAATTACAGTAATAATAAACTAATCAATTAAAACTATTCTTAATAATAATAGTAATCAATAGTGACATAATTCATATGACAAATAATATTAATCGTGATTGCAAAAAATTAATCCCTACATGTTATCATAGAGAGCCTCTAAGGTTCTAGCTCATATTAAACATTATAAAATTTAGCAATTTTAATGCTTAATTTCACTAATATTCCCTTACAAATGGTAATCTTCTAATTAATACTTTAATCAATAATAATAAAACAAAACGAACAATACAACATTAAATGTTTAATATTTTTCATATAATAACCTACATTATAAAATAATATTAATCCAAATTATAAGTCCTCTAGTCTAAAATAGATGGAGAAATTTATTATTGTTGTTATTATCGTCGTTGTCGTTGTTGTTATTATTATTATTATTATTATCAACATCTAACCTAATAGGTCCTAAATTTATGAAAACATAGCCTTAGAATAATCTAAGAAAATTTCAAAAAAATTTAACAAATTATATAATTATCTCCAATATTTTTTTTCTCATTTTACTAATATTGTTTTATCTGAAAATAAGGTAGGTAGAAAGAATGTTTAACATCATTTGGCAAAGAGCCAAACCATAGGGGTAAAAGAAAATAATCATGAAAATCAAGTGTATAAGGGCATAAATGTAGCAAAACCATCAACAAACTACATGGGGTATGCAAAACTGGAAACTCAAATTCTGTGGCACTACATTTCAGCTCACTAAAATGATCAAATTACAAGAGCAATTTTACCGATGATTCAAATGGGGAGAAAAACTACAATTATTATCATAAAATATAAGAATGCGTATCTCCACCATCTTCAGTGCACACCAACATCTTCTCCCATGCCCCATTGATAGTTTACATCAAATCTGCCGAAACATCAAATGATCAATATTTGTCATTCCATTATATTTACTTAAAGCTCGACAGTAGTAGTTACAGACAGGCATGAGCCCAAGGCAGCAGAGGAATAAAGGTCTGCAGGCGATTTAAAACCACCAAGACTCAGATTAGAAGGCAGGTCCAATGTTCCTTTTGATACCTAAAACCTCACATTGGACTCTAACTTGATCAACTTACTCGACTTAATTACTTGCATGGAAGCCAGAAAAATGAACACTGTTTCATGTCCCCCATGGTCCCATAGCTCCGTAAAGCATGAGGTCAACCGACATCCCCATTATTTACAGAGATTGTCAAACCCGTGATATCAACAAAAGATAAATGAAGTAGGAAAAATGTAATTTCTCAGCAGTATTTAAACAGTAGTATAATTACATAGAAGCTGGCAAAGATCAATTAAGTCAGTAGAGGCCTATCATGGTCTGAACAGGAGTTGCAAGGTGACACCTGCTACGCTCATAAAATCCAGAAATCTACAGAGCAGAGATAACCATATATCTAACCATTCTACATAGGTTTCTAATGATGCTACTTTCCGAATTGACGAAAATATTGCAATATTAAAACAATACACATCACTAAGTCGGAAAAAATATCTAAATTTCCTAAATAAGGTATCAATAACGCATGAATTTCCTCTTTCTGGGAGCGCATCATTCTTCTCCATCAGGGAAAAGTTTGACCCATAACCGGATGCAGCGTCAGACCTCAAACTGGGTGCTTCAAGCCGCGCTTGGAAGACCTGGCGATCAAGAATCTAGATTTGAAGATCATGATGAGAAAGAGGGGAGACATAACAGTCATCAGGAAGTCGGTGTGGACTTTAGACAAAATATTCCCATCAACTTCAATAATTACTACATTGAGGTACTAATTATATAAATCTAGTCATATCAAATGTTGCCATGGGAGTCCCCAAATAATGAAAACTGCAAATCAGACATATACCATTGAAACTGAAAGATATGCTGTCACACAGACATCCATTGATACCCCATATTTTCATTGGTTGTAATGCAACATACTTTCAGACACCTATTTCAAGAGATTGTTCCATTCAAAAGAACTTAACTCATATATCTGTTGTAATCACTTTTCAGTCATATGTTAATCTTAATATTTTCATTTGAAATTTCTTTCCAGTTTAGCTTAATTTTGATATTAAGGTTTACAATTAGGGTTTTAAACAGAAACCATCCATCACTTTCTATGAGTTGTAACTTACATCGATTAAATTTTTATATATGTATTTTAAACTCATGTAAGAATAAGGGTTTGATACATTATTATTTAAGAATAGAGTTTCTGATAATAAGATTTCATTTGACCATTCTCTTCTATTGCTCTTTTGACGACTTCAGTCGAGGCCTGAAAAAGTATTTTCAAATACTAGAATCATCATAAAATGATATTTTCAAGCTTTAAGTATTTTTGGATGACGTGAAACTATAACTTCAAGTATAGTACATTATTATCTTTGAATTAGTCTTAACAGAGAACCTTCTTACCATATTACTTTTGTAATGCCTCTTAAACTATTTCAAGCCCCCCAACTCTTATTTAACACGTTTCTACTATTGTTATTTGGGTTACAGACTATTTATAAAAACTATTTTACAATGTTTTATAATGATTTTAATATCAACTAGTATTAGTAAGAATATAATTAATCGTATTTCTTCTATCATTAACATTCTTAACCTTACTTTTGGGCATGGGAAACACCATGGCTGAATCAGACCTATATGTCCTTTCCCTCCCTCGTCCTAGTTTTTACTAGAATATCAAATCCTACATGAGACAAACTAGGGGACACATCTTCTTTCACCATTGCCGTAATCATCCAAAGTCAACAATGAGCCACCAACTCCCTTCTCTCTTCCCTGTGACCTGCCAAGTTCAGCTCTTGCCCATACTCTGTCACTTTTTTCTTCATCCAACTACTTGAACACTCCACTTGACCATCCCTCCAGTCCCCCTTGAGTACAATCTTCCTTTCCTCTTCAAAAACCAAGAGACAAGTCTTCATTTTTTCCTTCTCCTCTAGTCCAGCCAAGAGCCACTTCCTTGTCCGTCACCATGTTCTTCTTCATCCATTCTTAAGTTCAGTAATTCAAGTGTTCTTGTGGAAAGAAGAAAGAAAAGTAAGAAAGGAGCCCTTCTCTGCCTTTGGCCGCGACACTCATAAAAAAAAGCCATCAAATAACTAATCTATCTTTCTTTCCTCTTTCATTCAAAAAAATATCTATTAATGTTCCTGAGCTTTTCTCCCTACTCGATTTTCTCCCGAACATGAGATTCAATTATCTTTCATTGTAGAATTTTTTGAATAGAAATAAAGGCTCAAAATAGCAATAGCTAATCATAGTAATGTCTACCTCTGCGCCTTACCAAATAATTTCAGTATTTAAAACAAAAACTAGGAACTTTGGAAGCTTTGTGCACCAGCAAACCAAGCCAAGTGCACAAGGAACAAAATATCATCCGATACATCGAAATATCCTCAATTCATATTAGGTTTTTGCCTTACCAATCCACAAAATGTCTAATATGTAATGTAGAAATGAAATCACGTGCATCTCGAGCAATGCAATACATTTCAGCCAATATATTCCAGTATCTACTGATATTTTATTCATATTTGCTGATACTTGATGATATCAGTCGTTACTTGTTTTGGACAAAAATAAAAATAAAAAAATGCACCACAAACAACACAACATACAAAATATTATTCTTGACACTCAGATGCTGCAATACCACAATCGCAACAGCAACCGTGACCACAATCATTTATTACCTGCAAATTAGGCAACAATAGCAAAGGAAGGCAATAAGGGTAAAGGCTACTACAATCAAAATGGTATAGTGGTTGCTAGCCGATGGTTGTGGTGGAAGAAGTTCAAGGTTTCAGCTACAATGTATCCAAAACTTCAACACAATTGGAACTTGGAGACCATATTCAACTATAATTGGGGTACATATTGGGATTTCAAGTGAAATAAGTCAGACTAATTACGGATCTACTCTACGCACAAAATGGAAGTCAGATTCAGGTTGTGTTTTAATTCAATCAAGGTCTGATGGAATGCCTGCAATACAATTGCGGTAAATGCAATGATTGTAGTCATGGTGGCAATCAGCAAGCTTCGATGGTGAAGTGATGTAAGGTTGGGAGAAGAGGAGGAAATTGAGGAAGAGATCGGGATAATCACTTTGGATTAATAATTTTCAACTAATCGTGCCAAAATAACAAGCCTAAGACCCCTTTATATAGACTAAGGCCAACAAGATAAACGATGACTAATTAGTAAATAATACTAATTACTAGATAAAACCGAAATAAGATAATTACGAAGGTAAATAGTAACAGTAGATAGTAAAGAATAAGAATAGGAATCTAATTTGTATTCCTACGCTTATACTTATTCCTATAGAAATTATCTATATCATTCTCCCCCACTGGAAAAGAACTCAACTCTAGCGAGTGAGATCGAAGAAAATCATCAAGCAATGCTGGAGTCATATCTTGAAGATCATCCTCATGAATTTAGGTCGCATCACAATCTGGACGGTTCTTCTAGGTGATCCAAAATTGGCGAAAACCCCCTTGAGAAGAAGCAACATACTCCACATCATCAATACAAGTAATTTCATCCTTAGGCAGCTAAACAGATGGCACCATCGGCTCCTTCAGACTTGCAGACATACTAGATGGCAAGACAGGAGGCTCAAAGTTACCTCTATAAGGTGACAAATCACTCACATTGAAAATAGGACTAATACCTAAATCATCAAGTAGATCTAGCACATAAGCATTCGGTCCTTGTTTTTTCAAAATCTCATATGGGCCCATGGCATGCGCACGTAACTTTTTAAAACATCCTTTTGGGAAATGTTCATGACACAAGCATACCATAACAAAGTCACCTTCATTAAAAACCTTATCTCTACGACGCACATCAATAGCAAGTTTATAATCCACATTACTCAACATAATCTTACGCCTGATCTCATCATCAGCAAAGGACTCGGCAGACGCAGAGACACGTGCATGTGGGGACAGGGGCCAAAGTCAACAAGAGCACGAGGGGCGTAACCATAAACAATTTTAAAAGGAATCTTTCCCGTGGACCGATTAGACATATGGTTATAAGCAAACTCAGCTGTAACTAACACTAAATCCCAAGTACGAGGTCGATCTCTAACGTGACAATAAAGAAGGTCACCTAAACCTCAATTTACCACCTCAGTCTGACCATCGTTATGTGGATGATGGACAGTAGAAAACTTCAACTGGGTTTTACTAAGATTCTAAAGTGTCTTCCAGAAGTAACAGGCAAACCTAGAATCTCTATCAAACACTATAGAAGAGGGAAGACCACATAGTCTAACTAGCTCATGAAAAATCAATCTAACAACGTGAACAGCATCGAAGTCTTACTACAAGGTATAAAATGAGCCATCTTAGAAAACCTATCTACCACAACAAGAATCGAGTCATGGTCTCTAGATGTTTTGGGGATACCTAGAATAAAGTCCATGCTAAAATCCTTCCATGGTTCATGAGGAACAGGTAAAGGAGTATATAAACCCGTGTTTTGCTTCCTAGTTTTAGCTAACTAATAGGTACGACACTAGGATATGACTCTGTTAATATCTCACTACCAAGAAGGCCAATAGAAACGATCACGTACCAAGGTGATGGTATGATCCATATCAAGGTGATGGTATGATCCATATCAAGGTGACGGGCAAGGCCACCAATGTGCAATTCCCAAATAAGAAAGTCTCGATATAAGGATTGGGGAATGCATAACCTAGAGGCTCAAAAAAAACATATCCATCATAAATGACATAATCAACGAATTCATGACAGTTACCCTTCGAGACTTCCTGATAAATATGACCGAAATTAGGATAGGAAGAGTAATGATCCTTTATTCTATTGAATTAGTACCCCTAATATTCCACTGTTGAAGGACAGCTCCTATCCTACTAAGAGCATCAGCTACCCAATTCTTGGCACCTGAATGATGGTTTAGGACGAAAGTATACTCTCCTAAGAACTCAAGCCATTTAGCATACTTCTTGGGTAGTTCTCGCTTTGAGTGCAAGTATTCTAGTGCTAGATGATTAGAGTAGACCACAAAATCTTGGGGTAAAAGGTAATACCACCAATGATGGAGGGACCTAACCACAACATACAACTCCTTAAGATGGATGATGTACTTTTGTTTAGACATGTTAAGCTTCTCGCTAAAAAAGGCTATGGGATGTCCTTCTTGACCTAACACTCCTATGCCTGTCTCGCAAGCGTCACAATGAACCTCTAAGACCTTACTAAAATCAGAATGCCTAAGGACAAGGGCCTTAGTCATACATACGTTAATTTCTTGAAAGGCTCTAGAGGCTTTAAGAGTCCACTGAAATGAATCCTTCTTTAAACGGTCAGTGATGGGGACCATAATGGAGCTAAAATTATGGACGAACCGACGATAGAAGGAAAGTAGGCCATGGAAGCTACGCACTTCTATAACAGATTTCGATTCCGGCTACTCCTTAAAAACTCTGACTTTCTCAGGGTCGATAGAAATCGCCTAAGAGGAAACAACGAAGTCTAGGAAAAGAACTTGAGACTAAAGGAATGAACATTTCTTAATGTTTGAATAAAGCTTGGCTTTTCGCAAAGTAGTGAAGACTTATCTAAGGTGGTCTAGGTGATCCCCCTAAGACTTAATATAGATCAAGATGTCATCAAAATAGAGAACAAGAAATTCCATATGAATGGTTGTAGGATGTGGGTCATAAACCTCATGAATGTGCTAGGGGAATTTGATAAACCAAAAGGCATAACTAACCTCTCAAAGAGTCCATCCTGTATTTTAAAGGTTGTTTTCCACTCATCTCCTAGTCTAATACAAATCTAGTGGTACCCGCTACGTAAGTCAATCTTAGAGTAATAACTAGAGCCAACTAAAGTATCTAACATGTTCTCTAGTATAGGGATAGGAAACCTATACTTAATCATAATTTGGTTAATGGATCTATTATCCACACACATTCTCCAAGTTCTATCCTTCTTGGGAGTGAGTAAGGCGGGTACTGCACAAGGACTCATACTATGTTTTACAAGTCCTTTGTTAAGGAGTTCCTCAACTTGCCTATTTAATTCAGCATGCTCATTAAGGTTCATCCTATAATGGGTAAGATTAGGTAACTGAGACCAAGGAATAAGATCGATGGCATGTTGAATGTCTCTCATAGGTGGTAGATCCTTAGGTAACTCTTCAAGAACTACATCAGACCTCTCGAGCAACTATGGCAAACAAGAAATCGGTTTTCCTGCTTTCTTGTTGCAAGATACTTGGGGTGATGATATGAATCCTATTCGTAGGAGTTTCCTTGAGAGTAGAAGCATATTTAGGTAGTGAAGGACCAAATGGCTTTGCAAGGGTAAGAATGATACGCTTTCCCTTAAAGAAGAAATAATAAGTATTGGGCCGACAATCAATCTTAACTGAATGATTATAAAGCCAAGGTCTACCTAAGAGAAGATGGGCTACGTCCCTGGGAAGCACGTCAAAATAGAGATTATCCTTATAATGTGGGCCTAACTAGAGGGGAACTAGGCATATTTGGTCGATGGGAAGAGTGGTCTTGTTGACCCAAGCTACCATGAAAGGATTAGGATGAGGCTTAGGCTTAAGGTTTAGTCTTTTTATGGCAGCTCAAGATACGACATTAAGGGTAATTCCACTGTCTATGAACAACTTAGCAGATTTCCCATTACACCTAAAGAAGGTACAGAAAATGGAAGTTCTTTTCCACTCATCAAGATGGGTGCCCTAAGATAGAACACATCTAACCACATTACACTGCTCTTCTAGTTAAGGGTTAATAGTCCTAACAAGGCTATAATGTGGGGTATCATCCTCTTCTGGTTCCTCATCTTCTCCTAAATAGTCACATGGGTCGACTATAAGATCTTCAATAGGGGGCTCATCTCCCTCATGCTCTAGGATCATAGTACGGTGGGGACAACGGGATGCAATATGCCCTCTCTCATGGTAGTTATGACATTGGATAGAGTTAGCAGTCGACAAAACGGTGTTGGATCGACTACCGAGAGTAGAACTATAGGTGTTGGTTTGGGAAACACTCTTAGAGCTAGACTTGGAAGATGTAGGAGTGAAAGACTTGGTTTGACGTGAATTATTAGAATAAGAAGATGAATATCGAGTGGAGGAGCATTTGAAGCACCTTTCAAATTCAAGAGCTAGCTTAAAAGCATCTTCAACACATGTAGGGCCATGAAGCTTAACATCTTCCCTAATGGAATCCCTAAGACCATTAATATACCTAAAGAGGGTAATGTCGGTACGTTTAGGGTAGTCACAGCTTACAGAATAATCCTCAAACTTTTGGGTATACTCAGAGACGGTGGAGGATAATTGTTTAAGGTTATACATTTGCTCTAGGAGTTGATTCCTATGAAAAGTGGGATGATATTTTTCTTTCAGCTTTTCTTTCATAAAGGCCATTGACAAAAAGGTGGCTCTCTTAAACGATCTATCTGGGTCTGGACCATTTTCCAATACCGCTGTGCAGCTCTAGAGAGCTTCATCTTGGTACAGCAGACTCTCTCTATGTCGCTCATATTATAAAATTCAAAATAATCTTCCATTTCTTCTAACCAATCAGTAAAAAGGTTCAGGTCAAGAGTTTTGTCATAGGAGTTTACATCAACTTTGAATTTCCAAGTAATGTCGTCCTCGTATCTAGGATATGGTTGCCTATCATGATGATTAGGATCCCTACGATTCCTATAGCGAAGGGGTGCCACATCATCCTCAAGGGTTTCCTCATCTGAATCATTGAAATTTGGTGGGTCTATGGGACCTTGAGACCTAAGGTTTCTATGGTGTGAAGGAACAAAGCCAGAGGTTTGTTTATGGGAACCAAGAACACTACGGTTAGAGTCAACTAAATTGGAATGGGGTAATATGGGTTGCCTAACTGATTGAGGGTCAGGCTCATCCATGGGACGCTTTTCCATCATTCTCTCTACATTCTTAGCTCACTTAATAACCATTTGTTCTAATTGGTCCACATAGGAAGGGTCGAACCGATCTTCTAACCCTTGACTCTTAAAAGAAGAAGGCATTTTTTTTTTTAATAATATCGGCAAACTTCAGTAGAAGCTAAAAGGAATCACTGCACATGTACGGAAGCAGTTGTGTGGTGACCCACGATTCCTCTTCTACTATGTTAGTCTTCCAGGTAAGAAGGTGGAATGAGGTTCACTTAAGTACCCTTAAAACATTTGGCAGTTTAGGCCTTGGTGATAGATTTTCATAGGATAGCGACCACTTCGGTTCTATTTTTTTTCCTTTTTCATTTTTTTTCCTTTCTCTCTCTCTCTCTCTTAAAAAAAAGAAATAATAATAATAATATGGAAACTAACAAATAAATATGAAAAATAAGATAAACGGTAAACTGCACGAGATGATAGAAGACGATAAACCTACCCTATGCATGTCATAAAGATAAGAATATTAATAAAAGAAACTAAATCAGATAAACGAGTATCTTGAATTTTAAAAAAAATGCTGAAAGATAATATTAATGCTAAACGCCATTTTTTTTCAATAAATAAATAAATAAGAACCTAAGCAAATATACTAAATAAACCAAATAATTTAGATAAAAATCAAGTTTTAAGTGAGAAATTAAACCTTCCAGAAACCAAAGAGTCTCTGCCAAGACTCCTAAATTGACTGCAACCTGACGGCCACCGGCGAAGCAAAGATCGACGGCGAGGGTCCGGCGCTACTGGCGAGGGACAATAGCACGAGGCTAGCGCCGACGACAAATGGGGGAGAACAGATCGACGTCATTGGTTGATTTTGGGTTAGGGTTTCAGTTTCAACCCTACTCAAATCCACTGTAATCAGCTCAATTAGGCTTCAATTTAGGGTTATTTGAGGCTGAATGAGAGCGAAACAGATGGATTAAGTGTCGATTGTGATGAATTCGACTAATTTTAGGGTAAATTGGACAAATTAGGGGCGCGATTTTAGGGTCCTTCGGCGGCTAGGGTTGGAGGCCAAAATCCAACGATTTGGGAGATTTATGTGGGTTGAATTGACGTGGTTATGCTTCGAATTGGGCTGCTTTGGAGTCAAATTGGTCGATTTGTGGTGGTTATAGAACTTTGGGGTTACAGGTAGTGATTAGGGCGACACACTGGTGGTAGTGCGGAGGTCAATGTGAATGGGCAGCAGTGGTGATTAGTTTGTGACAGCAGGTGTGGGGATTGAAGTTGGGCTTTGATACCAAAATTGATGTATAGCTGAGAGAAGAGGAGAGAAAATTGAGAAAGAGATCAGGATAATCAGTTTGGATAAATAATTTTCAAATCGTGCCAAAATAACAAGCCTAAGACCCCTTTATATAGACATAGGGCCAACAAGATAAACGATGACTAATTAGTAAATAATACTAATAACTAGATAAAACCAAAATAAGATAATTACGAAGGTAAATAGTAACGGTAGATGGTAAAGAATAAGAATAGGAATCTAATTTTTCTTCCTACACTTATACTTATTCCTATAGAAATTATCTACATCATGAAGCATCATAAAATATGCTACAACTATCAGATTTTTCCTATCACTGTTAAAAGGCTTTTTAAGCTCATACTTTCTAGCTCAAAATCCATAGAGTATTGATATTTATTTGGTTAAGTTGTAATGGTCTTACAGCATGTCATGCTTGTCAAGGATGTGATCCCTCTCAAAAAAAAGGATGGGCTAAGAGCCCTACTAACCATGAGATGTTTGTTCAGATAGTATCGATCTTGCGCCACCTTGTGGTTATCCATAGTTCGATTCCAACCCTTACCAAAATAAGAAAGAAATACTAGTCATACTCATGGATTATGATCCCATGACTAATGAGACATTGGAAAAAGAAAGTTCTTAGATGATTTTTCCTTCTCAATTTTTTTCTTCTTGTTTGTCTTTCTCGAGTAACACAAAAATCTTAGACAATTACATGTTCCAAAGAGAACTACATCATGGGTATTGCAGATGATGAGCATAAGATTTTTGTTTCTAGCCGCACTCAAAATCTTATCATCAAATTCAAAATCTTATTGAGCAATATGATACATACACAAGGATATTTTACTACATGGTGGGAAGACAATGCAATCTACACTCCACCTTACTATAAGGCTCGTAGTACTAGTCTTGATAGTCCTCTATAGGCTATTGGAAAGTATGCTCACATATACATGAATACGTCATTTTTTTTGTAGATATAACAAGCCTAGGAGTATTAGTTGGTCCTTAGATATTTATTCACTGTTATTTTTTTTGCTATTTACCTTTGTTGCTTAAGATTAACTTTATCTTTTAATTATTCTAAGTTTATTATTTTGAGTCATTTAGTCTAACCTACGTACTTCAATTATATTTAAAGTTGAATAACAATGACATTTGTGAAAAACCTAAGCCTAATATAGCCTTGCATGACTTTGGTATAACATAAGACAAACTTGATCCGAAATGCCAATTTTGACAATCTCTTTGATCTTATTATCATTTGATCCAAAAAAATAATAACCAAGCAAACCCTAATCCCAGTGGTGACCAGTGCCACTACCACACTACATCAATGCCATTGTTTGACTTCCACCACCACTAAACTTTCACCTTCACCAAAGCCCACTACCATCGACCTTCGTGCATCAAGAAAAAGCACTACAAGTTAAAACCCACAACTCATTGTTTGCCGCTACATCTTCCTCTTTAAGCAGCATCATTGATAAAAATTGCTCACCATCATCTTAATTGAAGCCCCTTCGATAAGCATTTATGACCTCATCACCCCTACACATGTCGTATCTTGTCATTAATACAAAGAACATGTCATCATCATTACCCACCTCATGCTAGCCAACAAACATTCATTCATCATACTGCTAGTAGTCCCCAACCTTCACTAACCCCTAACTAATTTTTCAATGTCCAAGTTAGTAGCCTACCCCCCCCCCACTTCTCCATCAAACAAGACCAAGAATTTTTGTTATGTTATTTTTCTCTTTTTGTTTTATTTAGCTATGTCAAAAATAATGTAATATTATAACAATTTTAGTCTAAGAAGATTAAGAACAAAGATTTACGAAACTTAAAGGGAAAGGTTGTGTAGTAATTGAGGCCAATGATGCTCGATTCAACAAATTGGAAAATACGATCAATGAGATGAACAAATATATGAGGGAGATTGTCGTTGCTCAAGGGAATTTGACTGAGCGAAAAGGACATGAAGAACCTAACATGCTTGCTCCTTCAACTTCTGCTCTACCTTGCAATAGATTCACAATCCTCCAACAATAGTTCCAGCTACAACTACACGTCAACCACCGTTCTCTCCCAATTATGAAGTGAAAATTGTTTTTCCAAATTTCAAAGAAGAGGACAACCTTGATAAACCTTTCAAGTTGTTTAATATAGTTGAGAATATTTTGTGCATTAAAAAGTTCAAGATGAGAAAAAACTTCTAATGGTTGTCACTAGTTTCATCGAATACGATAGTATGTGGCAGAGCAACCCGAGTTAATAGCGCATATTTCACATAGTTGATCGAGTAGTCTTTTCGACTCAAATACTACAACTAATAGCTGAAAAAATTCACTCCCGCTGATGTAGGGTTGAACTCTTAGCCTCGGCCTTTCACACAAATCCACACTCATACTTTTATGATCTCTGAAACTCAAAGTATAACCTAAGGTTGTATATATAGGCCAATCTATTATAAATACCTCACATACTAGAATAAAATAAAATCCAAATATAATCATAGAAGAATAATCCAAATCCAATTAAAATCAATCAATATTTTAACAAATCTTCTAGTCCTACAGGACCTATGGAAGATGTATTCACATGGACCTAGACCTCTTCTACAATTTGGGCTCAACGTATGAACTCTTTAGTGAGGAGCCACATAGAATTCATTTACTATATATTAAATCTACTACAAAGAGCATGCATGATAATTTTTTCTTATTCATTTACTATATATATACTGGACCAAGTTACTAATGAATTATAACAAAGTATTGTTATTTATTACCTTTATATGTTCTACTAAATAAAATGTATTATTTCACTCTAAGGCAAATTTAGGGTTATTTGGACAACTTATCATATAATAACTCACTTAAATACTTCTAATATAATATACATCACTAGTTTATTGAATGTTTATACTCACATGATCAATAAATAATAACTAGAGTACATGGTGAAATAAAGATAAAACTTTACCTGGCGACAACCACGATACATAATTTATCATTCACAACACTCAGATGACACCATGACTATGATAGCGATTTTATAACCTAGACTAGATGGCCTATCATAAGTCCTTCCCAGCCACCAAAAACACATCTTTTATTCTACATCCCAAGGAAAGGTGGCGGCATGATCAATAGAGCTGAACCTTCAACTCTTTAAGCTCATATTAGATGCCTCTAATGTCTCTATTGACCTAATGGAGTGAATATTTCTCAATAGCGCATTGAATGGCAAGTTTATGAAACTCCCAGGTGAATGCCTCAACATCTCAAGCCTCCATAGATAACTTGAAAAATCTAGAATATAGCTCCTACTCATTAGTTGATAGCGTGCTCCAATCAACAATTAGATCAAGTAAATGGAAACAACGTTGTAGTTGAGGTCACTCCACCAAAAACTAGCATAGTTAGTCAAGCAAGTCGTAGTCATCAAAGCTTTCTCCTCAACTCGAACCCTTCGATAAGCAAACATATTTTTAACCTTGTTGAAGCACTAAAACTTATCTGAGCCTTTCAAGCTTCACTTCATAGGTAGCAAGGACTATGGTTGATGAGTAGTGTACCTTGGAACTGAAGCTAGGACACTATGACTATGAACAATGGTAAGCAGAGCAAAACTAGAAAGAGCAAATTGACTAGATTCTTTAGGACCTTTTGGTTTAGTCTTCGAAGCACCAAAATATCCTTAACATTAGCTTTGAGAAAGCTAATTACCTTTCCATAAACCTCTTTATCCTGTATAACTACTCAACATTGAGTTGAAAAGCCTCAAAAATTCCTCATTCTTGACCATCTTGATAATTAAACAAATGACAAAATAGAAAACAAAAACTTTTTTATACATCTTAGAGTTGTTTACCTATGTGTATATTTTTTTCATTAGTCACATTTTTTGTTTAAACTAGATCTCTCTTTTTCTTTTTCTCTTTTCTTTCCTATTCTTTTTCATTATTTTTAATCTAATAGATTTGTTGGAGTAAGTCAAACAAATGGTGCAACAGTAGTTGGATGCAACGGGAACGGCAAACCGATAGGCAACATTAATGATGGTAGTAGGCAAAGATGGTGGCTCTGATAATTAGCTCAAGCAGTAGTGGGGCGTGAGGCTTCAAGAGTGATGATGCAACAACAAAGGCTTCGAAGGGGCAACCGAGGGACAGACATGATACAATAAGGAGCGAAAAGGCGATTGCAAGGCTAGGGTTGAGGTTATACCAATGTTGCAATAGTGAGAAGCCAAGTAGCAACAAAGACCTACAATTAAATATCAGACCTAATACACAATATCGGCCAATATTTATCGAATTTTGGATCAACCGATACACAACAGTTTTAGAATTTTATATATTTATCAGTTATATATCAGTTATCAACTGATGTTTTATTGATATTCATCAATATTTGCTAATAATTATTGTAAAAAAAATCACATCACAATAATCGCGACGTATAAAATATCATTTGAGCCCTCATAGTTTGAGCCCACAGGAAAGGAGATACTGGTCCATGTGGATACATCTCTTTCCATAGATCCTATAGGACTCAAATATATAATAGTATTAGTTAAAATTTTAGTTGATTTTATTTTGAATTGATATTATTCTTAAATTATGAAATTTAAATTTTATTTTATCCTAGTATAAGAGGTTTGGGTAATAGCCAAGCCAATATATACGGCAATAGATTGTACTTTGAATTTGAATTTCTCAATTGAGTTGATAATATTTTGAGTTTGGTCTTGTGTGAGAACCTAAAGCTAAAAGTTTAGGCTTACATCAATTTGATATCAGAGCCGAATCAATTCCATTGGCAATTTCAAGAATTACTTTTCACAATTCAAAGAATTTCCAAATTTGAAATTTCAATTCCCAATCAACCAAGAAACCCTAACCCTTGTTGTCACTCACCATGTCGTCACATGCTCGAGACCACCTACCCAAGCATAAAACTGCAAATGCATTACTCTTTAACCATAAGCAAGAGTTTTATTCTACATTTTGTAAGTTGTGAGGATCACAATGTTGAGGCATATACCTGGAGTTTTAAAAGCTTGTCGTAAGATGCGCCTATAAGGAAAAATAGGTTATCTAATAGATTGGATGTCTTTCTAAAGACATCTGATTTCAAGTTATGGTCATGTTTAAAATAAAAATAAAAAAAATAAAAAAAAAACAGCTATTGAGGTCACGGTATCCAAGCAACTCAAACAATAAATCATACGTCGCAATCGTTGTGGCATGATTTATTATTTTATTTTTTTACTTAATAGGCCTCTAACTCTTATTTTTGGGTTATTTAAATTGATAATCCCCAGTAAACTAATGTCTTATAGTAAATTACAAGCATTTAAAAGATAAATTTCATGTTAAAGTGTACTCGTGACATTACATTTGCCTTATATTAAATAACAAAACAAGTTATTGAATGGCAGGTATGAAATTTGAGAATGACTATACATTTTTACAATCCAATGTGTTCATGTTACTTTATGATCAATGAATAAATTGCAATTTATTAGAATAAAAATGTGTTACAAAAAATATTATGCATTTTTATATTAAACCATCTTTGGTGACATATTATCTAATACATACATGATTATTATCCATATATAGTAGAACAAATTGTTATCTATATTTTAAACATATATAAAATTAGTTACCGCATATATATATATATATAAAAAGATTAATAATTTCATATCCAAATGATAATAACACTTAAAATTCCTTAGCGTAAAATTTTATGTTGAACCATTTTTAGTAGCATATTATTATATATATCTTCATCACATATACACTAATATATATTGAAAATTCACTTAAAGTGTATTACATTTATATATATGCATGGACATACAATATATGTAAATACATCACATTTAAATATAATTAAAATCAACTAAAGTTCATTACATTTACATCATATAGTTATATAACGTGAGACTAACAATGAAATAAGTATCATAAGGCATAACCCAAGCTTAAACCAATTACCAAAATGAAAAAGGAAAAAAAAAAAGGGAAAACACTCAATTACACTCTCTTGGCAGAGCCTGGCAGCCACTTCACTTTTCAAGTTTCTTTTTCAATGCTCTGCATGCATACAGCATATTTCCTAGCTCTTGCCTATTGCACTTTCTTCAAGAAATAAAAAACTAACCACCTCTATTGGTCTACTCTTGTATTGAGACCAACAGCCAGCAACTTGTAACAGTTTTTAATTTTCATTTTCAATTCCCCACTCATCTCTCCCACTTCTACTCTGACTTCGATTCTCTCTCACTTAATTCCCAAGAGCAGCAACAGCAACATCAAGCAAATCTTCAAGCTATTCTGTTCTGAAAATTTTGAAAATTAATGACTCAACTCTCTAGCTCTCAACCAGCCATTTACCCGAATTTTCACTTCCTAAACTTGATTAAAAACAGAGGTAACAACAAATTGAAGAAAAAATGGAGCAAAGTGTGTTTATCTGATTTCCTCACCTTCAACAAAGATAGGGCACTCTCTTTCAAGTTCCAATTTCACATCCACCAGTTCAGTACCCATCAAGTATCAATTTCAAGTCCATGTACTTGCACTTCTCTCTCCTTCATGTGAAGCCATGATTTGCAATCACTAATTTAATCTAATGCACATGAATTGAATTTTATAGATGTTTTTGTACTTTGTCTTACAAATTATTGCTGCCTTGAATATTTGGAATCACAGGTATATTATTCCTGCATATTTTTTATGTTTGGTCATGTCTAAGAGTGTGTCTCTGAATGTGCACTATGTGGCTAGTGAGTACTGCTATGGGCAAGATATCAGCAATATTTCGGCCAATATCTAATTTTTTGTTAATATCCCGGCAATTAATGTGTTTTATGCTCTCCGTCTCATTTCGCTGAAATTTCGTATCGACACTCAAAATTCACAACATTTCAGCCAAAACATGACTTCTTGCCCAATATTTTTTGTATGCTTAAGATAGAAGCTTCCCACGATGCCTCATTTGCTCCAAATGCAAAGAATGATAATTTCCAGCTACAAACATGGTACCCACTAGTTCACCTAAGTACTCCTTCAAGCTCAACAACCTTAAGCCAATGAGATGCTTATTTGCAACCAACCTAGTCACATTCATCAACAGTATTCATATCATCCAATTAAATAGAGATTGCGCTATAACGTAGCGGCCGCTATTTAGCAGTTTTTGGGTCAGCCACAACGCAAAATTAGCAATACACTACGGTTTTAAAATTTTACATTTATCAATCGATAAATCAATATCATCAATAAATCAGAAAATATCAACGATAAATCGGGATAAATCACCGATAAATCAACAATTTATTGAGAATTCTTAAATCTATTGAAAAAAGCATGCATGATAATATTTTCTTGTTCATTTACTAAAAATATCTTGAACCAAATTACTATTGAAAAATAGTATAGTATTGTTATTTGTTACCTTTACATGTCCTACTAAATAACATGCCTTTTTTTATTCCAAGGTAAATTTAGGGTTGTTAGAACAATTTTGCATATAATGACTCACTTAAATACTTCTAATATAATATAAAACACTAATTTATTAAATATTTATATTTAAATGTTCAATAAATAATAATTAAAATATATAGTGAAATATAAACAAAAATTCACACGACCACGACCACGACACATAATTTCTCATTTGTGACGCTCCAATACCGCGACACCGCGAGTACAACCGAGATTTTATTGCCTGATTCATATTGTCACCAACCTTCTTATAATATATGAACAAGTAAGTCTGAGTTCCCAAAAAATTGGAGTACAAGCAAAATCTTATGTCCACAGTCCAATAGAGCAAGGGATTTAACAACGTAATTGTGGATTCGTGTGACTATTTCAATGATGATGGTGTCAACATTTGTCTTCATTGCACTCTCTTTCTTTGAAGTTTGAGGTTGAACTTTTCGCAATTGAGGGAGAATGATGCAATCTACACTACACCTTACCGTAGGGCTCATAGTCTTTATATACCCATTGGAAAGTGAAACCATGTGTATGTAGAAATACCTCTTTTCATAGGTGACACAAATCTAAGAGTTAGCTATTAGATCTTTATTTATCATTATCTATTTGTTATTTACCCTTGTTACATAAGATTAGATTTATTTTTTCATTATTCTAAGTATATCATTTTAAGTAGCGCGGGCTATAGATAGGCAAGTGTACATCAACTCTTTTCAAAGTTGAATAATACTATTCTATAATAATATTTTGAGGCTTGTGAGAAACCTAAAGCTAGTGTAGTCTTGCATCAAAAAATTAAATGGTTAATTGAAGGAATTTGAGGTTTCTGTAACATGACAAAAGCAACTAAGATTTATGCTTATCTATCCACCAATAAAAATCGTATGCTTTCAAACCAAGAAGCCAACCGTAAGAACAAAATAAGCTCCAAAATAAAATAAAAAATTGAAACGATAGTTATAGGACTCATAAAATCACTCGCAAGATAGAAGAGAATTACTGCAAACAGCATGGAATTTCAAGATGGAAGTAGACCAACAAATTTGAAATAGAAGAGATAATAGAATAAGGGGTTGTTATCTTCATCTCATTTTGTTGATATGATCTGAAATAATCTGGAAAAAAAATTAACATGTCTTATGATTATTATTAATATTATTTGAGACATTTTTTTTTATCATGTTCTTTGCTGTCTGATATGATCACAAGGTGAGTGGGAACATGCCCTAAATAAGAGGAAGGGTAAAAAAATACAGAAGGAGAGAGAGAGACACAACAATGAGAAGAAAAAAAAATGAACTAGGATCAAACACAACTAATAAGAACAAAATATAAGGACATATTACCAAACTTAGAATCCACTGGTTTTGAGAGAAATATAGGTCTCGGTGAATCAAACATTTATCACCATAATTAGTAGCATCTCCCTGGATCTCATTTCAGAGAGCATCAATATTCATTTAGTTTAATCCATCCCAAACATGGATTAGAATTACAAGGAAGGGGCTGACTATCTTAAAAGATGTGAGGAAAAGATGCATGCACAAAGACTGTAATTGATTCATGTAAAGCATAACAACAGAATACATATCTTATTACAGGAGGTACATCATGTATTCATGTTATGGATAAAAAGCAATGCAGGAATGCAATCAAGGTAGGTTCGAGTAGGATGGAATCCAGAAAGGTTATTCGCTAGCAGGATATCAATCACAACTACAACTAATGCCGAATCAATGCAAATATTACAGATGAACTTGCAGAAGAAAGGCCCGATGTTTTTCCTTTCCTAGCAATCAGAATTCCAATAGATGCAGTTGAATCTGTCCTAATGTTTCGTAACTGAAAATAAATCTTCAATCAACATTGAAAAATTAGGCGGTGACATAGAATGCTCTTTCCTAGCCCCCTATGTCGCTTTGTGACATCAGATTCATCAAACTCCTAAGAAAAAAAAGACAACAGTGACACCAGCAACATCCATTAGAGAGTAAGCAGATGCCAAAGATCAAACTACAATATATATCTGCCAAACCAAGCCAAATGTGAACTATTAAAATAATCAAGCTGTCTCATCCACTGTAGATCAACTTCCTTTTGGAGTGTTGATGCTGATAGCATTTGCCAACACTCAGTTATCATATGCTATCATTTTCCTTTATATTACAGACCTGAGGAAGAGAAAAAATGAATAGTGTGCTATGTTATGTTGCTGGTAGTCAAAGTCTATTACCCCACATTAAATGGAATGATATATATGTTAAAACAAGGCAACGGAGCTGAACAGTTGAAAAACTAGTAAGCTGAAGTTCTCATAGGGCAAATATTTGAAGAGATAAACAAACTCTCATGTGCTTTCCTGTTGGAGGCCTATGTCAGGTGTGGTCCATGAATTGTGGGTCCAGGAAAACGTATGACAAGATTTTAATTAAGACAGTGACATTTCAAATCAAAGCAAAAAACCTCTTCTTGGGTAATATTGCAGAAATTGAGAATCCACACCCTTCTCCGACACATTTGCCCTCTCTGAAAAAGACTAGAATATACCATAGCAACTTGCACATTAATGAAGGATGAAGACAGTCACCGGTCATATCGAAATAAAATTACTTGGCTTTGTAGTGAAGACATCTTTATCAAGCTGTATGTAAGGATCAGCCACATCCTCATGAAATCCAAGCATCTGCACGCATGAGCATCATCTTCTCCCAGACATTAGCATTAGCACATCAATGACAGTAAACTTGAGATTGACCCCTTAACAAGCTTAAAGGTTTTCCCTTAGAAGTTCCTACACCACCTAACATACCTATCTGAGGTCTGAGTAAACTTCCCAGTTATTGGAGCAACCAAGATGCTAAGAACAGCTCAGACCCCATGTGATACACATGACAACTATTCCAGCTTCCCTAAATTGGCTGATGAACAGGTCCCACTAGCACTGCACCCTGAATTTGGTAAAAGATGCATGATTCACTCAGGGACTGAAACAGGTAAATAAGCTATGTTAAAATATTCCTAGTTCAAAACAGCTGGCCTAAAGAAGCAAAATGTCACCATCAGAGAAAAGTCTTTATAAGATTTAAGCTCATAAGCAATTTCAGATAGCTCAAATAATAATCTAAATGCAGGCAGGATTGCGAAAGCTTAAATCCAGAGTGCTGCTCCATAGCGTGTGGCCCACAAATGATCATGGTATACAAAACTGTCTCTTTCCTTAAAGGAACAAATTCTAGTTCATACTACTATGGGTCTATCAACCTTACTGTCTAAGGTCTCCTGCCTGATGCAGGTAATGTATTCAGTCCAGCCCAATCCTCTAATTCCTGCATGCTGGGTGAGACTACAATATCGTCTCGCAACGGCCTCCACCACACTGTAAGCAACGTCATATGGTATTATCATTTTCCACTTAATCTACAGGCTACTAAACCAACCAGTTGGTTGAGCTACGAGCAAAGCTAGCTTTACATTAATTTCATCAAGAGAACAAACATAACCAAAGTTCCAAAAAAATCCAATCGTGTATGCTATTGTCACCTCCCAAGAACATATCATATTAAATGGTTATCCAGAAATTTATTCCCTATGATCTGCAATGAATAGGTACTGAATGATTAGAGTTTGGTCCTGCAAATGTGATAGATAATATAATAAGCAGCACGGATTCAAGGCAGCAAGCGTCTGAAATGTAACGATAAAACTACAAGGCACAAGTTAAAATGCCACACGAAGCAACTACAGAGAACAGAAAAAAAGAGTGTCATATCCCCGGAAGGAACTTCATAAGCTAGATATTGCACGAGGTTACCTGAAAATTTCAATCAAGGTCCTCCTGTCTGGTCTCTGATCCAAAGTTTGGATTTTCTCTACTACCCACATTCCTTTCCCCGTCATTATTAAAACCAGTGCCGCTATTGCTTGCCTCTGCCTGTGATGTGGATGCCCTGAATGGCCATGGCAAAGTTATCCTAAACCTCCTCTCGAATGGCCGATCAGTTTGAGAAACATCCTGAATTGCCCCTCCACCGCTGACAGCATTCACATTCCCAGCAGAATTCCCCAGCTGATCTCCCGGAACAGCGGTTTGATTGGCTGAAGTAGTATTCCTACCAGCCCGCTGCTCGTAATCAGGATCATCGGTAGGCAACTCGTAACGACAGACAGGGCAAGAATTATGCAACTCTAACCAAGGCAGGATACAATCGGAATGGTATACATGCTTACAAGGCATCTGCTTAGCCTCCGCACCCAGCTCAAATTCATCCATACACACAGCACACTGAGACGAATCCGATTCCAACAATTCTTGGGAGACATTAATGCAGGGAAGTGCCCCTATCGACGACTTAGCAGCTGGAGGCGTGCCATAACGGTTAGGATCGTTCTCAGCCAGCTGCTGGATCAGCTGCTCCAATCCTGGCCCGAAAAAATAATCACCCAAATTGGTTGGCATACGAAACCCCCCCTGATCAGGGCCACTATTCTCAATCACAAGTTGGATATTAGCCCCCCCAGCTCTCATGTTTTGTAGATAATCCTGAAGAAAGTTGAAAGGGTTGAACCCTCCAGGGTCCTGAAAACTTGATCTGCTACCGCCAAATAAGGCAGACAGATCGTGTGGATCGACGCCGCCTCCACCGCCAGAGGCAGAGGAAGGGGTGGAGAATACGAGAGGAAAGCCACTTCCAAACGCAGCGGAAAAAGGAGGGATGTCGTCAGCAGAAGAGGCAAAAGAAAAGAACGGATTCGTCACAGGATTTGGGATAGGGTTTTCAACTTCTTCAAGGAAACCACCGCTGCAATTGGGGCAAGCGATTTCAGAAGATGGTGAGCTGGTAATGGAAACCGTATGATTGCACTGATAACAGAAGTAATACTGAGAAAGGGATAGTGCGGAGGCTGCTCCACGGCCAGTTTCAACGCCGCCGGAGTCTCCACCAGAGGACATTTTTAATAGATTCAATGTTAAAATTATAGAGAGAAATTTTATTCCACAGAAAAGGAGGGGAAGAGAGGGATAAACGGAGAGGTGAAATTGGCAGCGAAGTTGGGCGACGGAGGTACGTGTACGCTGCCCCAGAGCCAGGAAATAGGTGGGACCAGCCGAAGACTACCCTGGCCGAGAATAGACAAGACACGACGAATATAGATCCGAACAAACGGACAGGCCATTTCGCTCTTTTGCATTTTTCGCACTAAGTTCGATTAAAAGGTTAACTTTATTTTATTTTCTTACTAAATTTTATTTATATACTCGACATTTGAATTTGATATATATATATAATTATCATTGAAATATATTTTATGTTAACAAATTTAGATTAAATTAAATTTAGTACAACTAAGAAAATTGTTGATAAAAAAATACAAAAAGTAAATAAATTATTTTTAAAAATCTGAAAATTATTAGAAAAATCAGGGTTTTTTTTGTTACAAACATTATCTTCTAAGAAAAGTATAGTTTTCTTGAAATTTTCTTATATTTTTTTTTAAATAAGACTTTTTCAAAATTTTAGTTTTCCCAAAAAATACTCATATTTTTTGAAATAAATTCATTTTTTTAAATATGATTTTGGAGAGATTTGATAATATAAATTGAATTTGATCCAAATTGTTTAGAAATTAGTTTAAATACCATAAGTATGGTCATTAGTGTGATACCCCTTTTATATAAACATTAATTAAAACCCTATTTATAAAAGTAGTAATTATTTGTAACTAATTACAATAATTATTATAGGATATTCTATTGTTGGATATATTATTATTTATGTGTTAGAAATATGGGATTAAATTATAAATTTAGCTAGATTAAAATTAGTAAAAATTTTAATGCTTAATATCTTAACTTTTATTGGAACTTAATCTTTTTAGTTGACCCTTAAATTTTGCTCACTTTATTTATTTACTATTTACTTTCTATTTCTCTTCTCATGTGTTATGTGCACCCCTCTTTTCTTCTAGTTGGTGTATTATTTTATTTTACCTAGTTTGAATCGTGATTGGTTCCCCCAACCAAACTAGCCTAACTATTTGCAACCCCAATCAACTTCTATAACGCCCCTCATTTTTTATTATAAAAAATTTCGTTAAAACATGTTGCGGAAGCATAAAACACTTACCACCGTACCTAACATAAGTTAGACGTCCACCGCCTACCCCATATCAGATACAAAGTTAACCAACAAAACACAAAAATAGTAGAGTGTGCAAATAACAATTTAATTGAAATAATTTCAAATGTTTACAACAAATGATCCTAATGAGTTCCCATCAAATACTTACAGAATGCATATTAAAAGTACAAAATTACAAAACAAGGGTTGGGCACGAGGCCCAAAACAAGCACCATGGTCCTCCATGAACCCTATCAAAATCTTTTGGATGTCCTCGTTCACAAGCCCTGGGCCAATTGAGGATAGACCCTTTATTTGTTATCCCCAAAAACTTACACAATCCTTTTCTTATAGGAATGAGTAGGTGAACGAGTAAATGGGCACATTAGTATGTCGTATACTGAGTAAGTCAAGTTGCTCCCTCAATGTACACGAGCATGCTAATTTATCATAATATACGACATGCATCCTGGTAAGACTTTATGCATATAAGTAAGAGTGCATAACAAATGCCATCATATTTAACATCATCACTATATAAAACATCATGCTTAGGATACCATAGTATTTTCATATAACCACTTGCATGAGTAATAGCATAGAGTAGCCCAGCAACTCCTAGAGTTATTTCCACTTACCTAGTTTCATTAATGTATGCCATCCATTTTTTCATGTAAGATATAGGCCAACCACCGTAATTAATGTTCCATACCATAACCGATTAATCAAGTACATAAGCCAATTTGAATCATTCTATTAACCATATCATTGCTTCAATTTTATAGCCAGCTATCGACTATTCATTTAATTATCTGAAATGCCCCGAAAATTATAATTTTAAGAATTATAGTTAAATAAGGTTTTATTAGAAAAATTAATTAAATAAACTATTTTTATTAAAATAAAAGGCAATTAGTTGTGGTTATTCAAGAAGAAAATAATAAATATTTTTATTAGAAAATTTTGAAATTTTAGCTAATTAAGGATTTTATTTTGGAAATTAATTAAATAAATTATTTTATTTAAAATAAGAAGGATAAAATAGTTCCAAATTAATAGGAATTTTATAAATAATTTAATTGAATAAATTTAGGGTGTTTTGCCAATTAAAATAAATTTTATAGAAAACATTTCAAAAACCCTAAATTAGCCTAAAAAGGGGTTTAAATATTATTTAAATATTATATCCAAAATATTTAAATTAATTTAATTAACCCAGCCCTTATATTTTTATTTTTCCATTTTTCCTTTTTCCTTTCTTCTTTTTCCTTTTTCTTTCTTTTATTTTCTTTTCTCCCTCTCCTCCCCGACCTAGGCCAGCCCGCAGCCCAGTCCTCCTCTTTTCCTTCCTTTCTTCTTCGACGCGCCCCAGCCTACTCAACCATCTCTTCTTCCCGCGGCCCAAACCCTCCATTCCTTTCTTCCTCCCTCGGCGCAACCAAACGCTGTGTTTCGTCCCATTTCTTTTAATGTCTGTCGCTCAGCCTGTTTCCTTTCTTTTTCTTTCTTTTCTTTCTCCTCGGACCGTCGGTCCAGCCCCCCGCCTTTCTTTCTTCTTCTTCCTTCATCATTCCCCGATGTCGACAACCTACACCACTGCCCAGCTCCCCTAGTTTTTTGCCATCGATCTCACCCCTTTGACCAGGCATTTTTCTTCCTTTCTCTTCCCTCTGATTCGGCAACCACTTAGACCTAACCCACCTCCCTTCCTTTTCGTGCACAACCTTCTCTTTCCTGCACAACCACCTCCTACCCGATTTGAATTCTGCAGGCTTTTGTTGCCGCCAGTGACCCTAACCCTACCTTCATTACTCCATCGCCGACCCATAGAACCCTAACCTTTTATCTAAGATCTATAAACACCCCCCATTAGCCCGATCTCGGGACTTTTTCTCACAACCCAGCAAAATCCCCCTTGCATGTCGCCGCCCCTTCAGACGCCATTTTTGCCGCCTCCAGCCAACATCGTCGCCCGTTCTAGCCACCCGAGTACTCCCTAAACTGCCCTCTAACTAACCAAACCACCCATCCCCCTCGATTCTTCCTGCACAAGCCCCTTCAGTCGTGCAAATTTGCTTCCCGATCAACCCTTTCTCCTACCTCTACAACCCTTCGCGCCGCCGTCCTCCACCACTACCGCCGCTTCCACTACTGCATTTACCTCTCATTCTATTCTACCAATCCTCATCTACCTTTACCTACCTTTCTTTTCCTCTTCCTCCCTCTCCTCCTCTCTTTTTCTTCTTCTTCCTCATTCAGCCACCACTACCACTGCCGTGTGCCGCGACCTTTGGTTGCGTCACCACCCTTATTATGTTCCTCTCCTTCTGAGCAACTCTAAACACCCCAACTTCCACCTCCATTCTACCTCTCAGTTTCCCAGCATCCAACTTTTTCCTTTTCTTCACTTTTTCCAGCCATCGTTGGTGTCGCCCATCATTATCAGCCTAAGGTTGAACCCTAAACCCTCTCAACCCTTTTTCACTATTTATACAAGCTTTAAATTATTTTATTTCATTTATTCAAATATATATATATATATTATATATATATATATTATTGTTATTATTATTATTATTAATGTTTTTATTATTATTTGTTATTAGGGCCGAGACCCTATTTGATTTATTTAAATTATTAGTTGTTTATTATTAGTATTATGATGAGTTTTATTATTATTATTCTTATTATTATTAGTAGTATTATTATGAGTTTTACTACTACTACTACTACTACTTTGAAATTATTATTATTATTATTATTATTACTACTACTACTACGACTATTTTACTATTAGTGTTGCTATTATTACTATTATTGTTATGCGATTATTATTAGTATTATTATCATTATTATCATCATTATTATTATTATTATTATTATCATTGATATTATTATTATTATTCCATATAGGGCTGAAACCCTATCGTGCATATTTTGAATTATAGTAGTAGTATTATAAATATCAAGTCTTATTATTATTAATATTAATTTTAATTTTATCATTTCCATTTATTATTCTTATTAGTGTTATTATTATTATTATTGTTTAATAAGTTTATTATTATTCAATTTAGGGTTGAAACCCTACTACATTTTATCTTCAATTATTATCATTACTACTATTACCATTATCAATATTATTATTTTTGCAATATTATTATGCTTTTTTATCATTATTATTATTACTATTTCATTATTATTATTATTATTATTATTACTAAATTTTGTTATTAATTTTACTAATGTTATTATTAGTATTATTTTGATGAAAGGTCGAAGCCCTTATTCCACCATTTATTTCAAATCATATTATTATTATTATTAGTATTTTTAGTATTATTATTCTTATTAATATTATCATTGTTATTATTTTTAGTATCTTTGTTATTATTATTTTTAGTATCATTATTCTTATTCTTAGGTAAAGTCTTCAACCTTATATTATAAACTTTTATAATATTACTATTATTTCTTATATCCTTAGTAAGATAGAAATTAGTTAATGTCATTTTTATTAATATGCTATTATTTTATCAAAAACCTAGTCTTAGAATAAATTAATAAGTAATAGCATTTTTGGTAGGAGGGAATCTAATTTTAGTTCTTCCCTCATATAGGTGAGACCAGTCAAAGCCCTAAGGAGGTGTAGGAGCGTGCTTCAAGACCGGTGTCATTTTAGGTAAGGGTGTTATTAAGGCCTTATGTATGTTGATGTGCATTATATGCTTTGTATGTTATACATCCTATATTTATTATTATATTGATTTCATGTGTGGTATGGCGTGGAGTTGAAGTGTGTTCATGTGTTGCTATATGGCATATGTATTATGTATATGTGATGAAGTATTGTGGTTTGTGATGATTGATTTGTGACCCTTTAGACATGCACGTGAGGATTTATAGAAGTGGTATTGTGTGGGAAAAATGTTGAAAATGGAAAATAAGTTGACCAAAGGGGAGTAAGTTAACAAAAAAGAAATGAGTTGACCGAGGGAGGTAAGTTGACCTAAAAATGTTAATGTTCCATCAGTGGGAGAAGAATAGGGGGTGAAAGTAAAATGAAGGTATGGGAGAATCTAATTTATGGTGTTGCATGGGATAATATAAACTAGGGTTTGTATGGATGGACTTAGGGTTTTGTATGGTAGATACTATGGTTTTGCATGGGAGGGTCTAATCTAGGGTTTTGTATAGATTGAATCTAGAGTTTGGTATGGATGAATCTTGGGTTTTGCATGGAAGAATCTAGGGTTTTGCATGGAGGAATCTAGGGTTTTATATGGTGGAATCTAGAATTTTTCATGGATGGATCTAGGGTTTTGCATGGATGGATCTAGGGTTTGCATGATTGAATATAGGGTTTCATGTTGGAGTTTTAGGGTTTCGCATGAAAAATTCGAATGGTTACATGGGATGTGCAAAGTCTGCATGGGCATGAAATTTACGTATGGAAAGTTAATATGAGATGTGAGGAAGGTAATGTAAGTGTTGTTTGGGTGTTTGAACACTTTGAAAAATAGTACGTGGAGCAATATAAGGGTACATAGGAGACCAAGTTAGAGTTTGTGTGGACAATTAGGTTTTGGTGTGGCTGCTTAGGGTTTTTGTGGTATCATGTGTATTTGGTGATTAAAGTGTAATTATGAGGGTGGAATTTATAAGTTGTTATGTGTCGAGTGTTAAAATGATTTGGGTTGTGAAAGTGGAGTAAGATGGGCCATTGAGGCCTAAATTAAGGTTTATGGGGAAAACCTTAGAGTAAGGAAATAAGTGGACTTGGAGGTGTGTAGTAGTGGGCCTTAACCCACATTTTTCGGTGTTGGAGCTCTAGTGTGAGTTTGAGTATAGAGGAAAGGTCGTTGGACAAGTTAGGAGATGCAGGGTTCCCATAATATGATACGGGTCAGTTGGAGGATAAATGTAAAGGGAGTGATTCATGCATATCTAGGGTAAAGTTTGTGAATAAGATATCATAATACATTAATCATTTAAAGTGGAAGATTGTTGAGACGAGCCCAGACCCATCCACTGGCAAATAATAGTGGTTAGGACATGATGTCCTATATGTGACCGGTCCACCAATAATAATAGTGGTCAGACTTTGTACCTATGCGTTTCCGGTCCACCAGCTATAATAGTGGGGGATTCCATGCTCAACAAAACCGAACATATTTGTGCTAAGACATGGGAAAGATACTAAGTACTTACAATGGAACACCATGAGAGTCGGGGCCAAACCGGTTCACCGGCTATAATAGTGGTCAGGAGCTTTATGCCCTGTGTGTTTTCGGTCAACCGGCTATAATAGTGGGGTTCCCGTACTCGCATGGATTTGATAAAAAGCATTGTGTGAATCTATTTCTGATCAAAGATTAATTAAGTAATTAATCCGGACTATAATTGAGCCTATTTGTATCTATCGAATGGTTGTACGATAGTATGTTATCATGATGGTCTGCATGCTTTTATTATTTCTTCTGCATGGTTTATGTGATTTTTGTGTTGGCCTTAGTGCACAGTTACCTTACTCAGTACGTAGCGTATTGATCACCTTTTTCATGGGTGCTGCTCATTCTCACAAGTAGTAGGCCCTTTTGATTTTGTGCAGGTGGGCGAGACATCAGGTAGGGCTGAGTGTTGAGCTTGTGGTTGACTCAAATTTTGAGAGTATCATAGCCGTATTTACTCTTTATGCAATTTATTTCCTTCTGTATTTCTTTTTTTATCGTATTTACCCTTTTATGATTTATTACCTTGTATTGAGTATTTCAATTAAAACTTTTACCGATTGTAAGATTATTCCCTCCGAGGAATTTTGATTTCACACTCTGATTTCTATCTTATCATGAACTATAAACTTTTATACGTACTCTAATTTCTATGTTATGATATTTTTAATTCATTTTATGAACTTTTGGTTTAAGTTTAATGTTAATATTTTCTTATCCTTAGTACTTGGTACTGAAACAGTCAGAGAGAACCGGTTTGGTACTAAGTGTGGCGGTAATATCCCCAGAATTCACAGGTTTTTAAATTTTGAATTCTTCCGCTTTTAAAAAATAGTGAATTTTGGGGTATTACATCATCATTCATAATTATTAACCTGTAATGACCAACCATATTTTATTATTATCGAGAGATGGACTATGCACCACCCCATGGTTTTATATATCATGAAATCCTATCCAAAAGGGGATATAAAGTCCAAATCGAATCCAATCACCACAATAGACATAAGTTAAGGCTGAAGCCAACCACTTAGGTAACCAGACCATTTAGGATCAATATCCCCTAGTACATCATCAATGTTTAGAGTAGATAAGACATTGGAACCTCTCAAGATACCACCCGAAAGGCACCAAAAATGCCCTAAGGCAAACTAACCCTTAGTAGCTAATTGAGGATCAGGTAACCTAGACCCATACTCAAACTTGACTTTCTTTCACTTTAAGTAATTAGTATTTTACTCATACGGATGGGTGATCATACAAGACCCTTACAAACAACTAAGGTAAATTCTTATATTAAATTGTATTAATCCTTTTATTTTCATTTTTCCAACCATGTGGGCTATCTAATTAGCTTTAGCCAAATTTAGTTATATCCACCATAGGGTTTAAGTCATACCCTTACTGATTCCCATTACTCTTATCTCCATATTATCACTTACCATAAGTGAAGTACACATTTAACCTTTACATAACTCATAATGTATGCCATAAGGTATGGCCCATTTTAATCCCTTAATTAATCCAATAATCCATGTTAAAATATGTATATTGTCCCATTAATAGCCATGATATAATACAATCATGGTCTCAAAACATAGTCGAACTTAAAAGGAATAAATTAAGCAAATCAGTTGAACCAGTCGATCGGTCTAGTCCAACCAGTCGAGTATTTGCACGAACCAGTTGATCGGTTTAACTCAATTAGAGTATGCTTTCTTTAAATAGTAGATCGGTTTGGGCAAACTAGTTGATGGGTTTAAGTAGAGAGTAAGACCAAGGTCGTTGTAGGTGTACTAGTTGACTGTTCTTGGAGCTAGTCGATCAGTTTGCCCTACCACGACACCAATTCATAAATTTTGTGAACATTCTTGCATAAAAATCTTTTCCAATCACATTAGAGTATGTATCAACATGCAGCCACATATTTCCATTTTCATGCAAATCATGCATACAACTACATTTCTTTATACCAACATGTATCAACCAACAAAAGGTATCCCTTTTCATGTAGGAGCACATGCTAACATTTTAAGAGCAAGAATTACTTACTTAATGCAGGCTAAATCCCTTAAAAATAGAGTTTCCAAATATGTGAAAACTTCAACTCTTAACTCAGATATTATACCAAAACTTCATCAAATTTTGAAAAAGAAAACATAAGGGAATAAGGGCATACCATTGAGACGAAAATGAGAAAACTCAACTGTAATACCCCAAAAATCCTAATTTAGAAATTATAGCAAAATAATTATTTATTAGGAAAAAAATTAAGAAAATAAATTACCTTATTAAATAAAGAGGAAACTAATTGAGGAAAATAAGGAGAAAATAATAAATAAGTTATTTAGAAAATTTTGGACATTTTACTAATTAAAATGGGAGTTAAGGACAATTTACCCAAAATAGTCTAATTAATTTAAAAATGAATTTAATTATTATACTTAAAATAATTATTATTAAAATTAAATATCTAAAATAAATATATAAATAAATAAAGACCAATACCCCAACCCAACCATTTTATCATTTTTCCCTTTTTCTCTTTTCTTTTCCTTTTTCTTCTTTCTTCCTCCTTTACTCATTTTCTTTTTCCCCATTTTTCTCCCCCGACTGGGCCAGCCCACCGGCCCAGATCCCTTTCTCCCCCCGTCTCGCGTGCTAGGCCCGTCAGCTCCTTCGTCGCCCATTGCCCCCAGCCGGCCGAACCGCCCTCTTCTTTCTTTTCTTTCTCCCCCTGGACTGACCGGTCCAGTTGTCGTCTTCCTCCCTCCCAAACCCCGATCTGCAACTGCCAAACCCTGCAGCCCTGCCGCCGACAGCAGCACGCCGTCCGACCTCCCCTCTCTGCCCTCAGCCCGTCGTTGTCTTTATCTTTTCGACCCCGACCAAGTCCCTCTCTCCCGTTCCCGCATGCCCACCTCTTTCCCTTTTCCTCTCCCCTTCCCCGACCCAACCTGCCATGGCAGGACTTGCACCGCCTGCCACCGGCCAACCACCTGCACACCTGCCCCGCTCATCTCTTTCTTCCTTTGTCGTCTTCCACCTCCCAGTTGTTTATAAATATCCTCTTTCGGCAGCCATAATCAGCCCCTTCTTCGATTTTCCCCGAAACCCTACCTCTCCGCCGTCCCAAAAAGATGAGCCTTCCGCGGCCACCGGTGACCGCCACCGCCACCGCTTCCCACCGGGATCTTCCCTACAACTCCCTCGACAAAACCAAGCCACCACCACCCTCCGCCTTGCACTGCACGTGCCGCCCTAGCCATGCAAAGTTCCCATCCCGAAACCACCACCTTCAGCCTTCGCCGCCCTTGCACTGCCTTCCACCGCCAACCCAACCGCCACCAGCGCCTCCACCACCCTCTAAAATACCCAGCAGACCCTCCCCTACCTTCCCCCGACTTCACCTCCTCCTTCCTCCCTCTCCTCCTTCCTCCCCCATCTTCCACCTCTCTCCACCACCCTCGGCTGCCGCGCTAACCACCGCGTGCCGCCACCTCTTGCCACGCCACATTCTCATTCCACTCCCCTTCATCTGTTGTTTCTTCCCCCACCTCAAACTTCTTCTTTTCTCCTCCCATCTAACCACCACCTCCATCTTTCCCCCTCTTCTCCTCCTCCACCGCCTCCTCCGTCGCCGCCACGCACCACCGCCAGACCACCACCGACCCTAGGTGGTTCTCCACTCATCCAAACCCTAATACCCCTTTTATATAACTGCTACTATTTTCTACCAATATTAATACTATTATTATTATTATTATTATTATTATTATTATTATTTCTTTCATTATTATTACTATAATTATTATTATCATTATTATCATTATTATTGTCTCCATCATTAATGTTCTTATTTTCTTACTAATACTAACATCCCTTTTAAACCCTAACTTGTATTATACTTAACTTTGGTCTTATTTTTATAATTATTAGTATTAACATTTTTATTATTATTATTTCTATTATCCCTACTATGGTTATTATTATTATTGCTTAACCTTACTTGGTTGTATTATTGTTATTATTATTATTACTATTATTATTACTATTATTATTACTATTATTATTATTATTATTATTATTACTACTACTACTGCTATTATTATTATTATTATTATTATTATTATTATTATTATTATTATTATACCTAACACATTTATCACTATTGTTGATAATAATACTACTTTTGCTCTTATCCATGTTACTTAACTCAAGCTAGTAAATATCATGGGGTTGTCAACTAAGAAGAGTACTTGAACCTTATTACCATATCACTTAAGATTAACCCTAGCCTCATTACTATGACACTATTATTAGCTATTACTATTACTACTACTATCACTACCTTATTGTTGTAATCAAAAGCATTTGAACCCTTTTATTATTCAAGAATATACAACTATTATCATTATCACCCTTAGGAATAGTTACTTGTAATATTGTGACCTTATAATATTATTATTTCAAATATAACGCCATTAATAGACTTGGCCTTAAAACGCTAGGGTTTCTATCACTAGACATTAGTGTCACTATTTTATTAATACTAACACTATTTTTCTATAGCTAGCATAAACCCTATTACTACAAGTAGAACTAATGGGTTTAATAAAATAAGTGTAACAATAAGTATCAAAAAAATAAATATATTTTGACTACTAATGGGTTTAGTATACTAATTCTAAGGTAAAAACCCTGGTTTTTGTATAACACCCTTTTTAGTAATAAAAACTCTAATCCTAAACTGGAATAAGGGATTATGGTACTTATAAGGGAAACTAATACTTAGCATTTCCCCCTTTTATAGGTAATCCCGACCAAAGCCCTAAGGAGTTAGAGGAGCGTGCTCCAAGCCCGTCGTCGCCTTAGGTAAGGACGAAGCTAATGGCCTTGTGATATGTGTGACATGGATGTGTTGAATGTTGTGTATGCCATGCTATGCCATGTATTATACAATTTGTGTATAACTTGTCTTATGTGTAGCGTAGCTTGGAGATTGAGGTATGTTGTATGTGCTTCCATGACATGAGCATGACATGTATATGTATGGTGTTTATGATGTATTATGTTATGACCCTCTAGGGCATGCATGTTAGGAAATGGTAATATGAGTTGGGAATATAAGGATGACCGGAAATAAATGGGAAGTGAGACCACTAAGGGGGATATGAGGTTGACCTAAGTACCTCATGATCTATGAGAGAAGATTTAAGTGGGAGGAATGTTCGAAATAAATGAGAGTTGGGAACCATGCATGGGAGTCTTGAAGTTTGTATGGGAACCATTCATGGTGGTATTAATGGCTTATGGTGGTATTAGGGTTTACATGGTGGTGTTATGGTTTGTATGGTGGTATTAATGTTCTATGGCGGTATTAATGGTTTCATGGTGGTATTAATGGCTGCATGATGATATTAGGGTTTGCATGGTGGTATTATGGTTGGAATGGTGGTATTAGGGTTTGCATGGTGGTATTAGGGCCTGTATGGTGGTATTAGTGATTTCATGGTGGTATTATTAGGGTTTGCATGGTGGTGTTATGGTTTGGTGGTATTAATGTTTGTATGGGGGTATTAGGGTCTGCATGGTGGAGTTAGGGTTTTGCATGGGAGTTAATGATTGTATGAGATTTAGGGCTTGTATGAAAAGTTCAAGAGGTTGCATGGGATGTGTAACGTTTGCGTGGGAGCAAAATTTACGTATGAAAGGTTGATTTGGGATGTAAGAAAGGTAATGCAAGTATGATTTGGGTGTTTAACTGTTTTGGGCGGAGAATAGTACGCGAAGTATTATAAGGGTATGGAGGAGACAGAATTAGGGTTTGGAGTGATTAACTCTGGGTCGTCGTGATTAAGTAGGGTTGGAGTAGCTAATTGTTATTTGTTGAGGATAATTAAGGTTTGGGATGGCTAAGTATGGTTGTTATGGTAAAATAGGGTTAAGAGTGGTTAACCACGGTTTGGTGTGGACAATTAGGGTCGGTTATGGCTGCTTAGAGTTGTTGGTGTTATCATGTGTATTTATTGACTAAAGTGTAGTTATGAATGTGGGATTTTAGTAGTTGTGATGTGTATAGTATAAAGAGAATGATTTATGCATGTCAAGGGTGTTGCGTGATTCAATAAGACACGGATAAGACACTAATAACGTAAAGCGAAAGACTGTTGAGCCAAGCCCAGTCCGATCCACCGGTTAGAATAGTGGTCAGAGGTGTTCTGCCCTGTGCGTTTTGTTCCGGTCCACCGGCTATAATAGTGGTCAGAGGCGTTCTGCCCTATGCGTTTCGTTCCGGTCCACCGGCTATAATAGTGGTCAGAGGCGTTCTGCCCTGTGCGTTTCGTTCCGGTCCACCGGCTATAATAGTGGGGGCCTCGGCTCGATAGACCCAAAGTAAATAAGTTAAACCACGAGAAAAATACTAAGTACTTACAGTGAAACACCATATGAGGCGGGGCCAGTCCGATCCACCGGTAAGAATAGTGGTCAGAGGCGTCCTGCCCTGTGTTTTTATTTCCAGTCCACCGGCTATAATAGTGGGGGCCTCGGCTCGATAGACCCAAAGTAAATAAGTAAAACCACGGGAAAAATACTAAGTACTTACAGTGAAACACCATGTGAGGCAGGGCCAGTCCGGTCCACCGGTAAGAATAGTGGTCAGAGGCGTCATGCCCTATGTTTTTATTTCCGGTCCACCGGCTATAATTGTGATACCCCAAAATCCTAATTTCTGAAATTTTGGTCAAATAGGGAATTATTAGGAAAATTAACTATATAAATTCATTTATTAAGATGAAGAGAGTTAATTAAGGTAGATTAAGAGGAAAATAATAAAGAATTTAATTGGAAGAAAATTTGGATATTTTTCCTAATTATCCTGGAGGTTAAGGAAATTTATCTAAAATAGTCTAAAATAAGCAAAAAAGGAATTTATTTAATATTTTATAAATATTAATATTATAAATAACCCAAAAATACCCCAATTTCCCCATAAGTTATTTTATTTATTTTCCCCATCCTATTTATTTCCTATTTTCCCCTTTCTTCCTTTTTCTCCCTCCTCTTCTTTTTTTTTTTTTTCTTCTCCCTCCCGGTTGGGCCATCCCACCGGCCCAAACCCTTCTTCTCCTCTCCCCCGTCTCGCATACAGGCCGCCCAACCCCCCGTCCCTTCCTTCTTTTCCCTTCCCGCGGCCCAGCGCCATGCGACGCCAACCACTGTGCGTCCCGTGCGCTGCGTTTTGCCCTCAGAGCCGACGAAACGCCGCGTCACGCTTAACGACCTTATGACCGTTGCCAGCCTACGACGCGATGCTGCGTTTTCCTCCCACAACCCTTAGTACGCCGCGTTTAACTTACGGATTAAATAAACGCCGCCGAACCGGCCGGTTCCCTTTCTTTTCCTTATTCCCCTGGACCACCGGTCCACCCTACATGTCTTCTTCTTCCCCGACCTACACCGAGTCTTGCAAGTCGACACCTACAGCGCGATCTTCACCGGCAGCCACCAGCGCCGACCGTCCTCCCCTGCCTCCCTGTCTTTTTCTTTCCCTTTTTCGACCCCAACAAGCTCCACAGCTACCCTCCCCGCGTGCCATCTCCCTTCCTTTTTTCTCCCCTCCTCCCGACCCAACCTGCCATGGCAGGACCTGCACCGCCTGCCACCGACCGGCCACCTGCACACCTGCCCCGCTCGCCCCTTTCTCCCCTTGTCGTTTTACCCTCTCAATTGCCTATAAATACCCCCATTGGCAGCCATAACCAGGTTCCTTTTCGATTTTTGCCCCGGAACCCTGCCTCTCCGCCGCCTCAAAAAGACGGGATTTCTTCTGCCACCGGTGACGGCCACCGCCACCTCTGCCCACCGTTATCATCCTTGCACCTCCCTCGATAAAACCAATCCACCACCACCTTCCGACTTGCCCTGCACGTGCCGCCCTAGCCGTGCAAAGTCCACTGCTCGAAACCACCTCTTCCAGCCATCGCCGCCCCTCACGCCGCCCGTAGCCGCCACCTCCGCCGCGTTCCACCCTCCTTCCACATCCCAAAGTAACCTGCAGGTCCTCCCCTACCTACCCATACCCTCCTTACCCTCTCCTTCCTTCTCCACCGGCCCCACCATTTTCCACCACCTTCTTCCTCCTTCGACCGCCGCGTCCACCACCGCGCGCCGCCCTTCTCACGCCACCATCCTCATTCCACTCCCCTTCATCTGTTGTTTCTTCCCCCACCTCAAACTTCTTCTTTTCTCCTCCCATCTAACCACCACCTCCATCTTTCCCCCTCTTCTCCTCCTCCACCGTCGCCGCCACGCGCCGCCGCCGGACCACCACCGACCCTAGGTGGTTCTCCACTCATCCAAACCCTAATATCCCTTTTACATAACTGCTACTATTTTCTACTAATATTAATACTAATATACTTATTATTATTATTATTATTATCATTATTATTATTACTTTTATTATTGTTATTATTATTATTATTATTACTATTGTCATTATTACCATTATTATTGCCTCTATTATTAAGATCTTATTTTCTTACTAATACTAACATCCCTTTTGAACCCTAACTTTTATTATACTTAACTTTAATCTTAATTTTTATAATTATTGGTATTAACATTATTAATAATATTACTATTATTACTTCTATTATCCTTACTACGGTTATTATTATGGTTGCTAAACCTTACTTGGTTGTATTATTGTTATTATCATTACTACTAGGAGTATTATTATTATTATCGTTATTATTAGTTTTATTATTATTATTATTATCACTATTTTTCTATAGTTAGCATGAACATTACTATTATAAGAATAGGGCTAATGGGTTTTAATAAAATAAGTGTAACAATAAGTATCAAAAAAATAAATATATTTGGACTACTAATATTTAGTATACTAATCCTAAGGTAAAAACCCTAGTTTTTGTATAACACTCTCTTTAGTAATAAAAACTCTAATCCTAAACTAGAATAAGGAATTGTGGTACTTATAAGGGAAACTAATACTTAGCATTTCCCCCTTTTATAGGTAATCCCGACCAAAGCCCTAAGGAGTTAGAGGAGCATGCTCCAAGCCCGCCGTCGCCTTAGGTAAGGACGAAGCTAATGGCCTTGTGCTATGTGTGACATGGATGTGTTGAATGTTGTGTATGCCATGCTATGCCATGTATTATATAATCTGTGTATAACTTGTCTTATGTGTAGCGCAGCTTGGAGATTGAGGTATGTTGTATGTGCTCCCATGGTATGAGCATGACATGTATATGTATGGTGTTTATGATGTATTATGTTATGGCCCTCTAGGACATGCATATTAGGATAAATGGTAATATGAGTTGGGAACCATCATGGGAGTCTTGAAGTTTGTATGATGGTATTAATGTTCTAGAGCGGTACTAATGGTTCGCATGGTGGTATTCGGGTTGTATGGTGGTATTTATGATTTTATGGAGGTATTAATGTTGTATGGTGGTATTAGGGTTTGTATGGTGGTATTTATGATTTTATGGAGGTATTAATGTTGTATGGTGGTATTAAGGTTTGTATGGTGGTATTAATGTTCGTATGGTGGTATTAATGATTGCATAGTGGTATTAATGGCTTATGGTGGTATTAGGGTTTGTATGGTGGTATAAATGTTCGTATGGTTGTATTAATGATTGCATAGTGGTATTAATGGCTTATGGTGGTATTAGGGTTTGCATGGTGGTATTATGGTCGGTATGGTGGTATTATGGTCGGTATGGTGGTATTAGGGTTTCCATGGTGGTATTAGGGTTTGTATGGTGGTCTTAATGATTGCATAGTGGTATTAATGGCTTATGGTGGTATTAGGGTTTGTATGGTGGTATTTGTGATTTTATGGAGGTATTAATGTTGTATGGTGGTATTTGTGATTTTTATGGGGGTATTAATGTTGTATGGTGGTATTAGGGTTTGCATGGTGGTATTAGGGTTCGTATGGGGGTATTAATGATTGCATAGTGGTATTAATGGCTTATGGTGGTATTAGGGTTTGTATGGTGGTATAAATGTTCGTATGGTGGTATTAATGATTGCATAGTGGTATTAATGGCTTATGGTGGTATTAGGGTTTGCATGGTGGTGTTATGGTTTGTATGGTGGTATTAATGATTGCATAGTGGTATTAATGGCTTATGGTGGTGTTATGGTTTGCATGGTGGTATTAATGTTGGTATGGTGGCCTTAGGGTTTGCATGGTGGAGTTAGGGTTTTGCATGAAAGTTAATGATTGTACGGGATTAGGGTTTGGAGTGATTAACTCTGGGGTGTTGTGATTAAGTAGGGTTGGAGTAACTAATCGTGATTGTTGAGGACAATTAAGGTTTGGGATGGCTAAGTATGGTGGTTATGGTGAAATAGGGATAAGAGTGGCTAACCACGATTGGTGTGGACAACTAGGGTTGGTTATGGCTGCTTAGAGTTGTTCGGTGTTATCATGTGTATCTATTGATTGAAGGGTAGTTATGAATGTGGGATTTTATTATTTGTGATGAGTACAGTATAAAGAGAATGATTTATGCATGTCAAGGGTGTGGTGCGATTCAGTAAGACACGGATAAGACATTAATTATGTAAAGTGAAAGACTGTTGAGCCAGACTGTAACACCCCCAAATTTACTACTGAAAAATTTCGTTTAAGACAAGGGTTTTAGCGGAAGCGAAAGAATTAAAACCATAAACTTGGGGGTATTACCGCCACACTTAGTACCAGACCGGTTCACTCCTACCGTTCCGATACTAAGTGCTAAGGCTAAACTAAACAATCATTAAGTAGGAGTCATCAAAACATAGGTCTATAGTTAACATGGACCATTCACGAAAACCACGAGTCAACAACAGTTAAAATATCGTTTAGGAATACAACCTCGAGTACGATTTCAAAACAATAAGCGTAGTACAAAATATAGCCAAATAAAACAGATCCCAAGGGACCAATATCCGGATCACCTACTCACTCAAGCCAAGCCTTCCACCCCACAATTTGTAACCGATCAAACCTGCATAGGAGGTCTGCTCCCCACCATTGGTGGATCATCACATGACCCATTCAATCAATGTAGTATCAGTACGGGTCCAATACTGAGTAAGGGCGTTGGTGCGCTAAGGCCAAGCATACAATCATACAACATAACGTACGTAGCACAATCATATAGACAACATGCGATGACTAGCAAGATAAGGCCCGAATACTTTCCGGTGACTTATTCTTATTTCTCATTAATAATAATAATACGTTCATTCCACACATATTCTTTAATAGTCCGTGTGAGTGCGGGAACCCCACTATTATAGCCGGTGGAACGGTCACGAGGGCCATGCCCTGCCACTATTATAGCCGGTGGACCGGTCATGAGGGTAACATACCCTGCCACTATTATTTGCCGGTGGACCGGTCTGGCCCCGACTCACAAGGTGTTCCACTGTAAATATTCGTATCTTTCCCATGTCTTATCATTATTCTAATTAATTTGTTGAGCACGGAATCCCCCACTATTATAGCCGGTGGAACGGTCACGAGGGCCATGCCCTGCCACTATTATAGCCGGTGGACCGGTCACGAGGGTAACATACCCTGCCACTATTATTTGCCGGTGGACCGGTCTGGGTCCGGCTCAACATCTTTCTCTGTAAGTAGTTAATGTCTTAACATGTCTTATTCAAAAGGTTTTCACCAAGGATACGCATAAATCATTCTCTGCTTTACACATCGCAACCAATAAAATTCCGCATTCATAACTACCCTTTAATCGATAATACACATGATAACGCCAAACAACTCTAAGCAGTCATAACCAACCCTAATTGTCCACACCAACCCGTGGTTAGCCTCTCTCATCCCTATTATACCATAACCACCGTACTTAGCCATCCCAAACCTTAATCATCCTCAACAGTCACAATTAGTTACTCCATCCCTTCTTAATCACAACGCCCCAGAGTTAATCACTCCAAACCCTGATTCCATACGATCATTAACTCCTATGCAAAACCCTAATACCGCCATACCAACATTAATACCACCATACAATCCATAACACCACCATGTAAACCCTAATACCACCATAAGTCATTAATACCACTATACAATCGTTAATACCGCCATACGAATATTAATACCACCATACAATCCATAACACCACCATGTAAACCCTAATACCACCATAAGTCATTAATACCACTATACAATCGTTAATACCGCCATACGAATATTAATACCACCATACAAACCCTAATACCACCATGCAAACCCTAATACCACCATACAAACCCTAATACCACCATACAACATTAATACCTCCATAAAATCACAAATAACATCATACAACATTAATACCTCCATAAAATCACAAATACCACCATACAACATTAATACCTCCATAAAATCACAATACCACCATACGAACCCGAATACCGCCATAAGCCATTAATACCACTATGAAATCATTCGTACCACCATGCAAACATTTATGCTACCATACAAACCCTATTACCGCCATGCAAACCCTAATACCACCATACAAACCCTAATACCACCATACAACATTAATACCTCCATAAATCACAAATACCACCATACAACATTAATACCTCCATAAAAACACAAATACCACCATACCACATTAATGCCTCCGTAAATCACAATACCACCATAAGCCATTAATACCACTACGAAATCATTGGTACCACCATACGAACAATTATGCCACCATACAAACCCTAATCCCACCATACAAACTTCAAGACTCCCATGATGATTCCCAACTCATATTACCATTTACCCTAACATGCACGTCCTAGTGGGCCATAACATATTACATCATAAACATCATACATATAAATGTCATGCTCATGTCATGGAAGCACATACAACATACCTCAATCTCCAAGCTGCGCTACACATAAGACAAGTTATACACAAATCATATAATACATGGCATAGCATGACATACATAACATTCAACACATCCATGTCACACATAGCACAAGGCCATTAGCTTCGTCCTTACCTAAGGCGACGCCGGGCTTGGAGCACGCTCCTCTAACTCCTTAGGGCTTTGGTCGGGGTTTCCTATAAAAGGGGAAAATGCTAAGTATTAGTTTCCCTTATAATTACTATCAATCCTCATTTTAGTTTAAGGTTAGGGTTTTTATTACTAAAAAGGGTTTTATACAAAAACTAGGGTTTTTACTTTAGAATTAGTATACTAAATATTAGTAGTCAAAATATGTTTATTTTTAATACCTATTGTTACACTTATATTATTAGACCCGTTAGCCCTATTCTTATCATAATAATGTTCATGCTAACTATAGAAAAATAGTGATAATAATAAGAATAAAACTAATACTAGTGACACTAATGTTTATAGTGAGAGAAACCCTAGCATTTTTAAGGCTAAGTCTACTAATGGTGTCATATTCGAAATAATATTATTATAAGGTCACAATATTACAAGTAAACTCTTCTTAAGGGTGATAATGATAATAGTTGTATATTCTTGAATAATAAAAGGGTTCAAATGCTTTTGATTACAACAATAAGGTAGTGATAGTAGTAATAATAGTAATGGTTAATAATAGTGTCATAGTAATGAGGTTAGGGTTAATGTTAAATGGTATGGTAATAAGGTTCAAGTACTCTTCTTAGTTAACAACCAAATGATATTTACTAGCTTGAGTTAAGTAACATAGGTAAGACAAGGTAGTATTATTATTAACAATAGTGATAAATGTGTTAAGTATAATAATAATAATAATAATAATAATAATAATAATAATAATAATAATAATAATAATAATAATAATAATAACAATAGTACAACCAAGTAAGGCTAAGCAATAATAATAATAACCATAGTAAGGATAATAGAATAATAATAATAAAAATGTTAATACTAATACTTATAAAAATAAGACCAAAGTTAAGTATAATATAGGTTAGGGTTTAAAAGGGATGTTAGTATTAGTAAGAAAATAAGAACATTAATAATAATAAGGACAATAATAATGGTAATAATGATAATAATAATAATAATAATAATAATAATAATAATAATAAAAGTAATAACAATAATAAAAGTAATAATAATAATAATAATAATAATAATAATAAGTATATTAGTATTAATATTAGTAGAAAATAGTAGCAGCTATATAAAAAGGGGGTTAGGGTTTGGATGGGTGGAGAACCACCTAGGGTCGGTGGTGGTCCGGCGGCGGCGCGTGGGGCGACGGCGGCGGCGGTGGAGGAGGAGAAGAGGGGGAAAGATGGAGGTGGCGGTTAGATGGGAGGGGAAAAGGAGGAGTTTGAGGTGGGGAAAGAAAGAGCAGGTGGAGGGGAGTGGAGTGAGGGTGGTGGCGTGGCAAGGGGTGGCGGCGCGCGGCGGCGACGGCGGCGGCCGAGGGTGGTGGAGAGAGGTGGAAGGTGAGGGAGGAAGGAGGAGAGGGAGGCAGGGAAAGTTGAAGGCAGGGAAAGGTAGAGGGAGGTCTGTTGGGCATTTTGGAGGGTGGAAGGGTGGCTGGTAGCGGCGGAGGAGGCGGCAGGAGGTGGCGCAAGGCGGCGACGGGCTGGAAGTTTTGGTTTTCGGGATAGGAACTTTGCACGACGAAGGCGGCACGTGCAGGGAAGGCGGAGGGTGGTGGTGGCTCGGTTTTGTCGAGGGAGGTGCAGGGATGGTAACGGTGGCCAGAGGTGGCGGCGGCTGTCTCCGGTGACGGCGAAAAGCCCGTCTGTTTGAGGCGGCGGAGAGGCAGGGTTTCAGGGCAAAAAAAACGAAAAGGGAGCTGATCGGGGCTGCCAATGGGGGTATTTATAGGCAATTGGAAGGGGAAGACGACAAGGGGAGAAGGAGGCGTGCGAGGCAGGTGTGCAGGTGGCCGGCCGGTGGCAGGTGGTGCAGGTTCTGCCATGGCAGGCTAGGTCGGGGAAGGGGGAGAAGAAAGGGAAAGAGAAGGGCACGCGGGAAAGGGAGAGAGGGACTTGGTCGGGGTCGAAAAGAGAAAGAAAACGACGGAAGAGAGGCAGGGAAGGACGGTCGGCGCTAAGCTGGTGGCTGCCGGCGAGTTTCGGGCTGCAAGTCGAGTTGCAGGTCGGCGTGCAGGTCGGGGAAGAAGACAGGGCGGGGTGGACCGGTCGGTCCAGGGAAAAGAAAGAAAGGAGAGAGGGGGCGGTTCGGCCAGTGTTATAAAGTTTTAAGACAAAACGCGGCATTTTGAGGATTGTGGGAGGAAAACGTCGCGTCGCGTCAAAGGCTGGCAACGGTCATAAGGTCATTTAGCGTGACGCGGCGTTTCGACGGTACTGAGGGCAAAACGCAGCGCACGAGCGCACGGGGGTCGGCGTCGCACGGCACTGGGCCGCGGGCGAGAAGAAGGAAGGAGAGGCGGGGGCCTGGGCTGCGCAGGCCGGGCGCGCGAGACGGGGGAGAAAGGAGATTTGGGCTGACGGCTGGCCCAAACCGGGGGAAGAAGAAGAAAGAAAATAAAGGAGGGAGAAAGAAAAAGAAAAGAAAGGAGAAAAAGGAAAAAGGAAAATGGAAAATGATAAAATGGTTGGGGATATTTGGGTATCTATTTATTTATATAATTAATTTATATATATAATTTTAATAATAATTATTTTAATTATAATAATTAAATCCATTTTTAAATTAGTTAGGCTATTTTGGATAATTTCCTTAACCTCCATGCTAATTAGAGAAATACCCAAATTTTCTTCCAATTAAATTCTTTATTATTTTTCTCTTAATCTATCTCAATTAACTCTCTACATTTGAAGTAAATAAATTTTAATAATCAATTTTCCTAATAATTCCTTATTTGGCCATAATTTCGGAAATTAGGATTTTAGGATATTACACAGACCCAATCCGGTCCACCGGTTAGAATAGTGGCCAGAGGCGTTCTGCCCTGCGTGTTTATTTCCGGTCCACCGGCTATAATAGTGGTCAGAGGCTTTCTGCCCTGTTTGTTTATTCCGGTCCACCGGCTATAATAGTGGGGGATTCAGGCTCAACAGACCCAAACGAATAAGTTAATCCACTGGGAAAATATTAAGTACTTACAGTGAAACACCATGTGAGTCGGGGCCAGTCCGGTCCACCAGTTAGAATAGTGGCCAGAGGCGTTCCGCCCTGGGTGTTGATTCCGGTCCACCGGCTATAATTGTGGTCAGAGGCGTTCTGCCCTGTGTGTTTATTTCCGGTCCACCGGCTATAATAGTGGGGCTCCCGCGCTCCTATGGATTAATGAAGAATGCTTTGAATGAATGTGAATGAAGTAATCCATGGGAAAATACTAAGTACTTACAGCGGAACGCCATGTAAGTCGAGGCCAGTCCGGTCCACCGGTTAGAATAGTGGCCAGAGGCGATCTGCCCTGGGTGTTGATTCCGGTCCACCGGCTATAATAGTGGTCAGAGGCATTCTGCCCTAAGTGTTGATTTCCGGTCCATCGGCTATAATAGTGGGGCTCCCGCACTTACATGGATTATTAAAGAATATGTGTGAAATGGACATATTATTAACAAGGATAAAGAATAAGTCACCGGAAAGTACTCAAGCCTTATCTTGTGTGTTATCGCATGTTGTCTATATGATCGTGCTATGTGTGCTATGTGGTATGATTGTATGCTTGGCCTTAGCGCACCAACGCCCTTACTCAGTATTGGACCCGTACTGATACTACCTTGATTGAATGGGTCCTGTGATGATCCACCGATGGTGGGGAGCAGACCTCCTATGCAGGTTTGATCGGTTATTGAATTGGGGTGGAAGGCTTGGCTTGAGTGAGTAGGCGATCCGGATATTGGTCCCTTGGGACCCGTCTTATTAACCATATTTTGTACTACGCTTCTTGCTTTGAAACCATACTTTTAAGTTGCAATCTTAACGATATTTTAACTGTTGTTGACACGTGGTTTTCGTGAATGGACCTATGTTTTGGTGACTCTTACTTAATGATTGTTTAGTTGGCCTTAGCACTTAGTATCGGAACGGTAGGAGTGAACCGGTCTGGTATTAAGTGTGGCGGTAATACCCCCAAGTTTATGGTTTGAATTCTTTCGCTTCCGCTAAAACCTTTGTCTTAAACGAAATTTTTCAGTAGTAAATTTGGGGGTGTTACAATAATAGTGGGGTCCCCGTGCTCACATGGATTATTGAAGAATGTGTGAAATGGACTTATTATCATTAATGAGAATAAAGAATAAGTCACTAGAAAAGTATTCATACCTTATCTTGCGGGTTATCGCATGTTGTCTATATGATTGTGCTATGTGTGCTATGTGGTATGATTCTATGTTTGGCCTTAGCGCACCAGCGCCCTTACTCAGTATTGGACCCGTACTGATACTACCTTGATTGAATGGGTCCTGTGATGATCCACCAATGGTGGGGAGCAGACTCCCTGTGCAGGTTTACGATCGGGTACTATCTTGGGGTGGAAGGCTTGACTTGTGTGAGTAGGTGATAGATGAGATTTATTGATTATTTTCATGTCTAAAAATATCAATTATCCCTCATTAATTCTATTAGATTTAATCTTTTCGTCGAGTTTTCCTCCTTTGAATAAATTTTACAGGAAAGAAAAGAATTGAAGAAATTCAAGGAGAAATCAATGAAAAGAAGAAATCAAGTAGATAACACATCAATAAATGTTGAATCAAGGAGAGCAAAGTTGGAAAGGGAACAAATACATCAAGAGAAGCTAAGCTGAAACTTTCAAAGGAATTGAGTGGAAAGATCAAAAACACGGGGGTCCCGTGTTTCATAAACACGGACCGTGTTATTTATCCCGGGTATCGATCTTTAAATCCTTATCAGCAGAGCAGTTGGAGGAAAACACGGGGGTCCCGTGTTTCTAAAACACGGACCGTGTTTTCATTTAAAAACGTGTAACTGTCTGCGCGACTTGTTTCTGATAAATTTTATCTGAGAAGAGAGTTCGGGATAGAACGAAGGGGATCGAAAAACATTTGGAATGTATTTTTCTTCCTTTATTCCTTTAGAACATACATGTAATGCACAATTCCAACTTTTGATCTTCTTGAATTCTATTGATGATTTGACATTCTGCACTTCAATTGATAAGTTTCCTCTATTCCTTTGTAAATTTTAGTATCTTCATTTTTGCTGAATCTAAGTAGCTTTTCTGTAATTTTATCATCTAATTGTTGCAATAATAGAATTCGTGAATGCGTTGTTGTTATTAATTTTCAAGATTTTTGTGTAATTGTATGAATTGCGAATATGCAGAAATTTGAGTAATTAGAACAGGGTAGGATGAATTGAGGATGAAATTACAACCTAATTATCATTTCATACTTTAAATGTTTGATTCTAGATGAGGTTTAATTGAATTAATGGATCGAATTGAATGATTCTATATCATAGATTAAGATTCTTGAACTAATTAGATTGATCACCTATTTGGTTTAGAGCTTGATCTTTGCTAAGACAATGGAATTAACCCGTATTTGTTAATTAAATTTGTCTATAGTAGCAAAAAGATTAATTATTAATCTTATCCATTAATTCGTGCAATTGCATGATCCGAGCTTTTGTGATTATGATTGTAGTTGGCTGCTTCCCGTTCATAATGCTACCATTAATTGAATCTAGTGTTCTTAACCTAGATTATTAAATGGGTATAAAAATAAATTGAGAGCATATTCAGTTTATTAAGGTTAAGAGGAAGTACGGGAATTTATTATCTTGAGTTTCCTAAGTCAACATTAAATTGTTTAGAATCATTCTTCTTATTTGAATGTATGGCATTTTAATTCCATCACCAATTCATCCCTCCCCTAATTGTCAATTAGTGATTAATATTTAGTACAATCGAATTTAGTATAGGAACCAACGAAATTGTATAAACGGGGTTATAACATCAATAGCAAAATTAGTGATTAAAATGTCATTCCTTGTGGGTTCGACTCCTTCTTGTCATATACTACGTATTTTGGAATTAGGATTTATTTATTAAATTTGTTGTACATACGACAGTGCATCAGTAGGCGATCCGGATATTGATCCTTTTTGGGAACTGTTTTGTTAGCTACATTTTGGATTACGTTTCACGTTTTAAAGAAAAAAAATATTATGGGGTTGTAATCCTAAATCGTATTCTAACTTCTGTTCGACTTATATCTTATTAATGATTTATGCTAAATGTCGTCTTGCGTTTTATGATACCTCGTACTTGTTGATGATCGGATTTAGCCTTAGCACTTAGTACCGGAATGGTAGGAATGAACCGGTCTGGTACTAAGTGTGGCGGTAATACCCCCAAGTTTACGGTTTTAATTCTTTCGCTTCCGCTAAACCTTTTGATTTAAACGAAATTTTTCAGTAGCAAATTTGGAGGTGTTAAATCAACATTTTAAGACCACTCAATTTTTTGATGGCTAAAAAAAGTTGAATTACAGGGATGGTTCGGGCTATTTATAGCCAACCAATCGAAGGAAAACATAATGGGTTCGAAAGGCAACTCAAAACCCTATTATTGACCGTTTAAATTCGATCAAAATTGACATATTTGTCTAGGATTTGCTGACCTAGTCTCCTGAGCTCAATTGGTGAATTTAGGGAACTCATGTTAAATGGGCCAGAATTATCATACATGAATGAAGAAATGGAGGTTAGCATGGAATGAATCTTCCAGCTACTTAGAAGTACATCTGAGGTGGAAGCAATCGATCTCAAAATTAGGTGGAGGAGAGAGGATAAAGAATACAATGGCTTAGGTCACCTCTCTCCCTCATGTGTCTTAATCGACCTCCAAAACAAATCGAAGTAATATTTTAGGTTAGACACATCATGAAAATAGTTAGGAGTCTCTTAGAGACAATCAGTATGAGTTGTTAAGGTTCCATGTTAATGTAAGGAATTTTTTCAATAATATCAAATTCAAAAATGTGACTAGCTTTCATTAGTTTCCCCCAACCAGACGATCAGTTTGGGGGTATTACAACATCAAGTAATTTAAATTATGCACACTACAACCTCTGTATGTTATTTTTCATCCCTCCCTAGTGTGTTTCCTTCTACTGAAGTGCACCCTTTTTCCAAACATGACCCTCTTCCCAACCTTCACATGTCATTTGAATGCATGGAAGCAAAAGTCCCCTGCAATACATTCATAGCTATATTCCCAAATCATCCCCTTACACTACTTGGTTCACTAATCATATATAATCCATTAAACTCCCTTCTTCCCCTTCGTTCCTTTCGGTTTTTGTTTCCCCTACAATCGACCTTACCTCCTATTTCTCCTCCCTTTTTGGTTACCATCATTGTCCCCCTTATTCTTCTATATTTTTCGTAGCTTTCACGTAACACCATCTAATGACATGTAGAGCCCAACCCTTCCATTTCCTTCCCTTTGGTTAGCCTTCATCCCTAAGTTTACACACCATTACAACACAATTACAACCTTATTGTGCCAACCTTCATGCCTTCTTACAACCACCCCATCATGAGCCTCCCATTGTATATAATTCCTCTAGCTTTCATTAATCCTACTACATGAATCTCTACTAAGCACAACCCCTTTATAATGCAAAACTTAGCCAACCCTAATCATCTTTCTTGTCTAGCTTTCATTAACACCAACTGTAAAGACCCCACTTTCCACTGCTAAATATTTTTGTTATAAAACATTATAGAAGTGGAAAAATACAAAATTTGCCTATAAAAAAATAAGATGTTATTACCGCACCTAACATAGGATAGACGTCTTCTACACGTCCCATATTAGATACAAGGCAAAGTAAACCAATTAATCCCAAATACAATTATGGAATGCACAAAGGTATAATGTATATATACTACAATAGGATGACTGCAAAATGAGACCTCCACGGGTCCCTAAAATATTAGAATGCATAGAATAGGGTAAATGGAAAGTAATGAAATACATTTGAATAAAACAACAAAAGGGTAAGACCCCAAAACCCTATTACATTTGGGACCTATATAAGATCTCTACATGTCCATGCTCTCAATCCCCTAAGCCCAATACAAGGTAGGCCACTAGCAGCCATCTTCAAAAACTTACACATGGTCTTCTGCTTGTGGGAGTGAGTAGGTGACTGAACAAACAAGCACAGTAGTATGCTACATACTAAGGCAAGTTACCTCCTCATGAGAGTCACAAGCATGCAAGGCCTAAGGCAAAAATTAAGATCATACTAAAACATGATACCATACTTACATGATACACTTAGATATTCATATATTATCATGATCATTTAATGCATCAAGACTTTATGCCATGTATGAACTTAGACAAATCATAGTTCATCATGCTTATATATCATGGATAACACATATAATTAATAACAAGTTATTCCACATTTAGACTCTTCTACAATCCACTTATAGGAGTATTCCATTAGATCTATTTCCCTAAGTTTATATTATCCATTAATTTAATTATTCATCTGTTGTTATTCCTTTCCCTTTTTCTTTTTTATTTTTTGAATGATGGATTGATTACCACCCCATAGTCTCATATACCATGGAAGCTTATTCAATTTGGAGGACTTAAAGGCCGAAGACAAGTAACCACCAATGGACATAAAAGTCCATCTAAAGACAATTAACCACCAATGGACATAAAGTCTAACTAAAGCCAATAAACCACTTGGGTGTCTAGATCCTTTAGTATCAATACCCCCTAGTACATCATCAATATCTAGAGTAGGTAAGATACTTGGATCTACTAGGATCCTTCCCTAAGGTATAGCTCAAAGACTAATAAATACCCAAAGACAGAATAACCCCTTATAGCTAATTGAGGATCGGGTAATCTAGAGCCTTGCAAAATACGATTATCTTTCACTTTAAGTGATTAGTATATTATTCTCTAAGGTTATATTATCACATAAGACCCATATAACAACCAAGCAACACATTCACCTAATTAGTCTAACTTAACCATTATTACCCTCCAAACTATGTGGTGGGATTTTTATTAGTTCTTATCTATGTTTAAATCAACCCTTAAGATAATCTACTTAAGCTAGGAATCTAGATTACATAATCCCTTGGCACATCATAGTATACATAAAAAACCTTCCAAAGGCGCTTATTGAGAATATTATGAATTATGAACAATTTAATCCATCCAATATATTAGTTAATTGATGTCAATATGTGTGTTCTCATCATTAAAGAATAATGTTATAGCATAATATAAAGTATAAAATCATATCGAGTTCAAAAGAAACAAAAAATTGCATGCTTTAGCCAAATTGGTCGATTGGTTTGGGCCAATTGGTTGATTGATTTGGCTTAGTTAAATCCCAAAGCTCCCTCAAACTAGTTGACTGATGATTGGTATGGTCAGACCAATTGAGTGTTCTTAGACCAGTTGATTAGTTTTGACAAAACGGTCGACATGTTTAAACAAAGAGCAACCAAAGTCGCCATAGACAACCCTAATCAATCGATTTAGATTAACTAGTTGATTGTCGATCTATTTGGCTTAACTAGTTGATCAATTTACTCTCAAACAACATATAACAAACATTTAAACATGATTAAAGCTATAAAATCCTACTACATCTAAACTATAACATTGTCATTATATAAAGACTAAGATTTAACATGCTTATATACTAAATCATGCTTCATTTATTATAAATCAACCTTATTTCTCATGAATCAATTCTTTTTCTTAAACTTCTTAAATACTATAACATGCTTCACTAAAATACCAAAATCTTATACATGCATATAAAGATCAGAATTTATAGAGTACATGTAACACCCCCAAATTTCATAGTTGAACATTTTCATTTAATCAAAAACCATACACGAAGACATGGGTGCTACAACCGTGATCGTCACAAGTCGAACCCCCGATCAGTGTCGTACCAACCACAAGGCTAGAAGATTCACAAGACATTAATTCGATTAGAGCATAAAACCATAAGGATTCTAATAATTCATAATTAAAAAGAAAAGTAGAGTGCATGATACAAGAGTTATTACAAAAACAAAAAACAAGTACAGTGCTAAAGCCCCTATGAGAAAAATAGTATGGTCAACAAAATATGGTAAAAATAGGAAAAGATGAGTTCATACAACACCCTCTCTTGGGCCCTATGCCAGGTCCAATATGCCACTACTCAGCCCCGCCCGATGCATCAAATGCGTTAAAGTCATCAAATGCAGCATCTCCTACCTACACCAACTCAAAAAGGGACACTGCTTGTGGGAATAAGCAGCATTCATGAAACGGGTGATCAGTATGTTACGTACTGATCAAGATAATTATACAACTCAAGACAAACATAAAAGATGAAGAATACAAACAGTGAATCAATTCATTTAAGCATAATCATCAAATCTCTAGCCATTATTTCCATTTTCACACAATTGTTAATTTAAGTCCACTCAAGTGTGGGAACCCCACTATTATAGCTCGTGGATCGGAAATATTTAGGGCAGAATGCTCCTAACCACTATTATTCGCTGGTGGATTGATCTCTAGGGCAAGGTGTTCCTAGCCACTATTATGTTGGTAGATTGGTCTGGCCCCGAATCCCATGGTATTCCACTGTAAGTAATTGGTACCTTTTCCATGAATTATTATCAATTAGAGTTTGGTTTATTGAGATAGGGATCCCCCTGCATTATAGTCGATGGATTGGAAACATCCAGGGCAACACATACCTTACCACTATTATTTTTCGGTGGATCGGTCTCCAGAGCACCCTACACCTAGCCACTATTATTGCTAATGGATCAATCTGAGCTCAGCTCAATAATCTTTCACTTTAAATGGTAAATGTCTTATTCATGCCTTTATTCAATAAGTACTTTCATACTAGACATGCATGCCCACTAGACTTCCCATTCTCACCCCTTTCACACCTACTCCCCTAAAGAACCCCATCCCATATCTTAGGACTTCTACCCATCCTAGGACTCCCAAATATCTTTCCCCCTTTTCCTTTAAGCACCATAACACCCAAAGTCCTATGTATATGGGCCGAAGCCCACTTTCCCATATTTCTAGTTTAACTCACCATCGCCCTATATGGTTTTCCCCTTAGAAACTCTAATCTAGACCATGTGGCTCAAGCTCTCCCTGTCATACACGACCCATGATCCCTTTGCTTTCAACTCATCACCCCACTCGATCCACACTTGAAATCACAAATTTACTTCCCATCTTGCACGTGTGGCCACGAAAACCCTAGTTGGCCACCCCAAACCATATCACCTCTCCTTTCTTTTATGTCATTCCTTCATCACCCCCACTTACCATTTCCCTTTCCACTGGACACACATTTCCCCCTTCGTGTGACACCCTTCCACTCTCATCCCACACTCCAACCACTTCCATTAACTCTCCCTTCCACACACTTTCCCCATTTAAGGTTTTTCTCACAAACCCTAGCCAAGTCCCCATGTACCCTTATGCCAACCTACATATTATTTTTCCCTTATAGATTCCAATCATCCCAACTACTCTTCCCTCACCTTCCTCAACCCTCAAGTTACCTTTTTCCACGTAAAGGTTACCCCATGCAAAGACGAACCACCCCATGCAAGCCTTACACTCCCCATGCAAGATTTATTCCATCCTCCTATTTTATTCATATTATCCTTTTATTTGTCCACCCATAAGTTATGAGATACTTAAGCCTTTCTCACTTCCCTCTTACCACTCCACTTTCCTTACTTCTTTTATCTTCCTACAACCTCATCAGGGACTCCAAGCTTGCATGCCATATAGGGTAACAGTACATAAGAACAACACAAGTACAAGTCACATAATCATATTACACATGCAATACAACAGATACAACTTACCTTAGCTCCATGCTTAGTAAGCTGCGCTTCAAGTGCATAATCCATAACCACATAAGATATATACATATAACCAATACACATAAACACATAATACATAAATTGGGCCTTAACCACATCCTTACCTAGAACGACACCAAGTTTGGATCACGACTCCTATGCCTCCTTAGGGGATGGATTTGGTTCACCTATAAGAGTGGAACACTAGTGTTAACTTCCCTCTTATTCCTTTCATTATCTCTTAATTGATTTTTAGTAAGAAACTAATATTAGTAATGATAATAATAATAGTCCTAATAGTATTAATAAGGTTGGTATTATTAAAGAGGCTAACTATAATATTAGTAGTAGCATTAACCATAATAAGATTATAATAGTAATGATGATGATGATGATGATGATGATGATAATAATAATAATAATAATAATGGCAGAATAGTAATAATAATAATAATGGTGATTATGATGATAATAATAATTTGATGATGATGACAATAAGGCTAAAATAACAATTATACAAAATAATCTATACTTAAGTAATAGCAAGGGTTAGGGTACAACCAAAAGTGGAGGTGGTAGCTAGAGCAGCAACGGCGGTAGAAGTAGTGGTTGTTTGGAAAGTTAGGCTTTGGTGTTGGAAGAGAGAAATGGAGGTGTTGGTTGTGATGTGGTAGGTTCCCTAGAGCAGAATGGTTGCAGTGGTGGTGGTGGTGGCATGGTAGGGCGACAAAGTAGGTGGCTGAGGGTGGTGGAGAAGGAAGGAGGAGGACGGAGAGGGAGAAAGGGGAAAGGAAGGATATGGGAGGTAGGGGATGATCTACTGGGTTGAGAGGGAGGTAGTGGGGGTGGTGATTGTGGCGGAGGAAGTGGCGTAGGGCAGGGGAAGGGGCGACGATGGGTGTAAAGGGCACCTCGAGCTGGCCGCTTTGCATAGGTAGGGCGAGCTGCGTAGTAGGAGTTAGGGGTGGGGAGTGGTTTGGTTTGGTGGAGGGTAATGTAGAGAAGAGGTTGGGTGGTGGTTTGGACGACGACAATGCACGATGGCACCTAGGGCAGCGTCTAATGGTGTAATGGTGGGGAATTTTGGGAAAATCTAGGTAGAGCAAAAAGGAGAGGAAGAAGGGTGAGGGATGGGGTATTTATAAGCATGGGGAGGAGAAAAAAGACAAGGGAGGATGAGGATAAGGGAGTAGGAGGGGCAGGGGCTCACTGCCTAGATGTGGGAGACTAGTACAAGCTTATAGGGGTGAAGGGTTGTAGAGGGTAGGGGAAATTTTGGCAGTATACAGGAGGAGTTGGTGAGGGTGTCGAGGTTGTAGAGGGTAGGGGACTAGTGTAGGGCAGTGCCAACTGCATGTCCTGCAGGTTAGGTAAAGGGAAGAGTGAGGGAGGAAGGGGAGCCATGGCTGTGAAGCAGCCATACGCACCAATCGGGGGGAGGTAGGAGACAAGGGTAGAAAGGGAACGATAAAGAAAAGCTCGGGAGAAAAGAGAGAGGACGGGCGATGTTGGGCCATGTGAGGGGGAGAAAAGAAAGAAGGGTATGAGTTAAGCTGCGTAGGGGAGAGAAGAAGGAGAGAAGCGGAGAGGAGGGGTTGGGCCGCATGATGAGGCCCAGATTGGTGGGAGGAGGGATGAAGGAAAAGAAAATGAAGAAAGAAAAAGGAAAAAGAAGAAAATAGGGGGGAAAGGAATAAGGAAAATAAGGTGGTTGGGTATTTGGGATCTTTTTTTGTGTGTTTGAATTTTTTCTTTAAAATAATAAAATTAGTAAAAATAGATAATCAAATTTTCTTTTTTATTAATTTAGAAATTTTGGTTAAATCTTCCTAAATTCCATTTTAGTTAATAAATTACTCTAATATCCCCTAATTTAATCCTATATTGTTACCCTCTTTTATTGTCTTAATTACTCCCATTATATTAATATTATTTTATAAAAAATGTTATATTTAATTGATTTCATATATTAACCCCTTTTTTTATAATTTCCTATTATAAGATTTTGGGGTATTTTAGTACACTAACTTTCATGCTTAGTCATGCACATTTCCAAAGCAAAAATGACTCACTAAATTTTCCACCAATAAGGCAAAACCTTAAGCTGAAATATTTCAACTTTCAAAACCTTAAAAACAAGAGGTTAAAACTAAAAAAATATTCAAATAATCTTTACAAATCAAGAAACTCAAATTAGGAAAGAAATCAAAATTACCACATTTGATAGAAACAAGAGGAAAAATAAGCCAAAAGAAATATTGTAATACCCTCATTGTTCACTACTAAAAAAAAATTACTTTAAAACTTTATGGAAACAAAAAATATACAAAATAGAAAAAAAATGGGGTGTTGCTACTACTTATAACATAGGATAGACAATTATCATCTATCCCATATTAGATACAAGGCTGAAAAAATAGATCAAACCCTAATACAATAATAATGTGCACGAATTTAAGATATATAGATACTGCAATTAAAATATTTACAAAACATGAACTAAATGGGTCCCCAAAATTTCCAAATGCATAAAATAGAGTAAATGAGAAGCAAGGAAATACATAAAAAAGAAGAAGAAGGAAAATTCCCCAAAGCCCTAGTCCATTAAGGACCTACATCAAATCTCTAGGGGTCTAAACTCTCAACCCATTAATCCCAACACAAGGTAGGCCGCTATGGGTCATTCTCAAAAATCTGCATATGGTATACTACTCATGGGATTGAGTAGTTGGCATAATAAACGGGCACATTAGTATGCTACTAAGGAAATCAAGATACCTCCTTAAGGAGAGTCACAAGTATGCAAGGCCAAGACATAAAAGGAAAATCATGATAAACATCTATCATGCTCATGCTATACAATTAGGTATATGTGTTCTACCATGTTCATATGATACATCAAGATTTCAGGTCATGGAAAGTCTTAGACTATAATACCCCATATTTTTTTTTATAAAATGTTGAATGAGAATTATGCTAATTTTTAGGCATTTCATTTTTATTTAATGTTATGATTTGGTTTGAATCAATTTTTTATTTAAAATAAGGTTGTAAATTAGAGTTTATTGAGTTTTTCAGGCAAAGTGATTGACCATTTCATGAATAGATCGAGTAGTTCGTTGTTTTAGTAAAATGGGTTTTCTTGCCTCAGGCGATCAACTGGGTGGGGGGAACTAATTGATTGGTTTGTAGAATAGTTGAGTGGTAGGCCCAAACTAATTGGTTGGTTTGCTGAGTTGGCCATATTTTTTGAACTCAATTTTCTAAAGAAAAAAATTATACTAAAATGGAACCTTACCAACCTATACCAAATTGTCCCTAAGAGATTCTTAACCATTTTCATGATGTATTTATCCTGAAATATTTCCTCAGATTGATCTGTAGGTCAATTGGTACAATTGAGGGGGAGAGATGACCTTAACCTTATCTTCTTCCACCTCTCTGTCTTCTACACATTTCTGAGATCAATGCTTTGATCTCAAGCATGACTCTGAGTAGCTTGAAGATTCTTTATATGTTGACCTTACATTACCTTTCTTGTGTATTCTAATTCTAGCCTAATTGACCTACATTCTCCAGAAATACCATTTGAACTCTAGAGAATAGGTTAGCATATCTTAAATGAAAATCCATCCCTTTAACTCAAATTCAAAGGGTAATATGTAGGGTTTTTGAATTATTTCTGAACCCTCTGTTATTCCTCTTGATTGGTTGGTTATAAATAACCCCAATCATCCCTTCTATTTACCTTTCTTTCACCCACCGAAATCCCTATGCCTTTGTATTCTCCTTCCCTCTTTTCTGCACTTCAAACCTTGTGGTTGAACATCTTACACTCTTTAAACCCTTTCTCTAGCTCTCTCTTATTTTAATTGTTAAGCAAGGAAGGGTTATATTTGGGAAACATATTGAGCAATTCAGCTAAATATTTTCTTATTTTACCTTAAATTGGTATGTGTTTCTTTCCCTTCTATTTTATGTTCAAAATTTTATAAGTCTTTGTGTGAAATTATGAGTTTAAGATTTATTTTTTAAAGATTTTAAATGTTGAGATTTTCATAAGTTGGAATTTCTAATTTAATGGGAGTTTTCTCTACATCATGTAAGTTATTATTGCTTCTAAAAAGACTAATGAGTATTACTGCATGTTATGGGATCCCTTAACTTGATGTTGTATGTTGGTATATATTTATATAACCTACATAAGTTATGTGTATGGATAGATTTTATACTTTAAGCAAAAAAATATGAAAATTGATTTAAAAAAATAGGATATGAAGATTCAATATTGAGATATGCAAGTGAATTTGGTTGAAAATGTGTTAGGCTATGTTGATACATGTTCTAATGTGGTTAAGGATGATTTATAAGTATGAATTTGCATGAAATTTATGGTTTGATGCTAGTGTAGGGCAAACTAATCGACTAGTTGGGTCAAACCAATTGACTAGTTCCTAGAACTATCGACTAGTTGATCCTAGCCATCGGTTGGTAAGGCTATAGAGACATTGGTCTTACTCTCTACTTAAACCCATTAACTTGTTGGATAGAACTGATCAACTAGTCTATGAACAATCGATTGGTTTGACCAAACTAATTGACTTCTTTGGGGAAAAACATGGTCTTGTTGAGTCAAACCAATTAATTGGTTAGTACAAGCAATCAACTGGTTGGGCTAGACCGAATGATTAGTTCAACTGATTTGTATGATTTGTTCCCTTTCGGTTTGGTGATGCTTTAAGACTATGTTTGGTATTGTCCTATGATTATTAATGGGCTAAAATATATATTTTATCATGGATTAAGGACCTAATGAAGGAATTTATTGCATCATAATTTATGACCTACTTTATGAGTATTGTAAAGGCTAAATGGCTATTCCACTTATGATATGTGATGGTTTTAAGAAAAGAGTAATGAAACATAACTTGGGTTTGAATAAAGTAATATGATAGATATGAATAATATTGTGTAAGGATAAATGGGAACCCACATGGCTAGGAAAATGGAAAGAAAAGGACTAATATAAAATAAATATGAGAAATGCATTATTTGATTTTGTATGGGCCTTGTATGATCACTTATCCTTATGAATAATATACTAATTATGTGAAGTAAAATACAATAAAGTTGAGTATGAGTCTAGGTTACTTGATCCTTGATTAGCTACTAGGGTTAGTCTACCTTTTGACGTTTTTGGTGCCTTCGAGTGAGATCCTAAGAGGTTTCAGTGCCTTACCTACTTTAGACACTAATAATGTAATAGGGGATATTGATACTAAAGGGCCCGGTTACCTAGGTGGTTGGCTTTAGACTTATGTCCATATTGGTTGCTTTGGTCTGGACTTATGTCCATTACAGTGATTAACTTCAGCCTAAACTTATGTTTGTTTTGGTGATTGGCTTTGACTTGGACTTTATGTCCCTTATTTAGATAGGCTTCCATGGTATGTGTGACCCTGGGGTAGTCCATCACTCGATAATAATAACATATGGATGATAAGTAATTGGATAATAAAGAGCAAGATAAAGAGTAAGCGAATATGAATAATTGGTTAAGGATGGAAAATAGATGGATGAGAAAAAGGATAAGGGTGGGTTGTACACTTGGAAAATGGCTTAAATGACTAATTTAGTATTGAATGGAATGTTGGTTGAATGATTGACTTATGTCACTTATGAATAAGGAAATGGTATAATCTAAGAGATTGAGTAATTAGAAAAGGAATCCTAGCGGTTTCTTAGATTTAATTTGCTATTACATGTAGGGATAACAACGGGACGGGTCGAGGATGGGGACCCCATCCCCATCCCTGAACCCGATAAGATAAATGATCCCTAAACCCTACCTAATCCCCATTTTTTTATCGGGGATTCTCCGACCCGATCCCTTATTTATTTCCCATCCCCAATTTATTCCCCGATCTCGAAACCCGACCCAATCCCCGAAATCCAACTTTATACTCAATCCCCGATCCCATCCCTGATTGTTAAACCTTTTTTTTATATTATACTTTTAATTTATATTCTCTAAAAAAATTATTCGGGCGAGTTCGGGGATGGGGACCCCAAACGTATCCCCGAAAAAAATCCTTGTTAAGAATTCCCGAACCCGAACTTGATCCCCGAATTCTCTCCTCGAACCTGAACCCGAACGGGGAATCTCCGACGGGGCCCCGAACCCATGGGAAAAATTTTCGTCCCTAATTACATGGTTTTGAGGTGAAACCAAGCATGATATATTCCGCATTATCTAAGTTATGCATGATAGCTTGTCCTAAGGTACTCTTACCTTTACATATACAGTATTAGCATGATGCATGTTAAATATTATATCCATGAGTGATAGAATTTCCATAATTGTGTTTCCATTAAGGGAACAACTTAGCTTATTCAGTACGTGCCCATTTGCTTGATCACCTACTCATTCCCACGAGCAGAGGATTGTGTGTAGGTTTTTGGGAAGGGCCTACCTCAATTAAGGTCTGGGGCTTGAGAGTGTGGATATCCGAGGATCTTGTGGGGTTTGTGGCGGACCGTGGTTTTGGTTTTGTTGCCATACCTGGACTTCATTTTAACGTAACCCTGTACTTTTATCTACATGTATTTTGTAATAATTTAGTGAGGGACCATTAAGGTCCTTTGATATAAACAATCTTTCAAAGTATTTATGTAATTTATATTTTCACACCATTATTTTTAAATGCCTTAGTTGGTTTTAACCTTGTATCTCATATGGGGTAGGTGACATACGTCTATCCTGTGTTAGGTATGTTAGTAATACCTCATTTTTCCTAGGTGTGTTTTCAGTTTTTGCAATATTTTAAACAAAATTTTTAGGTAGTGAAAAATGGGGGTGTTATATAAACAACTCATAACTCATCATGCCTACCAATACAACACAGATATCATGGATAACAATGTATGCATAATAAAAACTTATTCCATTAGGTCCACTTTCTAAGTTTACATGATCCGCTAAATTAATTATTCACTAGTTGATACATCTTTTTCCTTTTTTCTTATCAAACGATAGACTGATTATCTCCCCATGGTATCATATACTATGGAATTCTATCCAAACCAGATGACATAAAGTCCACCCAAAGATAAGTAACAACAAGTCAACATAAAATGTAGTTAAAGCTAAGTAACCACCAATGGACATAAAATCCATACAAATCTAATAATCAACCTGAGTGACCAGAACCTTTAGTATCGATACCTTCTAGTACATCATCAATGTCTATAATAGGTAAGGCATCGGGATCTACTAGGATCCCATCCGAAGGAAAACTAACCTCCGATAGCTAATCCAGAATTGGATAATCTAGAATCATGCACAACTCAATTGTCTTTCACTTTAAGTGATTAGTGTGTTATTCTCCAAGGTTATGTAATCACATAAGACCCATGTAATATCCTGGCAACACATCAACATAATCATTCTAGCTTAACCATTTTTACCTTCCAAACCATATGCTGGGATTTTTATTAATTCTTATTCAAGTTTAATTCAACCCATTAAGGTAATCCATTTAGACCAAGCTTTAGGATTACATAATGCCTTTATGAAATCATAGCATACACATTCCGGTTTTTTCATTTAAACCTTCCAACTTATTTACCTTAATCCACCCCATAAGTTAGTTAATTCATGCCAAAACGGGTTTTATGTTCATTAAATAATTATATTATAACATAATATTAAGGTCTCTAATCATATCGGGATCAAAAGAACAAAAACAACACACTATAGCCAAATCGATCTATTGATTTGGGCTAACTAGTTAATCCATTTATCTCAGCTAAACCCCAAAGTTCCCTCGAACCTGTCAATCGACAGTTCTAAGACAATTTGATTAGTTCTGACAAATAGGTTGATGGGTTTAATCAGAGAGAAACCAAAATCACCATGAACAACCTAGTTGATTCATTAGGCTAACTAGTCTACTATTTTAAGGATAAGTCGATTAGTTTGACTTAAACAATCAATTCTCCCAAAAAAACACATAATAGACATTTTAAATAGGATTAAAGCTCTAAAATCCTACCATATCCAAGCCATAACATGGTCATATCATAAGATAAAGAGTTAACATGCTCATATACTTAATCATGCTTCATTTATAAGAAATTAACCCTATTTCTCATTATTCAAGTTTTTTTCTCAAAAATCATAAGCATTCCAACATGCGTTATTAAAATACCAAAATCTCATACATGCATATAAAGATTAAAATAGCACATAGTACACTAAATCACATGATTATTCATGCTACATTTCAAATGTAAGAAAAACTTACTTGAATCTTAGCAAAAAATTTTAAAGAGGAAAAAACCTTAAGCTGAAAGGTTTCAACTTACAAAACCTTAAAAATAAGAGGTTAAAACTCAGAAATCTACAAATATTCTTTACAAATCCAAAAAATTGAATTAGGGAAGAAAACAAACTTATTACCTCCACTAGAAAATAGAGGATAAAATCAATCAAATGCACAACTCAACCTTACCTAAATTTAACTCTTTCTTGCATAAGAATAAAATATAAGGGAGCTAGAGAAAGGATCAGAAGAGTGAACCAAACTAGAATGAAAGCTCTAAGTGAAGAAGAATTAGCATAAATTTTGAGAAGTTTAGGGTATTTTGGTGGCTAAAAAAAAGTAAGGACAAAAGATGATTAGGGTTATTTATGACCAATGAATTGGTTAAGGAACTAGTGAGGATATGCAACATATAGAAAACCATAACTTTACTGTTCGAATCTAGGATGAATAGGCACATTTATCAAGAATAGGATGAATTCTATTGTAGAGCTCTAATGGTCATTTTCTAGAGAATGCAGGTCAAATTCATCCAGAAAAGATCGAACACAAGAAGGGAAATGGTAGATCTCCATGGGAAACAAATCTCTCAACTACTTAGTGATAGTCTAGAATCGAATCATATGTTTCAAAGTCGTATAGAGGATAGAGGAAGAAGACAAAGTGTGAGGTCATCCTCCCCTATTCTATCAAAATTAGACCCTCGAATCTATTTGAAGGGAAATTAAAGCTGGATAAATAATCAAAAGGGTGAAAAATTGCTCAAGAACAACTTAAAGTTGGATTATCAAGGTTATTGTTTGATCTAAGAATTTTTTTAAGAAAATCAAGCTTAAAAAAACACTCAGCTTGACAAATTAGTAGGTTCTTAGACACACCAATTGATTGGTTCCCTAAACCAATTCATCGGTTCCCCAAACCCATTCATCGGTTCTATCAAACCAAGCATAATGCTGAAAATGAAAGACCAGTTGACCGGTTCATAGAACCTGTTGACTGGTATGCTAAAAAACTCACTTCGTTCTATTAAATCAAACCCAAAATATGGTCCCAAATCAACATAAAAGACATCCAAATTTCATTAAACACAAAATTTTCATATTTTATAAATCTTACAAATATGGAATATTATTTTACAACCCCCTTAGAAGAGGTTGTGTCCCCGAAGCCGACTAACCAAAAATCCAATCACAACATACAATACATAGCAAGTCACACATCACACTATCAAACTGAAAGGGTTTGCTACCCCCTAAAAAAGGTTACACCTACAGATACACACTAAGTGCAACACCCCTATTTTTCACTACTCAAAAAAATTATTTAAAATATTGAAAATGTAGAAAAATACCAAACATATCTAGGGAAAATGACTGTTACAGTCACACCTAACATAAAATAGGCATCCATCGCCAATCCCATATTAAATACAATGCTAAGAAACCAAACTAACCAAAATAAGATTAAAGTGCGTGAGAAATATGATATACAATTACTATAGGAAAAAATTTACAAAACAAGACCTCAATGGGTCCTAAAATATTCAATTATATGAGAGAGAGTAAACTTGAAGTAAAGAGAAACAATAGGCATAAAACAACAATTGGATAAAGCCCCAAACCTTGTCCACTAATGACCAAATAACGGTCTCCGGATGTCCATACTCTTAAGCCCCAAAGCCCAAAATAAGGTAGGCCTACTACCAGCTATCCTCAAAAACCTACTTGTGGAATTGAGAAGGTAACCAAAAATGGGTAGATCAGTTTGCTTCGTATTGAGTAATACAAGTTACCTCTTTAATGGGAGTCATGAGCATATAAGGCCAACACAAATAAAGGAAAATCATGCTAAACACCTATCATGCTCACCATATAATTACATTTATGTCCTCTATCATGATCATATAATGCACCAGGATTTCATGTCATGTAAAGATTTTGATGACTCATAACTCATCAAACTCACCAAGACAACATAAATACCATGGATAACAACAAATGAATATTAACAAGTTATTCCATGGGGTCGTATTCCATGTTTGCATGACCCATCAGATTAATAACTTACAAGCCATTATTCCTTCCCTTTTCTTTTTCTTTTTCTTTATTGAGCGATTGATTGATTACCACCTTATGGTCTCACATACTATGGAAGCATGTCCAAACTAAAGGACATAAATTCTAGCTAAAGCCAAGTAATCACTAAATGGACATAAAGTCTCTATGAAGCCAAAAACCACCTAAGGGACAAGAATTTTTAGTATCAATACCCCATAGTACATCATCAGTGTTTAGAGTAGGTAAGATACAAGGATCTACTAGAATCATAACCAAAGGCACCAATAAATGCCCAAAGGCACCAATAAATGCCCAAAGGCATACTAACCCCAATAACTAATCTAGAATTAGGTAACCTAGAACCATGTAGAGCTTGATTGTCTTTCACTTTAAGTGATTAATGTATTATTTTCCAATGCTATGGTATTATATAAAGCCCATGTAACATCAAATTAACACACCCACATAATCATTCCATCTTTACCATTATTACCTGCTAACCATGTGTAATACCCCAAAAATTTTTAAAACCTATATTTTAATAAATTACTTTTATTTGGAATAAAATTGCTTTATATTATTTATTTTAATTATCTTATGGATTTTGGAGTATGTAAATTTGGATAAGAGTATTTAATAAATTAAAAATAAATATTTTGTTATTTATCATATTGTTTTATTTAAATAATTTTCCAAACTAATATTTTACCCACTTTATCCTTTTTAAACTAATATATTAGATTATAATAAATTAAATTATTAAATTAAATAAATTATCAAGAATATTACATTTTATGATTTATAAAATTAATTTAAATTATTTTCCCTATTTTACCATTTCCCTTTTTACCCTTTTTCCCTTTTTACCTTTCTTCTTTTCTTTTTCTTTTTTCTCTTCCTCCCTCGGGATGCCTCGCCAGGCTAGCCCTCTCCCCGCGCATTGGGCCTTCGGCCCGTCTCCCCCCTTCTCTCCCTCGCGCGCCGCCCAACACCCCAGCCTGACCTCCTTCTTTTTTCCCCCTGGACCGGCCGGCTCCCTTCTTTTTCTGCGCCGGTCCAGCCGCCCCGTCCCTTTCTTCTTCTCCTTTCTTCCTCCTCCCACGCCCGACTCTTCTGCCATTGTCAAGCGCCGACTGCCACCCTGCACCTACCACCACCACCTGCTCCCTCTCCCTCTCTCTCTTCCCCCGTTATTTTCCTTCCTATTTCGAGCCAAACCGGCCCTTGGACCACACCCCGCGTGCCCCGGTTCTTCCCTTCTTCTTCCCTCTTTTCCCCTGCCACCCGACCAGCCCTGCCACCATCTGCAGCACCGATCGCCGATCCCTGCCCCTCTCTTCTCCCTCTTCTTTTTCTTCAGCTCCCAAGCCGTTCATTCCCCATTTTTTTTCGAGCCTCACCTCTCCATCCCGAGCATCCTCTCTCTTTTCTCCTCCCAAGCCGTCCCCCTTTTTTTTATCACCGCCACCCGCCGCCGCCTGAACCACCTCTCCCAGCCCCTGCGCCGCCTTCTGCCACCTCCTACTACCACCCTACACCACCACGCAGCCCCTTCGAGCCCAGCACTTCCTCCCTTCTCCTCCTCTTCCTTTTTCTCCCCAGTTTTTCCCCTTACCGTCGAGCCACCTGCAACCGCCTCTACCACCGCCGTCTGGCAACCTCTGCAGCCACCCAACCCACCGTTTGACACCCTGCAACCCCCTCTACAACCGCCATGCATTAGTTAGCCAAAAACAACCCTTTAACCCCTCCATTTTTCCCCCTCCTTTTCCTTCCTTCTCAGCCCCTCCCCCTCGACCCTTCTCGGCAACCAACTTCGCCGCCTTGCCATGCCGTCTCCGCCGCCTTAAGCCGCCGTGAAACCACCCTTTGCCTCCACCTACACCCCCTCTACACTTCTGCACCATTCCCCTGCCTTAGAACCTCCCCTAACCACCTTCTTTTTTAGCCTAAAGACCCTAACCCGAAAATGATAAATCTTGCTTCCTTCACCCCTCTTTGAGCCTTTTCCCTTCTCTTTTCTGCATGAAACTCACGCTGCTCATGCAGCGTGAGCTCCCCTTCATTTTAAAAAAATTATTTGGCTAATTTTTAAGGTATAATGGTATTTTATGTTAAGTGTTTTATTAATTAAAATTTATAAAGTTTTATACTTGGATTCTTATTTCTAACATAAATATGATGGATATTATTTTTAGGTGTTGAGTTGCTAATTATGCTTGGTAAGATTTGATATTTTGCGGGATTAAGGTAACCGTTAATCCTCCCTTAAATATATGGAAAAATGCATGCTAGCACATTTAGGGTTTAGTATGATTTTATGCATGTTTTGTATGCTTAGCATGATATGTTTATGGTTTCTTATATTGTTTGTTAAAAAGAAAAAGCATGATAACTTTTGTGCCATATGTAGGTATGTTAAATAAAGAAGGAGTTGGAATATGGATAGAAATGTTAAATACTTGTTTATGATGTACCATGTTGTTAATGCATGAATTATGTTATTGTTTAAGGGTATTTTAGTAATTATGTTTATGAGGTATATAAATCAATGTGTGTAGTTGCTAATGAGTATTATGTTGAAAAATGACAAGTTGGTGGACTTAGATGATAAAAATGAAGTATTAATATCATTATTTTATGTAGTGTTAGCAAAATCATAAAAATGGTGAATAAAGGGGTTGAGTGGAAATTTTATAAGTGGAAAAGGGTATTTCGGTAATTTTTGAGATAAAAGAATAATATGGTAATTTTATAATTAAATGGCCAAATGATAATTTACAAGTAAAGGATAAAATCGTAAGTTGTGAGAAAGAAGGGTAAAATGGTAATTTTGGAAGTAGGGGTAAAATAGTAATTTTGGATGAAAAAGGGAATCACGGTAATTGTTCAAGTAAAAGGGCATTATGGTAATTTTGGAGGTAGAGGGGCAAAATCGTAATTTCATAAGTAAAGGGTAATATGGTAAATTTTATAAGTGAATGGTGAAGTGGTAATTTATAAGTAAAGGGGTAATATGGTAATTTGGAAAAGAAGGGCAAAATGGTAATTATGTAAGGAAAGATAAAGATGGTAATCTTGGATATGAAGGGGTAAAATAGTAATTTGTAAAGTAAAAGATGTATGGTGGTAATTTTCATAAATAAAAGGATATTATGGTAAAATTGGATGTAAGGGGGTAAAATGGTAATTTTGTAAATAAAAGGATATTATGGTAAACTTGGGAGTAAGGGGTAACGTGGTAATTATGATAACGACCAAAGGTAATTTAGAAATTAAATTATGATTGTAGAAGGGCAATTGAATAAGTATGATGCTATAGAAGGGTAATTTGGTAAATTAACCAATTAAAGGGTATTATGGTAATTTTAAATATGGAGAAGGGTAAAATTGGTAACTGTAATTATGAAGAGGGGTAAATTAATTATGAGGAAGGTTAATTTGGAATTTATAATGATTAAAAAGGGTAAATGGCAATTAAAATAATTGAGAGGGGTAAAATGGTAATTATGATAAAGGAGAAGGGCAATTTGGTAATTTGTTCAACTAAAGGGGAAATTTGGTAATTTAGCCGATAAAAGGGTAAAGTGATAATTGTTTAACCAACTAAAGGGGCAAAATAGTAATCATGATAATGAAGGAGGGTAATTTAGTAATTTATCCAACTCAAGGGCAGTTTTGTAATTATAACAAAGGAGAAGGGCGATTTGGTAATATAACCAACCAAAAGGGAAATATGATAAGTGTAGTAATTATGAGGGGTGAATGGTGATCTAAAAAGTGTAGGAGACAATTTGGTAATCTAAAGTGGACAAGGGGTAATTTGGTAATTATGCAACCTTAAGGGTAATGTGGTAATTTATCAAGTAAGGAATGGATACTTAACAATTATATAAGTAAAGGGCAAATGAGTGGTTTGTACCTGACATGCCTTTGAGATTGTGGAATATTAATATGATTAAATAATGCTGATTAGCCAAGTAAGAGTATCTAATGATTAGTTTGGCCTTGAGGGTTTCTCTATGACATCCTGGATAATCCTCTGAATAAGAAACGATTAATGATATCGAAACAATTGAAAGTGAATAAGTATCGGATTATCGTGCTTTCTGTGATCACCTTAATTAAGACACTATTACTTAAAGTGAAAGACCTCGAGATCGGGAATGGTGACTCCTTAGGGGTCGCTACCCTAAGGACGTGGTTTAGTCCACGATTATTCTGGTATTTGCTGGTGTGCCTTTGTGCCCCAGCCAAGCCCTATATCTTACTCTTTCTAGCTCTACGGACCTAGTTAGGGGGTATTCATACTTATGGATTAGGTGTCCTTGTCGGTAGGGCACTGAGTTAGCTTTATGCACCAGTACGACCAGGGTACCTTTGCGTCCTTGGGTTCATGGTTAAAGGGTACTGAGTAGCTGATATGCACCGGTACGACCGGTGTACCTTTGTGTCCCGGGTTATCGATCTCCCATTCGAGGCAAATAAATATGATTGATGTGCTGATTAAAGAAGGGAAATATACTATTATTGAAAGTGAAATATTAATGAGCCGGGCCCAGATGATTATGATATTGAGTACCGGTCCACCGGTTATAATAGTGGCCAGGAGCGTTGTGCCCTGGATGATGAGTTATATGTATCCCGGTCCACCGGTTATAATAGTGGCCAGGAGCGTTGTGCCCTGGATGATGATTCTTTATATATCCCGGTCCACCGGTTATAATAGTGGCCAGGAGCGTTGTGCCCTGGATGATGAGTTATCTGTATTCCGGTCCACCGGCAATAATAGTGGGGGTCCCGAGCTCAATAAAATCGGTTATGTATGTGAATAAGAATATGGAAAAATACTAATCACTTATAGTGGAACACCATGTGAGTCGGGGCCAGACCGGTCCACCGGCAAATAATAGTGGTCAGGTGCGTTCTGCCCTGTGTGTTTATCTTCCGGTCCACCGACAATAATAGTGGTCAGAGGTGTTATGCCCTGAGTGTATACTTTCCGGTCCACCGACTATAATAGTGGGGTTCTCGCACTCACATGGATATAAAATATGATATTGATTGAATGATGATGGAATAATGGCTTAAGGCCCGAATGTATTGATCTCACACTATGACATGGCTTAAGGCCCAAAGTATCGATCGTGACCTATAAATTATTATGTATGTTATTGTTGTGCATGCACCTCATATTATTCATGTGTGTAGTTTGCATTTTGTGTCGTATGCGGGCCTATCTTTAAGTGTGGTATTAAAGGGTTACTCAGTACCGTATTACTGAAGGGATTCCCTTATGGAGCCCCTGCCTATTCAATGGGCAGTGCCCTTGCAGGTTTTTCAGGTGCTACTCAAGTGGGCTACGGGAAAGAGAGTAAGGAGTTATCTGGTATCGTTAGGGTTTTCCCTCCTTCTTCGTTTAATTCCCTGGTTTTGATGTTATGTTGGTACTTTAACCACCATCGGTGGATTTTATTCCTGAAAACGATTTAATGCACTACTATGTTTTAAATATGTTGAAGTTCTTGCAATTTACTCTGATTTATGCATGTTGAATGTCTTTCGAATTGTATTTCATTTTCTTAGCCTTAGCACTTGGTACTGGAACGGTATGAGTGAACCGGTCTGGTACTAAGTGTGGCGGTAATACTCCCAAAGTTCACGTTTTATTTATCTGCTTCCGCCAATTATCTTTTAATAAAACGAAATTTTTCAGTAGTGAATTTTGGGGGTGTTACACCATGTGGTGGGATTTCCATTAGTGCTTAACCAAGTTTAAATCATCCCATTAAGATAATCCATTTAGTTTGAGAAACTAAATTACATTTTTTTCCTTTATGAAGTCATAACACACTCATTCTAGTTTTTCCATTAATACATTCCAAAGAACTTATGAGAATACCATAGAGTATGAACCATTTAATCTATGTAATAGGTTAGTTAATTTAACACCCCAATTTTTACGATTAAATTTTTTTATTTCTATAACAAAAGTAAATAAGTAAAATATAAGGGGTTACCGCCATAATTGACATAAGTCCGTCTTATTCAACCATCCTTACATCAATCACAAGAAAAACAATTAAAGTAATGAAAGGAAATTAGAAATGAAAGAAACATTTATAATACAATAATGAGTTTAGAGTTTAACTCTGAGTTACAATACACAAAAGACAGAAGAAGGGGATACCGTGGATCAAGAGTCTAAAAAGGTATTCAGTTTAATACATTTACCATATAACATTACTCTTCACCCAACCCCAATACAAATGAAGTAACTCATCCCCATATAAGGCATCATAGGTAGCATAATTATCTAGCTGATCTTCTGAGACCTACACATAAGAATCAAGGTGTCCTAATCATGGGAAGGAGCAACACCCATAAAACAGGTGGTTAGTATCCTACGTACTGAGTAAGGGAACAATAATATTGAAATAGGGATACGAATAACACATGCTTTCACATTAGATAATAAGTGAATAACAAAATAAATGAAACATCTCATAAGATAGAAAATGATCCAAATCTCTTTATTAAGTGTAATCCATTTTCATTCTTTTATATACATTGAGTGCAGGACCCCCACTATTCTTAAATCGGTGGAATGGTCTGAAACACCTTCCCAAGGACAACACACTTAAGCCATTATTATTATCTGGTGGGATGGATCCAAAAACATCACCTTCTCTGGGTATAATGCTCCTAATCCACTACTATCCCCTATGCAATGGGATATATACATTAAAAAACACCTTGGTCCTAACTTACGTACTCTTCCACTTTAAATCATTAGTATCATTTCCATAGATTAATCTATTATACTTTCATTTCAAGATGAGTATGCCCCACTATTTTTTATCTGGTGATATGGACTGAAGTACTTTCTCGGGACAAAACGCTCCCGAGCCACTATTTTTTTTTATAAAACGGAGATTAAAAACAACATCTTCTTGGGGCAAAATGCTCCCAAGCCACTATTCTCCGCGGTGAAATGGGAATACATGCATGAATGCATACATACATACATGCATATATATATATATATATATATAAATAGATCGCATTGACGCTACTCACGTGCTCTTTCACTTTAAGTGATTAGTGTATTATTCACGATTGATTCTCAGGCATTGAACACATTGAAGTAGATACATACATAACACAAGTCATAGTTCTCACATTCTTTCAAACTCTAATTACATACCCCTTAGCATTCATTCTCCCATATTTATTTATTCCACACAACTTATATTATATCATCTCCAAAATCTCATCATTATTATCATACCCAAAATGCATGATCTAGTTCCTATGTCATACACATTCCTTAATAATCTTATTCCAAGGTATTACTTACAAAAATCTCTAAAAACCCTAATTCCACAAATTAGTCATAACCTCCCATGAAACTCACATGAATTCCAATTCCAATAGATAACCTCTTAAGGCCAATATTTAACAACATACTTAGAATCTAAATATCCCTAAATTTACACATGGAGTAATGATATTATCATTATAAGATATTATGCCCAAATTAACCATTAATTTATATAAGGACTCCCAAAACAACAGTAATACTTCCAAGCATTCTTCATTATATCACTATCATATTTTAATCCACCCAACACATAAAATACTAAAATTACCTTATTATCCTATACTAATCAAGTTACCCTTAAGCACAAACAATAACCTTTATTTTATAAAATCTTGTACATTCCACACACATTATTTTCCAAATCCACCAATTATCATCATACTTCATAAAAATACATATGCCCACTTATCAAAGTTTATTTAGCCCATATTTTATACCATAAGATATATTTCTACAAATATGACACTATCACAACAAAATAATAATGGTACCTCTTACACATTCTTACTTTCTTTCAATAACATAATATCCTTAAGCCCATATTTCATACCACAAGATATATTTCCACAAATATGACATTATCAAAACAAAATAATAACGGTATCTCTCACCCATTCTTACTTTCTTTCAATAACATAATATCCTTACTATCACAATATCGTCACAAAATGTCAGAACCAACATATATTGAAGCATATATCAATAATATCATGAAACACACATAACCATACAAGCAATAACATAAAAACCCTAAGCATCAAATAGTATCCTTACCAACTAGGACACTAGGCTCTAAGCACACAAACCGTAGACTTCCTCCTATGGAGCTACTAGAATACCACCTTCAAAAAATAACAAAATTCATGGTTAGACTCAAAGAGTTAAATCAACTGAGAAATTAAGGTAAATATGGTAAAAATGGAAATAAACATTGTTAAATAGAAGCTTGGGATGTGTGGATGAGTAGTAGAATGTGTGGTGAAGCTATGGTAAAATTTTGGTGGTGTTTGGATAAGGTTTGGAGATGAAAATAGGGGTGCATGCTGAAAATAGGAAGGCTGCAAGGTTGTGCTATAGGTGGTGCAGCCCTGGTCGAGAGAAAGAATCACGCACAACCAGGTGGTGCTAAGTTGCACGGGCGTGGGATAGGAAATTTTAGTGTGGCAAAACTGTGCACTTGAAAAAAATGAGACGAGTGAGTAGAAGAAGAAGGAAAAAGAGGTAGTGGTCAGTGGCGATGGCCGACAACGGTGCTGGGGAAAGTTAAGGTGACCTTGGTGATTGGTCCACTGGCCAATGGGCGACGAGTGGTGGTTGAGGTGGTGTACGTGGTGGAGATGTTGGTGTACAAGAAAAAAAAATAGGGGAACAAAGGAGGAAGAAGGAGAAGAAAAGAAAAAGGATAAAATGAGAAAGAAGAGGGGTGCTCAAGTAGCGTTTTGGACACAAAATGGGTAGAATTGAGGCAAAACAAAGAGAAGGGGTGTGTGTGTGTGTGTGTGTGTGTGGTGTGAAGTAGGGAAGGGAAGAGTGAAAAAAGAGGGATGCGTGCAATCAATGGTGCAAGGGTGGTGTAGAGGAAAAGATGGTTGAGTGTTAGGAACAATGGCAGGTGATGGGGATGGTTGTGTGTATGGGTTGCGTAAAGATAATAATAATGATGATGATGATGATGATGATGATGATGATGATGATAATAATAATAATAATAATAATAATAATAATAATAATAATAATAATAATAATAATAATAATAATAATAATAATAATAATGAAGAAGAAGAAGAAGAAGAAGAAGATGTAGAAGGAAAATAATAATACCGCGCGGGGGCTTCCTTGGAGGGCTTTTTGATTTATCGAATGACCCCACAGATCAACACGATTTCTTTCAGCGTGCTTTCTGAGAAATTTTCATAAAATTCTGAAACTTCCCAGGAGGGTCTCCCATCCTAAAATTGTTCTATAGCCAACACGCTTAACTATGGAGTTCTTTAGGATGGAATCACCAAAAGGATGATATACCATGCTGATATAAGTAGCCAGATCGATCCTTATAACACTCTGCTTAAATTAGAGTATTACATTCACCCCCACTCAAAGAACACAATGTCCTCGTTGTGCCTTAACCATTAACTAGCATAGATACTAATGCATGAATTGTTTTGGATGGTGTTATTTATTTGTAGGTAATATTAACCCCACTTAAGGTATCCTTGGAAGAAGCTCTTCGTGGTATCATTTTTCTTAGTTCAAAGATAAATCCAACTAATCCGTAGATGGTAGAATTTTATGTGAATATGGTAGGTTAGTTTTCTAGGATAAAAATCTTGCTAGGATGAGTATATCAAATGACTTGTATTTCGTGGGAAATGGAAGCATGTTGTAGTTCATTTTTATGTGAATATTATGATGTGTAAATTAATATATGTTACCATGAAAATATTTATATGCCTAGGTAGTATTCTAAAATTTGAAGAGTGTATGCTTATGACAACATATATGGATTTATGATAATAAAAAAATGTGCATGTTTAGGGTACTAATATATGTTACCATGCTAATATTTGTATGCCTAGGTAGTATTATAAAAATTGAAGAGTGTATGCTTATGAAAACATATATGGATTTATGTTAAAAAGAAATGTGCATGTTTAGAGTTAGAGTCCAACCGAAGATTTGTCATGTTACATGTTAAGACCCATAAATGGATTAAATGTGTCCCTTGGATAATTTAGATAATTTTGGACGTATAGCATGTTAACTTAGAGTATAAATGTGTTTAAATGGTGATTATTATGTGTTGCATTTTTAAGGGTAAAAATGTAAATTCTATATACCATGGTCCGTATTTGAAAGTTATTTGTGGAAATTGCATGAATTTTATGAGATCCTTAAAATGCATGCTAAGAGTGTATACATGTACCATATGTGGTGAATGCTTAGGGATAATATAGTATTTTGTCGTACCGATGAAATTATTATATGTTAAAGTATCATTAGCTATTTTATGTTAGCTTTTTCATGACAAATATCTTATAGGGATAAACTTGGTAATAAATTAAAGGAAAATGTGGTAGTTATAGATCGAAGGGTATTTTGGCCATTAGGGTGAAAATGTGTTTCAAAGTGAATAATTGGGCTAGTTGACTTAAATGTTGGCCTCCAAATAATTTTGGAAATAATTGGACAAATGGATTGAATAACTGAATCGGATAATTATTCGGACTATGGCATGATGCCTACCCTAGGTCGTGTTGACTTGGAATTGTTGTGACCCTTGTGGTCTTTTGGATTTGACATTTGATGATTGATTGTTGTGACCCTCATGGTCCCTTGGTTGATTGATTGATGGCTAAGTTGTAATATTGTGAACCTTATTGTTCTCAAATTAATAACTTGAAATTTCATAAGACACTAATCACTTAAAGAGGAAGACTTGAGTTTGGAAAGGAATCTCGTGCCTCGGACTTGGCCGTCGAGTGCATAGTTTGGGCCTTCAGGTCAAGGGGCTCACTTCTGCTCTATAGGTATTTCATACACCCTATAGGGAGTACGCGTACTTAAGGACTTGAGTTATGAGGTTTTGTATGGACGACTAATATGTGGTGTAGCTTCCTTGGCGAGCTTTACCCTAGAATTGAGTGAAATATTTTTGTATCACCTCCTTGATGATCATTGTCCTAGATATGGGATTGCATTCCACTCAATAATTGTTATATAAATGATATAACTGGATTAGACACCCACCATAATACTTCTGTAATAATTGGATTAGGCATGACTCAACCTTGGTTGGATTGTTTAGAATGTTACTACTTCTCCTTGTTATGCTATAAAGTATGGTCGTTGGTAAGTTGAAATAGTTGTGAGATTTATAAGCATGTCTTCAATACCTCTGCTAGGGATTTGATCTAACTAGTATCATTATTTGTGATGTGGAATTGTGTCATAAAATCATGGCTTTGCATGTGATCGTATGTTTTATTTGAATTCCTTATTTGTATGATAATTGTTATGTGGGTATGCTACCTCTTCAGAGGCGTTGTGATTTACTTTGTACAAGGAAGTCGTACTGATGCTATCACTTTTTAGAAGAGTACGTCTATGGCATGCAGTGGTTGAAGAATTTTGAGGAGCATCATCCAGACGACTAGTTAGGCTAAGGGAGTGAGTGGAACTTGTCCCTATTTCCCTTTCCCTTTCCTTATAACTTTGATGGACCGGATGAGTGTAAGGCAAACCACTATTGCACCTTCGTGTGCTCTTTTGTTTATTTTCTAAAAGTTCTTAGTTTCTTAATTATCTAAATGATCCTTTTGGTATGGATAATCTTTCTTTGTAAAACCCTTGATTATTTATTGTACTTCTCTCGCATTTTTTTTGTCTGACTTGTTTAAGCCGTAGCACTTGACGTAACGATGTTGAGGAGACCGGACTTATGTTAAGTGTGGCGGTAACACCCACTATTTTACAATTTCCGCTTCCGCAAAACAAAATTTTAAATGAAATTTTCAAGTCGTGATTTTGGGGTGTACAAGTTGGTATCAAAGCTTTGTTTTTTTTAAATCCTCTATCTGTTTTTGAAAGTTTCCATTTCCAAATATTTTGAAACTCGGTTTAGCCTTGTGAGGATTGTGAGTTAGAAGTTTATATTTGTCTCTGTCTTAGTTATTAGGTTTGGTATCCTAATGATCTTGTTTGGTATCGTGTTTTACCTTGTTTAGTTGGGTGCATAGATGGAACTTTATTCCTGGTTGATGAATTTTTTATGTGTGTTACCTTGTTTAGAGACGGTAACTTCTAGCTGGCCCCTAGCATAAATTAGGGTGAAAAGACAAAACCTGAGGTTGAGGGGGGCATTAAAGAATAGTAGAGATAGGATAAATGTCATAACAACTGGTATCAGGCATAATTTTTTGTTTGCCTTTTAATATCTACTTGGATAGCCTCATTATAAGAAGGAGGGAGAAGTTCGAGGAAATTTGACTTATGTTCTTCATACCACAAGGGATGGATTTTTCTATGGAAGAACTAAAGTAGGGGAAATGGGTTTGGATGTGGCAAACACAACCACAAAAATAACTAAAAAAAGGTAGTATTTCATACTTGATGGTAATCATTAGGGACTAACATTGATCAATTTCAGTACAAATGGATTTAACTAGAGGTTTATTGAGATCCCAAAGGATTTTCACACAAGCAAAGCCATGCAAAAAATTTGTATAATATTCATATATAGGCTTGGCAATCCCAATATTGTTGGCTGTCAAAAATATGCTTAGAGGGTAGATTAGGGGGTAAACCATGCATTTATATATAGATATCAACATGCATGTATTGATATTATAAAATAATTTTGTTGGGAGAACATCATACTAAGGCCACAAAATCTCTATCAATACACTAGGAGGCATGTAGTAGGATGTGTTTAAAGTCGGCATGGATTTCAAAATGGTTTGTAAACACTGATTCCTTGCATGCAAAGACCCTAAGAGAACTATATGGCTTCCAAAATTTCATCAAAATTGAATGGAGCACATCATGAGGGCTTCGGCTTGGACTTTTTTCTGTTTTGATGATTGGCTTTGGCCTAAACTTTATGTCCCGTATTTGGATAGGCTTTTATGGTATGTGGGACCATGAGGTGGTGCTTAGTCCATCACTCAATGATAATAAAATATTAATGATAAGTACATAGATGATTAAGACCTGGATAATGAAAAAGTGAGTATGAATAATTGGTTAAGGATGGAAAATGGATGAATGAGAAAAATGATGAGGTTGGTTGTACGCTTGGTTAATAACTTAAGTGACTAATTGGTTACTAAATGAAATATTGACTGGATGTTGATATGTGTCACATATGAATAAGGAAATGGTATAATCTAAATCATTGATTAATTGGAATTAAACCCTAGTGGTTTGTAGGATTAATCTGTTTAGTACATGTGTGAGTACCTATCTGATTATAATATGAATTCAAGCATGATATGATCAGCATTGTATGAGTTATGCATGATCATATCCTAATGTACTCTTACCTTTACGTATGTGGAATTAGCATGACATATGTTATGTATTATATCCATGTATAATAGAAACTACATACTTATATATCCATTGAGGGAGAAACTTGACTTAATCAGTACATAGCGTACTGATGTACCCATTTACTCGGTTACCTGTTCATTCTCACAAGCAAAGGGTCATGTGCAAGTTTTTGGGGACGGCCAGTAGTGGGTCTACCTCTGTTTGGGTTCGAAACTTGAAAGCATGGATATCCAAAGGTGTTGTGGGGTCCATGGCAGACAGTGGTTTGGTTTTGTTGCCATACCAAAATTCATTTAAATGTAGCCTCATACTTTTGTCTACATGTATTTTGTAATGCCTTGGTTAGGGACCGTTAAGGTCCTTCGATGTAACAAATATTTCAAAGAGTTTATGTAATTTATATTTGCACACTCTATTGTTTTTAAGTGTATTGATTGGTTTTAGCCTTGTATATGATATAGGGTAGCCGATAGACATCTATCCTACATCGAGTACAGTGGCATTGTTTTAAACAAAATATTTTAGTAGTGAAAAATGGGGGTGTTACACACATAGCTCATCAACACATATCAAATGCCACTAAATCTACCCACACTCAATACTCACAGGGCTAATCTGGGTTTCAAAAACATATGAAGAAAGAAAATACCCTTTTTTGATTAAAACATTTAGGGTTGCGAGAACTAAATCTCTAACCAAAACATGATTCTCAGTAACCAAAAACTCTAATACCAGCTTGTGGTATCAATTAAAACCATTTAAAAGTGGAAAAGATTTGCAAAATACTCTAATATCAACTCGTAACACCCCTAAAATTTACTACTAAAAATTTTTATTTTTACAAGTTACAAGTGGAAGATAAGATAGTAAATTTCTGGGTGCTACCGCTACACTTAGTACCAGATCCTTTTCATCTACCATTCTATTACCAAGTGCTAAGGTTAAAATGTTGCTTTACTTAAATTGAAGAATATAATTATAAATTAGAGTAGTGAAATAGTTAAGGAGATTAATTCACCTTCCAAATAAAATCCACTAACTGTGATTACAAAAATGCCAGTAAAAGGAAAATATAACAAGATTATAAAGAAATACAGAAACTTCTTATTCAAGTTACCAGACAAAATCCCAGATAACCCTACGCTCCTAACCCAAAAAATAGCCTTGTATAGATATTGCGAGTTAACCTACAAAGGCCACTACCCGCTAAATAAGCAGGGCCCAAGAAATGAACCCTTTAGTACAATAGTACTGAGTAACCTATTATATAAGACTAATATGTAAGGCCTGTATGGAACACATCATATGCATCACAACAATACACGAACATTTAATTATATATGTAGTAATTAAAATGTGATAATCATTCATATAACCACATGCTTCAAGATCATATACTACCAATACTCATTCATCTAGAAATAACTAAAACTTACTAATAGAATATCCAAGTGATACTCTTTGTAGTATAATTAGAAAGTCACATGATTCTCAAAAATAGGCACAATTCTCTTAATCAACCCACAACTTATCAATTCACAGGTAGGCTCATCAACACAACCAATCATCACAGGTAGTCACAAAGGCTACTACTAAATCATCTAAGTAATCATTTCTATTCAATTATCAAATGATTTCATTTTTATTTACTTGAGGGGAGATTATCTAACCTAGAGACGCTAAGGTACATCGGTCATACTAGCGTATAAGGGAAGCATAGTATTCTAGCAACTATCAAACTAGGGACACAAATGTGCCCTAATCGTACTAGTACATAAAGGTACACAATAGCCTATCAATAAGGGTACCTAATCCATAAGTATGCATACCCCCTTTTTAGGTCTGTAGAGCTAAATAAAGTAAGATGTAAGGCTTTGATGAGGCACTAAGGCACACAAGCAAAATCTATAATAATCGTGGGTTAAACCACATCTTTAGGGCAGCGACCCTTATAGATCTGTCATTTTCGATCTCAAGGTATTTCACTATAAGTATTAGTATTTTATTAGAGTGACCACGGAAAACACACATTTATCATATATAATCAACTCTATATTTAACCATTTTTATTTGCTTATAACATTTTGCAGTAACTAGAAAGATCATTATCAATGTCAATATAAGTAGTCTACTACGGTGATCCTAAGCTAAAATACTCACACTAAAGCACTTTAGGTTAAAATACTTAAATACCCTTGAGGCTAAGGCTACCACTTTACCATCCATTCCCATAAAAAAATTCATTTTATATTATCAACTTGCCCTAAAAAGAACAATACACCATAATTAAGTTGTTGATCATGTAAGTAAGTTACCCTACACACCAAATGATTATTCTACCTTTATGCACCATTATGCATGCAAAACCCTAACATGCACTTCTAGAACAACCAAATACATATTATCATGCTTAATCAACAAATAATGCACATCCTGCATGTTTATGAGAATAAACATCAAAGCATATCCCAATTTACCAAAATACCCCTAGTAATAATTATGCTAAAATGGGCATATCTAATACAACAAGACCCCTATACTCATGCTTAAAAACAAACATCACATTTCATGCATATTTATTAGAATATTCATCATGGCACACTCCAAATTACCAAAATACCCTTAGATCCTATAATATTCATAACCATACTAGAACATGTGGTTCTAAAAAAAGCCCCCATTCTTTTACCGGTCATCAAATATTACTCATTATGTATGTTTATTAGAACAATCACCCTAGTACATATAAATTACCAAAATGCCCCTAAACCATATATTATTGATATTCATGCTCAAACATGTGTTTCAATGACATCAAACCTCTATTCTCATACTTAGCATCAATTAATACTTATCATGCATATTTATTAGGATAACCACCATTATATATTCAAAATTACCAAAATGCCCCTATATCATATAATGTTGATATTTATGCAAAAACATGTATTTTTAATGTCACAAACCCCTATTCTCATTTTCAACATCACATAACACTTAGCATACATATATATATTAGAATGATTGCCATCATACATTAAAAATTACTGAAATACACCTAGACCATAAAATATTCATATTCATGCTAAAACATGTGTTTATAAGACATAAACCCCCCATTCTCCAATCTTAGCAATATTTATAATACATTAAGCATCCGGTTAGGGTTTATTATCACAATATGGTTAAATGACCAAATTGCTCCTAGGGCACATGATAGTAATAATTTTGCAACAAGTGTGTATTTACATACTTAAACTACCATTTTACATGCACATAAAATACAACATCACTTCCCAACATTAGACCCCTTCTTAATCACATTTTCACACACATAACATCTTACACAAGATAACATGCCTTCTTTTTTCATTTTTCAAGATAACATTAATTATCATAGAAATATTTGTAGCAAATCATATCTATCGTAAAACACATGTCAAAACCCTAATGTGCTAACATAAAATATCCAAATATTTTAGTGGAGTATAAAGGTTACCTGATTTCCAACAAAAATAAATTTTATCGATAACCTACTAAAAATGATTTGGCTCCATTAATAAATTTTTTATACCAACAAATAATATCACGATACCATATTGATATTTGATAAATGAAATGACTTTTATAAAAAAGATATTTATTAAATATAAAAATTACCAAAATATCCCTACACCTTAAATATTATCCAAAATTTATAGAAATATAAAACACAACTCACGCTGCATGTGCAGCATACAAAAAGGGTAGGGATGGTTCGAGTAAGTGGTGTGGTTGTAGCCGACACGTAATTTAAACCCTCTTGTTGACAATTGTAGTATTGGTAAATAAGGGTGTCGTTCTATACCAGAGATTGAGAGGACTCACCTCTATTTAACTAGCTTAAATATAAATCAAAATAGAAACCTTAAATCACACAAAATAAATAAATATGAAAAACACTAATAGGGGTTATAAAATAGAAAATAATAAAATAATAAAAGTAATAAATAAAGTATAATAATAATAATAATAATAATAATAATAATGGATAGCCTTAAATATTATAAATATGCTAGGGAAATCAAAATCCACCACTAGATTAGGTTAAAATATAATAATAATTTCTAATTTATCATTTAATCATGAGAAAGAGATTGACCAAGTTATACACCAAAAGTAGGCCCATACACCTTATATTTCATCCCTAAAATAATTAATACGACAAAGTGTCAATATTAATCCTATGAAATACTAGCAATATAGTAGCAACAAGCGGCTCCTATATTTAACTAGATTTAATGCATTAAGTATAATTGGAAGGGTATCAATCTAAGTAGCAAAACTAGTACACTAAGCATGTCTAGCTGTATTTTCCTTCTTTGACCCACACGTATCTAAACGTTTTACTACTCTAATTAGAATCACAAAATTATTAGGTGAATTATTATCTAAAATAGCTACAATTAATACATATATATTCCAGTATATTTATATGGCCACCTAAAAAGTGAATAATCCTACATATTGTCACTATAAGGAAACCAAAACAAGGCATGCACCATATAAATTATACTTGAAATATATATATATAATAGCATGTACAATAGAGTCAAAGAATAATCTCACAAAATAAAGAAAAATAAAATTATATCTCAAACCCTAATCTAGGGTTTCAGCCTATTCCCTAGCAATATAAATAATAGCCAATCATTAAAATTAATTGCATAGAAGTATATATCCAAAAATATAAATTAAAAATAGAGAAAGAAATAGCCGAAATTAATTTTGAATGAAAGATCAAAATTTATTCAGATGAAAAATTATTAAATTTCATCTATAATAAATTCTACCAGATAAATTTTCCTCTATTCTTCTTCTCTCTCGCCTTTATTTATGTGGAATTCTATTTTTTCTTTTCTTTTTCTTTTTTCTCTTCCGGCGCAGTCGGTTGTGGCACCCTAACAACTACTCCTGAGTTTGTCCAGCACTCCTAAAGCACTCATTTTTGTAGCTGCATGCTATTGACCTTGCATTTCTCTTTTCTTGTTCTACGATAGTCTTTTCCTTCCATGCACTCTTAATTTTGTGCAACAGCTTTTTCTACCTCCGTCTTTATTTCATTCTGACAGTTGTTCCCTTTGTTTCCTATGCTCCCTTTTTCTGCGCTTGACTTTTTGCTTTTTAGTTTTCTACAACTATCCTCCTCACAACTTCTCCTTCACTGAATTTTCCTTTGCTCTTCTTCTCTTGAAGTTTGCCACACGTCAACCTTTTCTTTATTTCTTTTTCCTTTGCTTTTCAGCTGCCTCCTCTTATATGTTGTTTTTTTTCATTGGCTTTCACTTTTCTTTTTCGTTTAGGCCATTGGTCCAAAAGTCTGACTTTATTTTTTTATTTTTACACCTGAAAATAAAATTAATATAAATAAATAAATAATATTATACTCTAAATTTATTTAATTTATGTCATTTTAGCTTAAATAATAATATTTATACAATTATTATCACTTAAGCATAAAATCATAATTATTCACATATATTAATTAAATAAAGACTAAAAACCAAGGTTATAAGGGTATAAAATATGTAAAAATATGAACTTATCAACACCTCTATACTTAGCTCCTTGCTTGTCCTGAAGCGAGTTATTACTCTAACTAAATAAAATTAATTTAACTAGTCACTTTAATAGGTCTCGCGATTGCACTTAACATGTGCAACAAGCCCTTTAAACCCTTAGGTCATCCATCAAAGACGAGTAAAGTCTCATGAGGGTTTCGCAGATGATATACCCACAAAATCATACACACACATAAATAAGAAAACCACATCTAACACCCTTAACCATTTTTTTCTCATAATCTTTAACTTTCATACGTCAAAATTAGCAATTAATCAAGAATCTACATTAAGAGATTTAAAGGATCAATTTCAACATATGGTTCACACATAAACATGACAGGTATGGACAAATAGATAATATGGATAAAAATCTACCACGCCTTAGTCATGTTAAGATCCATCCTCGCAATGGATACCCTCTATTTTTTTTTCTCTTAGATTCATGGCTACAATTGAATAGAAACACTCGATTATGTTAGATAAGATGATAAAGATAACAAACAAATCACATATATTAACAAAGAAGGGTTATATTCTTATGGATAAAACCTCATGAAAGATACCAAATGCCTGCCAAATGGACCAAACTATATGCTTAACTCTTTTAGCTAATCTCCATTAGATCAAAGGCTGCTTGTCTCAAAAATAAAATAGGACTTATTAGTATTAATGGGTTTAAGGTATAAAAGGGTATGGATAATTCTAGGATTGTGGTGCTAAAAAAGGTTAAGAGCTCATGGAACCCTAATAATCATAAGAAATATGAGTATTAACTCCACATCAATGATACACATCTCCACCTTAACACTAAACTAGAATGATGAGATAAAAATAGAACATGAATAGAACTTTCTCAATATCATCTCCATATCTCCCTCTCTTCCTTATATCTTATTATTTTCTTCTTTTTTTTCATTCATTTTTTTAATTTTTTAATCAATATATATTCCTCCACCAAACATAACCAATCCATTTCTTAGCATAAATACATATGTTTCTTTTATATACACTCACATACACAACTACTCTATATCCATTGCGATTTGATCCCTTCCACTAGCTTTAAGTAAAGGTAAGGATATTAAGGCTCGAAGGTTATAAATGTAGGTAGTGAAAAAAAAAATTTGTTCCATGTATAGGCTCAAAGGGTTTCTATGGGGTTTACATCATATATACACAAATTAAGGTTAAGCTATTTGGTTATGTGGTGGAAAATCCTAAGTTGCCTTTATCATTTTCTCAATTAGAGCATGTTTTGACTATAAACTTCGAATAGCACAAGATTAAGTTGTGATAATTTCTAGAGTCATTACAAAAGCTATGGCAAGTAATTTGATCAAAGCAAATAAACATATATGAGGTTTGCAAAGAAAATTTGAAGCCATGGAAAGTAGATAATTTCATGGGATTTCTCTCAGAAAAAAGAAGGTATATATGGTTCAAAATTTCACTAAGGAATGTGATGAATCTCAATATGCCATGACGGTGGTTAGGAAATCATACATGTTCTTTCTCCATTCATATCTACGCACTTAAATATGTGTTCCCTATATCTAAATTAACACAAAAAAAATCTCCACTTACTTTATCTTGATTTTATGATCCCCTTTTCATTAAATTTCAAAGATATGCTCCTCATTAACTAGTTAAGGGTTCCTATGATTCTAAAAAAACTAAGAAATTTTTTTTTCAAATTTTTTTTTTATACAAACACATAAAACACTTACACCCCCACACTTAAATCACACATTGTCCTCAATGTGTAAACAACTAAAGGAATATGTAATTTTAAGTATAGAGAGACAAACATAAAAATAAAAATAACTAGAGGGTAGAAAACTCCCTTATCACATTAGGTTGCCTCCCGAGTAGCGCTTGTTTTTATGTCTTCAGTCTGACATGATCATGGTTTTACTCAGTTAAGGTGGGTGCTTCTTGCAACTGCACCTCTTCAATGATATGCTCTGTGAATGCTTCATAATAGGTTTTAAGCATTGAATTCATTTCTCGTCCTCTTGCTTCTAATCTGTATGGCACCATGAGGAAAAACATGAGTAACAATAAAATGACCCACCCATATAGAATGCAACTTTCATGGAAATAAGGGAAGACGTGAATGGTAGAGTAGCACTTTTTGGCCTATAACAAATGACTTTCCACGAATCATCTTATCATGGAAAGCTTTTATCTTCTCCTTATATACCATAGCACTTTCAAATGCATCGTCCCATATTTCCTATAATTCATGAAGTTGTAGCTTCCTATGCGTTTAACAGAGTCTATATTCATGTTCAGGTTCTTTATGGCCCACCATGCCTTGTATTTAAGTTCCATAGATAGATGCCATGCTTTTCCATAAACAAGTCGAAAGGGAGGCATGCCTATGTGTCTTTTATAGGTCATCCTATAAGCCCATAAAGCATCATCTAACCTTTGGCTCTAATCTTTTCTATTAGGGCTCACAGTCCTCTCTAGTATCTTCTTGATTTCTTAGTTAGAAACTTCGACTTGCTTGCTAGTTTGAAGGTGATAGAGTGTGACACCCCCAAAATTCACTACTAAATTTTTTTATTTTATTAAAAGAAACAATGGAAGTAAGAAAACAAAACTGTAAATTTTGGGGATATTACCGCCACATTTAATACCAGACTAGTTCACTCCTACCATTCTAGTATCAAATGCTAAGGCTAAAAGAATAAAATATAATTTGCTAGAAAGTCAAACCATATTTAAATTAAAGTAGCACAATAAACATTTTACAATAATAGAATCCACTAATGATGGTTACAAGAACAAAGATTACATTTAAACCGAGAATCAAAAGGAGTAAAGAGTGAAACCCTAGAAATTTCAGGACAATCCTTACGCTCTTTCCTATTGCCCACTTGAATTGCACCTAGAACGAACCTGCAAGGGACACTGCCCATTGAATAAGCAGGGGCCGGTGAATGGAACCCTTCAGTACTATGGTACTGAATAACCCTTTAAGCCACACTAAAAAGCAAGCCTGCAATTCAACACATGATACAGAACTATATGCACATATAATAAGAAATGCATACACAACATCCACATACTTAGCAAGTCCATCACACATTAATAGGTCATAACATAAAATCAATACTTTTAGCCCTTAAGCCATTAATCAGTCACTATTTAATCATCTCTCAAATTATATTCATGTGAATATGGGAACCCCACTATTATAGCCGGTGGATTGGAAACATACAGGGCAAAACACGCTTGACCACTATTATTCGTCGGTGGATCGATCTCCAGGGTAGAAGGCTCCTGGCCACTATTATCGCCGATGGATCGGTCTAGCCCCAACTCACATGGTGTTCCACTATAAGTGATTAGTATTTTCCATGATTTATTCACATCCAAGATTGGTTTATTGAGCTTGGGACCCCCACTATTATAGCTAGTGGACTGAAATACATATATACATCTTCTAGGGCAAAACGCTCCCGGGCCACCATTATCACCGGTGGACCGATACTCACAAACATCTTCTACGGTAACACCCTCTTGGGCCACTATTATATCCGGTGGACTGGTACTCATAATATAATTCATCTAGGCCCGACTCATTAATCTTTCATTTTCATTATTACTATTTTCCTTTTTAATTATCACAACAGATCCATTTATTTACCTTGAAGGGGAGATCAAGATCCCAGAGACAAAGGTACACTGATAGTACCGGTGCATACAAGCTACTCATTACCCTTCAACCATCAACCCAAGGACGCAAAGATACCCTGGTTGTACTAGTGCATACAAGCTATACAGTACCTTACCAAAAAGGACACCTAATCCATAAGTATGCTTACCCCCTAAAAAGGTTTGTAGAGCTAGATAGAGTAAGATGTAGAGACTGGCTAGGGAACTAAGGCACACCAACAAATACTAGAATAATCATGGGCTAAACCACGTCTTTAGGGTAGAGACCCCTAAAGAGCCACCATTCCCGATCTCGAGGTCTTCCACTTTAATTATTAGTGTCTTAATTAAGGTGATCACGAAAGCACAACAACCACATACTTATTCACTTTCAATTGTTTCTAATATCATTAAGTAATCCTTATTCATACAATTATCCAAGATAACCTAAAGGAATAACTAAGGCCATCATTATCTCATCCAATTCCAATTTAGGATTCATTCTCATGATACTTACTGATTGTCAAATACCCTTATCTTGTTATTCAATGTTACTTTAGTCTTATTGTGAAACTCCGTTAACCCATGGATATATTAGATATGAGTTATTGATTTACCCCTTTCATCTGTACAAAATTACTGAGTTATCCCTTGCTTGTATAAGTATTAAGGCATCCATTCTTTACTTGTCAATTTACCATATTACCCTCCATGTTGCATAATTACCAAATTTCCCCTTGCGTGGGTTAGGTTACCAAGGTATCTTCCACACTTATTAGATCACCAATCACCCTTCATATTTGTTACACTTGTTAGATTTTCCATTTGGTTGGTTAGATTACCAAATTGCCCTTCTTCTTTATTATAATTACCAGAGTGCCCTTCTCCATTATTATAATTACCAAATTACCCTTCTCCATTATTATAATTACCAAATGCCCTTCTTTACACCAAATTATCATTTTTCCCTTCTACTTTATTATATTACCATTTTACCCTTCCTTTACACCAAATTACTATTTTTCCTACTACTTTATTAAATTACCAATTCACCCTCTCTACTTCATTAAATTACCATTTTACCCTTCCTTTACACCAAATCACCATTTCACCCCTTTACTTACAAAATTACCATATTACCCTTTTTACTTACAACATTACCATATTACCCCTTTACTTATAAAATTACCATAATACCCTTTCTATAATATTTAATCCACCAAAAATACTTTCTCACATCCAAAATTTACCAAGTTATCACCTCTCCATGTAAAATTACTAAAATGCCCTTCTTACTTGTTCATTTACTACTTTCCCTCCTTTACTCTTATAATTTACCATTTTGCCCTTATTACACCACTTTTATTAAAATACCCTCATACATAATATATTAATATTAATGCTCCAAAATCATCATCCTAACTCTACCAACTATTATTATTTATCATAATGCTCATTAGCACTCACACTTATTTAGGCCACACTCTTACATAAGAAATATTACTAAAAAGCCCCTAAGGCTCATAATAACAATATTTATACATCAATGGCCACAATAACGCAACATATCATAGATAAGCACTTAATATTTTTATTAACAACAAAACTCCTTCCTTAAGCATTATTTTTACACGTGACACATAATCTAGTTTGCTCTCCTTTTTATCAATCAATACAAGCAACTAATACATTATAATCAACAGCATATCTCATGCATATAAACATATTAAAAACCCTAATATACTAGCATACATTTATCCATATGTTTAAATAAGGTTTAATGATGAACTTATTTCTCGCAAAAATTGAACCTTATTAGTACCCTGGTTAAAGATTCAAGCTTTGATTAGCAAAATCAATACCTAAAAATAATACCCATAATTATCATATTAAAGTATAAAATCCAAGGATTGAATTTTATAAAAGCTCAATTAATGACAAACTTAACTTAACCATTAATATACCTTAAGTTATTAGCCAAACAAACCAAGGGGAAGGTAGCAAACTCATACTACTCATGCAGCATGAGCTGCATGTAAAGTAGCAAGGAAGGAGGGGGTCGAAGAGGGTGGAAGAAAAGGAGGGGTGTTGTTTTTGGATAAGGGTTTTGGGGCTAGGAAGAGGGCAAGTGGGGGAGAGTTAGTGCAAGGGATGGGTGCAGGGGTGGAGTGGGGGTGTAGGTGGTGGTCAGGCATAGGTGATCGACAGTAGCAGGGCTGCAAAGGGGGTTGTAGGAGGAGGAGAAGGAAGGAAAAGGGAGGAGAAAAAATAGAGGCTACAAGGGTGAGTTTAGGCCAAAGGAGGTAAGCGGGTGGTAGGGGAGGTTGCAAGGAGTGAGTTGGTGGCTTAGGGGTGGCGAAAGAGGCGGACAAAGGAGGAGTAGGGTGGCTGTCAAGAAGGTAGAAAAAGAAGAGGAGAGGAAGAAGGGGCTGCAGGGGCTTGGGGATGGCTTGGTGGTGCAAGGTGGTAGTAGGAGGTGGTAGGAGGTAGTGTAGGCGGTTGGTAGGGTGGCGGAGCAAAACATGGGAAGAGGATGAAAGGAGAAGAAATGGGAGAAGAAGAGGTCGGGTGATGGAGAAAGAAAGGTCGAATGGGGCAGAAATGAGGTTGGTGAGGAGAAGAAAAGGGAGAGGGAGAAGAGGGGAGTAGGTGCAGCCGGTCGGGTAGGGTGTAGGAGGGGCAGGCAGATGTCAGGGTGCAAGGAGAGGAAAGTAAAAGAAGAGGAAGGGGAGGCATGCGAGGTTGGGGTGCAGGGTGTGTTTGGTCCAAAAATGAGAAGAAAATGACCAGAGAGAGAGAGAGAGAGAGAGGGCAGAGTTGTAGGGAGGCTGGTGGTGGTAGGCGGCGGTGCAGGAGGAGTAGGCATAATGGGGTGGTCGGGGATGGAGGAAGAAGAAGAGAAGAAGAAGAAGAAGAAGAAGAAGAAGAAGAAGAAGAAGAAGAAGAAGAAGAAGAAGAAGAAGAAGAAGAAGAAGAAGAAGAAGAAGAAGAAGAAGAAGAAGAAGAAGAAGAAGAAGAAGAAGAAGAAAAGAAGTTGGTCGACCAGGTAGGGAGAAAAGAAGAACTGGCCGGCCCGGACATGAGGGAGAGAGGAGGGAAGAAAGGGAGAACTAGGCTGGACCAGTCGGGGGCAAAAAAGGAAGAGAAGAAAAGAAAGGAGAGGAGCGGGTTGGGTTGCCGCACAGGAGAAGGAGAAGGAAAGGGAAGTAGGCTGATGGCCCAGTGCGCAGTGGAGAGGCCACAGGCTTGGCGGCCCGAAGGAGAAGAAAAAGGAAAAAGAAGGAATAGAGAAAAAGGACAAAAGGGAGAAAGAAAAGGAAAAAGGGAAAAAGAAAAAGGAAAGTGGGAAGAAAATAGATAAAATAATTTATGGAATAATAGAATGTAATATTTTTGATAGATAAATAAATTTAATAATTTGATATAATTTAATATATTGGTTTAAAAGGGATAATTTTAGTAAAATATTGGTTTGAAAAATTATTTAAATAAAATGAGTATGATAAAATAACAAATTATTTATTTTAATTTATTAAATATTCATATCCAATTTTATATACTCAAAAATCCATAAAATAATTAAATTAAGTAAATTTAAAAGCTATTTATTAAATTATAGGTTTTTAAAATTTTGGGGTATTACATAGTGTAACACAACCAAAATTCACTACTGAAAAATTTCGTTTTATTAAAAGATAATTGCGGAAGCAGATAAATAAAACGTGAACTTTGGGAGTATTACCGCCACACTTAGTACCAGACCGATTCACTCATACCGTTCCAGTACCAAGTGCTAAGGCTAAGAAAATGAAATACAGCTTGAAAGAAATTCAACACACACAAATTAGTGTAGCGCATCAAATCGTTCACAAGAATAAAATCCACCAACGGTGGTTACTTTAACAACGTTAATATTTAAAACCAAGAATTTAAATGAGAAAGAGAAAAAGCTAACGGTACCGAAAAATTCCTTACTCTCCTTCCCGTAACCCACTTGAGTAGCACCTGAAAATACCTGCAAGGGCACTGCCCATTAAATAGGCAGGGGCCCCATAAAGAGAATCCCTTCAGTACTACGGTACTGAGTAACCCTTTAATACCACACTTAAAGACAGGCCCGCATACGGCACATAATGCAAGTCACGCACATAAATAATGAGAGGTGCATACATAACAATAACATGTAACACAAGTTATAATTCACGATCGATACTTTGGGCCTTAAGCCATTATTCCGTCATTAATCCATCAATATCATATTTTATATCCATGTGAGTACGAGAACCCCACTATTATAGCCGGTGGACCGGAAGTCAACACACAGGGCAAAACGCCTCTGACCACTATTATTGCCGGTGGACCGGAAGATAAACACACAGGGCAGAACGCACCTGACCACTATTATTGCCGGTGGACCAGAAGATAAACACACAGGGCAGAACGCACCTGACCACTATTATTTACCGGTGGACCGGTCTGGCCCCGACTCACATGGTATTCCACTATAAGTGATTAGTATTTTTCCATAACCTTATTCACATACATAACTGATTTTATTGAGCACGGGACCCCCACTATTATTGTCGGTGGACCGGAATACATATAAAATCATCCAGGGCACAACGCTCCTGGCCACTATTATAACCGGTGGACCGGTACTCATAATCACACACCAGGGCAACACGCTCCTGGACCACTATTATAACCGGTGGACCGGTACGCAATATCACATACCAGGGCAACACGCTCCTGGACCACTATTATATCCGGTGGACCGGTACTCAATATCACATACCAGGGCAACACGCTCCTGGACCACTATTATAACCGGTGGACCGGTACTCAATATCATAATCATCTAGGCCCGGCTCATTAATATTCCACTTTTAATAATAGTATCTTTCCTTTCTTTAATCAGCACATCAATCATATTTATTTGCCTCGAATGGGAGATCGATAACCCGGGACACAAAGGTACACCGGTCGTACCGGTGTATATCAGCTACTCAGTACCCTTCAACCATGAACCCAAGGACGCAAAGGTACCCTGGTCGTACTGGTGCATAAAGCTAACTCAGTACCCTACCGACAAGGACACCTAATCCATAAGTATGCATACCCCCTAACTAGGTCCGTAGAGCTAGGAAGAGTAAGATATAGGGCCTGGCTGGGGCACAAAGGCACACCAGCAAATACCAGAATAATCGTGGACTAAACCACGTCCTTAGGGTAGCGACCCCTAAGGAGTCACCATTCCTGATCTCGAGGTATTTCACTTTAAGTAATAGTGTCTTAATTAAGGTGATCACATAAAGCACGATAATCCGATACTTATTCACTTTCAATCGTTTTGATATCATTAATCGTTTCTTATTCAGAGGATTATCCAGGATGTCACAGAGAAACCATCAAGGCCGTACTAATCATTAGATACTCTTACTTGGCTAATCAACATTATTTAATCATATTAATGTTCCACAATCTCAAGGACGTGTTAGGTATAAACTACTCATTTGCCCTTTACTTATATAATTGTTAAGTATCCATTCCTTACTTGATAAATTACCACATTACCCTTAAGGTTGCATAATTACCAAATTACCCTTTGTCCAATTTAGATTACCAAATTATCTCATAAACTTTTTAGATCATCATTCACCCCTCATAATTACTATACTTATCATATTTCCCTTTTGGTTGGTTATATTACCAAATCGCCCTTCTCCTTTGTTACAATTACTAAATTGCCCTTGAGTTGGATAAATTACTAAATTACCCTCCTTCATTATCATGATTACTATTTTGCCCCTTTAGTTGGTTAAACAATTATCACTTTACCCTTTTATCGGCTAAATTACCAAATTGCCCTTTAGTTGAACAAATTACCAAATTGCCCTTCTCCTTTATCATAATTACCATTTTACCCCTCTCAATTATTTTAATTGCCATTTACCCTTTTTAATCATTATAAATTCCAAAGTAACCTTCCTCATAATTAATTTACCCCTCTTCATAATTACAGTTACCAATTTTACCCTTCTCCATATTTAAAATTACCATAATGCCCTTTAATTGGTTAATTTACCAAATTACCCTTCTATAGCATCATACTTATCCAATTGCCCTTCTACAGTCATAATTTTAATTTCTAAATTATCTTTTGTCATTATCATAATTACCACGTTACCCCTTACTCCCAAGTTTACCATAATATCCTTTCATTTACAAATTACCATTTTACCCCTTACATCCAATTTTACCATAATATCCTTTTATTTATGAAAATTACCACCTTACATCTTTTACTTTACAAATCACTATTTTACCCTTTCACATCCAAGATTACCATCTTTATCTTTCCTTACATAATTACCATTTTTTCCTTCTTTTCCAAATTACCATATTACCCCTTTACTTATAAATTTCCACTTCGCCATTCACTTATAAAATTTACCATATTACCCTTTGCTTATGAAATTACGATTTTGCCCATTTACCTCCAAAATTACCATAGTGCCCTCCTTCATCCAAAATTACTATTTTACCCCTACTTCCAAAATTGCCATTTTACCCTTCTTTCTCACAACTTACAATTTTATCCTTTACTTGTAAATTATCATTTAACCATTTAATCATAAAATTTCCATATTATTCTTTTATCTCAAAAATTACCGAAATACCCTTTTCACTTATAAAATTTCCACTCAACCCCTTTATTCACCATTTTTATGAATTTGCTAACACTACATAAAATAATGATATTAATACTTCATTTTTATCATCTAAGTCCACCAACTTGTCATTTTTCAACATAATACTCATTAGCAACTACACACATTGATTTATATACCTCATAAGCATAACTACTAAAATACCCTTAAACAATAACATCATTCATGCATTAACCACATGGTACATCATAAACAAGTATTTAACATCTCTATCCATATTCCAACTCCTTCTTTATTTAACATACCTACATATGGCACAAAAGTTATCATGCTTTTTCTTTTTAACAAACAATATAAGAAACCATAAACATATCATGCTAAGCATAAAAAACATGCATAAAATCATACTAAACCCTAAATGTGCTAGCATGCGTTTTTCCATATATTTAAGGGAGGATTAACGGTTACCTTAATCCCGCAAAATATCAAATCTTACCAAGCATAATTAGCAACTCAACACCTAAAAATAATATCCATCATATTTATGTTAGAAATAAGAATCCAAGTATAAAACTTTATAAATTTTAATTAATAAAACACTTAACATAAAATACCATTATACCTTAAAAATTATCCAAGAAATTTTCAAAATAAATGGGAGAGCTCACGCTGCATGAGCAGCGTGAGTTTCATGCAAAAAATGAGGGGTGGAAGGGTTCGAAGGGGGGTAAAGGAAGCAAAATCTACTATTTTCGGGTTAGGGTATTTAGGCTAGAAAAGGAGGTGGTTAGGGGAGGTTCTAAGGCAAGCGAATGGTGCAGAAGTGAAGAGGGGGTGTAGGTGGAGGCTAAGGGTGGTTTCACGGCGACGTAGGGCGACGGAGACGGCGGCAGCGAGGCGGCGAAGTTGGCTGCCAAGCAGGGTCGAGGGTGAGGAAGGAAGGAAAAAGAGAAGGAAAACGGCGATGGAGGGGAAAAATTTTGGGGGTAATAAAGGGCGGCGAAGTTGGGCAAGCAGGGTCGAGGGCGAGGGGCTGAGAAGGAAGGAAAAGGAGAGGGAAAAATGGAGGGGTTAAATGTTTTTGGCTAATGCATGGCGGTTGTAGAGAGGGTTGCAGGGTCTTGAATGGTGGCTTGGGATCGGCGGCGTTACAGGTGGGCTATCGAGAAGGGTGAAAAACGGGAGAAAAGGGAGAGGGGAGGAAGAGGGAGTTGCGGGGTGGCTCGGGTGGTGTTGGGGCGGTGCAGGGAGGTAGCATACGGTGGCAGAAGGCGGCTCTGGGAGTCCAGTTCGGCGGTGTACGCGGCGGAGGGTGGCGGTGGAGCAAAAACAGGGGAAAACGGGAGAGGAAGAAAATGAGAGAGAAGGGAGGATCGGGGAGTAAAGGCTCGAGAGGATGGGTAGAAAATGGGTTGAAGAGGAGAAGAAAAAGAAGAGGGAGAAGAGAGGGGGCAGGGGCTGATCGGCGGCAGCGTCTAGGGTGGCAGGGTGTCGTAGGGTGGCAGGGAGGGGAGACGAAGAGGGGAAAAAAAATAGAGTTGTGGGATGGTTTGCAGGGCTGGATGGGTTCGAAAATAGGAAGAAAATGACGGGAGAGAAGGAGGGCAGGTGGTGGCAGCGATGGGTGCAGGCGGTGGCAGAAGGCGTCTCGGTGGTCGGGCATGGCAGGCGGTTATGGCGATGGCGACAAGTCGAGGAGCTGCTGGGTCGAGAGTCATGACGTTGGGAGAAGAAGAAATAAGGGAGCAGGCCGGTCGGGGAAGGGAGAAAAGAAAAGGGGTTGGCCGGCCGGTCTGGGGGAGGAAGGAGGGATGGGTCGGCCGTGCGGGGCTGGGGCAAGGGGAGGAATGGGCCGCTGGCCCAGGCGCAAGGAGGGCACAAACCTGGCAGCCCGAGCCAGGGAAAGGAAAAAGAAAAAGAAAGGAAGGGGGAAAAGGAGAAAAGGAGAAGGAAAAAGAAAAAGAAAAAGAAGGAAAAATAGAAAATAGGAAAAATAATTTAATTTAATTCAGAAAATAATAAAATATAATATTTTGATAAATTATTTAATTTAATAATTTAATTCAATATAATTAAATATATTGGCTCAAAAAGGATGATATTAGTAAAATATTAGTTTGAAAAATTATTTAAATAAAAACAATATGATAAAATAACAAAATATTTATTTTTAATTTATTATAAAATCCTATCCGCATTTACATACTCAAAAATCCATAAGATAATTACACTAAGTAATTTTAAAAGCTAATTTATTTCAAATAATAGTTATTTATTAAAATATAGGTTTTCGAAATTTTTGGGGTATTACACATAGGGTGTAGAAACTTTATGTGTCACCCTATAGCTGTGTAGCAAGACTTCAATCGTCTTGTTGCAAAAGTGTGATCCTCCATCATTAATGATCACTCTAGGCATACCAAACCTAGAGAATATGTGAGATTGGAGGAAACCTGCAACTATATGAGAATTGTTAGTACGAGTGGCAATCGCTTCCACTCATTTTGATACATAATCTACCGCAATAAGAATCCTTCGAAAATGGAAAAGGGCCCATAAAATCAATGCCCCATACATCAAAAATTTCTACGACTATAATAGAGGCTAAGGGCATTTGATCACATCTTATGCAGTAAGTATTGGCATCGCTGAATAGTGTAGGCCAATAAAAACCCACTTTAAAAATCTTGAAAGTGGTCTTTTTAGCACCAAAATGTCCTCCCCAATGCAATGTATGACAATATGCTAGAATATTCTCAAATTCTGAGTCGGGGACACACCTCCTAATTATACCATCAATATCAAATTTCCACAAATATGGGTCATCCCAAATATATTATAATGCTTCTTTTCTAACTTTAGTTATCATAGATCGTGGCATGTCAGTGGGTAGCTTGTGCGTCACAAGATAGTTTACTATATTAGCAAACCATGGTGTACTTACCTATATCCTGAAGCCCTGCTCATCCAGGAAATTCTCAATCAAGGGTATTGGTACACCATCTTGAATAATGTGGCTCAAATGACCGGGCACTATATTCTCACTCCATTTCTTGCCCTTTATCTCTATGTCAAACTCTTATATCAAGAGAACCTATGATATTAATCGATTTTTATCTTCCTTTTTAGATAATAAATACTTCAACGCTCCATGATCTATAAAAATGATAACTTTAGTTTGAAGTAAATATGATATAAATTTGTCAAGAGAAAATACTACGGCTAATAGTTATTTCTCAGTAGTGGAGTAATTTAATTGAGCATCATTAAGGGTTCTAGAAGTGTAGTAAATGACGTAAGGCTTGTTATCCTTTCGTTGCCCCAAGATTACACCAATCGCATAGTCAGAGGCATGACACATTATCTCAAACGGTAGGACCCAATCTGGAGGTAGCATGATCAAAGCTATTGTTAGGAGCTTTTTAAGCCCATTGAAAGCTTTTTGACACTCCTTGTTCCAATTGAAAGGCAAATCCTTCTGCAAAAGGTGTGTCAATGGTCGTGCAATGCTAGAGAAGTCCTCAATAAATCGTCTGTAGAACCCTTCATGTCCAAGAAAAGAGCGCACCTCTCTCATGCAAGTGGGAGAGAGTAAATAATGCACAACATCTATCTTAGCTTTATCAACTTCTAAACCCCTAGATGAGATAACGTGATAGAATGTGATTCCTTGTGTCACCATGAAATGACACTTTTCCCAATTAAGTACAAGGTTAGTTTCTTCACATCATTTCAAGATTAAAGTCAAATTATCAGACAAGAATCAAAAGTATCACTAAAGACACTAAAATCATCCATAAAAACCTCAATACTAACCCATGCATATTTTCTATAAATCAAAGAAAATACTAACCCATGCATATTTGGAATTTAGCAAGGGCGTTGCTTAGGTCAAAAGCATGTGTCGATAAGCATATGGGCCAAATGAACATGTGAAGGCCCTCTTCTATTGATCCTCCTCTATTATGTGAATTTGGTTGTAACCGGAATACCCATCAAGGAAGCATTAATATGAATGACTAGCCAATCTCTCCAGCATCTGATTAATAAATGGTAGTGGAAAGTGATATTTTCTTGTTGTGGCATTCAACTTCCTATAATCAATGCATACTCGATGCCCAATTATTGTCCTTTGTGGAACCAACTCTTTCTACTCATTTTTTACTACTGTGACCCACGACTTCTTAGGTACCACCTAAATAGGTGCCACCCATTTAGAGTATGAAATCAGGTAGATGAATCCACAATCTAAGAGCTTGATGATTTCCTTTTTTACTACTTCCATCAAAGGAGGGTTAAATATGCGTTGAGGTTCCCGAGTTAGCTTGGCTAATTATTCAAGAAGTATGCAAAGAACACACATTGTAGGGCTTATCCCTTTTATGTCTACTAATATCCATCTAATGGCTATTTTGTGAGCTTTAAGGACTTCCAACAACTTACTTTCTTGCTCCTCACTCAACTTTGAAGATATGATTACTGGAATGGTCTCTCTATCTCCTAAGTATACATACTTCAAATGGCCCGGCAATGGCTTGGGATCTAATGTAGGAGCCTGAATCACATAAGGTATCAGCTTATTACTAGCTGAAGGAATTGAAAGAGGAGGGTATCCATATTGATATTGAGGGTTTGCCTCCATGTATGCTATAATCTACACAAGATGTGGGGAAAGTATCGCCTCTATCTCTTCCAAAGAAGTATCTTCCCCTTTCTCATCCAATCATAAGCTTTTCATAAAAGTGATTACCAATGGGTCTTCCTTGTCCTCCTCAAGGACATTTTGTGCTAAAAGATCAATGATGTCAATGGTATAATAAGAATGGTCATCCATGGGGTACCTTATGGATTCAAAGATGTTAAAGTTTATGACTTCTCCATCAAACTCCATAGTAAGAGAACCTATATGAACGTCTATCTTTGTGCGAGTGGTCCTCATGAAAGGCCTTCCCAAGAGCAACGACATTAGGCTTGGGCTACTCTCCTCCATATCCAACACGTAGAAATCCGCCAAAATATAAGTGTACCAACCTGCACACGAACATCTTCTACAAGCCCCTTGGGGAATACATTAGAGCGATCAACAAGTTGAATAATAGCATTATCCTTCTTAAGCTCTCCTATACCTAATGAAGCATAAATGGAATATGGAATAATATTAATAGATGCACCAAAGTCTAGCATGGCATTTTCAAATCTATTGTTGCTAACCACACATGGGACATTAAAGCTCCCAGGGTCCTTGCACTTTAGAGGTAATTTCCTTTGTATTACTGTGGATAATTGCTCACTCATTCTAATCACTTCCTTCTCCCAAAATCTCTTCATTGTGGTGCATAACTCCTTTAAAAATTTAGCATATTTAGGCTCTTGGTTAATAGCTTATAAGAGTGGAATGTTAACCTATACCTTCTTGAACTTATCCAAAATAACTTGATCACTCTCGCCCTTCTTTGATTTAGATAACCTATTAGGAAAAGGAGCAGCATAAATAGGGTTAGTAACAATGTTATTTGGAATGATAGAGGATTTAACATTTAGAGAACTCTCATATTACAGTTCAATAGTGGGTCAATCAATCGTTTGTTAGTTCCCACTTTTATTCTCTTACTTCTTTATGCTCTCCCCCTATTTTATAGCGGGGTCCTCTTCCAATTGCTCCAAATTCTCCTTAGCTTTGGTTGAATTATTCTCGCATAATTTACCACTCATTGTTACAACTGCATTAGTTGATTCCAAATTTCCCTTTAGATTGGGTATGGTGCTACTAGGTAATTTTTCCGAATCATGTAATTGATTTAACTTAGTGACCACTTCTCCCATCTACCTTTCAATATTCAACACTCTCTTTTTCCATGTTGAGTTGACTTTGTATCAGCTAACAAAAATTAGGATGGTTATGTATACCTAAATATTTATCGGTGGTTGGAGATTGAGGTTGAGAAGATCATCCTTGTGGCTTTTGATTTAAAAAAAACGGTGCCACTTGGTTGAAACCCAGAGGATTAAGAACAATACTATTATATTTCTAACAAAAATTAGGATGGTTATGTATACCTAAATGATAAGTAATTGAAAATCTAATGGAATTCGCTTGTGCATGGTCCTCTCCTCTAATCATCTATGGCCATTTCTCACTTAGATGTCCTATTACTGAACACACTCCACATATGGTAACAACTCCGGTAGCTATTGCAATCTGTAAAACAAGAGTAGTGAGTTGGTTAAGTCTATCATCAAATTAATTTACACTTACCTCACTTAATCTTACACAGGTAGAAAGACCATTGTATTATTGCATAGTCGAGGCTCGATTCTTCAATAGGGCTAGAGCTAAAATGGGATCTTTATCCATAAAAGAACCACCACTTGCTACATCCAACATATTACTTTCGAGCGGAGTGAGACCCTCATAGAAGTACTGCAAAAAATTCTCTTCCCTCATCTCGTGTTGTGGGCACTGTGATAGCAAGGCCTTACACCTATTGTAGTATGCATGGAATATTTTTTTAGGCTCTTGTTGGATCCCGGTGATCCTCTTTCTGAGTATCGTAACATGTGACACTGGAAAATATTTGTCTAAGAAAGCACTAGCCAAGTTGCCCTGTGAGTAAATGTGCCATGTTGGTAGTTCATAAAGCTAGTCTTTCATGCCATCCATCAAAGCAAATGGAAATGTCTTGAGCTTCAGGAGTTGAAAGTCTGCCTCTTTAGGGCACATAGAGACACATATAAATTGGAATTCCCTTAGGAATTTATTTGGATCTTCACTTGGGAGCCCATGGAATGTTGGAAGACGATGAAGTACGCTGGATTTTAGCTCGAAGTTCTTTTCCTTCCCATCAGCTGGCTCAGGGTAGCATATGCACATAGGTATAGTTTAAGCTATGGTATAGGCTGCTAGCTCTCGTCAAATCCTATTAGATGCCATGTGAGTGAAGTATATGGGCTCTTTTGGCGATGATGTAAAACCAAAATGCTCGTCTTTGATTTTTGGTGATGAAGGTGAACTAAAAATTATTAACTTCTTAATTGCTCGAATAGTTATCTCTAACTCAAGATTCACTAGTATCAACTCTTCTTGTGGTTTCCCTCTCGTATACATTCACCGGTGGAAACCTAAAATAAGAGAAAAACTTTAACTAAGTAGACCGTACTAGATAAAAAGAAAACAAACTAAAGAAAAAAACACACACAAAATACTAAAATATTTGCTAGTAAAATGCAGGCAAATTTACCAATCCTCGACAACGGCGCTAAAAAGTGGTGGGGCCGTAGCCGGAACGCAATTTAAACCCACTTGTTAACAATTATAGTATTGGTAAATAAAGGCATCGCTCTATACCGAGGATTAAGAGGGCTCGCCTCTATTTAACTAGCTCAAGAAAAAATAGAAACCCTAAATCACACAAAATAAATAAAAAAGAAAAAAACTAATAGGGGTTATAAAATAGAAAATAATAAAATAATAAAAGTAATAAATAAAGTATAATAATAATAATAATGGATAGCCTTAAATATTATAAATATGCTAGGGAAATCAAAATCCACCACTAAATTAGGTTAAAATATAATAATAATTTCTAATTTATCATTTAATTATGAGAAAGAGATTGACCAAGTTATACACCAAAAGCAGGCCCATACACCTTATATTACATCCCTAAAATAATTAATACGACAAAGTGTCAATATTAATCCTATGAAATACTAGCAATATAGTAGCAACAAGCGGCTCTTATATTTAACTAGATTTAATGCATTAAGTATAATTGGAAGGGTATCAATCTAAGTAGCAAAACTAGTACACTAAGCATGTCTAGCTTTATTTTCCTTCTTTGACCCACACGTATCTAAACATTTTACTACTCTGATTAGAATCACAAAACTATTAAGTGAATTAGGGTATTGTTATATAGAAAACATAATTTTACTCTGTGGAAAATAATTTCCGAAAGTGACCTTGATATCGATAATTTTCGACGATCTCACTAGCATCGCATCGGTAAAATTTACCGAAAGCCAACCTTCCAATCAGCAGAAAATGTTGTTTGTCGCTCAATATCTACGGCAATTTCAGCCGAAACCCCCCACCCTTTCTTCCCTCCTCTTCGACAATTTCAGCCGAATAACGCTTACTTTTTTTCCTGTTAGATGTGGTTTTGTTTGGCAATTTCGGCCGAACACATTGCCTTTTTTTTCATTCTACACAAAAAAATTTGAAATAATTTTTATCTATAATTAAAAAATTCATAATCTAGATTTATAATATAAATATTTTTTACAAAAATTTATATTAACATATTTACAATTAAATAAAAATAAATAAATAAATAACTTTAATTAAAATTATAAATTTATGCATATTATAGCAAGACAAAAAATTATTAATAAAAAAATATTAACTACTTACCATATCGATAAATTACCAAAAGTAACATTCCGCATATCTTTGGTATTCTTGCCCGAACACAACATCAATCAGTAATAATTACCGACCCTCCCCCACCTCTTTGTTTCATCTCCATCATCAATAATGGCCTCCATCGTCAATAATTACCTCTATCAGCAATAATTGCCGAAATATCTCTTTTTTATAAATTATGAATAATGTAATAAAATTTCATAATATAATTTTTATTTATAATTGAAAAAAATGTCATGATCTAGATCTATATTATATATAAATTTTATGTTAAAAATTTAGAGTTTTTCAAAAGTAGCCTTTAAATGAAATTGTATCAATAAAATTTGCTACATTCCCATCGATTAAAAATATCGATGCTAAATCTTAAATATTTTAAATTATTTTTAAATAAAAATAATTTTAATCAATATCTATTATAATATATCTAAAATATATAAATTATATATACTAATGAATCTTTTTAAATCAGTAATTTATGATTTATTATCAAACACATAATTTTTTGTGAGAAGTAGCCATTATTTTAATATTTTAAGTCTTACTGAATTAAATTTATACAAAAATATATCAGAGGATACTGTGTAATATTATTATTTGAACAACAAAATTGTACTCGATAGAAAACATATGTATGGAGGTTAGGACAAAATTTATTTTCAATCGAGTAAAGATTTGTTTTCCAAATAACAAAAACTGTATGCTATCCTCTGATTCGAAAAGATTTGAAACAGTAAAATAATGCCTACTTCTAAAAAAAAATTCTTGACAATGAATCATATATTATTGATCAATGAGTTTCCTTGATGTTTCGGCATGTTTGGCCGATAGTAGTGGAGTCATGGTACATTACTTTATATAAAACAAGTTTGCATATGCTGGTGAGGATAGAAATTTTTTGTGGCTTCGGTAAGACTGATAGATGGGATATGGTCAGCTTCTGTATGTACAATAATTTTACTGTTGCGAATCTTTTTGAATTAAATTATTGCAGGATAGTATGTGGTTTTCGTAAAATTAGGGAACAGAAAAAAAAATTATCAGAAGCGTAGGCATGTGTATAATTATTGTAGTTTATATTTGATTCATATGTGTGTATAACTATTGTAATTTATGTTTGAATCCTTATATATAAATGAAAAACTTATCATTTATATTCTTCAACTCATTATTTCTAATCTACAGAGGAGGAATTGTTAGTTGAATGTTGAGATAAAAAATTGCAATATTTGTTAAACACTCAGAATGAATAATGAATTTGGAATCTCTTCATTGAAACTTCAATAGGATACGATGAGTTTCGAAGTCCGATAAACTACGAAGATGGGGTCAGAAACCCATCGTACTACGATGATAGATTTACAATACCGACAAGATATGGATACGCAGAAGATATACAAATGGATTCTCCCAATATTAATTATAACTTAGACGAAGAGGTAAAATATTTTTTTTAGTATTGTAAATTGTGGCGACAAAATTAGTTAGATGAAATTAATAGTTTTTTTTATTATATTATTATGGTAAACTCTTTTTTTCAGAATATGGAGAATACATATTTTACGACTCAAAATTATCAGAGATTTTTTGTAACGAATCAAATATTTTCGAATCGAGATAAACTTGTGACATGGGTTAAGAAAATGGCTAGAACTCATAAAATGATTTTGATTATCAAATGTTCTAGAAAAGGAAATGGTATAGAGGCGGGTAGAGTCTCCATAAGATGTGAACAAAGTGGAACATACATCCGTACTAGACCAACAAATACCAAAGGTGCACGTAATACATGTTCTACAAAAATGATTGTCCTTTTTTTATTATTGGTGTTGAAAATAATAACGGTGGATGGCAAGTGGTATTTAGGAACGAGACACACAATCACAAATTGTCTATTTATGACCAAGGACATGTTGTTCTTGGTAAGTTGACAAAAAATGAAGTTCAATTTGTTGATGAACTTATCACAGCTAACATAAAGCTATAGCAAATCATACCGCTTCTTCAAAAATAATTTTAAGGAAATATAAGTATGAGAAGGCATATTTATAATGCTCGACAGAAGCTTAGGTCCGAAGAAATGGATGGTCAAATAATGTTACAGCATGTTATGAGTATGTTGGTCGAGAATCATTATTTGCAGTGGCATCGAAGTGAGCCGCAATCAAACGTAATATGTGAACATCTGTTCGCACATCCCGTATCTGTTAATTTTTTACGTGCATTTCCTTTTGTTTTGCAAATAGATTGCACATATAAGACGAATAGATATGGAATGCCCTTACTTGAAGTTGTTGGACTAACACCAACACGATTGAATTTTAACGTTACATGTGCATATATGTCATATAAGAAGGAGAAAAATTATTTTTGGGTACTTGAGAGATTGAAGACCTTAATGGAACCATATATGCTTCCAACCACCATTATTATCGACCGAGAATTTGCTCTTATTTTAGCTATGGAACAAAATTTTCTACTTCAAAATATTTATTATGTAGGTTTCATGTGAATAAGAATGTGGAGGAAAGGTGTAAGAAACTCTATGGCTGTTCATCGTTCACACGTGGTTTTATGTCACGATGGAAAATTTTGATAGATGCCACAGATGAACATAGGAGGAACGACTATTGTCATTGGAGGAATATTACATAAGCATGCCGAGTCTAATTTCGTATCTAAAGACGAATTGGCTACAACCATACAAATATAAAATCATTGCTGCATTCTTTGGTGACGTATTTCATATCCATCTGCTTACAACGAATAGGTATGATTTATATTTTATCGCTTAGTATAGCTGATTTAGCTTCTTTTGTGTCGATAAAGTCAAATATTGATTTTTTTTTATGAAGAGGGTTGAAGGTGCTCATGGATCCTTGAAGAGATTTCTAGAGACATCATGGGACAGCTTTAATACAGTGTACAAACAAATATACGTGTTCCTGGAATTACAACATGATGAGATAAAAGCATCGCTGGAGAGTTCTCGGTTCAATACTCCTCATTTTGCTACAAGTGCCCTTTATGTCAATTTGAGGGGTCATGTTTCTTTATATGCAATGGAGTTGGTCAAAAACGAGTGTTAGAGACTTGATTATGTAGGTATGGATGATGATTTATGTGGATGTTACATGCGTCGTACGCACGGAATACCATGTACGCATGAGATTAAAATATACATTCATAACTACATGTCAATCCCCCTGTCGTTTATTCATCCGTTTTGGAAGAAAATCGACATAGATGGGCCGATTACTCCATCGAGACCCCAAGAACCATTAGAGGTTGCCTCTCATTTACTCCATATTTTCATGGAATCTGTTATGCGCCAACCACCGGAATTACAGAATCAGTTGGCTAGAGAGATATTTAATATTGCAGTTCCCCAGAGAACACATCTCCATGAGCCACCAGTACGGTAGCACAAGGGTTGCCCAAGGAACTCCATCAAAAGGGAACAATCTAGTTGGGAGTATACAGAACAACAATTTTTTAGTCATCCCAGATCAACTCAACGTCGAGGTTGGGGTCGTGGTCGAGGACAACAATCGGCATTTCTGTCATCAAGCCAATTTCAATTTCCATACGTGACTCAGATGAATCGACATATAGTTCCTTATATTAGTAGCTGGTATAATGTTTTAGGAGATGGGAATTGTGGTTTTAGAGCATTGGCTTCCATTATACTAGGAGATGAAGAACGGTGGGTTAAGATTCGTACCGACTTATATCATGAGATATTGGCAAGATGACATTTGTACGAGAATGTGTTCGTATATAACAGCGTTGATCAAGTTCTTAATACTATTGCCCACTGGGAAGGGCCAGCTCTGATGGCACACTAGATGGAAATGCCTGATATTGGTCATATCATAGCAACCCATTTACTGTATGTTGTTCGCATATTATTCATTGAATGCACGCATCTCATTCCTACCTTTAGTGGCTATGAATGGAATTCAAGGTCCTGAAAATGAAGTCACTATATTTTTCTTGCAAGACATGAGTCACTACATATCGGTGTGTACTAAGTTTTATGAAGATTTTTTCCATTTCAATATTATATGAATGGGTAACATAATATTTTTTTTATTTGACAGGTATATCTTTTAGAAAATTTTCCACTCCCACTAGTACATACAAATTTGAATAGATATCATGATCGGAGCATTTCAACATGGAATACCCAATATTCTTCAAGATTCTAACAATGGCGTGCATTGGTACATGATGACACACAAGACCCTCATCCTTTATCTTCGGACTCAACTTTAATGTAGAATTGTTGTAATTTTTTCTTTGTTTATTTGTGTTTACATCCTTTGAAACATGTACGTAATAAATTTAATAAATATATCCTAATTTCCAAATACGTAGTAGATGACAATCATGAGTTGAACCCACAAGGAATAGTATATGCAATAACATAGATTTCTATCACGAAGATCTAAACTATGGATATATAATAAAACACTTTACTCGTGTAAGACATGAATAAGGATAGGAAGATATTGATTGATCAATAAAACACTTTATTCGTGTTGGGAAATACGAAACCTCCGTGTTTTTCCTTGAATTCTCTGCCAAATGCTGAATTTTGAAAACTGAGATTTTGTGAGCTGACATAATAACATGGGTCATGATTATGAAACACAGGGGTATCGTATCTCTTTTTCCTTCATTATCTCTTGATGAAATTTGAACACAAATAGTCCAACCTAACATATAAATCTCATACATCAATGGTAAAATAAAAACGATGCCTGGCATTAGTTCTAACAAACATATTTTAATATCTTTATATAACAATACGGTAATACATCAAGTTTATTACAAATGGCCACGCCTAGGTGGAGTAACTCCTAAATCATGCATAATGGTTTTGATACATGTAACTAACTACTCATAATTAGGATCTGGCTCTCCCCTCCAATACAATCGACAGATAGTTTTACGTGCTTTGTTCAAACGTTTTTTGGCTGGTATTTGATGATCATTGTTTGCATGTTCTACCAAATATTCTTCCGTCATAGCCGATACATACCTATGAGTTCTGGGAACATACCAATCTATATAATCATCAGCCACATCCCATGAGTATTCAACCGATGGTCCAAAAACATCCAGGCCCAATATATGTTCATACCTCAAGAGCCATTGGTCAAGCATGTGTGCATAGTACACTTTGTACTTCTTGAGGAAGGACCTCTGTATGAGTTTCTAGTTGGCTTGATAGGCTCCTCGGGGATCACTTGTGTATAACTGAATTGTCGTGTCACTCTATTTGGCATATGTGGTTCAACTTTCTCCAAACAATGTAGACAACCATGATAGAATGCCATACAAAAATATCTATATGGATCAGCTACTCCGTAAGGATCCCAAATGACCTTTCACCAAAAAATTAAACTAAATATGGATATTACAAACATAATATAGTAATAATATAATGTTTTTAGCATACATTTGACACAGCATAACATCAATCTTTGCTCGAAAGTACTCGAGCGTCTCCAATTTATTATCAAATTTCTGTCCACAAGACCACCTCATACAATGAGGATGGTCTAGATCATACCTAGATCTTTCCACTCTAAACCTCAGAAAGTATTCATATATCCACGTCTGTTATAATATTTGATTGTTAGAATCATAACTAATATAGAGTATGTAATATATATATATATATATATATATATATATATATATATATTATAAAATTACCTGTAATAGAGTGATACATCCTGACATTTGAGCAGCATCGGCTCTAGAAGCCATACCAAGTTGTCGATATAAAAAAGCAAGTGTGGCTCACCCTATGCATAACCTTCAATCTGGCTAAAATCTTGAAGAAAAATGATATATTATGGATTAACTTTATCAACCGTCTTATCGACAAACAACGATAAGCCGATCAACCATAATATATACCCGATCGTTTTTTCCTCATCCCCTAACCAGTATGATTCACATACTTCTTGTAGCCATTTAAATGGAAGCCCGCCCTTTCGAGTGACTTCATTCACTTGCATTTCCTCCATCCTAAATAAGGCAACCATTACACCAATCAATTGCCCACACGTGTTCGCTGTCATGTCCAAATGTAATGGATGACCATAAACTCGTAGCCCTAATATACGATGTACATCTAAAAGAATGATTGTCATCTCCCCCATAGCATATGAAAGCTATTAGTGTCTGGTTGTCATCTCTCAATAAATGCTGAAATATGCGGCACGTTCACGTGCTCATATGTGCAGGATGGAAGGTGTGATAATCCTGTTCATCGTATCAGAGTGAACATCCTATCATTGACACTTCCTAGAAAACTTCTTAAAACCTCCTGCCTCGTTTGGATCTTGGAAAACCTTGATCCTGATAAATAAAAGAAACAAATGTAATGCATATATATGATTGATTACATATAAAATAATAATTAAGAAATAATGAATATAATAAACTTACCTTTCCTAACCATAAATCTAAAGCTGCGTGACCGCCAAAGCTTGGAATCAAATAAGGGATTATTGGACCTTTGGGACATGGTTAAAGCAAATACCATTCAACCTTCAATTGAATACTCTCTTCATCTTCACTAGCATCACCAGCATCCCTATCATCATCATCTTTATCCTCCTCCTCCTCCTTCTCCTCCGCATCATCATCATCACCACCACCACCACCACCATCATCATCATTACGCACAAAAGTCGATGACGATGCTCCACTAGTAATGCAGGGTAATGATGCTGGCAAATCTAATGATGATCTAGATCCACCAACAACAGTTGGGTAAACGGAGGATGATGTTACTCCCATGGCATGCTATGTCAGTGAGGTAAGAAAATCTATATATTCTGTAGATAATGGAAAACCTCCAGACTCGGAAACTCTAACCCCTGAACCTCCCACCCCCAAACTTCCAAACCCAGAACCTCCGTACCCCAAAACCTCCAACCCTACAACCTCCAACCCCCAAACCTTGAACCTCCTACCCCCAAACCTACGTACCCTCCAAACCCAAACCTCCGAACCTCGCAGTGCCAACATCAACCACAAATTATGGATGACTTGCATAGTCTGCAAATGATGGAAATTTAGGACCTTGTTGACTAGACCTTAGTTCTTCCGGAACTTCTGCATATTCTTACTGTTCTGGCACTTCTTTCGGTTATTGTTCTCCAGATTTCTTACCTCGTCATAATCCTTTGGTAATACTCCTTCTGAAATTCTCAAACGAGACATCGGCGCAGGTTGCTTAGTAGCAGTTTTGTTACGTCGTGAAGAAGTAGTAACATGACGACCATCAGTTCTGTCTACTACTTTATCTTGTCCGCGACTCATCTGAATTTCAATAATAAATGCCTAAATTTAATTAAAATTAGGTATATGAATTGAAGGTAATACGTTATCACATAAATAAAACATAATTACATACATGAAATTAATATAATTATTAAATATCAACCCATATTATGATAGCGAAAGAGATATGTATACCCAACCATATAACTAAAATATAATCTCTTAAATTAATCCTCTACTTTATTAATTAAATATATCAACAATATTTTTATTACTTACTAGTAGGAGTTTAGTATAATATAACAACTAAAGTATACTTAATTATGGTATGTCCCGATATATTTTTCCAATAATCTAACCAAATTTATCCAAATATATTTCATAAAAATTAGCAAAGTAAATAAATATAATACAAATATAAACATACTTAATCTATTATAAATAGATTTAGAAAAAATTAATCAAATCTAATCTATTATCCTATCAATATAATTAAAAGCATTCACCAATAACCCCATCACATAACAATATTTAACATATTTAACAAAAATATAAATAAATCTAATAAATATCAAATCATATATAAATTATACAATAACGTAATTAACAAAGTATTAACAAATCTAAAAACATAGTAAACAAATTTAATCAACTTAACCATAATTAAAAATAAAATTAATAAACCATAATTAATATATACAAATTACATACCCTAATAATAATCAAAAACTCTGCAATAGAGAGATAATTTACCGAACCTATATTTAATTAAATTATGAGAGCATCATTAATATAATTAATAAACCATAATTAATATATACAATTACACATCCAAAAAATAGCCAAAACCCTAGAATAGAATGATAATTTACCGAACCTATATTTAATTAAAATATTAGTGCATAATCAATATAATTAATATATATAATTATACATCCTAAAAATAACCAAAACAATAGAATAGAGAGATAATTTACCAAACCTATATTTAATTAGAATATTAGAGTATAATTAATATTATTAATAAACCATAATTAATATATATAATTTTACATCCTAAAAATAACCAAAACCCTAGAATAGAGAGATAATTTACTAAAACCTAGATTTAATTAAAATATTAGAGTATAATTAACAGAGTATAATAAATCTAAAAATATATTTAATAAATTTATTCAATTAACCATAATAAAAAAAATATAATTAAGATAAAATATAATTAACAAACTATCATTAATAAATATAATTATAATTAACATAAAACCCTAAATCAGCGAGAAGATTTGGCCCGAGCATCCATCGGCATGTTTGGCCGAAGCCCGCCAGTGGCATCGCCACAATTAGCCGAAGCGGGGCAGCGGCATCAGCACAATTAGCCGAAGCAGGGTGAAGACATTGGCACATGTTGCCGAATCACATGCAGATCCATCGTCATTTTTCGCCGATCTTACCCCCAAATCATCGGCGCCCTTTGCCGAAAGGTATACATTTCCATCGGCTTATTTGCCCGAAACATCATGACCAAACCACCGAAATCAGTTTTTTTCCTTTAGATCTATAATCTAATTATAAAATAAAATTTATACCTACACATTTATAAATTTAAAAAATCAAAACTCAGACACTTATACATTATAAATTAAAACTCATACTTATAGATTTAAAATTAAAACTCACCTTCAACCTATTGCTTGATTGTAAAAAAATTTACTTAAAAAAAATGTTGCCTACAGAAGGAAGGAGGAGAGAAGCAGAGATGAAAAAGTGAGAAGAGAAAATGAGATGGGAAAGTGAGTGAGAGGCGGTAAAGCTAATAAGTGGGTGAAGGGGTATATTTGTCCATTTATGTCATAATTGTTTTCCACACAGTAAACGACCGTTTTCTATATAACGCCTACGGTGAATTATTATCTAAAATAGCTACAATTTATACATATAAATTTCAGTATATTTATATGACCACCTAACAAGTAAATAATCCTACATATTTTCACTATAAGGAAACCAAAAAAAGGCATGCACCATATAAGTTATACTTGAATATATATATATATATATATATATATATATAATAGAGTCAAAGAATAATCTCATAAAATAAAGAAAAATAAAATTATATCTCAAACCCTAATCTAGGGTTTCAGCCTATTCTCTAACAATATAAATAATAGCCAATCATAATTATCAAATTAATTGCATAGAAGTATATATCCAAAATATAAATTAAAAATAGAGAAAGAAATAACCAAAATTAATATTGGATGAAAGATCAAAATTTATTCAAATGAAAAATTATTAAATTTCATCTATAATAAATTCTACCAGATAAATTTTCCTCTATTCTTCTTCTCCTTTGCCTTTATTTTTGTGGAATTATATTCCCTTAGGAATTTATTTGGATCTTCACTTGGGATCCCATGGAATGTTGGAAGACGATGAAGTACGCTGGATTTTAGCTCGAAGTTCTTTTCCTTCCCATCAGCTGGCTCAGGGTAGCATATGCACATAGGTATAGTTTAAGCTATGTTATAGGCTGCTAGCTCTCGTCAAATCCTATTAGATGCCATGTGAGTGAAGTATATGGGCTCTTTTGGCGATGATGTAAAACCAAAATGCTCATCTTTGATTTTTGGTGATGAAGGTGAACTAAAAATTATTAACTTCTTAATTGCTCGAATAGTTATCTCTAACTCAAGATTCACTAGTATCAACTCTTCTTGTGGTTTCCCTCTCGTATACATTCACCGGTGGAAACCTAAAATAAGAGAAAAACTTTAACTAAGTAGACCGTACTAGATAAAAAGAAAACAAACTAAAGAAAAAAACACACACAAAATACTAAAAAATTTGCTAGTAAAATGTAGGCAAATTTACCAATCCTCGACAACGGCGCTAAAAAGTGGTGGGGCCGTAGCCGGAACGCAATTTAAACCCACTTGTTAACAATTATAGTATTGGTAAATAAAGGCATCGCTCTATACCGAGGATTAAGAGGTCTCGCCTCTATTTAACTAGCTCAAGAAAAAATAGAAACCCTAAATCACACAAAATAAATAAAAAAGAAAAAAACTAATAGGGTTATAAAATAGAACATAACAAACTAACAAAAGTAATAAATAAAATTAAATTAAAATTAATGGATAACCTCAAATATGATAAATATACTAGGGGAATCAAAATCCACCACTAGATTAGGCTAAAATATAATGATAATAATTTCTAAGTCATCATTTAATCATGAGAAAGAAAACGACCAATTTGTACACCAAAATCAAGTCCACACCCCTTGTATAACTTCTCTAAAATAATTAATAGGACAAAGTGTCAATATTAATCCTATTGAATACTAGCAGTATAGTAGCAACAAGCGGCTCTTATATTTAACTATATTTAATACATTAAGTATAATTGGAAGGATGTTAATCTAACTACCCAAACTAGTACACTAAGCATTATATTTCTCTTATTTGATCCACACGTATCTAAATATTTTACTACTCTGGTTAGAATCACAAAACTATTAGGTGAATTGTTAGCTAACCTAGCTGGAATTTATACATACAAATTCTAGTATATTTATATGGCCACCTAACAAGTAAATAATCCTATATACTATCACTATGAGGAAAGAACAAAGTATGCACCATATAAATTATACTCGATAGAAAAATATTTATAAACAATAGCAATTAAAATAGAGTCAAAGAACAATCCCACGAAACAATGAAAAATAAAATCATATCTCAAACCCTAATCTAGGGTTTCAGTCTATTCCCCAACAATAAATAATCAACCAGTTATAATTATCAAAGTTATTACATAGAAATATATATCCAAAAATATAAATTTAAAATTGAGAAAGAAATAACCAGAATTAATTTTAGATGAAAGATCAAATTTTATTCAAATGAAAAATTATTAAATTTCATCTAAAATATACTCTATCGGATAAATTTTCCTCTATTCTTCTTCTCTCATGCCTTTATTTCCATGCAATTCTATTTTTTTCTTTTCTTTTTCTTTTTTTTCTTGTGGCACAGTCATGCGCTGCACCCTGATGACTGCTTCTGAGTTCTTGCAACACTCTCGAAGGCCTTGTTTTTGTGATTAAATGCTATTAACCTTGCATTTCTCTTTTTTTTGTTCTATTACTATCTTTTCCCTGCGTGTTGTCACGACCTACTCATTTTTTTCACATTTTTTTTCTATAAGGTTCTATAATATTCTAGAGTTGTGTAAACTCTAGTAGAATTATGTGGAAATGTACGGAACCTTGTGTAAATATCTAGAGACCTCATAGAATGGTGTGGAACTCTATAGAATTCCAAAGGCTAGAAGGATCATGAAGGTATCTAAAAGAGTGTCCTAAAATCTCTTATAATCTAGAAGGGTCTCCAGAATTATCTAAAGGCTGCGGAAGATCTAGAACCTTCCACCGAAGGGGGAAAAGGGAGGGGGACCTCCACTATAAATAGAGGAATACCCCATTTGCTCCCACCATCTCTAAGTTATAAGCTATCTCCTATCTCATCAATAAATTATTCTCTTCTTACATACAAACTCTCTCACGCTCTCTCTAAGTCTCCTAAAGATCTCCAAGTGTTCTTACTTGTCCGTAAAGGCTTGGTAATAGCCTTAGTGTGGGAAAGGCTGACATAGTGAGCACTAAAGGAGTTGTGCTTCTAAGTGCCGCACAGGAAAGACTTAGGTGAAAGAAGTCACCCCGTGACACATGACAAACAACGAGTTGGCAAAGAACCCAAGTGAGGCGATCGTCTCTATGGAGACCCAAGGTAGGGAATGTGAGAAGAAGAACAAAGGTGTTGCTAGAGATAAGTCAATATCCAAGGACCGACTCTCTTTACTTGAAGAAAGGGTTGTTCGGGTGGAGAGAAGGATGGATGAGTCGACAGAGAGACTCGATGTGTTGGATGAATATCTTGGTGAAGATATTCGTGGGGAATTCCTTATTGGCATTAACCGATTGTTGGAGAATTCCAGAGGGATATTAGCACCCTAAGGGAGGAGTTTGGCACCCTTAGAGTGGAGCATGTTGAGTAGAGGCGAGACCTCAACCAAGGACAAAATGGTGGTCATGTTGGAGGATCAAGGGTCCAAGGCCCCAAACCACCCAAGTATGGAGGTAAGCACGACGCTAAAGAACTTAATAATTTTATATGGATGATAGAAAGATATATGCATCGTGCTGGTATGGATGATGATTCTAACAAGATTGATATCGCTACACTCTACCTTGAGCACGATGTTATGTTATGATGGAGATGCTATAGTGATGATATTGAAAGGGGTGTGGTGGCTATCGATACATGGGAGGACTTCAAGAAAGATCTTAAAGCCTAATTCTATCCCATGAATGTGGAGGAGGCTGTAGTGAAGAAGCTAAGGAGCTTGAAGTAAACCGGTAATATCAAGGACTATGTCAAAGATTATAGCTATTTGATGCTTGAGATATCGGACATGTCAGAGAAGAACCGACTCCTCTACTTCATGGATGGGCTACAAACTTGGGTGAGGCAAGAGTTGAGGCATCGTAATGTCCAAGAACTTGCTTTGACCATAAGGGAGATAGAGTCCCTCATTGAGTTCAGGAAGGAGAAAAAGGATAAGCTAAAGAAGGGTGGGCCATACAAAGGTGGGGGAGAGAAATCTCACAAGGAAGCATACCCACCCAAATGGAAGGGAAAGCATGAAGGGGGCAAGGACCACCCTCAAGAAAAGAACGTGTTTCATCTTTCAAGGGGATCACATGTCCTTAAACTTTCCCAAGAGGAAGCAATTGAATTCCCTCATTAGTTCCCTTGGAGAAGAAGGGACCTCTGGTGAGAAGGAAATCAATATGGGATCAATGCACTTTATGAGCTCACTCAAGACCAAGGCTAAGGATGAGCCCAAAGTGATGGCTAAGGATACAAAGGTGCCAAAGGCCTCTAAAGGCTTGGTTTATGTTGAAGCCAAAGTAAATGGCGGAGACACAAAGGCATTGGTGGACACAGCAGCCACTCACTACTTTGTGGCTGAAAGGGAAGCCACAAGACTTGGGATTTGGTATTCTAAGGAGGTTAAATGGATGAAGGCAGTAAACTCAGCTTCAAGGCCGATCCTTGGTGTTGCTCAAGGTGTAACCATTCGATTGGTCGAATGGTAAGGCATGGTGGATTTAACGGTAGTACCCATGGATGACTTCAGGATAGTTCTTGGCATGGAGTTTGTTGATAAGGTACGCCCACTATCAATCCTAGATGCTAACACCATGCATATTTCTATGGGGCATGAGTCTTATGTTTTGCCCCTAGTACGAGAAAAGGTGGATTCCAAGATGCTTTTAGCTATACAAGTATCTAAGGGACTTAGGAAGGGTGAGGTCACACTCTTGACCACATTAAGGGAAGAATCCTCACCTGTTGGATCAGAGGCACCCATGGAGATTAAGGAAGTCCTTAAGGAGTTCGAGGACGTAATGCCACCGAAGCTTCCTAAGAAGTTCCCACCTCAAAGGGAGGTGGATCATGTGATTCAACTAGAACTAGGTGCCAAGCCTCCAGCCATGAGTCCTTATAGGATGGCCCCTCCGGAATTAGACGAGTTGAGAAAACAACTCAAGTAGCTATTGGATGCGGGATTCATCAGGCCATCTAAAGCCCCATTTGGTGCCCCAGTATTGTTTCATAGGAAGCACGATGGAAGCCTCTAAATGTGCATCTATTATAGGGCACTAAACAAGGTGACCATAAAGAACAAGTACTTGATTCTGTTGGTGTAGATCTGTTCAATAGACTTGAGAAAGCCCGATAGTCTTCCAAGTTGGACTTGAGATCAGGATATTGGCAAGTCCGCATAGCCAAGGGAGATGAGCCCAAGACTATGTGCGTAAAAAGTTATGGATATTACGAGTTATTCGTCATGTCATTTGGTTTAACAAATGCACCTACTACTTTTTACACTTTGATGAATAAGATCTTCCATCCCTTCTTGGATAAGTTCATAGTGGCGTACTTAGATAATATTGTGATATATAGTGAGACCTTGGGTGAACATGTTGAGCACCTAAGGAAGGTATTCCAAGTACTTAAGGAAAATGATCTCTTTGTGAAGGTGGAGAAGTGCTCATTCACCCAGGGGAAGGTGATGTTCTTGGGTCACAAGGTTGTGAAGTGAAAGATCTTGATGGATGGGGCTAAGGTGTATGCTATAGTGGAATAGGAGCCGCCTAAGGGAGTCTCAAAGTTAAGGTATTTCTTAGACCTTGTAAATTACTACAAGCGGTTCATTATATGATACTCGGCAAGTGACACACCCTTAACCAACTTGCTTAAGAAGAAGGTTACATGGGAATGGACGGAAGAATGTCAAAGGACCTTTGAAGATCTTAAGCAAGCTGTGATGGAAGAGCATGTCCTAGCTCTTCCAAACTATGCGGAGCCATTTAAGGTGCACATCGATACATCAAATTTTATTATAGGGGGTGTGTTGATGCAGGAGAACCATTCTATAGCCTATGAGAGCCAGAAGCTCAATGACACAGAAAGAAGATATCCGGTGCATAACAAAGAAATGAAGGCTATCATCCATTGCCTTCAGGTTTGGAGGCACTACTTGCTTGGGAGTCGGTTTGTGATCAAGACAGATAATGTTACCACTAGCTATTTCCAGAGGCAAAAGAAGTTAAACCCTAAGCAAACACGGTGGCAGGACTTCTTGGTGGGGTTCAACTATACCGTGGAGCATATCCATGGACTTCATTTCAGCACTCCCTACTTCAAAAGGATGTGGTTCCATCATGGTGGTGGTGGATCAATTTTCCAAGTATGGAACCTTCATCCCTGCCCCTCAATATTGCATAGCCAAGGAAGTTGGACGCTTATTATTCAAACATGTGGTGAAGTATTGGGGCATTCCTCAAATTATAATCAATAATCGAGACCCACAATTCACAAGGAAATTTTGGAGAGAGTTATTTAAGCTCATAGGCTCAAATCTCCACTTCTCCACAAGTTTTCACCCACAAACTGATGGGCAAATGGAATAGGTGAATCACTTGTTGGAGATCTACTTGAGGCACTTTATGAGTGCCAACTAGATAGAATGAGCAAAGATATTGGATGTGGCCCAATTCTCCTACAATCTCCAGTAGATTGAGGCAACTTAGAAGAGTCCATTCGAGTTAGTGATGGGCCAACAACCTACATCTCCGCAAGAGCTTGCCAAAGGATACATGAGACTTAGCCCTTCAGCCATCAGATATGCTAAAGGGTAGGATGAGCAACTAGACTTGGCCAAGGCAAACTTGTCCAAGCCAGCAAAGAGGATGAAGAAGTGGGCAGATGATAAGAGGAAGCCTAGGGCATTCTAGGTTGGAGACGAAGTAATGGTGAAGCTTCCAACCCAGCAACTCAAGGCCGACAGAAAGGTGCACAAGGGCTTGACATAGAGATACGAGGGGTCATACCCCACTGTGAAGAAGGTTGGAAAGAATTCATATAAGTTGGAGTTGCCCACAAAGTTAAAGGTTCACCCTATGTTCCATGTGAGTCTTCTAAAGCCTTATTATAGGGACAAAGATTATCTAAATTAGGGTGAATCCTCTCAAGCTCCATCCAAAAATGTAGTGTCCTATGAAAGAGAGGCTGCAGAGTTGATGGCCGATAGAGAAAAGTCGGCACAAGAAGTTCCCAAGCACATCAAGTACCTTGTACATTAGAAGGGATTACCAGATATTGAGGTGAGCTGGGAACAAGAAGAGGACCTGTGGCAATTTCATGACCAGATCGAGGCTTTCAAGACCACCAAGGACTTGACGAGGATGTCAAGGGCTTAGGTGGGGGAGGATGTCACGACCTGCTCATTTTTTTCACATTTTTTCTAGAAAGTTCTAGAATATTCTAGAGTTATGTAGACTCTAATAAAATTGTGTGGAAATGTATGGAACCTTGTGTAAATATCTAGAGACCTCCTAGAATGGTGTAGAACTCTCTAGAATTCCAAAGGCTAAAAGGATCATGAAGGGATCTAGAAGAGTCTCCTAAAATCTCTTATAATCTAACAAGATCTCTAGAATTATCTAAAGGTTGCAGAAGATCTAGAACCTTCCACCAAAGGGGGACCTCCACTATAAATAGAGGACCACCCCATTTACTCCCACCATCTCCAAGTTTTAATATCTCTCCTCTCTCACCAATAAAGTATTCTCTTCTTATACACAAACTCTCTCACTCTCTCTCTAAGTCTCCTAAAGATCACCAAGTATTCTTACTTGTTCGTAAAGGCTTGGTAATAGGCTTAGTGTGAGAAAGGCTGACTTAGTGAGCACTAAAGGAGTTGTGCTTCTAAGTGCTGCACGGGAAAGACTTAGGTGAAAGAAGTCACCCCGTGATAATGCTCTCTTAATTTCATACGGCAGCTTTTTCTACCTCCTTCTTTATTTCGTTCTAACGATTGTTCCCTTTGTTTCCTATGCTCCCTTTTTTGCACTTGACTTTTCCCTTTTTAATTTTCTACGACTGTCCTCCTCACAACTTCTCCTCCGCTGACTTTTCCTTTACTATTCTTCACCTAACATTTTCCACACATCAACCCTTTCTTTATTTCTTTTTCCTTTACTTTTTCGTCGCCCCCTCTTATGCAACATTTTTCATTTACTTTCATCTTTTTCATTTTAGGCCTTTGGGCCTTCGATCCTTGGGTCATTAGTCCAAAGGTCTAACTTCTTCTTTTTTTTCTTTTATACCTTCAAATAAAATTAATAAATAATATTATACTTTAAATTTATTTAATTTATGTCATTTTAGCTCAAATAATAACATTTATACAATTATTATCACTTAAGCATAAAATCATAATTATTCACATATATTACTTAAATAAAATAATAAAAACTAATGTTATAAGGGTATAAAATATGTCAAAATATGTACTTATCAATAAGGTTGAAAATGGTGGTGGTGGGAGGTTTTGGTTTGGTTGTTAGGTGAAGGAGGTGGGGTGGAGATGGCTGGTGGTTGGACGATGTGTTATAGGTGGTTCGAGGGCGGTGAAGGGAGAGGTGGTGTGGAGAAGAGGAAAGGAGGAAAAGAAGGGCGAAGAAGAAGAAGGAAGGAAGGTGGTGTTGGGGTGGTTGTGGGTGAAGGTATAGGGGTGGCAGTTGTGGCTGGTAGTAAACAACTGGGAGGTGTTGTGGTGGTGGAGGAAATAGAGGGGAAAGGGGTGGACAAATGGAAGTAGTGGATGTAGGGTGGGGTGTCGATAGAGAAAGAAGAAGGTAAGGTTGTAGGGAGAGATTGTGGCTTTTACTTGGGGGTTAAGCAGTGAGGATGTAGGTGGAGGAGGTGGATACTTTAGGAGGAGTGGATGGTGGTAGGGGCTAGGAATGGTAGGAACTGTAGTAAGAGAGAAAGAAGGGATACAAGGTAATAGAGGAGGATGAAGAAGGAGGGAATGAAGGAAAATGGGTGGTGGTTAACGGTAGATGCTAGGTTAGTAGTGGAGGTGACGGGGGTTGTTGCAGATGGGGGTGATAAGGAAAAATTGGGGCAAGGAGAAGAAGAAGGAAAGAATAAAAGAGGTTCAGGGGAGAGTAGAGCAACAGGGAGAAAAAAAGAAGGGAATAAGAGAAGATGAGGAGGAGGAGGAGATGGAGGGATAGTTTGGCGTGCGACGGGTGCAGGGCATGGCAGGCAATGACAAGGGTGCAAGGGACATTACAGGAAGAGAATAAAGAGAGAGACGGTGAGGGAGGAGAGTAGGGGGTTGTAGGGTCAGAAAAGGAAATAGAGGGATGATATGAGGGAGGCATTACATTGGATGTTTGGTCGGGAGGGAAAGGCATGCAAAGGAAGCATGTTGTGCACAGTAGGAGAAGAAAGCTTGTGCAAAGGGGGCTTAGGGTGTGTTTGGCAGGGGCATAGACAAGGAAGGAAGGAAAGAATGGAAAGGATTTGGGTTGCTCAGGAAGAAAGGAAATGAGTATGGAATAGTACATGAGAGAGTTTGAAAAACTTTCCTTGATATGTGATAGTCAAGAGAGAAATGAAAAAACTTGTGTAAGGTTCCTCGAAGGTTTGAATTTCAACATTAGAGATAAGGTGGAGGTTTTATTGTATGACTCACTTGAAGACATGATCAAGTTAGCATTGAAGTTCAAAAAACAACTTAAGAATAAAAGGGTAATATCCAAGCCTATTTAATCCATTTCACATGATATTAATTCTAGTTCAAACATGAATATGGAAGAAAAAAGGTTGTTTCCACATGAAGACAGAAGATAAGGTGGTTGAAGACATAAGAAAGCAATGTTATAAGTGTAGAGGTTATGGATAGTTTGCCAAAGAATGCCCTAATAAGCACATGTTGATATTGAAAGAAATTGAAGTGGAAAGAAAAGAGGAAGAGAAGGAAGAATTCAAATATTATTCTAGTGATGGATGGAAAATTAAAGATGGTGGTTGTCCTAGTATCTTTGAAGAAAGAGGAGAACCATTTTTCATGATGAAGAAAATCAAAACCTATGAAGATCATGTTCATTATTATCCTAGGGTTTCTTTTTTTTCTTATATGGTTTGACATTGGTATTTTATCCATTGTGTGATTAGAAGCTTCATGGTGATTATTCCATGATTTATATTGATCATTTGAAGCTTGGGGGTCAAGATTGTTATGGTTTAGATTTTATAAATGAAGAAAGCATGAAGTTGAAGGTTGATTTGAAGCCATATGCAATGTTTGATGATCGTGGTGTATTTAGTGATGAGGTACTTTTTTATGATCCAATGGAGTCCTTAAAGAAACATTGAAGACATTCAAGAACAAGTATCACCTTGAAGAATAAGTGTTCACCTTGATATTGTGAATGCTCAAATATTTGAATTTGGGGTCAAATATTTCAAGAGGGGGAGAATGATGTAGGTGAATCCTCATTCATACATATAAACAAGTTTTTTGGAAATTTTTTATATGTTTCTTAAATTTATTTGAAGTGTTTTCATTTTGCAAACACTTTCTTGAAGATTTGGACATAAATTGAAGAATCTTGCAAAATAGGCAATTTTGTGCAACTAAACAAAGCCTTTTTGAGTTGGACAATGTGTTAAAAAGTTAAAGATAACAAGATGAAATCTTAGATGTGGAGGAAAATACATGCAATATAGGGGTTTACAACTAGCTTGGTTAGACACTAATTAGTTAAGATTTCCTAATTAGTTAAGATTTATTTTTAGCTAATTCACTACTTGTCCCAAATTGTAATCTAGCTTTATGAATAGATATTTTGTGGGTTATGCCTATATATATGGAAGACATACGACCTTGTATGATAGATAGAGTATAATGTTGAGAAATAGAATTCTCTTTGTGAGTTTCATTAGATTTCATATTCTTTATGAATTGAAGTTGTGCATGTCCATTCGTCTTAGTGAGTTTGGATTTATGTTTTTGAAGATATACTTTATGAATCTCCTCAAAGTTATTCTTATCTTTTGAATTCTACTTTGTGTCTTCTTCTTGAGGGATCCTAAGTGAGAAAATATTTGTGAATACTTAGTTGGTAGCTTGGGAATGTTTATTTTGTGAAATCACTTTCATTCATATCCATTCCCTAGCCTTTGAGTTCTAATATCATCATTCGGATTGGAGTTGATATATGATGGTGGTTGCATGTTGGAGTGGGCATGTATATCCACATCAGAAGTTTCATGTGATGCTAGTGGGGTAGGGATAGGAGGTATACTCTCACAAGGAAAAAAGGTTCATTGCATATTTTTAGCGAAAAATTAAATGGTGCTAAAATAACCTAAGTCATTTGAACATTATAAGAAGCTTAAAACATGGAGTCATTATTTATGATCTAAGTCATTTTTTTGCATTGGGATCATGAAAGTCTAAAATATTTGCATGGGCACAAAAATTTAGTCATAGGCATGTAAAATGGGTTAGTTTTTTACAATCCTTCGTATTTTATGTCAAACACTTCCATGGTAAAAAAAACGTAGTAGTAGATGCATTATCGAGGAGATATATGATACTTGTCATGTTGGATGCTAAATTATTACGTATTGAAATATTGAAAGAATTATATGTAAAAGATGAAGATTTCTTTGACATTTATAATGAATGTAAGAAAAATCATAGTTCTGGTAATTATGTGCTTTATAATGACTTTCTTTTCAAACTTAATAAGTTGTGTATACCTCATTCTAGTGTCCATGATTTACTTGTTAAGGAAGTACATGAGGGGGTATAGCTAGTTATTTTGGTGTTCGTAAGGCTATAGAAATATTACAAGAGCATTTCTACTAGTCACAAATGATAAAATTGGTACAAGCTATTATAGGGAGATGTGTAAATTGTCAAAAGAGTAAGAGTATCATGGGATGGGGTTAGTATGGAATTTATCTTAGGATTACCAAGGAAACAAAGGGAAATGGTTCTATTCTTGTATAGTATCAGATAGAGATGTGAAGTTTTTGAGTTACTTTTGAGAGACACTTTGGCATATCTTAGGTACTAATTTTTCATTTAGTATATCTCATCATTCACAAATGGATAGTCAAACCGAATTAACTAATAGGACCTTAGGAACTTTATTATAAGGATTAATTAATAAGTACACAAAAGATTGGGATATAAAACTTGTACATGCTAAATTTGCATACAATAGGTGTCCTTCTAGTACAACTCAATTGATTCTATTTGAAGTTTTATATGGAGTTAATCCTTATTTTCCTTTTGATATATTGTCACTAAATAAATGTGATATTAAGAAATATGATTTTAAAGAAATAATTGAATACTTTAAGAAACTTCATGAGCAAATAAAGAATAATATTGAGAAATATAACTCTAAATACCAAAACCAAGCAAACAAAAATATAATTACTCAAATATTTTCACTGGGAGACTTGGTATGGTTACACTTAATAAAATAAATATTTCCAAACTTAAGGAAAAATAAACTAATTCCAAGATCAGATTGATCATTTAAAATCTTAAGAAAATTTGGAAATACTACTTATGAATTTGAATTACCTGAATCTTATGGAGAAGTTTCTAGGACTTTCAACGTTGATGATTTATTTCCATATTATAATAATGCTAATTTGATGAAAAATTATTCTTTACAAAGGGAAAATGATGCACGAGCATCTTTGTCTTATTCTTCTCATATTGAAGGTTAAGGTCTAACATATTTGGATATGGTACCAATTGTTATTGAAAATATAGAACACCTTCATAATAACCCTGATTATAATTTATTAAGCGATTCTTGCATTATTATATATGCTTTCAAGAAGAAGACTTCACCAAGTAGATCTAGTGTGTAAGACAATGATAATAAAATGATTATATAGTTGCACGCAAGACAAAGCTACAAGATATGAAGCTTAATTACTTGATTATTTAATGTATTATCATGATTAAGTTTTATGTAGCTTTGATAGTTTATGTATACTTTGTAATGTCTTGTTATTGTAATTGTAAATCATTATTTATACCATATGGACGTGTGTTAGTTTAAATTTTTCTTAATTTGGCCGGTTGGTTTGGGCTTGATTAATGAAGGTTAAGCTTGGCCTCATATGTGTATATATATCTGGACTTGTACATTTGGTGATGCTGAATGAAAAGCATTAATGAAATTCAGTAAAAAATATTGGTTAGCTTTAACCTTCCTTCCTTCCTCTTCAAGTGATTTTATCTTAAGAGAGTTTAGGTATTGTTCTATAGAGAAATAAATGTTTTCTCTTTAGAAATATGTTGATCTTGGTGATGATCAAAAACTTCCAATCGTGTTTTTGAGTTGAAGACATTCACAGCTTTGAATTTATCTCCATTTTGATCGACATTCCTCTTCAATAACAAAAGAAAAAAGATCCTACATTGTGAAGGATAATTCATCAATTATCTTAAACCTTAGGAAATCAAAATGTTGGCTTAGACATTTATTGTAACACCCCCAAAAATCACCATTGAAATTTTTTGTTTTAAACATAAAAATATACACCATAAGAGGGGGGTTAATATCATTATTGGTATAATTCTGGCCCCACGCCATCCTTGTACCAACTACAAGGCAAGTTAGAAACAGGTGCAACCATAATAAACATAGCAAGGAAAGAATTTCATAAAATAATAAAGGTTAAATGTTTGTTACCAAGTAAATATTGAAATACATAAACATTATCCAACAAAAATAAAACATAAAACTAGAAAAGTGGAAATGATAATATCCAGATGCCACTCTCTCTGGTCCCCAACCCTAGATTTCTACAACATCACTCTTCCCTGATCATATCATCATAAGAAATAAAGTCATCTAGAACATCCTTAGTCACCTGCATAGGATCAGGAGGGGACACTGCTCATAGGAATGAGCAACACCCATAATAGTGGTGATAAGTATGCTACGTACTGAGTATGGTAACAATACAGTTAAGTAGGAATAAAGTAATTAATGATACCACAAAAGATACAAAAGGCACATAAGCAGGTTATAACAATTTTTTCATTATTATGTGAACTCAAGATATTAGTGCTATAATTAGTCATCTCTTGAATTATATCCACATGAATTTGGGACCCTACTATTCTCACCGGTGGATCATTAAATACAATGTAAGCCTAGGGCAGCATGCTCCTAGCTATTATTCTTATTGGTGGTCCAGTAAATACAATACAAACCTAAGGTAGCACGCTTCTGGCCACTATTCTCACTGGTGGACCGATAAATACAATATAAACCCAAGACAGCACGCACTTGGTCACTATTCTCATCGGTGGACCAATAAATAAGGTACAACAAGTCCTGATCCACGTGGTATTCTACCGTAAGTAATTAGTGTCTTTCCAAGTTTATTATTGTCTAAGGGCTTTATTACTTGATCTTAGGACCCAAATATTCTCACTGGTGGACTAGTAAATATGATACAAACCCAAGGCAGCAAGCTCCTAGCCACTATTCTCACTAGTGGACCGATAAATAAGGTATAACAAGTCTTGACTCAAGTGATCTTCCACTTTAAGTGATTAGTGTCTTATTTGTTTCAAATACCACACACACACCCATGCCCCACTCAAGTATGACTCCTAACCCACTACCACCTTGGGACTACCCTATCTCCTTAGAAACCCTAGTTCCTAATCCCTTAGTACCTCCATATCCCTATTATTCCTTTGAGTTGCTAAGTCATCCAACAATCCAAACATATTATTAGGAACCCCCTTTATTCATCCTAATTCTTCCTCCTCATGCATGCCTACCCCTTTCCTTTTCTCTCCCCCAACCACCAACCCTCCCTGCCATGGCAGACCTACACCGGTCTGCCACCGCCGATCGGTGGTCCTACCTCACCTACCCCCTCTTATCCTCTTCCACCTCTATCATTTTCCCTTTCATTTGGCCTATATATGCCCCATAAGCAACCCCATAATTGAATTCCTTTTTCACATCCCAGAAAACTCCCCTTTGCACCATCTCCCGATCAAACGACTGCCCCATCGCCTTCGCCCGAGCCACCTACCAAACCACTCCCTACATCACCCTCCACCACCCTCGATTCGCCCTGCATGAGCCACCCCATCCATGCAAAATCCCCTTACCAATCAGCCCCAACTCGACCACCGCTGCTCCTCCTACAACCGTCTATCGTTGATTCCGCCACAACAACCACCCCTCTACCATCCAGAACAACCAGGGGAGCTTCCTCTACCTCCCCATACTTCCCTTTTTCCTTTCCTCCAAATCCTACTCCCTCCTCCTCCCTCCACCACCTTCGGCCACCACACCCACCGTTGTGTGCCGCCCCCTTTAGCTGCACCACCGCCTCTATTCCAACCCTCTCCACCTAAGGCACCCACCACCACCTCAATCACCCCCTCATTCCCTCTCTCCTAGCCTAGACAACCATCTCTCCACCTCTCTTCTCCCTCCATAGCCACCACCGATGCCACCACCATCCCTAGGCGGTACTCTAACTTCCTCAACCTCTAAACCCTTTTTATACAAGTGTTAGCAATTTTTAGTAGTATTAATAGTATTATTCTTAATATTATTATCATTATCATCATCATCATCATCACTATTATTATTATTATTATTATTATTATTATTATTATTATTATTATTATTATTATTATTATTATTATTATTATTATTATGTTATTATTATTATTACCCTTATCATTTTTATTATTTGACATAACCCCGAAATATTCTAGCTAATATTATTATTATTAATGATCAACAACTCTATTATTATTAGTAGTATTAGTATTAGCATTAGTATTATTTCTACCTTACCCTTAGGGTTTAGAGTGGCTAACTAGGGTTCATGATCACATGTGTAATCGATGAGTAAAGTGATATGATTGGGGTGGAATCTAAATGATATAATGTGGTTGGCGACAAAGGAACTATGGTTGTGTAAGTCAAAGGAAGGATGGGTCACATAGGTCCAATTAGGTTTTAAAGGAAAACCCTAGAGGATGATACTGAGTGGATTTGGATGGCATAAGGTGGTAGGCCTTAACCCACACACTTAGGAGTTGGGTATTCATTGTGAGAGGATGTCGGGGTGTGTCAGGAGGTGCAGAAGTCTCAAGATATGGGATGGGGTCTCTTAGGAGGATAGAAGTAGAAGGTTGGTGACATGCATGTCAAGGGTAAAAGTTTTACCAAATAAGACACAAATAAGATACTAACCATTAAAAAAGGAAGATTGTTGAGCTGGGCCCAGACCGGTCCATCGGCCAATAATAGTGGCCAGGAGCCGGGGTGTCTTGAGACCAATCCTCCAAAACCCTAATTTAGGAAATTATGGCAAAATAAGGATTTATAAGTGAAATTAATTAAATAAACTATTGTATTAAAATAAAGGAAATTAATTAAGGCAAATCAAGAAGAAAATAATAAATAATTTAATTAGGAAAATTTAGGGCATTTTGCTAATTAAAATGGAATTTAGGAAAATTTATTCAAAATATCCCAAATTAATCTAAAAAAAATTAATTATTGTTATTATTATTATTATTATTATTTTGAATAATCAAGAATACCAAAATAACCTAAACACCTAACCAACCCATTATTTTTCTTTTTCCCATTTCTTTTTTCCTTTTTCTAATTCTTTTTTCTTTTTATTTCTTTTCCCTCCTTTCTCCATTTGTTTTTCTCATTCTCCCCCAATTTGGGCCAGCCCACACAGCCCAAGCATCTCTTCTTCCCCTTCCCCCTCCTGTGCAGCCCATGCCCGCACACACCCTCTCCTGTTTTTCCTTCACTCGTTGCCTAGCCCAGTTGGCTCCTTCCTTTTTCTTTTCTTTCCTCCCTAGATCGCTGGTTCAGCCCTTTCTCCTTCCTCCCCCCTGTGCAATCTACAACCCCGATCTACAACTCCAATCTTACCGGAAGCCACCAACCACCAACCAACCATCCTTTCCCTCTCTCTCCCATCATTTTCTTTCCCTTTTCGACCCAACCAACCTCCTCCCTCCTCATGCACGCCTACCACTTTCCTTTTCTTCTACCCAGACCAAACACCCCTGCCATGGCAGACCTACACTGGCCTGCCATCACTGGTCGGTGGTCTTGCCTCACCTGCCCCCTCTTGTCCTCTTCACCCTCTATCATTTTCCCCTCCAATTAGCCTATATATACCCCAAAAGCAGCCCTAAAATTGGATTCCTTTTCGCAGCCCAGAAATTCCCCCCTTTTGTGCCACTTCCCGATCAGATGACCACCCCGTCGCTGCCGCCCAACGCTGCCACCCGAGCCACCCACAGAGTCGTTCCTTGCATCGCCCTCTACCAAACTACCCCTTCCTCAGCCCTCGATTTGCCTTACACGAGCCACCCCGACCATGCAAAGTTCACCCCCAATCAGCCCACCTCGACCACCGCCGCCCTTCGCACCATCGTCCACTACCGATGTTGCCACAACAAAAACCCTTACCCTCTAGAACAACTAGAGGAGCTTCCTCTACCTCCCCATACCTCCCTTTCTCCTTGCCTCCCTCTCCTTCTCCCTTCTCTTCCCTCCACCACCTTCGACCACTACACCCGCTGTCGTGCGCCGCCCCTTTTGGCTACACCACCACCTCCATTCCAAACCTCTCCACCTGAGGCACCCACCACCACCTCAATCACCCCATCATTCCCTCTCTCATAGCCTAGACAACCACCTCTCCATCTCTCTTCTCCCTCCACCGCCGCCGACGCTACTGTCGTGCATTACCGCAAGTGCCACCACCGTCCCTTGGTGGTACTCTAACCTCCCCAACCCCTAAACCCTTTTTATACAAGTGTTAGCAATTTTTAGTATTATTATTATTATTTAACCAAACTTTAGAATTATTCTAACTAATATTATTGCCATTGTTAATGGTCGACAACCGTATTATTATTATGATTATCATTATTTTTATTATCATTACTATCGTTATTATTATTATCATCATCATCATCATCATCATCATCATCATCATCATCATCATTATTATTACTATCACTATTACTATACTTGACCATATTATCACTAAGGTTACTACGATTATGATTATTAGGACCTTTGTTAGCATTATTCTTAAGATTGGAACTATTATTATTATTGTTATTATTATTATTATTACTATTACTATTATTATTATTATTATTATTATTATTATTATTATTATTATTACCTTATCATTATTGTTAATATTTCATACATCACTCACCTTACTATCACTACTAGCATTATTATTATTATTATTATTATTATAAGTATTAGTATGGTCACTACTTTTATATTACTAATATCACTATTATAATTATTACTAGGATTTGGGTTGATATTATTATTATCACTACAACTATTATTATTATTAGTAATATTGAAGCCATTAGCTTTAATAATATGAATATCGCTATAATTACTTTAAAATAAATCGTTGTAGCTACTAAGACCTATTTTGATTAGTAGTAGCATGAGTAGCTACTTTAAGAATAATAACCCTACTTTTACTTATAAAACTATAATTATCATTATTATCCATAATAGTATGTTATGATAAGGGTAAGGTAGGAATAATGGTAATTTTGGTAAGAGGGAAGTTAACCCATAGTATTTCCCTCTTATAGGTGAATCAAGTCAAAACCCAAAGGAGGCGTATGAACGTGCTCCAAGACCAGTGTCGTATTAGGTAAGGATGTGGCTGAGAACAACTATGTGTGTGTTATGTGCCTTGTGTACCATGTGTTATGCCATGTTGCGTACTTTATGATTATAATGACTAATTACTTATAATGCAACTTGGAGTTGAGGTATGCTTATGTCAGTTTCTTATGGCATGTGTATAATGATTATATATGTTGTGCTTATGATGTTATATGGTGTGACTCTCTAGGATATGCATGCTAGGATGTGAAATAATATAATATGGGGTGGAAGGATAAAAAGGGAAGAATGGGAACTGAGTTGACTAAGGGGACATGAGATTGACATAATTATCTCATGACCCATGAGGGGAAAAATAAAAGGGGGTTATCATCAAAATAATCATGTGATGTGAATCTTGTAATGGAAATTTCTAGGGTTTGCATGGGATGGATAGAGTCTGAATGGGGATGATCTTTACATGAGAAAAGTTGTCATGGGGCATAAGTAAAGTAAGGGGAGAGTTGTGGAGTGATTGGAGACTTGGGGTGAAAAATAGTACGTAGGTTGGTATAAGGGTGTATAGGGGACTTGGTTAGGGTTTGGGAGGAAACCCTAATCTAAAGGTGAATGTGAAAGTAAAAATTAATTGAGGAAGAGTGGAGTATGGGATAAGAGTGGGAAATTATTATATGAAGGATGAGTATAGATGCCATAGGAAAGAAGAGATGTTAGGTGAAAATGGGGAGATGACTTGTGGGGGAAGAAAGGTATTAGGGTTTGGAGTGGCCAATTAGGGTTTCACGGTTACATGTGTAATTGGTGAGTAAAGTGATAAGATTTGTGTTGAATCTAAACGAGATGAGGTGTTGGGTGACAAAAGAAATAATGGTAGTGTAAGTCAAAGGAAGGTTGGGCCACATAAGTCCAATTAGGGTTTCAAGGAAAAACCTTAGAGAGTGGTAGTAAGTGAATTTAGATGTCATAAGGTGATGGGTCTTAACCTACAACCTTAGGAGTTGGGTTTTCATTATGAGTAAATGGAAGGAGGAATGGGTGTCAGGGTGTGATAATGGGTGCAGAAGTCCCAAAATATGGCACTAGCCCTTTTGGGAGAATAGAAGTAGACAATTAGTGACATGTATGTCAAGGGTGAAATATTTATCGAATAAGACACGTATAAAATACTAACCATTTAAAAAGGAAGATTGTTGAGCCAGGCTTAGATCAGTCCACCAGCGAATAATAGTGACCAGAAGCCGAGGTGCCCTGGAGATAGGTCCACCAGCGAATAATAGTGGCCAGGAGTATTTTGCCCTACATATTTTATGGTCCACCGGCTATAATAGTGGGAGATTCCGTGCTCAACAAACCAAATGTAATGATGATAAGACATGGGAAAGACACTAAGTAATTACAGCGAAACACCATGTAAGTCGGGGCCAGACCAGTCCATTAGTGAATAATAGTGGCCAGGAGCGTTCTGCTTTAGAGACCGGTCCACCAGCAATAATAGTGGTCAGGAGCATTCTACCCTATATGTATTCCGGTCCACCGACTATAATAGTGGGGTTCCCACACTTGCATGGAGTGATAAAGAGTATATGTAAAATGAGTATGTTGACTATGGATCTAACGAATAAGTTTATCTAGACTGTCATTTGGCTCTCAATATCTGTATTATTGTATGTTGTTTATATAATCATGCTTGTGTTATATGCCTTATGTGTTTGGCCTTAGTTGCATGGTTACCTTACTCAGTACGTAGCGTACTGACCACCCGTTTTATGGGTGTTGCTCATTCCCACAAGTAGAGGGGTCACCTGAGTTTGTGCATGTAGGAGATGATATCTTCGATGCCTACAATACTTATGAGGCATCGAGCGGGGTTGAGAGTTGATCCTATACTTGTCCTGAGGATCGAGAGTGACCTGGCTGGATTCTCTTTTTCATTTTATTTTACCATGTATCATTTAATTTTAGTTCTATTCTATTGTACAATACTTTCTATTCTTTGGGAACTTTAATTGCTTACTCCTTGGATTATAACTCTTTTACCCTTACCTTGATTTCTGTATGGTGAACGATTCAGTTCTTTTATTAATTCTCATTTTAAGTATTGACTTGTGTTTGATGATAGTCCTCTTCGGCCTTAGCACTTGGTACTGGAACGATAGGAGTGAATCGGTCTGGTACTAAGTGTGGCGGTAATATCCCCAGAAATTCATAGTTTTGTTATTTTTCTTCCGTTAATCCTTTTCATTAAACAAAATTTTTCAGTAGTGAATTTTGGGGGTGTTACAATAATAGTGACCAAGAGCGTTTTTCCCTATATATTTTCAGTCCACCAGCTATAATAGTGGGAGATTCCATGCTCAACAAACCAAACGTAATGACGATAAGACATGGGAAAGACACTAAGTAATTACAATGAAACACCATGTGAGTCGGGACAGACCGATCCACTGGTGAATAATAGTGGTCAGGAGAGTTATACCCTAGAGACCGGTCCACAGGCAATAATAGTGGTCAGGAGCATTCTATCCTATATGTATTCCAGTCTACCGGCTATAATAGTGCGGTTCCCACACTCACATAGATTGATAAAGAGTATGTGTGAAATGAGTATACTCGCATAGATTTTTCGGTAGTAGCCTTCGTGTCTACCTGTGTTGGTATTATGTCTCTGAGCATACTTGTGATATCATGGATGTTTATTATGTTGTACCTGTGAATGTACCTGTGATGCATGTAATTGGTTGGGATTTATGCTAAGACATGAATTATGCTGAAGTTGGGATTTAACTATTGCTTTAGAGAGTATCTCTAGGATATTCATTGGTAAGTTCAGTTGTTTTAGATGAACAAATAAGATTAGTACGTGACCTTGATGGAATTTGATCATCTGAGTAATTATTGTATCTCAATCATCGTATGTATATGTATATGTCTTATACCATGTTAATGATATGCCTTGCATGTGTTCTATACTGATTTATCATATTAGTTTGGTATAAAGGGTTGCTCAGTACCGTATTACTAAAGGGTTCATTTTCGTGGGCCCCTGCCTATTCAATGGGCAATGGACTTTGTAGGTCAACCTTCGAGTTCAGTCAATGCTGGTAGTTCAGATTTGGGAGCGTAGGACTATCCGGCGTTTCTTTTGTTATCTTATTTCCGGTTGTATTTGGACCCTCGTATCCTCCTGTAATTTCTCCCTTGAGTTTCATAAACTGCTAATGTCATTTTTAATTAGCAATATTTATCTAACGTTCTCTTTATCCTGATTTCTGTAATCATGATATTAATTTAAGCGGAATAATGATTTTAGCCTTAGCACTTGGTATGAGAATGGTAGAGGAAACCGGACTTGTACCAAGTGTGGTGGTAACACCCTTTGTTTTTATTGTTTTAGCTTCTTTCCGGTGGAATAGAGATTAAAACATCTTATTGGGATAAAATTTTCCCAAGACACTATTCTTTTCGGTGGAACAGAGATTTAAAACATCCTCTGCACCTGATCCACTATTCTCCCCGGTGGAACGGGATACATATATGTATATGTAGGAAAATAGATCACCTTGGTCATACTCACGTGCTCTTTCACTTTAAGTAATTAGTATATTATTCAAGATTGATTCTCAAGCATAGGACACATTAAAAACAAATATACACATAGCTTAGGTCCAAGTCCTTAAGTCGTTTTAAACCCTAATTACACTCCTTTTAGTATTCATTCTCCCATATTAATTAGTCCACACAACTTATATTATATCATCTCCAAATCCCCTCATTTTTATCATACCCAATATGCACAACCTAATTCCCATAAGTATGATTTAATAATCTCATCTCAGTATGTTAATTATGGAAATATCCAAGACCTAAATTCCATAGAATTGTCATAACACCTCCCATGAAACTTTCATGATTACCAATCACGATAGATAACCTCTAAATCTTAAATATGGAATAATGGTATTGTCATTACAAGATAGTGTGCCCCAAATTAGCCATTAAATCATTTAAGAACCCCCAAATAACAATAATACTCCCATGAATTTCTCATGCTATTATAATCATATTTTAAACCTCCTAACACGCATAAAATACCAAAATTTCCTTATTATCCCATAATGACCAAGTTACCCTTTAAGCATAAATAAAAACCCTTATTTTATAAAATCTTATACCTTCCACACATATGATTTTTCCAAGTCCTCCATTTATCATCATACCTCATGAGAATCCTTAAACCCAATTATCAAAACTCATTCAACCCATATTTCATACCATAAAATATATTTCCACAAATATGACATTATCATCATTTAACCCATATCTTCATTCAACCCATATTTCATACCATAAGATATATTTCCACAAATATGACATTGTCATCATTTAACCCATATTTCATACCATAAGATGCATTTCCACAAATATGACATTATCATCCAAAATCATAATGGTACTTCTCACCAACTCTTACTTTCTTTCAACATAACATTCATATCATCACAAAATATCAAGATCAACACATGTTACATCATGTATAAACAATATTATGAAAAACACATATAGTCATACAAGTAATTATGAAAAACACATATGGTCATACAAGTAATTAACACCAAAAATCCTAAATATCGAATAGTATCCTTACCAACTAGGACACCGGGCTCTAAACATGCAAATCCTAGACTTCCTCCTCTAAAGCTACTGGATTACCACCTATCAAAATAACAAAATTCATGATTAGGACCAAAGATTTAAATCAAATGAGAAATGAAGGTAAAGAGAGTAAACATATATATAACCGTAGTTAAATGAGAGCTTGAGATATATGGATGTGTAGAGGAATGCGTTGTAACACCCCAATTTTTACTACTTAAAAAAATTATTTGTAGCGAAAGTAACTAAGTAAAAATAGTGGGGGTTACCGTCATGATCGACATAATTCTGGTTTATGCAACCATCCATACATTAATCACAAGGCTAAAATATTCAAGGAAATTAGAAAAACAAAAGTACATTTATAATGGAAATATTGAGTTTGGAGTATTACTTTGGGTTTTACAATACCAAAATATAAAAATGGGATGTCGTGGATCAAGAGTCCAAAAGGGGTATCCAGTTTAATACATAACCTAAATAATAGATACTCTTCACCCAACCGTGACATAGATGGAATCACTCATCCCCACATAAGGCATCATCGACTGCAAAGTCATCTACTTGATCCTTTGAAACCTGCACATAAGATCTAGGGCCTTCTCCTCATGGGAAGGAGCATCACCCATAAAATGGGTGGTTAGTATGCTACGTACTGAGTAAGGGAACAATACTATTGAAAAAGAAATACAAGTAGCACATGCTTTAAAAGAATACAACCAAGTAAATGATCATCTCATAAGGCATAATACGATCCAGACCCTTTTATTAAGTATAGTCCATTTTCATTCTTTTATATACGATGAGTGCAGAAACCCCACTATTCTTAAACCAGTGGAACAGTCTGAAAATTCTCGGGACAACTGTAACACCCCCAAATTTAACTCCTGAAAAAAAAATTTTGAAAGAGTAAATCGAAGCTAGGAGAGAATTTGGAAAATGTTACCGCCACATCTAACACAAGATAAATGTCATCCATCTATGTCATGTTAGATGCAAGGCTAAAACCTGTCAAACAATTAAATCTGAATTTTAAAAGTTTATTAGAGTACAAGAAATTAAAAGTCAATTACAAAGCCCTTGGAAATTTAAATACAACACTTGTGACTTCCAAAGATGAATACAGTTGAACAAAACAAATCCTGAAGGATCAATATCCAGATTGCCTACTCACTCAAGTCAGGCCTTCCACCCCAAAACAGTATCCGATCTTAAACCCGCACAAGAGGTCTGCTCCCCACCATCAGCGAATCATCACAGAACCCATTCAACCAAGGTAGTATCAGTACAGGTCCAATACTGAGTAAAACCCACTACCCTATCTTATGGGAGAGACGTGAACTATAACATCAAGTGCATATCAAATCATAGTACATTACGTTGATACAATATTATGCATACTCAAAACCCACATCATAAGTCCTACCATACACATATAATAACATGCGAAACATATATAATATTTTATGCCAATAAGAGATTCAGATAACCCAACCGGGCATTTTTGGACAACGCTAAACCAAACTAATCGGGCATTTAGCCCCACGGACATTACTTAGGGACATGTCCAGCCTTAGTCGAGTAGACTCATTCTTTAGATCTCTGGTAAATATAATCGATTCACATCATAGTCTTTATCAATTCATGTGAGTGCGGGAACCCCACTATTATAGCTGGTGGAACGGTCACGAGGGCCATGCCCTACCACTATTTTAGCTGATGGACCGGTCACGAGGGTAACATACCCTGCCACTATTATTTGCTGGTGGACCGGTCTGGCCCCGACTCACATGATGTTTCACTATAATTACTTTGTGTCTTTCCTATGTCTTATCGTTATTACGTTCGGTTTGTTGAGCACGGAATCCCCTAGTATTATAGTCGGTGGAATGGTCACGAGGGCACATGTCCTACCACTATTATAGCTGGTGGACCGGTCATGAGGGTAACATACCCTGCCACTATTATTTGCCGGTGGACCGGTCTAGGTCTAACTCAACATCTTCCCCTTTAAGTGATTAGTGTCTTAATGTGTCTTATTCGAAAGAATTTTAAAAGGCCACACGACATCCATCATAACTTGCAGCATACTCATATTAGCACATACCAGACAAGAGTACGAGAACATACCTCGGTTCCATGCTACGCTACACAATAAAACAGATAACATATAGAATACAGCATATAAACCATACATGGCATCCAAGACAAGTAAAACACGTAACACACAGGCAGCCTTAGTTACATCCTTATTAAACACCCATAAGTGGAGGTAAGTAGAGTCTTACATAAGTCTGAAGTTAGCTAAGCGAAATAAGAGGGAGAGAGAAGATTACTAGCTCGAGGATCCACAATAAAGCTTTCCTAGATTGTCAATAGAAATCGAAACTAGGTTAGAAACTATCTTATCAATTAATAATTTATATATTATAATTAAACAAACGCAAATAAATACAACGATCTTTCTTGGAAAATGTGTCCAAAATTTAGGACTCAAGAGCATAGCTCTAGTAAGATTTAAGATTAAATATAAATCAAAATAGATTAATACAAATACCACTTGGGACATTTCAAATTAATTTGGAAAGCCCGAGAAAGAAAAATCGATTATAAGTTAATTTATCGAAAATGACTTATTCATTAGGTTTTACAACTAAATAGGTAAACCAACTATTTACATAGAACCGAATCCAAATCGATTTGATTAAAGCATAATTTAAATGATTTAAAACCCAAAGACAGAAATCGATTAGATAAAAGACGCATAGCAAAATCAATTTTATAAAATAACCCCCGAAGATTAGGGTTTTTAATCCCTAAACTACGAATCAACCAAATCACTTCGATTACCTCAAATTGATAGTTTTAAAACACAATTAAACTAATTTTGGATAAATATATATAATTAATTTCATCAAAACAATCTTTCTAATAGCCCATTTAAGACTATCCATTTTCAAAATTAGGGTTTTTAAGCCCACAACACAAACTCGGGTAATTCAAATCAATTAATTCCAATTAAAGGTATTAGAATACAATTAGGATCATTTCAACTACTTCTATAAATTTAATTTTTAGAGAAACAACTATACAAATAACCAATTTCATAATCTCACTTGAATTATAGGGTTTTAGGCCCGAAAATACAATTCGGTTGAATTCTATTAATTTAATCAAGTTGAATGTTTAGAAATGCAAGTAAACACATTTTATAACATATCAAACAATCAATTGATAAAACCAATAAAAGAAATACCCAATTTAGCACAATTAGGGTTTTTGAGCCTGGAACGCAAATCCGATCAATTCTTGCTAAATTATATAAATTGACGGTTCGGAAATGTAATTAAATATATTCTAATGTAATTTATATAGTCAATTGAATAAAATAGCCCGATTACACAATCCAATTTAGACCCGCGAGAGTTTTGACCTAAAAATCCAATTCCGATCAATTACACACAATTTTCCCAAATCAACACTTCCAAAATAAAATTAAATGCATTTTAAAAGATATTATAAAATCAATTGAGTGGAACGACTCAATTATGCGACCCAATTTTAGCACACACGAATTTGACCTAGAAATCAAATTCCAATAAATTCTGCATAAATTTCTTAAATTGACGGTTCCAACATGAAATTAGATACATTTTAAAACATATTGTATAATCAATTTATCAAAAATAGCTATATCGGATGAATCCAAAAAATTTGGGCATAACCCGACCAAAAATTCAATTTTCCAGAAATCCAACCTAAACCATACAATTAACTTATCCAAAACAATCTCACAGCACATATATACATTATCCAACAATTAATTTAGCTTATCACAAGCTAAATCATACTCAATTAATCAAATCTATATTAGGGTTTTCGAAAATTTATACCAAATGAAACCAACACAAATCGGGACAAGAAAATGCCGGAGAAGCTTCGTCGGAGGCTGGGGGTGGCTCGCCGGTGGTTAGCAATGCTTGTCGTGGCCAGACGGTGGCACGAGCTGCGCTCCCTGCCACTACACGCGGCTGCTGGGTGCGGCTTCGGCTGCTGTTACTGCGTCGGTTGAAGGTTGTGGCTGGCGACAGTCGACGAAGGAGAAGGGAGGATCTGGGGAGAGGTGGCGGCTGGCTAGGGTTGCGAAACAGGGGCAAGGAGTCGGGGAACAGGGAGCCGGGAAAGGGAAAGATATGGGAAAGGATAGAAGAGGGAAAAGGAAAAGAAGAGGGGGGTCCGACGGTTGGGTTAGGCTTCCATTTTTTTTTTACAAATAGACTTAAAAAATACTAAAATTTTAAAAATTATTATTAGAAGATTTTGTCTAAAATTTATTAAACGAAAATTATTTCGAAACAATCTGAACGCTTAAAATAATAAAAAAAGCTATATAAAGAATTTTAGAAACATTTTCGGAAGAATTTACCAACGAACGTAAAAATTTATATTATTTACGGAAATACATTATAAGACCCCGAAATAATATTTAAAAATATATAATAGAATATTTAAGTCAAATTCTAATAAACCGAGACTAATTTTAATAATTTCCGAAATTGGTTTTTCGCAAACTAAAAAGCGTAGAACGGAAGAAAATTAATTTTAAAAAGAAATTCTTAAATAAGCTCCGAAAATATTTTTAATTTAAACTTCCCGAAAATATTAACGATTTCTGGAATCGAATAAATTTAAAGTCGGAAACATTAAAAATCATTGAAATAACTTTAACTATTTAAAAAGAAATTCTATAATTTAAATAATATATTTTGTCAATGAAATATAACTTCAAAATAACGTCGTAATCACACGACAATATTATAATCGAAAACAAATCTAAAATATTAAAAATAAAAATATGAGAAAGAACGGGAATACATATTTTTAATCGAAAATCAAATTCATAAGAATATAATAAAATCATTGTCGTGAACGAATTTATCTAGAATGGTTCGCAACGACAACGATTAATTAAATTCAAATATGAATTCGAATCATCGATAAATCCATAAAATGAATCAAATTTAAAATAATTAATTGTTTACATCAAATTACGCTAATAAAATCATTAAACTTAATAAATCTAGATTTTAAAAATACGGGGTATTACAACAACACACCCGAGCCACTATTCTTTTTGATGGAACAGAGGTGATAACATATTCTTAGGGCAGAACACTCCTGAGTCACTATTCTACTTGGTAGAACAAGAATAAATCACCATGGTCCTAACTCACGCATTCTTCCACTTTAAATCATTAGTATCTTTTCCATAGGTTATCAAGATATGCTTTATTTTATGATGAGGAGGCTCCCCACTATTCTTAACCGGTGGAATAGTTTGAAACTTTTCAGGGATAACACACACGAGCCACTATTCTTTCCGGTGGAACAGAGATTAAAAACATCAACTCGGGGCAGAACTCTCCCGAGCCACTATTCTACTCAGTGGAACGGGAATATATATATATATATAGATTTAGGAAAAATAATCACCATGGCCCTACTCACGTACTCTTTCACTTTAAGTGATTAGTATCTTATTTAAGGGTTGATTCTCAGGCATAGAATACAATCAAATAGATATGCATGTAATATAGGTCCAAACCCTTAAGTCCTGCCAAAATCTAATTACACTTCCTTTAGTGTTCATTCTCCCATATTGGTTGTTCCACTCACATTGTATTATGATATCTCCCAAATCCCATCATTAGTATCATACCCAAAAAGCACAATTGAATTCCCATGAGTTTGTTTTAGTAATCTCATCCCGAGGTATATATATTAAACACTATCCAAGTATAAATCCCATAAAATTGTCATAACAATTCATATGAAATGTTCATCATTTCTAATTTTCCAATGGTTATTCTCTAATCCATGAAGATGGAATAATAATATTAACATCTCAAGATGGCTTGTCCCAAATTTACTATTAAACATTGATGAGCCCCAAATAATGATAATATTTCCATGAATTATTCAAGTGATTATTGTCATAATTTAAGTCTCCTAACACAAAAATTATCAAACTTCCTTAATATCCTATAATGACCCAGTTATCCTTTTAGCACAATTAGCACCTTTATTTTATAAAAACGTATACCTTCCATACATATTATTTTTCTAAGTCCTCATTAATCATCATACCTCATGAGAGACCTTAAGGCCATTTTCCACAACTCATTCAGCCCATATTCATACCATAAGACATAATTTCACAATTATGACATTATCATCATTCAACCAATATTTTATACCTTAAGTTATAATCTTCACAAATATGACATTCTCATCACTCAACCCAGATTTCATACCATGAATATACTTCCACAAGTGTGATATTATCTTCATTCAACCATAGATATATTTTCATAAGTATGATATTAACAATACTCCACCCATATTTCATGCTGTAAGATGCATTCTCACAAATATGATATCATTGTCATGATCATAACATAATGGTATCTCTTACAACTCTTATATTATTTCAACATAACCTACATAACATCACAAATTATCAATATCAACATATGCTACATATTATAGCAGCAATATCATGAAAAAGACATTTATTCGAACAAGCAATTATCATCAAAAGTCCTAAACATCGAATAATATCCTTACCAACTAGGACACTGGGCTCTATGAAATGTCCCAAAATTCTAATTTTTAAAAATTATAGTTAAATAAGATTTTATTAGGAAAATTATTTAAATAAATTATTTTTATTAAAATAAAAGAAAATTAATTAGGGAAAATCAAGAAGAAATTTATAAGTATTTTAATTAGGAGAAAGTTTGGTATTTTAGCTAATTAAGGATATTATTTTGGAAATTAATTAAATAAATTATTTTATTTAAAATAAGAAGGAGAAAATAGTTTCAAATGAATATTAACTTTATAAATAATTTAATTGGAGAAAATTAGGGTGTTTTGCTAATTAAAATGGAATTTATGAAAAACCTTTTAAAAATCCTAATTTAGCTTAAAAGGGATTTAAATATTATTTTATTTAAATATTATTATTTTTAAATATCCCAAATATCCTAATTTATTTATTTAACCCAACCCTCCTATTTTTCTTTTTCCATTTTTCCTTTTTCCTTTTCTTTCTTCTTTTTTCCTTCTTTTTCTTTCTTCTTCTTTTCTTTTTTCTTTTTCTCCTCCCCGAAGTAAGCCTGCCCAACGATCCAGTTCCCCTTCCTCCTTTTCTTTGGCTAGCCCAGGCGCGCGGTTCCTTCTTCCTTCTCCCTACCACACCGCGTTTTTCTTCTCTTACCCCCAACATGCAACATTTTATTTATAAAAAAAATTAGCCGCGCTCGATTGCCCGGTCTCCCTTTTCTTTCTTTCTTTTCTGCCCCGAACCGCCCGATCCAGCCTTTCTTTCTCCTTCCTCCTTCCCCCCGGTCGTCGACAGCCTGCCATTCCTGTCGAGCACCTGCACCATTTCTGCCGCCCCTATGCCCTAGTTTTTCACCGTAGTTGATCGGCTGTTTCGATCCTCTCTCTCCCATGCCCTCTCCTCGCACATTTCTCCCTCTCCCAGCCAGTCAACCACCCTGCCTCGTCCCTGAGATTCCGCCGGCCAAACAACACCGCTGGTGAGCCCGAACCAACCTGCCTTATCCCCTCACTAATCCACATAACCCTAATATCTCCTCTAACTCCATAAATACCCCCATGATCTATGCTATATCGAATTTTTGGTTTCCAACCCAGAAATCATCCCTTTTCGCCACCGCCCCTTTAAACCCCTCGTCCGCTGCCTCCGGCCAACTTCGCTGCCATCTCTAGCCACCAAACTCTTCCTTGCACTTCCCTCTAGATAACAAAACGTCCCATATCCCTCGATTCTTCTTGAGCAAGCCACTCTGGCTGTGCGAAGTAGCCTTCCCAAACAACCTTTCCTTCCACCTCTACCACCCTTTGCACCACCCTTAGCCACCTCTTATGCCGCTCCCGCCGCTTCTTTCACCTCCTATTCTCTTCTAGAGACCACCCTCTACCTTCCCTACCTTTCTTTTCCCCTTTCTCCCTCTCCTCCTCTCTTTCTCTCCTTTTTCCCTATTCGGCCACCACCACTACCGCCGTGCGCCGCCACCCTCATTCAACTCCTCTCCCTCTAGGCAATCTTAAACACCCCAACTCCCACCTTAATTCTCCCTATCTTTTTTCCAGCATTCAACTTTTACCCTTTTCTTTCCTTTTTCCGACCACCGCCAGTGCCGCCCATCCCCACCAGCCTAAAGTTGAACCCTAAACTCTCTCAACCCTTCTCCCTATTTTTACAAGCCTTAATTTATTTTATTTTATTTATTTGAATATAAATACTATTATTATTATTAATATGTGTTTATAATTATAATTATTATTTTTATTATTACTATTTTGAATTTATATAATTGTTAGTTCATTATTAATATTACAACTACTTTATTATTAGTTTTGCTATTATTATTATTATTATTATTATTATTATTATTATTTCATAATTATTATTATTACTAAATTTGGTTATTTATTTTACTAATATTAATATTAGTATTATTTTGGTAAAGGGGCCGAATCCCTTATTTCACTTTATTTTTGAATAATGCCCTTTTAACTATTATTATTACTATTATTATTCTTATTTATATTCACATTGATATTATTTTTAGTATCTTTGCTATTATTATTTTAGTATCATTATTATTAGGTTAAAGTTTTCAACCCTATATTATAAACTTTTATAATATTTCTATTATTTCTTATATCTTTAGTAAAGTTAGAAATTTGGTAATGTTATTTTTATTAATATGTTATTATTTGGTCACAGTCCTAAGGAGGCGTAGGAGCGTGCTCCAAGACTGGTGTCATTTCAAGTAAAGGGTGCTAAGGCCTTTTGTGTGTTTATATGCATTATGTGATTTGCATACTATGTATCCTATGTTTATCATTATTAATTATGCCGTATATGATGTGATGTGGAGTTCAAGCATGTTCTTGTGTTGTTATATGACATGTGTTTTATGTGTATGTGATGATATGTGTTGTGACCCTGTAAGACATGCATGTGAGGATGTTGATGTGGTTTGTGTGGGAGAAAGGATGAAAAAGGAGAATGGAGGAAAGAAGTTGACCAAGGGATGTGAGTTGACCTAAATATTTTAATGATTCATGAGTGGAGGAATAAAATGGGAAATTTAGGGTTTCGTGTGGAAGAGGTTAATTTATGGTTTTGTGTGGGAGAATATAATCTATGGTTTTGTATGGGAGAATCTAAATTATGGTTTTGCATGGTTTGGTGTGAGAGAATGTAATTTATGGTTATGTGGGAGAATCTAATTTATGGTTTTGTGTGGAAGAATATAATTTATGGTTTTACATGGTTTTGTGTGGGAGAATATAATTTATGGTTTTATTTGAAAGAATCTAATTTATGGTTTTATTTGAAAGAATCTAATTTATGGTTTTACATGGTTTTATGTGGGAGAATATAATTCATGATTTTATATGGGAGAATCTAATTTATGATGTTATATGGGAGAATCTAATTTATAATGTTGTAAGGGAGAATATAATTTAAGGTTTTGTATGGGAGAATCTAATTTATGGTTTTGTATGATTTTGTGTGAGAGAATTTAATATATGATTTTGTATGGGAGAATTTAATTTATGGTTTTGTATGATTTTGTGTGAGATAATTTAATCTTTGGTTTTTATATGGTTTGAATAAAGGGTTTGGTATGGATGAATCTTTGGTTTGGTATGGATTGAATTTAGGGTTTGGTATGGATGAATCTTTGGATTTTATATGGTTTGAATTTAGGATTTGGTATGGATGAATCTTTGATTTGGTATGGATTGAATTTAGGGTTTGGTATGAATGAATATTTGGATTTTATATGGTTTGAATTTAAGGTTTGGTAAGGATGAATCTTTGGGTTTTATATGGTTGAATCTAGGGTTTGGTATGGATGGATCTTTGGTTTTGTGTGGATTGAATTTAGGGTTTTGTATGACAGAATCTTGGGTTTTGCATGGTGGTATTAATAGTTCCATGATGGTATTAGGGTTATTAGGGTTTGTATGGTGGTATTAATGGTTGTATGGTGGTATTAATGGTTGCATGGGGTGTGTAAAGTCTGCATGGGAGTGAAACTTACGTATGAAAAGTTAACTTGGGATGTAAGGAAGATAATAGAAGAGTTATATGGGTGTTTGGAAGTTTGGGGTGAAAAATAGTATGTAGGGCATATCTAGGTATGTAGGAGACCGAGCTAGGGTTTGTGCGAACAATTAGACTTTGGTGTGGCTATTTATGGGTTTTGTGGTATCATGTGCATTTGGTGATTAAAGTGTAATTATGATGACGAATATGGAATCTATGATTTGTGATGTGTGAAGTGTAAAGGGAATGATTCATGCATGTCCAGGATGAAAGCTTCTGAATAAAATACCTAAGACATTAATTACTTAAAGTGGAAGATACTGAGACGAGACCAACTGATCCACCGATTAGGAATAGTGGTTAGGGTTTTTACCCTATGTGCGATCGATTCATCGGTTATAATAGTGGTTAGGGTTTTTACCCTATGTGTGACCGATCCACTGGTTATAATAGTGGGGGATCTTGAGCTCAATAAACACAAACCAGAGTTTTGCTAAGGTACTTAAAAGATACTAATTACTTACAGTGGAACACTATGCGAGTAGGAGTAGAACCGATCCACCGGTTAGGAATAGTGGTTAGGGTTTTACCCTATATGTGACCGATCCACCAGTAATAATAGTGGTTAGGGTTTTACCCTATATGTGACTGATCCACCGATAATAATAGTGGTTAGGGCATGATGTTCTATGTGTGACCCGCCCACCGGTTATAATAGTGGGGTATTCCTGTACTCGCATGGATTTGATAAAAGCATGGTGTGAATTTACTTATGATAAGAGATTAATTAAGTAATTGAATCGGATTATATATGGGCCTTTGTACTTCTACCCAAATGATTGTATGATATTATATTATCATGATGGATTATGATCTTTTATTTCTTCTGCATCATTTATATGATTTTATGTGCTTATGTGTTGGCCTTAGTGCTCGGTTACCTTACTCAGTACGTAGCGTACTGATCACCTTTTTCATGGGCTTCTCATTCCCACGAGTAGTATGCCCTTCTGACTTTCTGTAGATGGGGGAGACATCAGTCGGGGCTGAGTGTTGAATATGTTTTGGCTCAAGTTCGAGAGTGTCGTGGCCGATTCATTCTTTATGTGATTTAATTCCTTTTATTATTTCTTTGGTATAGTATTTACCCTTTTATGATTCATTACTTGTATTAAGTATTTCAATTAAACCTTTTATCAATTGTAAGAATATTCTCTCCGAAGAATTTTGATTTCGCACTCTGATTTCTATCTTATTATTAGCTTTGTGCGTACTCTGATTTTGATGTATGATTCTTTTTAGTTCTTTTATGAACTCTTGGTTTCAGTTTAATGTTTATCTTTTTAGCCTTAACACTTGGTACTGAAGCGGTCGGAGAGAATCGGTTCGATACTAAGTGTGGCGGTAACATCCCCATAATTCACGGATTTTAATTTAAATTCTTCCGCTTTAAAAAAAAGTAGTGAATTTTGGGGTGTTACACTCTAAGCACGCAAAATCCTAGACTTCCTCCTCCGAAGCTACTGGAAAACCACCTACAAAAAATAATAAAATTACAGTTAGGCTCGAAGAGTTAAACTGAAGGGGAAAAATCAAGGTGAGGTATAACCATAGTCCAATGAGAGCTTGAGATGTGTGGATGTGTAGAGGTATGTGTGATGGAGCTACGGTAGAAGTTTGGTGGTGTTTGGTTGATTTTTGGGGTAAAAATAGGGATGCATAACTATGTGGTAGGCGGTGCAGCTTCTGGTTGAGAGAAAACAAAATGCACGGCCAGGCGGTGTGAAATTGCACAACCGTGTAGAATCAGGCCGAGAGAAAAAATTTTGCATGGTCAAACAATGTAAGGATTGCACTGCTGTGTAGTAGGGATTTTAAGTGTTGCAAAATTGTGCACACTATGATGCTGCAACACATGAGAGGGAGAAGGAGGGAAAAGAGGTGGGAGTCGACGGTGATGGTCGGCGATGGCGAGGGGGAAGGTTGGGGAGACCTTAGTGGTCGGTCCACTAGCCAAAGGGTAGTGAGTGGTGGCCGAGGTGGTGCACAATGGGGGAAGATGGTTGATGGAATTGTTGCGTAAAGGTGGAAAGGATAAGAGGGATACAGGGAGATGGGGTGGTGCGTAGGGTGTAGGTCTGCAAGGATGGGATAAGGAAAATATGAAGGAGGAAGGTGATGGGTGGTGGATGAGGGTGTAGAAAGGTGATGGGTGGTGGTGCAAGTGGATAGTGCAAGTGGGGGTGCAAGTGGAGGTGCAAGAGTTGTAGCAAACGGGTTAGCGAGAGAAGGAGAAGAAGGAAAGAAAAGAAAAGGAAAAGGAAAAGAAAAGGAAAAGAGAAAGGGTTGAGGGGATTAGTTTAGGATGATTTTAGATTAGTTAAGGGTAATTATGATTAGCGGAAATTTTAGCCGATTTGATTTTGGTTTACGAATTACGGTTTGTCAAAGTTAAGGTTTTTTTAAATCGGTTAATGTCTTGGGATTAAGGATAGGTTAAGGCTAATATAGGATTTATTAGGATTAGAATCAAATTAGGGTGCTAATGGTGTGGGATTAGCTTAAGTAAATTTTCGAGGTATTACATGTGTGGTGGAGCTATGGTCAAATTTTGGTGGTGCTTGGACAAGGTTTAGGGGTGAAAATAGGGGTGCGCAGCTAAAAAAAAGAAGTTGCACGGCTATTTAGCACTAGGCCAAGAGGAATTATGATGCACGACCAGGTGGTGCAAAAGTTGCACGACTATGCAGCACCAATGCACAACAGGTCAAGAGAAAAAAAGACACACGGTTAAGCAATGCAAAAGGTGCACGGCTGTGCGGCAAGAGATTTTAAGTGTTGCAAGGTCTTGTATCAGATGGTGCACAAGCCATGCACTCTGCAACACTAAAACACACGAGAGGAATAAGGGGGGAAAAGAGGTGGCGGTCGGTGGCGATGGTCGACGACGTTGAAGGGGAAGGTTGGGGCAACCTTGGTGGTCAGTCCACCAACCAAAGGGCGGCGAGTGGTGGCTGAGGTCGTGCATGTTGGTGCAAATACCAAAAATAGAGAAAGAAGGAGGAAGGAGAAGGAAGAAGATAAGAAGGTCGAGGAGCTCGGGCAATTGATTTTTAACACAGAAAGGATGGGTTGGAGACCAAACAAAGAGAAAGAAGGAGAGTATGGTATATATATACATACATGTGTGCATGTGGTGAGAGTCGGGGAAAAAGAAAAAGAACATAGGGTGTGTGATGGGGATGACAGTGATGGTGCAACTACAAGCTGATGATGATGGTGATGGTTGTAGAGGATGGCTAGGGTAGGGTAGTAGCTGTAAGGTGAGGGTGGTGATGGTTTATGGAGGTGTTGCGTAAAGATGAAAAGGATAAGAAGGATGTAAGGAGATAGGGTGGTCCGCATGGGGGTATGTAGGTATACAGAGATGGGAGAAGGAGAAGAAGAAGGAGAAAGGTGATGGGTGATGTGTGATGGATGAGGGTGCAGAAAGGTGATGGATGACGGTGGAAGTGGGTGGTGCAAGTTACAGCCAAATCAAAAGTTGCAGCTTGAGGTTGGTGGGAGGAGGAGAAGAAAGAAAGAACAGAAAAGGAAAAAAGAGAAGGGTTGGGGATTAGTTTAGGGTAATTTTAGATTAGTCAAAGGTAATTAGGATTAGTGGAAATTTTAGCGGGTTTTGGTTTACGAATTACGGTTTATCAAAGTTAAGGTTTTAGAATCGATTAAAGTTTTGGGATTAAGGATAGGTTAAGGCTAATATAAGATTTATTAATATTAGAATCAAATTAGGGCGCTAATGATGTAGGATTAGGCTAAGCAAAATTTTGAGATATTACACTTATGTAGGGGGATTATGTGTATTGGCGGTGCAGAGAAGGAGGAATGGGTTGGTGGTTGTGGTGGTGCAAGGTGGCACACCTTACACTTTGCAAGGCCAAGGAGGAAAAAAAGGGGATAATGAATGGAATAGGGGACTCAATAGGCATAGGGTTGTAGGGAAAGAAGAGGGTAGGAGTCTGGGGGTAGCACAACTTGGCGGCAACAACAATGGTGGCTGGAGGCTAAAACATGGGAGGGTGTGTGATGCATAAAATATCTAAACAAATTGGGTCTTAATAATAGTTGATGATGGAACTAGGGGGAGCTCTAACAAAAGAGAAAATATAAATAGAGATTGAGATAAAAGTGGATTTGATCTTCGAGTAACCCTTGAGATCAAATACTTACAATCATCACTTAAGGTATTAACTCTTAAGATAAAGAATGTAAGATTTTGGAGATAACAACAAACCATGAACTATGTTCGTTGAGAGGGGGCTGTCAAATGACCAGCTGAATACCAAGAGTTTTTTCTCCTTTACAATAAGCTCTACACTCATATAAAGAGTGTAAGAGGTTGAGAAAATTACAACCAACCCTTAGGTAACCATAAGGGTAACAACTTAACTAAACATTACTCTAATGTATGATAACTATGGTAGGAATAAAACCAACTCAAACAATCAGCATGGGAGCTAATTTTTCAAGCCTCCTATAGTCCCTTCATCATGTATTAGTTGATACATTATTCTTACAAGCTAGAATTAGGACTTTAGAAAACATAAATTACAAGAAGGGAAATACTAGTACATTACTTTAACTTATGTTTTACTAAATTGAGAAAGTAGCCCTTCCCCGTGTTCTTTTTCTTAGCTAGGCACCATGGCTAATCAATATACCATCAAGTACCCTTAATTTATACTTATTAAGGTCTTGGAAATCACAAGTCTTAGCTTCAAAATATGCTACACAAAAGATAGACCCGCATGCCTTCTTTTATTCTTGGATTTTCGAATATGATGCTCTATGTGGTTACTTGCAAGCTGGTAGTGGCTAAGTGAGTTGTGGCTTTTCCCAAGCCATATTCAAACCATAATAAAGCTAAGAAAAGGTGATGAGTTGATGGATTTTATTTGGTATTGCATGGCTTGCATAACTCCTCATAATCTAGCTCATATATTAGTCAAAGTGAGGAGAGTTTTAGATTCTCCTAACTTAGAAAAATGTATGAATAAATTATTATTATCATATGAGGAGGATGCTCCTAAATCATTGTGGGTGCAAGTTTGACAAGGGAGAAGAGAGGAGAGGGTAACATTAGGGGAGGTATTTATAGGCTATAGAAGGTAGAATGAGGACAAATGGGGAAGTTGACAAGGTGGTCGATTGTAGGGCGGCACAACGATGGCAAGGTAGGATAGTGCAAGGAGTAGGTGTAGGGGGTGTCATGTAGGTGTAAAGGGTAGGGGTTTTGCTGTATAGGGGATATGTGTAGGTGCATGCCTATGTGCATGCACTGCATCATTGAGAAAGGAAAGAGGGAGGTGAAATACCCCAAAACCTTAATTTAAAAATTATGGTCAAATAAGGATTTATTAGGGAAATTAATTAAATAAATTATTTTATTAAAATAAAGAGAGAAGGTAAATCAAGAGGAAAATAATAAATAATTTAATTAGAAAAAATTAGGGTGTTTTGCTAATTAAAATGAAATTTAAGAAAAATTTATTCAAAATAGCCAAATTAATCTAAAAAGGAATTTAATTATTATTATTATTTTAAATATTATTAACTTTAAATATTCAAAAATACCAAATGCCTAAAATACCCCAACCCATCTATTCTCTCTTTCTTCCCCTTTTCCTTTTTGTTTCTTTCCTCTCCTTCTCCTTTCTTCTTTTTTTCCCCATCCTCCCCAACTAGGCCGGCCCGCGCAGCCCAAATCCCCCCTCTTCCTTTCTTCTCCTTGGGCGCGGCCTAGGCTAACATCATTTTCTTTCTTTCCCCTGTCACCTAGTTGGTCCGCCCCTCTTTTTTTTCCTTTTCCTTATTTTTCCCCTAGACCACTGGTCCAACTCTTCCTTTTTCTTCCCCAGCCCATGCGACCTACAACCTCAAGCCCCTACAGCCCCGATTCCGCCGGTAACCACAAACTCCGTCCAGTTTTCCTTTCCCTCTCTCCTCACGCACGCTTACCACCGCTGATCGGTGGTCCAACCTCGCTGCCCCTTCTTGTCCTCTTCCTCCTTCGTCGTTTCCCCTTAATTTGGCCTTTAAATACCCTATAGGCAGCCCCAGATTAGGATTCTTTCGTATCCTAGAAAAATCCCATCCCTTACGCCATGGTCGGATCATACGCCCATTGCATCGCCGTCGACCATCATTGTTGCCTACACCGCCCACCCAAGTGTTCCCTGCACCACCCTCTACCCAACTACACCTCCCTCCTCCCTCGGTTTGCCCTACACAAGCCACCTTGACCGTGAAAAGTCCCCCTCTTGATTAGCCCCACTTCGACCCCCACCGCCCTTCGCACCATCGTCCGCCACCAATTCCATCGCAACAAACACCATCCCTACCCTCCAAAACACCTAGGGGAACTTCCTCTACCTCCCCATACCTCCATCTCTCCCTGCTTCCCTCTTCTTCTCCATTCTCCACCCTCCACCACCTTCGGCCACCACACCCGCCACCGTACGCCGCCACCTTAGGCTGCACCACCACCTTCATTCCACCCCTATCCACCTGAGGCACCCTCCACCACCTCAATCACCCCCTCATTCCCTCTCCTCTAGCCTATACCACCATCTCTCCACCTCTCTTCTCCCTCCACCGCTGCCGTGCGCCACCATTCTTAGGTGATACTCTAACCTTCCCAACCCCTAAACCCATTTTATACAAGTATTAGCTATTTTTAATAAGTACCTTCCTAAATAATAATAATAATAATATTATTATTATTATTAACCTCATTATTATTCTTACTATTATTATTAATGCTAACTTTAGCCTATTATTATTACCTTTATTATTATGGTAAATATTTGAACCCTTATATTACTATTATCATTTTGATTATTATTATTATTATTCTTAACATCATCATCATCATCATCATCATCATCATCATCACCATCATCATTATTATTATCATTATTATTATTATTATTATTATACTTGACCATATTATCACCAAGGCTACTACTATTATGATTATTAGGACCTGTATTAGTATTATTCTTAAGATTAGAACTAATAATAATAATATTATTATTATTATTATTATTATTATTATTACTACTACTACTACTACTACTACTACTACTACTACTACTACTACTACTATCATTATTATTACTTTGTCATTATTATTAATATTTCATAATCACTAACCTACTATGACTACTAGCATTATCAATATAAGTATTACTACAGTCACTACTTTTATATTACTAATATCACTACTATTATTATTACTATGATTTGGGTTGATAATAGTGTTATCACTACAACTACTATTATCATTATCATTAGCAAAATTGAAGCTATTACTTTTAATAATATGAATATCACTATAATTACTTTAACATGAACCAATGTACCTCCTAATACCTATTTTGATTAATAGTAGCATGATTAGCTACTTTATAGGATAATAACCCTACTTTTATTTATAAAACAACTATTAGTATTATTAACCCTAATAGTAGGCCATGATAAGGTTAAGATAGGAAATGATGGTAATTTTGGTAAGAGGGAGATTAACCCATAGTATTTCCCTCTAATAGGTGAATCAAGTCAAAACCCTAAGGAGGCGTAGGAGCATGCTCCAAGATCAGTGTTGTATTAGGTAAGGATATGGTTAAGGTTTTTTTTTATGTGTAAGAATGTGCTATGTGTGTTGGTTTGATGGGTGTGCTTTATATTTTATATTATCATGTTCTTGTGGCAGCTTGCTAAGCATCAAGTTAAGGTAAGTTCCATGCATTTATGATATGTGTAATGTGATGTTATTACTTGTACTTGAATTGTGCTTACGTAATACTACCCCTTATGACATGCATGATAGGAGGTCCTAAGTAGTACGATGTGGTTGTGAGAGAAATGGAAAAGAATGAGGAAAGTGAGTTGACTAGGAAACGGTAATGATTGACTAATTATCTTATGACCTATGGGTGGATAATAAGAGGAATAATAGAAATGAAATTAAGGAAATGGATTAAACATGCATGGGAAGTCTAGGGTTTGCATAGGGGTGACTTTTGCATGGGATAAGTTGATTTGAGGATCAAGTAAGGTAAGGGAATAATCGTTAGGGCAATTGGAGTCTATATGTGAAAAATAGTACGTGGGTTGATGTAAGGATGCATGGAGGATTTGACTAGGGTTTTGGGAGGAAACCCTAAGTGATAGAAATGTATAAGGGAGGAAAAATTTATGGAAATGGTTAGAATGAGGATAAAAGATGGAAGGGGTGTTACATGGAGGAAAAGTGAGTCAAGTGAGGGAATGTATTTGGGTGTTGAGTGAGTGGCATAAAAGAAATGAGAAGTACTAGGGTTTTTAGGGAGCTAACTAGGGTTTTTGATGATCATGTATGGGAGTTGGATGTCGAGGTTGTAATGCTAAGTGTGGGTCGAGAGAAGTGATGACTTGGGTAATAACAAAGAGTTTGGGGGTTCAAAGTGAGGGGGAAAAAGATGGAAGGAAGTCTCGAGATCATAGGTTGTATTGGATATGTGTCATGTGGAAAAGGTGTTGGTAAGTAAGAGTGATGAATGAATAACATCGTATTAGGAAAGAGAGTTGCTAGAATTTTGGGATGACCAACTAGGGTTTCGTAGCCACATGTATTATATGGGGAGTAAAATGTGGTGCTTGGGGATGAATCAAGCGAGGTGATAAATTGGAGGAGTATGAGTTATATGGGATAGAGGCAAAGTGGGCCATATAGGCTAAATTAAGGTTTTCCCGGAAGAAAACCCTAGAGAGTTACATTAAGTTGATTCAAAAATATGGGAAATGGGACTCGATGTTGAGTATTCATGGTAATGAGGAAAGAGTGAGAAAGGATATTTGGATATACTAGAGGAAGTAAAGGTCCCAAGATATGGGACAAGATTGTCGAGAAGTCGAGTGGGTCGTGTATGGCTAGTCGGGATTGTGTGTGGAATAAGATACAATAAAACACTAAGCACTTAAAGTGAAAGATTATCGAGCCAAGGCCCAGTGAGGTTATAGATTCTACAGTCTACCGGCTATAATAGTAGTCAGGTGCGTTTTGCCCTACTGAGTGATTTTTCGGTCCACCGACTATAATAGCGGTCAAGAGCATTTTGCCATGTTGAGTGTTTTCGGTCCACCGGCTATAATAGTGGGGGATTTCGGGCTTGATAAACCAAAACTTTTATAGTAATAAGTCATGAGAAGATACTATTTACTTATACTAGAACACCTCGTGAGTTGGGGCTAGTGAGGATATATATTTTCTAGTCTACCGGTAATAATAGTGGTCAGGTGCGTTCTGTCCTGTAGAGTGTTTCCGGTCCACCAGCTATAATAGTGGAGTTCTTGTACTTATGTAGAATTAATATGAGAAATGTGCGAACGAGAAGTATAAGGAATTGAAAGATACTAATTATTTTTAGTGGAACACCATGCGAGTCAGGGCTGGTGATGTTATATATATACTTTCTAGTCCACCGGCAATAATAGTCGGAGCTGGAACACCATGCGAGTCGGGGCTGGTGATGTTATATATATACTTTCTAGTCCACCGGCAATAATAGTGGTCAGGTGCGTGTTGCCCTGTTGAGTGATTCCGGTCCATCGTTTATAATAATGGTTAAGTGCGTTATACCCTGTGGAGTGTTTCCGGTCCACTGGCTATAATAGTTGGGTTTTCGTACTCTCATGGAATTAACATAAAAGAGATGTAAGATAAATCATTAATATAAGTTTGGCCTAATCTTGTAAATCTAGATTATTGTCTTATACGCCTTATGTGTTTATTCTCTTACCGTTTCAAAGGTGTTGCTCATTTCCACAAGCAGATGACCCACCTAAGTTTGTATAGGTAGGTGATGATTTCTTCGATGCCTACGACACTTAAGATGTATCGGATGGGGCTAAGAGTTGATCCTACACTTGGCGTGGGGATTGAGAGTGACCTAGCCAGATTCTATCTTTCATTTTATTTTACCCTGTATTGTTTTTATTCTAGTTATGTTCTATTGTACGGTATTTTATATCTTTGGAAAACTTTGGTTACTTACTCCTTTGATTGTAACTCTTTTAACCACACTCTGATTTTGTATGACGAACGATTCAGTTCTTTTATGAAGTATAGTTTTAAGTGTTGAATTGTGTTTAATGATAATCCTCTTCAACCTTAGCACTTGGTACTGGATGGTAGAATTGAATCGGTCTGGTACCAAGTGTGGCAGTAATATCCCCATAATTCATGATTTTGTTATTTCTCTTCCATTAAACCTTTTTATTAAACGAAATTTTTTAATAGTAAATTTTGGGTGTGTTACAGAAGGGGGAAGGTTATTGGGTTGCAAGTGTTGCAAGGGCAAAAATGGAAGGGGGGAGGGTCGTGCGCAAGAGGGAGGTAGAAGATGGGGAGAAAAGGGGAAAAGAGGAAAGAAAGGAGGGAGAAAAAAGGAAAATAAAAAAGAAAGAAAGGGGTTGGGCCATCACTCGAAGGAGAGAAAAAGGAAGAGGGAGGAGGGGATTGGACCGGTTAGGGGGAAAGGGAAAGAGAGGGGGAGAGGCCCCTTAGGCTGGCTGCAACGCACCCAGGCGGGGAGGATGAAGGAAAGAAAGAAGAAGAAGGAAGAAATGAGAAAGAAAAGAGAAAAAGAGAAAAGAAAAAGGAGAAAGAAAAAAGGAAAGGGAAAAGAAGAAAGTTGTGGAATTTTCAAGTTGGGTTTTTGAGGAATTTATTGTTAATTGTATAAATAATTAAAAATTGTTATAATTTATCTATACTTTATTTTATGCTAGATAATTAAAATAATGTCTCGAAATTGGGCTAGATAATAAATTTAAATATCATATTAGTATTGTTGTTGTTGTTATTATTATTATTGTACATATATTTTATTTTATTATTTATTCTTGTGAAATTTTTTGGGGAATTACATTTATAGTTGATATTAATATTGTATAACTTAGCCTTTTGGCATAATTGATGAAGTAATGGATTAATCACTTAAGATACCCTTAATAGGAACATTGAATGATGTGAGAACCTTATATGGTTGTTTTTGGATTTAAATGGTTTTTATTTGGTATGATATTATCTATGGACTTTCGTGTGTTATGAGATCTTGATCTAGTGAGATATTAATTACTTAAAGTGGAATGAGCACTATTATGGCCCTGAATCATTCGATTATCAATTAGTTATTATAGTTTAGTCTACCTTCGTATATTTTTCCGTTAAGCGCCTTTTAGCAGGATCCTAGTTGGTATTGGTGTCTTTCCTACTCTAAACGTTGATTATATACCAAGGGGTATCGATACCAAAAGGTTTTGTTACCATATGAGAATTACTTTGGCACGAGCCTTTATGTCCATTTATTTGATTTGACTTCCATGGGTATTGAGAGACAACGGGAAATGATCCCACCTACTACTCAATAATTCTGTAAATGAGTTATATGTTCACCTAACATAAAATAATAACCAAAATGAATCCTTAAAATGTATTAAATTGGCATTGTCCTATTTTATGTTCAATCTTGATGCGGCTATTTCACTAAAATGATACTTCGCTTCACCTCTTCTTTATTCAGAAACTCACACATTACTTATGTTATGAATTAGTGTACAAATGTTCATTGCTTATTAAACCGACGTAGTAGGATTATTATCACTCTAATCAAAGATAGTAACCAATGATTATTAAGATTATTATATAATCTATGTTTACCTTTCTTAAATATTTTACCAATCATGTAAATCTATAAATGTATAATGTGCCATACCTATTATTGTATACAACATGTACTAATATTTTATTCTTTATATTATTTTTCTTACAATATTATTACTCTTTAGACTACTTACCGAAATATTTTATTCCAAGTAACATCTACCGGTACTTGAGTTGCTCTAATAGTCTCTGTTACGCGGGACAAAACCAAATTGTAATACAGTTTCCGATGCTCCTCTGAATAAATACTGACCAACAAAAAACGAGCGCTCGATTCCCATTTAAGAAAAAAAAAAAAAACATAAAGAGCTATCATTTTAACTCCGCCAGCTGTCGATGCACTCAACTGACAACAACTTTACATCCAGTAATGTATTGCCGCGTATACAGAAAGTCCTCGTGTTCCTTCCAATTTCACATAAGTCCCTCCCGCACTCAATTCAAGCCCTATAAAAAAATATGTATCTGTTTTAGAAAAACAAACCGCTTACTCTGCCTCCAGAAAACGCGAAGCCTTCTCTCTCTCTCTTCTCCGAAATTCCCTCCCTCTTTCTCTCTCTATGTTTTCCCGAAAGCGAAATAGAACTCCAAAAAACGGATCGGAAACAAAGCAGAATCAACAAAATTAACAGAAAACCCTAACCCTAACCACGAGCTTATTCATTACCCGTCTCGTAAATCTCACGAGTTTCTCTCAATTGGAGGTCCCGGTGGTCTGAATTTGGAACACGCGGGCGAATTAGGGTTAGGCTTAGGGTTTCTCGTTGCGGTATGGAAAGCACGACCGGGGGTGGGGGTGGACGAAGCTGTTTTTGTTAATGACCGGAAACATCCGATGTCACCGGCGGAAGAGGATGATGGGTAGGGGAGCTGACGGAGGTTGTGGCACCGAGGAAAAGCCGTGCCCTGTGTCTAGAGTTCCGTCGCCGGTGCCGGAACCGTCGCCGGCGATCATATATCCTGCTAAGAAGGCACCCGAATGTTCTTCTCAGCAGGAGGCCCATTTCTTGTGCGTGGACTTGTATTCTCAGGCTTTTAAAGCTCTATCTGAACGCTCACCATTTGAATCTGACGAAGCTAAAGCCTCCATTGTGCATACGCTCCCTAGTGCGTTAGCTAGCTTGTTATCTAAACACCCGGATAGTAGGAAGAGGCATAAGAAGTCGCATGCTGAGACCAAGTCTACTAATAGAAAGGGTGCGGCTGAGAGACCCAAAATTTCTAATATATGGGTCGAGTCTGAGGAGTATTTTAGAGAGCTGAGGCGGTCGGATATCGAGACATTACACCAGCTTTCTTCCTCTCTCGATTTTTTATCTTGTAATTCGTATGTTACAAATTCTGTTTTAGGAAATGCTCCTAGTAATAATGACGTAGGTAATGTGACTGTCCGTAGTGTTCAAGATAATGTAGCTGAGGTGGATATTATGATGAATGGGCCATTCTCTGATAGCTTGAATGTTGGGGTTAGGGAAGATTCGATATCCGGGAATGTACAATCAATGGAAATTGACTGTGAGGGTAGTGAAGGTATTCCTGTGGGAGAGCAGCGCTCGTCTTTATCTCGGCCATTGCGGGCTTTCGGTAGTATAGAGTGGGTCCAAGGTTCCAGGAATAAAATTTTGCTTACAACAGAGCGTCCATCAAAGAAGAGGAAGCTTTTAGGAACTAATGCAGGATTGGAGAGGCTTATTGTTACCCAGCCCTGCGAAGGAAATCCAACTTTATGCCATTTTTGTAGCTCAGGGGAAACAGGTGATGAATTGAATCAGCTAGTTGTTTGCAGTTCTTGTAATGTTGCTGTTCATCAGAAGTGCTACGGTGTTCAAGAGAAAGTGGATAAGTCTTGGATGTGTTCTTGGTGTATGCAAAACAGTGGCAGTGACGCTGGAAAAAATTCAGTAGCTGATCACCCCTGTGTTCTCTGTCCAAAACCAGGTGGCGCATTAAAGCTTGTCCAGAAAGCAGGAGCAGGAATCAGTGGCTGTATGGATTTTGCGCACTTGTTCTGTAGCCAGTGGATGCCTGAGGTTTATGTAGATGACACAAGATTGATGGAACCTATTGTTAATATTGAAGAAATAAAGGATAGTCGAAGGAAGCTTGTATGTAACTTGTGCAAAGTGAGGCATGGTACTTGCGTTCGCTGCACTGATGGTATGTTTCGCCGTTCACAGTCCTTCTGATAGCAAGTTTCTGGGAAGCCATATGAGTTTACACTATTGTATTGTTTGATGTGTTTTTTAGCTACTTGTAGTGATCAATGTTGTTTGTTGTAATATGCATTCTATGTTTGGATTGATTTCCACTTGGATAATTATTTTAAATCAAGTATGAAATCATGCTTATTGTGGAAGTATTAGAATCACCTCGTCCCTGCACTGCCCTTTTGCTGTATTGATTGCTATTGAATATAGTAAGTATATAAATTTTTTTTGATACAACTAAATGTAGTCGATCGATTGATCTTATTAGATACAAGATGGCATTGTGGTGATACTGATAGGGCTGCAAATGAGTTACGTTGACCCGTTCTGTCACTCTCAGCTCATTTGATAAACACAAAGGTCAAACCGAGTTGGCTGGTTTACAGAATGAGCCTAATATTGATGTTCCAGTTGACTTGTTTTATAAGAGAGTCAGTTCATGGACCAACCTCAAGTAAGTAAAACAAGTCGAGTTGAGTCGAGACATCTTGATTTGTTCAATGATGAGCTTGATTTGGCTCAACTCATTTATTCATATAATTTCAGATCGGAGTCATTGGACCTGAGACTATATAAAAAGAAGAGTAGAAGACTCATCTTCGTACCTCAATATGCTTGATGCTACATACCACATGATGGTTAGTTGATACTTGTTGAAAATAAAGATGAATACTGGGAAAATATGTATTCATTTATACATAAATGTCTATAAGCCTACAATATTTGTCCTCATACTCTTAAAAATTTCCAAGGCTTTAACTTGATACTTAAAAACATCCACACAAGCCATTATTAAGCTTTGAAATGAGCTTATAAACTAGCTGATTTGTGAACAATTGAGACAAACTTATTCCGACTTGAGGTCGTTGTTTAATAATGCCCAAACGAAGGCTTGGGCTAAGTTTGATAAATGAAATGAAGTTGAGGTAAGGCTTGATCAATTCAATTCGGTTCATTTACAATCTTAAATTTTGACAAATGGTCATCCTTCTTTATATCTACTAAAAAATCATTATTGTTGCATATAACCTGCAAAAAGATATTGTCATAACTGAGTTGCAAAAAGTTATTGGAGTGCAGTTTTCCTGGTGCCATGCAGACCATATCATTTGGAATAAAAACAGTCATATTGTATATATGCCTCTGGAAAGTATGGGATTAGTATTTTTTCTGTTGCTTTTGAAAATCTTACTGTTTGTGTCTCTATACATTTTTGGGATATCTGCATTTCATCTTGGGGGGGCCTATCCACTTTGATATGTATATATTTACCCTGAATGCATCTCTATAGGTATGTAGTACTCATACTCTTCATACAGGCTGTCTTTGTGAGGCCCATCTTGATTTCTTTTCTTATCCTTTTTTATCAGTTTTCTTTGATATTGTCAACAATCTCATATTTCTGCAATTTAATTTTCCATATGTGAGTTTTGGTACCCTTTTCTTTTCTTGGTTTCCTATCCATTAATTGCTGTAGATTCTCCAGATTATGAAGTAGTATTTCAATGAGTCAAAGAGAAATCATCCAAAATTCTGTTATAATATCACCTCCTTGATGTTTAATTATCATTTATTAGTGCGCCATATTTATTGGAAATGAAATAATTATAAACCAATGACCTCAGCAAATTAGGCCTACACAATTTTTTTTAAATGTCAATTCATTGTATATGAAAAAGTATCTGGCTGAGCATATTATTGAGTTAGCTGAATTGGCTGTCCTCAATTCATTGCTTAGTTTTATTATTTATTGTAGCATTTGGTGGCTTATCTGCCTTGTGACTTATGATGTTAGCATTAAAAGTATAAAGAACAATACATCTTGTATTGGGGACGATGGAGCCATATAAACCATGTTGTACTTGAGAGGAATTTAGCATCTGCCATAGTGTTGAGCTTGTAATACTTTTTTCTAGGATTACAATGAAGGTGGCAGCATAGGTACCGTTTGGTAATTTAACTCCGAAGGTTATATATAAATTAATAATGACTGGGTGTTTGGTGAATACAAATTATTTGTATATAAATGGGTTTGAAGTAGGAAATGAATTGATGTATAATTACAATTTAGACGTGGGTAATAAAAGATATTTTTGTAATAAAAGTAAATGGTATAAGTTAATTTTTGTTGTTATTTAATTAAAACTGGTGTAAACTATATATCAAGTAATATTAAGTTGCAAATAATTTGTACATAATGAGTCTGAAAATAATAATTATTAGATAATGAGAAAATAGTAATGTGGGCTATTCAAAGATCTTGTCAGAGTGGTTTCATCAGGTATAGGAGAGTGGTGAATGTATTTGTGGATGAATTCAAAGTAACTTGGAGGTTGTAGCTGGGTTTTATAAATGGTCACTGGTCTGTGGAGTTGTTCTTGGTCTGTCTTTTGTCCATCTTTGTTGGTAGTATTTTCTAACAGAGAACTAATTTCTGAGGATACTTGAAATCATCTGGCCTTCAATGTATGGTAGAAAATAAAAGGAAGACAGACAGTAATTTGATATTGATGTCCAGCTGGGTACATTGATGAATTTTTTTGTCATTCTGCATTGATTTCTAGCTTATATTTTAATTTGGATTCACCAGCATGCTTTGTGCCATCGTTATTGGGTGTTCTTTGTGCATCTGTAAGGGTTCTGTGCTATAATTCAAGCACGATTACTGTGGTTACAGCTACTGAGTTCTTACTTGTTTTTTCCTCGACTGTGCAAATATTTGAGGTCTGAATTCTTCCTAGCTTATATCGGTGTTCGTGTCTGCTGTCTGCTGTCAATGTCACTCAGATACCTACCTCTTCTGTTCCTCTCTTAGTAATCATAATCATTCCTTCCATCTAATTTTCATCGTTTTCCTTTGTAATCTCTTATCGTATAGCCCATCTATGAAAGTGCCTGTTGCAATTATGTACTCGTGTTCTTAGCTGTCATTAACTGGATGTGTGGAGTACTTTGTTTTCTATGTTTAAGAGTGAAGTGGAGATATATTTGAAAGCAATCATATTTACCATGTTCAATTCATCTGTTTTCTGCATATAAGGTTAAACAATCATTTTGGGGTTTTGTTGGGCGGATGTGTTCCATTTTTACAGACCCCTACTGGGGTGTGGGGTTATGATTGAATGAGGAGCTTATACTGTGCCAAGGAATCTTTGCTATGTGGTGGTTTTTTATCACTTCTGGGGTGTTTTTCCATCATTTCCTAAAGCCTAGTTGTTATGATGTTAGAAGTGTCAACTGTCTAATGCTATTCTTGGTGATTTTGCAGGAGCCTGCAGAACTTCATTCCACCCTATATGTGCCAGAGAGGCTGGAAACAGACTGGAGATATGGGGAAAGTTTGGTTGTGATGTAAGTTCTTTGCAAATACATCGTTAACTTGTGCTAGGAACAGAAGACTAAGAACATCGTGTATGAACTAGTAAAAATAGGGTTCTCATAATGCTACTTAAACTTTTGTCCAGGTTGAATTGAGGGCCTTTTGTTCTAAACATTCAGAGGCCTTAAATAGTGGATGTGTTGTACAAGGGGATCCAAGAGACTCTCTTGGGAGCGAGTCACCTGGTTCCTCCAGCCTACAACCAGCTCCTCTGAGCAAACCACCCAATGGTTGGAAGAATGACGATAAAGTTACTATACAGCTTGAAGCTGCCAATACCAATCTGGAAAAATTAGATGTTGCTCAGTCATCATCAGATGTGGGGCTACATGGCTGTGTTTCCAATGGAAAACGCAAATTGCCTTGTGGTGGTGTAGGTCAGGCTGTGGGTGTAGAGACTCAGAGAATGAACAATAATGAGGATACTAGCACTTGCGATTCCATAGATATCATCCAGGTTTTGAAGAAGGTACTTGTTTTCACTGTCCGTCCTCCCCTCCTCGTTTCTTGCCCCACACAAGTCTTCATCAGAAGTTATGTAGTTCTGTTTCTTAAAAAATGGTTTTTTGGCTTTGTAGTTCATTGACAAAGGAAAAGTTACGCTGGATGAATTAGCATCTGATATTGGTACTTCTAGAGATTCATTGGCTGCAGCACTCGCAGTAATTCTCAATTCTTTAACCAATAGAGTTTTAAGAATAAATAGATGTGCTGGTACTGCTTGCATTCAATGTTTATTTTATTTTATTTTTATTTTTTGCTCATTTCTATGATTGTGGGTTTTCTCGCAACTTCTCAGGGGGACCAGTTGGCTCTTGACTTGTTGCCCGAATTGAGGGAATGGTTCAAGGGTCATGCTTATTTGGGCACCTTTGAGAGAAAGTTGTTCGTGAAGTTCAGACCTGCACTGTCGTCAATTGGAAATGGAGGTGACGATGGCTTTCATGCCGTTGCTGTTCAAAAATCTGATGCTTCTAATGCTGTTTCTGTTAAGTCAGTTCCCCCCATGAGGAGAACAATTAAGAAGCCAAGGATTGTGAAGGATGACAGTGTTATATCCACATGCAAAGATAAATTGAGGAATAATGGGGTACTGAAGGTTAATGAGAAACCACTCAAAGACTACAGTGGCTTGGGGCAGGTGAATCATCTTGTTCTACCACTTTATATTGTATATATTTCCAAGTTAGTGATCCATGGTGGTATTGTTACCTTATGTCTTAAGATTTTTTTGTTCAAAGCTTTTCGTCAAGCATTATAATTTTATTTAGTACATTGAACTTATACTCTTCTGCACTAAAGTTGACAAGCAAACATTCTTTCTTGCTTTATCAGGTTCTTCCTCACCTGTATTGGTTTGCTATGTCCCTTTGATTTGTGTGATGCATTTTGGAGGTTTTCCCCCCTCCCCACCCTAATAAATTGATTGAATTAACAGGGTGCAGAGATGCAAGTTTTTAGTTCTTTCTTCTTTGCAGATCATTCCTAGTTATTCCAGGCAGTTTTGCAGTTTTACATGTTGGATGATTTTAATTATTCTCTAAGAAGCTTTATTTTTAGGCTCTTGGTAATTTGGGAGTATTTTCGTTGAGTTCTGGTTCATCTGTAGAGAAAATTGGTGCACCCTCTCCAAAAAATGATTGTACATGAATTATTGACTGGATTTGATCATTTAAATCTCGAATTGTCCAAAGCTCGTCATTGTACCTTTTTTTCCCATGTCACCAAGCTACCCCAAGTTACTTGTAACTATGTGGCATGTAAGTGACTGACTTAGACATACGATGAATTTAAACATGGGTTGCCAACTTTGGGAGGAAGGAATAGTGACAAACTTAGGACTCTTGCAAGTGTTTGGTGGCCAAGATAATATCTGACTTGCTATTTTGTGTATTCTAGCAAAAAATGGGGAAACTATAATGTGATGAACTTAGTCATGCTTGGAATTATATTTGGACATGAACTTCCGATTGTCATGGCTATGTTTGAGACTTTTTGAGCTGGGGGGGGGGCTGTTCCAGGAGTTGGATATTTCCACAGTTAAATGTCTTCTCTTAGGATTTTATCCAATGTTAGTCGTGATACTCATGGGATATGCCTATATCCCACTGGGTTCTCAAAGTTTCATGCTTGGCATCATATCTTGGATAGTATGCTTATGTAGTTCTATTATAGAGTGGATGTAATGAATTTTGGATGTGATTAAATTATGACTACTTACCAAAAGAGAGTTTGTTCTTTTAATGACTAAAACCTGATTGAAATCCCTAATTTGAATTGTGTTAACTATTCACCTTGTTTGAAGAAAGACACCTCAATTAGTTCCCTATATAGTTAGGTGGGATGATCTTCTGTTCGTTTTTTGAAAAGCCTATTTTTGTGGGTCTATTCATGGAGCTTCGTTTGGATTATGCCTTTTACTTCAAGGTCCCTGTTTATTTGTAATTCATGATGGTATTAAAGCATAATTTTCCCATTCATTCTATCATGCCCACTAGGGTTATTGAATATTTTATTACTCATTGCAGATTTTGGTTGAGCCTGATGGATTTCAAGATTTGATTGCAGAACCTTCTCCACGCTCTGAAAGTATGCTTATCTTTCTGATATTAAAGTTCTATCATTGCCCTGCCTAAGTGTGGTTGCATTACAAAATTGTTGGCTAGATGGCCGGATTTTGATGATTTGTCTTTGCAGTTTAAATTTATGCTTTTTTCAAATCAAATTTTGTGGACCAATTTTGAATTTCAAAACCAGTAATCTCTTTATATATATTCGGGAGATTTGCCCATCGCTTAATATCGGGAACATCTTTTTCTATGAAGATGATGTAATAGTTTTCCCCCAACTCAATTAGTTCTGAGTTGATATTTTTATTTCTTGATTATTGAGAAAAGGGATCTTTTTGAGACAAGTTGGTTCATAAAATATAGGCTACTTGCTGCATATATATGTGCCTGAAAAAGGGGGGGGGGGAGAGGGGGAGGACAAAACCAAAATCTTTTGGCATATTTCCTGTGGAAGTATTTTTCTCTTTGTACAGATCAGTTGCATTCATCTGCAGTCATTACATTACTGCGCTGAAGCTTTTGGTGCTCGTAAGTTTATAGGTCTTCTCGCTGCCATTAATGAGACTTATCCGTTTGCTTAGTTTCTACTTAGGGGTTGATTTGGTACTTCTTATGTTTGCTCATGACATTTTGCGCCATTAGGTTGGTGAGAAAGTCGGGAGTATCTGTTTCGTAGCTTTTGTTGCTAAACATCTGCAATAAGAGTACTATCAATATTATATTAGCTGGATCTCAAGTAGTTGTAATATGCTTGGTTAAAGATGTGGCCAAAAATTTAACGCCTTTGGTTGTTATTTTCTACTTTGAATGTCACTGAGCTTGTAGTTGGTACCTTTGTCCAAAAATATACTATAACTTGTCAATATTGCCGACATGATTTCATATTGTAACCTCATGGAGAATGAAGCAAGTAATTTTTGCTTCAGTATTTTCCATAATGAAGTGTGGACGTTCTCATAAATGTATTAAATTTGTGCCCTCCCTTTTTTCCTTTGCTTTTCTCATTGATTGGAACTCTGTTCTTTTTAGGTGCTTCTCATTGATTGTTGTCCCTGCTTTGCAGGTAAACCAAGCCAACACTGTAAACATGAATGCAGGGGACCAGAGGAAAACAATACAAAGTCCCAGGATTTTCATGGCATCAATCAAGAGATTCCTGTTTGTCCATCTGTGATGTAAGTCTCTTGGCCAGTCATTGGGGGTTGGTTCTTTGTGACAGTATTTGGTGTGTGCTGTCTACATTTGGGTACTATCTGTTGCATAAACTGTGTTAAGCGTTGCCTTCCTTTTTTAATTAGTGAACTAATATAGTAGCCTTAAAGTTGTAGTAGTGACTTATAATGCATTTGATTAAATTAAAATATAGAAATATGGGTTCTGCGCCTGGTTTTCATGTCCACCCGTTCATCATGGAGGAGATTGAGGAAATGCAGGGCAGGGTTTTGAAGAGTCCAGCTATTGGGGCTGTTGGTAACATCTCTTTACTAGCTTTTTATGATGATGTACTTGTATGTGCTGAGTGTTTGTATGAACCGTCTGAATGAGCTTGCACATGTGCTTGCATCACAGGTCAAGGGGAACCGTATGTTTATATGCGGAGATTATTGATAGCTGGTGGGTATGATGGCCACCCTTATCCGTCTGCTGCTGGTGGTGGTGGTGGTGGTATGGTTGACAGGGTTCATGATTTAAATCTTAGCGGCTTGGGCAAGTCCATGAATATTTGGGATTTGGATTTGAATCCAGAGGATGAAGTGGAAGGAGAAATTATCTACATGCAGCGCAGGCTAATCAGAAATGCTGTGGCTAAAAAGTTTCTTAGTGGTCTGTTGTTGGCCCTGGCTTGTGTATTATAACTTTAGCTATGCTTTTGGTTGAGATCAGTTGGGATGTTTCAATTTGATTCCCTCCCTTGTGTGATTCTAATTGTAGATGATTTGATTGGCAAGATTGTGAAGAAGCTGCCACAGGAGATTGATTATGATCGTGGAAAAAAATGGGATACTGTGCATGTTAACCAGTATCTTTTTGAACTCCGAGAAGCAAGAAAGCAGGGACGGAAAGAGAGAAGGCACAAGGAAGCTCAAGCACTGCTTGAGGCTGCAAATGCTGCTGCTGCAGCGTCTTGTAGAACATCATCATTCAGGAAGGATTCGGTTGATGAACTTTCACATCAGCAGGTTGTAAATGTGATTGTTCATGTATTTGTTTGAACTTGTATATGTGCTCCTTAATTTTCCCTGTTTGCTTTAAGATACAGGGTTCTGGTAGCTGTGTTACCCTTTTCTGGCTGTGGGGGGCTTATCGCCTATGTTGTATCAGTTTATTAAGATAGTGCTCTTTCATTGATTTCAGAATCACTTGAAGCTGGATGTATTGGGCGGTTGTGGTGGGTTGCCATCACAGCCTATTCCGCAAGTGAAGGATACAACTTCAAGCTTTGCTTTACAAAGGGCTATGTCAGAAAACAGTTCGGCAATTTCTAAAGAGCACCCTAGATCATGTGATGTCTGCAAACGAGTTGAGACACTGTTGAATCCAATCTTAGTCTGTTCCAGTTGCAAGGTTCTATGCACTTTTATACTCTTTCTGGCAACCCTTATGGTAGAAAAAAAAAGAAATGCTTTTTTAGTTCTCACTGAGGGCATATTGCAACAGGTTGTTGTCCATTTAGATTGCTATCGCAGTGTGAAGGGAACTCCTGGTCCATGGTGCTGTGAATTATGTGAAGAACAATCCTCATTGAAATGCTCCAGAACTCTTACTGTAAATTCTTGGGAGAAGATGTGTCCTGTCACAGAATGTGGTTTATGTGGAGCACCTGATGGGGCTTTTAGAAAATCAAGTAATGGTCAATGGGTCCATGCATTTTGTGCTGAGGTGATTTCTCCTTTTTCTGGGCCTGTCTTTGCCTATGCTCGTGCGTTTTTGTCATGCTGCTACTGGTATTGATCTCTTTAGTTCTTTCTCCATTATAGTGGGTATTTGAGTCGACTTTCAGAAGAGGGCAAATAAATCCTGTTGAAGGAATGGTATGCTTCATCTGGATCCTATTTGGTGTTCTGTGTGATATTGTATAGGTTTTCTCTTTGCTAATTTCTAATGGCATTCAGGAGATAATACATAAGGGGAATGATGCTTGTTCAATTTGCCGTCGTAGATATGGCGTGTGCATAAAGGTTAGTTTTCTTAATGTTTATTTCTTTGTTTAGTTTTAGTTGGCTATTTGTTCTTACTGTCAGTCTGGGCTGCTGCTGCAAGTAGTGCAACTATGGCCACTGCCAGAGTGCATTTCATCCTTCTTGTGCTAGATGTGCTGGCTACTACATGAATGTTAAGAATGTTGGGGGTAAGCTGCAACACAAAGCATATTGCGGGAAGCACAGTGTGGAGCAAAAAGCAAAGGTGGGTGATCTACCATACAATCCCTATTCTCCTAGTTGTTTTCGTTGGTAGTTTTTCTTAGTTCTGATTCTTTCTTTTCAGGCGGAGACTCAAAAGCATGGGGTTGAGGAGTTAAAAAGCCTTTCACAAGTTAGGGTGAGTGGACTGTTCTCCCATCTCATGTATGGGAAGGTTGCCTTAGGACTATATCACCTCATAGGGACTTTCTATATATGTATTGTCCAGGTGGAACTGGAGAGGTTACGCCTGTTGTGTGAGAGGATTGTAAAACGTGAAAAATTGAAGGTAAATTACAAGTTCTCTGCATTGATTTTTATCTTCCGGTCCTCCAGTGTATCTCTTTTGAGGGAAAAGAATAGCCTGACCTTAGTCCCTCACAGAACTTTTTCGTATGTTACTGACCATTTTGTATTTTATATGCAGCGGGAATTGGTTCTCTGTTCATATAACATTCTTGCCTTGAAAAGGGACTCGGTGGCAGTGCGTGCTTGTGGTCCTTTATATCCCCCTGAAGTTAGTTCAGAATCTGCTACAACCTCTCTTAAGGGTGATGGCTCCAGATCATACAGTGATGCAATGCAAAGGTCAGATGATGTCACTGTTGACAGTGCATTTTCTAGTCGACATCGCTTCAAGATTCCATCATCTATAGATAATGATCAGAAGATGGATGAGAGTTCTGCATCCCAAAAGTTGCCTACATCACGAGTAACAGATCGGGTGTCGTTTGGTGGAAAACAAATTCCTACAAAAGCTTTGGCTGGCTGCAATGTTCCAGATAGTGGAGGGAAGAGACTACCTTCCAGAAAGGTTGGTGTTCCATTATGCAGGTGTAGTTTGTTTTGCTAGCAAGTTATGCCTGTATGTGGTGACGAAAGTTTGCCTTATGTCCAGCATGCTGAAACATTTGAGAAAGAGCTTGTAATGACTTCTGATCAAGCAACTATGAAGAATCAAAGGTTACCAAAGGGATATATCTATGTTCCTATCAATTGCCTCTCGAATGAGAAGCAGAAGGGCCCGGATTCAATTGAACAAGGAGAGCAGGATGATTAGGATATGATGGCATCTTCTGACTCCTAGGTTTTGCTGAAGCTGAATGACCCTGCCTTGGCGATCACCCTCCAGCAAGCGTGTCCTACCGTTGAAGATTACATAGGTTGACAGAGCACAGGGCATGGAATTGATGGGGGAACGCAGACTGGTCTGCTCTTTTCACGGAAAGAGATCATACTGCGGCCTAGATTGAGGAGTTTTGGAATCATTTGTTGTATATTCATTCTGAGAGCAACTGTACAGTTTCAATGTTTGTTGACCTCACTGTGTGTCGAGGGGCACGAGCTGTTTCTCCCTCTGACGTCGCATCTGGTGGTGAGAAGTTTTGCCCTGCAATATAGAAGAGGCATGTATACAAGATGTTAGGACTAGGAAGGATTAGTGTAACTTGCCGTTCCTGCTTGTAAAGTTGGTGTACATATAATGCTTACAGTGTCGATCCGCGAGGCAATTGCTCTTATACTTATAGCAGACCAATAGATTGGATACATAAATTAATTATCCGGATCTTGGTCGGGTTCGCAACGGATGGGCATAGATCTTTAAGTGCCCTAGTATTGGTGTTTCAAAGGCAACTTCTGTTGGAGAAAATGACCCACTCAACTATTCTTTCGAGAATTCAGTTGGTTTAGCAAAGCATGGATAGAACAACCTATTGGCGGATGTTAAACGTGAATCCTAATTTCAATTGTTCAGTGCGATTTAGAAATTCCTTTAGTTTCTCCTATTTATATATATATTTTTTTAAACTTGTACAGTTGTTTGAATGTCTTCAACCGACCTAATATTTTCTTTTTAATTTATCAAATTCATGGTGATACTGCGCTTTTAACTAGTTTAGGGAGGAAAATGTATGTCGCTAATACTTGACTGTTAACGGAAAGAGATTATGTTAGAAAAGAAAAGATTTGTTCTTGATTATGATTTGGACTATTTTAGGTCCCAAATAATGTTAGGCTAGTTATGCCAGATCCTTGGGTCTAATTCGGATGATTTAATTATGCAAATATTATGAATATGGTATTTAGTTTCCTATTTAATGAAAGGGCAAACCAATGAAAGGGTATTCAATCCAAAACAAAATTGGCATGTTATCATGTTTGAGAGATTTTAGCCATTGATTAAAACCTTTTTCAACCTTTAATTTATCTTTGGTTGGAGAGACGATGTCGGGTTTCATCTTGAATAAATAGTTTTGGTCTATGACCTATAGGATGGAGGTGTGCGAGCGAATGTTTGGTTAATGAGAGCCTGTGTAATTTTTCATTCATTTAGTATAGTGGTGATGAAGGAGCATACCATGGAGGACTTGCCTTTCTTAGATATGGAGCCAATCATCCTTAGCCTATCTGGGGAGGGAGATGACAAATGGTTAAAGGGTCTAATTAAGGAAGTGACTTACTTAAGCTTTGAGTAGCGAGGGGCATCCTAACATTATGGCCATGAAAGGGCATGCATGTGGATTATGACATCATTCAGTTGATTTAGGGCTTGCTAATTGGGTTAGTTACTTAATAATTAAGAATCTTACTTGTTAAGTATATTATTAGATATTGTGTAATCTTATGTAAGTTTTTATCTTGTTTAGATTTAGGTTATCTTATGTTAAGGAGTTGCTAATTAGGGTATACAAACCACATGAAATCGACGTTTACCACATGCACAATCAAGTTTCAATAGAGTTTATTTAACTTGTTCTCTTTGTGAGTTATTCTCTTGATTGTCTTTCTATGTGAAAGATAGCTCAAGAAACTTTCTTTGCTAATTTTGTGTGAGTTAATTAAAGAGAAGTATAATACCCTGTCCTAAAATTCTTCAAATTGTATTTAGAATTATGTTGATATAAAATAAATGAGTTTTGGTTTTGAAATAGATTTGAAATTCTAATAAAAATGTAAATTTTAGGCGTACCAATAAATTGGTTTACATAACCGATCGACTAGTGTGCTGGGGAAATTAACATTCTTGTTCTCGACAAACTAGCCGACTGGTTTGCCCAAACCGATTGACTGGTTGTCCTGCGATTTCGGATCTATTTCTAATTTTGATTTGAATTTCTCTCTAATAATTATAAAAAATTCTAATTTGAGTCTAATTATGCTAATAAGCATGTTTTAGTGCACCGAGATTATTTTTACACTATTTAGGTCATTACATACTTTTAATTAGCCAAAATTTTTTAAAAAGGCAATTTTGTGGCAAGCTTCCCCCTTCTCCTTCACCTCTCCCTCTCTTCTGGCAGATGGGGCTGCGAGATTGACTTTATGCACCATTCCCTGACATGCCAACCCACTACCATGCCCATTTCTGATTGCACTCAACCCCCACCACCTCATTAAGTCACTTGTCACTTCTTGGCTTTCCCACACTCAACCTTACTAGTCTCATCCCCCTTTTCCATAAGAATGTTGACTAACCTTGCCTCTATACTCCTCGTTTATGATCCATTCTTATTTTTCACTTGTGTTCTTGCTCCCTTCTCCCTTCTCCATGTAGAAAATTTCCCCAAGTGTTGAGCATCATTTCATTTTCCCTCTTCTTCCCTTTACTAAGGAAAATAGTCTTTCTCTGGTTTTCTCCTTTCATTGTGCAAGCATTGTGTTTCTTTCTATCTTTTTAATCTTTGTTTTAGTTGTCTCCTATTTTCCTTAAGGAAGGAAGAATTAAGGTTGGGAAAGGTTGAGGATTTCAACTCTTCCCTTAACGCCTTGTTTTTGAGACAAAAAGTTGGTGTTTTGTGTCCTCCTTCTTCTTCTGATTTTTCTTGGTTTTTAATGATGTTTTGAAAAAGATTTTAATGGTTTTTACTTTTATTTTCTAAGGAATCAAAGTTCTTAAGTCATCCAATAGAAGTTCTGTGCTAGAAGAATTGCTTTAAGGTAAGTCATTATTATCTTTAGCATAATTAGGTTTATGTGTTATGTTGGGGTTCCATGCATTAGTACTCATATGAGTATGATCTAACTGTAATGGTTTTTACTTTTATTTTATTAGGAATCAAAGTTCTGCTAGATAAGTCATCCAATAAAAGTTCTGCGCTAGAAGAATTGCTTCAAGGTAAGGCATTATTATCTTTAGCATAATTAGGTTTATGTGTTATGTTGGGGTTCCATGTGTTAGTACTCCTATTAGTATGATCTAATTGTGTTCCAAGTTATGATTATGTGGTATAATTCTTCTCAAGTTATTATTGTGATAATTCTCTAATTTTAAGCATAAATTAACCATTTGAGCATGATTCGTTTAAGTGCACACATTACCATGTGTCCATATGATTCTATATGTGCAACATGTATTTTTAGGTGTGTTTTGACATAGAATCATACTAAGATTATTATGGTAAAGTGTGGTAAAATTTGGTGCGTGTTTTGTAAGTTTGGGTTGTGTTTTACCTAGACTAGTTGTAACACCCGCAAATTTACTACTGAAAAATTTCGTTTAAATCAAAGTTTTAGCGGAAGCAAGAAAATAATAAATCGTAAATTCGAGGGCATTACCGCCACACTTAGTACCAGATCGATCCATAACTACCGACCCGATACTAAGTGCTAAGGCTAAAAAGAATAAAACTAGAAACGAATCATTCATAAAACACGAATTCTACAAATCAGAGTGCGAAGGTAAACGTTACATTTCGAAATACAAATTAAAAGGTCCATATATCAGAATACTTAAAATAACGGAATAGCAAGATACGATAGAACCCTTGAAAAGTTAAATACCACGTTTGTATCCTCTAAAGACAATTATGATTAAACCACACGATTTTCGAAGGTAATTGTCCGGACCACTTACTCACTCATATCCAACCTTCCACCCCAACTTAGTAACTGATCAAGACCTGCATCAAAGGTCTGCTCCCCACCATCGGTGGATCATCACAGGACCCGGTCAATCAAGGCAGTATCAGTACGGGTCCAGTACTGAGTAAGGCGTAGACGCTAAGGCCAAGCATACAATCACAACACGTAGGCTACACGACACAATCATAAAAGCAACATGCAATCACACACAAGATACATGCTCAACACGTCAGCCATACATCAGGATAAGTAAGCGGAAAGCTGAATCATGCTCATACAATGCCCATTATTTCTTATTATGATAATAATCTCTTTTCACACATTCTTCATTTAACCCTATAAGCACGGGGACCCCACTATTATAGCCGGTGGACCGGAAATCAACACCCAGGGCACAAAGCCTCTGGCCACTATTATAGCCGGTGGACCGGAAATCAACACCCAGGGCAAACGCCTCTGGCCACTATTCTAACCGGTGGAACGGACTGGCCCCGCACTTACATGGTGTTCTACTGTAAGTGATTAGTATCTTTCCCGTGGATTAACTTATTCGTTTGGGTCTGTCGAGCCCGAATCCCCCACTATTATAGCCGGTGGACCGGAAATACACACCCAGGGCAGAACGCCTCTGGCCACTATTATAGCCGGTGGACCGGAAATACACACCCAGGGCAGAACGCCTCTGGCCACTATTCTAACCGGTGGAACGGACTGGGTCGGGCTCATCAGTCTTTCACTTTACGTAATTAATGTCTTATTCGTATCTTATTGAATCATATCAGGTCCTTGACATGCATAAATCATTCGTTACATTCTTACACATAATACCACACGGTAAAATTCCACATTCACAACTATACTTTTCTCAATAGTACACATAATACACCAAACAACTCTAAACAGTCACCCGAACCATGATTGTCCTCACCGAGCCGTGGTTAACCACTCTTATCCTTCCTTAACCGTAACAACCCTAATTCCATCATGAGAACCCTAATACCACCATAATCATTAATACCACTAGGAAGTCATAAATACCACTCTATAAACCCCAATACCACCTTGCAACCCTAATACCACCATAAGCCATGAATACCACCAAGTAATCATTAATACAACTATATAAACCCTAACACCTTCTTACAAACCCTAATACCACCATAAGTGTTTAATACCACCAAGTAATTATCAAAACAACTATATAAACCACAATACCATCTTCCAAACCCTAATACCACAATGAGTCATTAATACCACTATATAAGCCACAATACCATTTTGCAAACCCTAATACCACAATAAGTCACTAATACCATCAAGAAATCATTAAAACCGCTATCTAAACCACAATACCATCTTACAACCCTAATACCACAATAAGTCATTAATACCATCAACAAATCATTAAAACCGCTATCTAAACCACAATACCATCTTACAACCCTAATACCACAATAAGTCATTAATACCACCAAGCAAACATTAAAACCACTATGTAAACTCCAATACTACCCATCATATCACCAAGCAACAGACTTCCCCACGCAACCTTAATTTATACCCACCTTTTTGTTTACTTAATTCCACTTCCCCCTCATTATTTCCCAAATGGTGAACTACTTAGGTCGTCCATACCTTGTTTAGCCAACATACTCCCCTTTGGTCATTCTAACCTCTTATTTTTCTTTTTCAAATCTCCCACTTCACCACACTCACTCACATAACCCACCCTACATGACGTAGGGGTCACATCACATCACACTACATCACAACACATCACACTACATCACAGCATATTAGTACACGAAGACTAGGATACGGGGACGTACCTCGGATCCAGGCTGCGCTTCACAATAGACACATAGAATACAGGTTATAGCATACAACCATACAAAGCCTATAAGGCACTTAAAACATGCAGAGCACACAAGTAGCCTTAGTTACGTCCTTACCTAAATCGGCGTCGGGCTTGGAGCACGCTCCTACACCTCCTGGGGTTTGACCCGGTTACCTATAAGAGGGGAAATACTTAGGGTTAATCTCCCTCTTCCAGAATTATCAACATTCCTATCTTACCCCTATCATGGCCTAATACCAAGGCTACTATTAATAATGGGGTTTATAAATAAAGGGTAGGTTATTACTACTCTTACGATAACTTAAACGGATTACCACTAATTAAGTAGATTTTAGCAATCCAATACTAAGGAGAGGGTTTTCACAACATTAATAATAATTACCAATAATACCTACCATAATAAGAACTCTATTTATAATAATAGTGCTCCTAATAAAAATAATAATAGCTATAATGGTAATAATGATAATAATGGTAATAATTGAAATCATATTAGCATCAGTAATAGTGCATTATCGATAATAATAATAATAATAATAAAGTATTTGTACAACCATAGTCGCTTAGGCGACAAAATCAATGATAATGTTAATAATAATAATAGTGATAATAATAATAATGATAGGAATGAAGACAATAATAATATAAATAATCATAATAAATACAATGAAATTATTAGTAATAACATCACGATTATAAAAATAATATTAATAAGGATAATAAGGATGATAGTAATAATACGTAGGATAGTAAGAGTACTAGAATAATACTAATAGGAATGATAGCGATGATAATGGTAATACTAAAAATAAACATAAAAACATTAGTGTTAATCATAGTAATAATGCTAGTAACAATAATACAATAGTGAAAATAACACTAATAAATATAACAATAATAATAATTACGATAATAATAATACAATGGTTGTGGCAATACTAAGCATAGCAAAATACTAAAGTAATAATATTAAAGTATAACGTTAAGGAGGATAACGATAGTAATAATCGATAAAATAATAGATGCGATAAACACAATAACGATAAAGCAATGATAAGAATAATAATGATAATAATAATAACCATACTAATGATAATAATGAAAATAATAATAATATTAATAATAATAATAATAATAATAATATGGGTAACAATGGTAATGATAATAATAGTAATAATAATAATAATAGTAATAATAATAATAATAACAACAGCCATAATAACGTTGATAATAATAAAAATAGTAAGGACAATAATAATAATGATATCAACAACCATACTACTAATAATAATAATAGTAATAGTGATAGCAATAATAATAATAATAATAATAATAATAATAATAATAATAATACAATAATAGTACTAAAAATAACAATAGTAAAAATAACAATAATAATATTAATAATAATAATTACACTAATAGTAAAATAATGACCATGATAATAATAATAGTAATAATAATAACAATAACACAACCCTAAGAATAATAGCAATAATAATAATAATAACAATAATAATAATAATAGTAACAATAATAGTACTAACAATAACAATAGTAAAATAACAATAATAATATTAATAATAATAATTATAATAATAGTAATAATAATAATCCTACTAGTAATACTATTAATAGTAATAACCATCATAATATTAATATTAATATTAATATTAACAACAATAATAACGATAACAGTAATAACACTAATGGTAACGTTAGTAGTAATAACACTTAATAATAATAATAGGGATAATAATAACAATAATAACAATAATAATAATAATAATAAAGATAATAACAATAATAATATCAATAATAATAATAGCAATAATAGTAGTAATAATAATAAGGCTAATAATAATAATAACAATATGATAATAATAATAATAATAATAATAATAATAATAATAATAAAGATAAGAATAATAATAACAATAATAATAATAATAATAATAACAATAATAATATTGGTGTTAGTATTAGTAGTAACAATAATATTAGTAATAATAATAATAGTGTTAATATTACTCATAATAATACTCATAATATTAGTTAATAATATTAATCCCACTAATCACCTCTTATTTATTTATTTATTTATTTAACCCTTATTATTATTTACTTATTTTATTTATTTATTTATTTATTTATTTTCTTAGGACTTAGGGTTCAGGGGGGTTGACAACCTGACTGGGGTGGTGGTGGCGGCGGCGGCGCGGCGGCGGCGGCGGCGGAGGAAAGGGGAAGAGGGAAAAATGGTGGTGGAGGCTAGGGAAGGGAAAACCAAAGGGAAAGGGAGGTGCGGGGTGGTAGGGCAGGAGTTGCTGGTCATTTTGGAGGGTGGTGGTGGTGCTGCAAGCGGCGGTGTGGCCGGCGGTGGCGGCGCGAAGGTGGCGCCAGGGCTGGAAGGGCCGATTCGGGAAGGGTTTTTCGCACGGCCAGGGCGGCACGTGCGGCGCGAGTTAGGGTGGCTAAGAAGGTTGGTTGCGTAGAGGGCAGTGCAGGGAGAATTGTGGTGGCGAGGGCAGGCGGCAACGGTGGCCGAGGGCGGAGGAAACGGCGGCTGAAAGTGGGGCGGCGCGACGGTTTGGATTTCTGGGTTCCAAAAATCGAACCCGATTAAGGCAGGGGTTGGGGCTATTTATAGAGGGATTGGGACGGGAAAACGACAAGGACACGTGGGAGGTTAGGTGGGTTAGGTCCGGTGAGCTGTCCGGCGCAGGTCTGTCGGCGCAGACCAAACCCTGTCAGGGAAGAAAAGTCAGGGCTTGCGTGTGGGGAAACGCTGCCCGATGGGTCACGTCAAGAGGAGAGGTCAATCAGGGGTGAAATGAAGGGAGAGAAGGACGGAGAAGGGACGGGACGCTCGCCGCTGCGTTTTCCGGCGAGCTGGCGAGTTGCAGAGGCGGGACGGCGGCGTCGCGAGGAAGAAGAAGAAGGGGAGGGGCTGGACCGGCGGTCCAGGGAAAGAAAGGAGAGGGAGGAAACCGGCCGGACCGCGCGGTTTCTTTTCCCTTTAAAATGAAACGCTGCGTTTTGGGCGAGGTTTGGCGAAAACGCAGCGCTCGCGTCGTCAGGCAACGGTCGAAATTTCTTGTATCGCGATGCGGCGTTTCAGCGACTTCATTGTCGAAACGCCGCGTTTTGGGTCACGGTCGGCCGGGCTCGCTGGGCCGCGGCGAGAAGAAGGAAAAGGGGAGGGGTTTGGGCCAGCAGGCCGGCCCAGGTTGGGGGAAAAATAAGGGAGAGAAGGGGAAGGAAGAAAAAGGAAAAAGGAGGGAGGAAAAAGGAAAAAGGGAAAAAGAAAAAGAGGGAAAATTTTGGGATTGGTTTAATTAATATCATTTGGATAATTTAGGGTATTTAATATAATTATCAAAACCATAATTAATTTCTACTTTTAGGTAAATTTTGGGATTTATGGAAAAATCTTCCTAAATTTATTTTAATTAACAAAACGCCTAAATTTTCCTCTAATTAACTTATTCATAAATTTTATATTAATGAAACTATTTTATCCTCCCCATTTTATATAATTTAAGGTACTTAATAAATTTCAAAAGTGCAAACTCTAATTAACTTAAATACCATAATCTCCCCTATTTACACTCTTATAATTTCCTTCTTGATCTATCCTATTAATTCCTTTTTATTTCACTAAAAGTAATTTATTTTAATAAATTCCCTAATAATCTCTTATTCGGCCATGATTTTCTAAATTAGGGATTTTGGGGTATTTCACTAGTAGATTGGTTCCTTGAACCCATCGGCTGGTTTTGATGGTTTGAAGTTTTGGATTGGTTGGTTGTGAGATTAGTCGATTGGTTTGATGAACTAGTCGACTAGTTTCGATGAATAGTCGATCGGTTGGTCAAACCCATCGACTAATGTCCCTGTAGACCAAACTAGTTGGTCTCTTCTTAGACCTATCGATCAATAGGATCAAATTAGTTGACTGGTTATTATGACCGGTCGATCGGTTGGTTAAACTCATCAATTGGTTTCTCTGTAGGCCAAAATGGGTTAGCCTCTACTTAGACCCATTGACTGATTGAACCAAACTAGCCAATTGGTTCTCATGAACAATCGATTGGTGAGGCTAACCAGCTAACTAGTTCTCCGGTGTTGTTTTAGTCCAAGTCTGGTACCATTCGATTGGTTTAAAGGATCGATAGAATGGTTTGGCTGGAAGCTACTTGGTTTGTTGTAACTTGTTATGTTTCTCTTGGACCTTTTGTGTTGATACTTCCATGTGTTTACAACATTTTAATTATGATTGACCTGATTTAATATGAATCACCATGAGGGTATTTGAGACTTGATTTTTGATTGAGTTTGGTGTCATCTCTAAACACCCAATTATTATCTTTTATGCTTTGTGAATGAGTTTGGTGTCATATCTAAACACCCAAATGATGGCTTTAATGCCTTGTGTTGTGTTTAGTATTATCACTTGGAAACACCCAATTTGGTTATGTGTGGACTATACTGTGATTTGTGATATCACTTGTAACATAAATTAATAGTTTAAGAATTTGTTCGAGCCTTTTTCTCCAGCTCTTAGGGTAGCTGCCACAAAATAGTGGGCAACTTGTCCTTGGGTCTATTTTTCACTCAGTACCTATTTCCTTCTCTACTAGGTTGCTGTTGGTAGAGGGTATGTAATACCCCAAAAATCTAAAACCCATGATTTAATAAATAACCCTCATTTTGGATAATTTAAAATTTAAAATTATTTAAATTAATCATTTTGTGGATTTTTAAGCATATAAAAATGGATAAGAACATTTAATAAATTAAAAAATATATTTTGTTATTTTATCATACTCATTTTATTTAAATAATTTTTAAATCAATATTTTACTAAAATTAACCTTTTTAAACTAATATATATTAAATTATAATAAATTAAATTATTAAATTAGTTTATCTATCAAAAATATTAAATGCCATTATTTCAAAAAATGTTTTATTTTATTTTCTCCTCTTTTTCCTTTTTTCCCTTTTCTTTCTCCTTTTTCTTTCTTTTCTTTTCCTCCTTTTTTCCTTTTCTTCTTTTCTTTTCAGCGGTGGTGAATTGAGAATAATGGCAAATATATGGTCGATTATTATCATTTGGAAAAGTTTTGAGAGTAAACACATCACACCATACACACATAAGAGTGAGTGTTTTCACACACCAAAAGTAAGAATCAGCCAATTTAAATTTTATTAATCTCAATCTAACTTTGCATGGTGAGATACTACTATATTAACTTTCGTTCCCTACCTATTTGAGCATTTGATAAGACTGTTTGTAAGGTAAGTTAGATGTATGATCCAAAATATTCTCAACATTGCGATTTTATGATTTAGAAGTGTTTTAAGTCCCAATGCATTGTCAAACCCTGTGAATGAATAACTCAAATCTTACAATTCTTGTAATTTGTGACTTATCTCACTTACATTTCTTGATGTACTCATGTGCATGTTATGATTTTGCTTGAGGACAAGCAATGATTTAAGCATGGGGGTATTTGATAGATGGAATTTATAGACTATTTTCCTACGTAAAAATGTCATTTATTCCTCATTAATTTTATAAGATTTAATCTTTTCTCGAGTTTTTCTCTTTTGAATAGATTTTTCAGGAAAGATAAAATTGAAGAAATTCAAGGGAGAAATCAACTAAAAGAAGAAATCAAGCAAATAACACATCAAGAAACATTGAATCAAGGGGAGAAAAGTTGGAAATGAAGCAAATGCACCAAGAGAAGTTGTGCTGAAATTTTAAGAGAAGAATAGTGAAAGAGCCAAAAACACGGTACCCCCGTGTTTCCTAAACATAGGCCGTGTGAATCTAGAATTTGGCAGAGAAGTCAGAGAAAAATACGGAGGTCCCGTGTTTCCTAAATACGAACCATTTTTTCTTGAATTTTGTAATCGCTCATGCGACCTATTTTCTAATAAATTCTCTATCAATTCAGGATTCGAAACATCAGCTTTTAGGATTCAAAACAATTTAATGTGCTCTCTTTCTCTATTCCCTCTAGAAAATACATGTACTTCACAATTCCAACTTCCTTTATTTTTCTTGTATTCTATTGAACAATTGACGATCTGCAGTTCAAGTGATAATTCCTTCTTTATTCCTTTATCAATTGCAAGTTCTACATTTTGATTGAATGCAGGTAAAGTTTCTACAATTGTGTTTTTATTTATCTTACTGTTAGTATGTTGTTACTATTATTAGATGTTGTTTGTATTAATTACAAGTTATTGCATGTAATAGTGTGATCTACAAGTATGCAGATGTTAGAGTAAATAAAACAGGGTAGGATGAATTGAGGATAGAATTATGTTTCAAATATAACAACGTAATTTGAAGGTTTGATTCTAGATGAAATTTAATTGAATTAATGAATGGAATTAAATGATTTCATATCATAAATTAAGAATTTAAACTAATTAGATTAATCACATATTTAGTTTAGAACTTAATCTTCACTAAGACAACATAATTAACCTGTAATTGTTAATTAATGTGTCTAGAGTAGTAAGAAGTTTAATTGTTAATCTTATTCATTAATTCTTACAATTGTACAATCCGAACTTATGTCATTATGATTGTAGTTGACTTCTTTCCATTTGTAATGCTACCATTAATTGAATCTAGTGTTCGTAACCTAGGTTATTAAATAGTTATGTGCTAAATTGAGAGCTTATTCAATTTATTATAATTGAGAGAAAGCAAAGAGATGAATTATTATGAGTTTCTAAAGGTCAACATTAAATTATTTAGAATAATCCTTTTTCCATAAGTATTTGATACTTTAATTCCATAATCAATTCATTCCTATCCTCATTCATCAATTAGAGAGCAAAGTTGACTATAATATAGAATTAGCAATAGCATTAATGAAATTGTGTAACTGGGGTTTTAACATCAATTACATAATTAGTGATTAAAAACCATTCCTTGTGGGTTCGTGTAATACCCCAAAATTTACGGGTTTTAATTTAAGTATTTTTATTGTAATTTCTTCCGCAAAAAAAAGTAGTGAATTTTGGGGTGTTACAATTTGGTATCAGAGTAGTTGATCCTTTTGGTCACGCTCTTTTGTTTTTAAAATTTTTAAGCTGATACCACAAGTTGGTATTAGAGCAGTTTTGATCACGCTTTTCCAATTTTAAACTTTTTAAATTAATACCACAAGTTGGTATCGAAGTTTATTTTGACCACGCTCTTTCGTTTTTAAAATTTGTAAGCTGATACCACAAGTTGGTGTCAGAGTGGTTGATCTTTTTAACTACGCTTGTTTTTGAAAATAAATTTGGTTTACAAAATTTTTATTGGATTTTAAAGTGGGTTTCGACCGTTCTTCCGTTTTTAATTTTTTTAGCCGATACTACAAGTGGTATCATTTTCAAAATGAATTTGGATTAAAAAGTTTTCCTTGATTTCAAATCGTTATTGAAGCAAAAAGAATTTTTTAAAGCGTTTTGATTCCGACCAGAGTGAGAAGCAAATGGTAGAATTTTAATTAAGTTTACTCTTAAGGGGGTAGTTTTTTTTATATAATTATTTTTGTTATTATGGTGTCCCTTTCCTCTTAGAGCGTTTTCTCCCTAGCCCTAGTAGTTGCAGGAGACTTCGGGGGCGAAGTCTGTTTTTAAGGGGGTAGTAATGAAATGCCCCGAAAAATTTCTAATTTTAAATATTATATTTAAATGAGATTTTATTATAAAAATTAATTAAATAAATTTTTTTATTAAAATATAAGGGAATTAATTAGGGCTATTTAAGAAGAAAGTAATAAATAATTTTTATTAGAAAAGTTTCGGTATTTTAGCAAATTAAGTATTTTATTTTGAAAATTAATTAAATAAATTATTTTATTTAAAATAAGAAGGATAAAATAGTTTCAAATTAATATTAATTTTATAAATAATTTAATTAGAGAAAATTAAAGTGATTTGCTAATTAAATTGGAATTTTTAGAAAATCTTTTAAAAATCCTAACTTAGCCTAAAAAGGGATTTTAATATTATTATTTTTAAATATCCCAAATATTTTAATTAATTTAAATACCCACTCTAATTATTTTTCCTTTTTCCTTTTCTTTCTTCCTTTTTCTTTCTTCTTCTTTTCTTTTTATTTTAATCCCCAAACTGGGCTTGTCCCAGCGACCCAGTTCCCTTTTCTGTTCCTTTCCTTCGGCCAGCCTAGCCCTCGCGGCCTCCTTCCTTTCATCCCGCCACGACGCGTTTTGATTACTTTGCCACCGAAACTCGGCGTTTCATTTAAACCTTCCTCCCTCGTCGATCCCGGTTCGCCCGTCTCCCCTTCTTTCTTTCTTTCTTTTCCTTCGTGAACCGCCCGGCCCAGCCCCCATCTTCTTCTTCCTCCTTCGCACCTGCCCAGTGCCACTCACCTGCCTGCAGCTCCGCTGCCGCCCTGGATTTCCGCCGCCGATCTCGCTACTTTGACTGGCCTTTTCCTTCCTTTCGCTTCCCCTTTGTTTCGGCAATCTATTGACCCAAACTACTCCTCCCATTTCTCTCACGATTCCCTCCCTTTTCTTGCGCAAGCCCATACCTGAGTTTGATTTCCGCTGGCCAAACAACACTATCAGTGAGCCCAAACCAACTCACCTTACCCCGTATCTGACCCACAAAACCCTAACCTCTCCTCTAACTCTATAAATACCCCCATAATCTACCCTGTTTCGAGTTTAGATTCCCTTACCCAGAAATCATCCCTTTTCGCCGCTGCCCCTTTAGACTCCTCGTCCGCCTTCTCCAGCCAACTTTGATGCCATATTTGGCCACCAAACTCTTCTCTTCACCTTCCTATAGTTAACCAAATGTCCCATATCTCTCTATTCTTCCTGCAAGTATCCCTGACTGTGCGAACTTCCCTTCCCGATCAACCCTGATTTCTACCTTCGCCACCCTTTGCGCCGCCCTTAGCCACCACTTTCGCCACTTCCGCCGCTTCTTTCACCTCCCATTCTCTTCTGCAGACCCTCCTCTACCTTTCCCTACCTTTCTTTTCCTCTTCCTCCCTCTCCTTCTCTCTTTCTCTTCTTCTCCTCCATTCAGCCACCACCATCGCCGCCGTGCGCCGCCACGTTTGGCTGTACCACCAACCTCATTCAACTCCTCTCCCTCTAGGCATTCTTAAACACCTCATCTCCCACCTTAATTCTCCCTATCTTTTTCCTAGCATGCAACTTTTACCCTTTTATTTCCTTTTTCCGGCCACCGCCGCAGCCGCCATGCACCACCGTTGGTGCCGCCTATCTCCACCAGCCTAAGGTTGAACCCTAGACTCTCTGAACCCTTCTCCCTATTTTTATAAGCCTTAATTTAATTTATTTCAATTATAAAAATATAAATACTATTATTATTATTATTATTAATATTTATATTTTTAATATGTATTATTATTATTGTTAGTATTAATGTTTTGATTTTATTTCTGTTGAGGGCTGAAGCCCTAATGTATATTAATTCGATTTTATTATTATTTATATTATTAATATTAATATGTTCTTATTATTATAATTATAATTATTATTTTTATTATTATTGTTTCGAATTACTATTATTATTATTTCATTATTAATATTACAACTACTTTACTATTAGTTTTTCTATTATTATTATTATTATTATTATTATTATTTTTATTGTTATTATTATTGCTATTATTATTATTATTATTATTATTATTATTATTATTATTATTATTACTACTACTACTACTACTACTACTACTACTACTACTACTACCACCACCAAATTTGGTTGTTTATTTTAGTAATATTATTATTAGTATTATTTTGGTAAAGGGGCCGAAGCCTTTATTCTACTTTGTTTTTGAATAATGCCTTTTTATTACTACTACTACTACTACTACTACTACTACTATTATTATTATTATTATTATTATTATTATTATTCTTATTAATATTCTTATTGATATTATTTTTAGTATCATTATTATTATTAGGGTAAGGTCTTTAACCATATATTATCAACTTTTATAATATTTCTATTATTTCTATATCTTTAGTAAAGTTATAATTTTGTTAATGTTATTTTTATTAGTATGTTATTATTTGGTCAAAGCCCTAAGGAGGCGTAGGAGCGTGCTCTAAGACCGGTGTCGTTTTAGGTAAGGGTGTTACTAAGGCCTCTTGTGTGTTTATATGCATTATGTGCTTTGCATGCTATGTATCCTATGTTTATCATTATTAGTTTTTTCGTATGTGGTATGATGTGGAGTTGAAGTATGTTTTCGTGTATTTGCATGGCATATGTATTATGTATATGTGATGATATGTGTTGTGGCCCTGAAAGGCATGCATGTGAGGATGTTGATGTGGTTTGTGTGGGAGAAAGGATGAAAAAGGAGGACGGGAAAAGAAGTTGACTAAAGGATGTGAGTTGACCTAAGTACTTTAATAATTCCTGAGTGGAAGAATAAAATGGGAAATTTAGGGTTTCGTGTGAGAGGTTATAATTTATGATTTTGTGTGGGAGAATATAATTTTTGGTTTTATATGGGAGAATCTAATTTATGGTTTGTATGGGAGAATCTAATTTATGGTGTTATGTGGGGGAATTTAATCTATGATGTTATATGGGAGAATCTAATTTTTGATGTTATATGGGAGAATCTAATTTATACTGTTATATGGGAGAATCTAATTTATGGTTTTGTATGGGAGGATCTAATGTAGGGCTTGGTATGGATAAATCTTTGGTTTTGTATGGATTGATTTTAAGGTTTGGTATGGATGAATCTTTGGTTTTGTGTGGATTGAATTTAGGGTTTTGTATAACGAAATCTTAGGTTTTGCATGGTGGTATAAATGGTTGTGTGGTGGTATTAGGGTTGCATGGTGGAGTTAGGGTTTTGCATGGGAGTTAATGATTGCATGGAATTTAGGGTTTGCATGAAAAGTTTGAATGGTCGCATGGGATGTGTAAAGTCTGCATGGAAGTAAACTTTACGCATGAAAAGTTGATTTGGGATGTAAGGAAGGTAATGTAAGTGTTGTTTGGGTGTTTGAACACTTGGGATGAAAAATAGTATGTGGAACAAAATAAGGGTATGTAGGAGACCGAGCTAGGGTTTGGAGTGGCTAATTATGGTTTGTTGTGGCTATCTAATGTTTGGAATGGCTAATTATGGTTGTTATGATTAAATAGGGTTTGGAGTGGTTAACTATGGTCTGTTGTGGTTAATTAGGGTTTAGTGTGGCTGCTTAGGGTTTTTGTTGTATCATGTGTATTTGATGATTAAAGTGTAATTATGATTGTGGGATTTTATGATTTGTGATGTGTGATGTATAAAGAGAATGGTTTGTGCATGTCCAGAATGAAAGCTTTCGAATAAGATACTTAAAACATTAATTATATAAAGTGGAAGATGTTGAGCCGGGCCGAGACCGATCCTCCGGCATAATAGTGGCAAGGAATATTTCCCTCGCGATCGATCCACCGACTAAAATAGTGGTAGGGCATGTACCCTTGCGACCGATCCACCGGCTATAATAGTGGGGGATCCCGAGTTCAACAAAATCAAACCCTATAGTTACTAAAACACAGAAAAGACACTAATTACTTACAGTGGAACACTGTACGAGAAAGGGGCCAGACTGATCCACCGACATATAATAGTGGCAGGGTATGTTACTCTCGCGACCGATCCACCGGCTAAAATAGTGGTAGGGCATGTACCCTTGCGACCTATCCACCGGCTAAAATAGTGGGGTTCCCGTACTTGTATGGAATTGATAAAGAGCATGGTATGAAAACATTTCGGTAAAGGATTTATGAAATAATTAATCTGAACTATATTGGATCTTGGCACTTTTACCTGAATTGTTCGTATGCCTTTATGTTGTTATGTTGGATTATGCCCTTTTATTATTCTATATGGATTATGTGCTTATGTGTTGGCCTTAGTGCTCGGTTACCTTACTCAGTACGTAGCATACTAATCACCCGTTTCATGGGTGCTGCTCATTCCCACGAGTAGTATGCCCTTCTGACTTTGTGCAGGTGGGTGAGACATCAGTTGGGGCTGTGTGTTGAGCATGTTTTGGCTCAAGTTCGGGAGTGTCGTGGCCGTATCCATTCTTTGTGCGATTTAAATCCTTTTTTTTATTTCTTTGGTATAGTATTTACCAATTTATGACTCATTACTCGATCGAGTATTTTAAGTGAACCTTTTATTCATTGTAAGCTATTTCTCTTTTGGATATGAATAATAATTCTTTATGCATACTCTGATTTCTATGTTATTATTTCTTTAATGCATTTTATGTAATCTTGGTTTAAGTTTTGTGTTAATATTTTTAGCCTTAGCACTTGGTAACGGTCGGAGAGAACCGGTTTGGTACTAAGTGTGGCAGTAACATCCCCAGAATTCACGGGTTTTAATTTAAGTATTTCTATTGTAATTTCTTCGGCAAAAAAAAAGTAGTGAATTTTAGGGTGTTACAGTTCGACTCGTTCTCACCATTTACTATGTAATTGGGAATTAGGATTTATGTATTAAATTTGTTGTGCATATGACAATGCATCAGTGATCGAGGACAACAAGTTTCCCTATCCTATGTAAAGATCAAACCCAACAAGGGAGCTATACAGGCTGACATCCTAGGACCAGATTGAGACTAAGACAAGTGATTTTGGAAGATTTTTGGGCCAACATTCAAGGGCCTAGCAGGCTTAGTCGAAAAAAAATCCATATAATCACTTCTTTTAAAATTTCATCTACCATGTCAGCCACTTTTATGGAATAGATAAGCTAAAATCCTATAACACATTCGACAATCACAATTATACATTAAGTGTGTCAATAAGAAGACCCTAATACAAATCAGTATACAAAAATTATATCCTGAAATACTAATGAACAAGCTTACACATCAATGTGTCTGCTAAACACACATATACATATAATGATGAATAAAATTACACATAAATGACCATTGGTCACCTTGACATATATATATACAAGGACAAATAAAGTTACATATAAAAAACTATTAGACACTCCATATACAATAATTAATAAGGAAAAATAAATTTACACTAAATGAGTGTTGGAGACCACATACATAATATTGAGTGGAGATAGATAAATTCATTCCTTTAACTTTCGTCAGTTAGATGATACATAAAACATCTACTCAGCCCATCCTACCATGACAAAAATAAAACTATACAAATTTCATCAGTTTTCATAAACTTCATAATATGACTAAAGAAAAATGAGATAGTGCAAAAAAGATGGCTTGCTTGATAATCCTCATTTTCCTTAATCCCATGTGTTTAGATCAGAGAAGGAATATTTGAGTTATAAGGACTGCATGATCCTAAATATAGTTATTATAAAATAATCAATTTCCTTTGTCATCGACGACCATATGTTTTGATGCTGCTATATTGCATAAGAAAAGATAAGAATTGAGGTTATGATTTGACCCTTTATCTTCTCCAAAGATTTTGTCCACCAATTAGACTTTTGTCCAATTGCAAGAAGATATTGTCTAAAAAATAGGTTATTTTCAACCATCTCACATCACTATATATATATATATATATATTAAACTTATTTTATTTCCTTACTTTTGAATTTACTAATCTTTGTCTTGTGATCCTTTTTTCCATCAAATAAATTTATTCAAGCCTCAATCCAAACACCTAAAACCTAAAAATCTTCATCTTTGATCCTTTGTTAGGGTGCCATACACATCGATGCTGTCTTCATCCATAGATATTTGTGCAACTCCTCTCACCATTTCCACAAGTGGAGGAATACAATGAAACAAACTTCCTAACGATAATCGAATGTGCGGAGTTCACATTGCTGCCACCAATTCCTTTGAAAGACCTAGTGAATATATTTCATTTATGAAAGATCTATTTCTTAATCAACTTACTCATCTTTCTGATTCCTCTACTTCTCTGTCTTTAAATACCTCAATTAAACCTTCAAAATTTCCTTCTCCTTATTTTTTTTAAACTCTAACTAACCAATCAACTATAAACTAATCAGTCCTTTCTTCCATTTTCAACCTTGCCATTTCTGCTAACATGTATGAACTCTCATATCATGGCTCATATACTCTTCTTCTGAGTAATAATATTAAAGCCAATCTTGACTAATTTCATGTCATATACTATTTTCTTTCTTCCCTTACATGAATTCAACTAACCCCATTAGACAGAGCTAATAATCTATTATAAAGATGCGTGACCTCATTTGCCTAGGTGTTATATGCCGACATACATTTTCCCCTTACACCCCTTTATTAGATAATTTCTCCAAGCTTGTTGGTTAAGCCCTAAAAAATTCATCCCTAATGCTTGGAGAATGGTAGCTGGCTTCCTGCATGGGTGTTGTTTGTTATTTTCTAGACCAATAATAGATTTGTTTAGAAACTTTTTAAAAATTTTAAGCCATCCCTCAACCCTAGGCTTCTATTCCATTGAAACAAGAGGGGACCATAAGTTCATTAAGGGGCTTCAATCCTCCATGAAGAAGTGGAAGTCCTAGTATTTTTATTTTAGGGGTTTATGAGTACGATTTGCATAAATAGGGTCAACTAAATCCTAACGTATGAGAGTGTCCACCCTTCTCACTAGATTTAGAGGCTAGCATAGAGGATTTTGATACTTTTTTGCAGGATGAATATATTATAAAGAATAATGAAGTTTCAAACAACCTTGTTAACCTTAAGAAGATACACTTAATTTCTAATGCTGGTAAGTAGCTTGTTCCCTTCTATCATTTTTGTCCATTTACTAAAGTAACAAGACTGTTGGCTTATAGAGTTTTCTTCTTTTTCCTATAGAGTATGATGAATGGGAGGCTTGGCAACAAGTTGTCCCTTCCAACCTATCCAAGAGTATAAAAAGGACCACAATTTACCCTCCAAATGGGATGTCTACCACCTTTTTGGTGCCAAAAGGAAGATCTACTTTCCAAGAATATATTACTACCATAGTTATTTCATTTTTAATCATGTTATAAAATAATTTTTCTTTGTTATTCATTTAGGAAGTAGAAGGCATTATGATACCTGGTCCTAAAAAGTAAAAGAAGGAAAAAAATAAATAAGGTTAGTAACATTCATTATATTGTCACTAGCTCCTGTTATAAACATATCCTTGACTCTTGTTTGTTCCCATCATAAACATGTTTTATATCCATCGACTCTTGTCATGAACATACCTTAAGTTTGTTGGATCCCATTATAACTCTATTTTATGTCTCTCAGCTTTTGTTATGAACATGTCCTTGAATAATGAGTTTTATGATTTTATCATACTTGATCTTCCCTTTGTTAATAGAATCATCATCATTTTTAATTTTTATTTACCTTTCTAGGAGAAATCCCAACCTAAGTTAATCACCAAGGCTCTAACAAATAAGATTTTCCCAAAGCATTCATCTCATGAATTGACTACCATCTCTAAGTCATCTAAATCAAAGAAAAAAGATAATTTACCCAAGAAACTTTAGAAACATATTGTTATAACCCGGATTTTAGCAAAACCTAATTCCAAGTACTTAATATCACGATCAAATTCCAACCTTAAGAACTTTATATTTCCATCCTACCCTAACTCTCTAACCTTAAATTTTAGCCTAACCCAAAGCTTTATTTCAGGTTAATAATATTTTTCTCAACCTAAGCCTAAAATTGGATGGTCAATAATTAATTTGTTCCATTATATTAACTTAAATCTAAACCTAAACCTTTTATTTTTTCCTTTTTTTTCCACACTTTCCATTCAAAATCATTTCCCTGCTTTGGTTCTTTTCCCTCTTGCGTGTAAATCCCTCCTACCTAGACTTTACTCCTCCCACGCCCAGTCCAATATCAAGTTAAAGCCCCACTCCTCCCATGCCTTGCATGTGTTAATTGTCATGACCTTACCAAATATCTTCCTCTATACCATTCTCACCCTTCCCCTCAAGCATGCACGCACGCACGCGTGCACACACACACACATACACACACCCCAAATGCAGCGAGCCACTCTTTCCCTTCCTCTAGTTTTTATCAAAAGCATCACCACTATCATCTTATTCCTTCTTCTTCTCCTCCTTGTTGCTAAAAAGCCTAAAAAACCACCATTGACAACACCCTTTGAAGCACCTATACCACCTACAACAACTTGTATCAAAACCCTCCACAACCATCAACCAAACCATCCACACCTCACACCCTCCATTCAGCACAAGCAACTGCAACCCACTTTGTCTTTTCCTTTCCCCTTTGTCGTGGTCACATCCATCATACCACACCATTCCTCTTTAGGAAATTTAACCACAACCCACAATCCATATCCGACCAACCACATCATAACTTCCTTCCTTATTTTCTTCCTTTGTTGAGACACCAACAACTGAACATCACCACCACCATTCGGTCACACCAACTACAACCCACAATCCACCTTTGGCCTTTCCCACCGGTGACACCCCTTGTTTTGGCCTCCCTCGTTAGTTCACTTACCTAAGCAATAGCATAACCAACCATTTCTCCATCCTTCTTCTCAACAAAACTCACCATTCCCCCCCCATTTGGTTGTGTAAAGTTTTCCCTAATCACTCATTTGGTTTGTTTTGATTTTCCTTTGTTGTTTTACCCTCCATTCCTTTAGCTTTTGCCTAATTATGACATTCAATTGTAATGGTTTTTAATATTATTATGGTTTCTTAGGTGACATTACTGAGGTTCTGGAAAATGCAGGATAGGATAAGCTTGCTTAGAGATAAGTATGGATAATTTTCATAGTCTAGAATTTTTGGTTACTAAGTGTTATGTATGTTTTTGTGTAATACTATTTTATTGTTATCATGTGATTAATTGTATTATTGTTAATGCTATTATATGAGTTTGAAATTATATGATAGATAAGAAGTAAGTAGATATTATGTGATATCGTTATTCTATGTAGAAAGCTCTTGGTGTGATATAAGGTTGTAAAATAGGTTTATGAAGGCATGCTGAGTGTGAAATGATTATAATTAGGTACATGGAGATCAATTGTGGACTTGGAAATAATGTTACCAATATATGTAATATCTGCACAAAATAAGGGCTTATGTTACCGATAAGAGCATTTTGGTCAATATGGGTTTAATATGGGAATCTTGGTGTTATATTGTGTTATATCATTTAAAATATTCTAAGGATTTCATAGGAAGTGGTTATAGAAGTCATAAATGGTCTAAGGTTAATAAAGTATGAAAATGGTCTCATTTGGGAATAGTAACCCTAAAATGAAAAGGTTATTATCACATATGTAAAATGGTAGAGTTAATGATGTAGGAGCTCACTCACAATATAATTATTCAAGGTATGAAGAACAAGAATAATTATCATACTTGGATATGAAACCCATTGTGCTTGAAAATTCTTATGCTTCTAATGTTTTGCTCAGTAATTCTTGTAGGTATTGTATATGTTTGCAAGAACTTCAAGCTATTGAAGATATTTTATTTAAAATAAAATGGCATTGCAATAATTACAAATTGCATGGAAGAAAAAGTCGATACAAGACACAAAGTTGGATTACATATGTCAAATCTATATATTATATAATTAGAGTTTGCGCAGCTTTGTTATTTTTTTGTATACTTTATAATGCTTGTAAAATGTCATTGTAACTCTTTTATATATACTTGTTCCATGCCTTAATGGTTGATTTAATTAATAGGGCCAAATGTATAGGATTATTAATTAAAGGGCCTGTGTATGTGCATGTATATATATACCTTTTACAAACTTGATCTCGGTAGAGAGAATCATATGCATAATTAAAATAGAGAGAATTCATAGAAAGCTATGTGTTCTTCTTCTTCTTCAATTGAGATATTTGGAGACTTGTGGAGTGAATTATATTGAGAAATATAATATTTCTCTTTATAAAGTTAAAGATATTAGGTTAGATTTTTTCCTCCTTCCAAGAACATTTTCAACATTAACATTTTCAACCATTCAAGTTACTTAAAACATTAAATATTTTTTTAAGGAGTTTTGCAATTCTTGAGGCCATAGCAAGGTCTTGGTTTTGTAGAAGATTATAGTTTATGATCTTCCACATCATAATTAGTATCAAAGAAAGGCTAGTGTTGTTTCCAAGTCAAGTGCAGAGTTCCATTGAACTTTCAACATCAACCTAATTGCTATCAAAGCAAGGCTAGTGGTGTTTCCAACTCAAGTGTAGAGTTCCATTGAACTTTCAACATCAACCTAAGCCAACTTGGAAATTCTTGTAAGATTCTTGATTTTCTTGCTTGGATCCTTTGAATCTTGATGCAATATTTTAAATATTTTGAATAGTATGAATTTTTTACGTGTCCTTGGATGTGATAATACATTCTTGCATGGTTCTTGATATAATCTTGATTTTTCTTGCATGGAAATTTCGATATAGTTTTTGAAAATTTTTCATGCATGTAATGTGTGTAGAATTGTGTATGCAATGTGTAGTTTCTAAAAGTTTTGAGTTTTTTTTTTATATAAAAATATTGCATATTTTACTTGACTTTGATTCCATGTAATCATGTTGGTGATTATAAGTTAGTATTGAATTTAATTAAACGTGCATGGTTGTGAAAGATACTTAGTTGCAATATTTTAGATGAGTAGTGTGCATGTGTTTTGTTGAGTTTTGCTCCTGTATTTTTGGTGTTTGATTATTGTGTTCCTTATTTTTTGGAGATAGTGCAGATTGATAAGTTTTTTTTAATCTTGCATGATATTATACTTTAAAGGCTCGAACACTTACACTAAAATTTTAAGGTTTTCAAAGTGATATTTGAAACTTGCTGAGTTCTAAATCAAGAATTTAGCAAGATAATTGTTTAAATGTAATTGTTTTTGCTATGTGATATGTGATTTTACTTGATTATTATGTATTGTATTCATTGGAATCAAAATTTTGTACAACAATCGAGCAAGAATTGCATTGTAGGGTTGAGTTGTCTCGAGTATAAACAACAAAAACAAAGCCTAGTGGAATCTAAGTGTTTAAGATTGTAGTAGTCGAATCCTATAGAGGGAACAAAATTTCCACGCCATGTTTGAATCTATTCAAAAAATTTCAAAAAATTTAGATGCCACTAATTCTCAACTTAGACAAATACTTGCAATGCAAACTCAACTATAAAATTTAGAGCTAAGGTTTGTCGAACAAGAATCAGTTCAAAACATCCAAGAGCAAAGGAAGTTCTATAGAGATCGATTAATAAGTGTTGTAAAATCAAATAAGCCAGCTAAGGGAAAGGTACTTGAATTTAAAAATAGAGAAAGAAGAGTCTATAGGGAGTGGAAGTAATCAAAAACTCCATGACCATAAACTATAGTATCATATGACAAAAGATAAAGGCATTAAGCTTGATCTTCCCAATTTTGATAGTAAAATTGATGTAGACTTATTTCTTGAGTGGTTACAGGAAGTGGAAGGTATATTTGAGTTTAAATATTATCAGGATGAGTAAAAAAGTAAACTATCTACTTTTAATTTTAAGAAGTTTGCTAGGATATGGTATGATAACCTAAAAAGGACTAGGAAATGAGAAGGTAAATCAAAGATAAAATCTTGGGAGAAACATAAAAAGCATCTACGGAAAAAATTTATCCCTAAAGAGTATGAAAAAGAAAACTATATTAAATTGACTACTCTTAGTCGGGGACTACTAAGTGTGGAAGAATATGTTAGGGAGTTTGAAAGGTTTGCACGTGTATGTGATATCCCTGAAAGGAAGGAACAAACACGTGTTAGATTAATAGGCGGCCTTAACATGATGATTCAAGACAAAGTTGAGACTTATCTATATGATTCTTTAGATGAAATGATTAAACTATCCCTAAGATTTGAAAAAAAAATTAAATCCACTAAGCCTCATGCTAAACAAAGTACTCCATCTACAAAATACTACTCAAGTACTAACTCTACAAAGTTTAGAGCGAGTACTTCAACTTCTACAAATCTTGATAAAAAACAAGGAATTACTAGAGAGGATAAATGTAAGAATAAATTAAATGAAGTCTCTACTAGATAATGTTTTAAATGCTGGGGGTTTGGACACTTTGCTTGCAAATATCCCAATCAAAGGGTATTATCCATACAAGAAATTGAAGCCATGGAGAAATGTGAAGAAGATACTAAATTTGAACCTTTTGAGGAAGTTTCTAGTGAATAAGAGGAAGAAGAGAAAATCATATGCATAATCAAATAAAGAGAATTCACACAAAGTCGTGTGTTCTTCTTCTTCTTCTTCTTCTTCTTTAATAGTGATCTTTGGAGAGTAGTAGAGTGTATTCTATTGAGAAATTGAAGATTTAATTTTAGAAGGTTAAAGATCTTAGGTTAGATCTTTTCCACCCTTCAAGATAATTTTTGACATAAAAAATTTCAACCTTTCAAGTTACTCGAAACTTTGAATATTTTTACATTATGTGAGGCCATAACATGATCTTCGTTTTGTAGAATATTATAATCGATGATCTTCCACATCAATTAGATCAAGACATTTGAATACGTTGTGAAAAATTAGTGTTTTGGGAATGTATATTGAATATGGCATTTTTTTATTCTTACACAACAAATTATGATGAATTTATGAAATTAGGGTTTATAAGCCTAAAAAATAATAACTTTTAAGACAGGGTTATTATCACATGTGCAAGACCTAAGAGTTAGGACTTGAAATTCCATTATACTAATGATAATGATATTTAGGGAAAATGTACTAATTTTGGAGGATAAAAGAGTAATAGAAGAAGAGTTACGACTAAAAGGTGAAATTAGGATTTTTCAGGAATAGTAGTTCTTAACCCTAAATAACAACCTTAGGATATTTGTGATTTGATTAATTGCTTTAAATGTATTATGTTATTCTTAAATCAATCATGAATAAGATATTAATCATTTAAAGTGAAACATCACGTGAGTTGGGTCGAGTTGTTTATGGGTCCGTTCCACTAGAAGATAATAGTAGCTCAAGAGTGTTTTTCCCTAAGAGGTGCATTAGACCATTCCATCAGACTAAGAATATTAAACCCCTAAAATCATTGTGAAAGATAATAAAATTTAAGATAAGTAACCTAATGGATAAGATATTAATGATTTAAAGTGGAAGAATACGTGAGTAAGAATTGAGGTGTTGGGTCTTCTCCACAGGACGATAATAGTAGTTCAAGTATGTTGTCCCTGAGAGGTTCTTCAGACCATTCCACCAGCTTAAGAATAGTTTCTTAGGTATATTTTTCCCTAAGAGCTTTTGGGACCATTCCACTGGAAGATAATATTGGCTTAGGTGTATTGTCACTAAGAGGTGCTTAAGATCGTTCCACCGATTTAAGAATAGTGGGGTTCCTGAACTTAATGTAAATAAAAGAATAAAAATGGTTTTATCTAATAAAGATAATTGGATCAACATCTACTTTGTGATATTCTATATGTTTCGTTGGTGTACTTATTCTCTGTTGTAAATGCTTGTATTTAACTATATTTGAACTCGAAAGTATCGTTACCTTACTTAGTATATAATATACTAACCATCCTTTTTATAGGTGCCGCTCATTCCCATGAGCAGAAGAACCCGATGCTTTTTTGTAGGTCATTGAGGACCAATTGGATGGTTTTTCTACCTATGATGAATTGTATGTGGTGGAGTGATTATTCTATAATTGGGGTTTGGGTGAAGAGTCATGTTATTCGGTTACCTTTTTGGACTCTTAGCTCACTATATCAATTTTTTTTTTGTATTTTATTGTACTTGAAGTTAAAATCCATACTCATGTTTAACTTTATAAATCCACTCTTGTTCCTATTTAATTTATTTTACTTTTAATAGTTTTATCCTTGTGATTGATGTGAAAATGGTATGGTAAGCCAAACTTACATCGATTAGGGGGGTAACACTCGGTACTTTGATTATAATCTTCTGTTTTTAAATGAAATTATTTAGTAGTAAAATTTAGGGTGTTAAAAATAGTGAAAGAAAAGGTAGGGAATTGTTATACCCTTCCTTAAAGGTATCCAAACTTCCTGCCTTACTACATACCAAAGAGACTCTAATTCTAGCCTCGCCTAAAGAGACCATAATACTCGTAGAAGAAGAGGGGATTGATCATTAAGAATTAGAAGGGAGAGAAAATATGTTAGTGAAAACCAATACTATTCCTTCTCCAAAAGTAAAGACTATCACAAGTGCTGATATCACCTCACAAACATCCTTTAGACTAGAGAGGGTTCACACGAGCAACTATTATGCTAAAAGGCCCTGATGCTGGAGTACCCGAAGTAGAACCAATACCTTTGAGAAATTTATTTTTTGAAAGAGGATCTAACATATCCATTGAAGATGATGGATCCACTTTAACCATGCCTAATGACTATTCATTCTTTGACTATCGCCTAGGTGACAATGCTAGTTTTAAATTGGTCGAGGCCATAATGTAGGATTGGGACAAGAAGATAGTTAAAGGTCTCAAAACAACATTCCTTCTAAGGGTTGATTTATAACTTTTATTCTACATATATCCTAATTTATAACTTTATACATATAATATAGCTTTAATATGACAACTTCGATAACTTTTAAAATTCCATATGCAAAAACTATTTATGCAAAAGAAGGTTTTTGATCGATTTGCTTGAAGAGCTAACTTCTTCAGATGGACAGAGGATGAATATGAAAAAAATTCAAGGTGATTGCTTAGCTCTAAAAGCCAAAAATGAATCCCTTGAGGATAAAGTTTAATACCCAAAAAATTTAAAACCTATAATTTGATAAATAATCTTTTTTTAGGATAAACTAACTTTTAAATTTATGATTTTGTGGATTTTTGAGTATATAAAAATGGATATGAATATTTAATAAATTGAAATAAATTTTTGTTATTTTATCATACTCATCTTATTTAACTAATTTTTCGAACCAATATTTTAATAAAATTACCCCTTTTAAACCAATATATTAAATTATAATAAATTTAATTATTAGATTAAATTATCTATCAAAAATATTTAATGCCATTATTTCAAAAATTATTTTACTTTATTTCATGCCTTTTTCCTTTTTCCCCTTTTCCTTTTTATTTCTCCTTTTCTTCTTTTCCTACTTTTTTCTTTTTCTTCCCCTTTGGGCCGTTGGCCTATGGCCTTTCTCCCCTTCGCAATCCCTTATCCTTCCTCTTTTGTGTGATCGCCCTAGTCCATCTCCCCCTTCTCCTTTTTCTTTCATTTCTCCCCCCTCGATTGGGCTAGACCAATGTCCCTCCTTTCTTTCCCTCTCCCTTGTGCACCCCGACCAACCCACTCCCCTTTCTTTCTTCCCGCCCAGCTGGCCTACGCCTCCTTTCTTTCCCTTGTTCTTTTTCTTCCCTTCTCCTTCTCCTTCGACCACCGCACACTATGGCCAGCCTGCACCTTACCTCCCACTAACTCCCCTACCATCTGCCATTGCAGCCTGCAACTAATCTCTCTCTCCCAAACCTTTCCTTCCATTTTCGGACCATACACACCTTTGCACCGCAACCCTTGCATTCCCCTTCCTTCCTTCTTCTTGCAACCCGCCACCCTACCACCTGCAACCATAGCCTCCCAGCCAACCATGCCCATCTCCTCTCCTCTCCCTCTTCTTTTTCTTCTTCTCTCTTGCTCATTCTTCTCCTACCTTGAGCTCCCTCACCTCCTTGCGGAGCCTTATTTCTCCCTTCTTTCCCCTATTTTTGCTTTGCTACCTCCAACCACCATTGCCGCCGCCCAACCAACAACCACATCCACCTCCTACACCCCCTACTACCTCCCTGCACCACCAAGCCATCACCACACGCCCCTGCAGCCACCTTCATTCCCCTTTCTTTTTATCTCCACGTTCTCGGCCTCCACCCTACACCACCACCATCCACGCCCTCTTTCCTCTTCTGCCACCATCGCATCCACCAATCCACTCCCCAACACCTCCTCATCCACCCTACATCCTCCATTTGGCCAAAAATCCCCTAGTAGCTGTAACACCCCCAAAATTCACTACTGAAAAATTTCGTTTTATTAAAAGATAATTGCGGAAGCAGATAAATAAAACGTGAACTTTGGGAGTATTACCGCCACACTTAGTACCAGACCGGTTCACTCATACCGTTCCAGTACCAAGTGCTAAGGCTAAGAAAATGAAATACAGCTTGAAAGAAATTCAACACACACAAATCAGAGTAGCGCATCAAATCGTTTACAAGAATAAAATTCACCAACGGTGGTTACTTTAACAACGTTAATATTTAAAACCAAGAATTTAAATGAGAAAAAGAAAACCCTAACGATACCGGAAAATTCCTTACTCTCCTTCCCGTAACCCACTTGAGTAGCACCTGAAAATACCTGCAAGGGCACTGCCCATTGAATAGGCAGGGGCCCCATAAAGGGAATCCCTTCAGTACTACGGTACTGAGTAACCCTTTAATACCACACTTAAAGACAGGCCCGCATACGGCACATAATGCAAGCTACACATATAAATAATGAGAGATGCATACATAACAATAACAAACATAATACTTTATAAGACACCATCGATACTTTGGGCCTTAAGCCATGTCATAGTGTAAGATCAATACATTCGGGCCTTAAGCCATTATTCTATCATCATTCAATCAATATCATATTTTATATCCATGTGAGTGCGAGAACCCCACTATTATAGCCGGTGGACCGGAAGTCAACACACAGGGCAGAATGCCTCTGACCACTATTATTGCCGGTGGACCGGAAGGTAAACACACAGGGCAGAACGCACCTGACCACTATTATTTGCCGGTGGACCGGTCTGGCCCCGACTCACATGGTGTTCCACTATAAGTGATTATTATTTTTCCATAACCTTATTCACATACAATACTGGTTTTACTGAGCTCGGGACCCCCACTATTTTAGCCGGTGGACGGGAATATATATAAAATCATCATCCAGGCCACAACGCTCCTGGCCACTATTATAACCGGTGGACCGGTACTCATAATCACATACCAGGGCAACACGCTCCTGGACCACTATTATATCCGGTGGACCGGTACTCAATATCACATACCAGGGCAACACGCTCCTGGACCACTATTATAACCGGTGGACCGGTACTCAATATCACATACCAGGGCAACACGCTCCTGGACCACTATTATAAACGGTGGGCCGGTATTCAATATCATAATCATCTGGGCCCGACTCATTAATATTCCACTTTCAATAATAGTATCTTTCCTTTTCTTTAATCAGCACATCAATCATATTTATTTGCCTCGAATGGGAGATCGATAACCCGGGACACAAAGGTACACCGTTCGTACCGGTGCATATTAGCTACTCAGTACCCTTCAACCATGAACCCAAGGACGCAAAGGTACCCTGGTCGTACTGGTGCATAAAGCTAACTCAGTACCCTACCGACAAGGACACCTAATCCATAAGTATGCATACCCCCTAACAGGGTCCGTAGAGCTAGAAAGAGTAAGACATAGGGCCTGACTGGGGCACAAAGGCACACCAGCAAATACTAGAATAATCGTGGACTAAACCACGTCCTTAGGGTAGTGACCCCTAAGGAGTCACCATTCCCGATCTCGAGGTCTTTCACTTTAAGTAATAGTGTCTTAATTAAGGTGATCACGAAAAGCACGATAATCAGATACTTATTCACTTTCAATCGTTCCCATATCATTAGTCATTTCTTATTCAGATGATTATCCAGGATATCACGGAGAAACCATTAAGGCCATACTAATTATCAAATACTCTTACTTGGTTAATCAGTATTATTTGAATCATATTATAATTCTCCACAATCTCAAAGACATGTTAGGTACAAATTACTCCTTTGCCCTTTACTTATATAATTGTTAAGTATCCATTCCTTACTTGATAAATTACCACATTACCCTTAAGGTTGCATAATTACCAAATTACCCTTGTCCACTTTAGATTACCAAATTGTCTCCTACACTTTTTAGATCACCATTCACCCCTCATAATTACTACACTTATCATATTTCCCTTTTGGTTGGTTATATTACCAAATCGTCCTTCTCCTTTGTTATAATTACTAAATTGCCCTTGAGTTGGATAAATTACTAAATTACCCTCCTTCATTATCATGATTACTATTTTTCCCCTTTAGTTGGTTAAATAATTATCACTTTACCCTTTAATCGGCTAAATTACCAAATTGCCCCTTCAGTTGGATAAATTACCAAATTGCCCTTCTCATTTATCATAATTACCAGTTTACCTCTCTCAATTATTTTAATTGCCATTTACCCTTTTCAATTATCATAAATTCCAAATTAACCTTCCTCATAATTAATTTACCCTTCTTCATAATTATAATTACCAATTTTACCCTTCTCCATATTTAAAATTACCATAATGCCCTTTAATTGGTTAATTTACCAAATTACCCTTCTGTAGCATTATACTCATCCAATTGCCCTTCTACAATAATAATTTAATTGCTAAATTATCTTTTGTCGTTACCAAGTTACCCCTTACATCCAATTTTACCATAATATCCTTTTTTTTATGAAAATTACCACCATACATCTTTTACTTTACAAATTACTATTTTACCCTTTCACATCCAAGATTACCATCTTTATCTTTCCTTACATAGTTACCATTTTGCCCTTCTTTTCCAAATTACCATATTACCCATTTACTTATAAATTACCACTTCACCATTCACTTATAAAATTTACCATATTACCCTTTACTTATGAAATTACGATTTTTCCCCTCTACCTCCAAAATTACCATAATGCCCTCCTTCATCTAAAATTACTATTTTACCCCTACTTCCAAAATTACCATTTTACCCTTCTTTCTCACAACTTACAATTTTATCCTTTACTTATAAATTATCATTTAACCCCTTTATTTTTAAATTACCAAAATACCCTTTTACTTATAAAATTACCGAAATACCCTTTTCGCTTATAAAATTTCCATTCAACTCCTTTATTCACCATTTTTATGAATTTACTAACACTACATAAAATAATGATATTAATACTTTATTTTTATCATCTAAGTCCACAAACTTGTCATTATTCTACATAATACTCATTAGCAAATACATACATTAATTCACACACCTCATAAGCATAATTACTAAAATACCCTTAAACAATAACATCATTCATGCATTAGCAACATGATACATCATAAACAAGCATTTAACATTTCCATCCATAATCAAACTCCTTCCTTAATTAACATATCTACATATGGCACAAAAGTTATCATGCTTTTTTTCTTTTCATCAAACAATATAAGAAACCATATACATATCATGCTAAGCACACAAAACATGCATAAAATCATACTAAACCCTTAATGTGCTAGCATACGTTTTTCCATATATTTAAGGGAGGATTAACGGTTACCTTAATCCCGCAAAATATCAAATCTTACCAAGCATAATTAGAAACTCAACACCTAAAAATAATATCCATCATATTTATGTTAGAAATAAGAATCCAAGCATAAAACTTTATAAAATTTAATCAATAAATACTTAACATAAAATACCATTATACCTTAAAAATTAGCCAAGAAATTTTCAATATAATGGGGAGCTCACGCTGCATGAGCAGCGTGAGTTTCATGCAGAAAAGAGAGGGGAAAAAGGCTCGAAGAGGGGTGAGGTAGAAGAGGGGAGAGGTGGCTCGGTTTAGGGACTTTAGGCTAGAAAAGAAGGTAGTTAGGGGAGGTTCTAAGGCAATTGAATGGTGCAGAAGTGAAGAGGGGGTGTAGGTGGAGGCTAATGGTGGTTTCACGCCGGAATAGGGCGGCGGAGACGGCGGCGGAAAGGCGGCGAAGGTGGCTGCTGAAGTGGGTCGAGGTGGAAGGGATGAGAAGGAAGGAAAAGTGGAGGGAAAAATGGAGGGGTGCAAGGGTTGGTTTCAGCCAACTAAGTCATGACAGTTGTAGAGGGGGTTGCAGGGTGTCAAACGGTGGGTTGGGTGGCAGTAGAGGTGGCCGGACGGCGGAGGAAGTGGCGGTTGCAGGTGGCTCGGCGGTAAGGGAAGAAAACTGGGGAGAAAAGAAAAGGGGTTGAGAAGGGAGGGAGTGTAGGGCTCGAGGGGCGGCGTGGTGGTGCAGGGTGGTAGTAGGTGGTGGTAGAAGGCGGCGCAGGGCTTGGTATTGGTGGTTCAAGTGGCGGCGGGCGGTGGCGATAAAAAACCGAGGAAGAAAAATGGGGAAGAAGGAAGGAGAGAGGAGGGAGCTCGAGGGAGGAGAAGGGCTCGAAAATGAGGGGAATGGAGGGCTGGGGAGATGGAGAAAAAGAAGAGGGAGAAGAGAGGGGCAGGGATGGCCGGCGATAGGTGCCGCAGGTGGCAGGTGGTGGTCGGGTGGAAGGGGAAAAAGTGGGAAGAAGAAGGAAAGGGAGAGAGCATGCGGGGCTGTGGTCCAGGGCCCGTTTGGCTCGAAAAGGGAAGAAAAACGACGGGGGAAGAGAGAGAGGGAGAGGGAGGTAGGTGGTGGCCAGGTTGCAGGTGGAGACATGCGTGACCATGGCAGAAGTAGGGATGACAACGGGGCGAATAATACCCGAAACCCGACGGATTTTATCCGACGGATATCGAAATGGATAATGATAAACAGATATGGATACGGATATGGGTAATGGTGAAAAATATCCGGCGGATTCGGGTACGGATACGGGTACGGGGTATCCATATCCGTATCCGACGGATATCCGTTACCCGTACCCGTTTACCCGTTATATATTTACCATTTTATCCTTAACTTTTTATATAAGAATAAGTTATAGTTAGAAATTAAATTGTCATTTTACATTTAACTTGGATTTTTTTTATATATATTTTTTATTTTTTAATATCAAAAAATAATTTTGTAGGTAAATTATATATATTATGACAGGTAAACGGGTACAAAAATGGATAAACGGGTAATTTTAATCCGTCGGATAACGGGTTTGATATACCCGACGGACATCCGTCGGGTAACAATATCCGTCGGGTAACGATATCCGTCGGGTAACGGATTATCCGTCGGGTAACGGATTATCCGTCGGGTAACGGATATCCGTCGGGTAACGGATTATCCGTCGGATACGGATATGGGTACAATAACGGATATCCATGCGGGTACGGGTACGGATACGGATATGGTTATCAAATTTCTTATCGGGTTCGGGTATGGATAAGGGGTACCCGATCCGTTTCCATCCCTAGGCAGAAGAATGGTCGGGCGTGGGAGAAGAAGGGAGGAGAAGAAGAAAGGGATGGCGGGCGGCTGGACCGGCGCAGGAAAGGAGAGAGCCGGCCGGTCCAGGGAGAAAAAAAATAAAGGGGCATTTGGGCAGGAGGTCAGACGTGCGTGAAGGAGAAGGGGGACGGGAGAGACGGGCCAAAGGCCCAATGCGCAGGGAGAAGGGAGAGCAGGCCGGGCGGGCGGCCCAAGGGGGAGAAAAAGGAAAAGAGAAGAAAGAAGAAAAGGAGAAAAGGAGAAGGAAAAGAAAAAGGAAAAATGGGAAAATAAGGGAAATAAATTAAATCAATTTATAAAATCATAAAAACGTAATATTCTTGATAAATTATTTAATTTAATAATTTAATTCATTATAATCTAAAATATTAATTTAAAAAGGATAAATTGGGTAAAATATTAGTTTGGAAAATAATTTAAATAAAACAATATGATAAATAGCAAAATATTTATTTTTAATTTATTAAATACTCTTATCCAAATTTACATACTCCAAAATCCATAAAATAATTAAAATAAATAATCTTAAAGCAATTTTATTCCAAATAAAAGTAATTTATTAAAATATAGGTTTTCGAAATTTTTGGGGTATTATAGTAGCCCCTCCCTTCTCTTCTTCTTTCCTCTTCCTTCTTCTCCCCTGCCACCCTTTCACCCATTTTTATAGCCCTATAGCCACTGTCTTTACCCCTTGAGTTGTCAATCATCTACCCTTGACCACTACCTACACCTCTACTCCATTCTTGCACCCAACCACCACCCTAACTCCCCTCCACAAGTCCTCTACCAAACCCCCAAAACCCCATCCAAACTAAACCCTTCCCTTCTTCCCACTTCCCCCTCTTCAATCCCTTCTCCCTTTCATTCTTGCATGTAGCTCATGCTGCTCATGCACCATGATTTCTACTTTCATTTGAGTCATCTTTGGGTTAATCTTAAGGTATAACCATAATTAATACTAGTATGTATTTAATTAAGTTTTGATAAATGTTTATCTTTTTATTTTTCTACTTCTAATATGATAACTATTTATATTATTTTAAGGTATTAATTTTCCTAATCAAAGCTCAAACCTTTAATTGGGGTATTGGTAAGGTTTGATTTTTGCTGGAAATAAGGTAACCATTATACCCTACTAAAATGTGTGGATATACGTATGCCAGCACATTAGGGTTTTTAATACGTTTATGTGTATGATATATGTTGTTAAGTATAATGTATTTAATGGCATATGTTGGTTGATGAAAAGAAAAGCATGTTAATTTATGTGTCATGTGTAGAAACAATGCTTAAGGAATAATAGTGGCCAGGTGTAGGGTGTCCTGGAGAGCGATCCACTGATGAATAATAGTGGTTAGGTGCGTGTTGCCCTATATGTTTCCAGTCCACTGGCTATAATAGTGGGGTTCCCACACTCACATGGATATAATTTGAAAGATGATGATTGAATAATGATTAATTAATGGCTTAAGACCAAAAGTATTGATTTCATGTTATGATCTATTGATATAACTTGTATATGATGGTGCTAAGTATATGGATTTTGTATTATGCATCTTTTATCATATACGGGTGGTACCTAGTGTATTGGTTTTGGTGTTGATTGTAATTTTCCTAAGCGCACATATGATATTGTCCTATGTCGTTATGTATTATATGTCGCATACGGGCCTTGCCTTTTGGATTGCTATAAAGGGTTACTCAGTACCATATTACTAAAAGGTCCCATTTGTAGGCCCCTGCCTATTCAATGGGCAGTGTCCTTTGCAGGTCTATTACATGTACTATTTAAGTGGGCATCAGCTAAGAGTGTAAGGATTATCCGGGAAAGATTCAGGGTTTCCCTTTTCCCTTTATCCCCTTGTTAAAATGATCTCTATTGTAACCACTAATAGTGGATTTTATTCTTGTAAACAGTTTATTGTGCTATTCTTATATGAATCAAGTTTGATTTTGAGGAAAATGTATTTTGATCTTTTAGCCTTAATACTTGGTTCTTGAATGGTAGGAGGAAGCTATTCAAGTACTAAGTATGGTGGTAACATCCCCAAAATTTACGATTTTTGCTTCTGCTATTTTTTTATATTTAAAATAAAGTTTTTCAGTTGTAAATTTTGGGGTGTTACATAAAGTACCCGAGCTAGAAAGAGAGAAAAACACATTAAAGTCTACCTCAATTGATGCATACTTTCTAATATCCAATGTTGCTAGCTTAGAAGATTATCTTGAAATATAAAAGCAATCAACTAGTGCTCAAATTGAGCTATTGAAGGCTAATGCTATATATCTCGAAGATGACATTTGAAAATAAAAATCCTTGAATGTACTCTAATGCTAATAGATCTCTAGTGGATGAAATTAATACCTTCAATAACAAGATAATTAGGTATGATGCCATGTATGCAAAGATGGAAAAAACCTTGGAATAACAATGGACTAAGACTGAATGGCTAAGATTGGAAGTTGTTGAGAAGGAGATGACAATTAATTGTAAAATAAAGCATCTTTGAGAACAAATAGCTGGGGTTAAGCAAGTGTTTGAGTCTTCTCAAAAATATATGAATGAGTACATCAAGAAAACTATGGCTAATGCCAAACCGAGACAATCTTATGAAAATTTAGATAACTATTTGGAAAGCAAAGAGTTTGCACATTATGAAGAATAATTTTAGTCTCAGTGGTATGCTTATGGTGCCTTAGTGGTGTACACTCAGTTGAAGACATTAGTAGAGCATGATCAACTTGTAATACCCCATTTTTAGAATCCCTAATTATAAAGTGCTAATTATGTGTAATTAAATATGATAATTATTATAGGTTTTTTTTGTAGTAAATATATTATTACGAATATTGTTATGGCATATTAGATATAAATTTATTTAGGATAAAATTTGGATAGAATTTGGGTTATTAGTTTTAACTATAGTTGGAACTCTAACTTGAATCTATTTTACCAAGGAACTCCAAAATTTCTAACCATATGTTTTTCCCTTCTTCAATTAATCTAACTAGAATCCCTACCCTATTCTAACTTTTTGTCTTCTACTACTCCTTTCCCCAACATGTATTTCTCCTTCATGCTATCCTACTCCTTCATACTTGTTCTGCCTTTGTTCCTTATCTTTTGCATGACCATGTCTCACTTGACCTTTCCCTAGTTGCACATCATAATCCATTTAAGTTCCCCTCATCCCTTATTTTTGTATTTTGATCCACCCAAAAAACTAAGTCCTTGGTTTGTGTTCTTCTTCTCCATCCTCTTGAGCATTCTCTTTTCTCCCTTCTCTTGTACTCTGGTTTTTGTTCAAAGTATCACCCTATCACTACAACCTCTCACCTGCACTAACTACCATGCAATGCCATTTTTCATAGTAACTAATGAGCACTACCTCCCCATTAGTCCCCCTCACCATCACCCAACCATCACTACCTCAAGCTATTCCTTTCCTTTCCCTTATTGTGCTCTATTTCATTTTTCATTGAGGCATGTAACTTGTACACACTCTCATTTTATAGAACCTCTCTTTCACATCACGTGCACAATGCACACACAACTCATGTGTTCTATCCTCGCTTTCTCCTCATGTGCTTTTGTGCCTTATGCACAACCTGTGTGCCCTTCCTCCTAGACCTATGCATGTGCTATATACATTATTGTGTACCCTTTCCAATGCACAACCATGCTTTTCCTATGTGTAGATCATTGCCCAACAATCTTCTGCATGACCTTGTGCCACTACCTTCCCCTACACATGTGATAAAGTGCCGTTGCCTCCCCTTACCCTTGCATGACTTTATGTTGTTGCTCCCTTGCTGTGTTGTTACCTCACGTAGCTTCCTTTACCCTAGTTATTCTCCAACATTTTCCCAACTTAGTTTTAGTTATTATTTTGCTGCACTAAATACTAATATGTATGCTTTTGGATTTTTATTGCTTAGGTAATCCATGAGGTATCATGGAGGAGATGATCTTTTGTACTTTTTTATTGCTTAGATTTAGGTAAATCCAATCACTCATGAGACGGTAGAATTTATAGGCAATCATGATAGGTGTTTGGATATAAAATCATTATAGGGCTTTATATTATGCAAGTGTTATGAAATGCAAGATAATATGACAACAAGCTCTTAAATTTTTTGTACGTATGCTTGACTTACCATCAATTATGATCTATATGCATGCGTAGTATATTGAGTAGTTAACATGTGCATGTATAGGGTTTTCCATCTTGTTGGCATATGATGTATATGATATGTTAATATTTCTATGTTTATCATCGCATGTAGAGTTAGGGTTGGCATAAATAGCAAGAAAGCATGAACACATGATTAGGGTTAAAACATGCAAACTACTATTTTTATGTTCTAGGGTTAGAAATGCTTCCTTATGTGCACCATGATGATAATTTCCATCTCAAATGCTGTATCATGCCATAAATACATATGCATGTGTTGCTTGGAATATATGACACATTAAAAACACATGTTTAGGGTTTCTACACATAAGTTACTAAATGCATACATAATGGAAAATGCAGTCATTCAATAATTCTTGAAATTACCTATGAGCTAAAATATTGTAAATTATTGTCTTTTACCTTTTTCATGATGAATTCTTGTAATAATAAGGTTTGGTATAAAATTGGATAATAAGGGTGAAATTAGGGTTTTGAGGGTATTTTGGTCATATTCGACCTAATGCAACTAGTATGAATAGTTGGACATAGGATAAACTTAGTATATGTGTAGGTTGAACTTAGTGTGGAATTAACCTTGATTTAGATCATTGACCTTAGGGTTTACTTGAAAAATTAGAAATAAAGGAAAATGGTTAAGTATGGAAATGAAAGTTTTTGTGCAATATGTGATTTTTGTATCACCTTATAAAATATTAATACTTAAAGTAGAATACCTCGATTTTGAAAAAGGTTACTCTCTAGGGTTAGCTACCTTAGTGATGAGGTGTATCCATCAATTAGTTTTGGTTTGCTAATGTGCCACTTTTCCCTAATAAGGCACATAAGGGCCTTATAAGAGGTATCGATACTTAAGGATTAGGTGAATGAGGTTGGAGGATATCGTGTTTCTTGTGTGTGCCAGTATGACTGGATTACCTTGAATTTTTAGCTAAACCTAATCTGGAGTAATTAATATTAAAACCTAATTCTAACCTCAAGAATTCATTTTTATATCTTACCCTTACTCTCTAATCCAAAATCTTAGCCTAATCCCAATTTTTGTTTTGGGTTATTAATATTTTTCCCAACTTAAATCTAATATTGGATAATTATTTAACCTAAATCTAAACCCACACTTTTCTTTCCCTTTTTCTCCTTTTCGTTTTTCTTCTACTTCCCTTATTTTATTTTTTTCCTCTACCAAACCTCACCTCACCCTTCTTCTCCCGTTCCTTCCCTTGCGTGCACGTATCCCTCTACCATGACTACCCCTACCCCATCAATTCCTAGCTCCTACAATTGTGGGTTGGGTTTGATTTTTTTGTCCGATTGCAACCTCCCTCCTCTCCCTCTTTGCACACACACACACACACATATATGCAACCTCCCTCCTCTCCCTATTTGCATATATATATATATATATGTATATACCTCATGTAATGGCATGAAACTATCTCTTTATTCCTCCAATTTTCTATTAAAAAACCACCCTAAACACCCTCTTCCATTCCCCCTCCTCACCGTCGCCAAACCGCCCAAAAACATCCCCAAAACCCTACCTTTAGTAACCCATGCTGAACCACATCCATCACCACCAGAAGAACCTCCCATTCCCTCACCCCTAGCTACAGTAAAACACACCATTCCAACCCCTAGCTATAGCAAAACCATTCGTTCCTACCCCCAAGCTTTGGCAATCTCCACCAAAACACATCCATGCTTCGGTAATTCCCACCGCTGCTCACCCATTCCCTTTGGCCAACTCCACCAATCCCACCCCCTCCTTTTGGCCTTCCTTGCTGCTGCAACCCCTAGCAATGGCAAGTTGTGTCGTTGCTAGCCCTCCTTGCTTGACAAACCCCAACCGATCCCCTTTATTACATAATTTTTAGTCGAGACCTCCTTCGAACCCCAGCTTGGTTTTCCCCCATTATTTTCTCTTCCATTACCTTAAAACATCATTAACTATATCAATAATTATAATAATGTTTTGTTATTATTTTTAGGTGATATTTCGAAAGTTTTGGAAGAAGTGGATTAGGATAAGCGTGCTTAGAGACCAGAGCCTTTATTAGTAAGGATACTAGTTGATGTTTAGGGAGTTTTGTTAAATGTTTGAATGGATATGTGTATTATCATTTTATCTTTATTATATTGTTAAATTCATGTTGTTAATTATATGCTATGATAAATTGGTTTATATGCTAGAAAAAGAGTAAGAATGACAAAAGGATGTGCTGATATGATGTTGCTATGATAGGATGTATTTTTGTGGATAAGTATAAATTGTGGGAGAGTAGTATGGGCCTAATGAATTATTATAATTGGAAAATAATTATACTTAAGATGTATGTTGATAAAATGAGGATTTGGAAATAATGATAGTGAAAATATAATCTTTTTGTAAGGGCTATCTGCTATCTTTAGGGGCATTTTGGTTAATATGGGAGTTTTTGTATTTTAATGTGTTAGATGGATTAAAATATTCTAATAATATCATGTGAAGTGTTTGGGAGTGATTATGAATGTCATAAGTTCTTCAGATGAGAAAATAACCAAATTTGAAAATAGTAGCCTTAAAATGATAATGTTATTATTACCGGTATAAAACATTAGATTTAGGCCACAAATGTTATATATGTTGTTAATATTGGTATTTTAGGGTTTTATATTAAATTTGGTAATTATATGAGTCTTTTGGAAAAAGTTATGACTTACCTGTGAAATTAGGATTTTGGGAGCCTTAGAGTACTACTTTTTAAGATAGGGCAATTATTGCATGTGTAATACGTCGGATTTAGAACTCAAATTTTGGGTATGTTAATGATACTATTATTTAAGGATCATAGACTAAATTTGGTGGATAAATGATCAATATGGGATAAGTTATACTTAAATTGTGAATTTAGGATTTCTGCGGAAAATGAGCATCTTAATCTTTGAGAACAGTCATGTTATATATATATATTTATTTCTCTCTTGCATTAATTATGTTTCTTAATCATAAAATAATCATGAATGAGACACTAATCATTTAAAGTGAAATATCACGTGAGCCAAGCCGAGGTGTTTTATAAGTACCGGGTTACTAATAGTAGCCATTCACGTTTTGTCTTAGGAGGTGCATTAGATCATTCCACCGGTTTAAGAATATTGGGGCCTAATATCAATGTGAAAGATAATATAAGTTTGAGATAAGTAATCGATGATTAAGATACTAATCACTTATAATGACAGATTACTTGAGTCAGGATAAAAGTGTAGGAGTCCATTCCACTAGCTTAATAATAGTGGCCATACGCATTATGCCCTAGGAGTTGCTTCAGACCATTCCATCAGTTTAAGAATAATGGCTAGAAGCAAATTTCCCTGGGAGGTGTAGAGTCCATTCCACCAATTAAGTAATAGTGGCCAAGCATGTTATGCTCTAGGAGGTGCTTTAGACCATTCCACTAATTTAAGAATAATGTCCAAGAGCATTTTGCCCTAGAGGTGTAGATTCTGTTCCACCTGGTTAATAATAGTGGCCAGGTGCATTTTTTTCCTGGGAGGTGCTTTAGACTATTCCACCAATTTGAGAATAGCGGCCAAGAGCATTTTTCCATATGAGGTGTAGAGTCCATTCCATTGGCTTAATAATAGTGGCCAAGAGCGTTTTGTCCTAGGAGGTTTTTTAGTCCATTCCATTAGATTAAGAATAGTGGGTTCTCTGAACTCAATGTACATAAAAAGAATGGATCAAAACACATCTAATAATATGAATCTAGACCAGTAATATCCTTATGTTAATTTCTGTATCTCTTATGTATAATACTTTTTGCTGTGAACGTATATAATCATGTGTTTCCCTATTTCAACTGTATTGTCACCTTACTTAGCATGTAGCATACTGATAATCCTTTTCATTGGTGCTGCTCATTCCCACGACCATATCTGCCCTATTTTGTAGGTGATTGATGATTATTAGCTTGATGTGCTTGCCTTGAGTGAGTGCTAAATGAATTGGTAAAGTGTATGGTTATTTGGATATCTCTATCTCTCATTAGAAGCTTAGTCCTATATTTCACTATTTATTCCCTTCTCTCTAATTCATATCCTATATTGTGGTGGAATCACGTGCTTCCCACACTTGATTCCTTGGTATAAGGTTACATTTGCCTTGCACCTGACATAGACTGGGCATAAGGAGTGCCTCTTCTATGTTGGATGTGGTGTGAGACTCCTACATTTTGTGATTTGGCTTCTGCTATCAACTCTTTAAAATGAAAATTTTAAGTTCTGAAATTTGGGGGTGTTACAATGACTAGGCATACCACAATGTCCATGGGTTTTTGAGAAAGGGTATTGTGCTACCCTTATGCACCAATATGGCTGGGTGTATCTTAGTGTCCTTGGGTTGATGGTCTCCCTTCAAGTGCGATACATAATAAGGAAGTATTTATTTAACAATCTTGGTGAGTATTAGATTGTTGGTTCGGTATTTTACCTTAGTGCCCTACCTTTGGTATTTGGATTTAATTTATATTGTTAGTTTAGCAGATGTCTCAATGCCTTTCCTTGGTAAATAGAATTGATTTGATTAGTTGGTTTTAGTCATATATTATAAAATGGCCACTATGGACCTAAGTTGATGTGAATTAATTAAGTATGATTAGCTGCTGAGCATGGGATTTTGATTTGTATATATATTATCCCATGACTATTACACATTGTTATGGCATGTGTTTTGTGCTTTGAGCATGCTACATCTTGTGAGGTATTGTGATTTACTCAATACAAGAAAGTTGTATTGATACTACATTTGTAGATAGCTATGTGAAGTCCATGGATTGACACAAAACATATAAGAGTGGAAAAGGATAAATGGAGCTCATGGGAAGAGGTCCTATTCTGAGAATAGGCTTACAAGCCTAAAGGTTAGGACAAACTTGTGTTGTACCATCGGGTGATATTTTTTGTTTGTAATTGGTTTCTCTTTGTCCCTTATTGTACTTTGATTATCATTGTTGTAATAGGATTATTTATCTGTAAATTTTATATATGTTATTGCCTATATTTTTGATGCTTTATTTTCAGATCTAACTTGTTTTATGCCTTAGCACTTGGCATAAAAAAGGTGAGGAAATCAATCTTATGCTAAGTGTGGTTGAAACACTTATTAACACTTCTACAAGTTGAAAATTTTAAACAGTAAAAATAGAGGTGTTACACAGATGCGAAGCTCAACGTAGAATTATATTATGACCAAGATTTGTAAAGCATACCTATTCATGAATAGGCTGATAGTGAAGAAGTCAACTCTTGAAACACCATTTCTCTCTTTTTAATATTTTTTATTGCAACCTATTTATACCTTTGATACATAAAATGAATCTAGACCATTTTCTTATCTTTCTTTATATATAACATTATTAATCCACTTATGCTAAGGCTAAAATATTGTTGTTATACTCATAATGCACATAGTTTGAATCTTTATTATACTTTAGTGCTAACTAACTATTGTAGGGTTTAATTCATACACCATTGGTTGATTAGAATAAATGGACCAACTAAATCCCTCCACATAATTCTTAGTGGCCTCAACACATTAGTTGAGGATCACACCATGGAAGCTGTGGCTTAGCAAACTAAAAAGCCTCCAAGTTTACCTGAGTGGGCTTAGTGGCCATGGTACATCAACCAAGGATGCTACGTAGAGCTCAAGATTAGTGAGTGAAAGAGATTTGGTTTTTTATCTCACCAATTGTGCCCATATTCTTTTAGACTCTAATGCTTGATGACCTCTTTGTTTGAAAGGTTAAATATGAGGCCAGATGATCTCTTTGTATAAGGGCTTATGTATAGAGATTTTCTAACAGCTTTATTGTTTGAGGGATTATGTATGTGAGCTCGAATGCCCATTTGTACCAATGACCTCATTGTTTGAGGGCTTACGTAGATGAGCTCAACTACCATTTGTATGAGGACTTACATATATAGCTTTTCTAATAGCCTCGTTGTTTGAGGTTTTATGTATGTGAGCTCAAATGCCTCAACCACCATTGCTTTAGAACTCAGCCTTGCTTAATGCCCTATCCCCTACCCTTAATGTGAGCTCAAGTAGTATTTATCTACTTGTTGTTTTTATTTAGTAATCCCCATTTTAACTACATCTTTATGCTTGTCCAACAAGACCTTGACAATTTTTAAGGCCTCTTCATTGTCTTTAGGATTATACTGGCTAGTTCTATACGACATTATTTATGTTTCCATTGGTAAAACTACCTAAGCCCAGATGGTAAACTAAAATGTGTTTCACCCATTGGGTTCTTTATAGTTGCTCTGACAATCCATAATATTTTTGGAATTTCATCCATCCATCAGTGCTTGGCCCCATTCAATTGACGTCTTAGTGCTTCAAGTATTTCTTTATTTTCACATTTGCGATGACCGCTACACTATATTGAAACCATTGAGGAATTCATTCTCGTAATACTAATTGCACCATATAAAAGATTATTCAATGGAACTTACACATGAATAAGCCACTGAAGTAAATTGACAATCAATTCCCTAGTTTTACAACACTATCTATATTTATTGTTGTCGGCCTGTTAGCCATTATCACCTATAATTACATGAGGAACTCTAAACTTCTAAATTTTTGTTAGTTCCATTTTTACAATGGCCATTTTTAATCCCCTATCCCATCAAATTTCACTTTTCCAATTCTTACCTACATATAATTTTATTCTAGGAAACTCTGTTCATTTTTTTAGTAATCTATGTTGGGGCATTGGCCTCTACCAATTTTGTAAAATAATTAATAAAAACTATGATACATCTTTCTTTGTTAACACATGCAATTAATGGGTTAGTTTGAAAGAAATCATGTAAAAAATATTAAAATTATTAGTAGTATATATATGAAGTATCATCCTTATAGGGGCAAAGAGGTCTAAAAATATCAGCTCCCATAGAACAAATAGCCACAAACTTACAATTGGTTTCAATTATGAAGCATGGACATTTTTCGTTGGGGTATAATATTGACATCCTTGGCATCGGTGTACTATTCCATCAACACCTTTATGCATAGCTTTTTAATAGTAACCTTGGCTTAAAGCTTTAATAAGAGAGATTTGATAGCTTGATGTAAATCACATATTCTCACATGGACTTCATTAAGTAATTTATTTCCTACTACTTGAGACACACACTTTAGTATTGACATGGTCTATAAATATCTATACTATTCTCCGCTGGTCACAAAATATTGTTTCCTTTATTCTTAGTTCAAAAGCTTTAATTTTTTTCCATTGGCTGAGTCCTTTCTTCTATATAATATGTTCATTCCTTCATTCACTCATATGCCATCGATATTTCTATAATATCACATAGTTTATCTTGAGCTTTACTCATGGCTATCAACCATCCTATCATATACTTAAATTTAACTACTCAGGTTAATGAAGAAGTACCGGTCGATGCTAATTTTACGAAAGCATTAACCATCAGATTAACTACTCATGACACTTGCTCCATTTCAATAGACAAAAAAAATTGCTTTATTGCATCAATCAACTTCCCCAAATACTTTTGCATGCTGGGCTCCTTGATTTCATACTATTCACTATAATGGCCGGCAACCAAAGTTGAGTAACTATATATCGTAATTTTATCTACCTTTAATTTGTGAGCTATTCTAAGAACATCCAACATAGCTTCATTACTAGTGGTAGAAAAGCTAAATTTCAATTCATATTCCACCATTATTCCACTTGGTTTAATTAAGACCACACTAACTCCAAAATCTAAATTGTTGGAAGCCTCGTTAACATATGGATTCCATATTCCATGTTATTTGGAAATTAACAATAAATTTAGCTAAGCTTTAATTGAGAATTAAATAATAAATTTAGCTAAAGTATGACCTTCAATAGTAGGTCTCATTTGGTATTGAATGCCACATCTTCTTAATTTAGTGACCCATACCATCATTCTCCCAAAATTCTTAGGTGTATGCAAGATAGTCCTTGTATTACCCTAAATTTAATTGAATCTTAATCTTGAGTAATTAATATCTTAATCTAATTCTAATATAAAAATTTTATAATTTTACCCTACCCTAATTCCTTGATCTTAAATCTTAACCTAATCCTAATCTCTATTTTGGGTCCTTAATATTTTTTTACCTAAACCTAACCTGCATGGTTCATAATTAATTTTAATTTAATTCCATCATCTAAATTATTTTAACCTAACTCTTATCCTAACATTAAAATTATTTACCCTTTATCCTTTTTCTTTTCCCCTTTCCTAGTTTCCTTTTCGTCTTCCTCTTGTTCCTACATAAATCACTTTCCCTCCTAACCATTTTCTTTTTACCATGATGCGATCCTTGAACCTACCTCCCCTACCCTCAACATCACAAGAATCAAAACCCATATTTCAAGGGATTTGTCTTGTGAAAATTTCCCCCTTACCTGATTATGCCTCGCCCCATCCTATGCATTTTCCCCTACCTTTTCCTTCTCTACCGATTCACCAGTCCATGTGCACCATGTGTGTGTGTGTGTGTGTGTGTGTGTGTATAACTATCCTAAGCTTGCCACATTTAATTCCCAACTAACCCTCTCACTCCCTTCATTTATTTTGAGCATCACAACCTCAACCACCTTTCCTCTTCATTTCTTGCTCTGTTTGTTTTCATTATCCACCATCAACACCACTTGCTACTACTAATCACCAAACACCACTATTTCTCTGTAAAATCAACCACCTACCACCCCATTATTCCCCCTCACCGTCGCTAACCATCATCAACCCAATCTGCCACCTTTTCCTCCTCCATGTAGTGCTTTGTTTTAGTTTCATTGAGGTGCACGACCTTACACCTTCGCACACCCTATCCGTGCACTCTCACAAGGCCTATACAAGGTTTTTATACATATCCCATGTGTGCCCTTATTCCATCCCCATGCATTTTGAGCATAGCCATGTGCACCCTACACACCTTACCCATGTATGTTCCAAGCTCTCGACTTATGCATGCACTACATGCTATGCCTATGCCATTCCTTTGGCACATTCGTGCTTCCCTCCTAATATACCCCCAGCTCCACTCTAGCACCATCATAACCCCACCTTAGAATTCCCATACATTCCACCATACTCCCATGCAGCCCGAGCTTCTCCACGTGTTTTGGCTACGCCCATTTTCACCCTATTTTACCATAAATATTCCTCAATTGGATTCTTAAGTTCTAATTATGTTTTATTATTGTTTTTTGTAGGTGATTTTCTGGTTATCTTAGAGGAGACAAGTTAGTATTATGTGCTTAGAGATTAATGTCCTTAATTATAAGGATAGATTTTATAGTTAGGACTTTTATGTACAATGTGCATTTGTATATGATATCCTATTTGGTAATATTATAGGGATAATGTAGATTATAATAATGCTATTATATAATATCTTGAAAGTGAGAAAATGGGTATAATATTGGATGGAATCAATTTGGATATGTGGTATCTATATATTTAATTGGGGTGATATATTTCATATAAGTATTGGAGGTTACAATTATTTAACATTGGGATTCGTAAGGCCTTTTGGAAAATAAGAGTATTTTAACTATAATAAGGGCATTATGATCATTTGATGATAAAATAGGAAATAATCATAACATGATAAGTTGTTAAAGGTTTTATTAATTATTTTGTAAGTAATGCGATTAAATGATGGTTGAGTAAAATACAAGTTACTTAATATGAGATTTTGAGGTATTCGGTAAAAGAAGGGCATTTTAGTCAAAAAGGGTTAAAAATAAAATTTTGGTGATTTTAAAAGCGGAATGGAATTTAAATATGCTAAGTAAAATGCTTGGAATATTTGGGATAATGATGAGTATCATAAGTACAATAAAATGAGAAGTTATGGCCACCTTGTGAAAATTGAGTTTCTTAGGGGAGCTATGGACCTTTTCCTTAGAGAATTCTTTGATAAATATATGGTTTTCTTTACCCGTTTTTAATTATGTGTATGGTGATATTTATATAAACAATTATGAATAAGATACTAATCCCTTACATTGAAAGATCACATGAGTTAGGTTGAGGTATAGTGTGTGTTTGTAGGTTCCACTAGATTAAGAATAATGGGTGTAGCACCCCCATTTTAACTAAAAAGTTTCTTTTCATGGAAGTGTTAATTAACAAATTACTAGGTATTACCACCACACTTAGTATAAGTCCGATTCCCCCACCTTTTGTATGCCAAGTGCTAAAGCTAAAACAAATCACAACCAAAATAAAATCAATAGAAATTAGAGGTAATATAGAAATTAAAATTGTGGATAATGTACTATGTATAACAATGGAAATCAAAAGCACCAAGGGACATAAGAGTCCGAAGAAAAACTAATTACATCAAAAAACAAGTACCAAGGTTGATAGTGAAGATGAGTATTTCTCTTAGGACTCCCACATTTTTTTCTCAATATAATATGTACATACCTTTGATATATAAGATGACTTCATAAAACTTTCTTATCTTACTGTATATATAATCTTGTGTGTCAATTTATGATTGAGGTAAAATATTGTTGTACTAAGAAGACTAACTTACCAAGAATGCACATACTTCAAATATTTTTCATACTTTGGTGGTGGAGAACAAAATTAGCATTTTATCCCATCATAATTGGTTGATTAGATCAAATGAACCAAGCAAACGCCTCAAAATTTGGTTTAGTGGTCTCAATACCTTAGTTGAGGACCACACCATTGAAGCCTATGCTCAGCTAAGCTAAAATGCTAAGGGATATTTATTGACTCATTGAACTTTGTATATCAACCAAGGATACACCTTAAAAGCCTGAACTTAGTAAGTGAAAGTGCATCAGGCTTTCACCTTGGTAGGTGCACCACTTGGACTTGTTGAGTGAAAGTGCATCAATATTTCATCTAACTCGGTGTGCCCATCTTCAATCTTTAGTAACATCTCTTTGAAGGATTATATGTAGAGCCTTGGGATTATTGAATATCAAAAGGTGTGCCCATATTGTTTGTTAGATGACCTCTATTAAGGCTTATGTATTGAGCCTTAGGTTTAGTGAGTGAAAGCGTTTTAGTACTATCTTCTCACTAGGTGTTATTTTCTTTAATGCTTGGCAACCTTTTTAAAGGATTACATGTTGTACCACTAGCTTTACAACCTCACTATCTCTTTTTGGCATCTTTTCATGTCATTACCTCGATATCAAAGGTGTTTCCACACTTATTGCTATCAACCACATCATTTTCTTCATTTCTCTAGCATTTATCATCTCTTATATGTATTTACTTAGAAAAGAATAAGATTTATGCTTGACTAAGTACAAACTCTTGACTAATTCTTTATCAATTCATCTTATAAGGAGGGAGGATTGAGATATAGATTTATCCAACTCATCGATATATTAGACTTCTTTATCGAATCTAATAAAAAATGGTTTAATAGATTCCAATAGACCTTAAGAAAATCCCATCAAGGTAAAATAATATATTTTATGACATTGATATGAATCAAATTTCCTAAACCATCTTAATACCACTCATTTTAAAGTTCTCAAGAATGCTTTTCATAATGTCTCTTCTTGTACCCTGTATAGACCTATAGTGTTCCTGAATACATTTAAATGGTCATATGGATCTATGAAACCATCAAATTATTAGAAACTTGTGATTCTTATTCTTTATGCTATACTTTTATATATGTATTTTATGAAGGGTGTTCACTAGCTAAAACCTCAAGCATTGTCTTTTCTCTCTCTCATTGACTCTAGTTCTTATCACACCCTCTAATCTATCAATTTAATGATTGAGTCCTCTTCATCTCTATTATCCTACTGGTCATCTTATCTTTGAATCTAATGTCGGAACATCTCACTCTTCTTCTAGTGAATGATAAGAGTTAACATATTTGGAGATAGATCCAATCATTCATGAAAATGTTAATACTACTAATAGTATCTTAAGTAATTCTTGTAGGTATTTGATATCTTTTCAAGAAGGATAATTCATAAAAAATACCTAGTGTAAAATATAAATACAAGGTAAGGATTTACAAAGTGACATAGAAGGTAAAGCTGCAATACAAAGCTTGGTTGGATTATTCATACATAGCATGGCTAGGTTTTTGTTTAGCTTTGTTTTTTTACATACGCTTTGTAATATTTGTTGTCTTGAAATTGTGGAAGGTAGTGGTGATGATTTTTATGTATGTTATAGGGGTTGTTTGTATTAGTTTCATCTTTACTAACTAGTTAAACCTATCTAACATAAGTCAATTAGGTTAACAAGCTTTCTACATTAATATGCTTTATAATCAACTAAGCCTAGTTGGAAAAAGTTAGGATTAAGTAGATACTAACATATATATTAGCAATAAAGGTTAGTAGTTAGTTAGTAGAGTCTTAAACATATGAGACCCTTGTATATATAGACATCCATCATCCATTATACACATATGTAAAGGTTGAATAAAGTTTGAGAAAATTTTAAATTCTTCTTTATTCTCCAAATGAGTTTATCTTGAGAGTTTAGGTTGTTATAGATAAAAAAACTATGTAATATCTCTTTAGAATTACTATTGTCTCATTGAAGGTTAAATCCATCACAAAATATCATAACAATTCCACAATTTAGATCAAAACATATCTTCAAACAACATATATGAACTTTAGATAAGATACTACCGATGTAACACCCCCAAAATTTTACACATTTTTTTTAAAACAAGACTTATAAATTAAAAACCGTAAAATCTGGGGATGCTACCGCCACACTTAGTACCAGAGTGGTTCACTTCTACTATTCCAGTACCAAGTGCTAAGGCTAAGGAAAATAACTCACATTAGTGTTAAATAATCCAGAGTTCATAAATACGGAATCAGAGTACGCATAAGTCTTTACACAATCCAATACGAGAGTTAGTTTTTCAGGGAAAAGAGATAACTACAATAATAAAATTGTTTCTGAAGTGTTAAACATAATTAAAAGAAAATAGGAATAATAATCTTAAATGGAAAATGGCCACGCCATTGTAGGACCCTATTCAGCCCACAATCAGTCAGCTCCACTTGATGTCTCATAGAAATCAATGGCATCAAAATAAGCATCTCCTACCTGTAACACGTCAGATGGGCCTTCTACTCGTGGGAATGAGCAACACCCATGAAAAGGGTGATTAGTATGCTACATACTGAGCAAGGTAACCGAGCACTAAGGCCAACACATAAGCACATAAAATCATGTAGGATAATATTGAACTTACAATTTCAAACCCACACATATAAATAAAGTCAACAGAGTATTATACAATTCATAAATGATCAATCCCACACATAAAGGCCCAAAAGTCCAGATTAATTATTTAATTAATCTCTCATTGGAAATCGATTCATACCATGCTTTTTAACAAAACCATGCGAGTATGGAAGCCCCCACTATTACAGCCGGTGGATTGGAGATAAGCAGGGTGCAATACTCCTGCTCAGTATTATTAGCCGGTGGATTGGTCACACATAAGGTATTATACACTAACCACTATTTCTTACCAATGGATCGGTTGGCCTCGACTCACATGGTGTTCTACTGTAAGTACTTAGTGTCTTTTAAATGTCTTAAAAACTTAGGTGTTTGGTTTATTGAGCTCGGAGTCTGCCACTATTATAGCCGGTGGATCGGAGGCACATAGTGTAACACCCCCAAAATTCACTACTAAAAAATTTTGTTTTATCAAAAGATAATAGTGGAAGCCGATAAATAAAACGTGAACTTTGGGAGTATTACCGCCACACTTAGTACCAGACCGGTTCACTCATACCGTTCCAGTACCAATTGCTAAGGCTAAGAAATGAAATACATTCTGGAAGAAATTCAACACACATAAATCAGAGTAGCGCATTAAAACGTTTACAGGAATAAAATCCACCAATGGTGGTTACTTTAACAACGTTAACATTTAAAACCAAGAATTTAAATGATAAAGAGAAAAAGCCTAACGATACCGGATAATTCCTTACTCTCTTTCCCATGGCCCACTTGAGTAGCACCTGAAAATACCTGCAAGGGCACTGCCCATTGAATAGGCAGGGGCCCCATAAAGGGAATCCCTTCAGTACTACGGTACTGAGTAACCCTTTAATACCACACTTAAAGACAGGCCCGCATACGGCACATAATGCAAGTCACGCACATAAATAATGAGAGATGCATACATAACAATGACAAACATAATACTTTATAAGTCACGATCAATACTTTGGGCCTTAAGCCATTATTCCATCATCATTCCATCAATATCATATTTTATATCCATGTGAGTGCGAGAACCCCACTATTATAGCCAGTGGACCGGAAGTCAACACACAGGGCAGAACGCCTCTGACCACTATTATTGCCGGTGGACCGGAAGGTAAACACACAGGGCAGAACACACTTGACCACTATTATTTGTCGGTGGACCGGTCTGGCCCCGACTCACATGGTGTTCCACTATAAGTGATTAGTATTTTTCCATAACTTTATTCACATACATAACTGATTTTATTGAGCTCGGGACCCCCACTATTTTAGCCGGTGGACCAGAATATATATAAAATCATCATCGAGGGCACAACGCTCCTGGCCACTATTATAACCGGTGGACCGGTACTCAATATCACATACCAGGGCAACACGCTCCTGGACCACTATTATATCCAGTGGACCGGTACTCAATATCACATACCAGGGCAACACGCTCCTGGACCACTATTATAACCGGTGGATCGGTACTCAATATCATAATCATCTGGGCCCGACTCATTAATATTCCACTTTCAATAATATTATCTTTCCTTTTCTTTAATCAGCACATCAATCATATTTATTTGCCTCGAATGGGAGATCGATCACCCGGGACACAAAGGTACACCGGTCGTACCGGTGCATATCAGCGACTCAGTACCCTTCAACCATGAACCCAAGGACGCAAAGGTACCCTAGTCGTACTGGTGCATAAAGCTAACTCAGTACCCTACCGACAAGGACACCTAATCCATAAGTATGCATACCCCCTAACTAGGTCCGTAGAGCTAGAAAGAGTAAGATATAGGGCCTGGCTGGGGCACAAAGGCACACCAGCAAATACCAGGATAATCGTGGACTAAACCACGTCCTTAGGGTAGCGACCCCTAAGGATTCACCATTCCCGATCTCGAGGTCTTTCACTTTAAGTAATAGTGTCTTAATTAAGGTGATCACGAAAAGCACGATAATCAGATACTTATTCACTTTCAATCGTTTCGATATCATTAGTCATTTCTTATTCAGATGATTATCCAGGATATCACGGAGAAACCATTAAGGCCATACTAATTATCAAATACTCTTACTTGGCTAATCAGCATTATTTAAATCATATTCTAATGTTCCACAATCATAACAATATGTTAGGTGCAAATTACTCATTTGCCCTTTACTAATGTAATTGTTAAGTATCCATTCCTTCCTCGCCAAATTACCATATTACCCTTTGGGTTACATAATTACCAGATTACCCATTATACGATTTAGGTCACTAAATTATCCCCTACACTTTTTAAATCACCATTCACTCCTCATAATTGCTACACCTATCATATTTCCCATTTGGTTGGTTAGATTACCAAATCGCCCTTCTCCTTTGTTCTAATTACTAAATTGCCCTTGAGTTGGATAAATTACTAAATTACCCTCCTTCATTATCATGATTACTATTTTGCCCCTTTAGTTGGTTAAATAAATATCACTTTACCCTTTAATCGGCTAAATTACCAAATTGCCCCTTCAGTTGGATAATTTACCAAACTGCCATTCTCCTTTTTCATAATTACCATTTTACCTCTCTCAATTATTTTAATTGCCATTTACCCTTTTCAATTATCATAAATTCCAAATTAACCTTCCTCATAATTAATTTACCCTTCTTCATAATTATAATTACCAATTTTACCCTTCTCCATATTTAAAATTACCATAATGCCCTTTAATTGGTTAATTTAGCAAATTACCCTTCTGTAGCATTATACTCATCCAATTGCCCTTCTACAATAATAATTTAATTGCTAAATTATCTTTTGTCGTTACCAAGTTACCCCTTACATCCAATTTTACCATAATATCCTTTTGTTTTATGAAAATTACCACCATACATCTTTTACTTTACAAATTACTATTTTACCCTTTCACATCCAAGATTACCATCTTTATCCTTCCTTACATAATTACCATTTTGCCCTTCTTTTCCAAATTACCATATTACCCCTTTACTTATGAAATTATGATTTTGCCCCTCTACCTCCAAAATTACCATAATGCTCTTTTTCATCCAAAACTACTATTTTGCCCCTACTTCCAAAATTACCATTTTACCCTTCTTTCTCACAACTTACAATTTTATCCTTTACTTATAAGTTATCATTTAACCCATTTATTTACCATTTTTATGAATTTACTAACACTACATAAAATAATGATATTAATACTTCATTTTTATCATCTAAGGCCACCAACTTGTCATTATTCTACATAATACTCATTAGCAACTACATACATTAATTCACACACCTCATAAGCATAATTACTAAAATACCCTTAAACAATAACATCATTCATGCATTAGCAACATGATACATCATAAACAAGCATTTAACATTTCCATCCATAATCAAACTCCTTCCTTAATTAACATATCTACATATGGTACAAAATTTATCATGCTCTTTCTTTTTATCAAACAATATAAGAAACCATATACATATCATGCTAAGCACACCAAACATGCATAAAATCATACTAAACCCTTAATGTGCTAGCATACGATTTTCCATATATTTAAGGGAGGATTAACGGTTACCTTAATCCCGCAAAATATCAAATCTTACTAAGCATAATTAGCAACTCAACACCTAAAAATAATATCCATCATTATTGTTAGAAATAAGAAGTTAAAAAGGATAAAACTTTATAAAAAAAATTATTTAATAATAATACACTTTAATTAAATATGGATATACCTCAAAAATTTTCCAAACAAATTCCAAATTAAGGGGGGAGCTCACGCTGCATGGGCAGCGGGAGTTTCATGCAAAAACCATGGGGGAAAAAGGCTCAAAGAGGGTGAAGGGAGCAAATTTTGTTATTTTCGGGTTAGGTTCTAAGGCAGGTGAACGGTGCAGAAGTGAAGAGGGGGTGTAGGTGGAGGCTAAGGGTGGTTTCACGGCGGCATAGGGCGGCGGAGACGGCGGCGGCAAGGCAGCGAAGGTGGCTGCTGAAGTGGGTCGAGGTGGAAGGGTTGAGAAGGAAGGAAAAGTGGAGGAAAAAAATGGAGGGGTACATGGGTTGGTTTCGGCCAACTAAGGTGTGGCGGTTGTAGAGGGGGTTGCAGGGTGTCGAACGGTGGGTTAGGTGGCAGCAGAGGTGGCCGGACGGCGGCGGAATTGGCGGTTGCAGGAGGCTCGGTGGTAAGGGGGAAAACTGGGGAGAAAAAAAGAAGAGGGGTCGAGAAGGGAGGGAGTGTAGGGCTCGAGGGGTGGCGTGGTGGTGCAGGGTGGTAGTAGGCGGTGGCAGAAGGCGGCGCAGGGGCTGGGCGAGGTGGTGCAGGCAGCGGTGGGCGGCGGTGATAAAAAAACGTGGAGGAGAATGGAGGGAGAAGGAAGGAGAGAAAAAGGGAGCTCGGGGAAGGAGAAGGGCTCGAAAATGAGGGGAATGGAGGGCTGGGGATATGGAGAAAAATAAGAGGGAGAAGAGAGGGGCAGGGATGGCCGGCGATCGGTGCTGCAGGAGGCAGGTGGTGGTCGGGTGGCAGGGGAAGACGGGGAAGAAGAAGGAAAGAAACAGGGGCACGCGGCTAGGGATGCAGGGGTTGGTTGGGTTCGAATGAGGAAAGAAAATGACGGGGGAGAGAGGAAGAGAGAGGGCAGGGAGGTAGGTGGTGGCCGGGTTGCAGGCGGCGACGTGCTCGTCGTGCGCAGGCTGTCGGGCGTGGGAGAAGAAGGGAAGGAGAAGAAGAAAGGGACTGGCGGGCGGCTGGACCGGCGCAGGAAAAGGAGGGAGCCGACCGGTCCAGGGGAAAATAAGGAGGCGTTTGGGCTGGTGCGCTGGGCGGCGTGCGCGAGGGAGAAGAGGGAGGAGGCGGGCCGAAGGCCCAGTGCGCAGGGGAGGGATGGCCTGGCGAGGCAGGCCGAGGGAAAAGGAAAAAAAAAGAAAAAGAAAAGAAGAAAGAGGAAAAAAGGGAAAAAGGGCAAAAAGGGGAATGGAAAAATAGGAAAATTAATTTAATTTAATTTATAAAATCATAAAATAAAATATTCTTGGTAAATTATTTAATTTAATAATTTAATTTATTATAATCTAATATTTTAGTTTAAAAAGGATAATGTTGGTAAAATATTAGTTTGGAAAAATATTTAAATAAAATAATATGATAAATAGCAAAATATTTTTTTTATTTATTAAATACTCTTATCCAAATTTACATACTCTAAAATCCATACAATAATTAAAATAAATAATCTTAAAGCAATTTTATTCCAAATAAAAGTAATTTATTAAAATATAAGTTTTCGAAAATTTTGGGGTATTACACATAGGGTGTCATACCCTAACTACTATTATAGTTGGTGGATCGAAGGCACATAAGACTACGAGTCTTAACCACTATTTCTAACCGGTGGATCGGTGGTACCCGAATCAATACTCTTCCACTTTACATAATTAGTGTCTTAAGTATTTTATTCAAAAATTTGCCCAAACATGCATGAATAACTCCTACTATTCTTATCCTCCAAATCCTAGTTGACCATACCATACCATGGAAGCCATCACCAACCCTAACTTCGATGTAAACCCTAACTCCTATGCAACCATTAACTCCCATGTAACCCTAGCTCCACATACACCCTAGCTTCCATGCAAACTGTTCACTCCCATACAAACCCTAACATTTCCATGCAAACCCTAACACCACCATGCAAACCCTAACACCACCATGCAAACCCTAATACCACCATGAAAACCCTAATACCACCATGTAAAACCCTAATACCACCATGTAAAACCCTAATACCATCATACGAACCCTAATACCACCATGCATGCAAAAATTAACTCCAAGCGAATATTAACTCCATGCCAACCCCCAATTCCATGCAAACATTATGACACTCCCATCATATTTTTACAAACCCTATCATGCATGTCGTATGGGCCACACCATACAATAATATCACAACTCTAACACATAATACACATGCCACAAATTAATGTACGATCTTACCTTAACTCTATATCATGCTGCACATATGATAGAAATACCAATACATATAAAATATATTATAATTCATATCACATGGCATGTATGGCATATAAGCACATAATATAGTCCCCCCTTACCTAAAACGTCACCAGTCTTGGAGCATGCTCCTATACCTCTTGAGGGCTTTGAATGGGCTCACTTATTATATGGGAAAAACTATAATTAAGTTCCCACCTAAAAATACTATTATTTATAACTTATCCTAAGACTCGGTTTTTAATTAAAAAAAATACTATACTAATAATAACTATACAAAATACTGCTAAAAGTACTAATAATGATATCAATGTAATTTAAAATGAAAGGTGATATAAGGGTTTCTACCCTTCACCAAAATAATGTTAATAATGATAGTAGTAGTAATAATAATAATACTAATAATATTAAAAATGTTAGTAATACTAATAATAGTAACAACAACAACAACAACAACAACAACAACAACAACAACAACAACAACAACAACAATAATAATAATAATAATAGAAATACTAAAATTAAAAGGTAGGGTTTTTGACCTTACCTCCAACTAATGAAGTACTATACAATAATAGTAATAATATTATTAATAACATATATTACTTATAATAATATTAAAAATAATAAAGATAATAATAATAATAATGATATTAATAATAGTAAAAATAGTAGTAATAATAATAAAATACAATCCCGTGAAACCTTAACCTAAAATAGGTCTTCAACCCTTCTGGATAAATATTAGAAATAATAAGATAATAATACTAATAATAATAATAATAATAAAACTTATAATAATATAAATAAATGCTTATAATTTGAAAATAACCACTTAATTAACTTAAGACTACTCTGAACCCTACCAAGAAAATTTAGCATTAATATTACTTCCAATAATAATAATAATAATAATAATAATAATAATAATAATAATAATAATAATAATTATTATTATTATTATTATAACCAAATAAACATTGAAAATTAGAATAAAAACATAATAAATTTAAATAAATAGGGGAGAAGGGCTGAAAGGATCTAGGATTTCACCTTGAGTCGCCAAAGATGGGTGGTACAGGCGGTAGTGCACCGCGGCGGCCGGAAAAGTGGATAAAAAGGAGAAAAGTTGGGGGTTTGAGAAGAATAGATGGAGAACAAGGGTGGTGGTTGAGGTGCTGGTGGTAGCCTAGGCTGAGAGGAGTAAAGTGAGGGTGGAGGCGCGACAAGGGGGGCTACGCACGGCGGTAAAGGTGGCGGCCGAAAGGAAAAGATGAAGAAAAAGAGGGGAGGAGAAGGAGAAAAGAGAAAATAAGGTTATGGCTAGGTGGAGGAGAATTATTAGCAACTTTTGGGTGGTGTAGAAGGCTGTAGAAGTGGCGGATGTGGTGGCAGATAGTGGCTTGAAGGATGCAGAGGTAAAAATTTTAGTTTGATGGCAGGGGACTTCGCACGGTTGTGGTGGCTCGTGCGAGAAGAATCGATGGAGATAAGTGGCTCAGTTAGCTAGAGGGTGGTGCAGGGAAGACTTTGGTAGGCAGAGGTGGCGGCATAGTTGGCTGACAACGGAGGACGGGTCATCTAAAATCACGGTGGTGCATAGGTTAGCTCTTAGGGTTTTGGGAAAAGAAATTTTGAAAACACACAAACAAGGGGTATTTATAGAGTTTAGAGGGCATGGTAGGGTTCTGGGGGTTGGCAGGAGGGTATTGCATACTAGGTTTGGGGTGGCCGGCGGCGTTAATCGGCCGACACAATTTTTGGTCAGTGTCGACCCTTCGTGAAGGAATAGGGAGAAATCAAGCGAGAGATGAGGAAAATAGATTATACCAAGGTCATCTATGAGCTAAGGGGAAGATAAAAAGGGGAGAAATGGCCGACCAATTCAAGCGTGGCCGGTGACACCATTTTCAGGGCTTGAAGGTGCAGGTCGACGGCGGAGGAGGAAGGAGGAAGAAGGAGGTGAACCAGGCAGTTGGCTTTAGTTATAATGTTTTAAATGGAATGCGGCGTTTCAAGGAGAAAAGACACATAACACACCATTTCAGCTATTGAAGGAAGGAAGAATGAATGGCGCTGGGCCATGGGAGAAGAAGAAGAAAAGGATTGGGCCGCATCGGTAGGCTCAATCGGTAGGAAGAGAAAAAGAAAAAGAAGAAAAGAAAGAAAGAGAAAGAAAAGAAAGAAAAAGGAGGGAAGAAAAAGAAAAAGAAAAAAGGAAAAAGGAAAATTTAAGTGGTTTGGGGTTAAATAAATAAATTAGAATATTTTGGGTATTTAAAATAGAAATATTAAAATAAAATAATAATAAATTTCCTTTTTAGGTTAATTTAGGGTTTTTAAAAAGATTTTTCTTAAATTCTTTTTAATTAGCAAAAAGCCCAATTTTTCCTTTATAAAAATATTTATAAATTCCTTATTAATTTGCCGTAAATAAATCCTTCACATATCAAATGAAATAATTAATTAAATTAATTCCTAAATAAATCCTTATTTAATTATATTTCTTAAAATAAATATTTTTAGGGCATTCCAACCGAGTGCATGTTTGATTCTAGTATCAACATACAAATATTTTTTGGTATCAAAGCCAAGTTATATTTTCACCTTTGTAATACCCCGTATTTTGGAAACCTAATTTTATTAAGCTTAATGATTTTATTAGCGTAATCTGATGTAAAATTTTAATTTTTATTTGTTTTATGGATTTATCGACGATTTTGAATTCATATTTTAATTTAAGTAATCGTTGTCATTGTGAACCATTTTAAACAAATTCGTTCACGACCATGGTTTTATTATATTCTTTTAATTTCGATTTTCGGTTAAAAATATGTATTCCCATTCTTTCTCGTATCTTGATTTTTAATATTTTAGATTCATTTTCGACTATAACTTCGTCGTGTGATTATAAACTTATTTTTGGAGTTATATTTCGTTAACTAAATATATTATTTAAATTATAGAATTTTTGTTTAAATAGTTAAATTGATTTTAATGATTTTATCCGTAGAAAATATTTCCGACTTTAAATTTATTCGTTTTCGGAAATCTTTAATATTTGGGAAGTTTTAAATTAAAAAAAAAGATTTTCGGAGTTTATTTATGAAATTCTTTCTAGAATTAATTCTCTTTCATTTTATGCTTTTTGGTTTACGGAAAATCGATTTCGCAAAATTATTTAAATTAGCTTTGGTGTATCCGAATTTGACTTAAATATTTTAGTATATGTTTTAAATAATTTTTCGGAGTCTTATAATGTATTTTCGTAAATAATATAAGTTTTTTTTCGTTTGTTGGTAAATTCTTCCGAAAATATTTTCCAAATTCTTTATATAGCTTTTTATTAATTTTAAGCCTTCGGATCTGTTCGAAATAAATTTTCGTTAAATAAATTTTATATAAAATCTTCCAATAATATTTTTATATTTTTAGTATTTTATTTTATGTGTTTTTGTATAAAAAAAACCGCACCCAGCCCCGACCGGTGCCCCTCCCTTCTTTTTCTTTCCCTCTTCCCTTTCCCCGACCCCCTGTCCCGCAACCCTAACCCTAACCCTAGTTGACCTCCCTCACCCCTCTCCATCTCCCCAACTCCTCCTCCCTGCTTCTCCTCCGTCGGCCACGACCGCCGCTAGCGACATAGCTAGCCCGACCACCGAAGGCTGCAGCAACCAGCAACCGCAGCAGTAGCAGCAACCAGCGACAGCCGCGCAGGAGCAGTAACACCGCAGTCGCCGCAGGCCGCGTTGGTCATGCCATCGCCCGGCCACCGGCGAGCTCGGGTGACGACCAGCGAGCCACCCCGACCCTTGACGAAGCCTCCCCAGCATTCCCTTGCCCCAATTTATCGATTTTTGTTTGGTATAATTTCCGAAAAACCCTAACCCTTTTTTTTGATTAATTGAGTATGATTTAGCTTGTGAAAAGCTAAATTGATTGTTTATTTATGTATATATGTGCTGTAAGATTGATTTGGATAGGTTAATTGTGTGGTTGTGTTGGAATTTTGGAAAAATTGGATTTTTAGCCTTGTTATGCCCAAATTTTTTGGATCCGCCCGTTTTTGCGATTTCGGACAAATTGATTATACAATATGTTTTAAAATGTATCTAATTTCATGTGGGAACCGTCAATTTGAGAAATTTATGCAGGTTTTATCGAAATTTGATTCCTAGGTCAAATTCAGGGTGTAATGAAATTGGGTCGTATAATTGACCCGTCCCGCTCAATTGATTTTATAATATTGTTTAAAATGTATTTAATTTTATATTGAAAGTGTTGATTTGGGAAAATTGTACGTAATTGATCGGAATTGGATTTTTAGGTCAAAAGTTCCGCGGGTTTAAATTGATTTGGATAATCGGGTTATTTTATTCAATTGACTATATAAATTACATTAGAATATGTTTAATTACATTTTTGAACCGTCAATTGATATGTTTTGATAAGAATTGATCGAGTTTGCGTTTCAGGCTCGAAAACCCTAATTGTGCTAAATTGTGTATTTATTTTACTAGTTTTGAGCAATTGATTATTTGATATGTTATAAAATGTGTCTAATTGCATTTCTAAACATTCAATTTGATTAAATTTACAGAATTTTAACGAATTGTATTTTCGGGCCTAAAACCCTAAATTTCAAGTGAAATTATGAAACCGATTACTCGTATTGTTGTTTTTCTAAAATTGAATTTATAGAAATAGTTGAAATGGTATTAATTGCTTCTAAAACCTTTAATTTGAATTGATTAAATTGAATTACTTGAGTTTGTGTCGTGGGTAGTAAAAACCCTAATTTTCGGGGATGATTTTATAAAAGTGATTTTCCTATGTGTATTTTATCTAATCGAATTCTATCTTTGGGTTTTAAATCATTTAAATTCCGCTTTAACCTAATAGGTTTGGATTTGGTTCTATGTAAATGGTTAGGTTACCTATTTAGTTGTAAAACCTAATAAATAAGTTATTTTCGATAAATTAACTTATGATCGATTATTCTTTCTCGGGCTTTCCAAATTAAGTTGAAATGTCCCAAGTGATATTTGTATTAATCCGTTTTGAATTAGTTTCAACCTTAAATCTTAATAAAGCTATGCTTTTAAGTTCTAAGTTTTGGACACGTTTTCTAAGAAAGATCATTTGTGTTGTTTGTATTTATTTAATTAGAATATGTGAATTATTGATTGATAGAATAGTTTCTAATTTAGTTTCGATTTCTATCGGATCTAGGAAAGCTTTCTCATGGATCCACGAGCTAGTGATCTCTCTTCCTCTTATCTCGCTTAGCTAGCTTCGAATCCAGATAAGTCTCTACTTACCTCTACTTATGGCTATTTAGTAAGGACGAAGCTAATGGGCTTGTGCTATGTGTGACACGGATGTGTTGAATGTTGTGTATACCATGCTATGCCATGTATTATATGATTTGTGGAAAACTTGTCTTATGTATAGCGCAGCTTGGAGATTGACGTATGTTGTATGTGCTTCCGTGACATGAGCATGACAGTTATATGTATGATGTTTATGATGTAATATGTTATGGCCCACTAGGACATGCATGTTAGGATAAATGGTAATATGAGTTGGGAACCATCATGGGAGTCTTGAAGTTTGTATGGTGGGATTAGGGTTTGTATGGTGGCATAAATGTTCGTATGGTGGTATTGTGATTTTATGGAGGTATTAACGTGTATGGTGGTATTAGGGTTTGGAGTGATTAACTCTGGGACGTTGTGATTAAGCAGGGATGGAGTAACTAATTGTGACTGTTGAGGATAATTAAGGTTTGGGATGGCTAAGTACGGTTGTTATGGTAAAGTAGGGATGAGAGTGGTTAACCACGGGTTGGTGTGGAAAATTAGGGTTGGTTACGTCTGCTTAGAGTTGTTTGGCGTTATCATGTGTATTATTGATTTAAGTGTAGTTATGAATGTGGAATTTTATTGGTTGTGATGTGTAAAGCATAAAGAGAATGATTTATGCATATCCATGGTGAAAACCTTTTGAATAAGATATGTTAAGACATTAACTACTTACAGAGAAAGATGTTGAGCCGGACCCAGACCGGTCCACTGGTAAATAATAGTGGCAGGGTATGTTACCCTCGTGACCGGTCCACCGGCTATAATAGTGGCAGGGCATGGCCCTCGTGACTATTCCATCGGCTATAATACTGGGGGATTCCGCGCTCAAGAAACTAATCAAAATGATAATAAGACCTGGGAAAGATACAAACATTTACAGTGGAACACCTTGTGAGTCGGGGCCAGACCGGTCCACCGGCAAATAATAGTGGCAGGGTATGATACCCTCGTGATCGGTCCACCAGCTATAATAGTGGCAGGGCATGACCCTCGTGACCGTTCCACCGGCTATAATAGTGGGGTTCCCGCACTCACACAGACTATTAAAGAATATGTGTGGAATGAACATATTATTAATGAGAATAAAGAATAAGTCTAATTGGACCATGGCCAGCTTTTATTATATGTATTACCACATGCTGCTTATGTGCATAATGAGTCACTTTATATTTCGATTATACCATGCTTATATGTTAAATGGGATGTTGCGTATGTTTTATATGTTACTATGAGTGTTTGGCAAGATTCATGATGTGGGTTGTGAGTATGTAGGATATTGTATTAATGTATTGTACTATAATTTAATACACACTTGATGATATCTCTCCTATAAGGTAGGGTAGTGAGACTTACTCAGTATTGGACCCGTACTGATACTACACTGGTTGAATGTGTCCTGTGATGATCCACCGATGGTGGGGTGCAGACCTCTTGTGCAGGTTTAAGATCGGACTGTGTTTTGGGGTGGAAGGTCTGACTTGAGTGAGTAGGCAATCCAGATATTTATCCTTCGGGATTTGTTTTTGTTTAGCTGTATTTTGTATTACATTCTTGTTTTGATAAACATATTATGGGGTTGTAATCCTAAATCGTACTCTAACTTCTGTTTGATCTACCTCTTGTTAAGGATTTATTTTAAATGTTGTCTTGCGTTTTTGAACTTTTTTCTAAAGGTTGATTGGATATAGCCTTAGCACTTAGTACTGGAACGGTAGGAGTGAACCAGTCTGGTACTAAGTGTGGCAGTAATACCCCCGATTTTACGATTTCATCCTTTGCTTCCGCTAAACCTTTTGGTTTTAAACGAAATTTTTCAATAGTAAATTTGGGGGTGTTACAACCTTTGAATCACCAACCACTAATGCTACTTCCTCCCTCCACATTGAAGACATCCCACACATCTAACCAACCACCACAGCCACGTTCTTTTTACTTTCTTGATTGTGTATAACTAGTTCTTGATAGCATTTCTTGATATATTTTGTGTGCAATATCATCCAAATTTGAATATTTGTTAGAAGTATAAGATTAAATTCATTTAAAATTTTAATATTCTAGGTTTATTTTCATGAAAACTAATCAAAACTAAATGGATATATAATTCTGTGCATGGAAATATTTGATTCTGTATAAACGTTTAAGGTTGTGTTTGTTTGAGCAGTTTTTTGTATATTTGTCCTAGCATGATTCTATGCATGCTTAATTATCATAATTTCATGATATTTACTTACCAATTGGTAACAAAATATTATAGTTGAAATTGAATATATATTGCCTAACCATTGTGATATGATCATTGTTATGGCATGAACCATTTGCGCTGATTGTGTGTCTTTGATCTTATTACTCTTTAACTAACGACTCGTACAAAATTTAGATGCTTTATTTTATTAATTAACTTTGTGTATTTACATTAATATTAAGGTGAAAATATTATTTTTTGACATACTACATGATATGTTATAGAAAATACTCATGGTTGTTGGGTTCTTACACTGAATAGTATAAATTTGGTTTTGTTGATTTCTATATGAAGAACTTAAAATGAGACTTGTTGGTTGTGACATAGAACTGTTGTTTGTCGTATATTTGATTGATAACAATATTGTTAACTTGTTTGATTCAGAATAACTAGAAATAACATATGTAAACCTGAGGGTTTGATAATTTTTTGGTTTGGTTTTTTTACTAAGACCCTAAAGACACTAATTGTTTGTTTGAGTTGTGATTGTGTGTTACTTTAGAAACAATGGAAGAGGAACAAAATTTCAAGCCCTTTTGTAGGAAATAAATAATATATCAACAATTTTAGATGCAACTAATGCTCAACTAAAGTAACTACCTACCATGCAAACCTAATTGTAATGGATTGAGTCTTGATTTATCAAGAAAGATTTGGTCCACAACATGCAAGAAAAGAGAGAGTTTCATAGTGAACGTATGGGGAGTGTAGCAAGGAAAAATACTCTAGAAAGAGGAATACATTTAAAATCATGTGTAGATTATGAAGAATAATCAAAAGGAAGTGGAAGTTACTGAGCCTTTTATGACCATCAACCTAGACATCATAATAGAGAAGATAAAGGTATAGAACTTAATATTCTTGATTTTGATGGTAAAATTGATGTGGAATTATTTTATGAGTTGTTATATGAAGTGGAGACTATATTTGAGTTTAAGGATTATGATGATGATAAAAAATTTAAACTATCTACTCTTAAGTTTAATAAGTTTGCTAGAATATAGTATGACAACTTTTAGATGACTAGAGAAATATATGGAAAATAGAAAATCAAGTCTTGGGATAAATTTAAGAAACACTTAAGAAATAAATTTGTAACTAAGGAGTATAAGAAATAAAATTATATCAAATTAACTACTCTTAGACAAGGACTTCTAAATGTTGAATAATATGTTATAAAGTTTGAAAAATTAGCATTTATATGCGATATTCATGAGAAAGTGGAGAAAACATATGATAGATTTCTATGAGGCCTTCATATGATGATAAGAGATAAATTTTAAACTTGCCTATTTGTCTCTCTTAACAATATGATTAATCTATCTTTGAGATTTGAAAAGCAAGTCAAGTCCTCTAAGCCTTAGGGCATGGAAAGTCTTATCAATATACTATTTAAATGCACATACTATAATATATGGGCTAGGTACCACAAGTGCTACAAATTTTAATAGAAAGTTAGGTATTACCCGAGGGAATAAAGTTAAACATAAGGTATTTTAAGTCTCTACAAATCAATGCTTTAAATGCTTGGGATATGGACACTTTGCTAAAGAATGTCCCAACCAAAGGGTGTTGTCTATACAAGAGATTGAAGCTATGGATACTTAAGAGGAATACCTTGAGTTTGAGATAAGTGAAGTAATTTCAAATGAATTTGACAATGAGGGCAATGCTTGTTACATGATAATAGGAGTCCTTCAATTACAAGCTAGTGCGGAACCCAATCATTGAGAGAAGATATTCAAGATCAAAGGAAGAATAAAGGATACGGTTTATCAAGTTATCATTTATAATTGTTCATGAACAAAATTGGCCAATGAGAGGACGATGAAGGAGTTGGGATTAGATAAAACATCACACCCAAAGCTCTATTCTCTATAATGGCTGAACAAATATAAAGGTGTAACACTTAAAAATTTTAATACTAAAAAATTTCATTTTAAGCAAAAACATATAATCAAATAGTTAGTTTTTGCCACCGTAATTGACATAAGTCTAGCTTACCATACCATCTTTACATCAACCACAAGGCAAAATAGTTAGGAAGTAAAACATGATAAATAGAAAATGAGAGAACTTTCATAAACATTAAATAAGAGTTTGGAGGTTTACTTTGAGTACAATAATCCAAAATAAAAAAAGGGATACCATGGATCCAAGAGTCCTAACAGTTATCTGATTAGAATTATGATTTGAATAACATAATTCTACGCCTAAAACCTTGATACAAAAAACACTCCTCCATATTATAAGCATCAAAAGCTACAAACTCACTCACTGGGTCATCATCGACCTACACAAATACATCTAGATCGTCTACTCATGGGAATGAGCAACACCCATAAAATGGATGATCACTATGCCATGTACTGAGTATGGTAATAGTATAATCTACGTAGGATTACACATAATACATGGGTTCACATTATAGAGTAAGCATACATATGATAATATAAAACAATGTCAGGTAAATACTGATTTTGGATCTCACTATATAGATATATCATATTCCAATCTTTTATTTATGTTGATTTTAAGGACCCCACTATTATTAAACTGGTGGAATGGTTTGAAACACCTATGAGGAACAATACATCTGAGCCACTATTATTTTTCGGTGGAACATACCTAACATCTCTTAGAGAAAAAATGCTCATGAGCCACTATTCTTAAACCGGTGTAATAGTCTGAAGCACCTCTCAGGGACAACACACCTAAGCCACTAAGCCACTATTATTATTCGGTGGAATGAAATTAATACCTTGGACCTAACTCAAGTAGTCTTTCATTTTAAATGATTAGTGTCTCTTAATTGTATTTTCATTGACATTGAGTGAAATACTTCAAAATCCTAATTTAGGAATTATGGCAAAATAATGATTTACTATAGAAATTAAGTAAATAAATTATTTATTAAAATAGAGGGGAAATTAATTGAGGAAAATAAAGAGAAAATAATAAATAAATTATTTAGAAAATTTTGGACATTTTATTAATTAAAATAGAAATTAAGGAAAATTTATTCCAATAGCCCAAATTAATATAAAAAAGGGATTAGTTATTATTTTCTAAGTATTTTTATTTTTATTTTATATAATAATCTAAAATTCCCAATGCCCAAAAATATCCTAACCCACCTATTTCTTTTTCTTTTTTCTTCTTTCCTTTCCTTTTTTCCTTCCTCCCCTCCTTTCTCCTTTTCTTATTTTTCTTTTTATCCTCTTCCTGGTTTGGGCTAGCCCATGGCCCAAACTCCCTTCTCCTCCCTGTCTCGAAGAGCCTGGCCTACCCCAACTTCCTTCCTTTTTTTCTTTTACCCATTGCCCCAGTCGCCCAGTCCCCTATGTTTTTTTTCTTTCCGTTCCCCTAGACCGCCCGGTCCACCCCGTCCCTTTCTTCTTCTTCCTCACGTGGGCTGCAACCTTGACCTGCAGTCCTGCACCTATCAACTGCCACCTACTCTGTTCGGTTATCCTTCCCTATCGGCCCTGTCGTTTTCTTTCTATTTTTAACCCAACCTACCCATCCTCCCTCCTCACGTGCGCTGCTCCTTTCCTTTTTCCCCCACCCCGAGCTATACGTACCCTTCAATTTGTAGGGCATGCGCTGCCTGCCACAACCAGTTGGCGACTTGCCTCACCTACCCTTGGTTGTCTTCTTCTCCCTTTGTTTTTTTCCTCCTCAATTATCCTATAAATACACCCCAAGGGCATCCATAACCGAGCTCCCTATTCACAAGCCCATAAATCTAACTATTCTTTGTCGCCCAAATAGACCCTTGATCCACCACCGTCGATGATCGTCGCTGCAAAAGCTGCCCACCAAAACCTTCCTCGCACCAAAAATAAGCCACCATCCTCCCCTATCTTTCCCTATATGAGCCGCCTCAGCCGTGTAAAGTTGCCAACCCAATCAGCCATCACCAACTCCGCACCACCCCTCGTGCCGTTGTCCGCCACTAATTCCGCTGCCAACAACACCTCCCCCACCCTCCAAAACAACTAGCAGACTCCACCCTACCTCCCCACACCTCCACCTCCCCCTTCCTCCCTCTACTCCTACCTTCTCCATCTTCCACCACCTTCAGCCACCGTGCCAACCGCCGTGCACCGCCACTTCCGGCTGCACCACCACATCCATTCCACCCCTCTCCACCTGCTGCACCTTCCACCACCTCAAACACCCCTCCACTCCCTCTATTTTAGCCTACATATCCATCTTTCCACCTCTCTTCCTCCTCCACCGCCGCCGCCGCCACCGCCGTGGGTTCCGCCACCAACCTTAGGTGGTACTCCAACTCCCCCAGCCTTTAAACTATTTTCCATAAGGGTTAATAATTTTTAGTAATATTAATAGTGTTATCCTTAATATTACTATTACTATTACTATTATTATTATTCTTATTGTTATTAGTGTTGTATTATCATCATCATTATTATTATTACTACTACCATTATTAATATTGTTAGTATGTAACACCTTTATTACCTAACCTAATTTTAGGAATATTTATAACTATGACATGTTATTTAAAAGAGTTACAACTTCAGTACTAATAAATTGATATTTATTATTATTAATATTACCACTACCACTAATAATACTACTACTACTATTATTATTATTATTATTATTATTATTATTTATTATTATTATTTTCTTACTAAATCTAACTTGGTCATTATCACTAAGACTACCACTAAGACGACTTCTAGGGCCTCCATTAGTATTGACCCTAAGATGAAAGCTACTACTAATATTATCACCATATCTATTATTATTATTATTATTCTTATTATTATTAATACTAATATTATTTAATACCACTACTACTATAAATAATATTATTGTTAACTTGGTTCTTGCCAATATTGTTAGTACTAACCTTTTTCATTACCACTTTTTATTATTAACATAAATATTTGGACCCTTATATTATTATTACCATTTTGGTTATTATTATTATTATTATTATTATTATTATTATTATTATTATTATTATTATTATTATTATTATTATTATTATTATCACTATCCTACTATAACTAGTATTAGTACTATTATTAGAAGAAACAAAGCTATTAGGTTTAATAATGTATATATAGCTATATATATATATATATTAAAATAAATATAATTTTACTAGTAATATGTAGTAGGCTAATTTGAAGATAAAAACTCTAGTTTTCACATGTAATTCTCCCTTTAATAATAATAACCCTATTCTTAGACTAAAATAAGGAATAATAGTATCTTTGGTAGGAAGGAAACTAATCCTTAGTTTTACCCTCTCATAGGTGAATCAAGCCAAAACCCTAACTTGGCGTAGGAGCATGCTCCAAGCCCGGCGTTGTTTTAGGTATGGATGTAGCTAAGGCCCATGTGTGTTGTGTGACTTGTATGCCTTGGATGCTATATATCATGCTATGTTGTGTATCGTATGATTGTCATTAACTTGTCTTATGTGTAGCGCAACTTGGAGTTGAGGTATGTTTGTATATATTTTCTTATGATATGTGTGTGATATGTATATATAATGATTATTATGTGATATGTTATGGCCCTCTAGGCCATGCATGATAGGACCATCAATAATATGATATGTAAAAAAAAGGATAAAAGAAAGAAAATGGGAAGTGAGTTCACTAAGAGGGCACATGAGGTTGACTAAAATACCTCATGATCCATGAGAGATGGGAACCATACATAGGAATCATAAAAGTTTCATGAGGACTTTGAGAGTTTGCATGGGGTGGATAAAACTTGCATGGGGATGATATTTACGTGAGAAAAATTTTTTTAGGGTGTAAATAAGCTAAGGGGAGAGTTGTGGAGTGATTGGAGACTTGGGATAAAAAATAGTATGTAGGTTGGTGTAAGGGTGTATAAGGGACCTGATTAGAGTTTTGGGAGGAAGCACTAATCTGGAAAAAAATGTGGAAGTAAAAGCAATTAAGGGAGAGTGGAGTACGAGTTAAAAGTGGGAATTTATTATGTAAGGGGTGAGTATGAGTGCCATGGGAGAGAAGAAATATTGAGTGAGAAATAGAGAGGTTACTTGTGGGAGAAGAAAGGTACTAGGATTTGAAGTGGCCAACTAGGGTTTTTTCGATCACATGCAAAGTCGAGAGGTAAAGTGATATGTTTTGGGATTGGATATAATTGAGATAAGATGTGGGGTGATGAATGAAGTAATGGTAGTGTAAGTGAGAGAAAGCTGGGCCACATAGGTCCATTTAGGGTTTTCAAGGGAAAACCCTAGAGGGTGATAGTAGGTGGAGTTTGATGTCATGAGATGTTGGGCCTTAACCCACACCTTTAGGAGTTGGTTTTTCATTATGTGTAAGCATAAGGGGGAATGGATTTCAGGGCGTGATAAGAGGCGTAGGAGTCTTAAGATATGGGGCGGGCTCCCTTGAGAAGATAGAAGTAGAACGTTGATGACATGCATGTCAAAGGTATAATGTTTATCGAATAAGACACGAATAAGACACTATCCATTTAAAGAGAAAAATTGTTGAGCCGGGCCCATACCGGTCCACCGGCGAATAATAGTTGCCAGGAGCCAGGGTTCCCTGGAGACCATTCCACCGACGAATAATAGTAGCCAGTAGCGTTTTGCCCTGCATGATTTCTGGTCCGCCTGCTATAATAGTGGGGGATTTTGTGCTCAACAAACTAAAGTAAAGAATCTAAGCTATGGAAAATACACTAAGTACTTACAGCGAAACACCATGTGAGTCGGGACCAGACCAGTCCACCGGCAAATAATAGTGGCTAGGAGTGTTTTGCCCTGGAGACCAGCTCACTAGCGAATAGTAGTGTTTAGGAGCGTTCTGCCCTGTATGTATTCCGATCCACTAGCTATAATTGTGGGGTTCCCGCACTCATATGGATTATTAAAGAGTATGTGTGGAATGAACATATTGTTAAGGGGACTAAAGAATAAGTTACCTGAAAAGTAACCCGACCTTATTACATGTGTTATTGTATGTTGCCTATATGATCATTCTTATGTTATATGCTCTATGTTTTGGCCTTAGCGCATCTGTTACCTTACTCAGTACGTAGCGTATTGATCACCCGTTTCATGGGTGCTACTCATTCCCACGAGTAGAAGATCCATATGAGTTTGTGCAGGTAGGGGATAACGTCTTCGATGCCTACGACACTTATGAGGCATCATGTGGGGCTGAGCATTGAGCCTAGACCTGACTTGGGGATCGAGAGTGACTCGGCTGGACTCTGTTTTATTTTATTAGACCATGTACTATTCTATTTTCATTGTGATATCGTATGATGCTTTATGTTTTGAAAAACTCTAGTCACTTACTCATTGGATTGTAATTCTAAACCACACTCTGATTTCTATATGACATTATGTTTTATTATTACCTTGTGTTTTTATTAATGACTTGTGTTTGATGTTAACCTTGTTTAGCCTTAGCACTTAGTATTGGAACGGTAGGAGTGAACCAATCTGGTATTAAGTGTGGCGGTAATGTCCCCAAGTTTACGGTTTTGTCATTTCATTTCGTGAAACCCTTTTATTAAAACGAAATTTTTCAGTAGTAAATTTGGGGGTGTTACATTGAGTATGGGGCTCTACTATTCTTTATCCAGTGGAATAAACTGATGCAGCTCGTAAGGATAACATACCTAATCCACTATTATTATCTAGTGGAATGGACCTATATAAACACCTAGGCCTAACTCGTGTGATATTTCACTTTAAATGATTAATATCTTATTTAGAGTTGCTTGTATATTCAAAAGTTTCATGTAGGACTCATATAGGTATGCAAGACATATATTTGAATAACATAATCACAACCACATAATTATCCTCAAATAATGATAATACATTTAGGATAGTTAAAATGATCATATTCTCCCAAGCCTTAAAAACCTAATACTATTACATACAAATCTTTAATATCCATTTAAGACATACATCCTCAATTATTTACCTATATGTATATCTAACATTATTCACAAATGCATACTTCAAAATTTCATTATTATCAATATATTATAATGTCATTCATCTTACATGTCTAACATAAAAGCACAAGCACATACACATACATATAAAGTCAAAGCTACGAAATGTATCCTTACCAACTAGAGTATAGGGATCTATGCACATAAATCCTAAACAACCTCCTCTGAGGTCACTAGAATATCACCGATGAAAACAAGATAAAATATGATTAGGCTCAAAGATTATAATGAAGAGAAAAGTAAAGGAGAAGGAGAATAAGTAAGAGAAAGAGAAGAAGGAGAAGGATAAGGAGGAGGAGGAGGAGGAGGAGAATAAGAAGGATAATAAGAAGGAGAAGAAAGAGAAGAAGAAGAAGGATGAGCAGAAGAAGAAGGAATAAAATAAGAAGAAAGAGGAGAAGGAGGAGAAGGAGAAGGAGATGAAGGATAATGAGAAGGAGAAGAAGGAGGAGAAGGAGGAGAAGGAGAAAGAGAAGGAGAAGGAGAAGAAGGAGGAGAAGAAGGAGAAGGAGAAGAAGGAGGAGAAGGAGAAGAAGGAGGAGAAGGAGAAGAAGGAGGAGAAGGAGAAGGAGAGGAAGGAGAAGGAGAGGAGGAGGAGGAGGAGGAGGAGGAGGAGAAGAAGAAGGTGCAGGAAGAGAAGTAGAAGGAGGAGAAGGAGAAGGAGGAGAAAGAGAAGGAGAAGGAGGTGGAGGAAAAGGAGGAGAATGAGAAGGAGAAGGAGGATTAGGAGGATTAGGAGGAGGAGGAGGAGGAGGAGGAGAATAAGAAGAAGAAATAGAAGATGAAGAAAAAATTAGTAGTAGTAGTAGTAGTAGTAGTAGTAGTAGTAGTAGTAGTAGTAGTAGTAGTAGTAATATTAGTAGAAGAAGAAGAAGAAGAAGAAGAAGAAGAAGAAGAAGAAGAAGAAGAAGAAGAAGAAGAAGAAGAAGAAGAAGAAGAAGAAGAAGAAGAAGAAGAAGAAGAAGAAGATGATGATGATGATGATGAAGAAGAAGAAGAAGGGGATCGATAGGTGCAAGTGGTGCTTGACATAATTATTGGGTAACAAATGACCCTACAATTTATGGAGAAGGAGAGAGATGGATAATTATATGTGTGTGTGATTGTGTGCATATAGGCATGTAGATGATTGTGCAGGGGTGAAGGTGTTGAAGCACTAGGGATGGTATTGGCATAAGGGAGTGAAGCATACTTCAATGGTAAGGATGGTTAAGAGTGATGGTGGGGTGTTAGGTGAAAAATGGGAGGGGCATGCAGTCGAGGGAGATGGTGATGATGTGTGTGTTGCGTGAAAATAAAATTTCAAGCAGTATGTAGTTGATTAGGGTAGCAAAAACATGAGATGGTGATGGTAAGGCTTATAGATGTTGATGATGACAACATAAGGGGGTGAGGTTGATGGTTGTGTGTGCAAATGGGTAAGAAGAGATAGTTGTGAAGAATTATGGCATAAGAGGATGCAGAAGAAAGGAAAAAGGAAAATAAAGAAAGAAAAGGAAAATGTTTAAGGTTACTATTAGATTAATTATTTTAATTAGCTAAAATAGGTAGGATTAGTGATATAAATTTTCTAGAATTTAAGATCGGGTTAGGTTAAGATTTTGGGATTAAGGAATTTAGATGAGGCTAACTTAAAATTTTCTCAATATTTAAATTAGATTATGGTATTAATGATTTGAGATTAGGTTTAGCTAAATTTTGGGGTATTATAATTCTATCCCCTTAAAAGAGACTTCTTCCCAAAAGTCAATAAGCGAAGGTTAGGGGAGAAGAGGAGAAATGATGTAAGGAAAGCGATCATGGTGGTTAATCTTATCAAAGTTGCTATTGTACTATCGAGAACTGCCCTCTTAAAATAGGAAAACTCCAAAGCCTAACAAACTTGAGCTAACAAGTTTGGGATGCATCTCACTCATGTCCTTCTTTATCTCCTAGTTCACTTCTTTTACTCCATGGTGACTCCAAAAATTTTCACCAGTGGTACTAAGCTCGTTAGAGTATGTTAAATCTTGGTGTCGAGAATCCGTAAAGGTCCCTCCTCATAGGGTAAAGAATTATCGAGCTTAATCTCATCTGGTGTGATCACATGGGATGGATCTATTGCGTACTTCCTTAGCTTAAAGATGTGGAAGATGTTATGAACTCAATCTAACTCTAGTGGAAGCACTAGGTGGTATGCAACCTCATCAACCTTATCAAGAATCCTATATGGACCAATATACCTTACGCTCGACTTATCCTTCCAACCAAATCTTTGTACCCCCTTGGTAAGTGAAACTCTCAACAGAACTTTGTCCCTTGGCTCAAAACCATCACTACGATACCTCTGATCTACGTAGCTCTTCTAACTACTATGACCTGCTTTCATCCTATCCTAAATCTACTAAACCTGCCTATTCATCTCCTCAATGATCTTTGGTCCAAGTACAACAGTATCACTGATGTCGCTCTAACATCTTTGGTCTCGTGTGGTGGGTGCGGTATCCCATTGTGATTTTTTATGTTGCCATGAATTTTGTTCATGGTGGAGAATTGGGTGTAGCTAAATAAACTATCTTATCAACTGCAAATTGTGTGGTCACTAAAGGAATAATTCTAATATGGTTTATATTATACGAGTTATGACACATTTACTATATTATTATCCCTTTATGATTTCCATGCAAGCATATCTTGTTGTAATACTTCCTTAAGAGTAAGTGTTGAACTATACCAATATGATTTCCTCATGTTTTTATGTGACTTCAATGTGTTGCATGAGCCTTACCATTTTTTAGTTTATATGTTTTACAAATACTTCACCATACCGATAATGCACTTGTATAGTCACTATGATGATCCAAATTTTAGTCCGGGGTGTAGAGGATGATTTATAAGGTTATTACTCTTAGTTAGAGTACACTAAGGGTGATGACATGGGCCATTAGTAGGACATTTCTTACGGTTAAAGGTTTACATTATGCCTGAAAGCTAGGATATCCGGTTCGAGGTTTTGCCCACTAAGTTAGGAACTTTTTATATTTGTGATTATTTAAACTCTTAGCTTGGTTTCCTATATTTTGTTTTGTAAAATATCATACAAATTTTGTCTACAATATTGTTCTCACCTTTATTATCTTGTACTGTCGCATTAATATTATGAGCATGTATCTTTTGTTTATTGTTACATTTTTTCTTACATCAAGCATGGTTTAGGTGATGATCACACCTTTCTCAAGGTTGATGTGGTGGTAACATTCCTCGCTTTTGTTTTTCAAATGCTTCCACATTGTCTTGAAAATAAAATTTTATGAAAAAAAATTGGGGTGTTACATGTCTAATAGATAAAGGTTACAACCAAATTCATGGTACTAACTATGATGAAACCTATTCATCTACTGCTATGGTCAAATCCCTTTGGATTATTCTAGCATATGTTGCTATTCCTGATTATGATATATGGTAAATGGATATAAAAATTGCATTCCTTAATGGTTATTTGTAGGAGGTTTTGTATATGACACAACTTGAAGGTTCTGGACATCCCAACATTGTTAGAAAGGTATGCAAGCTTAAGAGATCAATATATGGCCTTTAGCAAGCCTCTAAAAGTTGTAACATGTAACACCCCCAAAATTCACTACTTAAAAATTTCGTTAATTAAAAGGAAGATTAGTGGAAGCAGATAAATAAAACGTGAACTTTGAGAGTATTACCGCCACACTTAGTACCAGACCGGTTCACTCATACCGTTCCAGTACCAAGTGCTAAGGCTAAGAAAATGAAATACAATTCGAAAGACATTCAACATGCATAAATTAGAGTAAATTGCAAGAACTTCAACATATTTAAAACAGATTAGCGCATCAAATCGTTTTCAGGAATAAAATCCACCGATGGTGGTTAAAGTACCATCATAACATCAAAACCAGGGAATTAAACGAAGAAGGAGGGAAAACCCTAACGATACCGGATAACTCCTTACTCTCTTTCCCGTAGCCCACTTGAGTAGCACTTGAAAAACCTGCAAGGGCACTGCCCATTGAATAAGCAGGGGCCCCATAAAGGGAATCCCTTCAGTACTACGGTACTGAGTAACCCTTTAATACCACACTTAAAGACAGGCCCGCATACGGCACATAATGCAAGTCACGCACATAAATAATGAGAGATGCATACATAACAATGACAAACATAATACTTTATAAGTCACGATCAATACTTTGGGCCTTAAGCCATTATTCCATCATCATTCCATCAATATTATATTTTATATCCATGTGAGTGCGAGAACCCCACTATTATAGCCAGTGGACCGGAAGTCAACACACAGGGCAGAACGCCTCTGACCACTATTATTGTCGGTGGACCGGAAGATAAACACACAGGGCAGAACACACCTGACCACTATTATTTGCCGGTGGACCGGTCTGGCCCCGACTCACATGGTGTTCCACTATAAGTGATTAGTATTTTTCCATAATCTTATTCACATACATAACCAATTTTATTGAGCTCGGGACCCCCACTATTATTGTCGGTGGACCGGAATACAGATAACTCATCATCCAGGGCACAACGCTCCTGGCCACTATTATAACCGGTGGACCGGGATACATATAACTCATCATCCAGGGCACAACGCTCCTGGCCACTATTATAACCGGTGGACCGGTACTCAATATCATAATCATCTGGGCCCGACTCATTAATATTCCACTTTCAATAATAGTATCTTTCCTTTCTTTAATCAGCACATCAATCATATTTATTTGCCTCGAATGGGAGATGGATAACCCGGGACACAAAGGTACACCGGTCGTACCGGTGCATATCAGCTACTCAGTACCCTTCAACCATGAACCCAAGGACGCAAAGGTACCCTAGTCGTACTGGTGCATAAAGCTAACTCAGTACCCTACCGACAAGGACACCTAATCCATAAGTATGCATACCCCCTAACTAGGTCCGTAGAGCTAGAAAGAGTAAGATATAGGGCCTGGCTGGGGCACAAAGGCACACCAGCAAATACTAGAATAATCGTGGACTAAACCACGTCCTTAGGGTAGCGACCCCTAAGGAGTCACCATTTCCGATCTCGAGGTCTTTCACTTTAAGTAATAGTATCTTAATTAAGGTGATCACGAAAAGCACGATAATCCGATACTTATTCACTTTCAATCGTTCTGATATCATTAATCGTTTCTTATTCAGATGATTATCCAGAATATCACAGAAAAACCATTAAGGCCAGACTAATTATCAACTACTCTTACTTGGCTACTCAGCATTATTTGAATCATATTAATGTTCCACAAGCTCAAAGACGTGTTAGGTACAAACTACTCATTTGCCCTTTACTTACATAATTGTTAAGTATCCATTCCTTACTTGATAAATTACCACATTACCCTTAAGGTTGCATAATTACCAAATTACCCCTTGTCCACTTTAGATTACCAAATTGTCTCCTACACTTTTTAGATCACCATTCACCCCTCATAATTACTACACTTATCATATTTCCCTTTTGGTTGGTTATATTACCAAATCGCCCTTCACCTTTGTTATAATTACTAAATTGCCCTTCTTCTTATCATAATTACCATTTTACCTCTCTCAATTATTTTAATTGCCATTTACCCTTTTCAATTATCATAAATTCCAAATTAACCTTCCTCATAATTAATTTAACCCTTTTCATAATTACAATTACCAATTTTACCCTTCTCCATATTTAAAATTACCATAATGCCCTTTAATTGGTTAATTTACCAAATTACCCTTCTATAGCATCATACTTATCCAATTACCCTTCTACAATCATAATTTAATTTCTAAATTACCTTTGGTCGTTATCACAATTACCACGTTACCCCTTACTCCCAATTTTACCATAATATCATTTTATTTACAAAATTACCATTTTACCCCTTACATCCAATTTTACCATAATATCCTTTTATTTATGAAAATTACCACCATACATCTTTTACTTTACAAATTACTATTTTACCCCTTCACATCCAAGATTACCATCTTTATCTTTCCTTACATAATTACCATTTTGCCCTTCTTTTCCAAATTACCATATTACCCCTTTACTTATAAATTACACTACAAAAAAGTCCATTTTTAGCAACGACAGTTTTTGTTGCAAAAGATAGAAAGTCGTTGCAAAAAATATATATCGCAACGACATTTTTTGTTGCAGGGTCATTGCGCGTCATGGCGTTGCAAAAAAATAAAGCAACGACAATGGTCGTTGTTAAAAAGTAATTAACTGCAACATAAATTATCGTTGCCAAATAAATGTCGTTGCAATACATCACTTTATCTAACTACATGTGTTTATATATTGCAACGACTTTTGTCGTTGCAAAATATGGATCCTACTTCGGCAACAATTTATGTCGTTGCAAAAACCTATAATTAGCAACGACCTTTGTTGTTGACAAAAAATGGTTTTATTTTGGCAACAAATTATGTCGTTGTGAAAGCTTGTTATTTGCAACAACAAAAGTTGTTGCAAAAAAATAGCATATTATAGCAACAATATTTGTCGTTGCAAAAACATATTAATTGCAACGACTTATATTGTTGCCAAAAATTGAATAAACTTTATAAACAAAAAATTACAAAATATCACGAGTCAATACGAGCACATAGGCGCCACCTGATAGCACCCGAGACCCACAAATTTCTGACATCCCGAGTCGACGTTTTTGGATTGATCGATTAGCCCCACAGATCAATACAAGTCTTTTCTGAAACTTCCCAGGAGGGTCACCCATCCTGAATATTACTCCAGAGCAAGCACGCTTAACTGTTGAGTTCTTCGGATAGAATCACCGTAAGAATTGTATCCTATATTGATATAAGTAAACATATCAATCCTTATAACATTCCACTCAATTTGAGGGAATTACACTTTATCATTGCAAAAAATACATAATTGGAATAATAAATTTATTTCAAAAAATTATCGATAATTTCTTTTGCAATAACTTGTTATTGCATTAAAATAATATAAATATCTGCAACAAGTATAGTTGTTGCAATAAATTTAATCAATATTTTACAACAAAAAAGTCGTTGTAAAAATATTTTGTATATTGCAACATATAAATGTCGTTGCGAATATACTATCACATATATTGTAACGACATTTGTCGTTGCAAAATATATATATATATATATATATATATATATATATCATTACGTTAAAATAATCTAAATATTCGCGACAAGTATAGTCGTTGCGATAAATTTAATCAACATTTTGCAACAACAAAAAGTCGTTGCAAAAACATTTTATATATTGCAACATAGAAATGTTGTTGCGAATAAACTATCACATATATTGCAACGAAAAATGTCGTTGCAAAATATGTATATATATATATATATAGCATTACGTTAAAATAATCTAAACATTCGCAATAAGTATAGTCGTTGTGATAAATTCAATCAACATTTTGCAACAACAAAAAGTCGTTACAAAAACATTTTATATATTGCAACATAGAAATGTCGTTGCGAATAAACTATCACATATATTACAACGAAAAATGTCGTTGCAAAATATATATATATATATATATATATATATTTCATTACGTTAAAATAATCTAAACATTCGCAACAAGTATAGTCGTTGCAATAAATTCAATCAACATTTTGCAACAAAAAGAGTCGTTGCAAAATCATTTTATATATTGCAACATATAAATGTCGTTGCGAATAAACTATCACTTATATTGCAACGACATTTGTCGTTGCAAAAAATATATATATCATTATGTTAAAATAATCTAAACATTCGCAACAAGTATAGTCGTTGCGATAAATTCAATCAACATTTTGTAACAACAAAAAGTCGTTGCAAAAATATTTTGTATATTGCAACATATAAATGTCGTTGTAAATAAACTATCATATATATAAAAGAGTTTTCTTGTAGTGTTTCCACTTCACCATTCACTTATAAAATTTACCATATTACCCTTTACTTATGAAATTACGATTTTGCCCCTCTACCTCCAAAATTACCATAATGCCCTCCTTCATCCAAAATTACTATTTTACCCCTACTTCCAAAATTACCATTTTACCCTTCTTTCTCACAACCTACAATTTTATCCTTTACTTATAAATTATCATCTAACCCCTTTGTAACACCCCAAAATTCACTAAATTTTTTTTTCTTAAAAGCGGAAGCAATTAAATTAGAAGTACTTAAAACCCAAAGATTCATCCATACCAAACTAAGTATCCATCCTTACCAAACCCTAAGTTCAAACCATATACAACCCAAAGATTCATCCATACCAAACCCTATTTTGAACCATATCAAATAAGAGATTCATCCATATAAAACCTTACCTTAGATCCTTCCACGAAAAACCATAAATTAGATTCTCCCTATCAAAACCATAAATTAAATTCTTCCATACAAAACATATATTAAATTCTCTCACATAAAATCATACCAAACCATAAATTAAACTTCTCCATATAAAACCATAAATTGGATTTCACCAGACAAATCATAAATTAGATTCTCCCAATTAAAATCATAAATTAGATTCTCCCAAACAAATAATAATTTGATTCTCCCATATAACATCATAGATTACATTTTTCCAAATAAAACCATGCATTAGATTATTCCTCATAAATTCATAAAATTAGGTCAACTCACTTCCCTTAGTCAACTTCTTTTCCCATCCTCCTTTTTCATCCTTTCTCCCACATAAAATCATATCAACATCCTCACATGCATGTCTTACAGGGTCATACACAAATAATACACATGCCATACGAAAACATACTTCAACTCCACGTCATATCATATACGGCATAATTAATAATCATAAACATAGAATGTATAGAATACGAGGCACACAATGCACATTAGCACATAAAAGGCCTTAGTACCCCTTACCTGAAACGACACCGGTCTTGGAGCACGTTCCTACGCCTCCTTAGGGCTTTGACCAAATAATAACCTTAACAAAATTCTAACTTTACTAAAGACATAAAAAATAATAGAGATATTATAAACCTTGATAATATAGGGTTAAATATTTTACCCTAATGATAATAATAATGATACTTAATATAATAATATCAAAATTAATAAAACTACTATCAATGAGAATATAAATAATGATAACAATTATAATAATAATAATAATAATAATAATAATAATAATAACATATAAGTTTTCAAATAACTAATGACTTACCATTTATTTAATATTAATAATAAAATTAATAACATATATAATAATATTAAAATAATAAAGATAATGATAATATTATTATTAATGGTTATAAGAACAGTAGAAATAATAATACTCAAATAAATAAGTGCAAATGTTAATACAAAATTAGGGCCTAAATTTTCCAGAATAAATAATAAAACAATAATAATAATTATTCTAATAATTATAATATTAATAATAATAAAAAGAAGAATGATAATAATCCTATAATAATTCAATTAATAACTTAAAATTCGAAACTATCAATAAAATTATTTTATCACCACTCTCCATCCTGCAAGTACAATTCAGCATAAAATTTCTCATCAAATAATAATAAAACATATTAAGAATATAAATATTAAGAATAATAATAATGGTATTTATATGCAAATAATTGAAATAAATTAAATAAAGGCTTATAATAATATGGAAAATGGTTGAGAGGGTCTAGGGTTCAACCTTAAGCTGGTGGGGATAGGTGGCACCGGCGGTGGTTGACGGCGGCGGCGGCGGTGGCCGGAAAAATAAAATAACAAAGAGAAAGATGGATGTTGGGAAAAAGATAGGGAGAATTGAGGTGGTATAAGAGGTGTTTATTGTTTCCCAGGAGGAGAGGGACAAAATGATGGTGGTGGTGCAGCCAAAGGTGGCGGAGAACAGCGGAGGACGGTGGTTTAAGGCTTCGGGGTCAAAATTCCGGTGAGAACGAGCATCTAACTTTGCATGATTATTTAGGCTCGTACAAGAAGAATCGAGAGATTAAAATAGTTTGGTTAACTAGAGGGCGTTGCAGGAAAGCATTTGGCATGAAGCGGTGGCTCTGAAGTTGGCTAACAGAGGCGGAAGAGGCATCTTAAGTTGGGGTGGCGGCAGCTCGGGCCGAGGGTTTTGGGGAAAAAAAAACTCTAGAAACTCCTATAACAAGGCTATTTATAGATGTTGGAATGGATAATGAGGAGCTGGAGGTCGACATGGAAGTTTTAAATGCAATAATTTGGGCAGCCGGCGTCGGAAAACGGTCGGTCGATGTTTGGGTTGGTTCGAAGGTTCGCGACGTTGGGGAGAAGAAACGGGCGAGATTTAAGGCACGAAAATTATGCCAATTTATTCCTGGAATTAAGAGGAAGAAAATGAGGCAAGAAACGACCGGTATTAATCACCGTAGCCGAAGAGGCCATTGATGGGGTCGAAGGTTTCGTTGCAGCGTCGGGGGAAGACGGAGGGAGAAGGAAGAAGAAAGAAGATGGGCCGGTCGACCGAGGAAGGAAAAGAAAAAGGGGAGACCGGGTCGGTCGGCGCGGTTTATACCTTCATTAAACGAGACGCGGCGTCTCGACATAAAACGCTCCAAAACGCCGCGTCTGGAAGGAAGCATGAGGCGCCAGCAACGCTGGGCCGCGGAGGAAAGGGAAAGGAGAAGGAAATTGGGCCGCCGAAACAGGCCCAGTCTGGAGAGAAGAGAAAAAGAAAAAGAAGAAAAAGAAAGAAAAAAGGAAGAAGAAAAAGAAAAAGGGAAAAAGGAAAGGAGAAAAATAATTAGATTGGGGCCAATTAAATTAATCTAAATATTTAGGATATTTAAAAATAATAATATTTAAATAAAATAATATTTAAATCCCTTTTTAGGCTAAATTAGGATTTTTAAAAGATTTTCCATAAATTCCATTTTAATTAGCAAAACACCCTAATTATCTTCCATTAATTTATTTATAAAATTAACATTAATTTGTAACCATTTTCTCCTCCTTATTTTAAATAAAATAATTTATTTAAATAAATTCCCAAATTAAAATCCTTAATTAGCTAAAATACCCAATTTCTCTTGATTAACATACTTATAAATTTATTCTTGATTTATCCTAATTAATTTACTTTTATTTTAATTAAAATAGTTTACTTAATTATTTTTTTTATAATAAAACCTCATTTAAATATAATATTTAAGATTATAATTTTTCGGGGCATTTCACCCTTTAATTTTAAATTACCAAAATACCCTTTTACTTATAAAATTACTGTAATACCCTTTTCACTTATAAAATTTCCACTCAACCCCTTTATTTACCATTTTTATGAATTTACTAACACTACATAAAATAATGATATTAATACTTCTTTTTTTTCATCTAAGTCCACCAACTTGTCATTTTTCAACATAATACTCATTAGCAACTACACACATTGATTTATATACCTCATAAGCATAATTAATAAAATACCTTTAAACAATAACATCATTTATGCATTAGCAACATGATACATCATAAACAAGTATTTAACATTTCCATCCATAATCAAACTCCTTCCTTAATTAACATACCTACATATGGCACAAAAGTTATCATGCTTTTTCTTTTTAACAAACAATATAAGAAACCATAAACATATCATGCTAAGCATACAAAACATGCATAAAATCATACTAAACCCAAAATGTGCTAGCATGCGTTTTTCCATATATTTAAGGGAGGATTAACGGTTACCTTAATCCCGCAAAATATCAAATCTTACCAAGCATAATTAGCAACTCAACACCTAAAAATAATATCCATCATATTTATGTTAGAAATAAGAATCCAAGTATACAACTTTATAAATTTTAATTAATAAAACACTTAACATAAAATACCATTATACCTTAAAAATTAGCCAAATAATTTTTTTAAAATGAAGGGGAGCTCACGCTGCATGAGCAGCGTGAGTTTCATGCAGAAAAGAGAAGGGAAAAGGCTCAAAGAGGGGTAAAGGAAGCAAGATTTATCATTTTCGGGTTAGGGTCTTTAGGCTAGAAAAGAAGGTGGTTAGGGGAGGTTCTAAGGCAGGGGAATGGTGCAGAAGTGTAGAGGGGGTGTAGGTGGAGGCTAAGGGTGGTTTCACGGCGGCTTAAGGCGGCGGAGACGGTAGTGGCAAGGCAGCGAAGGTGGCTGCCGAAGTGGGTCGAGGTGGAAGGGTTGAGAAGGAAGGAAAAGTGGAGGGAAAAATGGAGGGGTGCAAGGGTTGGTTTCGGCCAACTAAGACATGGGGGTTGTAGAGGGGGTTGCAGGGTGTCGAACGGTGGGTTGGATGGCGGTAGAGGTGGCCGTAAGGCGGCGGTAGAGGCGGTTGCAGGTGGCTCGGCGGTAAGGGGAAAAATTAGGAAGAAAAAGGAAGAGGAGGAGAAGGGAAGAAGTGTAGGGCTTGAGGGGTGGCGTGGTGGTGCAGGGTGGTAGTAGACGGTGGCAGGAGGTGGCGCAGGGGTTGGGCTTAGTGGTTCAAGCGGTGGCGGGTGGCGGTGAGAAGAAAAAAGGGGAAAAAATGGAGGGAGAAGGAAGGAGAGAGGAGGGAGCTCGGGATGGGGATGATGGTTCGAAAATGAGGGGAATGAAAGGCTGGGGAGATGGAGAAAAAGAAGAGGGAGAAGAGAGGGGGCAAGGCTGGCCGATCGGTGCTGCAGTGGTGGCAGGGCTGTCGGTTGGCAGGGGGAAGGAAGGGGAGAAGAGGGAAAGAAACAGGGTGTGCAGGCTGGGGATGCAGGGCCAGTTGGGTTCGAATGAGGAAAGAAAATGACGGGGGAGAGAGGAAGAGAGAGGGCAGGGAGGTAGGTGGTGGCCGGGTTGCAGGCGGTGGTCGGGCGTGCGTAGGGATCGGGCATGGGGGCGGTGAGGAAGGAAGGAGATGAAGGGAGAAGCCGGCCGGTCGAAGGAGAAGGAAATAAGGCCGAACCGGCCGATCAAGAAAAAAAAGGAAAGGAGGCGGCTAGCTGTGCTGGGCGGGTGCGAGGAGGAGAAGGGGGGACGGGAGAGACGGGCCTGGCCCAAATGCGCGGGGGAGGGCTGGCCTGGCGAGGCAGCCCAAGGGAAAAGGAAAAAGAGAAAGAAAAGGAGAAAGAGGAAAAAAAGGAAAAAAGGGAAATGGAAAAATAGGGAAAGTAATTTAATTTAATTTATAAAATCATAAAATATAATATTCTTGGTAAATTATTTAATTTAATAATTTAATTTATTATAATCTAATATTTTAGTTTAAAAAGGATAAAGGTGGTAAAATATTAGTTTGGAAAATTATTTAAATAGAATAATATGATAAATAGCAAAATATTTATTTTTAGTTTATTAAATACTCTTATCCAAATTTACATACTCTAAAATCTATAAAATAATTAAAATAAATAATTTTACAAGCTAATTTTATTTCAAATAAAGTTATTTATTAAAATATAGGTTTTGGGGTATTACATATCATTCATTTTGATTAAGTAGTTAAAGAGTTTGGCTTCAAAATATGTGAAGAAGAGCATTATATTAACAAGAAAATTAGTGGGAGCATAATTGTTTTCCTTATTCTCTATGTTAATGAAATGCTGCTTATTGTAAATAATATTTTCTATACTACGGTCTATGAAGAAATGGCTAGGAAATTCATTTTCATTGAAGGATCTTGGAAAGTAAACCTATATTTTTGGAATCAATATCTATAGAGATAGATTAAGAAAGTTGATTGGATTAAGTCAAATTACTTATATTGATAAGGTATTACATAAGTATAATATACAAGACTCTAAGAGAGGTTTCTTGCCTATGTGGCATGGTCTAAATCTTATCAAGACTTGGTATACTCAAAAACAGGATGAGCGAGATCATAAAAGCAGAATTCCATATGCTTTTGCCATTGGTTCTATCATGTATGCCATGTTGTCCACTTACCCGGATATCTTGTATGCCATTAGCATGGAAAGCATATTCTAGTCTGACCTTGATGAGAGTTACTGTACTATAGCCTATAACATTCCAAAATAATTGAGAAGGATAAAAGAAATGTTCTTGGTATATGGAAGAAAACATGATATGTTTGTAAGTCGTAACACATATGTAAGTTTTCAAACAAATAGAGATGATTTCTAATCATAGTTAGGTTACATGTTTTACCTTAACGATAGCTCAGTGAGTTGGAAGAGTTCAAAACAAGAAAAAAATTCCTATTCCATTATCAAATAGTATTCCAATATCTAAGTATGAAAAACATACTAGTTCACAAGACATTAGGCTTGTGCGTGATTGGTCCTAGTGCTAGTGGGAGATTGTTAGAAATATGCCCTAGCACCATCTATAGTTGAAGATTTATATTTGCATATTTTTTAATTATTCTTATTAATAAAAGATCGTTTGATTTTATTTATTCAAATGTTGTTATAGTTTTGAGTAATTGTTCTTTATGTAGGTATTTAAATATGTGACTAGAATGCACAACTCTACTAAATAATAGAAAGATTAGTATTCAACAATTGTCCCTCATCTAGTATCATCTAATTAATAGATATTAGTGATCATAAGACTAGTATGTCAATTAGTTGATGATCATGCTCCACTGATAATTGATATGAGATATCAAACTAATAACATAGATACATGCTATGGAATATGATATTGAATCAACTCAATAGGAGGACACTACTACATTGAATATTGCGTAAAGTGTCATTAGTTTTCTCAAAATATTATATTGTCATCTAATATGAGATCTTTGTATATTATAACATGATGTTCATTATGTTTCTACTTTACCAAACGTTACCTTTATTAGGGGTGAACATAAAGGTAATGATCATATATGGTATGAATCATATAGAAATGTATAGATGATTAAGATGGAATTTGTCTCTCTCATAACATGAGAGATATATATTTGGGCCCCTTAATAATTATGACTAATGTTATCATGACCATATGACAAACGAGGTGTTGTTTGTTTAAGGTTAGTCTTACTTGGTGATCAAGAAAGAGTATGATTGAATAAAGAAAGGATGATACTATCAATACCTTTTGCTCAATCTAAATATTGTGTAAGGAAAGGATAAAGAAACTTGTTATAATAGGTTGTGTCAAGCTTATGAAATTTACATAATTTGTGTGGTCATAATGTCTTGATAGATACCTCTTATGATTTGTTAGCCCAGAAGGAGTTTCGGTCCACTGAAAACATTACATGAACCTGTAAGATCGCACACCAATTAAACTAGATCATAAACGGACTATAAACTAGGTTAGGTGAGGTCTTACTATGGTTAATATTTGATGTATGCCAACCTCAAGATTGTAGCCAGGGATGGTGTAGTACAATTTGTCACCATCATTGAAACCTACACCTCTAGCCATGTTTACTAGCTCAAAGTATGACATTTGATCAATGTCATTATTTCAAAAAAGTGACTTGACCTCTAGTATAAGTTAATTCACGTCCTCCGTAAAAGAGTCCCCTGATGCATGCATTTTGATATTGAAAAATCTCCATTCATTTTGTATATGCCTATCATTTAAATGAACCAACTAATTATATACTAAAAATAACCTAGATATGCATACTTCTAGTAAATATTAGCTGAACAAGCAAGTTTGTTTTCATTAAGATTCATGGATGGAAACTGTTGAATTAATGTTAAACTAAATATTTTTTATTAGTTCCACATAGATGAAGGGTATCAGTAGCTGCCTATGGTATCAATATGAAAAAATGAGTTCCAAGCTCACTTCTGAATAAAAGGATTCATGCATGCATGCTTGGGTTGTGCCTAATAGGATTAAACCTATGGAGGATATAATTTGATTAAAAGCCGCAGTCTAATGTAAGTAACATGAGCTAAGGTTTTAAATATAAACCAAGCTAAGTTTTTATTATAAATACCCCTTGTTATCTCTTTTGTGGATGGTGAACTTTCCATCCATCAAGCTTTATTATCCATAAAATTGAGGGTGACTTCCTAGTGGCATTATGACACATCCTTAGTGATCTTTTTTTGTTATGTGTGGATATTAGTAGAGGTGTGACATAATTTGTGCTCACTTGCTCAAATAAGATTGAAGTATAGCAATTAGAATAACCTCAAATTGGAACAAGAATCCAATCAAATCATTCTCACCTTTAATTCAAATCAATTGGTTAAGATAGTCCAAGTAACTAGTAGGTTCACACAGGAACACAAATTAGATTAAATGGAGGCTAATATAAGGTGGTTTAAAACTAATCTACCGTCTAATCCATTGCCTAGTAAGAAAAAACACAAAGGGGAATTTTGCTAATTTATATAGGAATTATACACATTAGTTTATCATAAAATTGTTATATCCTTAGTGAGAGAGGTAAATATTAGATAATTTAGTACACGATAGTTTTACCATATAACCATTGTGTATACCTTAAAAATGTAGAAAGGAATATAAAGCAATTATACATTAAACCCACTGTTTATACTTGGTAACTATTGGTTAAGTGTATACGCGGCAGTTTTAATGTATAACTTCCATGTATTACCTTATGCACTATTAGGTTATACCAGGTATTTATGCCTTATAACCGCCATGTATACCCATTCTCCCCCCTTTTTTTTTACTTCATCATTTTTTAACCTAGAACTAGCTGCGACTTTTCACTTTACCCCTCGATATCCATACAACGTTTGAAGCGATAAAGTTTTGCAGCCATTGTTGGTGTTCTCTCTTCTCTTTGTCATTGTTCTTACTTATTTTCCTCTTAGTGAGTTCACAACTGTCACCTTTCTCTCTATCTACTCACAATATGTTCATTAGTCTTTGTTATTCCTTTCTTTGAAGTTTAAGCTTTGCTCTTTTTTCTGAATTTTGCTTGTGTTCTTCCATATTTGAAGCTATTCATATATATTGATGCTATATATGACGTTGTGGTGCATAACTATATACTCTATGTTTTTAGTTTTTGTATTGATATGTTTTGTGAAGATATATTATCAAACTATATATTTCAAAAAATAGAGTATATAAATGAAATATATAATACAATGTAGAAATCATGATATTGTTACTAGTGAAAATGTTTTTATGGTATATATGTATTGTGGTTATGTTGATGGTGTTTTGCTTTACTTGGCTAATATTCTTAGATTTCCCATTTTTGTTTATAATTTAGGGGACACACTATACTTATTTCTTGTTATGGATCATAAGTGGATACATGCTAGTAGGTTGTTAAGAGAATATATAGATGGTGTTTAAGATGTTATTAAGTTAGCCATTGAACATTTAAAAGATCCTCCATGGATATTTTTTCCATGTGTAGATTGTGAAAATATGATAAGATGAGGGGTTAATGAGATACAAGATCATCTCATTATCCTTATAATGTATAAAAGTTATACTAGGTGGATAAAGCATGGAGATCCACTTCTTAATGAACCTAGTGTGGTTAACCACCATGATGTTGAAGTTGCATGTTTTTTTTACATGAAGGAATTGACCAAAAATGTTAAAGAACTTTTTAGAGACCATCAAGAAATTTTTTAAAAGTTGGTTAATGATTTAGAGATGCCTTTATACAATGGTTATACTAAGTTTATAGAATTATCCATCATGCTATGGATGTATAATTTAAAAGTAGGTAATGGATAGAGCGATAAAAGCTTCACTTCTCTTCTTGAGCTCTTGAAAGAGATGCTTCCAAAGGATAATGTACTTCACCCTTATATTTATGAAGCTAATAATATTCTATTCTCTATAGGTTTGAATTATGGAAATATTCATGCTTGTCCTAATGATTTTATTTTGTATCATAATGAATATGCATCATTAGATAGTTTTCCTCAATGTCAAATGATACGATATAAGAGGGAAAAGGTTATTAATAAGGTGTTGTGATACTTTTCAATTATAACATGATTCTGACTCATGTTTTGTAATGAGGAAAATGTAAAGAACCTTATGTGGCATGTGAAACAAAGGATTTTTTATGACAAGCTTAGACATTTGGTATATTCTCCTCAATGGAAGATGATTAATTCTGTACACCCTAATTTTGGTAATGAATCTAGAAATCTATGGGTGGTACTTTTTTCATACAGAATGAACCCTTTTAATGGAAATACCAACTATATTTTCGGCCCATTATTCTATTAATCTACAACCTTCCCCCATCATTATGCATGAAGAGGAAATGGATAATTCTATCCTTACTTATATATAGTTCAAATTAGTTAGGTAATGATATTGATTCTTATGTGGCTCCCCTTATTGAGGATTTAAAGTACGTGTGGGATCACATAGTTGAAGTAGTTGATGCGTGGAGATAAGAGTCTTTTTATCTTGAAAGTGATGTGATTTTATACTATAAATAAATTTTCTGCATATGGTAATCTTTCTGGTTATAGTGTGCACAAACACTATACATGTAATACCCCAAAATTTACTTAATCTAATCCTGTATCATTAACACCCTAATTTGATTCTAATCTCGAGAAAATTTTATTTTAGCCTTAACCAAATTTCTTAATCCTAAAATCTTAATCTAATCTGAATCTTAGACCTGGATAAATAATATTCTATAACCCAATCTTAAATTCAGTAAATTTTATTACTAATCCTACCTATTTTGGTTAATCTAAAATTTATCTAAAACTAATCTTAAACCTTTTTCTATTTTTCCTTTTCTTTCTCCTTTTTCCATTTTCCTTTCTCCTATCTCCTTCCCACCATAAGGCTTGACTAGTATATGCTTCTTACAACTTTCAACAATCATCACTCTTACCCTACTACAACCATCATCATCACCATCATCCCTCACCCTCATGCCTCTACCATGCTACTATCACCACCCCAAACCATCCTCTGCCATTTCTCCCTCGTGATTCACCCAGCCATTTTTCTTCCTCACACAACACACACACACAACCATTAATCTCATGTTATAGACCCTGCTGTCTTCACCCTAACACTCCACCATCCCCTCGTTGAATTTCCTCTCTAATATTCTCTGCCGTCCCTCATGCCTTGAATGCACCATCCCCCTACATCCTCACCCATCACACATCTCCATAATTTTACACACACACACACACATATTAATATATATATATACCACTTCCACTCTCCTTCTCCATCATTTTTTTGTTGCCATTTATTATCCAAACTCTTTCTAAAACAATTGCATCAAGATCCTTCTCTGTCTTCTTCTTCTTCTTCTTCTTCTTCTTCTGCTTCTTCTTCTTATTCTTCTTCTTCTTCTTCTTCTTATTCTTCTTCTTTTTCTTGTTCTTCATCTTCTTCTTGTTCTTCTTCTTGTGCCACCATAACCATCAAGCACCCCCATGCCTAGAGGAATGACTACCAAGGCCATCCCATCACTCTCCTTCATTGTTGCCGGCTATCCTCATTGACCACCGCTATTTTTCCCTCTTCTTTCCTTGCACTCGTCGTGTTTTTGTGACATGTACGGCCTAACGCATGCCTGTGCACTACTAATTTTCCTTAAAACACGTTTTTCTTGTGCACCCTTTCATGGCCTACACACAACATACTGCATGCTCATGCACACCTATTTCATATTGTTCTACATAATTAGTTGTCAAGCATGGCCATATCTCTTTGCAGAGCCTACCCATGCATGATCCCAACTCACAGCCTACATGTGTACCACTTGCCACATGCCCAAGTAGCCTTCTTATTTCAATTATGCACTCTTTTTTCACCACCAAACCTTATCCAAACACCACCAAATTTTCACCATAGCTCCACCATGCATTCCACCACACTTTCACACAACTCAAACTTCCCTTTAACTTTGGTTATTTCTATTTTACCCTCATTTACCTTAATTTTTCCCTTCGTAATAATATTTAGCCTAACCGTATAATATCTTATTTTTTGTAGGTAATATTCTAATGATCTCGAAGAGGAAGTATAGGATTTACATGCTTAAAGCCCGACGTCCTTGTTGGTAAGGATACTAATCGATGTTTTAGGGTTTTTGTGTTAAATTCTTGCATAGCTATATGTATTATCATGATATTTTTATTATATGACAAAATGTATGCTATTATTGATATGTTGTGATAATGTGGATTTATGTGATATGAAGGAAGTGAGAATGAGAAAGATGTGTTGATATAATCTAGTTACACTCAACCGTACTTGTGGAAAAATAACTTATAGAATAGTAATATGGGTTAATATGGGATCTTAATATTTTGATGTGTTAGGTGTATTAATTATGATCAGGATATTAGGATAAGTGTTTGGAGTACTTTTTAAATGTTTGGCTTCCTCAAAATGAGATAATGGCTTAATTAGGGCATGGCAACCATAAATGGTAACATTATTATTCTATGTGTAAAACCTATGAGTTAGACCAAAAAGGTTGTATATGTTGTTAATATTGGTATTATAAGTATGTTTATTGAATTTGGGTAATCATACGAGCCTTATGGGAAGAGTTATGACTAATCTTGAAATTAGAGTTTTTAGAGCCCTATAAATAGTAACGTTTGGGATAAGGATATTATTATATGTGTGTAATGTGGGCGTTAGACTATGAATTCCGGGTATGATAATAATGATGATATTGGAGAATGATATACTATAATTAGAGGTCGAATGATCAATATAAGAGAAGTTATGCTAGGAGTGCAATATTATGGTTGAGGAAATTAAGGATCTTGACTCTAGACATTGACCTTATGAATTGTATTATCTTCTTATTTGCCTTAATGTATTTGGTACCTATAAATTGATCATGAATAAGATACTAATATTTTAAAGTGAAAGATCACATGAGTAGGGCCAAATTGATATTTTTATATCCATTCCACAAGAGGATCATAGTGGCTCAATAACGTTTTACCTTGAGAAGGTAATATTTCTGTATACATCCGTTCCATCGAAAGATAATAGTGGCTTGGGAGCATTTTTCCCCAAGAAGGTGTTTTATTCTATTCCACCAGATTAAGAATAGGGCCTCCCTGCTCATCATGAATGAAAATATAACTATATTACCTATGGATAAGACACTAGTGACTTAAAGTAAAAGAGTACGTGAGTCAGGACCAAGGAGATGTCTTTATATTCATTCCACTAGAGGATAATAGTTGCTTGGGAGTGTTTTCCCTGAGAATGTGATAATTTCAAATCCATTCCACTGGATCATAATAGTGTCCCAGGTGTGTTGTCCCTAAGAAGGTGCTTTAGACCATTCCACCGATTTAAGAATAGTGGGATTCTTGAACTCAATGTATATAACATAATGAAAATGGTTATATCTAATAAATAGGCATGAATTAATAATTAAATTAAGAGATGTATCATTAGCTTGAATGTGTACTTATCATTTGTTGTGAATGTATGTGTTATTTGTATCCTTGATTGTTAGTATTTTTACTGTGCTCGGTATGTAGGGTATTAACCACCCTTTTTATGGGTGCTTCTCATTTCCAAGAGTAGGATACCTTGATTATTTTGTGCATGTCTTAGAAGATCCGCTAGATGACTATGATACTTTTGATGCACTATGTGGGGATGAGTGAACTTTTATCTGTACTAGGTCCTCGGGTGAAGAGTTATGTTATCCGATTGATGTATTTACTTGGATACCTTTTTGGACTCTTTGATCAATGGTATATCTTACTTGTAAATTGTTATTGTAATTCAAATTTAACCTCCAAAATCATATTGAATTATAAATGTTTCTTCCATTTCTAATTTTCTTGTTTCACTATAAATGATTTTAGCCTTGTGATTGATGTATGGATGGTTTGGCAAACAAGAGTTATGTTAATTACAGTGGTAACACCTAATATTTTACTTATTGATTCCACTGTAAAATTAATTTTTTTGGTGCTCAAAATCAGGGTGTTACAATGCATGTTTTATTTGTGAAGATAAAAGAAACTTACCCAGCTACCAAACAATAAGAATATTGATTATATTGGACATCATATAATCTTACCTATGAATCATGATTAGTGTAGGAAAAGAAAAGCTTTTAATGAAAAAGTTGAAGAAGTAAGATCTCTGAATCCTCTAATGGGATTTGGAGTATTTGAAAATATAAAAGAACTGAATGTGTCTTTCAGAGAAAACATTGAGAAAATAATCCCTTCACGCAGGTGGAAGAAGAGTTCAATCTTCTTTTACCTTCCATATTGGAAGAACTTTCACGTATGCCGCTATCTTGATGTGATGCATATTGAGAAAAATATATCTAATTGTATAACTAAAATGCTTTTGAATGTGTCAAAAATGATAAATTATGAGATCAAACTCGGTTGTACATGGTCGACATGGGTATTGGAACATAATTACATCTTTTGAAGGTGGAAAATATAACTTTTTTTTACCTTCTACATGTTATACTCTTTCTAAAAATGAGAAGATTTCTTTCTATGAGTGCTTCTATAGAGTGAAGGTTCTTGAAGGATGTTCATCAGATGTTAAGAAACTTGTTTTGATGGAATATATGAAGTTAGTGGGTATGAAATCTCATGGTCATCATATTATCATTCAAGACATGTCAATTGCTATACGTTCTATCTTACCAAATCAAATTTGAAGCGTCGTCACTATATTTTATTTCTTTTTCAAGGAACTATGTACTCATGTTATTGACCCTGCAAGGTTGGATAAATTATAGAATGAGATTGTAGTTATATTAAGCCAACTTGAGATATATTTTCCTCTATCATCCTTTGTAATCATGATTCATTTAATGGTTCACTTGGTAACAGAGGTTAGATTATTTGTCCTAGTTCATCTGCATAGGATATATTGATTTGAAAGGTATATGAATTTCTTAAAAGGATATGTGAGGAATCTGAACATGCTTGAAGGTTGGATTGCTGAGAGTTATTACGTGGAGGAGGTAACATAATTTTGTTATGAGCTCTTACCCAATGTTAATATGATAGGCCTTCCTAAATCATGTCATTTAGGTATAAAGAAACAAGGGAAAGAGTGCAAAGGATTTTACATGGTCATCATTGATGATGATCACATTTTGTTTTGCAAGCTCACCTCTATGTCCTTCACAATAGTGATGATGCTCAACTATATGTGGATCAACAAATCGATATTTTGAGGGTTTAAAATTTACCTAGGAGTGAGAAATGGATATTAGATAGACAAAATATCTCCTTTTTGGAATGGGTATCATCTCAATTGTTTGAATCTAATACTAATTTGTATTTGTTTTCACACCCTCCTTGTAAGGAATTGACATCATGCAACTACTATATGATCAATGGCTGTACTTTGTACATAAATGAGTAGGATGAACAGAGGAATCCACAAAATAGTGGCGCGAGTGAAGTATCAAATGCTTTTCATACATCAAGTTTTAGAGAAAAAAACCCTATTTTTTTTATTAATGACATACTATGGGATGATATAGCGCATATGGCTATTGGATTACACTGCTTTTAGAGTTCCTTTATTCAGATGAAAATGGGTTGACAATCTAAATACAATTTGTACTAAGGAAGCTTGATTTACAAGGATGAATCTTTTAAGGCTTGGTCATAAGCATGAACCATTTATATTATCTTTACAAGCATAACAAATATTCTATATTACTAACCCAACTGATAAATGATGGTCCATTGTATTAAATACAAAAAATGGGAAGATTACATAGAGGGAGAATTTTTTGATTACTTAGTTACCTTTCTCATCCAACCATGATGACGTTATTGATGACCTATATATGCAATATGATCATTAATAAGGGTTATATTTACTTGAATAAGTGGTTGTACATAAAGAGGGCATAAGCCACAAATCAAAGCGTTATAGATGAAATGTTTAATTACTTCCTATGTATATTTTTGTTTTACTTTGTTCATAACGGTTTATTTTTTTTTATATTTTGACTATATTGCATCACATATTCCTTTAATTACTTTCTAATCAATAATTTTTAGTTTTTTTTAAGGTATGGATCCATGTAAAGAGTATACACATGCTAAATAGGTTGGATCAGTAGAAGAAATTTTTCAGAAAAAATTGAGTTATGAAAATATGTCCAGCTTGACAAACCAATTAATTGGTTTGGGCCAACTAGTTGATCTATTCCCCCAGCCAACCAATCATTTTAGTCAAGAAACCCCATTTTTTTGAAACAATGAACCATTCGATCGGTTCACATAAAAAACTCAATGAACTCCATTTTTCCAACCTTATTTCAAATCAAACATTGTCTCTAACCAAAAAATAATATTAAATCAAAATAAATGGCCCAAAAATTCACACAACCATCATTCAACATTTTAGACAAAAAAATATGGGGCATTAGAGTTAATTTATGTCATCGGGCGGGATCCACGAGATTTTGGTGCCTTACCTACTCTAGACATTGATGATGTACTAGGGGGTATCGATATTAAAGGGTCTAGTTACCTTGGTAGTTAGCTTTGGCGTAGACTTATGTCTACTCTAGTATTTAGCATTAGCCTAGAATTATGTCCATTCTAGTGATTGGCTTCAGCTTGGACTTATGTCCATTATGGTGACTAGCTTTGGCCTAGACTTTATCTCCTTTGGTTTGGATTGACTTCCATGGTATGTGAAATAATGGAATGATGCACAATCCATTGCTTGATGATAAGAATTTAGATGATAAGTAATTGGGTGATAAAATGTTTTTGATGAAGAAGTGGATGATTAATAATTGAGTAATGATGGGAATAATGGTTGGATGATAAATAGGGTAAAAGTTGAAATGAACACTTGAATGTTGGTTGAAATGACTTATTGGTTAATAATTAGAAATATTAACTAGATATTAATCTATATTAATATATGAATAAGGAAATGGTATAATATAATTGATTGAGAAAATTGAAAAATAAACCCTAGTGGTATTCTAAATTAATCTACCAAGAACATGGGTGATTATCTATGTTATTCTAGCATGAACATAAGTATGATATATTATATGTTGTCTGAGTTATGCGTGATAGTATATTCTGATGCATTAATACCTTTCCATATAAGGAATTAATATGACACATATTAAGTATGACATCCATGGCATGATAGAATCTTGCATACTTGTGATTTCTTTTGAGGAAGTAACTTGACTTACTTAGTATGTAGTGTACTGATGCACTCATATCCTTGGTCACCTGTTTATTCCCATGAGCAGAGGGCCATATGTAGATATTTAGGGATGGCTAATAGTGGGCCTACCACAGATTGGGATTGGGGCTTGAGAGCATAGACATCTAGAGGATTTTGTGCGGTCCATGAGGGACCATGATTTTGGGGTCACGCCTGGTCTTATTTTCTAACTAATATAGCTCTGTAGTCTTAACTTATCTTTTCCCAATATTTGATGCGGTCAGGGACCGTTGAGGTCTTTAATTGTAAACAATCGTTAAAATATTATGTGATTTAAGTTTTCACAATCTATTTTAAATTAGATTGTTTAGCTTAGCCTTGTATCTAATATATGATAGGCAGAAAATGTCTACCTTATGCTAGATATGACGGTAACACTCTATTTTTCCTAAGTGTATTTTCCACTTCCACATTGTTTTCAAAAACTTTTTTGGTAATGAAAAATGGGGTTGTTACATCCAGTATTAAACCCATTTTAACATGCTTTCCTACACATAATACCTTACATAAACTAACATGCTCCATTGTACAAAATTTTGTGCTAACATTATTATGTAGATAATTAGAACCATAACGAACATGCTTGACATAAATTATACATCAAAAACTTAATGCGCTATTATGAAGTGTTTGAAATTATAGTAGAGTATAGGGAATACTTGTCTTCTAGAAAAATCATAGAATAAAAGAAGCCCAATAAAAATGTTTAGACTCCACTAGTCAACCAATTTTACCTAAAATAAAATTAAAACAACACATTAATCACAACAACTAAAACTCAGCATTTTAGCCAAAAATAAATCAAGCCAAGAGGATTGTAGACTCACACAACCAATGTGAGTCACTCATGCAATGAATGTTGTGTTTCAATAGCCACTAGTGTAGTAAGGGTAGACTAGCAAATGGGGACGATGCAACTAGAGGCTAAGAGAGCAATGGTTGTTGGTGTTGCAAGGAAAAAGAAGAAGGACGCCGTGGTGGTTGCTAACTTGGATAGGTAGGGTGGAGTATGGCTATGAGGAAGGAATAGTAGATGGTTGGGAAGGTAAGGAAAGGAAAAAAAGAGGATAGTTTATGAGAAGGTAGCATTAGATGGACTTAGGTAGCAAAGGGAAGTGGTGGAGTTGGGAGTGGTGGTGAAAGTAGGGTTGGGCATGAATGGGGATGCAACAACTAAGGCGAGAGGAAGGGAGAGTAGGGTGTGGTTGGTGATGGAGGTAGTTGGGTGGTGTTGGATAGTGATGTAAGGATGGGCTATTTGATAATCTCATGATACATAGGAGGGGACAACATAAGGCTATGACATAGCAAGGTAGAGGAGCGAGGAGGGTGGTGATGTTGGGAGAGGTCTAGTGCATGGATGGAGACGTTGAGGGTGATGAGAACCATGAGGCATATAGGTGTAAAATGGAAAAGAAATTGAAGGTAGGAGTGGGTGGTGGTGCTAGATGATGGTGTGGGATACAAAAATGGATAGGTTTGGTCACTGGGGTGGAGTTTGAATGGGAAGGAAGGGTTAAAAAGGTTGGGCTTGTAAAAGGCTAAAGGAGATGCACAAAGGGGAGTAGTTGGAGGGGGTCAAGAAAGAGGGGGCACAACTAATGTGAGTGCTCATATGGTTATGCGGCTCACACAACTAGAAACAAATCCAAGAGGAAGATGAAGGAGAAATGAAAGAAGATGGGGATCACGTGGTGATGGTGGATGGTGAAGGGTGGTTTAACAATGGTGAGGTGTTGGTTGTTGATGGAGAGACATGAAACCAAAGATGGTAGGGGAGGTTGGTGGTGCTAAAAATGGAAGTAGGGGTCGATGGGTGGAAAAAAATGGGGTGAGGGCTACTATGTAGTTAGTTGGGGTGGTGGTTTGATACAAAGATGTGAGGTGAGGTTGTGTGTGAGAAGTGGAGAGAGAAAGGGGTGTGGTTAGGGGAGGGAAATGATGGTGTAGTAGAGGAAGGCTTTGGTGAGAGAGGAAGATGGCAAGGAAGGGTAGGGTAGAAGTAGAATTAGGTTTTTTATTTACTATTTTAAGTTTAGTTTAGTTAGGTTAGGTTAAAGTAACAGTTAGAAAAAATAAATTGGGAAACGATGAACAACTTTATTGTAGGTTTAGTAGAAAGGAAAATGATAAAAAATTTAGGGTAATTATTTAAGGATTTATTAGGGTTGCGGTTCTAAGGTATTAAAAAAATAATTAGATTAGGGTGTTAGGGTTAGGTTTGGACTAAAAGGCTAAAATCCCAAAAACAAGGGTTATGAAATTTCTATGTATTACACACTACCCCCTTAAACAAACAATTCATCCCTAAAGTCCACACCACACTACTTGAAATGCACATAAGGATTCACAAGGCACTTGGGGGAGCAACTACCCCCTTAAAAATGGGAACCTTACTAACAAGAGAATGCTATGACAACACACAAAACACAAAAAGCAGCAAGCTCGAATCGACAAAGGAAGAGGCGGTAGCATACCAAAAGAAGAAACATCAAAATCTAGTGCTTGATCATCTACTTCTGTTAGACTGACAAATATGATCACTCTAAACATTGAATATTACTAAAATGGCTATTTTTGGAGGGTCGACTCTAGAAGGTGCACTTGAGACATTTAAACTTCATCATAGGGAGCCCTATAACACTCCAAGCTCTCATGCATGAGCCAAACACATTTGTGGCACTAAATTAACTTCCCCATATAATCCTTACTTGGATAGTCTTGTAACACCCTTAAGATTATGAACCAAAAAATTTCATTTAAATAATTATTTATGAAAGCTAAAATAGAAAAATATGGGGTGTTATCTCCATACTTGGTACACGTCTGGTTTTTTCTACCATTCATATGCCAAATGCTAAGGTTAAATATGTTATTCAACAAGAATTAATAACACAGTTATAACATCAATGTAAATTCAAAGTTGATGAATATCATTTCAAATAGCACCAACTGTCAATGTTTACAATATTCAATATAAGGAAATACATAAGAACATGAAAATACATAATCATCCATATCAAAAGATACTGGGTAAAATGCTAGATAACCCTGCTCTTAACCCAAGTAATAGCCTTCACCTGATCTCACAAGCTAATCTGCAGAGACCACCACCCATTGAATAAGAAAATCCCCATGAAAAGGAACCTTTTAGTACAAAATTACTAAGTAACTAATTATATAAAAATAATATGAAAAACCCACATGGAACACATAAAAGACATCACAAGAATACATGATATAAGACATTGAAATATACATGCAATAATCAAAATACAATAATCATATAAAATTAAACAAATATCAACAAAGCCATATACTAATCATACTTGTTCATTTAGAAACATAATAAAACTGACCAACCAAGCATCTAAAAGATGTTATCTAAAGTAATGATTAGAATTAACCTCATCACAATAATCATATCATTCATAGTGTACCTCATACCTAAAAATCGACACCAATAATATCTATAACATATTAGGAAAGTCACAAAGGCACAATATCAAAAAAAAATCCATAACATCATAGGTAGGCATAAAGGTTGCTAGCGAAAGACAAGTAGACATAAAGGTTGCTATCAAACCACACAAAGGTTGCTATTGAACCACAAGTAGGCACGAAAGATACTACTGAATCATAGGTTGGCAAGAAGGCTACTACTAAACCATAGGTAGGCACAAAGGCTACTACTGAACCATAGTTAGGCACAAAGACTACTACACACAAACAAGTAGGCAAAAAGGCTACTGTCGACCAATCCAATAATCTAAAAATAATACTTTCCATTTTTTATTAGCTCGAGGGGAGATCATATCAACTTGAAGACACTAAGGTGCTCCGATGATACCAGTGCACCAAGGGAATATAGTATCTTATTGACTACCAACCCAAGGACACTAAGGTACCCTGGTTGCACTAGCACACAAAGGTAACATAGTACCCTACCGACAAGGACACTTAATCCATAAGTATGTAAACCTTATATAAGTCCTTAGATATAAAAAGAGTAAGATATAGGACCTAGCTAGGGTATTAAGGCACATCAGAAAAAATCCATAATCAATCATGGGCTAAAACACACCTTTAGCGTAGCGACTCTTAAAAAGACACCATTTCTGATCACTAGAACTTTCACTTCAAGTATTAGTATTTTATTAAGGAGACCACGAGACAAAATATCAATCACATAAATCTGATTTTAATAATTAACCATTTTTATTCATTTCCATTTACTCAAGATAGTCATAATAAAATAAAAAAAACAAGGTCAACATTAGAAGTCCACCAAGGCCATCCTAGGCATCATTATTCACACTTGCGCACTTTAGGCCTAAAATTTAAAAAGGTAAAACCTCACACTACTCATGTAGAGTGAGTGGGTGAAATTAGATGGCTCGGGGGTAAAATATTAGATGGATGGAGGTGATGGTTGAGGAGGTGGCGCTATTGGCGCCAAGGCTAGTTAGTGAAAGGAGGAGGAAGAGGTTGGTGGATGGTGGATGGAGTCGATGGTTTAGGTGGGGAAGAGATGGAAATGGTGGTGCTAGGCGGTGTTGCTAGGATAATCAAGGAGACAAGAAGAAAAATAAAGATGGATGGTCAAAAAGGAAGAGAAAGAGAGAAAAAAAAAAAGGAAAAAGAAAGCAAATTTAGAGTTAGAATTTGGATTAGGTTAAATTTAGGTTTAAGATAATATTAATTTATCCAAATTTAAAGTATCGAATTAGAAAAAATAGGATTAAATTGTCAGTTTAGGGTGGAATTGCATAAAAAGAAAAAAGATAAAAATAATTTAGATAATTTTTCAAAGAATTTATCTGGGTTTGTGGGTCAGGAGTTAAAGAAAATAATTAAGTTAATATTTAAGGCTTATGTTTTAGATAAAAATCTAAATGTTCAAAATTAAGTTATGAAATCTTGGGGTGTTATAGGTCTTATCTACAATGATGAAATTGGTAGTGATGGGTTAATATGTAACTATTTGCACTATGGAAATTACTCTAACTACTTTAGTGTGAACCACTACTTTAATGGTAAACACTCGCAACTATGTTACCTTGATGCTAACTTTTTCTCTTACAATCATACACTTCAAGCTTCCTTTTTCCTAAAATAAAAGTATGCTTCTGGAATAAAGTGGTGACAACACATGCCCACTCATACAAAGTTGCTAATTCATAGAAAACAATTATGCCTAGAGATGGCAATGGGATGGGTTGGGGTTAGGTCCAGCAAGACCGAGACCTAGACCCATTTATTTTAGAATATCCAGATCAGACAAGTCTCAAAATTTCAGACCCAAAGCCATCAGGTCCATCGGGTAATTGGGTCCTTAAGGGGTTTTTAATGGGTCTAGTCATTTTATGTCTAAAAAACCTATTAATTCATGCTATAAATAGTAATTCTATTGTACACCTACTAAAATTTCATATTTAAATATAATTTTTTTTAAACATAACAATATGCTAAAGCTATAAAGTCAAAAGCTAAAATTAAACATAACAACCTGTTATGTATGCAATTATGTTACCACATCCACACAAATCCATTTCGAGCTAATTTAAACAACAATCAACAAGTTAATGTTAGACTGATAGTAAATAGTAAGTCATTGCTTACAAATACAAACAGTACAATGACATAATGCAATTATACAAATGACAATAAACTAAAAATCAAGTAAAATATATTTCTTCAATCAACACAATAGTAAGGTTATAGTTTGCAGGGCATATCCTTAGCCATTGATTCATTGGTAATTTGACATCAATCATCCTCTTCATCACTGTCAATATCTTAAAAATTTATAAGATTATCAATATTAATTTTACTTGGTGAAATTTTATACAATAATAATATTAAAGTAAAATTAAATAATTATGTACCATATCATAAATGTCAATTACTTCTACTCCATCCTCAGTGTCCCAATCTTCTAACATTGTATCACATGCATATGGACTCTCTAATGTACCTTTACACAATATTAAACAAATAAATAATAAATTATCTCATATAAAGCAAAATATATAATAAGTTATGAATGAAGAGAGATTAAAATTACCTTTAATGTCTTTAACCATCCAACTTTGTAAACACATCAATGTCTCTACAGTTTTGACATGAAGTCTCAAAATATGGGGACTTAAAACCTGTCCTCCCATGATAAAAGCACTTTCTGAATCAACAGTAGAAATGGGAATAATAAGAATATCCCGAGCAATCTTTTGTAGAGTTGGATACCTAAGGTCGTTATTCCAAAAATTAAGGATATCAAAGTGATCACTTTTAGGCAATGTATCACTTTCCAAGTAATTATCTAACTCAAAACTCACACTTAATTTTCTTACTTTAGTTTTCTTAACTAAAGCAAATTCATCCTCCTCATCATCAACAAAAGTTTGAGGTGATGCCCACTTTAGAGAATTCCTCAATGGAGCTTTAGAAGAACCACCAAGTTCACTGGAATAATCAACAAATTTCCTCTGATATTCAACCAAGAGAGCATAAAACATGTTTATAAACCTATCTAATTCATTATGAGACTCATCATCATATATTATCCTGAAATAGTATTCAATACAATCCATTTTGTTTCTAGGATCCAAGATACTAGCAATAGCCAAAATCCCAACAATTTCATGCCAATATTTGTCAAACTTTTCAATCATATTTGATGTCGTAGAACTAATGACCTCAAAATCTCTTTGTATACAAATTATCAAAGCAATTCTAATCATACATACTTTTTGAAAACATAAATTTGAGGTACGGTAATTTCTTCTAGAGAAAACTCCAACTTCTCGCATAACATGAGCCAACTGCCAATTATCGTCACTTGGAACTACAAACTTAAGTTTACCATACAAAAATTTTAATCTTTTAAAGGCATATTTATATGGAAAAACAGTCTAGAGCATCAAATAAGTAGAATTCCATCTAGTTTTATAATCAAGAACTAACATTTTAGAAGTATTGACCTTCAAAAATTGACATGAATCCTCAAACTTTATAATCCTTTTAGGAGTTAAAATCCAAAAAGAGATATAATGTCGAATATTTTAAATCCCCATCTTTATCATATTTAATTCATCATTAACTACCAAGTTAATAACGTGTGCACTAAACCTAATATGTAATATTGCTCCACCAAGTATAAGAGACTTTTTCTCAAATTTTCTCAACAAAATTCCCCTCATTACATCATTAATACTACAATTATCAACCACCACCAAAGAGATTTTTCTTTCAAGGCCAAATTGGGACTCACAATCTAATAAAACCTTAGAGATAATGCCTTTTGTATGTGGACACGGGACATACAAAAACCTTGAAAATAATAATGAAACAATCATTACAAAATTACACTTAATCAAGATAAAAATATAATAAAACATAATGATAATAATTAACTAGTTACCTCAAAGTTCTACTTTGCAAGTTTTAATCTTCATCAATAAAGTGTGATGTCATGACCATATATCCCTTTTTTTTGTTGGATGCAGTCCACATGTTAGTGTTTATTGCAACTCGACTTTGATTATGATCCAAAAAATTCTTTAGATTGTGTCTCTCACTTTGAAACAACTTCATCACATCATTCTTCAAAGTATTCCTTGAAATCATCTTGAAGGAAGAATTAATGCTTTGTACAAATCTCCTAAATCTAATATGGTCAACAATTAACAATGGATACTCATGCATCACCACCATGTTTACTAATTCCTTCCTTGAAATTTCTTGATCAAATGATGTATCATTATTTTGCTTTATATCCAAACTTGCTCAGTCGTTGGATTGCGTGTTTATACTCAATTTTAGTTGCTGGATCCCTCTTGACCCAAGCCTCAAATGTATTCCAGGGCAAGTCTTCTCTACATGATTTTTAAAATGTGAGGTTCCACCACTAGTTGCACAAGTTAAAATAGCCTTACAGTGACGACATTTTGTCTTGGCTAAACCCTTAACTTCAATTCTATCAAAGAAATCCCATACCATTGAAGTGCGCTTCCTAGTATTTTTACGTACAAATAGCATAATCAAGTTCTTGATCTACTTCCTTAACACTTAGGTGCCCCTTATTGTTATGATTTTGAACATCCTCCATGTTTACATCTAAATCATTCATACATAAAGTAGCAGCCTAAATGAATCAACACGAGTGCCCTTAGACTATGAAAACTTTGAAGAAGCACAATTAGATTCTTGTTCATGTCCCAAAACCTACTAGAATAAAAAAAATACAATTTGAAGCAACCTTAAGAATAGAATATTATCATTTTTATCCCATACAATAACTATTAATGATAACCTACCTAAAATTTAAAATAGAAGTATAATAAAATCTAAATTCTTTTCAATGCCTTTGTGGATAAGGGTTAGCTAAAGCGAGTGTTGATACAACCCTTGCTAATTGAATACCCAAATAGAGCTCAACCTACATTTTAACTTTTAATGCCCCACTCCCTTCAATCCAATTATATCTACTTACTTAAGTTGTGCATTTTAGAGTTAAGATTTAAGTCTTATTTTTTAATGTTTTCCACTCTTAGAAGTTGCAGTCTCCCTTAGCTAATTAATCTTTAAGATTTCATTCTCTTGGTTGTAATATTAAGTTGGCATAAAATACCGGTGCAATAGAATAGGAATCATAATGAGATATTGACACATTGCATTATCTTCTTCCTCACAATTACTCTCTATTACTATTAATTATTTAGGGTTGCAACCATTAACTTCCATTTTATTCTCTATATTTCATGGGTTAGCTATCAAAGAGATACATAATCTAATCTAACTTTACTTGTTCAAGTAGACCCCCTCCTTTCTCTCCTATTAGCTTTCCTTTCTCTAACCATCCTCTATCAATTCATTTTTTCCTTTTAGTTTAGCTTCACTCCATACCCTTTATTGTCCTTTTTTCTTAACCATAAATGGTACTTTTCTTAGTTTTCATCTAATCCACTATTTTCTTAATTAAACATAATTCACATTAAAGAATTAGGATAACTTATAACTTATAATTGGGGAATTCATAATATTCAGATATTCATAATTGAGATTATAATTGAGATTGACAACAATAAGGATCATAACAATATTCATAATACTTTGCGTTTGCAAGTTAAGTTATAACATATAGGCTTAATTTAAATATTCCTAATATTTAGTAGAGTGCTAGACACACATCATTACATCACAATTTACACACACACACATGGGACACGAGTCACATGACTAAATGAAATAGTTATGCTGGTTGCTGCTTATGTAATCATGGCATGCTCAATTGCTTGTAGTAATCAGTAATTCAACATAGATAGAGACACAGCTACACAAGTCACAGGTCACACTCATTCTTCTTTTAAAATTTCAAATGGCAATTAGTATATAATGTAATTCACACAAACACACAGCCACACAAGGGAGGGAGATGAATTGGCCGATTGGTATAGACTATAGGATATATACAATGGATTTCTCTACTTGAGTCAATTGGATCTGGTTGAGCTGTTGAGGAAGAGGCTGAATGGATTCGAGTATGTTGCTGCTACAAGTTTGTAACCTACAAGACTATGTCACCGTCATCAATGATCGAGGAGGAGAGTAGAGGGGAGGGAGAGGTATGAGCCTACAACTAGATCAAGATGCTACTAAATGAGCAATGATTAGAGGCAAGGGCAGTGAAGTTGTGTGATCTACTGAGGGAGGGACTGACGAAGTCATTCGAACTTTGAAGTTTGATTGTTTCAACAGTCAAAGTTTGAATCATGGGGCGGGGTCACGGTGGTTGGAGAGGTTAGATAGAGAGGAGTTTTTGGCTTCTTATCTTGTTGGGAGTTGGCTAATTGGGAGGGACCAAGGAAGTGGGATGGCTGGATGGGAAACAGACAGATGATCTAGAGTCTGTGGCTCTATGCGTCGCCGTTGTGAACTCATGCGGTGAATCAGTGATGCTAGTCTTGTGCGGCTGTGAGCAAAGGCTGTAGAGCACTGGCCAATAGGTAGTGCCATTGCCATAGTCCATAGTGGGTACCTAGGTGGGGGCGGTCGAGTCGGGGGACTGGGTGCAGGGCAGCATCGATAATGGTAGCAATAGTTGACTAGTTGGTAGCAACGTAGGAATTAGGATATTAGGATTTATACATACATACATACATATATATATATATATATATATATATATAATTAATTAAATGGGTCTAGGTGAGGTATAGTTTGGGTCTGGGTCTAAAATGATAGGATCCAGATACAGAATCATTTAGTTAAGCCTAGACTTAGACCCAAACTAGACCCGTCTGCTCTTGGACCCATTGCCATCCCTAATTTTGCCCACCATCTTTCAAATATTGAAGTGAATCCCTTGCACAAATTGGAAGATAAAAATTACCTCACTAGTTGCTATAAATAAATCAAACAACAACAATTTTATAAACTATGTGTGATACTCCCATACTATTAGACTTCCTCGAGTCAATTGCATGAACTCTTTAAGCTTGTCCTACTTGAGGATCTTGGGTTAGAAACACATAGAAAGTGTTATCTTGAATCCCTCCCATGATAATGGTAGCCCTCTCAGAGCATGATAACCTACCCACCAAATCTTAATTGATTCTTGAGAAAGTACATGGCTATGCTTACTTTCCGCATCTCTAGAAAATCAACTGCATGAACATCCTATCAAAGTTTTAAAGGATAATGATGTATTCTTCTTTAGTGTAGGTCAGTGGATGATGACCTAAAACTATCTGAAGTTAATCTTCTTTGATACCCTCCTATGGGTTATACAGAAGTAGTGGAGTTTGAGGGTGAGATAGCAGCTAATGTTGAACAAACACCATAAAAGCCTCAAATGCTCTTTCCGAATAGCTAACACAATAATTCAAGGTCATATAGAGTTAGATACAAAATAGAAAATGCATTAGAAAAAGTTCTAACTTACTAGCTCCTAAACACATAAGGCACGAATCAAAGATCACTTAGGCTACCCATGGTCAAATACTCACAATACTAATTTGGGTGTAAAACAACGAGAGAAAGAAAATACATTTTCAAGTTAAAATATTTAGATTCATGAGAACCAAGTCTCTGAGTAAAACATGTTTATCAACAACCAAAAGCTTTGATACCAACGTCTAACAACCCCATTTTAGGACTTAAAAATTTTATTGAATGAGTTAATTATGAAAGCTAAACTAATAAAACATAGGGTATTACCACCACACTTGGCCCAAGTTTAGGGCCCTCTTCCCTTATCATACCAAGTGCTATGGATAAAAATGTTACTTCGGTTAAATTAATAACACAATATAAGAATCAGATTAGAAAGAATAAGGTAGATTATCATCATTCTAAATAAAAAAATGTTAATGGTTACAAATCTCAAATAAGAGGAAATACATATGTATATAAGAGTCCAAAAATATCCAGATCAAAATATACCAGATAGGATAGTAGATAGTCTTACTTCTTAACCCAAAATACTATCCTTCAAGTGACTTCACAAACTAACCTTCAAAGACCACTTCCCATTGAATAAGCAAAGGTCCATGAAATGGATCCCATCAGTGCAATGGTACTATGTAACCCATTATATAAAACTAATATGAAAACCTCACATAGAACACATAGAAGGCATCATAGCAGGATATGGTATATGATATTCAATTGCACGAGTAAGGGAAAAAATACGATAACCAATTCATCTAAAAAATATCACCAAAGCCATATATTATTCATGCACATTCATTTAGGATATAATGAAACTTACCAACTAAGCATACAAGGGATACTTTCTTAAATACTCATTAGAACCAATCGTAACCCAATTATTGTAACATTCACAATATATCTCATATCTCAAAATTAATAACCATAACACCATAGGTAGGGCTCAATGGAAACTACTAAATTGTAGTTAGGTATAAAGGCTACTATCGAACCATAGATAGGAAGGAAGGATACTATCTAACCATAGGGAGGCATAAAGGTTATTACTAAACCACAAGTAGGGATGAAGGCTACTACTACACTGCTATAATAATGATTCAAAGAAACAATAATTATTTTTGCTTTTATTTACTCAAGGCGAGATATTATCAACCTAGAGACATTGAGGTACTTAGGTTATACCAGCACATCAAGGCAAAAAATTATCCTACTGACTTAAACCCAAGGAAAATAAGGTACCTTAGTAGTATTGGCACAAGAAGGAAGCACAACACCCTACCGACGAGGGAACATAATCCATAAGTATGTATATCCACTATAAGTTTATACGACTAAATAGAGTAAGACATATGCCTGCCAGGGGTACTAAAGCACACTAGAAAAAATCCATAACTAACTTTAGGCTAAACCACGGCTTTAGGGTAGAGATCCCTAAAAATATACTATTGATGATCTTGAGGTCTTTTACTTTAAATATTAGTGTTTTATTAAAGTGACCACAAAATCACATAATACATAAATAGATCTAATTTACAAACATACCATTATTACTCATTTTCAATTATTGAAGACAATCATAAACAAAGATAGTACTAAGGTCAAAATGATAATCTAATAAGGTCATCTTAGGTTTAGTTATTCACATTTGGCTGTATTAAGCCAAAAATGACCAAAATGTCCTTGAGACCATAATTACCTCATTATCCTCCATTTTAAATGCTATTTTTATTTTTTTATTAATTTTTCATGGAAAAGCTAAAACATAATAATGAGATTATTTAATATGCAATTAAATTACCCAACACTAAATGTCCATTTTACCCTTACATATGATATAACATTTAAAACCCTAACATGCATATCTACTTCATCTAAAATCACATGTTCTTATGATTAACAATAAATAATACATATTAAGCATACTTATCATATTAAACATCATTTTATGCATAAAAGAAAAAATTTCCCCTATGGTACATAACAACAGCAGCAGTAGTAACAACAACAACAACAATGATGACGATGACGATGACGACGACGATGATGACAACAATATTAGTCATGCTAAAAATATGCCTAAGCTTGCTCAGCTAGACAATTTATAGATACATGACATACGTAATTTATTCGCCATATTAAACCCATTTTAACATGCTTTCGTACACATAATACCTTGCACAAATTAACATTCTCCATTTTATCAATTTTATGCTAAAATTATGTAATACCCTATTCTAAAATTCTTTAAAATGTGTATAAAATATGTTGTTATAAAATCAATTAATTTTGTTTTTACCTTAAAATTCTATTTAAAATGTCAATTTTAGGCGAAGTGATCCATTGGTTTGCCTAACTGATCAAATGGTATGCTCAGATACAGACAACTTTATTCTCAATAAACCAGACTGGTTTTTTCAAACCGATCAATTAATTATCTTGTGATTTTATATACTTTTCTAATTTTGATTTAAATCCCTTTATAATGTTTATGAACATTTCTAATTAGAATTTATCTGTGCTAATAAGCATATTTGAGTGCTTTGGGATTATTTTTAAATTATTTAGATCATTCTATGATATTATTTAGTTAAATTTTTTCAAAAAGTATGTTTTGAGGCATACCTCACCTTCTCTATTCTTCCTTACTTCCTCTCTCTCTTTTGGAAGCTGGGTTGCGTGTTTGACTTCTTAAATACCTATCCTCACTTACCAACCTTCTTCAATGGTCCCTTCTTTGACTATAATCAACCGCCCTCACCTCATCAAGTATTTCTCTTACACTTGGTTATCTACCCTCAACCATACCAGTCTTCTCTCTCTCTCTCTCTCTCTTATAGATATCAACAAGTTCTCCCTCTTATACACTCTATTTCTAATTCATTTCACTTCTTACCACTAAATTTTATCATTATCTCCCTTTTTTATGGAAAATTCCTAAGTGTTGAGCATTTCTTCATTCTTTTTCCTTTTCCTTTTGGCTAGAAAATAGAGGCTTGCCTCTTAGATTTTGTTCTTCCTTATTTCTATTAAGCAAAGAAGGATTAAGGTTTGAGAATAGTTGAAGGTTCTTGCTTTGTTCTCCTTGAAATTTTCTTTTTCAGAAAAGGTTGAGTTGCATGTTTTGTTTGTTTTTCTTCTTCTGATTTTCTTTCATTTGAATGAAGTTTTAAAAAGGACTTTTAATCATTTTGACTTTTGGTTCTCTTATGAATCGAGGTCTTGGTAAATAGCCATCAAGTAGGAGTTTTATGCTAGAAGAATTAATTCAAGGTAAGGAATTCATATATTTAATATGAATGAGGTTTTTTTTTCTTTATTATTGTCCCATGTTCTTAGTGTGTGTTTTGTTAAGAATGGGCTAATTGTAATATAGAATTTGAGCATGTGTTGGAGTTTCTTTCTAAAATTAAGCATTATTGGTTTCTCTTATTTCATGCATGATTTGGAAGATTGAGTATTTTTTTTAAATGACTACATTACCATGTATCCATGTGATTCTATGTGTGCGTCATGTCTCTTTATGTGCTTTAGGAAATAGAAGAATTATAGGGTTAATATGGTAAATTTCGGTGTTACACCCCCAATTTTTTAACGAGAAAATTTTTTTTTTAAGACAATGCAGAAGAGTTTGAAATACAAAATTGGGGAATGTTACCTCTACATCAACCATGAGAGAGGTGTGATCATCACCTAACCCATACCTAATGAAAGGCTAAACGGAACAAGGAAACAAAAGAATGCAGGGTCATAATAATAATATCACAATACAAGGTGAATAAGACTGGATCAATATTATAGATATAATGAACTTGATAGTTTTACAAAATCAAATATATAAATCGAAGCCAACAATTTAAATAACCAGAAATACAAAGCCCTCCTAATGTAGTGGACAAAATACTAATAACCTATTACCCTAACTCTTATCCATAATCATAAACCTCCAACCCCAAGCTATGGCCTGTAAGTGGCCTAAGTCATCACCCTCAGCATACTCTAACTGAGAGTCGCAATCCTATAAATTATCATCTACTCCTCGCACTAGAAGCTAGATCATCACAGTAACCACATGAGTATAATATTAGTATGGTGAAGTATTGGCAAAACATACTATTTAAAGCATGGAAGGCTCAAGCATCACATTAAGGTCATACATTATCATGGTATTCAACCTACTAGAAAGGTAATATACGAGAATAGTGATAACATATTAATACCTTAGCAAGGCCCTAGAATATACATTTACACACAAGAATGGATTTCTACAACAATCCATATAAAAGTGAAGTACATAACACCAGTATTCCATGACGGGACTAGCATAGGACTGCAAATCCCACCACCGCATCACACTAGTGCCAAGGGGCTTTTCTCAAGGGTCTTCAACATCGACCATGCTTGGTATCCTAGGTGAGGGGGCATATGCTAAATTTTTGGTCTGTCTCACGTGAAGTACATAACCATAGAATCATAATATTGCCAATATTCCATGATGGGACAAATGTAGGACTACAACTCCCACCACCTCATCACACTAGTGTCAAGGGGATTTTCTTAGGGATCTTCAACATCCACAACACTTGGTCTCCCAGGTGAGTAGGCGTACACTCAATTTTGGGTCTGCAACACCCACCATGCTAACACTAGTGCCAATGGGCTTTTCTTAGGGATCTTCAACATCCACCATACTTGGTCTCCTAGGCTAGGGGCACAAAATATAACCAAAACCTAAGTATGAATACCGAAAAGGCCTCTAAGATTCCATGATATAAATTCTACATATCAAACTAATTGGGTGTTTTAAGTGTTAACACCAAAACACTAATCAAGGCATACTAGCCACAAAATGGGTGTTTAGAGATGACACCAAACTCAACACAAGATGTTAAAGCCACCAAATTGGGTGTTTTATTGTGCTCACACCAAACACATCATACCAATTGAGTGTTTAAAGATAACACCAAACTAAAATAAAAACAAATCTCAAATTACCATTATGGTGGTTCATATTATATCAAGCTAATCATAATTAAAATAACAGTTAAAATGTTATAAAAATATGGAAGTATCAATACAAAATGCTAAGAAACACAACAAATCGTAACAGATAACACAACCTCCAATTGGATCAATTGATTGATCCTTTAGTTCTATTGATTGGTTTGGTTGTATCAGACTTGGACCAAAACAAAACCAGAAAACTGATCGACTTGTTGGCCTCATCAATCAATTATACATGTGAATCAATAGCCAGGTTTGGCCCAACCAGTCAATGGGTCTAAGTAGAGACCAAACCATTTTGGTCTATAGAGAAACTAATTGATGGGTTTGACCAATTGATTGACTGGTCATAGCAACCAATTGACTAATTTGGTCTAACTAGTCGATGTGTCTAAGCAGAGACCAAACCATTCTAGTCTATAGAGAAACCAATCAATGGATTTGACCAATTGATCGATTGGTCATAGCAGCCAATTGACTGGTTTGGTCCAACATGTCGATGAGTTTAAGCAAAGACCAAACCATTTTGGTCTACAAAGACACCGGTCGTTGGGTTTGGCCAAATGATTGACTGTTCATCGAGACCAGTCGATTGGTTTACCAAACTAATCGACTACTCTTGTGACCAACCAATCCAAAACTTTAAACTGCTCAATTTCTTGCAAAACTAATAAATGGGTTTGAATAATCAATCGACTATTCTAGGTAAATCATATCCTAGACTTACAAAACACACTAAATTTTACCACACTTTACCATATTGTTCCTAGCATACTTCTATGTTAAAACACACATAAAAATACACGCTTAACACATAAAATCACATGGATATATGGTGATGTACACACTTAACCAAATCATGCTCAACAATCAATTTCATGCTAAAAATTAGAAGATCTCAACAACACTTACTTGGAAAGAATGATACCATAAGCTCATACCATGGTACACAATTAGATTCTACTCATATAAATACTAAAAAATGGAACACCAACATACCATATAAACCTCATTATGTTAAAGATAATAATGACTTACCTTAAAGTAATTCTTCTAGCATAAAACTCATATTAGATAGTAATTCTTCTAGCATAAAACTCATATTGGATGGTCTATCTAGTAGAGATTCGATTCCTAAGAGAATAAAAGGAAATTTTTTTCAAATCATCTTCAAAAAATTCATCAAAACTAATAAAATTAAAAGAAGAATAGAAATAGAAAACACCACCTTTTGCCTTAAAATGAGGTGTTTAAAGAGAGCATACTTCTCCAACTTTTCTCAATCGTTATTCTTCCTTGCTTAAGGAAATCAAGAGAGAACTAAAGCCAAGATTAGAAGAAGAAGAAAAAGGAATACAATGCTTGCACAATCAAAGTAGACAAGCAAAGAGGATCTAAGCTTTTCTCAATAGAATGAAGAAGAGTGGAAAATAAAAAGGTACTCAACACTTAGTGAAACTTTACACAAGATGGAGGGAGAAGAGAGCAAGAACACAAGTTTAGAATGATAATGGATTAGAAATGAGAAGTATAGAAGCAGGATGGTTGACATTCTCAAAGAAAAGGGGGATAAGACAAGTGAGGTTGAGTGTGGCCAAGCCAAGAAGTGAGGCATGACTTGATGGAGAGGTTGTGTAACACCCTAAAATTCACTATTTTTTTAAAGCGGAAGTAATTAAAATACCTAATTTAAAATCCGTGACTTCTGGGGATGTTACCGCCACACTTAGTACCAAACCGGTTCTCTCCGACCGTTTCAGTACCAAGTGCTAAGGCTAAAGAAAAGATTAACGATCAATTATAATTCAAGACAAACTAAACTTGGTTGTAAAACAAGTTTAGAGTACGCATAAAGTATTATAATTCATTTCCAAAAGAGAAACAAGCTTACAGGCGATAAAATATTCATTTGAAATACTCAATACAAGGTAATAGATCAAAATGGATAAATCTGATACAAAAGAACTAATAAAAGGAAACACATCACATAAATAATAAATATGGCGACAAATCTCGAACCTTGAGCCAAAACGAGCTCAACACATAGCCCCGACTGATGTCTCGCCCACCTGCACAAATTCTGAAAGGACCTTTTACTCGTGGGAATGTGCATCACCCATGAAAAGGGTGATCAGTACGCTACGTACTGAGTAAGGTAACCGAGCACTAAGGCTGACACATAAACACACCAAATCATGCAGGATAATAATCAAAATACAATTTCAAACCACACATGTGATACGTAAAAGCATGTAGAGAAATACATAGCCTATCATCCACGAGCCCACACATAAGGCCCATAAAGGTCTAGATTACTTATTTAATTTTTCGTTTATCAGAAGTCAATACACACCATGCCTTTTATCAAATCCATGTGAGTATAGGAACACCCCACTATTATAACGGTGGGCCAGCCACATATAGAGCATTATACCCTAACCACTATTATTACCGGTGGATCAGTCACATATAGGGTAAAACCCTAACCACTATTCCTGACCGGCGGATCGGTCTGGTTCCTATTAGTATGGTGTTCCACTGTAAGTAATTAGTATCTTTTAAGAGCTTTAACAATTCTGATTTGTGTTTATTGAGTTCGAGTCAACCCACTATTATTACTGGTGGGCCAGTCATATATAGAACATCATGTCCTAACCACTATTATAACTGGTGGATCGGTCGCACATAGGGTAAAACCCTAACCACTATTCCTAACTGGTGGATCGGTCTGGACCCGGCTCAATAATCTTCCACTTTAAAAGATTAGTGTCTTAAATATTTTATTCACAAACATTTGCCCAGACATGCATGACTAACTCCATGCACACCCTACCTCCACCTAACCCACACTTCTATGCAAACTCTAGATCCCATGCAAACCCTAACTCCACGTAAACCACACTCCCATGCAAACCATAACTCCCATGCATACCCTAATTCCATGCAAAACCTAACTCCACGTAACCCACACTTCCATGCAAACCCTAGCTCCTTTGCAATTCCATGCAAACCCTAACACCGTACAATTTCATGTAAAACCCTAACACCACATTGTTACACTCCTCATCATTATTTTACAACCCTAACATGCATGCCTTAAGGCCATATCATACAATAATAATAACATAAATATACACATAATTCTCATACCACAATTTATTCACACCAACATACTTCAACTCCATAGTCATGCTGTATTAATAACAATTATATAATATTCACGTGAATTACACTATAATTTATATCACATGGCCTTAGCACCCCTTACCTAAAACAACACCAGTCTTGGAGCACGCTCCTATGCCTCCTTAGGGTTTTGACTGGTTTGACCTATTATTAGGGAAAAGCTAAAATTAGACTCCCTCCTATCAAAAATACTATTAATCACTAAGAGCAATCCCACAAAACAAAGAAAATAAAATTATATCTTAAACCCTAATCTTGGTTTTCAACCTATTCCTGAACAATAAATATTTAGCCAGCCATAATTATCGACTTAATTACACAAGAATATATATATGAAAATATAAATTAAAAATAGAGGAAGAAATAACTAGAATTAATAATGGATATAAGATCAAGAATGTATTCATATGAAAAATTAATTTCGGGTAAATTTTTTCTACTCTTATTTTCTCTCATTCTCGGCTAACTTTGAAATTCTGTGCAGAATCTTCTTTTTCTTATCTTTTTCACTGATGGTTATTGTTCTCTCTCTCGGTTTCTTTTTCAACTATGCCACAAATCTTTTTTTTCTTTTTAGTTCTCCTTGATTTGATGGCTCTCTGACCCTCGTTTTTCGCTACTGCACCCTTTTTTCACTCTCTTGCTTTATTTTTGCCACCCTGTCCCTTTTCAATTTTTGTGTGGCTTATATTGTCCACTCTGACCTGTCGCCCCTAGCCCTCTCTTATTTCGTGCATGTTGTTTTACTTGCCAGCCCTTGCTGACTTCTTCCTTCCCCCTATGCACTTGTTTGTTGTTATTTTTCTTTGACTTCTTCCTCCTCTTTCTTTATTTCTTTAATGTTTTGCCATAACAACTCCCTTACTTCCTACTGCTCATCTGCCTTTATTTTTTTTCTCTCTCATTGTTTGTTCCTTTTTTTTTTACTTCCTCCACCTCCACTTCAGTCCTTTTCCAACCATTGTTTGTTGTTTGTTTCCTTCTTTTATTTTTCGGGCCTTTGGCCTTTAGACCTTGGGTTGTTAGTTTAAAGGTCTAATTTTTATTATTATTTAAAAATAATACCTAGAAAATAAAATTAATAAATAATATTATACTCTAAATTTATTTAATTATTATCATTTTAGCTCAAATAATAACATTTGTGTAATTATTATCACTTAAATAAAATCATAATTATTCACCTATATTATTTAATTAAACTACTCAAAACTAAGTTTATAAGGGTATGTAAAAATATGAACTTATCACACCCCCAAACTTAGGTTCTTACTTATCCTCAAGCAAGTTATTACTCTAACTAAATAAAATTAAATAAACTAGCCACTTTCGTAGGTCTCACGATTATGCTTAGCTTGTGCAACAAGCCCTTTAAACCCCTAAGTCATCCATCAAGGGCGAGTAAGATCTTGTGAGGGTTTTGCAAATGATATACCCACAAAACCACACACAATAAGTAAAAGATAAATCAGTAAAATCACACCTACCACCCTTAACCATTTTTGTCTCAGAATCTTTTAATTTCATACGTCAAGATTAGCGCTCCACCACAATTCAACATTGGGAGATTTAAGGGATCAATTTCAACATATGGTTCACACATAAATATGAAAAGTATGAACACATTAATATTATGGATGAAAATCTACCATACCTTAGTCATATCAAGATCCACCCTCACTATGGATAGTCTCTATATTTTTTCTCTCTATTAGATTTATGGCCACATATGTATAGAAACACTCATGTATGTGAGATAAGATGATAATGATAACAAACGACTCACATATATAAATAAAGAAGGCTCATGTTCTTGTGGATAAAATCTCATGAGGCATATCAAATACTTACTAAATGGACAAAACCATATGCTTAACTCCTGTGACTAATCTCCATCAGATCAAAGGCTTATCTCAAGAATCAAATAGGACTTACTTATTGGTTGAAACAGGTTTAAGGTATAGAAGGGTACAAAGTATTTTAGGAGAGTGGCATTAACAGGTTTAAGAGCTAGTGGAACCCTAATAATTAAATGAAATACACATCTCCTCCTTAACACTAAAATAGAACATAAATACAATTTTCTTAATATCATCTCTATAACTCTCTCTCTCTCTTCCTTATATCCTAACAATTTTTTTCTTCTTTTTTTTTAATATTTTTAATATATTCCTCCACCAAACATAACCAATCTTTTTTTTCTTTTGATAAAAATACATATAATTCTTTCATATACCCTCACATACACAACCACTCTTTATATCCATAACAATTGATTTCCTTCCACTAACTTTAAGAAAGAGTAAGGATATTAAGGCCCAAAGATTATTTAAAGAAGTTAATGAAGGAAAATATATATTTAGTGTATAGGCTTAAAGGTTTTTATGGGGTGGATATCATGTATACATAAATTAGGTTAAGCTATTAGGTCATGTGGTAGACAATTTCTAAGCTACCTTTATTATTTTCTCAATGAGAGCATGTTTTGACTGTAAGCTTTGAATAGTAGAAGAGTAAGTTCTGGTAATCTCTATAGTCCATTAGAAGATCTATAGCAAGTAATTTGATCAAAATAGTTAAACATATATGAGGTTTGAAAAGAAACTTTGAAGCCAAGAGAAATAGATCATTTCATGTAAATTCACCCAGAAAAAAAAGAGGTGTATATATAGTTCAAAAGCTCACTGAGGAATGTGATGAATCTCAACATGCCATGTTGGTGGTTAGAAATCATACATGTTCTTTCTCTATTCACATCTAGACATGTAGATATGTGTTCCCTATACCAAAATTAACACAAAAAATCTCCACAATCTTTATCTCGATTGTATGATCATCTTTTCATTAGATTTCAAAGATATACTCCCCATTAACTTGTTAAGGGCTCCTATGACTCTTAAAACACTAAAAAAATTATAATAATTTAATTTTCAATTTCTTTGTTTATATATATACATTTTTTAATGCAAACACATAATATTCCTTTTTACAAATACATAAAACACACACACCCCACACTTAAATTACACATTGTCCTCGATGTGTAAACAACTATTGGAACATGTAATTTAATGTATGGAGATACAAAATAAATAAATAAATAAATAAATAACTAGAGGGTAGAAAAATCCCTTACAAAATTGGGTTGTCTCCCAAGTAGTGCTTGTTTTTATGCCTTCAACCTGATATGATCTCGATTTTACTCTTTGAAGGTGGGTTCTTCTTGTAGCTGCACCTCTTCAATGTTATGCTCTATGAATGCTTCATAATAGGGTTTAAGCCTGTGACCATTAACTTTGAAATCATTTCCCATCCTATTGGATTTGATTTGTATGGCAATATAAGGAAAAACATGAGTAAGAATAAAAGGGCCTAACCATTTAGAATGTAACTTACATGGAAATAAGCAAAGACATAAATGGTAGAGTAGCATTTTTTATCCCACAACAAATAAATTTCCATGAATCATCTTATCGTGGAAAGCTTTTATCTTCTCCTTATATACCATAGCACTTTCAAATGCATCATCCCTTATTCATGAAGTTGTACCTTCCTATGTGTTCCAACAGAGTCTATACTTATGTTCAGGTTCTTCACAGCCCTTTATGCCTTGTATTCTAGCTCCACAGTTAGATGGCATGCCTTTCCATAAAAAAAGATGAAGAGAGACATGCCCATGGGTGTTTTATAGGTTGTCCTATAATCTCATAAAGCATCATCTAGCCTTTGGCTCTAATATTTTCTATTTGACCTCACAGTCCTCTCTAGTATGTTCTTTATTTCTCGATTTGAAACTTTAGCTTGCCTGCTAGTTTGAGGATGATAGGGTGTAGAGACTTTATGTGTAACCCAATACTTGAGTAGAAAGGCTTCAATTTACCTTTTGCAAAAATGTGATCCTCCATCACTAATGATTACTCTAGGTATACCAAACTTAGAGAATATGTGAGATTGGAGGAAACGTACAACTACATGAGAAGTGTTATTATGGGTGGTAATCGCTTCTACCCATTTCAATGCATAATCTACTACAAGAAGAATATAGAGATATACCTTAGAAGGTGGAAAATGTCTCATAAAATCAATTCCCCACAAGTATTAAATTTATGAGACTATAATAGAGGTTAAGGGAATTTGGTCTTTAGGACCAATATTACCTAATCTATATCTCATGCAGTAAGCATTGGCATTGCGGAGTAGTGTAGGCCAATAAAAACCCGCTTCAAGGACCTTTAAAGCAGTCTTTTTAGCACCAAAATGTCCTCCACAATGTAATGTATGATAATATGCTAGAATATGCTTGAATTTTGATTTAGGGACACATCTCCTAAATATACCATCAATACCAAATTTCAAAAAATAGGGGTCATCCCAAGCATATTGGTATGCCTCCTTTCTAATTTTAGTTCTCACAGGTTGTGGCATGTCAGTGGGTAACTTATATGTCTCAAGATAATTTACTATGTCAGCAAACCATGGTGTACTTACCTATATCCCAAAGAGCTGCTCATCTGGGACATTCTCAACAAAGATATGGGTTCACCATTCTAAATCATGCGGCTCAAATGATCGGCCACTACATTCTCACTCTAATACAAACCCGACTAGCCGGATCGTACTCGATCCGTTAAACGGGGGTCGGGAACGTACTCGTTTCCCGCTGAACCGGAGTAATCTCCGAATCAGACGTTGATACTTCAACGGATTTGTGTGCAAACTAACGGGAAAACCCGAGAAATTTCATTCCAAAAACCTTCGACTTTTACAAGCAACCCCGCCCGATATATATGACGGGAATCGAGCACCAAAAGGGAGGGGGAGAGGGCAAGGTGAGAAAACAGTTGACCTAGGGCCTCAGATTCGGTGTCGGGGACAAGATCCGGGGCAGGTAAAGGTGGACGTGCGTCGATGGTGACCTGCAACGGTCATCAACAGGGAAAAAGAGAACGGGGTCGAGCCAGCAAGAGGGGAGCAAAAGAAAGGCGATCGGCGCTCCCCGAAGGAGGAAGAAGATTAAATAGGTGGGTAACTAGGGCACGACGGGTCGCCCGCCGGTTGGGCCAAAACTTGGGCTTGGGCTCAAGTTTTGGTTCAACCCAAACTTAGTTTAAAAAAAGGGTTAACGCTATTCTCCTATTTTCATTAGATTCAAGAGGCGATTATAACGGGATAATCCCGATCCTGAATCCAATGCAAATAGGGAAACAAGACTAAGTTTACCCATACTCATTTAGGCTCGAGGGCGGCCATTGATAACCAACTCCGCCTAACCCGAGACTATCAATGGGATTTCCAAAAAAATAGGGTAAAATCATCATCGACCACTAAACACACACACCCTACAAAAATAATAATGTTTCAACCATGATTACACATGTTACACATTCAAGCTTAATTAATTACAAAAACATAGTTCAAAAGTGCTTCCGCCCCCGCTTGTTGCCTCCTCTCCTCAGTCTGGCTTCGGATCCCAACATACCCTGAAGATGGAAAACGTGGAATTACATGAGTTAGGAGACCACAGGGTTCGATTATCAAAAAGTAAAAGGAGAGGAGTAGTTGATGAGGTGCGGTCCGTATCATCCCCCCCTTCTTTAGAGGGTTTCGTCCCTGAAACCTGCGCTAAGTGATCAAAAGGAGAGAGGTCAGAGACATTAAAAGTTGGGCTAATAGCGCCATACTTATCAGGAAGGTCTATTTTATAGGCATTATCATTGATCTTTTCCAAGACAGTAAACGGGCCATCCCCCTTGCATCCAGCTTACTCTTGCGATGGGTGGGGAAACGATCCTTTCGTAAGTGTATCCAAACTAAATCCCCAGGCTGGAAGACAACCCTTTTTCTATGGTGGTTAACTCGGGACGCCGCGGCCTCATTTCGTATGCTAATCTGTTTAGCCACGGATTCATGTAGTTCTTTAATCATCTTGGTTCGTTTGTCAGCGCCCAAGGACACATATTGAGATGGGGGAACGGGAGAGAGGTCGAGGGGAGTTAAAGGGTTGATTCCGTAAACAACTTCAAAAGGAGATTTACCAGTGGTGGAGTGAGAAGTCCGGTTATAAGCAAATTCAATATGTGGCAACGCTGACTCCCACTGTCATGAGTTATTATTAAGAAAGGCTCGAAGCATATTGCCAAGTGTACGGTTAACAACTTCTGTTTGCCCATCAGTTTGAGGATGGCATGAGGTCGAGAAAAGGAGTTTGGTGCCTAGTTTCCCCCAAAGGACACGCCAAAAGTGGGATACAAATTTGACATCACGATCTGAAACAATGGTCCTGGGAACTCCATGTAGTCTGACAATATTTGAGAAGAAGTAGTCAGCAATGAGGGTGGCATCGTTCGTTTTGTTACATGGAACGAAGTGGGCCATTTTTGAAAACCTATCGACAACTACCATAACTGAATTTTTGTTTTTGTTAGATCGAGGAAGGCCAAGAACAAAGTCCATTGACACATCTACCCAAGGTTGGCTAGGCACGGGGAGGGGTGTATAAAGGCCATATGGACGTGTTGTTGATTTGGCTCGTTTGCATGTCACACAATTAGAGCAAAAACGTTGCACATCTCTTTTCATGTGTGGCCAATAAAAGTGTTCCTTTAGGACGTCTAGGGTTTTGGCGTACCCAAAATGTCCCATTAAGCCGCCACCATGAGATTCAGATACGAGGAGTTCTCGGAAGGAACATCTAGGGACACATAGGCGACTTTCTCGAAAGAGGTAGCCATCATGGACATAAAATTTATCAAGGGCAGTATTTTGACATTTAGAGAATAAATCTCCAAAATCCTCGTCATCGGAGTAGAGCAGTTTTAAATGGGAGAATCCTAAGAGCCTAGCGTCCACAGTGGCCACAAGGGTGTGCCTTCGACTTAAAGCATCGGCTACCTTATTATCTCCCCCCTTCTTATATTTGACAATGTAGGGGAAATACTCAATAAACTCACTCCATTTGGCCTGGCGACGATTCAGCTTGTTTTGGGTCTTGAGATATCCTAAAGCTTGATGGTCAGTGTGAATAACAAACTCCTTTGGCCATAAATAATGTTGCCAAGTCTCTAGAGATCTGACAAGGGCGTACAGCTCCTTCTCATAGGTAGAGTAGTTGAGACAGGCATCTTTCAATTTTTCACTAAAGTAGGCAATGGGTCGCTTTTCCTGAGATAGGACAGCACCGATGCCTACTCCCGAAGCGTCACAATCGACCTCGAAAACTTTCTCAAAGTCAGGTAGAGCTAGAAGTGGTGCCTTAACTAGTTTTTCTTTTAATTGATCAAACGCCTTTTGCTGGGCTATGCCCCACTTAAATTCTACGGATTTTTTGACAAGATCGTTGAGAGGGGCAGCAATGGTACTGAAGTGGGGAACAAACCTACGATAAAACCCGCACAACCCATGAAAGCTCCGGACTTGCGACGCATTTTGTGGTGTGGGCCAACCTTGAATGGCACTAATCTTTTCCTCATCTACCCTAACACCATCCTTGCTAACCACAAAGCCCAAGAATATAACCTCCTCAAGGCAAAAATTGCTCTTGGAAGGATTAGCAAACAGATACTCTTCCTGGAGCACACATAACACACTCCTCAAGTGTGATATATGCTCATGATAGTTCTTGCTATAAATGAGGATGTCATCGAAGTAGATGACAACAAACTTACCGATGAAATTGCGCAACACATGGTTCATTAACCGCATGAAGGTGCTGGGGGCGTTGGATAGTCCGAATGGCATAATAAGCCACTCATATAACCCAAAGTTAGTTTTGAAGGCGGTTTTCCATTCATCGCCAGGTTTCATTCGAATCTGGTGGTATCCACTTTTGAGATCGATTTTAGAAAAAACGATACTCCCATTTAATTGGTCAAGCATTTCATCTAAGCGAGGGATGGGATAACGGTATTTGACAGTGATTTTGTTGACCGCACGTGAATCCACACACATGCGCAAACTCCCGTCCTTTTTGGGGACTAACAAAATAGGTACTGCACAAGGGCTCATGCTTTCCCGAACATGACCCTTTTCAAGTAGTTCAGTGACCTGTTTTTTGAGTTCTTTAACCTCTTCTGGGTTGGCCCTATAAGCGGGGAGGTTGGGGATGCTGACTCCCGGAATGAAATCGATTTGATGTTCTATGCCTCTAAGAGGAGGGAGGCCTTTCGGAACTTCTTCCGGAAATAAGTCTGAGAACTCAGAGAGGAGGTTTTGGATTTCAAGAGGGAGAGAACAGGAAGGGTCAACGGAAGACTCAAGGCAATGTTTGTAGATTAAGATGTAGACAGGCATGTTTAGCGAGAAGGCCTGCCCCACATCCCTTTTTTGAGCAAAAAGGTTAGTATGCGGTCCATTGTCTGACCCTAGGAGGTTATCAACACTAGTGGTGGAAGGCGTTTTTCTACGGTCAAATTCATCCTTCAATTTGAGCTGGTCTTCCTTAACCTGAGAAGGTGAGAGAGGAGCTAGGGTGTACTTCCTATCCTCCTTATAGACAGTGTATTGATTTTTGAATCCATCGTGTATGACTTTTCTGTCAAATTGCCAAGGACGTCCTAGGAGGGCATGGCTAGCATGCATATGTACAACATCACACAAGACCTCATCCTCATATCTTCCAATTCGGATACTTAAGAGGACTTGTTTGTTAACCTTAACTTCCCCAAGCTCACTTAGCCACTGTAGTTTATAAGGACAAGGATGTTTAATGATTGGGAGGCCAAGTTTGTGGACCAACTCGGTACTGGCCACATTAACGCAACTCCCACTATCGATGATCAGGCTACCTTTAGTCCCATTGATATAACAACGGGTGTGGAATAAGTTCTCTCGCTGATCGTAGGAGGGATCGGCCCTAACATTGGAGGCAAGGGACCTACGAATGACTAGAGACTCAGAAAGGGGTAGTTCCAGGTCCTCATCGCTCTCATTTCCAAGTTCCCCAAGCGTATTCTCTTTTTCTTCCTCAGAATCAGAGACTAGTTCTCCGTCCCTCATCATCATGACCCTTCGGTTAGGGCATTGTGAGGCGATATGCCCATGGCCCAGGCATTTGAAGCATTGGACACTTCTAGAGGAGTTTGGTCTACTTGGGTTGACTACGGCTTTTCCTTTCTCACTCGGTAAAGGGAGGGAAGAAATTGGAGCTTTATGGTCAGATCTCAGATTTGGGGGAGATTTCCAATGGGACGATTCGGGATTCCTAGAGAAGGATCTAGGTTGAGCTTGAGTTCGGGGTTTAGCCCTAGGGTTCTTTATTTGCTTCTCAAGTTTTTCAGCTAGGTTCAAAAGTTCATCCATTTCTACATAGGGATAGAGTTCTACAAGGTCGGCAATCTCGGGATTCAAACCTCTAAGAAACCTTGCCATTGTGGCTTCTCGGTCCTCATCAATGTTCAATTTGGCTAGACACATTTCCATTTCCTTATAGTATTCATCGACCGTTTTTGTTCCTTGTCTAAGGAATTGTAGGCGTTGATGCAAATCCCGATGGTAGTGGGAAGGGATAAAGCGTCGGCGCATGAGGGATTTAAACTCAAGCCATGAGGAAATAGGGGGTTCACCGTAACGTTCTCTTTCCCTAGTAAGCCTACCCCACCAAGAACTAGCATAGTCCGTGAATTCAACAATGGCCAGCTTAATTTTTTTATCGTCAGGATACTCATGGCAATCGAAAACTAACTCAATTTTTCTTTCCCAATCAAGGTAGGCGTCAGGGTCATTTTTACCATTGAAATGTGGAATTTTTAATTTGATACTTCCTAGGCCCCGATCATGCCCATAATAATTTGGCCTATAGGTGCGATCAAGGCGGGGAGAGTGTGCATATCCTACGGACTCAAGATCGTTTTCTATTTGCTGATTATTATTTCCGGGTTGGTTGATGGTCCTCTCGTTGTTCTGATTATTAGCCATTTCAGCCCTAAGTCCACGGACCGTAGCATCCATGGTATTAAGTCGTTCTAGCATGGTTCTAACCATTTCAGCAATAGATCCACCCTCATCCATTGTACCCTATAGTCTAGGTGGAGGCCAAAAGATTTGTCCGATTTTAAGTCATTTTTTTTTCAGGCAGGCAGCAAGAAAGAAAAAAATAAAATAAAATAATAAAAAAAAAAGAAAAACGTCAGGTCATGCTTTCAACGAGTACGAACAGGAATAAAGCACAAGAAACAACAAGGCAGATACGAGACCAAGCAGGACGGAGGAAAGCAGAAAGCACCCAAGCAAGATATGACCGAAACGGGGAAGGGATTAGGGCTTACAGACCAGGACTTAAAATTTACAAGGCTTCCCTAATTAAATACAACCATACTAAAATTGAAGACAGAGAGAGGAAGAAAGAAGAAAAAAAAAATTTACAGCGAGGCCCCCGCCAAACGCGCCCTGGCTCGGGCGTTGAGTCAGCTCGCTGGGTCGAACGAGTTCCCAGCCGAGTTAGCACGGCCCAGTGAGTCCGGGCGGGTTGAACCGATTCCGACGCGGGTCCGGCCTAGTTGGCTCCGATTCACGTGGCCCAAGGTAACTCCACACGAAACGAACCACAAGGTTCGTTTTCGACAGCAAAATTCCCACACAAACAAGACAAAACGGGACAAGGCGAGAAAATAACATTCACGACAAGGAAAGCAACCGGGGAAGTCATCCAAAAAGCACACATAGATCACAGCAGTGAGGATACATCATCGAACGGATTTCGACTCCGTCCTCAGAGTTAAACCAAGTCAACATAACTTATCAGCTTAGATATACGAGTTCTGAAACGAGTTTACCCGAGTAGTCGATCCAGATGGGGGGGAAGTAACCGAGACTGGCTGCGGTTTCGTGCGGTGGTAGCGCCGTAGCGCCGCCTAAAGCCGCCGTTGGGCCACCAACTCGGAGTCGTTCCGGCTTCAATCAAGGCGCACCAGTGTCCCTACCATAGAGAAAACCCAAGGGTAAGTGTAGATAGAAGAACGGAAGAGAGAAACAAAAATTATCGAAAAAAATTCAGACTAAAGTACACCATTTGCGACGCCGATCGAGCAACTTGAGCTTTGATACCAGATAATACAAACCCGACTAGCCGGATCGTACTCGATCCGTTAAACGGGGGTCGGGAACGTACTCGTTTCCCGCTGAACCGGAGTAATCTCCGAATCAGACGTTGATACTTCAACGGATTTGTGTGCAAACTAACGGGAAAACCTGAGAAATTTCATTCTAAAAACCTTCGACTTTTACAAGCAACCCCGCCCGATATATATGACAGGAATCGAGCACCAAAAGGGAGGGGGAGAGGGCAAGGTGAGAAAACAGTTGACCTAGGGCCTCAGATTCGGTGTCGGGGACAAGATTCGGGGCAGGTAAAGGTGGACGTGCGTCGATGGTGACCTGCAACGGTCATCAACAGGGAAAAAGAGAAACGGGGTCGAGCCAGCAAGAGGGGAGCAAAAGAAAGGCGATCGGCGCTCCCCGAAGGAGGAAGAAGATTAAATAGGTGGGTAACTAGGGCACGACGGGTCGCCCGCCGGTTGGGCCAAAACTTGGGCTTGGGCTCAAGTTTTGGTTCAACCCAAACTTAGTTTAAAAAAAGGGTTAACGCTATTCTCCTATTTTCATTAGATTCAAGAGGCGATTATAACGGGATAATCCCGATCCTGAATCCAATGCAAATAGGGAAACAAGACTAAGTTTACCCATACTCATTTAGGCTCGAGGGCGGCCATTGATAACCAACTCCGCCTAACCCGAGACTATCAATGGGATTTCCAAAAAAATAGGGTAAAATCATCATCGGCCACTAAACACACACACCCTACAAAAATAATAATGTTTCAACCATGATTACACATGTTACACATTCAAGCTTAATTAATTACAAAAACATAGTTCAAAAGTGCTTCCGCCCCCGCTTGTTGCCTCCTCTCCTCAGTCTGGCTTCGGATCCCAACATACCCTGAAGATGGAAAACGTGGAATTACATGAGTTAGGAGACCACAGGGTTCGATTATCAAAAAGTAAAAGGAGAGGAGTAGTTGATGAGGTGCGGTCCGTATCACACTCCCTTTCTTATCCTTTATCTCCACATCAAACTATTGTAGTAATAGCACCCATCTTATTAAATGCGGTTTTGCTTCCTTTTTAGACAATAAATACTTTAACGCTATGTGATTTGTAAAAATGATAACTTTAGTTTGAAGTAAATATGATCTAAATTTTTCAAGTGCAAATACTATGGCTAACAGTTCTTTCTCAGTAGTGTAGTAATTCAACTGAGCATCACTAAGAGTTCTAGAAGTATAGTAAATGACATAGGGATTTTTATTCTTTCATTTCCCTAAGACTGCGCCAATTGTATAGTCAGAGGTATCGCACATTATCTCAAATGGTAGGACCTAATCTGGAGGTATCATCACTTAAGCTGTTGTTAGGAGCTTTTTAAGCTCATCAAAAGCTTTCAGACACTCCTTGCCCCAATGAAAAGGCACATCCTTCTACAAAAGGCGTGTCAATGGACGTGCAATGCTAGAGAAGTCCTTAATGATTCTTCTGTAAAATCCTACATGTCCAAGAAAAGAACACACCTCTCTCACGCAAGTGCGAGAGGGTAAGTAATGCACAACATTGATATTAGCTTTATTGACTTCTAACCCCTAGATGAGACAATGTGACCGAATACTATTCCTTGTGTTAACATAAAATTAAAATTTTCCCAATTAAGTACAAGTTATGTTTCTTCACATCTTTTCAAGATTAAAGTAAGATTATTGTGATATGAATCAAAAGTATCTCCAAATACACTAAAATCATCCATTCAAACCTCAATAATATTTTCTATATAGTTTGAGAAATACTAACCATATATCTTTGGAATGTGCCATAGGCGTTGCATAGGCCAAAAGGCATGAGTCATTAAGAAAATTTTCCAAATGGACATGTGAAAGTTTTCTTTTCTTGATCCTCCTCTGCTGTATGAATTTGGTTGGAACCGGAATACCCATCAAGGAAGTAGTAATATGAATGACCAACTAATCTCTCTAGCATATGGTCAATAAATGGTAGAGGAAAGTGATTTTTCCTTGTTGTGGCACTCGCCTTGCTATAATTAATGTATACTCAATGCTTAGTTACTTCCCTATGAAGAATTGGCTCATTCTTTTTTTTTTTACTACTTTGACACTTGAATTTTTAAGTACCACCTAAATAGGTGCCACCCACATAGAATCTAAAATTGGGTATAGATAACTCCACAATCTAATAGCTTAATGATTTCCTTCTTTAATACCTCCATCATAGGAGGGTTAAGTCTATGTTGAGGTTCCCGAGTTGGCTTGGCTCCATCTTTAAGAAGTATGCAATGCACACACATGATAGAGCTTATCCATTTTATGTCTGCTGATGTCCTTCCAATAGCTATTTTGTGAGCTTTAAGGACTTCTAACATCTTGCTTTCTTGCTCCTCGGTCAACTTTGAAGACATGATCACTGGAAGGGTCTCTCTATCGCCTACGTATGCATACTTCAAATGATCCGACAATAGTTTGGGCTCTAATGTGGGAGCCTGAATCACAAAAGATACCATGTTATTAGTATCTAAAGGAAATGAAAGAGGAGGGGATCCATACCGATATAGAGGTTTTGCCTCCATGTGTGCTATGATCTACACAAGATGTGGAGAAAGCATCGCCTATATCTTATCCAAAGAAGTATCTTCCCTTTGTTTTCTAATCCTAAGCTTTGCATAGGAGTGATTTCCAATGGGTCTTCATCATCCTCCTCAAGGTAATCCCGAGCTAAAAGATCAATGGAATCAATGCTATAACAAGAATGATCATCCATGGGGTACCTCATGGCTTCAAAAATGTTGAAGTTTATGACTTCTCCATTAAAAACCATTGTAAGAGAACCTGTATAAACATTTATCTTAGTGCAAGACGTTCTCATGAAAGGATTTACCAAAAGTAATGACATTGGACTTAAGCTACTCTCCTCCATATCCAACACATAGAAGTCTGCTAAAATATAAGTATACCCACCTGTATAAGGACATCTTCTACAAGCCCCTTGGGGAATGCAATAGAGCAATCAGCAAGTTGAATGATAACATTACCCTTCTTAAGATCTCCTTGACCTAATGATGCATAAATAGAATATGGCATAACATTAATGGATGCACCTAAGTCTAGCATGGCATTTTCAAACTTGTTGTTGCCAATCACACATGGGATAGTGAACCTCCTAGGGTCCTTGCACTTCATAGGTAATTTTATTTGTATTACCGCAAACAATTGCTCACTCATTTTAACTACTTACTTCTCCAGAAATCTCTTTCCTATGGTGCATAAATCCTTTAAAAAAATTTATGTATTTAGGCACTTGCTTAATAGCTTCTAGGAGTGGAATGTTAATCTACACCTTCTTGAACTTATCCAAAATCGCTTGATCACTGTCATCTTTCTTTGATTTGGATATCCTACTAGGAAAAGGAGTAGCATAAATAGGGTTAGTAACAACGTTATTAGGAATGGTTGAGAATTTACCCTTTATAGAACTCTTAGATTTTAGTTCACTAGCGGGTCGATCAATCATTTGTCAATTCTCGCTTTTATTCCCTTACTTCTTAATGTTCTCCCCCTCTTTTATAGCAGGGTCTTCTTCCAATTGCTCCATATTCTCTTTGGCTTTGGTTAAATTATTCTCATATGATTGACCACTCCTGGTTACCATTGCATTAGCTTATTCAAAATTGCCCTTGGATTGGGTATAGTGCTACTAGGCAATTTTTCTAGATCATGTAATTGATTTAACTTAGTAACCACTTCTCCCATTTGCCTCTTAATATTCAGTACTCTCTTTTCCATGTTGAGTTAAATTTGTATCAGCTCATTCTATCAATTAGTTAGCAACTCGAACATCTTATCATATTTATCAGTGGTTGGATCTTGAGGTTAAGAAGATCCTCCTTGTGATTTTTGATAAAAAAACTTGTTCCACTTGGTTAAAACCAAAGGATTAAGAACATTATTATTATCCTTCCAATTAAAATTAAGATGGTTGTGCATACGTAGATGATAAGTATTTGAAAATCCAATAGAATTTGCTTGCGCATGGTCCTCTCCTCCCATAATTTGTGGGCATTTCTCACTCAAATTTATTTACAATAACCTTATTTACTCTTGTACGAGTATAAGGACAATCATATTGTTGAATAGTGGAGGCTTGGTTGTTCAAAAGGGCTTGTGCTGAAATGAGGTCTTTATCCATAAATGCATGGCCACTTGCTGCATCCAACATATTCCTTTTGAGCAGAGTGAGATCCTAATAGAAATATTACAACAAATTCTCATCCCTCATCTCGTGTTGTGGGCACTATGATAGAAAGGCCTTATACCTATTGTAGTATGCATGGAATGATTCATTAAGCTCTTACTGAAACCCGATGATCCTCTTTTTGAGTATCGTGACACATGATGCTGGAAAATATTTGTTTAAGAAAGCACTTGCCAAGTTGTCCCATGAGTATATCCACCTTGTTGGTAGCTCATAAAGCCAGTCTTTTACACCATCCATCAAGGTAAATGGAAATGTCTTAAGCTTCGGATTTGAAGGTCTGCCTCTTTGAGGTACATGGAGACACATACAAATTGAAATTCACTTAGGAATTTATTTGGATCTTCACTTTGGAGACCATAGAATGTTGGAAGATGATGAAGTAAGCTAGATTTTAGCTTGAAATCCCTTTCCTTCCCATTAGTTGGCTCAGGTAGCTTATGCATGTAGGTACAGCTTCAGCTATGTTATGGGCTGCTAGCTCTCGTAAACTCTTGTTAGCTACCATATGAGTGAGGTAGATGGGATATTTTGGTGATGATGTAAGATCAAAATGCACGTCTTTGATTTTTGGTGATGATGGAGAACTATAAATTCTTAATTTCCTAATTGCTCAAATAGATCTCTCTAACTCAAGATTTACTGGTATCGGCTCTCCTTATGGTGTTTCTCTCATATGCATTCACCACTAGATACCTGAAATAAGAGAAACACTTTAACAAAATAAATCATACTAGATATAAAGAGAACAAACTAGAAAAAAAACACACACACACAAAACACAATGAAACTTTTGCTTGTATAATATAGGCAAAGTTTCCAATCCCCGACAACGACACCAAAACTAAGTGTGGTTGTAGCCAACATACAATTTAAACCTTCTTGTTGTCAATCATATTACTAGAAAATAAGAGTATCATTATATACTAGGGATTGAGAGGGATCACCTCTATTTAACTAGCTAGAAATAAAAACAAAAATAAGAACCCTAAATAACATAAAATAAATAAATAAGAAAAATACTAATGTTGAGAAAAATACTAAAATAATAAAATAATAAATAAATAAAATAGAATAATAATAAAAATAATGGATAACTACAAATATGATAAATATTCTAGTGAATTTGAAATCCACCACTAGATTAGGTTAAAATATAATAATAATTTCTAAGTCCATATTTAATCATGAGAAAGAGATTAACCAGGTTGTACACCAAAAGTAAGTCCATACACCTTATATTACTCCCTAAATTAATTAATACAACAAAGTGCCAATATTAACCCTATTAAATAGTAGTAGTATAGTAACAACAAGCGACCCATTTATTTAACTAGATTTAATGCATTAAGTGTAATTGGAAGGATGGCAATCTAAGTACCCAGACTAGTACACTAAGCACGTCTAACTTTATTTCCTTTATTTGACCCACACATATCTAAACGTTTAACTACTTTGGTTAGAATAAAAAAACTATTAGGTGAATTGTTATCTTACCTAGTTGCAGTTTATACATATATATTCTAGTATATTTATATGAGCATGTAGCAAGTAACGAATCCTACATACTGTCACTTATAAGGAAACCAAAACAAGACCTACCGCTCCTTTACCTTTCTTTATTCTTTTTTTTTACTTCCCCCTCCCCACCACCATGTCAGCCATTTTCTAGCCCTTATTCGTTGTTTGTTTTCTTCTTTTGTTTTTGGCCCTTTAGCCTTTGGCCCTTAGGCAGTTGGTCCAAAGGTTCGATTTAAAAAAAAATTCCAAAAAAATAAAATAAATACAAATTAGTAAATAATATTATACTCTAAATTTATTTAATTATTATCATTTTAACTCAAATAATAACATTTTTGTAATTATTACCACTAAAAAAATCATAATTATTCACCTACATTTCTTAATTAAATTACTAAAAACTAAGATTATAAAAGTATAAAATATGTTAAAATATGAACTTATCATGCTAGCAATTGTTGGTAAGTGGGTTAGGACATTGCATGAGCTTGTTGGGACAACTATTAAAGGTGTAGTTGGGGTGACATTGAAAGCGTCTAACTTATATGTTGCTAGCCTTGGTTAGATGTGACTAAAACATAAGAGTGTCACTGGCACTATTGGGGGTCCTTGTCCTATGACCCAGTTATAACTCTGTTAAATTTTGTGAGTTTGAATTCCTTCTTGACAAGAATGTGGAGTAGGAGAGTCTGTTAGGTGTTTCAGACAAGTTATTGTTGATTTAGATGGTGCAGATTATTTTGCTAAGGAGGAAACTGGGCAGTAGGTGGAGCAAGTGAGCACTATTTTAGGTAGATCTAATTACTGTATACTACAAGTAGTATTGGTGTGCAGGACCCATTTTTAGAATTTGATGTTATTTTTAGTGTTGATTCTACCTTTTGGTATTCTCCTAGTGTTGTTGAAGAGATGTAGTCTTTTTAGAGGACTTAGTATGTGATGTTTCACTAGCTATTCTTTTGTTGTCTTTTTATGTTTTCCTTGTCATTGAAAAAGAAATGTCCAAGGAGAACTAGAAGAAGACTTTGGATGTGTCCAAATCCAAACCAGTTGTGGTGGCTTCTTTCTTTATTGGTTCATATTATATAGTTGTGAGATGTTTGATGTACAATATGATTAGTACTGACTGCAATATTTCTTATGTTGTGAGCATGTGTATGGTGAGTTTCTTAAAGACACTTTGGTTAGATGTTGTGTAGATTCTAAGGAACTTGGTGCGTATAGTATCATCTTGTATTGAATATGTGTTGTTGAATATTCTATTAAGGGATTACTTTGATCTTAGTTGTGGTCATGATGATAAGAGGTACATGGTTTGCTAGTGTTTGACCTTAGAGGTTCTAAGGTTGTGTGTTTTTCTATAATAGAGGTTCCTAAGGAAGCCGTGTGGCTTCATGGTTTAGTATGAGAGTTAGTTTTTGATAATAGAGGTCTAGTGTTTCCTAGTGATAGCAAGAGTGCTATCTTTTTAGCAAAAAATTAGAATTCTTCTCATCATCAAATGAATTATATTGACATCAGGTATCACTTTATCTAAGATACTATTGGTGTAGGAACAATTATGTTGGAGAAAGTGGGTACTTTGGATAATCTAGGTGATATGCTAATGAAGCCACTAACCATGGGTAATTTCGAGTGTTTCTCACACTTGATTGGTGTTCATAAGCCATGAGGTCCTTTATTGGGCTAGGGATTTTCGTAGAGGACTTAATATGCCATGCATCACAAATACTTTGTTAGGGTAGAGAATTATAAGTTTTAACTTGGTATTTGAGTACAATATAACATTGTGTTTGTTCATGTAAGAGTCAGAGAATTTTAGTCTTGTATAGAGGTTTATATGATAAATACAGGGGTACGGTGTTAATAAACATGATATGTGTTTCAAAGAAAAACCTTTCATGAGATTTGGGAAAAATTTGAGAGTAAGAAAATAAATACAGAGTTTTCATGTTTCCTAAATATAGACAATTTTTTTTCTTTATTTATGAAATACATTATTTTTTCCCATAGGATTTTCTTCTTCTATAAAAGGATACATATGAAACTATAGTCGTCAAAAGTCATGTATCCCAACTTCCTTTTCTCCAAAAAATTCTCCATTCAAATAAAATTGGATATTTGTATAATTGATTGATTGATTAGTTTATTCATCCTATAATTTCATAAGAGCAGGAATAAATATTTTTACTTTTTCCTCAATAGTCAAGTTTTGTGATTGAATCCTCAATTATTCATATTCCAGTCAATTTTAATTTTGTCGGGATCTCTTTAAATTCACGCTAATTTTGCAAAAAAAATCCAAGTTAAGCATGGTTGAAATTGTGATCAAAATGTTATAATTACATAGAAAAATTAATATGGAAGTCCTACACAAAGAACGTTAAATATCAAGCAAATATGGAGAAATACAAGTTGATTGATCCCTAGAACCTATCGACTTGTTTGGTCTCACTAGACCTAGAAAAATAACACAAGAAAATAAATTGATTGGTTTGGAAAATAGATCGATTGTTTATAGGAACCAATCAATGGGTTAGCTCAAACTGGTGATGGGTTTAACTAGAGATCAGACCACTTTGGTAATAGGAAAACCTATCCATGGGTTTTGGAAAACCAATTAACTGCTCATGGGAACTAATTCATCGGTTAGCCTGAACCGATTAATGGGTTTAAGTAAAGATTGAACCACTCTAGTCCAAACTGGTTCATAGGAACCAATCGATGGGTTAGCCCAAACTGGTTGATGGGTTTAAGCAAAGACTAGACAACTTTGGTAATAGGAAAACCAGTCCATGGGTTTGGAAAACTAATTGACTACTCATGGGAACCAATTGATGGGTTTGCCTAAATCGGTTGATGGGTTTAAGTAGAGATCAAACAACTCTGGTCACTGGGATACCAGTTGATGGGCTTGACAAATTGATTGACTTTTCATGCAACCAACTGATCAGAGATTCCAAAATGAACTATTTTTCACACAACTAGTTGATAGGTTTAACAAGTTGATCTATCGGTTGGGGTAAAACAACGCTAATACCAACAAACCCCACATATCAAAATCACCAATCTTTTTCAATTTAATCCTAGCATGCATATTTTTCATATAGCATATAAAAAGACATAATCCACATATAAAGTAACACCTATCATAGTAGGAATCGATACTCAGCAAGATCATGCTTGAATTAAATAAAAATCACAATTCATACCTTAATTAATAACATGGGTGAAATAATATATAAGTTATTATACCATTAGTCCCAACCTTAAGTAAGTAGACTAAATAGGTTATATATTACCAACTCATATGAATACATGCAGAAGACACCGAATACCTAGATAATCCTCAAGTGCTGAATTGAAGACTAAACATTGTACCATATTTACAACCTTCACAATAAGGAAGAAATTACTAAATCATACTAAATATTCCATAATTCACATCCCATTCACATTATTGCTGTTAATAACGTAAATATGTCCTAAACATGCTCATTAATTAATTGCACCACACTTTTAAGATTGACTCATCAAATTTATGCATTTAGTTAAAAATAACTAAAGAATGCCCACATAATAAACATTAAGGAGGAAATCTGCTGCATAATGCTAAACATATTAGATTAAGCTAAGTGTTAATGGTAGAATTGGGTAAGATCCCAAAAAAATAGAAAATTTTGAGGAGATTAAGAAAGGAAGAGAAGAACATAATCTTGAAATACCTTAAAGATTAAAAACATACACTAACAAACTAAGGTATCAACTCTCAGCATATATGGTGTATTATTTTGATGAATAATACAAGAATAACTCAAAAACTTGAGAGGATGTTGTTGTCGACAGCAACCAGTTATTTTTAGCTGAAAAGAAGAGCCCATTTATTCATCCCTTTACCTCTATATAGAGTGTAGTTAGCTTTAGCAAATTGCAAACTACACTTCTAACTCATAGTGAACATATTTGGTTACACCCTAACCATAAGTTACAATAATATATACTAAATAAGGTTGATAAGCTACCACATTTAGCTTTGCTAAATGTCAAATACCCTATCCCCCCATCATATAATGGCTGCTACTTACAACCTATGACAAGCACTTAGAAAAAAAAAAGTTACTGTTAGTATATATTAGTGTAACCTATGTTTAGGGTGTAGTTAGACCTTGAACCATTGAGCTTCTCACTAAAGAAAGCTACTTATTTTCATTCTTATAGTAAGACACCTCCAATGCCCACTCCACTTGCATCATACTTAATTTCAAAGACCTTATGAAAGTGTGGCAAATGCAACATGTGGGCCTCACTTTACTTGTTCTTGATCACCTCAAAGGCTTCTTGTGTGGACTTGGTCCATTAATACTCTCCTTTTTGAGGCATTCTGTGATGGGTGCTAAAAGTGTGCTAAGCCCTTTCATGAACCTCCTATATAAAGAGGCAAGTACATAAAATGGTCTAGCATCAATAATGGATGTGGGTGTAGGCCACATTATTATTACCTCTATCTTTAACTCATCTATGAAAATTACATCTTCGAATACAAAAAACTCTGGAAATGTAACTCTCGGCACAAAGAAATAACATTTTTCTTGTTTACCATATAATTTTTTGTTCCTAAGAGCTAAAAATAAATGTCTCAAGTGCCTTACACGATCACCATGATTAAAGGAGTATACAATAATATCATCAAAATACACAACTATAAACATAGAGATGAAGGGTCAAAGTACTTCATCTTTGAGCCTCATGAAGGTGATTCGTGCATTAGATAATGCAAACGGAATGACTAGAAATTTGTAAAATCCTCCTTTGGTCTTAAAAGTAGCCTTCCATTTATCTCCCTCATTCATCCTAATTTGGTAGTACCAATTCCTTAAGTAGATATTGGAGAACACACTCTCCCCATACAAACAATCCAACATGTAATCAACAATAGGTATGGGATACCTATACATGATGATAATGTTGTTAATAACCCTATTATCAACACACATTCACATTGTTCCATCCTTTTTTGGCACCAAAAGGGCTGGGAACACACATTGACTAAGGGATTCCCAAATGAAACCTTTTTGTAACAACTCTTCAATTTACTTTTGCAACTCCATGGCTTCCCTAGTATTACCCCTATAAGTTGTTTTTTTGGAGGGTAACACTAAGAACAAAATTAATTTGGTGCTTTATACCTCTTATGGGACTCAAGTCACTAGGTAGTTCACTTAGGAAGATATCCCCAAACTCCCCTAACAAGAAACATAAGGTTTTGCTCTTTCCTATGGCCCTTTCCAACCCCTTCCCATTAATGAACAAAGCTTTCTCATAATGTGTGTCCTTCCTAGGAAGTGAGAAAAAAATTCTAAGGGGTGTGAGTACAATGCTTTTGTTAGAATATTTCAAGTTATAAGTGTTTTTTCTACCATCATTCTTAATTTCCATGGTCTTCCAATTAAAAAATGACAAGCATCCATAGGAACCACATCACATATATCATTACCTCACTAATTCTTCCATATGGAAAATGGCCTAATCATTTGTGTTGTAACTTCAACTATAGAGACATTAGTAAGCCAATGAAGCTTATAAGGTTGAGCATGGGTTGTGGTTGGCAAATTAAGCTTCTATACAAGAGTGTAGGAAGCTACATTTACAAAACTACCTCAACCAACAACAAGGGAACATATTTTACCAAGTATGGTACACTTTGTAAGAAATATTTTTTTCCCTTTAGAGACTCTTCTTCCACGACCTTTCTCACTTGAAAACCCTCCTCACCATCAAGGAATCTCTTACATCTAGTGGCACCTCTTCATCCTCACCCCCTTCCATGGCCGAATGATCCTCATATTCTTCTCCTTCCAATGCTGATTCTTCTAAGTTTAGAAGGGTTATCACCCTCTTATTTGGACATTCATTTTTATAATGTCCAATTCCTTGGCATTTAAAGTAGTGAACGCCTTTAATTCTACTAGACTCACCCAATTCTTGCCTCCCTTTACCCTTAACATCAAATTTATTAGGGATAGGAACCATTTTTTTCCATAGCCCTCCAACCTTCAAACCCTTCTTATTTTTCTCTACTTTAATGGCTAGATGAAACAACTCATCTATGGTGGAATACTTGTAAAGCTCCACCTTCCTAGAAATGTCACTTCTTAAACCTCTAAAGAACTGAGACATTGTGTGAACTTCAACTTCCTCCAAACCAAGCCTCATGATGAGCCTCTCAAACTCCTGCATGTAGTCTTGCACACTCAGGGGACCTTGTATTAAAGAAGACACTTTGTTAGATAGGTATTAAGTATAAGAAGATGGAGAAAACCTCTACCTCATTAAAGTTTTCATTTTTTTCCCAATTGCCCTTACTCCCTCTATGATGCATTAAATTCTCCCACCATAAGGATGCATGCCCTTTTAAATTGAAGAAAATCCTCAAAAGATTCCTCATCATCAAAGGGCCTAGCTTCAAAAATCCTATTAAACCTCAACTTCCATTCTTAAAACTATTTTAGATTATGAGATCCATCAAACTCTGGGATCTCTAACTTGTTTTCATTAGAGGATTTTCTTCTAATATAACTCCTCCTTCGTGGTATTCTAGTAGAATTTCTAGAATATGAGATAAAATTGGTATAACCATCTCCTACACCATTTGGTCCTTCTCCTTTATGTGGGGGTAAACTTCTTGATCTTGGGATGTTGGCCTATGGTACCAAAGACTCCAAAATGCCCAAAACCCTCGTCATATCTCCTCGTCAGGCTTCAATGGCCTAATATTTCCTTAGATTGTAGGATTTTTCAAGACTTAAGCATTTGGAAATAGGCTTTTTTTTCATGGTGGATCAAGGTTACAGGAAAAACTCATGCAACTCAAGATATAAAGGAAAAAAATAAAGGGGTAAGAATGGAGTATGGTTGGGAGAAAGTAAAAAAAATTGTGAAGAGCTAAATGGTTAAGGGAAGGTGGTAGTAGGAAGTTTGAATTTAGGTAGTGATAGCATTGTAAGGACCTAAAGTTACCAACCCTGAGCTTTATACCAATTTGATGCTTAATGTTAAACATATTAGATTAAGCTAAATTTTAGCGATGGAATTAGGTTAATCTAAGAAAAAAATTAGAGGAGATTAAGAAGAGGAAGTGAAGAAATTAATCTTGAAATACTTTCAAGATTAAGCACTAACACTAACCAACTAATGTATCAATTCTTAACATAAATGGTGTAAGATTTTGTAGGATAATACAAGGCTAATTCTACAAGCCTTCCATCACATGATTGTTGCTGCTTCAACCTATGAGAAGCATTTAGAAAACACAAATTAAACTTTAGAAAAGTCTAACAATACACTTTAACCATGCTTAACTAAGAAAAGGTAAAAACCAAGTTGAGTGTAAGTGATGGATGGATGGAAGGATCTTCGGTAGGTTATATTTGAGGGCCAAAAATGAGGGTTGCTTCTTCCATAATTCAAGATTGATTTAAGGCTTTAGTCTTCCCATAATTATCCACCCAATTCTCCTTAAAATATGCCCATGAATTGGTTGATACAAGGGTACATAATTGGCCAATGCTGATGCATGTGGTCGAGAATTATCTTGGTTATGTGGACCCATGTTGAAGCCAAAAAAATGTTGCCTTGTGGAGCCATGAAAGTGTGGAGTAGATAACTTTTATTTTGGTATACACGACTTTACATGGTTTCAAATAATCTTGTTTACTCATTAACCCATGCAAGACGAGTTTTAAATTCTTCTATCTTGGGAAAATTCATAAGTAGATTATCATTGTTATTAACATTTAAAGGAGATATTCTTGGATTAAAATCAATGAGATCCACATCAATATTAAAAATAAAGCTTAAAAATATCACATATAATGTCAACAATACATACATATTGTAGATTTATCAAAAGTTCTTGAAGACAATATACTACTAAACTCAAATAACCTAAGAGATTTAAATAGAGGCTCGAATCGTGAAATTAGCTAAGAATATCAACATGCTTAATATATAAAACCTCCATACTTTAGTTACCATGCCACACTTTCAATATAAACACATGTTCAACACTTATGACCAAAGATCCATATGATACCACATCTTATGCTTGCAACCACCCACATTCACTACATCTATCTTGATCTATCACATATCTAATAACTCATGCTTTTCTATGGGTATATGGTGAAAACTTAGAGAGATTAACTAAACTAAATGTGAACACCAAACTTCATCATAAAATAGAGATATGTCTGACCTCAAAGGAAATATTCTAGAAAAGAGAAAATGCTCCTAACTTAATGGCCCTCTATAGGATCCATGATTATGTATAGAAATCAAGAATAAAAAAAAATTAGTGAAGCATACTTTAAACTTTAGTTTAAATAATAAAAACAAAGAATAAGGTTAGAGGTATAAAATCTCAACTCCAACCATAAGATAGATAACCAAAAGTATCAAGGAGCACGAAATCTTCAACTCTGTCAAAAATTTTATCCGCCTTTATTTATAGAAAACAAAAAGGAACTATGGTAAAGAAGAAGAAGAATGGAAACTTGAATCCAAGAGAATAATATGGACTAAGGGCCTCATTTCTCTAATAGAATAAGAGAAGGAAAAGAGAGAAGAATTTCTCCACACTTAGAAATGTATGCCCACGGAAGAAGAGAGGAAATGGAGAACAAGTAAAGAGACTTTAAAGAGTGTGTAGAAAGGAGAGGGAACTAAGATGAAGAGGACTTAAGGGGTCTACTAGTCGTCTAATTGGAATGAGGAGAGAAGATAGAGTTCACTTGAAAGGGTGAAGTGGAGTGTTGTGTATAAATGTATAAGAAAGAATAAATGATCAAGCATAGGTAAAAAGAGTTAAGAAAATCAAAATCACATCAAGATAGAGCAACAATAGGGGAAAAAAGTTTTACATGAGCGATAGGAGAGACAAAAAGGTAAAAGTAGAGAGAAAAGGTAGTAGGTGAGGATAAATGCCTCAAAAGTGCTTTTAGGATATTTTTAGCTAAATAAAATCATAAAACAATCTAACTAATATGAAAATAATCTCAAAGTATCAAAATATCCTTATTAGCATATCGATACTCTAATTAGAATCTCTTATAGACATTACAAAGAGAATCGAAGCTAAAACTAAAAAGGTTTTTGGAATTTCAACATAACCAATCAATGGGTTTGGGGAAATCAGTCAATTAGTTCTACCAAAAATGAAAATGAGTATCGTTGTACGTACCGGTCGATTGGTTTGAGCAACTAGTTGTTTGTTACTACTGAAATTCCACATTTTCATCTAATATCATTCCTTTCCAATACCAAAACCACTTCATTTTATATTAACATAATTTTAAACATATTTTGAAAGAATTTTTTCTTGGGGTATAATAGCACGACACTCTTAAAAGAGACTACATTCTCAAAGTCTAAAAAAAAAGCATCACTATAACCTTAAAACTTTTCAAAACCCTATGGCACTGAGTAAAGAAAATAACACACAACACTCAAGCAAGCATGAGGGGTACTACCACCTCTCAAGGAAAATATGCCAAGCAAAGAAAGATATTGACCAAGGGTCAATAGCAAGACAAAAGTTTAAAAACTACTAGAAGGAACATCTACATCATGCTCCATAAGATCTCCCTCAAACTTACCCAACTTGGGATCCTGTGATTATATGAGAGTCCTTTGGGCATTACCACCTACATGATTACACTTATGTTTCTTGTATCCCTTCTTACCATAGCTATGGCACTGAAGAATGCCTCTTGAACAATTGATCGTTAGATGGTCCTTTCTACACCGTATACAATTGAAGTGCCTCTTGAGGATCCAACTATGATGTAGGGCTCCACTCTCAGGTGTGAGCTCTACCAAAGGGATACCTTCCTAATGAGCTATCTTTGTGCTACAAGAGCATCCATCATCCACCATATTTGTCTTGTTTCTTGATCACTAGTCTTGTTTGGATGTTCCTCCATTTGCTCTTGAATTTCCACATATGCTACTATTCTCTCCATTGTTTACTCAATGCATTCAAGTCAGGCTTTGTCCTCCATCAAACTTCTAAGAAGCTAAGGGTTAGTTAGAGGTTACACTATTGGCGCAAGTTAGCACACATAAGAAGCATGTAAACCACAAAAGTATATAAGGTAATAGTTAATCATATAAGATTATTAAAGGTTGGTACCCTAACCAGAACCAACACTCACTCATAGAATAAACAAGTTCAATTATTTAGAAAAAGCTAAAGAAATTCATTTTCAAAAATTAACATATGAGTTTGGAAACCAAATGCCCTCATACAAACTTATAATATGAGCTTGAAACATTAACAAAGTCAAGGGTTTTTAAAATAAAGATTTTTTTACCACCTTGTAACACCCCTAATTTTTAGAACAAAAATATTTTGTCTTAGGAGAATGTGGTGGTAATAAAACAAAACTAGGGAATGTTACCGCCATACTTAATATAAGAGAGGTGTGCCATTCACCTAACCCATGCTTGATGCAAAGCAAAAATGTGTTAATGAAAAATATGAATAAGAATCAAAGATAGAGTAAGGGTGAGAAAATAAAGACACTGATAAGAGAGATAAAAAAATGTATGATATGATAAGTTTACCAACCAAATCAAAGAAGAGGGATAATAGTTTAGGTAACAATAATAAAAACATCCTAACACAAGGGAGTCTAACAAAACCATGTAGTCTAACTCTATGATACAATAATCTCTCCTTAAGAAAATGTCATATTGAGTCCCACAACAAGCTGATCAAACCTATAATTCATCACCTACTCCCTAGAATAAAAGCCGAATCAAAAGAGTGACCACACAAGGTAGTATCAGTGCGATGAGGTACTAGTAAAACAAGTCCATTCTATAATATAAAAAGGATTCATGTTGCACTTAAAATTCATATTAATCATATTATAATAGATCTACTAGGACAAATTTTCATGGAATGATAATGACAGAAGATAATGATGTAGGAATTTAGCCAAGCGAAACACAACGCAGCAGAATAAAATCAAAGGCTAAATTTACAAGGAACATATGCTAGATTAAAGACGAACCTGCTCGATCCAATTGAGTTTGTTTGAATTGATTGATTTCAATCTCCTTTGAGCGAGCGAGTGTGAATTGTGTCACACCTTTACCGGTATCCACACACTTTAAATCTGGATCACTAAGGAAGCGTGCTAGCGCCAATGGAACACTCTCTCAATTTCGTGAATAACCAGCGTTGGTGGCTAGGTTATTTTCTCCCACTTAGAGAGAGAGCAAAAAGGTGTATATATAATAAAACCCTAGCTTTGGTATTTATATTAACACTCTAGCCCACCTAGAGGCATTGGACTTTGGCCTTAATCACATTAAAACCACTTTGACTTGATGAGATATTAATCATATCAGGATCTCATCATATTCTTTTGATCCAGTTCAGTTCGGTGTGCGACCCTGTAGGTTCACGTAATATTGGCAATGGACCAAAACTCCTTTTGGGCCCACAAATCATAAGAGGTCTCTAGCACGACGTTATGACTACCCAAATTACACAAATGTCCTATGCTCGACATAACCTATTAATAACCCGTATATTTGTCCTTTTGTTACACGATATTTAGATTGAACACAAGGCATTTGTCGTGTCATCCTTGCTATGTTCAATCACATTCTTTCTCGATCACCAAGTAAGACTAACCTTAAACAAACGACACCTCGTTTGCACATGGCCATGCTAACATTAGTCATACTTGTCGAGGGGCCCAAAGATATCTCTCTCATGTCATGAGAGGGACAAATCCCATCTTGATCAACTATGTACCTCTATATGATTCACAACATGTCTAATCAATACCTTTATGATCACCCCTAATAAGGGTAACGTTTGGTAAAGTTAAAATAGAATGATCATCATACCGGCAAATATGAAGATCTCAGGTCAAAGGAAGATATACAATTTAGAGAACACTGATGACACTTTGCACAATATTTAATGCAGTGTCCTCCTACTAGGTCGGTCCAATATCATGTTCTTGAATAATAATCTTTCTATCTATTAGTATAGTTCCACAATCCAGTCACATATTTGATTATCTACATAAAGAATAATTATTCAAAGGGATAACAACATTTGAATGAATAACATCATTTGATACTTTTATTAATAAGCACAATCTCTAAATATGCAAATATAAATTATAACCTATGATTGGTTCTAGGGCATATTTCCATTAAATGATTGTACGTGTCACAAGCATAATAAACCGTATTGTTATTCTTCAATTAAATGAACACACAATCTAATTATTAACATATTCGTACAACACACCTAATCTTCCAAAATGAACATGGGCTATGGTATCAAAATAAGGGTATATAGGTACCTAACATGGACATACCTTCTAAAGTAGAGCAGTGATAAAAAATATTGGTTTTGAAGCTATGACACCAAACTCAAATGAGGCAATCCAAACTTCCCAGATGGGTGTTTAGGCTATGGCACCAAACACAAATGAGGAAACACAAACCCCCAGTTGGGTGTTTAGGCGATGAGTCTAAACATAAATGATACAATCCAAAGCTTCAAGTTGGCTATTTAGGCAATTACACCAAACTCAAGTAATAAAACCACCCATCATGGCATACCCTCGACAGGAGCATCAACACTAAGATGGTCTACCACAATATTACTCTTACTCCTACATACAGGTCATGGACTAATAATATGGGAGCGATATTAAGTGAAAGGAGATAAAACTCCATCAATCATAATATACCCTCTATACGAGTATAGACACCATGACGGGTTGCCATAGTATTCTTCTTACTCCCGCATATAGATCATTGCTAAATAGTATGGGAAAGGTAATAATTGAAAGGAGATGAAACTCCACAGATCATGGTATACCCTTTATACGATCACTAACCTCATAGCAATCTACTATAGTATTTTTCTTGCTCCCTCATATAGGTCACAACCTAATATTACTAAAAAGGTACTGAGTGAAAGAAGATAATATTCCACCAATAATAGCATACCCTTTATATGAGCACCAACACTGTGATGGTCTACCACAACATTATTCCTACTACCGCATACAGGTCACAACTTAATTGCATGGGAAAGGTACTGAGTGAAAGGAGAGAAACTATCACAAGATAACTACACTACTGACTTCTAGTAACCAACTCGAGAACTGGAAAACAAGGCTCAAACAAAATATTATTCCAATTATATAATCAATTAGTGATCCCATAATTTGTAACATGATTTTAGAACAATCTAATTGGGTATTCTTAAATATTAACATCAAACACAACTCAAGGTCACTAGCCACATAAATAACAATTTCATCTTTCTTAATTTCATTAATTATCGTATGATATCACAAATCATAATTTCCATTTCATTAATCTTCAAATGGGAATTACTAATAGATAATGCCAAACACAATACAGAACATTCAATCACCACTTGGGTGCCTAAAGGTGACACCAAGCTTAGGCACTTAAGGCATCGTAATATTATTGTTTTGATCCATACTAACTCCAAGTTAAGCATGCTTGAAATCATGATGAAAATTTTGTAATTACATAGAAAAGTTATTATTGAAGTTCCAAACAAAGAACATTAAATATCAGTTAAACATGGAGAAATATAGATAAATTAGTCAATCAGTCGATGGGACTTATCGAATGGTTTGGTCTCAGTAAACCAAGAAAAAAAACACAGAGAGAAACAAATCTATTGGTTTGGTATACTAATTGAATGTTCATTAGAACCAATCAATGGGTTCACATAAAAGATTGATGGGTCTAAGTAGAGACCAGAATACTTTTATCATAAGAAACTAGTTGATGGATTTAAGCACAAACCATACCACTCTGGTCATACGGAAATATGTTAGTAGGTTTGAAAAACTGATCGAGTGTTCTCCCAAACAGTTGATCGAAGGTTCAAAATAGAGCAATCTTTCCCACAAATAGTCAATGGATTAAACTAATTGATTGATTGGTATAGGTAAAACAACATACAAACCAATGAATCACACATAATGACATTACAAATATTTTACATTTAATCTTAGCATACACCTATATTGTAGAGCATATAAAAAGAGATAGTCTAGATACTAATTCACACCAATCATGGTATAAATAAATACTCACTAAGATTACGCTTGAATTTAATAAAAGTCATAATGCATGCCTCAATTCATCCACATGGGTAAAATAATATATAAGTCATGATGCCATAAATTCCAAGCTTAAATAAGTAGGTTAAACTAGATATATATTGTCAATTCATAAGAAAATATGCAGAAGACATCGAATACGTAGATCATCCTCCAAGACATAATTAAAGAATCAACATCAAACTATATTCACAACCTTCAAACTAAAGCCGAAATGGCTAAATCATTCTTAACACTTCGTAATTGACATCCTACTCTTGTTATTTCTATTAATATCATAAATACATTCTAAAAATGCTAACCAATTAATCACACCACACTTTCATGCTTAACTCATCAAATTCAAGCTATTAGTAAAAAATAACCTAGACATGCCCAATTAATCAACATAAAGGAGAAAATCAATGAAAATTACATCAACATTAAAAGTAAGCTTGATAATAACACATCTAGCATCAAAAATATACACATATCCAAGATTTTATCAAAAGGTCCTAAAGACCACGTACTACTAAACTCAAATAACTTAGGATACATTGATAGATTCTAGAGTCATGGAATTAGCTAAACATATAAGCATGCTTGATACATAGAACCTCTATAATTTAGTTACCAAACCATAATTTTGATGTAAAAACATGCTCCACACTTATGACCAAATATCCATATGATGCAATATCTAATGTGTGTAACCATCTACATTCACAATGCATATCTTGATCTATCACATATCTACTAACTCATTATTTTCTATAGCTACATGCTAAAAAGTTAGAGATATTAATTATGTAATACCCCAAATTAAGTAGAGTGTCGTAAGATTGATTTGGTTACTTATATCAAAATGGTACACCATCATTTTGGTGATTCCATCTGAAGAAATCCACAATTAAACATGTTGGTTGTGGAGTAATTCTTAGGATAGGTAACACTCCTAGATATTTTCATAAATTTTCTAAAAAACTCTCAAAAAGTGCGTAAGTGGGGAAAAGTGAGTTGGAAGGATTCGTGTTGATCTGTATGACCACCTGATCAATCCAAAAACACTTAAGGGTAGTCTTTGTGTGGTCATATCGACTCTGGCTATTATAAATTAATGCAAACATAAACACCAAACATCATTATAAAGTAGTGATTTATCTTACCTCAAAGCAAATCTTCCAGTGAAGAGAATATACTCCTAACATTGATGGCCCACTACAAGACCCTTGATTATCTAAGGAAATAAATAATTTAAAAATTAGTAAAAAATCCATTAAAAATTAATTTGAATAAGAAAAATAGAGAAGAAGGATAAAGGTTTAAATTCTTAACGTTCACTTATAAGATAGATAAAAATGAGTCACAAGGATTAAAAAATCTGTAACTCACATAAAACTTTAATCCATTATTTTTTAAAGAAAACAAAGATGAACACAAATACATATTAAGAAAAAGGGTAAATTGAATCAAGCAGAAGAATATAGCCTAAGGGCCTTAGTTCTCTGCTTGAATAAGAAAAGAAAACTAGAGAAAAGAAGTTCTCCACACTTAGCAAAGTATGCCAAAAAAAGAAGCGTGGAAAAGGATAACAAATAAATAGACTTGAATGAGTGTACTAAAAGGATAGGGGAATTAGATTAAGATGGATTAATGGGTCTAATAGTCGATTGAAAGGAATGAAGAGAGAAGATATAGAGTTGACTTACTAGGGTGGAGTGGAGTGTTGTGTATAAATGTGTAAGAAATAATAAATGATGAAATCGGAAGGGTGAATTCAGGGAAAATGAAATCAAGATAGAACAAAAATAGTTTTAGGGAGTTCTACATGAGCTAGAGGAGAGAGGAAATGTAGCAGGTGAGGAGAAATACATCAAAAATGCTTTTAGAATATTTTTTTAGCTCAATAAGATTAAACAATGATCTAAATAATGTGAGAATAATCCCAAAGCATCAAAATATGCTTATTAGCACTAAGAAACTCTAATTAGAAGTTCTTATAAACTTTGGAAAAAGAATCAAAGCTAAAATAGAAATGATTCTGGCATTCTAGCTTAACCAATTGATGGGTTTGGGAAAGCCAGTCGACCAATTCAATGAAAAATGAAAATCATGATCGCTGGATATACTAATCAATTGGTATCATTGAAATTCCACATTTTCACCTAATTCCTAGCCCTTTCCAAATCCAAAACCAAAACAACTTTATTTCATATTATCATAATTATATATATATATATATATATATATATATATATATATATATATATATATATATATATATATTTGAAGACTTTTTTTATGTAGTTTTACAATGATGGATGCATTAGTTAAGGGAGGTAAAATATAGAAGATGAAAATATAAGATGGAATATGGATAGGATAAGATTAGAAAGCTAGGAAAGTAGAATATGTTTATTTTAATTAATTAGGTCATTAAGGGTATTCTTTTAAAAAACATGCCAATTTAATTTATATGTGTAGGTGGGTGTATCAAAATCCATGGCCTGATCATGGCCATCTTTTTACTTGATTTTGCACCTGCAAGGCTAGGATGGAGTTTCATAAAGGATAAAGGAAGGTTGAAGAAGAAAAGTTGAGTTTGATGCATATACGCACCCATTAATATATAAAAAAATTTAAAATTATAAAAATAACTCTAGACCATTTTTAAATCATTTTAAGCATAATAAAAGTAAAATATAGTGATCCTTAAAGGTTCATAAATTTTGGATTCCTAAAAGGGTCATTTTGGGGCTTAAAGTATTAAAATTAGCTAATCAAAATATAAATAATAATTTTTCAAAGAGAAAAACAATTAAAATTTTGAAACAGTCTTGGGGACTCAAAAAAAAAAGATTATGAAATACATTGAGTGAGATTGATCTAAAAGAAACTTTTTTGTCAAAAGGGGATTAGATGATCAAATATAAATGAATTTGTGAGAAAGGGAAAAGAAACACAAATACAACATTTTAAAATCTAAACAAGTGTTTCTATTTATCGAATGGTATAATAAATTTAGAACATATGATAATATTATTTTGATTAAAAAAAATCTTAAAAGGTTAGGTTCTCGATAAGAAAAATGTTACAATTTTAGTATAACTTAAATTTTGAGTTATGCTAACTATTTTTATTTGGTTCACTAGTAATTTTTGTTCACCATTACTTAAGTTATGCTAGATATCTATATTGGGTCAATTAGTTGTAAAGAATACACCTTTGCTAATTATATTGACATGTATTATTTATATTTACTGGAAAAACTAGTGGTAGATAATATCCTTTTTTGAAAATGGAAATGTCATTGTTATCATACTTGTTATGTCTTAAGAATGGGATTATGAAATGCATGAGTGTTATTGAATTCACTCTTTTAGTCTTGTTTAAGTATTTTTTGAAATCTTGTATATAAGTGTAAAACATGTTCTACCAATTTTACACCATGTCCTATATGTTGTATGTTGTTTTTGTAAGGGAGGAATTATTTATTCAAAAATTGGCATACAAATTCAATACTTTATGGGTGATCTATAGTAGGTACTATATGAGGATGGTATTGTTAAATATAATGATGTGTCTAGGAAAAAGTGATATCTGCATATATGGGTATAGTCATAGTGTAGGAGCTATTTAGTTGTGCATTTAGAATCTTTTGTATTTAAAATATTTTGGACTCTTATGTCCCTTACCACTTTTGTTGTATTTTGGGAGTTTATATCCACTAAAATTTATCTCAATATATATATATACACACACACACACACACACACTTTTGTTTGTTGTCTCTACTTTATGACCTGTTTGTAAACTATTTAAGCCTTATCTTTAGTATGAAAATTGTATGGTGCCTAAACTTGTTCTGAGAGTGGTGGTAGCATCCATGTTTCAGTTTTAGTTTCTCCGAATATATTTTTTTAAAGAAATTTTTTTTTAAATATTTTGGGTGTTATTATGGTATGTAAATATGGCATGGTTTTTCTTGTTCGATAAGTGTTGTATCTCTACACAAGTCACTTGGTGCTTCATATGTCCATTCATTTTAGACGTAAGCTATCCACTACAATGAATTGGCACATTAATGAGCAATTTAGTGACCAATGACTTTTAATCGCTATTAATATATTATTAACAACCACCACCAAAAGTCATTGCTATTGGTATATCCATTGTGACTAATGCAATTTTTGGTCCTTAGTCATGAATTTATTTGGCCGCTAAAGGTGTTTAAGTCTCATATTATATATATCTATGCTTAATATTGAGAAAAACAATTATGAAATTTAAAAAAAAAAGAAAAGTGTATCCCATTTTTTTAAATTCAATTTTCTCAATATTAATGAATTTATTATCATAATTTGATGAAACTATTTAATTATTTCAATTTGATTCATTTTATTGTTTATTGATGGCTTCAAATTTATATTAAAATCTAATTAATCATTTTCGTTGAGGATTATTTTAGATAAATTCGTTCATAATTATGACATTTGTTATAATCATATGATTTTCATTTTTGTTTAAAAATATATTGATGTTCCGTCATTTTCTCTATAATATTTTTAGTTTCTTTTAGATTGTAACTTTTTCGTAAAAATTATACTTTATTTTGAAGTTATATTTCGTTAATGAAATATATTATTTAAATTATAAAATTACTTTTAATGTGGTAAAAATATTTAATGACTTTTATCCATAAAAATATTTCCTTCATTGAATTCATTTGTCATTAAAAAGTTGATAAGTTCTTAAAACAAATTAAAATTAAAATTTGTTATAACTTATTTATGACTTTCTTTCCAAAATTAATTTTCTTTTGTTTTTCCATTATTAGTTTACGCATCACCTTTACATAAATCATTTAAATTAATATACTTTTATTATAATTTAATTTAAATATTTATTTAGGTAGTTTTAAATACTTATTTATGGTCATATTATGTAATTTTGTAAATAATACGAATTCTTGCTCTACGTGGTTTTTTCTTCTTAATGATTTTCTAGAATTTTTGAATAGTTTTTATGTTGAGTTTATGATTTCATGTGTTTGTGAAATAACTTTTGTTAAATGATTCTTAGATAAAATCATCCATTAATATTTTTTCAGATATTTGGTATCCACTAATATGTATGTATATTTGGGAAAAAAATTCATCGACCACACAACCCCTCCCCTTTTCCTTATGTCCCTTTCTCTTCCTTTCCCATATTTTTCCTTGCATCCAAATTCTAACCCGAAACTGACAAGCCCTTCTTGTTCCCCTTCTCTACATGCAATACCCATCAAAACACCACCACACCACCTCGACCCACTTTGATACCATAGTATAGAAAATAATCGACATCAATGAGCACTAGCATAATTACAAGTGGTAATGATGACATGACTCAACCTTTGATAATGAAGCAGTCCAACATCTCCATCAATGCCACAACTCCACATCCATCTTCCTCTTTTGTCATTGACCACCACTAGAGCCTCGCTGGTAGCCATAGACCACTATAGTTACGGCATCAACAAACAAATCTAGTGGTGTAACACTACATCAGGATCCAATACACCACTGGTTAAGTGCCATCTTCCAACCATTGTGAGCTCAACTAGATTAGTGACAAGTGATGGCCAATCTTTGATGAAGCTCTCCTTGTGTTCACCCACTTTGATTTATAGGTTTTAGTTGTTATAAATTCCTCTAAACCCTAACAATGATTAATTTTGAATAAATTAGGCTTGATTAATTAAATTGGTGGTTGGATTATGCATATATGAGTTATGTGGTTGATTAGTAGTAGTTAATTGTGTAGTATGTTGATGATCGGTGAAATTTTGATATTAAACATGCTTATATCAAGTTTTTTTGGATTTATCTAATTAATCTACTTTTGATAAATTGATTGTATAAAATGGTTTAAAATGTTTCTAATTTCATTTTAGTACCTTTAATTTGATAAATTTATGAAGTTGATTGAATTACGATTTTTGGGCTTAAACCCTAACTTTAAATTAAATTTTCCCAACCTTAATCATTTTGTTAATGTAATTTGATGAAAATGTTTAATTATTTCAATTAGATTAATTTTATAGTTTCTTTATGGTTTCATAGAATTTAATAAATCTTTATTTTTTTAGATTATTTTAGATAAATTCGTTCAAGACCATAATTTTTATTAGAGTTATATGATTTTGAGTTTTATTTAAAAATATATTTATGTTCCGTCATTTTCTCTTTAATATTTTAATTTTTTTTAGATTATAACTTCATCGTATGATTAAGACTTTATATTAAACTTATGCTTCCTTAAAGAAATAAGTCATTTAAATTATAAAATTCCCTTTAAAGTGGCAAAATTATTTTATTGACTTTTATTCGTAACAAGTTGAAATACCCCAAAATTCTAATTCTAGAAATTATGGCTAAATAAGGATTTATTAGGAAGATTAATTAAAATAATTATTTTATTAAAATATAGGGAGCTATTTAGGGAAAATCAAGGAAAAAATGATACATAGGTTAATTAGGAAGAATTAGGGAATAATGCTAATTTATATGGGATTAAGAGAAAACTTATCCAAAATAGTCTAAATTAAGCCAGAAAGGAATTAATTATTATTTTATAAATATTATTATCCTAAATAACCAAAAAATACCAAAATACCCAACCCACATATTTTTCCCTTCCTTTTTCTTTTCTTTTCTTTCTTTTTCTTCCTCTTATTCCTTTTCCCCCCTCTCGACCTGGGCCGCCTTCTCCTCCCTTCTTTTTTTCTTCCTTCCCGGCCGGTCTGTTCTTTTTTTTTTCTTCTTTTTCTCCTTGAGCCACTTGGTCCCGACCTATTCTTCTTCCCCAAGGCGTGGGCGGCGACCGAGGAGCTACAACCCAGAGCTCCGTTGCTTTCTTTCACATTTTCAACCCCAACCAACCTATTCCCATCTCCCCAGCACCCTGCTCTTTTCCTTTTCCCTTTTCCCTCGACTATGCCGCCCTGCCATGGCAGAACCGCCTCGACTGCCGCCACCGAGCGGCATGCCTGACACCTGCACCTCCTTTGTCTTCTTCCCGTATAACGCATATGAACTTGAATTGCCTAAATATTACTGTGATACCTTAACCACCGCACCTTGAATGCTTCCACCGTGAGGGATACAAAGTTGGGATACCACACCACCTAAGAAATGGACAATATTGGGATACTTCACAACCAAAGTTGGACACTGATGCAATGCCAACTTCCATAGTATAATCCCACTCTCAAAGATATGTGCATACCCCTATATACAACAACTTGATATAGAAGGAAATAGGTAGTGAGTGAAAATAAACCATGGCGTGATTTATCCACTAACTCCCAATTAGCTACCTTGAGAGATAGAGAAAAAGGCATAAACAAAATCTTAGTCGATGTTTATTAGTTTCAACGTAATATCACAACTAATAGATCAGTTCCATAAATAACCAACTAGGTGTTTCCAAGTGATAACACTAAAGACATCACAATTCGTAATAGAAAACAATTGGGTATTTTAATGTGATAACATCAAACACAAATAAATTATAGTATTATCCAAAATGGGTGTTTCCAAGTCATAAAAGACAAACACATCACAAGGCATAAAACCCACCAATTGGTTCTTTGTAAGTGATAACGCAAGGGTGTTTAGAGATGACATCAAAATTAACCAATTCAAGTCCTAAATATCAAAATTATGATTCATATTAATTTTAGGGTAAACACAGTTGTAATAATGAATTAAAGGCTGTAAATACATGGAGGTATTAACAAAAAAAAAGCCTAAAATAAGAATAACACTTAACAACAAAATCGGGTTGAATATAGCTAGACCAGTTGATAGGTCCCCGAGACTAGTCGACTGGTCTAGTCGTACTAGACCTGGACCCATAACAACACTAGTGGACCAGTCAATCAGTTGGTCTCATTAACTGACTACTCATAGGAAACTAGTCAATGGGTTTGGTCTAACTAGTTAATGGGTCTAAGTAGTGACTAGACCATTTTGGTCATAAGGTCATCAGTCGATGAGTTTAATAACCCAATAAATTACTTGTAAGGGCTAATCGACTGATTTGTCCAACCAATAAACTAATCTCCCAACAAGCCAATAAAAATATCCAAAATGTGTGACTATTGATACCACCATTTGATTAGTTCAGCAAATTGATTCACTATTCTTGGTAAAAGTGCATCTAGACTTGTGATACATAACTAAATTCACCAAACTTTACCATATTAACCAATCATGTTGCCATGTCATAAAACACATAAAGAGGCATGTTGCACACATAGAATCATATAGATACATGGTAATGTAGGAATTTAAACAAAATAATAATGAAATTTCCAAATCATGCATAAATCTAAAGAAAAAAATAATACTTAAATTGTATGAATAAACTCTACCACATGCTTGATTTCTATAATATAATTTGCCTATGCTGAACATGAAAATGCACCAAGAACATCGAACCTCAATACGAAACAAAACCCTCATTCATATTAATGATAAGAATGCCTTATCTTGAAAAAACAAATTCTATCAAAAACTCCTACATGATGACTATCTAGCAAGACCTTGATTCCTAAGAGAATAAAATGTCAAAATCATTAAAAATCCCCTTTTAAAATCTTTTCAAATCAAACAAAATCTAAACAATAAGAAGAATAACAACAACAACAAAACACACCTCAACCTTTTCTCAAAAATATAATTATAAGGAAAATAAATCTAGAATTTCAACCTTTCTCAAACTTTGATCCTTTGTTGCTTAAGAGAAATAAGGGAAAACTAAAGCCAAGATCATAAGAAGAAAAGATATATAATAACTCGACTAAGGGAGGAAGAAAATAAGGGAAACCTCTATATTTTGTCAAGAGAGTGGAAAAAGGGAGAAGAATGGAGAATATTCAACACTTAGAAAGTTCCACCAAGGGAAGGAAGAAGAGAGCAATAATGAGAGGTAAGAAATGAAAATTAATCGGGAATATAGTGTGTGGGAGATAAAGCATGTTGAAATCCACAAAAGGGTGAGAGATAAGAGTAGTATGGTTGATTGTGGGCAACCAAGATGCAAGAAAAGACATGATGGAGTGAGGAAGGTTAAGTGTAGTATGAGAGGGAAAAATTACAAAAGGCTAGTAAGTGAGAAAGGATGTGGAAGAAGTCAAACACATAACCTAGTTATCGGTGCATAGAGAGGAAAGTAATGGAGAAGAGAAAAAGTGAGATATACCTCAAGAAGTTCTATATGGGAAAATTTAACTAAATAAAATCATAAAATGATCTAAATGAAAAAAATAACCCCAAATCACCTAAATATGCTCATTAGAACAAATAGATTATAATTAAAAGTTTCCATAACAGTTAGAAAGAGATTTGAATAAAAATTAAAGTAGAATCAGAAACATAGGATAAGAAGATGATTGGTTTGAGTAAAACTATCGGCTGATTCATTAAGAATAAATTATAAATCTCTAAGCTTACTAGTTAATTGGTTAGGAAAACAAGTCGATTTGTACACCTAAACTTCACATCTTTATTAGAATTTCAAGCTTTTTCTAAAACCAAATCCTAATATTCAAGAAAGGTAATGCACAAATGGGAATGGGAAGCAAATCTTTGAATTGTGTAGTGATAGATTGGAACAAATCATCTATTCAAGTGTTGCACAAAGGAGAGAGGAAAATCTCAAAGTTGGACTATCAACGTTTCACTTAGATGAAATCCTTATTTATGAAATCTTACTTTGAAAAACACATAACTCAATTAGCAAGTTGATCAGTTTTTTTCAGATCATTTGACTGTTCTAGAGACAAGTAAATCAATTGTGTCAATCAAACCCAAGCAAAAAATGACAGACCAATCAATTGGTTCATAGATCCTATTAATTGGTATGCTAAGAAAACTCATTTTACTCAATTTTTCTAGTTCCCTTTTAAATCAAACTCAAACTATAGATCTAAATCAAGATCAAACATCATCTAAATTCCATTATATATAAGAATTTACAATGTTATAAATCTCACAATTATAGGGTGTCATAGTTTTAACCCTTTAAAAGATATTGCATCCCTGGAGCCTACTAAAAATATCTAACCATATCACATAATTCATAGTAGGTCACTTATCATATTCAACATAACATTCTAAAAGGGGTTAGTACCGCTTCAAAAGAAAACTGGTTAAATTAAGGCAACACACTAAGGGAAAAATAGAGATACTTTGCTTGAATCGCCTTCTTAGTCTCCTACATTGCCTCCTCGGCAACATGCCATAACCAAATGACATTCACTAGTAGAACAATATTCAAATGCATCTCTTTGATCTTTTTGTCTAAAATTCTCACTTGTTATACCTCATAGGTAATTAACTCATTGAGATCTAACATCTCAAGTTGGATGACATGCAAAGGGTTTGCTATGTACTTCCTCTGCTAGGGAACGTGAAATATGTTATGCCCATATGACAACCTTACTAGTCAAATAAATTGATAGGTAACCTCATTAACCTTGCTTATGATCACATAAGGTATAATGTATCTCAAACTGAACTTACCCTTCCTACAAATGTCATTACTCCCTTTATGGGAGAAAAACTCAAAGGGACTCTATCACCCACCTCATAACCTTTAGTTTGTCATTTTAGGTTTGCATATCTCTTTTGGTGATTTTGGGATGCTCTCATATGGTTCAAAAATAATTTAATCTATCACAATCTCCTAGATCATCCCTAGTACCAAAATAATTTTCTCACTCCAACACAAGGAACTATGACACTTCATCCTGTTCAATGCCTCAAAAGAATATGATACTTATATCATAACTATTGTTTTAGATAAATAAATCAAGTCCAAGCTATTCCCATCTACCTATAAAGTTTAACACACATGCCCAAAGCATGTCCTGTAAGGTATCTGTAGCACCCTAAAATTCAATATTTTTTTTAAAAAGTAGGAGAATTTAAAATTGAAAACCTATAAATTCTAATGATGTTACCGCCATACTTAGTACCAAAATGTTTCTCTCCGACTGTTGTAGTACTAAGTGCTAAGGCTAAGAAAATATTGACATTAAACTCAAACCAAGAGTTCATAAAAGAACTGGAAAGATCATACATAAAAAGTTAGAGTACGCTTAAAGCATTGTAATTCATATCAAAAAGAGAAATAAGATTATAATCGATAAAATGTTCATTTAAAATACTCAATCGAAGTAATGAATCATAAAAGGGTAAATCCGGTACAAAAGAAATAACAGAAGGAAATAAAATACCAAGAAGAGTGAATCTAACCACACTAATCTCAAACTTGGAGCCAAAAATATGCTCAATACTCAGCTCCACCTGAAGTCTTACCCACCTGCACAAAGTGAAAAAAGGCCTACTACTCGTGAGAATGAGTAGCACCCATGAAAAGGGTGATCAGTACGCTACGTACTGAGTGAGGTAACCGATGCACTAATGCCAACACATAAAATCACACAAATTATACAGAAGAAATAAAAGAGCATATAGTCCATTATGATAACATACTATCGTACAATCTTTCGAGTAGATACATAAAGGCCCATTTATAATCCGAATTAACTACTTAATTAATCTCTGATCAAAAATCAATTTACACCATGCTTTTTATCAAATCTATGTGAGTACGAGAACCTTACTATTATAGTCGGTGGACCAGATATATACAGGGCACATAGCTCCTGACCACAATTATTATTAGTGGACCAGAAACATACAGGGCATGAAGCTCCTGACCACTATTATTGTCGATAGATTAGAAACAAACATGGCATAAAGCTCTTGACCATTATTATTGCCGGTGGACCGAAAACACACAGGGTATAAAGTTCCTGACCACTATTATTCGCCGGTGGACCAATGGCCCCGACTCTTATGGTGTTCCACTCTAAGTACTTAGTGTCTTTCTCATATCTTAGCACAAATATGTTTGGTTTTTTTGAGCATAGAATCCCCACTATTATAGTCAGTGGACCTGAAACGCACAGGTACAAAGCCTGACCACTATTATTCACTGGTAGACCGATCACATATAGGACATCATGCCCTAACCACTATTATTCTTCGGTGGATCGGTCTAGGTCTGGCTTAACAATCTTCCACTTTAAATTATTAATGTATTACGGTGTCTTATTCACAAACTCTGCCCTAGACAGGCATGACCCACTTCCTCTACACTTATCTTCCAAAAGACCCGTACCATATCATGAGAACCCTGCACCTCCTAACTTGCCCAACAACCATTCCTCTATACTCTAACTCACAATAGAAGTCCATTCCCAATGTATGTGGGTCAGGGCCCACTACTACACACCTCCAAGTCTACTTATTTCCTTACTCTAGGGTTTTTCCCTAGAAACCCTAATTTAGGCCTAAGTGGCCTATCTTACTCCACCTCACACAACCCAAATCATTTCATCATTACACTTTAATCACCAAGTACACGTGCTACCACAAAAACCCTAAGTAGCCACACCAAACCCTAATTGTCCACACCAAAACTAGCTCGGTCTCTTACGTACCCTTATATTGCTCAACGTACTATTTTTCATCCAAAGTGTTCAAACACCCAAACAACACTTACATTACCTTCCTCACATCCCAAATCAACGTTCCATAAGTAAATTTCACTCCTATGCAGACTTTACAAACCCATGCAACCTTGCGAACTTTTCATGCAAACCGTAAAACTTCCACATAAAACCCTAGATTCAACCATGCAAACCCTTGATCCATTTATGTAAAACCCTAGATTCCACCATATAAAACCCTAGATTCATCAACACGAAACCCTAGATTCAATCCATACAAAACCCTAGATTAGATTCTTCCATGCAACACCATAGATTCTACCATGCAAGACCCTGAATCCATTCATATCAAACCCTAGTTTAGATTCTCCCATGCAACACCATAAAACCTGCCATGCAAAACCCTAAGTCCATCCATATAAAACCCTAGTTTAGATTCTCCCATATGAAACCCTAGATTCTCTCATGCAAAACCATATATTCTCCCATTCCTTCATTTTACTTTCACCCCTATTCTTCTTCCACTGATGGATCATTAACATGTTTAGGTCAACTCACATCCATTGGTCAACTCATTTCTTTTTGGTTAACTTACTCCCCTTTGGTCAACTTATTTCCCATTTTCCATTTTCAACCTTTTCCCCAAACAAAACCACTTTTATACATCCTCACGTGCATGTCTAAAGGGTCACAAACCGATCATCACATACCATAATGTTTCATCATATATACATAATACACATGCCATATAACAACACATGAACACACTTCAACTCCACACCATACCACACATGAAATCAATATACTGATAAACATAAGATGCATAACATACAAAGCATATAATGCACATCAACACACATAAAGCCTTAGTAGCACCCTTACCTAAAATGACACCGGTCTTGGAGCATGCTCCTACGCCTCCTTAGGGCTTTGACTGGTCTCACCTATATGAGAAAAAAACTAGAAATTAGACTCCCTTTTACTAAATATACTAATATTCCTAATTTATTCTAAAATTAGGTCTTTGATAAAATAATAATAATAATAATAATAATAATAATAATAATCATAATCATTAACTGATTACTAAATTTGGCTAGAAATAAAAGAAATAACAGTAATATTGTACACGTTGATACTATAAGGTTTGAAAACTTTATCCTAATAATAATAATACTGATACTAAAATAATAATAATAATAATGATAATAATGATAATAATAATAATAATAATAATAATAATAATAATAATAATAAAATAATAATAATAATAATGATAATAATAATATGATTTGAAATAAAAAGTGGAATAAGGGCTTCGACCCTTCACCAAAATATTACTAATAATAAAATTAGTAAAATTAATAAGAAAATTTATTAATAATAATAATAATGATAATAATAATATGATTTGAAATAAAAAGTGGAATAAGGGCTTCGACCCTTCACCAAAATATTACTAATAATAAAATTAGTAAAACTAATAAGAAAATTTAGTAATAATAATAATAATGAAATACTAATAATAATAGTGATAAAAACCATAATAATATTACAAAAATAATAATAATCATAATGATAATAATAGTAATGATAATAATCGAAGATAAAATGAAGTAGGGATTTGACCCTACATTGAATAATAATAAAATTAATAAATAATAATAATAACACTAATGATAATAATAAATGCTAATGATAAAAATATTAATAATATTAGTAATAATAAGACTTGAAATTTATAATACTATTGCTAAAATTTAAAATACGAACAATAGGGCTTCAGCTCTATATAGAATAATAATATTAACATTGAAGATAATAATAATAATAATAATAATAATAATAATAATAATAATAATAATAATAATAATAAAAAGAATAATAATAGTATAATCAAAATAAAAATATGATAGGGCTTTGGCCCTCAATAGAAATGATAATAAAAACTTTAATAATAATAATAATAATAATAATATTAATAATAATAATAACAATAAAATAAGAATAATAATATTGTAATCAAAATAAAAATATAATAGGGCTTTGGCCCTCAATAGAAATGATAATAAAAACTTTAATAATAATAATAATAATAATAATAGTATATCTATTCGAATAAATGAAATATAATAAATTAAAGCTTGTATAAATAGTAAAAAAGGGTTGAGAGGGTTTAGGGTTCAACCTTAAGCTAGTGGTGACATGCGGCACTGGTAGTGGTGCGTGGCGGCAACGACAGTGGCCATAAAAGAGAAGAAAAGGGGAAAAGTTGAAGGCTGGGAATAAGGGAGGAGAAGGAGGGTGGAAGTAGTGTTGATTGTGGTTGTCTAGAAGGAGAGGAACATAATAAGGGTGGTGACGCACGGCGGCGGCGGTAGTGGTCGAAAATGGAAGAAGAAGAGAAAGAGAGGAGGAGAGGGAGAAAGAGGAAAAGAAAGGTAGGGGAAGATAAGGGAGGGTTTGTAGAGGTTTTTGGAAGGTGAAAGGGTTAATGGTAGTGGCGGAAGTGGTGGCTTAGGGTGGTGCGAAGTGTGGTGGAGGTGGAAGAGAGGGTTGATTAGGATGCAGAATTTGCACAATTAGGATGAGTTATGTAGGAAAAATCTAGGGATATGGGTGGTTTAGTTAGTTATAGGGTGGTGCAAGGATTAGTTAGGTGGGAAGATAGGGTGATAGCGTTGGCCGACGATAGTGGAAATGGTGTCTAAAATGGAGGTGGCGCACGAGAGGGGGTTTCGGGGTAGGAATTCAAAAACTCAACCATTGCTGATTATGGTGGTTATTTATAGAGCAAATGAAGTGGATGACGTCAAAGGGGAGACAGGAGAATAGGGTAGGTGGGTGAGGTGCACCGGCGGGTGTCGGTAGCCAAAGCATGATTAGTCGGCTAGGTTTCATGACCTACGATTGACCAGGGATGAGAGAAGAGAAAAAATGTGCGAGAAGGGGGAGAAGTGGTTGGGAAAAATGGTCGACGAATATGCAGGGAAGAGAGTGAGAAAAAGGCTAGTTAAACGGCGAGATCGGCGGTAAAATTTTTGGCCGATCGAGGAAGGAGTTGCAGGTTTTAGGAGCTGGGGAATAAGAGGAAGAAGAGAGGGGCCTGACCGGTTGGCTGGGGACAAGAAGAGAAAAAGAAGGGAGAGCCGACAGGGAGGCGATGGGTGATGTTAAAAAAATTAAAATGGTGAGTCTGGGGTACTAGGCCCCCAAAGGAAAAAAAGGAGCATTTGGGCCGCGAGGGGAGGAAAAGGAGAGAAGGGAAGCATGCCACTGGAAGCCTAGTTTGTTGAAGAAGAAAAAGAAAAGAATGCAAAAGAATAATTGTGTCATGGACGAGCCCAAATCAAGAAGGAGAAAGAAAAAGAAAAGAAGGAGAAAGAAAAAGGAAAGAAAACACAGAAAGAAAAGGCAAAAGGCAAAAAGAAAAATAGGTGAGTTGGGGTTAATCAAATTAATTTGGATATTTGAAATATTTAAAAATAATAATATTTAAATAAAATAATATTGAATTCCCTTTTTAGGTTAATTTAGGGTTTTTAAAAGGTTTTCCATAAATTCCATTTTAATTAGCAAATCACTCTAATTTTTTCTAGTTAAATTATTTATAACATTCCTATTAATTTGGCCATATTAATTCCCTTTTATTTTAATAAAAATAATTTATTTAATTAATTCAAAAATAAAATCCTTAATTAGCTAAAATATCTAAATTTTTCCTAATTAAAATACTTATAAATTTCTTCTTGATTTGTCCTATGCAATTCCATTTTATTTTAATAAAAATAATTTATTTAATTATTTTTCCTAATAATACCTTATATAACTATAATTCTTAAAATTAGGATTTTTGGGGCATTTCAGTATCAATGGTCTTCCCCATCTAACCATCCATAGATCAGTGAAAAGTACTATGGATCTTTAACTAAGTCCCAAAAATGGTTTGTAGCTCTAGCTAAAAGTATAATATGAATCTAGATTCTTGTTCCTACATGATTTCTCAAAGGGCTCCATATAGTCTCTCAACTTACTTCCTATAAGCATTGGCCAACTGCTCCATACTCTATGTCATCTTCATTGATATGGACACTACTTAGTTAGATAATCCATAATAAATTAGATGGAAAAAACTACTACATGTATTCAGAAGATAAACCTATAAATACATATATAAATACTATCAAATTTCCCCTATGGAACTATTAGTGATTGTGCTAACCTTGCCAGCTTCTTATGCTTGATTTTGACCTTTAACAAGTCAAACATTATGTGAAAAATTCTGTAACCTCACACTTTATATAAGGCCACCAATATGCCTTCTTCAAATCCTTATATAAATTATTCCCTACTTGATGTTCTAAATAAGGAGTACAATGACCTTCCTCTAAAATTTTTCTCTTGAGCTCAATACATCCACTTGTTACACACCACCTTCCACAGTATCTAACACTATATTCATCGTAGATGTAGAATCCCTCATCTATTCTTTCTGCAATGCCATGCTAGATCTTCTCAACTATGACATCACATATTTGACTAGCTCAAATGTCATTTAAGATCAAAGGTGTAATGGTGAGTGCACTTATCCTTGATTCCGAAATATAAATGGTGATCATCTCGATCTCCATCTCCCTAAGTTCTTAACACAATTAATTAAGCAAGACAATCATGCTCAAGTAATGCTATATCTTCTAACAAAGAGTGTATATACTACATTAGCTTTATCATCAATGCAGGTCAACTCCAGATCAAAGTGCTTGAACATTTTTAACCATTGATGCTTTTTGAAGTTCCACTCTCAATGTGTGATAATGTACTTGAGACTTTTGTGATCGGAGATCACCTCTCTTGAGAGATAGCATCTTCCCTAACACGTTTATGTTTTATAGCTAACTCAAGATGGACCGAGACGAACGAATCAACAACTTAGAGAGGGCGTTCGAGGTACTCATGGGATTAGCCCAGCGTTCCCCGCTAACACAATCTCAAATGGCTTTGCCTCCGACCTACGATGGAAAGGAAGACCCCGTGGTCTTAGAGAACTGGCTACGAGATTTTGATAGGACATTTGGGGCGCTCAACTGCCCTGAGGAGTGAAGGACGAACATCCCGGCATACTATCTTCGAGGGTCAGCCGACACTTGGTGGGAAGACCTTCAAACTCAAGGAGGAAGACCAACGACTTGGGAAGACTTCAAGACCACCATCCGTGTGCATTTTCACACAGAAAGTCTCAAGAGGGACAAGCTCAAGGAATTTATGGAGCTGACACAAGGAAACCTATCGGTCTGAGAGTGCTACGCACGATTCACGGAGTTGCTGAGATTTGCCCCCAGAATAGCAGCTAGCAAGGCAACAACAATATTTCAATTCGAGCAAGGACTTCGATTCAACATCCGAAGCATGATGGGCGCTGACATTTTCCATGACCTGAGTACGGTGTATGAGCGGGCATGTAACGCGGACGCCTTAATCCAAGAACAAGCCTCCATCCTAGGCAAGAGAAAGAACGAAGAGACCGAGACCGAAGCAAAGAGTCATCGCCCTAGTAGCAAAGTTTTGCGGGACTAGTCTCAACTTCAAACTAAAGCTCAACGTAAGAGGAATCAAAGTACTTCCAAAGCAAAGCCTAACCAGAGATCGGACCAACACTACCATTGTCGTCGTTGTAAAAGAGATCATCTAGGCAAGGATTGTATGGGAAAGCTGATTCAGTGCCATGACTGTGGACAACTTGGGCATAGAAGTTTCGAATGCTACAGTGCGCCCCGTGAAAGAATCCAGAGGCTAGGGCAAACATCGGATCGACAGAATCAAGCGCTTGGAGTAATCCGTTCAGCCTCGTTAATCGAAGACGATGAGCAAGTGACCGACCATGATGTAATCTCTTCAAGCTATCTGTCGGGTCCCGCGTGATTATTTGTATTATTAACTTTGTGTGTAGTTGTTTTTCCTTAGTTAGGTAAGTTTCTCTTTAAGGGGGTAGTTATCCCCAAGTAATTTAGGATCCCTTTTTGTAACCCTAGTGCTAAGACCCAAACTTCGGGGACGAAGTTTCTCTTTAAGGGGGTAGTGATGTAATCCCCCCCCAAAAATTTCAAAAACCTATATTTTAATAAATAACTTTATTTGAAATAAAATTAGCTTATAAAATTGTTTATTTTAATTATTTTATGGATTTTAGAGTATGTAAATTTGGATAAGATTATTTAATAAATTAAAAATAAATATTTTGCTAATTATCATATTGTTTTATTTAAATAATTTTCCAAACTAGTATTTTACCCACTTTGTCCTTTTTAAATTAATATTTTAGATTATAATGAATTAAATTATTAAATTAAATAATTTATCAAGAATATTACATTTTATGATTTTATAAATTAATTTAACTTATTTCCCCTATTTTCTCATTTTCCTTTTTCTTTTCCTTCTCCTTTTTCTCCTTTTTCTTCTTTCTTCTCTTTTCCTTTTTCTCCTCCTTGGGCCGCCCGCATGGGCCTGCTTCCCCCCTCCTTGCGCGTTGGGCCAGGCCCGCTCCTTCCTCCCTTCTCTCCCTCGCGCACCGCCCAGCCAACTAGCCCAAACGCTTCCTTATTTTTTTACCCCTGGACCGGTCGACTCCCTTCTTTTCCTACGCCGGTCCAGCCGCCCGCCAGCCTTCTTCTTCTCCTCTCTTCTTCTCCCACGCCCGACCATTTCTTCTGCCATGGTCGAGCATGTCGCCACCTGCAACCCGGCCACCACCTACCTCCCTCTCCCTCTCTCTCCTCCCTCATCATTTTCTTTCTTTTTTTGAGCCAAACCGGCCCTGGACCACAGCCCCGCATGCCCCTCTCCCTTTCCTTCTTCTTCCCTCTTTTCCCCTGCCACCCGACCACCACCTGCCACCTACACCCTCTCGCCGGCCAGCCGCTGCCCCTTTCTTCTCCCTCTTATTTTCCCTCATCTCCCCAGCCATTCATTCACTATAAATTCGAACCCACATCCCCCTTCCCCGAGACTCTTCTCTCTTTTCTCTACCTCCCATTCGTTCCCCATTTTTTTATTACCGCCGCCCGCCGCCGCCTGAACCACCGCACCAAGCCCTGCGCCGCCTTTTGCCACCGCCTACTACCACCCTGCACCACCACGCCGCCCCTCGAGCCCTACACTTCCCCCCTTCTCCCCCTCTTCCTTTTTCTCCCCAGTTTTCCCCCTTACCACCGACCCACCTGCAACCACCATTTCCGCCACCGTCCGGCCACCTCTACCGCCACCCAACACACTGTTCGACACCCTGCAACTCCCTCTACAACTGCCATGCATCAGTTGGCCGAAAATAGGCCTTGAACCCCTCCATTTTTCCTCTCCTTTTCCTTCCTTCACAACCCCTTCCCCTCGACCCTTCTCGGCAGCCAACTTCTCCGCCTTGCCGCCGCCGTCTCCACAGCCCTATGCAGTCGCGAAACCACCCTTAGTGTCCACCTACACCCCCTCTTCACTTCTGCACCATTTCTCTGCCTTTGAACCTCCCCTAACCCCCTTCTTTTCTAGCCTAAAGACCCTAACCCGAAAATAATAAATCTTGCTTCCTTCACCCCCCTTCGAACCCTTCCACCCCTCATTTTTGCTTGAAACTCACGCTACTCATGCAGCGTGAGCTCCCCTTTTTTTTGAAAATTACTTGGCTAATTTTGAAGGTATAATGGTATTTTATGTTAAGTGTTTTATTAATTAAAATTTATAAAGTTTTATGCTTGGATTCTTATTTCTAACATAAATATGATGGATATTATTTTTAGGTGTTGAGTTGCTAATTATGCTTGGTAAGATTTGATATTTTGCGGGATTAAGGTAACCGTTAATCCTCCCTTAAATATATGGAAAAACGTATGCTAGCACATTAGGGCTTTAGTATGATTTTATGCATGTTTGGTGTGCTTAGCATGATATGTATGTGGTTTCTTATATTGTTTGATAAAAAGGGAAAATCATGATAACTTTTGTGCCATATGTAGGTATGTTAATTAAGGAATGAGTTTGATTATTGATGGAAATGTTAAATGCTTGTTTATGATGTATCATGTTGCTAATGCATGAATGATGTTATTGTTTAAGGGTATTTTAGTAATTATGCTTATGAGGTGTGTGAATCAAGGTATGTAGTTGCTAATGAGTATTATGTTGAATAATGACAAGTTGGTGGACTTAGATGATAAAAATGAAGTAATAATATCATTATTTTATGTAGTGTTAGTAAATTCCTAAAAATGGTGAATGAAGGGGTTGAGTGGAAATTTCATAAGTGAAAAGGGCATTTTGGTAATTTTGTAAACAAAAGGGTATTTTGGTAATTTCAAAGGGAAGGGGTGAGATGATAATTTTATAAGTAAAAGGATAAAAATTGTAAGTTGTGAGAAAGAAGGGTATCAGGGTAATTTTGAAGGGAAAAGGGCAATATGGTAATTTGACAAGTAAAAAGGGGTTAAGCGGTAATTTTGGAGTCAAGGCGCAATATAGTAATTTTATAAGTAAGTGGTAAGAATGGTAATTTTGGATGAAGGAGGGCATTATGGTAATTTTTCAAGTAAATGGGCATTATGGTAAATTTTGGAAGTAAAGGGGCAAAATAGTAATTTCATACGTAAATGGCAATATGGTAATGGTATAAGTGAGTGGCAAAATGGTAATTTATAAGTAAGGGGGTAATATGGTAATTTTGGAAAGGAAGGGCAAAATGGTAATTTTGTAAGGAAAGATAAAAATGGTAATCTTGGATGTAAAAGGGTAATTTGGGATTTATGATAATTAAAAAGAGTAAATGGCAATTAAAATAATTGAGAGGGGTAAAATGTAATTATGATAAAGGAGAAGGGCAATTTGGTAATTGATCCAACTGAAGGGGTAATTTGGTAATTTAGCCAATTAAAGGGTAAAGTGATAATTATTTAACCAACTAAAGGGGAAAAATAGTAATCATGTTAATGAAGGAGGGTAATTTAGTAATTTATCCAACTCAAGGGCAATTTAGTAATTATAACAAAGCAGAAGGGCGATTTGGTAATCTAACCAACCAAATGGGAAATATGATAAGTGTAGGAATTATGAGGAGTGAATGGTGATTTAAAAAGTTTAGGGGATAATTTGATGACTTAAACCGTATAAGGGGTAATTTGGTAATTATGTAACCCAAAGGGTAATATGGTAATTTGGTAATTTGGCGAGGAAGGAATGGATGCTTAACAATTATATAAGTAAAGGGAAAATGAGTAATTTGTACCTAACATGTCCTTGAGATTGTGGAACATTATAATATGATTCAAATAATGCTGATTAGCCAAGTAAGAGTATTTGATAATTAGTCTGGCCTTAATGATGTCTCTGTGATATCTTGGATAATCATCTGAATAAGAAACGAGTAATGATATCAGAACGATTGAAAGTGAATAAGTATCGGATTATCGTGCTTTTCGTGATCACCTTAATTAAGACACTATTACTTAAAGTGAAAGACCTCGAGATCGGGAATGGTGACTCCTTAGGGGTCGCTACCCTAAGGACATGGTTTAGTCCACAATTATTATGGTATTTGCTGGTGTGTCTTTATGCCCCAGCCAGGCCCTATATCTTACTCTTTCTAGCTCTACGGACCTAGTTAGGGGGTATGCATACTTATAGATTAGGTGTCTTTGTCGGTAGGGTACTAAGTTAGCTTTATGCACCAGTACGACCAGGGTACCTTTGCGTCCTTGGGTTCGTTGTTGAAGGGTACTGAGTAGCTGATATGCACCGGTACGACCGGTGTACCTTTGTGTCCCGGGTTATTTATCTCCCGTTCGAGGAGAATAAATATGATTGATGTGCTGATTAAAGAAAGGAAAGATACTATTATTGAAAGTGGAACATTAATGAGCTGGGCCCAGATGATTATGATATTGAGTACCGGTCCACCGGTTATAATAGTGGCCAGGAGCGTTGTGCCCTGGATGATGATTCTTTATATATTCCGGTCCACCGGCAATAATAGTGGGGGTCCCGAGCTCAATAAAACCAGTATTGTATGTGAATAAAGTTATGGAAAAATACAAAGCACTTATAGTGGAACACCATGTGAGTCGGGGCCACACCATTTCAGCGGCAAATAATAGTGGTCAGGTGCGTTCTACCCTGTGTGTTTACCTTCCGGTCCACCAGCAATAATAGTGGTCAGACGCGTTCTACCCTGTGTGTTTACTTCCGGTCCACCAGCAACATTTCAGTATGTTGAATTTCTTGCACTTGTATTTCATTTTCCTTTAGTCTTAGCACTTAGTACTGGAACGGTATGAGTGAACCGGTTTGGTACTAAGTGTGGCGGTAATACTCCCAAAGTTCACAATTTATTTATTTACTTCCACTAATTTCCTTTTTATTAACGAAATTTTTCAGTAGTGAATTTTGGGGGTCTTCCAAGTTGGTATCAGAGCTGGTTTCGACCACACTCTTGGTTTTAATCTTTTAAGCTGATACCACAAGATGGTATCAGAGCTGGTTTCGACCACGCTCTTGGTTTTAATCTTTTTAAGCTGATACCACAAGTTGGTATCAGGCGTTGGTTTCGATAACCACGCTTTAGTTTTGAAAATTTTTGGTTTGACAAAGTTTTCTTCGTTTCAAATACATTTACATTCGGAATTGATTCCAAAATCCCTTCCAATTTCAATTAATGAGTTGATACGACGAGTTACACCGCTTCCAATTTTAAATGTTTTACACAGATACCTCAATTGGTGTTAGGGTTGTTTTTCGAGCACTCTGGTAAATTTCGAGTATTTTAAGCTAGTACCACAAGTTGGTATCAGGTATTCTCATAAAACCTGTATCGATTTTTAAATGTTTTGAGCTGATACTAAAAGTTAGTGTCAAGGTATTTCACATAAGTTTTTCAAGTTAAATTATTCCTAAAAGGAGTTTTCAACCTATCTCCCCTTTGTTTCGAGAAAACCGGATTAGTCCTGAGAGCTGGGTATGGGTAGATTGAGTGACCTAGGTTTAGATCACCTCGCTTGAGAGATAGCACCTTCCCTAACACGTTTCTGTTTTATAGCTAACTCAAGATGGACCGAGACGAACGAATCAACAACTTAGAGAGGGCGTTCGAGGTGCTCATGGGATTAGCCCAGCGTTCCCCGCTAACACAATCTCAAATGGCTTTGCCTCCAATGGGTATTGGAGAGGATTGGCTTGATAGGGTTTCACGTCATCGACCCCCGTTCGAGGAGAATAAATATGATTGATGTGCTGATTAAAGAAAGGAAAGATACTATTATTGAAAGTGGAACATTAATGAGCCGGGCCCAGATGATTATGATATTGAGTACCGGTCCACCGGTTATAATAGTGGCCAGGAGCATTGTGCCCTGGATGATGATTCTTTATATATCCTGGTCCACCGGTTATAATAGTGGCCAGGAGCGTTGTGCCCTGGATGATGATTCTTTATATATCCTGGTCCACCGGTTATAATAGTGGCCAGGAGCGTTGTGCCCTGGATGATGATTTTATATATATTCCGGTCCATCCGCATTAATAGTGGGGGTCCCGAGCTCAATAAAACCAGTATTGTATGTGAATAAAGTTATGGAAAAATACTAATCACTTATAGTGGAACACCATGTGAGTCGGGCTAGACCGGTCCACCGGCAAATAATAGTGGTCAGGTGCGTTCTACCTTGTGTTTTTACCTTCCGGTCCACCGACAATAATAGTGGTCAGAGGCGTTCTGTCCTGTGTGTTTACTTCCGGTCCACCGGCTATAATAGTGGGGTTCTCGTACTCACATGGATATAAAATATGAGATTGAGTGAATGATGACGGAATAATGGCTTAAGGCTTGAATATATTGATCTTACACTATGACATGGCTTAAGGCCCAAAGTATCGATCATAATTTATGAATTATTATGCATGTTATTGTTATGTGTGCACCTCTCATTATTTATGTGTGGAGCTTGCATTATGTGCCGTATGCGGGCCTGTCTTTAAGTGTGGTATTAAAGGGTTACTCAGTACTGTAGTACTGAAGGGATTCCCTTTATGGGGCCCCTGCCTATTCAATGGGCAGTGCCCTTGTAGGTATTTTCAGGTGCTACTCAAGTGGGCTACAGGAAAGAGAGTAAGGAGTTATCCGGTATCGTTAGGGTTTTCTCTTTCTCATTTAAATTCTTGGTTTTAAATGTATATGTTATTACTGTAACCACTATTAGTGGATTTTATTCTGGTAAACGATTTGATGCGCTACTCTGATTTTAGTATGTTGAATTTCTTGCACTTGTATTTCATTTTCCTTTAGCCTTAGCACTTAGTACTGGAACGGTATGAGTGAACCGGTCTGGTACTAAGTGTGGCGGTCATACTCCCAAAGTTCATGATTTATTTATTTACTTCCGCTAATTTTCTTTTTATTAACAAAATTTTTCAGTAGTGAATTTTGGGGGTGTTGTAGGTTCTCACATCATCTAGTGTTCCCATATAGGGTCTCTTTAAGGGAATATTCTAGTACATGATCCATTATTCCAAATGGTGGAATTATTTAATTATAATAACACCCATAATAATCCAAATGAACCATTGAATTTCCATTTATTTTGTTGCTCATAATTCAAATCTAGAATATGCCATTCTCAAAGTCATAGTTTATTACTTATTTATAGACTTACCAATTTACTAAACGATATTCCAATTAAATTCCTGTGGCCAAATGTGAATGCCCAATTATAGGTCAACTGGAATCCAATCCTAACTAACTTTTGTGTATTTATTATTCATTTAATTAGCTAAGTGAAAATCACTAATTGTAGGTAATGTCAACTCAAGGCTATTCTATATATTTATGCTCTCTTCTTTTATCTTTGTTATGTCATTTCACATAAGGGTTTCACATTTTAATGTTGTGATAAAAGTGATTAGATGTCTACTATCCATCATCTTAATCCATTACATTAGTAATAACCATAAGGAGAATCCATTCTTAGTTATTTTATCATCTATTCATGTTATGTTCAAGAAGATGGCCAAATGCTACACTGAGGTCAAACATTGGTTAATTTGGATAATCTCTTTTAATTGCATTTCATCCTTTGTTTAACTTCATTAATCCAAATAACTTAATAGCTATTAGCATACTAGGTCATTATCCAAGCTTGAGGAAATTCAAACAGGAAGAAGATGGGGGAGAAAAGAAAAATTGGTCGAGACTAGTCAATCTATTTCAAAACAAGTCAATGGTTCTCCTAGACAAGTCAATTTATTTTCTATACCAGCTGATCATTTAGGACTATGTCAGCCTCCTAATAGTGGTGAAATAGTTTTTCAGTTAACCTCACCAGTTGATTGGTTTGGCTGCATCGATTTACGGGTCGAACTCAAAGCTAGGGCAACTAGAGTTGGAAACCAACCAGTCAATTGATTGACCTGACCAGTTAACTATTATAAGAACCAATACATCGGTTTAGTTGAACCACCACCAAAGTCAAATAGAACCAAGGTTGACCCAATAAGTTGACTATACAAGGAACTAGTCAATTAGTTTGGTTGAAGTAGTCGGTGTGTTTAATTTCAGACCAAAACCACTAAAATCACAGTCCAACCTATCTATTGTTCAACCACAGTTGTCAATTGATCTTGGAGAATTGTAGATTGTTCTAGGGAAAAACTAGCCCTTTAAAACATAAAATCCACATGATTAAGAATTCTATAACTTGCCTAATCAAATGCTGACATTAATATCAGGTTATTCGAAGTCCTCAACTAGCAATATTCTTGAATTGACATGTGAAATACCAAAATGATGCTATGAATCATGGCAAATCATACTAGCATGTTATGAACTTTAATTAGGAAATCTTACATCACATTTCTTCTTACTAGGCCATTATACAACAATCTACTCCACATGTCACATATATAATTGTCACTTAAGACACTCATAATATCAAGAAAACATTGAATCTAGAATCTTAGACATAAGATTTGGGCATATGATGCTTTAAACTAGATTTCCTACCCATCCATTCATTCACTGTATACAACTAGTGCACTCACATTGTCATCTATAGTAATTAGGATATCATAGACTTAGAGAGAATATATTATACTTACCCATACTATTTATACATTAATAGGGGAAGACAATGATTTATCTTAAAAGAGGTAAGAAACATGTTAAAAGTGCACAAGTCTCTAAAATTCCAATTATTTTTCCTACACGAAAATATTTTTCAAGAAAAGCTTATATAAAACTCAGTGAAAATTTTTCTAAAATCATGTAAAAAGGGGATTTAATGAAATCGAAGACCTAGAGTATAAAATCAATGAAAATCCCACCTTCTAAATGAAGTAAACAAAGAGTAGCAACAATGAGATTTGAGCCCTCACTATTTTCCTCAATCTAACCTTGGTATGCTTATAATAAAAAAAAGAAGGAGCTAAGGAGAGGATTAGAAGAAGAAAAGAAGGTTAGGCCACAAGATAAGAGAGGAGAAAGTGGTAAAGTAAGTGTGAAGGAAAAGAGGGTAGTTTGGAGGTTAGGAAAGAAGAGACAAAAATGAAGACTTTAAATCCATATTATTTAGGGTTCTGTTGAAAGGAGAAGGATGAGGGAGTGTATAAATTGAGACCCCTAAACCCTAGTCTAAATTAACATTTTGAAGTGTAGGTTCTCAAAGTTTTAAAGTCAACATTTTCTACCTTGAGTTAGTTTGGTTAAACTGAGGGTTCTAGGTAATGTGCCTTAGAACTTTTGAACAATAGAAGGGTATCATAAGAACAATGTATGAGAATCGAAGTTCACCAAATCTATAGAGGTTATAGAAGTAGATAATCTATTTAGGAATCTTATAGAGGATAGGGAGAAAATAAGGAAGAAGAGACTAATGAGGTGAGGGCATTAAAATGACTTCTCATGAATTTACTCCACATAAATCCATTGAAAATAATCAAAATAGGATAATTAGACTTAGAAGATTGGTAAAAAAAATTTAAAACATACTATTTAAAATGTAGTTATAAAGTAGGAAAGGGGGAAATATTCTTAGGAAAAATTGAGTTAAAGGAACAACTAGGTTTGTCAAACCAATCGACTAGTACCCTAAACAACTCAATCAGTTCAATGGGTTTCAGAAATGAAACTTAGTACACAAACTCATTGATTGATACTTCAAACCAATTGAATTGTTTCTCAATAAAACAAAGTATTTTCCCTAATACAAATCAAGATTATCTAAGAACCATAATAAACTTAAACACACTTTTAAAATGATATAAAAATCATTTAGATCACAATTAAACACCTAGATTAACATATATTAAGGACTCCAAAAGGCGAGGTTTTACAATAATAATATGGTAAATGATCATAAACCATACCATATAAACCAATGTAGAATTCTCCCTGTAGTGACCACACAATTTTTGTTTAGCAAAATAGTTTGCTTGGCTACACCAAGTTCTCCACCATTAATATAAGTCATGGAAGCAAAAATAATCACACACAGGGTCAAGATACATCAAAGGGTCTTTTCTTTAGAGATACCAAACCCACTACAAATCTATTGCACCTACCATGAGGACTCACACAAATCAAGATAGCACACTCACTAGATGTTGTCAAAATATACCAAGGGTGCTTGTACAAGGATACATCACTAATTGTGCCTTGAATATATCCACCATGAGGGCTAAAGAGTTGGGATACCACACCCGCATAAGAAATGGAACTTACGAAGTGCCAGGGGACTTATATTGGGATTCCTCACCAACTAATACTGAACATTAATACCTTACCAACTTGTCATAATATAATCTTATACCTCAAAGATATGAGCATACTCCATTTCAACCACAACACAGTTGAGAAGGAAAGAGGTACTGAGTTAAAAGATAACCATTGGATGACCGCCCCCTAACTCCCAGTCACCTACCTTAAGAATTAGAGAAAAATGCTCGAACAAAATCTTATTCCATTAATATATTTTTTCATTTAATATCACAAATCATAAATGAAATGCATAAATAACCAAATAGGTGTTTCCAAGTGAAAACACCAAACACCATTAAATTCAATTTTTCACCAAATTTTGTGTTTCCAAGTGAGAACCCCAAACATAATTAAATTCCAATGTTAACCAAATTTTTTGTTACCAAGTGATAACACCAAACACATCACAAGGCATAAGAGCCACAAATTGTGTTTAGAGATGACACAAAAATTAGCTAAATTAGAGTTTAAAAAACATCATTATGATTCTTATTAAGTTTAGGGCAATGATAATTGATATAATAATTTAAATTTTGTAATTAGATAAAGGTATTAACATAAAAGACCTAAGAGAATAACCACACTCAATAAAACAACTAGGTGGCAGTTAGTTGGACCAGCCGATTAGTTCTTGGGACTAGTCAAATATTCTAGTCATTCCATCCCTTGACCTTACAAACACCAAAGGAAAAGTCAACCGATTGGTCTTATCAATCAACTATTCATAGGAACCAATTGATGTGATTGGTCCAAACAGTCGATGGGTCTAAGTAGAGACTAATCCATTTTTCCCTACTGAAAAATAAGTGGATAGGCTTGACCAACCGATTGACTAGTCATAAAAACCAATCGAATGGTTTGGTCCAACTTGCTAATGGTTTATGTAGATACCAAACCATTTTGGTCTGCAGAGACACTAGTTGATAGGATTGACAAACCATTTGAATGCCCATTGAAACGAGGCATTGGTTTTTTAAACTAATGGACTAATCTCATGACCATCTGATCAAAATCTCCAAGCCATTCGAATACTCACACAACTATTGATGTGTTAATGCATAACACAAAATACAAGTTATATCACCATATTACATATGTCATAATACATATGCAACTTACCTTAGCTATATGCTTAGCAAGCTGCACTACAAGCATATAATCTATAACCACATAGGATACAAGCATATAAGCAATCACACATAAATACATAACACGCAATTTGGCCATAACCATATCCTTACCTAGATTAACACATGGCTTAGAGCATAACTCCTACGCCTCCTTAGGGGAAGGGTTTGGTTCACCTATAAGAGTGGAACACTATTGTTAATTTCCTTCTTATTTCCTTTATTGTCCCCTAATTAATTATTAGTAAAAGAATAATAATAGTAATGATAATAATATTAGTGTTAATAATCATAAGATTAGTATTATTAAGGATACTTACAATAATAATAGTAGTAATAATAACCATAATAAGATTAATACTAGTAATGATGATGATGATGATGACATACATAGTAATAATAATAATAATAATGATAATAATGATAATAATGATAATAATGATAATAATAATAATAATAATAATAATAATAATAATAATAATAATAATAATGATGATGATGATGATAAGACTAAAACCAACAATTATACAAAATAATTTATACTTAAGTAGCAGTAAGGGTTAGGGTACAACCAAAGGTGGGGGTGGCAGCTAGGGTGGTGGCAACGGCAGTAGTAGTGAGCAACGGGAGTGGTGGTGATTTGAAAAGACCCACATTTGGGCTAAGAAAAGGGGAAGGGAGGTGATGGATGTAAGGTGGTTGGTTTCCTAGACTAGGAAGGTTGTAGTGGTGGTGGTGGCGTGTTAAGGCGTAGGTGGCCAAAGGTGGAGGAGGAGAAAAAAGGAGGACGTAGGACTTAGGTACTTATAGGCACAGGGAGGAGAAGAAGACAAGGGAGGATGAGGACAAGGGAGTGGGAAGGCAGGTGGTTGTTGGCTAACGGTACCTGGCCGGTGTAGGCCTACATGTGTGCAAGTTTGGAGGGGACACGGGTGGTTTTGGTAGGGTTATAGGGAGGGTAGGTAAAGGTGTGAGGGTTGTAGTGGGGAGGGTTCCAGTGTAGGGTAGTGCCAAATGCATTCCTTGTAGGTTAGGTTGAGGGGAAGGTGATGGGAGAAGGAAAGTCATGGCTACAAAGTAGCCATGTGCACTAGCAATCGAGGAGGGGGCAAGGTAGGAGACGAGGATAGAAGGGGAAAATGGGAAAAAGGTAGGGATAAAAACGGGAGGAAGGGCGGGGTGATGGGTCACATGAAGGGGAAAGGAAGAAAAGAAAGGTGGGCTGGGCTATAAGAGGGAAAAGAAGGAGAGGATGGAGGGGAGAGTTGGGTCGTACTGGGCATGATCTAGACTAGCGAAAGGAGAAAAAATAAGAAAAGGAAGAAGAAAAAGGAAAATGAGGTGGTTAAGGAATTTTGGATTTTTTAAATAATATTAGTAAAAATGTATAATTAAAATTTCTTTTTATATTAATTTAGAACTTTTGGTTAACTTTTCCTAAAATCCATTTTAGTTAGCAAATTACCCTAACCTTCACTAATTTAATTCCTATATTATTTTCCTCTTTTTCTGTCTTAATTACTTCCAATATAATAACATTACTTTTTTTTAAAGAAAGTTATATTTAATTGATCTCACCTATTTATCCCTATTTTATTATTAATTCCTAAATTAATGTATTCGGGGTATTACAATAAAGTATTCCTCTTAAGCTCTCCATAACTCTACGAAACAAACTATCTACCTCAAAAATGGACACCACCATTTATTATCTGAAATATTACTACTTAAAAATTTTATTTTTACTACAAAAAACATAAATAACCAAAATACTAGGTATTACTGCAATAACCAATGTAAGTCATACTTACCATACTATCCTTACATCAATCACAAGGCTAAAATCATTAAAAGTAAAACTATGTAAATAGGTCGATAGTAACATTATAAACATAAATATGAGTCTGGGCCTTTACTTTGAGTGCAATGAAATACAAAAAGAAAAAAATACCATGGAACTAAGAGTCCAAAAAGGTATTCAGATAAACTATTGCCCGGATAACATAACTCTACGCCCATACCTTAATACAAGATATCACTCTACCACGTACAACACATCATAGGAATTAAAATCATCTAGATGGTCCTTATTAACCTGCACAGAAGCATTAGAGTCTTATGCTCGTGGGAATGAGCAGTACCCATAAGAAGGATGGTTAATATGCTATGTATTGAGCAAGGTGACAATACTGTCAAGTCAAGGATATTATTAAATACTTACATACACCTTACAGAATAAGTACATATGTGAAACAAATAAAATATCACAAGGTATGTACTGGTCTAGAACTATTTATTAGATATAACAATTTTATTTATTTTATTTACGTTGAATTCAGAGACCCCACTATTCATAAACCAATGGAATGGTTTAAAGAACCTATCAAAGATAATACAACTAAGACATTATTATTATTAGATAGAACAAATTCAATACCTCTTACGGTGAAACACTCCTAAGATACTATTCTTAAACTAGTGGAACAATCTAAAGTACCTCTTAGGGATAGCACATCTGATTCATTATTATCATTTGGTGGAGCAAACCCAACACCTCAATCCTAACTCATGTACTCTTCCACTTTAAGTCATTAATATCTTATCTATTAGGTTGCTAATATCAAATCATATTATCTTTTTCATTGATTTAGGACCCCATTATTCTTAATTCGGTGGAAAGAGCTCATACACCTCTCAAGATAAAATGATCCTAAGTCACTATTATCATCTAGTGGAGCTTACTAATAAAAAACCTTAACCTAACTCACATAATCTTTCCCTTTAAAGGATTAATACCTTATTTGTGATTGATTTGAAAAGTACATAACATATTCAACATAGGTAAAACACATCATAAGGATCATAAGGCCATTCTCTAGGGTTAAGACCCTTAAATTCCTCTAAAACCCTAATTTCACATCATAGTTATAACTCCTCTTATATTAATATTTTATCCACCAACTTTAGTAACTCTTCCTAAAATAGTATTAGTAGTAGTAGTAGTAATATAATTAAATTTAAGGGCCTAACTCTAAGGTATTACACATGCGGTAATAACCATATCTAAAGAGTTACTATTTTTGGAGCTTATAAACCCTAATGTCACAAATCTATCATAACTTTCCTGTTGAGCTCAAATAGATACTAGTTTTAAGATACATTCCCAAAACACTTATTTTAACAACATATTAGAATTTAGTGGTCAAACTCTACCGCTGTGCAGATGTGATAATAATGTTCCTGTTTTAGGGTTACTATTCCCAAATCAATCCCTTTTCATACTTTATTAAACATATACCATTCATGACTACATAAACACTTCATATAAGCTCCTTAACATATATTAAATCATACAGCACATTAAAATACCGTGATTCCCATATTAAACCCATATTGATCAAAATGCCCTTATAGATAACAAGAGTTCTTATTTCATGCAGATCTTATATGTTTGGTAGCATTATTTCCAATTTCTCCATTTATTTCAATATACCTTATTATAATCATTTTACACTCATCATGCCTTAATAACCTATGTTACAACCACATATAACACTGAGGGTTTTTCATATAGAATAACGATATTGCATAATCTCCACTCAATTATTTTCTATCTTATAATATCAACCTCTTATCATGGTATTAGAAATGATACATTTAATCACATGAAAACAATAACATTGTATAACACAGAAAAAATAAATAAAACTTAGCAACCAAATATCCTAGACTACAACCGGTATCCTTACAAGAATAACTTTAGTCTCTACATAAGTAAATCCTGTCCCAACTATTATGGAACCTCAAAAATGTCACCTAAGAAAGCATAATATGACACTATTAGAATTGAATACAATAATTAGGCAAAATCTAATGTAATGGAGGGTAAACTAACAGAGGAAAGTCAAAGTAAATGAAGTGTTTGGTTTGAGAATACTTTATGCATCAAGTGGAGAGGAACGATAACGAGTGTTTTACTAATAGGGGTGGCAAAAACACAAAGTACTATTGTTAGGGAATGAGCACCAAAAAGGGAGGCCAAAATAAAGGGTAGGCATCAATTGTTTTAGCTATTAGTTGGGATGTAGGAACGACAAATATGACCGAAAGAGGTGGGGGTGTTTCGATTAGGATTGTCGGTGGTGAGTTTTGTAGTTGTTCTAGAGATGGAAAAGAGAAGGGAAATGTAAGAAAAAAGGCTATGGTTGTTGTGGGCTGTTGATAAAAAAAAGGGAAGGAGATAGGTTTAGGGCTAAAATTGTAGGAGCTAGAAATGATGGGGTAAAAAGTGGCTTGGTAGGTGATGGGGGCATGGTAGGAATTATCTAAGGACATTATTTAATGTAGGAATATGGAGGAAATGAAAAGGGAAAAAGAGAAGGGTCAGCCAAAGAAAGAAAAAAGAGAAATAAGGGAAAAACGGAAAAGTGAGAGAAAAGAGAGAAGACAATATATTTAGTTTTTGGATTAGAATAAGGTTAATATAATTTAGGTTAAGGAATTAGTGTAGTTTAATTATCGATCAAACAAATTTGGTTATACATTTTAGAGCTAGATAGTTAAGGTAAGGTGGGGATATTAATTTTCTGAGATTAGGATTAGGTTACAAAGTAAATCACTTGGGATTGGGTTTAGTTAAATTTTGGGGTATTACATCAATACCCCCTTAAAAGATATTTTATTCTCAAATTCAAAAGTGAAAGGTTGGGAAGAAGAGAAAAAGGATTTAAGGAAGGTGATCTCAATGGTTAAATGAACCTAGATTACTACCATACTACTGGGGACTACCCCTTAAAGGAGAGAGAACCTCAAACCCTAATGCACATGTGTCGAATAACTTAGGATGCAACTCACACATATCCTTCTCTATCTCCTAGGTCACCTCTCTACTCCATGACAACTCCAAGGAATCTTCAAAAGCAAAACTGAGCTCATTTGGGTCTGTTGTATCTTGGTGTTGTGAATTTGCAAAATAAATCTCCTCATAGGATAAAGAGTCACCAAGCTCCACTTCATCTGGTCTAATCATATGGGATGAACCTATGATGTACTTCCTAAGTTAGGAGATGTGGAACACATTATGAACTCAACTAACTCTTGTGGAAGTGCCAACGGTATGCAACCTTGCCAACTCGATCTCATAAGGATCAATGTACCTCAGACTCAGCTTATCCTTCCTAACAAATATCTGCACCCCTTTGGTGGGTGAAACCCTCAACAAAACTTTATCCCCTATCTCAAATTTGTCACTATAATGCCTCTGATCTATGTAGCTCTTCTAGCAATTCTAAGCTCTTATTCTACCCTAGATCAACCAAACCTACTAAGTCATCTCCTCAATCATCTCAAGTCTAAGTACTGTAGTCTTGCTAATGTTACTCCAACATAAGGGTTTATGACACTTACGTTCATATAGCACCTCAAGGGGTGCCATCCCTATACTAGCATGATAATTATTGTTCTACAATAACTTAACTAAATGTAGACGCTCCTCCTAACTACCCTAGAAGTCTAAAACACATGCTCATAACATATCCTCAAGTGTTTGAATATTCCTCTGAGTATGCCTGTTCTTAGCTAGGTGGAAGGCAATATTCATTCTTAATCTCATACCCATAGCCTTGTACAACTGCCCTTAGAAGTGCAAAAGGAATCTTAAATTTTGATTAGAGACTATATCAACAGGTGTACCATGCCTACTCATCAAACACCTCATATAAGAATCGACCAATTGATCTATAATCCAAGTTGACTTCATTTACACAAACATAGCTGATTTGGTCAACCTATCAATGATTGTTCACATCATGTCACACGTAGTGCGAGTCCTCAATAGCCCACTCACAAAATCCATCATGATGGAGCCCCTCTTCCATTCTAGAATGTAAGGGTTGAACTATTTCTACATGTATCTAATTGTAACACCCCCAAATTTACTACTGATTTTTTTTTAAAAATCAACAGGTTTAGCGGAAGCAAAGGATAAAACCGTAAACTCGAGGGTATTACCGCCACACTTAGTACCAGACCGGTTCACTCCTACTGTTCCAGTACTAAGTGTTAAGGCTAAATCTGATCAACCTTTAGTACGAAGTATCAAAAAATGCAAGACAACATTTAAAATAAATCCTTAATAAGTGGTAAGCCAAATAGAAGTCAGAATACAATTTAGGATTACAACCCCAGAATATGTTTCTCAAAACAAGAATGTAATACAAAATACAGCTAAACAAAAACAAATCTCAAAGGATCAATATCCGGATTGCCTACTCACTTAAGCCAAGCCTTCCACCCCAAATTAGTAACCGATCAAAACCTGCATAGGAGGTCTGCTCCCCACCATCGGTGGATCATCACAGGACCCATTCAATCAAGGTAGTATCAGTACGGGTCCAATACTGAGAAAGGGCGCAGGTGCGCTAAGGCCAAGCATACAATCATACCACATAGCACAATCATATAAGTCATACGATAACACACAAGATAAGGCCTAAGTACTTTCTGGTGATTTATTCTTTATCCTCGTTAATAATATGTCCATTTCACACATATTCTTTAATAATCCATGTAAGTGCGGGAACCCCACTATTATAGCCGGTGGATCAAAAATCAACACTCAGGGCAGAATGCCTCTGACCACTATTATAGTCGGTGGACCGGAATCAACACCCAGGGCGGATCGCCTCTAGCTACTATTCTAACCGGTGGACCGGATTGGCCCCGACTTACATGGTGTTTCGCTGTAAGTGCTTAGTATTTTCCCATGGATTACTTCATTCATATTCATTCAAAGCATTCTTCATTAATCCATGTGAGTGCGGGAGCCCCACTATTATAGCCGGTGGACTGGAAATAAACACACAGGGCAGAACGCCTCTAACCACTATTATAGCCGGTGGACCAGAATCAACACCCAGGACGGAATGCCTCTGGCCACTATTCTAACCGGTGGACCGGACTGGCCCCGACTCACATGGTGTTTCTGTAAGTACTTAGTATCTTTCTTGTGGATTAACTTATTCGTTTGGGTCTGTCGAGCCCGAATCCCCCACTATTATAGCCGGTGGATCGGAATAAACACTCAGGGCAGAATGCCTCTGACCACTATTATAGCCGGTGGACCTTAAATAAACACCTAGGGCAGAACGCCTGTGGCCACTATTCTAACCGGTGGACCGGACTGGGTCTGGCTCAATAGTCTTTTGCTTTACATAATTAATGTCTTATCCGTGTCTTATTGAATCAAATCACACCCTTGATATGCATGCGGTTGATACTCTACTTCTTTCCCCTCCAGAGGGGTCGTCCCATATTTTGAGACTCGTACCTCTTCTCACACCCGACATCCATTCCCCGTAGACTCAAGCATAGTGGCATATAGTAAGGCACAATCTATAAGAATATAGGCCATCCCAACACATATGACATCGACTCCGCATGCCCTCATCCCTCTAGGGTTCCTCCTCGGAGACCCTAATCGGACCTATGTGGCCCAACTCTTTCTTACTTACCCAAACGTTACTTTGTTCTCTATCTCGCACCTCTTTTTTAGAAGGAATTTCCCCAAATGTATTACTTTATCTCCCAAGTTCATGCATGAACGACGAAACCCTAGTTGGCCACGCCAAAACCCTAGTTGACCACGCCAACCCTAGTTAGCCGCGCCAAACCCTAGCACTTTACTTCCTCAACAAGTAACCTCCCTCTTTCACCACAAAATCTCTTCTCTCATTTAGAAAACCCATACTCATCCTTTATATAAGTGAGTTCTTACTCTCAACCCCATACTCCATCCTTCCTTGATCATTTTTACCCTTGTACCCTTCAAATTACTCATTTCCTCCCAAAAACTCTAATTGGGTCCCTTAGACACCCTTACATCGACCCACGTGAAATTTTGCACCCAAGTCTCCAATGGACCCGTAACTTTGACATTATCTTACTTACTTCCTACATCAACTTTCCTCTAGTAATATTCATCCCCATGCAGAATTTAGATACTCCATACAGACTCCCCAACACCCACTTACTCGCAAAACCCTAATTAGATCTCTTATGCACCAACTCACATACTATCTTCCATAATAAGTCAACCATCACTCTAAGACTCTCCAAAACTTTTACTTACAACCCAAATCAACTATTCCCCGGTAAGGATCAAGCCCATGCAAGATCTAGTCCCCCCATGCAAACTTCCCAAACGTCACTTTTCCGTAGTTCTTTTATTATCATTTCATGCTACCAAAACCCTAGCATGCATGTCCTAGAGGGCCATATTATGTCACATCATCAACATCAAATATCAACATAGAACATGTCATACTCATATAATTTAAGGCACACACATCATACCTCGTTATCCACGCTGCACTACACAAAACAGATTATTCTTAACACATGCATAATACACATTAACACGGCATACTCATCATACATCAACACATTACATCACACATAGCACAGGGCCATAGCTTCATCCTTACCTAAGGCAACGCCAGGCTTGGAGCATGCTCCTCTAACTCCTTAGGGCTTTGGTTAGGATTACCTATAAAAGGGGAAAATACTAAGTATTAGTTTCCCTCAAAAGTACCATCATCCCTTATTCTAGTTTAAGATTAGTGCTATTGTTATTAAAGAGAGTATTATACGAAAACTAGGGTTTTTATCTTAAAATTAGTATACTAAATATTACTAGTCAAAATATGTTTATTTTTAATACTTATTGTTACACTTATATTATTAGACCCGTTAGCCCTATTCTTATAATAATAATTTTCATGCTAACTATAGAAAAATAGTGATAATAATAATAATAATAAAACTAATAATAGTGACACTACTGTTTATAGTGAGAGAAACCATAGCATTTTTAAGGCTAAATCTAATAATAGTGTTAGGGTTAAGATAATAATATACTAATTTCAATACCAACAAGTAACATATTCTGAAAGATGATAATGATAAAAGTTGTATATTTTTGAATAGTAATAATATAAGGGTTTCAATGTTTTTGGTCACAATAATAGGAATAATAATAATGATAGTAAAGATAAAGACAATAATAAACCATGGCTAGCATTAGTATTATTAGTAAAAATAATAGTGAGGTTAATAGTGGCGATAATAGTAAATGAGGGAAGTCTTAATCACATTAACCCTAAAGTCTTAGACCATTGTTAATGATAATAGTATTATTGGTTAGGAAAATCATAAGGTTAGGTTGAGTAATAGTAATAATAGTAATGATAATAATAATAATAACAAAGGACGTAACTATATTAACACTAAGTTGTTAGGGATAATAATAATGATAATATCATTAGCAGTAGTAATAGAATAATGATAATAATAATAATACTAATAATGATAATAATAGTAATAATAATAATAGTAATGAAAGTAATAATAATAATGATAATATTAAATATAATATCATTAATAGTAGTTAGAAATAAATAACAGCTATAGAAAGGATATATTAGGGTTTGGGTAAGTTGGAAACCACCCAAGGTCGGTGGTGGTCCGGCAGCAGCGCGTGGCGGCGACGGCGGCGGCGGTGGAGGAGGAAGAGAAGGGAAAAGATCAGGGTGGGGGCTGGATGGCAGGAGGAAAAGAGAAGTTTGAGGTGGGAGGAGAAGCAACAGGTGAAGAGGAGTGGAATGAGGGTGGTGGCGTGGCAGGGGAGGTGGCGCGCGGTGGTTGACGCGGCGGCCAAAGGTGGCGAAGGGTGGTGGAAGATGGTGGAGGTAGGTGGAGGAGAATGCAAGGGATGATGAGGGTATGGGAAGGTAGGGCAGAGTCTGCTGGTTGTATTGGGGGTGGTAGGAGGGCTGGTTGCGGCGAGGGTGGCGGCAGGAGGCAGCGCGAGGTGGCGACGGGCTGGAAGGGGGCTGCTCGGGGTGGCTATTTTGCACTACCAGGGCGGCACGTGCAGGGCAAATCGAGGGCTGAGGAGGGCTTGGTTAGGTGGAGGGTGGTGCAAGGTGGGGTTCTGGGCGGCGCTAGACTAGCGGCATTGGGGGAAGGCGGTGGTCGATGCGTCTGATGGGGCTGCGGAGAGAGGGAGCAATTTAGGGTTTCGAGATTCCAAATCCCGAATCTAGGTGATAAATGGGGGGTATTTATAGGCAGGGTGGTTGGGCAAGGTCAGGGGAAGAAGACAAGGGGGTGCAGGCGCCAAGCTGGCCGGCAGGCGGTTGTAGGAGGAAAAAAAGGAAGGTTTGCAGGCTGCTCAGGAGGGAGGACAATGCTGGTTGGGGCCAAAATGGGGAAAGAAAACGACGGGCGAGAGAGAGAGAGGCAGGCTCGCCGGTGTCGGGGCGGTGCTGGTAGTGCAGGCGTGCGATGCTGCTGCCGTCTGCACGGGGAAGAAGAAGGGGAAAGAAAGGGGGTAGACCAGCGGTCCAGGGGAAGGAAAAAGAAGGGGGAACCAGCCGGGCGACAATGGTTATTTGCCCCGTTAATGAAACGCGGCGTTTTGGGAAATTTTGGGCAAAACGCTGGGTCCTCGTCGGTCTGGCAACGGTTATTTCTTTCTTATTGCGACGCGGTGCTTCGGCGACTTTAGCATCGAAACGCGGCGTTTTGTTCCACGGGCGGCTGGGCTGCTGGGCCGCGGGCGAGAACAAGGAAGGAGAGGCAGGTTTGGGCTGGGCGAGGCCCAATTTCGGCGGAGAAGGAAGATAAAGGAAAAAAGAAGCAAAAGAAAAAGGGAAAAAGGAAAAGAAAGAATTTATTTGGGGTTTTGGATTTTGCATAAATTATTTAGAATATTTTTGGGCTATTTAGAATATTAATATTTATAAAATACTAAATAAATTCCTTTTTTGCTTAGTTTAGACTATTTTAGATAAATTTCCTTAACCTCCATGCTTATTAGAAAAATACCCAAATTTTCTTCCAATTAAATTCTTATTATTTCCCTCTTAATTTACCTTAATTAAGTCTCTAAATTTTAATAAATGAATTTATATAATTGATTTTGCTAATAATTCCTTATTTGGCCATAATTTCAAAAATTAGGATTTTGGGGTATTTCACTAATGCTTGATCTTGATGTTTTGGCAGGTTAGATATCTCAACACAAATTCGTCAACATCTTGCTTCTAGTAGTAAATCTTCTTCAGGTCCTTATACAACTTATCCCTTCTTGGGCAGACAAAATACTGAGTATAATGGCCCTACCTCTAATATTTGACACTTCAAATCAACTCAACACCGAGATACACACCAATGACCTCTGAATCGAATGCTACCATTCTCATGAATTTGGAAGACTTCACCTCAACCATCTTAAATCTTCTATCAAATTCTCTCAAGATTAACATCTCCATATTGCTATACTTGGATCACATCAAAAGTTGTCAGTGTAATCATGTTTAAATAAAAAAGAAATCATATTATGGTGAGAAAATAGTATTTACTATCCTCAAATATATGAGAAATTAAGAATAGGATTGAACATGAAATATATATTTGATCCATATGATTTATTTTTGCATTTAATAAATAAATTAAATTACCTTGCTCAAAATTTGTAATTATTTTCAAATTATCTTACGTGTGTATTTAAGTCATGTGTTACTCCCTACTGACCATGGACCAATTTTTCTAGTGATATTGGTGGTTGTTAAAGATTATTTCCTTGATGGGCCTGAGCAACCTTTAGGCCTATATGTAGAGAGACTTGGTACCTTCTTAGATTAGTTTTGGAATGAAGTATTTTAGACCTAATATTATTCGTTTCTAAATAATGTTTTGAGATTTTGGTTGAGATTGTAATCCATTTGACTAGATTTCTAGTTTCTTTTTAGATATTTTGGTAACCATAATGATAATTTTTTTTTGGTAAATAAGAAGATTTATTACTTGCGAAAGGAAAGTTACAATGAAGCAGAACATTCAATACAATCAGGAAGCGATAACCACCTAGCATATTTAGCATGAAGACTATGGTGAACTATTCTCTGAGAAACATTCATAATGATGATTCTTAAGATCATAGAATTTTGCCTAACCCTATTCTGAAACAACCGAAGGTTCCTTTCATACCAAATAGTAGTAAGGCAAGAAGTAAACAAAGCTCCTAAAATGTGCTTTTTCTTAGATGACTATCGAGATCTTGTATTTAAAGCCTTGATTTCATGATCCCAATCAATAATAATGTCACTTATTCCACCAACCTTCCTGATATGCTGCAAAAAATGGAAGTAAAAGGACAAAACAGAAACAAATGATCCTTAGTCTCCACATGTTGTTGACAGAAAACACACCTTTGCTCCACATCCATACCTAGATCCCTCACCCTTTCTTTAGTTAATAATCTATTCCTGCATGTGGACCATGCTATAAACCTTAATCTTGGGGCTGTTAAAGGTCTCTATACCATGCTTGCCCATTTTTGCTTATCTTGTTTAGCACGAAGGAAATGGTAAGCTGTTTGATTGCTAAACTCTGTATATACCTCTGTAATAGAGGTCTTGTATGCAATACCCTGAGAAAAATCCAAGAAGTATAAGAGGAAGGAGTAAAATCCCACACAAATCCCTACTTAAGATAGATGGTGTGCACCCATTTGACCCATAAAGTATCCTTTTTAGCTACAATATTCTAAAGAAGCTTCCCCAAAGCACAACAATTCTAGAGCTCCAGATTTAGTAATCCAAGTCCTCCTTCATTAATTAGGGAACAAAGCTTGTCCCAAGAAATAAGGGCAGCCTTCCTTACATTCAACTTTCCTGACCAAAGGAAACTCCTACACATGCTAATAAAATAGTGCAACACTTTCCTAGGAAGTAAGATTATTTAACTAAAGTAGAGCTGGATACTAAATAAAACAGATTTAATTAGCTGTAAATGACCAGCATAAGAAAGAAATAAATTGCTCCAATGCCTCAATCTAACAGTAATTTTATCCAACAAAGGTTGCATGTGGCTTGCAGACAGTCTAGCTAAAGTCAAAGGAAGCCCCAAATATGTGATAGGAAAAACACCTGCAGGGAACCTGAGAAAGGATAGGATGGATGTTTGGATATGGGTGTCAACACCCCCAAAAAACACACTACACTTCAAAGGATTAATAGAAAGCCCTAAGAGTGCAGAAAATTGAGATAACACCTCTTGAAGACAAATGACACTCTACAAATTACCCTTACAGAATAGGAAAAAATCATTTGCAAAATTGAGATTGATGAGCCTTAGACCTTTACTTCTAGGGTGAGCATTAAACCTTGGATCAACCCATAGCTTCTTCAAGTATCTACTAAAATAATCCATCACCAACACAAACAAATAAGGAGATAGAGGATCTCTTTGTCTTAAACCTCTTCTCCCAAGAAAAGAAGAAGCAAGAACCCTATTAAAGATGACTAAGAAAGACACAGTGGTAACATAAGCCATAATCAACTTTACAAAATGGGGAGGAAATCCATATAAGAGAAGGAAATTATGGAGAAAATTCCAATTCACCATGTCATATGCTTTTTGAAGATCAATCTTAAGCATACATCTAGGTGAGATACCTTTGATAGAATATTTTCTAACTAATTCATGAGCCAAAATAATGTTTTCTCCGATGCTTCTACCCTTGATGAAAGCATTCTGAGAATAATCAATAATAGTGGGCATAATACTCTTCAATCTTTACATAAAAATTTTGGAGATAATTTTGTACAACACATTGCAGCAGGCTATGGGTCTAAATTCAGTCACCCTATTTGCATTTGGCTTCTTTGGAACAAGAGTTAAAGCTACGATATTTAGCTTCCTAGCCATGAAACTAGAAGAAAAGAATTCTCTTACAGCCCATAGTACCTCATCAGCAATAATAGGTCAACTAGCCTTGAAAAAACCTATAGAGAATCCATCAACCCCAGGTGCTTTAGTATCACCCATAGAGAAAATAGCCTCTTTGAGTTCAGCTTTGGTTACAAGAGCAGTGAGCCCAGCATGTTGAGTATGAGACACAGGAGAATCAATAACAAAAGGATCCAGTGCTCCCACCATGCTTTTCTCAAATCCCAAGAGCTGCTTATAGTAATCAATGAAAGCAGCTTGAATATTGGATGCCCCTCTAACTTCCTTATTTTCAAAATCTAGCAACATGACCACTGATTTCCTCTAATCCCTTTCCTTAACCTTAGCATAGAAAAATTTATGATTTGAATCCCCACAATTGAGCCACCGAATAGAAGCTTTCTGTTTAAAAAACATTTCCTCACAATATAGTAAATGATGGTAATGTTTCTCCTTAAACCGAAGTTGAATTCTTTAATCATCAGCACCAACATTAGAATAGAAAGAATTTTACAGGGCAGCCACCTCCTCCCTAGGAGTTTGCACTTTGTAGGAGTTAGAGCCATACTTATCTCTATTGAGTTTCTTCAAATCTTGTTTCAAAAGCAATAATCTTTTGGAAACCCTGAGCAGAAAATTCCCTCCCTAATTTATACTCCAAACTCTCTCGACAATAGGTAGGAAATCCTCATATTCAGTCCAGAACTGAAAAAACTTAAAAGTTTTTGGCCTTGAAAGATAGGGAATATGCAAATTGATAACCATATAACTATGATTAGAGATTAAGGGGCTCAGAAATTCTGCCATAGATTGAGGAAAAGACTCCAACCAGGCCAGATTCACTAGTGCTCTATCCAACTTACAACAGACCTCCTCATCTCCAACTCTATGGCTGGACCAAGTAAATTGGTACCCCTGACTTTGAAGATAAAAAAATGCTCAGCTCCTGACAACAATTCCTAAAGTCTTGGACATTAGAAACATTAAGGATCCTACCATGGAATTTATCAGTAGTATGCAGGACTACATTAAAATCACCTAACACAATCCAAGGAACATTACCTAGTGAATGAACCTTCAACCATTGCCATAAGCCCTTTCATTCAGCACCACTATTATGAGCATAGATAAAAGCCACAAAGAAACTTGCATTAGTCTGCAAATTTGTAAAATGACATAAATAGCTTGGTCACATACAGAATAGGGCCCCAACACCCAAACATTTGGATCCCAAAGGACCCAAATCCTGCCATTTGGGTGATGGGAATAATTCGTAAGAGCATCCCAACCCTTTTGGATCTTATTAAAAATAGAATGATTTTTGTTATATTAGCTCTCTCCTCTCTCCTAAGGTTTTGAGTGAGCCTTTCTGATATGGCAAAGAAGAGAAGAAATTTGGCTGGTTCTCTGGCATCGGGGAGGACAAAGGGTATTGCTGACAGTGGAATGGTTTCTAATAATGTTGTTTTAAATAAGATCGAAAGCAGTTCTATGACCAAGGATGCCGAGACTAATTTTGAACCAAACCTTCCAACTGAGGGGGATTTGATCGATGTTGTTATGAACGATGATAGCATGGATAAGAATACAGAACTGCTTATTAATGAATCTCATACCCCAACAAGGAACCATGTAGTGGGATTATCTGAACCTAATGGTGTAACTTCGAATCTTATAGCCAAGGAGTTGGTATGGGATCGTCTTCAGCTTGCGTCTCCCCCTAACTCCTCATCCCGGAGAGATGTGCTTATGGGTAACAGAATTCCTAGTCATGGACAATCATTGATTTTTCAAAACCCTTCTTATGACAATGGAAAGTATTTGTTAAGTTAGATAAGGAGGATGTTGAGACTGAAGCTCTTCATTGGGCTAACATTTTAATTGGTTTTGTCTTTGGAGATGCTCCTTCATACAATCAGATTTGTGGCTTTGTTAAAAGGTAATGGTCGGGTATTAAACAGCCCCAAGTCATATTATATACATCTAGGTTTTATCTTTTTAGGTTTAATTCAAAAGAGGATGCTACCTAGGTTATTAGCTATCATTGGATGATCTTTAATAGGCCTTTTGTTTTGAAAAGAGGGCATAGGCACTTGCTATTTAACCCTAATGAGATACAGGTGTTTCCTTTATGGATTCGGTTTCCCAATCTTCCCTTGGAATATTGGTCTTCAAGCTCCCTCAGTAAAATTGCAAGTGTTGTTGGTAGTCTAGTTTGTACTGATGCTATTACAACATCTAGGGATAGAGCTTCCTATCCTCACGTGCTGGTTGAGGTTGATGTAAGAAAGCCTCTTTTGGAGTCTTTTATTATTCTAGATCATGAGGGGATGGAAGTGGAACAAAGAGTGTGTATTTTCCACTATGTGATTGTTTTGGTCATGATGTGAGGAGATGTAAGTCTTCTCAATAGGCTGTTAAAGGGGGATGGAACAAAGGAGGAGAGTGGAGAATGGTGAGGGATCTAGGGAAGGGCAAGGCTCCTACTTCTGTAGATCTTCTCCTTCTAAGGGATCTGAATGATCATTATAGGCATGCAATTGTGGAGGATCAACATTATATTGGGAAAGAGGTTCTTGCTTCTGAAGTTAACCCTCACCTAGGGGAATTTTGATCAAAATTTGCCTGCACCTAGGGAGGATCATATCTTTCTTGTATTTGTCCCATCACTTCCTAGATCTTCATCTACTATAGGAGGAAGAACACTAGATCTGCATAAGCTATTCAGAGACCCTCCCTTATTTCTACTGAACCAAAGATGACTAGACATAGGTCTCTCCTTTCAGGGTCTCAAGAGGGTCCTATTGGTGGGCATGGGTCAGGTGTGGATAGAGAAGGTAGTGTTCATGGGGGTGGACAGGGTTCTTCATTCCTTGATCCTAGGGGACATGCCTAGTGCTTGGAATGTTCGTGGCTTGAATAGGACTTCCAAACATAAGGAATCCATGAGGTTTTGTGCTAGGCACAAGCTGTCTATGCTTAGTCTACTTGAAACTAGATAGTTATTTAATATTTGGGGTTTTACAAAAACCCTTCCAGTCCCCATCATGATTTTTTTTTCAACTTCCAAGACATATAATCATGAAAATACTCAACCACGTATAAGAGTCAACATCATTTCCAAATTTAGATAATGATTCATGCTAATCTACTTGGTATAAAAACTAAGCTTAGCCAACAATGTACATAATCACATGCTTTCACATTTTTCTCACTTTCCCATCTTACAACACAATATATCATAGAGCTTTGCTTGAAGAAAATGGTGACAACACAATAATCACATGGCTATAACTAAGCTTAGTTAAGCTACATGAGGGAGTATATGCTACATAGAGCTTTGCTTGAAGAAAATGGTGACAACAATGGAATGACACACAGAAGAGTTGAGGGAGAAAAGTGGGAGTTTAAGGAGAAGGTATGTCTAGTGCAAAGTGAAGTTAAAAGTGAAGTGAAGATGGTATTTTATAGGGGATGAGGTGCGAAATGAGAAAAACTAAAGGGAACCAGTTTTCTTCCCATGACACAGGCCTATGAATGGAAAGGTATAAGGGGATATGATGGTGCTGCACATGGTGGTTGCATGTAAGGTTGTAGGGATAGGAAGGGAAATACACATAAGATAGGGAGGCATTGTGTTAAGAGGAAAGAAGGAAAAAGGAACATTGGGAAAAGGAGGAGGAGAAAAAATAAAAAATAATTTAGGGTTAGGATTAGAATTAGGTTTAAATTTAGGATTAAATAATATGACTTAGACTAAATTATTAATCATTTGAGGTGAGGTGAGGTTAAAATATTAACTAACCAAAATTAGGGTTACATAAAACTTAGGTTGCTATAATTATAATTTCTATTATCATACGTTATACATGACTTAATGCCATGTGATCTCTCTAACAGGATTTCAAGAGGTTAGTGGTTAAATTTGTTGATTTATTGTTGCCCTTAACAATCATTACCTTAGATTATAGGATCTTATTCCCCTCAAAAAATAATTGGTTGCTTTAGAAATATTTTATATGGATTATTAAGAACTCTTCTTAATAATTGAACTATGGTTTTGTTTGAAAATAGTTGAAATGTGTTTGGAAATTGTGATTGTTGATGGCTTGATTGATGAATGTTATCATGCTGAATTTATGGATGCATCTTTTCTTTTGTTTATTGTGATTGTATGTGAATAATGTATTTAAAGCATGTTTTGTTTTGGTATGCTAGATGCATGGTCAAAATTCTACCTATTTCTGGAGAGAATTGTAATTTACTTAGTAGTATTGATCCCATCACTTTTAGGTTATTTCAAGGTTCAATGTTAGCTTGAGTTTGGGTCAAAGAGTTTAGGGTTAATATGGTGTACCTTATTCTGGTTTTGTGTTTTTTTCTTGAGGCCCCTTTTCAGACTTTAAATGTTGTAAACCTCCCACCTATTATATTTGAATATTATTTATCTTTTTCATATGTTTGTTTCTTTGGGTTTTGGTATTGACCTTAGATTAAGTGCTAACTACACTTAATCTTCATGTTAGCTATTTTGGCCTCGCAACCTACATGAGTTAGGTATTGGTCATATAACTATTTATGTTGGTTGTGGCTTGACACACCTTTATATTCCATAATAGATTTTGCTAAAACAAAATTTTTTAGTAAGGTGTTACAAGAGGGTATAGATAGTCACATACTTGATAACCAAGCACTTTAGCTATGCTTGACGATTTTAACTCATTAATTTAGTGCTCATAGGGATTCATCATTTTTGGGCAAAATTTTTTTTTAATTCCCAAAGGTCTTCAAGTAAGTTGAACCTATTTTTCATACCTTGTTCTAGACTAATGGGAAGTTCTAGTAGTATGACACTACTAGGATGGGAGAATATGTGCATACCAACAGAAGAATGAAGCTTGAGCATCTACCATTTGATATGTTGAATAGAGAAGCTATTAGGAAATACCACTTGCAGATAGTTGAACATAAAGAGATTATTTGGATAAAAGGGTTCACAAATTGTAAATCAAAGGAGTGTCTATGGAGATCTTCTAGAATAAGGCCCACCAAGCTTAGATCTTGAAGAAACTAATGAGTTTGTGGAGCACTCTACTTCCTCACATTGAAGCTGGTGCATGTACTCACAATGGGTATTATTATATCTAGAGGATGTATGAACTAATTTGACCATGGGATACCAAGAAGCCTTGGGCTCCAATAGTATGGCATTATGAAGGTCTCCCTAGGCATAAGTTTATCATGTGGCTTATGTGTCATGCTATTGTACTGACAAAAAGCAATATTCACTTTCAGGGTTTACATAGGATGATAGGTGTGGAATTTGTGATATGGAAACAAAGGATCTAAATCATTTACTCACATAATTTATTGTTGCTCGTAATTGCTAGAAATACTATTTTACTTGGCTACGAATTTTTTATAAACCTAATATTTGGGATTGGATAACAAGCTAGCTTTATAGGACAATAAGAAGAAGGATATATTAGATGAGAGCTCTAAGAGTAATAGTTTTGTTGATAGTATAAAAAAATAGAGGGTAATAAATGGAGCAATGTTTTAGAACCAAATAACACACCCAGTAAAAATTATCAAAGATATAGTTTTGGAGAATCATACACGTAGTATAGCAAGTAGGCTCTTAATGTATAACAATGTTTTACATAGTTTTGATTACTTTCCATAGGAAATTTTTTTCTTTGGTGAAATTTTGAATATACATGTAACACCCCCAAAATTCACTACTAAAAATTTTTATTTTATTCAAATAATTAGCGGAAGAGAAATAAAAAAACGGTGAATTATGGGATATTATCGCCACACTTAGTACCAAATCGGTTCACTCCTACAGTTCCAGTACCAAGTGCTAAGGCTAAAAGAGAAAAATACAACTTACGAGAAACTTCAACATATTTAAAACCAGAGTAGTGTAGTGAACCATTTACAAGAATATAATCCACTAGTGGTGGTTACAAAACAACAAATACATTGAAACCAAGAGTTTAAAAGAGAAAGAGGGCAACCCTAGGACTTTCTGGATAGTTTCTTACGCTCTTTCCTGGGAGCCCACTTGAATAGCACTTGAAAATGACCTTTTAGGGGCACTGCCCATTAAATAGGTAGGGGCCCCACGAATGGAACCCTTCAGTACTACAATATTAAGTAACCTTTTAACACACACTTAACAGCAAGCCCACAATGTAACATATGATATACCACTATATTCATGCATAACGACAGGTGTAAATATAATATTCACATCCTTACATTCACATATTTAACAAGTCACTCAGATATTAATGGTGCGTACATAATTTCACTTTCCTACATTCACATACTTAACAAGTCAATCAAATATTAATAGGTCATAATGAATAGTTTTGTTGATACTATTTTACTTGGCTACGAATTTTTTATAAACCTAATATTTGGGATTGGATAACAAGCTAGCTTTATAGGACAATAAGAAGAAGGATATATTAGATGAGAGCTCTAAGAGTAATAGTTTTGTTGATAGTATAAAAAAATAGAGGGTAATAAATGGAGCAATGTTTTAGAACCAAATAACACACCCAGTAAAAATTATCAAAGATATAGTTTTGGAGAATCATACACGTAGTATAGCAAGTAGGCTCTTAATGTATAACAATGTTTTACATAGTTTTGATTACTTTCCATAGGAAATTTTTTTCTTTGGTGAAATTTTGAATATACATGTAACACCCCCAAAATTCACTACTAAAAATTTTTATTTTATTCAAATAATTAGCGGAAGAGAAATAAAAAAACGGTGAATTATGGGATATTATCGCCACACTTAGTACCAAATCGGTTCACTCCTACAGTTCCAGTACCAAGTGCTAAGGCTAAAAGAGAAAAATACAACTTACAAGAAACTTCAACATATTTAAAACCATAGTAGTGTAGTGAACCATTTACAAGAATATAATCCACTAGTGGTGGTTACAAAACAACAAATACATTGAAACCAAGAGTTTAAAAGAGAAAGAGGGCAACCCTAGGACTTTCTGGATAGTTTCTTACGCTCTTTCCTGGGAGCCCACTTGAATAGCACTTGAAAATGACCTTTTAGGGGCACTGCCCATTAAATAGGTAGGGGCCCCACGAATGGAACCCTTCAGTACTACAATATTAAGTAACCTTTTAACACACACTTAACAGCAAGCCCACAATGTAACATATGATATACCACTATATTCATGCATAACGACAGGTGTAAATATAATATTCACATCCTTACATTCACATATTTAACAAGTCACTCAGATATTAATGGTGCGTACATAATTTCACTTTCCTACATTCGCATACTTAACAAGTCAATCAAATATTAATAGGTCATAATGAATAAATGATACTTTTAGGGCCTTAAAGCCATTAGTCCATCATTATACAATCATCTCCCAGATTTTATATCCACGTGAGTGCGAGAAATCCACTCTTATTTTTCGATGGACCGGTCAAGTAGGGAAAAACGCTCTTGGCCACTATTATTCACTGGTTGACTGGTCATGCAGGGAAAAATGCTCATGGCCACTATTATTCGTCGGTGGACTGGTTTGGCCCCAACTCACATGTTGTTCCACTGTAAGTACTTAGTATCTTTCCCGTGTCTTATCGTTATTACGTTTGGTTTGTTGAGCACGGAATCCCCTACTATTATAGCTAGTGGACCGAAAATCATGCAGAGAAAAACACTCCTAGCCACTATTATTTGCCGGTGGACCGGTCGCCAGGGCACCCCGGCTCCTAGCCACTATTATTCGCCGGTGGACCGGTCTGGGTCCGGCTCAACAATCTTTCTCTTTAAGTGATTAGTGTCTTATTCGTATCTTATTCAAAAGTATTTCACCCTTGACATGCATGTCACCGACCTCTACTTCTATCCTCCCAAGAGGGCTCGTCCCATATCTTGAGACCTTTGCACATATTATCACACCCCAACATCCATTCCTCCTTACATCTACTCATAACAAAGACCTAGCTCCTAAGGGTGTGGGTTAGGACCCATCACCTTATGACATTCAAATTTTCTCACTACCACTCTCTAGGTTTTCCTTTGAAACCCTAATTGGACTTATGTGGCCTAACCTTTCTTTTATCACCCCACACCTTATCTCATTTAGATTTGACCCAAACCCTATCACCCTACTCACTAATTATAGTTGGCTGCTCAACCCTATAAACTTTGTTACATAAGGATCATCCCATGCAAACCCTAGAAATCTCCCATGCAAAAGTTGCAACACTCATTCATTTTGATCATAGCCTCCTTTTATTTTTTCCTTCATGGATCATGAAATAATAAGGTCATTCTCATGTCCCCATAGTCAAATCACTCCCCATTTGTTCCTTTTTAACCTTTCACCCTATATCCTATTATTAAACATCCTATCATGCATGTCCTAAAGAGTCACATCATATAACATCGTACGCACAACAAATATTGTAACACCCCCGTAATTCACTACTGGAAAATTTCATTTTAAATGAAAGAATTAACAGAAGCGAAATAACAAAATTGTAAATGATGGGGATATTACCGCCACACTCAATATTAGATTGGTTCACTCCTACCAACTTAGTACCAAATGCTAAGGCCAAAAAGGATTATCGTCAAACAAGAGCTAATACTTAAAACAAGAATTCATAAGGGAGTTAAATCGTTCACAATACAAAATTCAAAGTACGCGTAAAAAGGTTTACAAGCCAAAGGGGTACATAGATAAAGTTCTCAATGAACAAAAAGTATTGTACAATAGAACATAACTATAATAAAATGATACAGGGTAAAAAAAATGAAAAGGAGAGTCCGGCCATGTCACCCTCAGTTCCCAGGCCAAGTCCAGGCTCAACTCTTAGCCCCACCTGATGCCTCATAAGAGTCGTATGCATAGATGATATCATCTCCTACCTACACAAACTCAGGTGGGTTCTTTGCTTGTGGGAATGGTCAACACCCATGAAACGAGTGATCAGTACACTACGTACTAAGTAAGGGAACTATGCAGCTAAGGCCAAACATATAAGGCATAAAACACAATATGATCATAAAGACCGCATATAACAATATAGATAATGAAGGCCAAAATATAGTCCAAATAAACATATTCTTTAGATCTCTCATCAATATACTTGTTTCACACATGCTCTTTATCAATCCATGCGAGTGTAGGAACCCCACTATTATAGTCGATGGACCGAAATTCATGTAGGGAAGAATGCTCTTGGCCACTATTATTACCGGTGGAACGGTCTCAAGGGCAGAACACTCTTGGACACTTTTATTTGTTGGTGGACCGGTCTGGCGCCGATCCACATGGTGTTTTAATGTAATTTCTAAGTGTCTTTCCCATGTCTTATCATTATTGCGTTGGTTTTTTTAGCATGGAAATCCCCACTATTATAGCCGCTAAACCGAAATCATGTAGGGCAGAATGGTCTTGGCCACTATTATTTGCTAGTGGACCAATCATGTAGGGCACCCCAACTCTTGGCCACTATTATTCGCCAGTGGACTGGTCTAGGCCCAGCTCAACAATCTTTCTCTTTAAATGATTAGTATCTTATTTGTGTCTTATTCGGTAAGCATTTCATCCTTGACATGCATGTCACAAACCTTCTACTTCTATCCTCTCAAGGGGGCCCGTCCCATATCTTAGGACTCCTGTGCCCTTTATCATGCCCTAATATCCATTCTCCTTTACACTTACACATAATGAAAACCAACTCCTAAGGGTGTGGGTTAAGGCCCAACACCTTATGACATCAAACTCCACCCACTATCACCCTCTAGGGTTTCTCTTGAAACCCTAATTGGACTTATGTGGCTCAACTTCCTCTTACTTCACTACCATTATTTCGTTTATCGCCCAACACCTCATCTCATTTAGGTTGAACCCCAAATCATATCACTTTACTCATTGAGTTTGCATGTGATCAAAAAACCCTAGTTGGCCACTCCAAACCCTAGCACATTTCTTCCCCTAGAAGTAATCTCTCTATTTTTCACCTAGCATGACTTACTTCCCATGACACCCATACTCATCCCTCATATAATAATTTTCCACTCTTAACCCATACTCCACTCTTCCTTAATTGTTTTTACTTCCTTATTTTTCCCTAGATTAGGGTTTCCTCCCAAACCCTAATCAAGTCCTTTATACACCCTTACATCAACCTACGTACTATTTTTCATCCAAAGTTTCCAATCACTCCACAACTCTCCCCTTACCTTAGTTACACCCTAAAAAAAATTTCTCACATAAAGATCATTCCCATGCAAACTCCATCCACCTCACGCAAACCCTAGAAATTTCCCATGCAAGGTTCACATCACTCATTTATTTTAATCATAATCTCCTTTTAATTTCCCCTCATAGATCATGAAATAATTAGGTCAATCTCATGTCCACCCCCCTTAGTCAAGCACTTTACATTTTTCTCTTTTTATCCTTTCACCCTACATCATATTATTAAACATCTTAGCATGCATGTCATAGAGGGTCACGTCATATAATATCATAAGCACAACATAACAATCATTATGCACATGGCATATGGAATTCAAATAAGCATACTTCAACTCCAAGCTGTGCTACAAGTAATTAGTCACTAAAATCATAAAGTACACAATATGGCTTAACACATGGTACACAAGGCACATAACACACACATAGTTGTTTTTAGCCACATCCTTACGTAATACGATACCGGTCTTGGAGCACGATCCTATGCCTCATTAGGGTTTTGACTTGATTCGCCTATAAGAGGCAAAACTATGGGTTAACTTCCCTCTAACCAAAATTACCATTCTTCCAACCTTACCCTTATCACAACTTACTATTAGGGCTAAAAATAATAATAGGACCTTTATAAGTAAAAGTAGGGTTATTATTCTTAAGGTAGATAATCATGCTACTACTAAACAAAAACAGGTCTTAATAGCTACAACAATTTAAAGTATTTATAGTAATATTTATATTATTAATTATAATAGTTTCCATGTTACTAATAATGATAATAGTAATAGTGATAGTAAGGTTAGCGATATATGAAATATTAACAAAATTAAAAGTGACAAGGTAGTAAAAATAGTAGTAGTAGTAGTAGTAGTAGTAGTAGTAGTAGTAGCAGTAGTAGTAGTAGTAGTAGTAGTAGTAATAATAATAATAATAATAATAGTAATAATAATAATAATGTTAAGAATAATACTAATAATAGAAGTGGTAGTAGTAATATAAGGATTTAAATATTTACAATAATAATAAAAATGTTAAGGTGCCAAAGTTATCTTTAATAATAATAGCAAGAATAATAATAATAATAATAATAATAATAATAATAATAATAATAATAATAATAATAATAATAATAATAAATAATAATAACAACAACAACAACAATAACAATGTTAAAATGATAATACTAAAGTTGCAGGCCATTAATAATAATAATAATAGTTATAAATATTCCGAAGTTAGGTTTAATAATAATAATAATAACAACAACAACAACAACAACAACAACAACAACAACAACATTGAGAATAATACTAATAATACTACTAAAAATAACTAACATTTGTATAAAAAGGGTTTAGGGGCTAGAGAGTTTAGAGCACCACCTAGGGATGGTGGTGGCACTGGCAGTGGCGACATCGGCGATGAAGGGAGAAGAGAGGTGGAGAAATGGTGGTGGAGGGAGGAGAAAGGAGGAGGAGAGGGTGATAGGGAAAAATGAAGGTATGGGGAGGTAGAGGGAGCTCCCTGGTCATTTTGGAGGGAAGAGGGGGTGTTGGCTATGGCAGAACTGGTAGTTGGCGGTGGTGTGAAGGGCAGCGGGACTCAATGAGGGGCTGATTTGGGGAGGGACTTTGCATAGCTGAGGTGGCTTAGGCAGGGTAAATTGAGGGAGGATGGAGGCTTAGTTTGGTAGAGGGTTCCGTGGGTGGCTCGAACGATGGCGATGGGTGGTGGCAACGGGGCAGTTGTCCAAACTAGAGGTGGCACAAGGGCGGGTTTTTCTGGGCTATGAATCCAAAAGGTTTGATGATGGCTTCGTTGGTGATATTTATAGGCCAAAAGGGGGGAGAACCAAGAGAGGGGAAAAAGGAATGTAGGGCAGGTACAGTAGGCACGCTAGCCGGCGGTGGCAGGCCGGCACAGGTCTACCATGGTAGGGCTACATTCGGTAAGGGAGAAGAAAGGAGGCAGGGGTAGGCACACGCGAGGAGAGAAGGAGGTTGGTCGGTCAAGAAGGGATAGGTGAATGGTCAGGGAGAGAGGGAAAAGGTGGGCAGGCAGTGCAGGTGGCTGGTTGGCGGAGTGGTGGGTTGCGAATTGTAGCAAGGGCGTGGAAGAAAGGAAAGGGAAAGAGAAGGCTGGATCAGGCTGGTTTGGGGGAGGAAGAAAAGAAAAAAGAGGGGGGTGGGCTAGCTGGGGCGATGGGCAAAAAAAAAGGTGGGGTATGCTAGGCTCGGCTGCGCCGAAAGGAATGAGGTAAAGGAAATTTGGGCCGCAAGGGGCTAGCCCAATCAGGGAAGTAAGGAAGAATAGAAGATAGAAAGGAGGGAGAGAAATAAAAAAGGAAAAAAATAAGGAAAAAGGAAAAAATTGAAAAAAATGAAAAAGAAAAAGGAAAAGGAAAAATATGTTGGTTCGGTGTTTAGGTTATTTTAGTATTTTTAACTATTTAAAATAATAATATATACATAACAATAATTAAATTCCTTTTTAGATTAATTTGAGCTATTTTGAATAAATTTTCCAAAATTCCATTTTAATTAGCAAAACACCCTAAATTTTTTTCTAAATAAATTATTTATTATTTTCCTCCTTATTTTGCCTTAATTTCCTCCTCCTATTTTAATAAAATAATTTATTTAATTAATTTCTCTAATAGTTTATTATTTGACCATAATTTCCAAAATTAAGGTTTTGGGGTATTTCATCACTACCCCCTTAAAGAACGACTTCATCCCCAAAGTCACTTGCAAATTCCTAAGGTTAAGGTCCATACCATTCTAGGCAGCTAAGGACAACACAACTACCATGAGCAACTATACAAGTACTCCCTTAAAGAAACTCACTAGGGATGGTAGTACTAGTAGCAAAGAGTTCCAGATAAGCCTCTCGCATATCTCTCAACTTCCAAGGTGGCTTCTTTGGCTCCATGCCGACTCCATAGGAACTTGACAATAGGGACTGCACTCGTGCAGTCTTCCACATCGTGGTATCGAGGATCCACACTGGTCGTTCTTTGTAAGGAATCATCCAACTCTATCTCATCTAAGCTGATCACGTGGGAAGGATCCGCAACATACTTTCGCAACTACAAGATGTGGAACACAATGTGAACTCGTTCCAACTATGGAGGGAGATCCAAATGATAGGAAAATTTGTCTACATGCTTCAGGATCTCAAAGGGGCTGATGTACCTTGGGCTCAACTTGCCCTTTCTACCAAAACTCTAAACGCCCTTTGTGGGGGAGACTCTCAACAATACCTTTTCTCTAGGCTCGAGGTCACTATCCCGGCATTTTTGATCCGCATAACTCTTATGTCTGCTCTGGGATGCTCTCATCCAATCTTGAATTTGACAGACCTGCCTAGTCATCTCCTCGATTATCTTGGGCCCCAACACTATTGTCTCGCTGATATCACTCCAACACAAGGGAGTCCAACATTTCTGCCTATACAAAGCTTCAAAGGGAGCCTTCCTAATACTTTTGTGGTAGTTGTTGTTGTACAAGAACTCTATCAAATGCAAGCGATCCTCCCAAGAACCCTAAAAATCCAGCACACAAGCCCTTAATATATCCTATAGGGTCTGTGTGGTCCGCTCTGTCTACCTATCCATGGCAGGGTGGATAGTGGTGCTCATCTTCAACCTTATCCCTATGACCTCCTATAACTTCCCCTTAAAATGAGAGATAAACCTTGAATCCCTATCTGACATGATGTCCGCTGGAACCCCATGACAACTAACCACAAACTTCCTATAGACACCCGCTAACTGATCCATACTCTATGTGGACCTCATCAGAATAAGCATGGTCGACTTAGTCAATCTATCCACGATAACCCAAATGGTATCACAACCGCTCCTAGTCCTTGGTAATCCACTGACAAAATCCATGGAGATGGAGTCCCACTTCCATCTTGGTACCTCTAAGGGGTGAAGTAGTCCCGTAGGCCTCCAATGTTTGATCTTAACCTTTTGACACACCAGACATTAGGACATAAACTCGGCCACTTCCCACCTTATGCGGGGCCACCATTAGACCTTCTTTATGTCCTTGTACAACTTATCTCCCCCAGGATGGACTGAACAAGGGGTCTGATGCCCTTCCTCCATAATACGACGCTTCAATTTTAAAAATTTTTGCGGTACACACCAGTAACCCTTGAATCGAAGGCTGCCATTCTTGTGAATGTTGAATCCTTCTGCTCGGCCTTCCTGCATTTTTCATCAGATCCTCTCAAGCTTGAAATATCCGATCTAGCCAGTTCAGATCTCCTCAAATATAGTGGGAGTGAGTGTTAAAGCACTCATGCCGGCCTCGAGGTCCCCTTCCTGAATCAATTCAACTCCCAAGCTCGACAACTCACCTCTCACCCTATCAGCGACCACTCGTTAAGGTGCAAAATGCGAGGTCTTCCTCCTAAGGGAATCTACAACTACATTAGGATTACCCTCGTGGTAGGTCAACTCGATGTCGTGGTCTTTAACAAGCTCTAACCACCTCCTCTGTCTCATATTGAGCTCCTTCTGGGTGAAGATGTACTTGATGCTATTATGGTCCATAAAGAACCCTCACTTTGTCTCGTGCAGATAGTGCCGCCAAATCTTTTCGGCAAACACCACGACAACTAACTCCAGGTCATTGGTGGGGTAATTTTAATCATGCTGATTTAACTATCGCGAGGCATAGGCAACCACTTTGCCCTTCTACATCAACACACCCCCAAGTTTGTGCTTAGATGCATCACTGTAAACTTCAAACCCCTCTGTACTCTTTGGTAGAATCAACACAAGTGTGGTGTTCAACCATCCTTTTAACTCTTGGAAGGCCCTCTCACAAGTCTCATCCCACTGGAACTTTGTACTTCTCTTCAGGAGGTTAGTTAGCGGTCAGGCAAGCTTGGAGAAGTTCTGCACAAATCTTCTATAATACCCGGCTAAACCTAGGAAGCTTCGAACCTCTGTTATACTCGTGGGAGGCTTCCACTCTATGATGGCCACAATCTTGGTTGGGTCCATGGCCACTCCCCCTACGAATACAATGTGTCCCAAGAAGGCCACCTCTCAAAGCCAGAATCCACACTTTGACAATTTCGAGTACAAGCAATGCTCTCTTAGCAGACTCAGAATAGTGTGGAGGTGCTGATCGTGGTCCTCGTCCCCTCGGGAGTACACCAGAATGTCATCAATAAAAACCCCGATGAATTGGTTGATGAATGGCCTAAATATCCTCGTCATAAGATCCATGAAAACCGTAGGCGCATTTGTGAGCCCAAATGCCATCACTGTAAACTCGTAGTCTCCATACCAGGTCCGGAAGGTAGTAGTAATAATATTAGCATCGATGATCCTCAATTGATGGTACCCCGACCTCAGATCAATCTTAGAGAACACTGTGACACCCTTCAACTAGTCAAACATATCATCAATTCTCAAGAATGGGTATTGATTCTTCATGGTTAGCTGGTTCAACCCTCAATAGTCAATGTAGAGACCGAGACTACCATCCTTCTTCTTCATGAACAAGATCGGTGCTCCTCAGGGTGACACACTCAGTCAAATGTACCGATGCTCCAACAAATCTTATAGCTAGGCCTTTAACTCCTTCAACTCAACCACTACCATCCAGTAGGGTGCCTTTGTGACGGGCTCTTCTCCTGGCACCAGCTCGATCTTAAAATCAATTTCTCAAACTAGGGGCATACCCGGTATCTCCTCCAATAACACATCTGGGAATTCCTTGGCTATTGGAATATTGTCTAGGGTTTCCAAATCCTTGTTCATTTCTTGTGCACTGCACAAGTTTAGAGGATACCCCTTTTAGACTAGAGAGTGTAGGGTCAATGTCGATACTACCTTGGTAGTAGGCTTAGGCTGGGTCCTTCTGTATGAAACCCTAGTCCCCTTCGGGCCTCGCAAAATCACACACTCTTGAGGCGCATTCAATGACAGTCTTTTATCTCCCCAACATGTCCATACCCAGAATCATGTCGAAATCCATCAAGTCCATCCTGATTAGGTCTATAAGAAATTCTACACCACCTATGACTAAGGCCACATCAGAAAACAACTAACTACGCTCAACTTTATCACCGGATGGAAGCATCACAGGCAGTTCTATTCTAGCAGCAGGTGACAGTTCAGCCTTAGAAGTAAAAGTAGATGAAACAAAGGACATGGTAGCACCCAAATCAAATAGGACATGTACTAGCAGAGAGCGGATGGTGAACATACCAGTGATGATGTCAATCTGGCGGTCAGCCTCCCCTGGCAAATCACATTCAGGCACCTACCTGACTGGCCTCCCCTATGAACAAATATCTGGGTCCATAAGGCCTTCCCCTTACCTCTCAAGTTGGGGTACCAGCTGAGATAGGTGCTCACTGGTGGTGCTGTGGGGGTGTGGTTTAGAGATACTACTGATAAGCCTGTTGTTAGGGTACCAAGGATCCCCCCTATAGTGCCTGCTGAGGCTAGTACTGGTGGGTACATGGCGGTCCTCGACACTCGAAAGGTCTGTGGCCCCGTTTGCCATAGTTCAGGCAGATTATATGTTTACCTCCACAATCCTACCTAGGGTGACTACAGTCGCAACTTCTGCATGAAAATCCCCCTTAGGGGCCTTGGCCTCTGCTATAGTCTCTCAGTGGGGGTCTCCTTGGTCCTTTTATCCATGGTTGGGTCCTATTTTTAGAACTATGTCTTTCGGGTTTCCTCTTCCCGAGAATGGCAGTCTACTCCTAGATTAGGGTGGCGGTGAGGCAGGCACGCTCATATAGTGTAGCAAGATTAGAAAAGGGCACTGCACCCATCATCCTGCGGATGCCAAAGTTCAGTCCCTACTCGAATTGGAACACCACTGTGGACTCATTGGTGGCGATCCCTGGGCAAAACGCAACAGCTCGGTGAAGCGGGCATGATACTAACGAACTATCATCAACTCTTGGGAGAGCTGCATAAACTCCTAGAGCTTGTCCCTCTGTAGGCTCTCAGGGTAGAATCTAGAGTGGAGGATAGTCTTGAACGCCTCCTAAGTTGTTGGGGGACCGACCCGGGTACGGTGCTCTATCCACCAGGCATCTGCTAAGCCTCTCAAGAAAAATGCCGCTATGCTGGACTGTTGGGCAAGAGGGCAATCCACTACCTTGAAAGTGTGATCCATATCTCGGATCTGCCCTTTGAGGATCACTGGGTCCTCCTCGCCTAAGTATATCAGAGGATGGTGCCCAATGACCCTCTAAAGCCAATCTTCACTGGTGCCCTCAGGGTGGTGGGGGTGTAGAACCAACATAATAGGCTGACACTAAACAAACTCTATAAAAGCTTCAAATGCCTCCTCAAGTCACCCTAAGCAGTTGTTCATCATTAGTAGATGCTACATAAGAATAGGAACGTTAGGGTATACCCCTTTATACCAGTTTAGTTTGTCTCTCCCCCTTGTGCCCGAGCTCCCTTCCATGGAGATTGTGTAAGAATGAGATTCCATTGATCTATCAGACTTCTCCACTAAACTCCTCTCCTTTCTCTCCAAGTTTGAACTCATCTCTATGACCTGGTTCCTGTTCTTTGTGGTGCGTGGTGTTTTATGGAATATGGGGAACAAAAAGAAAGCTCCCCGAGGTCTAACACAAAGCAAAACCACGATCTATGCTCTACCTAGTCCAAAGAAAGGTATAAATCCACGTGAATCTTCTTCGACTGCTTCGAGTTCATCAGCATCCAACATCTCTTCACCGGAATCTTCTCCTGACCTGGAATTGAAATCCCTAAAGGATGCCCTAACAGACAGTGAAGGGGGCATTCAAAATTTGAACCCAAATTCTACAGGGGTTCGAATTCAAGTTTCCCTTGAGGAAGATCTATGCCCATTGGAGAAGCAAATTTCTACTAGTAGCCCTCAATCAAAGCTTCAATTGAAAACTAGGGCAGAACAATACAGTCAGGCTCGAATAGACATCAATTTGAATGAAGGGTTGCATAGTTAGTAGGAAAGGACTCTAGATTCATCAATGACATCGCTTCTATCGAATTCTAAGGAAGAAATGGAATTGGAGAATCACAGGCCTGGGAAAATCAATGTCAAGCCTCAATTTCCAACAATTGAGCATAATCGAGACCTGAAAGTCGCAACCCAGGTATTCCCCTCCAAGAAAAAAACTTTTGCTGACTTATTTCCAGATATTTCATCAAAAAAATGCGAATTTGTTCCATCGAAAGGTGATGTTGTTTGTGTCTCTAAGAAGAATATTAATCCTATAGAAGAATCATGGGGTACATGCCTATTGGGATGTTTTTTGGGAATTAAAGCTGATAAGTATCTCATGGGGGTGGCAAGACATGTAATTGAACAATCCTTCAAATATATAATGCACAGTTCTGGATGGATAGTTTTGAATTTGATGATGAATTTGAGAAAAATCGAGCACTAACAGGGGGCCCTTACATCATCAGGGGCAAAGCGTTTGTGTTGAAAGAAATCCCAAAACTGTTCTCCTTTGGAAAAGAAGAAATAAAAAAGATCCCTATCTGGGTTCACTTAGTGAATCTCCCCATTGAAATATGGAATCATGGTGCAATTAGTGAGATTGCATCCTTCATTAGTAAACCAAATTTGATTGATGATTTTACCTTTCAAAGATCTAAAATCGAATATGGGTGAGTGATGGTTGAAATTGATGCTAAGGAGAGGCTCCCTTCTTCTATTACAGTCAGAACTAAGGAGGAGGAATACACTCAAATAATTGAACATGAGGATCTCCCCTTGGTCTGTGATAGTTGTGTAACTCTGGGACACTTAGAAGCTGCTTGCAAGACCCATCGAAAACCCCAAAGGGATGGTATAATTAATCATGTCTCCCGAGGTTCTGGATCCACACATATTTCATCCGGAGAACCTCTTCATTCTCCCAGTGATCCTACAGGGAGAGAGGATGGAAATTCTGTTCGAAAGGGCCAAAGGGAAGAATTCGTCAAGCCTCAGACCTGGGAACAAATGTTGTTGTGAATGATTGCAATAGTAATAGACCTTAGGGAAAAAAATCTCTATAGGACCCACCTAAGGAGTCTGTACCTGATTCACATCCGTGTGCTTTTGGTGGTGATAAGGGAAAGGTCTCGAGACTGATTCAGACTAAATTCTACCATCCAGTGCCCCCCATTTTCCATAAACAACCCTTTAAATTGGGTGTTGCTATGTTTTGTCCTCCTAAACAGGTTGATATGCAGAACAATGTGGATGTGGAAGGTTGGCAGCAAGTCATTTCCAAAGTAGCAAAAAGAAAGAAGAAAACTCCAATCTTCAAGCAGGTAAAAAAGGGCATCTGTTCAGGAAAACTTCGAGACTTGTAAAGATCTCATGAAGTTTCTTATTTGGAATGTAAAGGGTGTGGGCTCTCCCCTAAAACAAAAAGCTCTGAAAAAAATTTTTTAGAGACAATTCTTGTTCATTTTTTGGCATCCTAGAATTGAAACTTAATGTTCAGAAAATTCATCACATGAAGGAAAATTATTTTGTAGGCCAGTTTCACCATGACAACCTTACAAACCATCCTAATGGTCGAATTGTCATTCTGTGGAAACCTGATGAAATTAAGTTCCAGCTCCTCGAGGTAACACCACAAACTCTCACTACGATGGTTACTGATATTAAATTTGGTTTTTCCATCACTCTCTGTGTGATCTATGGTTTACATAACAACAAAGACAGGAAAGAGCTTTGGGACACCTTGTTGCTGCTGGCTAAAAATATGAAGGGTCCATGGTTAGTTGGGGGAGATTTTAACTGTCCCCTCAATTTTTTGGATAGAAAAGGTTTGAGACCTATCACTAATTATGAGACAGTTGACTTTAAAGCCTGTTGTATTGTTGCACAACTCTCAGACGACCCTTCTATGGGATGTTTTTATACGTTTGAAGGACACAAAGTGAAAAGTAAACTAGATCGTGTGCTTATGAATACGGAAGGGTTTGCACAAAATTTAAATGTCTCGGCTATCTTCTCTAGCTCGAGTAGTTGTTTTGATCATACCCCCTACATTAGATCTATTGGGAAAATTTTAATGAGGAGAAAACCCTTCTAATTCTTTAATATGTGGTGTGATCACCCGAATTTTTTTGATGTGGTTGGTAAGGCTTGGAATTTCTCACCTTGTGGATCTAGTCAATTTATTTTATGTAACAAGCTATCTGCCTTGAAGAAAAATCTTAAACTACTTAACCAGCTTGATTACTCTCATATCTTAGCTTGAGCTAATCTTGCAGAATCATAGCTCAAGAAAGCACAAGAGGAGATCCTTTCAGAGAAGTCCTCACAAGGAATGGAGACCTTAAATGAACTCAGAAAAAAACTGTTTTCTTACGCAAGGCTGCTGCAAGTTTCACATCCTAAATCAACAAGAATAAATTCTTGTTTGGTATGGATCAAAACTCCAGGTATTTCTTGACATGCTTAAAGCGAGGCAAGCTAAGGCCATAATCTTAAGCCTCACAAGAAGGGATGAGTCGATCACTCTCTCAGAGCAAGATATGGAGGATGAGTTCCTTGATTATTACAAGGACCTATTGAAACTGATTCTTCCCTCTCACCTCTGGATGAGAACATTACCTTACAAGACCGGTTCTTTTAGAAACACAACAAAACTTGCTGTTGAGACTTACTACTATTGCAGAGATCTGAGCTACCCTATTTGCTTTAGGGGGCTTAAAATCCCCTGGCCCTGATGGCTATTCGGCCAAGTTCTATAAGGAAGCGTGGGAGATTGTTGGATTTGATTTTTGTGAGGTGATTCATGAATTTTTCAAAAACTATAAATTTCTTAAACGGATCAATCATGCTGCACTGGTCCTAATTCCTAAATTCCCTCAAGCTGCATCAGTCTTGGACTTCCCGCCTATCGCTTGCTGCTCTACCATATATAAAGTATTTGCTAAAATTCTTGCAGGTAGAGTTGCGGAAGCTCTAGAAAAAATCATCAGCCCAGAACAAGGAGCCTTTGTTAAAGGCCGCCTTATGACAGAGAACATTTTATTAGTCTAAGAGCTCCTGAAAGAATACTCTAGGAAATGTATCTCTCCAAAGTGTATAATAAAAGTGGAACTTCTCAAGGCTTATGATTCTCTTTCTTGGGGTTTTATTAGGAAAATCTTGAAAGCCTTTAAATCCCCCCCCCCCCGGCCTTCATTTCTCTAGTTATGGAATGCATTAAAACAACCAGTTTCTCGCTAAAATTTAATGGCAACCTGTTTGGCTATTTCTAGGGTGCCCGCGGGGTGCGACAAGGAGATCCAATATCTCCTTACCTATTTGTTCTCTGTATGGAGTATTTTAGCCGATTAATCAAACAACTCACTTTGAAGAAGGATTTTTCATATCACTCCAAATGTAAGAATATGGGTCTTGTTCATCTCGCATTTGCAGGTGATCTAACTTTGTTCTGTTAGGGGGACATCCCTTCTATTAGACTTCTTCTATAGGGGTTGGACACATTCAGTAGGTGCTTAGGTCTGAATGCTAACCCTTTGAAATCCCAAATTTTTTTGGCTGGTATCAAGGATCAAACTCAGCAGCAAATTCTCAGAATTACCAAGATACATTTGATATATTTTCCCTTTCATTACCTGGGGGTTCCTCTCAACCCGTGCAAGCTTAGGGCTATTGATTATGAATATTTAATCAAGAGTATTTTTTATCCTCTAAAATTGTGGAGGGAAACTCTCTATCATATGCTAGAAGGCTGGAAATTATTAATACCATGGTCTAAAGGATTTTGGGCTTCTAGTTATCGATTTTTGCTATTTCTAAAGTGGTCATCAACTGTATTATCTCCCTTTGTCGCTGTTTCCTCTGGCAAGGTAAATCCCCTCCAGTTGCTTGGGACACCTTGTGTCTCAAAAAAAAGGAAGGTGGTCTTGGCATAGAATATTTTTTGGCCTAGAAGATGAGGTTTGTCTCTCCTAGATTCTTGGGCTTTGGCTAAGTATTTTTGGTTACCAGGTTATGCCCTTGGTATATGTACAGAATATTTATTTCTAATATATTTACCACAATTTACCTAGGTGGACCCCTTTATTGTTCAAAACATTTATTTCACACTATTCCTCTTTTCCTGACTATTCCTAATCTACCCTTTCACTTCCTCATGGTGGCCCGGACTCTGGAAATTTAAAAATAGGAGAGTTTTGTCACTGTGTGAAACACTTCAAAATCCGGTGAAAACATTGTAAAGCCAATTTTGTTTGAAAATTAGGCGTGGTTCTAAGGACCAACGCTCTAATACCAACTTGTAACATCCCTAAATTTCACTATTGAAAAATGTTATTTTAAAAGAAAGAATTAAAGGAAGAGAAATAACAAAATTGTGAATAATGGGGATATTACTGCCACACTCGGTACCGGTTCACTCCTACCATTCCAGTACCAAGGGCTAAGGCTAAAAAGGATTATCGTCAAACAAGAGCTAATACTTAAAACAATAATTCATAAGGGAGTTAAATCATTCACAACATAAAATTCAGAGTACGCGTAAAACGGTTTACAAGCTAAAGGGGTACATAGATAAATTTCTCCAAGAACATAAAGAATCGTACGATACAACAGAACTAAAATAAAATTATACAGGGTAAAAAAATGAAAAGGAGAGTTTGTCCACATAGCTCTCGGTCCCTAGGCCAAGTCCAGGCTCAACTCTCACCCCTACCCGATGCTTCGTAAGAGTCGTAGGCATCGAAGATATTATCTCCTACTTACACCAACTCTGGTGGGTCCTATGCTCATGGGAATGAGCAGCACCCATGAAACGGGTGGTTAGTACGCTACGTACTGAGTAAGGAAACTATGCACCTAAAACCAAACATATAAGGCATAAAACACAACATGATAATAAAGACCACATATAACAATATAGAAAATGAAGGCCGAAATATAGTCCAAATAAACTTATTCTTTAGATCTCTTATCAATATACTCATTTCACACATGCTCTTTACCAATCCATGCGAGTGTGGGAACCCCTCTATTATAGCCGGTGGACCAGAATTCATGCAGGGCAGAACCCTCCTGACCACTATTATTGTTGGAGGAACGGTCTCCAGGGAAGAACACTTTTAGCCACTATTATTCGACAATAGACCAGTCTCGCCCCGACCCACAAGGTGTTTCACTATAATTACTAAGTGTATTTCCCATGTTTTGTCATTATTACAATGGTTTGTTAAGCACGAAGACCCCCACTATTATAGTTGGTGGATCGAATATCTTGTAGGGCAGAATGCTCCTGGCCACTATTATTCACCGGTGGACCAATCATACAGGGTACCCCAGCTCCTCGCCACTATTATTCGTCGGTGGACCGATTTGGGCCCGGCTCAACAATCTTTCTCTTTAAATGATTAGTATCTTATTTGTGTCTTATTCGGTAAGCATTTTACCCTTGACATGCATGTCACCAACATTCTACTTCTATCATCTCAAGGGGGCCCGTCCCATATCTTGGGACTCCTGCGCCCCTTATCACGCCTAGATATCCATTCCCCTTTACACTTACACATAATGAAAACCAATTCCTAAGGGTGTAGGTTAAGGCCCAACACCTCGTGACATCAAATTCCACCCACTATCATCCTCTAGGGTTCCCCTTGAAACCCAAATTGGACCTATGTGGCCCAACATCCTCTTACTTCACTACCATTATTTCATTTATCGCCCAAAACCTCATCTCATTTAGGTTCAACCCCAAATCATATCACTTTACTCATTGATTTTGCAGGTGATCGAAAAACTCTAGTTGCCCACTCCAAACACTAGCACATTTCTTCCCCCACAAGTATCTCTCTATTTTTCACTTAGCATTACTTACTTCCCATGGCACCCATACTCATCCTTCATATAATAAATTTGCACACTTAACCCATACTCCACTCTTCCTTAATTGTTTTTACTTCCACATTTTCCCCTAGATTAGGATTTCCTCACAAACCCTAATCAATTCCCTTACACACCCTTACACCAACCTACGTACTATTTTTCATCTAAAGTTTCCAATCACTCCATAACTCTCCCCTTACCTTACTTACACCCTAAAACAACTTTTCTCACATAAAGATCATTCCCATGCAAAATCCATCCACCTCATGCAAACCCTAGTAATTTCCCATGAAAGGTTCACATCACTCATTTATTTTAATCATAATCTCCTTTTAATTTTCCCTCATTGATCATGAGATAATTAGGTCAATCTCATGCCCCCCTTAGTCAATTCACTTTACATTTTTTCCTTTTTATCCTTTCACCCCAAATCATATTATTAAACATCCTAGCATACATTTCCTAGAGGGTCATGTCATATAATATCATAAGCACAATATAACAATCATTATGCACATGCCAAAGGAATTCAAATAAGCATACCTTAACTCCAAGCTTCACTACAAGTAATTAGTCATTAAAATCATAAAGTACACAACATGGCGTAACACATGGCACACAAGGCACATAACACACACATAGTTGTTCTTAACCACATCCTTACCTAATACGACACTGATCTTGGAGCACGTTCCTATGCCTCCTTAGGGTTTTGACTTGATTCACCTATAAGAGAGAAAACTCTGGGTTAACTTCCCTCTAACTAAAATTACCATTCTTCCAACCTTACCCTTATCACAACTTACTATTAGGGCTAAAAATAATAATAGGACCTTTATAATTAAAATTAGGGTTATTATTCCTAAGGTAGCTAATCATGCTACTACTAAACAAAAGCAGGTCTTAATAGCTACAACAATTTAAAGTAATTATAGTAATATTTATATTACTAATGGTAATAGTTTCAATGTTACTAGTAATGATAATAGTAGTAGTGATAGTAAGGTTAGTGATATATGAAATATTAACAATATTGATAAGGTAATAATAATAATAATAATAATAATAATAATAATAATAATCATAATCATAATAATAATAATGGTAATAAAAATAATAATAATGATGTTAAGAATAATACTAATAATTGAAATGGTAGTAGTAATATAAAGATTCGAATATTTACAATAATAATAAAAATACTAAGGTGCCAAAGTTATCATTAATAATAATAGGAAGAACAATAATAATAATAACAACAACAACAACAACGATTACGATGTTAAAATGATATTACTAAAGGTGGAGGCCATTAATAAGAATAATATTAGTTATAAATATTCTGAAGTTAGGTTAAATAATAATAAAATTATTAATAATAATAATAACTATAACTACAACAACAACATTGAGAATAATACTACTAAAAATAACTAACATTTGTATAAAAAGGCGTAATGCCCCAAAATTTACTACTTTTTTTTAAAGCGGAAGTAATTAAAATACTTATTTTAAAACCCGTGAATTCTAGGGATGTTACTACCATACTTAGTACCAAATCTGTTCTCTCCGACCATTTTAGTACCAAGTGCTAAGGCTAAAAAGATTAATATAAAACTTAAACCAAGATTTCATAAGATGAATTAAAGAGATAATAACTTAGAAATCAGAGTATGCATATAGAATTATAATTAATAATCACAACGAGATATAACTGTACAACTGTTAAAAGGTCCATCTCAAATACTGAACACAAAGTAATAAATCACAAAAGATAACTCCGATACCAAGAGAATTAGTAGAAGCATAATAAAATAACAAGAAGAGTAAAAACAGAGACGACACTCTCGAACTTTAAGCCCACACCCTAGCTCAACACTTAACCCCAACTAATATCTCACCCACCTACACAAAGTCAGAAGGGCATACTACTTAAGGGAATGAGCAGCACCCATGAAAAGGGTGATTAGTATGCCACGTACTGAGTAAGGTAATAGAGCATTAAGGCCAACACATAAGCACATAATTCATGCAGAATAATAACAGGGAATAATCACCAATGCAATAACATAAAGGCAAATGGACGATCAGGTGAAAATGCCAAGATCCAATATAGTTTAGATTAATTACTTCATTAATCCTTTATCAAAATATTTTCACACCATGCTCTTTATCAAGTCCATATGAGTATGACAACCCCACTATTTTTGCTGGTGGATCGGTCAACTAGGGTACATGCCCTACCACTATTATATGCCGGTGGATCGGTCTGGACCCTTCTCGCACGGTGTTCCATTGTAAGTCATTAGTGTCTTCCCATATCTTAAAAACATATATGGTTGGGTTTGTTGAGCTCGGGATCCCCCACTATTTTTGCTAGTGGATCGGTCACTAGGGTAAGATACCCTACCACTAGTATGCTGGTGGATCAATCTCCAGGCTACCGCGGTACCTGACCACTATTATACTGGTGGATCGGTCTAGGCCCAGCTCAACATCTTCCATTTTATATAATTAATATCTTAAGTATCTTATTCAAAAGCTTTCACCATGGACATGGACGAATCATTCTCTTTATACTTCACACATCACAAATCATAAAATTCCACCATCATCATTACACTTTAATCACCAACACATATGATAATACAAAAATTCTAAGCAACCACAACAAACCCTAATTGTCCACACAAACCCTAGTTCGGTCTCCTACGGACCCTTATATAATCTCCACGTATTATTTTTCATCTAAAATGTTCAAATACCCAAATAACACTTACATTACCATCCTTACATCCCAAATAAACCTTTCATACGTAAATTTCACTCCCTTGCAAACTTTATACATCCCATGCAACCCCTCAAACTTTTCATACGAACCCTAAATCCCATGTAATCATAACTCCCATGCAAAACCCTAACTCCACCATGCAAAACCTAATACCACCATACAACCATTAATACCACCATGTAACCATTAATACCACCATGCAAACCCTAATACCACTATACAACCATTAATACCACCATGAAAACCCTAATATCACCATGCAAACCCTAATACCACTATGCAACCATTAATACCAACATGCAACCATTATAAGAAAAGCAAGTTTTGGCAATGGGTTTTAGTCACGACTTTAAATTTTTGTTGCCAAAAAATATTTTTTGCAACAATATATAACTTTCGTGGCAAAAGCTTGTTGCCGTAAATACCATATTTGTTTGCAACAATAACCTGTCATTGCTATGAAAAATACTTTTTCTACCACAATAATTGTTTGTTGAAAAAAAAAATAGATAACCTTTGCAACGATAATTTTGTTGCGAAAAATCGTATTTTATAACAACCTGTTAGGTCATGAATAAAACTATTACGAGGGTAGAGGGTTTCTCATAGACCATATTTATCATCAAAAGATATTGTTGTTGGTAAAAAAAATATTAGTTTTTTGCTATAACAATTTTGTTGTCAACGCTTAATTTTGCAACAAAATAATTTAATTTTGTCGTGACTCAAATATTTTAAAGTTTTTTTGTATTTTCAGAACATAAAACATTATTAAGCTAAAAAGCTTTTAAAAAAATGATGCAAATTTTTTATTCAAGAAAAATAATATTAGCTAAAAAAATAAATTTAGAAGAATCATATAAAATATTACACTATTTTTTATCCAATTAAAGTTAATTAAGAAATTAATAAAATTATTTGAAAAGATATAAAAAAATTAACTTTCTTATGTAGCAATGAATTTTACTAATTGTTGGAAAAATTATTTTTAGAAATGTCAATATAACTTTAGCAACGGATCTATTAAATTATGGCGGAAAATAATTTTACAATTTTCAAACTCTACTAACTTTCTCAACGGAATTGATAAATTGTGGCTAACAATAATTTTCTATATTTCAAATTAACTTTTGCAACGGATAAAATTGTTATGAAATATTAAGGGAAAAAATATTTTCACTGACTGCAAAATAACTTTAGCAACGAATTTATTAATTTCGGCTGAAGGTATGATTGATAAATTTTAATATATGTTTAGCAACGGATTTATTATACTGTGGCCAAAATAGTTTATAAAGTTCAAACTGTACTAATTTTGGTAACGATTCTAATTAGTTGTGACGAAAAATAATTTACTAAATTTTTAGTTAACTTTTGCAACGGTCAAAACCGTTACCAAAAATCTTTGTTAGGCGAAAAAAACATTAAGTGGGACTGTTTGGCGATAAGAAACGACAAGAAAATTTTCCTAATAATCCTAACTATGCTAGCTAGCTGCTCGACATACTCCTATGGTTTCTGGTAACTTGCGCGGCCGAGCAGAAATTCATCTGTCGGGCAATGCACGCAACTGTGCCTCCTTTCGACATTGCAACAGACAGTGACTGGCGGTGTCCGGTGGTGATTTTGACGACGGGTGCTGGGCTTTGAGTACCTTTGACGGCTGACTCTGTCATAAAGAACTTTAGGTAAGATGGAGCAATAAGGGGCCTTTTTTGCTACAAAACTGAGGATAATTGACGAGGTTAAGCCTCATTGAAAGCATAATTCCTTCCTTGTTTGAAATGTTTGTCTAATTTATTAGTCCAATTTCAAATTTAGGTTTAGATTGAATATGCACGAGGACAAGGTTTAGATTTACTTTAGTGAATAGATCGGTAATTGTTGGGAAATTGTGGTTTAATAATAGTTTTGTGACTGTGAATCAAATATAGTTGTGAAATGAATATTAATGATTTTTAAGATGGGTAGTTACCATATTAGATTGTAGGAGTTACAATTGTATAATGAGATAGACATATAATGGAAGAATTTGTAAGTTTGGGATTGAATATGAACCAAGTAAAATATGGTTGTGTTTTGCTCTCTATGTATGCAATTATTTAATCGGCCTATTCTACTACTTTATCATCATGCACATTATGAGGGAAATCTAGAACTGGGGCTATATTATCAAAGTCAGTACATTTGTTTGATCTACCATGGATGTTATGTGTATGGTGGGGATGTATTTAATATTTGAGGGGATATTTTTCTCTTCCTGGGTTCTTATGTGTGTTGATAGAACCTTGCTTGAACTTGTTACTCAGGGATCAGTATTAATTTCCTAGTTAGGAGTTAGGACAATCATAGGCTCTATCAAATTGCCTACACAATTGTTTTATGTCAAGGATATGATTTGTTATCCTGGGTTCCTATGTGGGTTGATGGAACCCCTCCTGAGATTTTATCACTCAAGGGCTTGTATGACTTAATGAATTAATGTGGTCTACAATGTGGACTTCCATTCAATTCTAAGCTCCAATTGTTTCCAACTTTGATAGATCATTCCTGCTTGGTTAAGCTGCTTGGCAATAAAAGGAGACTTGATTGAAGCTATAGTAGTTCATGAACAGCTTTGTTGCATGGTTGAAAGGAAAGAACCTGCTGCTACTTAGTACTTTTTTTATTGACTGGTATATACTTGCCTGCTTGTGTGTAGAAAAGGAAAATTGTTCTGAATGTTATACATTGAGAATATGCAGGTCTGATAGAGAACTGTTGGGTCCCAACAATCAATAACTACTTAAAATTAACCTTGTGTTTGTGAGGTCAGTTTATTATTTTTCTAATTTAGCTCTTGGTGATTGAATTTATATATTTTTTTGTGGAACTTGTTGTGGAGTACAGTAGTACACTATTTGCAAGAAGTACTTAATGCATTATCTATTGTAGTATATAATAATATTGGCATTATAATACTTATGATGTTTTTAATTTTCAGCATTCTTATAGGCTTCTCTTATCAAAGAAGGCAAACTAGATATATCTATTTTGAAAACTACAGGTATTTTTTCTTTTATTCCTTCTTTTTTTTCACTCATATGATTACTCTATAGTTTTCCATTTGGTTTTGTATAATTTACATGAAGAAAGTAATAGAGGAAATTTTTTAAGTAATGATAATTTTTCTATTAATTGCTATTCTTTATATCATCCAAAATTGTTTAAATTTTTATGGAAATAAAAATTAGGTTATGCCTCGAAAAAACCTACTGGCGATGCAACTCGATTCTATCACCTCTTGAAGGAGTATAAAGAGCATTTGACTTTGGATGGCTCTAGAGTTTCAAAGTTAGGGTATCTTAAATGTATGAACCATTGGAGTGATACCTCCTTTACTGAAATGTTGAAGCTTCAAAATGGGACATTAGGTTGTAATCTTCCAAATTCCTATGATGAGTGTCATAGGATCATTCGTGATTTAGGCCTAGATTGTATAAAAATTCATGCATGTCCGAATGATTGCATCATTTATTGGTGTGAACATGTCGATGCACAAGAATGTCTACAATGCCATACCTCAAGGTGGAAGATAGATGGCAAAAGGGTTCCCCATAAAATTTTACGATATTTCCCTATAAAGCGTAGATTGCAAAGGTTATTTATGGCATTTGTGACAGCGAAGGATATGCGTTGGCATAAAGAAGATAGGGTTGATGATGGGATAATGCGACATCTAGAAGACTCTTAAGCATGGAAGTCTTTTGATGAGGAGTTTCCATCATTTGCAAAAGATCCTCGTAGTGTGAGACTTGGGTTAGCTATAGATGGTTTCCAACCATTTAATAATTTTGGGGGATCATCTTATAGCATTTGGCCGGTCATTTTGGTTCCTTATAATTTACTGTCATGGATGTGTATGAAATCTCCTTATCTTATGTTATATTTGTTGATTGATGGTCCTAATTCGCCGGGAATGGATCTTGATATCTATTTGCAACCCTTGGTAGAAGAGTTGAAAGAATTATGGAAAATTGGTGCTGACACATATGATGCCCATGCTAAACAAAATTTTGTTATGCGTGGATCAGTGCTATGGACTATTAGTGATTTTCTAGCTTATGTAGACCTGTCTGGTTGGAGCACTAGTGGATTTTTTGTTTGTCCATGTTGTCACAGGGAAGCTTGATCGCGTTCAATAACAGATAAGATATTTTACATGAGGAATAGATGTTGGTATCCAATGGATCATAGATGGATACAATTACCTAATGCCTTTGACAAAACAAAGGAAAATGGTTCAGTTCCTATCCCATTATCTGGTGATGATGTTTTGAGGTAGTTTAGTCAGCTTACCCAGGTACCATTAGTAAAGATAGGTACAAAGAGGAAGTGGGATGATACAAATAGCTTATATGGTTGGAGGAAGAAGAGCATATTTTTTGAGTTACCTTATTAGCACAAGCTAAAATTATGTCATAACTTAGATGTGATGCACATTGAAAAAAATATTTGTGAGAATATTATAAGGACATTGATGGATGTCAAAGATAAGACTAAGGATAACTTAAAGGCTTGATTAGATTTAGTGTCCATGGGTATAAGGGAAGAACTTCATCCAATTGTTGAAGAGGATAGAGTAAGAGTGCCTATAGCATGTTGTACATTGAGGGGTGATGAAAAAATAGCATTTTGTGAGATGGTTCAAAAGTTGAAGACTCCTGATGGCTATTGTTCAAATCTCTCCTGTTGTGTGAAAGATAATGGTCCGAAGATCTTCTGTATGAAGAGTCATGATCATAGCATCTTTATTGAGCAACTTCTTCCTATTGCTATTCGTGGGCTCCTTCCCAAACATTTTTACGAACTGTTAATTGAATTGACTTCCTTCTTTAGGAAATTGTGCTCAAAGAACTAGAGCATGAAGGATTTGGATGCTCTTGAAAGTTAAATCCCTTACACATTGTGTAAATTAGAAATGGTCTTTCAACCATCCTTCTTCACTTGTATGGTGCACTTAGTCATTCATTTGGTAGAAGAGGCAAAGATTGCTGGGCCAATGAGATATCGTTGGATGTATCCAATAGAGAGGTACTTTTTAAATTACAAGTTTTACATTCATTTACTTTTATATTTAAATAACCTAGTTCTGCATTTAACTTTGTACCAAAATTTATGTTATTAGGTATATGCGTACCTTGAAATCCAATGTTCAAAACAAGGAACTGTAATACCCCGTATTTTTAAAATCCAAGTTTATTAAGCTAAATGATTTTATTAGCATAATTTGATATAAAAATTTAATTATTTTAATTTTGATTCGTTTTATGGATTTATCGACGATTTCGAATTCATATTTGAATTTAATTAATTATTGTCGTTGCGAACCATTCTAGATAAATTTGTTAGCGACAATGATTTTATTATATTCTTATGAGTTCGAGTTTCGGTTAAAAATATATATTCCCGTTCTTTCTCGTATTTTGATTTTTAATATTTTAAATTTATTTTCGATTATAACTTCGCCATGTGATTACGGCTTTGTTTTGAAGTTATATTTCGTTAACGAAATATATTATTTAAGTTATAGAATTTCTGTTTAAATAGTTAAATTGATTTTAATGATTATATCCGTAGAAAATATTTCCAACTCTAAATTTATTCGTGTTCGGGAATCGTAAATAATTTTGGGGAAGTTTTAAATTAAAAAGATTTTCGGAGTTTATTTATGAATTTCTTCATGGAATTAATTTTCTTCTGTTTTATGCTTTTTGATTTACGAAAAATCGATTTCGGAAATTATTTACATTAGTCTCAGTTTGTTAGAATTCTACTTAAATATTTTATTATATGTTTTTAAATATTATTTTGGGGTCTTATAATGTATTTATATAAATAATATAAATGTTTACGTTCGTTGTTAAATTCTTCAAAAAAAAATGTTTCCGAAATTCTGTATATAGTTCTTTTATTAATTTTAAGCTTTCGGAAGCTTACGAAATAATTTTTGTTTAATGAGTTTTAGATAAAATCTTCCAATAATAATTTTTAAACTTTTAGTATTCTATTTTATATATGTATTTGTAATATAAAAAAAAAAAGACAGCCTAACCCGACCGTCGGACCCCCCTCTTTTTTCCTTTTCTCTCTTCTCTCCCTTCTCTTCTGTTTCCCGTCTCCCGTGCTCCCGACCCTGTTCTCTGTGCCATAAACCCCAGCCCCGACGTCCTCCTCCCTGCTCCTCCTTCGTCGGCCGCCGACCTCCAACCTGCTGCCACACGCCACCACCGACGACGTCGCAGCTGCCCAACAGCCGCAGCAGGAGCCATCGAAGCCACAACAGCCATCGAACGCTGCAGCAGTGACGAGCAGCAACGCAGGCTGCGCCGCCATCGCCCGGTCACCGGCGAGCCTCGCTGACCATCGGCGAGCAGTCTCCAGCCCCCGACGAAGCTTCTCCGGCCTTCCTTTGCTCCGATTTTGTTGATTTTCGTTGGTATAAATTTCTGAAAACCCTAACACCGATTTGATTTAATTGAGTATGATTTAGCTTGTGATGAGCTAAATTGAATATTTGTTTATGTATATATGTGCTGTAAGATTGATTTGAATAGGTTAATTGTGTGGTTATGTTGAGATTTTGGAAAAATTGGATTTTTGGCTGGGTTAAGTCCAAATTTTTCGGATTCGTACGATTTGACGATTTCGGGTAAATTGATTATACAATATGTTTTAAAATGTATCCAATTTCATTTTGGAATCGTCAATTTGAGAAATTTGTGCAGGTTTTATCGGAATTTGATTCCTAGGTCAAATTTTGAGTGTAATGAAATTGGGTCGCATAATTGAGTCGTTCCGCTCAATTGATTTTATAATATTGTTTAAAATGTATTTAATTTTATATTGGAAGTGTTGATTTGGGAAAATTGTGCGTAATTGACCAGAATTGGATTTTTAGGTCAAAACTCTCGCGGGTTCAAATTAAATTGTGTAATCGGATTATTTTATTCAATTGACTATATAAATTGCATTAGAATATATTTAATTACATTTCCGAACCGTCAATTTATATGTTTTGGCAAGAATTGATCGGATATGCGTTCCGGGCCCAAAAATCCTAATTGTGTTAAATTGGATATTTCTGTTATCGGTTTGGATCAATTGATTATTTGATATGTTATAAAATGTGTTTAATTGCATTTCTAAACATTCAATTTGATTAAATTTATAGAATTTTATCGAATTGCATTTTCGGGCCTAAAACCCTATATTTTAAGTGAGATTATGAAATTAGTTATTGGTATAGTTGTTTTGCTAAAATTAAATTTATAAAAGTAGTTGAAATGATCCTAATTGTATTCTAATACCTTTAATTAGAATTAATTGATTTGAATTACCTGAGTTTATATCGTGGGCTTTCAAACCCTAATTTTGAGAATTGATCATCTGGAATTGATTAATCGGAAGATTGTTTTGTTGAAATTGATTGTCTAGATTTATCTAAAATTGATTGAATTGTGTCTTAAAATTATCAATTTGAGGTAATCAAAGCGATTTGGCCGATTCGTGGTTTAGATATTAAAAACCCTAATCTTCGGGGATAATTTTATAAAATTGATTTTTGTTATGTGTATTTTATCTAATTGATTTATATCTTTGGGTTTTAAGTCATTTAAATTATGTTTTAACCTAATCGGTTTGGATTCGATTCTATGTAAATGGTCGGGTTACCTATTTAGTTGTAAAACCTAATAAATAAGTTATTTTTGATAAATTAACTTATGATCGATTATTCTTTCTCGGGCTTTCCAAATTAAGTTGAAATGTCCCAAGTGATATTTGTATTAACCTATTTTGAGTTGGTTTTAGCCTTACATCTTAATAGAGCTATGCTTTTAAGTTCTACGTTTTGGACACGTTTTCTAATAAAGATCATTTGTGTCGTTTATGTGTAGTTAATTAGAGTATGTGAATTATTGATTGATAGGGTAGTTTCTAATTTAGTTTTTCGATTTCTATCGGATCTAGGAAAGCTTTCTCGTGGATCCACGAGCTAGTGATCTCTCTCCCTCTTATATCGCTTAGCTAGCTTCGGATCCAGGTAAGTTCTCTACTTACCTCTACTTATGGGTATTTCGTAAGGATGTGGCTAAGGTCCCTATGTGTTATGTGACTTGCATGCCTTAGATGTTTTGTATATATACCATTTCCGGTTGTGTATCGTACGGTTGTCCTTAATGTGTTTTATGCATAGCACAACTTGGAGTTAAGGTATGTGGTATGTGTTTTTCTTACGACATGAATGTGATATCCATATGTGGTGATCATGATGTGATGTGATATGATGTAACCCTCTAGGACATGCATGCTAGGGTGATTATTATTATTATTATTATGACATGGAGATAAAAGGGCAAAAAGAAATAATTGGGAAGTGAGTTGCTAAAAGGGAGTATAAGGGACCCGATTAGGGTTTTGGGAAGAATTAGTAATATGGAAAAGGCGGAAGTAAAAATGATTAACGGTGAGTGAGGTGCGGGTTGAGAGTGAGAGTTTATGTTATGAGGAATGATTATGGGTGTTTTGGGAGAGAAGAAATATTGGGTGAAAAAGAGAGGTTACTTGTGGGAAAAGAAAGGTACTAGGGTTGAAGTGGCCAACTAGGATTTTAGAGTCACAGGTGGAATCGATGGGTAGAGCGATATGATTTGGGATTGGAACTAAATGAGATGAGGTGTTGAGGATAAATGAATTAATGGTAGTGAAATAAGAGGAAGTTGGGCCACATAGGTCCTATTAGGGTTTCAAGGGAAACCCTCGAGGCTAATGGCGGGTGGAGTCTGATATCGAGGTGTTGGGCCTTCACCCACACCCTTAAGAGTTAGTTTTTATTATGTGTGAGTATAGAGGGAAATTGATATCGAGGTGTGATAAGGGGGGGGCACGAGTTCCAAGATATGGGACAGGCCCTCCTGGGAGGATAAGTGTGGATATAGTTAGCCATGCATGTCAAGGGTAAAACACTTTCAATAAGATACGTTAAGATACTAATCACTTAAAGAGGAAGATATTGAGCCGGGCCCAAACCGGTCCACCGGCGAATAATAGTGGCCAGGAGCCGGGGTGCCCTGGAGACCGTGCCACCGGCGAACAATAGTGGTCAGGAGCGTTTTGCCCTGTATGATTTCCGGTCCACCGGCTATAATAGTGGGGGTTACCGTGCTCAGCAAACCAAATGTAAAATTTATAAGACATGGGAAATATACTAAATACTTACAGTGGAACACCGTGTGAGTCGGGGCCAGACCGGTCCACCGGCAAATAATAGTGGCCAGGAGCGTTCTGCCCTGGAGACCGGTCCACCGGCAAATAATAGTGGTCAGGAGCGTTCTGCCCTGAGTGTATACTTTCCGGTCCACCGACTATAATAGTGGGGTTCCCGCACTCACATGGACTATTAAAGAATATGTGTGGAATGAATATATTATTGATAAGAATAAAGAATGAGTCACAAGCACTTACAGTGAAACACCATGCGAGTCGGGGCCAAACCGGTCCACCGGCAAATAATAGTGGCCAGGAGCGTTCTGCCCTAGAGACCGGTCCACCGGCAAATAATAGTGGTCAGGAGCGTTCTGCCCTGAGTTTATATATTCCGGTCCACCGGCTATAATAGTGGGGTACCCACACTCACGTGGATTAATAAAGACTGTGGTGTGAAATGACTACTTTTAATAAAGACTCAAAGAAAATAAGTCTAATTGGACTATGGTCAGCTTTTATTACCTGTATTACTACATGCTGCTTACGTGAGTATGTCACGCGTTGAGTCTCCAATAATATGGATTATTCCTACTTGAGGCACATGAGCCACTTTATATTTCGGTTATACTACGCTTATATGTTTAAATGGGATGTTATATATGTTTCATATGTTACTATAGGTGTATGGCAAGATTCATGCTGTGGGTTGTGAGTATGTATGATATTGTATCAACGTATTGTATCATAATTTAATATGTATTTGATGTTATAGTTTACATCTCTCCCATAAGATAGGGTAGTGAGACTTACTCAGTATTGGACCCGTACTGATACTACACTGGTTGAATGGGTCCTGTGATGATCCACCGATGGTGGGGAGCAGACCTTTGATGCAGGTTTTGATCGGTTACTAAATTGGGGTGGAAGGCTTGACTTGAGTGAGTAGGCGGTCCTGATATTTATCCTTCGGGATTTGTTTTGTTTAAATGTATTCATCTTTGGAAGTTACAAGTGTTGTATTTATATTTCCAAGGGTTTTGTAATTGACTTTTAATTTCTCGTAACGCTGTCATGCTTTTAAAATTCGGATTTAATTGTTTGACAGGTTTTAGCCTTGCATCTAACATGAGATAGATGGTTGACATGTATCTTGTGTTAGATGTGGCGGTAACATTTTCCAAATTCGCTCCTAGCTTCCGCTTTATTCTTTCAAAAAAAAATTTTTTTAGGAGTAAAATTTGGGGGTGTTACAGGCACACCCTGAAGGATCAATTGCAATGGTTTATTTAGTAAATGAATGCCTTACATTTTTTTCTAGGTATATGGATGACATGGCTACTATGTTTAATCGTAGAAGTCGAAATGATGAAGTTGGTAATGATGACAAAAGAAATCAAATAGACATTTTTAAACATATTGGGCGTCCATTGGGAAAGCCTATCCTTCAAGAACTTGGGTTTGAGGAGTTTGATCATGTTCACTTATATGTCCTCCATAATTGTGATGAGCTTCAAGAATTTTTAAAGTAATTCAATTGTTATTCTAAAATTCATAAGAGTATTTATCATATATGTAGATTAAGATTATATATGTAAATTCCTAAAACTTTAATTTTATTTTTATATTAGGATGTACAAAGAAGAACTAGCGATTGAAAATCAAAATCCTATAAATGTAGAGAGGAGACATAAGACTCAATTTGTAGATTGGATTTATAATCATGTATGTTATCTCTCCTTAATTTCTATGATGTGATAAAATATTACCTATGATGTGTAAATGTATTCATATTTCCTTCATTGATTAGGTGGAGAAATTATATAACAAAGGATCAGTTGATGAAAGTTTGTATCACTTGGTGTGTCGTCCATTATGCACCACAAGGCTCTATAGTGGGCTTATTGCTAATGGGTTTAGATTTCATACACTTGATCGAGAAGTAGATAAGAAATGCCAAAATAGCGGTATTATGGTGCAAGGAGATGGTCATTCAAATGACTTATATTATGGTGTAATAAGAGATGTTTATGAGTTGTAATATCCCGGTGAAAATCATGTTGTTGTTTTAAAATGTAATTGGTATGACATGAAACATGAAGGTAGAGGATATAAAGTTGATGAATATGGCATAACTAGCATATATAGAGGCTTTTCATTAAAAACAGATGAGCCTTTTGTATTAGAATCATAGGTGGAGCAAGTCTTTTATGTTCAAGATCCAAGACATGATGATTGGAATGTTGTGATTCAGATAGAGCCTCAAGACTTGTGTAGCATGCCGAAAGGGGAAGAATAGCAAGTACTAGATCAAAGTGATGATGAAGTTGTGCAACAAGGAGAGATTCAGGGTTCTAATTATGTTTTGCAATCCATAAGACATATGGAAAATATTTCTTTAGAAACTAATCATTTCAAAGTAGAACGAGGAGAAAAAGTCGTCAAATGGGTAACAAGTAAAATGAAGAGCATGAGTCAACGAAGGGAAGGATGTCAGGGAAAGCGAAAGAAGAGAAAGAAGAAAAAATCAAATTTTGATGATTTTATTGTTGCTCATGATGTTGAGGACTAAGATGTGACTATTTTGTAACTTTTTTCTAAGTATTTATTTGTGTGTAGACATTGAATATATAAAATCTTTTATTCCTTTTTTAGTTATTGATACAAAATTTTAATTACTTGTTTGATAGAGTCATGATTCTATCATATTATAAATGTTTATTTATTTCAAATTTTATGTAGTGTTCTTTGTAATGTGAAATCTTATTACTTTGTTTTAGCTTGTACATATGTCAAGGCAAGATTGACCAAAGACCATGTGTAAGAACATTGTAAACGGAAGTGTTGGTGGTCGTAGAAGGCAAGGTATTATTCTTTTACCTAGTTTGGATGTTATTATAATGTATTCTTATTAATTAACAATATTGCCTACTTGCTTCCATCATAAAACTCAGCTGACATACAAACACCTGCCATCACTAGGAGTGTCTCTAAACTATCACATCATCATAATTGCAAACACTTGCCACTACCAGGTAATTAAAATGCTACCCAATTTTGAGTTATACTTAGATTTGTAATATGGGATCCTATTATTTTCACAAATATATATGTTAGCACTCTTTTTTTAACCTTTTGTCTTGGTGACTTATCCTAGATAATGAGCTGGTTGTAAGACATGCAAAAATATATATATTAATTCCTAAATGATCCAGTTCAAAATCATTTCAGTGTTGTAATTATTTTATACTATGAAAATCATTTCAGTGTTCTGCTCATGTCAATGCATAATCTGTTTCTTTCTCCATTTTTAGCAGAGTTTTATTCTCTATGACAGTATACCCTACTTAGCTTCAGCCCTTCTTTTTTTATTGCAGAGGCCCTATTTAAGATTAATAAAGCTTGATACAAACTAATAATAATAATATAGAACAATTTGAGCTATAAAACAAACTAAGAGTTGCAGAATATGAGAGCAAGGGTAAAGACCATAATAGAAAATGGTCATCAATGTTATTAATGTTGTATCAATATTCCTCTCAGGTAAAATATAAGCATTAAGACTTTGATATTATTATACTACATCAAAAACAAATAATCAATCCCTAATGCTAATTATTTTTTCCTTTTCTGCAAAACATAAATATGTAGAAAGTTCACAACAAAATATAATCTCTATTTCACTACATCAAAAGGAAAAGCTGCAATAGATAACCATACAAGTTCTGGAAAGTGTAGAACAAAAAAAACTCACCTTTAACTCCATTGTGTAGAATCTGAAAGTATAACTGCTCTGAAAGAGAGGGAATGAGGGCAGATTGGTGTGAATAACATGCAAGGAACATTCGGATGCACCTAGATTCAGTTATATGTTATATATATCATTTGTATTCTTTTCTTTATTTTTCTTTCCTTCTCATTCTCCTTTCCTTCTTAATTTTCTCAAATCAAATACAGTATAATGATGGTATATCAAACACCCTAGGTAAAATCTAAACTAACCCATCAATTTAATAAGATACATAAGCCATTAATGTTAGCACTTTTTTTTAACCTTTTGTCTTGGTGACTTATCCTAGATAATGAGCTGGTTGTAAGACATGCAAAAATATATATATTAATTCCTAAATGATCCAGGTCAAAATCATTTTAGTGTTGTAATTATTTTATACTACGAAAATAATCTAAATTTAATATCTGAAATCAAATATGTACATATCTTGTAATGTGTCACTGGTTGAGTTTGGTTTTATGATGCAACATAATTCCCTACATTATGAAATAATGTTCTATACCACAGAAGTAGTAGTTCTACTCATGTCAATGCATAATCTTCTTCTTTCTCCATTTTTAGCATAGTTTTAAACTTAGCTTCACCCTACTTAGCAGAGTTTTATTCTCTCTGACAGTATACACTACTTAGCTTCATCCCTTCTTTTTTTATTGTAGATGCCATGTTTAAGATTAATAAAGCTTGATTCAAACTAATAATAATAATACAGAAAAATTTGAGCTATAAAACAAACTAAGAGTTGCATAATGTGAGAGCAAGGGTAAAGACTAGAATAGATCCATAAAAGAAACTAAGCTTGACAATATTCTTTTCTTTATTTTTCTTTCCTTCTCATTTTCCATTCCTTCTTACTTTTTTCAAATCAAATATAGCATAATGCTGGTATATCAAACACCCTAGGTCAAATCTAAACTAACCCACCAATTTGATAAGATCCATAAGCCTTTAATGTTTGCACTTTTTTTTAACCTTTTGTCTTGGTGACTTATCCTAGATAATGAGCTCGTTGTAAGACATGAAAAAATATAAATATAAATTCCTAAATGATCCAGGTCAAAATCATTTCAGTGTTGTAATTATTTTATACTATGAAAATTATCTAAATTTAATATCTGAAATCAAATATGTAAATATCTTGTAATGTGTCACTGGTTGAGTTTGGTTTTATGATGCAACATAATTCCTAGTAAATTTGGTAAATATATATGTGAGAAGAATGTACAAAACACAGGGCATCCCCTGGAGTTACAAGGTAGTGTGCATGGGTTCTTTTAGATGGGAACCCAGACTCACTATCAGACTAAAGTAATGGGGAATCAAGATGAACAAAAAAAGGGGGAGATCTGCTTCAACAGCAGAGCCTACATACATAGAGCTCTGTAAACATATTTCTGAACTTGTACAATGATAATCTTGGGATCAAAAGTTTTACCTTCAAAAACTATGGCATTTCGGTTTTTCCATATAAGGTATACTAGTGATGCCATCGCAAGAGCTCGAGCCTTCCAAGCTTGTTGTCTTCTATTGTGGTTCCTATAGATGATTCTTATAGCACTGAATAGGTTAGTAGCTCCCCTGTTGATTCCCAACCAAGTCCGAAGAGGATGCCAAATCTGTTGGATAGCTAGACAAGAAAAAAAGAGGTGATCATGTGTCTCGTTAAATACTTGACAAAAATTGCATTCCTTTGGCCCATCAAGGGATGTGAGGCTATCTCGAGTATATAATCTGCGGTGGAGCACGAGCCATAGCAAGAATGAGTATCTTTTTGTTTTGATATGCTGCTATACAACTCTATGAGGTCTCCACTTCAGTCCTTTGTCGCGCAAGAAGTTGTAGGTTGCCAATGTGGAGAAGCCCGACGCGAGGACCCAAGATTTCAAGAGATTCTTGGCTTGATTTGGTGATCCCATTTTATGGATCAGGTACAAATCTAAATGGCTCAACTTCCTCATAAAATGTGAGGTATCTTTCTTTGGCGTAAACTGATTCAGTTCCTTTGATTGCAGGTAATATGTATGGATCCATTTCGTCCAAATTGTTACTTTTTCATCCTAGAGGAACCACACATATTTGAAGAGAAAGGCTGCATTCCAGGCCAGCAAATTTTTGAGGCCCAGTCCACCTTCTTTTCTTGGGAGGAAGATGGTATTCCAAGTGATCGGTGGGGGTTTTCCTTGCCAGAGAAAACTTCGGCAGAGCCCAATAATCCTGTTCATAACCAGTTTTGGGATAGCAAAAATTGAAAACCAGAATCCTAGGGTGCCTTAGATCATGGACTTGATAATTTCCATCCTACTCGCATAAGATAGAGAGTTTTCCCTCCACACTTTAAGCTGGTCACAGAGTTTGTTGATGAGAGACTCATAATCAATAGCTTTAAGTTTGCACAGGTTGAGAGGCACCCCCAGGTACCGAAAAGGGAAAGATCCCACTGGCATATTGGTGAGTCTAAGGAGTTCCTGCTGGACATGAGCCTTGATCCCTGCAAGAAACAGCTGAGATTTTGCTGGAATAATTTGCAGTCCTTAACAATTTTTGAACCTGTCCAGTCCTTGCATCAAGATATTAACAGAAGGAGTATCCCCTCTACAAAAAAGGATAAGGTCATCTGCAAAAGCAAGATGGGTAATTCTCATAGGCTTGCATTTTGAATGGAAGGAGAACTCCCTCTTCAGGGATAGCTGCTTGATAAGTCTACTAAAGTATTCCATGTTGAGCACAAAGAGATAGGGAGATAATGGGTCCCCCTGCCTGAGCCCCCTTGCACCTTTAAAGAACCCAAACATGTTCCCATTTAGCTTTAGAGAGAAGCTAGTAGTGGTAACACATTCCTTCACAAGATCGATGCAACATAATTCCCTGCTTTATGAAATAATGTTCTATACCATACAAGTAGTAGTTCTGCTCATGTCAATGCATAATCTGCTTCTTTTTCCATTTTTAGCAAAGTTTTAAACTTAGCTTCACCCTACTTGGCAGAGTATTATTCTCTATGATAGTATACACTACTTAGCTTCAGACCTTATTTTTTTACTACAGATGCCCTTTTTAAGATTAATTAACTTGATACAAACTAATAATAATATATAGAGCAATTTGAGCTATAAAACAAACTAAGAGTTGCAGAATGTGAGAGCAAGGGTAAAGACTAGAATAGATCCATAAAAGAAACTAAGCTTGACAGTAATCTTTTCTTTATATTTCTTTCCTTCTCATTTTCCTTTCCTTCTTACTTTTCTCAAATCAAATACAGCATAATGTTGGTATATCAAACACCCTAGGTCAAATCTAAACTAACCCATCAATCTAATAAGATCCATAAGCCATTAATGTTAGCACTTTTTTTTTAACCTTTCATCTTGGTGACTTATCCTAGATAATGAGCTGGTTGTAAGACATGCAAATATATATATATATATATATATATATATATATATATATATATATATATATATATATATTAATTCCTAAATGATCCAGGTCAAAATCATTTCAGTGTTGTAATTATTTTATATTATGAAAATAATCTAAATTTAATATCTGAAATCAAATATGTACATATCTTGTAATGTGTCACTGGTTGAGTTTGGTTTTATGATGCAACATAATTCCTTGCTTTATGAAATAATGTTCTATACCATACAAGTAGTAGTTCTGCTCATGTCAATGCATAATCTGCTTCTTTTTCCATTTTAAGCAGACTTTTAAACTTAGCTTCACCCTACTTGGCAGAGTATTATTCTCTATGATAGTATACACTACTTAGCTTCAGACCTTATTTTTTTACTACAGAGGCCCTGTTTAAGATTAATTAACTTGATACAAACTAATAATAATAATATAGAGCAATTTGAGCTATAAAACAAACTAAGAGTTGCAGAATGTGAGAGCAAGGGTAAAGACTAGAATAGATCCATAAAAGAAACTAAGCTTGACAGTAATCTTTTCTTTATATTTCTTTCCTTCTCATTTTCCTTTCCTTCTTAATTTTCTCAAATCAAATACAGCATAATGTTGGTATATCAAACACCCTTGGTCAAATCTAAACTAACCCATCAATTTAATAAGATCCATAAGCCATTAATGTTAGCACTTTTTTTTTAACCTTTTGTCTTGGTGAATTATCTTAGATAATGAGACGATTGTAAGACAAGAAAATATATATATATATATATATATATATATATATATATATATATATATATATATATATATATTAATTCCTAAATTATCTAGGTCAAAATCATTTCAGTGTTATAATTATTTTATACTATGAAAACCATCTAAATTTAATATCTGAAATCAAATATGTACATATCTTGTAATGTGTCACTGGTTGAGTTTGGTTTTATGACGCAACATAATTCCCTGCTTTATGAAATAATGTTATATACCACAGATGTAGTAGTTATGGTCATGTCTATGCATAATCTGCTTCTTTCTCCATTTTTAGTAGAGTTTTAAACTTAGCTTCACCCTACTTAGCAGAGTTTTATTCTCTGTGACAGTATACACTACTTAGCTTAAGCCCTTCTTTTTTTATTGCAGAGGCCCTGTTTAATATTAATAAAGCTTGATACAAACTAATAATAATAACATAGAACAATTTGAGCTATAAAACAAACTAAGAGTTGCAGAATGTGAGAGCAAGGGTAAAGACTAGAATAGATCCATAAAAAAAACCTAAGCTTGACAGTATTCTTTTCTTTATTTTTCTTTCCTTCTCATTTTCCTTTCCTTCTTACTTTTCTCAAATCAAATACAACAGAATGATGGTATATCAAACACCCTAGGTCAAATCTAAACTAAGCCATCAATTTAATAAGATCCATAAGCCATTAATCATATAAGCATCCATCTGATTGTACCCCATCCACCCAAAAAATATAGTAAAAGTAAGAATAATAAGATAGAAAACAAAAAAATAATCAATCCCTAATGCTGATTATTTTTTTCTTTTATGTAAAACATAAATATGAAGAAAGTTCACAGTAAAATATAAACTCTATTTCACTACATCAAAAGGAAAAGCTGCAATATATAAGAATATAAGAATATAAGTTCTGGCAAGTGTAGAACAAAAGAAAACTCACCTTTAACTCCATTATTTGAAACTATAACTGGTTTGAAAGAGAGGGAATGAGGGCAGATTGGTGTGAATAACATTCAAGGAACATGTGGATGCACCTAGATTCAGTTATATGTTAGATATATTATTTGTATTCTTTTCTTTATTTTTCTTTAAAATTCATTTTCCTTTCCTTCTTACTTTTCTCAAATCAAATACAGCATAATGCTAGTATATCAAACAGCCTAGTTGAGTTTGGTTTTATGATGCAACATAATTCCATGCTTTATTAAATAATGTTCTATACCACAGAACTTGTAGTCCTGCTCATGTTAATGCACAATCTGCTTTTTTCTCCATTTTTAGAAGAGTTTTAAACTTAGCTTCACCCTACTTAGCAGAGTTTTATTCTCTGTGATAGATAACTGGTTGTTCTTATTCCACAACGCTGAAAATCAATACAACTCCTCATTCTCTTTATTGTCCCATTTAAATTCCTTAGTATTTTCTATTCTGTGGGGAAGATCAGGGTTATTAATCACAGGTTCCATCAAATAGTTAGAGCACTGAAAAAGGAAAAGAAAACAAATAGAATCATCTAAAATTGGTTTGGTTAAAATAAATGAAAACAATTAGCCAACACATTTGTAACTCATTTGTAGGCATTTGTATTTGTTATTCATTGCATATTACACCATTTCATGGAAAAAATTTATATTAAGTTATTTATAGTAAGAAGAAAGAGAAATGAAAATATACCAAACATCTAATATCACAAAACAATCACCTCATCCTAAATGAATTGATTTCATGTTGACAATACAGTATTTTGTATTTTTCATTGATAAGCTACTATCATTATTCTACACCAACTTGCTTTCTTACAAAGTCCTAATGAGATGATCATTTATATTTTTATTGAGGTGATCATTGAGAATACATATACTTAATCTGCATTTAGCATGTGTTTAATTTTTATTTATCAAATAACATTAACTACCCGTTCAAATTCCAATAACAAGATTCTATTCATGATGGCAGCACACATCCACTATCTTGTAGAGGGGGCACTTTTCCTATTTACTCAGGAAATATCTTGTTCCTAAAACAACATTATTATTATTATTATTATTATTACTACTACTACTACTACTACTACTACTACTACTACTACTACTACTACTACTACTACTACTACTACTACTACTATTATTATTATTTTTTGTGTGTGTACACATATATGTATATAATATATAGATGTCACAAATCAAACCCAAGAAGGCCAGAATATACCTCATCAGTCAGTGACATTGGTTTTGATGTAGTGTCTATCTTTAACTAATTCTTATGCTGAAATAAAAGTTCCACTGCAGTCCCATAAACAAAACATAATGATAGAAGACTTAGCTTCTCCAAGAAGGGAAGTAATAAGAGCAAACCAATTTGAATAGGACAGGAATATAATCCCTTTCTTGTGGATCCATAAGTAGTTGTTGGGCTTTTGCCAGTGTTGTAATCAACGGGATTGGTGGTAAGATTGAAGTGAAAATTTTCAACCCAATTATTATGTCCATGAGTATTCAAAAATGCCAAATAATTAGTCATGAGATATGCATGTCAAGGAACGCTAGGAATTTATAAATAAAAAAAAGTCAAGGAATGGCTTGTACACTAGCAAGTACTTCAGTAAAATTTATGGGTTGTTATTAGTTCATTTGCCTATGTTTTACCTATGATTATCTTTGTTTTTACAGACCCAAAATTTTCCCTAAATAAACAACTCTCCAGTAACTTAAAAAAAATGTCAATCAATAAGAAGCATAGTAGGGAATCAGGAGTCCACATTTCATTTGACATCAAGCAGCACAACACATCCTCTAATTCTCTCCTTCATCAACAGTGGTCTAGGGAAAAGAGAAAAATGATGATTTATTTATGCACATGGATCCCAAAAACAATAAGTAGAATTTTAAATTCTCTATTTCCCTGTATTTGTGTAGGGTATAATCCCAAGCTCTGTTAAGATTCAAAATAATCATTGGTTTGTGCTTAGTCTAGAGTAATAGATATTTATATTTTGCTGTGTAGCGGATTACTCATTGATTTGCTCATATGTCACACACGGATTTGAAAGATTGCTTATAAATTATGTAAAATGGATGCTCTTGTATCAATATTCCTCTCAGGTAAAAGATAAGCATTGAGACTTTGAGATTATTTCACTATATCAAAAACAAATAATCAATCCATAATGTTGATTATTTCTTTCTTTTCTACAAAACATAAATATGAAGAAATTTCACAGCAAAATATAAACTACCCTGTTCTCTTATTCTTATCTAGAATTTCCTAATTCATAAAGTGGGGCACTGGCATATAATAGCATATCTAATTTATACAACCATGCATATATCTGTATTTGGATATGGAAGAGGTAATTTTAGATGGGTCTTGTTTATGCTTGGTCATGCTTATTACATGGTTCACTTTTGCCCATTTGATTATTGTTTAACTCTACAAGATCAATGATTTTAAATGTACCTTTTCTTATCAATGACTTTGTTAATAATGAAGGTAAGTGCATAGGAGCTAGAAAAAATGGCAGCGCGAGAAGTAAGCCAAAGTTAAACTTTGTTTCCAATGGATCCCAACACAGTAGACCTCAACACAATCAAGTGGAGGAAGTTAATTATCTTGAAGGTGAACTTAATATTGATGTTGTGGATGCCTTCGAATGAGCCATGTAATATTGATTTAACTATTATGCCTTCGAATGAGCCAGGTAAATTATCAATAGATACTTAAATTCACAAATGTATGAGTTTATCTGAGAATATTTGAAATTTAAAAATCAATCTTGTTATGGCCTATCAATGGACTTAACTCTATTTTCTTGGTGTTATGATATGTTTATATGACTAATAAGGTGGAAGAAAAAGGAATGCAACATAGAAGTTTGTTGATAGAGTTGAGATGACGTTGAATGTGCACGAGGTTGTTGATCCAATGCCAAGAGAAAGAAATGAATCTAACAATACTCTACCTCGAATAAGAACTTAATATATGCATGAAAATATATCTACAAGAAATGCGACCTCGGAAAATGATGGAAATAGTAGTCAAGGTACAGTAATTTCTATTAATCATGTTTGTATATACATTTTTTTATTCTTTTAAACTCCTATGATGTATAGATTGGCTAAGCCTTGATATTATTATCTTATTTTTATTTTTGTAATAGCATCAACTACTAACGCTAAAAGGAAAAGGGGGAAGAGAGGCAAATACAAATCTTATATGATCGAGAAAAAGACATTAGGTGGTACTACAAAGCTAATCGTTGATATACCTGACTATGTTCTCCAAGCTATTGGAGAAAATGCCAGAAATTTGGTAAATTTTTGTGGCCATATTATGTGGACCAAAGTCCTCATGGATGCATCACCTTGGATTCAAGTAGCAACTAAACATGGTGATGCAATATGATTGTTCGTCAAGGTATATATATATATATATATATATATATATATATATATATATATATATATATATATATATGCATTCTTTTCCTTTTATAAATCCTAATCTATGATCCTTAACCAACTAATTATTTTTTTGTGACATTATAGAACAAGTTCAGCATAATGGATAGTAATCAACTACCCAGATTAAAAGTGTTTGTGTTGTTTGCAATGCAACGCTTATATCAATATTGGAAAGCTCGTTTGCATTCTTACTACAAAGAATGTGGGGATACACATGACGAATGTTTGGAAAATCTACCTATTGATTTCGATCCAGAAAATTGGATAAAATGTTGTGAAACTTTTAATTCTGATAAATTCAAGGTAATTCTTTCCTTTATTGATAAGTTTTCTGTCATACATGTTTGTGTATTAGGTATGCATTATTTATCTTCATTTATTTTATTCTTAAAATGTAGAAAATCAGTGAACAAAATAGCAAGAATCGAAAGCCAGATAAATGGTGCCAACACACCACAGGAAACTTATCTTTTCCATAGGTGGAAACTATCATGGTAAGAATATGAAATAGTTGTATTCAGTATATTTATTCATCTTCATGGATAAAATGACTAAGTAATGTGTCTTCACAGACAAAGAAGAATGGTGATGTCAAGTCGAGTGCTGATGTGATTTGGCTTGCTGAACACACGCGAACAAATGATCAAGAAGTATTAGAGTGGGTTAATGATGGACTCTCTAAGAAAATTCATGTAAATTATTCTTATATTTGTATTAGTATATATATTAGTATATGTTAGTTCTTACAAAGAATTGATTATAATAACTACGAATCTATACATATGTAAAATGTTGGTATGTTTATTGTAGGGAGACCTTCACCATCTTATGACTAACAAGGATAAAGAAGGAGTGTAATACCTCTTATTTTTAAAATCCAGATTTATTAAGTTTAATGATTTTATTAGCGTAATTTGATGTAACAATTAATTATTTTAGTTTCGATTCGTTTTATGGATTTATCAACGATCTCGAATTTATATTTGAATTTAATTAATCGTTGTCGTTCCGAACCATTCTAGATAAATTCGTTCACGACAATGATTTTATTATATTCTTATGAATTCGATTTTCGGTTAAAAATATGTATTCCCATTCTTTCTTGTATTTTGACTTTAATATTTTAGATTTATAACTTCGTCGTGTGATTTCGACTTTATTTTGGAGTTATATTTCATTAACGAAATATACTATTTAAATTATGAAATTTCTACTTAAATAGTTAAATTTATTTTAATAATTTTATCCGTAGATAATAATTCCGACTTTAAATTTATTCATTTTCGGAAATCGTTAATATTTTTGGAAATTTTTAAATAAAAAAGGTTTTATGGAGATTATTTATGAATTTCTTTTCGAAATTAATTTTCTTCTGTTTTACGCTTTTTGATTTACGGAAAACAGATTTCAAAAATTATTTAAATTAGTCTCGGTTTATTAGAATTTGACTTAAATATTTTATTATAGGTTTTTAAATAGTTTTTTGAGGTCTTATAATATATTTATGTAAATAATATAAATTTTTACGTTCATTGGTAAATTCTTCCGAAAATGTTTCCGAAATTCTGTATATAGTTCTTTTATTAATTTTAAACTTTCGGAACCTTACGAAATATTTTTTTTAATGAATTTTTGATAAAATTCTTCCAATAACAATTTTAAATATTTAGTATTTTATTTTATACTTGTATTTGTAAAAAAAAAAATGGGACCAACCCGCCGTCGGACCCCCCTCTTCTTTTCCTTTTCTCTTCTCTCCCTTCTCTTCTCTTTCATTTTCCTGTCTCCCCTTCTCCTGACCCTGCCCTCTACGTGGAAACCCCAGCTCTAGCCACCATCTCCCTAGCTCCTCCCTACCCCAGCCGCCTCGCCAGCCACACCTAGCCACCACAGGCGATGCGACAGCCGGCCACAACCTGCACAACAGCCGCTGCAGCAACAGCCGAAGTAGCAGCCACCGTAGCAGCGCGGGAGTAGCAGCAGCAGCGTCGAGCCGCCGTCCGGCTCCGACGAGCCTCGCTGACCACCGGCGAGCCACCCCTAGCCTCCGACGAACCTTCTCCGGCATTCTCTTGTCCCGATTTGTGTTGGTTTTGTTTGGTATAAATTTCCAAAAACCCTAATATTAATTTGATTAATTGGGTATGAATTAGCTTATGAAAAGCTAAATTGATTGTTTGATTATGTATATATGTGTTGTAAGAATGATTTGGATAGGTTAATTGTAGGGTTATGTTGGAATTTGGAAAATTGGATCTTTAGCCGGGTTATGCCCGAATTTTTCGGATTCGTCCAATTTAGCTATTTTGGGTAAATTGATTATACAATATTTTTTAAAATGTATCTAATTTTAATGTTGGAACTGTCAATTTGAGAAATTTATGCAAGTTTTATCGAAATTTGATTCCTAGGTCAAAATTTGGGTGTAATGAAATTGGGTTGTATAATTGAGCCGTTTGGCTCAAGTGATTTTATAATATCATTTAAAATGTATTTAATTTTATATTGGAAGTGTTGATTTGGGAAAATTACGCGTAATTGATCGGAATTGGATTTTTAGGTCAAAACTCTCGCGAGTCTAAATTGGATTATGTAATCGGGTCGTTTTATTCAATTGACTATACAATTTATATTAGAATATATTTAATTACTTTTTCGAACCGCCAATTTATATATTTTAGCAAGAATTGACTGGATGTGTATTCCGGGCTCAAAAACCCTAATTGTGCTAAATTGTGTATTTCTTTTATTGGTTTTGAGCAATTGATTATTTGATATGTTATAAAATGTGTTTGATTGCATTTCTAAACACTCAATTTGATTAAATTAATAAAATTCAACCGAATTGTAATTTTGGGCCTAAAACCCTAGATTTCAAGTGAGATTATGAAATTGGTTATTGTATAGTTGTTTTTTCTAAAATTAAATTTATGGAAGTAGTTGAAACGATCCTAATTGTATTTTAATGCCTTTAATTGGAATTAATTGATTTGAATTGCCTGAGTTTGTGTCGTTGGCTTTAAAACCCTAATTTTGAAAATGAATTGTCTGGAATTGGTTAATCAGAAGATTGTTTTGTTGAATTGATTATCTGGATTCATCTAAAATTTGTTTAATCATGTTTTAAAACTATCAATTTGAGGTAATCGAAGTGATTTTGTCGATTTGTAGTTTATGCATTAAAAACCCTAATCTTCGGGGATGATTTTATAAAATTGATTTTTGCTATGCATCTTTTATCTAATCGATTTCTATCTTTGGGTTTTAAATCATTTAAATTATGTTTTAATCTAATCGGTTTGGATTTGATTATATGAAAATGGTTGGGTTACCGATTTAGTTGTAAAACCTAATAAATAAGTTATTTTCGATAAATTAACTTATAATCGATTATTCTTCCTCGGGATTTCCAAATTAATTTGAAATGTCCCAAGTGATATGTGTATTAATCTGTTTTGATTTATTTGTAACCTTAAATCTTAATAGAGCTATGCTCTTAAGTCCTAGGTTTTGGACATGTTTTCCAAGAAAAATTATTTGTGTCTCTTTGTGTCGATTTAATTATAATAATTGAATTAGTGATCGATAGGATAGTTTCTAACTTAGTTTTCGATTTCTATCGGCGATCTAGGAAATTTTTATTGTGGATCCTCGAGCTAGTAATCTTCTCTCTCCCTCTTATCTCGCTTAGCTAGCTTCGGAGTTAGGTAAGTCTGTAAGATATGGGTGTTTCGTAAGGACATAACTAAGGCCGCTTGTGTGTTACATGTTTTACTTGCCTTGGATGCCTTGTACGATTTATATGTTGTGTCCTATATGTTATATGTTTTTATTTTGTAGCGCAGCTTGGAGCCGAGGTATGTTCTCGTGTTGTTGTCTAGTATGTGCTAATATGGGTATGCTGCAAGTTATGATGGGTGTCGTGTGGCCTTTTAGGACATGCATGTTAAGGGTAAAATTATAATGAATAAGATACGATAAAATACTAATCATTTAAAGTGGAAGAGTACTGAGTTAGGTCCAATCAATCCACCGGTAAGGAATAGTGGTGTGGATTATTGTCCCGCAAGTGACCGATCCACCGGTGAATAATAGTGGTGTGGACATCGTCCCGCAAGTGACCGGCCCACCGGCAATAATAGTGGGGGATCCCGAGTTCAGTAAACCAAACCCTAACTTGTTAATACACGTAAAAGATACTAAGTACTTACAGTGGAACACCATGCGAGTCGGGGCTAGTCCGATCCATTGGCATAAAATAGTGGTTAGGTGCGTTCTGCCCTATAAGTGACCGATCCACCGGTTATAATAGTAGTTAGGTGCGTTTTTCCCTATAAGTGACCGATCCACCAGCTATAATAGTGGGGTTCCCGCACTCGCATGGATTAATAAAGATTATGATGTGAGTCAATCATATTTACCAGAGATCTAAAAGAATAATTCTAATCAGACCATAGCCAGCTTTTATTATCTGTATTACTACATGCTGCTTATGTGAGTATGCCAAGTAATGAGTTTTCAATAATATGGATTATTCCTACCTGAGGCGCATGAGCTACTTTACATTTCGGTCATACCACACTCATATGTTTAAATAAGATGTTACATATGCTTCATATGTTCTTATATGTGTATGGTAGGACTTGTGATGTGGGTTTTGAGTATGCGTAATATTGTATCAACGCATTGTACCATGAATTAATATGCAATTGGTGTTATAGTTTATGTCTCTCCCATAAGATAGGGTAGTGGGATTTACTCAGTATTGGACCCGTACTGATACTACCTTGGTCGAATGGGTCCTGTGATGATCCACTGATGGTGGGGAGCAGACCTCTTATGCAGGTTTGAGATCGGATACTATTTACGGGTGGAAGGCATGACTTGAGTGAGTAGGCAATCCGGAATTTGATCTGTCGGGTTTTATCTTGTTTAACTGTATTCCTCTTTGGAAATTACAAGTGTTGTATTTGAAATTTCAAGGGTATTGTAATTAACTTTCAATTTCTCGTACTCTTATATGCTTTTAAAATTCGAATTTATTTCATAGGTTCTGCTGATTAATTCAGCGATGATTTTGTTTAGTGAATTCATTCACTTGCCATCTGCCTATGGATATCTCATTGTGGGAGTTTATCCTTACGGCATAGATGTTTGAAAATGTTTGACAGGTTTTAGCCTTACGTCTAGCATGAGATAGATGGTGGACATTTATCTTGTATTAGATGTGGCGGTAACATTCTCCAAATTCTATTCTAGCTTTCGCTTTATTCCTTCAAAAAAAATTCAGGAATGAATTTTGGGGGTGTTACAAGGAGCCCCTCAAACACAGGAAGAGATGTTACTTCATGTTTTGGGTTCAATGTTTGGATACACATGAGGGAAAGGTAGTGGCTATGGTGGCTCGCTCAAATCAAGGATTCAAGAAGAACAATAACAGAAAAATATACAACAACAAAGTAAGATAGATGAGCAACAAGTCAAGATAGATGAGCAACAAAATAAGATATGTAGTTTTCAAAGTCAAATAGACGAGCTTAAAGAGAAACAAGATCAATCTATGGCCACTTTTGAGAGGAGGATGTTAGAAATGAGTCAAATGATGGCTACCAATATTATGAGGTAAATTCTAATATCTAGAGTAATCCAACTTTGTATTTATTCGATGATATGAGCTACCTTGCATTATAGTATTGCTTATATCTATGCAACACATATACCAGTATACTTTCTGATGCTAAAGAGTCAGTGAACTTAAAGAACATTTTATGAGTTTTGAGAAACCCTTTGACTTCTCCATATATAGCTGGCATATGTAATCGCTAAAATCAATCGGAAAAAATGATTATCAAACATGAGTTTCTATATATATTTTTGTCTCTTATAATGATATATATATATATAGACGTACACATATATACGTCTACATATATAGACGTAGACATATTTATGTCTACATATATAGACGTATACATATTTATGTCTACATATATAGACGTATACATATTTACGTCTATATATATGTATGTATATACGCACGAGACATGTATTAATCTTGTTATTTATTCAGGTCCAGGAAATACACTTGACGATGATGGTGATGCTTTCCATGGTGGTGTTGATGATGATTATTTATTTTTTTGTGGATAGATGACTTTTGTTATTAGTTGATGCGTAGATCTAAAGATTGTGTTCTTGGATTTAGAAGTATTTTTTGATGTCCTTTTCACCAAAAAACACTTCACAACAGTGTTTGCCGAGAACTCTTGGTGCTATTATGGTGATGTCATATTGGATGTTTAGTTTATATTTTTGACAATTATATCAAACGATTATACAATTAATGTATTATGCATTTCATATTAATGATGAAATAAATTTACTATTGACAATTATATTTGATTAATATATATATATATGAATGTGACAGTTTAGAAAGTGATAATTTATCTAATAGTATTGCAAGAATTTTAATTATTTGGAAACAAAGAAATTGTTGCCAAAAATAATAGTGGATGAAAATATTTCATTAGCAACGGAAACATTGTTGCAAAAAATAAAGTACATTATTGGCAACAGAAATGTCGTTGCAAAAAATATCTTACATTATTGGGAACAAAACAACCATTGCAAAAAATATCTTACATTATTAGAAACAAAACAACCATTGTAAAAATATAGCATATTATTCACAACAGAAATGTTGTTGCCAAAACTATCGTATATTATTGGCAACAAAACAACCGTTGCAAAAAATATCTTACATTATTGGCAACAAAACAACCGTTGCAAAAATTATCTTACATTATTGGCAACAAAACAACCGTTGCAAAAATATAGCATATTATTCGCAACAGAAACGTTGTTGCAAAAAATATTGTACATTATTGGCAACAAACAATCTATTGAAAAATATAATATATTATTCGCAACAACAATTTCGTTGCAAAAAAATATATCTTATTCGCAATAAAGAAATCGTTGCGAAATGTAATTATGCTCCAACATCTATGTCAATCATTTAAGACAACAAAATACTATTTTTAGCCACAAGTTTATCGTTGCGAAAATAACTAGTTTTGGCAACGGCAAAAAGTCGTTGCAAAAACCTTTATTTACGCTATCATATGCAACGACGATTTATCGTTACCAAAAATATTATATCGTTGGCAAAGATATATTTGGCAACGACATATTCCGTTGCCAAAAACTGCTTTTCTCACCATTCAAACCCTAATACCACCATACAAACCCTAATACCACTATGCAACCATTAATACCACCATGCAACCATTAATAACATCATACAAACCCTAATACCACCATGTAAACCCTAATACCGCCATGCAACATTACCTCCATGCAAACCCTAATACCACTATACAATCATTAATACCACCATGCAACCATTAATACCACCATACAACCCAATATTCCGTCATACAAAACCCTAAATTCAATCCACACAAAACCAAAGATTCATCCATACCAACCCTAGAATAGATCCTCTCATACAAAACCATCAATTAGATTCTTCCATGCAAAACCATAAATTAGATTTTCCCATATAAAACCATAAATTATGTTCTCCCACACAAAACTATAAATTAGATTCTCCCAAATAGAACCATAAATTATATTCTCCCACACAAAACCATAAATTAGATTCTCCCAAATAGAACCATAAATTATATTCTCCCACACAAAACCATAAATTAGATTCTCCCATATAAAATCATAAATTATATTCTCCCATATAACACCATAAATTAGATTCTCCCATACAAAACCATAAATTACATTCCACACAAAACCATAAAAATCATAAATTAGATTCTCCCACATGAAACCCTAAAATTCTCCATTGTATTCTTCCACTCATGAATCATTAAAATAAATAGGTCAACTCACCTCCCTTGGTCAACCTCTTTCCCCATCCTCCTTTTTCATCCTTTCTCCCACAAAAACCACATCAACACCCTCACATGCATATCTTATAGGGTCACAACACATATCATCATATATAAATAATGCACATGCCATATAACAACACAAGAACATGTTTGAACTCCACGTCATACCATATACGAAATAATTACAATAATAAACATAGGATACATAGCATGCGAATCACATAATGCATATAAGCACACAAAATGCCTTAGCATCCCTTACCTAAAACGACACCGGCCTTGGAGCACGCTCCTACGCCTCCTTAGGGCTTTGACTCGTTTTACCTATTATGAGGGAAAAGCAAAAATTAGATTCCCTCCTACTAAAAATACTATTAATTACTAATTTATTCTAAGACTTGGCTTTTCATAAAATATTAAAATAATAATAGTAAAAATACCAACAATAATACCAATATTAATATTAACAAGAATAACAAAAATAGTAACAATAATAATAAAATGGACATTACTAAAAAACATATGGAAATAAGGGCTTCAGCCCCTTTACTAAAATAATTCTGATAATAATAATAATAATATTAATAAAATAAATAACCAAATTTAGTAATAATAATAGTGATGAAATAATAATAATGATGATAAAAAACCATAATAAATATAATAATAATAATAATAATAGTAATAATAATAATAATAATAATAATAATAATAATAATGGTAATAATAGTAAGGATAATATTTGAACATAAAAAGAAGTAGGGTTTCTACCCTACATTGAGTAATAATAACTTAATAAATAATAATAATAACACTAGTAAGAATAAATACTAATAATAATATAAATACCAATAACCCTAATAATAATAAGACATGATATTTATAATACTACCAATAAAAATTAAAATAAGCACAATAGGGTCTCAGCCCTATATAAAATAATAATACTAACACATGAATATTATAATAATAATAACAACAACAACAACAACAACAATAATAATAACAATAATAACAATAATAACAATAACAATAATAATAATAATAACAACAATACTAATGGTAAGGTAGTTGTAATAATAATACTGAAATAATAATAATAACAATTTTGAAATAGTAAATAATAATAATAATAATAATAATAATAACATATTAGTATTAATAATAAAGGTAATAACAATAATAATAATACTAATAATAATAATAAAATCAAATTAAAATATAATAGGGCTTCGGCCCTCAACAAAAACATTAATATTAATAATACTAATAATACATATTAAAAATGGAAATAATAATAATAGTATTTATATTAGAATAAATGAAATAAAATAATTTAAGGCTTGTAAAAATAGGGAAAAGGGCTAAGAGGGTCTAGTGTTCAACCTTAGGCTGGTGGGGATAGGCGGCACCAACGGTGGTGCACGGTGGCACAGGTGGTGGCCAGAAAAAGAGAAGAAAAAGGGAAAAGTTGAATGTTGGGAAAAAGAGAAAGAGACAAAGGGTGGAAGCAAGGGTGATTATGGTTGTATAGAAAAAGGGGAACATAATAGGGGTAGCGGCGCACGGTGGTGGTGGTGGTCGAATGGAGAAGAAAGAGAGAAAGAGAGGAGGAGAGGGAGGAAGAGGAAAAGAAGGGTAGAGGAAGGTAGAGGGTGGTCTATAGAATAATTTTAGATGTAAAAGGAGTGGTGGAAGAGGCGGAGGAGGTAGCTAATGGTGGTTCGAAGGACGGCGGTGGCAGAAAATGGTTTGGTTGAGGAGAGAACTTTGCATAGCTGGGGTGGCTCATGCAGGAAGAATTGAGGGAGGACGAAGGCATAGTTAGTTAGGGGGTAGTGCACGAGTGGCCAGAACAGGCGGCGGTGCTGGACGGAGGCGGCGGAAATACCGTCTAAAGAGGCAGCAGCGACAATGTTGGGGAATTTTGGGTAAGCGGCCAAAAACTCGATACAAGGCTCAATCTAGGGGTAATTATAGACTGAAGGGGAATTTAGGGTCGAAGGAGAGGTGGGGGAGTGGTAGGCAGGATTGGGCACCAGCCGACGAGGACAGCCAGCACACTCCCCAAATGTGGTCTGCAAGTGGCCAGGGGAGAGGAAGATCGTGCGAGGAATGAGGGAGTGAATTGGTTCAAAATGGCCGACGAGTTAGGGGGAAGAGAGAGGAAGGAAAACGGCCGGTCAAAACAGCCATAACCGGCGGTGCAATTTTTGGAGGTGGAAGTGAGTTGCAGGTCGGTGTCGACGGGGTTGGGGAAGAAGCAAGAAGAAGATGGGGGCGAACCGGTGGTTCGGGGGAGAAAAGAAGGAAAATGAAAGAAGGGGAGTCGGCCGGTTGGCCGCGGTCATTGAAACGATCAATAAAACGCAGAGTCCAAGGGGAAAAAGAAGACAAAATGCGGCGCGGCGAGGGAGAAGGAAAGGAGGTCAGTTGCGTGGGCTGGGCCATGCTGAAGGAAGGAGGGAGGGGGCCTAGGCCACGGGAGAGGGAAGCCCAACGGGGAAAAGGAGAGGAAAAAGAAAAAGAAGAAAAGAAAGAAAAAGAAAGGAAAAAGGAAGACAAAAAAAGGAAAAGGAAAAAGGAAAAATAATTAGATTGGGTATTTAAATTAATTAAAATATTTGGGATATTTAAAAAATAATAATATCTAAAGAAAATAATATTTAAATCCCTTTTTAGGCTAAATTAGGATTTTTAAAAGATTTTCCATAAATTCCACTTTAATTAGCAAATCACTCTAATTTTAATAAATTAAAATATTTATAAAATTCCTATTAATTTGAAACTATTTTCTCCCTATTATTTTAAATAAAATAATTTATTTAATTAATTATTAAAATAAAATCCTTAATTAGTTAAAATACTCAAATTTCCTTTAATTAAAATACTTATAAACTTCTTATTAATTTACCCTACTTAATTTCCTTTTATTTTAATAAAAATAAATTATTTAATTAATTTTCATAATAAAATATTATTTAATAATAAATAACAAAATTAAAATTTTTGGGGCATTTCAAAAGGGTTTAGGGGTTGGAGAGTTTAGAGGACCACCTAGGGATGGCGGTGGTGGCGATGGAGGGAGAAGAGGGGTGGAGAAATGGTGGTGGAGGGAGGAGAAAGGAAGAGGAGAGGGTGTTAGGGAAAATGAAGGTATGGGGAGGTAGAGGGAGCTCCCCTGGTCATTTTGGGGGCAGAGGGAGTCTTGGTTGCGGCGGAACTAACGGTTGGCAGTGGTGCGAAGGGTAGTGGGGATCAATGAGGGGCTGATCGGGGGAGGGACTTTGCATGGTTGGGGTGGCTCGTGTAGGGTAAACCGAGGGAGGAGGGAGGCTTAGTTTAGTAGAGGGTGATGCAGGGAAGGGTTCTGTGGGTGGCTCAGACTGCGGCGATGGGTGGTGGTGACGAGGTGGTTGTCCAAACTAGAGGTTGTAACACCCCAAAATCACGACTTGAAAATTTAGTTTAAATCTTGCTTTGCGGAAGAAAAAATTAAAGAACGATGGGTGTTATCGCCACACTTGACATAAGTATGGTCTCCTTATCATCCTTACATCAAGTGCTAAGGCTTAAAACAAGTCAAACCAACAAAAAATAAGAGAAGTATAATATGAAATCAAGAGTTTTGCAAAAGAAAGATTATCCATGACAAATGACTATTTAGGAAATTAAGTAGCCAACCATTTAGAAAATAACAATAGAGTACACAAAAGTCATTAATGGTCTGCCTTACACTCTTACAGTTCATCAAATTACAAGGAAAAGGAGAAAGGGGGCTGTGAAATGCCCCGAAAATTTCTAATTTTAAATATTATATTAAAATGAGGTTTTATTATAAAAGTTAATTAAGTATATTAATTTATTTAAAATAAAAATAAATTAATTAGGGCAAATCAAGAATAAATTTATAAGTATTTTAATTAGGAGGAATTTGGGTATTTTAACTAATTAAAGATTTTAATTTGGGAATTAACTAAATAAATTATTTTATTTAAAATAAGGAGGATAAAATAGTTCCAAATTAATATTAATTATATAAATAAATTAATGGAAGAAAATTAGGGTGTTTTGCTAATTAAAATGGAATTTATGGAAAATCTTTTAAAAATCCTAATTTAGCCTAAAAAGGGATTTAAATATTATTATTTTTAAATAACCTAAATAGCCTAATTAATTTAATTAAACCAACCCGCTATTTTTCTTTTTCCCCTTTTTCCTTTTTCTTTCTTTTTCTTTCTTCTTCCTTTTCTTTTTCTTTTTCTCTTCTCCCCGGACTGGGCCTATCTCGGTGGCCCAGTTTCCCTTTCCTTTTCCTTTCCTCCACGGCCCAGCGTCACTGGCGCCTTCCTGCTTGCTTCCAGACGCGGCGTTTTGGAGCGTTTTATGTCGAGACGTCGCGTCTTGTTTAATGAAGGAAATAACCGGCGCCAACCGGCCCGGTTCTCCCCTTTTTCTTTTCTTTCCCGGCCGACCGGACTGCCTCCTTTCCTTCTTCCTTCTTCCTCCTTCCTCCTTCGTCGTCGTAGCTGCAACTTTCGACCCCATCAATGGCTTCTCCGGCTACAACGGCTTTGACCAGCCGTTTCTTGCCTCATTGAATTCCCCTTGACCTGAGGAATCAATTGGCGTAACTCTCGTCCATTAGCTCTCGCCCGTTTCCTCTCCCCAGCCTCGCGAACAGTTGAATCAAACCAAACGTTGGCCGATCGTTTTTTGCCGCCGGTTGCCCAAATTCCTGCACCCCATAACTTCCTGCCGACCCCCAAAACCCTATTATACCATCTACAATCTATAAATAGCCTAATTGTAGGAGTTTTTGGAGTTTTTCTTCCCCGAGACCCTAAGCCCGAGTTTTCGGCCACTGTAACTTCAGATGCGTATTCCACCGCCGTTCGCCAACCTCAACGCCACTGCCACATCCCAAATTCTTCCCTGCAACTCCCTCTAGTTAACCAAACCATTTTCAACCTTCGATTCTTCTTGCACGGGCCTCCATAACCGCGCAAAGTTTGCTGCTCATCTCGCCAGAATTTTCACCCCAAATCCTTAAGCCGCTGTCTCCGCCACTTCTACTGCCCTTTGAACCACCCAAAAACTCCCTCTAATCCTCCTCCACCGAACCATAGCCTTATTTTAAATTTTCCCCTACTCCTCCTCTCTTTTTCTTCATCTTTTTCCCTCCTAGATTTTTTTTCCGGCCACCGCCGTGAACCACCGCCGGTGCCGCCCATTTCCGCCGACTCAAGGTGAAACCCTAGACCTTCTTAAACATTATTTACTATTTATTGTAAATTATTCTTTTTTTTATTTTATTTATTAGTAATTATTAGAATATAATAATTATTTCCTTGCTATTATTATTATTATTTGATATAAAATTTATGTTGAATTTTACTTACAGGGTAGAGAGTAGTAATAAAATAATTTTATTGTTAGTTTCGAATTTTATGTTATTAATTGAATTATTATATGATTATTATCATTCTTCTTCTTATTATTATTATTAATATTATTATTAATAATATTATAATTATTAGAATAATTATTATATTCATTTTATTGGTTATTTTGGAAAATCTTAGGCCCTAATTTGGTATTAAAATTCGCACTTATGTATTTAAGTATTATTATTTCTATTGTTTTTATAACCATTAATAATAATATTATTATTATTATTATCTTTATTATTTTAATATTATTATATATGTTATTAATTTTATTATTAACATTTATAAATAGTAGGTCATTAGTTATAAGTAGGGTCGAAACCCCACTTTAAATTTAAAGCTTATATATAATATTATTATTATTAGTATTATTATTTTTAATATTATCTTTATTTATAATATTCAGTTGTTATTATTATTATTATTATTATTATTATTATTATTTTATCTTTACTAATATTATTTTGGTGAAGGGTAGAAACCCTTATATCACCTTTTTATTTTGAATTGCATTAGTTTTATTATTAATATTCTACTAGTATTTTGTAGAGTCAATTCTAGTATAATAATTTTTAATTAAAAATAAGGTCATAGGATAAGTTAGAAATAATAGCATTCTTAAGAGGAAACCTAATCCTAGTATTTTCCCATAGTAGGTGAGCCCAATCAAAGCTCTCAAGTAATATAGGAGTGTGCTCCAAGACCGGTGAAATTTTAGGTAAGGGTTTACTAAAGCCATTGTGTGCTTATATGTATTATGTGCTTCATATGCTATGCATTCTATGTTTATGATTATTAATTATGTCGTATATGATAGGACGTGGAGTTGAAGTATGTTTTTGTATGGCATGTGTATTATTTATGTATGATGATATGTGTTGTGACCCTGTAAGACATGCATGTGAGGATGTTGATATGATTTGTGCGGGGGAAAAGGATGAAAAATGAGGATGGAGAAAGAAGTTGACCAAGAGATGTGAGTTGACCTAAGTATCTTAATGATTTATGGGTGGAAAAATAAAATGGGAAATGTAGGGTTTCGTGGGAGAGAATCTAATTTATGATTTGTTTGGGAGACTCTAATGTATGATGTTATTTGGGAGAATGTAATTTATGATTTAATTGGGAGAATCTAATTTATGATTTGTTTGGGGGAATCCAATTTATGGTTTTTCTTGGGAGATTCTAAATTATTATTTTATGTGGGAGAATCTAACTTATGGTCTTGTATGGGAAAATCTAATTTGTGGTTATGAATGGGAGAATCTAATCAATTGTAAGGTAAGGACAAATCTTTGGGTTTTATATGGTTTGAATTTAGATTTGGTATGGGTGAATCTTTGGTTTTGTGTGGATTGAATTTAGGGTTTTGTATGACAGAATTATGGTTTGTATGGTGGCAATTATGGTTGTGTGGTGGTATTAGGGTTTGTATGATGTTATTAAGGTTGTATGGTGGTATTTATAGTTTGTATGGTGGTATTTATGGTTGTATGGTGGTATTAGGGTTTCCATGAGGGCATTGATGGTTGAATGGCGGTATTAGGATTTGCATGGTTGAATTTAGGGTTTCACGTGGAATTTTAGGGTTTGCATGAAAAAGGTTTGAAGGTTTGCATGGGGAGACTAATGTCTGCATGGGTATGAAATTTACGTATGGAAAGTTAATTTGGGATGTAAGGAAGGTAATGTAAGTGTTATTTGGGTGTTGAACTATTTTGGACGGAAAATAGTACGTGGAGCATTATGAGGGTACGGAAGAGACTGAATTAGGGTTTGGAGTAATGAACTCTGGGTTGTTATGATTAACTAAGGTTGGAGTGAATAATTGTGGTTTGTTATGATTAACTAAGGCGTGGAGTGGCTAATTTTGGTTGGTATGGTTAAATAGAGTTTGGAGTGGTTAACTATGGTTTGTTGTGGTTAATTGAGGTATGTGGTGGCTGATTAGGGTTTTTGTGTTATCATGTGTATGTGGTGATTTAAGTGTAATTATGATGGTGGAATTTTATGATTTGTGATGTGTGATGACTTATGCATGTCCAAGGTGAAAGCCTTTGAATAAGATACTTAATACATTAAACACGTAAAGTGGAAGATGTTGAGACGGGCCCAGACCGATCCACCGGCATAATAGTGGCAGGGAATGTTTTCCTTCGCGACCGATCCACCGGCTAAAATAGTGGCAGGGCATGCATCCTCGCGACCGATCCACCGGCTAAAATAGTGGGGGATCCCGATCTCAACAAACTAAACGATATATGCTGATAAGATGTGGGAAGATACTAATGATTTACAGTGGAACACCGTACGAGAAGGGGCCAGACCGATCCACCGGCATATAATAGTGGCAGGGTATGTTACCCTCGCGACCGATCCACCGGCTAAAATAGTGGCAGGGTATGTTACCCTTGCGACCGATCCACCGGCTAAAATGGTGGGGTTCCTGTAATCGTATGGACTTGATAAAGAGTATGGTGTGAAAATAATTCGATAAAGGATTAATAAAGTAATTAATCTAAACTATATTGGATCTTGGGTTTTTCACCTGATCGTTCATTGCCTTTATGTTATTGTGTTGGTGATTATGCCATATTATTATTCTGCATGGATTATGTTCTTATGTGTTGGCCTTAGTGTTCGGTTACCTTACTCAGTACGTAGCGTACTGATCACCCTTTTTATGGGTGCTGCTCATTCCCACGAGTAGCATGCCCTTCTGACTTGTGCAGGTGGGTGAGACATTAGTCGGGGTTGAGTGTTGAGCATGTTTGGCTCGAAGTTCGATAGTGTTGTGGCCGTATTCATTCTTTACACGATTTCATTCCTTTTGTTATTTCTTTAGTATAGTATTTAGCATTTTTTGATTCATTACTCGATTGAGTATTTTAATGAACCTTTTATCGATTGTAAGTTTAATTCTCTTTTGGAAATGAATTACATTTCTTGATGTGTACTCTGATTTTGTTTTACAACCATTTAATGATTATTAGAAGTTTAGGTTGTATTAATTTTGTAATTGATTGTTAATCTTTTCTTTAGCCTTAGCACTTGGTACTGGAACGGTCGGAGAGAACTGGTCTGGTACTAAGTGTGGCGGTAACATCCCCAGAATTCACGGGTTTTAAGTATTACTATTTTAATTACTTCCGCTTTAAAAAAAAGTAGTGAATTTTGGGGTGTTACAGGGCGGGGTCCACTCGCTTCCTAAATATACCTGTTCGCTGTCATAACACTCCTCGTAATCCCTTAACCAATGCATGCCATGGACATACTCCTCTGAAAAGTGATAGTATCAGTAGGACTTCCTCGTACTAAGTAAACCACAATGCCTCCAGAGAGGTAGCATACCTACATAGCATACATCATACAAATATGGAATTCAAATAGAACATATGATCACATGCAAGGCCACGATTTCAAAACACACATCCACATCACATTTAACATCACGAGTTAGGTCAAAATCCCTATCGAAGGCATTTAAAGCATGCTTATAGTTTCACAACCAATTTAACTTACCAACGACTATACATTATAGCATAATAGGAAGAATTATTGATATTCCAAGTAATCTAACCAAGGTCAAGTCATTCCTAATCCGATTATTACAGAAGTATTATGGTGGGTGTCTAATCCGGTTATATAATTTATATAAAAATTATCAAGTGGAATACAATCCTATATCCATGACAAAGATCGTCAAGGAGGGTGGTACAAAAATAAATCACTCGATTCCAAGGCAATGCTCGCTAAGGAAGCCACACGACATAACAATTGCCCATACTAAACCTCAGAACTCAAGACCTTAAGTACGTGTACTCCCTATAGGGTGTATGGAATACCTACAGCGCAGAACTGAGCCCCTTGACCCGAAGGCCCAAACTATACACTCGATGGCCAAGTCCGAGGCATGAGATTCCTTTCCAACTCGAGTCTTTCTCTTTAGGTAATTATTGTCTTATGAAATTCTGGGTTATTACTTTCTTTTAGAATGTCGAGGTTCATAAAGTTCAACTTAGTCAACCATTAAACAACAACATCACATCCAAAGACCACGAGGTTGCAACCATTCCAAGCCAACACGGCCTAAGGTTAGGCATTATGCCATAGCCCGAATAATTATTCGATTCAGTATTCAAACCAATTGTCCAATTATTCCCAACATTATTTTAAGGCCAACACTTAATTTAATTAATCCAATTATCCACTTTGGAACACCTTTTTGCCTTAATGAACAAAATACTCCTCAACCTATAACTACCACATTTTCCTTCACTTTTATTACCGAGTTTACTTACATAGGCAATTTGTCATGAAACGCTAGCATAAATAATTAGTGATACTTTACATCCGATAATTTCTTCGGTATTACAAAGGACCATATTATCCCTAACCATTTATCATACATAGTACACGTAGACACTATTAGCATGCATTTTTAATATTTCATAGGTTTATACAGTTTCCACAAATAAATCTCAAACACAATCATAGTATATAAAATTACATTTTACCTTAAACATACCCGTCTCATTTTACTAGCATAAATCCAAGTTCGTTACCATTAGCATACACTTCTTCACATTTAAGAATATCACTTAGGCATATAAAAAGATTGCACGATAACACATATTAATTTACACATCATTATATTCATGTAGGAATGAACTACAACATGCTCCCATATAAACTACATTTTACCTTAGACATATTCATCTCATTTTACTAGCATAATTCAAGTTCGTTACCGTTAACATACACTTTGTCAAATTTTAGAATATTACTTAGGCATATGAAAAGATTGCATGATAACACATGTTAATTTACACATCATGATATTCATGTATAAAAGAACTACAACATGCTCCCATTTCCCACAAATATATAATAATTTGATATCTTCATCCTATATTGATTTAATCCTAGAAAACTAGCCTATCATTTTCACATAAAAAATTCTATCATCTATGGATTAGTTGGATTTACCTTGAGCTAAGAAATATTAACACCACGATCTTCTTCCACAATTACCCTAGGCAGGGTTGAGATTACCTAGAAGTGAATACACCATCCAAACTACAAGCATTAATATTTATGCAAATTAAAATAACCAAAAGACAACCTATATAAGCTAATACTTGAAAAACGATTAGGAAAAAAAACGAGGCGGCCAACACATGAATTTAAGCACCAAACCCACCGAAAGATAGAGTAATTACTTGGGGAAGAAAATGGCTGCTTGGGGAGGTGGAACACAAGGCAAAAGCTGGATTATTTTTTAGACTAAATTCGATGAAGGGGAAGTGAAGTTTAGGGCTGCAACTTTCTTTTTTTGTTGCTAGAAGTTATGGAAGGGAAAGATGGGGCTGAAAGAGGCAAATTTAGAGGGATAAAAGGGAGAGGAAAGGAGGGTGATTTCTGAAGATTGGGGCTAAATAAAAAGGAGGGGAAGTCGGGGGGAAAAAGGGGCTGCGTGGGTTAGAGTTAAGGGGCTACAAGTGGGTTGATTTTGGGGGGAAAAGGTGTCGGTAGGTTTGCATGGGGATGGAGGCCTGCAAGTGTAGGTTGAAGCATGGAGAAGGGAAGGGAATGGAGGGGTAGAAGGCTAGAAAGGTGGTAGGTGTGTAGGTTGAGAGGAAGGAGAGATAGGGGCTATAAGTTGAGGGAAGGTTGGGGTTACGGGAATAATGGCTGCAAGTTGCTGGATGATGTGATGGCGGATGGCTGGGGTTATGGGCTGCGGTTTTGTAGGAGAGGCATAGGAAAGTAGGGAAAACAAGTGGGTAGATGATGGAAAGGTAGAGTAGGGGTGCAGGTTGGGGAAAGGAAAGATGAGGCTGCAAGTTGGAGGGGGAAAGGCTGGGTGTCGAAGGGTATGGAGTTGCAGGTTGGTGTGTGACATGAGGGAGGATGGGCTGGGTTGATGGCTGCGAAATGTAGGGCTAGGGGTGACGAGAGAGGGTGAGGTTGCAGAGAGGAGAACGTCTGTGTTTGGGGTAGAGGGAATGCTGCAAAAAGAGGAGGATAGTTGCTGGACAAGAAGAGACATATGCATGGAGAGGAGAGGGAAGGGTGACGGGCTACATGTTCTTCGACAGTTAGGGATTGATTAGCAAAACCCTCCCCAAAATATAAAGTTTGCAAGAGATATGATTAGGAAAAGAATTGCCACCTAAGCAAGGTTTAATTTTCTTAAAAGAAAACATGATACCAGTATTATTATGATCAATATTATTATCATTGTTTTATCACTTCCCTTATTTTACTTTATTAATTATTGCTAACATTATTATTATTCTTACCATCCTTTTTATGGGTATTATTATTAAAAGTATTATTTATAAAAAGATTATTGGTATAGTCATCCCTTCTATTTTAATTACCCTCTTCTAATTATCGATATTATTATCGAGCTCAAATTTTTTACCTTCCTCTACCCTTTCTTACACTTAATCCGGGTTATTTTTATAACTCAATATTTATGGACCTACTTGAGACAACAAGGCAATCGCTAAAAAAATAATCTTATGGTTTACTTCGCTTACTAATCAAACATTAAGTCTTGCATATTTAATTAAGAATTTGTTAAAATGAGGTATTACAGAGGTGGCGCAAGGGTGGATTTTTCTGGGCTGTGAATCCAAAAGGTTTGATGATGGCTTCCTTGGTGGTATTTATAGGCTGAAAAGGGGGGAGAAACAAGAGAGGGGACAGAGGAAGGTAGGGCAAGTGCAGTAGGCACATCGGCCAACAGTGGCAGGCCGACATAGGTCTGCCATGGTAGGGCTGCATTTGGTCAAGGAGAAGAAAGGAGGCGGGGGTAGGCATGCATGAGGAGAGGGGGAGGTTGGTTGGTCGAGAAGGGATAGGGGAACGGTAGGGGAGAGAGGGAGAAGGTGGGCAGGCAGCATAGGTGGCTGGTCAGCATAGTGGTGGGTAGCAAATTGCAGCGGGGGCAGGGAAGAAGGGAAAGGGAAAGAGAAGGCTGGACCAGGCTAGTTCGAGGGAGGGAGAAAAGAAAAATAAAAAGAGGGGGCTGGAACGGCTGGGGCGACGGGTGAGAAAAAAAGAGAAGGTGGGGTGTGCCAGGCTAGACCACGCCGAAGGGAAAGGGGGAAAGGGAATTTGGGCCATAAGGGGCTAGCCCAATCAGGAAAGTAGGGAAGAAAAGAAGGGGGAAAGGAGGGAGAGAAAGAAAAAAGGAAAAAAATAAAGGAAAAGGGAAGAAAGTAAAAAATAAAAGGAAAAGGAAAAATATGTTGGCTGGGTATTTAGGTTATTTTGGTATTTTTGACTATTTAAAATAATAATAATTGAATCCCTTTTTAGATTAATTTGGGTTATTTTGAATAAATTTTCCAAATTTCCATTTTAATTAGCAAAACACCCTAAATTTTTTTCTAACTAAATTATTTATTATTTTCCTCCTTATTTTGCCTTAATTTCCTCATCCTATTTTAATAAAATAATTTATTTAATTAATTTCTCTAATAGTTCCTTATTTGACCATAATTTTCAAAATTAAGGTTTCGGGGTATTTCAAATATAATCATCATCCACATGCCATAAGAGAGTCACATAAGCATATATTTACTCCAATTTGCGCTATAAATGATTAATCATTAAGCATAAAGTGCACAATATGGCGTAACACATGGCACACAAGGCACATAACACACACATAGTTGCTCTTAGCCACATCCGTACTCGGTTTGCGTGACTAAATTATCTCCCACACTTATTAGGTCACCAATCATCCTTCTTAATTGTTACATTTATCATAATTCCCATTTGGTTGGTTAGATTACCGAATTGCCCTTCTCCTTTGTTATAATTGCTAAATTGCCTCTTTAGTTGGTTAAATTACCAAATTACCCTTTTTACATCATCATAATTACCAATTTGCCCTTTAGTTGGTTAAATTACCAAATTACCCCTTTAATTGGTTGAATTACCAAATTACTCTTTTCACTTATAAATTACAATTTTCCCTTGCCTCCAAAATTACCATTTTCCCCTTACTTCCAAAATTACCATTTACCCTTTACTTTTAAAATTACCAATTTATCCTTTTCACTTACAAATTACCTTTTTGCCCTTGCCTCGAAAATTACCATATTACTCTTTACTTCCAAATTAACATTTTACCCTTTTCACTTACAAACTACTCTTTTACCCCTTATAACACCACTTATATTAAATTAGCATCACTACATAAAATATTAATATTAATACCTCATTATCATTATCCAACTCCACAACTATTATATTTATTATAATACTCATTAGCACCCACACATATTAGGCCATATTCTTGCACAAGACATATTACTAAAATACCCCTAAGGCTCACAATGATATTAGTCATGCGTTAATGGTCAAAACAATATAATATAGCATGGATAGGTACTTAACATATTCTTGAATAAAAATTATCCTTCCTTAAGTATTTCTTCCATACATGGCATATAAACTAGCATGCTTCCCTTTTTATGAATGAACACAAGAAACTACATATATTATATTAAACAACATATATCAAGCATAATAACATATTAAAATTCCTAATGTGCTAATATACGTTAATCCGTGCGTTTAAGTGGGGTTTAATGACTACCTTAATTTCCACAAAAATGAACCTTACCGGTATTTCGGTTAAAGATTCAAGCTTTGATTAGCAAAACTAATACCTAAAAATAATATCAATGTTTATTATATTATAAATAAGAAAAACCAAAGTATAAGACTTTATAACACTTAATTGATGAAATACTTAACTCAATATATTTTATACCTTAAAATTTATTACACAAAACATACCAAAGCATGCAGCAACCCATACTACTTATCCAGCATGAGGTACATGCAAAACAAGAAGGGGAGAGCTCGAAATGGCAAGAAAGGGAGGAGGGATAGCCAATTTTGGGTTAGGGTTTTGGGGCTAGGAAGGAAGGTGGGTGGGGGAGGATTCAAGGCAAAGGAAGGGTGCAGGTGGTGGTTAGGGATAGGTTGACAGCGGCTAAGGGCAGTGGTGGCAGCGAGGCTACAAAGGTGGCTTCTGAGGTGGATGGGCTAAGAAGGAAGGAAAAGGGAGGGAGAAAATGAAGGCCTGCAGGTGGTTTTTTTGGCTAAAGGAGGTTTAGGTGTGGTATGGGAGATTGTAGGGAGTGGTTTGGTGGCTTGGGTGGCAGTAGAGGCAACACGATGGTGGCAGAAGGAGGAGGTGTAGGGTGGTTGCCGAGAAGGGAGAAAAAGAAGAGGGGAGGAAGAAGGGGTTGTAGGGTGGCTCGAGAGGTGGTGTGATGGTGCAGGGATGAGGTAGAGGGTGGCAGGGGTGGTGTAGGTAGCTGGTGTGGCAGTGGAAGGAGAAGAAAGGAGAGAAAGAAGGTCGGGGAAGGGCATGCAAGGCTCTAAAATGGCATGATGAGGTAGGGAGGGAAGAAGAAAAAGAAGAGGGAGAGAACAGGAGGGGATAAGGGGCTCTATAGGGCGGCAATAGGGTGGTAGGAGCATGGGAGTTGCAGGGAGAGGGAAGGGAGAGGCAGGGTATGGGCTAGGAGAGAGAGAGGTGGTGCGGTCGAGATGGGGTAAGAAAAATGAGGGGGGAGAGATAGGGAGAGTAGTAGGGGGAAGGAGGGTTGCAGATAGGGTGGCCTGAGATGGCGGGGGTGGTTGGGCAAGCATTAGGGAAAAGGAAGAAGAAGAAAGAAAGAAGGGGCTGTGTGTAGGCTAGGCGAAGGGAAGAGGGAGTGGGCCAGCTAGGTCGGGGGAGAAGGGAAAGAAAAGAAAGAAGGGAGGATGGGTCAGACTCGCACAGGGGAGGAAAGAAGAAAAAAAAAGGGAGTTGGGCCGAGGGAAAGAAAGGAGAAGGAGGGGAGAAAGAGAGAGATGGGCCAGCAGCCCAATGCGCAAGGGGGAGGGAGGTAGGCCAAGGCTTGGTGGCCAAAAGGAAGAAAAAGGAAAAAGAAAGAAAGGAGAGAAAGGAGAAAAAAGAAGAAAGAAAAGGAAAAAGGGAAAATGGGGAACATATAATAATTTAATTTATAAAATAATAAAATGCAATATTTTTGGGTAATAAATTTATTTAATAATTTAATTTAATATAATTAAATATATGGGTTTAAAAGGTTAATTTTAGGAAGAATATTGGTTTGAAAAATTATTTAAATAAAAAATAGTATGACAACATAAAAAAACATTTATTTTAATTTATTATATATTTATATCCAATTTTATATCCTCAAAAATCCATAAAATAATTAAATTTAATAAATTTAAAAGCTAATTTATACCAAATAAAAGTTATTTATTAAATTATAGGCTTTTAAAATTTCGGGGGATTGCAATACATATTAGGTTTTGGTATTGATAAAACAATTATTAATTACCAAAGAAAAAACATAGCATTTAATACAAGACAAATGATGAACATCTATTTCATGTTAGATGTATTGGTGATACCCTTATTTCCTTATTTTGCTTCAACAAATACTTGTCTAAACAAAACTTAATGGTTGTAAAAATAAGATGTATAATGGAAGATAAATTTAGGTAGCAATGTGACATACACATGCCTTTAATGAAAAATCTTTTACAAGATATAGTCCAAGAGACTAAGATATGGAATACATAATCACTTATGTGAGCAAAATAATCACTTGTGTGCACTGATGCATGGGGACGGCAGTTAGGTGCCGTCCCCCATCCCGAAAATGTTTCCTCCTCCGGAAACGTTTCGGGATTAAAATTTATATTAGAATTATTTAATTAATATCTTTATTAAAAAATATTATTTAATTAATTTTTTTATTAAAAATCATTATTAATAATTAAAATTAACTAATATAAGTAATAATTTTAGAATTTTTTATTTTTCTCTCTTAATTTTAGTAAATTTAATCTATTTTAATATATATATATATATATATAAGTTTTTTATGTTTCCTAGCATCCCCGTTTTTTAGATTTTTAAGAAATGGGGTTTCTGCATTTCATTTTGTCTCCGTTTTTCCATCCCCGTGCAAGACTGCTTGTGTGAGTAAGGTAATCACAACGCCGCATGTAACATATACTTATTATTTTTACTAGGATAATCATGTAAGACACACAACATTGATGAATAATTAATGAAAAAATTATTTATAATATATTACCTAGAAGATCAAGAGACAAACCCAGGTTTACTTTATTTGACTTAGGATAATTACTTATATAGGTGAGATTATTACTTGAACAACCGAAATAATACCTAATGTTGCACTTAGTATATAATCATATTGTTGGCTAATATAATTACCTACTTTATTTTCTGTATATATCTTATTAAATATACTTGGTATATATTGTTTGCTTTTAGAATCTTACATACATTTATTCTGATATGATTGAATATGATTTTAAATATAAATTAATAAAGCATAATTTACTTTAATTAATTTTGTAACACCCCAAAATTTACAACTAAAAAAAAATTTGTTTATAGATTTAAGTGCGGAAGCTAAAACAATAAAAACAACGGGTGTTACCGCCACACTTGGTACAAGTCTGGTTTCCTCTACCATTTTCATACAAAGTGCTAAGGCTAAAATCATAAATCCACTTAAATTAATATCATGATAACAAAAATCAAGATAGAGAACATTAGATAAATATTGCTAATTAAAAACGACATTAACAGTTTACAAAACTCGAGAGAGAAATTGTAGGAGGACATGAGGGTCCAAATACAACCAGAAATAAGACAACAAAAGAGACACCAGATAGTCCTACGCTCCCAAATCCAAACTATCAGCATTTGACTGAGCTCATAGGCTGACCTGCAAAGTCCATTGCCCATTGAATAGGCAGGGGCCCACGAAAATGAACCCTTCAGTACTACGGTACTGAGTAACCCTTTATACCAAACTAATATGATAAATCAGCATGGAACACATGCAAGGCATACAATTAACATAGTATAAGATATATCCATATAAATACAATGATTGAGATACAATAATCACTCAGATGATCAAGTTTCATCAAGGTCACGTACTAATCATTTTCATTCATTTGAAACAGCCAAACTGATTATTGAACATCCCATAAATACTGTCTGAGTAATAATTAAAACCCAACTTCAGCATAATTCATGTCTAAGCATAAATCCCAACTAATCACATACATCACAAATATGTTCACAAGTATAATTTACTAAGATTCTTATCATCCTAGGTATACTTACAAGTACAACATAATAAATCCATAACGTCACAAGTAAACTTACAGATACAACATAATAAATCCATAACATCACAGGAAATCTCACAGACATAAAACCAATACAGGTAGGCACAAAGGCTGCTACCAAAACCACAGGTAGGCATAAAGGCTACTACTGAAACCACATAAAACCTCAGGTAGGCACGAAGGCTACTACCGAAACCTTAGAAAACCTCAGGTAGGCATGAAGGCTACTACCGAACCACAGGTAGGCATGAAGGCTGCTACGGAACAATCCAATAATCCGATAATCATTATTTCCATCAAATCATATCATTTACATTTTTACTTACTTTCTCAAGGGGAGATCAATCAACCTAGAGACGCAAAGGTACTCCAGTCATACCGGTCCAACAAGGCAACACAGTATCCTACCGACTATCAACCCAAGGACGCAAGGTACCCTGGTCGCACTGGTACACGAAGGTAAAACAGTACACTACCAACAAGGACACCCAATCCATAAGTTTGCATACCCCCTATTAGTCCGTAGAATAGAATAGAGTAAGATGTAGGGCCTGACTAGGGCACTAAGGCTCACCAGAAAAAATCCAATATCAATCGTGGGCTAAACCACGTCCTTAGGGTAGCGAACCCTAGGAGCCATCATTCCCGATCTCGAGGTCTTTCACTTTAAATATTAGTATTTTATTAAGGTTACCATGAAATCGCATAGAATACAGATAAATTCAATCCTCATACTTAACCGCTCTTACTTATTTCCAATCGATTGAGACAACAATAATGAAGGTCAAGTTCGAAGCCAACATTTAAAATATACTAAGGTCATCCTAGCCTCAATTATTCACATCAGGATACTTTAGGTCAAAAAGACCAAAATACCCCTCAGACTAAAAATTCCTAGATTATCATCTATTTAAAAACTAATTCCATTTTATTTATTCATTTTGCATGAAAAGGCTAAAACACCATAATTGAATTATTCATTACACAATTTGATTTATCAGATATGTCAAATGACCATTTTGCCCCTATATATAATTTTACACATAAAATTCTTTTCCACACCTTTAATCCATCCAAAATACATACTCACATACTCAACAACAACTAAGACATATTAGACATGATTTTCAAGATAAATATCATAATACATAAAAATGACTAAATTGCCCCTAGGGCACACATCCATAATAATTATTCTATAATTATTTCTAAGCATGCTCAACATATTATTTTATACATAATTATCATACAAATTATTTTTCCATCAATAGAATCATTTTAATCATACATTCATACCCGACATAATTTACATTAGATAACATGCTCATTTTATCAGTTTTTATAATAATAATAATTAACACATAATTAGATCGAAATAAATCATGCTTAACATATTTCATCAACCAAAAACCCTAATGTGCTATCATGCAATATTTATAATTTTAGTAAGGTATAACAGTTACCTGAATTCCAACAAAAATGCAAAAATGGCGGTATCCTACTAAATTTATTGGATCCCGCTAATCAACCTTTTGTACCTAAAAAGAATACCAAATATATTGAATTAATATCTATCAATTAAAATAATAATTATAATATAAAAATATTTATTTTTTAAAAATTGCTAAAATACCCTTACACTTAAAATGGGTGCCAATATTATATATATACCTTTTCTTTTCTTTTCTTTTTAAATACTCACAACTCACACCCTCTCACGTTGCGTGCATGCAGTGTGAGGATGGAGCCCACGGCAGGAGGGGAGGACCGGCTGGGAACTGTAGAGAGAGGGGGTGGTCGAAGGTGCTGGTGCTGCGGGGGAAGGCTGGGCGATGGTGGAGCAAAGGAAAACAAGGCTGGGCGATGGCCTTAACCCACACCCTTAGTAGTTGGTTTTCATTATGTGTAAGTGTAAGGGGGTATGGATGTCAAGGCGTGATAAGGGGCGCAAGAGTCTTAAGATATGGGACGGCCCCCCTTAAGAGGATAGAAATAACACATTGAGGACATGTATATCAAGGGTGTAATGTTTATCGAATAAGACACGAATAAGATACTAATCACTTAAAGAGAAAGATTGTTGAGCCGGTCCTAGACCGGTCCACCGACGAATAATAATGGCCAGAAGCCGGGGTGCCCTAGAGACCATTCCACCGGCGAATAATAGTGGCCAGGAGTGTTTTGCCCTGCATGATTTCCGGTCCACCGGCTATAATAGTTAGGGATTCGGTGCTCAACAAACCAAACGTAATGAAAGCTAAGCCATAGGAAATACACTAAGCACTTATAGTGAAACACCATGTGAGTCAGGGCCAGACCGGTCCACCAGCGAATAATAGTGGCCAGGAGCGTTCTGCCTTGGAGACCGGTCCACCAGCGAATAATAGTGGTTAGGAGTGTTTTGCGCTATATGTATTCCGATCCACTAGCTAAAATAGTGGGGTTCCCGCACTCACATGGACTATTAAAGAGTATGTGTGGAATAAACATATTAGTAAGAGGAATAAAGAATAAGTTACCTGAAAAGTAACCAGGCCTTATTACATGTATCATTGTATGTTGCCTACATGCTCATTCCTATGTTATATGCTCTATGTGTTGGCCTTAGTGCATCTGCTACCTTACTCAGTACGTAGCATACTGATCACCCATTTCATGGGTGCTGCTCATTCCCACGAATAGAAGACCCATCTGAGCTTGTGCAGGTAGGGGATGATGTCTTCGATGCCTACGACACCTACGAGGTATCGGGTGGGGCTGAGCGTTGAGCCTAAACCTGACTTGGGGATCGAGAGCGACTCGGCTGGACTCTGTTTCTTTTATTGGACCTTGTATTATCATATTTTAGTTGTGTTTTTGTACTGTGCTTAATGTTTGAAAAATTCGAGTCACGTACTCTTTGGTTTGTAATCCTAAATAGCACTCTGATTTCTTTATGACTTGTGTTTTATTAATGATTCGTGTTTAATGTTAACTTTATCTAGCCTTAGCACTTAGTACTGGAACGGTAGGAGTGAACCAATCTGGTACTAAGTTTACGGTTTTATCTTTTCGCTTCTATTAAACCTTTTTAATTTAAACGAAATTTTTTTGTAGTAAATTTGGGGGTGTTACAAGTTGGTATCATAGCGTTGTTCCTCAAAACCACACTTGTTTCCTTTCAAAATAGAATTTATTTTACAAGTTTTCCCTAATTTGGAGTGTTTTCATACCTTAGCGAAACCCTTCTGTTTTAATGATTTCGAGTCCGGGCTATAGTGACGAACATAAAGGTAGATTAGGGGTTTTCCCAAGAAGGGGGGAAAGCAGTGTGTCTTGATTATTACAAATTGGTGGGTTCACTTTTAACCTTGCCTTTTATTTGATGTAGCTTCCAATGATGGCAGACGGCCGAGTAGAACGTTTGGAGGAGGCCTTTGAGGCCTTCATGGAATTTGTTCAGCACACCCACCATCCAAAGGGCGCCGGTGAAGACTGGCTTCGAAGGGTTACCGAGCACCACCCTCCTACGTACTCCGGCAAGGAGGACCCCGTGGTCCTCGAGGGGTGGATCAGAGATATAGATCGCACCTTTGAGGCGGTGGATTGCCCCACAGCTAGGCAGCCCAAGCATAGCTGCCTTCTTCTTGAGAGGCGTATCAGACGCCTTGTGGGTAGTGCACCGAGCCTGGGTTGGTCCCCCGGCAGATTGGGAGGCGTTCAAGGCTGCGCTTCGTTCCAGATTCTACCCGGAGAGCCTAAAGATGGACAAGCTTCAAGAGTTTATACAGCTCACCCAAGGGACAATGACGGTGCAACAGTATTACGCTCGCTTCACCGAGCTGCTATGCTTTGTCCCCGGGATCACTGCTAACGAGTCGACAGTAATGTTTTAGTTCGAGGAGGGGCTGAATTTTGGTATCCGTAGAATGATGGGCATAGTACCGTTCATTGATCTTGCTACACTCTATGAGCGCGCTTGCCTTGCCGCCACCCAAGTCTAAGGGCCAGAGTTTTGGGGGTAGGACCCAGCCAGGGTTAGGAAGACTGAGGAGACCCCCACCGAGAGACCAGAGTAAGGGCCAGGGACCCTCGGGAGGATTTACATGCAGACGTTTCGGCCATAGTCACCCTGGCCGAGATTGTGGAGGTAATCTTATCATATGTCAGAACTATGGCAAGCGAGCCATTGAGCATTCAAGTGTCAAGGACCACCACGTGCTCAATAGTACCAGTCTCGTCAGACACCACAGGGGGAGCCTTGATTTCACAATAGCAGGCCTATTAGCAGCACTTCCAGACCACAGCCCCACAGCATTACCAGCGAGCACTTGCCCCAGCCGGTACCGCAGCTAGAGAGGTTAGGGGAAGGCCTCAGGGAGCTAGGACTTTTCTTTAGCAGGGAGGCCAATTAGGCGAACACTTGAATGTGATCAGCCAGGCAGAGGATGATCGCCAGATAGATGTCATCACGGGTACGTTCACAGCCTGCTCATTACCGGTACATGTACTATTTGATTCGGGTGCTACCATGTCATTTATTTCGTCTGCTTTTACCGCTAAGGCTAGACTATTGCCCAATTCTAGAATCAACCTGTCTGTAATGTTGCCCTCCAGGGATAGAGTGGAATGTAGTTGGTTGTTCTCTGATGTAGCCTTAGTCATAGGCGGGCTAGACTTTCTAGTGGACCTAATTGGGATAGATCTGAAGGATTTTAACGTGATTTTGGGGATGGAGATGTTGGGGAGATACAAGACCGTCATTGATTGTGCCTAGGAGTGCGTGATCTTGCAAGGCCCGAAGGGGACTAGAGTTTCATACTTAAGGACCCAGTCTAAGCCCGCCACTAAGGTAGTGTCGGCAGTGACTCTGCACTCTTTGGTCCAAAATGGGTATTCCCTATAATTGTACAGTGTTTAAGAGTTGAATAAGGACTTGACCACCCTGGACAGTATTCCGATAGCCAAGGAGTTTCCATATGTGTTTTCGGAGGAGATACCAGGCATGCCCCCAGCCCGAGGGATGAATTTTAAGATCAAACTGGTTCCAGAAGTTGAGCCCGTCATGAGAGCACCCTATTGGATAGCGCCGGTGGAGCTGAAGGAACTAAAGGCTCAACTAGAGGAGTTGCTTGAACATGGGTACATCCGATCGAGCGTGTCACCCTAGGGAGCACCGGTCTTGTTCGTGAAGAAGAAGGACGGTAGTCTCTTCCTTTGCATCGACTACCGAGGTCTGAACTAATTGATGGTGAAGAACCAATATCCACTTCCGAGGATTGATGATCTCTTTCACCAGTTGAAGGGTGCCACAATATTCTCTAAGATTGATCTGAGGTCCGGGTACCACCAGTTGAGGATCGCGGATGCTGATATTATGAAGACCGCCTTTCGGACTCGGTATGGGCACTATGAGTTTACGGAGATGCCATTTGGGCTCACGAATGCACCTCCGGTTTTCATGGATCTTATGACGAGGATATTCAGTCCATTACTCAACCAATTTGTCGTGGTGTTCATTGATGACATCTTGGTGTACTCTCGAGGGAAAAAGGAACACGAGCATCACCTCCACACTATTCTGAGTCTTCTGAGGGGGCACCGCCCGTATGCCAAGTTATCAAAGTGAGGATTTTGGCTCCAGGAATTGGCTTTCTTGGGACATATAGTATCAGCGTGGGGAGTGGCAGTGGACCCTGCCAAGGTTGTGGCCATCACGGATTGGAAGCCTCCTATGAATATATCCAAGGTTTGAAGTTTTCTAGGATTGGTTGGGTATTATAGGAGGTTTGTACATAATTTCTCGCGGATTGCTCAACCATTAACCAATCTATTGAAGAAGACTACCAGATTCTTGTGGGACGATACATGTGAGGGAGCCTTCCAAGAGTTGAAGAGGAGGTTGACCACTGCACCAGTGTTGACCCTACCCGAGGGGTCTAAAGAGTTTGAGGTATTCAGTGTGTGTTAATGCAGAAGGTTAAGGTGGTCGCGTATACCTCTTGTTAGCTGAAGCAGCATAAGCAGAACTATCCTACCCATGACCTAGAGTTAGCTGCAGTGGTGTTCGCCTTGAAAATCTGGAGGCACTACCTGTACAGGACGAAGTGCAAGTTTTTCATAGACCACAAGAGCCTCAAATACATTTTCACCCAGAAGGAGCTTAACATGAGGCAGAGGAGGTGGTTAGAGATTGTCAAGGGCTATGACATTGAGTTGACCTACCATGAGGGTAAGGCCAACGTGGTGGCAGATGCTCTGAGTAGGAAGACTTCTCAATCTACACTTTGTTGTGTGGTTGCTGATAGGGTGATAGGTGAGCTATTAGGAATGAAAGTTGAGCTGATTCACCGAGGGGATCTTGAGGCCTGCATGAGCACCCTGACACTCACCCCCACCATTTTTGAAGAGATTCGGGTTGGTTCAATCGAAGATGTCAAGCTCGAGAGGATCCAAAGAAAGATACAAGAGGGCCGAGCAGAAGGGTTCAGAATTCATGAGGATGGAGGCCTTAGATTCAAGGGTCGTTGGTGTGTGCCATAGATATGTCATGAATTGAAGCGTTGTATTATGGAGGAAGGGTATAAGACCCCTTATTCAGTTCATCCTGGGGGAGATAAATTGTACAAGGACCTGAAGAAAGTTTATTGGTGGCCTTGCATGAAGCGGGAAGTGGCCGAGTTCGTGTCCTGATGTCTGGTGTGTCAAAAGGTTAAGATCGAACACTGGAGGCCTGCGGGACTACTTCAGCCCTTAGAGGTACCAAGATGGAAGTGGGACTCCATCTCTATGGATTTCATTAGTGGGTTACCAAGGACTCAGAACAGTTGTGACACCATTTGGGTTATCGTGGACAGATTGACTAAGTCGGTCGTGTTCATTCCAATGAAGTCCATCTGGAGTATGGATCAGCTAGCGAGGGCCTATATGAAGTCTGTGGTCAGCCCTCACAGGGTTCCAACAGACATCATGTCAAACAGGGATTTGAGGTTTGTCTCCTATTTCTGGGGAAAGCTGTAGGAGGTTTTAGGAATGAAATCGAATATGAGCACACCTTTCCATCCTACCATGGATGGGCATACAGAGCAGACCATACAAACCCTAGAAGATATGTTGAGGGCTTGCATGTTGGATTTCTAGGGTTGTTGGGAGGAACGTCTACCTTTGATAGAGTTCTCGTATAACAAAAACTACCATGCTAGTATAGGGATGGCTCCTTTTGAGGCCTTGTACGGGCAAAAGTGTCGAACTCCCTTATGTTGGAGTGATATCAATGAGACATTGGTATTGGGGCCTGAGATGATCGAGGAGATGACCAGTCAGATCCGACAGATTCAGGATTGGATGAGAGAGGCCTAGAATAGACAGAAGAGCTATGCTAATCAGCGGTGCCGAGATAGTGATCTTGAGCCTGGAGAGAAGGTGTTATTGAGGGTCTCCCCCACAAAGGGCGTCCAGAGGTTCGGCAAAAAGGGCAAGTTGAGCCCAAGGTATATCGACCCCTTTGAGGTCCTGGAGCGTGTGGGCGAGGTTGCCTATCGATTGGCTCTCCCTTCTGAGTTGGCACGAGTTCATAATGTGTTCCACGTCTCATAGTTACGAAAGTATGTGGCTGATCCATCCCATGTGATCTGCCCAAATGAGATAGAATTGGACGACTCCCTAACCTACGAAGAACGACTAGTGCGAATCCTTGATACCTAGTTGCAGAAGACCCTCACGAGTTCAGTTCTCCTTATCAAGGTCTTATGGAGTCGGCATAGAGCCAAAGAAGCTACCTGGGAAGCTGAAACAGACATGCGCAAAGCGTATCCGGAACTCTTCGCTTCAGGTACAACAATCCCTAGTGAGTCTTTCTTTAAGGGGGTAGTTGTATATTTACTCATAATAAACGTGTCCATAACCACTTAGGATGTCGGATCATAACCCTAGGAAATCGTAAGTGACTTCAGGGGTGAAGTCTTTCTTTAAGGGGGTAGTGATGAAATACCCCAAAATTCTAATTCTAGAAATTATGGCTAAATAAGGATTTACTAGGAAGATTAATTAAATTAATTATTTTATTAAAATATAGGGAGATATTTAGGGATAATCAAGGAAAAAATGATAAATAGGTTAATTTGGAAGAATTAGGGAGTAATGCTAATTTATATGGGATTAAGAGAAAACTTATCCAAAATAGCCTAAATTAAGCCAAAAAGGAATTAATTATTTATAAATATTTTTATCCTAAATAACCCAAAAATACCAAAGTACCCAACCCACATATTTTTCCCTTTCTTTTTCTTTTCTTTTTTTCTTTTTCTTCCTCTTTTTCCTTCCCCCCCTCTCGACCTGAGTCAGCCGTCGCGTGGCCTAGCTTCCCTGTGCAGCCCAGGCCCGCGCCGCTCCCTATTTTTTTTCCTCCTTCCCGACCGGTCTGGTTCTTTTTTTCTTTCTTCCTTTTCTCCCTGAACTGCCTGATCCCGATCCTTTCTTCTTCCCTAAGGTGTGGCGGGGACCGAGGAGCTGCAACCCAACACTCTGTCGGCCACCATCGCTGCCACCGTCCTTCCCTCCCTCTCTCGTCGTTTTCTTTCACTTTTTTGACCCCAACCGACCTATTCCTCTCCCCCGAGCAGTCTGCCCCTTTCCCTTTCCCTCTTCCCTCGACTCTGACGCCCCTGCCATGGCAGAATTGCCTCGACTGCCACCACCGGGCGGCATGCCTAGCATCTGCACCTCCTTTATCTTCTTCCTCTTGTCATTGCCCACCCAATAGACCTATAAATACCCCATAGCCTGCCTTAATTTGAATTTTGATTTTGAAACCCCAGAAACAGCCATTCTCGCCGCCGCCCTATTAGACGAGCCGTCCACCACCGCCGCCTATCGTCGATGGCCAAAACACCCCCAAAACCGCTCCTTGCACCACCCTCTACCTAACCAAACCCTCCTCGTCCCTTGATTTACCCTGCACGAGCCACCCTGGCCGTTCAAAGTCGCCCTCCCCAAACAACCAACTTCAGCCCCTACCTCCCTTCGCACCGCCACCCGCCGTCGATTCCGCCACCACCAACGCCATCTCTACCCTCCAAAACAACCAGGGGAGCCTCTTCTACCTCCCCACACCCCCTTTCTTCCTCCTCCCTCCTTTATCCTCCTCCCTCCTTTCTCCTTCTTCCACCACCTCAAACTCTCACAATCACCGCCGCCACTAGTGCCACCACTGCCTTAGGTGGTTCTCTAACTTTCTCAACCCTTAAACTCACTTTATATAGATATTAGTTATTTAATAATATTAATGGTATTATCTATATTATTATTATTACTATTATTATTATTATCATTATCATCATCATCATCATTATTATTATTATTATTATTACCTTATTAATATAGTTAACACTAACCTTATCCATTGTCACTTTTATTATTAATATAAATACTTGGACCCTTATATTATTATTATCGTTTTGGTTACTATATTATTGTTATTGTCATTATTATTACTATGCTTAACATTATTATCACTATCATTATTATTTTTATTATTATTACTATTATTATTATCGTTATTACCTTATTATTATTATCATTATCATTATTATTATTATTATTATTATTATTATTATTGTTGTTGTTGTTGTTATTATTGTTGTTGTTGTTGTTGTTGTTGTTTTTGGCATTGTTAATAATATTACTATTATTTTTAGTATTATTAATGTTATTGAAACCGAAATTGGCATGTTACCCTTTTGTTACTATAGAAGAAGAATACCCAACCTTAGTATTATTACTATTATTATTATTCAAACATTTCTAATATTGCCTTTGTTACTAACATTATTACTATGGTATCATTATTAGTCATTACGAGTACTATTGTTATTATTTTGTTAATATTATTATGATAAAAAAATTCGGACCCTTATATTATTATAATTCCAAATATAACTAATATAATTATTATCTTTAATAATATTAATACTTTTTTAGTAATACTAATATTATATTATTATCTTATCCCTAAACCATTATTAGCCTTAGCCTTAAAAATAATAGGGCTTCTATTTCTAGGAACATTGGTATTACTACTACTATTATTATTAGTACTATTTTATTTTAACAAGTATTAGTACTATCATTAAAAGAAATAAAGCTATTAGGTTTGATGATATAAATATAGTTATGAATAATAACATAAGTATATTTTGACTAGTAATAACTACTAGGCTAACTTGATGGTAAAAACCCTAGTTTTCATTTATAAAACCCCGTGTAATAATAACAACCCTAATCTTAGACTAAAATAAGAAATAATAGTATTTTTAGGTAGAAGGGAAACTAATCATTAGTCTTACCCTCTTATAGGTGAATCGAGCCAAAGCCCTAAAGAGTCGTAGGAGCGTGCTCCAAGCCCGGCGTCACTTTAGGTAAGGATTTAGCTAAGGCCCATGTGTGTTATGTGACTTGTATGCCTTGGGTGATTTATATCATGCTACGTTGTCTATTACATGATTGTTATTAACATGTCTTATGTGTAGCATAGCTTGGAGTTAAGATATGTTTGTATATGTTTCCTTGTGACATGTGTGTTATATGTATATATGGTGATGATGATGTGATATGTTATGACCCTCTAGGATATGCATGATAGGACCATTGATAATATGATATGGAAATGAAAGTAAAAAAAGAAAGAAAACAAGAAGTGGGTTCACTAAGGGGGATATGAGGTTGACCAAATACCTCATGATCCGTGAGAGGAAATTAAAGAGAGAGGAAATTAAAGAGGGAGGAATGGGAAAAATGAATGAGAGATGGGAACCATGCATGAGAGTTTTAAAATTTGCATGGAGACTTTAGGTGTTTGCATGGGATGGATAAATCTTGCATTGGGGGTGATCCTTACATGAGAAAAGTTGATTTAGGATGTAAAAAAGCTAATGGGAGAGTTGGGGAGTGATTAGAAACATGGGATGAAAAATAGTACGTAGGTTGCTGTAAGGGTGTATGAGGGATCTGATTAGGGTTTTGGGAGGAAGTAGTAATTTGGAAAGTGCGAGAGTAAAAATGATTCAGGGAGAGTAGAGTACGGGTTAAGAGTGATAATTTACTTTATAAGGGATGAGTATGGGTTCCATGGGAGAGAAGGGATTTTGGATGAAAAGAGAGAGGTTACTTGTGGGAGAAGAAAGGTACTAGGGTTTGAAGTGGCCAACTAGGTTTTTTCAGGTAACATGCGAAATCGAGAGGTAAAGTGATACGTTTTGGGAGTGGACCTAATTGAGATAAGATGTGGGGTGGTAAATAAAGTAAAGGTAGTGTAAGTGAGAGAAAGTTGGACCACATAGGTCCAATTAGGGTTTTCAAGGGAAACCCTAGAGGATGATAATAGGTGGAGTTGATGTCATAAGGTATTGGGCATTAACCCACACCCTTAGGAGTTGGTTTTTCATTATATGTAAGCGTAAGGGGGTATGGATGTCAGGGCGTGATAAGGGGCGCAAGAGTCTCAAGATATGGGACGGGCCCCCCTTAAGAGGATAGAAATAGCACGTTCAAGACATGCATATCAAGGGTGTAATGTTTATCGAATAAGACATGAATAAGATACTAATCACTTAAAGAGAAAGATTGTTGAGCTAGGCACAAACCGGTCCACTGGCGAATAATAGTGGCTAGGAGCCGGGGTGCCCTGGAGACCGTTCCACCGGCGAATAATAGTGGTCAGGAGTGTTTTACCCTGCATGATTTCCGGTCCACCGGCTATAATAGTGGGGGATTCCATGCTCAACAAACCAAACGTAATGAAGCTAAGCCATGGGAAATACACTAAGCACTTATAGTGAAACACCATGTGAGTTAGGGCCAGACCGGTCCACTAGCGAATAATAGTGGCTAGGAGCGTTCTGCCCTAGAGATCGGTCCACCGACAAATAATAGTGGTCGGGAGCATTTTGCCGTGTATGTATTCCGTTCCACCGGCTATAATAGTGGGGTTCCCGCACTCACATGGACTATTAAAGAGTATATGTGGAATGAACGTATTAGTAAGAGGAATAAATAATAAGTTACCTGAAAAGTAACCAGGCCTTATTACATGTATCATTGTATGTTGCCTACATGTTCATTCCTATGTTATATGCTCTATGTGTTAGCCTTAGCGCATTTGTTACCTTACTCAGTACGTAGCATACTAATCACCCATTTCATGGGTGTTGCTGATTCCCACGAACAGAAGACCCATCTGAGCTTTTGCAGGTAGGGGATGATGTCTTCGATGCCTACGACACCTACGAGGTATCTGGTGGGGCTGAGCGTTGAGCCTAAACCTGACTTGGGGATCGAGAGCGACTCGGCTGGACTCTGTTTCTTTTATTGGACCTTGTATTATCATATTTTAGTTGTGTTTTTGTACTATGCTTTATGTTTGAAAAATTCGAGTCACGTACTCTTTGGTTTGTAATCCTAAAACGCACTCTGATTTCTGTATGACTTGTGTTTTATTAATGATTCGTGTTTAATGTTAACTTTATTTAGCCTTAGCACTTAGTACTGGAACGGTAGGAGTGAACCGATCTGGTACTAAGTGTGGTGGTAATGCCCCCGAGTTTACGGTTTTATCTTTTCGCTTTCGCTAAACCCTTTTAATTTAAACGAAATTTTTCAGTAGTAAATTTGGGGGTGTTACAGTTCGAGACAACAATAATCAAGGTCAAGTTCGAAGCCAACATTTAAAATATACTAAGGCCATCCTAGGCTCAATTATTCACATCTGGACACTTTAAGTCAAAAAGACCAAAATACCCCTCAGACTAAAAATTCCCATATTATCATCTATTTAAAAACTAATTCCATTTTATTTATTCATTTTCCATGAAAAGGCTAAAACACCATAATTGAATTATTCATTACACAATTTGATTTATCAGATATGTCAAATGACCATTTTCCCTTATATATATAATTTTGCACATAAAATCCTTTTCCACACCTTTAATCCATCCAAAATACATACTCACATACTCAACAACAACTAAGACATATTAGACATGATTTTCAAGATAAATATCATAATACATAAAATGACTAAATTACCCCTAGGGTACACATCCATAATAATTATTCTATAATTATTTCTAAGCATGCTCAACATATTATTTTATACATAATTATCATACAAATTATTTTTCCATCAATAGAATCATTTTAATCATACATTCATACCCGACATAATTTAAATTAGATAACATGCTCGTTTTATCAGTTTTTATAATAATAATAATAATAATTAACACATAATTAGATCGAAATAAATCATGCTTAACATATTTCATCAACCAAAAACCCTAATGTGCTATCATGCAATATTTATAATTTTTGTAAGGTATAACGGTTACCTGAATTCCAGCAAAAACGCAAAAATAATGGTATCCTACTAAATTTATCCGATCTCGCTAATCAACCTTTTGTACCTAAAAATAATACTGAAATTATTAAATTAATATCTATCAAGTAAAATAATAATTATGATATAAAACTATTATTTTTTAAAAATTACCTAAATACCCTTACACTTAAAATGGGTACCAATATTATATACATACTTTTTCTTTTTCTTTTTTTTTAAAAAATACACACAACTCACACCCTCTCACGTTGCGTGCATGCAGCGTGAGGATGGAGTCCACGACAGGAGGGGAGGATCGGCTGGGAACTGTAGAGAGAGGGGGGGGTGGTCGAAGGTGCTGGTGCTGTGGGGGAAGGTCGGGCGATGGTGGAGCAAAGGAAAACCGGGCTAGGCTGGGGGTTGTTGCCTGGTATGGGCGAGGCGCAGGGCTGCGGTGGAACATGGCAACACGAAGGGGGAAAGGTGGAGCTGGGGTGTTGGAGTCTACGGTGGGAGCTGTCGAACCATACAAAGCCGAGAAAGACAAGGAAAAAGGAGGGAGAAGGTAGAGGGCTGCAGCGGTGGAGTGGTGCAGGGGCAGCAATGCAGGCGGGTTGGCTGCGGTCGGGCGATGGTGGTGGTTGGGAGAGAAAAAAAATAGGGGCTGCAGTTGGGGCTGGACGAGGAAGGCAGGAAGAAAGTGAGAAGGGCTCGTTTGGTTGGTGGCTGTCGTGCGTGGCGTTGGTGCTGCTCGAGAGAAAAATAGGGGCTACGATGGGGGCTGGACAAGGAAGGCAGGAAGGGAAGCACGCAGAGGGCTACAGAGAGGGAGTGTTGCTGAGGAAGTTGGGGAGTGTACTGTAGTGTATGCGTGCGGTGCATGGTGTGTGTGTGTGTATATGTATAATGCTGGTAGGAATAGTGGGGGTGAAGGGTTGTTTGTTTGGTCGAGTGTAGCGTGTGCGCAAAGCGTGTAAGTGTAGCATGTATATATGTGTATAAGTGTGCAGTATGGCACGTGTTAGTGTGTATAAATGACAGACGGAATGGAGAGGTGATGGTAGAGTGTATGTGTGTGTATAAAATGTATGAAGGAGACAGAAAAATATTTAAGACAGATATTTGGGGTAATCGTAGAGGGGGTAGATTAATAATATAGGGTAGGAATTTATCTATTTAAATTTAGATAGATTAAAATATCAGATATAAAAATAGTTTGGAAAAAATTATTAGAATTTGGATAAGTTTAAAAATAGTCGGAAATAGTAAAATAATCGAGAATAATTTTTAGGAAATTATTTTTGGTTACGAATCAAAAGATTATTAATAAAATAATTTAAAATAAAATTTACGAGTAAAAATTAGGATTAATTTAAATAACCTAATCTCTATCAAAATTTTAACCTAATTAAATTTATACTTAAACTGTTGAAATAATACGAAAAATAATAACACTTTTAAGATTAAGCCCTCTAAAATAATAATTATAATTAATTATACAATTATAAATTTATAAATATAGTTTTAAAAAATGAGGTATTACAAATTTAGCTAGGTCATTAATTGGAAATTATCACCCAAAAAACCCATGGGCTATATATATTTACGGGCCCATAATTTGTTTTGAAATCAGAAGTGACCTAAGTTTTTTTTAAGGGGCTAGACGAAATGCCAGGGTTACTCCCACAGCTCTGCCTCTTCGTCTCGGAGAACCCCAGGGGTAGAGCGTGGGTGGCGAGGTTGGAGGTACAGCAGGATGGTACATGTAGCCTTTTATCGCAACTGTAAGATATCCATCTTCTTCCCTTCGCATTTATGTGTTTACCTCCTTCAGTAACGCTGCTTTGATTTTGCCTTTTTGCGTGCTTCTTTTTTCCCTCTCTCTGCAATTTGTTCGATCAGAGTATAAACCCTGCTGCTTGAAACGATATCTTTTTTTTTTTTGTTATTTACAATACAGGAATGTTTGTCGTTCTTGGTTTCTGATTGCTGTAAAAATTCGATTCTAGAATCACTCAAAATTGGTTGCTTATACTAATTAAAATATTTCTTGATCCATTGCAACAGTTGGGAATGCTTTTGTGGAATGGTGCCTGCCGCATGATTTACATCTCTTGTTGAGTTGATTTTAACTTTGTAGTTCCCGTTCGAACTCTAAAACCTCACAGAACGATCCATTTTATCGGGTTTTACTGGTATTGGAAAATTGGTGGGATTTAGTTGTATACTGCTGTTCGCATGGCGTTTATGGAAGATTAGTTGTATTCACTCTACCTAATCATAATTTAAGATTAATGTGCACTCAGAATAGTCATCATTACTTATATTTTTGGCTGTTTTTGCCTCATAATGTGACATATAGTCTAGCTTCGTATTACTTCTGATGAGGGTTGTGTTATCATACTTCGGCCTTCGTTGATGCATTGTTCTATGTGCAGTTTTGTATGCTAGCGTGACTTTTAAGTTGTTTTCTTGATGGATATTTTTAGATGGGAAGACATTTAAGAAGCCTCGTCGACCATACGAGAAGGAGCGTTTGGATGCTGAGTTGAAGCTGGTCGGCGAGTATGGTCTTCGTAATAAGAGGGAGCTCTGGAGGGTTCAATATCATTTGAGCCGTATTCGTAACAATGCTAGGCATCTTTTGACCCTTGATGAGAAGAACCCACGTAGGATCTTTGAGGGTGAGGCACTTATGCGTAGAATGGTACGTTATGGGCTTTTGGAGGAGAGTCAGAACAAGCTTGATTATGTATTAGCTTTAACTGTTGAGAACTTTTTGGAGCGTCGTCTTCAGACGCTTGTCTTCAAGTCTGGAATGGCCAAGTCTATCCATCATGCTCGTGTCCTCATCAGGCAGAGGCACATTAGGTAATGCTCATATGTAATTTCAGTTGCGCTTGTGTTATGCTGTACTTGGAATTTATGCTTGGGTGGTGGTTATTTTCTTTTGCAGTTCACTGAGTTTCTATTCCTCCGCCAGGCTCAGTATCTGTATTTTATCATAACTGTTTGTATAGGTTAATAGCCATATTCTTATATACGTGTTTTCTAAAGTCAGTCTCGCAGAAAATGTAGGCAATTTTACTTTTCTGATAATTATACGCTTTTGCCCATTGATTTAATAAGTGCATAAAGACAGAATTGTAGTTTAAACGACTAAGAGATATTGTTATTGATAGATAAATGTGTCCTGTTTTTATTTTGGCTCGAATCATCATTTGCTGTTCTTCTTGTCCTACGAAACATGAATTACTTGTCCCAGTAAAGTTGTGAAGTACCTAATAAACTTGTGAAAATATTTGATTGGGTTACGCAGGGTCGGCAGGCAGGTGGTGAACGTCCCATCCTTCCTTGTGAGGATCGACTCAGCAAAACACATCGACTTCTCGCTTACCAGTCCTTATGGAGGTGGTCGCCCTGGAAGAGTGAAGAGAAGGAACATGAAGGTGGCTGCCAAGAAAGCTGCTGGGGGAGATGGCGACGAAGAGGATGAAGAATAAACCTTTCATGCAGTGTTAGTGAACTAGCAGTCTAGCATATCTTACGGACTTTTTTAAATGATTATCTTAAATATTTTTGCTCTCGCTCTCTCTTTCCTCCCTTTGATTGTTTTGTGTCAAATTCTTACACCTTTAGAGTTGTGGATTTGTCGATCAGATGCCTTTATTTTTTTTTGGGCTTTTTATGGGGTTCTGTGTCGACACAAATCTCGCCGTTGGTTCTGTTATGCATCTTACGGTTAATTAGGGTTCTTACATAATTCTGTCCTGTGGTTTGGGCAGCTTGTCGCACGGTTGGTACTTGGTTGGTACTATGCAAACACCGGTGTTAGTAATTGTTTTTATTTTTTTAAAATTAAAATATATTTTATTAGAATTATGAAATAAATAATATTATATTTGGAGATATTTTAAAAATAGAGATTTATATTTGATATAATTCTGACACAAAAAATTATGGTAAAATATTAATATGAATAAGTATAATGAAAGATTGCAAAATGAATTTTAAGTGAAAATGATTTTAGAATAATTCCCATAAACTATTATTGTACTAAAACTAATATGTTACCTATAAACAACTATACGTGAAACGTTAGTTTTGGTATAATAATAATGATGAAAAAAAAACGTTGAAAGAACAATCGAAGAGGAAATACAATGACAAAAGATAAATATATTAGTAGTGAAAATTTATGTTGAATGATGATAAATTTGTTAGAATAATGTTGAAAATTAGCAACAAATTTTAGTAAAATAAAAAAAATATATATATACAACAATAGTGAATGATTAATACACGCATTTCGGTGAATGTTCAACTTAGTTATAGTAAACTATGAAATATTAATTATATATTATTATGAAGGATTAATTTTATCATGTTGAAATATTAGAACTACATTGATGAACGATTTGTTCAATTATGATAAAAAATCAGCTACTTATGATGAAATACTGACTATATTATATGATAAAAGATCAATACAATGTTAGTGAAATAATTTAGTTATAATAAAAAAAAACTGTATTTTGTATGCTGAAATATTAACCATATTTTATGGTGAAATAGGAGTTCATATCTAGTAAAATATTTTTTTTTAATTATGTTGGAAGATCAATTTTTATATGGTAAGTCATTGATTATCTTTAATGGTGAAATATAAGTATGATTATCTTTAATGATAAAATATAAGTATAATGCTGATGAAACATTAATTTATGAATAATGGGAGATTATTTTATATACACTTAAACAAAAATGGTAAAGAATACGTAAAATATAGAGGCATTTTTTTATATAAAAAATATATCAATATTAGTATTTAATGATATATATATATATATATATTTTTTTTTTTTCAATAACCCTACTTAATAAAATTTCAATTTAACAATTTTAAAAATATAATAAAACATTGAAGTCATGATGACATCAATGTTCAGGTAGAGGATGATCCGAACAATTGTATTGTACATTTTTAGAATTTATTGGTTATAGTAGATGGGGTGAGTATAGCTTGGTTTGGTCCTAAATTATATTACATTGTACTATTATGGATTGAATGGAGTTCAAATTTTAAATAAATTATATTTTTGAATGCCTCAAATCAAATCAAATTGTAATTATTGTATGATAAATCATATTCCTCAATTTCAATATTTGTATTTATTAATGATCAATTTTTTATAAACTTTACTAAGTTAACACTCTTATTAAACAAGGACTAATTAAAAGTACAAATGAGAATTAAGGCTTGTCATCTTTGTTTGAATTTTGTTCATTTAATTTAATTTAAAATGTTTTCTTCTAAATTAAATTATTTTATTGTTATTGTTATTATTAATAATTAATATTAATATGATATTTGGTTTAGATTTTTTGTAATTAGAAAATATGTCTAGGCCTTTTATGTAATATTAGCATGCAATCAGTTTTATAACACTAGTAAGAAAATAAATTTCTAGAGTATGAGTATGATGATAAGAAAAAAGAAATTTAGAGTTATCATGACTCTAAATTTGATTATTGAATTGAGTGGGTGATGATAAGTTTTTTTATTTATTTTAGCATTATCACTATTATTGCTACTACTATTATTGTAAATGTATATATATGATGTGTGTGTGTGTGTGTGTATTTTTTTGTGTGTGGGTGTGTGTGTAAATATATATAAATTATGGAATATGTTTTTATTCCTTCTAAAATTAACATTTGGATAAGTACATTATATACATCTAGGTTTTGGAAACCATAAACGAATCAATTGAATATTACATGTATATATGAATGTGCATCTATTTAATAATTAATTTTATATATATTTGAAGCTCCAATCATAACATGAAATAAAACCACCTCTTTACTAATTAACAAGCAACATATATTTACATAAATTGTGGTTGAGTTTTTTTTTTTATAAAAAAATTCTATAGCTTCTTAAGCTTATGACTTAATATAATTTTAGAATTTTAATCATGGCTTAGAGTCGTGATTATTTTTTAATAGTACCTTATTTTTTTTTTCAAATTTTCAAAATAATTTATATATTTTTTAGGATGTAATAAATTTAACCTTAATATTCTAGTTGTTTTTTTTTATTTAAAAAAAATTATAAACAATAAATGCATGAACAAAGAAAGAAATAAAAATATTAGGATAAAAATAAGAATTAGATTTTAACTTGTTTAACAATATACATTAAGAAGTTACTGTAATATCCCAAAATCCTAATTTCCGAAATTATGGCCAAATAAGGAATTATTAGGAAAATTAATTATATAAATTCATTTATTAAAATGTAGAGAGTTAATTAAGGTAGATTAAGAGAAAAATAATAAAGAATTTAATTGGAAGAAAATTTGGGTATTTTTCCTAATTAGCATGGAGGTTAAGGGAATTTATCTAAAATAGTCTAAAATAAGCAAAAAGGAATTTATTTAATATTTTATAAATATTAATATTCTAAATAACCCAAAAATACCCCAAATACCCCATAAGTTATTTTAATTATTTTCCCATCCTATTTATTTTCTTATTTTCCCTTTTCTTCCTTTTTCTCCCTCCTCTTTCTTTTTTTTTCTTTCTCTCCCCCCCTCGACTGGGCCGGCCTGCGCAGCCTAGACCCCTCGCCTCCCCTCTCCCTATGCGCGGCCCGAATTCCCCGCCTCTCCTTCCTTCTTCTCGCCTGCGGCCTAGCGAGCCCAGCCGCCCGTGAAACCAAACGCTGCGTTTCGTCGCTATAGTAGTCGAAACGCCGCGTCAAAATAAGAAAAAAAGGTGACCGTTGCCAGACCAACGAGGACGTTGCGTTTTGCCCAAAACGTTCCGCAAAACACCGCGTTTCATTAATGGAAGAAATAACCGCTGCCAAACTGGCTGGTTCCCCCTCCCTTTTCCTTTCCCCTGGGCTGCCGGTCCACCCCCTTTCTCCCCCTTCTTCTTCCCCGTGCAGACGGCAGCAGCGACGCATGCCTGCACTGCCGGCGCTGCCCCGACACCGGCGAGCCTGTCTCTCTCTCTCTCTCTCTCCTGTTGTTTTCTTTCCCCGTTTTGGCCCCAACCAACATTGTCCTCCCTCCTGAGCAGCCTGCAATCCTTCTTTTTTTTCTCTCCTGCAACCGCCTACCGCTTGCCGCCTGCCGGCCAGCCTGGCGCCCGTACCCCCTTGTCTTCTTCCCCTTGGCCTTGCTCGACCACCCTGCCTATAAATACCCCCATTGATCACGTGGATTCGGGATTTGGAACCCCGAAACCCTGGGTTTGCTCCCTCTCGCCGCCGCCCCATCAAACGCGTCGACCGCCGCCCTCCCCCAACGCCGCCGGTCGAGCGCTGCCCAGAACCCCACCTTGCACCACCCTCCACCTAACCAAGCCCTCCTCAGCCCTCGATTTGCCTTGCACGAGCCACCCCAGGCCGAGCAAAATCGTCCCCCCGAGCAGCCCCTTCCAGCCCGTCGCCGCCTTGCGCCACCTTCTGCCGCCTCCTCCGCCGCGACCAGCCACCCTGCCACCTCCCAAAATAACCGGCAGGTCCTCCCCTACCTGCCCATACCATCCTTACCCCCTACCTCCTTCTCCACCAACCTCCACCATCTCCCACCACCTTCTTCCACCTTCGGCCGCCACGTCCACCACCGCGCGCCGCCGCCTTTCTCACGCCACCACCCTCATTCCACTCCCCTCTCCCTACTGTCTCCTCCCCCACACTTAACTTTCCTTTCCTTTCCCCCATCGAACCTCCACCTTAATCTTTCCCCCTCTTCTCCTCCTCCACCGCCGCCGCCGTCGCCGCCACGCGCCGCCACCGGACCACCACCGACCCTAGTTGGTTCTCCACTCATCCAAACCCTAATACCCCTTTTATATAACTACTACTATTTTCTACCAATATTAATACTATTATTATTTATTATTATTATTATTATTATTATTATTATTATTATTATTATTTCTTTCATTACTATCACTATTATTGTTATTATCATTATTATCATTATTATGGTCGCCATCATTAATGTTCTTATTTTCTTACTACTACTAACATCCCTTTTAAACCCTAACTGGTATTATACTTAACTTTGGTCTTATTGTTATTAGTATTAACATTTTATCATTATTATTTCTATTACCTTACTAAGGTTATTATTATTAATACTTAACCATACTGGGTTATTGTTATTGTTATTATTATTGCTAGGGTTATTATGATTATTACTACTATTATTATCATCATTATTAGTATTATTACTATTATCAGTATCACCCCTAGGAATAGTTTACTTGTAATATTGTGACCTTATAATATTATTATTTCAAACCTAACACCATTGTTAGACTTAATCTTAAAAACGCTAGAGTTCTATTACTTGAAACATGAGTGTCACTATTAGTAGTCTTATTATTATTATTATTATTATTATTATTATTATTATTATTATTATTATTATTATTATTATTATTATTATTATCACTATTTTACTATGACTAGTGAACACTAGTATTATAAGAATGGAACTAATGGGCTTTATAAAATAAGTGTAACAATAAGTATCATAAATAACTATATTTTGACTACTAATATTTAGTATACTAATCCTAAGGTAAAAACCCTAGTTTTTGTATAACACCCTCTTTAGTAATAAAAACTCTAATCCTAAACTAGAATGAGGAATTGTGGTACTTATAAGGGAAACTAATACTTAGCATTTCCACCCATTTTATAGGTAATCCCGACCAAAGCCCTAAGGAGTTAGAGGAGCGTGCTTCAAGCCCGGCGTCGCCTTAGGTAAGGACGAAGCTATGGCCTTTGTGTGATGTGTGACCTGTATGTTTTGAATGTTGTGTATGCCATGCTATGTCGTGTATATATGATTGTGGGAAACTTATCTTATGTAGCGCAGCTTGGAGATTGAGGTATGTTTGTATGTGTTTCCTATGACATGAGCATGACATGTATATGTATGATGTCTATGAGGTGATATGATATAACCCTCTAGGACGTGCATGCTAGGGTGATTGTTATGATGATATGGGAATGAAAGGATAAAAAGGAAATAAATGGGAAGTGAGTTCACTAAGGGGGATATGAGGTTGACCTAAGTACCTCATGATCCATGAGAGAAGATTTAATAAGGGAGGAATGACCAAAATAAAAGAGAGTTGGGGAACCATGCATGGGAGTCGTAAAATTGGCATGGTGACTTGGGTTGTTTGCATGGGATGGCTAAATCTTGCATGGGGGCGAATCTTATGTGAGAAAAGTTGAATTATGGTGTAAATAAGAGAATGGGAGAGTTGTGGAGCGATTGGAGACTTGGGATGAAAAATAGTACGTAGGTTGGTGCAAGGGTGTATAAGGAATCCGATTAGGGTTTTTGGGAGAAAATGGAAATTTGGGAAGTAAAAAAGTAAGAATGATTAAGGAAGGGTGGAGTATGGGTTAGAGTGAGATTTCATTTATATGAAAGGTGAGTATGGGTTCCCATGTGGAAGAAGAGACTTTGGGATGAAAAGAGAGAGGTTACTTGTGGGAGAAGAAAGGTACTAAGGTTGAGGTGATCAACTAGGGTTTTCATGGTTATGTGCTGAATCGAAAGGTAAAGTGATATGTTTTGGGAGAGGATCTAATTGAGGTAAGATGTGGGGCGTTGAATGAGGTAAAGGTAGCGTAAGTGGGAGAAGGTTGGGCCACATCGGCCCAATTAGGGTTTTCAAGGGAAAACCCTAGGGGGTGATGGGAGGTGGAGTTGATGTCATGAGTGTACGGCCTAACCCACACCCGTAGGGGTTGACTCTTTCATCTAAGGGTAAGTGTAAAGGGAATGGATGTCGGGGTGTGATAAGGGGCGCAGGAGTCTCAAGATATGGGACGGGCCCCCTGGGGAGGATAGACGTAGAGGGTAGTTGATAAGCATGTCAAGGGTGGAAAGCTTTATTTGGTAAGATACGAATAAAATACTAATTACTTAAAGAGTAAGATTGTTGAGCCGGGCCCAGACCGATCCACCGGCATAATAGTGGCCAGGTGCCGGGGTGCCCTGGAGACCGATCCACCGGCATATAATAGTGGTTAGGTGCGTTCTGCCCTATACGTGACCGATCCACTGGCTATAATAGTGGGGGATCCCGAGCTCAACAAACCAAACAGTATGTTGTAATTATATCATGGGAAAGATACTATATACTTATAGTGGAACACCATGAGAGTTGGGGCCAGACCGATCCACCGGCATAATAGTGGCCAGGAGCGTTGTGCCTTGGAGACCGATCCACCGGCGTATAATAGTGGTTAGGTGCGTTCTGCCCTATAAGTGACCGATCCACCAGCTATAATAGTAGGGTTCTCGTACTCGCATGGATTAACAAAGATTATGGTGTGAAATGACTTACAAATAAATCATGGAAAGATACGTTATGATCACAGTGAAACACTATGAGAGTCGGGGCCAGATCGATCCACCGACATAATAGTGGCCAGGAGCGTTCTGCCCTGGAGACCGATCCACCGGCATAAAATAGTGGTTAGGTGCGTTCTGCCCTATAAGTGACCGATCCACCGGCTATAATAGTGGGGTTCACGCACTCTCATGGATTCATAATGATTATGATGTGAATCGACTATAATTATCAGAGTTATGAAAAGAAGAAGTTGGATTGGACCATAACCGATCTACATCATCCATAATATTACATGTTGCTTATGTGTTTGTGTTGTGCATGTTATGTTGTATGATGGTATGCTTGGCCTTAGCGCACCTGCGCCCTTACTCAGTATTGGACCCATACTGATACTACCTTGATTGAATGGGTCCTGTGATGATCCACCGATGGTGGGGAGCAGACTTCCTGTGCAGGTTTATGACCGGGTACTATCTTGGGGTGGAAGGCTTGACTTGAGTGAGTAGGCGATCCGGATATTGGTCCCTTGGGATATGTTTTATTTAGCTATACTTTGTACTACGCTTGTTGTTTGAAACCATACTCTTAAGTTGTACTCCTAAACGATATTCTAACTGTTGTTGACTCGTGTTTTCGTGAATGACCTATGTTAACTATGAACCTATGTTTTGATGATTCTTACTTAACGATTGTTTAGTTTAGCCTTAGCACTTAGTATCAGAACGGTAGGAGTAAACCGGTCTGGTACTAAGTGTGGCGGTAATACCCCCAAGTTTACGTTTTTAATTCTTTTGCTTCCGCTAAACCTTTTGATTTAAACGAAATTTTTTAGTAGTAAATTTGGGGGTGTTACAGTTACACTTCAAATGTTTTTTAGAAACGAAGAGAACATATCATTCATTAATCTTAGTAGAGGCCAATACTTTTTTTTCCTGAGTTTTTACTTGATTAATTATTTATGAGTTATAAAACAATTTTTTACGAAAGAAAATATTTTAAATTTTCATGCTACATAAACAAATAGATATGTTGGTTTTACTTAGTGTTTGAATTCATGTATTATGATAACACCCACACAAAAATTCTGATGACAAGACCTAGTATTAAGCATGGATTTTACAATGGCCCTACCTAAAATACAAAGGCAAGATGATGCCACTATGATAGTAGTAGATTGGTACTATAAGATGGCTCATTTTGTCCCATGTCATAAGACAGATGATGCCTCTTACATAGCCGATCTCTACTTTAAAGAAATATTTAGGTTACATGGTATCTTAAAAACAATCATCTTGGATCAAGATACCAAGTTCCTTAGATATTTATAAAAAATCTTATGGAGGTAACTTGGTACTAAAATTCTTTTTAGCACCACCTACCATTCACAAATAGATGGTCAAACAGAAGTTACCAATCACATGATCATAATGCTTTTATGGTCCTTATAAGTTTGGAATATCATGTAATACTCCATAATTTACTATTTTTTTAAAACAAAACCTCTAAATTTAAAACCTGTAAATTATGGGCATGTTAACGCCACACATAATACTAGACCGATTCACTCCTACCGTTCCATTACCAAGTGCTAAGGCTAAGAAAATATTTTCATCAACTCATCTCAATGCATAAACCAAGGTTCATAAATACTCAAATCAGAGTATGCACGAATGATTACATAATCTGAAGTATGAGAGTAAAGTTCCTTAAGATGGAAAGATGCCTACCATATTAAAATCATTTTCTAGAATTCAAAACATAGCTAAAAGGGGGTAAAAGGAATAACAATATCATCTAAGGGAAAAACTAGCCACACCAATCTGAAGATCGAACCAACCAATGATCAACACTTGCCCCTTCCTGATGACCCATGGACATCAATAGAATCAAAGAAAACATCTCCTACTAGTAACACGTCAGATGGACCTCCTATTCGTGGGAATGAGTGGCACCCATAAAAAGGGTGGTTAGTACGCTACATTCTGAGCAAGGTAACCAATGTACTAAGGCCAAAACATAAAAATCACATAAAAATGCAGAAAAAGAGAGAGCATAAAATCCAACATGATAACATAAAGTCATATGATCAATTAGCTGAATATACAAAGGTCCATTTTTAAGTCTGAAGTAATACTTAATTAATCTCTTAAGAATACTCATTCCACACCATGCTCTTTATCAAGTTCATACGAGTACGGAAGCCCCCACTATTATTGAAATACCCCAAAATTCCTAATTTAGAAAATCATGGCCGGATAGGAGATTATTAGGGAAGTTATTAAATAAATTACTTTTAGTGAAATAAAAAGGAAATTAATAGGATAAATCAAGAAGGGAATTATAAGAGTGTAAATAGGGGAGATTATGGTATTTAAGTTAATTAAGGTTTTCACTTTTGAAATTTATTAAGTACCTTAAATTATATAAAATAGGGAGGATAAAATAGTTTCAAATTAATATAAAATTTATGAGTAATTTAATTAGAGGAAAATTTAGGGGTTTTGTTAATTAAAATAAATTTAGGAAGATTTTTCCATAAATCCCAAAATTTACCTAAAGGTAGAAATTAATTATGGTTTTGATAATTATATTAAATACCCTAAATTACCCAAATGATATTAATTAATCCAACCCCTAACTTTCCCCTCCTTTTCCTTTTTCCCTTTTTCCTTTTTCCTCCCTCCTTTTTCCTTTTTTCTTCCTTCCCCTTCTCGCCCCTATTTTCCCCGACCTGGGCCGGCCTGCTGGCCCAAACCCCTCCCCTTTTCCTTCTTCTCGCCGCGGCCCAGCGAGCCCGGCCGTCCGTGACCCAAAACGCGGCGTTTCGACGCTTAAGTCGCTGAAACGCCGCGTCGCGATACAAAGAACTTTCGACCGTTGCCTGACGACGCGAGCACTGCGTTTTCGCCAAATTCCGCCTAAAACGCAGCGTTTCATTTAAAAGGAAAAGAAACCGCGCGGTCCGGCCGGTTTCCTCCCTCTCCTTTCTTTCCCCTGGATCGCCGGTCTAGCCCCTCCCCTTCTTCTTCTTCCTCGCGACGCCGTTTCTCCCCGCCTGCAACTCGAGCTCGCCGGAAAACGCAGCGGCGAGCGTCCCGTCCTTTCTCCGGCCTTCTCTCCTATCTTTTCGTCCCTGATTTGACCTTGCCTTGAGATGTGACCAATCGGGCAGCGTTTTCCCCGCACGCAAGCCCTGACTTTTCTTCCCCGACAGGGTTGGTCTGTGCCGGCAGACCTGCGCCGGACAGCTCACCGGACCTAACCCACCTAACCTCCCACGTGTCCTTGTCGTTTTCCCGCCCCAATCCCTCTATAAATAGCCCCGGAAATGGCCTGAATCGGGTTCGATTTTTGGGAACCCAGAAATCCAAACCGTCGCGCCGCCCCACCTTCAGCCGCCGTTTCCTCTGCCCTCAGCCACCGTTGCCGCCTGCCCTCGCCACCACAATCCTCCCTGCACCGCCCTCTACGCAACCAGCCATCTTAGCCACCCTAACTCGCGCCGCACGTGCCGCCCTGGCCGTGCGAAAAACCCTTCCCGAAATCGACCCCTCCAGCCTGGCGCCACCTTCGCGCCGCCACCGCCAGCCACACCACCGCTTGCAGCGCCACCTCCACCCCCCAAAATGACCAGCAACTCCTGCCCTACCACCCCGCACCTCCCTCTCCCTTTGGTTTTCCCTTCCCTAGCCTCCACCTCCATTTTTCCCTCTCTCCTCTCCTCCACCGCCGCCGCCGCCGCCGCCACCACCACCCCAGTCAGGTTGCCAACACCCTGAACCCTAAGTCTTAAATAAATAAATAATAAATAAATAAATAAATAATAAAAGGTGATTAGTGAGATTAATATTATTAACTAATATTATTAGTATTATTATGATTAATATTAACACTATCATTACTATTACTAATATCATTATTACTACTAATACTACCACCCATCCAATTATTATTATTATTATTATTATTATTATTATTATTATTATTATTATTATTATTATCTTATTATTATTATATTAACATAAGTATTGATATTATTATTGTTATTATTATTATTATTATTATTATTATTATCATTATTATTATTATTATTATTGATCTTATGGTTACTATTGTTATTATTATTATTATTATTATTATTATTATTACTATTATTATTGTCATACTATTGTTATCTTTATTATTACTATTATTATTGCTATTATTATTATTGTTATTATCTTTATTATTATTATTATTATTATTATTATTATTGTTATTATTGTTATTATTATTATTATTATCCCTATTATTATTATTATTAAGTGTTATTATTACTAACGTTACCATTAGGGTTAGTATTATTATCGTTATTAATATTAATATTATGATGGTTATTACTATTAATAGTATTACTAGTATGATTATTATTATTACTAATATAATTGTTATTATTAATATTATTATTGTTATTTTTACTATTGTTATTGTTAGTACTATTATTGTTATTACTGTTATTATTGATATTATTATTATTATTGCTATTATACTTAGGGTTGTGTTATTGTTATTAATATTACAATTATTATTATCATGGTCATTATTTTACTATTAGTATTATTATTATTATTATTGTTATTTTTAGTATTATTATTGTTAGCATTATTATTGTTATTATTATTATCATGGCTATTATTATTATTATTATTATTGCTATTACTATTACTATTATTATTAGTAGTAGCATTGTTGTTAATATCATTATTATTATTGTCTTTACTATTTTATTATCAACGTTATTATGGCCGTTGTTATTAGTATTATTATTACTATTATTATTATTATTATCATTACCATTATTACCATATTACTATTATTATTGTAATATTATTATTATTACTTTCATTACTATCACTAGTATGGTTGTTATTATTATCATTATTATTCTTATCATTGTTTTATCGTTATTGTGTTTATCGCACCTATTATTTTATCGATTATTACTGCTATTCTTATTATCCTTATTAATATTATTTTCTTATAATCGTTGATATTATTACTAATACTTTCATCGTATTTATTATGATTATTTAAATTATTATTGTCTTCATTCCTATCATTATTATTATTATCACTATTATTATTATTAACATTATTATTGATTTTGTCACCTAAATGACTATGGTTGTACTAGTACTTTATTATTATTATTATTATCCATAATACACTATCACTAATGCTAATATGATTTCAATCATTACTATCATCATTATCACCATTATAGCTATTATTATTTTTATTAGGAGCACTATTATTATAAATAGTATTCTTATTATGGTAGGTATTATTGGTAATTATTATTAATGTTGTGAAAACCCTCTCCTTAGTATTTGGATTGCTAAAATCTACTTAAGTAGCGATAATCCGTTTAAGTTATCGTAAGAGTAGTAATAACCTACCCTTTATTTATAAACCCCATTATTAATAGTAGCCTTGGTAATAGGCCATGATAGGGGTAAGATAGGAATGTTGATAATTCTGGAAGAGGGAGATTAACCCTAAGTATTTCCCCTCTTATAGGTAACCGGTTCAGACCCCAGGAGGTGTAGGAGCGTGCTCCAAGCCCGGCGCCGATTTAGGTAAGGACGTAACTAAGGCTCTTGTGTGCTCTCCTTGTTTCAAGTGCCTTATATGCTTGTATGGTTGTATGCTATAACCTGCATTTTATGTGGTTATTGTGAAGCGCAACATGGATCCGAGGTACGTCCCCGTTTCCTTGCCTTCGTGTACTAATATGCTGTGATGTAGTGTGATGTGTTGTGATGTAGTGTGATGTGATGTGACCTCTACGTCATGTAGGGTGGGTTATGTGAGTGAGTGTGGTGAAGTGGGAGATTTGAAAAATAAAAATAAGAGGTTAGAATGACCAAAGGGGAGTATGTTGGCTAAACAAGGTATGGACGACCTAAGTAGTTCACCATTTGGGAAACAATGAGGGGGAAGTGGAATTAAGTAAACAAAAAGGTGGGTACAAATTAAGGCTGCGTGAGGAAGTCTGTTGCTTGGCGATATGATGGGTAGTATTGGAGTTTATATATAGGGGTTTTAATGTTTTCTTGGTGGTATTGACGACTTATTGTAGTAGGGTTGTAAGATGGTATTGTGGTTTAGATAATGGTTTTAATGATTTCTTGATGGTATTAGTGACTTATTGTGGTATTAGGGTTTGCAAAATGGTATTGTGGCTTATATAGTGGTTTAATGAGTATTTGGTGGTATTAATGACTCATTGTGGCATTAGGGTTTGGAAGATGGTATTGTGGTTTATATAGTTGTTTTGATAATTACTTGGTGGTATTAAACACTTATTGTGGTATTAGGGTTTGCAAAATGGTATTGTGGCTTATATAGTGGTTTAATGAGTATTTGGTGGTATTAATGACTCATTGTGGCATTAGGGTTTGGAAGATGGTATTGTGGTTTATATAGTTGTTTTGATAATTACTTGGTGGTATTAAACACTTATGGTGGTATTAGGGTTTGAAAGGAGGTGTTAGGGTTTATATAGTTGTATTAATGATTACTTGGTGGTATTCATGGCTTATGGTGGTATTAGGGTTGCAAGGTGGTATTGGGGTTTATAGAGTGGTATTTATGACTTCCTAGTGGTATTAATGATTATGGTGGTATTAGGGTCCTCATGATGGAATTAGGGTTGTTACGATTAAGGAAGGTTAAGAGTGGTTAACCACGGCTCGGTGAGGACAATCATGGTTCGGGTGACTGTTTAGAGTTGTTTGGTGTATTATGTGTACTATTGAGAAAAGTATAGTTGTGCATGTGGAATTTTACCGTGTGTAAGAATGTAATGAATGATTTATGCATGTCAAGGACCTGATATGATTCAATAAGATACGAATAAGACATTAATTACGTAAAGTGAAAGACTGATGAGCCCGACCCAGTCCGTTCCACCGGTTAGAATAGTGGCCAGAGGCGTTTTGCCCTGGGTGTTGATTTCCGGTCCACCGGCTATAATAGTGGCCAGAGGCGTTCTGCCCTGGGTGTGTATTTCCGGTCCACCGGCTATAATAGTGGGGGATTCGGGCTCGACAGACTCAAACGAATAAGTTAACCCACGGGAAAGATACTAATCACTTACAGTGGAACACCGTGTAAGTGCGGGGCCAGTCCGTTCCACCGGTTAGAATAGTGGCCAGCGGCGTTTGCCCTGGGTGTTGTTTTCCGGTCCACCGGCTATAATAGTGGCCAGAGGCTTTGAGCCCTGGGTGTTGATTTCCGGTCCACCGGCTATAATAGTGGGGTCTCCGTGCTTACAGGGTTAAATGAAGAATGTGTGAAAAGAGATTATTCTCATAATAAGAAATAACGGACATTGTATGAGCATGATTCAGCTTTCCGCTTACTTATCCTGATGTATGGCTGACGTACTGAGCATGTATCTTGTGTATTATTGCATGTTGCTGTTATGATCGTGTGTGATTGTATGCTTGGCCTTAGCGCCTACGCCTTACTCAGTACTGGACCCGTACTGATACTACACTGGTTGAATGGGTCCTGTGATGATCCACCGATGGTGGGGAGCAGACCTTTGATGCAGGTCTTGATCAATTACTAAGTTGGGGTGGAAGGCTGGATATGAGTGAGTAAGTGGTCCGGATAATTACCTTCGAAAATCGCGTGATTTAATCGTATTTGTCTTTAGAGGATACAAATGTCGTATTTAACTTTTTAAGGGTTTTATCGTACCTTGCGATTTCGTTATTTCAAGTATTCTGATATATGGACATTTTAAATTGTATTTCGGAATGTAATTTTTACCTTCGCACTCTGATTTATAGAATTCGTGTTTTATGAATGGTTTGTTCTGGTTTTATTTCTTTCTAGCCTTAGCGCTTGGTATCGGATCGGTAGTTATGGATCGATCTGGTACTAAGTGTGGCGGTAATGCCCCCGGATTTACGGTTTTAATTTTCCTGCTTCCGCTAAAACTCTGATTTAAACGAAATTTTTCAGTAGTAAATTTGGGGGTGTTACAATTATAGTTAGTGGAGCGGAGACGAACAGATCACAATGCACCTGTCCACTATTATTAGCTGGTGGATCGGTCATGCATAGGATATTATACCCTAACTACTATTTCTTATCGGTGGATCGGTTGGCCCCGACTCGCATGGTGTTCCATTGTAAGTACTTAATGTCTTTATGTATCTTAGCAAACTTTAGCGTTTGGTTTATTGAGCTCAGAATCCGCCACTATTATAGCTGGTGGATCTGACACACATAGGGTAACATACCCTAACAACTATTATTGCTGGCAGATTGGACACGTAGAGGATGAAATGTCTTAACCACGATTTCTAACCGGTGGATCGATGGGACTCGGCTTAATAATCTTCCACTTTACATGACTAATGTCTTAAGTGTCTTATTCAGAAATTTTTTACCCTAAACATGCATGGCTAACTTCCTCCACGCTTATCCCCCCAATAGAACTCGTCTCACTCAAGGTCTTATGAACCTCCCAATTTATCCCATTACCCTTTTCCTTTTTACCTAAACTTAAGTTAGAGTCCATTTCCCCCCACGTGTGGACTAAGGCCTAATAATATTTCACCACCTACCCACTCACTTCCTTTCTTTAGGGTTTTTTCCCAGAAACCTAATTTAGACCTAAATGGTCCATCCTACTCTACCTTACACAATTGAAATTATTTTTGTACACTTCTTGTCACAACCCATAGGATTCCACTTTCACTTTCACCCTTACCCACCAAATACACATACACATACACATACAAATACAAAAAACCCTAATTAGCCACACTAAACCCTAGCCACCACACAAAACCCTAGATCGGTTCCAGGGTGCCTGAAATGCCCCAGAATTATTATTTTATGAGATATAATTAAGTAAGTGTTTATTAGGAGATTAATTAAATTATTTAAATTATTTAGGATAGAAAAGATTTAATTAGGAAAAATTAATAATATTTTGTAAATATTTTTATTAAGGGAAAATTGGGCTTTTTGCTATTTAAAAAGGGAATTAAGAGAAATATTTTTTAAAAGCCATAAATTGGTCTAAAAAGAAATTTAGATATTATTTTTATTAAATATTTTATCTTAATCATCCAAAATATTCTAATTAATTTATTTACCCGAAACCACTACAATTTCCTTTTTCCTTTTTCCTTTCTTCTTTCCTTCTTTTTCTATCTTTTCTTTCTTTTTTTCTTTTTCTTCCCTCTCGCCGGATTGGGCCTGGAGCGCGACCCAATTCCTTCTCTTTTCCTTCTTTTCTCCCATGGCCCAGCACCACTCCATACCTTCTACTCCTTCTGATGCGGCATTTTGTTTGTTAATTCCCTAAGACGCCGCGTTTCATCAAACGTCTTATAACAGCAGCCGACCAACTTGGTTCCCCCTTTTTCTTCTTTCTTTTTCCCTCAACCGCCGGCTCACCTCCTTCCTTCTTCCTCCTTTCCCTGCCATTATCGAACCTGCAACTTCTATCCCCCAAAAATGGCACCGCCGGCCACACGTGTCATGACCGGCTTTTCTCCCGCCCATTCTCTTCCCCTCGATGCACACTCCAATTTGAACTACCCCACTACCCTTTTCTTCTCCATGTTTGCCCCCATTTTCCCCTGCGAAGGTTGGGCACAATTTAAAATTGTGCTGACCGATCAACACCATAAACGCCCTATTTCTCACTGGCTTTGACCTCCTAGTAACCTCCAGAACTTGAGCCTACCCTCCACCACTATAAATACCCCTCGTATGGCTTGATTTTGAGATTTTTTTACCCGAAACCCTAAGTACAAGTTTGTGCGCCACCGCAGGTTTAGACGCACCATTCTCCACCTTTATCCAAGATCGCCGCCTCTTCTTCCTCCCAAACTCTTCCCTGCAACGCCCTCTAATTAACTAAACCATTCGCAACCTTCGATTCTTCTCGTAGAGGCCTCCATAACCGTGTAAAGTTTCATATTCTTTTTTACCCCGAAACCTTAAACCACCGACCACCACCACATCTGCCGCTTCTACCACCCTCTGAACCACTCATAAACTCCTGCTAATTCTCCTCCACTGACCTATAAACTTCTTTTCTTTTTCTCCATCCTCCTTCCCTCTTTTTCTTCATTTTTCCCCTTTTAGATCACTTTTTCGGACACCTTCGGGCACCACTGCCGATGCCACCCATCCCGGACAACTCAAGGTGAAACCCTAGATCTTTTCAACACTTCCTTTCGATTTATTGAGAATTATTCTAATTTTATCCTAATTTTTAATGTTATTTTGATTTTAATTATTATTATTATAATTATTATTATTATTATGGTTATCAACTATAACCTAATTGCTAAATTTTGTTTACAGGTTTAGGAGTATTCTTGAGTTAGATAAATTATTATTCTCGAATTTTATTTATTTAATGGAATTACTACATGTTTACTATTATTATTAATAATATTATTATTAGGTAATTATTTATTTAATATTGTAATTATTTCAAGGGGGTTGAAACCTAAAATTTTAATTAGGTCTCGCACCCTTGCTTTTTATTACTATTATTATCATTAACTTTTATATTATAAGTATATATATAGTATTAATATCATTATTACAATTATTGAATAGTATTATTATTAAATGGGGTGGTTTCGAAAGCCACTTTGTAATTTTAAGATTTATGGTATTATTAATATTAATATTCTACTAATAAGAGTATTATTAATAATATTTTACTTTTATTAGTATTACTACTACTACTACTACTACTACTACTACTACTACTACTACTACTACTACTACTACTACTACTACTACTACTACTACTACTACTACTACTATTATTACTAATACTATTTTGGGTGAAGGGTAGAAACCCTTATATCACCACTCTTTTTGAATGAAAATAGTAATTTATTTGTATGTTTAAGCAATATTTTGTATAGTTAATTATTGTGTAATATTGTGTTATTTAAAAACCAAGTTTTAGAATAAGCTAGGGAATAATAAAATTTTAGGAGGGAGCCTAATTCTAGTATATTTTTATATAATAGGTGAAACTAGTCAAATCTCTCAAGTGGAATAGGAGCGTGCACCAAGACCGGTGACGATTTAGGTAAGGGTGTTGCTACGACCAATTGTGTGTTTATATGCATTATGTGCTTCATATGCCATGTATTCTATATTTATCATTATTAATTATTTCACATGTGGTATAAAGTGGAGTTGAAGTATGTTAGTATGAATAAATTTTGGCATGAGAATTATGTGTATATTTATGTTACTATTATTATATGATGTGGCCCTAAGACATGCATGTTAAAGTTGTGAAATAATGATGGGGAGTATAAATGTGGTGTTATGATTTTGCATGAAATGGTATGCTGTAGGGTTTTGTATGAAATTGCATGGAGCTAGGGTTTGCATAGGAGCTAGAGTTTGCATAGAGGTGTAGTTTACGTGGAGTTAAGGTTTGCATGGGAGTTAGGGTTTGTATGGGAACTAGGGTTTGCATGGAAGAATGGGTCACATGGAGTTAGGGTTTACATGGGAGCTAGGGTTTGTATAGAAGTGTAGTTTACATGGAGTTAGGGTTTGCATGGGAGCTAAGGTTTGCATGAGAGTGTGGTTTACGTGGAGTTAGGGTTTGCATGGCAGCTAGAGTTTGTAGGGATATTAGGGTATGTCATGGTTAAGTATGGTGGGATGGTTAACTAGGGTTGAAGTGGTTAACCTGAGTTGAGGAGTAAGCGTGGTAAGAACCTGATTGGCATGTCTTGAAATGAACATCTGAATAAGATACTTAAATTATTAAATATGTAAAGTGGAAGATGTTGAGCTAGGCCCAGACCAATCCACCTGCATAATAGTGGCCAGGTTTTACGGTAGCCTGGAGACCGATCCACCGACTTAATAGTGGTAGGGTATGTTACACTAGTGACCGATCCACCGGCTAAAATAGTGGGGGATCCCGAACTCAATGAACTAAACTATATGTGTTGTTAATAAGTGGGAATATACTAATTACTTATAGTGGAACACCGTGCGAGAAGGGGCCAGAGCGATCCACCGGCATATAATAGTGGTAGGGCATGTACCCTAAGTGACCGATCCACCGGCTATAATAGTGGCTAGGAGCTAAAGTGCCTTGGAGACCGATCCAATGGCAAAAATAGTGGGGTTCCCATACTCGTATGGAATTGATATAGAGCATGGTGTGAAAATAAATTTGATAAAGGCTTGATGAAATAAATATTTTGATCCGTATTGAGTCCTAGCATCTCATCTGAACATTTATGTATTGGTTATGTGAAATATGTATGCTGACCTTAGTACTCGATTACCTTACTCAGTACGTAGCGTACTAATCACCTGTTTTATGGGTGCTGCTCATTCTCATGAGCAGAAGGCCCGTATGATCTATTGCAGGTAGGAGACACTTACTTTGATGCTATGGATGTCTATGGGACATCAGGAGGGGCGGAGTGATAGCTGGGTTAGATCAATCTCTAGAGTGACGTGGCCGTTTTCCTTTTTAAATTTATGACTCATGTTATTTTATTATGTTTGAGTTGCAGAAACAATCTTAATTATGCTATTTAGTTATTGTCTGGAAAAACAAATAACTAGTATTTCGAATTATATAAGACTTGCGTGTACTCTGATTTTCATTTTTATAAATTTGGATTATTAATGGTATTATTAATAGTGTTTTCTTAGCCTTAACACTTGGTATAGGAATGGTAGGAGTGAACCGAGCTGGTACTAAGTGTGGCGGTAACATCCCTAGAAATTTACTGTTTTAAATTATAAGTATTGTGTTTAAAAAAAAATTATGTAAATTTTGGGGATGTTACAGTGCCCTTATACTATCCCATGTACTATTTTTCATTCAAAGCATTACAACACCAAAACAACACATCCATCACCTTCATCACACCCCAACTCAACTTTCCATATGTAAAATTTACTCCCATGCAAACTTTATATCCCCCATGCATCTCTTCGTACTATTTCATGCAAAACCCTACGCTCCCATGTGAAACCCTAGATTTCCATGCAAACCCTAGTTCCCTCCATGCATGGTCGTGCATCACTCAGATCAACCCCATATCATTTCACTCCATACCGTCATTTTACAAAACCTAACATGCATGTCTTATGGGCCGTGCCATATCACAATAAAAACACAGCTTATACCTCACATTCCACAACACTTCATCACATATTCATGTCAATATATATATAATAAAAGGCACGTAAGCATACCATAATCCCAGGCTGCTCCATACATAAAATAGTCAACTAAAAGTACATGATACACAACACAACATTATACAAAGCATCCAAGCATATAAGGAACATAAACATACATAAGGCCTTAGTTATACCCTTATGTAAAACGACACCGGTCTTGGAGCAAGCTCTTACACCTCTTTAGGGCTTTGACTGGTCTCATCTATATGAGGGAAAAACTAGAATTAGATTCCTTCCTACCAAAATACTATTGTTTACTAACTTATTCTAAGAGTAGGTATTTAATAAAATAATACCATATTACTAATAACGATAAAAAATAATACTAAAAATACTAATAATAATAGTAATATAGTTCAAAACGGATGGTGAGATAAGGGCTTCAGCCCTTCACCAAAATAATGCTAAAAATATCTTTAGGAATTTATTAATAAAAATAGTAATAATAATAGTAATGAAATATTAATCCGAACTACAAAATAATAATACTAATACTAATAATACTAATACTAATAATAATAATAATAATAATAATAATTTATTAATAATAAAAGTAGTAGCATTCACACTACATAAATAAAGTAGGGCTTCGACCCTCTAAATAGGTAATAGAAATAGTAAGAATAATAACAACAACAACAACAAAAACAACAACAATAATAATAGTGATAATAATAATAGTAATAAAAATGATAAAACTCATAATAATGGTAATAATATTAACAATACGAAACTAATATTCTAAATAAATTAAATAGGGTCCCGACCCTGATAAGAAATAATAACAATAATGTTGAACCTAATAATAATAATAATAATAATAATAATAATAATAATAATAATAATAATAATAATCGAATAACAGGTTAAAATTTGAAATAAAATAAAATAAGCTTAAATAAACAGAGGAGAAGGGTTGAGAGGGCTTAGGTTTCCACCTTAGGCTAGCGGAGATAGGTGGCACTAACGGTGGTGCACTGCGGTGGCTGGAAAAGGGGAAACAAATGGAAAGAGTTGAGTTTTGAGAAATAGAGAGGGAGAATAAAGGTGGAGGTTGAGATGTTGGTGGTAGTCTAGACTAAGGGGACTAAAGTGAGGGTGATGGTGTAGCAAATGGCAGTGGCGCACGGTGACAATGGTGGTGGCCGAAATGAAAAGAAGAAGAAAAAGAGTGGAGGAGAAGGAGGAAGGGAAAAAGAAGGGTATGGAAAGGTAGAGGAGGGTTGTTAGCTTCTTTTTGGTAGTGTAGAAGGTAGTGATAGTAGCGGATGTAGTGGTGGACGGTAGTGCGAAGGGTGGTAGGGGCAGATGGTAAGTTGATTGGGAAGGGGACTTTAGACGGCTGGGGTGGCTCGTGCAGGAAGAATCGAGTGATAAAGGTGGCGTAGTTAGTTAGAGGGCAGTGTAGGGAAGACATAGGTAGGTAGAGTAGGTGGCTTAGTTGGCCGAACACGGAGGAAAGGGTGTCTGAAATTATGGTGGTGCATAGGGATGAATTTTTAGGGTTTCGGGAAAAAGCTTTGAGATCAAACAAATGGGGGTATTTATAGAGTTTGGAGGAGAGGTTAGGGTTCTATGGGTCGGTAGGAGGGTAATATATGTAGGGTTTGGGTCGCCGGCGACGCCATTTGGTCGGCACAAAATTTAAATAATGTCTGCCCTTTCGCGTAGGAAAAGGGGAAATTTTTGTGGAAGAAAAGGGAGGTGGGTTGGTTTATGTTGACCGGCGATTTAGGGGGAAGCAAAAGAGAGAAGAAATGGCTAGTCAAGACAAGTGTAGCCAGCGACATCATTTTTAGGGCTGATGGAATTACAGGTTGATGGCAGAAGAGGAGGTAGGAAGAAGAAGGAGGTGGCCTAGCTAGTTCGGTAAAAAGAAAGAAATGAAAAGGAAAAGGAGAACCGGGCCAGCAACAATTATAAAAATCTTTAAACGGAACACAACATTCCAGGGAAAGAGAGGCAGCGTTTCGCTCCTAGGCCACGTTGAAGGTAAAGATAACAGGGGTTTAAATGGAGATGGGCCGCGGAACAAGCCTAAATAGATGGAGAAGAAGAAAGAAAAAGAAAAGTAAGAAAAGAAAGAAAAGAAAGAGAAAGGAAAGGAAAAGGAAGAAAGAAAAAGAAAAAGAAAAAGGAAAAAAGGAAAAAAGAAAGATATATGGTTGGGGTTAATTAAATCAATCTAAATATTTTGGGTATTAAAAATAAAAATATTTTAATAAAATTATATTAAATTTTCTTTTTAGGCTAATTTAGGATTTAATTTTTTTTCCTAAATTCCTTTTTAATTAGTAAAACACCCAAATTTTCCCTTATAAAAATATTTATAAATTTTCTCTTAATTTGCCCTAAATAATTTCTTCCTATTCCAATAAAAATACTTAATTTAATTAATTTCCATATTAAATCCTTATTTAACTACAATTCTAAAAACTATATTTTTTTGGGCATTTCATTACTCCTTAAAAATAGACTTCATCCCTGAAGTCTCCTACGGTTTCCTGGTGTTAAGGCTAGAACATTCTAAGCACCTAATAATAACACATTAACACCCTTACTTATATCAACTACCCCCTTAAGAACAAACTTGATAAAAAGGATCTAATCGTGGCAAAAAGTTTCGGATATGCTTGTCACATATCTTTCTCGGTCTCCCAAGTAGCTTTCTTGGTTCCGTGTTGACTCCATAAGATCTTGACAAGAGGAACCACACTTGTGCGAGTCTTTCGTAGCTTAGTGTCGACGATCCGCATAGGTCGCTCCTCATAGGTCAATGAATCATCCAATTTAACCTCATCCAGCTGGATCACATGTGATGGATCAGCAACATACTTCCGCAATTGAGAGATGTGGAACAATTTATACACTCGTGCCAACTCTGGAGGGAGAGCCAATCGATAAGCAATTTCACCCACTCACTCTAGTATCTGATAGGGGCCAATATACCTGGGCTCAACTTGCCCTTCCTACCAAACCTTTGCACCCCTTTAGTAGGAGAAACCCTCAGCAATACCTTGTCCCCTGACTCAAAATTTCCATCCCCATGTCTCTGATCAGCATAACTCTTTTGTCTACTCTGAGTTACTCTCATTCGTTTATGAATTTATCAGACCTGTCAGATCATATCTTTAATCATTTCTGGGCCTAACACTATCGTCTCGCTGATGTCGCTCCATCACAAAGGAGTCTGCACTTCCGTCTATATAATGCTTCAAAGGGAGCCATCCCAATACTGGCGTGGTAGCTGTTATTGTACGAGAACTCTATCAGATGTAGGCGCACCTCCCAACATCCCTGGGAATCCAGCATACAGGCCCTCAACATATCCTCCAAGGTCTGCATAGTCCATTATGTCTGTCTATCCGTGGCAGGGTGGAAAGCTATGCTCATCTTCAACTTAGTCCCCAAAACCTCTTGCATCTTTCCCCAAAAGTGAGAAAGAAACCTTAAATCTCTGTCTAAAACAATGTCCTCTAGCATCCCATGATGACTAACCATGAACTTCATACAAGCATTTGCCAACTGATCCATACTCCACGTAGACTTCATAGGGATAAACATGGCTGACTTGGTCAATCTATCTACAATAACCCAAATGGTATCACACCCACTTTGGGTCCTTGGTAATCCACTAACAAAGTTCATAGAAATGGAGTACCATTTCCACCTTGGCACCTCCAAGGATTGAATTACCCAAGTTGGTTTCTAATGTTCAATCATGAACTTCTGACACATAAGACGCCATGATACGAACTTTGCCACCTCCCACTTCATACTGAGCTGCCAGTACACATTTTTGAGGTCCTTATATAACTTAGATCCTCCTGGGTGAACTGAGTAAGGAGTTTGATGTCCTTCTTTCATAATATAACGCTTAAGCTTCGGACAACTTTGGAACACACACTAACGACCCTTGAATTGAATACTTCCATCCTCGTGCATTCTGAATTCCTCTACTTGTCCTTCCTGTATCTTCTATCGGATTCTTTTCAGCTCAACATCTCCAACCTGGCTGGCTTGGATCTCCTCAAATATAGTAGGAGTGAGTGTCAGGGCATTAATACGGGCTTCAAGGTCTCCTTGCTGAATCATTTCAATCTCTAGGTTTGATAATTCCCTTATCATTCTGGTCGTAACTACATGACACAGTGTAGAATGTGAGGTCTTCCTACTCAAGGTATCTGCAACCACATTGGCCTTACCTTCATGGTAGGTCAACTCAATATCATAGTCCTTTACAAGATCTAGCCACCTCCACTACCTCAAGTTGAGTTCTTTCTACATGAAGATATACTTGAGGTTCTTGTGGTCCGTAAAAAATTTACACTTTGCTCTATACAAATAGTGCCTCTAAATCTCTAGGGAAAAAACAATAATAGCCAACTCCAGGTCATGTGTGGGATAATTTTTCTCATGTTTCTTCAGCTGTTGTGAGGCATAAGCTGCCACTTTACCCTTCTGTATCAACATGCATCCCAACCCATACTTGGATGCATCACTGTAAACTTCAAATTCTTTTGTCCCTTCTGGTAGAGTCAACACCGGTGCAGAGGTTAACTGTCTCTTCAGCCCTTGGAAAGCCCTTTCACAATCCTCATCCCACAGGAATTTTGTAGAGTTATTCAGGAGATTAGTCAAAGGTCTGGTAATCTTGGAAAAGTTCTACACAAATCGTCTGCAGTATCCAGCCAAACCTAGAAAACTTTGAAACTCTATTATAATCGTAGGGGGCTTCCACTCTGTGTTTGCCACGATCTTAGCTGGGTCTCCTCTAGCTGATATAATGTGACTAAGAAAAGCTACCTCTTGGAGCTAAAATCCACACTTCGACAACTTCACATACAAGCGATTCTCTCTTAACAGATTAAGAATGGTGCGTAAGTGATGCTTGTACTCCTCGTTTCCTCGAGAATACACAAAAATATCATCATTGAACACCACCACAAACTGATCAAGGAAGGGTTTGAATATTCTTGTCATTAAATCCATGAAAACTGATGGAGCATTTGTAAGTCCGAAGGGCATCACTGTAAACTCATAATGTCCATATCGGGTTTGAAAGGTAGTTTTCATGATATCAGCATCAGTAAATCTCAACTGGTGATATCCGGACCTCAGGTCGGTCTTAGAAAATACTGTAGCACCCTTCAACTGGTCAAATAGATCATCGATTCTTGGAAGTGGATACCGATTATTTACTGTTAGGTAATTCAACCCTCGATAGTCAATGCAGAGACAGAGACTACCATCCTTCTTTTTCACAAACAATACCAGTGCTCCCCATGGCGATACACTCAGCCGGATATACCCATGCTCCAATAATTCTTCCAACTAGGCCTTTAACTCTTTCAACTCAATTGGCACCATTCTGTAGGGTGCCTTTGAGACAATCTCAACTCCCGGTACTAACTCGATCTTAAAATCAATCTCTCGAACTGGAGGCACACCCGATATTTCTTTTGGAAACACATTTGAAAATTCTTTAACTATCGGAGTACTATCTAATGCGGTTAAATCCTTGTTCAGATCCTACACACTACATAAATATATTGGGTACCCTTTTTGGACCAAAGTGTGTAAAGTAACCTCTGCTACTATTTTAGTGGTCAGCTTGGGCTATGTCTTCCTGTACGAAACCCTAGTCCCCTATGGGCCTCGCAAGATCACTCGTTCTTGGGCACAATCAATAATTGCTTTGTATCTCCCTAGCATATCCATACCCAGAATCACGTCAAAATCTTTCAAGTCCATCCCAATAAGATCTATTAGGAAGTTTACCCCGCCTATGTCTAAGGCCACATCGAAAAACATGCGACTACACTCCATTCTGTCACCTGATGGAAGCATCACAGATAACTCTACTCTAGTAGATGGTGACAATCCAGCCTTAGCAGCAAATGTAGATGATATGAAAGACAATGTGGCACCCGAGTAAAAAAGTACATACACTGGTAAAGAATGAATGGAAAACATACTTGTAATGACATCAAGCTGCCTATCTACCTCTACTTGACTGATAAAATTCAGATGCCTACTTAGCTGGCATCCCTTCTGAGGATAAGGCATGGATCCCTAAGGTCTTCCCCCAGTCTCTCGAACTGGTGCACCAGATGGAGCAGGTTCTTGTTGATAATACTACCGGGAGGAATTCTTACGGTGCTGTTGATACGCCTGTTACTAGGATATTAGGGCTCCCCCTTTCTAAGATGGTTGTGTATGGTCCTGCTGAGGTTGTGGAGGCCTCCAACACTCTGCTGTTTTGTGGCCCAATCTAGCACATTTTAGGTAAGTTATAAACCTGCCTCCACAGCTCCTGCTTGGGTGGTCCTGACCACACCTTCTACAAACGTTTCCTCTCGGGGGTCCCTAGCCTCTGATGATCTCTCAGTGAAGGTCTCCTTGATTCTTTGAATCGAGGTTGGGTCTTACTCCTATAACTCTGACTCTCAGTCTTCCTCTTCCCGATAATGGTGGCCTGCTCTTGAACCAATGTAGCAGTAATGTAGGCACACTCATATAAGGATGCAAGATCTCTAAAGGGTACTGCACCCATCATCTAGCGGATGCTAAAATTTAATCCTTACTCAAACTAAAAGACCATTGTGGATTCTCTGGCGGCGATCCCTGGAGCAAATCAAAGAAGCTCTGTAAATTAGGCATAATACTCCTGGAGCTTGTCCCTCCTTAGGTTCTCGACATAGAATATGGTGCGAAGGGTGGCCTCAAATGCCTCCCATGTAATTGAAGGATCGTCATGGCATGGTACTCCACCCACCAGGCATCTGCTAGGCCTTGGAGGAGGAAAGCTGCCATGTTGGGTCGTCGGTCTGGTAGACACTCCACAACCTCGAAGGTGCGATCCAAGTCTCGAATCTACCCCTCAAGAACCATCGGGTCTTCCTCACCAGAATATGTTGGAGGGTGATTTCTGGTAGCCTTCTGAAGCTAGTCCTCTCCAGTGTTTTGAGAGCGCTAGGAGAAATCCAAGAAGGATGTGATAGCCTCCTCCAATCATCTGATTCTTCCATTAGCTGCCATTATGAGCTGCACAAAAAAGAGAAATTTAGAAGCAAACCCATTGGTTCAAAATGATAATAACACGTACTTCCCCCTTTTGGGAAAAACCCTAATCTACCCTTACACTCCTCACCTTAGCTGGTGATAAGTGTGACTTTTGCATCTTATTCCTAAGGTTTATAAGAGTTTTACCTCTAATTTCAGTTGGAATTCTCCCTTTTTGTTCTTGTTACTACCTTTGTGTTGTGAAAATTTGTAGGGTCTCAAGTAAAAAAAAATCATGAAGGATGGAAAAAAGAATAAGCTTAAAGGGAGAAGAAAGGAGAAAAAAGGATCAAAGAGGAGTAAAATTTAAAGCGGAAAGAGATTTAGAGCTAAAATGTAAATTCTGGAATAAAATGAAAGCAAGAATGCATATTTAAAGTATATCGGCCTGAACGAAATAGAATTTAGACCAGGAAAAAGTCTAAATTTGGAAAATCTTTCAACATCAAAGTTGTATATCTTTTTAATAGATTTCCAACTCATCAAAAATTTGCTTAATCGGAGTTATGATGAAAACGTTATGGTCAAAATATGCATCATTGTCAAAGCTAACACGGGAAACCCATATTTATCACAACCCTAGGGATCCATGAGGCGGTAATATAAAAACTCTCATTCTAATATCTTGAGGCAGCCTCAACTCCCTCTCTTTTCTCTCTTCTCTATCCTCTTCCCCAATTCATCAAGATCTCTCTTGTAAATTAGAGACTAAGGTTCAAGAAGTTAAATTTTTGCAAGAATTTGTGAACATCAAGGGTATTATCTAATGATCTTTTCTCTATCTATGGAATCTCTTGTTGTTTTAATATTCTTGCTATGAATTTGATGGGCTAGATCTTGTGCTATGGTGAAGGAAAAATTTCCCCGATCCTAATGTGTTGAATTATTGCATCTTTTTTTATTCAATTCATAATCTATGTGTTGTGTTATTGATTAATTGACGGATTTATGAACCACGGCCGGGTTCTGATTTTCGATGTGGGAAATATCGGTGAGATCGAGAGATAATCTAGTATTAGACCCAATATCACAACGGGAGATTAAATTGCAGGCCGAGAGACGATTGATTTGACCTTTACAACAATAAAGGAGGAAGCTTTATGGACTTTAATGCATTACATTCTATTAGACTCTAAACTAGAGATAGTTAGGGCCATAGATATGTAATAGGGTGGTTGTGGCTTGAGAAAGCACAACAATTTCTATCCTTGTTGGCATGATTGATTATGATTGTTGAATTATTTTGTGATGTGATATTCGATTACATGTGAGGATTGGGGGCGATGAACCTAAACCTTAGCTCTTCTATTTATTTGAGTCACTTGAGTGCTATTTTCCTTTCTTTTTAGCTTAGTTAGTTATTTTAGCTTACAATTTTTATTTTATATCATCTCGTAGTCTAGACATAGCTAAGTTCTATCATTGTCCTAGTTATCATTCACCAATCCCTGTGGGATCGACCTTGACTACTACTATGACCCTGTGCACTTGCGAGTAGGAACGTGGCAGCCGAGCTCCGAAGTTTAAAACAGAAAGGATTTCAGTTAGAGTGGGAAATCCATTTAAAAATTCAATAAATATTTCATAAATCAAATTTATTTTCAAAAAACGAGCATGGTGATAAGTTCATATTTTGACACATTTTATACCCTTATAATCTTAGTTTTTATTATTTTATTTAACTAATATAGGTGAATAATTATAATTTATGCTTAAGTGGTAAGAATTGCACAAATGTTATTATTTACGCTAAACTAATATAAATTAAGTAAATCTAGAATAAAATATTATTTATTAATATTTATTTAATTTTATTTTATAGTTTTTATTTAAAAAAAAAGAAATTGGACCTTTGGACCAACGGCCAAAGGCCGAAGGCCCAAAGGCCTGGAACAAAAAGCAAACCAAACGGAGTGCAGTGGTGGGCAACCAAACGCGCCGCACGAGATAGAGCAAAGTGAGGGCTGACGTGGCGGAGAAGTCAGCCGCATAGATCAAAAATAAAAGGACGTCAGGGGAGCAATTAAGAGAGAGTAGAGAGCCTTCCTAGGCTCGGGAAAAGTAAGAGACGAGTGGCAGTACGAGCCAGGAGGGCGGCGAGCAGTAGAAAAGTAGAAAAAAGGCGCATGGGAGGAACTGTAGTAGTAGGGCGGCATAGAAACCGATGCAAAATGAGAAGCAACACGCAGCAGCACAACAGAAGCCTCTGTCATCCATTAGCGCGAAGAAAAAGAAAAAAGAAAAAGAAAGAATTGCACAAAAATCAAGGCGCCGAGAAGGAAGAAAAATAATTCAAGTTATTTCTTTCTTTTATTTTAATTTATATTTTAGATATATATATCTGTGTAATTAGTTCTATAATTATGGTTGGCTGATTATTTATTGTTAGGGAATAAATTGAAACCCTGGATTAGAGTTTGAATTATAATTTTATTTTCTTTGTTTCGTGAGATTATTTTTTGACTCTATATTAATTGCTATCGTTTATATATATAATTCTATCAAGTATAATTTATTTGGTGCATGCCTTGTTCTGGTCTCCTCATAAGTGACAGTATGTAGGATTATTTTCCTGGTAGGTGGCCTTCTAAATATACTAGAATTTATATGTATAAATTGCAGCTAGGTTAGATAACAATTCACCTAATAGTTTTGTGATTCTAACCGAAGTAGTAAAACGTTTCGATACGTGTGGGTCAAGGAAAGGAAATACAACTAGACATGCTTTTTGTACTAGTTTGGGTACTTATATTGACAACCTTCCAATTATACTTAAAGCATTAAATCTAGTTAAATATAGGAGCCACTTGTTGCTCCTATACTGCTAGTATTTATTAGGGTTAATATTGATGTTTTGTCATATTAATTAATTAAGGGAAGTAATATAAGGTGTATGGACCTGAGTTTGGTGTACAACTTGGTCGATCTCATTCTTACGATTAAATATTGACTTAAAAATTAATATTATATTTCAACCTAATCTAGTGGTGGATTTCAATTTCCCTAGCATCTTTATCATATCTGCAGTTTCCCATTATTATTTTTATTATTTTTTTATCTTGTGTTATTTAGGTTTTATTTTTTATTTTCGAGCTAGTTAGATAGAGGCGAGCCCTCTCAATCCTCGGCCTAGAACGATACCCTTATTTTCTAGTGCTACAATTGAAAACAAGAGGGTTTAAATTGCGTGCCAACTACGGCCACACCAATTTTTGGCGCCATTACCGGGGATTGGTAACTTCACCTTTATTTTGCTAGTATTTTTAGTGTGTTTTTATTTTTAGTGTTTGCATTTTTTTAGTTTCGTTTTAGGTTTATTTAGGATTTTGGGTGTGTTGCGTTTTGTTCTTAACCTTTTCCTTTGAAGTGTTAGTGTTTTTAGGTGGCTATGAGAGGATCCTTGGGTTATGGAAAACTTTGCATGAATCTTAATGCAAGAGTAAATGAGGTAAGTTCAAGCAATCTTGATGATAAGCTTAACAAACTCACTGCTATTGTTTTGCTGGTAGCTATAGCTACTGGAGTTATTAATACAAGCGGAGTGTGTCATACACAAGGAAATCCATATGCCTACTATTCAAAATCTATGAGAGGAGGAGGATGGACACAACCTAATGCTCAATCTTTCAATGGTTTCCAAGGACCAGATCCCTATATAAGTGCATGCTATTCAGAAGGGAGGTATCACTCCAACTTTGGATAGGGGATGAATGATCATTATTCAATGCCATATCAAGACCCTTACACACATGATTATGAAGCGTCAAAACATTATCAATATCCTCAACAAGAATCTTCTCCAGTTTTAGAACCCTCAAGTTTAGAAAAAATGGATAAGCTTTTTGAAGCCCTGACAAATGGTCAAAACTGAATGGTAGACAGCAAAAATCAACTGATGCGAAGTTAGATTTTACAAAATAAAAGGATGTCAGTGCTAGAGGATCAAATGGGTTATATGGTCAATATGATCGGTCTCTAATACTTTAGTTCCAAATTCAAGTGAGAGTTATGAGTATGATGATACCATATCTTATGGACACCATGGATAACCAGGGTGTCCTAGAACACTGAGTTACCGTGATTTACCTCCTCCAAGAGCTGTTGGGCCGGTGGTTGGGGGCCCTGGGGGCGAGGGTATTATCGCCTTTTGTCATCAAGTGGAAGAAGAGCTTGTAAAAGTAGAAGAATAATTTCATCAAAATGAGGATAAAGTGAACAAAGAGAGGTACATGGATGACAAGACTATCACTTTTATCTACCATAGACCATCTTTGAACATTTATTCCCCAATTTTTCTTGGAGATTACCATGAGAGAAAATGGAAGCCTTTAAACCACTTTGATTTTATTTATTCTAACCATACTCCTTTTTTCCCCTCTTTTAGTAGGTTGTATGGATCCAAGAGTGAAGAGAGTAGTCAAATCATCTTGGATACATCTAATAAGAAGCGTAATGCTCCAAAGGAGAGGTTATGTTGGAAGGATGTGTTTAAAGATTTTGAGATGGGAAAATATGTTCTTCCGTTGATAGAGAGATCATCATATATGGACATTGGGAAAAACATTCTCTCTTTACACACCTGCTTAAATCCCATGATAGGTAAGTTACGTTCTTGTTGGATCAAATCTTTCATTAAACCTAATATTTTGTCTTTTTCTTTCTTGCAGGATAAAGATGATCATCATGAGGAAGGATTCGGTGAAGCAGCTCTGAAGTGGACGCATCCACCTTGAACGAGTAAATTGAGATTATGTTAGGCTGAAGACATAAAAACAAGCACTACTTGGGAGGCAACCTAATGTCATAAGGGAGTTTTCTATCCTCTAGTTATTTAGTTATTTAGTTTGTTTTCTCCATACTTAAAATTACATTTTTCTTTAGTTGTTTACACATTGAGGACAATGTGTGATTTAATTGTGGGGGTGCGTGTGTTTTATGTATGTGAAAAAAAATATTTAAAAAAATTGTTTAGATTTTTTTAGAGTGTCTAGTGTTTTTAGAGTCATAGGAACCCTTAATTAGTCAATGAGGAATATATCTTTGAAATCTAATGGACAGAGGGTGATGAAATTGAGATAAAGTAAGTGGAGATTTTTTGTGTTAATTTCGATATAAGGAACACATACCTATGTGTCTAAATGTGAATTGAGAAAGAATATGTATGATTGTCTAACCAACGACATGGCATGCTGAGATTCATCACATTCCTCAGTCAGCTTTTGAACCATATGTACCTTTTTTTTTCTAAGCAAATTTACACAAAATATTCTACTTTTCTTGGCTTCAAAATTTCTTTGTAAACCTCATATATGTTTAATTGCTTTGATCAAATTATTTGCGATAGATCTTGTAATGGACTATAAAGATTACTCTTGTGCTAGTCAAAGCTTATAGTCAAAACATACTCTGATTGAGAAAATGATAAAGGCAACTTAGGAATTTTCCATCACGTGACCAAATAGCTTAACCTAATTTGTGTATCCATGATATACATCCCATAGAAACCCCTTTGAGCCTATATATGGAACACACATTTTTTTTTCATTACCCACATTAAATAACATTTGGGCCTTAATGTCCTTGCCTTTGCTTGAAGCTAGTGGAAGGAAATAAAATCATTATGGATATAAAGAGTGATTGTGTATGTGTGTATGTGAAAGAAATATATGTATTTATGCTAAGAAAAGGGATTGGTTATGTTGGGTGGAGAAAAAATATATTAAAAAAAATATACTGAAAAAAATTAATTAAATTGTTAAAAAAAAGAAGAAGAAGAAGAAAAAAAATGTTAGAATATAAGGAAGAGAGGGAGTTATGGAGACGATGTTGAGAAAGTTCTATTCATGTTACATTTTATTGTGAAGATGTAGAGGTGTATCATTAATATTTGATGTGGATTTATGCTTATATTTCATCTAATTATTAGATTCCACTAGCTCTTGATCTTTTTAGCACCACACTCCTAAAATACTCCATACCCTACTTTACCTTAAACCCCGCTACAACCAATAAGTCTTATTTGATTCTTGAGATGAGCAGCCTTTGATCTGATGGAGATTAGCCACAAGAGTTAAGCATATGGTTCGGTCCATTTGGCAAGTATTTGGTATCGTTCATGAGGTTTTATCTACAAGATCATGAGCCTTCTTTGTTTATATATGTGAGTCGTTTGTTATCTTTAGCATCTTATCTCACATACATGAGTGTTTCTATAAATTTTTAGCCATGAATCTAAGAGAGAAAGAAAAAAAATAGAGGGTATCCATAGTGAGGATGAATCTTGGTGTGGACAAGGCGTGGTAGATCTTCATCCATAATATTGATCTGTTCACACCTATCATGCTTATGTGTGAACCATATGTTGAAATTGATCCTCTGAATCTCCCAATACCGAATCTTGATTGATTGCTAATCTTTACTTTTGAAATTAAAAGATTTTGAGGAAAAATGGTTAAGGGTGTTAGGTATGGTTTTATTTTATTTGTGTGTGATTTTGTGGGTATATCATTTGCGAAACCTTTACGAGACTTTACTCGTCCTCGATGGGTGACCTAGAGGTTTAAAGGGCTTGTTGTACAGGCTAAGTGCAATCGTGAGACCTATGAAAGTGGCTAGTTAATTTAATTTTATTTATTTAGAATAATAACTTGCTTGAGGACAAGCAAGAAGCTAAGTGTGGGGGTGTGATAAGTTCATATTTTGACACATTTTATACCTTTATAATCTTAGTTTTTAGTACTTTATTTAACTAATATAGGTGAATAATTATAATTTATGCTTAAGTGGTAATAATTGCACAAATGTTACTACTTAAGCTAAAATGATATAATTTAAGTAAATCTAGAATAAAATATTATTTATTAATATTTATTTAATTTTATTTTGCAGGTTTTATTTAAAAAAAAGGAAAATGGACCTTTGGACCAATGGCCAAAGGCCGAAGGCCCAAAGGCTTGGAACAAAAAGAAAACCAAACGGAGCGCTGCGGTGGGCAACCAAACGCGCCGCACGGGACTAAACAAAGTGAGGGGTGACGTGGCGGAGAAGTCAGCCCACATATCAAAAATAAAAGGACGTCAGGGGAGCAATTAAGAGAGAGTAGAGAGCCTTCCCAAGCTTGGGAAAAATAAGAGACAAACAGCAGTACGAGCTAGGAGAGCGGTAGATCCGCAGAAAAGAAGAAAAAGGCGCACGGGAGGAATAGTAGTAGGGCGGCACAGAAACTGAGGCGAAACGAGAAGCAACACACGGAAGCACAACAGAAACCTCCGTCAGCCATCAACGCCGAGAAAAAGAAAGAATTGCACAGAAATCAAGGCGCCGAGAAGGAAGAAAATTAGAGGAAGTTTAATATCGGTAGAATTTATTTCAAATAAAATTAATTTTTATCTGAATAGATTCTTGATTTTTTATTTATAATTAATTTTGATTATTTCTTTCTCTTTTTTTAATTTATACTTTAGATATATATTTTTGTGTAATTAATTCTATAATTACGACTGGCTGAATATTTGTTGCTAGGGAATAAATTGAAACCCTGGATTAGGGTTTGAGATATCATTTTATTTTCTTTGTTTTATGAGATTGTTTCTTCACTCTATTTTAGTTGCTATCGTTTATATATATAATTCTGTCAAGTATAATTTATTTGGTTCATGCCTTGTTCTGGTCTCCTCATAAGTGACAGTATGTAGGATTATTTGCCTACTAGGTGGCCATCTAAATATACTAGAATTTATATGTATAAATTGTAGCTAGGTTAGATAACAATTCACCTAATAGTTTTGTGATTCTAACCGAAGTAGTAAAACGTTTCGATACGTGTGGGTCAAGGAAAGGAAATACAACTAAACATGCGTTGTGTACTAGTTTGGATACTTAGATTGACAGCCTTCCAATTACACTTAATGCATTAAATCTAGTTAAATATAGGGGCCACTTGTTTTTGCTATACTGCTAGTATTTAATAGGGTTAATATTGGCACGTTGTCGTATTAATTAATTAAGGGAAGTAATATAAGGTGTATGGACCTGAGTTTGGTGTACAACTTGGTCGATCTCATTCTTGTGATGAAATATTGACTTAGAAATTAATATTATATTTCGACCTAATCTAGTGGCGGATTTTGATTTCCCTAGCATCTTTATCATATCTGCGGTTTCCCATTATTTCTATTATTTTTATTATTAGTTTATTTTATTTTATTTATTACTTTTATTCTTTTTATTTTTACAACCCCCATTAGTTATTTTATTATTTATTTATCTTGTGTTATTTAGATTTTATTTTTATTTTTATTTTCAAGCTAGTTAGATATAGGTGAACCCTCTCAATCCCCGGCTTAGAACGATACCCTATTTTACCAGTGCTAGAATTGACAATAAGAGGGTTTAAATTACGTGCCCTTAGTAACACCCTTACCTAAGATGACGCCCGTCTTGGAGGAAGCTCCTACACCTCTTTAAGGCTTTGAATAGTCTCACCTATTTGAGGGAAAAACTATAATTAGATTCCCTCCTACCAAAATACTATTGTTTACTAACTTATTCGAAGACTAGGTATTTAATAAAATAATACCATACTAGTAATAACGATAAGAAATATTACTAAAAATACTAATAATAATATTAATATGGTTCAAGACGGATGGTGAGATAAGGGCTTCAACCCTTCACTAAAATAATGCTTAAAATATCTTTAGGGATTTATTAATAAAAATAGTAATAATAATAGTAATGAAATAATAATCAGAATTACAAAATACTAATACTGCTGCTACTACTACTACTACTACTACTACTACTACTACTACTACTACTACTACTACTACTACTACTACTACTAATAATAATAATAATAATAATAATAATAATAATAAAATAACTTAATCCAAGAGTACTATAAGGTAGGTTTTTCGACCCTACTCCAAAATAGTAAATGTACCATTAGTGATAATAATACAAATATTAATACATATTACTTATAATAATAATAATAATAATAATAATAATAATAATCATAATAATAGTAGTAGTAGTAATAGTAATAATAATAATAATAATGTATTAATAATAAAAGTAGTAGCATTCGCACTATATAAATAAAGTAGGGCTTTGACCCTCTAAATAGGTAATAGAAAGAGTAAGATTAATAATAATAATAATAACAATAATAATAATAATAATAATAGTGATGAAACCTGGACAGGTTTCACAGAAATTTTGCTGGATCGAAAATTAAATTGAGTGTGGGGTTCGATTCACCAGTATAATCAGCTTGAGGAATTGTCTCCAAAGGAAGATTAGAAAACTCAGAGCGTAGTTGAATCAACGGTTGCTGAAGTTGTAGAACAGAAAATATCGAGAAGCAGATCAAGAAAGAGATCAGAAAGAAGGAGAAGAAGCTGCGAATGAGGAGATCATGAGAGAGAGAAGGAGAGAGAGAGAGAGAGAGAGTTCCAGAAAAATATAATCACAATTGTATTTAACTAAAAGTGTCCTCTACAACCAGTGTATATGCCTTTTATATGGCATATACATTACAAGAGAAAGAAATACAACGTATACGATCGCTGGCCTACATCTTCTCATACGAATCAGCCCAAATACAGCCCAAGGATCAATCGAAACATACACATCATGGATCAATGGGCTGGACAAAGAAACAACCCACTCTTACAAAAATAATTACAATGAATAATAATCCAGGTTAATGGATTTACAAATAATTCCCATAAGCTAAAATATAATAGATAATCATGGTTACCACGGGTTGAGTAATCCACATTCCAACTAACCCAATAAATATGGGTCGGGTGGCATATTACACATCCATCTTAATCCCCATTAGCCAAATATGTCGGCGAATGCATCACATGGGATTTCTCTACAAATTAATACAACATAATTTCTGTAACAACTCCCAACAGCACCTACAACAATCTCCTTGATCCATTCCCATGTTTTGAATTAATTTCCTAAACAATCACACAATAAGAAAAATAATTATAGGTACAACATAATCTATAACAATTAATAGAATTATTTAAATACAAATTTTGGAGATATATATCATTCCCCTCTTCTTGGTGAGGTTTCGTCTCTGAAACCTGATTAATACCCATAAACAGACTAAGATCAGCAACATTAAAAGAATCACTAACATTACCAAACTTAGCAGGTAAATCAATTTTGTAAGCATTATCATTGATTATTTATAATACAATAAAAGGTCCATCTCCCCTATATAGGATCTAATTTTGATTTTCAAAGGTTTGGAAAACATTCCTTCCTAATGTGTACCCTAACTAAATCTCCAGGTTGGAAAACCATTTTCTTTCTCCTTTTATTAGCATCCTCAGCCATTTTTTGCACCCTCTAAGCAATTTGTTGACTCACAGATTCATGTAATTTCTTTATATTTACAGCACGAGATTCAGCATCAAAGTTATGTAATTCAGAATTAGGCAAATGGCTCAGGTTAAGAGGATTCAAAGGATTAAAACCATACACAACCTCAAATGGAGTCTTTTTAGTTGTAGAATGTAATGTTCTATTATAAGCAAATTCTACCTGAGGCAATACATGTTCCCATTGTTTAAAATTCTTTCCAAGGACAACTCTCAACATATTACCTAATGTCCTATTTACTACCTCTGTTTGTCTATCTGTTTGAGGGTGATGTGTGGTTGAAAATAATAGTTTAGTTCCCAACTTACTCCACAAAACCTTCCAAAAATGACTCAGAAATTAACATCCCTATCTGAAACTATTATTTTAGGTATTCCATGTAACTTAACTATATGAGAAAAGAACAATTCAGCCACAGCCACAACATCATTTGTTTTAGTGTAAGGTACAAAATGAGCAATCTTACTAAACCTATCTACTACAACCATTGTTGAATCTTTGGCTCTATTAGTCCTAGGCAAGCCTAAAATGAAATCTAAGGAAACATCAGTCCAGGGCTAATTAGGAACAGGTAATGAAGTATATAATCTAAAAGGTTTTGATGTGGACTTAGCCTATCTACAAGCTATACAATTAACAAAATATTTCAACACATCCTTTTTCATATGAGGCCAGTAGAAATGATCAATTAGTATATCTAAAGTCTTTTGAAATCCTAAGTGTGCCATTAGTCCACCATTATGAACTTATTGAATTAATAGTCCCCTATATAAACAATCAGGAATACCTAATCTATTTTCTCTAAATAAGTAAGCTTCAGAGATATAATATTTTCCTTGTGTAGCATTGTCACATTTTTTATAAATTTCCTTAAAATCATGATCCTCCAAGTATAAAATCTTGATGCAAGAAAAACCCAACAAAGTGGTGTCTACAACATTCAACAAAGCATGTCTCCTAGATAAAGCATCTCCAACTACATTATCACGTCCCTTTTTATATTTAATTATATAAGGAAAACTTTCAATAAATTCAATCCACCTACCTTGCCTTCTATTTAATTTTGACTGACTTTTTAAATATTTGATAGCTTCCTGATCAGTGTTTATAACAAACTCTCTAGGCCATAAGTAATTTTTCCAAACTTCTAATGCTCTTACCAATACAAATAATTCCTTTTCATAAGTAGAGTAATGTAAAGTAATACCATTTAGTTTTTCACTAAAATAAGCTATAAGTCTACCTTCTTGAGAAATTACAACCCCTATTCCCAACCTTGAAGCATCACAATATAATTCAAACATCTTTTCAAAGTCAGGAAGAGTTAATACAGGTGCTTGGGTTAATTTATCTTTAAGAGTTTCAAAAGATTTTTGTTGTTCTAAACCCCATTTAAACCCATTTTCTTTTAGATCATTGAGAAGGGTAGTGTTATATACTATGGCAGGTGGTGTGTACCATAGAGATATATTTAGCTAAAAAGGTATATCATTGAAGAAGGATATTGTAGTCCTTATTCCATCCATCCTAGAGGGGATATGTTATATAAGAATTTGAAGATGGTATATTAGTGGCCCCTACGAAATGTTACATAGTTCACCGTTGGATTTTTATCATTTCAGAAGGTCAAAATTGAGCATAAGATACCAAAATGGTTAGTACAACCACTAGATGTTCTAGTGTGGAAGTAGGATACTATATACATGGGCTTTATGGTTGGTCATTTCAAGACTCATAGTGGTTTTTAATCCATTTTGGTCATTATAGATTGTCTAACAAATTTAATAGTGTTCATACAGATAAAGATGACACGGGGTATGGAGCAGCTAGCTAGTTCTTATAGGAAGCATAATGTGACACTTCAAGGATTCCCTAAGGACATCATTTTGAAATGATATTCTAGATTCATGTCACATATTTTACAGAAGTTACAAGCCACTTTTGGGATTTAGTTGAAGATGAGTATAAATTTTCACCTTACTACCAATGGTCAGATGGAGAGGACCATTTAAACCTTATAGGACATGATTTGAGTAGGTGTGTTGGACTTTGAAGACAAGTGGGAGGATAACCTTGACTTGATTGAGTTCTCTTATAACAGTAGTTACCATGCGAGTATCAAGATGGCACCTTTTGATGACTTTTATGAAAGGAAGCGTCATAGTCCCTTATATTAGAGCAACATTAGTGAGATGATTGTGTTGGAAAAAATAAGATTAAGGATACAAAAAGGCTAATCAAGTTGATTTAGGACCTTATAATAGTTTGCCATGACCGGTAGAAGAGCTATGCATCTTAGAGATGATAGACCGATGGTTATAATGTAGGTGATAATATTATTTTTGAGGGTATATATCGCCAATGAATTAATGAGTTTTGAAATGTGGTATGATTCTTTACATATGCTAAATTGAAAACTAAACACATAGAAAAATAGTAAGCAATAAGTAGGGATTGATCATACAAGAGCTATAATCTTATTCATGTATTTCTATTATAAAAAAAAATTCCCCTATCATCAAATTAGGAAAACTAATAACTAATAATGAAAAGTGTAAAAACTAGCAATTAACATATATAAAATCTACTCTATCATATTGATATAACCTAAAATAATAAAATCTAAACATATATAAATCATAAATTGAACTAGAAAAATTAAACCAAATAACAAATATTGAATTAAACAACACATAATCAAAAACTCAATTATATAAATAAATAAGAGGAATTACATTAAGTATAATAATAAGTACGAAATTATTTGTAATACCCTATCCTAAAATCCTTCAAAATGTGGTTAAAATTATGTTAACATATAATACATTAATTTTGGTTTTGAAAAAGGGGTTGAAATTCTCATAGAAATGTAAATTTCAAGCATAGGGATCAACCACTTTGCCTAACCGATTAACTGGTATGCTTAGAGATTAACAATTTCATTCTCAACAAACCATAAGACTAGTTTATTCAAAATGATCGACCGATTTTCCTATAATTTCAGATAATTTTCTTATTTGGATTTAAATCTATTTCTAATGTTCATAAACACTTCTAATTAGAATCTAATTGTGCAAATGAGCATATTTTAGTATTTTGGGATTATTTTTACATCATTTAGATCATTATATGAGCTTATTTAGTTAAAATTTCCCAAATAGAACTTTTTGAAGCATACTTCACCTTTCTTTCTCTCTCTCTCTCTCTCTCTCTCTCCTATAGTAGTTAGGTTGTGTGTTTAAATTAGTGCACCTCTTCCCACACTCACCAACCTTCTGCCAAGTCTCTTCCTCACTACACTTAACCTCCATCACTCCATCATGTATTTCCCTCCACCTTGGTTGTACACACTCAACTATACCAGTCTTATCTCTCTCTTATGGATTTTTACCAACTTTATCTCCTACACACTCTATTCTTGATTCATATATAATTCTTGAATTTTGTTCTTGATCCCTTCTTCCTCTCCCTTGGTTAAGTTTTTTTTTGTTGAGTATTCTCCATTTTTTCTTCCTTTTTTACTCTCTACAAAACAATAGAGGCTTTCTCTTGTTTTCTTCCTTCATTGGTCAAGCATTGTCTCTCTTTTCTTCTTCTGATCTTGTCTTTATTTCTCCCATGTTTCTCTTAAGCAATGAAGGATTGAGGTTTGAGAAAGGTTGAGAGTTATAGCTTCATTTTCCTTAGAATTCTCATTATGAGAAAAGGTTAATTTTTTTTCTTTTGATTTTTTTAATTTTAATAGATTTTTTTAAAAAAATTTAAAGGAGTTTTAATGGTTATATATATATATATATATTAGAAATATTTGCTTTAAGGTAAGGTATTCTTTTATCTAATATGAATAAGGTCTTATGTTGTTTGTTGTGGTTTTGAGTGCTTGGTATGTTTTATGATGTTTATGTAATATGTTGAGTTCTCAAGCATGTTTCCATATTTCAATTTATTAAATTTTTTAACGTGTTTGTGTATTTTTAGTATTTTGCTTGAGTTGATGTGCTTCAATTATGATCTTGTTGGGTATTTTTCCCTACCATGTTTTATGAGAATTCATATGAGGATTATGTTTTTTATGTATTTTGTAACATATAATCTTGTTAGAATTAATATAGTAAAGTTTGGTGAAATTCTACTAAGTGGATCATAGGTTTGGATATTATTTTACCCAACCCAGTCGATCAGTTTGTTGAACCAATCGAATGGTTGTGTGCACAATGACTCACTTTAGAAATTTTTATCGAATGGTCATGTGAATGGTTGATGGTTTGATAAACCATTCAACTAGTTCCTATTATCAGTCAATCATTTTTTTAAACCCATTGACCAATTGCCTTGTGACTTGAATGGCCTGGTCTCTACTTAGACCCGTCAACTAGTTTAGTCAAACTAATCAATTGGTCTCCCATGAACACTTGCCTAGTAGAGCCGACTATTTAATTGGTTGGTTGGTTTTATTTTATGTTCAATTTTGGTACAATCAGACCAGTCTACAAGTCCTAGGGATCAATCGACTCATCCACCTAACTTTTTCCATGTTTGCTTGTTATATAATGTTCTTCCTTTTAGCCTTCTATATTAATGGTTCTACATAATTACAACATTTTGATCATGATTTCAACCATATTTAACCTAAATTTAATATGGATCAAAATGATAACATCGTTGTACATTGTTTTGTTGAGTTTGATATTCCCTTAAGCTACCCAATTTTATGGCTTGTATTCTTTGTTTAGTGTTTGGTGTCAACACTTCAAACACCCAATTGGTTTGATATTTGGAATTTGATAATGGAATATTAGAGGCCTTCCCAATATCCATACTTAGAGTTAGGTTATCTTTTATGCCCCTAGTCTAGGAGACTAAGAATGGCAGATGTTGAATATCCTTTGGAAAAGAACCTTGGCACTAGCACTAGTGTGGTGGGTGAGATAAAACAAAAATGTAATGTATACCTGTTCACCAGGATAACAAGTGTGTTGGATGTTGAAGAGCCCTGAGAAAATCCCCTTGTCACTAGAGTGATAATGGTGATGGGAGTTATAGTCCTATGTTTGTCTGAGTCATGGAATATAGATAGATGTTTAAATCTATGGTAATTTACTTTAAGTGAAGCTAACATTAAATTTAGCTTATACCACCTCAATTAGAAGAATAAGTGTGGTGGATGAGGAAGATCCCATAGAAAAACCCCTTGTACTAGCACGATGTGGTGGTAGGAGAGGTAGTCATATGCTAGTTCTATCATGGAATATTCACATTATGTGTTCTACTTTTATATGGCTCATTATGGAGACTTATGCATGTATGGAAATGTGTATCGTAAGGCCTTGGCAGGATATATATACGTTATCCATGCTTTTATGTACTGCCTTTCTAAGTGTGTTGCATGTCATGTTATCGTATGACCTCAATGTCCAGCATGAGCCCTTACCATGCTTTAGGTAGTTTATCTTATTAGTACTTTGCCGTACCAATATTCTATTTTTGTGGTCACTATGAAGATCCAAATTCTGGTCCTATGGGTAGAAGTTGATTTTCAAAGATATGATTCTCAGCTAGAGTATGTTGAGGATGATGTTGTGGGCCATTAGTTGGCCAATACTTGGGGTTTGAGAGTTACCTTCTTATTTACATAAGATTTAGGCTAACCAGTTAGATGATTTTGCCTATTATATTGGGATGTTTTTGGTTCTTCCAAGCTTTTTAAACTCTTGGATTTTGTTCTTTTATTTGGATCTTGTATACTCTCTTCTCTCTATATTACTATTCTCATTATTGTTTTTAGTACTCTTGTATTAATAGTAGAGCTTGTATTCTTCATTCATCGTTCCCTTATGCCTTACATTAGGCATGAGCCAGTTGATGATCACCTCTCTCATAGTTTTATGTGGAGGTAATGTCCCCTAGTTTTTGCTTTTAAAATGCTTCCACTTTACCTTCAACTGGTTCTAAAAAGTGGGCATGTTATAAGTTGGCATTAGAGCCTATGGTTTTAAATTGTAATGTTGTTTTATGAAAATGAATTTCTTTAGGTTTTCTTAAGCTTATAAATTCAATTTAGTCTGTGAGTGAGAATTGGTTTGGGTTGAGAGTTGGCCTTAATTTCTTAATGAGAATTAATTTCTAGCCTTATGTGCAATGTGCTATCCCTATGTGTACTAATTGCATAGCTGGTACTCAAACCTTTTCTAACGTAGTTTAAAATTTTAATTTTCATAATCGTAAACAAGTGACTCAAGCATTTTATGGACACAGTTGGGGCCTTCATAGAGTGGTAGATTCAGCATGATGAGGCATTGTAGCTACTTTCACCACCTCCTTTTTTAGTGTCGCCACCCTACGACCAACATCATAGGGTTGATTTGCACCGCCCATTAGTCTTTGGGTGTAGGAGGACCCATATGTAACACCCCTAAAATTCGCTACTAAAAAAATTTCATTTTAAATGAAAGAATTAACGGAAGAGAAATAACAAAACTGTGAATTATGGGGATATTACCGCCACACTCAATACTAGACCGGTTCACTCGTATCGTTCCAGTACCAAGTGCTAAGGCTAAAATGGATTATTATCAAACAAGATCTAATACTTAAAACAAGAATATTAAGGAAGTTAAATCGTTCACAATAAAAAATTCAGAGTATGAGTAAAAAGGTTTACAAGCCAAAGGGGTACATAGACAAAGTTCTCAAGGGACATAAAGTATCGTACAATAGAAAAGAACTAAAATAAAATGATGCAGGGTAAAATGAAATGAAAAGGAGAGTTCGGCCATGTCGCTCTGGGTCCCCAGGCCAAGTCTAGGTTCAACTCTCAGCCTCGCCGGATGCCTCGTAAGAGTCGTAGGCATCGAAGATATCATCTCTTACCTACACAAACTCAGGTGGGTCCTCTGCTCGTGGGAATGAGCAACACTCATGAAACGGATGGTCAGTACACTACGTACTGAGTAAGGGAACAATGCAGCTAAGGCCAAACATATAAAACATACAACATAGCATGCATGGCATAATCACACAAGCAGCATGTAGTAATATCGATAATGAAGGCGGGCTATGGTCTGGGTGGACTCATTCTTTAGATCTCTAGTAAATATAATCGATTCACATCATAGTATTTATCAATTCATGTGAGTGTGGGAACTCACTATTATAGCCGGTGGACTGGTCATGCACGGCAAAACTCTCCTGGCCACTATTATTCGCCGGTGGACCGGTCTGGCCCCGACTCACATGATGTTTTACTATAATTACTTCGTATCTTTTCCATGTCTTATCATTATTATGTTTGGTTTGTTGAGCACAGAAACTCCCACTATTATAGCCGGTGGAACGGTCATGCATGGAAAAATGTGCCTGGCTACTATTTTTCATTAGTGGACTGGTCATGTAGGACACACCGGCTCCTGGCCACTATTATTCGCCGGTGGACTGGTCTGGGCCCGACTCAATAATCTTTCTCTTTAAATTCTTAGTATTTTATTTGTGTCTTATTCGGTAAGAAATTGACCCTTGACATGCATGTCACCAACCCTCTAATTTTATCCTCTCGAGAAGGCCCGTCCCATATCTTGGGACTCTTGCACCCCTTATCACACCCCGATATCCCTTCCCCTTTATACTTACACATAATGAAAACCAATTACTAAGGGTGTGGGTTAAGGCCCAACACCTCATGATATCAAACTCCACCCACTATCACCCTCTAGGGTTTCCCTTGAAACCCCAATTTGACCTATGTAGCCCAACTTCCTCTTACTTTACTACCATTAATTCATTTATCGTCCAACACCTTATCTCATAAAGATTCAACCCTAAATTATATCACTTTACTCATTGATTTCGCAGGTGATCAAAAAACCCTAGTTGGCCACTCCAAACCCTAGCACATTTCTTCCCCCACAAGTAATCTCTCTACTTTTCACCTAACATTACTTACTTCCCATGGCACCTATACTCATCCCTCATATATTAAATTTCCACTCTTAACCCATTACTCCACTCTTCCTTAATTGTTCTTACTTCCACATTTTCCCCCATATTAGGGTTTTCTCCCAAACCCTAATCAAGTCACCTGTATACCCTTACACCAACCTACGTACTATTTTTCATCCAAAGTTTCCAGTCACTCCACAACTCTCCCCTTACCTTACTTACACCTTAAAACAACTTTTCTCACGTAAAGATCATTCCCATGCAAACTCCATCCACCCCATGTAAACCCTAGAAATTTCCCATGCAAAGTTCACATCCCTCATTTATTTTAATCTTAATCTCCTTTTAATATTCCTTCATGGATCATGAGATAAATAGGTTAATCTTATGTTCCCCCTTAGTCAACTCACTTTACATTTTCTCCCTTTTTTTTTCATCCCTTACATTCATGTCCCCCACATCATATTATTAATATCCTAGCATGCATGTCCTAGAGGGGTCACGCCACAAAATATCATAAACACAACATAACAATCATTATACACATATCATAAGGATTTCATATAAGCATACCTCAACTCCAAGTTGCGCTACAATTAATTAGTCATTAAAAACATAAAGTACACACCATGGCATAACACATGGCACACAAGGCACATAACACACACATAGTTGTTCTTAGCCACATCCTTACCTAATACGACACTGGTCTTGGAGCATGTTTCTACACCTCCTAAGGGTTTTGACTTGATTCACCTATAAGAGGGAAAACTATGGATTAACTTCCCTCTAACAAAAACTACTATTCTTCCTACCTTACCCTTATCGCAACTTACTATTAAGGCTAAAAATAATAATAAAACCTTTATAAGTAAAAGTAGGGTTATTATTCCTAAGGTAGCTAATCATGCTATTACTAATCAAAAATAGGTCTTAATAGCTACAATAATTTAAAGTAATTATAATAATATTTATATTATTAACGGTAATAGTTTCAATGTTACTAATAATGATAATAGTAGTAGTGATAGTAAGGTTAGTGATATATGAAATATTAATAATAGTGACAAGGTAATAATAATAATAATAATAATAATAATAATAATAATAATAATAACAATAAAAAAAAATATTATTATTATTATTATTGTTATTATTATTATTATTACTACTACTACTACTACTACTAATACTAGTAATAATAACAATAATGATGTTAAAATAATAATACTAAAGTTATAGGCCATTATTGATAATAATAATAGTTATAAATATTCTGAAGTTAGATTAAATAATAATAATAATAATAATAATAATAATAATAATAATAATACTAAAAATAAGTAGCATGTGTACAAAGAGGGTTTAGGGATTGCGACATTTAGAGGAACACCTAGGGATGGTGGTGGTACAAGCGGCGGTGCACGATGACGACGACAGAGGCAATGGGGGAGCAGAGAGGTGGAGAAATGGTGGTGGAGGGAGGATAAAGGAAGAGAAGAGGGTGGCAGGGGAAATGAAGGTATGGGGAGGTAGAGGGAGCTCCCATGGTCATTTTGGAGGGTAGAGGGGGTGTTGGAAGAGGTGGGACTGGCGGAGGGCGGTGATGCGAAGGGCGGCGGGGCTCGATGAAGGGCTGATCAGGCGAAGGACTTTGCACGGCTAGGGTGGCTTATGTAGAGTAAACAGAGGGAGGAGGGAGGATTAGGTTGGTAGAGGGTGATGCAGGGAAGGGTTCCGTGGGTGGATCGGGCGGCGGTGATAGGTGGTGGCGACAGGGCGGCTGTCTAAACTAGAGGTAGCCAAGGGGGGTTTTTTCTGGGCTGCGATTCCAAAAGGTCTGATGTTAGCTTCCTTGGTGGTATTTATAGGCTGAAAGTGGGGGAGAACCAAGAGAGGGGACAAAGGAAGGTAGGGATAGTCACAGAAGGCACACTGGTCGGTGGTGGTAGGCCGATGTAGGTTTATCATGGCAGGTCTGCGTTTGGTTAGAGAGAAGAAAGGGGGTGGGGGTAGGCACTCGTGAGGTGAGAGGGAGGTTAGTTAGTTGAGGAGGGATAGGCAAACTGCCTGGGAGAGAGAAAGAAGGTGGGCAGGCGGCGTAGGTGGCTGGTCGGTGCAAAAGGGGGGGGGTTGCGAGTTGCAGTGGGGCGCGGGGAAGAACGGAAATGGAAAGAGGGTTAGACCGGTCTGGTTTAAGGGAGAAATAAAAGAAAAGAAAAGGGGAGGGGTGGACCGGCTGGGGCATCGGGCGAGGGAGGATGAGTAGGCCGCGAGGGCCTGGGCGCACCAAGGGGGAAGAATTTGGGCTGCGCTGGCCGACCCAGTCGGGAGAAATGGGGAAGGAAGAAGAAAGGCGAAGGAGAGAAAGAAAAAAAGAAAAAAAGGGGGAAAATAGAGGTAAAATTATATAAAATAACTTATGGGATATAGGGTGTAGTAATTTTGGTAGATAAACAAATTTTAATACTTTAAGTTAATATAATTTAATATATTAGTTTAAAAGGTAAATTTTAGAAAATATTGTTTTTAAAAATTATTTAAATAAGATGAGTGTGATAAAATAACAAATTATTTATTTTAATTTATTAAATATTCACATCTAATTTTATATACTCAAAATCCACAAAATAATTAAGTTAAATAAATTTAATAGGTAAAATCCTCAACATAATTAAGTTAAATAAGTTTAAGAGCTAAATTATCCCAAATAAAAGTGATTTATTAAATTATTAGCTTTTAATAGGGTGTAGTAATTTTGGAATGCTGGCTAAGGGACTTTGAGAAGATCTTTGTTGCTAGCGGTTGCATAGAGGATAAGCGCATAGACATCAGAGTGTTCCAAATTTGGGGTTTTGCTGAGGAGTGGGGGAGATGTCAGCAACTAAGAGGAGGCACTATAGTTTTGTGGGAGAATTTTTTTAGATGCTTAAGGATATCTTTTATCGTAATCATTTGAGGATGGTGAAGTATGATGAGTTTATGGCATTGTGCCAGGGTACATCTATAGTGGAGGACACTATAGTGGCTATATGGATCTAGTCTGCCTTAACCCAAAGGTCGATGTTTATGAGAGGATGAAGATTCACTGGTTTCAGTTAGCATTGAGCCTAAGACATCAAGATATGTTGGCTAGGGCTCATGCATAGGACTTTTAGGCCATATGAATATACATTAGAAGCATCTTTGATTGCCTAAGTGAATAGTACCCAATAAAGGACCAAGTGAGGGCTTGAGGGTGGTCAGCGCTAGGGTGGAGAGTAGTGACTTTAGGTAACAGGTAGTCATCAGTCAGGGTTTGCACCTCACTTTGAAGGATAGTTTATTCAACCATCAAGGAGGCATTTTTTAAGGTGGAGCTGTGGCTAGAATCATTTGAGATCCCATTATATTAGTCAGTTGGTTTAATGTCACAGTTGCGGTAATTTGGGGCATCATCAATTTAAGTGTTGGATTATTAGAGGTAGTATCCATCAAGGACAAACACGTTTACATGGTATTATGGCTCAGATTCCACAAGCTCAAAGGGCTCAACTATTAGATCGTGGAGTTACTAGGAGTGATCCAGAATAGAGGATTTAGAGGTCCCATGCTTTTTAGCAGGGGAAAGGTTTAGTCATTACTGTAAGACCACCTCCAATTAGTCACCTAAATATGATGAGTTAATCGAAGGCTGATAGGTAGGTAGATGTCGTCATATGTATATATATAGTTTCTTCCCTTCCTGCATATGTATTATTCAACTAGAAATCGTCATATTTTTTTGTACCTACTGCTTTAATACCTAGGGCAACTATGGTTCACTGTAATAGGATAGAGGCTTTTGTTGTGTTCTTGTCTAGGGACATAATTTTATGTACTAGTCTATGTAGAGATGTGGCCCTAGTTATTAGTGGAGTTGGACTATCGATAGACCTCATAGAGCTTGAACTTCATGATTTCGACATAAATCTTAGGATGGGTATGCTCTTAAAATATTAGAGTATGATCAATTACATATAGGAACATGCAGTTCTTAAGGGACCAAGGGCTGTTAAGGTCTCTTATCAGAGATTCAAGCCTAGGACATTAGTGAGGATGGTGTCTATAGTTGTGCTTGGTAAGTTGGTACATAAAGGGTACCCTCTCTACTTATGTTGTGTCCAGGCTTTGGATGTTAAGGAGTCATTGATTGATATATTCCACTCATACAAGATTTTCCAAGCATGTTTACCGACAAGATATTGGGTATATCACTAACGTCTGAGATGAATTTACGTTATACCATATATCAGGGACAAAGCCTATATTAAAGGTACCTTGTCATATGGAAACTATTGAGGAGGTAGAAATGCCTGCATATCTAGAAGATCTTTTGGAGAAGGGATATATCCAATAGAGTGCATCACCTTAGGAAGAAGGATGGTGGGTTGAGAGTCTACATCGATTTCCAAGGATTGAACCATTATCCTTTGCCTCAAATTGACAAACTTTTTAACTTATTGTGTGGGGCTACTGTGTTTTTGAAGATGGATCTCAGATTAGGGTACCATCAGATGAGGATTGGCACGAAGAACATAACAAAGACAACATTTAGGATGCGATATGGCCAGAACAAGTTCACTATGATTTCCTTTGGACTCATGAATGTGCCAGTGGCGTTCATGGCTCTCATGAACAACATTTTTCAACAGTACCTCAATCAATTTTTTATAGTATTCATCGTTGATATCTTTATTTACATTAGCACTCGTGAGGAGCACACTCATCATTTGAGACATACGTTGGCTTTGTTGAGGACACATCAATTATATGTCAAACTCTCAAAGAGTAAGTTTTTGCTAGACGAGGTAGCTTTATTAGATCATGTTATATCAAAGGATGGTGTGTTAGTGGATCCTTCAAATATTTTAGTATTAGAGTGGTAAGCACCGATGAACATTAGGGAGGTACATAGTTTTCTAGGATTAGCAGGCTACTACAAATGATTCATCCACAATTTTTCTAGGATCTCTCATCCTTTGACTATCTTAATAAAATAGATGACTCAATTTCATTGGGAAAATAAGTGCATAGAGGCTTTTGAGATGCTCAAGAGGATATTGAATGCATATATAGTTGTTACCTTTCCATAAGGTACAAAGGGATTAAAGTGATGTATCCAAGTATGGTATAGGATGTGTGGTGATGCAATATAGGAGGGTAGTGATTTATGCTTCTCACTAATTAAAGGAGAAGGAGCATAACTATCCTACACATGATCTTGAGGTAGATACAATGGTTTTTTCCTTGATGATTTGGAGACATTACCTGTATGGAGTGTAGTGTAAGTTCTACACGAACCATAAGAGCCTTATGTACATCTTCACTTAATCAGAGCTTAATATGAGACAGTAGAGATAGATAGAGTTTGTTAGGGACTACTATTTAGATTCAACCTACCATGAGGTTAAGGCTAAGGTCATAGAATATGCTCTCAGTAGGAAGACTTCCCACTATCTAGAATTATTTTATTTTTTACACTATGAGTAGGTAGGAGGTTTATGACATAGGCATATATATCATTAGGTTTGAAGGTCTTGAGACAAGGATGAGTGCTCTCACAATCACACCGACCATCGTTGATGAGATTCAAGCTATTCATCTGTGAGATGTCAAGCTTGAGTGGATCAAGCGGGTTATATCAGAAGGTAGAGTAGTGGGGTTTTGAATTTTTAACTATGGTAGTATCCATTTTTGAGGAAGATGATGCATTTCAAAGAGTTGTGAGGATATTAAGAGGAAGATTCTAAAGGAGGTTCATCTTGTGCCTTATTTTTTCCATCTATGAGGGTATAAGTTGTACAAGGACTAGAAGCAGATATTTTGGTGGCCTTATATGAAGTGGGAGGTTGTAGATTTTGTAGTTAGGTGATTGTTTTGCAAGAAGGTCAAACTCAAGCATAAGGATTTAGTGATTTCACAATTCACCCTTTGCTTTCCACATTGGTATCTCAAGAGAGTGTGTGTGTGTGTATTATTTTTATAAGATTTCATTTCACTACCTGCTAAATAACGCTATCACATCCTTATGCTTAGTGTTTTAACCACATAACAACTCATTACCAAATTGTGCTCAATTAGCCATAAACTATGGGATGGGATATGATATGGATAATTAGCTGCTTATGTAGGTTAACTATTAATCAAAAAAGGCTTAAAATCTCAATAAGGTTATGCAAGGGAAAATTGTAATAGGTAGACCATTTAGCTAAGTAGTTGGAAAGAAGAAAATTGTGCCTCTATCATCTTAATGTATACAACAGTTTCATGTAGCCTTGAAGAGAATAATCACAGGTTCTAGTGTCACACACCATCTAAAATAACACACAAGAAAAAAAATACTAAATAAAACTTACATCCATCTTTAAGGTATAAAAGATCACTGGCTTAATCTTTTTTTATCCGATGATAACTATCAAATTTTCATGTTCAATTTCTTTTATGTTGAGGTGCAAGCAAAATATTAAAAATCATTTTTCTTTTTTCCAGAATGATGTTGTAGAAAAAATATTTAATTGTATTTTTTTATGCATATGAAGGCAATAAATTAGCAATCTCCTTCATTGTCTATTCTCAAGGTGTCATCTCAAAGATTTTTGATCCATTAATTTTTTTTCTAACAAAAATAAAATAATGTCACTAAAAATAAAAAAGGCAAATAATGCTAAAAAATAACAATATAAATACAAGGGGAACTTATAAACAAACCATAGGAAATAGCTATAAAAAATAATATAATTATTAAAATGATAATTAAAAATAAAAATAAAAAGATAGTACCTCATAATGCTTAAAATAGGTATTGCCCTCAATGATTGGACCATATAAATACAAAGAATGGGAAGGGGTAGGGCTTATCAAGGATGAGGAAGAAAGGGACAGGAAGGGTTAAAGTTAAAATCATACTTAAAAATCCTCCTCATGATGTTCTTTATAAAATTATTTGAGTTGATGCCCATTTATTTTCCATTTGTGACATGCCTTCAAACTTGGGAGATAATAATTTATTGATGTACTACATTTTTTATATTCTTTTAGAACTTGAATAAGCTTCTCTTTCTATAAAGATGTAAAGTAACTAGAAATGATGACAATAAGAGTTTGATTATCCCCTAAGGCATATTTCAAATTATTGTATAAGGGTTCAACTCCACTTTTGAAGGCATATATTTATATACAATTGATGCAACGAACCTCCCTCCTTCCTCCTCCTTCCTCTCCTCCTTGAGAACACTAAGAAAAAAAATCAAAAACTACCATTGAAAACACCCCCCAAATCACCTCAACCACCTATGATGATATACATCAAAAAACCACCCTCATCACCAGTTAACAACACCGAACCTCCCCCACAACCACCATCCAAAATAATCTAAACTCACATTCTCCTTTTGGTATAAGTAGTTATAGCTACCTTATTTCCTTCCACCCTTGGATTGCAATAAAACAAACCAAACTTCTCCAACCAGCTTTATCCTCCTTCATCAACCCAACACCCTAATAACTGGAATAATCCACCATAGGCCGCTCCTATTATATGGCTAAAATAATCAAATACCACCCATAACATTTAGTAAAATACACCACATCACCCCCTCCTTTTAGCACTAGTCTCCATTGCTCCCCTACCTCTTTTGGCCATTCCACCAGTTCCACCTCCCTTGCTACAGCCTCCCTTATGAATGCACCACCCTCCCTATTCAACAAATCACAACAAAAACCCTCTTTTTTATGCGAGTTTTGGTCGAGACTTCCTTCGATCCTTAGTTTGATTTTGCCCTTTTATTTCAATATCTTTTACCTTAGATTTTCTACAACTATATCATTACATTATAATGGTGTTTTATTTTGTTTTATTAGGTGATATTTTAGAGGTTCTGAAAGAGGTGGGATAGGATAAGTGTGCTTAGAGGCTAGAGTCATTTTTTATAAGGATAGTTGGTGTAGTTTAGGATTTGTGTTCCTTAGTGTTATGCATGGCTTTGTGTGATACCATTTTATTACTATTATATGATTAAATAATTTATTATTAATGGTATGATAGGATATTTATATTAGATGATGGAAAATAATAAAGTTAAGGATTTTGTGATTTCATACAATAATATTCTAAGATTAAAATTATTGTAATAAGGTATATGGAGATAAATTGAGGATTTGGAGATAATTTTACCAATATATGTAAGATCTACATAAAATAAGGGTTTCATTATCCCTAAGGAAATTTTGATCAATATGGGTTTAATATCATAATCATGGTATTTTATTATCTAAAATTGTATAAGAAATTTATAGGTAGTGTTTAGGGTAGTTGTGAATAACATAAGTTAAATAGAGTATGAAAATAGCATAATTTTGGAATAGTAACCTTAAAATGAGAAGGCTATTATCACATATGTGAAATGGTGGAGTTAGACCACAAAATTAGAATATGTTGTTAATTTTAGTGTTGTAGGAATTTAAATTTAATATGGAAGTTGTTTGAGCCCTAAAACAAATTATGGCATACTTGTGAAATTAGGATTTATAATGCTCGAGAATAGTGACTCTTGAGATACGGTTATTATCACATGTGTAAGACCTTAGAGTTAGGCCTTAAAATTCTATTATATTGGTAATATTAATATTCAAGGAAGAGTTACTAATTTTATGGATAAAAGAGTAATGTAAGAGGAGTTTTGACTAAAATGTGAAATTAGGGTTTATAGGGACCTTAATATCTTTGTGATGTGCTTTACCTACTCTAAACGTATTCCTTACTTTAGAAGTCAATAATGAATAAGACATTAATCATTTAAAGTGAAAGATCACGTGAGTCAGGCTAAGGTATTTAATGGGTTTGTTCCGCAAGACAATAATAGTGACTCAAGAGTATTTTACCTTGAGAAGAGCATTAGTCCATTCCACAAGATTAAGAATAGTGGGGGTCATAAACTCAATGTGAATAATAATAAGATTTAAGATAATGAAGCTAATAGATAAGATATTAATGAATTAAAGTGGAAGTGTATCTAATTCAGTACTGAGTTGTTGGGTCCACTCCACCAAATGATAATAGTGGCTCAGGTGTATTATCCTTGAGGGGTGTTGTAGACTATTCTACTAGTTTATGAATAGTAGATTAGGATTGTATGTCTCTGAGAGGTATTGGCTCCATTCCACCAGACAATAATAGTATCTTAGGTGTGTTTCCCCTATTCCACCTGTTTAATAACAATGGGGTTCCTAAACTCAATGTAAATAAAAGAATAAAAATTGTTATACCAAATGAAGAGGCCTGGATTAGTATCAACCTTGTGATTTTTCATGCATATTGCATGTACAAATTTTCTCTACTATGAATATATTTATTTAAATGTGCCCCTGAATCGACCATTTTGTCACCTTGCTTAGTATGTAGTGTACTAACCATTCTTTTCATGGGTGTTGCTCATTCCCACAATCAAACAACCTTGATCTTTTGTGTAGGACATTGAGGACAAGTTGGATGTTTTTTCTACCTATGATGTGTTGTATAGGGTAGAATGATTATTCTGTACTAGGGGTTTGGGTGAAGAGTCATATTATCCAGATGATGGTTTTAATTAGATACCATTTTAGACTCTTAAATTCATGATATCCCTTTTTTCTATACATTCTTATTTACTCAAAGAAAATCTCCAAACTCATATTTATGTTTATAAAGATACTCTAGTTTCTATTTACTCTACTTCAATTTTAATGGTCATTGCCTTATAACTGATGTAAGGATTGTATGGCAAGCGATACTTACATCAATTATGATAGTAAAACTCAGTATTTTTGTTATAAGCTTCCATTATAAAACTAATTTTTTTAGTAGTAAAATTTATTGTCATACAAGGGCTTCATTTGTAAAATTAGAAACACATTCTACTCTGTGCTAAATTTTTCATCCCCTTTCAATTTTTTATTTATGGTGCAAAAATATTTAATAAATTTGAACACCTATGCACTTGCTCTATTACATTCATCAAAGGAATATTTAACAACACCTTCTTAAAAAATATTTAATGTCTCCTTTTCAAGAGCTTGCTTCTTACCCATAGTTAACTGGCTAGGAAAAAGATTAATGAGTTTGTAAGGTTTAGGATAATTTATTTTAGTTATCTCAAGAGGTTTATCCTTGATCAATGGGTTTATTTTAGTTACCTCAAACAACTATAAGGCAAAGGTAAAACATAACACAAACTATGATAAATATGGAATAAATACAATCCATATCATAAATAAGAGTTAGGTATTCATTTTGAAAGTAAAACTAATATACATAATTAAATTTTCAGATGCTAATAATAGGAAGATATCTACTTAAAAACAACAACTGCATAACAAAACTCTCTAGTCCCCTAACTCGGTTATAATAGCATCACTCAACCCTAATCAGAGCATTGTATGTAATGAATTCATCTAGTGAGTTCTCATTTCCCTACATAGACTCAAAAGGGGTCTCTACTCATGGGAATGAACAACACATATAATAAGGGTGATTAGTATACTATGTACTGAGTAAGGTAACAATATAGTCAAGAAGGTCATAGAATTTAATAATTATAAGACCCCTATTTTTCACTAATGAAAAATTTCTTTAAACATTTCTTGAGGCAGAAAATACCTAGAAAAAACAGGGTGTTATTGCTATACCTGATATAGGATAGATGTCTATCACCAACCCTATAACAGATGCAAGGCTAAAAAAAACTATGCTAAATAATAATTTAATTAAACAACTTTAAGAGTGTTTACGCTGGAGGACCCTGATGGATTCTAATAAAATCATTACAAGACACATGTAGATAGTGTATTGGGGTTATAATAAAACAAATTAGGGTATGAAACCCAACTTAAAATCTTGGTTGGTCACAGACCCCACCAAAACCTTCCAAATGTCCTTGTTCTCAAGTCCTGACTCAACTAAGGTAAGCCCTTTTCTAGCTATTCCCAAATACTTGCACATGATCCTCTACTCATGAGAATGAGCAGGTAACCAAGAAAACAGGCACATCAGTATACTATGTACTCAGTAAACCAAGTTGTTCCCTAAATTTACACAAGTATGCCAAGTTACCATTCATGAAATTATAGCAGGCATTATGATAAGACAATATGCAAAGGTTAAGGCGCATAAAGACATGCTATCATATACTATTACAATAGAGAAGAATACATCATGCTTATATTCACAACTTTTTCACATAAAAACTTATATGAGTAGTAATAAGAGAATCCACACAACCTCTAGGGCTTATTAGTAATTATCCAATTCCTTAGGTTATACCATTTAGTTATACAAATATGTGATCAATCAAGAAATATATCATTCCATAACCAAGGAGTCATTTCAACCATTAGCCAAGTGTATAAACCAATTTTATTTATTTGGTCAATCATATCACTATTTTCATTTATTAACCAATCATTAACCATTCATTTTGTCATTATTTACAATTTTCAGCCAATATTTACCATCCATATTTTATTATTATTGAGCGCTACCATAGAAACCCATCCAATTAAGGGACATAAAATACAAGTGAAAGCCAATCACCAAGTGGTCATAAGTCTAGGAAAAAGAACATCACTAGAATGGACATAAGTCAAGGCCAAAGCCAACTACCTAGGTAACTAGACCCTTTAGTATCAAAAGCCCTTAGTACATCATCAGTGTTTAGAATAGGTAAGGCACTAGGACTTCTTAGGATCCTGCTCAAAGGTAAACCTTAAACCACCAAAAATACCCAAATGTAGACTAACCCTCGATATTTAATCAAAGATCTAGTAACCCAAACCTATACTCAACCCATCTTTCTTTTTCTTTAAGTAATTTTTATTTTATTCATAAGGGTAGGTGATCATAGAGAGCCCGTACAAAAGCAATCAAGTCACCTTACGATGCTGATCCACATTCACCCTTTTTCTTTCCAATATCCCCACCATGTGGGTTTTTTTTACCATGGCTAATGTTATTCACATCCATCAGGTTATTTAATTACAACCCATAATAATTCTCATTACTCTTTTCAAAATTTTTTCACTTTTCATAAGTGAAAAGCTCAAATAGCCTTTTCGTTTCTCACAATGTATACCTTAAGTTATGATTCATTTTAATCCTTTCATTAGGCAAGTAATCCCTAGTAAAATATGTATTTTATCCCATCAATAACAATGGCATCATCCCAAACATAACTTCAAAGAATAACCAAACCAAAAAGAAGTAAATCAAGTAAACTAATTGAACTAGTCAATCAATTTGGCCCAACCATTTGATCAGTTGCACCAACAAGTCAATTGGTTTAGGTCCACTAATTGATTGGGTTGACTCAACTACACCATCCTTTCCTCAAACCAACCAATTGGTTTGGGCAAACCAATATTCTATTCATAGACCAGTCAATTAGCTTTCCTAAACTAGTTGATGGTTTAAGCACATAGCAAGACCAAAGTCTCTATAGAATTACCAATTGATGGGTTGGGTAAATGAGTCGATTGTTCTAGGAACTAGTAAATTGATTTAACCTAATCAGTCAATCGATTTGCCTTAACATAACACTAAATAACATATTTCATGTAGATTATTGCAAGTAAATCACTTCTAATGACATTTAAAACATGTATCAGCCTAATTCAACATATTTCCAATAAATTGAACATGAACATGGAATCATCATAGCCTATTTTTACCCAATTTTATGCTTTTCACTTAAATCATGTCATCTAATAATCTAAATCACATTTACAACTGCATTTCTTCATGCCAACATGTAGAAATAAACTAAAGATAATACCTAACATGTAGGAACACTTACTATACATTTTAAATCCAATAATCACTTACTTGATGCAGGTGAAATCTCCTTAAAAATAGAAATTCCAATTATGGGTAATATCATCTTTGAAAAACTTAAAGAAAATTCTTAAATTCAGACATTGTTCAAAAATCTTATCAAATTTTGAGCTTAAAAACAAAATTGAATAAGTAAATACCAACATGAGGAAAAAATGGGAAAGAGTTAAACTAAACTACTCAACCTTTTCCCGGAATCTAAATCTACCTTTCTTAAAGATCAAAACAAGAGAAAGTTAGGGATAGGATCAAAAAAGTATGAAAATAGATTGACAAGGCTTAACGTGTGGAAGGAAGAGAAGGAATGCATAACTTAGAAAATTTTGGTAGCTGAAAAAGAGGTCCATAGTAGGGACAATTGTGGTTTTTATAGCTTACCAATCAAAAGGAAATAGCAAGGGTCAAAACTCTACCATTAACTATTTGAATTTGATCAAAATAGATGGATTTTGTCCAGGATTTGCTAATATCTTCTTTAGAGTTTAAATGGTGTCTCTAGATAATTTAGGTTAATTAGACTAGAATTAGCGTTCACAAATGGAGTAATAGAAAGTAAACGTGGATCGAATATTCTGGTAGCTCAGAATCATGTCTGAGATCAAAGCATTTAATATATGAATCATGTAGAGGATAGAGGAGGAAGAAGACAATGCTGAGGTTATCTCTCCCACTCAATTGTCCTAATAAAAATTAAGATCAAATCAAGGTAATATTTAGGTTGAATTTATCATAAAAATGGTTTGAAATCTCTTAGGGACATGGCATGGGTTGCTAAGAATCCATTTTAGCTTAAGGGATTTTTTAGAAACATGAAGCTTGACAAACTAGTCGATATTTATAGGTCTACTAGTCAACTATTCTACCACCAGTCAATTGGTTTTCCATGAAAAATCAATTAGTTCAATCACGAAATCCAAATTGGCTAAAACAACAAACTATTCAATTTTATGAAACTAGTCTATTGGTTTACTTGAAAAACTCAATAAGCTCTATCTTTCAACATACTTTCAAATCAAAATTTATCTTGAACCAAACCATAACAATAAATCAAAATCAAAGGCCCAAAATTGGCATAATTCTCATTCCACCATTTTACAAAATAGTGGGGGTATCACAATTACACAACAATAAGATATGGAAATTACATATGTTGATCATACTGACTTATTTAATATATTTCTAACCTATGGTATTAGTGATAATTATCATATGATTTTATTGCTATTGGGTTCAAGGACCCCACTATTCTCAACTGGTGTAATGATAATCAAGTACAACTTCTAAGACAAGAAACTCGCAGTCATTATTATCACTAATGGATTTGTAATTAGAGTACAACCCCAAGGCATAATTCTCTTTACCACTATTCTCACCTATAGAACGGTAATCAAGGTACAACCACTCCTAGCCCATGTTTTATTTTATTCTAAGAAATTTTTGACTCACCATGGGCTATTATCATCTAATGTTTTGGTTTTGCTTGAGATAGGGAATCTACTATACTCAATAGTTTAACAATAACAGGGTACAACTTCCAGGACAAGATGCTCTTAGCCACTTTTTTGATTGATGGATCAATATGTACAACTAATTTACGTATAATTATTTTAAGATAATTAAATAAAACAAATTTAAAAATTAGGTTAAATTAATTTGTTGATAATTAATTTTAATAATTTAAAATATTGGGGTATTACATCACTATCCCCTTAAAATAAGACTTCATCCTCAAAGTCACATGTCAAGGCTTGGGAAGGTGAGAAAGAGAATGAGGAAAAAGGTGATTTTCGTGGTTAGCCCTAATGGTGAGGACATCATGCTTGAAAATAATACCCCCTTAATAGAAAGTGGTCCCAAAATCTAACACACCTAAGATATAGAGTTTAGGGTACACCTCACACATGTCCTTCTTTAATTTCTTAGTGGCTTCTTCAGTTCCATGACATCTCCAAAAACATTTCACGAGGGGAATTGAGCTTGTCCAAGTTTGACACACCATGGTGTCGAGAATTCACAAAGGCCTCACCTCATAGGTTAGAGATTCATCGAGATAGATCTCATCAAGTTGTATGATGTGGGAGGGATCTACAAAGTAATTCCATAGTTGTGAGATGTGGAAGATGTTATGGACTTATGCTAGCTCTAACGGGAGTGCTAAATGATAAACAACTTTGCCAACTATATTGTGAATCTCTTAGGGGATGATATTCCTTGGGCTCAACTTTCCCATTCTACCAAACCTCTACATTCCCTTCTTGGGTAAAACCATCAATAGAACTTTATCCCCCAGCTTAAAATCGTCACTGTGGCATCTATAATCAGCATAACACTTCTAATGACTCTAAGCTGCTCTCGTCCTATTCTAGATCAACCAAACTTGTTGGGTCATCTCCTCGATCATCTCAAGCCCCAAAACAATAGTATTGAAGATGTCATTCCAACACAAGGTTGTCTGGCACTTTCATCCATACTGTATCTCAAAGGGTTCCATCCCTATGATGGTATGGCATTTGTTGTTGTACAAAAACTACACAGAATGTAAACTATCCTCCTAACAACCTTGAATCAATAGCACAGGCCCACAAAATGTCCTCGAGTGTTTGAATCATCCTCTTGGTATGTCCATCCATAGTTGGGTGAAAGGTTCTAATCATATTCAGCTTCGTACCTAGAAGCTTCTAAAGGGAAGGAGTAAAAGAAAAGGGTATATTAGGGTTTTTGGGGGTGACCGAATAGGGTTCATTATCACATGGGGAAGTTGGAGAGTCGGGTTGTGATTTTTAGAGTTGGTTGATTGGAGTGATGGTGTTAGAATCAAGGGGGAATATGAGTTGTGTAAGAAAAGGAGAGGCTAGGGCCACATAGGCTAGATTAGGGTTTTAAAGGGAAACCTTAGTAGGTGATTGTGAGCCTAGGTGGAGAAATGGGAAAGTGGGCCTTGGCCCATATGTGAGGGGTTTTTAGAATTTAGGGTAATTATGGTGGAATGTGAAAGGGGGGTCATGGAGTCTTGTAGAATGTGGAGGTCCCAAGTTATGGGATAGGGTTATTCGAGAAGTCTTAGGGTGGAAGAGTGACCAAGAGTCAGGAAATCCCATATGGGCATGCATGTCTTGTTAGGGGTTACATGTTGAATAAGACACAAATAAAACACTAATCACTTAAAATGGAAAATTATTGGGTTGGGCCCAACTTTAGGATGATTTCTGTTCCACTAGCAAAAAATAGTAGCTAGAAGCATTCTCACTCTAGAGACTGCTCCACTAGCAATAATAGTAACCAGGTGCGTTATGCTATAGAGTAGTATTTCCATTGCATCGGTTATAATAGTAGGGATTCCAAGCATGATAGACAAAGCCTTGGATGATAATGAATCATGGAGAAGACACTAATCACTCACAATGGAACACCACGTGGGTCAAGGCAAGGTTTAGGATGATTTCCATTCTATTGGCTATAATAGTAGTCAAGAGTGTTTTTTTCCTAGAGACCATTCCATCGGCTATAATAGTGGCCAAGTTTGTTATACCCCGGAGTAGTATTTTCGTTCCATCACCTATAATAGTGGGGGTTTTGAGCTTGATAAACCAAAATATAGGTAATAATAAATCAGAAAAAGGCACTAATCACTTACAATGGATCCCCACATGGGTCAAGGCTAGTTTTAGGATGTTTTCTATTCAACTAGCTTTACTAGTGGCCCGGAGTATTTTTCCTTAGAGACCATTCCACGGGCTATAATAGTGGCTAAGTATGTTCTACCCTAGAGTAGTTATTTTCATTCCACCGGCCATAATAGTAGGGTTTATGTACTCATGTGGACATAATTCGAGAGGTGTATAAAGATGGGTCCAATGGCTTAAATTTTCATAATAGTGATTAATTTATTTAACTTACTACTTACTTTATCTATCTTCTATATGATATGCTATATCTTAGTTATATGGTTACCTTATTTAGTACACCCCTATCATGGGTGCTACTTATTCCAACGAGTAGTAGCCCCTCCTGAGTGTGTGCAGGTAGGTGATGAGGTCCTAGCTAACTTTGATGCATATGATAAATTGGTTAGGGATGAGTGACGATATGATGTAGCTAGAGTGCGACCAGAGATGGTTTTCCCTATACTTGTTATTTTTTTAATGTTTCTACCATTATTATTCCCCTTAGCGGGGTGTTGTTTTGTATTCTATTTCATTTATGTATTAACCTTAACATTTATGTAATCTAGTTTTATTAATTAGTGTCAAATGGTTCTGTTATGGTTTTAATCATCCTTTTATGATTTTTGTACCTCTAGCCTTGTGGTGGGTATGAGACTAGCTAGAGGTCAATCTCGTACTGATCATGGTGGTAGGACCATCCATTCTTTGTGCATGAAGTTCTATAATAAACAAAAAAAATTAACAATAAATTTTGGGGATGTTACACCATTCAATTGATATGACCTAACTAGTCAATTAATTTGCCCCAGCATAGCACCAAACCATTGAATTTCATGCAAATTATTACATATAAATCAACCTGAACCACATTAAAACATATATCAACATATTCTACCATATTTTCAACTAGATTATCATACAATTCACAACATGGAATGATCACATCCTACTTTTATAAAAAATTAAGTTTTTTACTCAAATCATGCCATCTAACCATCCAAACAACTTATACAGTTTATGTTCATTCATGATAACATGCAGAATCCACATAAAGGAACTCATAGCATACATAAATACTCATTAAACATTATAGAATAATCACTTACTTGATGTAGGCAACATCCCCTTTTAACCTAGTATTTCTATATGTGAAATTATCAATTTTTAAATCCTTAAAAACCATAATCTCAAACTCAAAAATTACACCAAAACCATATTAAAATTTTGAACTCAAACTAAAAGGAAAGAAGAACATACCAACTTGATGCTAAATAGGGAAAATAGAAGTAGGACCACTCAACCATTTTCCTAGAATCTAACTCCTCCTTGCTTAACAATTGAAATAAGAGATAGATAGAGATAAGATTAGAACAATGTAAGAAAATTTATTGCAAGGATCAAAGTGTGGAAAGAGACAAGGTGAATACAAGCTCAGAGATTTTGGTGGTTGAAAGAAAAGGTGCATATAAGGAATGATTGGGGCTATTTTTAGCTAACAAATTGAAGAGAATCATAGAGGGTTAAGGAATAAACTTGAAACCCCACAATTGAATATTTGAATTTGAGCTAAACATATGGATTTTGTCCAAGATATGCTAACCTATTCTTCAGAGCTCAAACGGTGTTTCTAGATAATTCATCTCAATTAAGCCAGGATTAGCACACACAAGAGAATTAATGGAAGGAATATTCTAATTTCTTAGAATTTTGTCTCAGATTGAAGCATTAATCTCATAAACTTGCAGAGGAAAGAGGTGGAAGAAGACAATGTTGAGGTCATTTCCCCCCTTAATTGTCTTAATTGACCTCCATATCGATTCAAGGCAATATTTTGGGTTAACTGCATCATAAAAAATGGTTAGGAATCTATTAGGGACAATTTGGCATGGTTTAGTAAGGTTCCATTATAGTATAAGATAATTTTCATAAAATAAAGTTTGAAAATAACGACCAACTCAACCAAACAATTGATGGGTTTGAGCCTACCAGTCAACTATTTTACAAACTAGTTTATTGGTTCCCCCAACTAGTCAATCGATTTAGTTAAGAAAACTTAATTTGCTGAAATGACAAACCAATCAATTAGTTCATGGAACTAGTCGATCAATTTACCTGAAAAACTCAATAAACTCCATTTTTTAACATGATTGCAAATCAAAATTTTCCTCAAATTAAATCATAACACTAAATCAAAATCAAAGGTTCAAAAATTAGAAACATTCTCATCCAACCATTTATAAAAATATGGGGTATTACAATTTCATCCTAAAAATCTCAATTTGATTGATTCAAACCAAGTACCTTAAACTTGCAGCTACAAAATTATATAAATTATAAACAAACTTAGATATTTAATTTGAATAAAAAACAACATACCAATAACCAATTTCACTTGCCTTCTTTTTGGCGATTAGGATAGAAGCCACAAATCCTAATTTAACTAGATTTCATCAATTTATCAAATTAAATCTACCGACATAAAATTAGATTCATTTCAAAGCATATTATAAGAATTAAATTATCAAAATTCACTTAATTAGATATGTGTGAGTAATTTGGATATATCTGGATCAAAAATCCAATTTTCTTAAATCAACCACATAAAATATAATTAACCACTCTAAATCACTCATAAAAATCATATATACATAATCCAGCAATTAGTTTAACTTAAATAAGCCTAATATATGCATAGTCATCTAATGTCAGATTTAGGGTTTAGAAAAAAATTATACCAACTAAAATATGCAAAATTAGAATGAGTGAAGATTGAAGAAACATCATCAAAGGTCTGTCATCACTCGACAACTGCATTATGTCCTGATAATGGTGTATCTCTAGTTCTCATAGCTCTACTCTACTCTCGTTGTTGCTACTACTGTAGTTTTTGTTGGAAGGGTGTTGATGCGCATCGTGGTTAGAGTAGCCAATGGTGGCGATTTAGCATGGGGATGTGGTGTGGAGGTGGATAAAGTGCCATGAGGTTGTGATCGATGATGGTAGGAGGTTTTGGGGTAGGGTTAAGCTGAAGATCCCCCACTCACACAATTTACTATCATCATATGTCTTTCGATACAATTGAAGGATTTTGATGGCTCATGGAAGTGGCGGCATAGTGTGGTAGGTCAACATGGTGTCCTGGCTTAAACGGTAGAGAATAAGGAGACAAAGGTTGAGGTTTGGGTTTAGTTTCACACAAATATAAATGGGAAAGGAATTGATATAAGAAAAATAAGAATGGTGGAAAGAGAAGAAGAAAAAGTTGGGGAGGGTCAATGGATAAGTGTGGCTTTTTTTAATTGTACACATGTACATAAGTGGTTACTAAATATTTAAAAAATATAATTAATAATTTTATCTAAAAATCAGCAAACAAAAATAAGTTTGTAAATAATCAAAATTATAAAATCAATATGAAATATACTTAAGGATTTTGAAAATGATTTCAGAAGAAAATACGAACATATGCAAGAATTTGTATTATTTACGAAAATACGAAATATGACCTAGAGAAGTATTTAAAACTACTTCAAAAAATATTTAAATCAAATTGAAGTAAAATGGGATTAATTTAAATGATTCCAATAAAACTATTTTCATAAACCAAAAGGAAAAATAGAAGAAAAATAATTTTGGAGAAACAAATCATAATTAACGGATATCTATAATTTAAATTTCTTGAAAACCTTATCGACCATATTAAAATAGGTAAATTCAATTAAAGAAATATTTACTATGGATAAAAATCATTAAAATTATTTTACTTATTTTAAGGGGATTGTACAATTTAAACCATTTATTTTGTTAATGGAATATAACTCTAAAATAAAGTTGAAATAACATGGCGAAGTTATAATTGAAAATGTACTTAAAAAATTAAAAATCAAAACATGTAACATAACATAAATATATATTTGTAAGTAGAAATCTAAATCATATGAATATAAAAGAAATAATGGTTATAAATAAATTTATATAGAATACTTCACAACAACCACAATTAAGAAAATTTTAATATGGATTTGAAATGGTTGATAAAATTGTGAAAAATTAAAATTAAAATAATTAAACATTTTCATTAATTTACATCAATAAATTCATTAAGTTGAAGAAAATTAAATTTCAAAAATATAGGGTATTAGAATAGATGTCTAACGAGGTTAATTAAGGACTCAAACGCCTCCTCTAAACCATCAATGAGCACATTTAGAGCTATTGCAAGCAAGCTATAACATAGAAATCATGTTAAGATAGGTAGTTTTGTATTACTTTTTTTTTAATATATGGGAAAGTAAGAGAAACAAAATATAGCGATTGAAAAATTAACACAAGAGGAAGACACAACTCAAAAGAAAGCCTGCAAATTATGGAACACCTAGTCGATTCTATATGAAAAATTCTCTCGCATATTCTTGATCTAGAACCTAATCCTCATTTTGACTAGTATAACCATCCGTCTAACGCAAACTTGTTGAATTTTGAACACAATCTTATTTCTATATTCTCAAATAACTCCCATTAGTATAAAAAATGCAGCATTTCAAAATTTGCTCCCTAAGACCCCTCCTTCTGCCTCCATGCCAAGCGAGAGCATTATCAACGGTAGATCTCGGCATTACCCAAGTGTAACTTATCCAACCACAAATCCTACACTAGATCCTACCCATCACTATACAATGAAGGAACATGTGGTTGATAGAATCTTTTTCAATCTTGCAAAAAGGACAATCCAACTCCCTTATGTCAATGAGATAAAGCCTAGTTGGAGTATCCCTTGTGTTCAGTCTTTGTTGCATGGAAAACCATGCAATGAGTTTGATCCTTGGTGGCGCGATGCTGATCTAGATTCTATTATAGTCACAACTTTTCCTTCCATCATTATTGAGAAACAAACACGAGGTCTCACAAAAGGACCTAACCGAGAAAGTTTTCTTATCATTGTAAGCCCAAGTAATCAAATCCTTCCTATCTTTACTCAGGATAGACTATCGAATAAAAATTTCTAGCTACTTTGCCTGCTCTTCCTCTCAATAAAAAGGTCTTTGATGCCACGTTAAGTGCACCACTTCATTATGCCTTCCTAGAATCCCATATCCACTAGTATATCCCCATGCTTGTCTGATGGCAATAACAGTCTTGGAAATAAACTTTTCAAAATACCCAATTCTAGCCACTTATCATGTTAGAACCTAACACTGTTACCATTGCCCAAAACAATCCGTATACTAGAATTTAGGATGAAACTTTTCCTTCCAAGTTCAACGATATCTGCCCACAGAGTCCTAATTTTCCTCTGTTCTGGTATCTCTAAGCTTCCAAAATGATCACAAGAATAAATAGAAGATATGACCCATTGCCAAGAAGCCCCCTCAATAGTATAAAATATCCACCACTAGTTAGATCATACTCCAGCTAACCAGCGGTAACTTCTTCATCTCCCCAATTCTAGTCCAAAATAAATTCCTTTTGGATGTTGATAATCTCCTTAGCCACTCCTTTTGGCATTCTAAAATGACTCATACAATAAATCGGCAAGTTGTTCAAAACACTCTTGATTAGTACCGGTCTCCTTGCTCTAGAAAGAGTTTTTTCCTTCCACCCAGTCAGTCTCTTCTTGATCTTGTCAACCACCAATTTCCATGACTGTTTATTCCTTGGATTAGCCCCTAATGGGAGGCCAAGGTACTTGATGGGAAAAAAACTAATCTTACAGTTCAAGATATCTACGGCCTCCTCTTGAAATTATGCATCCATCCCAAGACCGATAAGCTCATACTTTTTGAAATTAATTCTCAACCCTAATAATAGATAGAAAAAATCTAATATTCTCCTCTAATTCCTGATGTTATCCTATGAAGCTTTATAGAAAATCATAGTGTTGTTTACAAACTTCAGATAAGTGACCTCAAAACTCCCGCTCCCCACTCTCACTCCCTGAATCAACCCTTTGGCAATTCCTCTTTGGTTAAGCTGATTGAACGCTTCAATAGCCAGCACAAAAAGAAAGGAGGAAATGGGATCCCCTTTCTTGAGACCCCTTCTCATCTTAAAGGGGGTGGTTGGCAACCCATTCATGAAAAGAAAGATATTGGCTGTTGAAATGCACTCTTTTATCCATCCTCTCCACACATTACGAAATCCCATTACCCAAAATTTTATTGACAAAGTCCCATCTGATGCTATCATATGGCTTTTGGAAATCTGATTTAATCATCAAACATCTCAATCCCTTCTTCTTTTTAAAACATTGAACTATCTCATTGGCGACTACAACCCCATCCAAATTGCTTCTGTTTTTAATGAAATCATATTGAGAATCACTAACATGACAATCAACTACCTATTTTAATCTATTTGCCAAGATATTCAAGATAACCTTATAGATACGCCCTATCAAACTGATGGGTCTGAAATGACTAACCTCCTCCACCTCTTTAACTTTGGGAATAAAGGTAATCAAAGTGGTATTAAACACATGTGGCAAATGACTAGATCTAAAAAAAACTCTAGACAGGAATCCATAAACTCCTCCCCTAAGACGGTGTACCTTGTGCTTTTAAAAGATCATATGCCTAAAGCGCCATGTGAACTTCCTCTCTCTATGGCATTCTTTTTAAAGAACTACTTTGCTCTATCGTGAGCTGTGGAAACCTTTGCTTGAAATACTAATTTATGGAAGATCAATTTCCTAGTAAAGACCTTTATAATAAGACATGATTACCTCCTTTATTCTCTTTGGATCTAAAATCACCTAGTCTTTCTCAACAAACCTATAGATAACAACCCTCTTCTTTCTCAAAGCAGCAACTATATGGAAGTATCTTGTGTTCCTATCTATTTCCTTGAAACCCCCTAACTTTGGAAATCTAGAGCCAATAAGCTTCTTTTCACTGATGTCACATCCATAATTACTTTTATAAGGCTTCTCTTCTAGCTAATAGCACTTCGTGAAAAATCTCATCATCTCCGGGAAGATCCACCTTCTCCGATTCTTTCTCAATAGTCTTGATCTTTGAGTCAAAATCCCCAAAAAAATTCTTGTTCCACTCTCTAAGCAAACTCTTAATCTTCTTAATCTTATTCTGACATGAGACCCACTCCATCTTAGACCAACAATGAGCCACAAAACCACAAAACTATAGGTGAGAAAACCACATACCCTAAGATCTCAAAGGTTTCAGGCCCTCTCTTATCTTCTTGTCACAGATTTGAATTGGTAAATGATCAGAAAATGATCTCCCAAGACCTAAGCATGAAATTCAGACAAGTTGAGAGCCAAGATGGATCAATTAAGAAACAGTCCAGAAGAATAGCATAACCAGCCCTATGCCAAGTATACTTCACATTAACAAAAGAAAAGTTAATGAGCCCCATCCTATCAATCCACTTATTGAAAAATCTAATGCTACCACTTTCCGACCATCCCCCTCTGACTTTCTCTAGGTTTCCTAACCTCGTTAAAATCCCCCATAACAAGCAATGGGGCATAATACTACTTCCCTACAGACTATAATTTTCCCAAAGGCCCTTTCTTTCTCTTGGCTTGGAATACCATATACAAGGAGCACAGTGCAATCAAAAGAGAACCGGACTAGATAAATTTCAATCAAAATCCATGTGCTACTAGTCTTGTAATTCCTAAAAACAAATATTTTTGCATCCCATCCAATAATCAGGTCTCTACTCTTGCCTTATGTTGGGGACTCCCTCCATTCGACCAATCGATTTCGCCAAACTCTATTTCTCCATGAAACTGAAAAGGATTAATGCTTTGTTTCTACCAATCCTAAAATCCACAGCCTCTCCTTAAAAACAATAGACTAGATACTAGAAAATTTACCCGGTGCTCCTATACCCCTAACATTCCAACTAATAATGATCATAATCATAGGCCAAACACCTTAACCCCCAAAGTGGCTCCATTTCACTTAAGGATGCCTTTTCCTAATAAATCTTTGACTTATCCTTAGAACAACTAATTTTTTCACATACTCGACCTCTCCTCTAGATGATAACCTTATCTCTTTTCCCAACTTCCAAGTCTCTCGTGCCTCTAATAGCTCGGTATCCTCCAAGCTACGTTCTATCAACCTTAGATGATGTATCTCCCTAGATACCACATTGTCTTCACAAACAAGCCCTACTAGTGGAAAATCAAAGCCAGGTAGAGGGGCTTCCTCACTCACTTGTGGTGAACTCCCTTCCACCAACCCATCCACTTGTCTACCACTTCTAGCACCACATGTCGACTCCCCATCTGTAGCTTTTAAAATCTCGTGACTCAACAAGCTTCTACACAACCAAGACTCTCCCTCTAGATCATGTTCCACCAAATTTCTTCTCGTGGCCATCGAAGCAGAACTTAATACGTTATTAACACTCCTCTCTAACTCTATTAATACTGCCTTTGACTCTTAAGGTTCTAAAGAAAAACCAGACTTCATTTTCTTCTCTTGAACCAACGCCCTCAAGCAGCCCATATGTAAAATAAGAGCTTCTGAATCAACCCCTACCCTTTTTTTTCAATGAATCTAAAATGCCCATCTCCCTTGAGCTCTACACCTATATGAGATCATTACTCTAAACTATATCCACACCTACTGAGCTTGCATGGGAACTCTGATGAGTTGGTCATTTAACTTCTTCCCCAGACAATAGCTCATATGACCACTCTTTATCCCTGCTTACCTTGCCCTGTTGCCATGGAATGTAGCTTTGGCTGATCTCCTAAGATACCACTGAAATGCCATAAAAATATTTATTTTAAGAAGTATAATTAAATAAGGATTTATTAGGAAATTAATTTAATCAATTATTTTTATTGGAATAGGAAGAAATTATTTAGGGTAAATTAAGAGGAAATTTACAAATTAGTTTATAATGGAAAATTTGGGCATTTTGCTAAGTAAAAATGAATTTAAGAAAAATCTTTTAAAAATCCTAAATTAGCCTAAAAAGGAAATTTAATATTATTTTCTTTAAAATATTTTTATTCAAATACTCAAAATATTCTATTTAGTTTAGTTAAACCCAACTTACTTAAATTTTTCTTTTTTTCCTTTTTCCTTTTTCTTTTTACTTCTTCCTTTTTCTTTCTTTTCTTTCTTTTTCCTTTCTTTCTTCCGATTGGGCATGTCTGCGACTCAATCTCTTCTTTTTCTTTCTTCTCTTTCACTACCCATCCTCCCATTTCTTTTCTTTTCTTCCATCGGCAGCTAGAGCGATGCGTATTGTATTTTTTCCCCTGGGACGATGTGTTCCATTTGAAATTTTTATAACCGGCACCAAGCGGCCCAGTTCTCCCTTCTTTTTCCTTTCTTTCTTTTTCCCTTAGCTGGCTGGTTCACCTTCTTCTTCTTCCTTCCTCCTCCAGTGTCAACCTATAACTTTGTTGCCTTCGAAAATGGCATTACTGGCTACACTTGACTTGACTAGATGTTTCTCCTCTCTTTTTCTTCCCCTTGAATTGTAGTTCAACCTAACTTAACCCACTTTCTTTTTCTTCTATGCAAAACCCTTCTCTTCCTACGTAAAATGTCGACCACGATTTGAATTTGCACCAGCCAATAAATGATGCTGGCTACCTCAAACCCTACTTGCATTACCTTCCTACCGACTCTCAAAACCCTACTTTCCCCTCCAAACTCTATAAATACCCACTTATTGAGTGATCTTGAAACTTTTTCCTCGAAACCCTAAGAACCTACCTTGCACACCACTTCAACTTCAGACGCCCTTTCCTCCGCCGTCAACCAACTATGCTGCCAACTCTACCTACCTAAGTCTTTCCTACACCACCCTCTAACTAACTGACCCATTCGTCTCCCTTGATTCTTCTTGAACGAGCCACCATAGCTATACAAAGTTCCTTACTCAACCAATCAAACTTTTACACCTGCTTCCCTTCGCACCACCGTCCGCCACCACATCAGTCATTATAACTTTCTTCTGCACCTCCCAAAAATAGATACCAACCATCCTCTACCTTCCCCTACCTTTCTTTTCTCCTTTCTCCTTCTCCTCCTCTCCTTTTCTCTTTCTATCCATTTCGGTTTCCACCTCTACCGTTGTGCACCGCTGCCACTTGCTGCGCCAACACCCTCACTTTACTCCTCTCAGTCTAAGCTACAACCAACACCTCAAACACCACCCTCATTCTCCACCTCTTATTCTCAAATCTCAACTTTTTTCCTTTTCTATCCTCTTTTCTAGCCACCACCACCACTCCTATGCACCACCGCTGGTGCCACCCATCTCCGCCGACCCAAGGTGAAACCATAGACCCTCTCAGCCCTTCTCCCCTATTTATTTAAGATTATTCTATTTTATTTCAATTTTTAGCCTTTATTCAATTAATATTATTATTATTATTATTATTTGGTTCAATATTAATATTATTATTTCTTAGTAGGGTCGTCAGTGTATATGAATTATTTGGGTTATTAGTTTTGATTTATTAATATTATTAGTATTATTATAAGTTTTATTATTATTATTATTATTATTGTTATTATTATTATTACTATTACTATTATTATTATGTATTTAGAGGGTTGAAGCCCTATTTTAATTAGATAGTTCAATTACTATTATTTTTATTACTCCTACTGCTACTGCTGCTGCTGCTGCTACTACTACTACTACTACTACTACTACTATTATCATTATAAGTAATATGTGTTAATATTATTATTATTATTACTAATGGTAATTTTACTATTTTAGGGTAGCATTGAAAACCCTACCCTATGTTACTTTCGGGTTAAGTCATCATTATTATTATTATTTTATTATTTTGTGGGGGGGGGGGTAGAAGCCCTTATACCACCATCCGTTCTGAATCCTATCAATATTATTATTAGCATTTTTGGCATTACTTCAGGTAATTATTATTAGTATAGTATTATTTTATGTAAAAACCTAGTCTTAGGATAAGTTAGTAACTAATAGTATTTTTGGTAGGAGGGAATCTAATTCTAGTTTCCTCCTATAGGTGAGACCAGTCAAAGACCTAAAGAGGTGTAGGAGCGTGCTCCAAGACCGGTAATGTTTTAGGTAAAGAATAACTAAGGCCACTTGTGTATTATGAGTTTTATATGCCACGCATACCATGTGATGTGAAATTATAATGTATTTTATGTGTAATTGTATAACTGTCATATATGTAACATGATATGGAGTTAAGGTAAGATCGTCCATTTAATTGTGGCATGTGTATTATGTGTATGTGTTGTGTTGTTATTGTGGTATAGTGTGTCCCATAAGACATGCATGATAGGATTTGTAATATGATGTTCGAGAGTGTAATAATGTGGAGTTAGGGTTTGTATAGAATCTAGGGTTTGCATAGAAGTTTGGGTTAACATGGAAGTTAGGGTTTACATGGGAGTTAGGATTTTTATGGAAATTTAGGGTTTCACATGTCAGCATAATATTTTGCATGGAAAGGTTCGCACATTTGCATGGGGGACATAAAGTGTGCATGATAGAAAGATTTACAAGGGGTAAGTTGATATGGGGGGCAAGGAAGGTATTAGAAGTGTTATATGGGGTTTTGAAGACATTGCGTGGAAAATAGCATGTGGTATATTATAAGGGTATGGAGGAGACTAAGTTAAGTTTGTTATGGTTCACTATGGTTTGTTGTGGGTAACTAGGGTTGGTGTGGTTATCTATGGCTAGTTGTGGATAACTAGGGTTTGGAGTCTCATAATATAGGATGAGACTTTTGGAGGATAAGAATAGTAGAAGTCATCCATGCATGTCTAGGTTTAAAATTTCTGTATAAGACATTTAAGACATCAATCATGTAAAGTGGAAGAGTATTGAGCTGGGTCCCACCGATCCACTGGTTAGAAATAGTGGTTCGGACGCTTTATCCTATGTGTGTCCGATCCATCGGCTATAATAGTGGTTAGGGAACCGGCTATAATAGTGGCAGATTCTAAGTTCAATAAACCAAACACCAAAGTTTCCTAAGATACATAAAAGACACTAAGTACTTACAGTAGAACACTATGTGAGCCGGGGCCTACCGATCCACTATTAAGAAATAGTGGGTAGGCGCATTATGCCTTGTTTGTCTTCGCTCCACCGGCTATAATAGTTGGAGATTCCATATTCGCATGGACTGGATAAAAAGTATGGTGTGAGTAGACTTCCAATAAGAGATTTTAAATAATTAATCTGGACAATTTGGGCCTTTAGGTGTAGGATTGAACATTTATAAGCTGTATATTTTCCTGCATGATTTTATATATTATATGTGTGGGGTTGAATGTGTGTAAGTTGAATATTATCCTACATGATTTTATGTGCCTGTGTGCTGGCCTTAGTGCTCGGTTACCTTACTTCGTACATAGCGTACTGATCACCCTTTTTATAGGTGTTACTCATTCCCATGAGCAGAAGGCCTGTATGACGTGTTATAGGTAGGAGACATGTTCTTTGATGCCATTGATGTCCACGAGACGTCAGGCAGGGGTGAGTGTTGATTTGGGATGGTTCAAGTCTTTAGAGTGGCGTGACCGACTCTTCCTTAATGGGATTATTATTTATTTTTCTCTTTTGTCTATGTTATGATCTCCAGAAAACATTTTAATGTCATGGACATATTTCTACTTTAAGAAACTTTCTCTCATATTTTAATTATGTAATAATTCATGCGTACTCTAATTATTGAATTGTGGACCTAAATTTATGTATTAATATGAGTTGATGGCAATGTTATTCTTAGCCTTAGCACTTAGTATTGGAATGGTAGGAGTGAACCAGTCTAGTACTAAGTGTGGCGGTAGCATTCCCACAATTTACGGGTTTCAAATTTAATGGTTTTGTGTAATAAAAAAAATAGTAAATTTTGGGGTGTTACAACCACCAACACTTCCTTCCCTCCTACTTGCACCACCACCTTCTCCTGAATGTCCTCCAAGCTTGAAGTATCAATAAAGACCTTGGTCACCTCCATGTATAAACCCAAATCATTATCTTCCTCCCAGAAAACCCACCTACCCCACAGCTGAGTGAGCTGACAGAAAAAATCTTCCTTGCAAGCAATCAGGGGGGACGCCTTTAACCTCCACCCAAGTACATCTAACCTTGCATGTATCATCTTTCCTCCACCTCATAACTACCAAGAATATCTCATAAATATTTTTTTTTCTTCTTCATGGCTTTCTAGCAATCCTCCTCAAACTCGAATGTAATGAGAAATTTGTATCTCCCTATGTCCCTCACTTTACTAACCGAGTTCCATAACCCCAGTAATTCTAGAATGATAATGTCCGGAAGGTATGCTTGTGTAGACTCCACCACAATGATTCTCTCTAGCCAATCTAGCTCATCCTTCTGCCCCTTGAGGTTGATCATTATTATCTCCTTCCGTTGTCCATGGAATGCTGAGGAAGTCCCTTTGGTCACTATAGCATACGACCTTGAATTTCTTGGCACTGGTCTCCACCTTCTAGGAATTCTCCTACTGAGTTCTCTTCAATCTCCTCCTTTAATTTTGGAAGTAGAAGGCTCCTTCTTCCCAAATCTCCCCATTCACACATGCATCTTGATCCCATGTAGAAGCATGTTGTTCATTTTCCTCACCGCTTTCGTGAATTCAACTTCCTTGTTGTACTAAATGAAGTCAAAGTGGAGGTTGGAGAGCTTCCTTTCCTTTTGACTAATGTAAACGTCCACAACTCTCCCTGTTACTTCGAATACCTTCTAGACTTTGGTAGCTTCAATCCCTTTAGTTGGGTTATCCACAAACACTATGAACACCTTCACACATGCACCATGATGAGATGTTGGCAGCTTGTTTCTATGAAAACTTTGTTGGTTGTTTTGTATAAACATATTGCTATTTATTACATCAGATATATAATATTTATATTTATATTACTCATATTAATTCTTTTAAAATTCTACCATATTCCATTCAAATTAAGGGTGGGTGTGAGTGTGTATATATACACACTTTATACATAGTGGTCATCTAGGCTATCCATTCTTAACTCCTTGCAAGATAATCTTGGTTTTGAATAATTAAATTTGAAGAAATAAGAAATAGATCGATAAAATCAAACAAAGGAATGTTTCAAAATACAACTTTTTTAAACAAAATATGGTAATCAAAACCAAAGTCATCTTGCAACATCCAAAAATTTACAACCACTATAAGAAAAAAATTAATTTTTTATGACACTTTTACTGTCACTATTTATTATTATCAACAATGACAAGTAATTCCTAAAGCTAATTTGGAGAACTTAAAATTCCTAGAGAAATTTAATCTCTAAAAATTATTAGTGATGATATTAACATCACTATACAAAAAGGTGGGAAAATATTCCCCAAATTTTTCAATCGGTGAAATTTTTAGTTGAAATATTATTAGCAATGCTAAATCGGCCAAAAATTTAGCTAGACTAGTTGGAGGGAAAAAATCAGTTAATGATGCATTAGTAGGAAAGACATGTCGTCACTAATGGACCATGTGCTTTGCAAGCTGATTTTTTTCCCTAAACATTAACAAAAAAAAAATTAGTTATTTGTGATGTCATTCTTATAAACCCCTCGCATGCTTCATTTCCCACGATTGTTGCTTTCACTCTTCCTTATGATTTTTTTCCTTCATTATTGTACCTATTTACTCGTCTCATTTCCTTAATCAAAGTAAAGTGTTTTTTTTTGCTAATTTTTAATGTTTATGATGTGTATTATTCTTATTAGTTTATGTAGATTTGGTTTTTCATTTATTTTTTATGCTTTTCTAAATATCCCCTAAGTCCACCACTGCCTCTATTGCCACTCCACTTCCAGTACCACCCATTTTATGTATTTAATTAGGTATTCTCTTTCAGATAATTATTTAATGAAAAAGTTGTAATTTTTTAGAAATTTCAACTCGTCAAAGAAAGTGTCACCCACAGCCACCCCCATGGTCAGCTAGATGTTGTATATTTCTATTTTCTAAATTTTAAAATAATATATAAAGATGCATATGTATATATATATATATATATATATATATATATATTGTGTAGATGTTATTATTAATTATTAAATAAATTTTGGAGAAGATAAATGTTATATATATAAATGTTAAACGTGATTATAATTTTGCTAATGTATTTGTTGCGAATAAATGTATATATGATAGCAATTATGTATGTACATTGGTGATTTTGATTATTAAATATATAGAATAATCTATATATATTTTTAATGATGACATGAGTATTTTAAAGTTACTAATTTATGTAAAACAAAAAAGACATAACATCTCATTAAATAAGGTAATTTATTATTTTATAGTACTTGAAATTAAGATAATATTATTTCATCAAATAAATTATTATTAAAAGATATAATAATTAAAATAAAAAAATTATCATTAACCTTAGATAAAATATTATTAACTAGTATGTCGGATAATAACATGACAATACTTTGAGTTAGTAAATTAATTTTAAGCTTACAAAATGTATTAGTAAGGTAATAAAAATTTAAAATCATCATATATTATTTCTCTTAAATAATTTATTTTTAAATATGTGGAATACTATATATATATATAGTTTTAATAATGACATAGGTAATTTAAAGTAACTAATTTATGTAAAAAAAAGATATATCATCTTATTAAATAATGTAAATTATTGGATTATAGTATTTGAAATTAAAATAATATTGTTTTCATCAAATAAATTATTATTAAAAAGGTATAATAATTATGATAAAAAATTATTAGTATCCTTAGATAAATATTATTAACTAGTATGTAGAGTAATAACATAACGATACTTTAAGCTAATAAATTAATTTTGACCTTAGATAAAGTTTTATTAAGGTAATATATGTTTAAAGTCATCAAATATTGCTCTTCAATAATTGATTATTAAATATGAGGAATAATATTTATAGAGTCATAATAATAACACAAGTATTTTAAAATAACTAATTTATGTAAAAAGAAAATAACAACTTATTAAACAAGGTAAATGATTAGAACACGCCTCACACATTGTGTTTCCACAACCATGATCCATAGCCACAAACAAGCACCGGAACAAACCCTCGCCACCCACGACGACTCCTTCTAAGAGTAGAGAGCATACTCCGACTATGGCAATAACTATTGATTCGAATCCTACACTTGGAAGTTTGGCAATGGTTAATTCAGTGGGGGTAACTCAATGCATCCTTAAATCTCCAACCTCAATTGAATCACAAAAAACTATCTTTCCATCGGGTCCCTTTCATGTATCAACAGTTGTGCATCCTCCAATTCAAATGACTTATTCGCTCCCTTCAAAAACCCTAGCTATGAGTTGGAAAGATATTTTGATTCAAAATGGAGAGAATAATTGTTGAACCTGACCTATACACCACTAATGATTGAAAATGGTGAAACAAAGGTGTTACTACAACAACTAAGAGATTGAACAAGAATAAAGAAAATGAGAGAACACTTTGATTGGTATGGTTGTTGGCTTTCAACCCTCCTATGTGCAGATGTGTAAATATGTGAATAAGAAGTGGATATTTCCTACCCCAAAAATCTTCCACCGCGAACAAGTTTCCTTTCTCTTTAAATTTGAATATGCTTATAATTATCTCATTATCTTGGAAAAGTCAATCCAGTCATTTGGAGTTAGACCTTTAATGCTTTGATAATAGAATCCCAATGTACCTTTCAATGATTCTGAATGGAGAAACATGCCATTATAGATTACCTTCCCTGGATTACCTCTAGCTCAATGGTTAACTTATTCATTGAGCAGTATTGGAAGTTACTTACGTAATCCAAGTTGTGCTAGTATAATAACAGATACTCAGTAGAATTTCATATCCAAGAATTCTTTATGAAGTTGATAGCACTCTAGCTCCTATTGACTATGTACTGATCGATACTAGAACTATTACTAGGAACCCAAAGGTTTGTTATGACTAAATACCTCATTTTTGCACTAAATGTGATTAAATTGGTCATAATACTACCCAATGAAGAATTGAAGTTCCAAAGATACGAGGTCAATATTGGAAACCAAAATAAGGTAATAAGAATTCCCAACCATTTCAAACCGTAACTAAACCTTCACATGACAATCAACAATAGATGATTCAAGTTAAGCCAACTAAGGAACACACTTTAGTGAAGGGAAAAGGAATTATGATTGAATGTACAAGCTCTTCTATAATGGGGGAAGCATGCCATAAGTTACTAGATGATCTATTTCAATTCCCACCAAGTGAAATTGATAGAGCAAAGCAAGGATTTGAGAAGGGGGTGATTGTAGGCCCTAATGTTATTACTTAATGAAATTTGTTACCTGGAGTATAAGAGGAGCTAATGCTCCTCTTAAAAAAAAATCTTTATGTAAATATTTGAATTTGCATTCCTTTTTTATTTTGGTTCTTTTATAAACTAGAATTAAATCTTCAATAGTAGTTACAATTCATAGAAGAATTTCCTTTTCCAATAAGGTTATAACTAATCATCATGATCATTACAATGGAAGGATCGTTTTGCTCTAAAGCTCTTCTAAAGTAGAAATGTCAGTGATAAATCAATATGAATAATATATGCACTACCAATTGGCAGACCTAATAACTCATAAGGCAATGGAAATGACCTTTGTCTATGCTTTTAACAAAGGGAATTCTCAAAAAGATTTATAGAATGCTTTGAAACAGATTAGTCATAATACTATCAGAAGTTGGGCGGTGATTGGTGAATTCAACACCAATCTTCATGCAGATGGAAAAGTGGGAGGTAATTTGCACCAAGAAGATATGACTAATTTTATTCAATGTATTTAAGATTTTGGATTAGGTGATGTAAGTGTGATAGGAATTTTTTTTTTATCTAGAGTAATAACCAAAGCCTAACTCATTGTGTGCAATTTAGATTGGATAGAGGTTTGGTAAATAACCTATGGTTCTAGAAATACAAGCATGTGGGTATCTAAGTTGATTATAATTACCTTTCTAAACAATGTTGCCTAACTGTTAACAAGGAAACTCAACCCTATACAAAACATAAATCATTCAAATTCTATAATCATTAGGTTGAGCATGGAAATTTAAGGGATGTGGTTCAAACAGTTGGGAGCACAACGGTGTTGGGATCTCCACAATTTCAACTTGCTGCAAAGCTTAAGAGAGTGGAACCTAAGCTTAAGCATTTCAATAATCATTTCTTTCATCATGTCTCTAAAGAAGTTAAGAATTCTTATAGTAACTGGCAACATGTCACTAGTTGAACAACAATCCTAGGAACCCTGAGTTAGCAAAAAAGAAAAAATCAAAAAGGGATATATGGTTGTAAAATCTCATAATTGAAGAGATCTTCCTTCAATAGAAGATTAAAACCCATTATATTTAGTTAGAGGATAGTAAAAACTCATTCTTCCATGTTAAACATACATAGAGACATAACTTCAATTCCCTACTTCAATTATATGATCTTAATGGGAAAAATCTCACCTCTTAGGCTCAAATTGAATAAGAAGTTCAAGATTTTTTTTTTATAAGAACCTATTAAGTATAACTTCTATTACACTATAAAGGGTTTATACTCAAATTATTTAGAAGGTTCATACTCTTTCTCAGCTAGTAAACATTAGTTGATCCAAGACCTCACCAAACAAGAAGTAAAGGATGTTATTTTTAGTATGGGGATCTTAAAGCACCTGGCCCAAATGATTTTAATGCTAGTTTCTTCAACAAAACCTATCACATTGTGGAGAATGATGTTTAGCAAGTAGTTTATTAGTTTTGGCATAATGGATATCTCTTGAAGACTCTCAATAACGCCATTGTCCATTTGATTATAAAGATAAACAAATGCCAAAATATCATAGAGTAGAGGCTAAATTCTTGTTACATTGTGGTCTATAAAATCTTCTCCAAGATTATTACTAATTGATTATCTATTATCCTGGGAGAGATTGCTAATATCAACCAATTAACTGTTATCTCAAACATATGGATTGGAGATGATGTTCTTCTTGCTCAAGAATTGTTAAGGAAATATAAGAGGAAGGGGATTAACTCTCGAATTATAATGAAGGTGGATATAAAAAAAAAATTATGATTCCATTAAATGGAGCTTCATCAGAGATTTTATTTATGGTCTAGGATTCCTATATCACTTTGTGCACCTAGTGTTACAGTGTGTCACCACTATTAGTTTCTTAATATCTTTGTGAGGTACCTTATGTAAAAATTTTCAAGGTAAAAGAGGTATGAAGAAAAGAGATCCCCTCTTCCCATACCATTATGTTCTTTTTAGGGAATATTTTACTATACTTATCAAGACCTTATGGAGGAATCCTAAGTTCAAAGGTCACTCTACATGAAAAAAAGGAAGAGATTGTCACCTTTTATTTTATAGATGACCTGTTAGTTTTCTATATGGGAGATTTGAAATCTTCTTTATTGAGAAAAGATAAAATTGAGCAATTTGCTGCTACTTTCATCTTAATATTAACCCTCATAAGAGTAAACTTTATTTTGGAGGGTTCATAATGAAACTAAGCAGCAAATCCTCCATCACCTGTAGTTTCAAGAAGGTTTAATCGTTTTTAAATATTTTGGTGTGTTTTTGAATTGTTCTTCTCTAAATGTGAGACATTATCCCCCTCTAATTTAGAGAACCACTACAAGATTGAAGACTTGGAATTTGAAACTCTTGAGTTATGCTAGGAAAGTTCAAATGCTGCAATTTGTGATCTTTGGTATTTCTAATTATTTGATATAAATGTTTTTGCTACCCAAGATAGTTATTTAAAAAATTAAAGCTCTCTATAGAATATTTATGTGAGAAAAATTAGAACTAAATAAAAAGAGAGCCCTTGTTGGTTGGAGCAAAACTTTCTTACCAAAAAGATAGGGTAGCTTGGAACTTAGACAACTTTAATATTAGAATGCAGCAAGTTTATGTAACTATCTTTGGAATCTAATTGTAAAAAAGGGAGCTTTTGTGGGTTCACTTAATTCATGGAATATATATTAAGCCTCAAGACATTTAGATAGCTAAGACTAAACAAGATGACCCTTGGATTTTTAAATAGATACTAAAGGCTCAAGATGTGGGACTGGCAGCCTTAAATAGCTATGTCTTTTATGGTAAGTTCTAGGTTAATATCATGCATCATCACGTGAGATTTAAAGCAATGCAAGTCTCTTGATTCCAGCTAGTGTGGTGTCACGCTAGTTTTCCAAGACAAAAGATCATTACCTAGATGGTGTGCCAAGAAGGATTAACAATGAAAGCCATACTATATAAATGGGTAGTTATTACAAATACTAATAGTGAAGGCTATCTTGACGGAGTTGAAGACATATCCCATTACTTTTTCCATTGTATGTTAGCCAATAAACTCTAAAGGAAAACCCTTAACTAGTTGCATTTTCCCCTTTACTTTAATAAATAGGAAATCTACCTTAATTGGATGATTTAGCTTACTAAAAAATATCAAGTTAAAGTTGGGGTCTGTTACTCTATGTTTAATGCAGTTTTTTTTAAGCTATCGAAAAATCGTAGTGGTGTGGTGTTTTAGTAGAAGCAAAGACTCATTGACAACATGTTTTATTAGATTGTTATTGAATATTTTACTAGATATGCTAGAGTAAAATCTAATAAACTAGCTTAGTACTTGATGTATTTTTTTGGTAAGTAATTTTATTACTACCAAAATGGAGTTATGTACAAACTAGATTAGACCACCAAAGCATCTATACAATCTTTCCAGTGGTCATACTTATTGCCACAACGAGCAGCAAAAATTCTACTTGAAGCCACAAAACAAATGTTCTTAAGTCGTACATGAGATTTCTAGGAAATATTTCTAAAAATTATAGCATTTCTTTCTTGCCAAATTATGCTTGTGAAAGTGACAAATAATGCTCTAAGTACGTCCTTCTTCCTTTTGCACTATTTTGTGTTTTTAGCTAAAATTCTCCGTTCTGACTCCCATGATTGAGCATAGTCTCTTATGTGAAAGGAGTTCCTAATTTTCATCCAAATTCCTTGGCTATCTAGGCAGTTAAACATAAGATGTTTTATGTCCTCCACTTTTCCTATGCTATAAAGAATGCATTCAATATCTTCTATAAGATTCAGCTGTTTTAATCTTTCCTTGGTCATCAATCTGTTCTAGATAGCAAGCCAGATAATGAATTGGTGTTTAGGGGCAACCATGTCACACCAAGGGATATTCCAGCACCAAGCTTTATCCCTATGATGCCTAGTGAGAGCATACATTTGCTTGATACTATAAGATCCATCCTGCTTTATAAGTTTATCCACAACCTGAGAGTTAGTGAAGAAAGCCTGAAAGTGAGTTCTTAGCTTGAGAATTTGCTGAAGGTGCCACGAGCATTTATGAACATAGTTAAATAACCACACAGTTTAAGAGCCTAGATAGATGGAATGAACCCATTTGACATAGAGGGTGTCCTTCTTACAATAAAGGTTCTAGAGTAGCTTCCCCACAGCTATTTTATTCCATTGGTAAATATCTATAAATCCAAGACCTCCTTCCTTTTTTGGTAAGCAGACCTGCTTCCAAGCTACTAAAGCTTTCCTTGATGAATTTATTTTCCCGGTCCATAGGAACTGCCTACACATACATTCTATTTGCATAATCAAATTCCTTGGTAGAATAAAAACTTGAGACCAATAAAGCTAAAAGCTAAAGATAACAGACTTCAAAAGTTGTGTTCTACCAGTATAGGATAGAAGGTGGGAATTCCGCCTAGTAAGTTTCTTTGCTATTTTGTGAACCAATCCTTGTAATTGAGCAATTGTGAGTCTTGCAAAAGAAAGAGGCACCCCTAAATATGAGAAGAGAAAGGTGCCCTTAAAGAAATTTGTGTGGTGCAAGATGTGAGATCTAGTAGTAGCATCAACACCCTCAAAATATATGTTGCCTTTTTTAGGGTGTATAAGAAGACCAGAACTATTAGAGAAGTCATGAATTACCTTGATGAGACAATTGACTGATTTCAAATTTCCCCTTCAGAAGAGGATCATATCATCTACAAAAGCAAGGTTAATAATCTTTAAATCTTTACATTTGGGATGACCATTGAAATCCTTATCATTCCATAAAAGTGTGAGAGATCTTGTAAGATATTCTGCCACCAATACAAATAAATATGGTGAAAGGGGATCTCCTTGTCTTAAACCTCGCTGAGTTTTGAAATGTTTAGTGAATTCACCATTTATATAGAGAGAATAGGAAACAGTAGTAACAAAGGCCATAAAACATCTAACAACCTGAAGAGGAAAACCATATGCATGAAGGACTTGCTACAAAAAATCCCAGTGAACTGAATCATAGGCTTTTTAATATCAATTTTAATCATACATCTAGGGGAAATATGTTATTAGGAATATTTCCTAACCAATTCAGCAGCTAGAAAAACATTTTTTCCAATATGTCTGCCCTTCACAAAACCCAATTGAGCTTGATTGATGAGGTAAGGCATTAAGGTTTGCAATCTGGTAGTTAAGACTTTGGATATGATTTTGTATAAAACACCATAGCAAACAATAGGTTGATAATCACTTACCCTAGTAGTATTTGATGTATTTAGATAACTCATGATGTTTTATAGTAGTTGTAAGAGCCTTTGTATGGTTTAACCTTTTGGTAGTGCAAATATGATTATGTGTTGTAATTAAATTTGCTCATTTAGTAATAAAATTTTGATTAATTACAAAATAAGGTAAATTATTAGATTATAGTACTTGAAATTAAGAGAATATTTTTTTTCATTGAATAAATTATTATTAACAGGGTATAATAATTATAATAAAAAATTATTATTAGCCTTATATAAAATATTATTAACCAGTATGTAGAGTAATAACATAACAATACTTCGAGAAAATAAATAAATTTTAACCTTAGATAAAGTATTATTTAGTAAATAATTTTCTCTTTTATAGGGATATAATGCATCATTTATTTGGCGAGTATCATATATACTACTATAGTATGTCTCTAGATGGGGGTATTAGAAACCATGTTAGTTGGGTACATGATGTGCTACATCATAAAGTAGGGAGGGGTTTATATTTAGGACCATTTAGTTTAGGTCATATTATCTTTGCTGACCTTTCCACAAATTCAATCATAGGTAGCTGCAAGAGAAAGATATATGGATTGACTTGTCACTAATGTTCCACACCCTAGGGTTATTGATGGTGGATGATTTATGAGACATTATAACCAAATATATAGGGAGTTGATTAGTCATTGATGATGAGTGGAGGTATTGGCATAGGATATGAGCAAGTGCATACCTTTATTTTCTTAGTGAATACTATGATGTGTTTGAAGAAAAGAGAGAGTAGAGGATAATAAGATAAGAGTGGATTGAATGAGTGATCAAGAGCGTTAGATAAGGAATCTTATTTTAAGTTATAATATCTTTTTATGCATAATGATTGTTATTTAATGGTTAACTGAGGTTAAAAGTGTTTATACTTTGTAATGTCATTGTTTTATGAACAAAAAATTATATTAATATAAGAAATATTATAAAATTAATCATTATTAATTTATATTTCATATAGATAAAATGAACATCAATAAAAACTGGACATTGTTAAATAATCGACAATCAAAAAATTTTTGGAATGGGATTTAATCATTTATTAGAATGGTGAGACGATGTGTTCAGAAGGAAAATAGCCACATTCGTTTTCCATGCACAAAGTGTAATAACATAGAGTGGCAATCTATATATGAGATTGTGTACCATAAAATGCTGAGTGGGTTCGTAAAAAACTATGATGTGTGGGAATATCATTATGAAGTATAACCTGAGATAAAATTAACGCATATGGTTGAGTATGGAAGATATGAGATGGCAGATATACTAGGTGATTTGGTTAGTAGTTGTAATGAAGAAAAAATTAATATTAGAGATGAAGTTCACAGTATTATGAATAAGAAATTATGGGGAAATGGAAATTATCCCTATTATAACGACATATTCCAAGAGAAAGAGGCGAAGTTCTATCTTGGGTTTAAGAATTTCTCGTCTTTAAATTTTCTGGTGAATTTGATGCATCATAAGGTATTAAACAAGTGGATGAATAAATATTTTTATGGGATTCTTAAATTTCTAAAATAAGCTCTTCTCAAAGGTAATAAGTTTCCCTACTAACACTACGAGGGAAAAAAGAGGATGAGGAAGCTATGTTTAGACTATGAAGTCATTCAATTGTGTAAATATGAGTGGCCTTTATAATGGATGGAAAATGTAGATCGAGACAACTATCTAGTATGTGGTACATCTCATTGGACATGTGAAGCTACAATAGGTAAGAAAGTACCTCATAAGGTTATACGATACTTCCCTCTAAAACCGAAGATGAAGAGATTGTCTACTTGTAGACACGCATCTTAGGACATGAGGTGGCATTTGAGGGCGAATCAACAGAGCTAGAGATATTATGTTATTTTATTAATGGTGAAGCATGGAAGAATTTTGATACAAATAACCCAAATTTTGCAATCGATCTATAAAATATATGATTAGAGTGTAATTTTGACAGTTTTAATCCCTTGAACATAAGATCCAATATAGTATGTGGCTAGTTTTGTTGACCATTTACAACTTACCCTTGGCACTCCATGAAATATCCATTTTTAATGCTAACATTGTTGATTCCCAATTTGATTCATCAAGGTATGCATATTTATGTGTTCCTCTAAATTTTGGGAGATAAATAGAATGTGCTATGGATCATTAGGATTGATACACGATATGAGGTCAATAATAGGGTGTTCAGAATGCGTGCAGCATTGCTTTAGAATATTAAGGAGTTTTTAGCCTAATTATAATTATTAGGTTGGTCTGGTTAGGGATATTTAGCATGTGCTAATTGCAATAAAGACACTCCTTCCATAATATAAGGGAACAAGATTGGTTATGTTAGCCACCAATGATTCCTCCCTGCCAATCATCTATTTAGAAAAAATCATCAATTCAATGAAAAACTCAAAAGAAGAACCTCCTAGGAGATTGTCATCTGATGATATTTTTATGTAGTTGAGTTGTGTTACAAAATATGAACATGGTAGGCATCCTAACCATCTAAAGTGAAAAAAATGTGTCAATAATTTGAATTGGAAGAAGTAGAGCATATTCTTTGAGCTTCCCTATTTAGCAACAAATTTTTTTAAATATAATTTAGATGTTGTGCATGTCAAGAAAAACTCTTGTTCCAATTTACTCTAGGTAATAGTACATGAATAAGAAAAATCAAAAGACACCAATAATATAAGTGATTTAGCGGACATGAACATTAGAAATTAATTATGGTTATAATATAAGGTAAACAAGGTGAAGAAACTTAAGTCTCAATTTACCCTTGATAATGATGATTAGAGAAATTTCTTACAATTTTTAAAGGAAGTGATGTTTATAGATGACTTTATTGGAAAACTCAAGAATAATGTTAGCAATAATGACAACAATATTGGAGGCCTAAATTCACATGATCATCATGTGCTTATAAAAACCTATTAGTATTTGGAATCCGTGGATTATTGAGTAAACAGGTTGGGAACACTATCATGGAACTATGTAACTTCTTTGGTAGATTTATCTGATGATACTATGATTTTTTGATTTAGAGAAGGCTAAAGATAAAGTTTTTGTGCTCCTTTGTAAGTTTGAGCGCATATTACCTCCAATATTCTTTTGTTTCATGGTTTATCTCATAATGAACTTATCAAATAAAGCATACTCAAGTGGCCCCCTGTATGGAATATAGATGTATGCCATTGAGAGAAAGTTGAAAGACTTGAAAGAGTACATTAAAAAGTGTGCTTAGTCAAAGGATTCTATTGTTGAAGGTTATGTAGCTAATAAGGAATTGACTTTATGTTGTGTGTATAACACCCCAAAATTTACTATTTTTTTTCTAAAAGCAGAAGAAATTAAAATAGAAATATTTAAATTAAAACTCGTGAATTCTGGGGATGCTACCACCACACTTAGTACCGAATTGGTTCTCTCTGACCGTCTCAGTACCAAGTGCTAAGGCTAAGAAAAGATTGACATTAAACTCAAACCAATATTTCATAAAGAACTAGAAAGCTCATACATTAAAAATCAGAGTACGCGTAAAAGAATCATGAATTAGAGTACATGGTCGAAATTCCAAAAAGAAGAAATAAAACTTTCATAAGATAAAAGTTTCATCTAGAATACTCAATACAAAGTAATCACTCATAAAGGGAAGAATTTGATACAAAAAGAATAATAAAAATAAATAACATAACAAGAAGAGGGAATCCGGCCACACTACTCTGGAACTCGGAGCCAAAAATGCTCAACACACAGCTCAGCCTGATGTCTCGCCCATTTGCATAAAGTTAGAAGGGCCTACTACTCGTGGGAATGAGTAGCATCCATGAAAAGGGTGATCAGTATGCTACATACTGAGTAAGGTAACTGTACACTAAGGCTAACACACAAAATCATAAAAAAAATGTAGAAGAAATAAAAGAGCATAATCCATCATGATAATATAATATCATACAATCATTCGAAAAAGATACATAAAGGCCCATTTATAGTCCGGATTAATTATTTAATTAAACTCTAATTAGAACTCATTTCACACCATGCCTTTTATCAAATCCATAAGACTACGGAAACCCCACTATTATAGTCGGTGGATCAGAAACACACAAGGCATAAAGCTCCTGACCATTATTATACGCCAGTGGACCGGTTTGGCCCCTTCTCGCACGGTGTTCCACTGTAAGTACTTAGTGTCTTTCCCATTTCTTAGCACAAATATGTTCGGTTTTGTTGAGTACAGAATCCCCCACTATTATAGCTAGTGGACCGAAAATGCAGAGGTACAAAGCCTGACCACTATTATTATCGGTAGACCGGTCACATTTAGGACATCATGCCCTAACCATTATTATTCGCCGATTGATTGGTTTGGGCCCGACTCAACAATCTTTTAATTTAACTGATTAATGTATTACAGTATCTTATTCAAAAAATTTAACCCTAAACATGTATGACTCACTCTCTCCACACCTATCCTCCAACGGACTCGTTCCATATCATGAGAACCCTGCATCTCCTAACTTGTCCAACAACCTTTCCTCAAACTCAAACTCACACTAGAAATCCAACACCAAAATATGTGGGTCAAGGCCCACTACTACACACCTCTAAGTCCACTTATTTCCTTGTTCTAGGGGTTTTCCCCAGAAACCCTCATTTAGGCCTATGTGGCCCATCCTACTCCACATCACACAACAAATAATTTTAACACTCAACACATCACAACTCATAAATTTCATCCTCATAATTACACTTTAATAACCGAATATACATAATACCACAAAAATCCTAAGCAGCCACACCAAACCCTAATTGTCCACGCAAACCCTAGCTCGGTCTGCTACGTACCCTTATATTACTCCACATACTATGTTTCATCCAAAGTGTTCAAACACCAAAACAACACTTAAATTACCTTCATCACACCCCAAATCAAATTTTCATATGTAAACTTTATGCCAATGTAAACATTCCACATCCCATGCAACTATTCAAAATTTTCATGCAAACCCTAAGCTCCCATGTGAAACCCTATATTCAACCATGCAAACCCTAGATCCATCCATATAAAACCCTAAATTGTTTCATGTAAGACCCAAGATTTAGTCATACAAAACCCTAAATTCAATCCACACAAAACCCAAGGTTTCTCCATACAAAACCTTAAATTCAATCCATACAAGCCATAGATTAGATCCTCCTATGTTACACTATAGATTAGATTCTCCCATGTTAGACCATAGATCAAATTCTCCCATACAAAATCATATATTAGATTCTCCAATATAAAACCATAAATTATATTCTTTCTCATGAAACCCTAAATTTCCCATTTTATTCTTCCACTCATGGATCATTAAAATACTTAGGTCAACTCATTTCCCCTTTAGTAAACTTACTCCCCTTTAGCCAACATTTCCCATTTCCATTTTCAACCTTTTTCCCACACAATACCACTTTTATACATCCTCAAATGCATGTCTAAAGGGTCACAAATCAATCATCACATACCACAATATTTCATCACATATACATAATACATGAAATACCCAAAAAATCCAAATTTAGGAAGTATGGCCGAATAATGATTTATTAGGGAAATTAAGAAAATAACTTATTTTATTAAATAAAGACAAAATTAATTAAGAAAAATAAAGAGAAAATAATAAATAAATTATTTAGAAAATTTTGGACATTTTACTAATTAAAATGGAAGTTAAGGACCAAATACCCCAACCCAATCATTTTATCATTTTTCCATTTTCCTTTTCACTTTTCTCCTTTATTTTCCTTTTTCTTTCTTCCTCCTTTACTTATTTTTCCATCTTCCCCCCGGTTTGGGCCAGCCCGTCGGCCTAGATCACTTTCCCTTCCCCATCTCATGTGGGCCAAGCCGCCCCAGCCCTCCTTCTTCACTCGTTCCCCCCAGCCGGCCAAACCGTCCTTCTTTTTCTTTTCTTTCTTTCCCTTGGACCGGCCGGTTCACCCCACCCTATCTTCTTCTTCCCCCAGCTCTAACCTGCAACGCAACCTACAACCCCGATTTTCACCGACAGCCACCAGCCCAACGCCTGACCATCCTCACTTGTTCTCCCTATCGTTTTCTTTCCCTTTTTCGACCCTAACAAACCTCACAGCTCCCTCACCCGTGACCCTTCCTTTCCATTTTCTCTACCCCGAGCCAATTTACCTTGTAATTTGTAGGGCATGCGCCACCTGCCTCACCTACCCCCAATTTTTTCTTCTCCCTTTGTCGTTTTCCCCCTCAACTAGCCTATAAATACACTCCCAAGGCAGCCATAATCGAGCTCCCTTTTTCGCAAGCCTAGAAATCAAGCTTTCCTCCGCCACCCAAATAGACACTTATTCCACCACCGTCGGCGACCTCCGCCACAAACGCCACCCACCAAAACCTTCCTCGCACCTCCCTCTACAAAACTTAACCACCATCATCCCCTATCTTGCCATGCACGTGCCGCCCCGGCTATGCAAAATCGCTAACCCGAACAGCCCACTCCAGCCTTTCGCTGCCCCTTGTGCCGCCTTCCGCCGCCAATCCCACCGCTACCATTACCTCCTCCACCCTCCAAAACACCTAGGGAACCTTCCCCTACCTTTCCATACCTTCATCTCCCCTTGCCTCCCTCTCCTTCTACTTCCTCCATTTTCTACCACCTTCCACCACCTTCGACCGCTGCAAAAACCGTCGTGCACTGCCACTCCCAACTGCACCACCACCTTCATTCCACCCCTCCTCATCTACTACATCTTCCTCCACCTCAAACACCCCTCCACTTCCTCTCCTTTAGCCTACATAGTAATCTTTCCACCTCTCTCCCTCCTCCACCACCACAGCCATTGCCTCCACGCGCTGCCGCCGGTTCCACCACTAACCTTAGGTGGTTCTCTAACTTTCCCAGCCCCTAAACTATTTTCTATAAGTGTTAATAATTTTATTTAATATTACTAGTATTATCCTTAATATTAATATTATTATTAGTGTTTTATTATCATGGTTATTATTATTATTATTATTACCATTACTAATATTATTATTATGTATCCCCCTTATTTCCTAACCTAATTTCAGAAAATACTTATAACTAGGGTAAACTATTTAAAAGGCTACAACTTTAACATTAAAACGGTTATCATCATCATCATCATCATCATTATTATTATTATTATTATTATTATTATTATTACTACTACTACTACTACTACTACTACTACTACTACTACTACTACTACTACTACTAATACTTCTATCATTATTATTATTATTAACAACTTTAGTATTAATATAGTTATCTCTATTATTATTATTATTATTACTACTACTACTACTACTACTACTACTACTACTACTACTACTACTACTACTACTACTACTACTACTACTACTATTATCATTACTTAACCTAAATTTATGATTTTCCTAACCAATAACAATATTATCGTTAATAATGGCCTACAACTTTGATGCTATTATTATTGGGACTTTTCCTTTTTTACTATTATTATTATTACTAACCTCACTATTATTCCTACTATTATTACTAATGCTAGCTATGGCCTATTATCTTTAACTTTATTATTATGGTAAAAATTTGAACCCTTATATTATTATTATTCAAAATATAACTTTATTATTATTATCTTTAGGAATATTTATACTTTATTGGTATTGTAATTAATATATTATTATCCTAACCTTAACACTATTATTAGACTTAGCCTTACAAACGCTAGGGTTTCTATCAATATAAGCATTAGGATTACTATTATTATTATTATTATTATTATCACTATTTTTCTATAATTAGTATCAGTACTATTATTAGAAGAATAAATCTAATAGGTTTAATAATATAAATATAGCAATAAATATTAAAATAAACATATTTTGACTAATAATATCTAGTAGGCTATTTTTAAGATAAAAACCCTAGTTTTCACGTGTAATGCCCCTTTAGTAATAATAACCCTAATCGTAGACTAAAACAAGGATAAATGGTACTTTTGGTAGGAGGGAAACTAATCCTTAGTATTTTCCCTCTTATAGGTGAATCGATCCAAAACCCTAAGGAGTCGTAGGAGCGTACTCCAAGCCCGGCATCGCTTTAGGTAAGGATGTAGCTAAGGCCCATGTGTGTTATGTGACTTGTATGCCTTGGATGCTATATATATCACGTTATATTGTGTATCGTATGATTGTCCTTAACTTGTCTTATGTGTAGCGCAGCTTGGAGTTGAGATATGTTTGTATGTGCTTCTTATGACATGAGTATGATATGTATATATGGTGTTTATGGTGTGATATGATATGGCCCTCTAGGACATACATGCTAGGACAATTGATAATATGATATGGGAATGAAAGGAAAAAAAGAAAGAAATGGGAAGCGAGTTCATTAAGGAGGATATGAGGTTGACCAAAATACCTCATGATCCATGAGGGAAAATTAAAGAGGAAGGAATGACCAAAATGAATGAGAGACGGGAACCATTCATAGGAATCTTAAAATTTGCATGGGGACTTTGGGTGTTTGCATGGGATGGATAAAACTTGCATGGGGGTGATCTTCATGTGAGAAAAGTTGATTTAGGGTGTAAATAAGCTAAGGGGAGAGTTATGGAGTGATTGGAGACTTGGGATGAAAAATAGTACGTAGGTTGGTGTAAGGGTGTATAAGGGACCCAATTAGGGTTTTGGGAGGAAGCAGTAATGTAACACCCCCAAAATTCACTACTGAAAAATTTCGTTTTATTAAAAGATAATTGCGGAAGCAGATAAATAAAACGTGAACTTTGGGAGTATTACCGCCACACTTAGTACCAGACCGGTTCACTCATACCGTTCCAGTACCAAGTGCTAAGGCTAAGAAAATGAAATACAGCTTGAAAGAAATTCAACACACACAAATCAGAGTAGCACATCAAATCGTTCACAAGAATAAAATCCACCAACGGTGGTTACTTTAACAACGTTAATATTTAAAACCAAGAATTTAAATGAGAAAGAGAAAAAGCTAACGATACCGGAAAATTCCTTACTCTCCTTCCCGTAACCCACTTGAGTAGCACCTGAAAATACCTGCAAGGGCACTGCCCATTGAATAGGCAGGGGCCCCATAAAGGGAATCCCTTCAGTACTACGGTACTGAGTAACCCTTTAATACCACACTTAAAGACAGGTCCGCATACGGCACATAATGCAAATCACGCACAAAAATAATGAGAGGTGCATACATAACAATGACAAACATAATACTTTATAAGTCACGATCGATACTTTGGGCCTTAAGCCATTATTCCATCATCATTCCCTCAATATCATATTTTATATCCATGTGAGTGCGAGAACCCCACTATTATAGCCGGTGGACCGGAAGTCAACACACAAGGCAGAACGCCTCTGACCACTATTATTGCCGGTGGACCGGAAGATAAACACACAGGGCAAAACGCACCTAACCACTATTATTTGCCGGTGGACCGGTCTGGCCCCGACTCACATGGTGTTCCAATATAAGTGATTAGTATTTTTCCATAATCTTATTCACAAAAATAACCGATTTTATTGAGCTCGGGACCCCCACTATTATTGCCGGTGGACCGGAATACTGCTAACTCACCATCCAGGGCACAACGCTCCTAGCCACTATTATAACCGGTGGACCCGGATATATAAGAATCATCATCCAGGGCACAACGCTCCTGGCCACTATTATAACCGGTGGACTGGGATACATATAACTCATCATCCAGGGCACAACGCTCCTGACCACTATTATAACCGGTGGACCGGTACTCAATATCATAATCATCTAGGCCCGACTCATTAATATTTCACTTTCAATAATAGTATCTTTCCTTTCTTTAATCAGCACATCAATCATATTTATTTGCCTCGAATGGGAGATCGATAACCCGGGACACAAAGGTACACCGGTCGTACCGGTGCATATCAGCTACTCAGTACCCTTTAACCATGAACCCAAGGACGCAAAGGTACCCTGGTCGTACTGGTGCATAAAGCTAACTCAGTACCCTATCGACAAGGACACCTAATCCATAAGTATGCATACCCCCTAACTAGGTCCGTAGATCTAGGAAGAGTAAGATATAGGGCCTGGCTGGGGCACAAAGGCACACCAGGAAATACCAGAATAATTGTGGACTAAACCACGTCCTTAGGGTAGCGACCCCTAAGGAGTCACCATTCCCGATCTCGAGGTCTTTCACTTTAAGTAATAGTGTCTTAATTAAGGTGATCATAGAAAGCACGATAATCCGATACTTATTCACTTTCAATCGTTTCGATATCATTAATCGTTTCTTATTCAGAGGATTATCCAGGATGTCACAGAGAAACCCTCAAGGCCATACTAATCATTAGATACTCTTACTTGGCTAATCAGCATTATTTAATCATATTAATATTCCACAATCTGAAAGGCATGTTAGGTACAAACCACTCATTTTTCCTTTACTTATATAATTGTTAAGTATCCATTCCTTACTTGATAAATTACCACATTACCCTTACGGTTGCATAATTACCAAATTACCCCTTGTCCACTTTAGATTACCAAATTGTCTCCTACACTTTTTAGATCACCATTCACCCCTTATAATTACTTCACTTATCATATTTCCCTTTTCGTTGGTTATATTACCGAATCGCCCTTCTCCTTTGTTATAATTACTAAATTGCCCTTGAGTTGGATAAATTACCAAATTGCCCTTCTCCTTATCATAATTACCATTTTACCTCTCTCAATTATTTTAATTGCCATTTACCCTTTTCAATTATCATAAATTCCAAATTAACCTTCCTCATAATTAATTTACCCCTCTTCATAATTACAATTACCAATTTTACCCTTCTCCATATTTAAAATTACCATAATGCCCTTTAATTGGTTAATTTACCAAATTACCCTTTTATAGTATCGTACTTATCCAATTGCTCTTCTACAACCATAATTTAATTTCTAAATTATCTTTTGTCGTTATCATAATTATCACGTTACCCCTTACTCCCAAGTTTACCATAATATCCTTTTATTTACAAAATTACCATTTTACCCCCTTACATCCAATTTTACCATTATATCCTTTTATTTATGAAAACTACCACCATACATCTTTTACTTTACAAATTACTATTTTACCCTTTCGCATCCAAGATTACCATCTTTATCTTTCCATACATAATTACCATTTTGCCCTTCTTTTCCAAATTACTATATTACCCCTTTACTTATAATTTACCACTTCACCATTCACTTATAAAATTTACCATATTACCCTTTACTTATGAAATTACGATTTTGCCCCTCTACCTCCAAAATTACCATAATGCCCTTTTTACTTGAACAATTACCATAATGCCCTCCTTCATCCAAAATTACTATTTTACCCCTACTTCCAAAATTACCATTTTACCCTTCTTTCTCACAACTTACAATTTTATCCTTTAGTTGTAAATTATCATTTAACCATTTAATCATAAAATTTCCATATTATTCTTTTACCTCAAAAATTACCGAAATACCCTTTTCACTTATAAAATTTCCACTCAACCCCTTTATTCACCATTTTTATGAATTTACTAACACTACATAAAATAATGATATTAATACTTCTTCTTTTTCATCTAAGTCCACCAATTTGTCATTTTTCAACATAATACTCATTAGCAACTACACACATTGATTTATATACCTCATAAGTATAATTACTAAAATACCCTTAAACAATAACATCATTCATGCATTAACAACATGGTACATCATAAACAAGTATTTAACATTTCTATCCATATTCCAACTCCTTCTTTATTTAACATACCTACATATGGCACAAAAGTTATCATGCTTTTTCTTTTTAACAAACAATATAAGAAACCATAAACATATCATGCTAAGCATACAAAACATGCATAAAATCATACTAAACCCTAAATGTGCTAGCATGCGTTTTTCCATATATTTAAGGGAGGATTAACGGTTACCTTAATCCCGCAAAATATCAAATCTTACTAAGCATAATTAGCAACTCAACACCTAAAAATAATACCCATCATATTTATGTTAGAAATAGGATTTTAAAAAGGATAAGACTTTATAAAAATTTATTTAATAATCAAACACTTAACATAAAATACTATTATACCTTAAAAATTATCCAAGAAATTTTTTTAAAATGAAGAGCAGCTCACGCTGCATGAGCAGCGTGAGTTTCATGCAGAAAAGAGAAGGGAAAAAGGCTCAAAGAGGGGTGAAGGAAGCAAGATTTATCATTTTCGGGTTAGGGTCTTTAGGCTAGAAAAGAGGGTGGTTATGGGAGGTTCTAAGGCAGGGGAATGGTGCAGAAGTGTAGAGGGGGTGTAGGTGGAGGCAAAGGGTGGTTTCAAGGCGGCTTAAGGCGGCGGAGACGGCGGCGGCAAGGCGGCGAAGTTGGCTGCCGGAGTGGGTCGAGTGGAAGGGCTGAGAAGGAAGGAAAAGTGGAAGGAAAAATGGAGGGGTGCCAGGGTTGTTTTCGACCAACTAAGGAATGGCGGTGGTAGAGGGGGTTGCAGGGCCTTGAATGGTGGCTTGGGTGGCAGAAGAGGCGGCTGGAAGGCGGCGTAAGGAGGTCTTGCAGGTGGGTGTCGAGAGGGATGAAAAACAGGAAGGAAAAGAAGAGGGGAGGAAGAGGGCTGCGGGATGGCTCAGGAGGGACGTTGTGGTGGCGCAAGGCTGAGTTGGAGGGTGGCAGGGAGCGGTGTAGGGGGTTGGTGAGGCGGCAGGAGCGGCAGACGGTGGTGGCGATGCAAAAACAGGGTGGAAATGGGAGAGGAAGAAAATGAGAGAGAGAAGGGAGGATCGGGGGTGAGGGGCTCGACAATAATGGGCAGGGAAATGGCTGAAAGGGGAGAAGAAAAAGAGGAGGAAGGGTAGGGGGATAGGGGCTGATCGGATGGCAGGCTTAGGGTGGCAGGGCATCGCAGGGTGGCAGGGGAAGGAGGGGAAGAAGAAGGAAAGGGGAAGAGGCATACGGGGCTGGTCCAGGGCCGGTTTGGCTCAAAAAAGAAAGAAAATGACGGGGGAAGAGAGAGGGAGAGGGAGGGAGGCACGGGAGCTGTAGGGCTGAGGTTGCAGGCATGCTCGACCATGGCAGAGGGCGCTGGTCGGGCGTGGGAGAAGAAGAAGGGAAGAAGGAGACTGGGGGCGGCTGGACCGAAGGTCCAGGGAGGAAAAAAAAAGAAAAAAAGAGGGGCGGTTCGGGCGAAGAAGGCAGGACGAGGGCTTGGGTGTGCCGTGCGTGGAGGAGAAGTGGCTGGGGGAACGGGCCTGGCCCAAACGCGCGGGGGAGAGGGTCGGCTTGGCAAGGCAGCCCGAGGGAAGAAGGAAAAAAAAGAAAAAAGAGAAGAAGAAAGAGAAAAAAGGGCAAAAGGGGCAAAAAGGGGAATGGAAAAATTATTTAATTTAATTTATAAAATCATAAAGTATAATATTCTTGGTAAATTATTTAATTTATCATAATCTAATATATTAGTTTAAAAAGGATAAAGTTGGTAAAATATTAGTTTGGAAAATTATTGAAATAAAATAATATGATACATAGCAAAATATTTATTTTTAATTTATTAAATACTCTTATCTAACTTTACATACTCCAAAATCCATAAAATAATTAAAATAAATAATTTTACAAGCAAATTTTATTTCAAATAAAGTCATTTATTAAAATATAGATTTTTGAAATTTTTGGGGGATTACAAGTAATCTGGAAAATGTGGAAGTAAAAATGATTAAGGGAGAGTGGAGTACAGGTTAAGAGTGGAAATCTATTGTGTAAGGAGTGAGTATGGATACCATGGGAGAAAAGAAATATTGAGTGAGAAATAGAGAGGCTACTTGTGGGAGAAGAAAGGTACTAGGGTTTGAAGTGGCCAACTAGGGTTTTTCAGGTCATATGCAAAGCTAAGAGGTAAAGTGATATGTTTTGGAATTGGACCTAATTGAGATAAGGTGTGGGGTGATGAATGAAGTAAAGGTAGTGTAAGTGAGAGAAAGTTGGGCCACATAGGTCTAATTAGGGTTTTCAAGGGAAAACCCTAAAGGGTGATAGTAGGTAGAGTTGATGTTATGAGGTAATGGGCCTTAACCCACACCCTTAGGAGTTGGTTTTTCATTATGTGTAAGAGCAAGGGGGAATGAATGTCGGGGTGTGATAAGCGGCACAGGAGTATCAAGATATGAGATGGACCCCCTTGAGAGGATAGAAGTAGAACATTGACGACATGTATGTCAAGGGTGTAATGTTATCTAATAAGACATGGATAAGATACTAATCACTTAAAGAGAAAGATTATTGAGCCAAGCCCAGACCGGTCCACCAGCTATAATAGTGGGGGATTCCGTGCTCAATAAACCAAACGCAACGAAGCTAAGCCATAGGAAATACACTAAGCACTTATAGTGAAACACCATGTGAGTCAGGGCTAGACCGGTCCACCGGCAAATAATAGTGGCCAGGAGCGTTCTGCCCTAGAGACCAGTCCACCGGCGAATAATAGTGGTCAGGAGCGTTCTGCCTTGTATATATTCTAGTCTACTGGCTATAATAGTGGGGTTCTCATACTCATATGAACTATTAAAGAGTATGTGTGGAATGAACATATTGTTAAGAGGACTAAAGAATAAGTTACCTAAAAAGTAACCGGGCCTTATTACATATATTATTGTATGTTACCTATATGATCATCCTTATGTTATATGCTCTATGTGTCGGCCTTAGCGCATCTGTTACCTTACTCAGTACATAGCGTATTGATCACCTATTTCATGAGTGCTGCTCATTCCCATGAGCAGAAGACCCGTCTAAGTTTGTGCAGGTAGGGGATGACGTCTTTGATGCCTATGGCACCTATGAGACATCGGGTGGGGCTGAGCGTTGAGCCTAGACCTGACTTGGGGATCAAGAGAGACTCGGTCGGACTCTGTTTCTACTATTGGACCATGTATTATCATATTTTAGTTGTGTTTTTGTACTATGCTTTATGTTTTGAAAAACTCTAGCCATGTACTCTTTGGATTGTAATCCTAAACCACACTCTGATTTCTGTATGACTTGTGCTTTATTAACGACTTGTATTTTTATTAATGACTCGTATTTAATGTTAACCTTATTTAGCCTTAGCACTTATTACTGAGACGGTAGGAGTGAACCGATCTGGTACTAAGTGTGGCGGTAATGCCCCCAAGTTTACAGTTTTATCTTTTCGCTTCCGTTAAACCCTTTTAATTAAAGGAAATTTTTCAGTAGTAAATTTGGGGGTGTTACAATACACATGCCATATAAAAACACAAGAACATGCTTAAACTCCATGTCATACCACATATGAGATGATCATAATGATAAACATAGGATGAATAACATACAAAGCATATAATGCACATTAAAACAGATAAGGCCTTAATAACACCCTTACCTAAAACAATACCGGTCTTGGAGCACGCTCCTACACCTCCTTAGGGCTTTGACTGGTATCACCTATATGAGGAAAAAAATAGAATTAGATTCCCTCCTACCAAAAATACTATTAATGAATAAATTATTCTAAAACTAGGCTTTTGATAAAATAATAACATATTAATAAAAATGACATTAACTAATTACTATCTTGCTATATAAAAAATAATAGCAATATTATAAAAGTTGGTAATATAAGGTTGAATACTTTATCCTAATAATAATAATAATAATAATGATACTAAAACAATAATAGCAAAGATACTAAAAATATATCAATATTAATATTAACAAGAATAATAATAATAGTAACAGTACTAATAAAAAGGGTATTACTCAAAAACATAGTGAAATAAGGGCTTCGGCCCCTTTACTAAAGCAATAATAATAATAAAATTTAGTAAAATAAAGAACAAAATATAGTAATAATAATAATAATAATGAAATCTCTGCTTACTCAATGCAAGGCTAAAGGAGATTGGCATTGCTGTGGATACTCGGTGCATTTTCTACCAACAGCATGATGAGACTAGGGATCATCTCTTTCTCTTCTGTCCTGCTGTTGCTAGCATTTGGAAGACTATTAAAAGGTTGGCTGGAAGAAGTGATCCTATTTTAGGATGGGATCAAGAGATTAAATCTCTACTTACTAGAACAAGACAGGAACATAAGAAGAAGTATATCTTGGGAGCTCTTTTTGTTTTTTATATAGCTGTTATTTGGCATGAAAGAAATCTTAGACTTTTTTAGAACAAAACTAGATAGCTAGGTGTCCTTATGAGGAGTATTCTTATGCATGTATCGAGATTATTTAGCAACCATGTCCTTTCTGCAAAGTTTGGTTAATGGCTAGATCTGTTGGATGTCATTGCTTATAATGTAAAGTTGTAATCTCCTTTTTTATTAGTAAAAATATTCTACTTATCGAAAAAAAATAGTGAAATAATAATAATAATAATAATAATATTGCGAAAATGATAATAATCATAATGGTAATAATAGTAATGATAATAATCAAAGATAAAATGAAGTCGGGTTTCAGCCCTACATTGAATAATAATAAACTTATTAAATAATAATAATAATAATCATAATAATAATAACACTAATAATAATAATAAATGCAAATGATAAAAATAATGATAATATTAATAATAATAAAAAGACTTGATATTTATAATACCACTACTACAATTCAAATTAGGCACAATAGGGTTTCAACCCTAATTAGAATAATAATACCAACAATGAAAATAATAATAATAATAATAATAATAATGATGATGATGATGATAATAATAATAATAATAATAATAATAATAATAATAATAATAATAACAACACTATTAGTAAAAAATTTGTAATAATAATAATAATGAAATAATAATAATTTTAAAATAGTAAAATAATAATAATAATAATAATAATAATAATAATAATAATAACATATTAATATTAATAATAAAGATAATAGCAACAATAAGAAGAAGAATAATAAAACTGAAATAAAAAATATAATAGGGCTTCAGCCCTTAATATAAATAATAATCATAAAATCATTAATAATAATAATAATAATAATAGTAATAGTAATAACAATAGTAATAGAAATAATAATAATAATAATAATAATATATTTTGAATAAATGAAATAAAATAGATTAAGGCTTGTAAATAAGGTAAAAGGTTGAGAGGGTCTAGGGTTCAACCTTAAGCTGGTGGTGATAGGAGGCACCGGCGTTGGTGCACGGCGGTGGCGGCGGTGGCCAGAAAAAGAGAAGAAAAGGGAAAAGTTGAAGGTTGGGAACAAAATAGAGAGAATGAAGGTGGGAGTAGAGGTGATTATGGTTGCCTGAAGGAGAGGAATAGAATAAGGGTGGTGGCGCAGCCAAAGTTGGTGGTGCACGACGGTGGCGGTGGTGGCCGAATGGGGAAGAAGGAGAGAAAGAGAGGAGGAGAGGGAGGGAGAGGAAAAGAAAGGTAGGAGAGATATAGGAGGGTCTGCAGAACAGAATGGGAGGTGAAAGAAGTGGTAGAAGTGGTAGAAGTGGTGGCTAAGGGTGGTTCAAAGGGCGGTAGAGGTGGAAGAATGGGTTGATTGAGGAGCAAACTTTGCATAGCTAGGGTGGATTGTGCAGGAAGAATCGAGGGATGAGGGAGGTTTAGGTAGTTATAGGGGGGTACAAGGAGTACTCGGGTGGCTAGAACGGGTGGCAGTGTTGGCCAAAGGCGGCAAAAATGGAGTCTAAAGGGACGGCGGTGATAAGGTTGGAAAATTCTAGGTTGCAGAAAAAAATCCTGAGATCAAGCCAATGAGGGGTATTTATAGAGTTTAGAGGAGAAGTTAAGGTTATGTGGGTCAGTGAGGGGATAATACAGTTAGGGTTAGGGTCACCGACAACAGCAAAGCCGCCAAAATTTAAATAGGGGCAGGGGGTTGTGCGAAGGAAAGAGAGGGGGGATCGTGTGAGAAGGAAGGGAGGTGGATTGGTCTATGTGGTCGTTGAATCAAGGGGAAGAGAAAGGGAGAAAAATGGTCGGACAAAGGGTCATAACCGAAGGCATAAACCAGGGACAAGAGGCGTTATTACGGGTCATCGATGACGGGGGAGGAAGAAAGAAGAATAAGAGAGAAAGGGCTAGACCGGCGGTCTGGAAAAAAAAGAAAGGAAGGAAGGAAGGGAGAACCGGCCGGGCGATGAAGTTTAAAAACGCTGGCCAAAACGCAGTGTCTTGTGGGAAGGAAAGAAGAAAGGACGAAATGTCATCTTGGGCCACCGAAGGAAGAAAGAAAGGGGCATTTGGGCCATAGGAGGAGAAAAAGAAAAAGGTTGAAAGATGGCTGCAGAAGAAGGAAAAGGTTAGGGCACGCAGGCTAGCCCATGTCGAAGAAGAAAAGAGGGAAGGAAGACGGCTGCGGGGCTGGCCCATGCTAGGGGAGAAGGTAAGAAAAAGAAAGGAAGAAGAAAGAAAAAGAAAGAAAATGGAAAGAAAAAGGAAGAAAGAAAAAGAAAAAGGAAAAGCAAGGAAGGAAAAATAATGGGTTTGGTTAATTAAATTAATTGGGATATTTGCAATATTTAAAAATAATAATATTCAAATCCCTTTTTAGGCTAATTTGGGATTTTTAAAATATTTTTCATAAATTTCATTTTAATTAGCAAATCGCTCTAATTTTCTCCAATTAAATTATTTATAAAATTCCTATTAATTTGGAAATATTTAATCCTTCTTATTTTAAATAAAATAATTTATTTAATTAGTTTCCAAGATAAAATCCTTAATTAGTTAAAATACCAAAAAAATTTTGCTAAAAATATTTATTATTTTCTTCTTGAATAGTCCTAATTAATTTACTTTTATTTTAATAAAAATAATTTATTTAATAAATTTCTAAATAAATCCTGAATTAGCTATAACTCTTAAAATTAGGTTTTGGGGTATTTCAGTATGCACATGTAAGGTGTTGAGACAAGGTTTAACAGAGTAGAAAGAAATGAGGATGTGAAGGTAAGTCGCCAACTGTTAGTTTTCTAATGTCAATCTCATTCTATTTGTAAGAGTACTAGGATGAGCTTACCTATGTAGTGCCTAAATGATCATCATTAGTATATTCTCACCAATTTTAGTGAGATACAAGAATATTTAAATTAAGTATTAAGTTACCTTAATCTAACTTTATTAATTATATCATCTATAATAGTAATATTTAATTTAATAAATTGATGTGTTGAACACATGTCTGAAATTAATCAACATGATGGTAATTTAGCTGATATTCAAAAGAAAGAGTTTGTATATTGGTTTCAATACAAGGTAAAATGTTATGGGTTTGTGTAAATTTAGCGAATATAATACTAGTTATAATATCTTTATAACATCACTTTATTTATATACATAAAAGTTATGGGAATGAGGATTACATGAATATAATGATGAATTTTGTACATTATCTCGTTGTCCATTTAGTGTTGTCTCATCTTATCATGGTTATAATGGAGTAAATTATTTAGCACATCATAGAGATATGAATCGAAGAATATAAAACAATGGTGTGTGCTTAGAAAGGGTGACACTTTTTTCTATGGATAGTTATTAGAGGTCATAAAATTATCTTATTTTGATGTTAATGGTTTGACATTAATCTAAGAAAGAAAATAATCAAACAAGTCAACAACATTATGAGTGTGTATACGAGGTTTGAGTGAAATAAAATTTATAAGTATATATTGGGATCTCAAGCAAAAAAAGTATGGTATATTGATAATCCTATTAATGGAACTAATTAGAAGATGGATTGGGAAGTGAATGACTATCATAGTTGGGATATGAATGATGATGATGATGAGATTGATATGGTGGATAAGGTTGATGAGATTAACTCAATTATAGTAGTGTTAAACATTGGAATTGAAGATATGGATGTCAGTGAGATCAGATATGGAAATGATAGTGATGAGATGCCAGAAGATGGCATGAAAGACAAGGGCTTAGGTTATTTTGATTTTGATATGAATGACTCCAAAGAACAAGACTATAGTGATAATTCTAGTTTTTGTTTTGACTAATGTGTATTTGGTGTAATTTTCGCATTAATGGTGTGGCCGTAGCCGACATGCAATTTAACCCCTCTTGTTGTCAATTATATTATTGCTAAAAAAAGGTATTGTTCTATACCATGGATTAAGATGGCTCACCTTTATTTAACTAGCTCACAAATAATGAAAAAAAAATCTAAATCACACACAAATAAATTTTAACAAACCCAAAATTTACTACTAAAAATTTATATTTTTAAAAGTTACAAGCATAAGCTAAGACAGTTAATTCTCGTATACTACCAGCACACTTACTATCAGATTGGTTTCCTCTATCGTTCCGATACCAAAGCTAAGGCTAAAACATTACTTTACTTAAATTCAAGAATACATTAATAAATCAGAATAGCACAATAGTTAGGGAGGTTAATTCACCTTCCAAATAAAACCTACTAACTGTGGTTACAATATAAAGTTTATGGAAAGGAAATATAAAAGATTATAAGAAAAATACAAAAACTTCTAGTTTAAGTTACCAAATAGAATCTTAGATAACCCTACACTCTTAACCCAATGAATAATCATTGAATAGAGATTGCGAGCTAACCTGTGAAGGTCACTGCCCATTGTATAAGTAGGGGCCTAAGAAATGAAACCTTAAGTACAATGGTAATGAGTAACCCATTATACAAGACTAACATGTAAGGGCCACATGCAACATACTAGATGCATTACATCAATCATATGAACATTGAATTACGCATAAAGTAATTGAAATGCGATAATCATTCATATAACCACATGTTTTAAGATCATATGCTACCAATAGTCACTCACTAGGAAATAACTAAAACTTACAAATTAAATGTCCAAGTGATGTTATTTATAGTATAATTAGAAAGCCACATCATTCTCAATAATATGCACAACTCTCTTAACCGACCCAGAAACAATTCTCAATTCATAGGTAGGCCCATCAACATAATCCAATGCACACATCACCACAGGTAGGCTCAAAGGCTGCTGCCGAATCATAAGTAAGAATAAAGGTACCTACCAAATTACAAGTAGGGACAAAAGCTACCACCGAATCACAAGTAGGCATAAAGGCTACTACCGAATCATCACAATAATCATTTCCATTCAATCATCAAACAATTCCATTTTTATTTACTCGTGGAGAGATCAATGAACCAAGAGACACTAAAGTACCCTAGTCATATTGGTGCATAAGGACGACATAGTATCCTATCGATTATCATCCTAGGGACGTAAAGGTACCTAGGCCGCATTGTTACACCTAATCAATAAGTATGCATTCCCCCTACTTAGGTCCGTAGAGCTAAATAGAGTAAGATATATGACTTGGTTGAGGACCTAAGGCGCACTAGCAAAATTCATAATAATTGTGGGCTAAACTATGTCTTTAGGGTAACGATCCCTAAAGAGTCATTATTCCTGATCTCAAGGTCTTTCACTTTAAGTATTAGTATTTTATGAGAATGATCACGAAAAGCACCCATTACTCATAAATAATCAATCCATCATACTTAACCATTTTTATTTGTTTCCAACATTATATGGTAACCGGAATTAGGATCATTGTGAATGTCAACATAAGTAGTCCACTAAGGCCATCCTAGGCTCAAATACTTACAATTAGGAACTTTAGGTCAAAATGACCAATATACCCTTGAGGCTAAGGCAACCTCTTGATCCTTCATTCCCATCACAAATTTCATTTTATTATATCAACTTGCCATAAAAAGGATAACATACTATAAAAAAATAATTGATCATGAATTTAAGTTCCCAACACACCAAATGGCCATTTTGCATATGAAACCCTAACATACTTGTAGAACAACCAAACACACATTCTTATGCTTAATCAACAATTAATGCACTTCCTACATGTTTATGAGAATAAATATCATTGTATACCCTAATTTACCAAAATACCCCTAAACCATACAATAGTAATAATCATGTTGAAACATGCATATCTAATATAGCAAGACCCTTATAATCATGATTGATAATGAACATCACATATCATGTATATTCATTAGCATATTCATCATGGTACACTCCTGATTACCAAAATACCCCTAAATCTTATAATATTCATAATCATGCTAAAATAGGTGATACTAAAACAATAAACCAGTATTATCATATTTAACACTAGTTAATACTTATCATGCATGTTTATTAGACAAATCACCATAGTACATACACAATTACCAAAATACCCCTAAACCATGTAATATTAATGTTCATGCTGAATAGGTGACACTAAGACAACAAACCCTTATTCTCATATTTAAAACCAATTAATACGTATCATGTATGTTCATTAGAATAATCACCATTGCCTTTTTAAAATTATAAAAATGCCCCTAAACTATATAATATTAATATTCATACCCAAACATGTGTTACTAATACCACAAACCCCTATTTTCATACTTTGCACCAATTATTACTTATCATGCATATTTATTAGGATAACCACCATCACACATATGAAATTACGAAAATGCGCCTTTGTCATATAATATAAATATTTATACCCAAACATGTGTTGCTAATACCACAAACCTCTATTCTTATGCTTAACATCACAGAAAACTTAGCATGCATATTTATTAGAATGATCACCATCATACATTTAAATTACTAAAATACCCCTAGACCATAGAATATTGATATTCATGTTAAATCATATGTTTATGATACACCAGACTCCTAACTCCTATCTCCATTCCTAGGAATATTTACAACACATCAAACATTTCAGTTAAGGTTAAATATCATGGTGGGTTTACATGACCAAACTGCCCCTAGGGCTTATAGTAGTAATATATTTTACTACAAGTGTCCAAAAATGCATATCCTAACTTTTTATATACACATAACATACATCATCACTTCCCAACATTATATGCCTTTCTTGATCACCTTTTCACACACATGACATATTACATAAGATAACATGCATTCTTGTTTCATTTAGCAAGAGAACATTAATAATCATAGGATTATTTGTAACGCATTATATCTACACAAATTACATGTCAAAAACCCTAATGTGCTAACATAAAACATCCAAACATTTTAGTGGGGTATAAAGGTTACCTGATTTCCAGTAAAACAAAATCTATCGATAATTGGATAAAAATTCTTAGGCTCTATTTAATAAAATTTTATACCTATAAATAATATAAAAAATAGTATATTGATATTATATAAATAAAATAATGTTTTTTTATGAAAAATATTTATTAAATATAAAATTATCAAACTACCCTAATACCAAAAATGTTATCCAAAATATATAACAAATACACAGCATAACTCACGCCATGTAAAATTAGACTAAGTGGAAGGGGAGAAAGGTGGCTTAGGTAAGGGTTTGTAGGTGGTGGCGGAAGGTGTGGGTTTTGGTTGCTAGGTGTAGGAGGTGAGGGAAAAGATGGCTAGTGGTTGGAGATGTGATAGAGGTGGTCGAAGGCAGTGGAGGTTGATGTGTAGGGTGTAGGGAGAAGGTGTAGGTGAGGGAAAAAAGAGTAAGGAGAGAAGGGTAGGTGTAGGAGGTGGGTGGTAGTTGTAGTTGACGGTAGGCGGTTGGGAGGAGCTGCAGTGGTTGAGGAAAGAGAGGGGAGAGAGGTGGTTAATGGAAAGTTTGTGACTATAGATGGTGTCAAAGGGAGAGAAGGGAAGGAGGCAATATTGTAGGGGGCTGGGTGTTGGCTGCTTAGGGTCATATAAGAAGCTATGAGGTGGAGGAGTCGGTGGTGGTGGTGGTGGAGGAGGAGTTATGTAGGGAGAGTGGATGGTGGCAAGGGGAATCGGTAAGAACTTATGTAGGGGGAAAGGAGGAGAGGTAAGGTGGCATAGGAGGAGGAAGAAGGAGGGAAGGGAGGAGAAATGGTTGTGGCTGATGGTGGAGGATGGGTTGGTGGAAAAATCACCAATAGTAGCTACCAATGAGATGATGGGGAAAAACAAAGGTGGGGAGAAGAAGGAAGAAAGGAGAAGTGAAGGTCAGGGGAGAGAGCATACCATGATGAAGAAGAGAGGAAAGGAAGAAGAAAAATAAGAAGATAGGGGGCTTTAGCATGCAAGGTGGGTGGTGGTGCATGTAGTGGTAGGCTGAGGCAAGGCATGTGTGGTAGGGGAAGAAAATGGTAAAAAGAGGCATGTGAGGAAGGATACCGGGGAGTTATAGGAATAGAAAATGAAAATAAAGGGACAAGAGAAGGGGTGTGGTGTAGTGTGTCTGGCTGGGAAGATGGGGTGGCATTGTGGGCGAGTAAATGAGGGAGGAGGCATGCATAGGGGGTAAGTCTGGGGTGTGTTTGGCTAAGCACAGGCAGGGAAAGATTGAGTGGGAACGGCTATGCCACGAGGCAAAAAGAAGGAAGGAGAGGGAAGGCTAGGCTGTATAGGAGATGATAAGAGAATAAGGAGGAGAGGGGTTGGGCCAGCTCGAGGGAAGAGAAAAGAAAGAAGGAGGAGGAGGCCTAGGTTGGCATGAGGAAAATAAAAGAAAAGAGAAAATGGGGGATGGTTCGGGCTGGCTCGAGGGAAGAAGAAGGAAAGAAAAGATAGAAAGGGAAAAGAATGAAAAGGAAGAAAAAGGAAAAACAAAACATGAAAAGAGGAAAAAGAAAGTATATTTAGGTTTAGGATTAGAAATTAGATTAAAATTTGGCTATTGAAAAAATATTATATTAAATTGTTCAAAAATTAGGGTATTAATTTAATAAAATAATTTAGGTAAAAGAATAAGATAAAATAATTTTATATATTTTTGTAAGCCAACAGTTCACAAAAATAATTAATCAATAATTAAATATTAAAATTTTCTAGATAAAAGGTTAAACATTCAAATTTTAGGTTATAAAAATTTGAGATGTTACATAAATAATAAGAAAAACCTAATAATGGGGGTTTTAAAAATATAAAAGAATAAAAAGAATAAAATAAAATAATAATAGATGAATGCAAATATGATGAATGTGTTAGGAAAAATAAAATCTACCACTAGATGAGGTTATAATATAATAATAATTTATAAGTTATCTTTGAATCAAAAGAAGGAGATAACCAAGTTGTAAGCCAAAACTAGGTCTATATACTTAATATTACTTTGCTAAAATAATTAATACGACAAAGCACCAATATTAAATCTTATTAAATACGAGCAGTATAGTTGCAACAAGCGACTACTATATTTAACTAGACTTAAGGCATTAAGCACAAGTGGAAGAATGTTAGTCTTAGTACCCAAACTAGTACCTTAAACATGTCTAGTTGTGTTCCTCTCACTTGACCCACACATATCTAAACATTCTAATACTTCGATTTGAATCACAAAACTATTAGTTGGATTTTATCTTACCTAGCAACAAGTTTTAGATACAAATTCTATCATATTCATTTAGCCACCTACCAAACATAAAATCCTATATACTTTCACTATGAGGAAGCCAAAACGAGGCATGTACCATATAAACCATACTTAATAGAATCACATATATAAATGATAGAAATTAAAGTAGATTCAAAGAACAATCTTTTGAAATAAAGAAAATTAATATTATATCTAAAACCATAATCTAGAGTTTTAATCTATTACCCAACAATAAATATATAACCAGTCATAATAAATATATAAATGTAATCCTCCAAAATTTTAGAAAACCTATAATTTAATAAATAGCTTTTATTTGAAATAAATTAGCTTTTAAAATTATTTAGTTTAATTATTTTATGGATTTTGAGTATATAAATTTGGATAGGAGCATTTAATAAATTAAAAATAAATTTTTTGTTATTTTATCACATTATTTATATTAAATAATTTTTCAAACTAATATTTTACTAAAATTAGCCTTTTTGAACTAATATATTAATTTATATTGAATTAAATTATTAAATTAAATAATTTATCAAAAATATTTTATTTTATTATTTTCTAAATTAAATTAAATTATTTTCCCCTATTTTCCTTTTTTCCTTCTCCTTCCTTTTCTTTTTCTTTTACTTTTCTCCTTTTTCCTCCTTCCTTTCTTTTTCTTTTTTTTTTCTCTTCTTGGCTTGGGCTGTCAAGCCTGCCTCCCTCCTTGCGCGTTAGGCCAGGGGCCTGTTTCTCTCCCTCTCTTTCCCGTCCCGTGCGTCTTGACCCAGCCAGACCAGCCTTCTTCTTTTTTTCTTTTCTCCCCAAACCAGGCTAGCCCGCTCGTTTTTTTTCTTCCCCCGTGCGCCGGCCTACAGCTCCCTCTCCCTCCTTTATTTTTTTTTCTTCTTCTCTCCACCTGCCTCGACACAGTAGCCCCAAACGGTCCCCTTTGCCATGACTGCCACCATTTGCGGCCTCCTACTACCACCTCTTGCAACCACTGCCACCACCTGTCTTCCTCCCCCCCCCCTCTCTCCCCTGCCCTTTTTTTCATAGTTTTGGAAACTAGGCAGCCATGCACCCCATCCCGCATGGCTCCCCTTTCCTCCCCTTCGTCACCCTCTCCCTGCCACCCTACCACCTCCCTGCCACCCTAAACACTGCCACCGACTGCCATCTATCCCCCATACCCTTCCTCTTCTTTTTCTTCTCCCCTTCAGCCATTTTTCCTACCCCATTATTTTCGAGCCCTTCTCCCCTGATCCTTTTCCCTCCATTTTTCTCCCCTCCATCTTTTCCCCTTTGTTTCGCGTGCCGCCGCACTCCGCCACTCCAACTGCTGCACCAAGCCCCTGCACCACCTTCTGCAACCTTCTACTACCACCCTGCACCTCCCTAACACCGTCCAATCACAACAAGAAAAGTGAGTTTGGGCGACGATTTCTATGACAATAGGGCGACAGAACGGATTTTGTTGCCCTTTGTTCTATTTTGGGCGACGAAAATATATTGTTGCCCTTTGTTTCTTTAAGGCAACAAATATTTATAGTCGTTGCCCTTGTTTTTTCTAGGGCAACAAACTCTTATAATCGTTGCCCTTTGTACTTTTAGGCTACGATTTAATTATTTTGTTGCCCATAATATAGTGTTGGGCAACATTATTATGTTTTCGTTGCCCATACCTTAGCAAATAATTGCTAAAAATTTTAAAATAAACACTTTAGGGCAACAAATCTTATAATCGTTGCCCTTTGTACTTTTGGGCTACGATTTATGTTTTCGTTGCCCATACCTTAGCAAATAATTGCTAAAAATTTTAAAATCAACACTTTAAGGTATATTTAATATGGGAACTCTTGTTTAAATTGTAAAATTAATTTTCTTTATTAAATAAGGGGACGCTCCGTAGGGGTCTAGGGGCAACGTAAAATTAATTTTTAATAAGTAAAATATATTGTTTGATATAATAATAAGGGCAACGAAATTAATCTCGTTGCACAAAATTAAGTTTGATATGATAAGTAAAATATATTGATGATAATAAGGGCAACGAAATTAATTTCGTTGCAAAAAATAAGTTTGGGCGACGAAATTAATCTCGTTGCACAAAAAATAAGTTTGGGCGACGAAATTAATCTCGTTGCACAAAATTAAGTTTGGGCGACGAAATTAATTTCGCTGCACAAAATTAAGTTTGGGCAACGAGTATATATTTTGTCGCCCATGGTACTCATTTTTTTGGCGCCCAAAATTTTTACCTCTACCGCCACATATTTTTTTTATCTGTTTTTGTTTAAAAAAAAAAAAAAAACCCACGCACGACGCACGCCGGCCTCCCTTCCTTTTCTCTCTTCTCTCCTATCGCAGCCCCGACCTACAGTCTTCTCTGCGCCTGCCTCCCGCCTGGTCGCAGCTCCTCAGCCCAGCCACCTCTCTCCCCAGCTCCAGCGTCGCTGCCGGCCACAGCTCCGAGCCCCACTGCCAGCCACCGCAACCAGCAGCAGCGTGCAGAAGCAACACAGGGCAGCAGCGGCGGGCGGCAGCAGCAACAGCAGCAGGCCGCGGCAGCGACGAGCCGCGCTGGTTGCGCCGCCTTCCGGCCACGGCAGGCCCTGCTGACCACCGGCGAGCTTTCCCCATTCCCCGACGAAGCTTCCCCGGCCTTCCTTTGTCCCGATTTGTCGGTTTCGTTGGTATAATTCTCTGAAAAACCCTAATATTAATTCGTTTAATTGAGTATGATTTAGCTTGTGATAAGCTAAATTAATTGTTTGATAATGTATATATGTGCTGCGAGAATGATTTGGATAGGTTAATTGTATGGTTATGTTGAAATTTTGGAAAATTTTAATTTTTGGCGGGGTTATGTCCGAATTTTTCGGATTCCTCCAATTTAGCTATTTTGGGGAAATTGATTATACAATATGTTTTAAAATGTATCTAATTTCATGTTGGAATCGTCAATTTGAAAAAATTATGCAGAATTTATTGGAATTTGATTTCTAGGTCAAAATTCATGTGTGATCAAATTAGGTCATATAATTGAGTCCTTCCACTCAATTGATTGTATAATATCGTTTAAAATGTATTTAATTTTATATTGGAAGTGTTGATTTGGGAAATTGTGCGTAATTGATCGTAATTGGATTTTTAGGTCGAAAATCCCGCAGGTTTAAATTAGATTGTGTAATCGGGTTATTTTATTCAATTGGCTATATAAATTACATTAGAATATGTTTAATTACATTTCCGAACTGTCAATTGATATGTTTTGGCAAGAATTGATCGGATTTGCGTTCTGGGATCAAAAACCCTAATTGTGCTAAATTGTGTATTTCTTTAATTGGTTTTGAGTAATTAATTATTTGATATGTTATAAAATGTGTTTAATTGCATTTCTAAACATTCAATTTGATTGAATTAATAGAATTCAACCGAATTGTATTTTCGGGCATAAAACCCTAGATTTCAAGTGAGATTATGAAATTGGTTAATTGTGTAGTTGTTTTTCTAAAATTAAATTTATAGAAGTAGTTGAAATGATCCTAATTGTATTTGAAGTGATTTGGTCGATTGATTATATTTGAAGATAGTCATTGATTATATTTGACCGATGAACATTTCCTAATATATGTTTTCCTATTTGCTTTTGCATGTGTAGTCATTGTTTCAAAAATGCCTGGGGATAGAAGTTGGATGAACCATAAGGGAATAAATGATAGGAGAAAGCCAGAGTATATTGAAGGTGTTAATGAATTTTTAGAATTCTGTTTTGGTGGAAAGGAAGAGGGAATTTTGCTAAAATGCCCTTGCTTGAATTGTAATTTTATTTTAGCCCAAAATCAACGTACTATGTGGATTCATTTGATGATGTATGGCATCAAGAATGATTATAATCCATGGATTTTTCATGGAGAAAGTGATGGCAGCAGTATCAGGGGTGATAATAATAGTATTCATAATACTTATGATGAAGAGACTAGAGTTAATGCGGATGATGAGGCAGATCTTGATAATATGGATCCGTTGGTACAAGATGTGACAAATGTTCAATTTTCCATGGGTATTGATAGTATTGAATCAGAAGTAGGGTGTCAGTCTCTTGAGGAAAATGATGTTGGTTTAGAGAAGTTTTTTAAGTTGATGAAAGATGCTGAGACAGAGTTGTATGCAGGTTGTAAGACATTCTCAAAATTAGAATTTTTGGTTAACTTACTCCATATCAAAGTGAGTAATAAATGGAGTAATAAATCTTTTGATATGCTACTTCAAGTTTTGCATAGAGCCTTTAACTTTGATAAAGGATTTCCTAAGACATCGTATGAAGCAAGGAAATACACTAAGGAACTTGGGTTAAATTATGTAAAAATTGATGCTTGCATTAATCATTGCATATTATTTTGGAAAGAATATTCTCAATACAATAGTTGTCCAGTTTGTGGATGCTCTAGATGGAAGGATAAGAATCAAGATGATGGAAGTAGCAGTGATGATAATGGGTTGCATATGAGAAATAAGGTGCCTCAACTAGTCTTACGCCATTTTCCGTTAATCCCTAGGCTTCAAAGGATGTATAGGTGCTCTAAATTAGCAGAACATATGCGTTGGCATAAAGAGCATCGTCCAGACGATGGAATTATGAGGCATCCTGCAGATTCAAAAGCTTGGAAGTTTCTAGATGAATTATTTCCCACTTTCTCCGCTGATCCACGGAGTGTTAGGTTGGCACTTGCGAGTGATGGGTTCAACCCTGGAGCACACTTAAGTTCCAAGTATAGCATATGGCCTGTTATTCTTGTCCCATATAATTTACCTCCTTGGATGTGCATGAAAAGTGCTTACTTCATGTTATCTTTGTTAATTCCTGGTCCAAAATCACCAGGTAATGATATAGATGTATTTTTGCAACCACTAATAGAAGAATTGAAGGAATTATGGGAGAATGGGGTTAGGACATTTGATGCACATACTGGTGAGGTGTTTAATATGCATGCTGTTTTAATGTGGACAATTAGTGATTTTCCAGCATATGCTAATTTGTCTGGATGGAGCACAAAAGGGACCCTTGCTTGTCCTAATTGCCATAAAGATACTTGCTCTCAAAGATTAAAGCACTCTCGTAAGCACTGCTATTTGGGACATAGGAGATTCTTGGAACCGGACCATAAATGGCGATTGAATAGGAAAGACTTTGGTGTTGGACACACTGAAAGAGGGCCCCCACCAAAATCACTTTCTGGACATGATATTTTGGAGGAATTGAGTGGAGTTATAAATGTTACATTTGGAAAAAGTAAATCTTTTAAGCGAAAGAGATCTGAGCGATACTTGGTGCATCAATGGAAGAAAAAGAGTATTTTTTTTGAACTCCCGTATTGGAAGCATTTGTTAATTCGGCATAATCTAGATGTGATGCATGTCGAGAAGAATATTTGTGACAATATCTTAGGCACATTGTTGGATATACCCGGAAAAAATAAAGATACTTTGAATGCTAGATTAGACCTTGAGAATATGAAGATGCATCCGCATTTACGTCCTAAGTTGGTGGGGGAAAAGTTTCATATTCCGAAGGCATCTTATAGTTTAACATTATTTGAGAGGAGGGAGGTCGCTGCCCTACTAGCAAATTTGGCAATTCCAGATGGCTATTCATCTAATATATCAAGATGTGTAAGCTTGGAAGATGGTAGGATTTCTGGAATGAAGAGTCATGACTGTCACGTGTTTATGCAAGATTTACTTCTACCGGCTTTTCGAGGTGTGTTAGATGATAAGGTGCTTCAACCTTTAGTAGAGTTGAGTAGATATTTGAAGCAACTATGTTCAAAAACATTAAAGATTGATGTGTTGGAGCAAATGGAAAGAGATATAGCCATCACCCTTTGCAAATTGGAACGGCTATTTGTTCCTTCTTTTTTTGATGTGATGGTGCATCTAACTGTGCACTTAGCTAGTGAAGCAAAGCTAGCAGGACCTGTGGCTTATCGTTCAATGTGGCGCTTTGAAAGGTAATGTAAAGTTAAAATATTTTAACAGGATATATGTTTTAGTTGATTATTTTGTAATGTAAACGTAAAATTGTGACTTTTTTCTTATTGTAGGGAAATGCGTACTTATAAATCGTTTGTAGGCAACAAGGCATGTCCAGAGGGGTCGATTGCAGAAAGTGAGATTGCAGATGAATGCCTTACATTTTGCTCACGGTATTTGAGTAAAATAGAGACACAATTTAATCGTGAAGAGAGGAATGATGATGAGAATCATCCACTTCCCTATAGCTTATCTATTTTCTGTAAGTATGGTAAGCCATTAGGGAAGGCTACACTTAAAGAGTTAAGCTTTAAAGACTGGGAGCAAGCGCAACTGTACATTCTAAGAAATTGTTCAGAAGTTCAACCATTTTATGAGTAAGTGAGATTATTTTAATTTATATAGAATACACAATATGTAGCAAGGGCTACAAAGATTAATAATTGCTTTTTATGATAGGGAGTATATGAATGACAATGAAGGACAACTTGTTGCTTTTGTTAAATGGTTTGAAAAAAGAGTAAGTGAACTTATAATCTATATGAAGTAAATAATAGATATATTATAGTAATAATGTATGTCTTACGTTATTTCTTTTAATTTTAATGTAATATAGATAACAGAGTTGAGAGATGCTGGGGATGAAAGGATTACAGATGAAATATTATGTCTAGCTCGAGGTCCAATGAGGAATGTGCTTACATATGAGGGATATATTGTGAATGGTTTTAGATTTCATACAAGAAAGCGCCAAAGAAGAAGGAAGACACAAAACAGTGGAGTAATGGTAAAAGGAGATGATGATAGTGGAGGTGTGGATTTTTACGGGTTACTAGAGGAGGTGATTGTGTTGGAATACGACCCTATCAAAAATTATGGTAGTCCTACTACCATTATTTTTAGATGTGAATGGTTCAATGTATGGGATAAGAGGATGGGTGTAAAGAGAGATGATAAATATGGAATTACCCTTGTTAATGTTAACAGTAGGTTAAGATATAATGAGCCTTTTGCGCTAGCCTCTCAAGTAGGGCAAGTTTTTTATGTAAAGGCCCATAAAGAACCTCAGTGGAGGATAGTTGTCAAAACAAGTCCTCGAAATCATTTTGATTTTCCTATTATTGAGGGCATTGATGATGATAGTGAACCTGCAAATGCAAATTGGGAGAATGAGATGACTACTACGATTTCTGATATGCAAGATTTAAATTCGGATGAAATTCCTTTGGTACGTGATGATACTGAACCTGATTTAGTTGATATTTGTGACATTGAAAGGGCTATGAATAATGAGGAGGAGGACGAGGAGGACGAGGAGGAGGAGGAGGAGGAGGAAGAGGAGGAGGAGGAGGAGGAGGAGGAGGGACTCGAAGATGAAAATGGTGAAGTTAATTACTATTCAGATTTAGAATCAGATGAAGATATTGTATGATATTATTTTAGTTTTCCTTCAAAGTCGAAGGTGATGGTGATAAATTTCCAAATGATATAACTATTGTATCTTAATTTATTTAATTAGCATATCAATCAATTTATTTTATTGTTGTTGGATTTTACAGGTTAATGGCATCTAATCTTTCATCATCTCAAGCCATGGTGCATTTAAATCAGGAGACTTCACCGGATGCTCATGATGAGCGATCTGACAACTTGGCCAATCCTATGACATATAGGCAACGCCGTCGGTTGCAACAATCACAAAGGACAGGTTTGTGTTAAGAATGCCTATTTTTCTATAATATATTTTTTAATTATATATTTCTTGTACATATTTATCATTATTGGTTGGACCAATATACTTGTGTGATGTAGGGCCAAAGCGGGGGTCCACTCGTGGGAAAAAATATTTTAATTCACGGTTAAATGACCACACTACAAAGCCATATGCTAAAATCACCGAAGAAATGAATAGAATTGTAGGCACTGATGCAAACCAGTTCATCACAGAGTTGGGAGTGTGGGTAAAAAATTATTGTCCTCTTGATTCACGGTAAACCTTAGTTGAAATGATTCTAATTCTATTTGCACATGTCTATTTTTGACAAAACTTTCTTATAAATTGTATTTTTTTTGGAATATTTAATCATATGTGTAGAAATTGGAAATATATGGATCCTACCGCGAAAGAAAGACTTTTCAATAAGATAAAGGTAAAATTTAAAGCTAATGTTTTAGTTTTGCATATTAGTTACATGTTTTATTTTGTTCATAACCAATTGATTACTTTGATATTTATATATTGTTTAGGCTGAGTGGACACTTCCAGAGGGTAGTCATGTTGACAAAGCATTATCTATGCAATGTCAAATTTTGTATAGACAATGGCGTTTCAGGCTAAAAGAGAGATATTTTAATGGATTTTCAACGTCACAAGCTATTGCAAACCGACCTCAAACAATAAATGCTACTGTATGGAGGTGGTTAGTGGTGGACTTTTGGGGTTCGTCTAAGCAAAAGGTTCTACTATTTAATTTTTTTTTAAGTTTCCGATAACAAGTATTTACACTCTAATTTATAAATTTAGTTTATTTGATGGATATGCATTGGCTAATGAGATGCAAAAGAGTTATGAAATCATTAATTTTCATTTTTTTTTTCACATATAGCATATTAGTGAAGTGAATCGTAGAAATAAATCAAGACAAATTGAAATTCCTAGGAATGGAGGAAAGTCAACAGCGCGCTATCTTCATGAAATTGTAAGTATTTTTTGATAATTTTTTGCTTTTTTTCTATTTTTGTTGCTACTACTATTTCTTTCAGTTAAATATTCACATGGATTTATTATATGTAGGAACATCAACCATCAAAAGAGCCTTCTATACTAGCTGAAAATGCTGATGAGTCGATTGAGGAGCCTGAGCAAGAACCAGATTATATTAGATTATGGGAAAAGACCAAAAGGTGTGTCAGATATGAAGAAGTATGTAAATATAAGTTAATTTTAACAAATTTGAAAGGTTTTTTTATTATTTATTTTATATTATTATAGGAAAAAAGATGGTACATGGGAAGATGGTGCATATGCAAAATACCAAAAGTTGACAGAACTTCATGCTAAGCAGAAGGAGTTGTATGGAGTTGATAATCTTAGTGTGAAAGAAGCATATACCCAGGCATTTGAGCATCGTTCTGGCTATATTAGAGGGCTAGGAGCTGGACCTATGCCTTTAAGGAACAAAAAGGATAATGAAATTGAGGCTAGCCTTCGTCAACAAATTGAGGAGCTTAAACATTCAAATGCCTTAAGGGAGGAAAATTTAAGGCTCGAAATGGAAAAGATGAAGGAAATTGCTGAAGAAAGAGAGAGAAAGTTAAGAGAAGAAGCGGAGGAACGAGAAAGGAAACTTAGAGCAGATGCTGATGAGGCCACGCAGAAGTTGAAGGCCGAAATGATGCAAGTTGTGAGAGATCAAATTGCAAGCTTTCTAGGAACACAACAATCTTCACAACTCACTAAATTAGTATGAGGTATATTTAATCCATTCAAAATTTTCCATTATTAATGGTTTGAACGTTAGAACTCTGCACTATAAGTGTGGACAAATTATGGAACTAAAATTTGTAGTTTGTGCCAATGTTAGACATGTGATATTCATTGTCTTGAAATTGAGATGGATGACTTTTTGCATCAGGTATTCTAACCATACTATTTGTTCTCTTTTACAGCTGAGAGTTCTAATTGGACTTAGAAAATGACAAAGACTTTCAGAGGCAAGGAGCTTTTTTGGACTTATGAATGTAAGTTAGTTCTTGTATTCATTTTTATAATATGGCTTACAACTTTTTTTAATTAAAGGGAATTGGAAAATTATAAATAGATACCATTGCATATCTCTTTATAATCTTAATCTATATTTTTTTATTTCATGAATTGCAGATTAACTCGAAGCATATTTTGTGACGTTGCAATATACTTGATGAAGCTAAGTATGCAGAACTATAGATAACATCATCCATTTTTTGGTGGTCCTTCAAGCTAGATAGCATAATTGATTTTTATGATACCCATTAGGCATGACTTTTGCCAGTTTGTATATTGCAGTATCATATACTTTGAAATTGGAATGACATTTGTTTTTGGACAATGATATCGTAATCTATGCATGGTTTGAATGATATATGATTTTACAGGGTAACGAAATATGGTGGAGTATCTATATGAATGATACTGCATTACAGGATGATTTATTATTATGAATACATAATACAGGTCTTTGGGCTACAAAATATTTTTGTAGCTTAGAAGAAAGACTAGGAATTGATTTTGTTGCAAAACAAGTAATAGGGCCACAAATGAAACAACTTCGTCGCACAAAAGTGGCTTTAGGCAACAAAAAATATTTGTTGCACAAAAGAGGTTTAGGGCGACAAAACATATGTGTCGCACAAAAGAGGTTTAGGGCAACGAAATATCTACGTCGCACAAAAGAGGCTTAGGGCGACAAAACATATCCGTCGCACAAAAGAGGTTTAGGGCGACAAAAAATATTCGTTGCACAAAAGGAGATTTAGGGCAACGAAATTTTCTTTTCGTCGCCCTAAGCAAGGGCAACGGGCTTATGGCGACGAAATTGTGACGAAATTTTTTTGTCGCCCAAACTTTGGGCGACAAATTTGTTTTGTTGGGCAACGAAATAATTTGTTGCCCAAAGTAATATTTCTTGTTGTGAATCTACCCCGCAACTCCCTCTTCCTCCCTCTTCTTTTTCTCCTTTTTTTTCTTCCTTATCGACAGCCCACCTGCAACCCATCCTTATGCCGCCTTCGGCCACCTCTACTGCCACCCAAACCACCAATCTCCTCCCTACAACCTCCTCTACCACCCCCATACCTTATTTTCCCGAAACCAGCCCCTACACCCCTTCATTTTCTCTTTTCCTTCCTTCTCAGCCTCTCCACCTCGACCCACCTCGGCAGCCATCTTCGCCTCCTCGCCGCCGCTGTCACCGCTACACTTGGTTGCCACCAACCCATCACCAGCCTCCACCTGCACCCCCTCTTCACTCCTACACCATCCCCTTGCCTCCAAACCTCCCCCATCTATCTTCTTTCCTAGCCCCAAACCACTAACATGAAAATAACTAATTTTGCCTCCTTTAACACCCTCTTCGAGACTCCCTCCTTTTTATTTTGCATGCAGCTCATGCTGCATGAGCAGGATGAGCTGCTGCATGATTTAGTATTTTAGTACAAAAATTTTAAGGTATAATAGCATTTTAAGTTAAGTGTTTCATTAATTAAAATTTTATAAAGTTTTATGCTTGGATTCTAGTTTCTAACATGATAAGTTTTGATACTATTTTTAGGTGTTGATTTTTCTATTTAAAGCTTGAATATTTTACCAGGATACTGGTAAGATTCGATTTTTACGGGATCTAAGGTAATCATTAAACCTCACTTAAACGTATGGATAAACTTATGTTTGCACATTAGGATTTTTAATATGTTATTATGTTTGATATATTGTTGTTAGTATAAGTGATATGTTTGCTTGTATTTCTTAATAAAAAGGAAAGTATGCTCTTTTATGTGCTATGTGTTGAAATATTGATTAGGGAAAGATTTTGGCTATTAATGAAAGTTTTAAGTACTTATCCTTATTATTTTATGTTATTGTGACCATTTATGCATGAATAATATTATTGTGAGCCCTAAGGGCATTTTAGTAAGATTCTTGTGCTAGATTATGGCCTAATATGTGTGGGTGATAATAAGTATTATATTAAAATATAATGGTTGGTGGATTTGGATATTATTAATGGAGTATTAATATTATTATTCTATGTGGTAATGTTAATTTAATAAAAGTGGTGCAATAAAGGGGGTAAAGTGGCAATTTTGAAGGAAAAGGGCAATATGGTAATTTTACAAGTGAAAAGGGGTATTATGGTAATTTTATAAGTAAAGGAAAAGATGGTAGTTTTTTAGGTAAAGGGGTATTATGGTAATTTTGGAGGTAGGAGCAAAATAGTAATTTTATAAGTAAATGGTAATATGGTAATTTTATAAGCAAATAGAAAAATGTTAATTTTATAAGTAAAGGGATAGTATGGTAATTTTGGGAGTAAAGGGTAATGTGGTAATTTTGGAAAAAAAAAAGGGAAAAATGGTAATTTTGTAAGGAAAGATAAAAATGATTATTTTGGATGTTAAAGGGTAAAATAGTAATTTGTAAAGTAAAAGGGGTGTTAAAGTAATTTTATAAGTAAAAGGGTAGTATGTTAATTTTGTAAATAAAAGGATATTATGGTAATTTGTAAGTAGGGGGTATAATGGTAATTTCGTAAATTAAAAGGATATTTATGGCACACTTGGGAGTAAGGGGTGACTTGGTAATTATGATAACAACGGATGATAATTTGGTAATTAAATTATGATAAAAAAAGGACAATTGGATAATTATAATAGAGAAGGATAATTTGGTAAAATAACCAACAAAAAGGTATTATGGTAATTTTAATAATAGAGAAGGGCAATATAGTAATTATAATAATAGAAAGGTGTAAATTGGTGATTATAATTATGGAGAAAGGTAAATTAATAATTATAAATATGGAAAAGGGAAATTAATAATTATAAATATGGAGAAGGGTAAATTAATAATTATGAATAAGGAGAAGGGTAAATTGGTAATTATAATTATGAAGAAGGGTAAATTAATAATTGGGATTATGAAGAAGGTTAATCTAGGATTTATAATAATTGAGAGAGGTAAAATGGTAATTATGATAAAGAAGAATGGCAATTTGGTGATTTATACAACTAAAGGGGCAATTTGGTAATTTAACCGACTAAAGGGTAAATTGGCAATTATTTAACCAACTAAAGGGGAAAAATAGTTATCATGATAATGAAGGAGGGTAATTTGGTAATTTATCCAACTCGAGGGAAATTTAGTAATTATAACAATGGAGAAGGACAATTTGGTAATCTAACCGACTAAAAAGGGAAATATGTTAAGGTTAACAATTATGAAGGGTGAACGATGATCTAAAACGCGTAGGAGATAACTTAGTAACATAAACCGAGTAAGGGGTAATTTGATAATTATGCAACCTTAAGGGTAATATGGTAATTTGTCAAGTAAGGAAGGGATAACTTAGCAATTATATAAGTAAGGGGTAAATGAGTAATTTGTACCTAACATGTTGTTATGATTGTGGAATCTAGAATATGACTCAAATAACGCTGATTAGTAAGGTAAGAGTATTTTATAATTAGTAAGTATTATAAGAACGAATCCTAATTCGGAATTATATGAGATTATGATGGCCTTAATGATTTCTCTGTGTTATCTTGGATAACCGCTTGAATAAGAAACAACTAATGATATCAGAACGATTGAAAGTGAATAAGTATCTGATTATTGTACTTTTCGTGATCACTTTAATTAAGACACTAATACTTAAAGTGAAAGATCTCGAGATCGAAAATGGTCGCTCCTTAAGGGTCGCTACCCTAAAGACGTGGTTTAGCCCATGATTATTATGGTATTTGCTAGGGTACCTTTGCGTCCCTGGGTTCGTGGTTGAAGGGTACTGAGTAGCTGGTATGCACCGGTACGACCGGTGTACCTTTGCGTCCCGAGTTCTTGATCTCCCATCCGAGGTAAATAAATGGATTTGTTGTGCTGATTAAAGATAGGAAAAATACTAATCATGAAAGTGAAAGAGTATGAGCCGGGCCCAGTTGGATTATGATATTGATTACTGATCTACCGGTTATAATAGTGGCCCAGGAGCGTGTTGCCCTGGAAAGTGATTATGAGTACCGATCCACCAGATATAATAGTGGCCTAGGAGCGTGTTACCCTGGATGATGTTGATATATATTCCGATCCACCAGAAATAATAGTGGGGGTCCCGAGCTCAATAAAATCAGTCATGGATGTGAATAAAGTTATGGAAAAATACAAATCACTTATAGTGGAACACCATGTGAGTCGGGGCCAGACCGGTCCACCGGCGAATAATAGTGGCCAGGAGCGTTTTGCCCTGAAGACCGATCCACTGGCATATAATAGTGGTTAGGTGCGTTCTGCCCTATAAGTGACCGATCCACCGGCTATAGTAGTGGGGTTCTCGCACTCACATGGATATAAAATTTGAGATTGATTGAATAATGATGAACTAATGGCTTAAGGCCCGAATGTATTGATTTTGCACTTTGACATGGCTTAAGACCCGAGAGTATCGATTATTCATAACGAACTATTGATATCCGATGTGAATGTTAATTATGTGAATATTATATATACACATCTTGTTATATATGTATGTAGCTTTATTTCATGTCTTACATTGCGGGCTTGCTTTTAAGTGTGATTTTAAAGGGTTACTCAGTACCGTAGTACCGTAGTACTGAAGGGTTCCCTTCATGGGGCTTGCTTTGCAGGTCTTTTTCAGGTGCTACTCAAGTGGGCAACGGGAAAGAGCGTAAGGATTATCCAGCCTTTAAGATTTCATTCTTCTTGCTCTAATGTATGGTTTAAATGTAATTCTATTCTTGTAACCACCATTGGTGGAATCTATTCTTATAAAATGTTTTCTTGCGCTACCCTGATTTAATAATGGTTTGAATTTCTAGCAATTGATATTTTGTTCTTTAGCCTTAGCACTTGATACTGGAACGGTATGAGTGAACCGGTCTGGTACTAAGTGTGGTGGTAATATCCCTGAAATTCACCGTTTAATATTTTGCTACCGCAATTTCTTTTAATAAAACGAAATTTTTTAATAGTGAAATTTGGGGGCGTTACAATAAATTACATAAAAATATATATCAAAAATATTGAAAGAAAGAATTGAAATTAATTATAGATGAACATTCTGAAATTTATTCGGATGAAAATTGATTAATTTCATCTAAAATAAATTCTTTCGGTCTCTTTTTCTCTTTCTTTTCTTTCTCATTTTCCATGATATGCCTTACTTTCCATGCGCTATCACCTGTCTCACCGGTACATCATTTTCTATCCCTTTTCTATGCCTTATTAGTCCTATCGATCATCGTTTGTTTCTTCTCTATGATGCTCTCCCTCTTCTTTTCTCTGTATCATCCTATGCTTCTTCTTCTTCTTTTCCTTCTCTTTTATATTCTTCTTTTTCTAGTCCCGCCCTCTCTATTCTATCTTTCTCCTTTGCCTCCCTTTCTCGTCTATCTCCTCTACACCAACTCTTCTGTGCCATCTCTTTTTTTTCTCTTCTATTCTATCTATTTATATCTTTTCTTCTCACCCTATATGTTTTTTTTCATTTTCTCCTCAAGTCCCACTTTTTTGTCTCTTTGCTCTACTCCCTTAATTATACGTCCCCGTTCTACGATCTCTATCTTTTATAATTTTTTCATGTGGTTGGGCCTTGTTTGCCTAATTTTTTTTTGTATTCAGCCATTGGTCCTTTCGGCCTTTGGTCCAAAGGATCCAAAACCCCTTTTTATTTATTTATTTTATTTTTCCTACAAAATACAATTAGAAGAAATAATAAATAATCTTATACTTTAAACACATTCATTTTATATGATTTTAGTTGAAATAATTAAATATATAGGATTATTGTCACTTCAGCACAATATTATATTTATCCTTATATATTGCTCAAATAAAAGACCAAAAACTAAGATTAAAAGGGTATAAAATATATAAAAATATGTACTCATCAATTAACTATTATCATTAAATTGACATACATAAGTTAGTTTTGCATCATGTGACATACTACTTTGATAAAATTAATCTTTTTATATTACTATTTACACCTTTTGCTACAAGATATAGTTAAGGACGGCATTGATATTAGATATCATAGTTGAGACAAAATAGGTGATCTTACTTCCTCACCTTATAGATTACCTTCCACATGCGAGTCTTGTGAGATAATATATACAAAAAATCATTCACTATTTGAATATGTAACTTTGAATAACTATTTAATGGTAGTAATATTAATTTTAAAAATTATTTTTGCAACACGACCAACATGAAAAAGGAAGGGAAGAGACAAAGGGAAGAATTTGAATATTTATGATATGTCGTTATCCAATAAGAAAAACCCATTGCACATAGAATTTTCTCTTAAAGATGGCACGTATAATCGTGTGGGAGTACATGGACTAAAAACATTTCACTGTACTGGTAATGCCATCGGGGAGTTCAATCCACCAACATATAGAGCATGGCCTTATGTTCTTTAAAATTGAAGTTCTAAGATTCTTCCACAACTTGAGGTATTTATATATTGTTGGTTTAAATATATACATTATATTTATAACACCCCCAAAATTCACTACTAAAAATTTTTGTTTTATCAAAAGAAATAGTGGAAGTAAAATAACAAACTATAAACTTCAGGGATATTACTGCCACACTTAGTACCAGACCAGTTCACTCATACCATTCTAGTACCAAGTGCTAAGGTTAACAGACTGAGATACAATTTGCTAGAATTTCAAACCATATTAAAATCAGAGTAGAATAATAAATAATTTACAAGAATAGAATCCACCAATGGTGGTTACAAGAATATAGATTACATTTAAACCAGGGGTTAAAAGAGAAAGTGTGAAACCCTAAAAGTTCGAATACTTTCTTTACGCTCTTTCCCATTGTCCACTTGAATAGTACTTGAAAAAGGACCTGCAAGGGACACTATCCATTGAATAGGCAGGTGCCCCATGAATGGAACCCTTCAATACTATGGTACTGAGTAACCCTTTAAAACACACTTAAAAGCAGGCATGCACTGCAACACATGATACAATACTATATACGTATATAATGAGACGCGCATACATAATAATCACATTCATACATTTATATGCTTAACAAGTCCATCAAATATAAATGGGTCAAAATGTATGATCAACACTTCTTGGCCTTAAGCCATTAGTCCATCATTAATCAATCATCTCTCAGGTTATACTATATATGTCCATGTGAGTGCGAGAACCCCACTATTATAGCTAGTGGACAAGAATACATACAGGGTAGAAGGCTCCTGACCACTATTATTCACCGGTGGACCGGTCTCCAGAGTAGAACACTCCTAGCCACTATTATTTTCCAGTGGATAGGTCTATCCCCAATTCACATGGTGTTCCACTATAAGTGATTAGTATTTTCCATTATTTATTCACAACCAAATTGGATTGATTGAGCTCGAGATCCCCCACAATTATAGCCTGTGGACCGGAATACATATAAATATCTTCCAGGACAACATGCCCTTAGACTACTATTATATCCGGTTGACCAGTTGTAACACCCCCAAAATTCACTACTGAAAAATTTCGTTAATAAAAAGGAAGATTAGCGGAAGCAGATAAATAAAACGTGAACTTTGGGAGTATTACCGCCACACTTAGTACCAGACCGGTTCACTCATACCGTTCCAGTACCAAATGCTAAGGCTAAGAAAATGAAATACAATTCGAAAGACATTCAACATGCATAAATCAGAGTAAATTGCAAGAACTTCAACATATTTAAAACAGAGTAGCGCATCAAATCGTTTTCAGGAATAAAATCCACCGACGGTGGTTAAAGTACCAACATAACATCAAAACTAGGGAATTAAATGAAGAAGGAGGGAAAACCCTAACGATACCGGATAACTCCTTACTCTCTTTCCCGTAGCCTACTTGAGTAGCACCTGAAAAACCTGCAAGGGCACTGCCCATTGAATAGGCAGGGGCCCCATAAAGGGAATCCCTTCAGTACTACGGTACTGAGTAACCCTTTAATACCACACTTAAAGATAGGCCTGCATACGACACATAATGCAAACTACACACATGAATAATATGAGGTTCATGCATAACAATAACATACATAATAATTTATAGGTCACGATCGATACTTTGGGCCTTAAGCCATGTCATAGTGTGAGATCTATACATTCGGGCCTTAAGCCATTATTCCATCATTAATCCATCAATATCATATTTTATATCCATGTGAGTACGAGAACCCCACTATTATAGCCGGTGGACCGGAAGTCAACACATAGGGAAGAACGCCTCTGACCACTATTATTGCCGGTGGACCGGAAGGTAAACACACAGGGCAGAACGCACCTGACCACTATTATTTGCCGGTGGACCGGTTTGGCCCCGACTCACATGGTGTTCCACTATAAGTGATTAGTATTTTTCCATAATCTGATTCACATACATAACCGATTTTATTGAGGTCGGGACCCCCACTATTATTGCCGGTGGACCGGAATAGAGATAACTCATCATCTAGGGCACAACGCTCCTGGCCACTATTATAACCGGTGGACCGGGATATATAAAGAATCATCATCCAAGGCACAACGCTCCTGACCACTATTATAACCGGTGGACCGGGATACATATAACTCATCATCCAGGGCACAACGCTCCTGGCCACTATAATAACCGGTGGACCGGTACTCAATATCATAATCATCTGGGCCCGGCTCATTAATATTCCACTTTCAATAATAGTATCTTTCCTTTCTTTAATCAGCACATCAATCATATTTATTTGCCTCGAATGGGAGATCGATAACCCGGGACACAAAGGTACACCGGTCGTACCGGTGCATATCAGCTACTCAGTACCCTTCAACCATGAACCCAAGGACGCAAAGGTACCCTGGTCGTACTGGTGCATAAAGCTAACTTAGTACCCTACCGACAAGGACACCTAATCCATAAGTATGCATACCCCCTAACTAGGTCCGTAGAGCTAGAAAGAGTAAGATATAGGGCCTAGCTGGGGCACAAAGGCACACCAGCAAATACCAGAATAAGCGTGGACTAAACCACGTCCTTAGGGTAGCGACCCCTAAGGAGTCACCATTCCCGATCTCAAGGTCTTTCACTTTAAGTAATAGTGTCTTAATTAAGGTGATCACGAAAAGCACGGTAATCAGATACTTATTCACTTTCAATCGTTCTGATATCATTAGTCATCTCTTATTCGGATGATTATCCAGGATACCACAGAGAAACCATTAAGGCCATACTAATTATCAAATACTCTTACTTGGTTAATCAGTATTATTTGAATCATATTATAATGTCCCACAATCATAACAATATGTTAGGTACAAATTACTCCTTAACCCCTTACTTATATAATTGCTAAGTATCCATTCCTTACTTGATAAATTACCATATTACCCTTAAGGCTGCGTAATTACCAAATTACCCTTTGTCCAATTTAGATTACCAAATTATCTCATACACTTTTTAGATCACCATTCACCCCTCATAATTACTACACTTATCATATTTCCCATTTGGTTGGTTATATTACCAAATCACCCTTCTCCTTTGTTATAATTACAAAACTGCCCTTGAGTTGGATAAATTACTAAATTACCCTCCTTCATTATCATGATTACTATTTTGCCCCTTTAGTTGGTTAAATAATTATCACTTTATCCTTTAAACGCTTAAATTCCTGATTTGCCCCTTTAGTTAGATAATTCACTAAATTGCCCTTCTCCATTATTAAAATTACCATAATGCCCTTTAATTGGTTAATTTACCAAATTACCCTTCTATAGTATCATACTTATCCAATTGCCCTTCTACAATCATAATTTAATTACTAAATTATCTTTCATCGTTATCATAATTACCAAGTTACCCCTATTCCCAAGTTTACCATAAATATCCTCTTAACTTCAAAATTACCCTTTTACCCCTTACATCCAATTTTACCATAATATCCTTTTATTTATGAAAATTACCACCATACATCTTTTACTTTACAAATTACTATTTTACCTTTTCACATCCAAGATTACCATCTTTATCTTTCCTTACATAATTACCATTTTGCCCTTCTTTTCCAATTTACCATATTACCCCTTTACTTATAAATTTCCACTTCGCCATTCACTTATAAAATTTACCATATTACCCTTTACTTATGAAATTATGATTTTGCCCCTTTACCTCCAAAATTACCATAATGCCCTTTTTACTTGAACAATTACCATAATGCCCTCCTTCATCCAAAATTACTATTTTACCCCTACTTCCAAAATTACCATTTTACCCTTCTTTCTCACAACTTACAATTTTATCCTTTACTTTTAAATTATCATTTAACCCCTTTATTTTTAAATTACCAAAATACCCTTTTACTTATAAAATTACCGAAATACCCTTTTCGTTTATAAAATTTCCATTCAACCCCTTTATTCACCATTTTTATGAATTTACTAACACTACATAAAATAATGATATTAATACTTCATTTTTTTATCATCTAAGTCCACCAACTTGTCATTTTTCAACATAATACTCATGAGCAACTACATACATTGATTTACATACCTCATAAGCATAATTACTAAAATACCCTTAAACAATAACATCATTCATGCATTAGCAACATGATACATCATAAACAAGTATTTAACATTTCCATCCATAATCAAACTCCTTCCTTAATTAACATACCTACATATGGCACAAAAGTCATCATGCTTTTCCCTTTTTATCAAACAATATAAGAAACCATATACATATCATGCTAAGCATACAATACATGCATAAAATCATACTAAACCCTTAATGTGCTAGCATACGTTTTTCCATATATTTAAGGGAGGATTAACGGTTACCTTAATCCCGCAAAATATCAAATCTTACCAAGCATAATTAGCAACTCAACACCTAAAAATAATATCCATCATTATTGTTAGAAATAAGAAGTTAAAAAGGATAAAACTTTATAAAATTTAATTAGTAAAACACTTAACATAAAATACTATTATACCTTAAAAATTAGCTAAATGATTTCCAAAGTCAAGGGGGAGCTCACGCTGCATGAGCAGGGTGAGTCTCATGCAAAAATAAGGGGTGGAAGGGTTCAAAGGGGGGTGAAGGAAGCAAAATCTATTATTTTCGGGTTAGGGTATTTAGGTTAGAAAAGAAGGTGGTTGGGGGAGGTTCTAAGGCAAGGGAATGGTACAGAAGTGAAGAGGGGGTATAGGTGGAGGCTAAGGGTGGTTTCACGGCGGCATAGGGCGGCAGAGACGGCGATGGCAAGGCGGCGAAGTTGGCTGCCGAGGAGGGTCGAGGGAAAGGGGTTGTGAAGGAAGGAAAAGGAGAGGGAAAAATGGAGGGGTTCAAGGGCTGTTTTCGGCCAACTAATGGATGGCGGTTGTAGAGGGGGTTGCAGGGTGTCGAACGGTGGGTTGGGTGGCGGCAGAGGTGGCCGGACGGCGGCGGAAGCGGCGGTTGCAGGTGGCTCGGCGGTAAGGGGGAAAAGCTGGGAAGAAAAAGGAAAAGGAGGAGAAGGGAGGAAGTGTAGGGCTCGAGGGGCGACGTGGTGGTGCAGGGTGGTAGTAGACGGTGGCAGAAGGTGGCGCAGGGGTTGGGCTTGGTGGTTCGAGCGGCGGCGGGCGGCGGTGATCAATAACGGGGAAGAAAAATGGGGAAGAAGGAAGGAGAGAGGAGAGAGCTCGGGGAAGGGGAAAAGGCTCGAAAGTGGGGCAGAAGGGAGCTGGGGTGGTGAAGAAAAGGAAGGGGGGAGAAGAGAGGGGCAGGGGTCGGCGATCAGTGCTGCAGATGGTGGCAGGGCTGGTCGGGTGGCAGGGGAAAAGAGGGAAGAAGAAGGGAAGAACCGGGGAACGCGGGGTGTGGTCCAAGGGTCGGTTTGGCTCGAAATGGGAAGGAAAATGACGGGGGAGGAGAGAGAGGGAGAGGGAGCAGGTGGTGGTGGCAGGTGTAGGGTGGCAGTCAGCGCTCGACAATGGCAGAAGAGTCGGGCGTGGGAGGAGGAAGAAAGGAGAAGAAGAAAGGGACTAGGCTGTCGGACCGGCGCAGGAAAGAAAATAAGGTAGCCGGCCGGTCCGGGGGCAAAAGAAAGGAGGGCGGACTGGCGTGCTGGGCGGCGCACGAGGGAGAGAAGGGGGGAGGGGGCCGAAGGCCCAATGCGCGGGGAGAAGGCTGGCCTGGCGAGGCAGCCCGAGGGAGGAAGAGAAAAAAAAGAAAATAGAAAAGAAGAAAGGGAAAAAGGGCAAAAAGGGAATGGAAAAATAGGAAAAATGATTTAATTTAATTTATAAAATCGTAAAATATAATATTCTTGGTAAATTATTTAATTCAATAATTTAATTTATAATCTAATATTTTAGTTTAAAAAGGATAAAGTTGGTAAAATATTAGTTTTGGAAAATTATTTAAATAAAATAATATGATAAATAGCAAAATATTTATTTTTAATTTATTAAATACTTTTATCCAAATTTACATACTCTAAAATCTATAAAATAATTAAAATAAATAATTTTACAGGCTAATTTTATTTCAAATAAAGTTATTTATTAAAATATAGATTTTCAAAATTTTTGGGGGATTACACCAGTACTTATAACCATAATCAACTAGACCAGGCACATTAGTCTTTCACTTTCACATTTAGTATTTTTCCCTTTTTAATCATCAACGCAATTCCATTTATTTCCCTCGGAGGGGTGATCAAGATCCCAAGACACGGAGATACATCCGTCGTACTGGTGCATACAAGCTACTCAGTACCCTTCAACTGTCAACCAGGGACGCTAAGGTATCCTAGTTGTACTGGTGCATACAACTAACACAGTACCTGATGTAATTCTCAAAACACCCTCTTAGATCACAACTTTAATTTTAGTCTCAACAAGGAATACTCAAATTTGGACAGAAAGTAATTAGCAATAAAATAACGAAAATGAACCAAAACTCAAGAACACACTCAAAGTTCTGGGATCTTAGGCAAGAACTCAAGACAAACTCAAAGCTCACCCTAATCTTATAACTCAAGACAAACTCAAAGCTATAAGGAAATAATCTTTAACTTGAGACAAAATCAAAGTATAAAGAAAACCATAAGGTATATTGTGAATAATCAGGAATTATTATTCCTCTCTTCAAACTTGTATTTATAGGAAATATCATACAGCAAATGAAAGCCAACGGTTTGGCTGAATAATAATGTAACACCCCCAAATTTACTACTGAAAAATTTCGTTTAAATCAAAAGGTTTAGCGGAAGCAAAGGATAAAACCGTAAACTCTGGGGTATTACCGCCACACTTAGTACCAGACCGGTTCACTCCTACCGTTCCAGTACTAAGTGCTAAGGCTATATCCGATCAACCTTTAGTATAAAGTATCAAAAACGCAAGACAACATTTAAAATAAATCCTTAACAAGAGGTAAGTCAAACAGAAGTTAGAATACAATTTAGGATTACAACCTCAGAAAATGTTTCTCAAAACAAGAACGTAATACAAATTATAGCTAAACAAAAATAAATCTCGAAGGATCAATATCCGGACCGCCTACTCACTCAAGTCAATTCTTCCACCCCAACTTATTAACCGATCAAACCTGCACAAGAGGTCTGCTCCCCACCATCGGTGGATCATCACAGGACCCATTCAACCAGTGTAGTATCAGTACGGGTCCAATACTGAGTAAGTTCCACTACCCTATCTTATGGAAGAGACGTACTATAACATCAAGTGCGTATTAAATCTTGGTACAGCACGTTGATACAATATCATACATATTCACAACCCACAGCATGTATCTTGTTATACACCCATATTAACATATAAAAACATATGTAACATCTCATTTATCATATAAGCATGGTATCACCGAAATATAAAGTGGCTCATACGCCTCAGGTAGGAATAATCCGTATTATTCAAACTCAATATGTGGCATACTCACGTAAGCAGCATGTAGTAATACAGGTAATAAAAGCCGGCCATGGTCCAATTAGACTTATTCTTTATTCTCATTAATAATATGTTCATTCAACACATATTCTTTAATAGTCCATGTGAGTGTGGGAGCCCCACTATTATAGCCGGTGGACCGGAAGTAAACACAGGACAGGACGCCTCTGACCACTATTATAGCCGGTGGACCGGAACAAAACGCACAGGGCAGAACGCCTCTGACCACTATTCTGACCGGTGGACCAGACTGGCCCCGACTCACATGGTATTTCGCTGTAAGTACTTAGTATTTTTCCCATGGATTAACTTATTTATTTGGGCATGTCAAGCCGAGATCCCCCACTTCTATAACCGGTGGACCGGATGTAAACACACAGGGCAGAACGCCTCTGACCACTATTATAGCCGGTGGACCGGAACGAAACGCACAGGGCAGAACGTCTCTGACCACTATTATAGCCGGTGGACCGGAACGAAACGCACAGGACAGAACGCCTCTGACCACTATTCTAACCGGTGGACCGGACTGGGCTCGGCTCAACATCTTTCGCTTTACGTGATTAATGTCTTATCAGTGTCTTATTAAGTCCCACATCACCCTTGACATGCATATCCTAGAGGGTTGTATCAACACAACATAATATCACACATAGAACATGTCATGCTCATATCATGGAAACACACACGACGTACCTCAAATTCCATGCTGCGCTACACATGAGAGAAGTTATCCATAAACCATATAACACACTTTTGCATGGTATACACACAACAATCACACGTCACCTCACACATAACACAAGGCCGTAGCTTCGTCCTTACTAAACACCCACAAGTAGAGGTAAGTAGAGACTTACCTGGATCCGAAGCTAGCTAAGCGAGATAAGGGGGAGAGAGATCACTAGCTCGTGGATCCACGAGAAAGCTTTCCTAGAACAGATAGAAATCGAAAACTAAATTAGAAACTATCCTATCAATCAATAATTCACATATTCTAATTAAATAAACACAACAACAACACAAATGATCTTTCTTAGAAAACGTGCCCAAAACTTAGAACTTAAAAGCATAGCTTTATTTAGATTTAAGGTTAAAACTAAATCAAAACGGATTAATACAGTATCGCTTGGGACATTTCAACTTAATTTGGAAAGCCCGAGAAAGAATAATCGATCATAAGTTAATTTATTGAAAATAACTTATTTATTAGGTTTTATAACTAGATAGGTAACTCAACCATTTACATAACACCAAATTCAAACCGATTAAGTTAAAACATAATTTAAATGATTTAAAACCCAAAGATAGAAATCGATTAGATAAAAGACGCATAGCAAAAATCAATTTTATAAAATCATCCCCGAAGATTAGGGTTTTTAATGCCTAAACTACGAATCAGCCAAATCACTTCGCTTACCTCAAATTGATAGTTTTAAAACACAATTAAACTAATTTTAGATAAATCTAGATAATCAATTTCAACAAAACAATCTTCCGATTAATCAATTCCAGATAATCAATCTTCAAAATTAGGGTTTTAAAGCCCACGACACAAACTCAGGTAATTCAATTTAATTAACTCAAATTAAAGGTATTAGAAAGCAATTAATACCATTTCAACCATTTCTATACATTCAATTTTAGAAAAACAACAATACAAGTAATCGATTTCATAATCTCACTTGAAATTTAGGGTTTTAGGCCCGAAAATACAATTCGTTAAAATTCTATAAATTTAATCAAATTGAATGTTTAGAAATGCAATTAAACACATTTTATAACATATCAAATAATCAATTGCTCAAAACTAGTAAAAGAAATACACAATTTAGCCCAATTAGGGTTTTTGAGCCCGGAACGCAAATCCGATTAATTCTTGCCAAAACATATCAATTGACGGTTTGGAAATGTAATTAAACATATTCTAATGAAATTTATATAGTCAATTGAATAAAATAACCCGATTACACAATTCAATTTAAACCCGCGGGAGTTTGGACCTAAAAATCCAATTCCGGTCAATTACGCACAATTTTCCCAAATCAACACTTCCAATATAAAATTAAATACATTTTAAACGATACTATAAAATCAATTGAGCGGAACAGCTCAATTATACGACCTAATTTCATTACACCCGAAATTTGACCTAGGAATCAAATTCCGATAAAACCTGCATAAATTTCTCAAATTGACGGTTCCAAAATGAAATTGGATACATTTTAAAACATATTGTATAATCAATTTGTCCGAAATCGCAAAAACGGACGGATCCGAAAAATTCGGGCATAACCAGGCCAAAAATCATCCCCGAAGATTAGGGTTTTTAATGCCTAAACTACGAATCAGCCAAATCACTTCGATTACCTCAAATTGATAGTTTTAAAACACAATTAAACTAATTTTAGATAAACCTAGATAATCAATTTCAACAAAACAATCTTCTGATTAATCAATTCCAGATAATCAATCTTCAAAATTAGGGTTTTAAAGCCCACGACACAAACTCAGGTAAATTAAGGTATTAGAAGGCAATTAATACCATTTCAACCATTTCTATACATTCAATTTTAGAAAAACAACAATACAAGTAATCGATTTCATAATCTCACTTGAAATTTAGGGTTTTAGGCCCGAAAATACAATTCGTTAAAATTCTATAAATTTAATCAAATTGAATGTTTAGAAATGCAATTAAACACATTTTATAACATATCAAATAATCAATTGCTCAAAACTAGTAAAAGAAATACCCAATTTAGCCCAATTAGGGTTTTTGAGCCCGGAACGCAAATCCGATTAATTCTTGCCAAAACATATCAATTGACGGTTTGGAAATGTAATTAAACATATTCTAATGTAATTTATATAGTCAATTGAATAAAATAACCTGATTACATAATCCAATTTAAACCCGCGGGAGTTTTGGCCTAAAAATCCAATTTTGATCAATTATGCACAGTGTTCCCAAATCAACACTTCCAATATAAAATTAAATACATTTTAAACGATATTATAAAATCAATTGAGCGGAACAGCTCAATTATACGACCCAATTTCATTACACCCAAAATTTGACCTAGGAATCAAATTCTGATAAAACCTGCATAAATTTATCAAATTGATGGATCCAAAATGAAATTGGATACATTTTAAAACATATTGTATAATTAATTTATCCAAAACCGCAAAAACGAGCGAATCCGAAAAATTTGGGCATAACCCGGCTAAAAATCCAAATTTCCAAAATCTCAACATAACCATACAATTAACCTATTCAAATCATTCTTACAGCATATACATACATAAACAAACAATCAATTTAGCTTTTTATAAGCTAATTCATACCCAATTAATCAAAACAAGGTTAGGGTTTTTCGAAAATTATACCAAACGAAAATCAACGAATCGGGGCAAGGGAAGGCCAGGAAAGCTTCGTCGGGGACCAGGGGTGGCTCGCCGGTGGCCGGGCGGCAGCAAGACCTGCTGTGGTTGCTGCTCCTGCGCGCAATCGCTGCAGCGGCTCTGCTTCGGCTGCTGTGCGTGGTTGCTATGCGTGGTTGCTGTGGCGGTGGTCGACGGGTGCTGGCGAGGTTGGCCGGAGCGGGGAGGAGCTGGGGAGCGATGAGGGAGGCTGGGTCGGCTAGGGCTTCGGGCTGCAGAACGGGGCGCACAGGAGGGGGGTCGGGGTAGGGAAGAGAGAAAGAAAAAGAAGAAGGGGTGTTCGGTCGGGCACCGGTTGGTTTTTTTTTTTTTTTACGAAAACAAGTATCAAATAAAATATTAAAAACTTAAAAATTAATATTGGAAGATTTTATCTAAAATTTATTAAATAAAAATTATTTCGAAACGATCCAAACCCTTAAAATAAATAAAAGAACTATATACAGAATTTCAGAAACATTTTTCGAAAGAATTAACCAACGAACATAAAAATTTATATTATTTATGGAAATACATTATAAGACCCCGAAAATTATTTAAAAACATATACTAAAATATTTAAGTCAAATTCGAATAAACCAAGACTAATTTAAATAATTTTCGAAATCGGTTTTCCGTAAACCAAAAAGCACAAAACGAAAGAGAATTAATTCCAGAAAGAATTTCATAAATAAACTCCGAAAATCTTTTTAATTTAAAACTTTCCGAAAATATTAACGATTACCGAAAACGAATAAATTTAAAGTCGGAAATATTTTCTACGAATAAAATTATTAAAATAAATTTAACTATTTAAATAGAAATTTTATAATTTAAATAATATATTTCGTCAACGAAATATAACCTCAAAATACACCGTTATCACATGACGAAGTTATAATTGAAAACAAATCTAAAATATTAAAAATAAAAATATGAGAAACAACGGAAATACATATTTTTAACCGAGAATCGAATTCATAAGAATATAATAAAATCATTGTCGTGAACGAATTTGTCTAGAATGGTTCGCAACGACAATGATTAATTACATTCAATTATGAATTCGAAATCGTCGATAAATTCATAAAACGAATCGAAATTAAAATAATTAATTGTTTACATCAAATTACGCTAATAAAATCATTAAGCTTAATAAATCTGGATTTTAAAAATACGGGGTATTACAAATAAGCCCAAAACCGTTCAGCTATAACATCTAAGAATTACAGATATGCCCCCCTTTTAACTCCCCTTATTAAGGCATCAAATGCTTCTTAATGAATAGAAATGAAACAACAGCAATTCCTTAATCTAGTGCACCTTTTGCCTCCCTTCTTAATGGGATTAAATACCCATTTGAGAGAGCTACATTATTTATTATAATAATAAAAACATGAAAATAAAAATAAATAAGACTAAAATAACCACGGATCTCCTTGGGCTTCTACGTGCTTGGTCTTTTACTGAATAAGGCTTTAATCACACGCCTAAGTAAGGCATGTAACATATTCTGACTTGTGAGCAAATGGGGAAAACCCAAGGGCTTCCAAAACAAGTGCCACAGGTTCATGGGCCAAGTTTGGCTTTGGATCAGTACCCTACCTATAAGGACACCTAATCCATAAGTATGTATACCCCCTAAATAGGTCCGTAGAGCTAGATAGAGTAAGATGTAGGGCCTGGCTAGGGCACAAAGGCACACCATCAAATACCAGAATGACCATGGGCTAAACCACGTCTTTAGGGTAGCAACCCCTAAAGAGCCACCATTACCAATCTCGAGGTCTTTCACTTTAAGTATTAATGTCATAATTAAGGTGATCACGAACAGCACAACAATCAGATACTTATTCACTTTCAATCATTCTGATATCATTAGGTATCCTTATTCATATAGTTATCCAAGATAACATAGAGGAATCATTAAGGGCATTGTAAACTCACCCAATTCCGATTTAGGATTCGGTCTTGTGATACTTAGTAATTGCCAAATACCATTATCTTACTATTCAGTGTTACTTGAGTTTTATTACAAAAACCCATTATCAAAACGACATATTAAATATGGGTTATTGATTTATCCCTTGCTTGAACAATTATTAAGTCATCCCTTCTCTACTTGCCAATTTACCATATTACCCTTCATGTTACATAAATACAAAATTGCCCTTTACTCGGTTTAGGTTACTAGGTTATCTCCCACACTTATTAGGTCACCAATCACCCTTCATAATCGTTACACTTATCATATTCCCATTTGGTTGGTTAGATTACCAAATTAAACTTCTTCTTTGTTATAATTACCAAATTGCCCTTTTGTTGGTCAAATTACCAAATTACCCTTCTTCATTATCATAATTACCAAATTGCCCTTTAGTTGGTTAAATTACCAAATTACCCTTCTCCATTATCATAATTACAATATTGCCCTTCTCCATTGTCATAATTAACATATTACCCTTTAGTTGCTTAAATTACCAAATTACCCCTCTCCATTATCATAATTACCAAATTTCCCTTCTCTATTATTATAATTACTAAATTGCCCTTTAGTTGGTCAAATTACCAAACTACCCTTCTCCATATTCATAATTACCAAAATTGCCCTTTAGTTGGTTAAATGACCATATTACCTTTCTCCATTATCATAATTACAAATTTACCCTTCTCCATTATTATAATTACCAATTTACCCTTCCTTCACACCAAATAACCATTTTACCCTTCTCTTTTATTAAATTATCATTTTACCCTTCCTTTACACCAAATTACCATTTTACCCTCTTTACTTCCAAGATTACCATTTTTTTCCTTACTTCCAAAATTACCATAATACCCTTTTACTTACAAAATTACCATTTTACCCCTTACGACACCACTTTTATTAAATTATCATCCCTATGTGCAATAGTAATATTAATACTCTATTCTCATAATCAAGTTCCACCAACTATTATATTTCAACATAATACTCATTAGCATCCACACATATTAGGCCACACTCTTGCAAAAGACATATTACTAAAATGCCCCTAGGGCTCACAATAATATTATTCATGGATCAATGGTCACAATAACGTAATATAGTATGGATAAGTACTCAACATTTTCATTAACAACCAAACTCTTTCCTTAAGCAATATTTCCACTCATAGCATATAAAATAACATGCTTTCCTTTTTATCAATCAATATAGGCAACTACATATAATATATTAAAGAATATATCATGAAAAATAACATATTAAAACCCTAATGTGCTATCATGCATTTATCCATGCGTTTAAGTGAAGTTTAACAATTATCTTAATTCCCATAAAATTCGAACCTTGCCAGTATCTCGATTAAAGATTCAAGCTTTGATTAGTAAAATCAACACCTAAAAATAATATCAATAATTATCATATTAGAAATAGGAAAAACCAAAAACATGAAACTTTATCATAACTTAATTAATGATATACTTTATTTAACCATTAATATACCATGAGATTAAATAAAGATTAGTTTAAAACATTAGGCAAGACTCATGCTGCTCATGCAGCATGAGTTGCATGCAGAATAAGGGAGGAAGATGTTGAAGGAGGGTGTAAGAGAAGGAGGAATGGTTATTTTTGGGTTGGGGCTTTGGGGTTAGGAAAGAGGGTAGGTGGGGGAGGATTTGGGGTAAGGGAAGGGTGAAAGGTTGAAGAGGGGGTGTGGGTGGTGGTTGGGAATAGGTTGTTGGTGGTGAGGCTGTGAAGGTGGATGTTGAGGTGGAGGTGATTGAGAATTAAGGAAAAGGGAGGGGAAAATGTGGGGCTACAAGGGTTGGTTTTGGCTATAGGGGGTGAGGGGGTGATAAAGGAGGTTGCGGGTGTGGGTTGGTGGCTCAGGTGGCGACAGAGGCGGTGGGACGATGATAAAAGGAGGAGGTGTAGGGCGGCTGCCGAGAATGGAGGAAAAGAAGAGAAAAAGAAGAGGGGAGGAAGAAGGGGGTGCAAGGTGGCTTAGGGGTGTTGTGGTGGTGTAGGGTTGACGTAGAGGGTAGGAGGAGGTGGTTTCGGTGGTTATTAGGGCAGTGGCAACGATAGAATGGGTAGTAGTGCAAAAATAGGGAGGAAAATGGAAGGAGAAGAAAGGAAGATAAAGAAATTGGGGCAGGGGAAGGAAGGCTAAAAAATGGGACAGGAAAGGGCTAGTAAAGAGAAGAAAAAGAAGAGGGAGAAGAGGGTAGCAGGCAGCCAATCAGGTGGCAGGGTGTAGGGTGGCAGGGAGGTGGTCAAGTAGTAGGGAGAGGGAAGGGAAGAAGAGAACGGAAAGGTCATGCGTGGCTTGGGAGTGCAGGGCTGGTTTGGTCTGAAATGGGGAAGAAAAGGACGGGGGGAGAGAGGGAGAGTTGTGGTGGCGGCAAGTGGTGGCAGCTGTAGGGCGGCTCGGTGGTCACGTGTGGCAGAGGAAGAAGGGAATAAGAAGAAGGAGAAGGGAAGGGGCAGGCCAACTAGACAAGGGGAAGAAAGGCGAGCGGGTCGGCCCACTCAGGGTGAGATGGATGGAGAGAACGGAAGGGGCTTGGGCTAGGCCATGACGCACGAAAGAGGAGAGGAAAGAAAAGAAGGAAGCAGCCCGCATAGGGAGAGACGGAGAGGAGGGTAAGGAATGGGCCGGCAGCCCAAGCGAGAAGGGGGGTAGGCCATGTCTAGCGGCCCCAAGGAGAGAAAAAGGAAAAAGAAAGAAAGGAGAAAAAGGAGAAGGAAAAAGGAAAAAGGGGAGAAAAAGGAAAACGGAGAATAGGAAAAATAATTTAATTTAATTTATAAAATAATATAATATAATATTTAGGGTAAATCATTAAATTTAATAATTTAATTTAATTTAATATATGGGTTTAAAAAGGTTAATTTGGAAATATATTGGTTTGAAAATATATTTAAATAAAATGAGTACGATAAAATAATAAAATATTTATTTTAATTTATTAAATAACCCTATCTAATGTTATATACTCAAAATCCATAAAATAATTAAAGTAAATAAATTTAAAAGCAAATTTATTCTATATAAAATTTATTTATTAAATTATAGGTTTCTAAAATTTTGAGAGATTACAATATTGTTTTATGAATTACTAATATGGTATAAATGAATTTCCTAGCAATATTTTGATCATGATTATTGGATGCATAGTGGCATATGGGATCATATTCTACTTTATCTTTTAAGGTTGTTTTAGGACTAATATAAGAATAGGAAGAATAAGATGAAGATGTAGTGGCTGAAGGATAACAACTACAAGCCGAATAGCTTTTCCCAAGAAATATGGATCAAGTGTGTAAGCTAGTAGATATGTCAATGTTAAAAATTTAAGGTCATTTATTAATTTTATTTTATATGTGGTGTGCAATGTCTGAGAAAAAAATGAAAAATATGTCTAATCTGACATATCCTAGTTTCCAAGGGTCTAGATCTATTTAAACTTATCGACATACAGAGGTAGGTATGTATATATATATGTAGATATATAACAAATTAGTTCTCTTTAATATGATTAATATATTCATTTAAAAAAATATGATAGGTTGATCAATAGACACAGCAATTGCTATCACCAATTGATACCAATAAGAACCTACATATGAGGGTTGACTAGAATAGTGGATGGGGTTCTTGATCATCGACGGATATCACATCATCATCAATGGAATATTTGATCAACCTACACCTCCCTTCACTCTATGTATTTACCCATCATTTTCCCTACAAGGCCCCTCTACATCCCTTCTCCTTTTCTCAACCAACATGCTCCATCGATCGAACACATTCACCCAACCTTTAGTATATACAATCAACCATACTCCCCTCCAATTATACCCTCAATCATCACCTCTATAGCCAACATATACATACATGCACACATAACCATTCCCTCTAATGTGGAATATTATCTCCAAACAATATTATACAACAAAGAACCTTTGGTTTTTGATTACAGGTTGTAAATCTTCACAAAACATTTGCTCCTTTCAACTTGAATTTGGTTAAACTCAATGGATTTGGTAGATTGGTGTTGATCTAATCCAAGATAAATTACCTTCTAATAATAAATCTTCTATTTCTCAATAGAACACTCTAAAAATATCAAATGAACTCATTTAAAGAAGGAGAAGAGAAGAAGAAGAAGAAGAAGAATACATGCTCTCTAGTGTTAATTCTATCTTTCAAATATTTTCATTTTCATATTATCTATAATATCCCAAATTGTGTCGAGCGTTATAAGGATTGAGTTAGCTACTTACATCAACATGGTATATCATTCTTTTGTTGATTTCATCCTAAGAACTCCACAGTTAAGCGTGTTGGCCATGGAGCAATTTTAGGATGGGTCACCCTCCTGGGAAGTTTCAGAAAATTTCTCAAAATTTCTCTGGAAGTGTGTGAGTGAGGACAAAGCACGCTGAAAGGACTCATGTTGATCTATGGAGCCATCCAATCAATCCAAAAGCGCTCCAAGGTAGCCCCTGCATGGTCATATCAACTTGGGGTGTTACAAATGGTATCAGAATGAAACTGCAACTATGAGCTAAACTTGGATGAGCTAGTTAGCAACCTAGCAGGATGATTCTTAGGATAAAACTGTATTGAGACGGTTAATGATTGAGGCGTAACGAGGACGTTGCGTTCTTTGAGTGGAGGTGAATGTAATACCCCAAATTGTGTGGAGTGTTATAAGGATTGAATTGGCTACTTATATCAACATAGTATATCATTCTTTTGGTGATTTTATCCAGTTAAGCGTGCTGGCTGTGGAGCAATTTAAGGATGGGTGACCCTCCTGGGAATTTCAGAATTTTTCTAAAAATTTCTTGAGAAGTGTGTGAGTGAGGACAAAGCATACTGAAAGGACTCGTGTTGATCTGTGGGGCCAGCGGATCAATCCGAAAGCGCTCCAAGGTAGCCCCCACGTGGTTGTATTGACTTAGGGTGTTACATTATCACTCTCCCGAGATCAAGTGTACAAGGAGGTATATATATACATGTACACATGTAGGCCTACCATTAATAAGAAGATACATCTTAGCCTTATTAACAAAAATGAACCATAAGCATGGAAAGCATGTACATATTAATTATAATGAAATTTTACAAGCATTACAAAGTAACAAAATAACAAAGCTACGTAAACTCTAAATATGTAATACATAGATTTAACATATGTAATCCAACTTTGTGTCTTATAACCTTGTTCTTCCATACACTTTGAAATTATTGTATTACCATTTTCTTGTACATAAAAGATCATAAATAGGTCGAACTTCTTGCAAACGTGTACAATACATACGATAATTACTTGACAAAGCATTAGAAGCATAAGAACTTTCAAGCACAATGGGTACCATCTCCAAGTATACTAATTCTTCTTGTTCTTCATCATTTAAAGAATAATATTGAGAGTGATCTACAGATTCACATGTATCATTCTCCCCATAAAAAGAAGAATTTTCCCTAAAATTAGCATAACTATAGTAAGGAGATAAGTGACCAATGATGAAAGTCCTAGATACTCCTTTATAATGTTCAGCCATTTAAAGTTCATATTCATTATTTCCAAATTTTCTTAAGATTTTGAATGGCCCATTAGCTTTTGTGTTAGTTTATTATTTCTTAAGTGTGGAAACCTTTATTTTCTCAAATGCAACCATACCAAATATCTTAGTTTAAACACTTTTTAAGTTCTATTTTATTTTCTTGAGCTTGGTATTTAGCATTCGATTTTTCAATGTCATCTTCAATTTGTTGATGAATTTTTTTAAAGAATTTGATTCTTTCTTTAACATCATAATTATTAATATCTCCTCTTTTAAATGGAAACATATAAATGGGTAGAAAATTATTAACCCCATAGACAACCTCAAAAGGACTCAATTGAGTTGTACTAAAAGGACTGTAAATTTAGCATGTGCAAACTATATATCCCAATCTTTGGTACTCTTATTCACTAAACCTTGTGGAAAAGTTCCTAGAGTTTTATTAGTAACTTTGGTTTGACCATCCATTTGTGGATGATGAGAAATAATAAACTGTAACTAAGTACCTAATATGTGTCAAAGTGTCTTCCAATAGTATCTCATGAGTTTAACATCTCTATTCAATACTATACTTTTGGGAAATCCATGTAACCTTAATATTTCTTAGAAATATAAGTCTCCTACATGAGTTGCATTATCATTCTTGTTACAAGAAGGTTCCATTTTTGAAAATCGATGTACTACCACAAGAATAGAATCTTTACCCCTTTGTGTCATTGGTAAACCCAAAATAAAAGCCATCTTAACACTTTCCTAAGATTGATTAGCCACTAGTAAAGGAGTATTCAAACCCTTATGGAAGAAGCTTTTACTTTTCTGACAAGTCATACATCTTCAATCATTACTTGTACTAATTTTATCATTTGTGGATAGTAGTAATTTTCTTATAGTATTTTCTTATAGTACTTATTTAACACGTAAATCACATACTCTAGAATGGGGTATACACAACTTATTAAGTTTCAAGAGATAATCATCTTTTAGTAAATAATTACCACAACTACCATTCTTTTTACACGTATTATAGATGTCAACAAAATCTTCATCCATATCATATAGTTCATTTAACATCTCAAATCCCAATAACTTAACATCCAACATGAATAATATCATGGATCTTTAAGACAAATCATCTGCCATGACATTTTCTTTACCATCAAAATGTTTGACAGAGGCACAAAGGATTATAAGAAACTAACCCATTTTTCATGCATCGGACTAATCTTCTTTTATGTATGCTAATATTTCAAACTCTCATGATCCGAATGCAAAACAAATGGTTTAGGCCCTAGGTAATGAATCCATATTGCTAAGCTTCATATGACAACATAAAACTCTTTGTCATTCATGGAATAGTTTAATCTCTCTCAACTTAATTTCAAGCTAAAAATGCAATAGCTCATTTTTCTTGTTAGAGTACTGAGTCAACACACATCATATGTACCATCCTTTTTAAGGACAAGTAATAGAGGCACAGAACATGGACTCATGCTTTCACTCACCTACCCTTTTCTTACAAGCTCTTATATTTTTTTTCCTAACTCCTTAGCCTCCTCTAAATTTCATCGATATCAAGGCTTATTAGGTAGGACACACTAGTGATTAAATCTATGGCATGTTTTATTCCCCTCTTAGGTAGCAATCCAGGCTCATTATTTCTCTTCCTTTGTTGATATTTTTTTCATAACCACAACATAACAACTTCCTTCTTCTTGAATACAATTGACCATAACCTTTTCATGCAAGAATAAACTCTTGATATTCTCGATTATGCTCTCATTATCGCATTTAGAAGGTTTAAGTTTCTACTTCTTATTATCCTACTCAGCTAGCTATTCATTAGTAATACAATTATTAATAGAATTATTTTCATACTCCCATGGTTTACCTAATAAGATTCCACATGCATCCATAGTTAAAACATCTCATAGCACCTCATCATGGTAGTTACCAATTTTAAATGATACTAGGGTTTGTTTTGTTACCTTAACTCCCTTGTCCTTATTCAACCACTAAAGAGAATAAGGCTTTAGATGTGGTGTAATTTCAACCCCAAATCCTTAACCATCCTCTCATTAGTAACATTAGTACAAGATCCACTATAAATGATAATACTACAAACTATATCTTCTACAAACTATCAATGAAGTGCTCTCTCCAAGACTTAATAAGCACTTTCTTCTTCTTCTTCTTCTTATTTACTAGATACTTCCTCAAAATGCTCAAATTTAGGATCTCCCTCATATGTCTCCATGGCTTCAATCTCTTGTATGGATAATACACTTTGATAAGGACATTCGCAAGTAAAGTGTCCAATTGATCGGCATTTAAAACATTTCCTAGTAGATACTTCATTCACTTTAGTTTTTCCTTTATCCTCTCCATCAATTTCTTTCTTTTTTATTAAAATTTTTAATAGTTGAAATACTCACTCCAATTTTTGTATTTTAGTTACTTGAGTAGAATTTTGTAGATGGAGTACTTTGTGTAGCATGAGGCTTAGAGGATTTAATTTTTTTTTTCAAATCTTAGAAAAATTTTAATCACATCATCTAAAGAATCATAAAGATAAGTTTCTACCTTGTCTTGAATCATCATGTTAAGGCCTCCTAAAAATATAGCACCAATTTGTTCTTTCTTTTCATGGATATCACATACAAGTGTCAATCTTTTGAACTCCCTAACATACTATTTGACACTTAATAGTCCTTGCCTAAGAGTATTCGATTTGATATAGTTATCTTGTTCATACTCTTTAGGGATAAATGTTTTCCTTAGATGTTTTTTTATGTTTCTCCCAAGATTTTGTCTTTGATTTACCCTCTCTTTCCATAGTCCTCTTTAGATTATCATACCATATTCTAGAAAATTTATTAAACTTAAGAGTAGATAGTTTACATATTTGCTCATATTTATAACCTTTCAATTTAAAGATAGCCTCCAATTCATGTAGCGACTCAAGAAATGAGTCTACATCAAGCCAACTATCAAAACCGGGATGCTTAAGCTCAATACCTTTATCTTCATTTTGAATATACTTAAGTTGATCATCATGGTCTATTCTTGAATATAAGTACCTTCCCTTAATTAGATTATTTGACCTTACAGCCCTCCCTAATCAATCTCCATAGAATTCTCTATGCTCTTCGATATTTAGAACCGAATCTTGTTCGGTAAATCTAAACTCTAACTTTTTGTAGTTGAGTTTGTATTGCAAGTATTTTTATAAGTTGAGCATTAGTGACATATAAATGTTTTGAAAGTTTTTGAATAGCTTCAAACATGGCTTAAAAATTTTGTTCCCCTTCCATGATTTGATCACCACTACACTAAACCACACTCGAGTTCCACTTAGGGTTTTAGTTGAATAAACCAAATCAACTTAATGTCACCCTAAAATTATTGTTTGATTTTTCCACTATGATTTGATTTCAAAGAGTCAAACACAGAATAAGAAATAAAGTATAATAACCACACACCAAAATAAGTGCTCTTAACACCTATCTTGTTGAATTCTTGATATAGAATTTAGAAAGTTTTGAAAACTCAATTTGAAAAAAAACACTTATAACTTCATTCATGCATTTGAACACTTCAAGCACAATATTATGTAGGGAAATCCATCTTCAAATATTCACTAAAACTACTTGATAAAAATGCATAATATTCAAACACACTAGCCTCAAAGCACAAGACTAAAATAAACAAAATACAACCACACCACTCTATTAAACTCTAATACCACACGTGATCAACCAACATCAAAGAAACATTAAGCATGCAAGTTCATATGCAAAAACTTAAAAATCAGCACATTAAAAAATCATACACACTACACACACAAAATTATGCACACACATTTAATACAGAATGTTTCCTATATTTGTGTCGAAAATATCATGCAATATCATTCAATATATCTTCAAGAATCATTAAAGATCATACCATCACAAAAAATATTAACATGTAACATGCAGTTTTTATAAAGATTAAAAATGAATTCATTAAGATTCAAAGCATTCAATCAAAGAAGAATCGTTAATCTTACTAGAACTTCAATGGTGATAGGTTTTTGTTGTCAAAACTTTATGTTGTCTTGCACTTGTAATTTTGACTCAAAAAAGCCTACTTTGATACCAATTTTGATGTGTAAGATTATCTTAAAACAATCTTCTACAAGTAGGAGCTTTTTCTTTTTGATTACAAGTTGCAAATCTTCATAAAACATTTGCACCTTTCAACTTGAATTTGGTTAAACTAATAGAACACTTTTAAACCATCTAATGAACTCAATTGAAGAAGGAGAAGAGAAGAAGAAGAATACACACGCTCTAGTGTTAATTATCTCTTTTGAATATTTTCATTTGCATATTTTCTCTCTCTCTAGATTATACATGTACACATGTAGCCTTTAACAAAAGTGAACCATAAGAATGGTACAAGCATATACATACTAATTACAATGAAATTTGACTAGCATTACAAAGTATACAACAAAATAACAAAGCTACACAAACTATAAATATATAATACATAGATTTAACATATGTAATCCAACTTCGTGTCTTATAGCCTTGTTCTTCCGTGCAATATGTAATTCTTGTAATGCCATTTTCTTGTATATCAAAGATCTTCAATAGCTTTCACTTCTTACAAACTTGTACAATTCGTGCAAGAATTACTTGACAAAACACTAGAAGCATAATAATTTTTAAGCATAATGGGTTACATCTCCATGTATGATTATTCTTCTTATTCTTCATCATTTGAATAATAAGATTGAGAGTGATATAGATATGCTCCTACATAACCCTCTTCCCCTTTCCATCCAAACACAACCCTTAACTCCCTACAACTATGCCTCATTCTCAACCTCCCCTACGTTTTGTTTTTCTTCACCATCACCATCAACACCTATCACCAACCACTTGACATGGCCTCCCCCATAGTAGTCATCCATTTCCACCATCGGATAGCCTCACTAATGCTAGTGCCAGCCTACTCAACCATCACCTCCACCCAACCAATCTTTTACCTCCTTTCAAGCCCTTTTGACTTGCCTAGCTTATAATACTCATGAAGTGTGAGAATTTCATTAAAAAAATACCTATTTTCAATATAAGGGAATTATGGTAATTTTTTACTTAATAACTATTATAATAAAAAAATATTATATTTTTGATAAAATATTAATATGGTAATTATGTTAATTATGGTATTATTTTTAAGTACAAAAGTTTTATTAATGGAGCCTAGCAATTTTTAGTAGGTTACCCGTAAATTGTGATTTTGCTAGAAATTAGGTAATTCATATACTCTAATAGATTATAAAAATATCACATGATAGCACATTTAGGTTTTGATTTATAAATTGTGTTAATTATGTTTTTTATATTATAATCCATTTACTCAACTAAAATGTTCAGATATCATAATATAGGACATTTAGGTTATGATGTATAAATTATGTTAAGCATGTTTGTTACATTGTAATCCATATACTCTAATAAAATGTTCAAACATCACAAGATAGCACATCTAGATCATGTATAAAATATGTTCATTACATTTTGATTATTTGTCTAATAATGATAGCATTAGATTTAGAAAAATAAGCCATATTAACTAGTGGAAATTATTATGTGTACAAAATGTATGTTAAAATGGTTTAAATGATGGACATAAAGTATATATGTCATGTATGTCCAATATGATAGGTTTAGAATGCCTAGAAAATTTTTTAACATAAATATTATTATCATGTGTCCTAGGGAAAATATGGTCATTTAATCATATTGTGATATTTAACCTAATAAAAATTATTAATATGTCTCAATTATTATTTACCATGGGGATGCGTGATTTGATGTTTTAAAAACACACATTTTAGCATGATTATTATTATAAGTCCTAGGGTTATTTTGGTCATTTTGCGTGTATCATGATAATTATTCTTATAAGCATGCCTAATATGTATTATTTATTGTTGATCATGAGGAAATGTGGTTTGATGTTCTACAAAATACATTTTAAGGTTTCATATGCAAATCATGTTTAAGGGAAAAATGGTCATTTGGCATATCTGGTAAATTATTTCCATATTAAATTATTTAATGATTTTATTATAGTATTTTATTAACTATTTAATAAATAAAATAAAATTATAATTTAAAATGGATGATAATGAGGATATTTTGGCCTCACAGGTATTTTGGTCATTTGTGGCGTAAAGTGCCTAAGTATGAATAATTAAGTATAGGATGACCTTAGTATATTTTTTTAATGATTAAACTTGGTATTGACACTGATTATGGTTATCTCGATTGTTTGAAAATGAGTTAAATGGATAAATATGAAAATTAGATCGATATGATTTATATGTGACTTTGTGGCCCTCTTAATAAAATACTAATACTTAAAGTGTAAAACCTCAAGATTAGCAAAGATGGTTCTTTAGAGGTCACTACCCCAGAGATATGATTTATCCCATGGTTGATTGCATATTTTTCTTGTGTGTCTTAGTGCCCCAACTAGGCATTATATCTTACTCTATTTAGTTTTATGAACTTATAGAGGATATACACACTTATGGATTAGATATCCTTGGTGATAGGGTATTGTTTGACCTTTATGTGCTAGTACAACTAGGGTAACATAGTGTCCATGAGTTGATAGTCGATAGGATACTATGTTACCTTGCTACGCCAATATGACTAGAGTACCTTAGTGTCTCTAATTTCGATATGATCATCCATTGAGCAAATAAAAATGGAAATAAATATTATTGGATCAAAATGAATATTATTAGATTTTTCAGTAGTAGCCTTTATGCCTAGTTGTGGTTTAATAGTAGCCTTCATGCCTACCTATGGTTCAACAGTAGCCTATGTACATACATGTGGTTTGGTAGTAGCATTTATGACAACGTTTAAGTTGCTAGTAGCCTTTGTACCCACCTATGGTTTAGTAGTAGCCTTTGTGTCTACCCAATTTTCGGTAGTAGCTTTTGTGACTACCTGTGTTTGGTATTATGTGTTTGAGCCTTACTTATGGTATTGTGGATATTATTGGCGTCGTGCCTTTAAGCCGTACCTATGTATTAAATTTTTTATTAACATGGCGCCTTTGAGCCCTACCTATTATGTTAAGGATTTTATTTTTAGTATGCCTTTGAGCTCTAAATGTGGTATTATGGAAATTATTGGTTTGATATTAAGATATGAGATATATTGTAAAGTTTATGGTTGTTGTGTTGAGATTGATTCTAATAATTATTTCATGTAGCATCTCTTGTATGCTTGGGTGGTAAGTATTATTATGTTCTACATGAACAGTTATGAGCAATATGTAGCTTTGTTGTTATTGTGTATCTTATTTCGATCATCTTATGAATATTTTAATATTTATACCATGTGCTTTTGTCATTCCCTTTGTGTGTTCTATACAAGTTTTTCATATTAGTTCTATATAATGGGTTACTCGGTACCATTATACTGAAAAATTCTTTTCCATGGGCCCCTACTTATTCAATTGGTAGTGACCATTGCAAGTTAGCTTGTGATATCAGTTTAAGGCTAGTACTTAGATTAAGAGCTAGGTTATACTATAGTTTTCCTAATATCTTTTGATCCAAATGATTTTTTACTCTTATATTCATGTATTTCTTTTCACTAAATTTTGTAATCACTCGCAGTTTTTTTTATTTAAAATGATGTTAATTTGTTTTGATTCTCTCTATTCTAAATTTTATAATTGTGTTATCAATTTAAGTGGAATAACATTTTTAGCACTAACACTTCGTATGAGAATGGTAGAGGAAATTAGACTTGTACCAAGTGTAGAAGTAACACCCCATATTATTCTATTTTATCTCCCATAATTAACTATTTACAAAAAATTAGTTTGTAAATTTGGCAGTGTTACAAGTTGGTATTAGAGCTTTTAGTTGTTGAGAATTGTGTTTCGGTTGGAGATTTGGTTCTCACCATCCTAAGTGTTTTGATCGAAAAATGCATTTTCAATCTCTTAGTGTAGTTTAGGAGCCCTGATAATGCAATTTTTGGTACGATGTCCAAGGCACGATAGCTTGGAGAGGAGTTCAACTTTTAGAGTTTGGAGAACTTTGAACTTTTAGACAGTTTCCTTCACTTTGATCATTGGTGTTGCGCTTGTTGAAGCTTTATATTAGGGTTACCTTTTAAGGGGTTAGTTAGCCCCTGAGATGCCTTGTGGTTCATTGTGAATGTTTTGTGTGCAGTGGGATCGAAGTATATTTTTAAGAGGGTAGTGATGTAACATCCAATATTTTGTAACCTTATTTTTGAAAATTTACCCATTTATATAAAAAAATACCCTTAAATATTACCTTAATTTTTTTTACCCTTAACTTATAAATCCAAATAATATTTTTCATAATTTATCCTTATTAATTTATATTTCTAATTTATATTTAAATCCACCCTAAATCGATAATTTTATCCAATTTATTGTTAGATACCCTAAACACAGATAAGTTAACTTTATCCAAAACCTAAATTTAACCAAATTCTAATTCTAACCCTAAATTTACTTTCTTTTTCCTGTTTTCTCCTTTTTCCCTTTTTTCCTTTTTCTTTCTTTTCTCCTTTCTTTTTTTTCTTCCACGTGCCTTAACCCAATTTGTGTTTTCTTCTTCTCTCCCCGACTAACCTAACTTGTTCTACTTTTTTTTATTTTTTTCTTTCGTCTTCTGAATCCCAAGCCCAACTTGATTCATTTCTTTCCTTCTCCTTCTCCCTCGCCTATCCTACACCTAAACACGCCCCTCCTCTATGATTCCCTACACCCCAACAAGCCCCTTGCAGCACCCGTATGCAATACACCTAAAGTCGTTATGCATGTGTGTCCTCCTTTTTCCTCTTATTACAAAAGATATCCCTACATGCTTCCACACCTCAATTCAACCTAACCCAAACAACCCCCTAACATTGTCCCCTTCTACACCTCTGCCTGCATACACCTACCTTCCTTTCTTTTTGCAGCCCAAAAAACTATGCCCTACTCCCTCCTCATATGCCTTCCCTTCCTCATCCAACCTCTTTCCCCTCTACATCCCTACACCTTGTGCCTCTACCCATCCTTTTCCTTACAATGCCTATCTACAATCCTATTCCTTTTCTCAGCCATTCTCCTCCACCAATCGAACCATTTCTACCCAACCTTCAGTATATAAACACACAACCATACTCCCCTCTATTTCCTCCCAACCCTCACCTCTCCAACTAGCATATACATACATGCACACACACTTGCTCCTAAAATGTTCAAATATTGCATGATACCACATCTAGATTTTGATTTATAACCCATGTATCAAGTATATTCGTTACATTGTGATTATTTTTCTAATAATGATAGTATGGGATTTAGTAAAATAAAGCATGTTAACTTGTGGAAATTATTATGTGTATGAAATGTATGTTAATATAGTACAAATGATGGGAATAAATTATTTATGTCATTTATGTCCAATATAATAGGTTTAGCATGCCTAGAAGTATTTTTAACATAAATATTATTATCATTTTCCCTAGGGACAATTTGATCATTTAAGCATATTATGATATTTAACTAGATAAGAATGCTTAAAGTGTCTCAATTATTATTTTATACGGAGATGTGTGATTTGATGTTTTAAAAATGCATGTTTCGACATGATTGTTATTATTACATATCTGAGGGGTATTTTGGTCATTTTACATGTATCATGATAATTATTCTTATAGTCATATCTAATATGTATTTTTATTGTTGAGCATGTGGAAATGTGATTTGATGTTCTATAAATGCATGTTATGGTTTTATGTGCAAATAAGGTATAAGGGTAAAATGGTCTTTGGCATGTTTAGTAATTTATTTGCATATTAAATGATTCAATTGTTTTACTTTGGTATTTTTTTGACTATTTAATAAATAAAATGGAATTATTCTTTACAATTGATGATAATGAGGATATTTTGGTCATTTTCGGCATAAAGTGCCTAAGTGTGAATAATTGAGTCTAGCATCACCTTAGTATATTTTTAATGATTAATGTAATACCCCACACTTTTTTGTAATGGATGGATGAGAAATTTTGACAAAATTTGGGCCTTTGATTTTAATCGAATGTTAGGGTTTGATTTGGAATGAAAATTTATTTGAAATGATGTTGGAAATGAGGTTTAATGAGTTTTTTAGGCAAACCCATCGATTGGTTCTATGAATTGATCAAATAGTTTGTCATTTTAGTCTGAATGAGTTCCTCAACCAAAAAAATTGAGTGGTTTAAGGAAACTGATTGACTAGTAGATGAACAGTCGACTGGCATACTAAAACCGATCGATTGGTTCGTCAAGCTAGTTATATTTTTTGAAGTTTGATTTTTGTTAAAATCCCTTACACTAAAATGGAACCTTACCAACTCATACTAATTGTCCATATGATATTTCTAACCATTTTCATGATGCTTTTAACTAAAAATATGTCCTCAATTTGTAGGTCGATTAAGACACATAAGGGAGAGAGATGACCTCAGTCACTTATCTTCTTCCTCCTCTCCCCTTTGCCCAATTTTGAGATCGATTGCTTCAATCTCAGGTATGCTTCTAAGAATCTGGAAGATTCCGTAGACACTGACCTCCTAGTTCTTCATTTATATATGAGAATTCTAGTCTATTTGACCTAAGATCCCTAAAGTCACAAATTGGGCTCAAGAGACTAGATCAAAAAATCCTAGGCAAATTCAATTGTTCTGATCGAATTTGATCGATCACAAGTTGATTTTTTTAGTTTCCTTCTAAATTCCCTCTATTTTTCCTTCATTTGGTTAGCTATAAATAGCCCTAATCCTCCATACATTGCACGTTCTCTCAACCACCAAAAGTTTTATAAGTTCTACAATCTTTTTTTCCTTCCACACTTTGAGAACTTTCCAAATTGTTTTGTCACTATTACCTGATCTTAAAACTAGATCTATATTGTTTTAATTGTTAAGGAAGGCGTCCTTAGATTTTGGGAAAAGATTGAGTGGTCCAATTGAGTGTTCCCTATTTTACCCTCGTGGTATGTTCTTTCCCCTATGTTTTCTTGTTTAAATTTTATGAGGTTTTATTATGAAACCTGAGTTAAGATCTTTTATTTTTAAGGTTTTGAGAGTTGAATTTTTTACAAATTTGAAAATCCTAGTTTTAAGGGATTTAGCCTGCATAAAGTAAGTAATTCTTGTACCTAATATGCTAGCATTTGTTAATGCATGAAAAGTGATGACTTTTATTATATTATACATGTTGGTGTGAAGAAATGCAATGGTATGCATGATTTATATGTTTACATAAAACAATTTGAGGAAAGAATAGAAAAATGGAGGAAATGGGCTATGATGATGTTATGGTAAGAAATACATGATAATATGGTTAGAAATATGTTATTTGATGTTGATACATGCACTATGGTGATTAGAAATGATTTTTATGTAGGAATATATATGGAATTTGTAATTTTTTGATGTTTTAGGGCAAACTAACCAACTAGTTAGCTCAAAGCGATCAACTGGTTCCTAGAACAGTCGACTGGTTAACCCGACCCATCGATCGGGTTGGCCTCCAGAGACCTTGATCTTGTTCTCTCCTTAAACCCATCGAATGGTTTGGCAAAACCAATCTACTTGTCTATGAACAGTCAATTGATTTTCCAAAATCAATCAACAAGTTTGAAGAAAGCATGGTCTAGTTGAGTTGAATTGATTGACTGGTTGGTGCAATTGATTGACTAGTTAGGCCAAATCAATCTACTGTTTCTGTTAATTTGCATGATTTGTTACTTTATAATTTAGTTATGTTTGGGGTTTATATTTATGACTATATCATTATTATTCATGGGATGAAATACAAGTTTTAACATGGATTATTAGCCTCATTAAGGGATTTAAAATGGATCATAATCTATGACATGCACTATGAGCAATGTAAAGACTAAATGTGAAACTCACTTGTAATTGGGGATAAAATAGGAATAAGAATAATAGAAATCAGTATGGACTTAAACTCTATGATGGATATGAAACTCATTGGCCAAAGATAAATGGTAAACCCACTTGGTTGGGGGAAATGGAAATAAAAAGGTATGGGGATTTACCCTGTCTACTTGTATGAGCATTGTATGACTACCCATCCTTATAAATAAAATACTAATAAATTAAAGTGAAAGAAAGTTGAGTTGAGTATGGGTATAGGTTACCTAATCCTCTAATTATATACTGGGGGTCAGTCTACCTTCGGGTGTTTTGGTACCTTCAGGTGGGATCCTGAGAGCTCTTAGTGACACTGATGATGTACTAGGGAATATTGATACTAAAGGGTCTAGTTACCTAAGTAGTTGGCTTTGACCTATACTCTTGTTCATATTGGTTGGCTTTAGCTTGGACTTATGTCCATTGTGATGATTGGCTTAGACTTGGACTTTATGTCCTTTTGGATAGGCTTCCATGCTATGTGATACAATAGGATAGAGCACATTCCATCACTCGATGATAATAAAAATATGGTTTTTAAGTAAGTAATTGATCATATATAAATGATGGTTAAGAGAATGGCAAATATTTGGAAAGAATGGAACTAATGGTAAGATTGTCAAAAATGAGTAAAGCTGGTTATTACACTTGACTAATGGTTTACCTAACCACTTGATTATGAAATGGAATATTGATAGATGACTCACTTATCTTTATATAAACAAACTAATGGTAGAATATGATGATTTTGTTAATTAGGAACTATCGTAGAAGTTGTTTGTTTCTCCTTGCATTAAGTGTGTGCATGCCTATGTGGAAAGGTGGTGAGCCTATGCATGAAGTATTCTACTTATTGGAATTATGCATGATAATATAACTTCATGTGCTTTTATCCTTATGCATATATATGGCCTTCATAATGCTTACTGTAATCTATATTGTGTATGATAAACTATTATACATGTGTACATTGAGGGATCAACTTGGCTTACTCTATACGTAGAGTACCAATGTGCCTATTTTCTTAGTCACCTGCTTATTCCCACGAGCGGAGAACCTTATGTAGGTTTTTGAGGATGGCTAATAATAGGCCTACCTCTATTAGGTCGAGGTTGTGAGCGAGGGCATTCAGAAGGTCTTGATGGGTCCATGGAGGACAATGGTATCTATTTGGGCCTTGTTCCCCAACCTATGTTTCAAAATTTTGTGCTCTAATGTGTACTTGTAACTTATTAAACAAAACCCAATAGGGTCGTTGTAAATATTTTGGAACTTGGTTTCAATTAAATTATTATTGCACACTCTCTTGTTTTAGTATTTTTGTTCATTTAGCCTTGCATCTGATATGGGGTAGGCTGTGGATGTCTAACCTATGTCATGTATGGAAATAACACCCCATTTTTCAAAGTGTTTCCTGCTTCCACAAAATATTTTTTAACAAATTTTTTTGTAGTGAAAAATGAGGATGTTACAAATAAACTTGGTATTAACATTGATTATGGTTGTCTTAGATTTTTGAAAAATGTGTTAAAATGGTTAAATATGAAAATTAGATGTCTCTAATTAATATGTGACTTTATGAATACCTTAATAAAATACTAATACTTAAAGTTAAAGACCTCGAGATAGGAAATGGTGGATTTTTAGGGGTTGCTACCCAAAAGATGTGATTTAACCTATAGTTATGGACTTTGTGGGTGTGCCTTAGTGCTCTAGACAGGCCCTATAACTTACTTTATTTAGCTCTACGGACTTAGTATGCATACTAATAGATTAGTTCTCCTTGTTGGTAAGGTACTATGCTGCCTTTATGGGCCAATGCGACTAGGTACCTTAGTGTCATTAGGTTGATAGTTGGTAGGATATTGTATTGCCTTGGTGAATTGTTATGACTAGAGTACCTTATTTTCTTTAAGTTTGATATGATATGCCTTCAATTAAATATAAATGGAGACAAATATTATTAGATCAAAATGATTGTTATTGAATTGGTCAATAGTAGCCTTCATGCCTACGTGTGGTTAGTTAATAACCTTTGTGCCTACCTGTGATTCACTAGTAGACATTGTGCCTACTTATCTATGAGTCAGCAGTAGCCTTTGTACCTATCGTTTGGTAGTAGCCTTTGTGGCTACCTATGTTTGGTATTGTGCCTTAGAGTCATACTTGTGTTATTATGGATTTTATTATTATCTTACCTTTGAACCTTACCTTTGGTATTATACATTTTATTGGTATCATAACTTTGAGACCTGCATGAGATGTTATGGATTTTTTTTCCTTTTGAGCTTAATATGTGGTATTATGGATATTATTAGTTTGATATTGAGATATGAGATATGTTGTGAAGGTCATGGTTGTTGTGTTAAATATTGATTGTAATCATTATTTCTGATAGCATCTCTTGTATGCTTGGTTGGTAAGTTTTATTATATTCTATGTGAATGAGTATGAGCAATATATAGATTTATTCTTTTTGTATATCTGATATGATTACCATATTTCTATCATCGTATGAATGTTTCAATGTTTATATCATATGTTGTTGCAATTCCTTTTGTGTGTTCTATGTAGGTTTTTTCATATTAGTTTTGTATAGTGGGCTACTCAGTATTGTTGTACTAAAGTGTTATTTTTTTATGGGATCCTACTTATTTAATGTGTAGTGGTCTTTGCAGGTTAGCTTGTGAGATTAATTGAAGGCTAGCCCTTGGGTTAAGAGTTAGGTTATCCAGTTTTTTATCTAGTATCTATTGATTTGGATGATTTTGGAATCTTATATTCTTATGTATTTCTTTTCACTAAATTTTTTAATCACTAACAGTTCATTTTATTTGAAATGATATTAATTTTTTTATTCTTTATAGTCCGTTTTTTGATAATTTTGTTATCATTTTAATTAGATTAACATTTTTAGCCTTAGCACTTGGTATGAAAATGGTAGAGGAAATAGAACTTGTACCAAGTGTAATGGTAACACCTCATGTTATTTTGTTTTAGCCATAGTAATTAATTATTTAAAAAAAATTATTTCGTTAATTTAGGGTTCTTACAGGTTGATATTTGAGCTTTCAGTTGTTGAGAAGCATGTTTCAATTGGAGATTTGGTTCTTTTAATACTAATTTTTTTGATCGAAAAATGTAGTTTCATTCTCTTAGTGTTTTTAAACGTAGATAAATCTAAGTTTACATAGAAAAATCTTTCTTTTCTCCTTTCTTTTTTTTCTTCCCTATGTCCCAACCCAATCTACTTTTTATTTGTCTATCTCTAGCTCTCCCTTCTTTTATTTTTTTCTCTCCCCATCCGAAGCCCAAGCCCAACTCATTTCATTTCTTTCCTTCTCCTTCTCCTTCTCCTTCTCCCTCACCTATCCTACACCCAAACATGCTCCCTCCTCTAAAAGTCCTCGTGCCCTAAAAAACGCCCCCACAAGACCTTGCCAATGCCTACCTAAAACACACCTGAACCCCCTTATGCATACATGCCCTCCTTTTCCCTCTTCTAACCAAACACAGCCTTGCACACTTCCCCCCTATGTTTGACCAACCCAAACAACCCCCTACATCACCCCTTTCTACATCCTTGATTGCGCACACCTACCTTCATATATTTTTCCATCCCAAATAACCTTATACCACTCCCTCCTCACATGCCTTCTTTTTCCCATCCAGCCTCCTAAGCTACTGCCTCCCTACACCCTATGCCTCTACTTTTCCATCATTGGTCAGCCTTGCCGCCGCAAGCTCTAGCACCACTACCCTCAACCATCACCTCCATCTAACTAGCCTTTCACGTCCCTCGAAGCCCTTCTACCTTGCCCACCTCACCCTGCTCATGTATCATGAGAATTTCATGAAATTGTTTTCCCATTTTCAATGTAAGGAAATTATGGTAATTATTTATTCAATAAGTATTATAATAAAATTATTATTTTATTGATTAAATATTAATATGGTAATTGTGGTATTATTTTTAGGTACAAAAGTTTTGTTAGCATAGCCTAATAATTATTAGTAGGTTATCCGTAAATTATGCTTTTGTTCAAAATTGCGTAATATATATACTCTACTAAAATGTTCAGATATCGCATGATAGCACATTTATGTTTTGATGTATAAATCATGTTTAAGTATGTTTGTGGCATTATAATCCATATACTCTGCTAAAATATTCTAATATCACATGATAGCACATTTAGATGTTGATGCATAAATTGTGTTAAGTATGTTTGTTACATTATAATCAAAATATTCTACTAAAATGTTTAGATATTGCATGATAGCACATCTAGATTTTTATGTATAAACCATGTATTATGTATATTTTTTATATTGTGATTATTTGTCTACTAATGATAGTTTAGGATTTTGTAAAATAAAGCATGTTAATTTTTGTAAATTATTATGTTTACGAAATATATGTTAGAATAGTTAAATTGATGGGAATAAATTTTATATGTCATGTATGTCTAACATGATAGATTTAGCATGCCTAGACCTATTTTCACATAAATATTATTATCATGTACCTAGGGGTAATTTAGTCATTGAAGCATATTATGATATTTAACCTAAAAAGAATGCTTAATATGTTTTAATTATTTTTTAGTATGGAGATGCGTAATTTGTTGTTTTAAAAACGCATGTTTGAGCATGATTATTTTTATAAGTCATATAGGTATTTTGGTGAATTTGTGTGTATCATGATAACTATTCTTATAAGCATGCCTAGTGTGCATTATTTATTGTTGAGCTTGTGGAAATATAGTTTGATTTTCTAAAAACGCATGTTAGGGTTTTATGTGCAAATAATGTATAAGGGTATAACCTTCACTTGGCGTATATGGTAATTTATTTACATGTTAAATAATTTAATTATTTTATTTTAGTATTTTCTTGACTAGTTAATAAATAAAATGGAATTAGTCTTTAAAATGGATGATAATGTGGATATTTTATGTTGTTGCTTTCTATGAAATTTGGAAAGCTAGAAATAGTTGTATCTTTTTGAATAAAACTTGGGATTTGAAAGGGGTAGCCCATAGGATTGCTTTGATAATGTCTTCTTTTTGTCTCCACTCTAGTAGGAGGGATAAGTTTGGTAGTTTGAGTGGGAGGGTAGATAAATTCTACAACATCATTTGTAACATCTAATTTCTAATATGAATTTCTTTCTTTATAAAAAAAATGTGGATATTTTAGCCTTAAGAGCATTTTAGCTATTTTTGGCACAAAGTGCCTAAGTATGAATAATTGAGTGTAGGATGACCTTAGTATTTTTTTTTTTAACAATTGAACTTGATATTGAAATTAATTATGGTTGCCTTGGATGTTTAGAAATAAGTTAAAATGGTTGAATAAGAAAATTGGATTTGCATGATTAATATGTGATTTTCTAGTTACTTTAAAAATAAAGTGAAAGATCTTGAGATTGAAAATGGTAGCTCTTTAGTGGTCGCTACCCTAAAGATATGGTTTATTCCATAGTTGATTATACATTTTGCTAGTGTGCCTTACTGGCTCAGCCATGCCCTTTATTTTACTCTATTTAACTCTATGGACTTATAGAGGGTATGCATACTCATCAATTAGTTGTCCTTATCAATAGGATACTATGCCACATACATGTGTCAATATGACTAAGGTACCTTAATGTCCTTGAGTTGATAGTCGTTAGGATACTATATTGCCTTGGTGTGCTAGTATGACTTGAGTACCTTAATATCTCTAAGTTTGATATGATCTTCCCTCGAGTAAATAAAAATGAAAATGAATATTATTAGATCAAAATATTATTATTAGGTTGAAATGATTATTGGATTTATTAGTAGCAGCCTTCATGCCTACCTATTGTTCGATAGTAGCCTTCGTGCCTACTTGTTGTTCGGTACTAGCCTTTGTGCCTACCTTTGTTTGGTATTGTGCCTTTGAGTCTTACCTATGGTATTGTGTATTTTATTTGTATCATGCATTTAAACCTTACTTGTAATATTATAGATTTTATTGGTATCGTGCCTTTGAGTCCTACCTGTAATGTTATGGATCCTATTTGTATTTTTCTTTCAAGTTCTACATATGGGATTAGGGATATTATTAGTTTGATATTGAGATATGAGATATATTGTGAAGGTTATGGTTGTTGTATTGAGATTAGTTCTGATCATTATTTCATATTACATCACTTGTATGCTTAGTTGGTAAGTTTTATTATGTTCTACATGTGTTGTTATTGTATATCAGATATGATTATCATAATTCTATCATCTTATGAATACTTATACCATGTATTATTGTGATGCCCCTTGCATGTTCCATGTGGGTTTTTTATGTTAGTTTTGTATAATAGTTTACTTAGTACCATTGTACTAAAATGTTCCTTTTCATGGGCCTCTACTTATTCAATAGGTAGTGGCTTTGTAGATTAGCTTGTGAGATCAGTTGAAGGCTAGTCCTTAGGTTAAGAGTTAGGTTATTCATTATTTTGCCTGGTATCTTTTGATCGTCATGATTCTGTACTCTTATAATCTTATGTATTTCTTTTTCATTGAATTTTGTAATCACTGATAGTTTATTTTATTTGAAATGATGTTAAAAAAATTTTATTCTTTCTACTGTGATTTTTATAATTGTGTTATCAATTTAAGTGGAATAACATTTTTAACCTTAGCAATTTGTATGAGAATGGTAGAGGAAGTTGAACTTATACTAAGTGTAGCGGACTTAGTATCTTATTCAAGGTGGTATTTCTCAAGGTCTTCATACATAATCATGTGTAATAATTAAAAATAAAATAAAATTTATCTAAAAATAATCATTTGGATTGTATAAATCACAACTATGTGAATACCAACACGCTTCCCTAAAGAAAAGGCCACTCCCCTCCTAATAAACCCTAATTTTTATAATTCTATAATAACTTCTTCCCTGGTACTCTTTTATCACCATTTTCAATACCCATTCTTAAAATATCTGTATTAATATCATACCTAATAATCATGCCCTAACTCCAAAGTCTTACAAATGTAACTATAGCTACCTTTAGGATTACTATTCATGGATTCTCACAAAACCTTAACTTCTCAAATTCAGCATGACTTTTCTCTTATAATCATATGAACACCACAATTTTATACAAATTCCTAAAATGAAAATAACAACAACATATTTGAAAATCAAGGTCTAACTCCAAAATTTTACTCATATGATAATAAACCTGTCCTTAGGGTTATTATTTCCACTTTAGCCATTTTTTCATTCTGACATTAAATTATTCATAATCATTCCAAATATCCTACATAAGGTATTTAATATATTTCTATCCATTTAACACATTAAAATACCTAATATCTTATTTTTAACCTACATTGACCAAACTACCCCTAACTAGCCAAAGCACCTATTTTCACAAAAACCGATGAGTCATAATATGGATGATTCCCAACATCCATTATATCGTCATAGTAATACTTAAGACATTATTAATCTTCATTTCATACCTAGACAAACTATATTAAAATACCATAGGTCACATGATCACACTTAGGGTTACAAAGTGAGATTACCACAACAACAACATTTAAGGTCATGCTTTTCACATATTATCACTTCACATAGACTCGATACAACATAATCATAAAAATATCAACATAACATTAACATAAAACTATTAAATACGACATATCATAAAAAATACACTTACACAAAAAAAAAACTAGTTTCGATGTATATTCTTACTAAAGCGTCTCCAATTACTAAGAACATATAACCTAAAATACCTCCTTTAAGACCATGACAATAACAACTAAAAATTAATAATAAAAAATTTATAACTCATGGAATAAAGCAATGAAAATGCAAGGAAAAAGGAAAGTGACAAAGTGGAGGAAAAGTAGAGCCATACCAAGTGAATGTCTCAAGTGGAAATGGTGTGGAAAAATGGAGGGAGCAATGACACTTTTTGCCGTTGCTATGGAAGGGGGAATGAAAAGGAGGGTTGTAGCTAAGGGAGAGGGATTAGTGGTGGAGGTTGGAATAATGGGGAAGGGATTCATTGTTGTTATCAAATCTTGGGAGAGGTAACGGTGGTGGATGTTGAATGTGAACACCCCAAAATTTACTATTTTTTTTTTTAAAAAAAGTGGAAGAATTAAAATAGAAATACTTAAAACCTGTGAATTCTGATAATGTTACCGCCACACTTAGTACCAGACCGGTTCTCTCCGACCGTTCCAGTACCAAGTGCTAAGGCTAAAGAAAAGATTTACATTAAACTCAAACCAACATTTCATAAAAGAACTCAAAAGATCATACATTAAAATCAGAGTATGCATCAAGAATTATAATTTATTTCCAAAAGAGAATTAACTTACAACCGATAAAAGATTAATAAAAGGAAATAGAATCAAATAAATATTGAAATATGGCCACAACTCTCTTGAACTTTGAGCCAGACATGCTCGAAACACAGCCCCGACTAATGTCTCGCCCACCTGCACAAAATTAGAAGGGCATATTACTCGTGGGAATGAGCAGCACCCATAAAAAGGGTGATCAGTACGCTACGTACTAAGTAAGGTAACCGAACACTAAGGCCAACACATAAGCACATAATCCATGTAGAATAATAATAATAGGGCATAATTACCAACACAATAACATAAAGGCAATGAATGATCAGGTGAAAAACCCAAGATCCAATATAGTTTAGATTAATTGCTTCATTAATCCTTTATCAAAATATTTTCACACCATACTCTTTATCAAGTCCATATGATTACGGGAACCCCACTATTTTAGCCGGTGGATCAGTCGCAAGGGTAACATACCCTGCCACTATTTTAGCCGGTGGATCGGTCGCGAGGGTAACATACCCTGCCACTATTATATGTCGGTGGATCGGTCTGGCTCCTTCTCGTACGGTGTTCCACTGTAAGTAATTAGTGTCTTTCCCATGTCTTAGCAACTGTAGGGTCTGATTTTGTTGAGCTCGGGATCCCCCACTATTATAGCCGATGGATCGATCGCGAGGAAAATATTCCCTGCCACTATTATGCCGGTGGATCGGTCTGGGCCCGGCTCAACATCTTCCACTTTATGTGATTAATGTCTTAAGTATCTTATTTAAAGCTTTCACCATGGACATAAATGAATCATTAACTTCATAATTCACATACATTTAAATCACCAAATGAATATGATAATACAAAAATTGTAAGCAACCACAACAACCCTAATTGTCCACACAACCTTAATTTGGTCTCCTACGAACCCTTTTATAACTCCACGTACTATTTTTCACCCCAAGTACTCAAACACCCAAAAAACACTTACATTACCTTCCTTACATCCCAAATTAACTTTCCACACGTAAATTTCATACCCATGCAGGCATTAATATCCCCAAGCAAACCTTCGAACCTTTTCATGCAAACCCTAAAATTCCACATGAAACCCTAAATTCAACCATGCAACCCTAATACTGCCATTCAACCATCAATGCCACCATGTAAACCCTAATACCACCATAAAACTATAAATACCATAAAAACCATAAATACCACCATATAAACCATGATTCCGTCATACAAAACCCTAAATTCAATCCACACAAAACCAAAGATCCATCCATACCAAACCCTAGATTCAACCATAGAAAAACCCAAGATTTGTCCACATAATACAATTGATTAGATTCTCCCATTTATAATCTCAAATTAGATTTTCCCATACAAGACCATAAGTTAGATTCTCCCACATAAAATCATATATTAGAATCTCCCAAACAAAACCATAAATTGGGTTGCCCCAAACAAATCATAAATTAGATTCTCCCAATCAAACCATAAATTAGATTCTCACATATAATATCATAAATTACATTCTCCCAAATAACATCATAAACTAGATTCTCCCAAAAAAATCATAAATTAGATTCTCGCAATCAAATCATAAATTAGATTCTCCCATATAATATCATAAATTAGAATCTCCCAAGCAAAACCATAAATTGGATTCCCCCAAACAAATCATAAATTAGATTCTCCCAATCAAATCATAAATTAGATTCTCCCATATAATATCATAAATTACATTCTCCCAAATAACATCATAAATTAGATTATCCCAAACAAACCATAAATTAGATTCTCCCAAACACACCATAAATTCGATTCTCCCATATAACATCATAAATTACATTCTCCCAATTAACATCATATATTATATTCTCCGCATAAAACCATAAATTATATTCTCTCCATATAAAATAATACAATAGATTATTCCTTATAAAATCATAAAATTAGGTCAACTCACCTCCCTTAGTCAACTTCTTCCCCCATCCTCCTTTTTCATCCTTTCTTCCACACAAACCACATCGACATCCTCTCATGCATGTCTTACAGGGTCACAACACATATCATCACATATACATAGTACACATGCCATACAAAAACATGCTTCAACTCCATGTCATACCACATACAAAATAATTAATAATCATAAACATAGAATACATAGCATATGAAACACATAATGCATATAAGCACACAATGGCCTTAGTAACACCCTTACCTAAAACAACAAATGTCTTGGAGCACGCTCCTAAGCCTCCTTAGGGTTTTGATTGGTTTTACCTATTATGAGAGAAAAGCTAAAATTAAACTCCCTCCTATCAAAAATAATATTAAACACTAACTTAATATCAGACTAGGCTTTTGATAAAATAATAATAACAAAAATACCAAAAATAATATCAATATTAATATTAACAAGAATAATAAAAATAGTAGCAATAATAATAAAAAGGCATTACTCAAAAATAAAGTGAAATAAGGGCTTCAACCCCTTTACCAAAATAATACTAAAAATATTGTTTGTAAATTAAATAACCAAATTTAGTAATAATAGTAGTAGTAGTAGTAGTAGTAGTAGTAGTAGTAGTAGTAACATTATTAACAACACTAATGTTAAACTATTTATAATAATAATAATGGAATAAGAATAATGGAAATTCGAAATAGGAAATAATAATAATTATTATACTTATAACATTTTAATATTAATAATAGTAAATATAGAAATAATAAGAAGAATAATAATAAAATTGAATTAAAATACAATAGGCTTCAGCCCTCAACATAAATAATAATAAACAACATTAATAATAATAATAATAATGCATATTAAAAATAAATATTAAGAATAATAATAATAATAGTATTTATATGCAAATAATTGAAATAAAATAATTTAAGGGTTATAAAAATAGGGAAAAAGGCTGAGAGGGTCTAGGGTTCAACCATAGGCTGATGGGGATAGGCAGAACCGGAGGCGGTACACGGCGGCGGTGGGTGGTGGTCGAATGGAGGAGAAGAAGAAAGAGAGAGGAGGAGAGGGAGAAAAAGGAAAATAAAGGTATGGGGAGATAGAGGAGGTTCTGAAGAAGAGAATGGGAGGAGAAAGAAGCTGCAGAAGCAGTGGAAGAGGTGGCTAATGGTGGTTCGAAGGGCGGCGATGGCAGAAAATGGTTTGGTTGAGGAGAGGATTTTACACAGCCGGGGTGGCTCGCGCAGGAAAAATCGAGGGAGGAGGAAGGTATAGTTAGCTATAGGGTGGTGCAAGGAGTGCACGAATAGCTAGAGAAGGCGGCGTAGTTGCCCAGAGGCGGTGGGAGAGACGTCTAAAGGGGCAGCGGCGAAAAGGGAAATATTCTGGGTTGGAGACCAAAGGCTCGACACAAAGCTTGAACCGGGGGCATTTATAGGCTTTAGAAGGGAGATTAGGGTTATGTGGGTCGGCTACGAGGTAAGGCATGTAGGGTTCCGGTCGCCGGTGGCGTTGTTTGGCCGATGGAAATCAGAACGGGGAAAGGGTTGTGCAGGAGAGAGAGAGAGTATCACGCGATAAAAGGGAGATTTGATAGGGTTTATGAGGCTGCCAAAACGAGGGGAAGAGAAAGGGAGGAAAAGGCCGATCAAATCGGGCTAGATCGCCGGCGAAAAACCAGGCACCGACAGCGTTGTTGCAGGTCGGTGGCCTCGGGCTGGTGCGAAGGCTGGGGAAGAAGAAGGGGGGTTGGACTGGCGGTCAAGAAGAAAAAGAAAGAAAGGAAAAGAGAGGAGACCGGGCCGATCGGCGTGAGGGAGGAGGCATTAAATGAAACGTTGCGTTTTGTCAAAGAAACAAGAAAAACGCGGCGCTGGAAGGGGGACGAAGGGTGCGCGGCGCGGCTGGACCGAAGAAGGAAGAAGAAGAGGAAGACTGGGCCGCAGGGAGGCCCAGTCGGGGGAAAAGGAAGGAAAAAGAAAAAGAAGAAAAGAAAGAAAAGGGAAGAAGGAAAAAGGAAAAAGGAAAAAAAAAAGGGAAAAATAAAAATAGGAGGGTTGGGTTAAATAAATAAATTAAAATATTTGGGATAGCTAAAAATTATAATATTTAAATAAAATAATATGTAAATCCCTTTTTAGGCTAAATTATGATTTTTAAAAGGTTTTCCATAAATTTAATTTTAATTAACAAATCATTCTAATTTTTCTTCAATTACATTATTTATAAAATTAATGTTAATTTGAAACTAGTTTCTCCTTCTTGTTTTAAATAAAATAATTTATTTAATTAATTTTCTAAAATAAGATTCTTAATTAGCTAAAATACCCAAATTTCTCTTCTAATAAAAATACTTATAAATTTCTTCTTGATTTTCCCTAATTAATTCAATTTAAAAATAATTTATTTAAATAATTTTTATACTAAATATAATTTAAATGTAGTTTATAAAATTAGAAATTTTTGGGGCATTTCAGTGTAATGGGTATGAGAGATGTTACCAAAGGGGGAGAAATTATGATGGAGGTTAAGCCTTAAGGGAAGGCAACGGTGGGGATGGTTGGTGGTGGGAGTGAGCTATGGTCTTGATGGTTGGCGATAAGATGGTATAGAGTTTTGGTGAGGGAGAGGTAAGGAGAAAGGAAGAGAAGGAAGAAAGGAAGAAGGTCAATTGTTATTGTTTGCCAGTGAGGCAATGGACACAAGAAAAGGGAGGATAAGAAAAAGGCTTTTGTGGTTCACAAAGGATATGATGTAGAGGTGGAAGATGGTATTTATTGAAGAGTGGGTGAGGCGCGCAAGGTTTTAATCGATCGAGAGGTTGAAGATTGGGGTTTAGCATGGGTTACTTCTTTTTTTGACATGATTAGGGAGGAAGGGATGCTTTTGTGGTGTAGGGTTGTAGGGATTAGGTGGCTAGTGTAGAGAAAGTGCAGGTGTAAGGAAGAGAGTGCATGGTAAGGAAGGGTAAAGAGGAAAGGGATGTGGACCATGAAGGGAAAGACTTGTGTGGCTTGACGAGGAAGGAGGAGAAGGGATCGATTGGGGTGGGGAGGAAAGGAAAGAAAAGTAGAAAAAGAAAGAAATAATTTTTATGATATGTTTATAGTTAAGTTTAGATTTTAGAATAGGGAATTAGGATTATGCCAAATTTAATTTGGCAAATATTTAGGATTAGGGTTAGGTTAAAATATAAATGATTCGGATTAAGATTAGGGTTAGATTTAGTGTTAAGGAATTTTGGTTAGATAAAATTATCAATTATCTGATATCAAAATTAGGTTAAAATATAAAATACTCACGATTGGGACTAGATAAAAATTTAGGGTATTAAAATATATCAAAAGCATTACCCAAGTAACTTAGGTCATTATACTTCAATTTTTATTATCATTTTCTTATTAAGAGAAAAGGTATGTATCATTATCCTAGGTTATTATGAATTTATTCCAACAATTTATAGCATCTAATACTTAGAATGTATCACTACTAAGACATTGAACATTCTACAAGAGTAAGGTAAGACATTCATAATCATTAAATTCATAAAGAAATATTTCGAAAGGCAAAATACCATAATACTTTTAAGACCCTAATTCTACAAGTATATCATAACCTCATTCATAAGGCTATACAACTCAATAAAATTAACACACTAACCTAAAGTATTATTTGAAATATCATATCCAAAAACTGTAACTTAACTATAATATTTTATACATAAAATACTAATGTTACCCTTTTGGTTAATATTCCCAAACTAAACCCTTTTCCCTTAAACTCCTACCTTATGCTTATTCAGAATTTATTAAGATAATTAACAAATCATCATATTCATATTTCCTATATATGTTACCTATATAGCACCCAAATTTTAAGTTTGACTAAAAAGACCAAAATACCCTTAGTTCACCTAAACATCTCTAATATTATTATTTTCATAACATAAGTCATCCTAATTCAAAACTTAACATATTATATATCAAATTTATTTTTAAAACCTCAATTAACAATGACATATTAATTTTCTTCAAAAACTTACAAAAGTATTATTTTACTGGCACGCTCCTACCCGCAAGTGAACGGGGTCAGAGTAATAGTCAAGGTCGATCCCACAAGGATTGGTGAATGACCACTAGGACAATGAGAGAACTTAACTATTTCTAGACTATGAGATGATATGAAATAATAAATTGTAAGCTAAAATAACTAAATAAGCTAAAAAGAAAGGAAAATAGCACTCAAGTGACTCAAATAAATAGAAGAGCTAAGGTTCCGGTTCCTTGCCCCCGATCCTCACATGTAATCGATGCTCACATCACAAAATAATTCAATAATCATAATCTATCATGCCAACAAGGATAGAAAGTTTTGTGATTTCTCAAGCCACAACCACCCTATTACATATCTATGGCCCTAACTATCTCTAGCTTAGAGTCTAATAGAATGTAATGCATTAAAGTCTATAAAGTTTCCTCCTTTATTGTTAGAGGTTAAATTGATCGTCTCTCGACCTACAATTTAATCTCCCGTTGTGCTATTGGGTCTAATAATGGATTATCTCTCGATCTCACCGGTATTTCCCACACCGAAAATCAGAACCCGGCCTTGGTTCAAAAATCCGTCAATCAATCAATAACACAACACATACATTATGAATTGAATAAAAAAGGATGCAATAATTCAACACATTAGGATCGGGGAAAATTCCCCTTCACCTTAGCACAAGATCTAGCCCATCAAATTCATAGCAAGAATATTAAAAACAATAAGAGATTCCATAGATAAAGAAAATATCATTAGATAATACCCTTGATGTTCACAAATTCTTGCAAAAATTTAACTTCTTGAACCTCCGTCTCTAATTTACAAGAGAAATCTTGATGAATTGGGGAAGAGGATAGAGAAGAGAGAAAATAGAGGGAGTGGAGGCTGCCTCGAGATATTAGAATGAGAGTTTTTATATTACCGCCTCGTGGATCGCTAGGGTTTCGGTAAAGATGGGCTTCCCGTGTCAGCTTTGACAATAATGCGTATTTTGACCATAACGTTTTCATCATAACTCCGATTAAGCTGATTTTGAATGAGTTGGAAAGATATTAAAAAGATCTAAAACTTTGATGTCAAACACTTCTCCAAATTCAGAACTTTTCTTGGTCTAAATTTCACTTCTTTCAGGCCCATATACTTTAAATATGCATTCTTTCTTTTATTTTATTCCAGAATTTACATTTTAGCTCTAAATCTCTTTCCACTTTAACTTTTGCTCCTCTTTGCTCCTTTTTTCTCCATTATTCTCCCTTTAAGGTTATCCTTCATGATTTTTTTGTTGCTTGAGACCCTACAAATTTTCACAACACAAAGGCAGTAACAAGAACAAAAAGGGATAATTCCGACTGAAATTAAAGGTAAAAACTCTTATAAATCTTAGGAATAAGATGTAAAAGTTACACTTATCATTTACCCCTATGGTCGAGAATTCCCAAAAAATTATCCAATTATACAATTCTCTAAATCTTAAAAAATTTACAAAAAAAGACAATTTACATTTTTGTCACCTTAAAAATATAATTTACAAATATTAAAATAATCCACAACACCACAAAGACCCACATGGCCGAGAATTCCCAAGACATAAAACCCCTAAATTTGAGATTTCAACATATTACACCAATTACCATAATTAGACATAATTTAATCTACTTATCCTAATACTTAAAAATATAACATAATATATTATCATGCTTAGGAATTTATATAGCAAAGTCTAGCAGGGCATAATATATAATAGCTTCTTATAAAGTCATAAAACTTATAAAAACATGAATTTTATATTGCATTACATATATATAAGTTTAAGATAAATAATTCCATGATTTATAGCATAAAATAAAAAAAAATCACACAAATCAAAACATAAACACAAAAATCCCTAATCTAGAGATATATTTTTTTTTACCAGATTTACTTCATTCTCTTATCACAAAAATACTCCTAGGCTCCTTCTTCCACCCTTTGATCATCCAAAATAATAACAATAAAATCAAATAGTAAGGGTTAGAATAGAAGAGAAAAGATTGAAGGATGTGAGAATAACCCTTAGGATTTAAAATATGTAGGATTATGAAACATTCACCAATCTATAACCTTAACTATATTTTGATTAAAGACAAACACTAAGGAGTTAGACATAGGATTTTAGAAGTAAGAAGATGAAGGAAAAAGAAGAGGAAAGTGGAAAAGGGACTTGGCACCAAGGGGTTGCTAAGAACAACTTTAACCTAGATAAGAGGAAAGGAGAGAAGAAAGAAAATGTTGAAAGTAGAAAGTTGGCTAAGTGAAAAAATGATCCAAGAAGATAAATGAACCCCTTATGGTTGTTGGCTATTGAAGGAGATAAAGAGGGAAAATCAAGTGGGCGTTACTTTCAAGGAAGAGGAGTGATGGAAACATGTGATAGAGTATAAGAGAGTCAGTGAATGGTGATGTGGGTGATCATGGTTAGATTTTTGGTCAAATAAGAAGGTACCTTGTGGGATCTAATCAAAGGTATGGAAACATTATATTTGTGCAACTTTCATGTCCAAAAAGGTAAACAATGGTAGAAAATGATTTTATGTAAGGCTAAAAGTCTAATAAATAGTTTAAAATGAGAAAATTAATAAAATAATTCCTAAAAATCATAAAAAAAAATTAGGGAAAAGTGAGTGTTGATTTAGAAATCCAAATATATGCATAAATTGATTTAAGTCCAAAAGCAAGTAAGAAAATCCACAATGGTCAAAATTACTTAGCTCAGGCTGACTGAAAGAGGTAGCAGTTGACCGCTTGAGGCCTTGGATGATATGATTTTGGGTGATGTGGGATAATCAACCAAAGGTAAGACCCAGTTGACTAAAATTAAAACTAGAATTTTGAAGGGTAGAAAGGTAAAAATGAAAGTTTGAGATGTATGGATAAAGTGTCCACATAAGGTGTAAGGGTTAGAGAGGGGATTAGGAGACTAATCACCTAGTAATTAAGATTAGAAAGTTAAGGGTATTACAAGGGGCTAGTGTGTGAGCTAGGGTGGGTGGGGAGGATGAAAGTAGTGATTAAGATGAATGGAAAATGATGATGGCATACAGTAAAGGATTGGGTGACGAATTTGTGAAAAAAAAAACAATTTAATTAACCTTAATATTTGATACTAATTTGATACATATGGAAAAAAATTGGGCCATGCTAATGAATTAATGGTAGATTTAGGGCATCTACCACCCAAATTGAAAAAGAGAAGAAGATGAGAGGAATAAGGAAATTATTTGATTTTTAAGTATCTCCCAAGATCAAATACTTATAAATACCACCTAAGGTTTACACTCTTAGGATGAAGTAAGATTCTTGAAGATAATAAGATAATATTACTCACTTGAACATTGAATGCATATGGTGTGTATTTGAACACATGAAGGGGTAACCAAATATGATATTTCATTCATGAGAGACTAACACTTATAACGAGAATGTTGGGTTCCCTTTAGTTACAAAAAAACTCATCTAATCTTACTTGTACAACAGTTGATTAAGTTACAAGTGAACTAGTTAGTTTTCTAAAGAAAACACACTATTTAGATGAATTCTAACCAAAAAGAAAATAGATTCTCGTAAATGTGGCTAGGATAATTTTGAAATTCACATAAAATGGACCTTCACAATGACTTCTACACCTAATTGGGAGGTTTAACAAGTAAATAACCTAAGGCTAGTTTCTAGGAAATCATAAAATTCAAACTAGAACTCCTAATTAATTCAAATTATCCCTATTGATATACTATGGATAGGAATTACGAAATTACAAAGGAAAAACACACATTCGCAATGTTTAGATCTAACTTTGAGAGTTTTACAGGAACAATAAATTAGCCATCAATCCCTACATGTCATGCAAAAAATAAGGAGAAAGTAAACAACCTAAAAATGGCCAAAATGTGCCTTTTTTCACATGGTTTTTGAAGGGTAAGGAATGTTGTGTGATGCTTTTAGCCTATCAATTTCAATAAGTTTCCAATCAGCTCATAGACACCTGAATTGATTATGATTCTTGTATCCTCCATTTGTGTCTTAGTGATGGTCAAAAGTATTCAAACAATGCAAACATGGCTAACGCTTGTTAATCTTTATGTTTGAATGTGATTAGCTTAATAGAGGCTTAACTTTACCTTAATTTAATCATAAATTAAGGTCTTCAGATGTTTAAAACACCCTGCCCAATGCCACAAAAATCTACTACCTTAACCAAGCCTTAATGTCTTCAAAATGTACTAAACTTGTCCTAAACAAATATTATTGCTACTCGTGTGAATTTCAAATCTCGTAGGCTATTGTGAGCCATTTTCTAGCAACCCAAAATATTAGAAAAGGTGGTGGCTTGAAGATGGCTTGCATAGCTTACTAGGTGGACCACATTAATTCTACCAAGTAAGATGGATTTGCAAGCCTTCATATAGAAAAAGTATTGGTTGTTATGTTGTGATCTTCCATGCTAAATGTCCTTGACCAAACTTGGTGCGAGCTAGATATATGAACCTTTATTTTGCTCTTATTGGATGATTGGACAAAAATGCAAGGATTCTTGATGTGTGTATGCAAAAACAACCACTTCATTATAGTTTTCTATCACAAAAATTAAATAGAAGATAGATGCTCCTACATCAATGCACGCAAATTTCAACCCACTCATGCCCCAATTCTATGTGCGAGGATTGCAACTCTAGCCCCAAAATACCAATGAGTCAGATGTGAATCCAATCTGATATCAATCAGAATCCACATTTAACCCCGATCGAACTAAAACCAATACCAGACTTGTACGAACTACTATACAGCGAAACAGAGATATTACCCGTACTGGTTGTATAAGAAATTTGAATCCGATCAGGTTGGCTACGTCCCCCTACTCGAATGCGCACAAAGTACGTCATGTGAAAGTTGGAAACACCTGTCACTATTGTAGTCAATGATGAATTTAAGAACTTCCACATACATTTACATATTTTGAATCTAAATAAATATTTACAGTGATGATTTGCGTCGCATGTCGTCAAAGAATCTCAGTCTGCGGTATTTCTCCAGTTGAGCCAGTGTACCCTAATAGCCCCCCCCCCTCTCCAACCCTCAAAATCAACGATGTAAAAAAAAATTACTACTCAAATGATAGTGTGAGCATTTCTGACAGTTGCTGATTCACAGATAAAGAGAGAAAAACCTAACATCTAAATTTCGACGATCAAGAAGTATTTGGTTGCTTTCCAAGAAGGTGTTGTGGCCATAAGTCGGTGGGCGTCGGATACCTGGCATGAGGTTTACTGACTTGGGAGGTAGGCGCTAAATCACTCTTGGAGAAGGCTTGAGGATTGGTGCCAACAGGAATGACGTAGAGAGGGCCCATGACAGGTGTGTTAGGCAAAGTAGGGTCAGTCAAGGGAGTATCACTCCCCGCATATTGTGTGCTGAATTGTGGCTGTGGGCGCCAACATTCCGGTGGAGTCATATTCAGGTCGGGCTTGGACTGTTCAAGTTTATCTTCCAACTCTTTGATCTGAATTTCCAGTGCTGACTTCTCGTCTTTCAGCTCATTCCTCTCCACAATCATCTGATGAGGAAAAAATAAAAATAAAAAACCAAAAACAAACAAGTAAAAGTCGAGCAGCTCATTAACATGAATGTCAGATATCAGCACCAAAGGGTTTTCATGAAAAAATATCAGCTATCCAATGTTTAAGATATTTATTTGAAACTTCAAATTGAATCACAAATAAACTTTTGATCACGTTTTAAAATATTAAATCAATTCGATTTGAAATGACATGATACTATTCCAATCAGCCCTACATTATATAATATCCAACTAGTAATATCTAATAATATTTAAATCTATAATAAAAATGAAAAAGTATAAATAAAAGAATATTAGAGGAGATGAATATGGTTTAATGGAATAGAAATGACAAATAAAAATTTACAAACAATATAAAGTGGTTCAAGAGCACATTACCCTCTACATCCACTAACCAAAGGTTTTCTCCTTTAAATTTTAACCCGTATTATGTTTTTATATTAATGGTTACTCTTCTTTCTATTTATGAGTCTTACAATATCAATGGCCATCTAAAAGATGATTTACAACTTGACTTATTTATCTTTTCTAAACTCTCAACAACAATCTTTCAAGAATAATAGGCAAATACTTACTAATCCCTTTTTAATGAATTTTGTAAGGTAGCTGTGATTATAATTGATTCTCACCAAGAAATCAAGATATAAAAGTATAGAACTTCAGATGATATATAATCTACCTAGATGTAATAAAAGATATTAGAATTAAAAAGCAAGTAAAGCTAAGAGAAGTAATGAACACTTTTCAATAAAAACTTTGAATTTGAAAGTTTGTAGAGCTTGAATAAACAATTAAATGATTTAAGAGTAGATGATTAATTGCACAATAAACATTGAAAAGTAGTTATAATAAATACTAAGAAAGTTTATTTATATGGCTCACCCTCATTGTGTAGCCGTTACACATGAAATTTCCAAATAGTTGTATCACCCAATGGGTAGAAAGTCAGCATTTAACACTCACCAGCCGATCAATCTGACTGAACTAGTCGATCGGTTGTACGGCCAATCAATCAATGATTCGAACCAGTTATCTGATTATATTTAAACTTGAAATGGAAAGTTACCATTACACAAACAAATCGATCCGTTTATTAAAACCGATCGATTGGTTATGCATAGTGTTCTATTGGTCTTATGAGCATATATGAACAGTGCCATGGTTTAGTAAACCAGTCGATTGGTTTATTCAAACAGGTCGATCAATTTGGTGAAACCAATCGATGAATTTAAACAGATATGAATGGTTTCTGCAGACGTGAAACCCATGGATTAGTTGGACAAACTAGTTAATTAATTTCCTCAAACAGTCGATCGGTTTGACGAAACAAGTCGATGAGTTTAACTAGAGACAAATGGGCTTCTGCAAGAGTGAAACCTATGGATTTGTTGGTCAAATCAATCAATTAGCTTAGCAAAATCTGTCAATCAATTTGCTATGCCGTTCGATCTGTTTGAGTTTAACTCATTTCATGCTCTTGATTAAACTAAACTAGTCAATCAATTGTGAGACCAGTTGACTTGTTCCAACTAGAACCAAACAAGTTTAAAACACTTTAAAAGATTTAAAAACCAAGATCATCCATGAATTCTTATAAAATAAATTAAAATCAATTGTTTTAAAATATTTTAGAAGTGGATTGATCAAAATGTGAAATTCCTCAACTTAATTTTTTATAATAAACCTAAGACTTTAGAAATATGATCATTAAACCTTAAATCTTGGTTATCTTTATACGATCTTTTCTTTTGCTTCGAAACTTGGTCACACAAGTGTATTTGGATCCCTTTATTTGTCAATTATAGTACATGCACACTTAAGCTAGAACATTAATTCTCAAGACCCATATGTTATCTTCAAAACAAGAACATATGTAAATAATAAATATAAAATATTCTAACAATAAATAAAATAATTATTCTAATAGTAAATCATGATATATATTTATGATTAATTATAATAAAATAGCATGAAAAAGACATTATTTTTAAAATGTATATACATATATGTATAAAATTTATCGGATTAGATATCTAATTTGCTTGACTTTTTATTGATCAGATCGATTATTTGATTCAAGAAAAAAACTATTGGATTAGTTATCTAGTTTTTATGATAAGATCAATTCAAATATCATATCACATGAATAATCTTAAGCACGATTGCATGAACTTTGAGGGCTAGCTCCCCAGAAGCAGTCAAAGACAGAGATCATCAAAAGTTTTCCTAAAAATAATAGTATTTTATATTTGGTTTACTACTACACTTCCAAGGAAGTACTACATTGATAAATTACAATAGAACCTCTTAATAATAAATCTAATTATTCTTTACTAATAAAGTGAGGGTAAAAAAGTAAATGAATACTTAGAAAGTAGAACATACTTGGTATCTCTGAGTAAGTTACATTGTAAGAAAGTGCATAGAAAATGAGGTCAAAAGTACATAGTACTTACCTTTGACTTCTACATTCTATTAACCAAACAACCCAACTTTTATCACTTCTGGGGAAGTACTACTTCATTACTCTACTTATTTCCAGCCAAATGACCTAAAAGTTTTATTACTTCCAAGCAAGTATTTTCCAATAACTTGATTCCATAGAAGTACAACCTACTAAGGAAGTTTCTTCTTTTTTACCAAACAACCCCTTAATTTAACATTAAAATATATCAAAAGTTTCCATTTTATCTTTCTTTTCTTTATTCTGCCCTAATTTTCTTCTTCCAATTTCCTTTTTCTTTCTCTCTCCTCCCTGTCTCCCCTTTTCTCAAATAAATTTTTTGGCTTACCATACATTGAATTAAATTTTTTATCTTTGCAGGCTGATTTATGGGATCAAATGAATCAAATTGGGATATTGATCCTTTTTTGTGGACCCTCTTAGTAAAAACTACATTAACTGCAAATTATTACAGCAAAATCTCAATTATGGAAATGGAAACAAAAAATAAGATGCCTTTAGCCTTTTGTTATCAACATATGCACAAGTCATTAGCTATTTACTTATCTCGAGGATAACATAGTTCACAAACATAATTTCTGTTCACAAATGTAATATAAGAAAGGAAAATATACATGTTCCAATGAATAAAATGTAAGAACAAAAAAGACTTATGAGGACACAGTTTGCAGGGAATGGAAATGTTTGCTACTATTTTTGCAGTTTGATTGTATTATGTGAAAGATAGGTTCTTACATAATTAGATTCAGACAGCAAAGCTGCATTCTCTCTTCTAAGGCATTGGATCTGAGAAATCATATCCTTGATGAGCCGAATTGTCTCATTTAGTATGGATGCCTTCCCATTATTTGCTTCACATAAATCTGTGTAGATAAGAACCAAGTAAGATTTTAAGCAATTACAATACACAGTTCCAATTAGTTACTAACAGAAATCCTAGTCCAGAAAATAAGGGATCAAGGACCCAAGGATATATAATTACAAAGCTCCAAACAGTAAAATATGATGACGAGCAGTTACATAATGTCACACCAAAAGAGAAGAGAAGAATCACCAAGAATGTCAGCCAATTTGCAGAAATGGTCATTCAATTGTTCACGCTTCAATTTCTCTCGTTCAGCCTTCAGAACTCTTTTTGGAACTCTTGCACGCTTCCTTTTGCTACATCTAAGTCTTAAGGGGAAAAAAAAGGTGAAAATTTTGAGTATTATCTTCCAAACATGGCCTAGTGTAATACCAAAAGCGATTATCAGGAGGCGTTAATACTAACTCATCTACTTCTTCCTCGACATCCAGATTGGCTTCGTCAGAGATCTTGTAAGAAGCATCAGAATCCATTTCCAAATGCAATTTGTTTACGAGCTCGAGGGATAAATAACCCCTTCCGATATTGAAAATCACTGTGCAATCAAGGAACAAACCAGAGCGAATAAAATTTAATGTATCTCCATCAATGGGAGCCAATATTTCAAGAACAACAAAATTTTACTGATTATATATAGGCCTGGAATACAGAGGGAAAATGCCCACTTCATATCAGGCTCAAGTAGGCACAATCCCATTCGAAAAGAATAATCTAAACATCCTCAGAAAATTCAAAACAATGATGATTGATACTACTAATTGATAGCAATCCATCACCAGTGAGCACAACTAATCATCTATTCATATGGTTGAATTAAAAACAATAATCTATCAAACTAGAATCCAATTCTATTCACGCTACGAGTCGAAATAATCCAACACCAATTAGTAAAGCGAAATAAAAGAAAAAATATAACAATCAACAGTAATTTTCACTGTTACAAGCAGCAACGAACCAAGATCTTCAGTTATACAACAAACTTCACGAAACCCTAGCCGTATGGACAATAACAATATAGATGAATAAACATCATGAACAAACCTTTAATTCGGAAACAAAAAGAAGCAATAGATGATAAATTAAAAGAAACAAACTCTACAAATCAATAATATAAGGAGCATAATCAATCAAAAACATTTAATTGATCGAGATCTTAAGTTGGAAGCAAGAATACGAACTCACGAATTACCTTGATTGCTGGCCAGTTCGTCAACAGTTAAACAATGTATATCCGTCGTGAACACAGAGATTGAGATCAGAGAAGAGAACAAGAGAAATAAAAGCCCCCAAGAGGAGGCGAAGAGAGAGAGCGCAGGCGTGTGGCGGGAGAAGCCCAGAAGAGGAAGGAACGTGGAACGTTAAATTCATGGATAATTGAGACATAGAAGCCTCGTACGTCGTGTCTGACACGTGGAGTATACTTTTACTCGTTTTTATGGGAATCTTGGGGCCCGCCTTAAGTTGCACAGTGCTTGACACACGCCAAGCGCATGCGGCGCACTGACCCATGATTCGCGTTCCTCATTTCAAACGTCACTCTCATTAAAATTTACAACAGCCGATCGATGACATATCTCTGGGTGTTGCACTTCCACCGCGGAGGCATCATGAACGAAATAACTTTATTTTAGGATCTTTAAATATCAAAATAGTCTATTAGATAAGAAAATTAAATAAAATAATCCGTGTTATTGATCCAAATTAAAGACTGCTTTATTTTTTTTAATGTAAAAAGGTAACACATCTAGTTATGAGATATATTTAATTAAACTTTAATAGTTTAATTTTCTTCGTTAAAGATATTTTTTTTAAATATTAAAAAAGAATACAACATTTATTAACTTTTTTATGATAACATGTCTAACCTTGACCCCATCGATTTTCATTTGATTATCACACCATTCTACTCTCAAAATCTCAAACTTGGTCTTCAACTCTTTACCTTAATAGATTTGCATACTTAGATCTCAACCCACACTAGATGTACATACTATACTTTAATCTTGTATTTTCATTTCACTAATTTAAGTTATGCCTTTAATTATATATATATATATATAGTTTAGCATTTTATAATTTTATATAGTTTTTTGTCTTAAATTTTATAGTTTATGCATATATTGTTACATTTGGTGTAATTTAGTGCAATTGTATATTTATTTTGTTGAATTGTATTTTTAGTTTGTATAATTATCATTCAATTTTTATTTCCTATTATGCTTGTATGTTTGAATATTTTTAAAGATTCTTAATTGAAATGAAAATTTTAGTGAATCAAAAAGTATTTATTTATACGAGTAGGTTATTAGCATAGATTGAATAATCTATATACCATAAATATTTTAATGCTATTGTAAACTTAATGTTATCATAAGGTTAGTAAATTTATTGTAATTAATAGTAAAATATGACTCTTGCATATTAATGATAGAAAGAATTAGGAATTTGTGCATAACTAAAAATTTAGATTGTGTTAATAATTATCTATCAAATAAACAAAATATAATGTTCTCGGAGACTTCTTTTGGTGTATTAACAAAAGTGTCTGATGTGGACGTAAGTGATGACTTATTAAATTAACTATTATATGTTTAGGGTAAAGAAAAACATGATTCAACATAGGGAATCTAAAATTAACTATTATATGTTTAGGGTAAAGAAAAAAATGATTCAACATAGGAAATAGATTCATCCCTTTTGAAGTGGCTATCATATCCTTAACTTTAGGACTTAGATTATGTGACATTGCAATAAAGTTAGAGACCAACTATAGACTTAGTGAATTTTGGAATTTCATTGTAAGGGTGTAGAAGAATAAATCTTGTATGTAATCCTCCCATTTTCATGGCTAGAAAAGTTTTGCCTTACAAAGTAATTTACAGAACTTAAATAGGAAATACAAGGTGTCATCATGACATTCAACATAAGAGAATTACAACTAATACCTAACATATGGTGGATGTAGGGCTAAAATTAAACTTGTGTCCCAATAGAGAGGTGTGCTTGTCACCTGACCCAAGTTTGATATAAGACTTACAAAACTATATAGAAAATAAAAACAAGATCAATGGATCTAACAAAGCTCAACATGAGAAACACAAAATAGAACGTGGAATCACAATGATCTAAACCAAAATGCCTATTGAGCCACCAAGGACTTGACATTCCCACCCTCATATAAACAAGATATATAAAACATGCACAAGAACTAACATAGGGTGGTATCAATACGGTGAGCATACTGAGTAAATACAACATACTACAAGTGTTAACATGCCTACATAATATGTAACACCCCCATTTTTCTCAACAAGATATAATGTGTAAGCATAACTAAAGAACAAGGATAAAATTACCATATCAAATGTAGCAAGTGGTGCGTACATCACTTAACTTATGCTATATACAAGGATGGGTACAAAACCATGAACAAAGTTAAACCTTACAAACCATTATATAAACATATTCAAAAGGAGTTACAACCACACAGAAATCTCAAAAGTTAGGGAAGGGGTTTGTGTGCCAGGGAAGATGATCTACCAAAAGTATTATGAAATAAACAATAAAAGAGGAATATTGTATAACCCTTACACTCATCTCAAACCTAGGATACCTTAGATAGGACACTCAAACCATTTTTGCACAGTGTATACTACTCATGGAATAGGTAGATGTTCATAGAATGAATAAATCAGTATGAATATATACTAAATAACATCTACTTATAATACATAAGTATGATTCACATAGAAGCATAACATAACAAATAACCTACATAAATAGCATGAGTTCATATGTAAAACATCCGCAACAAGATCAAGCCATGATATACACGAAACCATCACCATAGATAAATCATAATCTCACATGCAACATCATATGTATAAACCCTAGCATACTCATAGTACACCATACTCAAACGATGCAACATAACTATCTCATGTGTAAACTCAAGATAATACATGTACCAACATGCAATACAGGGGTAGTGCCTATAATGCAACTTCTAACCCAACCACAAAAACAAGAGTAGTGCACCTAATGCAATTATCGACCCACAGCTCAATAATAAGGATAGTAACATAATGTTACTATCAAAACAATGACAATGGTAATATGTAGTGGTAACTACTAACATCTCATGAACCATGTTCATCTCATAAATATTACCATAACCATACAAATCTCATACCCAAATAAAAGTAGATTATCTACCATTAGCTAATCTAATGTAGGTAATTAGTACAACCCTAAACAACAAACATAGGTAAACTAAAACCACCAACTGACCTAATATAGATTTTCAATACATCTCAACAAATATAGGTGGACTAAAATCAGTAACTGACCCAATTTAGATAGCCAACACATCTCAACAACACATATATGGACTAAAACCACCAACTAACCTAATATTGATAGCCAACATAACATGTAAACCAAACAACACACCCAAATTAACTTTTATTTATTACTCGAGAGGGATCCAGATGTTGTAACCCGAGGATACTAAGATACCATATTCATACTGGTGTAATGCAAAGATACTAAAATATATTAATCATGAAACCATATAAAAATAGTACCCTCCATCCTTATAACCTAAGGACACTATGATCCATTAATCACATTGGCATACATAGGTAGTATGGTACCCTCCCATCACTAGTCACCTAATAATTATGTATCGATGCCCCTATAGGGCCTAGAGTCACATATATAGTAGATTAGGGTAGTAGACTAGGACACACCAATAAAACCAAGCCAAATCGAGGATTTTTACATCGTCTTTATAGTAGCTGACCCTAGAGAGTAACCATTCTCAGCTTGAGATCTTCCACTTTAATGATTAGTATTTTATTAGACAACATTTCATTATTTACCAAGGAACTTTAACTTCCATACATAATTGCCAAATAATTTCTCCATTAATTTTAACCTCTCAAGGTCACCAATAACTAGCCATAAAAGGCTAAGGTTAGCCATCCACCATAACCTTCACAAACACAACCACATAAAATGAGTCACATCTCATTAGATATCAAAACCATTTAAAAGAATCCTAAGGATCCAACATGGAACTAAGGCATGAAGCCCCTAAATAATTCATTAAAAATCTGATGTGTGTGGGAGGGTGTAATTCTCAACTATGTGGGATTAATGCTCAAATTGGGTTGAGATATTAGGCTAAAGGCTCCTTGATGTGAATTAGGAAATTAAATATTAGAATGTGATGGAATAAGGATGAAGATAGTTTGAATATATGGTAGACAAATGATGATGATGATTTAGTGATGGTGATTTAATGATGATGATGATTCAAATGTTGTTTACTAATCAGCATATGCATTCGATAATGGTATGATGTTGAAGTTAAGCTTCAAATTTTAGGGTTTAGATGAAGGTTAGAGTCGTGGTTTAGGGTTGGGGTTAGGGTTTGGTTCAAAAAGTATGAATAAGGTTGTCTGGTTTGTATGGGAAGGTTAGAGTTTTGAATGGAAGGTTTAGGGATTCGGTTGTGTATACTAAATTAGGACTTTATTTAACCATGATTTAGAGTAGGATTTTGATGGTAATTATGGTAGTAAAAATATGGATTAAGGAGAGTAGAAAAGATATGGATTAATCTCTAATTAACACAGACAAAGAGATTAAAACTTTCAACCTAAACCATTTACTTAAGTTTGAACTCACAAAAAATTCACTTGTATTCAACTTCAATGTTTATCTTCAACTTTAATTCAATTCTCAATTGTCATGCTCAACACTCATAAAATCTTTTTAACCTTTCTACCACTAACTAAAAGCATAATTCAAAAGATTTCAAACTAAAAGATATTATGCTACCTTTATGCTAACTTTATACTAACTTTATTATCCAACTTTACTACTTAAATAATAAATTAGATAAATTAATTAATAATGCTTGACAAGTATGCAAAGAAGATCCCCATGCATGTGGTCACTCCTTCCATGCATGCCATGCATATGCATGTGGACACTTAGTTGCTTGTTTGAGCAATGTAATCTTCCATTAGTCTTCAAATTTGTGGGAGATACTTTCCAAATAAAGAATAATTGGTTCCATAATTATGAAAGCCAATTCTTGAGTATTTTCTCCTGCATCAAAATCCAAAGTGATAATTCATTATAAGATTAAACCATGCCATAAGCCAAACCAACAAAATCATTAACAAGGTATATAAGCCAAAATGAGCCAAAACATATTTTAAACATACATAACCATATTTGAGGCCATAAAAGACTAGAATACACTTCAAAGATGTGAAACCTACCTCATAAGTTCAAATGATCTTGAATGAGAGATTTATTTTTATTTATAAAAACTACTTTTTACGGTCAGGACCAAAATTAGGAAAAAAAATACATACATAATTATCTTAACCAAGTCAAAATAAGGTCCTCTAAATATAATTTTAAAAAATTACTATTCATAATATAACTATTTATCTCTTGACATAAATGTCATTTTATTAAAAAAAGAATAAAAATAAAAAAGTATTACCAAAAATTAATATTCACTTGGAATCACTATTCATGCTAATTTACTATTCACAAGGGTAAATGGTTAAATGTTATAGGTTTTGGTTAATCTTTTACTCTAAGACTCTATTTGGTTTGTAGAAAATGAGATGGAAAGGAAAAAAAATCAGGTAGAAAATATTTTTGTACTGTTTGGTAGCATGAAAAATTAAACAGAAAGAAAATAGGGAGAAAAATGACAGGGAAACTTATATTAACGTATTTTCCATACCGCAGGCTGAGGAAAATAGGAAACAAGTAAGGAAAACTCATGCTCGATGCTTCTCCACGAACTCACCCTCATCCCCTCAGCCATCTCCGGCATTAATAATCTTCCATCTCCTTCGACCTTCCTCCAGCCTCCAGTGTTTAATATTCAAGCCAATCGTCCGTCCATTTCTAGTTTCATGCTCCCTGTTAGTATTCCTTCATCTCGGCCAATCGGAGCCACGACCAGCTCAGTGTGAACATGTAAGTTTGATTGTGCTTCAATTGATGTAATCTCAAAGGCCTTGTTTGATTTTTTTGCGCGAATTTGTTGTTGGAAAATTAGGGTTTATAGTGTGCGATTGTTGCTAGAAATTATTTTTTTTAATCGGTTGTTTGTGGGCTCTTTCTTGTTTGTGATCCTTACATTCATGTGAAGTGAACTTGATCGAAGCAATATCAAGGAATTTTACATTGAAGTGAAGGAGAACATCTTTCCTGTCATCGCGTTTTATCTGGTAATTTCCTATTCCTCTCCCTCTATTTCTCCTCTCTCGCTTCTTCATATCTTAAATTTAATATGTTCGTCTATCTAGATTTGTAATTCTGTGTCTTTCAATCTGTTTCTGTTGTGGGTTTGTAATTAATTCCTTTGTTCTACGAGTTAGATTTGTTCCCCTTTCCTGGATCTCGCTTCTTGTTTTAAATTGTTGTTAGGTTGCCGGTATTGGATTGTTGTTTGTTAATTTCAGGGGAAATTTTTGTGTTACAGTGTATATGGAATTAGGATCAGTGAAGTCGATATCTGAGAACCTGGATATGGTGAGGGCTGTGAAGTTTGCTTTCTCATCATCTCCTCCCCTGTTCTCTTTATGCTTTGCTTTTAGTTTTGACTTCGTGCCTAGTTTTCCCTTTTTTTTTCTAACTTATATTTATATGTCTCCATTAAACTGGTTGTTTTGTGTTACTTGTAGTAGTAAAAATGAGAAGATTGAACTTCAATTTTGGTCCTACAGGTTATTAAAGTTGGCAAATTAACAACTTTGTTTGTCAAAAAGGGTGTAATATGACCTATCCAGCTGTTATATTCTCTGATAGATAGAAAAACATACAGACAGACTTTGAGGGGGGGGGAAGGAACCAGTGGCCTTTTCATTTCATTGTTCGGAGAAAAAATATGTAGTGAGTCCCCCTGTCCCTCCTCCACCTCTACCCAAAAATAAAATAAAATAGTTTTTAATGAGAGTTTTCCTTTCTCCATTGCTTTATCATGGAAGGGCTCTGCTCCAGAAACTCAGGATGGAGCAGTAGAGAATTAGCAAAAATCCAATACTAAGTGTGAAGGCTCTGACCTTCTATTGTGCAGGCACATTTACACTTGATGTCCAATATGTTAATGTGAGTGAGCTACAAGCCCCAGCAAATATCAGCAACTTATATGGTAAGTTATGTCTTGTGTTATCATCACACAAATATGCATCTTGATCTTTCCTTTGGGGTTTGTGTACCCTTGCATTTTTTTTCTTAGTAATTAATAAAGAATTATTTAATACCAGTGAATGAATATGTACATCAAAATTGTCTATGTATCCAAAGGATCCTAATCAATCAAGATGCCTATCTAACCTTATGTCCTAAAGTAGGCACTAGAGTGTATTATTACAAAAAGTTCCTTTATAATATCTCTAACCATAACTATAGGTAAGTAAGTATGATGCTTGAAAATTATAGCATTTCTATTCACCAAAAGCTTGCAGACCATGCTTGCTGTGACCATCTGCAAGATCCCTCCTTGTCCTGTCTTTGTGCCCCTCTGATCAGCCAATGTAATCATTGATGCCATGTTCTTGGTTTGAAAAACAGTCTCAACCAATTCATTATCTTTTGCCAACACATTTCAGCTACTGGACAGCTAGCTATGATGTGGTATTGAGTCTCTTCTACTGCTTCACATTGTGTACCATCACATGGGAAAGCATCTACTCTGGAGACCAAGTTAATGCCATTGTGTGCAACCTATGGATCTGTAGAGATGAAGTAATTTTTCAACACAAACAACAAGGGATTGAAATGCTTACTAGAATTAATTTTTAAGGAGTTATTATTATATTTTTCTCTGTTTGATTTCATATTTGAAATTAAAAGGAATATGAAATATGATGAGTGCATGAGATATAATCAATGTTTCTGCATTACATTTGTTGAATGTAAAAAGATAGTTGAGACAAATTTGGTTTGCTGGACCGTCAGTTAGCGGCATCTGGTTGACATGGTCAAGTTTTGTGGACTCCTCGGCAGTTAACTTGATATCCCTGTTTAATTTATTTGACTGAGTCCAATCTTGTGTATATTGCAGATTACACGCAATAAGTGGATACAATTTTGTATCTAGGAAGGCAGGGGGTTTTCTTTGTTGTCTGCTGCACTCGCACATTCTAGGAGAGACTGAGAATGAAGCAACATCTGCATTAGACACACCGATGGTCGGAATCCCTGAAGCAACTTTCTAGCTGTGTTTTTGCTTCTTTTTGTTCTTTGATTTGTTGGATATCATAGCATATCATCGATGGTGAATTATCATGATCAAGTTATGTATAGCCTTACATTACATGATGCACTATGCAGGCATATATTGTCATATTTATATTAATTAACATTGTATAACATATACAAAGCTTTGTTGTTAAGTGCAAGTGGAGGGTTTATTGTATAACCAAATTTAATTATTTATTAGATACGAATATAAATATAAAAAAAATATCTATTAGATTTCAGTATGGATACGGATAATAAATTCTTAAATTTTTATCCTATTTTATATTTGTATGACTGTATTCATACTCGGATTTATTTATCCGATATAAAATAATATTTTTATTCTTATTTATATAATTTGACATATATTTTCTAAGGCTGAAAGTGAAGACATAATTAAATTTTAATAATCTAAGCATATAATTCTAACATTAAATAAATTTTATTTTAAATTTGATGGGTTTTAACTAAAATCTAATATGTTTTATCCGATGGATATATAAACGGATATGGATGAATAGACATAATTATGGATATGGAGGAGAAAAAAATATCTACCGAATTTGGATACGGATATAGATATATGTTTTGTTATCGGGTTTGGATAACGGATATAATTAAATTTTAATAATCTAAGTATATAATTCTAACATTAAAGGAATTTTATTTTAAATTTGATGGATTTCATTGGAAACTCAATGAGTTTTATCCGATATGAAATTATATTTTTATTCTTATTTATATAATTTGACATATATTTTCTAAGGCTAAAAGTGAATACATAATTTAATTTTAATAATCTAACCATATAATTCTAACATTAAATAAATTTTATTTTAAATTTGATGGGTTTTAATCAAAATCTAATAAGTTTTATCCGATGGATATATAAACGAATATGGATAAATAAACATAATTATAGATATAGAGGGGAAAAAATATTCACGAGATTTGTATACAGATTTTTTTAGATTTTTTTTTAAAAATTATTGTAAGTTATTCATGTAATATTTTAGAATAGTTCTATAAAAAAATTTGGAATTAGTGTTGATTTTATGGAATTTTTATAAATTTTTTATTTTATGTAATTTTTTATATATCAATATAATATTTTTAATAACATTAAATCTATATTAATATTTAAATAATAACATTTAACTTTTCTTAGAATTTTCTTTCTATATACCAAACACTAAAAATATTTTCCAAGAATTCAATTTTCCACAAAATTTTCTCCCACAACCAAACAAAGGAAAGAAAATTATATTCTTTCATTTTCTTTCCTTCAATTTTCTTTCCTCTACATTTTCCTTTCTACATAATTTTCTTCAAACCAAACATACCCTAAAAGTCCACTAAAGCCTTTTAGGGATAACTTATTCATATTCCAATTAATTATCTCAAAAATAAAATTATTAAAAGATTAAACCCTACTTAGGATAATTAGGGTGTCATTAACTAATAATATTTTGATTATTCTGAAGAATGAGAAGAACATTTTAAATCTTTCAAAACTTTAACCAAAATTAAGACATTAAAAACTTGATTATTACTAATCATAAAATATACCAAAATTGATCTACAAATTATGAGGATCATCATGGTATGATCATATCTTAAATTCAACCCCAAAATAATCAAAATACCTAAATCAAAAATAAAGCTTCTAAACCTTATTTTTGCTATAAAAAAATCATATCAAATGAACTCAAATATTAAAAAATTAAACATCAAAGTTTATCTAAATCAACCAACCTACAACATAGTATAATCAATTTTATAAAACACTAAAAGGATCATAACCCCCTAATTCATTCAAATCTTTCATAAATAATAAAACATACTTAGGATCATCAAATCATAAAATGTGATATATCAAATTTAATGTACACATTACCAATTTCAACATGGTATCATCAATTTAAAAAAATCACAAGAGAATAAAAAAAGCCCTAATTTGACCAACACAATAAACTATAACATAAATCAAGGCATAAAACCTAAAAATTCATATTTATATGTAATAAAGCAACTATCTTACCTTAATGAGCTCTAAATTAACAATAAAAATGGAGAATCAAGTCTAAATCTTAAGTTGTAAAATACTTAAAAATACACATGAAAATTAGAGAAATCTCAAGGTAAAGAATTAGAAAATAAGTAGTAATGAAGGAAAAGAAGAAACACCCAAAATGATGAAATTATGGAGCTTGGAAGTTAAAAGTGCTGGAGGATGAAAGATGATGGTAATGCACAAAATTAAGGGGGAAATGAGGAATAGGAAGGGAGAAAATATGATGGCAATTGTGGAAGTAAAAGGGGATAGGTAAATAGTTATAGGGGGACTTTATTATTTAGTTTATTAGATATTTTATAAAAATTTCAAGGATAAATGGATATGGAGATGCCACAAAATCAAAGGGGGATAAATGAGTGGTTCTCATGTGTGTTTTTTTAATCAAAATGAAAGACTCATATTCACTTTGATAATGTTTGGATAAGAACTGAAGAAGAGAAGTTAGATTTAATGACATATATGCACCAAATAATATCTATTATGGCCCAAAAATTATAAAATTGGTTGTGCCTTATTTCTAAGATAGATTTTCTAAGATGACTCATTTTATTCCTTGCCATAAGACCGATGATGCTACACATGTTGCTGACTTGTATTTTAAAAAATTATAAGACTCCATGGCATACTTAGAAGTATTGTTTTAGATAGGGATGTCAAATTTCTTAGCTATTTCTAAAAAACTTTGTCGCGCATGCTAGCCACAAAGTTATTATTTAGTACTTCGCATCATCCACAATCTAATGGACAAATTGAAGTTACTAATCAAACTCTTGGTACATTGTTAAGAGGGTTAGTAAGTAAGAGTACTAGATATTGGGATATTAAGTAAGCTCACGCTGAGATTGCTTATAATTTTAGTCCTTCAAGTACTACACATGCAAGTCCATTTGAAATTGTGTATGAGGGGAATCCTTGTATACCATTTGATAAGGTACCCTTAAGGAAATTTGAACTTAAGAATTATGATGCTAAAGAACAAGTTGAATTTTTTCAAAAGCTTCAAAAAAATTTAAGGGTAACATAGTAGTCCACAGGTTTCTTCTCCTAGTGATTTGGTGTGGTTACATTTACATGAGGAGGGATTTCCAAACCTAACAAAAAATAAACTAATGTCACAAGTGGACAAACCATTTAAAATCCTTATAAAATTTAGGGATAATTCTTGCGAACTTGTAATACTGATGCACAAGTTGCTAAAAAAATTGAGTCTTGCTAAGAGTTAATAATGGAAGTTGGGTTGAACTCCAAAAAAAGAAAAAATAGACATAGAGATTGAGATGGGAGAAAGGATTTGATCTTCAAGTAACCCTTAAGAGAAAATACTTACAATCACCACTTAAGGTATTAGCTCTTAAGAAGAAGAAAGTAAGATTTTGGAGATAACAACAAACCATGCACTATGTTTGTTGGATTGATGGCTATAGAAAATTGGACAATTGAATACCAAGGATGTGATCTCGTTTGTAATCATCTCCACACTCATATAAAGAGTGTAAGAGGTTGAGAAAATTACAACCAACCTTTAGGTAACCATAAGGGTATAAACTTAAATAAACATTACTCTAATACATGCTAACTATGGTAGGCATAAAACTAACTCTAACAATCAGCAAGGGAGCTAATTTTTCAAGCCTCCCACAACCCCTTCCATATGTATTAGCTGATACATTAGTCTTAAAAGCTATTATTAGGACTTAGGAAACATAAATTATAAGAAAGGAAATACTAGTATATTACTTTAACTTATATTTAACTAAATAGAGAAATTAACCCTTCCCCATCCCTTCTTCTTAGCCGGCTTCCAAGGCTAATCAATAGGCAATCAAGTTCCCTTAATTCATTCTAATTAAGGTCTTGTAAATCACAATTATTAACTCCCAAAATTTTTTGCATAAAATATAGGACAAAATGCCTTCTTTTAGTCTTGAATTTTTGAAAATGAGGTTCCATGTGGCTACTTACAAGCTGGTTGTGGCTGAGTGTAATACCCTATTTTCAAAAAACCCTAATAATTGTAACCGATAATTATGTATATTAGTTATAATAATTATTATAGGGTGTTTGTACTAAAAATATTATTAATATATGTAATATTATTACGAATTATTAGTTATAAAATTTCATTAGGCTAAAATATGTTAGAGGGTGTGTATTAAAATTTAAAACTAGATTTGGGTTGTAACTGGTATCTGTTTCATCAAATAAACCTATTCTAGTAACTGGATAATTTTTCCTCAGATGTTTTACTTGATTTTATACCTAAATAAACTACCCCTACCTTATTCAATTTTTTTACCACACCCTACTCTCCCTCTACCCTGACACACCACCCTCGCACCACCCTCATACCATACCCCTACCCCATCAATTCCCAGCTCTTGTGGTTGTAGGTTGAGTTTGAAAATTTTGCCCGATCGCAGCCCCCTCCTCTTCCTCTGTGTGTGTGTAAATATATATATACATATACCTCATTAATGCACTTAAAAACTACCTCATTACTCCTCTATTTTTCTTTCAAAAAAGTCATCCAAACACACTCCTTATCTTCCCTCCTTACCATCCCCAAAACCGCCCAAAAGCACCCCTAAAAACTCACCTTCGGTAACCATTGCCACACCTCATCCACCACCATCGGAAAAACCTTCCATTCCCTTACCCTTAGCTGCATAAAAACACACCAAAACACCACCCCTAGATGCAGAAAAACCACTGGTTCCTACCCCCAAGTTACAGCAAAAACCAACTAAAAACACCCCTATAACCATCGGCAAAAACCACCAAAACATTCCCCCTACCCTTCGGCAAAATTGTCCAAAACTCCTCCCCTGTCTTTAGCACACATTGCCATTCCCTACACACCCTTCCAGCAGCCCTCACCATTGCCTACCCCTCCCTTCCATCCCTCTTTGCCGTTGCCCATTCCCTAGCAATGATAGTTTGTGCCGTTGCTACCCTTATTGGCCGATGACATTTTTTTCAAACCCCGATTTGGTTTTTCCCCATTCTTTTTTCCTTTTTATTACCTTAAACATTAATTAATTATATTATTAATTCTAATTATGTTTTTTTAATTATTCTTAGGTGATATTTCGAAAGTTTTAAAATAAGCGGATTAGGAGAAGCATGCTTAGTGACTAGAGCCTGTATTTGTAAGGATACTAGTCGATGTTTCGGGTTTTGTGTTAAATATTTGTATGATTATGTTTGTTATCATTTTATTGTGATTAAAATATTAAAATGCATGTTGTTGATTATATGATATATTAATATGAATTATATGATATAAAGGAAGTGAGAATAATGAAAGATATGATGATACGATGATATTATGATATGATGGATTTTTATGGATAAGTATAAATTGTGGGAGAGTAGTATGGACCTAATACATTATTATAAGTGGAAAATAATTATGTTGAATATGTATGTTGATGAAAGGAGGACTTGGAAATAATGATATTGAGGATATGAGATTTTCGTAAAATAAGGGCTTTCGGTTATTTTTAAGGGCACTTTTGTCAATATAATATAATATGGGAATTTTGGTATTTTAATGTATTAGATAGATTAAAATATGCTAATAATATCATGTGAAGTGTTTGGGAGTGATTATGAAAGTCATAAGTTCTTCGGATGAGAAAATAACCTAATTTGGGAATAGTAGCTTTAAAACGGTAATGTTATTATCACATGTGTAAAATGTTAGAGTTAGGCCACGAATTTTGGATATGTTATTAATATCATTATTTTGGGGATTTATAATAAATTTACTAATCATATGAGCCTTATGGAAAGAGTTATGACTTACCTGTGAAATTAGGGTTTTGAGATCCTTATAAATAGTAACTTTAGAGATAGGACTATTATCGTATGTGTAAGAATTGAGAGTTAGAAATCAAAGTTTGAGTATGTTAATGATAATATTATTTGAGGAACATATACTAAAATTGGTGGATAAATGATCAATATAGGGGAAGTTATGCTTGAAATGTGAATTTAGTTTTTCCGAGGATAATAAGTACCTCAACCTTCGAGAACGGTCTGGTTATCTACATGTTGATGTCTCTCTTTCCTCAATAATATCTCATACTCATAATCTAATCATGAATAAGACACTAATCATTTAAAGAGGTAATGGAGTATACGTATAAACATTTTGCATTTTTGCTAGAATTTAGGTAACCATTATACTCTACTAAAATGATAAATATTGCGTGATAGCACATTAGGATTTTTGGTGTATCAAATATGTTATGCATGTTTTATTTAGTTATAATTATGTGTTAATGATTAGTGTCATTAAAATGGGTAAAATGAGTATGTTATCTAATGTAAATTATGTCGGGTATGAAAGTATGATTAAAATGATTCTAATGACAGAAAAATAATTTGCATAATAATTATGTATAAAATAATAGTTTGAGCATAATTAGATATAATTATGGAATAATTATTATTTACGTGTGTCTTAGGGGTAATTTAGTCAATTTTGTGTATTATGATATTTATCCTGAAAATTATGTCTAATATGTATTAGTTGTTTTTGAGTATGTGAGCATATGTTTTGGATGGATTAAAGGTGTGGAAAAGGGATTTTATATGCAAAATTATGTATAAGTGCAAAATGACCATTAGACATATTTGATCATTTAAATCGCGTAATAAATAATTTATTTACGATGTTTGAGCCTTTTCATGACAAGTTAATAAATAAAATGGGATTAGTATTTAAATACATGATAACCTGCAAATTTTGGTCTTTTTCGGCCTAAAGTGTCCACATGTGAATAATTGAGCCTAGATTGGCCCTAGTATATTTTAATGTTGGCTTTGATGTTGACCTTGATTATGGTTTTCTCGGATGATTGGTAATAACCAAAAATGTTTAAGTATGAAAATTAGATTTATCTGTATCGTATGCGATTATGTGGTCATCTTAATAAAATACTAATACTTAAAGTGAAAGACCTCGAGATCAGAAATGGGTGGCTCCTCAAGGGTCGCTACCCTAAAGAAGTGGTTTAGTCTATGATTGATATTATGGATTTTTGCTGGTGTGCCTTAGTGCCCCAGTCAGGCCTTATATCTTACTCTATTTTATTCTATGGACTAATAAGGGGTATGAATACTTATGGATTAGGTGTCCTTGTTGATTGGGTACTGTGTTACCTTCGTGTACTAGTGCGACTAGGGTACCTTGGTGTCCTTGGGTTGATAATCGGTAGGATACTATGTTGCTTTGGTACACTGGTATGATTGGAGTACCTTTGTGTCTCTAGGTTGATTGATCTCCCATCAAGAAAGTAAATAAAAATAGAAATGATATGATTGGATTGAAATAATGATTATCGGGATATTTGATTGTTTCGTAGCAACCTTCATGCCTTGATTCATGACCGGTTGTTTATGTTCGTTCCACCGGACGAAAATATTATTCAGAAGCGTTCTGCCCCGAGAATGTATATTATTAACCATTCCAATGGTAATAATAGTGGCTAGGAGCATTTTTCCTTGGGGTAGGATAATCGTTCCATCGGCTGAGAATAGTGGGGTCCTTGAACTCAATGTAAATAAAAGAATGGATGCTGATATAATCTAATAGTATGAATCTGGACCAGTAAGCACTATGTATTGATTTCTATACCTTGCATGTGTAATAATTTTTGTTGTAAATGTATATAATGATATGTTTTTCTAATTTCGATTGTATTGTTACCTTACATAGTATGTAGCCTGTTGATCATCCTTTTTATGGGTGCTGCTCAATCCAATGAGCAAATCTACCTTGTTTTGTAGGTGATTGTGATTATTAGCTTGATGTGCTTACCTTGGGTGAGCGCTAAATAAATTGGTAAAGGGTATGGTTATCCGGATATCTCTATCTCTCTTTGGACTCTTATTCCTCTATTTTCATTACTTATCCCCTTCTTTCATATCTTGTATTATGGTGGAATCAAGTGCCTCCTACAACTGATTCCTAGGTATGAGGTTACTTTTGCCTTGCACCTTACGTAGACTGGGTATAGGGAGTGCCTCTTCTATGTTAGACATGGTGTGAAACCCCTACATTTTGTGTTTTCTCTTTTACTATTAACTATTTAAAATGAAAAATTTAAGTTCTAAAATTAGGGGGTGTTACACCAAGTGAGTTGTGGATTTCCTAAGTCATATTTTGAGCATATTCAAGCCAAGAAAAGTTGATGAGTTGATGGCTTTTACTTGGTGCTGTATGGCTTGCATGGTTCCTCATAATCTAGCTTATATATTACTCTAAGTGAGGAGAGTTTTAGATTCTCCTACATCATCCTCCCCCTCTTGATAAAGACCTTCCTTATCTTCGTAAGGGTCATCGTGTAAGTAGGGAAGTAAATATCCCACATAAAATGTAGTTGATACATCCCCTAGTTCTAGTGGAAGCTCCAGCCTATATGCATTTTTTCCACCTCGTTTAACCACTTTGAATGGTCCATCACTCCATGGAATTAGTTTGTTCTTCTTCCTACAAAGAAATCTATCCTTTTTAAGGTAAAGATTGTAATACCCCAAAAATTTTCTTAGTTGAATCCTACATCATTAGCACCATATTTTGATTCTAATCTCGAGAATTTTTTTTTAACTTTAACCTAATTTCTTAATCCTAAAACATTAACTGAATCTATAATCTTAACTTGGATAAATCGTAATTTGTAAATCGAAATTAAAACTTGCTAAAATTTCCACTAATCCTAATTATTTATGGATAATCTAAAAACATCTAAATTAATCCCCCCAACCCTTTCTTTTTTCTTCTTCTCTTTTATCCCGTTAAACCAAGCCACAATGTTTGAAATTAATCCAACTTGCACCCTCCCCACTTGCACCATCACCTTCTACAGACATCCATCACCCATAGGGCTGTTCACGGTTCAAATATCCGATATTTCGGATATTTGATTGTCGAATATTTGAAATTTCGGATATCTAAAAATGATATTTGATATTTGATTTGAAATTTCGGATATCCAGAAGATTGGATATTTGAATTTTCGGATCGGATATCATCGGATATCAAATATAACCGATATTAGCCGAATACAATTTCAAATATAAAAAAATTACCAAATGACAAATATATTTCATATTATCCGATTTGTTGAGCGAATGTTGAGCAAATATCCGATTCGCTTAGCAAATATCCGATTTACTCAACAAATATCCAATGTTAAAACTAAAATAAGAAAGGAGTGGATGGAGTCTATCGGTATGCAAAGTATTTTTATTTTTATTTTTATAAATATCTAAAAAGGGATTGTATTAAAAATATAATTTCAATTAAATTAAATTTTTCCTCAAATAATAAATAAAGTAAGTAAAAATTATACACACACACATATAAATTTATTAATATACAATTATATATAAAATAAAAAATTATAGAAAAATGTATAAATATTTTTCTTCGGATCGGATATTATTTGTATTTGTCGGATCAGATATTTGGTTTGTTTGACTTTTCGTTGACCGGATCGGATATTTGATTTGAAAAAAAAAATCGGATAGATTATTTGTTTTTTCGGATCGGATCTCTTCGGATATCGGATCACATAAGCAAATATCGGATAACATGAACAACCCTAATCACCCATCACCCTACTTACTTATTTTCTTCTTTTTCTCCTTTTCCCTCTACTTCACTTTCCCTACCTGACCTGCACATCCCATGCACACACCCTGCCACTTATTATTATTATTATTATTATTATTATTATTATTATTATTATTATTATTACTTATTATTATTATTATTATTATTATTATTATTATTATTATTATTATTATTATTATTATTATTATTATTATTATTATTATTATTATTATTATGATTATGCAACCAGTACTCACAACCATCCTCATCATGTGCCATTGTTCCCAACACTCAACCATCTTTTCCTCTACACCACCCTACACCATTGATCGCATTCCTCCCTCTTTTTTCACTTTTCATTTCCCCGATTCAATCTACACACACACACACATATAAATACACTACCTACTCTTCTTCCCTTCTCTTTGGTTTAGCTTCCATTCTACCCATTTTATGTCTAAAACACTACCCTAGAACCCACTTTCTTTCTGCTTTCTTCCTTCTCCATTTCTTCTCCTTCTTCTTCCTTCATTCCCCTATGTTTGACTTGTGCACTAAAATGCCCCAAAACCTTAATTTTAAGAAATTTAGATAAATAAGGATTTATTAGGAAAATTAATTAAATAAATACTTTTTTTAAAAAAATAAAGGGAATTAATTAGAACTAATCAAGAGTAAAATAATAATGATTTTAATTAGGAAAAATTTGGGTGATTTGTTAATTAAAATGGAATTTATGAAAAATCTTTCAAAAATCTATAATTAGCCTAAAAAGGGAATTAAATATTATTTTATTCAAATATTATTATTTATAAATATCCTAAATTACCAAAATAATCTAAATAACCCAACCCACCTATTTTTCTTTTTTTTTTCCCTTTTTCCCTTTCCTTTTCTTTCTTTCTTTTCCTTCCATTTTCTTTTCTTTTCCTTTATTTCTTCTTTTTTTTTTGTTTTCCTTCCCTCGAATTGGGCCTGTCCTGTAGCCCAATTTCCCTACCCTTTTCTCCTTTAGCGCGGCTTGCCTCGAAACATCGTGTTTTGACCCTATTTTTAACCTCTTATCGTTCGGTTCCCTTCCCTCCCTTTTCTTTTCTCTTTTCCTCCTAGACCTCCCGGTCCAGCCCCTCTTCTTCCTCCTTCCTTCTTCTTTCCTTCGTCGGCCTACAACTCCGCCACAACATCCATGGTTTTTTGCCACCAGCCATGCCTCATTGACTTGTCATTTCTCTCTTTTCTCCTTCCCCTGACTCGCCAGCCAATTTGACCCAACCATACCTCCCCACTTCTTGCACGAACTCCTCTTTTCCCTTGGTCAATCGTAGGCCACGACACAGTTGCGTGTGCTAGCCTATCATCGCCACTGGTGAACCCTAACCCACCTGCCCTATTCTCCCACCACCCCTTTGACCTTATCCCCTCCCTTTAGCTCTATAAATACCCCCTAACCAGCTTGGACTCGAGCATTTTTCCCTAAACCCTAGAAATCACTCCTCATGCACCAGTGTCCTTTCAGACGACAGACCCGTTAATATCAACCAACACTGCTGCCCAAGCCTTCCACCTAAGAACTCCCTACACAACCCTCTAACTAACTACACCATCCTTCTCCCTTGATTTGTCCTGCACAAGCTACCACGGCCATACAAAGTAGCCTTCTCGATCAGCTATTCCTTTCACCTCTACCACCATTCGCACCACCATTAGCCACCACTCTTGCTATAACCACCACCTCCTACACCTCCAAAACTGCCCTGCAGACTTCCCTCTACCTCCCCTACTCTTCTTTTCCTCTTTCTTCCCCTCCTCCTCTCTTTCTCTCCTTCCTCCAATTTCAGCCACCACAGCCGCTGCCGTGCGTCGCCACCTTTGGCTGCTCCGCCACCCTCATTCTACTTCTCTCCATCTAGGTAATGATAAACACCCCAACTTCCACCCTCTTTCTCCCTCTCTTTTTCCCAGCACTCAACTATCTCTTTTTTCTTCTCTTTTTCTAGCCACTGTCATCGCCGCCATGTACCACCGCCGATGCCGCCTGTCACCACCAACCCAAGGTGGTACCTTAAACCCTCTCAATGCTTAAACACTATTTATACATGATTTATTTATTTAATTTTATTATATTTATATTTATTTCGATATATTACTATTATTATTATTATTATTGTTGTTGTTGCTGTTATTATTATTATTATTATTATTATTATTATTATTATTATTGTTGTTGTTATTATTATAATTATTACTAATGTTATTATTATTATTTCTATTGAGGGTCGAAGCCCTATTCTGTTTTTATTTTGATTTTATTATTATTATTATTATTATTATTATTATGTGTTATTATTATTATTATTATTATTATTATTATTACTATTATGATTAATAGTATTATTATTATTATTTCAAAGTAGGGTGGAAGCCTTACTTTACTTTATTTTCACTTTATACTATTATTATTATTATTATTATTATTATTGTTATTATTTTGTATTACTCTTATCGTATTTATTATTATTATTATTATTATTATTATTTATTATTATTATTATTATTATTATTATTATTATTATTATTATTAATTTGGTGATGGGTCGAAGCCTTTATTTCACCATTTATTTCGACTTATATTATTATTATTATTAGGGTAAAACCATCAAACCTTATATTATTATCTTTTACAATATTACTATTATTAATTTTATCTTTAGCAAAATTAGTATATAGTTAGTGTTATTATTATTATATTATTATTTTATCTAAAACCCTAATCTTAACCTAAATTAGGAAATAATGTTATTTTTGGTAGGAAGGAATCTAATCTTTAGTTTTTCCCTCTAATAGGAGAGGCCAGTCAAAACCCTAAGGAGGTGTGGGAGCGTGCTCCAAGACCAGTGTCGTATTAGGTAAGGGTGTAGCTAAGGCCTTATTTGTGCTATGTGTATTATATGCCTTGAATGCCTTGTATAATGTCATGTTGTGTATCATGTGCTATTAGTTGACTATTTTATGTGTGGAGAAGCTTGGAGTTAAGGTATGCTTATGTGTCTTCTTATTATATATGTTGATATGTATATGTGGTGCAATGTTGTGGAATGTGATGTGATGTGTTGTGACCCATTAAGAAATACATGTGAGGATGTTTAATGTGGTATTGTATGAGGGAAAGGATGAAAAAGGAAAATGGGGAAGTAAGTTAACCAAGGGATGTGAGTTGACCTAAAAATTTTAATGATCCATCAATGGAAGAATAATAGGGGATGAAAGTAAAATGAAGGAATGGGAGAATCTATGGTTGTGCATGGGAAAATCTTGGGTTTTTCATGAAGGAATCCAGGGGTATGTATGGAAGAATCTAAGGTTTTGTATGGAGGAATCTAAGTTTTTGTATGGATGGATCTAGGGTTTGCATGGGAGAATCTAAGTACGTAGGGAATAATTTAGGGTTTGCATAGGTGAATATAGGGTTTCACGTTGGAGTTTTAGGGTTTTGCATGAAAAAGTTTGAAGGGTTTCATGGGATGTATAACGTCTGCATGGGGTGAATTTTATATATGGAAAGTTGATTTAGGGTGTGAGGATGGTAATAGAAGTGTTGTTTGTGTGTTTGAACACCTTGGATGAAAAATAGTATATGGGATAGTATAACGGTGTATAGGAGTCCGAACTAGGGTTTGGTGTGGCCAGCTAGGGTTTGGTGTGGCTACTTAGGGTTTCATGGTCACACGTGTACTTGGTGAATAAAGTATGATGATGAGGGTGGAATCTATGGGTTATGATGTGTGGAGTGTTAAAATAATTTGGGTTATGTGAGGTGGAGTAAAATGGGTCACTTAGGCCTAAATTAGGGTTTCTGGGGATAACCCTAGAGTGAGGCAGTGATTGGACTAGAGGTGAAATGTAATGGGCCTTGACCGACTTACATAGGAGATGGGCTCTAGTGTGAGTTAGGGTAAGGAGGAAAGGATGTTGGGCAGAGTTAGGAGGTGCATGAGTCTTATGATGTGGGACGAGACCTTTTGAAGGATAAGCATAGAGGGAGTTGGTCATGCATGTCTAGGGTGAAACTTCTGAGTAAGATACTTAAGACATTAATCATATAAAGAGAAAGATTATTGAACCGGGTCCAAGCCGATCCACTGATTAGGAATAGTGGTTAGGGTGTTCTACCCTATAAGTGTCCGATCCACCGGCTATAATAGTGGTAAAGAGCTTTATGCCCCGTGTGTTTCTAGCCCATAGGCTATATTAGTGGGGGATCTCGAGCTCAATAAACCAAACCTTGAGTTTACTAAGACACACAAAAGACACTAAATACTTACAGTGGAACACCATACGAGTAGGAGCCAAACCAATCCACCGGTAAGGAATAGTGGTTAGGGCGCCTCGCCCTATATATGACCAATTCACCAGCTATAATTGTGGGGATCCCATACTTGCATGGATTGATAAAAAACATGGTGTGAAATGAGTACTAATCAGAGATTAAATAATTAATAGATACAAAATATAAATTGGCCTTTATTCATTTATTTATTTGAAGTGATCGTATGTTGTTGTATTATCATGGTTGGATTGTGTGTTTTGTGTATTGGCATTAGTGCATGGTTACCTTACTCAGTACGTAGCGTAGTAATCACCCTTTTTATGGGTGCTACTAATTCCCACGAGTAGAGGGTCCTTCTAACTTTGTGCAGGTGGGTGATGCTTATTTGATGCCTTCAATGTTCATGAGGCATCAGGCTGGGCTGAATGATAAGTATGGATTTGGTATAAGAATCAAGAGTGGCATAGCTAGATCTCCCTCTTTGACCTTTTTACTTTATATTGAGTATCCTAAATGTAACTTTTACCGACTATAAACTTTATTTCCCTTTTTAGAATTTTGATAATGCACTCTAGGTTATGACTCTTTGCATGCACTCTGATTTCTATCTTATAGTTGATTGTACTTCTTTGAATTGTAAATTCTTTATGCGTACTCTGATTTCTGTGTTATGATCCTTTTAGTTCTTTTTTATGAACTCTTGGTTTAAGTATTGATTAAAGTTTAACAGTAATCCTTTTTAGCCTTAGCAATTGGTACTGGAACGGTCGGAGTAAACCGATTCTAATTTATTTTCGTCTATTTAAAAAAAGATAGTGAATTTTGGGGTGTTACAAGTTGGTATTAGAGCCAGTTTTGACCGCACTTCTGATTTTAAAATTTTTAAGCTGATATGATAAATTTGTATCATTTTCAAAATGAATTTGATTTACAAATTTTTTTTCTTGATTTCAAAACATCTTTGAACCCAAAAAGACTTTCCATTTTAAAAGTTCTGAGTCCGGCCATGGTAAGAAAAGAAGGGTAGACTAGGAGTCTTTCTGAAAGGGAAGTAGTGGGTGATCATAGTATACCTAGTTAATTGTGATTGTGGCCTTTGTTTTTAAGGGGCTAGTTGATATAAGTATTGGTGTTAGTGTGGTATTTCTATCCACTTAGGACAATCTAGCCTTAACCATAGGAAGGTGCAGGAGACTTCGGCGACGAAGTCTATTTTTAAGGGGGTAGTAATGAAATGCCCCAAAACCTTAATTTTAAGAATTTTAGTTAAATAAGGATTTATGAGAAAAATTAATTAAATAAATTATTTTTTTAAATAAAAGGTAATTAATTAGAGCTAATCAAGAGGAAAATAATAATTATTTTAATTAGGAAAAATTTGGGTGATTTGCTAATTAAAATGGAATTTAGGGAAAATCTTTCACAAATCTATATTTAGCCTAAAAAGTTAATCAAATATTATTTTATTTAAATATAATTATTTCTAAATATCTTAAATTAACACAATAATCCAAATAACTGGTTGAATTAATGGATAATTTGGGGCAAAATATCTTATAATGATAATATCATTATTCCATGTGTAAAATCTATAGGTTATTCGGATTCTAAATACATTGTTAATGATTGGCCTTATGAGGTTATCTATTGAAATTGGTAATCATGTGAATTTCATGTGAGTAACTGTAATCCCCCAAAAATTTTAAAAGACTATAATTTAATAAATTAATTTTATTAGGGATAATTTAACTCTTAAACTTATTTAATTTAATTACATTGAGGATTTTTGTCTTTTAAATTTAGTTAACTTAATTATTTTGTGGGTTTTAAGTATACCAAATTAGGTGTGAGTGTTTAATAAATTAAAATAAATAAATTACTATTTTATCATACTCATTTTATTTAAATAAGGTTCAAACCAATATTTTTCTAAAAGCTACCTTTTTAAACTAATATAATAAGATATATTAAGATAAATTACTAAAATTTTAATTATATACCAAAAATACTATAACTCACCCCATAAGTCATTTTAATTATTTTCCTTAATCCCTTTTTCTCCCTTATTTTCCTTTTCTCTTTTTCTCTCTTACCCCCTCTCCTTCTCCCTTTCTCTTCCCCATTTCCCCCGACTGGGCCAGCCCATCGGCCCAGATAAGTTTTCTTCCCCCTCCCGTCTCACGTGCCACGCTTGCCCATCTCCTCGTGTCGCCCGAACCGCCCAACCGGTTCCCCTATCCCTTCTCTTTTCCATCCCCTGGACCGACCGGTCCACCCTATTTCCTTTTCTTTCGTCTTCCCCGCGCATCTGCGCTGTTCTGCACCGTCGAAGCCTGCAACCTCTGCGCCGACCACCTGCCTACGCCGCCTGCACGCCGCCCCCTTCCTGACTTTCCAACCACCCTCCCCCGACAGGCCGACACCCCCAACACCACTACTAGGCCTGCTCATGCCCCTTTCTCTTTCCCGATCAACCAACAGGTCTGCGATGGCAGACCCGCGTCGGCCTGCCACCGCCGGCCGGTATGCTACCTGACCTGTCTCCCCCTGTCCCCTCTCTCGATTCTCCCCCATTTCGAGCCTATAAATACCCCCCAAGGATCCAGCTTCGGGGGTTTTCGAAACCAAAAGCCTAGAAATCACCTTGCACCGCCCCTACTTCAGACAGCCACCCCGTCGCCGCCGCCTATTGCCACCGTCCGATCCACCCCCAAAACCCTTCCTCGCATCATCCTCCACTGACCCAGGCCTCCCTCACCCCTCGGTTCGCTCTGCACGCGCCGCCTTAGGCGTGCAAAGTACCCTTCCCGACCAAGCCAGCCTCGAACTCCGCCGCCCACCGCCGTGCCGCCACTTCCAGCACCCCCTCTACCTCCCAAAACCACCAAGGGAGCTTCCCCAACCTCCCTAGACCCTTTGTCTCCCCTGCCAACCCCTCCTTTTCCTTCCTCCCCCCTCCACCACTTCTCCACCTTCCTTCTCCCCCCATCACCGCCACCGCCGCCGCCGCCGTGTGCCGTGCACCGCCACCTGTGCCACTAGCACCCTAGGTGGCCCTCTAAACTCCCCCAACCCTTAAATCCTTGCTGTTCAAGTGTTAATTATTTTTAGTATCCTTAGTATTATTATACTTATTATTATTATTATTATTATTATCATCATTATTAATTAATACCATTTTTATTATTATCCTTTATTATCCTTAATTTTATCATACTATCACCCCTTCCAACCCTAACCCCTATTATACTTAACTTAGAGTTAATGTCATCATTTTTATTATTAACATTATTATTATTTTGTTATTAGTATTATTACTATTATCGTCATTACTATTATTATTGTCATTATTAATTTCTCTATCATAAATGTGTAATTTTCTTACAAGGCCATCATCCCTCCAAAACCCTAGCTTTCATCATACTTAACCATTAGTGTTGGAATTATTATTATTATTACTACTATCATTATGGTTATTACCACTATTAGTGTTATTACTACTTAATCCAACCTTATGTGGGTATTGTACTTATATTAATATTGTTTTGCTATACCTAACACCATTATTAGACTTAATCTTAAAAATACTAGGGTTCTATTACTTGAAACATAAGTGTCACTATTATTATTATTATTATTATTATTATTATTATTATCACTATTTTACTATGACTGGTGAACACTAGTATTATAAGAATGGAACTAACGGGTCTAATAATATAAGTGTAACGATAAGTATTGAAGATAAAGATATATCGATTGGTAATGCTTAGCATAATAATTTTAGAGTAAAAACCCTAGTTTTGTATAACACCCCTATTAAGGATAAGAACCCTAATCCTAAACTAGAATAAGGGTTGATAGTATTTATAAGGGAAACTAATACTTAGCATTTTCCCCTTTTCATAGGTGACCCCGATCCGAGCCCTAAAGAGCTAGAGGAGCATGATCCAAGCCCGGTGTCTACCTAGGTAAGGACGAAGCTATGGCCTTGTGCTATGTGTAATATAATGTGTTGATGAATGATGAGTATGCCATGATAATGTGTATTATGCATGTGTTATGAATAACCTGTTTTGTGTAGCACAACGTGGATAATGAGGTATGATGTGTGTGCCTTACAATATATGAGTATGACATGTTCTATGTTGATATTTGATGTTGATGATGTGACTTGTTATGGCCCTCTAGGACATGCATGTTAGGGTTTGGGGTAGCATGAAATGATAATAAAAGAACAGCAGAAAAGTGGACGTTTGGGGAAGTTGCATGGGGGGGACTAGATCTTGCATGGGCATGATCCTTACGTATGAAAAGTTGATTTGGGTTGTAAGTAAGAGTTTGGGAGAGTCTTGGAGTGATTGGAGACTTAGTATGAAAAATAGTACGTAAGTTGGTGCATAAGAGACCTTATTAGGGTTTTGTGTGTAAGTGGGTGTTGGGGAGTCTGCATGGAGTATTTAAAGTCTGCATGGGGATGAATCTTACGTGAGGAAAGTTGATTTAGGAAGTAAATAAGATAATGTCAAAGTTATGGGTCCATTGGAGACTTGGGTGCAAAATTCTACGTGGGTCGATGTAAGGGTGTCTTAGGGACCCAATTGGGGTTTTGAGAGAAAATGAGGAATTTGAAGGGTACAAGGGTAAAAATGATCAAGGAAGGATGGAGTATGGGGTTGAGAGTGAGAATTCACTTATATAAAGGATGAGTATGGGTTTCTAAATGAGAGAAGAGGTTTTGGGGTGAAAGAGGGAGGTTACTTGTTGAGGAAGTAAAGTGCTAGGGTTTGGCCTGGTCAACTAGGGTCTTGGATGGTCAACTGGGGTCTGTCGGTTACATGTGAACTCGAGAGATAAAGTATTACATTTGGGGGATTTTCTAATAAGAATGAGGTGCGAGATGGAGAACAAAGTGACGTTTAGGTAAGTACGAAAGAGTTGGGCCACATAGGTCCGATTAGGGCCTCCGAGGAGGAACCCTAGAGGGATGAGGACATGCGGAGTCGATATCATATGTGTTGGGATGGCCTATATCCTTGGGGTTTATGTCTTACTATATGCTACTCTACCTAAGTCTACGGGGGATGGATGTCGGGTGTGAGAAGAGGTATAAGTCTCAAAATATAGGACGGTCCCTCTGGAGGGGAAGAAGTAGAGTATCAACCGCATGCATGTCAAGGGTGTGATGTGATTCAATAAGACACGGATAAGACATTAATTACGTAAAGCGAAAGATGTTGAGCCGAGCCCGTGATCCGGTCCACCGGCTATAATAGTGGATCAGAGGCGTTCTGCCCTGTGCGTTTATTTTCCGGTCCACTGGCTATAATAGTGGATCAGAGGTGTTCTGCCCTGTGCGTTTATTTTCCTGTCCACCGGCTATAATAGTGGATCAGAGGCGTTCTACCCTATGCGTTATCTTCCGGTCCACCGACTACAATAGTGGGGGATCTCGTGCTCAACAAACCAAACGAATAAGTTAATCCATGGGAAAGATATTAAGTACTAAAAGCGAAACACCATGTGAGTCGGGGCCATGATCCGGTCCACCGGCTATAATAGTGGATCAGAGGCGTTTTGCCCTGTGCGTTTATTTTCCGGTCCACCGGCTATAATAGTGGATCAGAGGCGTTCTGCCCTGTGCGTATATCTTCCGGTCCACCGGCTATAATAGTGGGGCTCCCGCGCTCACATGAGTTATTAAAGAGTATATGGAAATGGACATATTATTAACGAGGATAAATAATAAGTCACCAGAAAGTACTCAGGCCTTATCTTGTGTGTTATCGCATGTTACTTATATGATTGTGCTATGGGGTATGACTGTATGCTTGGCCTTAGCGCACCTGCGCCCTTACTCAGTATTGGACCCGTACTGATACTACCTTGATTGAATGGGTCCTGTGATGATCCACCGATGGTGGGGAGCAGACGTCCTATGCAGGTCTGATCGGTTACTAGTTTGGGGTGGAAGGCTTGACTTGAGTGAGTAGGCGATCCGGATTTTGGTCCATTGGGATCTGTTTTATTTAGCTATATTTTGTACTACGCTTCTTGTTTTGAAACTGTACTCTTAAGTTGCAATCTTAACGATATTTTAACTGTTGTTGACTCGTGGTTTTCGTGAATGGTCTATGTTAACTATGGACCTATGTTTTGATGATTCTTACTTAATGATTGTTTAGTTTAGCCTTAGCACTTAGTATCGGAACGGTAGGAGCGAACCCGTCTGGTACTAAGTGTGGCGGTAATACCCCCAAGTTTACGGTTTTAATTCTTTCGCTTCCGCTAAACTTTTTGATTTTAAACGAAATTTTTCAGTAGTAAATTTGGGGGTGTTACAGTAACACCTTGGGATAAGATTATTAATGCATGTGTATGACATAGGAACTAGATAGTACATAATGGGTGTGATAATAATGATAAGATTTGAGGATAAGATAATATAATGTGTGGAGGAATAATTAGTATGGGAGAATGAATACTAAAGGGTTTGAAAGGATGTGAGAACTTTGACCTGTGTTATATATATATATATATATATCTGCTTTAGTGTGTTTGATGTTTGGGAATCAATCATGAATAAGACACTAATCACTTAAAGTGAAATAGCATATGAGTAGAGCTAAGGTGATATATATATATATATATGTATGTATTCCCCATTCCACTTGAGATAATAGTGGCTTAGGAGCAGTTTGCCTTAAGAAGATGACGTTTTCAATCTCTATTCCACGTAAAAGAATAGTGGCTTATGTGCATCATGCCCCAAGAAGGTGCTTCAGTTTGTTCTACTAGATTAAGAATGGTGGAGCCCCTACTCATCTTGAAATAAAAATGTATTAGTATAATCTATGGAAAATATACTAATGATTTAAAGTGGAAGAGTACATGAGTCAAGACCAAGGTGTTTTTTTTATATATATGTCCTATTCCACCAGGGAGAATAGTAGCTCGGGAGTGTGTTGCCCCAAGAAGGTGATGTTTTCAAATATGTTCTACCAGATGATAATAGTGGCTCATGTGTATTGTCCTTGAGAAGGTACTTTAGACCATTCTACCGGTTTAAGAATAGTGGGGTTCCTACACTCAACATATATAAAAGAATGAAAATGGATGATACTTAATAAAGAGATCTTGATCATTTTCTATCCTTTGAGATGCTTCATTTATTTGTTTATTTACTTATTATCTGATGTGAAAGCATGTGCTAATTGTATCCCTATTTCATAGTATTATTCCCTTACTAAGTACGTAGAGTACTAACTATCCGTTTTTTAGGTGTTGCTCATTCCAACGAGCGGGTGACCACAATTCTTATGTGCTTGTCTCAGAAGATCAACTAGATGATTATGCTACCTATGAAGCATTATGTGGGGATGAGTGAATTCATCTATATTAGGGGTTGGGTGAAGAGTAATGTTATCCAATAGATGTATTTTAACCGAATACTTTTTAGACTCTTGATCCACGGTATCCCCTTCTTTTGTCTTTTGTGTATTGTAACTAAGAGTTAAGCTCCAAACTTATTATTGTATTAAAATTTTCTTTTATTTCTAATTTTCCTGCGTTACTTTAAATTTTTTAGCCTTGTGATTGATGTAAGGATGGTCGCATAGGCCAGACTTATGTCAGTTACTACAATAACTGCCAATATTTTACTTATTTACTTCCACTGTAAAATGAAAATTTTTAATAGTAAAAATTGGGGTGTTACAAAGCCAAACTAGATCTCCCAACTCAAATATTTGCTCTTTTTTTCTTCTTATATTTATTTTTATTCATTTCATTGACCTTCTCAAATCTAGATCTCACTTGCTCATATAACTTTTTGAATTTTTGGCCTTGGCAATTGCCTCAAAACTGAAACTTGATGGTGCTAATCCAAAATGCACAGATTTGTTGTAGCACTTCAAGGTTATATCCCATAAGGACTTCGCAATTGAAAACTAAACTTCATCATTTTAGGTATCTAGATCATTATAAAGTGGAAATATATGCAGGTAGGTAGTGAAAATAAATATAATGACTAATTGAATACATATTCTAAAATGATAAATATAAAGCCTAGGATTAAACTTTGGTCTCTAAATTGGTATTCGACAATGAAGTAATATTATGTTGTAGTTTAGTTCAATGGCTATGAACAATCAGTCTAAGTATATTCATTAGCCTCTTTTAAGGTTTAATAACTTATTTAATTCAATTTGCTGACTACTTTTGTGATTGACTAATTAAATTAAACCCATTAAGTGCCACCAATTCTATAGTCTTTGAGAACCAAACATCATCTTTCATGATAATTTGAATTCCTATCCATATATTAATTTTTGATAATGGTTTCACACTTTTAGTTGTAAAAAATATCTAAATAGGTCGGATTCTGTCAAATCGAACTTAAAACAATCAATCTTAATATATGAAACGACACATACAAACTAAATATACAACATATACTTTAGTTCATCATATTAATACCAAAATAGACCCAATTTAATCCTTAAAAAAGGGATTACTTACTCATGATTACAAGGAAATATAAAACATGTTAATTGCACAACAAATATAATGACTATATAAAAAATTTACAAAGAAGGGAATGGATTGAAATAACCATGAATTGAAGAAGAACACAATTGATTTCTGAGTTGGTCATACACAAAACTTGCATTAAAAATTAGAATATAAAACTAAGAAATTCAAGAAATGTTATGAGGTTTTTCTTGGGAAAAGAAAGGAAGAAAATCCTCTAAAATCTACTCTAAAATGTCCAAAAGAAGTCCCAAAATACCCCCCCTAAAAACTACCCATAACACAGGTTACGTCGTGCATTGAAGATGTGAGTAACTATTGCTGCACTGTTATACAAGGTTTGCACGGGCTGGTTGTACAATATTCTTGGCCTCGAGTTGGTGCTCTCAACTCCTACACAGTTGTGCAAGATCTGCATAGGCTGGTTGTGTGGCATGTTTGTTCTTCGAATGTTGGCTGCATCAGTGTTGCATGGCTGTGCCAACACCATTTTCTTATCTCTTTTAGCCTTCTTAACTTTTTTTAGCACTTTCACTTCCTAGACTCTTCCATAAACATGCTAGGTTGATTTATCTTCCTTCAATGCCTCTCTTACTTGGTTTTTAGATTCGAATACATATACTACTTCCTTAGATTTGTGTGTTCTTATGCAAATCACCAAAAAACAAAAACTAAGAGAAGAGTAGCGTGGACTATAGACTTGAACCAAAATAAAATACATATTATAGACCAAATAAGTCTTAAAATGAGGGCAAAGTAAGGTGAAAATATATAAAATATTCACTTTATTAGTGCTTCAATAGGGAGAAAAATGAGATCAATGGGGTGGTGGGATTTACTCCATAAACCACATTAAAAGGAGCACAACAAGTATCATAAGTAGGAGACCAATTGTAAGAAAAATTTATGTGACTAAGTTTGATGTCCCAATCCCTCAAGGATTTGTAAACCAAACTCTTCAAAAGTATAGTGATGGTATGATTAGTAACATCTATTTGGCCATCTATTTGTGGGTGATATATGGTGCTAAAAAGAAGCTTAGTACCAAACAACCTCTACAATGTCTTCCAAAAGTAGCTAAGAAACTTGGTAACCCAATTAGAAACAATCAACCTAGGTATACCATGTAACTTAACTATCTCCTTAAGGTATAGATCAGCAATGTAAAAGGCATCATTTGTCTTGTGACAAGGGACAAAATGTGACATCTTGAAAAATAGATCTACAATCACCATAATGGCATCGTTTTATCATTACGTTTTAGGAAATTTCACAATGAATTCCATACTCACATGATCCCAAGGATGATATGGGATAGGTAAAGGAGTATAGAGTCCTTGGTGGAAGTGACATTTGGACTTTTGGCAAGTAGAGCAGCTTACAATAATTGATTTTACATCCTCTATCATTCTAGACCAATAAATGTGTTCCTAGAGTACATCACAAGTTTTGTTAATGTTAAAATGTCCTGCTAATCCTCCTCCATACACTTCTTAAATAAGAAAATCTCTAATGGAACTCTTGGGAATTCATAACATGTTACCCTTGCAAAGGAGACCATCTTGAATTAGGTAGGGACTTCAAACCTTGTCTTGATATTCAATAAAACTTGTAAAGTCTTCATCATTCTTGTAAATCTCCTTCAACCATCCAAATCCTAAGAATCTTGGTTCAAGTAATGACAACATATAATACCTTTTAGAGAGGGAATCTACTACAACATTGGTTCTGCTACTCTTATGTTTAGCTACAAATGAGAAGGACTATAAAAAATCTACGCATCTACCATGCCTAGGGTTGAGCTTATTTTTCTCATTTATGAATTTTACGGACTCAGGATTTGGAATTTAATATGAATTGTGATGGCCTAAGGTAATGAGACCAATGATCTAAAACACTAACAATAGCATAAAATTCTTTGTCATAAGTGCTCTAGTTGAATCTTAAGCCATTGAGATTTTCACTAAACAAAGTTATTGGCTTTCCTTCTTATAGTAAAACTTCTTTCATGCCTACTCAACTTGCATCACACTAAATTTTGAAAACCTTCTCAAAGTTAGATAACCTTAACATGGGGGATTCAATTAACTTACCCTTGATTACTTCAAAGGCTTTTTGTGTATATTTGTTCCATTTGAATTTGATATTTTTGAGAAATTCTATGATGGGTGATAGAAGTGTGCTAAATCCTTGTATGAATAGCCTATAGAATTAGGCAAGCTCATGAAAGGATCTAACGTTGGTGATGGATGTGGGTGTAGGCCATGTTTTTATTGTCTCCACCTTTGCCTCATCTTTGGAGATACCATCTCCAAATACAACAAACCCCAGAAAGGTGGATTTTGGCACAAAAAAGTCACACTTTTGTAGTTTACCGTACAACTTGTTGTTCTTATAAGTTCTAATAATAGAAGCTTCAAATGCCTTACATGATCATCACTACTAGAAGGGTATACAAGAATATCATCAAACTAAACAAGTATAAATTTCGAAATGAAGGGCCTAGGGACTTCATCTATGAGCCTCATAAACGTGTTGGGTACATTGGAAAATCCAAATGGCATGACCATCCACTTATATAAGACTCCTTTGGTCTTGAAAGTGGTCTTCCATTCATCTCCTTCCTTCATCCTAACTTGATATTAACCATTCTTCAAGTCAATGTTGGATAATACACTTATCTCAAGGAAACAATCTAACATGTCATCAAGGCTAGGTATAGGATACCTATACTTGATAGTAATGTTGTTGATAGCTCTATATCAACACACATTGATATATGTCTCCATAATTTGTATTTAAATAATTCTATTAATTGTTATAAATTATATTGCATAATAATTACTTTTCTTATTGTGTGGTTAATTAGGAAATTAAATCAGAATATGGGAGATGGATCATGATGAGTTGCTGTGTATAGCTACTACTAGTTGCTGTTGCTGACAGGAATTTACTGTATTAAATTGTTGATTATCCCATATTATGCATTCGTTGACATAATTTGGCTAATGAATATTAAGTTGGCCATGTAATTTGCCACCCGACCCATATTTATTGGATTAGAAGGATTGTGGATTATGCAACCCTTGATAACCATGATTAGCTAACAAAATTTAGCTGATTGGGATTAATATTTAAATCCATTATTTTGATTAACGTATATTTATATTTTTCTTTGTAGTTGGGCTGCTTTATTGTCCTAGCTCCACGAACTTCTTGTTTGTATTAGTCGGATGGTTTTTTGGGCTAATATGTTGTATTTGTACTTGATAACCATTGTTTTGAAGTGTTGTTTCTAGGGTTTGTGACTGACAAGAATTGAACAATTCTTGTTGCGATTAAGCCAGCGGCGAAGAAATTGCCCTAACGAAGATGAAAATGCTGGGAAACCCTAAGTAACTATTGGTACGAACTTCTCAGTTAGGGTTTGGTCGGGATTCTTGAATCCTAATGGTAATCAATAAGTACTCCCCGATCGGTAAACTCGATCCTTTTCTTTTTCTAATTCCTACAATTATTGGACTTCAGGTTTGATATTCTTGTTACGAGTTAATGCTCCACTAACTCTTTAAAGAGTGCGCAGGTATTAACTCAGTACCTACGAATCTTTGGTTCTAGAAAGGGGTAGGGACTCCAAGAAGAGGGGTCCTAACTCATTATTCGGCTTAACCGTCAACTTTTTTTGGCACGGTAATTTTGTTCCTTTCTTGAAATTTTATTACTATATGTGGGTCAATGACTATTTGATATTATTGTGCTACTTTCTTAAATCCTTCTAATTGTGTAACTGCACTGTGATCCCTTTATTATTAGTGTGTTCCATTTATTGTTTTTTGGTTGAATTGATAATAAAGTGTGCTGTTCTTTGTAAATTGATTAACTATCTGTGTTTTTTTCTTTTTCTTTATAAAGTGGGTAAAGATAGGATTCATGATGTCTAATAATGGCCAATCTGTGAACCAATCTATATCTGTATCTAGTAATGATCTGTTAGAAACACTTAGGACATTTTAAGAACAAATGACTGCCCAATTGGCTATATTATCTACTAACCTAGAGTAGAGAATAGGAGAACAAGAAATTAGAATCAATGATTTGTAGAATAATAGAATAAATGACCAACATTCTGAGGTATTAGGTAGGTCTCCCATGGACCCTAGAAATAGGATTCCCCCTTTAACTAACTTAGAGGAACTAGAAGATCAAATATCCAATAATAGTGATAGGACACCAAGACAGGTTAATAGGCAAGAAAGAGAGTTAGATTAAGTTGATAGGAACATAGGTAACTTTAAATTCAATATACCTGGATTCAATGGGAGGAATGATCCTGATTATTACTTTGAGTGGGAAAGAAAGATAGAATTAGTATTTGAGTGCCACAACTATTTTGATGAAAATAAAATTAAAGTAGCATTAGTAGAATTCATAGACTATGCATCTTCTTGGTATCATAACCTTGTTTTAACTAGGTGTAGGAGTGGAGAACCACTTATACAAATGTGAGATGAACTTAAAATTTTGATGAGAAAAAGGTTTGTTCCAAGTTATTATTATAGGGAATTACATAAAAAGCCGCAAACATTAAATTAGGGTAATAGGTCTGTAGATGAGTACTTTAAGGAATTAGAGATGTTAGTGATCAAAACAGGAAATGTTGAGGATGAGGATGCCACAATGACTAGATTCTTGAGTGGGTTAAACTCTGAGATAGCTAATAAGGTAGGGTTATATCCATATGGAACCTTGCGTGAGAAGGTTAATATAGCCACGAAGATCAAAAGTCAAATAAGGAGAACTAGGCAGTATAAACCCCCTGGAATTGGGATTAGGAATACTCTGAAGAGGAATTTTGGAGGACATAGTTCTTGAAACTGGAAGAAAATTGGGAAGTTTGAGTCTAGAGGTAAAGGTAATGAGGCTAAGGTAGGAAACATATTTGATAAAGGAAAAACTATAGCAGCTAATCCTATTAATGGCCCTAACATAACTAGAGGCATAAAGTGTTTTAAGTGTGGGGGATTAGGTCACATAGCTTCTGAATGTCCTAATAAGAGGAATATCTTGATTAGAGAATCTTGAGATATAGAGTCTTGATCAGAAGAAGAAGAATTAGAGGTTAACATGACTAGGGATGATAATAGTGATTCAGAAGAAGAGATAGAACTTCCAATTAGTAGAGACCTTTTTGTTGTGCATAGGGCATTAAAGAGTAATAAGCTACGTGATCCAAATGCAATACAGAGATAAAACATATTTCATACTAGGTGCTTAATTGATGATAAGTGTTTTAATGTGGTAATAGATAGTGGTAGTTGTATAAATGCTGCTAGTACTTTATTAGTATCTAAATTAGGTTTACCATCCACTAAAAATCCAAAACCCGATAGGCTACAATGGTTAAATGAATTAGGAGATATTAAGGTTAGTCAATAGGTTCTAGTAATCTTAAAATTAGGTAAGTATGAAGATTATGTTTTGTGTGACATTGTTCCAATGCATGCTATTCATTTATTATTAGGAAGGCCATGGCAATATGATTGAAGAGTAACACTTGATGGGTTAAAGAATAGATATACTGTTCATAAGGATGATAAGAAAATTATTTTAGCACCTATGACTCCAAAAGAAATCTTTGATGATCAAATTAAAATAAAATCTGATTATAAGGAATTAACAAAACAAAGTGTAGAAGCTAGAACTAGTTCAAAGGAGGTTAAGAAATCATTTGGTTTTTATGCTAAAAAGGGAGATGTTGAAAAGGCTATTAGGCAGCAATCAAATGTATATTTGATGGTCTATAAAGAGTGTTATGAGTGTCATATAGAGCTAAGTGAGGATGTACCTGATAGTGTTAGAAAACTATTAGAGGAATATAGTGAGTTATTCCTTGAAGAGATTCCCCATGGACTACCTCCACTAAGGGGTTAGAATATCAAATAGATTTTATACCAGGAGCTGTTATTCCAAATAGTCCTACTTATAGGGATAACCTTTAGGAAGTTAAGGAATTAAAGAGATAGGTTTCTCAATTATTGAGTAAGGGTTATATTAAGGAGTCAATGAGTCCCTATGCTGTCCTAGTACTCTTAGTTCCAAAGAAAGATAGAAGTTGGAGGATGCATATAGATAGTAGAGTAGTAAACAAGAGAACCATTAAGTATAGGTATTCTATACCTAGGTTAGATGAAATGTTAGATCTTATCCATGGTGCTGTAATTTAAAAAAAAATAGATTTAAAGAGTGGATATCATCAAATTAGGATGAAACAAGGAGATGAGTGGAAAACAGCTTTTAAAACAAATTTTGGGTTATATGAGTGGTTAGTTATGCCATTTAGGTTATCCAATGCTCCAAGTACCTTCATGAGGCTTATGAACCATATGCTTATAAAATTTATTGGAAAGTTTGTAATTGTTTACTTTGATGATATACTTAGTTACAGTAAATCTCTAGAAGAGCATTTGAGACATTTGAGAGTAATTATGGACGTGTTTAAGGCAGAACAGTTGTAGGATAATTTAGCTAAGTCTAGGTTTTGTTTAGAGAGTGTGGTATTCCTAGGATTTATTATTGGTAAGGATGGCATATCTGTTGATAAGGAAAAGGTTAAAGCCATACAAGAGTGGCATGTACCTAAGACAGTGATTGAAGTTAGAAGTTTCTATGGTTTGTGTTATTTTTATCGTAGATTTGTTAGGAAATTTAGTACTATAGCTGCTCCCTTAACAACAATAGCAAAAAAGGAAAATGGTTTTAAATGGGGCAAAGAGCAATAGAAATCTTTTGAAACTCTTAAAACCAAGCTAACACAAGCCCTTGTATTAGTCCTTCTTGGCTTTGAGAAACTGTTTGAACTAGATTGTGATGCTTTAGGTTTGAGAATAGGGGCTGTTCTTTCTCAAGAGGGTAGACCTATAGCTGATTTTAGTGAAAAACTAAATGGTAGTACTTTAAATTACTCTACTTATGAAAATGAATTATTTGCTTTAGTAAGAGCCTTAGAGGTCTGGCAACATTATTTATGGCCTAGAGAGTTTGTTATAAATACTGATCAAGAAGCTATAAAGTATCTAAAAAGCCAATCAAAATTAAATAGAAGACAGGGTAGATGGATTGAATTTATTGAAAGTTTTCCCTATATAATTAAATATAAAAAGGAGGTGACAATATAGTGGCAGATGCCTTATCTAGAAGACATGTTTTGCTAAATACAATAGATGCTACTTTGTTGGGATTTTCTTGTGTTAAACTTTTATAATTAGAGGATCATGATTTTAAATAAATATATAATAATTGTGAAACTACTGCACAAGGGAAATATTATATCTATGAGGGTTACTTATTTAGAGAAAATAGACTGTGCATACCTGATTGTTCATATAGAGGATTATTAATTCAAGAAGCACATAATGGTGGATTAACGACACATTTAGGATTTCAAAAGACTTTGGACATATTAGTTGATCATTTTTACTGGCCTTATATGAAGAAATGTGCTAAGTCCATATCAAAACCTTTTGGGTTTTATACTCCATTACCTATTCCTAATCAGCCTTGGACTGATGTTTCTTTGGATTTTGTTTTGCGATTGCCTAGAACTAATAGGGATAAAGATTCAATAATGATTGTATAGTAGATAGATTTAGTAAGATGGACTTTTTACTATATTAGAAAGAATTAATGATAGTGCTTATAAAATTGATTTGCCTGCCAAATTTGGTAATGTTAGTGATTCTTTCAATGTTACTGATCTAAGTCCTTTTGCGGGTATTATTCAGGTTTCAAAGAAGAAACCTCACCAAGAAGAGGGGAATGATATATGCCTCCATAGTTTGTATTTAAATAATTCTATAAATTGTTATAAATTATATTGCACATATAATTACTTTTCTTATTGTGTGGTTAATTAGGAAATTAAATCAGAATATGGGAGATGGATCATGATGAGTTGCTGTGTATAGCTGCTGCTGGTTGCTATTGTTGATAGGAATTTACTGTATTAAATTGTTGATTATCCCATATGATACATTTGCCGGCATAATTTGGCTAATGGAAATTAAGTTGGCCGTGTAATCCGCCACCCGACCCATATTTACTGGGTTAGAAGGATTTTGGATTACGTAACCCTTGATAACCATGATTAGCTAACAAAATTTAGCTGATGGGGGTTAATTTGTAAATCCATTATTTGGATTAATGTATATTTGTATTTTTCTTTGTGGTTGGGCTGCTTTATTGTCCCAGCTCCACGACCTGTTTGTTTGTATTAGGCGGATGGTTTGTTGGGCTGATATGTTGTATTTGTATAAGGGCCGTATTGTGTGTATTGTATACACCCATATATAAGGCGTATACTGGACTATCTGTATGTCACTACTTTTGGCTGAATACATTTTGATGATTGTTTCTGGAATCTCTCTCGTCTTCTCTCTCTCTCTCGTGACTGACTCATTCGCTCGATCTTCTTCTTCCTTGATCTTCTTTATGTTAATCCAACTTTAGTAGCCATTGATTACAATTGCACTCTGAGTTTATTCTAATCTTCCTTTAGATAAAACTCCTTAGGCTGATTCTTGTGCAGAATCGAACCCCGCGCTCGATTCACGATCCGACAAAAATTCTTGAAACCTATCCAGGCTTCATCACACATCCTCATCGAGCTATCCTTCTTGGGTACTAAAAGGGTCAGTACTACACATGGGCTAAGTGATTCCCTAATGTAACTTATTGAAATAATTCTTCAACTTGTCGTTTCAACTCCATGGCCTCTTTAGGGTTACACCTATAGAATAGTTTATTAGGGTGAGTAACATTGTGGAGAAAGTCAATTAGAAAATCCTAATCATAAATTGGTAATCATATATAATTAGTTCTAATAAATACTTTAGGGTGTTTATACTAGAAATATTTTTAACATGTGTATTATTATGACGTGTTAGATATAAATTTAATTAGGATAAAAGTTAATAGATTTTAGGTTATTAAATTTAACCTTAGTTCATAACCAGTATCCGTTTCATCAAATAAACCTAGTCTAGTAACCATATATTCTATTGGATATTATTACCCGAAATATTTACCTAGATATTTTACCCCAACCTATCCCTTAATCTGTGTGCGAATCCCCTGACCATCACCCTACTCTCCGCTACCTGACACTTTACTCTTGCACACCATCACCCTACACTATCTACACCATACCTCCCCTATCCTCTTAGTTTTTCTCTCCTAGTTTTCTTCCTCATTTCACTACATGTCACCATCCATTTCACTCCCTCCTCCCACTCATTTTTGTGTCATAAATTAACCCCAATCATCTCACACATTTCCTCTCTTTCCTTGAGCTCCCTTAGACATGGAAAAACTTCATCATTTGCCATTTGTTTTCACCATTATTACACCATCGACAACTTCCTCTGCACACCAAATCCATGTTGCACCCTCTATTGCTGAAGACCCTTTCCTATTTGTAGTAAAAGCTACCAAAGCCTCCCTCCAACATATAGCAAAACCTTCAGAAACCATCCCTTTGTTGCACAAAGAATCACCATAACACCTCCTCCCTCTTTAGCTATTTGTGTCGATCCCTTTCCCTCTGGTTCGGTAAAAGCTGTAGAAGCCACCCACCTTACTACACCTTTCTTCCCCGTAGCCCCTTCCTTGGATTATGCAATTTTGGCCATTTTTGCCTCCAGTTTTGGTGTAATCCACCACTGCTCCCTCCCTCTTCTCGACAACTTCCTCAAATTCTTCCTCCTTTGTTACGTGAGTTTATTTGGCTTCCTTGCTGCTTTTCTTTAACCAATTAGTAATCTTGAGTTACTTTAATTAATTTTAGGTTATTGTTATGGTATATTAAATGCTAATAGATGTGTTATTGGGTATTAATTTCTTAGGTAATCTTTCAGGATTTTGCAGAAGGCAGTCCTTTGTATTTTTATGTAAGCTTAGATTTAGGTAAATCCAATCACTCATAGGATAGTTAAAAATTATGTGCAAGCTTGATAGGGACTTTTAAACCAATAATCATATAGGTTTTATGCTTTTCAAGTATTTTATCATGTATGATATAATGATAATATGTTAAGGGGATGATACACATGATTATCGATAATTAATTTGTATGCATGAAATATGTCAAATGTTTTACGTCTGCATGCCCCTAATTTTGTTATAATAATTAAGTTATATTCATGAAATATGTCAAATATTTTATGTCTTCGTACCTCTAGTTTTGTTATGCTCTCCATTATTATCGTGTGATGATTCAAATCCCATGGTATATGCCTCAAGAATGCTCATGCATGGTGTAGGCTTATGATAGTGCACATGGATATGTATGCACATGATTAGGGTTAGATTATGATAACTCTATTTTGTATGGCCTAGGGTTAAATGTATCCTCCTACATGTGCTATGATGATAATATGCCTATTCAAATGATGTCTCACGCTTTAAATATGCACATGTATGCAACATGAAAGATGTGGTACGTATTTAACACCCCAAAAATTTACTACTGAAAAATGTTGTTTTAAAAACTTAAGGGAAAGCAGAAAGGGAAAATTTTGGGGATGCTACCACCACACTTAGTACTAGATTGGTTTCCCTCCACTACTTCGGTACCAAGTGCTAAGGATAAAAATAGAACTAATTTAACACAAATCCAAGATTACAAAACTAAATTAGAGTAGCATGATAGATTAAATTCCACTATTAGTGGTTACAGAATAAAATCACAAGAAGGGAGTACAAGAGTTTTATGGAAAACCAAAACCTTCTTGGATAATTCTATTCTCTTAACCCAAAAATAAAGCCCCAATGTGGGCTAACCTAAGAGGATAATGCCCATTGAATGGGTATGGGCCCATGAAAGGAAACCTTTTATACTATGGTATTGAGTAACCCTTTTTACAGAACTAAAAGGTAGGGCCTGCATGCAACACATCAATGAAAACACATGAACAATAAATTACACACATATCTTGTACAAGCTACAATAATCAATAGAATTAACACACGATTCAAGATCATATGTCAAAAGGTTCATTGACTTAGACTTAACATCACTTGCCAAGAGAGAATCCAACCTAAGCTCTTTATAGTATCATTACATAGCCAACATCATATTCAACTATTGCACACCACCACTCAACTCAAAGGTAGGCACTAAGGCTGCTACTATATCATATCAATAGATTATAATGGTATAATCAATATTATCTAGACATAAGCCATTAATTAGATATGAATCATCTCTTAAATTATATCCATGTCGGTTCGGGTACCCCACTATTATAACCGGTGGACCTGGCACAATATAAACTTTATGGCAGAACACACCTGGCAACTATTATACTCGGTGGACCGGTAAATATATACAACCTCAGGGCAAAATGCACCTGGCTACTATTATAATTAGTGGACCAATACATATGATATTATTCACACTGCCCCAAGCTATGTTGTCTTCCATTATAAGTGAGTAGTGTCTTATTATTGAATTAGCACACTAATTCCATTTATTAACTCAAAGGGGAGATCATAAACTGGGAGACACAATGGTACACTAGTCATGCTTGCACATACAAGAAACACAATATCCTACTGACTATCAACCCAAGGATGCAAATGTACCCTAGTCACACTAGTGTATGAAGACATATAGTACCCTACCCATAAGGATATATAATCCATAAATATACATACCCAGTAAGTAGGTCTGTAGAGCTAAATAGATTAAGATGTAAGGCATGTCTAGGGCACTAAGGTACACTGGCAAAATCCAGAATAATCATGAGCTAAATAGAGATATGGAGTCATTATTTATTGCCTAAACTCTTTGTGCTATATTCTAATAATGAGAGTTTAAAATATGTAATACCCCGTATTTTTAAAACCCAGATTTATTAAGTATTTTATTAGCGTAATTTGATGTAAACAATTAATTATTTTAATTTCGATTCGTTTTATGGATTTATCAATGATTTCGAATTCATAATTGAATGTAATTAATCATTTTCGGGAAGTAATATTTTATCTACGTTTTAATTAATTGAATGTAATATTTTCTGGAAGTTTAAATTAAAAATATTTTCGAAACTTATTTATGAATTTCTTTCTGAAATTAATTTTCTTTCGTTTTACGCTTTTTGGTTTGCGGAAAATCTGTTTCGAAAATTATTAAAATTAGTCTCGGTTTATTAGAATTTGACTTAAATATTTTCTTATATGTTTTTAAATATTATTTCGATGTCTTATAATTTATTTCCATAAATAATATAAATTTTTACTAGACTGTATCCTATTATGGATATTGTATTAACGTATTGTACTATAATTTAATATGCACTTGATGATATCTCTCCTATAAGGTAGGGTAGCGAGACTTACTCAGTATTGGACCCGTACTGATATTACCCTGGTTGAATGGGTCCTATGATGATCCACCGATGGTGGGGAGCAGACCTCTTGTGCAGGTTTAAGATCGGATACTGTGTTGGGGTGGAAGGCCTGACTTGAGTGAGTAGGCAATTCGGATATTGATCCTTCGGGATTTATTTTTGTTTAGCTATAATTTGTATTACGTTCTTGTTTTGAGAAACATATTCTGAGGTTGTAATCCCAAATCGTATTCTAACTTCTGTTTGGCTTACCTCTTATTAAGGATCTATGTTAAATGTCGTCTTGCGTTTTTTTGATACTTCGTACTAAATGTTGATCGGATTTAGCCTTAGCACTTAGTACTGGAACGGTAGGAGTGAACCGGTCTGGTATTAAGTGTGGCGGTAATACCCCCTAGTTTACGGTTTTATCCTTTGCTTCCGCTAAGCCTTTTGATTTTAAACGAAATTTTTCAGTAGTAAATTTGGGGGTGTTACAAAATATTTGTATGGCTGAAAGAAAGTAAGTCCTAGACATGCAAAGTGGTTAAGATTATTACAATCCTTTATGTTCTGTGTCAAACACTTCGATGGTAAAGACAATATAGTGGCCAATGCTCTTTCTAGGACTTATCATGTTAGATGTGAAATTATTAGGATTTGAGATGTTAAAAGAGATTTATCCTAATGATGAATATCAATTGTGTAAAGAAAATGGAATTCATAGTAATTATACTATACATGATGGTTTTTTTATTTAATCTTTATAAAAATTGTGTACCAAGATCGAGTGTAATAGATTTACTTATCAAGCAGGTATATGATGGAGAGACCACTGGCCATTTTGGCATTAAAATAACTTTAGAAATATTACAAGAGAATTTTATTGGCCACACATGATTAAAGGTGCATAAAATATCATAAACCTATGCGTTGCTTGTAATAAATGTAAGAGTACTTTCTCAACGGTTGACAAACACCATTACCTATGCCTAGTGAACCATGGGAAATGATTAGCATAGAATTAATCTTACAAAGAGGTAAGGATTCTATTATGGTCGTGGCGGATAGATTTACTAAGATGACTCATTTTATTGATTTCCATAAGACCGATGATGCTACACTTGTTGGTGACTTGTATTAAAGGAAATTGTAAGACATCATGGCATACTTAGAAGTATTTTTTTAGAAAGGGATGTCAAAATTTTTAGCTATTTTTAGAAAACATTTTGGAATATGTTAGACATAAAGTTAATATTAGTTCTTAACATCAGCCACAAACTAATGGATAAACTAAAGTTACTAATCGAACTCTTGGTACCTTTTAAGAGGGTTAGTAAGTAAGAGGACTAGATATTGGGATATAAGTTGACTCATGACGAGTTTGCTTGTAATCATAGTCCTTCAAGTACTACAAATGCGTGTTCATTTGAAATTGTGTATGGTATGAATCCTTATATACCAGTCAATATGGTACCCTTAAAGAAGGGTTAACTTAAGAATTATGATGCTTATGAATTGAACTATTAAAATCATATGGCGGTGTTTCAAGGATATTTAATGTAGTTTATTTGTCACCTTATTCTAATGATTTCAATTTGAGGACAAATTCTTTTTTGTTTGGGGAGAATGATATAGGAGCATCCAAATATGATCCTCAAGGTGATGATTTGACATACTTATTTTGAGAGCCAATTACATTGTTTGTCTATGATGATAATGCTTTGACTAACTTTAATGATATTGCTTTAAGTTATTCTTGCTGGTATGTAACATATTTTCAGGAAGATGATCAATTCATATAAGAAGTCAAGATAAATAATATTTCCACATGTTACAAGTTATTGCAAAGAGAGCTATGCTGTGTATGAAAGTCAAAGTCAAGAAGACCTAGTTAACCATTCAAAGTCAACATCATTATTTTAATTAAGATTCGTGTAAATTATTTTCATATAATCTTAGCTTACTTTATTTATGATAGCTTTGTTTATCCATGTATTATATAGGATATAAAGATATTGTAATACTAGTTATGTGCTAGTTAGTCATTTATGTGTCATGTGGTTAAACTAGTGTGGTAATTATCAATGTCATAAACCCCTATATAAGCATGTGTGTCAATACCCTTGTAGCAGGTTGGTTGATTTTAATATTAAAATATAATACAAGTAATTCACTTGGTTGATTCTCTCTTTGAGATTGAGTACCCATTCTAAGACTATTTGGAATAATCTTAGATTAGTGATATTCAAATTGGATATCTTTAATTCTTATTGAATTTTATGAATTCTTGTTGATTTCTTTTTGAATTCATGTTTGAATTTCCTAATTATTCTTCTAATGATACGCCAAAACAATCCTAAACATCAACTTATTGACACCAATCTTCATCGTCCTTTGACTATTTGTTTCATGAAATTCTTTACGTAGGTGGTTATACATTTCTAGTTACTTAGTCACTTGATTTCAAGGACCCCACTATTCCATAATCAATGGATCAGTAACACAAACATAATGAATACTCTAGGGAAAAACTCACCTAGGAAACCACATTTCTAGACTCCTAATCCTTAAGTATATATGCCCCCTATATGCTTGTGGAAAAGATAATATAGAGTGAATTTAGGGCCAATCTAATTGCTACAACAAATAAGAAAAGTATTAAATGAAACACGTTAGCCTTAACTCATGTGATCTTTCACATTGATTATTAATATCTTATTACTTATTTATTCAATAATTTACAAATACCAAATAAATCTTTAGTGTCTCTCCCTACAAGCCATCATTTATAATAATTATTTTAACAAAAAATGATGTTTAGTACTTATTACATGAAATATCATTTAATGATGAATTTAGTCCAACAATGTTTATAGATTATAAGACTTATAATTATCCCACAGTCAATTTATTCCATATGTTATAATAGTTTGATATCATGATAGTGTGTATAGAAAAAATAATATGCACAACAAGAAACATAACCATCGTAAAAACACCATAATGCCCCACAGAACTCTAATTCTACAATGGGCCATATATTTACCCTTATGTCTCACCAATTTACTAAATTTAGACTAAAATAATATTTAGATCAACATATCAAAAAATCAAGGCAGAATTTCTACATTTCAAAAATATAATACTAGTGCTACCTCTTATAGTATAATGTGTATAGGAATATGGAACTATGAATTGTGTCCTATTATGGATCGTTTAGGGTTTGAATATTATGATAATGATTAAGTGATGATGGATTAAGAATGATGATGGTTAAATACTTAGGTTTTAGGGTGACAAGGTGCGCATAGTAGGGTTAGGGTTTATGCTATGGTTTAGGTTTAAGGTTTATGATTAGGGTTTTAGATATAGGATGAAGATGATGATGAAAGATTGTGATTATGGTGATTTGATGAAGAGATTTTGAATTTATGACAATAATAGGTTTATTATCTAGGTTTTAGGTATAGAATAGGTAGAATGAAGTATATAATAATAGATTGAAGATGAAGTTGAATATGATGAGTTTTGGTTTGAATGTGGCAACTAGGGTTGATTATTGGTATTGGTCATGGATGGGTTTAGGGATAGCACTCAATCTGTAATTTACAGATATAAAAAAGATTAAGGATTTCAATAATAATATATTTCACATAAATGATTATAATTAAGAAGAAATCACACATAGTTCAAATAAGGGATAACTTGTATTTTCGTTCAATTAGCTATACATATGAATGCATATCCCTAAGTATTTTATAAACTATTTTCACATCCTCAATATTACATGATAAATATAACTAAATAGGAAAAAATATAATCAAATTTGGCCCATACAATGCCTTGCTGCCCACTCCAAGCATATCTTATAAGATATAATATCCTTAAAAAACTACTTTATGCACTAGCCAATCATAGTGCAAATAATTAAAAAAAATATTTAAGTAAATAAAACACTAAATAAAAACTAACACACACCATTTATGTTTAAACAAACATTCTCATGGATCCCATACATGCCATGCACATGCCTCTATCACTAGTGATTTGTTTTGCAATTTTCATCCATAACTAGCAATGTAAGCATCCATTTGACCTAAAATTTATAGGGTATCCTCTTTAGGTAAACGATAATGGGCTCCAAAATAATAAATGATAAGTATTGATCATTTTATCCTGCACATCATTCTCCCCTTATTGACTTGAAATTTTCCTCAAATTTTCATCTCCATAGTAAGGACTAATATCTCTAACATTGAATGTCCTGGATACTCCACCATATAAATAAGGTACATCTAGCTCATAAGCACTTTATCTAAATTTTATATGTATTTTGAAAGGACCATTTGAACTTGGAATAAGCTTATTTTTCCTTATATTAATAATCCTTTCCTTCCTTAAGTGCAGCCATACTAAATCTTTTGGTTGAAATACATGTTGACTCCTATGCTAGTTTACTTTTACCTTTTATACTTCATTTTCCTTCTTAATATTGTGCTTGATTTGTTGATGAAGTATTTGAAGGAATTCCACTCTCTCTTGTTCACCATATCAATCAACGTGTATGGATTAATACTATAAACTATATCAAATGGACTAGAGCCTACTATAGTTCAAGGACTCTAATGTAAGCAAACTCCGCATATGCTAGCTTAATATGCCAATCCTTAGCACTCTTACTCACCAATCTCCTTAGAAAATTACCAAAACTTTTATTAGTAACTTTAGTTTGAATATCCATTTGAGGATTAAATGACTTACTAAATAGAAGCTTCATTCCAAATGTGATGTACTAAATAGAAGCTTCGTTCTAAGCATATGCTATAATGTCTTCCAAAAATAACTTATGTACTTAAAATCTCTCTCCGAAACTATACTCCTTGGAATCCCATACAATGTAAAAATCTCCTTGAAATACAAATCCATAATATGAGTTGCATCATCGGTCTCGTGGCATGGAATAAAATGAGCCATCCTAGAAAAATCAATCCACCACAACCATAATAGAATTTTTTCCTCTTTTTTTCCTAGATAATCAAAAAATAAAATCAATACTAACACCTTCCTATGGTTTAGTAGGCATGAGTAAAGTCATATATAATCCTTTTTGAAAGAGACTATTTCTCCCTTAACATATAGCACACCTAGCAACCATAGCTTGCACTCCCTTTTATATTCCTGGCCAATAAAAATGCTCTTGCAATAGCTCCAAAGTCTTGTGAACTCCAAAGTCTCTCATAATACCTCCTTCATGCACCTCTTTGATTAGAAAATCTTGTATTAATGAATTAGACACACACAATTTATTTTTCTTGAATGAGAATCCATCTTGAAGAACATAAACTCCATGACTTCCTTGTTTCTTGCACTCTTCAAAAATCATAGCAAAATCATCATCAATGGCATATAAAATCTTCAAAATCTCAAAATCAAAAAGCTTTTCATCCTTCATCATAAGTAATGGCCTTCCTAGATAATGCATCGTCAACAACAGTCTCCTTTCCATCTACATGTCTTGTAGAGAACACAAATGTTTGTAAAAGACTAATCCACTTGGTATGTCTTGGACTCACTTTCCTTTGACCGTGTTGATACTTCAAACTCTAATGATTAGAAGGAAGCAAAAAAGGCTTGGGTCTCAAATAATGACTCCGTGTGTCCAAACAATAAATAATATCATAGAACTCCTTATCATAAGTTGAATATTTGAGTCTTGCACTGTTCAACTCTTCACTAAAAAATGCAATTGGCCTATTTTCTTCTGAAATCACATCTAAAATACCAACACCACTAGCATCTCAAGTCAATTCAAATAATTTATCAAAACTAGGTAAAGATAATATTGATGCATTTGAAAGCTTTGTCTTCAAGTCTTCAAAAGCCTTTATTACATGTTCATTCCTTTGAAATTCCCCCTTCTTCATCAATTATGTAATAGGCACCATAATAGTATAAAAATCCTCATAAACCTCCTATAAAAAGAATCCAATCTATGGAAAATCCAAACCTCATGGACATTACTAGGAATAGTCCACATATAATAGCTTCCACCTTTGAAGGATCAAATTTAATACCATCTTCACTCACAATATAGCTAAGGAAAACCTCACTCTCCCTCCTGAAATTACACTTCTCCATTTTACCACAAAGTTTCACCTCCATAAGCTTATCAAATACCCTCTTCAAATGCTACATGTGTTCAAATTTATTCTTGCTATATACAAAACATCATCAAGGTAAAAAAAAAATCTAAGGAAAGGTCTAAGTACCTCGGTCATCAATATCATTAATGAACTCGGTGCATTAATTAGACCAAATGGAATCACTAACCACTTATACAACCCATACTTAATATTGAAAGCCATATTCCATTTGTCCCCTTCCCATATTCTCATTTTATGGTAGACATTCCTAAGGTTAAGCTTAGAAAACACCTTTGTTCCATGAAACTCATCTAAAATATCATCCAATCTTGGAATTGGGAATCTATATTTGATTGTTATTGTTAAATACTCTAGAATCAATACACATCCTCCACTTCCCACCATTTTTATTCACCAAAAAAGATAGAACACTACACAGACTCATAATCTCATGAACATTGCCTTTATCCAATAACTCTTACACTTATCTCTCTAACTCGTTAGCCTCCTCTAGATTGCATCTATAAGCTAGCTTATTTGGAAATGGAACTCATGTCATAAGATCAATAGCATGCTCAATTCCTCTCAAAGGAGTTAATCTTGGTGGCAACTCTTCCGGAAAAACATATGCATACTCTCTGAACACTTGTTGCAACTTTCGATCCATACTAGAACTTTCCCTTCATTGAAATTCCTTCACCACCAATACATAGCATACTTTTTCATCCTTAATAGATTTAATAATCTCATACTCCTTATGAACAAACAACTCAACATTAGACTTCAACTTCCAACTCTCTTTGATCTTATCCATCCTTATCTCCGTGTTATTTTTTTCTCTTTCCTCCTTACCTTTGGCATCCCCCTCCTTTTTTTGCTTCTTATTTTTTACTTCAATTTTTTTCTTCTTTTCTCCCCTAATCCATTCTAATTCAATCCCCCCTTTTTTTTCTCCTTCTATTTTGAATTCTAATCCATCTTGTTACACCATTTTAGAATCACATAGCTTCTCCTCATTTTACTTCATACATTCTACTCCCTCTCACCTTTCAATCCTCAAAACTAAGCTCCCTACATCTATATTTGGATTGAGTCTAAACTTATTTTTCTTTTTCACACCACATACTCATTAAGGACTCCATCATGTTCAACCTTCCTATAAAATTGCCAAGGTCTTCTCAAAAACATATAACAAGCATCCATAGGTATATTATCAATTAAAACATTATCAAAATAATTTCCAATTTTAAAAGAGATAAGAACTTGATTGTTTACCCTTACACCTTTGTCCTTGTTGAGCCAATTAAGTGGATATGGCCTTGGATGATCCATAGTCTCCAATCCAAGCTTTCTCACCATTATTTCATTAGAAACATTGATATAAGAGCCACTATAAATGATGAATTCACACACTTTGTCTCTAACTCTACACTATGCTTTAAAAATCTTCTCCCATTGAGTAGGTTGAGGTTATTATTTCAGTTAAAGCACCTTTGTAATATATAGCAATCTACTTGTCCATATTTTGAAGCATATTCCAGAATATCACTTCCTTATTTCAGATCTTCATCAAAGTATTCATTTTCCCCATCATAATCATCCATACTTGATATCTCCGGCAGAGTCAATGCCTTTTTATTTTGACAATCCCTAACATAGTGACCATAGCCTCTACACTTGAAGCATTGCTTATTCACCTTGTCAACAAACTTGTCCTTACCCTTCTCTTCAAGATTCAACGTCCTATTATATTCTTGATTTGTGGCTTGATAAATTGAAGGCTTCGACACCCCCTTGAAAGTCAAACCATATGGTGCATTGGTGGACTTTCTTAGTGGCTTTGTTCTCTTTAATTGCTTCTCAAATTTGATTGCTAATTTTGATAAGTCTTCAAATAACTCATAAGGATAAACCTAGACCTTATCCCTAATATTCATATTTAGACCTCCAATAAACCTAGAATATCTTTTCTCTTCTCTTTCCTAGACATGAAAAATAAGAGCTAATGTTTCAAACTCTCTAACCTTCTCCTCAACTCCAAGCAACCCTTGCCTCAAAGTAGTCATCTTTATAAAAGAAATTTGCTCATATTTTCTAGGCACAAATTTTCTTTTTATGATCTTTTTTAATTTCTCCCATGATCTTATTTTTGTTTTTCCATCTCTTTCCCTCCGCTTCAAATCATCATACCACACTCTAGAAAATTTCTTAGACTTAAATATGGAAATTTTGCACTTTTTCTCATCATCAAGCTCTTTATACGCATAAATAGATTCAGTAATTTGAAACCATTCAAGGAAGGGATCCAAATCAATATTACCTTCAAAATCATATAAATCAAATCTAATCCACATTTTTGCATCATCTTATGATCTCCTATAGGTATCATGGAGTCATCCATAATTCTCTACACTCTCTTTTTCTCCTTCTTCCATTCTATCATGTGCTCTCCTTACAAGATCTTCTTCTACTTGATCTCTATGACTTTTATTTTGGGTATGTGACCCTTGTGCTTGTGAAGATTCCATCCTTTGCATAATAAACGTTAATTCCTTAATATCCTCAGCCGACACCTTGAGACCATCTCTTAGATCCTCCTATTGGCTAGCCATATTTTTCTTACACTAAACAAATGGTGATCTTAAAAATAAGCTCTCAAAATCAATCAAAATCTTGAATCTTGGCACCTTTTTGATGAGTTCTTGAAATAATCTTGATGTATGAATATATTCATGAAAGAATATTGAAAGAAAAATTAGATCTTGATCTTGTATAAGAAGCTATATCAAAATCATGATCTGATACCAAAAATTGATGTTTATAGGATTATAGAACCATGAATTGTGTCATATTATAGGTTGGTTAGGGTTTGAAAATAATGATAATGATTTGGTAATGATGGATTAAGAATGATGATGGGTGAATATTTAGGTTTTTAAGGTGATATGGTTCTTGTAGTAAGGTTAGGGTTTACGTTTAAGGTTTCCAGGATGAAGATGATGATGAACTATTGTGATGATGGTGATATTATGTAGGGATTGTTAATATGATATGATTATGATGAACATATGATAATAATAGGATTGTTATATAGGGTTTAGGTGTAGAACATGTAGAATTAAGTATAGAAGAATAGATTAAAGATGAAGTTGAGTTTGATGAATTCTAGTTTGAATATGGAAACTAGGGTTGATGATTGGTGTGGGATATAGACGGGTTTAGGGATAGCAGTCAATCTCTAATTCACACAAACAAGGGGATTAAGGGTTCTAATAATAATTAATCACACATAATTGATTATAATTGATAAGAACTCACACAAAATTCAAATAAGGAATAACTTATATTTTCATTCAAATGGCTATGCATATAAACGTGTATCCCTAAGGCTTTTATAGCCTATTTGCACCTTTTAAATATGAGAAGAGAATTCTAATTAATTTTCCAAAACAATCTAATCAAAATTGGCCTATAAAATGCCTTGTTCCCCACTCCAAGCACATCTTATAAGATAAACATTGTACGATAGAATCCCTTTAAAAAGATACTTTATGCAATAATCGATCATAATGCAAATAATTAACAAAATAAATAAGAAATGACACACTAAATAAAGACTAAAAACATGCCATTTATGTCAAAAAAAATTTCTCATGCATCCCATGCATGCTATGCACATACCTCCATCGCTGGTGACTTATTTTGCAATTATTGTTCATAATTAGCAATGTAGTCATCCATTTGACATCAAATTCGTAGGGTATCCTCTCTAGATAAATGAAAATAGGCTCCATAATAATATATTCTAAGTATTTATCATTTGATCTTCCATCATAATGCCTCTGAAAACGATAACTTATCCATGGGCCATATCTTCACCCTCATGTCTCACCAATTTACCAAATTTAGCACAACTTCATAAATGATATTAATATCAATATATCAAAAAATTATCGCTAAAAAAAACCATGTTTCATACATACAATACTGATGCCACCTCTTGGTTACTATTTACGAAATTAATCCATTTCTCTAACTAGTATACTTAGGTTACCCACAATTGACCCATACTCTTTAAAAATCATACTTATAATATTTATAACTCAAAAATACTCATAAACCAAAATATCTCTAGATTTAACCTATAATGACCAAAATATCCTATAATCACCTAAATATCCCAAAAATTATTAACCCCATCACAAAAAAACATGACCATATAATATATCAAACTTTATGTAAAAACCTCAAGGATTATAATGGTATAATCACAAAATCTCACAAAAATACCAATTTTCCATTATGTTTGCAATTCACAAATTACCCACAAAATTCCATAAGTCCCTATAATTCACCAAAGTTATACACAAACACCCAAAAATTAATAAAAATTCAAAAAAATAGTTATCCTTAATTAAAAATGAAAAAACACCATAAATGCCCTATGGCCAAAAATCTCTAAGCCTCCAACACATCTAAACCTTCCAATTTTCAACCCAGTTGGGAGTAGATCTATGAGAAGTTTGTGGAGCCATATTGCAACCAAAATGAATCCATCCACATATAGGTTTGATGGCTTATTTTTGTTCTTGCAGAGCTTTATATGGCTTCTAGATAATCTTATTATTCATTAACCCAAGTGAGAAGAGTTTTGAAGTCTTCTAATTTGGAAAAATCAATAAGTAGACTATCTTTATTTTGGGATGCTCCTACATCATCCTTACCCTATTGAAAAGGCAACTCCTCACCTTCATAGGGCATGTCATGTAGATAAGGGATAAAGTCACCTACATTGAATGTGTTGGATAAATTCCCCATTTCTTGTGGAAGCTTAAGGTGATATGTATGTTTGCCAATTTTTTCTAGAATCTTGAAAGCTTCGTCGCTCCTTGGAATGAGTTTGTTTTTCCTCATAGAGGGAAACCATTCTTTTCGAAGATGAAGCCATATTAGGTCTCCTGGTTTAAAAGTTTTTCCTTTCCATACTTGTTTGCATTCTTTTGATTCATATCATTCACCTTTTCGATACGGACCCTTAGTTTTTTTTATGTGGTTTTTTTGAATTTAGTGGCCTTTTTTTTGGCTTTAAAGATGGTTTGAGCTATGTTTGGAAAGGGAATGAGATCAATGGGAGTGGTGGGGTTCACCCTATATACCACTTCAAAAGGTAAATGGTTTGTGGCATAGGTAGGGGAATGGTTTTATGCGAATTTGGCATGGCTTAGTCTAACATCCTAATCTCTCAAGAATTTTTTGACCAAATTTCTCAAAAGCATTATGATGGTGCGTTTGGTGAATTCAATTTGACCATCAATTTGTGGTTGGTAAGTGGTACTAAAGATAATTTTAGTACCAAGTAGCCTCCACAAGGCTCTAAGGGTGACGTGGAATAGGTAAAGGTGTGTAGAGTCCTTAGTGGAAGTGACTCTTGAACCTTTCATAAGTAGAGCACTTAGCCAATAGGTTTTGTATGTCCCCCATCATCCAAGGCCAGAAGAAATTTTCCTAGAGTACATTATAAGTTTTTTTTATGACTAAATGCCTTTCCAAACCTCCCCTATGAACCTCTTGAATGAGCAATTCTTAGATGGAGAAATTTGGAATGCAAGGCTTGTTGCCCTTAAATAATAACTCTTCTTGCACTAGGTATAGACCCTGATGCCTCTCTTGTTCTTCTATGTAGCTAGAAAAGTCTTCATCCTTCTTGTAAAACTCCTTTAGACACCAAAACCCTAGGACTATTAGTTCTAACAATGAACACTTACAATACCTCTTAGACTACATTTGCTACAATATTAGTCTTGCCACTCTTATGCTTAGATACAAATGAAAAATACTATAAAAACTCCACCCACCTAGCATGCCCAGGGTTGATTTTATGATGCCAATTTATGTATTTTAGATACTCATGATTGGTATATAATATCAAGTATGATGATCAAAGGTAATTTGACCAATGATTTAAAGCCCTAACTATAACATAAAACTCTTTGTCATAAGTGTTGTAGTTAGAACTCGAACCATTGAGTTTCTCACTAAAGAAGGCCACAAGCCTACCATCTTGTAATGAGACAACACCAATGCCCACTCCACTTGTGTCTCACTGAATCTTTACCACTTTATTAAAGTTGGGTAAGCATAGTATGGGAGTCTCACTTAACCTACTCTTGATTAGCTCGAAGGCTTCTTATGCATACTCGGTCCATTAGAAAACCCCCCTTTTGAGGCCCTTTGTGATGGTTTCTAAGAGTGTTCTAAATATTTTTATGGACCTCCTATAAAAATATGTTAGCCTATGAAAGAATCTAACATCAATGATGGATGTGGGTGTAGGCCACGTTCTTATTGCCTCCACCTTTGACTCATCTATGGAGACTCCATTTTTAGATACAAAAAATTCTGGGAAGGTGACTCTTGGCCCAGAGAAGTCACACTTTTATAATTTTCCCTATAATTTGTTGATCCGAAGAAATATAAATAGAAGTCTTGACTGCATTAAATGGTCAAATTTAGTAGAAGTGTATAAAAAAATATCATTAAAATACAGAAATTTAAATTTAGAAATGAAGGGTCAAAGTACTTCATCATCTGTGAGCATCGTGAAAGTGTCTGGTGCATTGGATAGTCCAAATGGCATGACCAACCATTCATATAATCCTCACTTAGTCTTAAAATTGGTCTTCCATTCATCTCCTTCCTTCATCCGAATTTGATAGTATCCACTCCTCAGGTCAATATTAGAAAATATATTTGCCTTATGCAAGCAAGCCAACATTTCATCAAGTCTAGGTATTGGATACCTATACTTGATAGCGATGTTATTGATAGCTCTACTATGCATATACAATCTTATTTTCCTATATTTCTTTGGAACCAAGAGGTCTAGAGTTGCACATGGGCTAAGGGATTCCCTTATGAAACCCTTTTGCAACAACTCTTCACCTTGCCTTTGCAACTCTATGGCTCCTTTAGGATTGCACCTATATTTTTGTTTGTTTGGGAGTGTAGCACCGAAAATAAAATCAATTTGGTGCTTTATGCTTCTTATGGGAGGAAACTCACTAGGTAACTTGTTTGGGAAGACATCCCCAAACTCTCAAAGTAAGTGCTTGACTCGAGGGTTGAGTGTATGTGTCTTCTTATTAGGTTCAAGCATTAACAACAAGTACAAAGCCTTTCCCTTCCCTATGTCCCTTTCTAACCCATTCCCATCAACAAAAAAAGCATTCTTACATCTGGATCCTCCCTAAAATTTGAGGACCAAATACTAAGGAGTGTGAATACAATGTTTTTTCTAGCATAGATCAAGCTATACGTATTTTTTCTCCCATTACACTTAACATTCTTATGAAATTGCAATGGCCTTCCTAATAGAAAGTGACAAGAATCCATGGGATGACACCACATACAATGCTATCTTGATAAGTTTTTACTACAGAAAATGGTACAACCATTTACTTAGTGACTTCAACCATTGAGCCATTATTAAGCCATTGAATCTTAACATGATTAGCATGTGCCGTCTTTAGCAGGTTAAGCTTCTCCACCAATGGGTTTTAAGACACATCTACACAACTACCCCTATTAATTATTAGGGATCATATTGTACCAAGTGTGGCACACTTGGTGTGAAATATGTTCTACCCTTGTGACTTCTCTTCCACAACCTCCCTTGCTTGCAACACCCTCCTTACCATCAAAGAATCCCCTACATCCACTAGTACCTCCCCAATCTTGGCCCCACCCTCCATAGCCAAATGGTTTTCAACATCATATCCCTCCATTTCTCCCTCTTCTAGGTCTAGCAAGGTCATCACCTTCTTTTTTAGACACTTATTTTTATAGTGTACAATTCGTTGAAAAATAAAGCACCGAACACCCTTATTTCTACTAGACTCACCAACTTCTAGCCTTCCTTTACCCTTAACATCGAATATCTTATGATTAGGGACTGGCCTTGGGATTAGGGTTGGTAAGCATTCGGCCTCAATCCACGACCCTCAAATTCCTCTTCTCCTTCTTATACTTCTCCACCTTGATGGCCAAATGAAACAACTCATCTAAAGTGTAATATTTGTAGAGCTCCATTTTCCTAGCAATATCACCCCTCAACCCACCAATGAACCAAGACATGGTGTGATCTTCAACCTACTCCTACCCAACTTCATGACGATTCTCTCAAATTCTCAAATATAATCTTCCACATGCAAGGGACATTATCTTAAGGAAGACATTTTACTGTATAGGTCTTGAGTATAAAAAGGTGGTAAAAACCTCTCCCTCATCAACCCTTTCATCTTTGTCAAACTGCTAACTTTGAACTTTCCCCTCCTCCCTGTATATTGCACCAAATTTTCCCACCATAAAGGCATGTTCTTTCAACTTGAGGACAATAACCTTAAAATATTTTTCATCATCTAAAGAGTTATCCTTAAACATTTAGTTACATCTCATTACCCATTCCAAAAACTACTTCGGATTACGGGATCCATCAAACTCTAGTATCTCCAACTTGATATCATTAAAGGACTCCCTTCTAACTACTATTGTAACACCCCCAAATTTCACTCCTGAAAAAAAAATTTTTGAAAGAATAAAGCGGAAGCTAGGAGCGAATTTGGGAAATGTTACCGCCACATCTAACACAAGATAAATGTCAACCATCTATCTCATGTTAGATGCAAGGCTAAAAAAAAACCTGTTAAACAATTAAATCCGAACTTTAAAAGCATAACAACGTTACGAGAATTTAAAGTCAATTACAAAACCCTTGGAAACTTAAATACAACACTCGTAACTTCCAAAGATGAATACAATTAAACAAAACAAATCCCGAAGGATAAATATCCGGACCGCTTACTCACTCAGGTCAAGCCTTCCACCCCAATTTAGTAACCGATCAACCTACGTCACAGGTCAGCTCCCCACCATCGGTGGATTATCACATGACCCATTCAAACAGTGTAGTATCAGTACGGGTCCAATACTGAGTAAGTCTCACTATCCTATCTTATGGGAGAGACGTAAACTGTAACATCAAGTACATATTAAATTATGATACAACATATGGATACAATATCAAACGTACTCACAACCCACAACATGACTCTTGTCCTACACCTATAGTAACATATGAAACATATGTAACATCCCATTTAAACATATAAGCATGGTATAACCGAAATATAAAGTGGCTCATGCGCCTCAAGTAGGAATAATCCATATTATTGGAAACGCAACGCGTGACATACTCACGTAAGCAGCATGTAGTAATACAGATAATAATAGCTGACCATAGTCCAATTAAACTTATTTCCTTTGAGTCTTTATTAAAAGTAGTCATTTCACACCACAGTCTTTATCAATCCACGTGAGTGCGGGAACCCCACTATTATAGCCAGTGGACCGGAATATATAAACTCAGGGCAGAACGCTCCTGAGCACTATTATTTGCCGGTGGACCGGTCTTTAGGGCAGAACGCTCCTGGCCACTATTATTTGCCGGTGGATCGGTTTGGCCCCGACTCGTATGGTGTTTCACTGTAAGTGTTTGTGACTCATTCTTTATTCTCATCAATAATATATTCATTCCACACATATTCTTTAATAGTCCATGTGAGTGCGGGAACCCCACTATTATAGTCGGTGGACCGGAAAGTATACACTCAGGGCAGAACGCTCCTGACCACTATTATTTGCCGGTGGACCGGTTTCCAGGGCAGAACGCTCCTGGCCACTATTATTTACCGGTGGACCGGTCTGGCCCCGACTCACACGGTGTTCCACTGTAAGTATTTAGTATCTTTCCCATGTCTTATAAATTTTACGTTTGGGTTGCTGAGCACGGAAACCTCCACTATTATAGCCGGTGGACCGGAAATCATACAGGGCAAAACGCTCCTGACCACTATTGTTCGCCAGTGGCACGGTCTCCAGGGCACCCCGGCTCCTGGCCACTATTATTCGCCGGTGGACCGGTCTGGGCCCGGTCAGCATCTTCCTCTTTAAGTGATTAGTATCTTAACGTATCTTATTTGAAAGTGTTTTACCCTTGACATGCATGGCTAACTATATCCACACTTATCCTCCCAGGAGGGCCCGTCCCATATCTTGGAACTCGTGCACCCCTTATCACACCTCGATATCAATTTCCCTCTATACTCACACATAATAAAAAACCAACTCTTAAGGGTGTGGGTTAAGGCCCAACACCTCGTGACATCAGACTCCACCCGCTATTAGCCTCTAGGGTTTCCCTCGAAACCCTAATAGGACCTATGTGGCCCAACTTCCTCTTATTTCACTACCATTAATTCATCTATCCTCAACACTTCTCATTTAGGCCCAATCCCAAATCATATCGCTCTACCCATCGATTCCACCTGTGACTCTAAAACCCTAGTTGGCCACTTCAACCCTAGTACCTTTCTTTTCCCACAAGTAACATCTCCTTTTCACCCAATATTTCTTCTCTCCCAAAACACCCATAATCATTCCTCATAACATAAACTCTCACTCTCAACCCGCACCTCACTCACCGTTAATCATTTTTACTTCCGCCTTTTCCATATTACTAATTCTTCCCAAAACCCTAATCGGGTCCCTTATACTCCCTTTTAGCAACTCACTTCCCAATTATTTCTTTTTGCCCTTTTATCTCCATGTCAAAATAATAATAATAATAATAACCGTCCTAGCATGCATGTCCTAGAGGGTTACATCATATCACAACACATCATAATTATCACATATGGACATCACATTCATGTCGTAAGAAAACGCATACCACATACCTTAACTCGAAGCTGCGCTACGCATAAAACACATTAAGGACAACCATACGATACACAACCGGAAATGGTATATATACAAAACATCTAAGGCATGCAAGTCACACAACACATAGGAACCTTAGCCACATCCTTACGAAATACCCATAAGTAGAGGTAAGTAGAGAACTTACCTGGATCCGAAGCTAGCTACGCGAGATAAGAGGGAGAGAGAGATCACTAACTTGTGGATCCATGAGAAAGCTTTCCTAGATCCGATAGAAATCGAAAACTAAATTAGAAACTATTCTATCAATCAATAATTCACATATTCTAATTGAATACACACAAGCAACACAAAGGATCTCTCTTAGAAAACGTGTCCAAAACTTAGAACTTAAAAGCATAGCTCTATTAAGATTTAAGATTAAATATAAATCAAAATAGATTAATACAAATACACTTAAGACATTTCAAATTAATTTGGAAAACCCGAGAAAGAATAATCGATCATAAGTTAATTTATCGAAAATAACTTATTTACAAGGTTTTACAACTAAATAAGTAACCCAACCAATTTACATAGAGTCAAATCCAAACCGATTAGGTTAAAACATAATTTAAATGGTTTAAAACCCAAAGCTAGAATTTGGTTAGATAAAATACACATAACAAAATCAATTTTATAAAATCATCCCCGAAAATTAGGTTTTTACTTCGTAAACCACAAATCGGCCAAATCACTTTGATTACCTCAAATTAATAATTTTAAGACACAATTCAATCAATTTTAGATAAATCTAGACAATCAATTTCAACAAAACAATCTTCCGATTAATCAATTCCAGATGATCAATTTTCAAAATTAGGGTTTTAAAGCCCACAACATAATCTCAGGTAATTCAAATCAATTAATTCTAATTAAAGGTATCGGAATACGAATAGGATCATTTCAACTACTTTTATAAATTTAATTTTAGCAAAACAACTATACAAATAACCAATCTCTTAATCTCACTTAAAATCTAGGGTTTTAGGCCCGAAGATGCAATTCGGTAAAATTCTATAAATTTAATCAAATTGAATGTTTAGAAATGTAATTAAACACATTTTATAACATATCAAATATCAGTTGATCAAAACCAATAGAAGAAATACCTAATTTAGCACAGTTAGGGTTTTTGGGCCCGGAACGCAATTCCGATCAATTCTTACCAAAACATATAAATTGACGGTTCGGAAATGTAATTAAATATATTCTAATGCAATTTATATAGTCAATTGAATAGAATAACCCGATTACACAATCCAATTTAAACCCGCGGGAGTTTTGACCTAAAAATCCAATTTTGATCAATTACGCACAATTTTCCCAAATCAACACTTCTGATATAAAATTAAATACATTTTAAACGATATTATAAAATCAATTGAGAGGAACGGCTCAATTATAAGACCCAATTTCATTACACCCAAAATTTGACCTAGGAATCAAATTCCGATAAAACCTGCATAAATTTCTCAAATTGATGGTTCCAAAATGAAATTGGGTACATTTTAAAACATATTGTATAATTAATTTATCCAAAACCGCAAATACGAGCGAATCCGAAAAATTTGGGCATAACCCGGCCAAAAATCCAATTTTTCCGAAATCTCAATATAACAATACAATTAACCTATCCAAATCATTCTTACAGCACATATATACACAATCAAACAATCAATTTAGCTTTTTATAAGCTAATTCACATTCAATTAATCAAATCTAAATTAGGGTTTTTCAGAAAATTATATCCAACGAAAATTAATGAATCGGGACAAGGGAAGGCCGGAGAAGCCTCGTCGGAGGACGGAGACGGCTCGCCGGTGGTCAGCGAGGCTCGCCGGAGCTGGACGGTGGCGGCACAGCCTGCGCGGTTGCTGCTGCTGTGCGCGACTGCTGGGCGTGGCCGTTTCGGTTGCTGTTGCGGCTGCTACTGCTGTGGTTGCTGCGGCTGCTGCTGCTGTGGCTGCTGCGCGGCGTCGCCAGCGGTGGTCGGCCGTGGCCAGCGAAGGAAGAGGGAGGAGCTGGGGAGAAGAAGAGAGGTGGCTAGGGCTTCGGGATAGGGGCAAGGCGCAGGGCCAGGGGGTCGGGGGCTGTTGGGGAAAAGAAGAGAAGAGAAAGGAAGAAAGGAAAAGGGAAAAGGAAGAGGGGGAGTCGGGGCACCGACGGTGCTATTTTTTTTTTTTTTACAAATACAAGTGTAGAATAAATACTAAATATGTAAAATTGTTATTAGAAGAATTTTACCTAATATTTATTTAACGAAAATTTATTTTGAATGGATCCGAAGGCTTAGAATTGATATACAAGCTATATAAAGAATTTCGGGAATGTTTTCGGAAAATTAAACAACAAACGTAAAAATTTATTTTGATTACTGAAATATATTATAAGACCTCGAAATAATGTTTAAAAATATATACGGAAATATTTAAGTCAAATTCTAATAAACCGAGACTAATTTAAATAATTTCTTAAACCGATTTTCCGTAACTGAAAAGCGTAAAACAGAAGAAAATTAATTTCAAAAAGAAATTCTTAAATAAATCTTTTAATTTTAAAAATTCCTAAAAATATTAACGATTTTCGAAAACGAATAAATTCAGAGTTGGAAATATTTTCTACGGATAAAATCATTAAAATAAATTTAATTATTTAAACAGAAATTCTATAACTTAAATAATATATTTCGTTAACAAAATATAACTTCAAAACAAAGCCGTAATCACATGACGAAGTTATAATCAAAAATGAATTTAAAATATTAAAAATCAAAATACGAGAAAGAACGGGAATATATATATTTTAACCGAGATTCGAACTCATAAGAATATAATAAAATCATTGTCGTTAACGAATTTATCTAGAATGGTTCGCAACGACAACGATTAATTAAATTCAAATATGAATTCGAAATCGTCGATAAATCCATAAAACGAATCAAAATTAAAATAATTAAATTTTTATATCAAATTATGCTAATAAAATCATTTAGCTTAATAAACTTGGATTTTAAAAATACGGGGTATTACAACTATCCTCCTTCATGGTAATCTAAGGTAATTGCTAGGAGATGAGCTATAATCTTTTGGTTCATCCCCTACACCATTTTCCCCTAGCTCTTCTTATGGAAAATAACATATTGTTCTAGAAGTGTTGGCATTTGTCACCAATGACTCCAACATTCCAAACACTCTCCTCATATCCATTTATAATGCCTTGATGGCCCTATAACTTATTAGGTTATGGTATTCTTCATGACTCACCCTCGAGAAACATGTTGATTTTCCATATTTCTTGGGTCTACATGCCCAAGACTACCACAACATGAGAAATGAAATAAAAGAAAACAAGGTAGGCTAAGGTACAATCATATAGGAAAAATAGATAAAGATTTATTTTTTGTTGAGGACTGAGAAGGATGGTGGATTAGGTAAATAGGTGAAAAAAAACTAAAGTTACCAACCTTGATCTTTGATACCAATTTGATGCATATTGCTAAACAAATTGAGCCATGCTAAGTATTAGAGTTGGAGGTAGGTGGATTCCAACAAAACAAAAAATATCTAATCTAGAGAAAGGGGAAGAAGATAGGGGATGAGCTTAATATTTTTAACTTTCAAGATCAAGTACTTACATGAACAAACTAATGTTTCAACTCTTAGCCTAAATGGTGTAAATTTTTTGAAAACATTTTACAAGACCAAAATTAACTTGATTCTCTCCTCATCCCTCCCACTCTATATAGAGTTTTAGTCAATCTTTAGGATATACAAAACAAATCTAACCCATAATGAGTATATTTGGTTACACCCCCAACTATAGTTGGCACTAATACACGTTAACTAAGGTTACAACATTACAACCAACTAGTATTGATTATTTTGACACTTCATAGCGATCCATCACATGATGGATGCAATTACAACCTATGAAAAGGCTTAGAAAATATAAACTACATATTAGGAAACTCTAAAAATGTACTTTAACTAAGTTTACCTAAGAAAATAAATTTGGTTTGATTGAAAATTGAAGAAGTGTTCCCAGTAGGCTGGTAGATTTTGCTCAATACTTTGGAGGTTTCTTCTCCATGATTTAAGCTTGATTTGAAGGTCATTATATGCCCAAGTTATATTCCTGATTCCCCTTAATTCCAGCACATGAAATGGGTTATCTTTGATATTTAACTTTAGCCAAAAGTGATGGAGTGTGGAGGTAAGTGAAAATATGGCTTTGTTGAGCCATAATTGAGACATAATAGAGCCAATATATGAGCATTTTATGGATCCATATCTAAAATGGAGCCATCGAGATGTCGGTTTGATATCTTGTTTTGGTTCTTGCATGTCTTTCTATGGTTGCTAGATAATCTTTTTATTTACTAACCTAAGTGAGAAGAGTTTTAAAGTCCTCAACTTTATAAAAATCAATAAGCAGATTATCTTTATTTTAGGATGTTCTTGCATCACTACCACTACTCTTATCACATCCTACATTCTCCATTTCTCCTCTAGCTTGTGTAGAACCTTCTACAACTACCCTCCAACCCCTATGATTCATCATTTGACTCTCTTACATATTTGTACACAATACTCCCCACCACCCATTCAAGTTAACATTTCACCCTCTCTCCTCATTCTTTTGGCCGACCAACATGCTTCGCTAAGCCTTCTTAGCTAATTTATTTTCCTTTTAACAAAATCATTAACCCTATCTTTGCTTATTTTTCTTTATTATAGAATTTTCTATTTTTTGGGTGTTCTACCTCCTTCCCTTATGTGTATCAAGTTAGGCCCTCCCTCTTAACCTAAATTTCTAATTATTAATGTCACTTAAGCACTTGCTCTCATTTCCTTCTTCTTCCCTTATCATATTTTGCTAAGTGTGGATACATTTCTTCATCATCTTTGAAATGCCCTAAAAATTTCTAATTTTATAAACTACATTCAAGGATATTTACTATAAGAATTATTTAAATAAATTATATTTAAATTGAATTAATTAGGGCAAATCAAGAAGAAATTTATAAGTATTTTTATTAGAAGAGAATTTAGGTATTTTAACTAATTAAGGATTTTATTTGGAAATTAATTAAATAAATTATTTTATATAAAATAAGAAGGAGAAAATAGTTTGAAATTAATAATAATTTTATAAATAATTTAATTGGATAAAATTAGGGTGTTTTACTAATTAAAATAGAGTTTATGGAAAATCTTTTAAAAATCCTAATTTAGCCTAAAAAGTGATTTAAATATTATTTTATTTAACTATTTTTTTTAAATATATCAAATATTTTAATTAATTTAAATACCCAATATTATTATTTTTCTTTTTTTCCCTTCTTCTTTTTCCTTTTCTTTCTTTCTTTTTCTTTCTTTTCCTTTCTTCTTTTCTTTTTCTTTTTCCTCCCTTTTTCCCCGTTTGGGCTGCCCCTCCCGTGACCCACTTCTCCTTTTTCCTTTCCTTCGGCCCAACCCAGCCGCGCGACGTCGCCCTTCTTCCTCCTTTATCAGCGCTGTGTTTTTTTTCTTTTTCACCTTAAACTCAGCGTTTCATTTAAACACACCCTCTTCGCCCAGCCGACCGCCCGATCTCCTTCTTTTTCTTTCTTTTCTTTCCTCCCGAACTGCCCGGTTCCCTACTTCCTTCTTCTTCCTCCAGCCTTTGCACCTGCCAGCCCCGACGCCAGCCTGCAACCTCCGCCGCCCAGCCTAGATTATCGCCGCCGGTTACAGTAGTTGTGACCGGCCTTTTTTATTCCTATCTCTTCCCCCTGAATTGCCGACCCTCTTAAACACAATAAACTCCATTTATCGCGCAACTTTTCTCTTTTTTTCCCTGCGCATATCCCTTGCCCCGTTTTGACCTCCACCGGCCAACCTCACCTCCGGTGAGCCCTAACCCTACTTTACTTACTCTCACGCTGAGCCACAGAACCCTAATCTCCCTTCTAAAGCCTATAAATACCCCTGGTTTGAGCTCTTTATTGAGCTTTGGTTGCTTGCCCAGAATTCCCCAACCTTATCACCGCCGCCCATTTAGACGCTTCTTCTGCTGCCTCCGGCTAACTTCGCTGCTATCCCCGGCCGCCAAACACTTCCTTGAATCTTCCTCTAGCTAACAAAATCATTTATCACCATCGATTCGTTCTGCATAAGCCTCCCTGACTATGCAAACTTTCCTTCCCGATCAACCCTGTTTTCTGCCTCCGCCACCCTTCGTACAGCCACCCGCCACCTCTCCCGCCGCTGCTGCCGCTTCTTTCACCTCCCAAATTATTCTGTAGACCCTACTCGATCTTTCCCAACCTCTCTTTTCCTCTTTCTCCCTCTCCTCTTCCCTTTCTCTCCTTCTTCCCCATTCGGCCACCACCACCGCCATCGTGCGCCGCCACCTTTGGCTGCGCCACCACCTTCATTCTGTCCCCCTCCTTTTGGGAAACCCTAAACAACCCAACTTCTACCTCCATTCTCCCTATCTTATTCCCAGCATGCAACTTTTCCCTCTTTCTTTTCTTTTTCCGGCCACCTCTGCCGCCGCCGTGAACCACCGCCGGTGCCGCCTATCCCCACCAGCCTATGGTTGAACCCTAGACCCTCTCAACTATTTTCCCTATTTTTATAACCCTTAAATTATTTTATTTCAATTATTTGTATATAAATACTATTATTTTTATTCTTAATATTTATATTTTTAATATGCATTATTATTAGTATTCTTAGTATTAATGTTTTTATTATTATTTATGTTGAGGGCTGAAGCCCTATTGTATTTTTATTTCGATTTTATTATTATTAGTATTATTTCCATTATTACTATTATTAATATTAATATGTTATTATTTATAGTTAGTATTATTAATAATATTTCGAAATTGTTATTACTATCATTCCATTATTATTATTAAAACTATTGTGCTATTAGTTTTCCTATCATTGTTTTTGTTGTTATTATTATAATTATTATTATTATAATTATTATTATTATTATTAATGAATTGGGTTATTTATTTTACTAAATATTATTATTAGTATTATTTTAACAAAGGGGCCGAAGCCTTCATTTTACTTTGCTTTTGAATAATATCCTTATTATTATCATTATTATTAATTGTATCTTTGCTATTATTATTTTAGTATCATTATTATTATTAGGTTAAAGTCTTTAACCCTATATTATCAAATTTTATTATATTCTATTATTTCTTACATCTTTAGTAAAGATAGTAATTAGTTAATGTATTTTTATTAATATGTTACTACTTGGTCAAATCCCTAAGGAGGCGTAGGAGCGTGCTCCAAGACCGGTGTCGTTTTAGGTAAGGGGTGCTAAGGCCTTTTGTGTGCTTATATGCATTATGTGCTTCATATGCTATGTATTCTATGTTTATGATTATTAATTATGTCGTATAAGGTATGACGTGGAGTTGAAGTATGTTTTTGTATGGCATGCGTATTATCTGTGTATGTGACGATATGTGTTGTGACCCTGTAAGACATGCATGAGAGGATGTCGATGTGGTTTTTGTGGGAGAAAGGACGAAAAAGGAGGATGGGGAAAGAAGTTGACTAAGGGAAGTGAGTTGACCTAATTTTATGGTTTTATAAGGAATAATCTAATGTATGGTTTTATGTGGAAGAATATAATTTATGGTTTTATGCGGAGAATACAATATATAGTTTTATTTGGGAGAATGTAATTTATGATGTTATATGGGAGAATCTAATTTATGATGTTAATTGGGAGAATCTAATTCATGATGTTATATGGGAGAATCGAATTTATGGTGTGTTTGGAAGAATCTAATTTATGATGTTTATTGGGAGAATCTAATTTATGATGTTATATAGGAGAATCAAATTTATGGTTTGTTTGGGAGAATTTAATTTATGATATTATATGGGAGAATCTAATTTATGATTTGATTGGGAGATTCTAATTTATGATTTGTTTGGGAAAATCCAATTTATGGTTTTTCTTGGGAGATCCTAATTTATGATCTTAAGTGGAAGACATTGAGACGGGACCAGCCGATCCACCGGTTATAATAGTGGTTAGGACATGATGTCCTATTGTGACCGGCCCATCGGTTATAATAGTGGGGGATCCCGATCTCAATGAAAATAAACCAGAGTTTGCTAAGGCAAATAAAATACACTAATTACTTACAGTGGAACACCATGCGAGGAGGAACCGAACCGATCCACCGGTTAGGAATAGTGGTTAGGGTTTCTACGCTATTGTGATCGATCCATCGGTAATAATAGTGTTTAGGGCATGATGCTCTATTATGACCGATCCACCGGTAATAATAGTGGTTAGGGCATGATGCTCTATTGTGGCCGGCCCACCGGTTATAATAGTGGGGTGTTCCTATGCTCGCATGGATTGATAAAAGGCATGGTGTGAATCGGACTCTGATAAGAGATTAATGAAACGATTAATCTGGACTACAATCGGGCCTTGTACTCTTACTTGGATGGTCGTAAGCACCTTATGTCATTGTGTTGGTAATTATGCCCTTCTATGTTCTGCATGATTTATGTGTTTGTGTGTTGGCCTTAGTGATCAAGTCACCTTACTCAGTACTGGACCCGTACTGATACTACCTTGGTTGATGGGTCCCGTGATGATCCACTGATGGTGGAGAGCAGACATCTTTTGCAGGTTTAAGATCAGAGACTGTTTTGGGGTGGCAGGCCTGACTTGAGTGAGTAGGCAATCCGGAATTTGACCCATCGGGTTTTATCTTGTTTAAATTTATTTCTATTTAGAAGTTACAAGTGTTATTTGAAACTTCAAGGGTATTGTAATTAACTCTTAATTTCTCGTACTCTGATTTTGCTGTATGATTTTTCGAATCCTTTTATGAATTGTTAATTTGAATTTAACGTAAATCTTTTCTTTAGCCTTAGCACTTGGTACTGGAACGGTTGGAGAGAACCGGTCTGGTACTAAGTGTGGCGGTAACATTCCCAGAATTCACAGGTTTTAAGTGTTTCTATCTTAATTGCTTCCATTTAAAAAAAAAATTAGTGAATTTTGGGGTGTTACAATCTTTCTCTCTTCATGTCCCTATATAAAACTAAGGCCTGACTTCTTTAACTTATTCCATTTATGATTTTATTTTTACCATCAATTCTAATCTTCTCGATCTTTATTTCAACTCTATTTTATTTATTTTTAAATAAAGAAGAGTTAATATTTAGAAAGAGTTGAAGACTTTTAATTTGTCCGCCCTTTTGGTAATCCATCTTTTAGGTTGAGGTTGAGGGTTCATACTTCTATCCTTCTTCTTTTGTTTTCCTTAGTTATATCAATTTTAAAGTGTGTTTTACTAATTTTTAATTATTTTATTCTATTTATTAATCAATGATTTTATAATTTTCCACAAACTTAGGAGTATTTCTTTTATTCTAGAGTATTTGCTTTGAGGTAAAATAAATCTCTATTGCATTATAAGCTTTGTGTTCATTTTTACATTAGTTGATATCATTGATTGTAGGCATGTTTCTATTAAATGTATGAGTTATTGTGTATGGCCAAGATATGCATTGTGATTACAGTTTGTTTTAAGCATGAGTTGTGGCATAATGTGGGTTTTTGACCCTAATAATGTAGCATGTGCATATATTGGAAGTTAGTTTAAGGGTTACTCTAATCCCCCAAAATTTTAGAAAACCTATAATCTAATAAATAGCTTTTATTTAAAATAAATAAGCTTTTAAAATTATTTAGCTTAATTATTTTATGGATTTTTGACTATATAAATTTGGATAGGAGTATTTAATAAATTAAAAATAAATATTTTATTATTTTATCATATTATTTTTATTTTAATAATTTTCAAACTAATATTTTACTAAAATTATCCTTTTTGAACCAATATATTAAATTATATTGAATTAAATTATTAAACAAAATAATTTATCAAAAATATTATATTTATTATTTTCTAAATTAAATTAAATTATTTTTCCTTATTTTCCCGTCTTTTTTTTTCCTTTTCTTTTCCTTCTCCTTTTTCTCCTTTTCCACCTTTCTCTCTTTTTTTTTTCTTTTCCTGGCTTTGGGCTGCCAGGCCTACTCCCTCCTCCCCTGCACCTGGGCCTCCGACCCACTCCCTCCATTCCTCTCCTCACCATGTGCCAGCCGACCGAGCCCAGCTTCCCCCCTCTTTTCTTTCTTTCTTTTTCTCCTTCTACCTGGGCTGGCCCAACTCTTCTTTTTTCTTTTCTTTTCCCTGCACTGTCCTGCTTCCTACCTCTCCCTTCTTTCTTTCTTCTTCCTTCTTCTACCTTGACCTAGAAGCCCCCCGACCCGTCGTCATCGCCATAACCGCCTGCAACTCGAGCACGCTGACCACCGCAGCCTGCAACCACTCCCACCACTTGTCTGTCTGTCTGTCTCTCTCTCTCACTTGTTTTTTTCACCATTTTGGAATCGGGCAGCCATGCGCCCCATCCCGCATGGCCACTCATTCCTCTTCTTCCTCTCCCCTCCTTGCCACCCTACCACCTTCCTACCACCCTAAACACTGCCATCGACCGACCACCTATCCCCCCTACCCTCCCTCTTCTTTTTCTTCTCCCCTTCCCCCTTTTTCTACCCCATTTTATTATTATTTCTTATTATTAATGTCACTTAAGCACTTGCTCCCCTTCCCTTATTATTAATGTCACTTCGCAGCCTCGCCACGACCACCTCCACCGCCATTGGCTACTAACAACCCATACCCAGCCTCCACCTACACCCCCTCTTCACTCTTTCAACCTTCCATTGCTTGGAATCCTCCCCCATCTATCTTCTTTCCTAGCCTAAAGACCCCAACCCGAAAATAGCCATTATCCCTTCTTTTCACCCCCCTTTTGAGCCTTTCTCTTTTTATTTTTGCATGCAGCTCATGTTGCATGAGCAAGATGAGTTGCTATATTCTTGGTCAATTTTGGTTAAATTTTTTAAGGTAAAATAATATTTAAGTTAAGTATTTCATTAATTAAGTTTTATAAAGTCTTATACTTTTTGCTTCCTTATTTCTAATGTGAGAAATATTGGTATTATTTGTAGGTGCTGATTTTGCTGATTAAAGCTTGAATTTTTATGGAATCTAAAGTAATCGGTAAACCCCACTTAAACGCATGTATAAATGTATGTTAGCACATTAGAATTTTTAATATGTTATTATGCTTGATATTTGTGGTTTTATATAACATATATATATATTTGCTTGTATTGATTAATAAAAAGGAAAGTATGCTAGTTTATGTACTATGTGTGGAAATATTGCTTAAGGAAAGAGTTGGGCTAATAATGAAAGTGTTAAGTACTTATCATGTTATTTTATGTTATTGTGACCATTTATACATGAATAAATATTATTGTGACCCTAGGGGCATTTTAGTAATATTACTTGTGCTAGAATGTGGCCAATTATGTGTGGGTGCTGATAAGTATTATATTAAGATATAATGGTTGGCAGAGTTAGATATTATTAATGGAGTATTAATATTATTATTCTATATGGTAATGTTAATTTAATAAAAGAGGTGTAATTTTATAAATAAATGGAAAAATGGTAATTTTATAAGTAAAGGGGTATTATGGTAAGTTTGGGAGTAAAGGGTGAAGTGGTAATTTTGGGAGTAAAGGGGGTAAGAATGGTAATTTTAGAAGTAAGGGGTAAAATAGTAATTTTGGAAGAGAAGGGCAAAATGGTAATTTTTTAAGAAAGGGGTAAAATGGTAATTTTACATGTAAAAGGATATTATGGTAACTTGAAAGTAAAAGGGTATTATGGTAATTTGCCAGTAAAAGGGTAATATGGTAAATTTTGATGTAAAGGGGTAAAATGGTAATTTTTATAAATAAGAGGATATTATGGTAATTTTGGTAGTGAAGGGGTAAAACGGTAATTTATAAGTAAAAGGGTAAATTGGTAATTATAATTATGGAGAAGGGTAAATTAATAATTGTAATTATGGAGAAGGGTAAATTAATAATTGTAAATATGGGGAAGGGTAAATTGGTAATTATAATTATGGAGAAGGGTAAATTGGTAATTATAATTATGAAGAGGGCTAAATTGGTAATTGTAATTATGGAGAAGGGTAATTTGGTAATTATAATAATGGATAAGGGTAATTATGATAATGGAGAAGGGTGATTTGGTAATTTAACCAACAAAAGGGTAATTTGGTAACTTTGGTAATGGATAAGGGTAAATTGGTAATTATAATAATGGATAAGGGAAATCTAGCAATTATAAGATTGGAGAAGGGTAATTTGGTAATTTATCCAACTAAAGGGGCAATTCGGTAATAAAGATAATGGGAAAAGGCAATTCGGTAATTTAACCAACTAAAGGGTAAATTGGTAATTATGTAACCAACTAAAGGAAAAAATTGGTAATCATGATAATGAAGAAGGGTAATTTGATAATTTGTCCAACTTAAGAGGAATTTAGTAATTATAACACAGGAGAAGGACAATACGGTAATCTAACAAACCAAATGGGAAATATGTTAAGTGAAACAATTATGAAGGGTGAATGGTGATCTAAAAAGCATAGGAGATAACTTGGTAACCTAAACCGAGTAAGGGGTAAATTAGTAATTATGCAACAAGGAGGGTAATAGGGTAATTTGTCAAGGAAGGGATGACTTAGCAATTATATAAGTAAGGGGTAAATGAGTAATTTGTACCTAACATGTCGTTGTGATTGTGGAACTTCATAATATGACTCAAATAATGCTGATTAGTAAGGTAAGAGTAGTTGATAATTAGTAAGTATCATGAGAACGAATCCTAATTTGGATTTAGTTGAGATTATGATGGCCTTAATGATTTCTCTGTGTTATCTTGGATAACTGTCTGAATAAGAATTGACTAATGATATCAGAACAATTAAAAGTAAATAAGTATCTGATGATTGTGTTTTTTGTGATCACTTTAATTAAGACACTAATACTTGAAGTGAAAGACTTTGAGATCGGAAATGGTGGCTCTATAGGGGTTTCTACCCTAAAAAAGTGGTTTAGCCCTCGATTATTCAGGTATTTACTGGTGTGCCTTTGTGCTCCAGCCAGGCCCTATATCTTACTCTATCTAGCTCTACAGACCTATTGAGGGGGTATGCATACTTATGGATTGGGTGTCCTTGTCAGTAGTGTACTGAGTGGCTTTGTGCACTAGTACGACCAGGGTACCTTTACGTCCCTGGTTTGATGGTTGAAGGGTACTGATTAGCTTCTATGCACCGGTACGACCGATGTACCTTTGTGTCCTGGGTTCTTGATCTCCTGTCCGAGGCAAATAAATGGAATTGTTGTGCTGATTAAAAAAAAGACAAAACACTAATCATGAAAGTGAAAGATTAATGAGCTAGGCCTAGTTGAATTATGATATTGAGTACCGATCCATCGGTTATAATAGTGCCCTAGGAGCATGTTGTCCTAGCAGATGATTATGAATACCGATCCACTGAATATAATAGTGGCCCAGGAGCACGTCGCCCTGGTAGATGATTATGAGTACCGATCCACTAGATATAATAATGACCTAGGAGCGTGTTGCCCTGAAAGATGATTATGAGTACCGATCAATCGGAGCACGTCGCCCTGGAAGATGATTATGAGTACCGATCCACTAGATATAATAATGACCTAAGAGCGTGTTGCCCTGAAAGATGATTATGAGTACCGATCCATCGGATATAATAATGACCCAAGAACGTGTTGCCCTGGATGATGTTGATACATATTCCGATCCACTGGCAATAATAGTGGGGGTCCTATGCTCAATAAATTCATTCATGGATGTGAATAAAGTTATGGAAAAAATACTAATCACTTATAGCGAAACACCATGTGAGTCGGGGCCAGACCGGTCCACTGGTGAATAATAGTGGCCAGGAGTGTTTTACCCTACATGACTGGTCCACTAGCAAATAATAGTGGCTAGGAAAGTTTTGCCCTACATAACCTATCCACTAATGAGTTCATATTTTGACACATTTTATACCCTTATAATCTTAGTTTTTGGTAGTTTATTTAACTAATATAGGGAAATAATTATTGTTTAATGTTTAAGTGGTAAAACTTGCACAAATGTTATTATTTAAGCTAAAATGATATAAATTAAGTAAATTTAGAATAAAATATTATTTTATAAGTTTTATTTTAAAAAGAAAAAAAAAGAAATTGGACATTTGGCCCAACGGCCAAAGGCCAAAGGCCCAAAGGCTTGGAACAAAAAGCAAGCCGAATAGAGTGCTGCATTCATGGAAAGAAAAGAAAATAAAGATGAGTAGGGCTGATGTGGCGGAGAAGTCAACCGCATGGATCAAAAATAAAAAGACTTTAGGGGAGAAATTATTGAGGCGGAAGGTAGAGAGCCTTCATAAGCTCGAGAGAGGCTGGAGAGGGACGAAGGAGAGCAACAGAGCCGCATGTCAGGTGAAGAAGGGCGCAAGGCCTAACGTACAAAAAGTCAAAAACTCTGTCGGCCACAGTGAAAGGCAGGCAGACAGGGCAACGAACGAGGAGGCATAGGGAGACGCAGAGCCACGATCGCACGGATGACACAAGCACGCAAGTCGAAGGCATCAGCTGAGAAAGAAAAGAAAAAAAAGAATTTTGCACGGAAGTAAAGGCAAAGAAGAAGAGAAAATAAGAGGGAAGAATTTATACAGATAGAATTTATTTTAGATAAAATTAATTTTTATCTGAATAAATTCTTGATCTTTTATCCAAAATTAATTTCGGTTATTTCTTTCTCTCATTTTTAATTTATATTTTAGATATATATTTCTGTGTAATTAATTATATAATTATGGCTGGCTGATTATTTGTTGTTAGGGAATAAATTGAAACCTTGGATTAGGATTTGAATTATAATTTTATTTTCTTTGTTTCGTGAGATTTTTTCTTGACTCTATATTAATTGCTATCGTTTATATGTATAATTCTATCAAGTATAGTTTATTTGGTGCATGCCTTGTTCTGGTTTCCTCATAAGTGACAGTATGTAGGATTATTTTCCTACGAGGTGGCCATCTAAATATACTACAATCTATATGTATAAATTGCAGCTACGTTAGATAACAATTCACCTAATAGTTTTGTGATTCTAACCGAAGTAGTAAAACGTTTCGATACGTGTGGGTCAAGGAAAGGAAATACAGCTAGACATGCGTTGTGTACTAGTCTGGGTACTTAGATTGACAGCCTTCCACTTACATTTAGTGCATTAAATCTAGTTAAATATAGGAGCCGCTTTTTGCTGCTATACTGCTAGTATTTAATAGGGTTACTATTAGCACGTGGTCATATTAATTAATTAAGGGAAGTAATATAATGTGTATGAACCTGCGTTTGGTGTACAACTTGGTCGATCTCATTATCATGATTAAATATTGACTTAGAAATTAATATTATATTTCGACCTAATCTAGTAGTGGATTTTGATTTCCCTAGCATCTTTATCATATCTGCGGTTTCCCATTATTTTTTATTAGTGTATTTTATTTTATTTTTTATTCCTTTTATTATTATTTTTATAACCCCCATTAGTATTTTTCTTTTTTATTTATTTTTAGTTATTATTTAGGAATTTTATTTTGATTTTTATTTTTAAACTAGTTAAATAGAGGTGAGCCCTCTCAATCCCCGGCTTAGAACGATACCCTTATATACCAGTGCTACAAGTGACAACAAGAGGGTTTAAATTGCATGTCGTCTACGGCTACACCATTCACTGGCTATAATAGTGGGGTTCCAACACTCACATGGATATAAAATATGATATATGATGGAATAATGATTGACTAATGGCTTAAGGCCTGAATGTATTGATTTTCTATTATGACGTATTAATAATTGATGGTTTTATTAAGTATGTGATTGTGGTGCTTGTATTTCTTACTATATATGAATATAGCTTTGTTTCATGTATTGCATTGCGGGCCTGCTTTTAAGTGTGTTCTTAAAGGGTTACTTAGTACCATAGTACTGAAGGGCTCCACTCGTGGGGCCCCTACCTATTCAATGGGCAGTGTCCCTTGCAGGTCCTTCTCAGGTGTTACTCAAGTGGGCAACGACAAAGAGAGTAAGCAATCATCCAGAACTATTAGGGTTTTTCTTTTCCTCTTTTAAATATCTATTTTTAATATTATTATTGTTTTGGTAACCACCACTGGTGGATTTTTGTCTTGTAAATGGTTTGTGACGCTACTCTGATTTAAATATGGTTTGTAAATTGTGTTTTACACTTTTAGCCTTAGCACTTGGTACTGGAACGGTAGGAGTGAACTGGTCTGGTACTAAGTGTCGCGGTAATATCCCCGAAATTCATAGTTTGTTATTTTGCTTCCACTAATCTTTTAATAAAATGAACTTTTTCAATAGTAAATTTTGTGGGTGTTACAGTTACTTTATTAAGGTTTTATGCATCAATCAAGCCTATGTTTAGCTAATTCCATGATCTTATCACTCTATCAATCTATAAGATTGTAGGGTGTGTTGAGTAGCATGTTGTCATTATTACATTTTTTTTTATGAATCTCAAATATGTGTGTATAGTTAATGTTTGATGTAATTATATGATATCGAATTAAATGTTTATTGTGAGTATTATTGATTCTTCCTTTATGTTGAGCATGCAAATATGCTTTATTTTTTTTTAGCTAAGAGCATTAGTCGTGTATTGTATTGATCAATACATTAGGAATAGTTAGCTAAAAATAAACACTAATCTCTTTCATCAACTTAAAGTCATGTTTGATTAAATCTAACAACCTATTTTCATGGTTATAGACCTAACTAAACTCATTAATAAGAAGCTAATCTAATCAGTTCTCAAGAGTCACTGATCTAGTTTTGTAGGTTGTTAATTCGAGTTCAATTGCTATGTTTAGGTGTTAATTACAAATTTTCACTTTTAATCAACAATATAATTAGATTAAAACACTGCTCAATTCTTTTAATCTTAATTATTAAATGATACTGATTGAATAATGCAATTTAAATAATTTTAATAATAATTCAATCAGTTTATCATCAACAATGGAATTGATCCTAATTCCATCTTAGATCAGTTGATTACTCATGTGTAATTTAAATTATAAAGTACAATAATGAAATAAAATACATAATAGTAGAAGAAAAAGAGAAGATTTTAATAGATAAAATTATAGAGTTGGTGTTCAATGTGGTGCTTCAATTCTCCAGAATTAATGTTTATAAATTGAAGGCAAAGATTTATTTAATGTGTTTTGCATAAAAGAGAAAAATAATAAATGAGAGAGAGAGGAAATAGGATAAATGAGAAGCCCCAATATTTCCATAGGTCATGCTAATTTAGGCCTAGAAAAGATTGCTCCGAATGTAACCATCAATACACTAATTATCATTTTGAGAAACAAATGGACACCCAACACCACCATGTATCTTAACACAACCAAACCATGTTGGAGTAAAAAGCTAAATATTCATGATGCAAGCCCATAAGACAATGTTAATCAACATTGGTATGTCGTGTTAGGTCAAGAACCTTCATTTTCACTACTATTTCTTCTGCACTTCAATACTCTTATGTTGTTAGACACTAGGAGGTTGTGTAGCTTCTTCATATGATTCTCTGGACTCCCTCTTTGCTCAAATTACTTGATTAGCTTTAACATCATCTACATAATCATAACACCCCCATTTTTTACTAATGAAAAATGTCTTTTTCAAACCTTGTGGAAGCAGAAAATACCAAATATAACTAGAAAAAATAGGGTGTTACCACCAAACTTAACATAGGATAGATTTCCATCATCTCTCTTATATTAGATACAATGCTAAGAAAATCAACCACACCAAATATGAGTAATAGAATATGTAAAAGATGTAGTATACAGACACCACACATATATCCAAAATTCATATAAGAGAGTAAAATAGAAGTACTTAAATACAATAAAGGTAAAACAATAATAGGGAAAGTCTAAAACCCTTTTCCTTCAATGAATTACAAGATATCTTTGAGCATCCACACTGTCAAGCCCCTAAATTCAAAATAGGGTAGGCAATTATAGACCATTATCAAAAACCTACACATGGTCGTTTCCTCGTGGGGATTGAGCACATGACTGAACAAATGAGCTTATTAGTATGCTATGTACTGAGTAAGCCAATTTACCTCTATAATAGAAGTCACAAGTATGTAAGACTAAGACATAATATAGAAATCATGCTAAACAAGTATCATGCTTTCATGATGTAGTTAGATATACATATATTATCATAATCATTAGATGCACCAATATTTCATGCCATATTAAACTTAGGGGTGTTCAAGAATCCATCCACATAAGAATTTTGGATTAGAGTGACCTGTTATTTTGGGTTCTAATCCAAGATTGGACTAATATTCCTATATTGGTTTTGTCCTGAATTAAAAAAAATTGGCTTTTAATAGGTCCAGGTCCTATCTAGTTTGACCTAAAATCTTATTAATAGTTTACCTAAAAAATATAAGTTTTTAATATAAAAAATATATAATTTAGTGCTTCTAGTCCTAAGTGGTCTTCTATTGGTAATTTCGATAAGCTCCTCGATACTAGCTTCAAAAACTTCTCATCCTCGGGTTTCGGTCTGGCTTGAGCCCATCTGGTTTGGTTCAATTTTGGATTGGTGAACACCTCTAATTAAATTTATATAATTCATAATTCATCATTATTGTCATATAATCTAGATATCATGAATATTAGCATATAATCAAGTAATAATGTTATTCAAAAACTAACTAGACTCTTCTAAAATCCCTTTATATGAATTACCCATTAGCTTCATTTTCCAAGTTACATGATCCATTAGGCTATTTATTCATGAGTCATTATTCTTTTTTAAGAAATGGGTTGGGTTACCACCCCTTGATCTCAAAATACCATGGAAGTCATGCCAAACAAGAGGAAATAATACTAAAGTAGAAGCCAAGTAGCCATTATTGGACATCAAATTTGGACAATGCTAAGTAAGCACCAATGGACATAATGTATTGGCCGAAGCCAAATAAACCACCTAGGTAACTAGACTCTTTAGTATTGATACCCCTTAGTATATCATCAGTGTATAGAGTAGGTAAGACAGTACAATCTAACATGATCCCATGAAAATACAAGCCTGAATGCACTAATAAATACCTAAGGGCACCAATAAATGCTTGAAGGTAGACTTGCCCTTAATCGCTAATAGAGGATCGGGTAATCTAGACTCATGTACTGCTCAATCATATGTTGCTAAGTGATTAGTGTTTTATTCTCAAAGATTATGTTATCACATAAGACTCACATAATAACCAAAGCAACACATCCACATAACCATTCTAACATTACTAGCATTACCATCTAAATATATTATGGGAATTTCATTAGAACTTATCTAATTTTAATCCATCTATTGAGTTAATCCAATTATGAAAAAAATATGGTATATATAATTCAATGGTATCATCATAGCATATTTACTCAAAATTTTCCATTAAAACCTTTCAAAGGCACTTATTAAGGTCGCCATGAATTATGAACCAATCAATCTACTCACTAGGTTAGTTAATTCATGCCAAGATGTGTCTTCTCATTATTAAGGAATCATGTTATATCATACTATTAAATGTGAAACCATACCAAGATCAAAAGAAATATATTCAACACTCTCTATCAAAACTAGTCAATCAGTTTGACTCAACCAAACTCTAGAGTTCCCTCTTGAAATCAATCGATCAAATTAGTTAGTCCAGTTGATCAATTCTGAAAAAGAAATTGATGAGTTTAATCAAATAACACCTATAATTTTAACCTAGAGCTAGTTAATGGATTGAGCTACCTCGTTGATTTTTATAACAATTAGTCGATTGGCCAGGCACAACAAGTCAATTGGTTCAAGCAAAGAGTAACCAAATTCGTCACAGACATTCTAGTACATTGGTTAGGTTAACTAGTCAACTTTTCTAAGAACTAGTAGATATGTTTTTCTTAACCTATTGATTGTTTTGCTCCCAAAAAACATATTCGAGGCATTTTAAACACAATTAAGGTTCTAAAATCCAACCTGATAGATGAGATTTATTGATTATTTTCATGTCTAAAAATATCATTTATCTCTCAATTATTTTACTAGATTTAATCTTTTCGTCGAGTTTTCCTCCTTTGAATAAATTTTATAGGAAAGAAAAGAATTGAATAAATTCAAGGAGAAATCAATGAAAAGAAGAAATCAAGTAGAGAACACATCAAGAAATGCCGAATCAAGGAGAGCAAAGTTGGAAAGGGAACAAATACATCAAGAGAAGCTAAGCTGAAACTTTCAAAGGAATTGAGTGGAAGAATCAAAAACACGGGGGTCCCGTGTTTCCATAACACGGACCGTGTTATTTATCCCGAGTATCGGTCTGTAAATCCTTGTCAGCAGAGCAGTTGGAAGAAAACACGGGGGTCCCGTGTTTCATAAACACAGACCGTGTTTTCATTTAAAAATGTGTAACTGCCACGCGACTTGTTCCTAATAAATTTTATCTAAAAACAGAGTTCGGGACAGAGAGGAAAAGATCGAAAAACATTTGGAATGTATTTTTCTTCCTTTATTCCTTTAGAACATACATGTAATGCACAATTCCGACCTTTGATCTTCTTGAATTCTATTGATGATTTGACATTCTGCACTTCAATTGATAAGTTTCCTCTATTCCTTTGTAAATTTCAGTATCTTTGTTTTTTTTATTGAATCTAAGTTATTTTTCTGTAGTTTTAATTGTATTCACTATAGTATTATCTAATTGTTGCAAGAATAGAATTTGTGAATGCATTGTTGTTGTCAATTTCCAAGACTTTTGTGTAATTGTATGAATTGTGAATATGCAGAACTTTGAGTAATTAGAACAGGGTAGGATTAATTGAGGATGGAATTATAACCTAATTATCATTTTATACTATAAATGTTTGATTCTAGATGATGTTTAATTGAATTAATTGATCGAATTGAATGATTCCGTATCATAGATTAAGATTCTTGAACTAATTAGATTGATCACCTATTTGGTTTAGGACTTAGTCTTTGCTAAGACAATGAAATTACCCTTAATTGTTAATTAATTTGTCTATAGTAGCAAGAAGATTAATTATTAATCTTATCCATTAATTCGTGCAATTGCATGATCCGAGCTTTTGTGATTATGATTGTAGTTGGCTGCTTCCCGTTCATAATGCTACCATTAATTGAATCTAGTGTTCGTAACCTAGGTTATTAAATGGGTGCAAAAATAAATTGAGAGCATATTCAATTTATTAAGGTTGAGAGGAAGTATAGGAATTCGTTATTCTGAGTTTCCTAAGTCAACATTAAATTGTTTAGAATCATTCTTCTTATGTAAATATATGGCATTTTAATTCCATCACCAATTCAGTCCTCCCCTAATTATCAATTCGTGATTAAAGACTTAGTATAATTGAATTTAGTATAAGAATCAATGAAATTGTATAAACGGGGTTATAACATCAATAGCAAAATTAGTGATTAAAACGTCATTCCTTGTGGGTTCGACTCCTTCTAGCCATATACTACGTATTTGGGAATTAGGATTTATTTATTAAATTTGTTGTGCATACGACAGTGTATCAAATTTTTGGCGCCATTGCCGGGGAATTGGCAATTATAATCTCTAGTTTTGTTTTTGTTGTGGTTTCTTATTTTAGTTTTAGATAAATTATTCACGTGAATTCATCTAATCTTTCATTGTGTGAAATCTTCAGGCATTCACAATTGAGATCATTTGCACTCGAGCATCAAGGACAAATTATTCCAGCCATAGATCCAAACTCATCTTCTCCAATTGCAGCTAGGACGAGAAGGAAATTGGAACAAGCTAGTCAGATTCCATCACCTTTTGAAGAAAGTTCCACAAATTTGGGAGAAGACAGTATAGAGGATTTATGTAGTACACCTTACTACATTAATCCACCAATGGCGGATCGAACTCTCAAGGAGCTAGCTGCTCCTGTCTTCAACCCCAATCTTTTATGCATTAATTATCCTGCTGATAATGATACTTGTGAAATCAAACCTGGATTAATACGAGCCTTACCTATTTTTACAGGTTTTAGAGACAACAATTCCATGAGTTCAGGCTGTTTCACCGACCCAAATAAATTTCTCAAGGAATTCCATATAGCTTGTTCTGGTATGAAACCGAATGGAGTATGTGTAGAACAACTTAAATTCAAAGCTTTTCCTTTTGCTTTAGCTGATGCTGCTAAGGAATGGTTATATGATCTACCAGCGGGCTCAGTAAATACTTGGGCTGATATGGAAAAGGTTTTCCTTGAAAAATATTTCCCTTCATCAAGAGCAACTAATATAAGAAAGGAAATATGTGGTATTAGGCAAGATGGAGGAGAATCTTTACATGAATATTGGGAACGTTTCAAGAAATTGTGTGTTAGTTGTTCTAATCATCAAATTAGTGAACAATTATTAATACAATATTTTTACGAAGGTTTATCTCCTATGGATCGTAATATGATAGATGCTGCTAGTGGTGGTGCTTTAGTTGATAAAACACCCATCGAAGCTAAAAGGTTGATTGCTAATATGGCATCTAACTCTCAATATTGTAATAGGGGTAATACTTCTATGTCTCAACAGGTGAAAGAAACCAATATTGCTGAACTAAAAACGCAAGTTTCGAATTTGACAGCTCTTGTGGAAAGAGTTGTAGGAGAAAAGATTCCTGCCAAGGTATGTGGAATTTGTTCTTTTACTGGTCATCCAACTGACATGTTTCCTACTTTGCAGGAAGAACAACAAGTAAACGCTATTGGAGGACAACCATTACCAAAAAGGAATGATCCATTTGCTCCAACATATAATCCTGGATGGAAGGATCACCCGAATCTAAGGTATGGAAACACTCAACAAAGTGGTAGCTCATATTTCTGACCACAGATGTATCAACATCAGCAAGGCGCAAATCCACCTCCTGGGTTTTTCCAAATTCCACCAAATCAGCAAAGACCACCATTTCAACTGATGCCTCCACCACAAGTTCCACAACAATCGGGGGGTATGCCTTTGGAAGATTTGGTAAAATCTTTAGCTACCAATACCTTACAATTCCAACAAGAGACCAGAAATGGTATTAAGAATTTGGAAAATCAAGTTAGTCAACTAGCATATTCCCTTGGAAAAATGCAAGCACAGGGTTCTTCAAAATTTCCTAGCCAGACTGAAAGAAATCCTAAGGAAAATGCTAGTGCTATCACAACTCGCAGTGGAAAACAATTGTCAGATCCAAGAAAAGTGAGTGAAGAAGATGACACAAGCAAGGAGACAGATGAAACAATGGCTGAAGAAGAAATAAAGGAAGATTCACAACAAATGGTGAAGAGTAAGTCACATTCTTCTATAAAAATTCCTGCTCCTTTTCCTAGCAGGTTGGCCAAAAACAAGAAGGTAAATCATGACAAGGAGATATTTGACATATTCAAGAAGGTAGAAGTTAACCTTCCTCTCATTGATGCTATCAAACAAGTACCCAGGTATGCAAAATTCCTTAAGAATTTGTGTACAAACAAAAGGAAACTTAATGAGAATGAGAAGGTAAGTGTGGGAGAAAATGTATCAGCTATATTGCAAAGAAAGCTTCCACCAAAGTGCAAAGATCCAGGTATTTTCACTATACCTTGCAAAATTGGGAACACGAGGTATGAAAAATGCATGCTTGAATTAGGTGCTTCAATAAATGTCATGCCTTTATCTATCTTTAACACCCTAAGTCTAGGTCCTTTAAAGGAAACTCGTGTTGTTATCCAATTGGCTGATAGATCTAACACATATCCTGAAGGGGTTATTGAAGATGTCTTAGTTCAGGTTAATGAGTTGGTTTTTCCTGCAGATTTTTATGTGTTAGATATGCAAGATAATGGTTTAGTTAACTCCTCCCTTACATTATTAGGGAGACCATTCCTGAAAACTTCAAAAACAAAAATTGATGCCCACGATGGAGTATTGACCATGGAATTTGACAATAAGTTATTAAGTTTAACATTTATGATTCCATGAAATATCCTGTAGATGGTGAAGAGGTATCTATGATTGATGTCATTGAGAATTTAACTAAAATGGTGTACCAACTTTCGTCATCTGATCCTTTGGAATTAACTTTGACACAAGGCATAGAAAATGAAAAATTGGAAGAATTGAACAAATTGTATGACGTTGAGGAAGAAATCAAGGAGGTAGTGGCCGCTTTGGGAACATGTCAGAGTAGAATTGGAAAATTTGTGGATTTACCATTGACAGTGGATAGACCTATACCTTCCATAGAACGACCACCTGAAGTGGAGTTGAAGCCTTTACCTGACCATCTCAAATATGCATTCTTAGGAGATAAGAATACCCTTCCGGTTATCATATCTAGTGAACTAACATCTCAACAAAAAGAAAAATTGGTAAATGTGTTGAAGAAATACAAATCAGCTTTGGGATGGACAGTTGCTGATATTAAGGGTATTAGTCCTTCAGTTTGTATGCATCAGATTTTAATGGAAGAAAATGTGAAGCCAAGTAGACAAGTGCAACGTAGGTTGAATCCGATAATGATGGAGGTTATGAAGAAAGAGGTTTTAAAATTACTAAGTGTAGGAGTCATATACCCAATTTCTGATAGTAGTTGGGTAAGTCCTCTTCAGGTTGTCCCAAAGAAAATAGGAATAACAGTAGTGGAGAATGATAAAGGAGAAATGGTTCCTACTAGAGTTCAAAATGGTTGGAGGGTATGTGTTGATTATAGAAAGCTGAACTCCATGACTAGGAAAGATCATTTTCCTTTACCATTTATGGATCAAATGTTAGAACGGCTAGTGGGTCATGCTTATTATTGTTTTCTTGATGGTTATTCCGGATATGTGCAGGTTCCCATAGCTCCAGAAGATCAAGAGAAAACCACATTTACATGTCCCTACAGTACGTTTGCGTATCGACGTATGCCATTTGGATCGTGTAACGCTCCAGCTACATTTCAAAGGTGTATGGTAAGTATATTTTCCGAATATCTGGAGAAAATTATCGAGGTATTCATGGATGATTTCAGTATTCATGGAGATACTTTTGAAGAATGCCTAGGTAATTTAACCCTTATCTTGAAAAGATGTTTGGAAACAAATCTTGTGCTAAACTCTGAAAAATGCCATTTTATGGTCCAACAAGGAATAGTTTTGGGACATGTTATTTCAGCCAAAGGAATTGAAGTAGATAAATCAAAAATTGATCTTATTTCTTCATTACCTTATCCATCAACTGTCAAAGATGTGCGATCATTTTTAGGGCATGCCGGGTTTTACCGCCGATTTATCAAGGATTTTTCTAAAATAGCCCAACCATTATGCAAGCTTCTTCAAAAAGAAAAGGAATTTCAATTTGATGATGCATGCCAGAAATCATTTGACTATTTAAAGGAAAAATTGATAAGTGCACCCATTCTTCAACCACCTGATTGGAATTTCCCATTTGAATTGATGTGTGATGCATCTAACTTTGCTGTTGGTGCGGTGTTAGGTCAACGAATCGGGAAAGAGCCACACGTGATATATTATGCCTCACGCACATTGAATGAAGCTCAACTTAGCTACACAACTACCGAAAAGGAGCTTCTTGCTATTGTCTTTGCTTTGGATAAATTTCGTTCTTATCTGTTAGGAACTGAAATAATTGTTTATTCTGATCATGCAGCGTTGAAATATTTGTTAGCAAAGAAAGAGGCAAAACCACGACTGATTAGATGGATTCTTCTACTTCAAGAATTCAATATACGCATTAAAGATAAAAAAGGAACAGAAAACGGAGTAGCAGATCACCTAAGTCGGTTAATCAAAGAAGTTGAAGTTGAAGTACCTATCAATGAAGCATTTCCAGACGAGCAACTTCATGTCATTGGGAATGAGATACTATGGTATGTTGATATGGTAAATTTTCTAGTAGCTAAGGTATTTCCCTCACACTTTACCAAGGCACAGAAAGATAGAATGAAAAGTCAGGCAAAATATTTTGTATGGGACGATCCATACTTGTGGAAACAATGTGCCGATCAAATCATTAGAAGATGTATTCCTGATAGTGAGGTTCTGTCTATTTTACACTTTTGTCACAGTTATGCTTGTGGGGGACACTTTGGTCCCAAGCAAACAGCTTATAAAATTCTAGAGAGTGGATTCTTTTGGCCTACATTGTTTAGGGACTCTCATGAATTTTGTAAGACATGTGAACACTGTCAAAAGATTGGGGGATTAGGGCCTAGAAATGAAATGCCACAAACTCCTATCATAGCATGCGAAATCTTTGATGTTTGGGGTATGGATTTTATGGAACCATTTCCATCTTCTTTTGGATTCAAATACATTCTTGTTGCTGTTGATTATGTGTCAAAATGGGTGGAGGCTAAGGCCACCCGTACTGATGATGCTAAGGTTGTTGCAGAATATCTTCGAACTAACATTTTTTGCAAGGTTTGGCGTACCAAGAGCCATCATCAACGACAAAGGTTCACACTTCTGCAACCAAACCGTAGAAGCTCTATTAAAGAAATACCATGTGACACATCGAATATCTACAACATATCATCCACAAACCAATGGTCAAGCCGAGGTATCAAACCGGGAAATCAAATCAATCTTGGAAAAAATGGTGAAACCAACAAGAAAGGATTGGAGCTTACATCTTAATGATGCTCTCTGGGCTTATCGTACAGCTTTCAAAACTCCAATTGGTATGTCTCCATATCGTACAGCTTTCAAAACTCCAATTGGTATGTCTCCAATTGGTAGGCGACTCCAACTACAAGAATTGGAAGAAATAAGAAATGATGCTTTTGAAACTGCATTGAGATATAAAGATAGAACTAAGGCAGTTCATGATAAGTTCATTCTTAGAAAGAGTTTTGAAATTGGTCAAAAATTTTTATTATATCATTCTCGATTGAAATTGTTTCCAGGAAAATTGAGGTCGAGATGGATCGGCCCATTTGTTGTGACTAATGTGTTTTCTCATGGTGCCGTTAAAATTAAGAGTGAGAAAACAGGAAAAATGTGGAAAGTCAATGGACACCGCCTCAAACCTTACTACGAAGGACATCAAGTGCACAATTTGGAAGTGGTTGATCTTACCACTCCCAATTATGAGGGCTGAATGACTTGCATTTTGTCACTTAGGAAACACCCAAGTGTTGTATATAAGTTTTTCGTATTTCGTACTTTTCTTTTTACATATTTGGTATAAATTTGTATGTACATAATGTGTATATGTGTGGAAATACATTAGTAGTTTATTTTCATACTTTTAAAAAAAAAAACACGGGGGGGCCGTATTTGTAAAACACGGCCCGTGTTTTTCTCTCTGCAGGAAATCTTAAAAATTCCAGAGAGCTCCAAAATTAACACGGGGGGTCCGTATTTCTTAACACGGCCCATGTTTCTTCCTCTGCAGAAAAATTTGAAAATTCCAGAGAGCTCCAAAATTAACACGGGGGGTCCGTATTTCTTAACACGGCCCGTGTTTCTTCCTCTGCAGAAATTTTCAGAATTCCAGAGAGCTCCAAAATTAACACGGGGGGTCCGTATTTCTTAACACGGCCCGTGTTTCTTCCTCTGTAGAAATTTTCAGAATTCCAGAGAGCTCAAAAATTAACACGGGGGGTCCGTATTTCTTAACACGGCCCGTGTTTCTTCCTCTGCAGAAAAATTTCAGAATTCCAGAGAGCTGGAAAAATAACACGGGGGTACCGTATTTGTAAACACGGCCCGTGTTACCTTCTCAGTCAGAAACAGAATGTTTAAAATTTAACACGGGGTCCATGTTTCTCTCCAGCGTCCTTTTTCTCCCCCGTGTTTTCAGATCTGAAAAAACACGGCCCTTTACTCTCTTCATCTCCAACTCTTCGCAGCACTCCTCTGCCTGTCTTCTCCTTCGAATCCTCCATTTTTCTCACTCAAATCTTCAAATCTTAACAAATCCTACTCCATTAACATTCCATTTTCTTTCCCCACCATTACATTTCTTTTCTCTGCCGATTTTTGTGTCAATCCACTACAGAACAAGCGACACAATTCGTGTCAAACCCTAATTTCAATCGAGCATTGTCTCATCCATTTTCTGGAAATAACCTTAGGGTTTTCGTGGCATTTGATATTCACATATCATTCTTCTGATTTCTGAATTGTTATAGCCTGTTTTCACACAATTAAGGTAAGTGGTTCTTCCCCATATTGCAGCAATTTTGATTCGGTTTCATTGTTTTTGCTTACATATGCTGATACAATGTGATTAAATATTGGGTGAATTTGTTCCATAACTTGCACCATTATAAAATTGGGTGAATGACATGGTTAGGGCATATGTATGCATTTAGTGCAGCTTTGTTATAATTATCATTGCAGCCTAATCTTATTCTTCAAGAATAACATTATGTATATGCTGCACTTTCAAGTTTAAGACATTGTTTCTTAACTTTAAAATGGTAATCTTTGTGTAGATGGCACCGAAAAAGAAGCAGCATACTGAAGGCAAATCCTCAAGGTCCCGGTCATCACCAACTCAAGCGAGACAACGACGTAATCGACCCAACGATTTAGGTATAATTTTTACCTCCCCCGAACAACAACAAAGGTACGATTACTTGTCTCAAAGGCGTATTACTGGCACTTGATATCTGGATGATGGCTGTTTATATACATTGGGCATTCATAATCAAGTCATGCGCATGCTCGAAACTATAGGTTTGCAACACTTTGTCTATTGTACTAATCATACCTATAGACGCTTGACTTTAGAATTTTTGAGTACTTTTAAATTGTGTGCTGAAGTTGGTGACATTGGTGATACTAAAAATAATCAAGGGTATGTTTCTTTTCGCCTTTTTAATGAAGATAGGCAATTAGCAGTGCATGAACTTGCCCACATTTTCATGTTGCCTTCACAGGGATTCAAATTCATTTTACCCTGGTTCTATGCCAACAATTTTTTCGCTAAAATAGGTGATATAGCGAATATGCCTACTCCCAATACCTTCCGCATTTCTGAAGCCAAATCCTCTAGGATTTTTAACTTAGTTTTCCGATACATTCAGAGGCTTTTGGCTACTACCATCTTTGGGAGGGGAGATAGTACCGGGGTAGTTCGTTCAATTGAACTTTTCTTTCTCTAATCTATACTTGAACACTACTCTGTTGATACTGCCTATTTTATTGCAAAACAATTTCAAAGGGTCGGTAATTCCAAACAGGGAGACATTGTTATCGGTGGTTTAATTACCACCATCTGTGTAAGTTTGGACATACCCCTTCCTGAAGATATGCCTATTGAGGCCATGAGCACCCGCATTGATATCAAACGTTGTCGCCTTACGCATCTTATTGAGCGTAGGAATAATGCGTGGTACCTTTCTTATCAGGGGCGTGTTTTCTTTCCTCTTCCTAACCCTACCAAAACTGACCCTTTAAACCCATTTAACTGGCAGCCTAGCGAGGATGAAGATAACCCTGCCCCATTAGCCATCGAACATCCTATTCCGCCTCAAGGTGCCCATCCACCACCACCACCACCCCGATCCCAAGCCAGCTCTTCTTCCACCTCGACTTTTGTCCCCGAATGGCATCTCCAATTTCAAAATCAAGTGTATTCCCAATTGGATTCCATTCGCCGTAACCAAACTCAGATGATGGAGATGATGAAGAATCTCTATGATTTCCATCTCGGAAACCGAGACCCACCTCCACCTCCCTCTTGAAACCTATTCTTCATCTTTCTTTTGCATTTGTTCATTAGGGACAATGAACATACTAAGTAAGGGGGGTGCATTAGGCTTGTGATTATTCTTAAGTAGAAATAGTTAGTAAATGTTATATATGTATGCTAAGTGGTAGTTAGTTAATTTATTCCTATCTACTTTACGTACTAGTTATTCTGCACTTCAAAAAAAAAAGTATTAGATTTGAGCAATCCATATACGAAGTAAAATAAAGTATGGGACTGAATTATTTTCAAAAAGGATAATCTTATACTTATTGTATGTTTTGATCAACGTCTTTTGACACCTTAAAGATAGAAATTGAAGATGTGATAACAGTGAAGGAAAGAAAGTTAGAATGATTAGAGATCAAATCATGCATTGACTAGGAATGAGATGAAATGAAATTCAAAATTGGTGGATATAACATTGTGAGCGTTTGAGCCTAACCTTTGGATACATTGCTTATCCAAAATATATTTCTCTTTTGTGTGCATTCTCCAATGATATGTGAAACTAGAATTTGCCATTAGTCTCTTCAAGACTGCATAGAACTTTAGGATATTTGAAAATGATAAAGGCACTCTTCTTTCTTTGTTAGCTACAAGGCCAAATAACCCACCTTGAAAAATTGTTATCCATTGCATAACCCCTTTGAGCCTATAGACCTGTTTTATTGATTTAAACTTTATTAACAACTAATCTCCATATGTATTTTCCTTCTTTACTCTACGACTAGTGGAGAAAAAATATTTTCAAGGAGAACTTTTGTTTTGTTAATAAGGTGAAATCTAAGTATGGGGGTGTGGATATCATAAAAAAAATGGAGGAAGTAGCTAAGCGTTTTTCTTCTTAAAAAAAAGAAGAAGAAGAAGAAGAAGAGAATAAAATTTCATGTCTATTGATGTTGTTTGGTTGAATGGAAGGGTTTGAGATAATTTAAAAAAAAAAAAATTTCTTCTCTAGTTGGTAGAGTCTAGCTACAATACCAAAATTCCATCCCACCTTAGAACCCTAGCCCCATTACAACCAAATTTAAGACCTTTTGATTCTTATATAATTTAGTTCTTTTAGCGGTGGCGAATTGAGAATAATGGCAAACATATGGGTGATCATTATCATTTGGAGAGAATTTGAGAGTAAACACATCATACCCTATACACTAAAGAGTGAGCGTCCCACATTCCGAAAGTAAGAATTTACCAAGTTGAATTTCATTAGTCTTGATCTAATTTGCATGATGAGATACTAATTATTATAATTTTCGTTCTTTAACCGTTTGAGCATTTGATAAGACTGTTTTTAAGGTGATTTAAGATGTGATCCAAAAATATTTTTATCATTGATATTTCATGATTTACAAGTATTTTTCAGTCCCAGTCCAAGTTGAACTTCGTACATGAATAATTCCAATATAATAAATCTTGTGTTCCATGACCTGTTTCTCTTACGTTTCTTGATGTATTCATGTGCATGTTATGATATTGCTCGAGGACAAGAAATAATTCAAGTATGGGGGTATTTGATAGATGAGATTTATTGATTATTTTCATGTCTAAAAATATCATTTATCTCTCAATTATTTTACTAGATTTAATCTTTTCGTTGAGTTTTCCTCCTTTGAATAAATTTTACAAGAAAGAAAAGAATTGAAGAAATTCAAGGAGAAATCAATGAAAAGAAGAAATCAAGTAGAGAACACATCAAGAAATGCCGAATCAAGGAGAGCAAAGTTGGAAAGGGAACAAATACATCAAGAGAAGCTAAGCTGAAACTTTCAAAGGAATTGAGTGGAAGAATCAAAAACACGGGGGTCCCGTGTTTCCATAACACGGACCGTGTTATTTATCCCGAGTATCGGTCTGTAAATCCTTGTCAGCAGAGCAGTTGGAAGAAAACACGGGGGTCCCGTGTTTCATAAACACGGACCGTGTTTTCATTTAAAAATGTGTAACTGCCATGCGACTTGTTCCTGATAAATTTTATCTAAAAACAGAGTTCGGGACAGAGAGGAAAAGATCGAAAAACATTTGGAATGTATTGTTCTTCCTTTATTCCTTTAGAACATACATGTAATGCACAATTCCGACCTTTGATGTTCTTGAATTCTATTGATGATTTGACATTCTGCACTTCAATTGATAAGTTTCCTCTATTCCTTTGTAAATTTCAGTATCTTTGTTTTTTTTTGTTGAATCTAAGTTATTTTTCTATAGTTTTAATTATATTCACTATAGTATTATCTAATTGTTGCAAGAATAGAATTTGTGAATGCATTGTTGTTGTCAATTTCCAAGACTTTTGTGTAATTGTATGAATTGTGAATATGCAGAACTTTGAGTAATTAGAACAGGGTACGTAGGATGAATTGAGGATGGAATTATAACCTAATTATCATTTTATACTATAAATGTTTGATTCTAGATGATGTTTAATTGAATTAATGGATCGAATTGAATGCCGTATCATAGATTAAGATTCTTGAACTAATTAGATTGATCACCTATTTGGTTTAGGACTTAGTCTTTGCTAAGACAATGAAATTAACCCATAATTGTTAATTAATTTGTCTATAGTAGAAAGAAGATTAATTATTAATCTTATCCATTAATTCGTGCAATTGCATGATCCGAGCTTTTGTGATTATGATTGTAGTTGGCTGCTTCCCGTTCATAATGCTACCATTAATTGAATCTAGTGTTCGTAACCTAGGTTATTAAATGGGTGCAAAAATAAATTGAGAGCATATTCAATTTATTAAAGTTGAGAGGAAGTATAGGAATTCGTTATTCTTAGTTTCCTAAGTCAACATTAAATTGTTTAGAATCATTCTTCTTATGTGAATATATGACATTTTAATTCCATCACCAATTCAGTCCTCCCCTAATTGTCAATTCGTGATTAAAGACTTAGCATAATTGAATTTAGTGTAAGAATCAATGAAATTGTATAAATGGGGTTATAACATCAATAGCAAAATTAGTGATTAAAACGTCATTCCTTGTGGGTTCGACTCCTTCTTGCCATATACTACGTATTTGGGAATTAGGATTTATTTATTAAATTTGTTGTGCATACGACAGTGCATCACAACCATATCAAAATCATCACATCACCATTACAAATAAGAGAGGTTACACATGCTTATATACAAATTATGCTGCATTAACATCAAATTAACCATGTTTTCTCATGAAATCATACTTTTTCTCAAAATAGCTCAATATTCTAGCATGAGTTACCAAAATACCAACATCATCATAAAATCATGCAAAGATCAGAATTTCACAAAAGTACACTAGCTCACAAGCTTATTCATACCACATTTTAAAGACAAGAATGATTTTGCTTGGAAGCTTGACAAAATTTTTCAACAAGAGAGAAAAACCTTTTTCTAGTAGATTCTAACTCTTAAAAACCTTAAAAAGAGAGATTCAAAAACTCAATAACCTTCTTAAAATCCACATAAACCAAAGAATGATACAGTAGGGAAAGAAACAGAAAATTTACCACCTCTAAGAAGATTCTATAGAAATTAGTCGAAAACAAAACATAAATATTTCGAAATCCAACTCTTTTTTGCTAAAAGGTAAAATAAGAGGGAGCTAGAGGATCAAAAGGGGCAAAAAAATTAGGGTGAGGGCTTGAAATAAGAAGAGTGGAGCACAAGTATGGAAAAACTTAGAGTATCTTGGTGGTTGAAAAGAAGTAAAGGGGAAAGAGGATTGGGGCAACTTAAAAATAGATAATTAGTTAAGGAATTAAGGAGATAAGTAGAAAAAATCAAAATCTAAACTTTATCATTAGAAATTAAAATATATGGAGTAGATTTCTCAAGAATAGGGGTGACTTTCTTCCTAGAACTCTAATGGTGATTTCTGGAGAATGTAGGTCAAGATTTTTATGAGAAAGGTCAAACAAAAGAAGCAAAATTGGAAGATCATCCTAAGAAATAAATCCCTCATTCATGCAACACTCCCAATTTTTTTATACCAAAATATTTAATTTTATAACATTATCGACGTGAAAATACAAGGCAATCTTATGAATATTGGGGGTACTACCACCACATCTAAATAATGATAGGCACCTCAAAGCCTACTTCACATTAGATACAAGCCTAAGTATCCAAGCAACAAATCACAAAGGAAAACTAGAGTATGTAAGAAAATACTTAAAGGTAAAAAAGTAAAGGTGTATAACCCAAGGCTATATAAGCCTTAAAAAATTGTATAAACGTACACTAGATGAAAATGTAAACAAAAGGAAATCTATTAAAAAGGAGTATGCCTTTTTCAATGAAGGAACGCAATAAAATTCTCTAGGAATGCCTACACTCAACAACCCAACAATGCTAAAGAAGAGAATGTACCGCCGACTAGTTATCCTCAAAAACAGTAGAAGATCTCCTTCTCGGTGGATTGAGTAGTAGATTAAAGCAACAACCCCATTAGTATGCACACATATAAAGCAAACCAATCTACCATTGATGTAGATCAGGGTATAGGCAAACCCCACACAACGTACTCCATCATATGACACACAAAATAGTGCATGCAATGCTCATACTATAATCCCGTGATATTTTAAGAACCTATAATTTAATAAATAGCTTTTATTTTAGATAAATTAGCTTTTAAAATTATTTAATTTAATTATTTTATGGATTTTTGAGCAAATAAAATTCGATAGGAATATTTTATTATACTTGTTTTATTTGAATAAATTCCTATACCAATATTTTTCCTAAAATTAACATTTTTAAACCCGTATATTTAAATATATTAAATACAATTATTAAATTTTTATCTACAAAAAATATTACATTATATTATTATATAAATTAAACCATTTTATTTTTCCTTTTCCTTTTTCCCTTTTTCATTTTCTTTACATTTTTAGCTTTAGTGCTTAGTATAATAATGGTAGAGGAAACATGACTTATAGAGAGTGTGGCAATAACAACATGTGTTTTTATTATTTAGCTTCCGTGGTTAACTTTTTAGATGAAAATTTTTAGGCCAAAAAATGAGGTTATTACAATTACACCTTGTATCATTCTTCACAAAAAAATAATAATAAACTTCTAGTATGCTTTAATTGTTTAGGCTCTAATGCTAATAAATGAAACAAATGAAACCTAAAACAACCACAGAAACGTTTGGGGGAAAAGGTCATCAAATTATAATTAGACATGAAATAATTGAGGAGCTTATCCTCAAAATTTGAAAGCTCAATAAAATTTCAAAAATGGTAAAGAAGGCATGTTAGGCCACAAAATTTGGAGGGAGAAAATAGAGGACAACTTTTATATGGAGGGAAGAGGAAAAAGGAGAAATATGGCTTAAACTTGCTAAGTGTAGAAGACTTAGGAATTAAGTTAAGGTATAAAAGTTATATGGGTAATTTAACACTTAAAAGTATCTAAACCAACACAAATATCAGAGAGGATGGTTTTGTGGCTACAAATGATCTTAAAGGCTTCACTCATCCACTCATGACAAAAAGGAGTGGCTAGGAATAGAAGGAAAAAAGTTTTGTAAAGGGTAAAAGAGTAAATTAATACTTAAGCAAGCAAAATAAAATTTTGTTACCAACATAGAGGGCCATAGAAATCCAAGGGTATAAATGATAGGTTTTCATACATGATAATCAATAATATATGGGATGCTCCAAAAGTGTATATACTCATCCAAAAATAATATGAATAATAATGGGATGTTTTGGGTCATATTTAACTCAAAAATATTAAAACAACATAATCCCCAAACTTTTGTGAAATTTAGATCATATAAAATGGATAACATGGCTCAAAACACATTATTAAGGTGCACTAGAATGATAAATAGTGTATTTTTAAAAATAACTCAAACATTTTAAAAAAATCTAGCAGACTCTGAAAAATGTGGGGATCTCAAATATCCACATGAAAGAATGGTCTTCAACGATTTCAAAAGATAAAAGTGACATAAAAGTCTCATGAAACATAAAACCGTAAGAAATAACTTGTACATATAAAGAAAGTGTTTTGAAAATGCTACTAGGGTTTCAAAACTCTTAAACAAGGTGGTAAAGCATCAACCTAGAAAAAATTAACCTCCATTGATGCAAACCCTAAATAACTCATGTTTTTGAGAAATAGAGTATTACATCTTCACCTCCTTAAAAGGAACTTCATCCTCAAAGTTTAATAAGACAAAAGAAAATTTTAGTCAAAACCCAAGGCTAGGGATAAGGCTTAGTCCAAAGAACCCTATATATAGGAGAAAAAAAAGAATTATGTTGAGAAAGATTGATGTCTAAAGATTAGAAAGAGCCTTACCAAAAAAAAAATATTGACATCCATGTATTATATACACACTTTACATATTTAGGACTTTTACCTAACTACTCAAAATAGAAAAATAACATCTATAGTTCTAGTCCCAAGGTTATAGATTAGTTAATGATGGAGGAGTCATTATTACTCTTATAGAAATAAATTCACCAACATCTTAGGGAAGAAACCCTATACATGAAGCTCAACTCCATGACGAGCTCTCCCCCATCCTCCATGTGCATGAATAAGCTCTAAATACATAATATGAAAGCTTCTCAAAAGAGATCCTCACACATATACTTAAGGTGAGGCTCATCCCCTAATGAAAAGGTCAACATATTTCTTCCTCATAAACACCTAAGGTTCATATGAAAGAAGAGACTTTACTAAATAGTAAGACCAAACTATAAGAGATATATCTCATAAAGCATCACCTCAAACTGACACAACAACCTCCTGCAATAATTAGATGTGCACTCCAATCAAAATATATCCCATAAGTAAAAACAGATTATCAATATCCCTCAAGGATCAACAAGTCCAACTTAGCAAATGATTACCCAATTAAAAAGATCAACTACAGAGGTAAGATTGACATCATAAAAGCAGTCATATCATCAAGAGAATATGAAAGCACATCCATGGTCTAGGAATGAAACACTAGTATATATATACACCAAAGAAAAAGATAGAAGAACTGCATACATAAGGTGATAAAAGTACATTTGGGTCTATAAAAAAAAGACCAACCATAACAATATTTAAGTTTACAACCATAAGGTGATAAAAGTACAGTAAAACATCAAGGTCCACCTTAGAAACTTCTAATTCTCAAACTTATTGAGACATCAAAAGCCTCAATGACACCAATTGTTTTTTCTATAAAAGCATCCATAGAGTCCATTCCTCAAGTAGGATCTCATTCACTCATTCCAAGTTAAGATACTTCATGTTTATATCATCAAAATCCCATAGGTTAGCACTCTATGAATTCCCACATCTAACTTTCCAAGATTCATCAATCATATATAGCTTTCTTGCTAGTTGATAGTATACCTACCAAAAATTTTACCTTAATGAACTTATGGTACAAAGTGTTGGAAATAAAGATGCTCAAATGCCTTGTTACAACACCTAACTACGGCTTGATAACTGATAAGGTTTGAAATAAATGAGATGACATGAACATATAAGGATCATAATCATGGTTGATCTGCCATAATGATTTTGCTTATCCTAAGGCCATCTCACATGAACTCTAATAGTGGAAGTGGCACGCCTAGAACTCTAATACCCTATCTAAAAATCATTCAAAATGTGATGTAATAAAAATGGTTTTGATTTTGAAAAGCTCTTTAAATTTGGAGGGAAATATGAATTTAGACGTACTATATTCAACTATTTTTCTAAATTAATCAAATGGTATGACCAATTACAGAAAATTTTATTTTGTTAATAGCCACTTGACTTATTTCCCAAACCAATTGAATAGTTATGCACTAATTTCATATCCTTTTCTATTTTCACTTTGACTCTCATTCTAATATTTTTGAAGATTTCTAATTAGAGATTCTTTTTACTAATAAGCATATTTTAGTGTTTTGGGAATTTCACATTATTTATATCATCCTATGATTTTATTTGCTTAAAAAATCCCCAAAAATATTATTTAAGTACATTGTCACATATGACCCCTCTTTCACTTTTCTCTCCCCTCTAGTAGTGATGGTTGCATGTAGATCTATTTGCACCCCTAATTCACCTCGTCACTACCATAACATTAATTTACTCCATCTCCCATATTCCTATAATTTCCTTATTCACACTTTAGTCTCCCGCATTCAACCATTGCTAACTCTCTCACTCATTCCAATTTGACATGTCAAACCCTACCTTCCTTAGACTTCATTATTATTCATTTTAACCTTGGGCTTTAGCATTTACTCTCTTTTATCCCTCTCCTTGGGTTTATTTTGTTATGTGTTGGCATTCCCTCATTTTATCTCCCTTTTATTTTGGTTTAACAATAGAGGTGTTACTGCTTTATTTTCCCCCCCTTGATCAATTATTTTCTTCACTCTCTTCTCCTAATATTAACCATATCTCTCCCTCATTCTCCATTTTAAATAAGGAAAGATTGAGGAGTAGAGAAAAGGTAAAGATCCTAGTTTTTCTCCTCTTTGTAGCCTTATTTTGAGAGAAGGTAGAGTTGTGATTCTTTTCATATTCTTTTGTTATGATTTTAATTTTTTTAAGAAAATAGTTTTGAATATTTTGATTCTTGACTCTATAAGGAAAATCAAGAATCTTGGTAGCGGTTCTCATATTAGGGGATTATTCTTATGCTAGAGGATTTTTCACTTAATGATAAGAGATATTTATCTTTAATATAACTAATGTTTTATGTTGTTAGTTGTTATCACGTGTGCTTGATGTATTTTATGATATATATTTTTTATTTTTACTCCTTGATTTTGATCATGCAGAATGTTTATGTATTTAAAATATGGAGCATGTTTTGATTATTTTGATATTAGGTATGAGTTTAGTGGTTCAATTAATAATATGATATGATATGATTATCCATCATAAATCCATACGAATTTAAGTATTGAATATGTCTTTTTATATATTATATAGTATAGGATCATGATAGGGTTATTTGTGAAAACATATGATTTTTATTAACTTTCAAAATGTGGGTTTGCATGTTGTTTCATCCAAATTGGTTGATTTGTTAGCTAAACCAGTAGATTGGTTCTCGCGAGTAGTAGATTGGTATGCTAGACCCATTAGTTGGATATTTTGTGTCCATACTAGTTTTGATCTCATCAAGAACATATTGAATAATTAACCTAAACCCACCAATTGGTTCTTATAAATAGTCAATTTGTTTTGGAGTGATTTTTTTTCTCCTAGGGTCAAGTACTCACAAACCAATTGACTTGTCCTAAAGATCAATCAACTAGTTTTTCCAAATTTTGTTGTGATTTCTTATTAATTATTGATCCTTATTTAATGTTTATATTCAAAAATTTCCATTATTTTTTGACATTAAATCATGATATTGGCCATGCATAATTAGAACTAAGAGAAATTAAAACAATAAATATTATGGTGTGGCTTGGAGGCCTTGGTTTGAGTTTAGTGTTATCTCTAAACATCTAATTTGGTATATTAGATGTCTTGGTTTGTGTTGGTTGTTATTACTTAGAAACACTCAATTTGTTAGCGATGGAATTTATTTATGATTGCGATATCACCTTATAATCTTTAGTAATGGAAATTAATAGTTTCTTTGAGCCTTTTTCTCTAACGGTAGCTAATCGAGATTTAGTAGATGAGTAGCCATTATAGTTATTTATTTCACACATTATCTATTTTCCTTCTCTATTAGGTTGTATTCAATAGGGGTATGTTTATATTGATAAGTTATAGGATTAATATTGTGGCAAGTTGGCATGGCATGGATTTCTAACTTAGGTGGGTTTGGTATTCCTATACAAGTTCTCCGACACATTATATGTCCATAACTTAGGCATTTTTATTTATTCTTAATTATTTAAACTCTTGGCCTTGGTTCTTATATTTAGAATTTATCAACCTCTATCTCCATTCTATGTTATTATCATCCTTATTTTCATTACTAGCATTGTGGTGCATGCATCTTTTGTTTGTTTGTCAAATTATTCCTTAAAATAAGATTATGTTAGTTGATGGTCACACATCTCCTATAGTTTTTTTGGTGATATAATCCAACAATTTAGTTTTGTTACACTAGCATATTATTTTTAAAAAGGAATTTTTGAAATTTAAAATTTAAGGGTGTTATAAGTTAATATCAAAGCATATGGTTTTAAATACTGATGTTGTTGTGCAAAATGAATCTCTTCAAAATTATCTGAACTTGTAGAATTAAGTGTAGTCTAAGAGCGAGCATTGGTTTAGGTTAGGTGTTGATCTTAATTTTCTTATTTGGACTAACTTTTAACCTTATGTATACTTTACTACCTTAATGTGTACTAACTTTGTGGCTAATGGTTGAACTTTCTATTTCCATTTTAGTATTTTAGGAGTTTGATGACTATGAATCAGCATCTAGAGTGCTTTCTATATATGGATGGGGCCTCCAAGGAGTGAAAAATTCAACGTGATAAGCTCTACAATCACTATTGCTACCTTCTTTTTAGATTCCACAATTAGAGGATTGGCTTTATAAGGTTGGTCATCACCACCCACCAAGTTTTGAGGGTTAGGAGGATCCCAAATTATTTAGAGTGTTAGCTAAAGGACATTGATAAGGTATTTGTATCAAGTGGTAGTCAATATGGTAGGAGGGTGGACATTCAAGTGTTCCACTTGTGAGGTTGTGGTCACGAGTGATGGAGGGACTAGCAGTTGAGGGGATCTAATACAAATCGGTGGAAGTCATTTGTTGTGACACATATGGTACACTTTTATGCTACTCAACTAAAGATGGCAAAGTATAATGAGTTTAAGATGTTACACAAGGGTATAACTATAGTAGAGAAGTATTATAGTCATTACATTGACCTAGTCCATTTTTCTCTATAGGTTAATGTTAATGAGAGGATGAAGGTTCATCAATTTGAGTTAAGCCTCAGTTCAAGGCTTTAAGAGTTTTTGGTGGGGACCTATGCATCAAACTTGTAGACTATGTATGATTATGCCTCAACGGCATCATTAATAGTTCAATCCCACAATGCCCAGTTAAGGGCTAAGTAGAGGTTTGATATTTGTCAGTGTTGGGTGGAGATAAGTGATTTTGATCCATATATAGTCATCATTCGGGGTTTACACCTTGCTATGGAGATTTGTTGAGTAATCCATTAGTGAGGTGCTTATTATGTAAGTAGTCCTGTAGGGATCATCTAAAAGGTAACTATATTAGGCAGTTAGTTTAGTTTCATTGATATGGTAGGATGTGACATCATTAGTTTGACTGTCATACCACTAAGGGTAGTTCCAAAAGGGGAGAAACACTGGTAGGGTATATTTACCTAGATGTTGCCAGCTCAAAAGGCCTAGTTGATGGTTAGTGGGGCTAGCAAGATTACTCTATGATAGAGGATTTAGAGGCCCTCTACTTTCTAGCTAGGACAAGGTTCAGGTAATGCTGTAAGACCTCGTCTAGGTAGTCACTTAAATTTGATATGTCACTTAGAGGCTGATAGGCAAACATATGTTCTCACATATATGTTTATTTTTTCTTCTCTTTTGCATGCTTACTTTTCAACCCAAGTGTTTCCCATTCCTTTATGACCACTACTTTCGTAGGTTAGACAACTATGAGTCCTTCTAATAAGATAGAGACTTTTGGCATGCTCTCGTTTAGGGATATACTTCCATGAATTAAGATATATGGGGATGTGGTCTTAGTTATTAACAGATTTGATTTTTTTTATAGACTTCATAAGGATTGAGCTTCATGACTTTGATGTGATTCTAAGGATTTACGCACTTGTAAAGTATTAAAATGTGATTAGTTTCACACAGAAATGCGTGGTTCTTAAGGGACCAAAGGGTACTAGAGTCTCCTACCGAAGATGTAATCCTAGGCCCTCTATGAGAATGGTATCTATAACGATGCTTGGTACCTTGGTATAAAAGGGACACCAATTCTACTTGTTTAGTGTTCAGGACTTAGGTGTCGATAAATTATTGATTGAGCATATTCTTGTGGCATAAGAGTTCCTAGATGTGTTTTTTGATGGGATTCCAAGCATGTCGCTATCGTGTGATATAGGCATCATAGTAGATCTTCTAGAAAGGACAAAGACGTTGTTAAAGGCACTTTATCACATGATACTAATTGATATTGTTGTAACACCCCCAAAATTTACTACTGAAAAATTTTATTTTATTAAAATATACTACGGAAGCAAAGAAAATAAACTACGAATTTTGAGAATATTACCGCCATGACTAGTACAAGCCTGGCCCTCGGCCGGTCTCACACTAACCACAAGGCTAAAGAAAAGTCATCGACACTCATGAGTCAAACTAAAAACAAGATCTCATAGAAGACCTTAATTATTTGAATTATAAAAATTAGAGTACTCATAAAGGAGTTTACGATCCAAGAGTGCATAATTAAAGTCCCCAAAGGGGTAAAAGGTATAGTACAATAAAAAAGAATTAAAATAACTGAAACAAGGTAAAAGAACAATAAAAGGAAATGTTGCCAAGTCGCTCTTGGTCCCCAGGCAAAGTCTAGGCTCAACTCTCCTCCTCGTCCGATTTCTCAAAGGTATCATGGGCATCGAAGATAGCATCTCCTACCTGTACAAACTCAGGCAGTCCCTCTGCCAATGGGAATAAGTAGCACCAATAAAATGGGTGGTTAGTACGCTACGTACTAAGCAAGGTAACCATGCAGCTAAGGCCAAACATAGAAGGCATATAACACAACATGATCATACAAATAGCATTCAAAAACAATATTAATAAAGGCCAAGTTAAAGTTAGAATAAAATTATTCTTTAAATCACTAATCAATATACTCATTTCACACCATGCTTCTTATCAATCCATGTGAGTGTGAGAACCCCACTATTATAGCTGGTGGATTGGAAACGTACAGGGCAGAATGCTCCTGACCACTACTATTGCCGATGGATCGGTCTCCAAGGAAAAGTACTCCTGGCCACTAGTATACTGGTGGATCGGTTTGACTCCAACTTTCATGGTATTTCACTGTAATTACTTAGTGTCTTTCCCATGATATATTATAACTTAGAGTTTGGTTTATTGAGCTTAGGATCCCCCACTATTATAGCCGGTGGATTGGAAACATACAGGGCAGAACACTCTTGACCACTATTATATGCTGGTGGATCGGTCTCCATGTTGGTGGATTGATCTGGGTCCAACTCAATAATCTTCCACTTTAAATTATTATTGTCTTACTGTGTCTTATTCGACAAGCTTTCACCCTAGAAATGCATGTCACAAGAGGACTCATCCCATATCTTGAGACTTTTGCACCTCCTCACACACCCCAAAATCCTTTCCTTCCTCCACTTACTCACACTAGAGGCCCAACTCCTAAGTGTATGAGCCAAGGCCCACTACCTTATGCCATCCAAGTCCACTCACTATCTTCCCCTAGGATTTCCCCTGAAACCCTAATTTAACCTATGTGGCCTATCCTTCCTTCGTCTCACCCAATCAAAGTCCCTTTATCACCTAACACATCATCTCACTTATATTTGACCCCCATCATTTCAAATTACTCCCCAAATACACATGTGACCATGAAACCCTAGTTGGCCACTCCAAACTCTAGTACCTTTCTTTCCTATTTGTTACCTCTCCATTCCTCACCTGCCATCCTTTATTTCCGATGACACCCATACTCACCCTACACATGATATTCTTCAATTTTTATCCCATATTTCACTCACTCTTAATTATTTTTTGTTTCAAGACCACCTCCAACGAAGGTTTTTCCTCCAAAATCCTAGATAGATTCCCTATGCACCCTTATACCAACCTACATACTATTTTTCACCCAAAGTCTCCAATCACCCTAACAGCTCTTCCCTTACCTTACATACACCCTAAGGCAACTTTTCTCAAGTAAGGATCATTCCCATGCAAACTCCTTCCATCTCATGCAAAGTTCACCCCACTCTTTTATTTTGCTCATAATTCCCATTTATTTACACCATTATGGGTCATGAGCTAATTAGGTCAATCTCATATCCTTTTTGTCCACTCACTTCCCCCTTTTTCCCTTGACATCCTTTCACCCCATATCATATTACTAAACACCATAGTAAGCATTTTCTAAAGGGTCACATCATATAACATCTTATGCAGAACATATATATCAACGTACGCATGCCATAAGGGAGTCACATATGCATACCTCAACTCTAAGATGCACTACAAGTAAAGAGTCATAATAATCATAGAGTACACAATATAATATAAAATATAGCATAAAAGGCACATAAAACATGCACATAGGGTCTTAGCTACATCCTTACCTAATATAACATTGGTCATGGAGTGCGCTCCTACGCCTCCTTAGTATTTTGAGTGGATTCACCAATAAGAGGGAAATACTAAGGTTTAACTTCCCTCTTACCAAAATTATGATTATTTCTTACCTTACCTTATCATAGCCGACTATTAGGGATAAAAATGATAATAGTTGTTTTATAAATAAAAGTAGGGTTATTATTCTCAAAGTAGCTAACCATGATATTACAAGTCAAAATAGGTCTTAGTAGACGTATCGGTTCATGTTAAGGTATTTATAGCACTATCTTCATTATTAAAGATAATAGCTTAATATTACTAATAATAATAATGATAATAGTTGTAGTGATAATACTAATAACAACCTAAATCTTATTATTAATAATGATGATGTTAGTAATCCTAAAGTAGTGACAATAATGATACTAATAATAATAAGAATGCTAGTAGTTATAGTAATATTGGTGGTATAGGTAATATTAACAATAATGACAAAGTAGTAGTAGTAGTGATATAAATAATGGTTCTAATTTTAAGAATAATACAAATAAGGGTCCTAATAATCATAATAATAGTACCCTTAGTGATAATATAACTAAGTATAATAATAGTGATAGTGATGATGATGATGATGATGATGATGATAATAATAGTAACAATAATAATAAAACTATTAAGAATAATACTAATAAAAACAATAGTCGAAAAGGTAAATAATAATAAAAGGGTTCAAATATTTACAATAATGATAAAAGTGATAATATGCTAAAGTTAGCATATGATATTAATAATAATAATAATAATAAGAGTAATAATAATAATGATAATAAAAATAATTATAATCATAATAATAATAAAAATAAGGTTTCGACCCTTTATAATAATAATAGTATTAATACTTTGAAGTTATATTTAATAATAATAATGTTAAGAATAATATTAATGATAAAATAATAATAATAATATTAATATTAAGAATAATAATATTAATACTAATAAAAAAAGATAATATTTGCATAAATAGGGTTTAAGGGTTGTCGGGGTTAGGGTACCACCTAGGGATGGTGGTGACCAGGCGCCTCCAGCAGTGGCGCACTACGGCGGTGGCGGTGGAGGGAGAAGAGAGGGTGGAAGGTAGTTGTTTAGGATAAAAGAGGGGGAATGAAAGGATGATTGAGGTGGTGGTGGAAGCCAATGGTTAAGAGGGCTGGAATGGGGGTGGTGATGTAGCCAAAGGGTAGTATAAGCGACGGTGGGTGTGGTGGCTGAAGGTGGTGAATAGGGAGGAAGGGAGAAGGAGAGGGAGGTAAGGGAAAGGAAGGTAAAGGGAGGTAGAGGAGTTTCTATTGGTGGTTTTGGGTGGTAGGGGGAGTGGTTGTTGCGGCGGAAAAAGTGGCAGACAATCATGCAAAGGGCAATGGTGGATGAGAAGAGGTTGACTGAATAGCCAACATTACATGCCCAAGGTGGCCCATGGAGGAAGAATCGAGGGTGATGAGTGGTGTAGTTTGGTAGAGGGTGGTGTAGAGAGTGGTTTGGGAGGTGGTTCGGGTAGCAATGTTGGGAAGCGGTGACAGGGTTGATGTCTTAATAGGTGGCGGTGCAATAAAGGGAGGAAATTCTAGGTAGGGGAAAAAGACCGAATGGGGGGAGGTAGTTGAGGGGTATTTGTAGCCATTGAAGGGGGAAAACAATAGAAAGGGAAGAGGGGAAGAAAGTGGCATGTGTGGTAGGTCGCTGACCGATGGCGTACGGCTAGTACAGGCCTACAAAGTTATAGGTCCTATCTGGTTAAGGAAGGAGAAAAGAAGGGGGAGATTTGCCCATTTGAGAAGAGAAGAGATGGCTGATTGGGTCGAGTAGGGAGAGGAATCGATAGGGAAGAGAGGGGAGGTGGCAGGTCAGTGTGCGTTGTTGCAAGGGACGCATGCTTATAAGGAGAAGGAGTGGAGGAAGAAGAAGGGAGTGGACAAGCCAAGCCAGGGTAAAATGAAAGAAAGAAGAAAAAAAATGAAGGGAGTCGGGTGGCCAACAGAGTGTGGAAGGATATTTTGACAGGGGCTAGATTGTGCGGAGGAGAGAGGAGAGAAGAGAGGGAGGAAGGTTGGGCCATAGGGGAGGTTAGCCTAAATTGGTGGAGGAAGGGAAAAAAGAAAAGAAGAAATGAGAGGAAGGAAAGAAAGGAAAAGGGAAAAAGGGAAAGAGAAATATATGGGTTAGGGTATTTAGAACATTTTGGTATTTTTGAATATTTAGAATAATAATATTTTAATAAAATAATAATTAAATCCCTTTTTATATTAATTTAGAATATTTGAATTTTTTTCCTTAATTCCATTTTAATTAGCAAAACACCCTAATTTTTTTAAAATTAAATTATTTATTATTTTCCTCTTGCTTTTTCCTTAATTAATTTCTCTTCTTTGAATAAAATATTTATTTAATTAATTTCCCTAATAAATCCTTATTTTGCCATAATTCCCTAAAATAGGGTTTTGGGGTATTTCAATGATAGAGTTGTGAACTTCATTAAAGGAGTTATTAGAAAGGAGTAAATTTGAATGAGTGTATCACCTTAAGGATCACTAGTCCTTTCTATTCAAAAGAAGGTTGGTAGGTTTAGAATATACATCGATTATAGGGCATTGAACTAGTTTACGGTGAAGAACCATTATGCTCTATCTCAGATCAATGACCTCTTTAACCATTTATGTGGGGATAAATTTTTCTCACATATCAACCTCAAGTCTTAATATCATCAGTTGAAGATTGCTGAGAGGGACATACCAAAGATAGCCTTCAGAAAAGGTATAGTCATTATGAGTTCATTGTGATGCCCTTTGGACTCACAAATGCACTAGAAGTGTTCATGGATCTCATGAACCACATCTTCCAACAAAGCCTCACTTAGTTTTTCATGCTCTTCTTCAACAGTATTTTGGAGGGCACATCAGTTGATGTAAGCCTTATCATTGTTGAGGATACATTAGTTGTATTCCAATCTGTCAAGGTGTGAGTTCTGGACAAATGAATTAGCCTTCGTTAGACATGTCATAGCGAGGGATAGAGTGTATATGGATCCTTCAAAGATTCACATAGTGTCATAGTGGTTAGCATCGAAAAATGTTAGGGAGTTACATAAATTTTTAGAATTGGTAGGCTTTAAGAAGCATTTCATCCTAGACTTATCTAAGATCATTTTTCCTTTAACTACCATGTTGAAAAAGATTATGTTCTTTAGTGGCATGATAAGTGTGCCAAGGATTTTGAGGAATTTAAGAGGGGGTTGACTTTAGCTATAATGCTTACCTTACAATTGGGTACGAAGGGGTTTAAAGCATAGAATGACACATACAAACATGGTTTCAGATGTATATGACTGTAGCATAGGAAGATAGTGACATATGTTTTTCATTAACAAAAGAGCATAAGTAGAACTATCTGAGTCATGATATTGAGCTACCTGTAGTGGTATTTACCTTGAAGATCTACAGACACTATCTATATGGAGTGCAATGTAAGTTCTTCATAAACTACAAGGACCTTAGTACGTCTTCACTCAACTAGAGTTGAACATGAGGCAGAAAAAATGGCTATAGTTAGTCAAAGACTACTATTTGGAGTTAACATACCATGAGGGTAAATTTAAAGTCTTAGTAGATACTCTTAGTAGGAAGACTTTGCACTCTCTAGGTTTATTAGTGGTTTCATGTTAGATATGGCAAGAGCTTCAAGATAAGGGCGTAGAGATCATCAAGTTCAAAGATATTGAGGTGATGATGAGTGCTCTCTCAATCACACCAACCTTCTTTGATGATATTTTAACTATTCATCCAAATAATTCCAACATTAAGAGGATTAGATGGCCGATAGCCGAAAGTAGAGCCTAGTATTTCAAGTATTTGAGGATGGAAACATTAGATTCTAAGGTATATGGTGCATTTCTTAAAGTTGTGTGGAGATTAAAAATACTATTCTTGTGGAGGATTATAGTATAACCTATTACATTCATACAAAAGGTAATAAGTTATACAAGAACCTAAAGTATATCTATTGGTAATCCTATATAAAGGGGTAGGTTATAGACTCTATGGCTAGATGCTTAGCCTGAAAGATGTTCAAAATTGAGCATAAGTGTCTGTCAGGGTTGGTTCAACCATTGGAGGTCTTTGAGTTTAAGTGGCATGAGATATCTATGGACTTCTTAGTTAGGTTTCCTAGGACTCATAGTGGTTCAAACTCCATTTGGGTTATAGTTGATCAGTTAACCAAGTTAAACGTATTTATATGGATGAAGTCAACCTAGAGTATGGAGTAGTTAGTCAATGCTCACAAGAAGAATATGGTACGATATCATGGGTTACCTAAGGATATTATGTCAAACCAATACTCTAGATTCTTTAACACTTTTAGTAGAAGATGTAGGCAGCTTATAAGATACAAGTGAAGACTAGTACTATTTTTCACCTAGCTATACATGGTTTAACTAAGTGCACTATTTAGACATTAAAGGATATGCTTTCGGCATGTGTACTCAAGTGCTAGGGGAGTTGCGTGGACTGATTGGATGTGATTGAGTTTTCCTACAACAACTATCATCAAACATGCATTATGATGACACATTTTGAGATACTATATGGACAGAAAGACCATAACCCCCTATTTTAGAGAAGCTTTAGCAAGACAATTATGTGGGTACTTGAGATAATAGAGGCCCTTACTGATGGAAACCTGTTAGGGTTTCACGAAGGATCGAACGATTAATCGAGCGCAAAGTTCGATTTCGCCGGTACAGCATAAGGAAAAATTCCAAAGGAAGACCAAAGATTCAGAAGCACAATTGATACAATGGCAACTGAAATTTGAAGGTGAATGATCAAGATTGATCAAGGTGAGAGCGAGAGCAGAATCAGAGAAGATGAGCGAAAGAGAGAATCGCCGAGAGAGAGAGAAAAGAAGTCGCGAGAAAGCTCAAGAAATCAGCCGATATATTTCTGTCTAAAAGTTCTCCGTATTACAAGTATTTCGCCTATTTATATGTACACAAAAGGCCGTATATGTCGACACATACAATACGGAAAAAATACAAGCCTGGATAGAACGGGTGTAAAAGACTTTGGGCCACAATAAATCGACCAGCCAATTCAACCCAACATAAAATGTCCCAAATACAATTAAGCTTAAGGCTTAGTTTTCCCATCAGCTATAACAACTTTAGCTAATCATGCTTATTAAGGATTGATTAATCCGCAATCCATCTAGTCCAATTAAGGACCGGGTGGCGGATTATACAACCGTCCTAATTTCCATTAGCCCATTCCGACCGGCGAATGCATCATATGGGATTACAAGTTATTAACAAAAATTACATAATCTGTACACTCCAATACATATTCTGCATTTCCCAGCAACTATATCCAAAGTCCACAGAATCCATATGCTGCATTATACTCCTATTAATTCATCAAATAAGACAAATAATTATAAGTAATTAATTCACAGCAATTTTCAAAATTAATTAAATATAAATTCATAAGATTCACATCATTCCCCTCTTCTTGGAAAGGTTTCGCCTCTAAAACCTGAATAAGTCCCATAAATAAACTAAGATAAGCCACATTGAAAGAGTTACTCACATTTCCAAATTTAACAGGTAAATCAATTTTATAAGCATTATCATTAATTTTCTCTAATACAGTAAATGGTCCATCCCCTCTAGGGTCCAACTTTGACTTTCTAAAATTTGGAAACCTTTCTTTCCTTAGGTGAACCCAGACTAAATCTCCAGGTTTAAAAATCATTTTTCTCCTTCTTTTATTAGCATGTTCAGCCATCTGTTGTACCTTCTTATTAATCGGTTGCCTTATAGTCTCATGTAATCTTTTTATACTTTCAGCTCTAGATTCAGCATCACAATTTTGCAAGTCAGCATGAGGTAAAGGGCTCAAATCTAATGGAGTTAATGGATTAAAACCATACACAATCTCAAATGGAGTTTTATTAGTTGTAGAATGTAAAGTCCTATTATAAGCAAATTCCACTTGAGGTAAAACATATTCCCATTGTTTAAGATTCTTTCCAAGGACAACTCTCAACATGTTTCCCAAAGTTCTATTAACCACCTCAGTTTGACCATCAGTTTGAGGGTGACAAGTTGTAGAAAACAATAACTTAGTCCCTAATTTTCCCCATAAAACCTTCCAAAAATGACTTAAAAACTTAACATCTCTGTCTGAAACTATAGTCTTAGGAATTCCATGTAATTTAACCACATTAGAAAAAAATAATTCAGCCACTGCTACAACATCATTTGTTTTATTACAAGGTATAAAATGAGCCATCTTACTGAACCTATCTACTACAACCATTATTGAATCTTTATCTCTATTAGTCCTAGGTAATCCTAAAACAAAATCCAAAGATACATCAACCCAAGGATGGTTAGATACAGGTAAGGGGGTATGTAATCTAAAAGGTTTTGAAGTCGTTTTTGCCTGCCTACATTTAATACAATTGACACAATGTTTCAAAACATATTTTTTCATATGTGGCCAATAAAAATGTTCAATTAAAACATCTAAAGTTTTCTGAGTTTCTAGATGTGCCATTAACCCACCACTATGTGCTTCTTGAATTAATAATCCTCTATAAGAGCATGCAGGAATACACAATCTATTTTCCCTAAACAAGTATCCTTCATTAATAAAATATTTTCCTTGAGAAGAAACTTCACACCTTTTATAGATTTCTTTAAAATCAATATCTTCTAAGTATAATAGTTTAATACTGGAAAACCCTAATAAAGTAGTATCAGCAGCATTTAATAAGGCATATCTCCTGGATAAAGCATCTGCAACTATATTATCACTACCTTTCTTATATTTAATTATGTAAGGAAAACTTTCAATGAATTCTATCCATCTACCTTGTCTCCTATTTAACTTTGACTGACTCTTTAAATACTTAATAGCTTCCTGATCAGTATTAATTACAAATTCTCTATGCCACAAATAATGTTGCCACACTTCCAAAGCCCTTACTAAAGCATACAGTTCTTTTTCATAAGTAGAATAATTCAAAGTACTACCATTTAATTTCTCACTAAAATAAGCTATTGGTTTTCCCTCTTGAGAAAGTACATCCCCTATTCCTAACCCGGAAGCATCACAATCTAATTCAAACATCTTTTCAAAGTCAGGAAGACTTAACACAGGTGCTTGGGTTAATTTAGTCTTAAGTGTCTCAAAAGATTGTTGTTGTTCTAATCCCCAAATAAACCAATTATCCTTCTTTGTTATAGCAGTCAAGGGAGCAGCTATAGTACTAAAGTTTCTCACAAATCTCCTGTAAAAAGAACACAGCCCATGAAAACTTTTTACTGCAGTTACACCCTTGGGCACAGGCCACTCTTGAATAGCCCTAACCTTCTCTTCATCTACAGATACACCTTCTTTTCCTACCACGAATCCTAAGAAAACCACACTTTCCAAACAAAATCTAGACTTAGCTAAATTAGCATAAAGTTGTTCTGTTTTAAACACATTCAAAATAATCCTTAAGTGTTTCAAGTGTTCCTCTAAGGATTTACTATATATAAGTATATCATCAAAATAAACAACCACAAATTTTCCAATAAATTCCCTTAATACATGGTTCATAAGTCTCATAAAAGTACTAGGAGCATTTGACAACCAAAAAGGCATTACTAACCATTCATATAATCCAAAATTTGTTTTAAAAGCTGTCTTCCACTCATCTCCTGGTTTCATCCTAATTTGATGATACCTACTTTTTAAATCTATTTTAGAAAATATAACAGCACCATGCAATTGATCCAACATTTCATCCAGCCTAGGAATTGGATATCTATACTTAATAGTTATCTTATTTACTGCCCTGCTATCCACACACATTCTCCAACTGCCATCCTTTTTAGGTACTAATAATACTGGTACTGCACAAGGACTCATAGGCTCCTTAATATATCCTTTACTTAACAGTTCTAAAACCTGTCTTTTCAATTCCTTAACCTCTTCAGGATTGGCTCTATAAGCAGGTCTGTTTGGTATAACAGCTCCTAGAATAAAATCTATTTGATGTTCTATTCCCCTAAATGGAGGTAGTCCACTAGGTATATCCTCAGGAAACAACTCACTATATTCCTCTAATAATAGTTTCATTGTAGTAGGTACTTCTTCAATTATTCCTCTCTGACACTCATAACAGTCCTTAAAAATCATCAAGTACACATTGGCATTTCTTTTTATTGCCTTTCCTACATCCTTACCTTTAGCATAAAATCCAAAAGTTCCTTTCATGTCCTTTGTACTAAGATCATTCCCCAAATTAGATTTAGATAACTCCTTATAATCAGATTTAATTTTGGTTTGATCCTCAAATATTTCTTTTGGAGTCATAGGTGCTAAAACAATCTTCTTATCATCCTTCTGTACTGTATACCTATTCTTATAACCATCATGTACTACCCTCCTATCATATTGCCAAGGCCTACCTAAAAACAGGTGAGCAGCATGCATAGGAACTATGTCACATAAAACAGAATCCTTATATTTTCCTAACTTTAAATTCACTAAAACTTGTTGACTAACCTTAACATCTCCCAATTCATTAAGCCATTGCAATCTATATGGTTTTGGATGTTTAGTAGTGGTTAATCCTAATTTAGACACCAATAGGGTACTAGCAGCATTAATACAACTACCGCTATCTATGGCCATGTTAAAGCACTTGTCATCAATTAAACATCGAGTATGGAATATATTTTCTCTTTGTATAGCATTGGAATCAGGTAATTTATTACTATTTAAAGCTCTTCGAACCACAAAAAGATCCCTATTCACTGGTAATTCTATTTCTTCTTCTAGGTCACTATCATTCTTTCCAACTATATTGACCTCTTCTTCTTCTTCTTCAGATTCAGATTCATACTCTACTTCGCCAGACTCTCTAATCAAAATGTTTCTCTTGTTTGGGCATTCAGAAGCTATATGTCCTAAGCCCCCACACCTAAAACATTTAATATCCCTAGTCCTGTTTGACCCATTTACAGGATTTGTCATCACATTCTTGCCTTTTTCAAACTTCTTTCCTGCCTTAGCTTCATTGTTTCTTCCCTTAAATTCTACCTTACTATTGTTGTTCCAGTTTCCAGAAGTATTTCCCCCAAAATTTCTCCTCATAGTAGTCTTAAACCCAATCCCAGGGGGTTTATATTGCCTAGATTTCCTTAATTGAATCTCTATCTTAGTAGCTATATTCACCATTTCATTTAAGGTTCCACAAGGATACAGTTCTACTTTATCAGCTATCTCTAAATTTAACCCACTCAGAAACCTAGCCATGGTAGCATCATCATCCTCAATAACTCCTGTCTTAATAATTAAAACTTCTAACTCTTTATAATAGTCATCCACTGATCTCACTCCTTGACTAATAGTTTGCAACCTCTTATGCAACTCCCTATAATAGTAACTTGGCACAAATCTCTTTCTCATTAAGATTTTAAACTCTGCCCAAGTCTGTATAGATGGTTCCCCACACCTTCATCTAGTTAACACCAAATTATGATACCAAGAGGACGCATCCTCAGTAAATTCTACTACAGCCACCTTAATTTTCTTTTCTTCAGAGTAATTATGACACTCAAATACTAATTATATTTTCCTTTCCCATTCAAAATAATAATCAGGGTCATTCCTGCCATTAAAACCTGGTATACTAAGCTTAAAATTATTCAAATTCCTATCAATGAATTCTAATTCCCTATCCTGTCTATTGTTCTGTCTAGGCATCCTATCATTATTGTGAGATACTTGGTCTTCCAGCTCCTCTAGATTAGCCATGGGTGGAACTCTAATCCTAGGATCCATTGGAGCCCTTCCTAAAACTCCTACCTGATTAGTTTCAACTCTGCTATGTTGCAATTCATTGAGTCTTACTTCCTGTTCCCCTAGTCTTTGTTCTAGGTTAGCAGATAAAACAGCAAATTGTGCAGTCATTTGTTCTTGAAAAGTCCTAAGGGTTTCTAAAAGATCATTACTAGACACAGATTGATTCACTGACTGGCCATTGTTAGACATAATGAAATTTAACAGCGGTTTAAACAACTAACACAGCAGCAATTTAATCAACCGAAACAACTTATTCAAGGATTTCAGATAACAGAACACATAGTATAGTCTCAAGAAGTATCATAGTATCAAATATTAACAGTAATAGCAACAGTAAAGCTTACTCAGATTTATTCAATGTCTATAATAATTCGACAATACTAATTAAGTAAGAGGGAACGATATTACCACGTCTGCTTAAGCAATCAATTCACTTATCTAGGGTACCCCTCTTCTTGGAGGTCTCTCCCTTTTCTTGAAACCAAAATGGTTCGCCGGTTATGTTATTAACCTGTATACTTGTTAACAATAGGTAATTGGCGAAGAAATGGAAATTAAGTATAGCAGATAGTAGTATTAAACAAGAAAATTTACGAATCAAAGGTTACCAACAACAATCTGTCGCACTGTCAGTCAAGATTCACGTTCTTGACCAAACCCTAGGTCGATTAGGGTTTCTCTTCAGACTTTCGAAATAGCGGACCAAAACACTTTAATCGTCGGTTTTAGAACAACAATAATCAAAACAGACTTCGTCGGTGTAAACCCTAAATTTTCACACCTCAAGCTAGGGTTAGCGAAATACAGAAATCGAATCAAAAAATGAAGAAAACTTAATCAGTAACATAGAAACTATGAGCACTCTAGAAATCGAGGCTCTGATACCAAATGATGGAAACCTGTTAGGGTTTCACGAAGGATCGAACGATTAATCGAGTGCAAAGTTTGATTTCGCCGGTACAGCCTAAGGAAAAATTCCAAAGGAAGACCAACGATTCAGAAGCACAATTGATACAATGGCAACTGAAATTTGAAGGGGAATGATCAAGATCGATCAAGGTGAGAGCGAGAGCAGAATCAAAGAAGGCGAGCGAAAGAGAGAATCGCCGAGAGAGAGAGAAAAGAAGTCGCGAGAAAGCTCAAGAAATCAGCCGATATATTTCTGTCTAAAAGTTCTCCGTATTACAAGTATTTCGCCTATTTATATGTACACAAAAGGCCGTATATGTCGACACATACAATATGGAACAAATACAAGCCTGGATAGAACGGGCATAAAAGACTTTGGGCCACAATAAATCGACCAGCCAATTCAACCCAACATAAAATGTCCCAAATACAATTAAGCTTAAGGCTTAGTTTTCCCATAAGCTATAACAACTTTAGCTAATCATGGTTATTAAGGATTGATTAATCCGCAATCCATCTAGCCCAATTAAGGACCGGGTGGCAGATTATACAACCGTCCTAATTTCCATTAGCCCATTCCAACCGGCGAATGCATCATATGGGATTACAAGTTATTAACAAAAATTACATAATCTGTACACTCCAGCACATATTCTGCATTTCCTAGCAACTGTATCCAAATTCCACAGAATCCATATACTGCATTATACTCCTATTAATTCATCAAATAAGACAAACAATTATAAGTAATTAATTCACAGCAATTTTCAAAATTAATTAAATAAAAATTCATAAGATTCACATCACTTACCATACATATTAGACTATTTTGAGATCAGATAAAGGCTATCCAATATTGGAAAAAGATCTATGTAGACATATAGAGGATGATATATGGGTATGAGATGGGTAACTAAATTCTTCTAATGGTCTCACCCAACAAAGGGTGGTGTGTTTTAGTTAAAATGGAAAGATCAGCTCGAGATGCATTAGATCATACAAGATTCTAGGTTAGTTTGTAAAGTTTTCTTACTAACTCACTTTACATATGGAGGTTTTTCTTGTGCATAAGATCTTCCACATCTTTTAGTTGTGGATGTACATAGTAGATCCTTTGTACACCATTCCACCTGTGACAATCATGCTCGTTAACTCATTAACATATAAGGAATTACCATTGAGAATCCTCGATGCCAAGACACGAGAGATGTGTTTGAAGATCATCTCACTTGTGAAGATCTTGTGGTTATGTCATGGAGTATATATGGACACATAGGAGATTGCGGATGAAATCAAGATGAAGTACCCATAAATTTTTTCTTAGGTGCATTACGTAGTTATTACCTCCTTTTTTAAAGAGGTAGTACCCTTTCCTTTTACTCTAACTCTCATGTGTTATTTTCTTTTCCTTCTTGGTTTAGGATTTTGACACATTTTAAGATTATAGTAGTGTTTTATTTGGTGAACTTCATGGATAAAGTCTCTTTTAATGAGATAGAATTATAATATCACATCCTAAAATCTTTTAAAATATATTTTAAATTATTCTCATATAAAAAAATTTGTTTTGTTTTTGAAACGTGATTGAAATTTGGATAAAAATGTAAATTTTTAGTGTGTTAGTTGATTGTTTACCCAAAGAAATCAAATGGTATGACCAAGGAATTCAATTTTTATTTTTGAAATAACTAGTCAACTAATTACCCAAACTAATCGATTAGTTATACTGATCAACTAGTTATGCTATTATTTTATATTATTTTCTATTTTGGCTTTGATTTTCTTTCCAAAATTTATGAAAACTTCTAATTAAATTCTCTTTGTGCTAATAAGCACATTTTGGTGTTTTGGATTTATTTTTACATTATTTATATCATCATGGGTATTTTATTTAGCTAAAAAACCCCCAAAAATACTTTCGAGGTACTTTCTCACCTACTATCCCTCTCACTCATATTTTTAACGAAGATAAAATTTTATATCATAGAGAAAGATTACATCCAACCCTATTTAATTGATCTATATACCCTACATACCCACCAAACTTATGAATCCTATGTGGATGATTACAAATGGAGGACAAAGCATGGGAAATTTTTAAAATAATCCTCTTACAGTTCCACTCAACATTGGAAAAAAGATAAGCATTTCAGGTTTTCCATATCTCATAAAGGCCCATGGCATAAAAAGCATGAGTTAATTGGAGTTTTATATGACCTCTTTTTCAAGAACAAGATAAATCTTTTATAACTTCAAGCCAAATATTACAAAATCTTCTTCCTCTCATAGTTAATCTAATTAAATTCCAAATATGATTCATAATAGGACATTGAACCATTAAAAGTAGAATATTTTCATTCTGATCACAAAAGCAACATTGTAAATTAATGTATGAAGAAAATTTAGCCATGATATCTTTAGTGGGCAGACGAGAATGGGCAGTAAGCCAAAAAATCAACTGATGTTTTTGTGCTGCAGGTCAGCACCAAGTTGTTCTCCACCACTGCATAGTGGGAGCCTTTAACCTTATAAGCTCATATAAATTAGTAATCTTGAAGTGATAATCAGCCAAATGCAAATGAATCCAAGGTAGGAGAATAGATCTCAAAGAAAAAATTGTCTGAATAATCCTGGAAGAATTGCTAGGTAAATGATTGTAGCAAACTCTTGCTACTTGATATAATAGGTATGAACTCATTTAATCCACAAAGAATCCTTCTTCATATTGATATTCCAAAGGTGCTTCCCTATTGTTGCTATGTTCCAGGAATGAAGATCAATATTGCCTAAACCCCTTTCCTTCTTAAAAAAAAAAGATTTCCATGCTTTAAGAGATCTTTTGCTGGGCAACGCTTTACCAGTCCATAAAATTTTTTGACAAATGACAATTTGCACCAACAACTTCTTAGGAAGAAGGAAAACCTGACTCTAGTATTGTAATACCCCGTATTTTTAAAATCTAGATTTATTAAGTTTAATGATTTTATTAGCGTAAATTGATGTAAATAATTAATTATTTTAATTTCGATTCGTTTTACGTATTTATCGATGATTTTGAATTCATAATTGAATGTAATTAATCATTGTCGTTGCGAACCATTCTAGACAAATTCGTTCACGACAATGATTTTATTATATTCTTATGATTTCGATCTTCGGTTAAAAATATATATTCCCGTTCTTTCTCGTATTTTGGTTTTTAGTATTTTTAATTCGTTTTCGATTATATCTTCGTCATGTGATTACGACTTTGTTTTGAAGTTATATTTCGTTAACGAAATATATTATTTAAATTATAGAATCTCTATTTAAATACTTAAATTTATTTTAATAATTTTATCCGTAGAAAATATTTCCGACTTTAAATTTATTCGTTTTCGGTAATCATTAATATTTTTGGGAAGTTTTAAATTAAAAAGATTGTCGGATTTTATTTTTGAATTTCTTTCTGGAATTCATTTCCTTTCGTTTTATGCTTTTTGGGTTGTGGAAAACGGATTTTGGAAATTATCTAAATTAATCTTGACTTATTAGAATTTGACTTAAATATTTTGTTATATGCTTCTAAATGATTTTTCGAGGCCTTATAATATATTTCCGTAAACAATATAAATTTTTATGTTCATTGGTAAATTCTTCTAAAGATGTTTCCGGAATTCTTTATATAACTTTTTATTAATTTTAAGCTTTCGGATCCGTTCGAAATAAATTCTCGCTAAATAAATTTTAGATAAAATTCTTCCAATAGTAATTTTTAAATAATTATTATTTTATATTGTGCTTGTATTTGTAAAAAAAAAAAAAGCAGCCTAGCCCCGACCAGTTCCCCCCTTCCTCCATTTCTTTCCCTCTTCTCTCCTTTCTCTTCTCTGCCTTTCCTGAGCTGCTACCTATTCGTAGAAACCCTAGCCGCCCTCACCTATCTTCTTCTCCCCAGCTCTTCCCTGCGCCGCCTCGCTTGCCGACCTCTGGTGACGCTACAACAGCAGTAGAAGCCGCACACCAGCAACCGCAGCAACAATCGCTGTAGCAGCGGTCGAAGCAGCCAACCCCAGCAGCCACGCACAGCAGCAGCGTCCGGCCACGACGTGCTCGAGTGATGGTCGGCGAGCATCGGTCAACCTCCGGCGAAGCTTCCCCAGCCCTCCTTGCTCCGATTTTTACTGATTTTGTTTGGTATAATTTTCGAAAAATCCTAACCCTTATTTTGATTAATTGGGTATGAATTAGCTTATAAAAAGCTAAATTGATTGTTTGATTGTGTATATATGTGCTGTAAGATTGATTTGGATAGGTTAATTGTGTGGTTGTGTTGGAATTTTGGAAAAATTGGATTTTTAGCCGGGTTATGCCCAAATTTTTCGGATCCGCCTGTTTTTGCGATTTCGGACAAATTGATTATACAATATGTTTTAAAATGTATCCAATTTCATTTTGGAACCGTCAATTTGAGAAATTTATGCAGGTTTTATCGGAATTTGATTCCTAGGTCAAATTTCGAGTGTAATGAAACTAGGTCGTATAATTGAGCCGTTCCGCTCAATTGATTTTATAGTATCATTTAAAATGTATTTAATTTCATATTGGAAGTGTTGATTTGGGAAAATTGTGCGTAATTGACCGGAATCGAATTTTTAGGTCAAAACTCCCGCGGGTTTAAATTGGTTTGGGTAATCGGGTTATTTTATTCAATTGACTATATAAATTACATTATAATATGTTTAATTACATTTTCGAACCGTCAATTGATATGTTTTGGCAAGGATTGATCGGATTTGGGTTTCGGGCTCAAAAACCCTAATTGTGCTAAATTGCTTACTTCTTTTATTGGTTTTGAGCAATTGATTATTTGATATGTTATAAGATGTGTTTAATTACATTTCTAAACATTCAATTTGATTTAATTTATAGAATTTTAACGAATTGTATTTTCGGGCCTAAAACCCTAAAATTCAAGTGAAATTATGAAATCGATTACTTGTATTGTTGTTTTTCTAAAATTGAATCTATAGAAATAGTTGAAATGGTATTAATTGCTTCTAAATACCTTTCATTTGAATTGATTAAATTGAATTACTTGAGTTTGTGTCGTGGGCTTTAAAATCCTAATTTTTGGGGATGATTTTATAAAATTGATTTTGCTATGTGTATTTTATCTAATCGAATTCTATCTTTGGGTTTTAAATCATTTAAATTCTGTTTTAACCTAATCGGTTTGGATTTGGTTCTATGCAAATGGTTAGGTTACCTATTTAGTTGTAAAACCTAATAAATAAGTTATTTTCGATAAATTAACTTATGATCGATTATTCTTTCTCGGACTTTCCAAATTAAGTTGAAATGTCCCAAGTGATATTTGTATTAATCCGTTTTGATTTAGTTTTAACCTTAAATCTTAATAAAGCTATGCTTTTAAGTTTTAAGTTTTGGACACGTTTTCTAAGAAAAATCATTTGTGTTGTTTGTGTTTATTTAATTTGAATATGTGAATTATTGATTGATAGAATAGTTTATAATTTAGTTTTCGATTTCTATCGGATCTAGGAAAGCTTTCTCGTGGATCCACGAGCTAGGGATCTCTCTCTCTCTTATATCGCTTAGCTAGCTTCGGATCCAGGTAAGTCTCTACTTACCTCTACTTATGAGCGTTTAGTAAGGACGAAGCTAATGGCCTTGTGTTATGTGTGACGTGGATGTGTTGAATGTTGTGTATGCCATGCTATGCCATGTATTATATGATTTGTGCATAACTTGTCATATGTGTAGTGCAGCTTAGAGATTGAGGTATGTTGTATGTGCTCCCATGATATGAGTATGACATATATATGTATGATGTTTATGATGTATTATGTTATGGCCCTCTAGGACCTGCATATTAGGATAAACAGTAATGTGAGTTGGGAACCATCATGGGAGTCTTGAAGTTTGTATGATGGTATTAATGTTCTATGGCGGTCCTAATGGTTTGTATGGTGGTATTTGTGATTTTATGGAGGTATTAATGTCGTATGGTGGTATTAGGGTTGTATGGTGGTATTAGCGATTTTATGGAGGTATTAATATTGTATGGGGGTATTAGTGATTTTATGGAGGTATTAATATTGTATGGTGGTATTAGGGTTTGTATGGTGGTATTAGTGATTTTATGGAGGTATTAAAATTGTATGGTGGTATTAGGGTTTGTATGGTGGTATTTGTGATTTTATGGAGGTATTAATGTTGTATAGTGGTATTAGGGTTTGTATGGTGGTAATAGTGATTTTATGGAGGTATTAATATTGTATGGTGGTATTTGTGATTTTATGGAGGTATTAATATTGCATGGTGGTATTAATGGCTTATGGTGGTATTAGGGTTTGCATGGTGGTGTTATGGTTTGCATGATGGTATTAATGTTGGTATGGTGGCATTAGGGTTTGCATGGTGGAGTTAGGGTTTTGCATGGGAGTTAATGATTGTACGGTATTAGGGTTTGGAGTGGTTAACTCTGGCACGTTGTGATTAAGTAGGGTTGGAGTAACTAATCGTGATTGTAGAGGATAATCAAGGTTTGGGATGGCTAAGTATGGGGGTTATGGTGAAATAGGGATAAGAGTGGCTAACCACGGTTTGATGTGGACAATTAGGGTTGGTATGGCTGCGTAGAGTTGCTTGGCATTATCATGTGTATTTATTGATTAAAGTGTGGTTATGAATGTGGGTTTTTATTAGTTGTGATGAGTATAGTATAAAGAGAATGATTTATGCATGTCAAGAGTATTGCGTGATTCAATAAGACACGAATAAGACATTAATTACGTAAATCGAAAGACTGATGAGCCCGACCCAGTCCGGTCCACCGGTTAGAATAGTGGCCAGAGGCGTTTTACTCTGGGTGTTTATTTTCGGTCCACCGGCTATAATAGTGGTCAGAGGCGTTCTGCCCTGAGTGTTTATTCCGGTCCACCGGCTATAATAGTGGGGGATTCGGGCTCGACAGACCCAAAAGAATAAGTTAATCCACAGGAAAGATACTAAGTACTTACAGTGAAACACCATGTCAGTCGGGGCCAGTCCGGTCCGCCGGTTAGATTAGTGGCCAGAGGCGTTCTTCCCTGGGTGTTTATTTCTGGTCCACCGGCTATAATAGTGGTCAGAGGCGTACTGCCCTGTGTGTTTATTTTCGGTCCACCGGCTATATTAGTGGGGCTCCCGCGCTCACATGGATTAATGAAGAATGCTTTGAATGAATATGAATGAAGTAATCCATGGGAAAATACTAAGTACTTACAGTGAAACACCATGTAAGTCGGGGCCAGTCCGGTCCACCGGTAAGAATAGTGGTCAGAGGCGTTCTGCCCTGTGTGTTTATTTCCGGTCCACCGGCTATAATAGTGGTCAGAGGCATTCTGCCCTGAGTGTTGATTTCCGGTCCACCAGCTATAATAGTGGGGCTCCCGCACTTACATGGATTATTAAAGAAAATGTGTGGAATGAACCTATTATTAATGAGAATAAAGAATAAGTCTAATTGGACCATGACCAGCTTTTATTATTTATATTGCTACATGCTGCTTATGTGAGTATGCCACGTATTGAGTTTTAATAATATGGATTGTTCCTACCTGAGGCGTATGAGCCACTTTACATCTCGGTTATACCACGCTTATACGTTAAATAGAATGTTACGTATGTTTTATATGTTACTCTAGGTGTATGGTAAGATTTATGTTGTAGGTTGTGAATATGCATAATATTGTATCAACGTGTTGTACCCGGATTTAATATGCACTTGATGTATAGTTATATCCCTCCTATATGATATGGTAGCGAGACTTACTCAGTATTGGACCCGTACTGATACTACCTTGGTTGAATGGGTCCTGTGATGATCCACCGATGGTGGGGAGCAGACCTCTTGTGCAGGTTGATACTGTGTTGGGGTGGAAGGCCTGACTTGAGTGAGTAGGCAATTCGGATATTGGTCCCTTGGGATCTGTTTCATTTAGCTATATTTTGTACTACGCTTCTTGTTTTGAAACCGTACTCTTAAGTTGTAATCTTAACGATATTTTCACTGTTGTTGACTCGTGGTTTTCGTGAATGGTCTATGTTAACTATGGACCTGTTTTTTGATGACTCTTACTTAACGATTATTTAGTTTAGCCTTAGCACTTAGTATCAGAACGGTAGGAGTGAACCGGTCTGGTACTAAGTGTGGCGGTAATACCCCCAAGTTTATGGTTTTAATTCTTTCGCTTCCGGTAAACCTTCTGATTTAAACGAAATTTGTCAGGAGTGAAATTTGGGGGTGTTACAAGTACATTGTGATCCCAAATAACTAATTTTTGTAGTTAAAGCCTCCCATCATAAGAGAGCAGCCTTGAGGATCAATGATGCATCCTACCAGTGATCTTTTGAACTAAAGATATCATATTAGCATATTTTAGTTTAGAAGAATCTAAAGGCACCCCCAAATATTTGAAAGGAAACCTACCTTCATTAAACAATAGAGTAGATAAGATTAAGTCTTTCAAATCCTGATTAACATGCCCAAAAAGTATGGAACTCTTTTCAAGATTGATGTGTAAACCTGATACAACACTAAACTCTTCAAAAATATATTTAATTAAAAAAAGAGAAGAAGAAGCAATCCTGTAGAACACCAACAGATCATCTGCAAAAGCCAAATTTATAATCTTCAATCTCTTGCATTTTTTATGGCCATGAAACCGAGAATTGAGCCATAAAGATTGCATCATTTTGCTCAAATACTTCATAACAGTGAAAAATAGGTAAGGAGATAAAGGATCTTCTTGTCTTAACCCTCTTCTCCCCTGAAAATGATCCATGACACCATTATTTAGAGCTAAAAAGTATTTAACAGTTGTGACACAAGCCATGATAAGTCTAACAATATGAAGGGGAAAATATAGCCCCAACAACACCTGCTCCAAGAAACTCCAACTCATAGAATCATAAGCCTTTTTAATATCCACCTTAAGCATACATCTTGGTGAAATACTCTTTCTTTTGTACATATGAATCAGCTCATGAGCTCCCTCATTTTTGTTTACCTACTAGTATCCATATAAATCTGTAGATCTCCCTACACCCCTAACTTAATTTACCTCCACCATAACTTGATGTTTCTCCATCTCTTTTATTCTCATCATTACCTTCCTTGCAATTTGGTCCCCTACACTAAACCAATGTCAACTCTCTCTATCTCTCTCTTCTTCTGATTTGACTTATCTACCCTCAACCTTCTTTAGGCTTCATTATAATTCATTTTAACCTTTTCCTTCAGCACTTGATCTTTTTTCTCCATTTCCCTTGGTTTATTTTACTAAGTTTTGGGCATTTTCTCATATTCTTTCTATTTGAAAACATAGGTTTTTCCTGTTAATTTTCATACCTTGATCAATTTTTTCTTTCCTCTCTTCTCCCTTGTTTTTCCTTTTAAACAAGGAAAGCTTAAGGTGTAGAGAAAGGTTGAAGATCCTATTTTTTCTCCTCTTTATAACCTTTTTCTTTGAATATGGTTGGGTTGTGCTTATTTTCCTTTCCTTCCATTTAAATTTTAATTTGGTTTTAAAAGGAGTTTTGATTGTTTTTATTATTGATTCTGTTAGGAAAATGAAGAACCTCAGTACATGACATCAAGTTAGAAGATTATCTTTATGCTAGAAGATTTTTTCTTAAAGATAAGACATATTTATCTTTAATATGAATAAGAATTTATGTTTTTAGTTGTGTTATCATGTCCTTGATTTATTTTATGATGCATATGTGTAATTTTGAATCCTTGGTTTGAGCACATTGAATGTTTATATCTTTGAAATTTCAAGAATGTTTTGATTATTTTGCTATCAAGAAGTAGTTTAGCTATTTAAGAATGAATGTGTTGTGTGTTGATTATCCATCATGAATATATGTTATTTTAAGTGTGGAATATGTGTTCTTATGTGATCTCTGACATAAGATCATGGAATAGTTATTTTAGGTAAAGCATGTGATTTTTATTAAGTGTAAAATATGGATTTAGGCATTATTCCTCCTAGACATATTGGTTGATTGGATAAAATAGTCAATTATATCCTATGATTAGTTAATTAATTTCCTAGACCCATCAATTGGTTGTCTTATTTATAGAGTGGTTTTTCTCTAGGACTAAACACATATATTAGTTCAATCAAATCCATCGATGCCTTGGTTTGAGTTTGGTATTATCTCTAAACACCCAATTTAGTGGCCTGGATGCCTTTTTTTGTGTTTGGTGTTATCACTTAGAAGCACCGAACTATTTAGTGATGGAATCTAGCTATGATTATCATATCACATAGTAATTATCAATAATAAAAATTAAGAGATCATTCAAGCCTCTCTTTTTTCAACTCTTGGTATAACCAACTAAGATTTAGTGGGTTGGTTGCCTTTGTTCCTATTTATTTCACTAATTACTTATGTTTCTTCACTATTGGGTTGTATTTAGTAGGGATTATGTGCAAATATATATGGTATAAAATTAATATTGTGCTGAATCAACATGGCATAGGTGTCCAACTATGGTGGGTGTGATATCCCTTTATAAGCCTCCTAGTACTTTTTATGCCATAGCATAGGTAGATGCTATATCCCAAATTGTGTTAGATCTCATAAAGAATGCATTTAATTGTGGTATATCTTGAGAAAACCCCCTAGATATATTCTAACCATTTTTAGTGGGTGTGGTATCCCATTATGTGTATTATGGTTCCATAACTTTTGTTCATAGTGGATAATTGGGTGTGGTCGATTGAAAATCTTAATAATTGTAAAGTACATGGTCACTAAATGGAGGATTAGTAATGTGACTTATTCTATTTGACCTTAATGAATGATTGGTTTTGTTACATCTTCCATGGTTTGTACGCAAAAACGTTTTATAATATGAGGATCACGATCTTATAATTTCTATTTTTAATTATGTCTTCTACCATGTTATTGTGTGGCCTCATCATGCAACATAAGCACTTACCATGTTTTAGGTAGTTAGTTTTACTAGTACTTCACCATACTAATACTATATTTATTTTGTTAATGTGATGTTCTTGACTTTGTTCCCATGAGCTGATGATGATTTTCATGGTTATGACTCCTAACTAGAGTATGTTGTGGATGATCACATGCGCTAGTAGCTAATCATTACTTGAGAATAGAGGTTTACATTTTTTGCTTTAGTTAAGAGTTGGGCTACTAGGCCTAAAATATTTTGCTAGTGTGTTAGGATACTTTTGTTTCTTATCAATTGTTTAAACTCTTGGATTTAGGTCAAGTATTTATATTTTTTAAACCTTTATCTCCCTTCTATGTTATTCTCATCCTTAATTTTGTCATTATCTTGTTAGTGCATGCATGTTTTTTTCATTCATCAAGTTTTACCTTTCATAAATCATATGTTACTTGATTATCACACCTCTTTCATGGTTCAAGTGGTGCTAACATCCCTTAATTTAGTTTTGTTATGCTTCTACATTGTCTTTAAAATAAAATAAAAAATCGATTCTAAAATTTTTGAGTTTTACAAGAACTTATGAAGATGCAGCAACCCAATTTGGGATTTACAATGCCCTCAACCACCATCACATCAACTTAAGCCCATTAGAAAATCCCACTGATACTCAATAGTTATAAGTTATGGCTCACACAACACATCATCTTCTGTAGTATAGGTTTGAAGATTAACACAAAGCATATAGGAGAAAACACACAAACTCTTAACCATAATTCTTCTCAATATCATTAAGTACTAAGGTATCTAAAAGGTTGCAAGATTGTCAGTAAATGCAACATTTACCCTTATCGCAATTCAATCTTCAATGTATGATGAGTCTTACAAAGGTCCAAAAACTTTATATCAGCTTTACCACTATATCTCCCATACCTTCAAGGTACGTAATATTGATGCAAAAGACTAGTAACCTCAACTTTATTCTACTATCTAAACTATTTCATTCCAAAATGCATTCCTATGGCACACCTAGTATGCTTAGATAATGAAATATCACGAATATAGGGTGTTATATACAACTAAGAATTATCTTGAAAACCATATAGCACACCCATTGAGGCATAAACCTAACCAAGCCCACATAAAAAAGTGAATACTCAACAATCACTAGACCCATAAGGAGAACAAGAACAACACAAATCGGTTTGCATGTAAGCGAATTATCTAATCATATAGGGATGAAATACTAACTCTCAAAACCCAATACTGATCACTAGATACCTCAAACTTCAACTTCTAAATTATAGAGAAGACTTTAGACTATTTTTGGTCGAGTAGATCTAACTTCTAAATTGAGTGTCACCTGTATCTCATGATAAAATTTGGTTTTCACCGAACAAAAGTGCTCTAAACCCAACTTGTAACACCTTCATTTTCACACCAAAAAATTTAACATTTTCATAATATTTTTTGTAAGAAATATAAGAATTAATAGGGTGATAAATATACATCCACATCTAAAATAAGGAAGGCACAACCTATATCCAACATAGGTTGGATGTAAGGCTATAAATAACTCACATCCACAGATCAATTGAGGCTAGCACTTGATCCTAATAATTCAAGGAATAAAACAATAGTAAAAGGAATAATCAAAATAGTAACAAGTAATGGGAGGAAATATTTATTTGCATATAAATAGAGTAGTTTAGATACGCCAAACTAAGAGAATAGAATAGTAAACCAAAAAGTCTAATATATACGTGTAAGCCCACATCCTACCATATGCTTCCACAACTAAACTAATAACATAGAAACCTAAAAAAAATCTGTAATATAAATTTGACAAATGAACTAAGTAAACATAATGTACTAAAAGTAATAATGCACAACACATAAGGCACATAGGATATTGTTCGAGCTAAAGAATATTAGTGTAATGCCCCAACTTAATATTCTTAAAAATGTGTTTAAAATTATGATGATATAAAATAAATTAGTTTTGATTTTAGAAAGGGTTTGAAATTGTAATAAAAATACGAATTTTAGGCATATCAATTGACTAGTTTGCCTAACTGATAGGCTAGTATACTTAGATTTTGATAATTTTATTCTCAATGAACTAGTCGACAAATTTGCTCAAATCAATTGATTGGTTATCGGATGATGTTAGATCATTTTATAATTTTAATTTGAATCTCTTTCTTATATTTATGAAAACTTATAATTATAATGAATTTGTGCTAATAAGCATATTTTGGTGCTTTGGGACTATTTTGACATTATTTTACATCATTATATGATTTTAATTAGTTAAAATTCCCTAAAAAGCAGTTTTTTAGGTATACCTCACCTTCTCCCCTCTCCTTCACCTTCCTTTCTCTCTTCTACCAGTTGGGATGCACGTTTGACTTCTTGCACACCTAACTTAACTTACCAACCTTCTCTAATGATTCCCTTACTAAATACACTCAATCTCCATCACACTAGTTGATGACACTCAACCATACCAATCATGTGTCTTTCCCTCCTATGAATCTTGACTATCTCTCCTTTTTTACCCTCTATTCTTGATTCCTTTTCATTTATTACCTATTGTTATTGCTATCTTCTTCCATTCTTGTAGTGAAAATTGCTAAGTGTTGAGTATTCCTTTATTTTTTCCCTTTTCTTTTCTACTAAAAAACAAAGGCTCACCTCTTGTTTCCTTCCCTTCCATGGTCAAATTCTTTTCCCTTCTTTCTTCTCCTAATATTAACTTTATTTCTCATTTTTTTCTCAATTAAGGAAAGATTAAGGTTTTGAGAAAGGTTGAAGATTCTAGCTTTATTTTCTTGGAATTATTTTTTTGAGAAAAGGATGAGTTCTATTTTGTTGTTGTTGTTCTTCTTCTTCTTCTTCTTCTTCTTCTTCTTCTTCTTCTTATTATTATTATTATTATTATTATTATTATTATTATTATTATTATTATTATTATTATTATTATATTCTTTAATTTGAATGAAGTTTTAAAAGGGAGACGTAACAGTTATGATTTTTTAATTTCTTAGGAATCAAGGTCCATTCAGATAGCCATCAAGTTGGAGTTTTGTGCCAGAAGAATTTCTTCAAGGTAAGGTATTCTTTTCTTTAATATGAATGAGGTTTTTATTACTTATTGTGTTCCCATGTTTTTGGGTGCATTTTTTTGTTCAACATGGGGTACTTTTATTATATAATTCAAGCATGTGATAGAGTTTATTTCTGAAATTAAGCAAGTTTCTTTATGAAATTAACTATTATTGGTTTCTCTAATTTTCTGAATGATTTGGCAGTTTGAGTATGATTTCATTTAAATGCCTATATTACCATGTATCCATGTGATTCTCTTTATGCAACACATCACTTTAAGTATTTTATGACATAGAAGCATGCTAGGATTAATATGGTAATATTTGGTAAATTTTGGTGCATGTATTGCAGGTCTAGGTGCTATTTTGCCTAAACTAATTAATAGGCTCGTTGAACCCATCTACTGGTTATGTGAACAATCACACAATTTTTAATTTTATATCAATTGGTTGTTAGATTAATCAATTAGTTTGATGAACTAATTGACTGCTTTCTATAAATAGTTTATTAGTTCACAAAACCTATTGACTAGTAACCTTGTGCCCAAAGTGGCCAAGTCTCTACTTAGACTCATCAAGCAATTAGATCAAACCCATCAACTATTTACTATGAGTAGTTAATTCCTGAGACCAACCAATCTAATGGCCTACTCATGTTATATTTAGTTCAGGTCTTGTATGACTAGATTAGTCGACTGTGTCGGCTGCATGCTGCCTAGTTTGTATGGTAATTGTTGTTCTCCTTTAGGGTCATTTATTTCAATACCTCCATATATATTAAATTATTTAAAATATAAATTCAAATATGTTTACCCTATAATTAAGAAGAATCATAATGATGACATTTAGGATTTGAATTGGTCAAGTTTAGTGTCAACTTTAAAAACCTAATTGGTGGCCTTTATGCCTTGTGATATGTGTGGTGTTATTACTTGAAAACAACCAAATTGGATAATAATGGAATTTACTATTATTTGGTGTTATCACTTGGAAACACATAATTAGACATTTTTATGCCTTGTGGTGTGCTTAATGTTTTCACTTGGAAACACCCAATTGGTTATTTGTGGAACTACTCTTTGATTTATGATATCACTTGGTAATTAATAATAATAAAATATGATTTTTTTTAGACTTTTTCTCTATCTCTAGGGGTAGCAGGCTTGGATTTAGTGGGTGTGTCACCCTATGTTTTATATTTTTCACTTGATACCTATTCTCTTCTCTATCAAATTGTGGTTGGTAGGAGGTATGCCCATATTTTTGAGGCATAGGATTATTCTATGGTAGGCCAGTATGGCATCATTGACTAGCTTGAGTGGGCAAAGTATCTCAGTACAAGCCCTCTAGCACTTCATATTGTCCATTCCTTCGGCAAGTGTAGTATCCCAACCTTTTAGCCTTTTTGGTGGATGTATTCAAGGTGTGATAGGTGAGATTTCCAATTAAAATCCCCTTTGATGTAATTCTTTCACGTGTGATGGATTTGGTATTCTGATTTGTGTTATCCCTTGTAGTAGGTGCACTCTATGTGTGGTGGGAGTGAAATCACCGAAGAAATTCCTCTTCGATGTATCCTGACCCCATATATTAGGTGTAGTATCCCATTATATTTACTTTCTACCATGACTATTCTTCATTGTGGATAACTAGGTATGGTTGAATGAATTATCTTAATAACAATATTTTATATGATCACTAAAGGAAGATTTAAAATTTATTTTACATTGTGTGGGTGTGATGAATTTACCATATTACTATTCTTACATGATTTCCATGTAATCATGCCTTGTTGTATTACTCCCATGAGCTTAAGTAGTTATTTATATTGGTATGCTTATCACTATGATACTATGTGACTTAAATGTGATGCATGACCTTTACCATGTTTTAGGTATTTTATTTTACCAATATTTTATCGTACTATTACTACACTTGTGTGGTCATATTAATGATCCGACTTTTAGTTTGGTGAGTAGAGGACGATTTACCAGGGTACAATTCTCAATTAGAGTATAGTTAAGGTTATGACAAGGGTTACTAGTTAGCCATTACTTAGGGTTGAATATTTATATTCACTATAGGAAATGAGGTTTTTAATGACTAACAATTTTCGTCGTTAATGGATAAAATTTGGCCGCTAATGTTAATAACGACCAAAAACATTAATGGTCATTATTGCTCCCTCTTTAAAAGCTTTAATGACCAAATGAAATTTTGTGGTCGCTAAAGTAATAATGACAACATATTATGTTGATCACTAAAGCAATAGCGACTATGTATGATCTTGGTGGCTAAAAGTAATAACGATGATACAAATTATTGGTCACTGAAAGTAATAGCGACAACATATGATGTCGGTTGCTAAAAGTAATAGCAACGACGTATGATGTTGGTTGTTAATAACAATAACGACAAATAAAATATACCGTCGTAGATAATATTAATGACCATTTTTTTATCATAATTAAAAAAATATCACACCAATAACAACTAATTTTTCCCTCAATACTAAAATTCATTCACTATTAGCGACAAAATTTATTGGTCGAAAATGGGATAATTATATATTCAATAAAATAATTAGCATTTCAATATTCATATATAACCCTACACCTATTTGCATACATATCCATTTTAATCTTCTAAAGACCTATACTTGTATGCATGCATATATATCCATTTCAATCTTCTCAAACCTTGTACCTATATGCATATATATCCATTTCAATCCTCTCAAGCCCTATACCTGTATTCATATATATCCATTCTAACACATGGATATAATTTTCTAATTATTTATTGATAAAAATTCAACTAAATATTCATACAAATAGTTTGTATCAAATTTTCGGAACAATAAAATATTTGATCAAATATAAATATATTACAAAAGAGCTACATAATGTCACTGCATTAAAAAAATTCCATGATTAGTAGACACTTAAGAATTAGTCATTCTATTAATCAGACATAATAGACTTAGTAAGTTTGTCAATATAAACTAGATCTACATCAACAAAAATATAAAAATAATAATTAATATAAGTATCAAATAAACAATGACATATCATATCAAAGGAAAAGAAAAACAATAGGCCGAAGACTAAAAACAAGAGTATATCATCACGCTTCAACCTAAGATAAAAACTACTTCTAAACTAAGTTGACAGCATCCACAATGATCACTATAAACCTTACCCTCAAACCCTATCAAATCAAAAAAATTCCTCTAAGATACCTAGGATAATAAATGACTCAAACAAAGTAAATTCAACTAATCAATTGCCAATGATAAATGGCGATCCAACAAAATCAATGAATAAGGTTCAAATTTGCATCAGAACCAAAAAAATAGCTTTTTATTATTACGAGAAAGAAACTCACCTCTACACAATGCATATTACCACCACTAGTTAGCTTTTTAAAATTAACGGTCTTTACAAAAATATATCCACTTGGAACTCAGTGGCATTCATTGTGAATTAAAGATAATCGAGAGATGCAAATAAAACAATCGACTTTATAAGAATGTATATTATTTGACATTAAGGATACCAAGATGCAACCCGAACCATACAAGTCCCTTCTCATGGATGCTGCTGGATGCTAATTTTAATAATTCAACCATTAGAGATAAAATAAAGTATGAAATAAAAAATCAAGGCCATTACAAAAATATACATAATTACATGCACACTATTATGAGAAGAAACCTCACCTCTACACAATGAATATTATCACCACCAGTTAGCTTTTCAAATTTTTATGTTGATTAGTAATTTAGAGGCATACATTGTTCTTAGCTAGTAGAATTTAATTCCTACTTTAGTTACCCATATTTTTGTCACTATATTTCTGCACTATGCCTATTCTTAGATGCACTTAGATGCACTCTTTGAAGCAAGAGGTATTTGGTTTGTCTGAGGACATTCTTATGACATTTGTTGCCGCTAATTATGAGTTGAGTTTGTACATTAGATGTGTCATTTCTAATTCATTATGAATTCTTTGTTACTACTATACATATTTATAATTTCCTAACCACTAGTATTAGCTTATATCTTATAATCTCTCAAAAGTCAGATCTAGTTATCTTAGGATGGTCCCTATGCTTGTTAATTTTGAAAATTCATCCCGAGATCTTATACATATCTAAGTTGATTTAAGTTAGATCTAAACTATCTATTTAAGCTTATTAGAAAACTAGTTAGAATCATACTTATAATGATTAACACATTTAACAATTTTAACTAACCTCATGTTCAAGGGCACCAAATATCCTGTGATGTAGATGGAGAAGCAAGCATGTAATCTACATCATCATCTACATTCTCTTCATTTTTCATCAAGCATTGGAATAGTGCACTTTCAAAATCTTCTCCATTATAGGTTTTCATTTTTCCATTCTTTCTTTTAGTACTTGATTTTCTTAATTCTTTTTCTCAAGCTCTTCTTCTTTTCTTTTAAGAGCAGCATCCTTTTCCTTGAGATATTTCCAAAATTTTGTTCTTGACTTTTTAAGGGCCTCAAATATCTCTAGGATTCAATCCACAACCATAGCCAGAAACATAGCCCCTTGTTGGAGTCACCTCTACACACATTCAGCTGCCTCAACATGAGTAAGGGAGTGTTCAGTAGCTTGGACCTCAATAATTTGAGCCTTCAAGACAAAGAATGTTAGTTATATATATATATATATAGAACTACTAAAATGAATGATATATGGAAAAGGTGTACATGGATGCTTGCAGCCTTGATTGTAGCTATTTCTTCACCCTTTTATGGCTTTCAAAATAAACGGTGCCATAATTAGGATTTTTCCATCTTTTCTTCCCTAGATAATATAACATTTATCTATAAGGATTGAAAACAAGGAAAAAATAGTTTCTTGGAAAACTTTGTATCTTGCTCTTCAAAGGTAATTACATATAAGATATACCATATCATATGCGATTTCTCAATAAGGCTTGCTGCCACTACGATGCAGACATTTGTTGTCCATCATCAAGTGATTGTTTGTATTTCTTTGGCTCATTTCCTGTGCATCTATAGTGTATTATATGATAAATAAAAGAATAATAATTAGGAAGGTAATTGAATATATAAATATTTCTAAGCAATTATTTATTAGTGATTTGCCATAAACTTTGGACTATGATAGTAACATTTCACCAGCCACTCCGAATCGGATTGCTCCTCAATCATAGTTGGTTTAAGCTTCAATTGTTCTGAATATCCAATCCTGTAATAGTTCTATGATTTTTTTCCCCTCCAATTGTTCCACAAGTCTTTCATGTGACGAAGAGTAGAATTTTTGTAACTCTCCATGTCATCATTAGAGAACTTCTCTGGCAACACAAAAGTAATGAATCCAAAGGAAGTAAGAATTAACAAGTCAAAGTTAAATATTATATAGAAAAAAGTTTCCAGTAGCACAAGTAAAAGTAAATGAAATATCAAAATTAATATTTTAAATTAATTACCATCATTGCAGCCGATAGGTGGTCCTTGTGTCTTAGTTCAACTACATCCCAAGAGTGGATTCGACTAGGCATTATGTTGCGATCATGAACTAATTTACCTATGTTCCTACTCCACTCATGGATAATATCTCCCACAACATGACCATTAAAAAAAGTCACAAGTAACTTGTTTCCACCGCTAAGTCTTTCCACTTTTTGATACCTATTTCTACATCAAGGCTTCCAAATATTTTGAGTAGAACTATCTATTATATAAAACTATTAAAAAAGTGACCAAGCATTAAGTAAAATAATAATAATAATAATAATAATAATAATAATAATAATAATAATAAGCTTATTGTGGCATACCTCCACTTGAAAGCTTCACATGAGTAGATTGAAAGACATTTTCAGCATTGGATTAGTATCCTAATTGATTAAGGGTGGAGGAGGTCTCTTTGAGCTATAGGAATATTATTAGTGCTGGAAATGCATTTAGCACTAGCTCGTGAAGTTGATGATAATGATGGGATGGCATTCATCTTATCAATGGCATGAATGTTACCATTTATTGTAGAGGATAGTCGAAATGTCATCATTCCTAATCTAAAGTTGTGTCCCTTGCTAATAGCATTCAATTGACCTAGTGATATATACTTAGGTCGATCAATCTTTGATTCAATTGGTGACGCCATTTCCTTCAAACCTACAACCACACTATTAATATAAACAATTAGATTCTATAAAATAACATTTGGTGGAAGATATTGTCCCCCATCTTCATCAACATTATAACACATTACCAAAATAGAGTATATAAGATACTACATTAAAAAAATTAAGAGTTCAAAATTTAAGAAAAATACATCTCATTTTGAGAAAATCAAGCTAAAAGTAGCAAGTACACAAAAATACATCACTAAGCACTATTATAAATCTTAAGTATGGTTAAAGTTTATATGCACAAGTCTTCATCTGATTATAATGTCTTCACAAGGAACTGTTGATAGACTTTTTAACACAACATGCCAACCCTTGTTAATATTAACTTGAACATAAAATACTTGTGGTGCTTGAGTTGCTAGAACAAAAGGTTCTATAGTTTTCCAAATACGTCTATAATCAACACTTGTGAACCCATACTTATCTTCCTTCACTCCCTTAACTTTATCAGCTACATCAAACCAATCACATCAAAAAAAGACTAAGAGTTTATCGCCCAAATACTACAATTCAATAATCTCGGTCAATCAACCATAGTAATCGATGGATCCACTAGCCTCATCACCAACCATAACCACTCCACTACATTGTGACCATGTTCTTTCCTCATGAGATGTAGTGTGGAATCGATATCCATAAAAACATGTCACATATTTTTACGGACCATATGACAATGATACTAAGGCTTCTATCTTCTTACTTTTATCAATTTCATATAAATTTGTAATTTAATAAATATTATGTTTATTGTAACCTAATCTTACAAACCCAATGATTTAAATGAACTTACATTAATATATATATTGAATATTGAATAGCATGGAAAACTTACTTTTTTGTTAAACCACTCAATAAACATTTTATTACATTCATTAGAAGACACTTATGGTGGATTGTCTTCTTAGTTTTGATAATATATTCTATAATAATAAAAATATATCATATGTCTAATACGTTCCTTTGAAAAAAAAATATATAGAAAGGAAAGATCTTTCAGGTATGACTTACTAAATAAATGGTCGAACTTCTTCAAAATTGTTAAGAACATACATATGGGCTTGCTCTAAGTCTCTAGTTCTACCACTTCCTAGCCCTCTTCCCTTGTAATAAAAGTAAGACAATTCCGCAAAGACATTAACATCATCATCATAATTTTGATCAAGGAGTTAAACTTAGTCTCTATTTTATGCAAATATCTTGAATAAAAATCCATGCATTCTTCTACTATATACCCTTCTGCAATAGAACTGTAACACCCCAAAATTCACTAATTTTTTTTTTTAAAAGCGGAAGCAATTAAAATAGAAATACTTAAAACCTGTGAATTCTGGGAATTTTACCGCCACACTTAGTACCAGAACGGTTCTCTCCGACCGTTCCAGTACCAAGTGCTAAGGCTAAAGAAAAGATTTACGTTAAATTCAAATTAACAATTCATAAAAGGAATCGAAAGATCATACAACAAAATCAGAGTACGCATAAACGTTTATCAACACTTCCAAAATAGTCTCTGATCTTAAACCTGCACAAGAGGTCTGCTCCCCACCATCAGTGGATCATCACAGGACCCATCAACCAAGGTAGTATCAGTACAGGTCCAGTACTGAGTAAGGTGACTTGATCACTAAGGCCAACACATAGTTGTACAATAATGCAGGAATAATAATAATGCATAAGACCAATATGATCACATAAATACATACATCCATCCAAGTAAGAGTACAAGGCCCGATTGTAGACTGGATTAATCGTTTCATTAATCTATTATTAGAATTCATTTCACACCATACTTTTTATCAAGTCCATACGAGTATAGGAACCCCACTATTTTAGCCGGTGGATCGGTCGCAAGGGTAACATACCCTGCCACTATTTTAGCCGGTGGATCGGTCACGAGGGTAACATACCCTGCCACTATTATATGCCGGTGGATCGGTCTGGCCCCTTCTCGCACGGTGTTCCACTGTAAGTAGATAATGTCTTCCCACTTATTATCAACATGTATAGTTTGGTTCGTTGAGCTCGGGATCCCCCACTATTATTGCCGGTGGATCGGTCGCGAGGGAAATATTCCCTGCCACTATTAAGCCGGTGGATCGATCTCCAGGTTACCGCAGTACCTGGCCACTATTATGCCGGTGGATCGGTCTGGGCCCGGCTCAACATCTTTCACTTTACGTGATTAATATCTTAAGTATCTTATTCAAAGGCTTTCACCAAACATGCATAAATCACCACACATCACAATTACACTTTAATCACCATATACACATGATAACACCAAAAACCCTAATCAGCCACCATATACCTCAATTAACCACAACAAATCATAATTCAGTCTCCTCCATACCCTTATAATGTCCTACGTATTATTTTTCACCCAAAATATTCAAACACCCAAATAACTCTTCTACTTCCTCCCTTACATCCCAAATCAACTTTTCACACGTAAATTTCACTTCCATGCAAACATTAATCTCCCCATGCAAACCTTTGAACCGTTTTCATGCAAACCCTAAAATTACACGTGAAATCCTAAATTCAACCATGCAAACCCTAATACCACCATACAACCATCAATATCACCATGTAAATCCTAATACCACCATACAACTATAATTACCACCATACAACCTTAATATCATCATACAAACCCTAATACCAACATACATCCATTAATACCACCAGGTAAACCCTAGATTCCGTCATACAAAACCATAAATTCAATCCAACCAAAACCAAAGATTCACCCATACCAAACCCTAAATTCAAAACATAAAGATTATTCCATGCCAAACCATAAATTCAAACCATAAAGATTCATCCATACCAACCTTACATTCGTATCATATAAAACCCAAAGATTTGTCCTCATAATACAATTGATTAGATTCTCCCCTTTCATAACCATAAATTAGCTTCTCCCATACAAGACCATAAGTTAGATTCTTCCACATATAATCATAAGTTAGAGTCTCCCAAGCAAAACCATAAATTAGATTCCCCCAACAAATCATAAATTAGATTCTCCCAATCAAATCATAAATTAGATTCTCCCCTATAATATCATAAATTACATTCTCCCAAATACATCATGAATTAGATTGTCCCAAACAACCATAAATTCGATTATTCCATATAACCTCATAAATTACCTTCTCCCAATTAACGTCCTAATTTAAATTCTCCCAAATAAACCATAAATTCGAATCTCCCATATAACATCATAAATTACCGTTTCCCAAATAACATCCTAAATTAGATTCTCCCAAACAAACCATAATTTAATTCTCCCAATCAATCATAAATTAAATTCTCCCATATAATATCATAAATTAAATTCTCCCAAATAGCATCATAAACTAGATTATTCCTTTTTAAAACCATAAAATTTAGGTCAACTCACTTCCCTTAGTCAACTTCTTTCCCATCCTCCTTTTTCATCCTTCCTCTCACACAAACCACATCGACTTCCTCACATACACAACACATATCATCATACATAATTAATACACATACCATGCACAACATACTTCAACTCCAAGTCATACCACATATAAAATATTTAATTATAATAAACATTAGATACATAACATGCGAAACACATAATATACATAAGCACATAAATAGCCTTAGCACTCCTTACCTAAAACGTCACCGGTCTTGGAGCACGCTCCTACGCCTCCTTAGGGTTTTGACTGGTTTTACCTATTATGGGGAAGAAATAATAGGATTAGCTTCCTTCCTATACTACTATTAGTTTCTAATTTATCTTAAGTCTTGATTCTTAATTAATTATGCCCAAAACCACTAAAACATTAATACATACTATTATAATTTAAAGTAAAAAGGTGATATAAGGGTTTCTACCCTTTACCGAAATAAAGTTAGTAAAGGTAATAATAATAATAATATTTATTATAATAATAATAATAATATTTATTATAATAATAATTTTAATAATAACAAATTATTACTAATAGTAGTAATATTAATAGAAAACTTAATAATAATAATAATAATCTAAGCCTTAAATTTACAAAGTGGATTTCGAAACCTCCCCATTTAATGATAATACTATTTGGAATGTAAAAAGATATTAATATTATACATATACTTATTATATAAAGTTAATATGGTTAATAATAATAATATAATTAGTAATAATGTTAAAAATGCTAAAATAATAATAAAAGGCAAAGCTACGAGACTTAATTAAAATTTTAGGTTTCTACTTCTCCTGAAATAATTGCAGTATCAAATAAATGATTATACTAACAATAATAATATTAATTATATTATTAATAATAATATTAAACATGTAATAATTACATTAAATAGGCAAAATTCGAGAATAATAATTTATCTTACTCAATAATACTCCCAGACCTATCAACTAAATTTAGAAATTAAAATACAGTTGATAACAACAATAATAATAATTATAATAATAATAATTAAACTCGAATTAGCATTAAAAATTAGAATAAAAGCATAATAATTATCAATAAATTGAAAGTAAGTATTTAAAAGTTCTAGGGTTTCACCTTGAGTTGGAGGGTATTGGTGGCACCGGCGGTGGTTCCCGGAGGTGGCCGGAAAATGGATCTAAGAGAGGTAAAAATGAAGAAAAAGAGGGAAGGGGTAAGGAGAAAAATAAACTAAGCTTATGGTTCGATGGAGGATACTTAGTAGAAGATTTTGAGTGGTTTATAGGGTGGCAGAAGCGGCGTAAGTGGCGGCGAGCGGTGGTTTAAGGTCTCGGGGTCAAGATTTTGGGTGAGATGAGAAGCAAACTTTGCATGGTTATGGCAGCTCATTTAAGAAGAATCGAAGGATTTGAAGGGCTTAGTTAGCTAGAAGGAATTGCAGGGAAGAGATTGGTAGCAAGAGGAGGTGTTGAAGTTGGCCGGGGAAGGAGATAATGGCGTCTGATGGGGCGGTGGCTGGGCGATTCTGACTTAGGGTTTCGGAAGGAAGAAGTCTTGACCACACTCACAACCAGGCTATATATAGATTTTAGATGGGTTATTAGGTTTTTGGGGGTCGCGTGGATGACATTTATTGCTATGGTTTTGGCGGCCGGTGACAGAAATCGACCGACCTAAGCTTTGGTCGGGGTCGAACCTTCGCGAAGCCAGAGAGAGAGAATGAGCGGGAGTTAGGGGTAATTGATTAAACCAAGCTCATGTGCGAGCCAAGAGGAGGAAAAATAGGGGTGAATCGGTCGATAAAATTCGTCGTAGCCGGCGCCGCCATTTTCGGGGGTGAAGTTGCAGGCTGCGTCGACGGAGTCGGGGATGGTAGGCGCGAAGGGGAAGAAGAAAGGGCTGGGCCGGGCGGTTCGCGAGAAAAGAAAAGAAAGAAAAAGGGGGCAGACCGGCGGTTCGGGCGTGGGGAGGTGTGTTTAAATGTAACGCAGAGTTTTCGATAAAAATGGGTCAAAACGCGGTGTGGCACGGGCGGAAGGAGGACGCTGCGCGGGCGCGGGCTGGGCCGAGGGAAGGAAGAAGAGAAACTGGGCCGCGAGCTGGCCCAGTTTGGGGAGAAGGAAAAGAAAAAGAAAAGAAGAAGAAAAAGGAAAGAAAAGGAAAAAGAAAAAGAGAGAAATAATTATGTTGGGTATTTTAATGAATTAAAATAATTTGGATATTTAAAAATAATAATATTTGAATAAAATAATATTTAAATCCTATTTTAGTCCAAATTAGGATTTTTAAAAGGTTTTCCATAAATTCCTTTTTAATTAGCACTACACCCTAATTTTATCCAATTAAATTATTTATAAACTTATTATTAATTTCAAACTATTTTTTTCCTTCTTATTTTAAATAAAATAATTTATTTAATTAATTTCTAAATAAAATCATTAATTAGTTAAGATACCCAAATTCCTCCTAATTAAAATACTTACAAATTCCTTCTTTATTTTTCCTAATTAAATATCCTTTTATTTTAATGAAAATAATTTATTTAAATAATTTTTATAATAAATATCCTTGAAATGTAGTTTATAAAATTATAATTTTTCGGGGCATTTCAAGAACCCTCTGGACAAGCCATGTTACATATATAAGACTTCAACATATACAAATTCCTTCCCATTTAATACATCCAATGAGAATGTAAATGATCAAATCCCAAATAAAATTCCAAAAAAAACTCAACAATATTCAAAAAATCAAAAGGGAAACAGGGATAGGGTTGATCGGGACTGCCCAATCTAAGTCTTCTGACCAGAGAATAATAGAGTTTGCTGGAATCTAGACAATAAATGATGCAAGCCATAAAAATAAGCAAGCTTAAAGCTTTATTTTCATAACATGAAAATCGAAGTCAAAAGTTGTGTTCTCAGTACATCAATTGAGGGCTTTATATAGGGTAGCAACTAGCCAAAAAATGGGTGTCGAACGTTGGACCAACGGTCAAAATGGAGGAGATCAAGGGATGGATTAATGGTGAGCGAAAGTGGTCTTCACTGGCGGGAAAAGAAGAAAGCGTGATTTGGGGAGGGAGTGTTCAATGGATGTCAAGGAGGTATATGGCCAGTAGGTGTGCTATGTTCGAAGGTGTGACTTCAGCGAAGAGGTTTTGGGTTTGGGCTTTAAGGGCCAGTAGGTGTTTTGGAATTAAGGGTTGATAGGTGTGGTCTTGGGTTTGTGTGAGGTTGGGTTTTATTGAGGTAAAAAGAAAAAAAAAGATGTTGATTTGGGAGTTGGAAAGGTGGGCCGGTGAAGGATTAGGTAGAGTAGAGATTGGGCTTGGTTTTGAATTTCAGGTTAGCTTCTTAACACCCAAATTACAAGATAAAATAATAATAATAAAATTGCTAATTGGACAACAATGCCATTATTACTGATATTAATCTTAAACTAAGATATATCTTCATAGAAATAGATCTAGATTTTTATTCCCAATTTTTGGTGCTTTTTTTTCTCAATTATCTTGTAAAGTAGAAACACAAAGATAGTTAACTATTTTCATAGTATTATTAAAGTTTTGTTTGGTAAGGTTGCTAAGAGTATTTAGGGTTTCATCATCCCCCCATTCTTGAAAAGGTTTCGTCATCGAAACTAACCATGTATCATAAAAGGGAGATAAGTTAAAGACATTGAAAGTGGCACTTATATTGCCATATTTTCATGGGAGATCTATTTTGTAGGCATTATCATTAATGTGCTCCAAAATGGTAAAGAGACTGTTTCCCCTATGGGCAATGTTGGATTTCCTTTGAGTAGGAAACATTTATTTGCATATGTGGACCCACACAAGATCTCCTAGAGCGAATACAATCTTCTTGTGGTGTTTGTTTGTTGCATTTGCCATCTGGTGGTTGTGTTGGTTTATTTGTTTGGCCACCAATTCATGTAAAGATCTAATAGATTGGGCCTTACTTTCTGTATCAAAGTTAGTATAATCAGTTATAGGCAAAGACTTAAGATCAAGTGGTGAGAGAGGGTTAAACCCATAGAATACTTCAAATGGAGTCCGCTTGGTGGTGGAGTGGATGGTCCGATTGTATGCAGAATCCACACGTGGTTAGTGAGATTCCCAATGCTTGATGTTATTATCTAGAGTAGCTCGAAGGATGTTTCCAATAGTGAGATTTACAACTTTAGTTTAATCATCTGTCTGGGGATGGCAAGTAGTAGAGAATAGCAACTTCGTCCCTCATTTTCCCCATAAGACTCGCCAGAAGTGGATGAGGAATTTAACGTCCCTATCAAATACAATATTACATGGTACATCATGCAATCACACAATATTTTGGATTAAATAATCAATGATTGTAGTAGCATCTTTAGTGCGGTGAAAAGCAATAAAATGTGCCATTTAGGAGAATTAGTTGATAACTACCATGATGTTATCTTTTCCTTTGTTGGACCTAAGCAAACCAAGTACAAATCCATGGAAATATTAGCCCAAGGTTGTTCAAGAATGGGAAGAGGTGTGTACATTCCATGTGGCTTAGAAGTAGACTTATCATGTTTACAAACCATGCATCAATCACATAATCTTTGCACATCCCATTTCAAGTGAGGCCAATAGAAATGTTCCTTAACAATGCTCAAAGTTTTGTGATAGCCGAAGTGACCTATTAGACCTCCACTATGGGCTTCCTGCACAAACGATTCATACATAGAATATTTTGGAACACATAGTCTATTGTCACAAAAATGTAGGTCTTCATGAAGGTAGTACTTCTCAAAAGCGGTAGTTTCACAGGCTTTAAATAATTCAAAGAAATCATCATCAGTTGCATACAATTCTTTAATGTAGGTAAAACCTAACAAATTAGCATCCAAGGTAGCAACCAATGTATACCGCCTACTTAGAGCATCAACAACAATATTATCACCACCTTTATTATATTTGACCACATAGGGGAAGGATTCAATGAACTCGATCCACTTAGCTTATCTCCTATTTAGTTTATGTTGAAATTTTAAGTACTTGAGAGCTTGGGGGTCCGAATGGACGATGAATTATTTAGACCATAAATAATGTTACCAAGTCATTAAAGCCCAAATCAAGGCAAAAAATTCTTTTTCGTTGGTAGAATTAATAAGAGTAGCACCGCTTAGTTTTTCACTGAAGTAGGCAATAGGCTTACCCGCTTGAGACAAGACAGCCCCAATACCTACTCCCGAAGCATCATAATCAATTTCAAAAGCTTTATCAAAATCTTGTAGAGATAAAATGGGGGCATTAGTCAAATTTTACTTTAATAAGTCAAAGGCACGTTGTTTCTAATCTCCCCATTTAAACCCAATTATTTTTTATGATAGAGGTAAGGGGAGTGGATATAATATTAAAATTACATACAAACCACCGATAGAAGCTAAACAAGTCATGGAACCTTCTTACTTCTGTGACAGATTTGGGCATAGGCCAATCTCGTATGGCACTTACGTTTTCATCATCAACGGATATACCATTCTTTCCTATAAAAAATCTAAGGAACATAACACTTTATAAATAGAACCTACTTTTGGATAGGTTAGCATATAATTGTTCAATCTTAAACACATCTAAAATAGATCACAGATGATTAAGGTGCTCTTCATCAGTTTTTCTATATATAAGAACGTCATCAAAGTACACAACGAAGAATTTACCAATAAAATGTCTAAGCACATAATTCATCAGTCGCATATAGGTAATAGGTGCATTAGACAGACCGAAGGGAATTACAAGCCATTCCTAGAGTCTAAATTTGGTTTTAAAGGTTGTTTTCCATTCATCACCAGCCATCATGCGAATCTATTGGTACCCACTTTTCAGATCAATTTTTGAAAATATGATAGAGCCATGCAATTGGTCAAGAATTTCATCCATACGAGGAATAGGATACCTATATTTAACGGTAATCATATTAACAGCTCTACTATCAATACATATATGACAACTTCTATCCTTTTTAAGAACTAGCAAAACAGGCACAACATAGGGACTCAGGGATTCTCAAATGTACCCTTTGTCAAGTAAGTTAGTTACTTACCTCTTTAGTTCCTCTACTTACTCAGGATTGGCTCTATAAGCAGGCCTATTAGGGATAGAAGCTCCAGGCACGAAATCAACTCATGTTCGATTCCCCTAATCGGGGGCAACCCTTTTGGAATTTATTCTCGAAAGAAAATAGAGTACTCATCAAGTAAAAAGTGCACATTATTAGGCACAAAGTCAAGCAAGGTGAAGTCACTATCCTTATGTATGAGAATATAGACTAGTAACTTAGCGGAAAAGGCATAAGAGATGTCCCTTTTTCGAGCAAAGAAGTTACGTAATGGTTTATCTTGGCCCTTATTATTTGACTTTGTGATCTTACATACTTCCTCCCTCATGCTTTTAAATTTGTCTTGTAGTTTAATTTGATCATCGTGGACTTGCTTGAGTGACAAAGGCATTAGAGTAATCTTTTTATCATCCTTGATAAGAGAGTAGTTATTCCTATACCCGTCATGCATCACATTTATATCAAACTTCCATAGTCTACTGAGCAAAACATGACTAGTGTGCATGGGAATGGCATCACACAATACCTCATCCATATATTTACCAATATGGATTGTAAGCAGTACCTATTTGTGGAACTTTGCCTCACTAGTGTCATTGAGCCATTATAGTTTGTAGGGTCGGGGGTGCTTTGTGGTTGTGAGTCATAATTTAGTAATTAGACTAGCACTCACAACAATGACATACCTATTTCTATCAATTATCAAAATACATAATTTGTCATTAATTGGACACCTGGTATGGAAAATATTTTCACATTGCATTCTATCATCATCAATTTTAGCATGTACGTTCAAACCAGCACACACGACATGTAACTCACCTTCAGAGGCATATATTTCATCATGATCAGAAACATCATCATCATAAGGGTTAACAAGAGTAAGGGAGGGATCAACAAGTTCCTCATCCTCGAACTCAACCTCTCCTATTGGTCTAAGCACAATTACTTACCTATTGGGACATTCAGATGCGATATAACCATGCCCTAAATATTTGAAGCATTTGATGTTCCTTGAATGTCAAGTTTTAGAGCTACTACTTGCATGTCCCTTACCCTTATCGTTAGGAGGGATTAATTTTTTATTGAATTGTACCATTGGTTTTTCTTCACTTCTAGGAAACAATTTCCAATTAGTATTCTTCGGGTAGTTTATTTTGAAATTGGGTTGAGACTTAGAAGTCCCGGTCTTCTTAATTTTCTTCTCAATCTTTATAGAAAAGTTGACCATCTCCTTAATTTCCACATAGTGCTTGAGCTTAAGTTTATCAGCTATTTCTCTATTAATCCCACTAAGGAATCTATCCAATGTAGCCTCCCTATCCTCTAGTATATTGACCCTAATCATTGAAATTTCCATCTCTTTGTAATATTCATCAACACTTTGGGTAAGATTCTGTAACTTTTGGTAAAGTTCTATATAGTAATAGCTAGACATGAACCTGCACCTTAATAGCCCCTTGAATTCATCCCAATCCCTTACTAGCCTTTAATGATTTCATCACCTGGTAGTAACTAGTTGATCCCACCAATTGATAGCATAATCTGTAAATTCCACAATAACCAATTTAATCTTTTTTCATCTGAGTAATTATAATAATCAAAGACCAACTCTATTCTCCTTTCCTAGTCTAGGTATGCATTAAAATTTTTTTTACCACTAAAAATTGGAGTAGTCAATTTGATGTTATTCAAGTTCTGATCTTCCAGTTTGTGTCTCCTTGGATTCTGATGTGGTCAATGACCCATCTTAGCACAATCTTGGATTCATGATCCATCGGATGAAAAAACATTAGGTTTAAGGTGAGGGTTTCTCTGATGTCTATTTGGTTGGGAACTTAGATAGGTTTAGTTAGATTGTTAATTGATTATTCGATCTAATCTAGTCTTTTTATTATGACGCATAGTTAAGCTGTAATAGGATTAGAATTACTATTAGACCCTTCAAAAACATTTTCCTCAAATGCATTTCCTATGCGTAAACTTATACTAATCTACTAATTTGGGAAAGCTAGAACAATCATAATAAATACAAATAATCAAATAAATACGCATAAATGTTCATTCCAAATATACATAACGAGTTAAGGAAAAAAATAATAATAGTAATAAAATATATGAAAGAAAACAAAAAAGGAACAGGTGAGGTTGATTGTTAACTTGAAATAGTGATAATGTTCATAACTTGCTGCCTGCTTGACCATAGAGAACAAATAGTGATTGGTTAGAATGTCAGGTGTCTAGCCCATCGATGTACGATAGATAAGGGTTTTGAGCTGGTGGCTTAGATGAAATGGGTCTTTGAATCACCACCTAATACCCAAAAACTTGACCCAAAAACTGAATACCAAAAAGAAATAAGGGAAAAGATAAGCCGACCCAAATGGACCCTTGATTAAACAATACCAGTCGAACGAAGAGTGAAAAGGACCACAGAATCGATACCAGACAGTAAACACAATCAACCAAATGAATCACTACCTAAGAATTGAAACAAGACATAAGAACACCACTCGATATTGAAAACAAAAATCATACCAACAAAATTGAATACCCAACACAACTTCAAATTGAAAACAGTTAAAGAAAAACACCAAAGTAGATCCGAACAAAATTCAACGGACTCAATAGGAAAATGAAGAGGGAAAAAATGAAATTGAAACACTGAAAACAAGAAGCCAACAGATCTAAACGAGGTTTGATGGATTCAACAAGAAGAATGATTTAAACTAGAGATCGAACACGAGTAAAGCAAATCAATGCTCTGATAACAATTGATCGAATCCCAAACAACACTCAATAGTATTAAATGAAATCAAAAGGGAAATAGGAATAGGGTTGATTGGGACTGCCAATCTAAATCTTCCAATCGGAGAATAAAAAAGGTTACCGGAATCCATACAATAAACAACGCAAGCTGTGAAAATAAGCAAGCTTACAAAGGGTTATTGAAAATTGGGATTCGAGACACCTCAAGTATTCCATATTCAAATGTTTCAATCCTTGAAAAATATAGACAACTCAATAAGTGGTTCATACACATCCTCCAAAAGAAGGCCACATAATGCAAGAGGAAGAATATGATGCAAGAGAATATGATAGTCATGGCTCTTTAATCCGGAAATCTTATTCTCTTTCAAGTTTACACATTATGAAATGTTAGAATAAAAACCATCAAGAACCTTCAAATGATTCAAAAAGTTGTATAATTTATGTTTTCCCTTTCAAGATAGGTTGAAACGAGTAGTAGGCAGCAATATTTTATGACCATGTGTGATAGGATGTAACTCAGCCTAATACCCATTGCTTGCGAATCAAGATGAGATTTATAGGTATCCTTCTTCTTATTTAGTACATTAAGTAGTGTTTCGAGTATGATATCACATATATTTTTTTCAATATTCATTACATCTAGGGTATACCGTATCAAGTGGTGCTTCTAATATGAAAGCCTAAAAAATAAAATCTTCTTGTTCCAGTTATCTTCCCTGTTCTTGTGTGAAACCTTTCCTTTGAATGCAAGATCTTTGCTTATATGATTTTTCAAGATCTTGCACTTGGTGAAGAATCTTTCACCTGTTAGAGGCTTTGTAGATGTGCCCTTTTCTATAGTACCATCAAATAACATTTTATCTCTTCTCCATCTATGATTATTTTCCAAATAGTGCCGGTGATCCATGAAGCATTCCTTTCCCCCATTAACTAGTGTCAAAGAGTGAGTATCCTTATTGCAAACAGAGCAAGCAAGTTTTCCCTTTGTGCTCTATCTAGAGAATATTCCATATGTTGGAAAATCATTGATAGTCCACATAAGAGATGCATGGAGATTGAAATTTTGATGCTTTGATGCATCATATGTTTGGAAACTATTATTCCACAAGTCCTCTAAGTCATTGATTAGAGGCTGTAAATATACATCATTAGCATCCCCAGGACCATCAGGACCTAAAATCAACATAAAAGAAAGAAATTTAGATGACATGGATATCAAAGAGAAGTAAATACAAAACATGATTTTTTGATATCATAATTTCGAATGGTCAATGAAAGTTGAAAGTCAATCACAAACTGGAATGAGCATGGTCAGCAATATACTTAGTTCCTTCTTGTACTATGAGGGAGGAAAGTTGTATGGAATAAGGGTCACAGGCCACATACCATATGATGGTCTCACATTGTTGAACGATTGAAAACCATTACTAGCTAGCCCAAGTCTAGCATTCCAAGGTTTAGAAGCAAAATCTGCATTGTGATCATCATGTCTTTTCCATGCCAGCCTATAACTTTATGCCTCAAATCTCCATCATTATCTTTATCATGATGCCATCTCATTAGAGAGGCCATCTTAATGGGCATAAAAACATCTGAAGTTGAGGTTTTAGTGGAAAGTATTGCAATATCTAAACAAGTATTTTTTTTTTCATTTACTTTTACATTATCATCCCAACTATGCTTGTTATATTGCCATCTTGAAGCTTTGCAAATTTTACAATTGTCCAGATGACTATCTTCTTTCCAAAATAGCATACAATCCTTCACATATGCATCAATCTTCTAATATGAAAAGATAAGATCTTTAATTGTCTTTTTTCCTTGTAATAAGAGTCGAGAAAGGTTAAATATTTGGGCAATAACTCTTCTTTCAACAATTTAAGTAACATTGTGAAAGAACGATTAATCCATTTGCCAGTACTCTTCTCATGAAGCAATTGAATTAAGGTGGACAATTTAGATCCCTTAGAACCCTCATAAAGAGGTTTTTGGAATTCATTTAACAACCTTTGTTTATTTTCCACTTCAAAGTTGGATTCTTCTTCATGGTTTAGGGATCCCATATTTTCTAAATAAGGCTCAAGATTCCGATAATGAGGATACCTATCTTCTAAAGGTTCTGTTATCTTGTTATCACTATCATCATAGTAATATTCATTTTCATTATTTTAAAGACCCATATTGATATTAGAATGTTCTTTATATCCTTCTTAACCATGATGAAACCATAAAGTATAACCTCTCATAATCCCAAAAGTTATCAACTGTGCTTTTATAGTATCACGAGTTCTGGAATCAGTGTTAACACAAATGATACACAAACATCTAATTAAATTTCTATTGATTTTTTGAAATGCATAGTTCAAGAATTCCTTAACCTAGGTAAAATATGTTGGATCATTAAAACGATCATCAAGAAGGCCAACCCATTACTTATTGGGTGCCATTTTCTAATGGAAAAAAAGGCATAAACATAACAATTGGAATACAATTGCCAATTAGATAAAACATGCACACTATCATTTTGAAGAATACACAACAAGGATTACAAAAATATAACACCAAACATCATTAATAAAGTATTAATAAAAGAAATAGAAAGCACCAAAGCATAACAATTATATCATATTTTTTCTTGTTAAAAAAAATAATGTTAACGTTGATCATCATCATATTCTTTATCTAATTTTATCAACTTCAATGATTATGAAATTATTAAATGAATTAACATAGAAAATAATCTAAGGACATCAAAAAGAGATTATACAACAAGATAAAGTAACGAAAAAAACCTTCAACACCACCGTCCATCAAAATCCTTCATCATTTTTTACTTTCAAGATAACATATATCGTATACTCAATTGATTAAAACAATAACGAAAAGATCCAATTTAACATAAGTAGGGCTTTTTAGCCCGAACCCGGTCAAATCTTACTAAAATATTTAAATTGATAGATTGAAAATGAAATCAAACATAATCTAATGCAAATTATATAATCAATTGAATAAAATAACCCAATTACACAATCCAATTTAAATCCGTAAAATTTTTTACCTAAGAATCCAATTCTAATTAATATTGCACAATATTTTCAAATTGATAGTTCTAACATGAAATTAGATACATTTTAAATCATATTGTAAATTTAATTTATCTAAAATCGCTTAATCGGATAAAATTGACAAATCCGAATATAAAGGGTCACAAATGCAATTTTCACATATCAACCATAATCAGTACAATTAACCATTCCTAATCACTCATACAACACACACACACACACGTATATATAATTAAATAACTAATTTATCTTATCATAAGCTAATTCATTCAAAATTAATCAAAATAAAAGTTAGGGTTTGAGTATTTATAAAAAATGAATTGCTACAAAATTGTAGGGAGTGAGGGGTGCTGGAGCTTCACCGGTGATGAGTGGCGCTAGAGGCAGATGGATGGTGGCATGCCGCTGCTATCCTCATGCATTGCTAGTGGCTTCTTTTGTTGCTCCTCTGATGCTTGCTTCTGCTTTGTTGGAATATGACAGCAATGACAGCAGGGGTGGTGGTGTGCTCAAGCAATGGTGGTTGGTGTGGTGGTGCGGCTTATGTTGAAGGCACAAAGCAGGAAGAGGTAGGGGTTGGGGTCGGGGTTGGGAACTTGGGGTAATATATGCTGGGCAAGTATATACATTGCTGGCACATGCACATATTGGGCGAAAAAATTAGAATAGCAGATTAAGGGTGGGGTGAGGGTGGGTGGGGGAATTGTTTTTTTAATTTTAAGGATTTTAGGGGTTTAAGTGTTTGATTAAATTTTTCTTTAATTTAGAGATTTGAAAAAAAATATTATAAAACATTTATATATATATATATATATATACATGAGACAAACATTTTTAGCGACCAATAAATTAATGATTAACAACTAAAAATCATATTAGTTGTAATAGATATACCAATAACAACGAATTTTGATGGTGGTCGTTAATAATATATCAATAACGACCAAAAATATTTTGGTCGCTAAATTAGTTATTAATGCACCAGTTTCTTGTAGTGATTTATGCTTAGGAGTTTGGCTAACAAGTTAGAGGTGTTTTGCTCACTACGTGGGGAAGTTTTGATTATTCCAATTATTTAAACTCTTTGTTTTGATTTCCTATATTTGGATTTTATAAACTCTCATACTCTTCATATATATATTATTGTTCTCGTCTTTGTTATCACTAGTACTATTATAATACTATTATGTACATGCATCTTTCGCTTATGGTTCCATTTTTTCTTGCATCGGACATGGGTTAGGTTATGACCACACATCTCTCATAGTTGTTATTGTCAAATGCTTACATGTTCTTTAAAAATAATTCTAGTTCATAAATTCGGAGTGTTACAATTAGAAAACATGTTAATAGAAGAATCATGATTGAATTCAATTGAAACAACTATTTACATTATTCATAATATTCATGCCAAGACCTAAGAATAAATGAAAACAATCAAAAGCATATAAACCCTTATAGAATCTAATATAACAATGTAAATCACATATCTAATAGAAGAGTACAAGTCATTAGAACATCAAATACTATAGCCATGAATGTACTAATTAAAAAGCCGCTAAGGCATCGAGGTAACAAAAAGGAGACAAACCTGATAAACAATCATGACAACAATAGTAAGCTAAGTTGTAAAGACACAAAAATAGATAAGATACTCAACCACATAATAATAAGCAAGATAACCAAGATAAATAACTCCATATGGATATAATGACCACATAAAATCTCCACTATATATATAAGAAATAATAGTAACCGCTAAAGGACATATCAAATCTAGGGACAATAAATTATATGCTCATGTACCAAAAAAAACCATTGGAAGAATGTATATAGCATATATGCAATCTAACCTCTACGGCCAACCACATCCTAGCTGCTAATCCCTTAAGTGAAAAGACCCCATAGAGAAACACAATTTCAATTGTGTAGGAAGATTATTTAAACTAATTAGGGTTCCTTCATTGAGGAAAGTACATACAGGCATACAATAGTTAATAAAAAAGCTTGTGCATAGATCACTAACCCTCAACTTAGCCACTTATGAGAGTTGAAGATTGAAACTCAACAATCCTATAAACGATAACATAAGGTTTTTGTGATAACTTGTAATATACAATCCATATAGACTAAATAGTGCCCGTCGAATAACAATATAATTAAAAAGGATCCCAATGGCTTAAAATCAAACTAATTTATGAAGCTAAAAATAATTAAGGATAATAAATCCATAAAACTTTGCAGAAGAGCCCCCAAAAAAAAGAAAAAACCAAATCAAAAAATTGCGAGGCCTAGAGGTTAAAACATAACAAACCATTAGCAAAGCATACAAGCCAATGCAAGAATATCATGGGCAAAGCCCAACACATTAAAGCCAAAGGCATAGAAGACCAATAAGTCAAAATAAGTGAAACCACTTTGATTTGAAATTCTATAAATACTTTAAAACACAAATAATCACATTTGAGGCCCTGAAAGATCAAAATGATGGTAGAAAAAAATCATGATACCAAAATAGATCGAATTAGAGCATTTCCTAGAAAAATAATATTTATACTCGGGAACTATTTCTAATGTCAAAGTTAATGATCAGTGGTCAAAGGTTAACTATTAACTTAAAATAATACTAAAGAGGTCTTGCAGGGTTAATTATTCATTTTAGAAAAAATATTTATCATAAACATGATTAATCTTCCTCTAACCAAACTTAGGATAACTAGAAGGTAATTAGGCTGAGAACACTTTGAATGTTTCATGAACAACAAGAACAAGTCTTCATTATTCAAACATTCAATTAAAATTAAAGGCCCTTAATTATGTTTTAGCTAACATCTAATTAAGCACAATCCACATGATCGTCAAAAATACTTTAATATGCTTAAGAACACATAATAACACTTAAACTCATGAAATCTTCAATCAAAAATTTGAGCATCATATTAGCATGCTTCAACTCAAATTTTTTCCAAAAATTAAAAGGTACTTCATGGTAATGATGAATCAACCAAAAAAAGGACTAACATCTAGCCAAAAAGGATGACAACCTCAAACAAAGCCAAATAAGGCATAATCAACCATAACAACTTAGATCATGCTAAACACCAAAAACAATCAAATTTTTGTATATGTTATGATTACCTTTAAACCTTTAGGCTCTAACAATAAGAAATGAAAATAAATATATATAACTTGAACACACATAGAAAATTTTAGGGATACAAACTCCTAAAATTAATCAAAAGAGGAAGAATAATTAAAGGGAATGTGTTAAAGAAATTAATTTCAAAATTTGGAAGATTATTCAAGCTTCAATAATCATGAAGAAACCATTCTAGGAAACAAAATTTTGAGGGAGAAAGAAGAGAAAAAATGTTTAGTGGTAGATAGGGAAGGGATGAGAAAGATGGCTCAAACTTGATAAGTATAGAAGAATTAGAATTAAGTTAAGGTATGAAGGGGATAAAGGTAATTTAATATGTAAAAATATCTAAACAAAAACCAATAATAGAGGATATGGTTTCATAGCCACAAATGAGTATAAAGGGTTCCATTATCCAGTCATGAAATAAATGAGTGGCTAGGAAAAAAAGGAAAAAGTTTGATTAAGGGTAAAAAATAAATTCATGCTTAAGGAAGAAAAATCAAATATTATTACCACCATAGAGAAATACCAAATTCTAGGGGTATAAATAATCGGTTTTCATACTTATTAATCTATATTTAAAGGCTAGGAGTGATTAATACAATATTAGATAAAGATTAGAATTTAATGTTCTTATAATCAAAATTAGTAATTATAACGTGATGTTTTTAGATCATATTTTGCTCAAGGCTGCTAAAAAAAGATCATCCCAAAAGTTTCATAAAATTTAGATAATAAAAAAATGGATTGACGATGATCAAAGAAGAGTATTAAGGCTTATTAGAATGATAAATAGTATCTTTTACCAAGAATTCAAATTAAAATTTGTAAAAAGCCTATAAGACTCAAAATTAATGTGAGTATATCAAATATCCATATGAAAGAAGATTCTCAAAAGTGTTTAGAGGCCAAAAGTAGCTCAAAAGTCTCATGGAATTCAAAAGTTTAAAAAAAGTGCAAGGAATTTTAAATGATACATTTTGAAAAATACCACTATGGTTTAAATACTCTTATAAGTGGTGATAAAACATAAAATTAATAAAATTAGCCTCAAACAATACCAATCCTAAATAACTCAAGTTTTTGATAAATGTGTTATCATAGAGAGACATTAGATGATTCTTGTTTTCAATAATAATGATAAATGTTTCTATTGGTTTAATTAAATGGCAAGTAAGATAACTCATAAGATTTCAAGAAATTTGGTAGGTATATAAATGTTAGAATTATATCATTTTTTATGTATAATTAAATAATTTGATAATTTATTTATTATATTTAAAATAAGTTGTTGGTTTGAAAATGTTATGAGATGTGTCTTTCAAATGGATAAAAATGATAATTGGAATATCATTTTTTGGAACTGATTTACCTCAATAATCAAATGCCTAAGTTGACTTTGAGTATATATCATTAGGTTAAAAAGTTAAATTAGTGAAGTTTTTTCTAATTATTTTATCATATTTAAATTATCATGGGAATGATTTTGGGATGTATATGATAGAATTTATGGATTAATTTGCAATTAGTGGAGGAATAATTCCATATCAAACGGTATGTTTCTTAATTTTTTCAACTATATCCAGTTTCATACCCTCATTAATATAACATGGTTCTTTTTTTGTAGGAAGACGCCATAAATATGAGATAATGTATTGTCTTAGAAATGAGTTTGGGTTATCTCCTTTCATTAAAAAATGGAAATGTGAAATTTGTAATTATCATATTATATCAACAAAATCTTATTATCTCCTTCCATAAGTGAATGCAATCTTTGTTAGTAGGTGAGTGAGTGAGTGGGTATGGGTGTATCTATAAGGAAGGGTTCAAATAAAAACTTCCCTTGAAATAAATATTTAACATAAACTCTAAATCTAAACCTTATACCCTAATCAATTGTACATCATATCTAATAATTTGAACACCATACGTGATGACTTAAACAACACACTCGATCATTTCAATGCCATACTCAATCATTTGAACACTATAATCAATCATTTAAATTATACCCCATCATTTAAACATTGTACCCCATTATTTAAATACCATATCCGATCATTTGAACACCATATATGATTATTTAACCATCATACCCAATTATTTTAACACCACGCCCCAACATTTAAATGCCATACCCAATCATTAAAACACCATACCCTACCTTTTATAAAACATACCCAATCATTTCAAAGCTAAGCCCAATCATTTAAGCACTATACCTCCTCATTTATTTTCTAACTAAATAAAATACATTATTGATAATTAGGTGTCCATTTTTCTAGACCAAGCGGTAGTAGCAATTTATTTGTTCACCTAGAAACTTATCTAAAAAATAGTTTTGTTATGTAATAATCATATATGAATACACACTTGATCATTAAGTGTATGTTTTTTTTTTCTAGATAAGGGATAATAGCTATGTTTTTTGTTCAAAGAGACACACGTACAATGATCAAGTGTGTTAGTTAATAATAATATAAGAATACATGCCTAATAATTTCACACATTAATTTGCATGAGCATAGCTTCATCAATTAAGTTTACATGAAAAAAGTATCAACTTGATGCCTTCAACATACCCTATATGAAATTGTATAGAACATATAGTAAGTTCACAAGATAACACTCATATTGATATAAAGAAACTAATGCACTTAACAAAATAATCATTCACATAGAAAACAATTTCATTGCATTCTACATGATCTTATGATAAAAAAAATAAGATGAAAACTTAAACAAGTCCGGAAAACAATTAGGTTTACAACACATTATAACGCAAAATAGGAAACATGTTAACATTATACATCCACCACTACTAACAGGTTATCTTTAAAGATCTTGAAGTAGATTTAGGAATTTGGGTAATTTATGTCAATTGAGACTGAATAATTTCATGCTCTTGAGTGACTATTCTTCCTCCTCCACCACCAATTCTAATTGTAGTTACCATGCTTTTTTCTTTTATTTTTCCTTTACCTTTTCCTTTACCTTTTTATTTTCCTATACCTCTTTATCTTCATCTTCCATTACATTATTCTTCTTGTTCTTTATCTTCATTGTATGCCATAATTATAATAGGAGCTTAATTAAAAGTCAACTTATTTATGGGGTTACAAGATTAAAGGCTGATTAATTAGGAGTCAACTTATTTAAGGGGTTATAGGATTAAAGGCTGATAATGTGCTATAACTATAATAGGAGCTCAATAAGGAATCACCTTATTTATGGGGTCAATTCTCTACTTTTGTGGGTTAATTTTCTACAGTAGTAATTTGCATTCTTTCCATACTCAAGCTCTCCAAAGTTGTGTGTGTATATATATATGTGCACTATTAGTTATCAATTTCATAATCTTGAATTAGTTTTGATACAAATAATCAATAAATCATAAAATGCATCATAAAATAAAGAATTTAATATACACCATATGAAAAAAGAAGATGGAGTGCTAATTTTTTATTATACCTAAATATGGTTGATATGAAAACATGTGAATCTCATGTTCTCATGTTCTTATAGTAAAGTTGGTTGTACAATAAGATGGTGAGTGATATAACAGTACCATTCCATATAATTGGTCTCAATCTCTATAGTATTTGGGTAGGCATTGGATGCTACAATGCTAACATCCTCATCATGATTGCATTCTTTGATGACGTACATATGGAATTCCCACCAATTTATGAAATGATTACCATGCCCATCCATTTTATGAAATTAATCACTCGTGAGGTGTGGTTATACAAGAACTAGTTATACCCATACCAAATTATCTCAACACAAGGCCATCACAATACAAATCTACAAAATTATGGTAAATTATTAGATTACACCTTGTCTATAATGGTGTGTTTACTAAAATGGATGGTGGAAGGTCCTCATACACATAATTATATGACTTCCAAATTGTCTATTCAATATACATTCATCAAATAACAACACATCATTATTGAGTTTATTTTTTTTTTAAATAAGGTAGTATTATGAAAAGTGGATATCCATGCTAACATTAGTCAAGAGTCTAAATATTTTCCATAAAATCCCAATGATCTATGATAATTTTGTAAAAACATTTTATTACCACCCATTCATGAAATGAATACTATATTAGAAGCATTTTTTAACAAATGAAAAGAAAATCATATTATGAAAAAGATAAAAATATATGAAACTCAAGTAATTACCTCCACACTAATGGTTTACTTATTTCAACCTCATAGCCAATGTTAAGAAAGAATTGATGGTGAACAACTTTATCAATGTGAAAAATAGTAGGAATGTTTATGGAGATCCTTTCCCATGACAAAAGCTATCAGGTAATAAGTAGTTTTATTAACATAAGATATAAAATAAAAACATATCATATGATATCCAAAAATTGATACCTATAATAGAATCAAGAAACCAACAATCTCTTTAGCCCCACTATGCGAAGCCAAATAAAGACCACAATATAGACAAGACAAGAAGTTTAAGCCCCAAAAATAATAAAAAATTATGTCTATGTCTTGTAAATAATATAGAAATAGTAAGGAAACCCAACAACCTTCTTTAGTAGAAAATTAGAGTTTTCCAATCATAGTAAGGATCCATTCCTTGGCATGTCAACATATCTATATTTTGTTAGCATCATCACGTAAGATCCTTAAATTAATACTTAGCCAAACCAAATCTAATTTTTCATCCAAACCCTAAATAATATAATTAAAAAACCAAAATATATTAGATTTTTCATACCAAATGATGTAAGATTTTAAAGGGAAAAAATGTACAACTTTATAAACATAAACCTATCAACATTAAATATCTAATGACAGATGTTTATGCTATTGGACTAATATAGATGGGTCTTTATAGCTAAGAAAAGTACCATGAATGGCATTTATCTATAAATGTGTCACATGTAGTACACTACACATAAAAATAATATATATACACCAAATGAGTAAATATGTCAATCAATTACACTTAAGAATAAAATAATCATTATAGTTAGATTACTAATTAATAAGTGTGATCTTTGTGCATGAATCTAAGGTTTTATGTTAAATGTGTATATGATTAATTGTATACTCATGCATAAGTTTAACATTTTTTTCACATTTACTACTCTTAGGAATTTTTTTAGATACCTAGAGGAAAAATATACAAAATGATTCAAAGTATCGGTAAATACACCAATTAATAGAGTTGTAAAGTGGTTAATAAAGACAACAAAGTAAATGCTCAATTTTAGAGATCTTCTACACAATATAAAGAAATAATTAACTCCCATAAATGAAGATAATATTCATAAAATTCATTACAATTGTTTTTTATTAATAATCCAAGGTTAAGTCCCATGAAGACAATTATTAAGAGAACATTAAAGATGGAGGTTACAATGACTTCAAGGCACTACTTTGTAATAAAGATGGAGTTAAAAATGAGGAATAATAAAATAAACATTGAAAGATATATTTTTAAGAGAGAAATATTTAATTTTTCAAAAGCTTAATTACATATGTGAAAATGATAATAAAATGAAGTGTTTAGAAAGAAATTAAGAGATAAATTATGATTGATAAAAAAGGGGGGAACTTAAGAGACATTTAAGAGGGATTTTAAAAAGACTTATATTATTTGGTTCATAGAGGTAACAATTTCTATCTATGATAATGAGGATAATGCAACTAATGTAATGGCCTACAAGCTTGCATATTACAACTGTTTATTCATGAATTGATCTACTTTCCCCATTTATTCATTCATGTAAATAATGGTTTTGTTTTTTTATTACTCTACAATGGATGGATGATAGGAATATATAGCTAAGAAGACTCACTCTTAGACACACAACCCTCTCCCCTTCTCTCTTTATTCCTCCTTGAGCTTCAAATCTCTCATGTTGAATTGAATGTGTAATGCCCCACTTTTAGGCCTTCAATGTGTGTAATGTGTGACTAATTGTGATGTGAGTTAGTTGAATCTCATGGTGCATATATGTATTACATTTGGCTTCTTGAGTTTTGACTTTTAAAAGTGGTAACTTAGTTTCTACAAAAGCTAGTTACCTAGTTTGGCCATATGCCAGCCAACTGATTAATCTATCCTTGGCATTTTTAGATTTTGAATAAATAGTGTATTGGTTCTACAAATCTAGTTAAATGGTGCAAACACACAACTAGTTATATCAAACCAGTCAAATAGTTCATTTAACTTAGGAGTTTTTGTGCACTATTTGATTCAAATATTTTCCAAATAATCTTATAAAGTTTTAATTAATCCTTGGGGTGTTCAAAAATAATTTTTACAAATTTTATAACCATTTATTCAAATTTTATTTGACATTAAACTAACTTAGGGGACAAGTCTCACAAAAATGGGATTGATGACATTATCCAGTTTTATTCTCTAACCTATTATACTACTAATGTGTAATGAATTTTTTTTTGTAAACTCATATGTAAATATGTCTAACATGTTTCCAACACCTTTTTCCCATATTTCTCCATCCCTTGATAAGCTAGATTGACCTTGGGCATCATAAACTCCTTGTATACACCATTTTAGGTAAAGATTAGTTTTTAGCCTAAAATGTTTTCATCCACTTTACACCCACCAATATATTGAGGGATTAGGTTATGGAATTTTGTGGCAATAAATTTCCCACAACACTCCCTCAAAAGCCTAGTTTGGTCTTCTTATTCATCTTCATGTTTTCTCTCTTTTCCTATATATTCACATTTTCTCTCTAGCTCACCTCTTATCTTCTCTGCAACACCAAACTATTTCTTTTCTTTGCTTTTCATTTTCTATTTTCTTCTCCTTCTATTATCCTTTTTCTATATCACCCTTGTTTTCCCCCTTAAAAAGTAGAAGGTTAGATTTAGGAAAATCTATGGATTTGAGCTTTCCATTATTTTTTTTGAAAAGGTTGTATTATCCTTTATGTTTGATGTAGAAGATAATGGAGAATTAATATTTCATAAATGTAGGACCTTTTGTTTTGGTTATGGGAGAAAACCTGATACTCAAATGTCTTAATGTAGTTGACAAGTGGCAATTGTGGGATTTAATCACCAACAAAGCCACTCAATTCTAAAAAGAAATTACCAAGTTTTCTCTTAGGAACAAAACCAAACTCTCAAGATAATTCTCACTTAAAGGGAGGGAAGAATTCAAAACATTATGAAATTTTATTTAACTAGATTCCTTTGTCCTTGTTAAGCCATTGAAGAGAATAAGGATTTGAATGTGGTGTTGTCTCTAATCTCAATACCTTCACCATCCCCTGATTAGCTACATTTGTCCACAATCTAGTATCAATGATAACTCAACAAACCATGTCTCCCACTTATCCTTTAGACTTGAATTTGTTCTTTCATTGATTAAGTTTCTCATCAGCTTGAATTTAAAGAACTTTTTATATAAGATAAACAAAATTATCCTTATCTTTAGAATAACTTGAAGTTACTTAATTTGGCTTGCATTCAAGGTCTTCATCATAGGTCTTCATAACTTCAATCTCTTTCACAGAAACACTCTTTGACTTGGAATTTCTCTAGAAAAATGTATACATCCTTATAATTTAAAACATTACTTCGTAGAGACCTCATTAACCTTGTACTTGCCTTTATCCTCTTGGGTAGATGCTTGATTAGTAACAACATTTAGAGAACTTGAAGTACAAATCCCATGATTTGTAGCTTGTGCACTCAAGTGGTATTTTATAGAAGAAGTACTTTATTTGGTATGTGGCTTAGTGGACTTGATTTTCTTGTCAAATATCAAAGATAGCTTATTTATATCATCCAGATAATCATATATAAAAGTTTCAACTTTATCTCAAATCATCATGTTAAGGCCACCTAGAAATCTAGTACACATTTGTTCTTTTTACTTGTGGATATCACATATAAGTGCTAATCTCAAATTCCCTAACATATTCTTCAACACATAGAAGTCATTTTCTAAGAGTAGTCAATCTAATGTAATTATATTTTTCAAACTCTTTAGGTACAAATTTATTTCTCAAATGCTTCTTCATATTATTTGAAGATTTAATTTTTGATTTACCTTATTTTTCTCAAGTCTTTTTCAAGTTATCATACCATATCCTAGCAAACTTCTCAAACTTAAAAGTAAATAGTTTATATTTTTTCTCACCATGATAATCCTAAAATTCAAATATAGTTTCTACCTTATGTAACCACTTAAGAAATAAATCAACATCAAGTTTACCATCAAAATTGAGAAGATCAAGTTTGATACCTTTATAATCTCTTTGATGATACTTTAGTTGATGGTTATATAATCTTCAACAACTTCCACTGATTCTTCCTCAAGGTCGATATGTGAGTTCAAATATCTCCATCTTGCTGGGCAGGTTGAATTTGATTCACTTCCCAACTCTGTATAACCCCTTCTGCTCTTATATATTTTGGACCAAATATTGCTTGGCAAATTGAGACTCCATCCTTTGCATTTAGGTTTACATTGTAAGGAGTTGCTTAAGATTAGCATTGTTTGCATCTTGATTGGTTGAAGGTTTTTTTATTGCCTCAAAAATAGTTTGAAAATGCAGCCCCCTTCCAATGAAATCAACTTGCTAACACATTCAACAAAAATGATTAATAATTCCTAGGGTTTTATTAGAAACCCAAATCAAGAATACCCTATCTTGGTCCTTGGTTGATTCTTGCAATAAATTTTGACTCCTATGAATCAAATTCACAGCCAACAATAAAATATAACACATTCACAAATAATTTATTAAACCTGGTATAATTTTTAATAAATTCTTGAAGTAGAATTCAACAAAACAACCTTTAAATCATTCAATGAACTTCAACATACATGCACATTGTCTAAGTTATTTTCATCTAATATGCTTAAGGTAAGATAAATTCACTAATCTACACACATAATATGTAGATCATTCACAAATTAACTTGTCCAATTAACAGACTACTTATACCTTAAGGTTTGACAAGTAGAAAACAAATTTTCAAAACAAATATCACAATAAAGCCATGGTTAGAGTTAAATGTTTAATAGATTATTCTAATTCTTAAATAGTTCCAAAAATCTAGTATTTTTCATGTAAAATCCATTCTAATCACATAGGATCTCAATCATAAAAAACCACATGAAAATGAACATAACATAAGCAATGCATATTGTCTCTTTATTATATTCATAAACCTACACACATCTACTTATCTTATTTGTCCTTTTTCCATCCAAACATCAAAGATTATTCCAAGATTCCTATACCAAATCACCAATATCTATACACATTTACTTCAAATCAAACTCATGAATGTGAGATTTCAAGAAAAATAATCAAGATAAAAAAATTGTACCAAGAAGAGTTAAGAACCTCAACTTAATACCAATGATCTTGTGATTTCTCAACTCCATGTTAAAGATGTGTTTTCTTCCATTGGTGTTCGATCCATAACTTTTCTCTGATACAATAAATTGTTGTGAAAGATAGCAGAGAATTAATATTTCGCAAATGCTTGACCTTTTTTTTGTTATTGGACAAAACTCAATACTCAAATGTCATGATGTAGTCGACAAGTAGAAATTGTGGGATTGAATCTTCAACAAAGTGACTCAACTCTAAAGAGAAATAAACAAATTTTCTTTTAAGAAAAAACCTAAATTCTCAAGATAATTCTCATTTGAAGAGAATGAAGAATTCTTAAAATTATAAATTTTTATATCACTTGATTCCTTCATAATGTACAAGTTGACACATATGTATATATGTAGGTACATGAGGTCTTAGTTCCCTTTTTATTTACGAAGCCTAGCCCAACTGGTCTATCTATCTAAATAAAGAGCTAAAATAGTGCTCTAAATGCCATATTATACATATAATGATCTACAGTTACAAGTGACAAGACATTATAAACTTTATATAAAATATCAAAGCTAAGCAAAACCCTACTCATGTAATACATTGAATAATCAAGTAGTGAAGCTTCATGTCTTGTAGCTTTGTCATTTATGCATCTTCACAATCCTTTTTTTGGCATTATCCTATACACTAGATATCTTTGGTGAATTCATATTCTTACAAAAAAAATAACACCTACAATAATAACTGAATAAAACATCATTAGATTTATCATGAAGGTGTCCAACATTTTCAAGAAAAATTGTTACCATCTCTATATATGCTAACTCTTAACCTCTAGTAATGGAGGAATAAGATGTTGATGCTTTTACATCAATGTTTTCCCTACCTTTAAGCCACTTTTAGTTTGTTTAAAGCTTTATCAAGTTTTTATAATCTTTTTGCATTATTTTCTCAAGGTTCCAAAGTGATGGGAGGTTTTGGGAATCCTATATAAAAGAGGGTTCTTCATCCTCTTCTTTGTGTAATTGTTTGCTAAGATTAAGAAAATACCTCTTGCTCTTTTTTATGTATTGAATGGAGTGAAAATGATATGTTTTAGTGTAATTTATGTGATAACATAAATATTCATGAAGAAATATGATATTTATCATGTTGTTGGTGAAAGTGTACAAACATGAGTAGAAGAGCATGAAAATAGTATCTTTTATTTATGCTTGAAAATATTTACCTTTGAGTTTTTTTAATCTATGTTATATGCTAACATATTTATAATCCCACCAAGTTGTATCATGAGTTACATAATGTGTGAAGCATCTGACATATAGTTTGGATCATATTATAATATTCATAGTTTGCTTTGATATTTAACATAGTTAAAGCATGGTTATTGATCTTTATGTAATTTGAAGCATGATTAGTTATATAACATATTAGATCTAAGATATATGGTTGTAGAACAATTTGTATGCATGGGATAGATGCCTAGAATGAATTAGAAAAGTTTATCTTAGTCTTGACTTATGCTATATGTGGTGTCCCATAGGAACTAGTCAACTAATTTGTGTGAAGAATAGCTGACTTGTTTACCAACTAGCTAGTTTCTTCCACCAGCCAGCTAATTTAGAAACAATGATTGTAGCTACTAGTCCACTAGTTTTTGAATGAGCTATTAACTATTTTAACTAGTTTAACTCAATAATTAGCTTGTTCAAGAATTTTATTGGCTATGTTCTACAGGTCACTAGCCAACTAGTCCGACCAATTGATAGGCTATTCCCAAAACCACTCGTCTAATTATTCTGCCTGAGATGCTCTATATTTTTATTATGGCCTCAAAGCATTCCACTAGTTCTATAAACTAGTTAATTGGTTCTTAGGGGCATTCTATGGTATTTAAAACCTATTTTTTAGAGTTTTGTTAAATTTTGACGTACACTTCTAATTATAAATAAATGTTACCTAAATATACTAAGTAATGGTTTGACTTGATTAGTTAAATTATTGAGAAATCACCTTAGATACAAGAAATGGACAAGTGATGGAAATTTGAGGTCCCTCAATGTGGGCATTGATGTACATGATGTATATTGGCTAATGATTTGAATATATCTCTTTAAAAAAAATCTAATCACTTAAAAGGAAACAATTCATTCAAACATTTGTTTCTCTGACTCTCAGAGTAGCTAACCGGGAGGTAGCTTATATTATAGTATGCTTGTGGGTATGGGCACCCTTGTTGATTCTGATATATCTTATACTCTATGTTACACCTACATGCATACTTATGGGATGTTGACACTTAAGAGTTAGAATACATAGAAATATGATAGTGGGATTATGTTAACTATCTTACCAGTTGGGACTTCATTTCCTATTATTATTTATTGGGAATTTATGTCCTATGGTGCTACTAGGACTATTTTCATGATGGAGAACATAGCTTACTCATTAGATATTATTAAAAAATATATGGATTATGTTACTACCCCTACCTAAGATGATAGATAAAAGCTCTAACGATTGCTTAGATGGTCTTTTATTCTCTATATATCACCTACTATGTTAGGTATTACTAATAAAATCCAATATTACTCCTTGAAGTGTATAGAATATATAAACTTTTGAGATACAATATATTAACTTACTCATGAATCTTATCCATATGATATGCATATGCATCTAGTGCTAACATGCACATGAGTAGATAGCAACATGCCTTGGTGTAAGCATAAGAACATAATCTACTTTGTAATGTGTCAGCCTTTCCTATAGTGTTTCATATCCTTAAATGGCATGAATTGCATGCTAGGGAAGCTTGGTTATCTTAGTATGTAATATACTAATGTGTTGGCTTATTTAGTTACTTACTCAATTATACGAGTAGAGAAACCTATGCAGGTAGGAGTAGGAAGCTAATAGACAACCCTTATTATGGGACTTTATGGGTGATCCAAGAGCCTTAGTATACCCATATAAAGACCTAATTTTGTATATTGTTTTAGGATTCTCCATCAAATGTTTAAACTTTTAATTTGCTGATAGTTAATCATTATACTTTTAGGCCTATTAACTAACACATTACTGTTTCTATATAGTATTTATACATTATCTCTTAAATTATGTTGGTTTTTGTTGGGATCACAACCTTTTATCTTTTATGAGACGGCAAGGGATTATCTCTTTTATTCTAGGTATGGTAATAACACTCCAGTTTTTACTTGTTTTTATTTTTTTTATAAATTATAATTAAAATAATTTTGTGGTATGGAAAAGGGGGTGTGACAAGTTGGTATCAAAACATTTTTATTTTGAACTCTATTTTTTTTTAAGTTGAGAGTTTTAACAAATTTAGAGTTGCCTTTTAGTAGTACTCTTAACAAAATTAGTTAGCCACATCATGCAATAGCCCATTTCTTGAAGCCCTAACTATAAAACTAGAAATTATGTGTAATTAGTTAGAATAATTATTGAAGAATGTTTTGTATAAAATGTATTATATCATTATTTTTAACCATAGTTGGGACTCCGACCCACATCTGTCTTACCGACGAACTTATAATAGAATGTTCTTCCCCTAGTTCATATTTCATAAATAACACCCCTACTATATTGAGAGTTTGGGTCTTTTTCTACCCCTCTCCCCTAGTGTATTCCAAAATTTTATCTAACCTTAAGTTATAAGTAATTTATATTGTAACCAAATCTTAATCTCAGGAAACAAATATCTCCATAATACGTTAATTCTCTAACTCTAGAATTATACTATTTATAAATTATCAATAATTAATCCACCCTATTATCCTAACCTAAATTGAATCGATCTTGGTTTAACCAAAAATCTAAAAATACTAAACCTTATTATTTTCCCTCTTTTTTATTTTTCTCTCTTCCCTCTCTCGATCGATTTCCCTTCTTCTCCTTTTCCTCCTTCTTCTGTGTGGAGCATTATCCATAGATAATGTTCACATTTCCCACATTTCCTAACCCCCTACATGACCATCCCCTACTCCCATAAATTGTCACCTCCTACACATGAGATTGGGGTCGATAATTTTCCTCATGGCCCTCACCATCTATAGGATATCTATACATACACCCTCTCCACATTAAATGCTACCATATCTCTCTCTCTCTCTCTCTCTTAACTCTTTTATTTTCTAAAACTAAACTACCATCTTCTTCCCTCATTCACCCTCACCAAAATCACCCAAAATAACCCCACCATCTAGCTCAATAGAGGCATGAGAATAAGCATCGGTCATCCTTGCCATTACCTCCCCCCAAGCAACAGCAAAACCCATTATTGCTACTAAGCGCTCTCTCCTCTCCCATGGCTCGAACTAGGAGAAGAGCAGTATCTACGAAGAAGAGGGCTTTAGGCTCGAACATGTCTTCTGTTTCATCACCATCACGCTCTCCCTACCCTTGTCCCCGGGATGTACAGTGTTCTGCGCTGAAAGATTTGTCTGCCATTAAAGATTTGACTACGACCGTTAAGGAATCAGAAAACCCTAATGTCTCGACTACAATTCAATATTCACTTCAAAGAATAGATAATTCACATCAGCAACAGAATATTCTCGTGCAACCTAATAAAACAATCACTACTCTGATCAAGGAAGCATCAGTAATTGGGCAATTTCCATATTGTGATTTACAAGATATCCCAAAGTCTCAAAATGGAATTCAAGATCACAAATTTTTGGATCAATTAAATCACAACTAGAGAGACAAAGTGAGTGGCAATAGGCTATGTCATGTAGGAGCCTTGTTATCATATTTTCCCCTTACTATAGTACGTTCTTTGTTGCAAATACAATTACAGGGAACGGTCCACAATCGATTGGAAATTTGCAATTGTTGGTTATATTATTAGATGTTGTCCTTCCTTGGGCCAGATGAACCGTTTTGCATCATCTTAATGGCCAAACATCACCCCACCAAAGATCCTTCTGCATGATGATGGTTTTATCATATTCAAATGTTTTTCTGCTCAAGATCAGGATTGGATACTTTCCACCCCTTACTGGACATATGCAAACAAACCTTTCATCCTCAAAGCATGGTATAGGAAATTCCATTTTGTGAAAGAAAAATTTCAATTCTTACCCTTATGGATTAAACTACAGAATCTACCACTAGATTATTGGGACCCGAACTCCTTGAGTCGAATTGCCAGTGCGGTTGGTCGACCTCTGCATATGGACACATTCACTATGAATAGAGAACATGTTTCTTATGCTCGCCTGCTTGTAGAAGTAAATGTCACAAAAAAATGCCTAGAATGTGTTGAAATTCTAGATCCTGATGGTGATATCATACTCCAACCTATTCTCTATGAATGGAGGCATGCATATTACACATACTGTGATTGTGTAGGGCACAACAGCAACTCATGTCCTAAGAACAGACCCAAGCAAGAATCCTTTACGACTCATTATCCCATTAACCTGCAAAATGGAAAACCTAAACTTAATATCCCTACTCAGGCCAAGAAACCAACAACCTAGAGGAAAGTGGAGAAGAAAACTTAACCTGTCAAACTAACTCAGTAATTTTCCAAGACTCTATTGGCACCATACCTTTGAACAATCAATTTGATCTTATTGCTGATCTAGAGGACATACTGAATGTGCAAATCTAGGAAATATATAGGGGGGACACTACCCTCCCATTTAGCTCAATGATATCTCACTTGAATGTTTGATGTTTGAACAAACCTCACAAACAAAAAGAGGTTGTTAAATGGTATAAAGCAAACCAATCTTCTTTCTTTCTTCTTCTTGAAACTCATATTAAACCAATTAAGGCTAATAAAATCATAGCCAAATTATTCCCTAGTTTTTTTTGGACAATTATTCCCATCATAGTAATGGATGCATTTGGTGTCTCTGAGATCCCTCCAAATGGCAAGTTTCTTTAATTTCTTCATGTGACCAAGGTGTATTAGTTAAAGCCTTAAATACTAATGGAATCCACCTATATGTAGCCTTTATTTATGATTTTAATTTTGGGAAGGATCGTAAACCCCTCTGGCAATGGCTGCGTGACCAGGAAATAACCTCTTATCTATGGCTCATCATGGGGGATTTCAATGCCATCCTCAATCCAGAGGAAAAATTCCAAGGTGACACACCTCATCACCAAGATATCACTGATTTCAGAGAATGTATCCATCACCTCATCCTCCATGAACTCCCCTTTTCTAAACCAACATTCACTTGGTGCAACAGAAGAATAGGCGCATATCAAATCCTCTACAAGCTTGATAGAGTTCTGCTCAATATACACTGGCTCCATACTTTCCCCCAAACCACAATCTCTTTTACTAAGGAACCATTCTCATATCACTTTGTTGCTCATGTTAGCCTTATATAGCTTCCTCCTAATGGTAAGAAACCTTTTAAATTTTTCAACATGTGGTGCAATGACCCATATTTCCTCAATAATGTTAAACAAGTCTAGTCTAACACTCAGGGAGGCAAAGTCAGCACAAGTCTAAAGAATATGTTGTTTATACTCAAGCCTCATCTTAGACAGTTGAATAAGCAGAAATATAACAATATTTCAAATAGGGTTGCTTCTCAGAAACAAATCTTTAATACCATCCAGACTGCTCTTAGGACAGACCCCTCAAACATTGAGCTGCAATACAAGGAAAAAGAAGCACTACATGTAACACCCCAAAATTCACTACTTTTTTTTTAAAGCGGAAGCAATTAAAATAGAAATACTTAAAACCCGTGAATTCTGGAAATGTTACCGCCACACTTAGTACTAGACCAGTTCTCTCCGACCGTTCCAGTACCAAGTGCTAAGGCTAAAGAAGAGATTAACAATAAATTACAAAATTGATACAAACTAAACTCCAAATAATCATTAAACAGTTGTAAAACAAAATCAGAGTACGCATCAAGAAATGTAATTCATTTCCAAAAGAGAATTAAACTTACAACCGATAAAAGGTTCATTAAAATATTCAATCGAGTACTGAATCAGAAAATGGTAAATACTATACCAAAGAAATAACAAAAGGAATGAAATCGCGTAAAGAATGAATACGGCCACAACACTCTCGAAACTTTAAGCCAACACATGCTCAATACTCAGCCCCAACTGATGGCTCGCCCACCTGCACAAGTATAGAAGGGCATACTACTCGTGGGAATGAGCAGCACCCATGAAAAGGGTGATCAGTACGCTACGTATTGAGTAAGGTAACCGAACACTAAGGCCGACACATAAGAACATAAAATCATGCATAAGAATAAAAGATCATAAAGACCATCATCATATCATAATATCGACCAATCATTCAGGTACATACATAAAGGCCCAATCATAGTCTGAATTAATTATTTAATTAATCTTTTATCGAAATTTGATACACACCATGCTTTATATCAAATCCATGCGAGTACGGAAGCCCCCACTATTATAGCCGGTGGATCGGAGGCACATAGGGTATCATACCCTAAGCACTATTATAGCCGGTGGATCGGATACACATAGGACTACGCGTCCTAACCACTATTCCTAACCGGTGGATCGGTTGGCTCCGGCACGCATGGTGTTCCACTGTAAGTAATTAGTATCTTTTAGGCATTTTAGCAAAACTCTGGTTTGCGGTTGTTGAGCTCGGGAACCCCCACTATTATAACCGGTGGATCGGTTTATGTATAGAGCATCCTGCTCTAACCACTATTATAACCGGTGGATCGGTCACACATAGGGTAAAAACCCTAACCACTATTCTGAACCAGTGGATCGGTTGGTCCCGTCTCAACGATCTTCCACTTTAAATAATTAGTGTCTTAAGTATCTTATTCAAAAGTTTCCACCATGGGTATGCACAAATCATAAAATTCCACCAACATAATTACACTTTAATTAATTATTACATGCACATAATAACACAAAAACCCTAATCAGCCACCACGGACCTCAATTAACCACAACAAACCATAGTGACCACTCCAAACCCTATTTAATCATAACAACCATAATTAGCCACTCCACTCCTTAGTTAATCATAACAAACCACAATTATCCACTCCAACCCTAATTAATCACAACAACCCAGAGTTCATTACTCCAAACCCTAATTCAATCTCTTCCATACCCTCATAATGCTCCACGTACTATTTTTCATCCAAAATAGTCTAACACCCGAATAATAATTACATTACCTTCCTTACATCCCAAATTAACTTTCCACACGTAAATTTCATACCCATGCAGACATTAATCTCCCCATGCAAACCTTCAAACATTTTTCATGCAAACCCTAAAATTCCATGTGAAACCTTAATTTCAACCATGCAAACCCTAATACCGTCATCCAACCATCCATGCCAACATGTAAACCCTAATACCACCAAACAACTATAATTACCACCATACAAACCTTAGTAACATCATACAACCCACGATTCTGCCATATAAAACCCTAAATTCAATCCATAGCAAAACCCAAGATTTGTCCACATAATTCAATTGATTAGTTTCTCCCCTTTCATAACCACAATTTAGATTCCCCCATACAAGACTATAAGTTAGATCCTCCCACATAAAATCATAAATTAGAAACTCCCAAGCAAAACCATAATTTGGACTAATTGGATTCCCCCAAACAAATCATAAATTAGATTCTCCCAATCAAATCATAAATTAGGTTCTCCCATATAATATCATAAATTACATTCTCCTAAATAACATCTTAAATTAGATTCTCCCTAACAAACTATAAATTCAATTCTCCCATATAACGTCATAAATTATATTGTCTCCCACAAAACCCTACATTTCCCATTTTATTCTTCCTCTCATAAATCATTAAAATACTTAGGTCAACTCATACCTCTTGATCAACTTCTTTCTCCATCATTATTTTTCATCCTTTTTCCCCACACAACCACATTGATATTCTCACATGCATGTCTTACAGTATCACAACACATATCATCATACATAAATAATACACATGCCATGCAAAACATTCTTCAACTCCACGTTATATCACCCACGTTATATCACATAAAAAATGATTATAATAATACATAGGATACATATCATGCGAGGCACATAATGCATATAAGGGCACAAAAGGCCTTAGCACCCCTTACCTAAAAGTCACCGGTCTTGGAGCACGCTCATACGCCTCCTTAGGGCTTTGACCAAATAATAATAGAGATATTATAAACCTTGTTAATATAGGGTTAAAGACTCTACCCTAATAATAATAATGATACTAATATAATAATATGAAAGATAATAAAACTAATATCAATGAGAATATAAATAATAATAATAATAATAAGCTTTAAAAGTTAAAGTGGGGTTTCGACCCTACTTATAACTATTGACTTACCACTTATTTAATATTAATAATAAAATTAATAACATATATAATAATATTGAAATAACAAAGATAATGATAATATTATTATTAATGGTTATAAGAACAATAGAAATAATAATACTAAAATACATGAGTGCGAATGTTAATACAAAATTAGGGCCTAAGAATTTCGTGAATAAATAATAAAATGTTACTAATAATTATTCTAATAAATATAATATTAATAATAATAATAATAATAAGAATGATAATAATCCTATAATAATTCAATTAATAACTTAAAATTTGAAACTAACAATAAAATTATTTTATTACCACTATCTACCCTGCAAGTACAATTCAGCATAAATTTTATATCAAATAATAATAAAACATATTAAGAACATAAATATTAAGAATAATAATAATGGTATTTATATGTAAATAATTGAAATAATTTAAATCAAGGCTTATAATAATTTGGAAAATGGTTGAGAGGGTCTAGGGTTTAACCCTAGGCTGGTGGGGATAGGCGGAACAGGCGGTGGTGCACGGCGGCTGGGCGATGGCCGGAAAAATAGAAGAAACGAGGGAAAGATGGATGTTGGGAAAAAGATAGGAAGAATTGAGGTGATAAAAGAGGTGTTTATGGTTTTCCAAGAGAAGAGGGGCAAAATGATGGTGGTGGTGTAGCCAAAGGTGATGGCGCACGGCGGCGGAAGGTGGTTTAAGATTTCGGGGTCAAAATTCCGGTAAAACGAGCGTCCAACTTTGCATGGTTATTGAGGCTCGTACAAGACGAATCGAAGGTTGAAAATAGTTTTGTTAACTAGAGGGCATTGCAGGGAAGAATTTGGGATGATGTGGTGGTGCTGAGGTTGGCTATCGGCGGAGGACGACGCGTCTTAAGTTGTGGTGATGGCAGCCCTCGCCTAAGGTTTCGGGAAAGAAAAACCTTCCACAACTCCTACAATCAGGCTTTTTATAGATGGTGGATGGGATATTAGGGTTTTGGGTGTCGGCAGGAAGGCATTAGATGCGAGAAATTGGGTGGCCGGTGGCAGTAATTGATCAGCCATCGTTTGGGTTGCTTCGAAATATCACGAGGTTGGGGAGAAGAAACAGGCGAGATTTAACGTCCAGTAGTTATGCAAATTTACTCCTAGAGTTAAGAGGAAGACAATGAGGCAAGAAATGGCCGGTATTAATCACCGTAGCCGAAGAGGCCATTGATGGGGTCGAAGGTTTCATCGCAGCGGCGGGGAAAGACGAAGGGAGAAGGAAGAAGAAAGAAGGTAGGCCGGTCAGGCGAGGAAGGAAAAGAAAAGGGGAGAACCGGGCGGTTCGCGCGCGGTGAGGGCGTCATTAAATGAAACGACGCGTCTCGGGAGTAACACGGACGAAACGCAGTGCGTCGAGGACGGAAGAAGGGTGACGGCCGCGCGGGCTGGGCCGTGCCCCAAAAAAGGAAGAAAAGATAAAGAAGAACTGGGTCGCGGCTGGCCCAGTCGGGGAAAAGAAGAGGAAAAAGAAAAAGAAGAAAAATAAAGAAAAAGGAAAGGAAAAAGGAAGAAAGAAAAAAGAAAAAAAAGGAAAAAGGAAAGGAGAAAAATAATTAGGTTAGGGCCAATCAAATTAATCTGAATATTTAGGATATTTAAATAATAATATTTGAATAGAATCATATTTAAATCCCTTTTTAGGCTAAATTAGGATTTTTAAGAGATTTTCCATAAATTCTATTTTAATTAGCAAAACACCCTAATTTTCTTCCATTAAATTATTTATAAAATTAATATTAATTTGGGACTATTTTATCCTTCTTATTTTAAATAAAATAATTAATTTAATTAATTTTCAAAATAAAATCCTTAATTATTTAAAATACCAAAATTGCACATAATTAAAACACTTATAAATTTATTCTTGATTTTCCCTAATTAATTTCCTTTTATTTTAAATAAAATAATTAACTTAATTAACTTTTATAATCTAACCTCATTTAAATATACTATTTAAAATTAGGAATTTTTCGGTGTATTTCACTACAACTCCACACTCACCTAGCTACATATGAGGAAAGTTTCCTCAAACAGAAGCTGCCATCCACTGGATCAATGAGGGAGATGCTAATACAAAGTTCTTTTTTTCCACTATTAAAGCAAAGCAAAGCAAAACTTTGATCACCAAGATTAAAGATATAGATGGGAACTAAATCTCACCCCATAACAATATCCTAAAAGGTTTCAGAGATTACTATGTTCATCTTTTTGATTAACCTCTGTCTCAACCTATGGCTTTATCATACCAAGTTCTGCAACAAGGGCCTCTTCTCTCTTTAGACTAGAATCATACTTTGCTTAACCCTTTCACAAAGACAGAGGTTAAGGATGCTATTTTCTCCATCGGTGATTCAAAAGCCTCCAGTATAGATGGTTTTACATCCTATTTTTATAAAAAAACAACCTGGGATATTATTGGAGAAGATATCTAGCAGACCATGAATAAAGCTTTCCTCACAGCAAGCCTCCCAAAATTCATCACCTACACACTACTAGTTCTCATACCCAAAAAATCCAATGCTAAAAATCTTGGGGACTACAGACCTATAGAATGCTGCAATGTGTTATACAAAGCCTTCATAAAAATTTTGACTGCTACACTGCAACTTATCCCCCCTGACTTTATAGACCATTCATAATCTGCTTTCATTAAGGGAGGATCTATTTTTGAAAATATCTTACTTGCCCATGAGCTCCTCATATTATATGGAAGGACACATATTTCCCCAAGATGCATGCTTAAAATTGACCTATGCAAAGCCTATGACTCAGTAAGATGGGACTTCCTAGAAATAGTTTTCCTAGATTTTCATTTCCCTCCACATCTTCTAAAGGTCATTATGGTATGTGTCTCTAGTGTCAAATATTTCATTGCCATCAATAGCCCCCTATTGGAACCTTTGGAAGGGAAGAGAGGGCTAAGACAAGGAGATCCCCTCTCCCCTTATCTGTTTGTGATCATCATGGAATATTTCAGCCGCATGATGAAAACCTTATGGCAAGAACCAAGCTTCAAAGGACACCCTCAATGCAAGAAATTGAAATTTGTCAACCTATCATTTACAGATCATATGCTTCTTTTTAGCCATGGGGACATAAAATCTATCCAACTCCTTATGCAGAAATTCCACCTCTTTACAATCCTGTCTTGATTGACTATTAGCCGGCATAAGAGTTCTATTCTTTTTGGAGGAGTATCACAGCAAACCAAAGAACATATCCTACAATTTCTGGTAATTCCACAAGGCTCTTTACCTTTTAAATATCTGGTGGTACCTATCGGAGATATCCAGCTTAATGCACATCATATGACCTCTCTTATGGATAAAGTTCTGCATAGGATGAATCATTGGGCAACTAAGCTTCTGTCATATGATGGAAGACTCTAGTTGATAAAAACAATCATCTTTGGTACTCAAATGTATTGGAGCCAAGTCTTCCTTCTACTAAAAAAGGTTCTCAATTATCTTATCTTTGCTTGTAGAGCTTTGCTATGGACTGGCAACACCCTTAAAACTCATAAGTCCCCTGTGGCCTGGAAATCTTGATGTATCCTTAGGAATGAAGGTGGCTTGGGTCTAATAAATATCAGCACCTGGAACACAACTGCCCTTGGCAAGCACTTATGGCATCTCACTCAAAAGAAAGACACATTATAGATCAAATGGATACATGGAAGATTCATTAAACAAGGTTATGTTTGGGATATTAACTTACCAACTGCTGCATCTTGGCCATTGAGGAGCATATTGAGTTTAAGGAACACTCTCCAGCCTATCTTTGCTAACATCCCCCACAATACACCTTATAGCATTCAAAAGGTCTACTCAAAACTAAGGCATAAAGTGAAATACCCCGAAAATTTATAATTTTAAATAGTATATTCAAATGAGGTTTTATTATAAAATTTAATTATGTATATTATTTTATTTAAAATAAAAGGAAATTAATTAGGGAAAATCAAGAATAAATTTATAAGTATTTTAATTAGGAGGAATTTGGATATTTTAGGTAGTTAAAGATTTTAATTTGGGAATTTATTTAAATAAATTATTTTATTTAAAATAAGAAGGAGGAAATAGTTCCAAATTAATATTAATTTTTATAAATAATTTAATGGAAGATAATTAGGGTGTTTTGCTAATTAAAATGGAATTTATGGAAAACCTTTTAAAAATCCTAATTTAGCCAAAAAAAGGATTTAAATATTATTTTATTTAAATATTATTATTTTTAAATATCCTAAATATTTAGATTAATTTAATTGACCCTAACCTAGTTATTTTTCTCTTTTCTTTTTCCCTTTTTCTTTTTCTTTTTCCTTTTCCTTTCTTTTTCTTCTTTTTCTTTTTCCTCTTCTTTTTCCCCGAACTGGGCCAGTTGCGGCCCAGTCTTCTTCTTTTTCTTCCTTCCTCGGCCCAGCCCGCGCCCGCGCGGCCGTCACCCTTCAGCCTCCTTTCTCAGCGCCGCGTTTTGGCTCCGTTTCCGCCGAAGCTCGTCGTTCCATTTAAACAACCCCGACTCGCACCCGAACCGCCCGGTTATTCCCTTTTCTTTTCCTTCCTCGGCCGACCGGCCCACTTTCTTTCTTCTTCCTTCTTCCTTCGTCCTTCCCCGTCGCTGCGATGAAACCTTCGACCCCATTAATGGCGTCTCCGGCTGCAGCGGCTTTAATCAGCCGTTACTTGTCTCTTTGAATTCCCTTTGACCCGAGGAATCAATTGGAGTAATTGTCGTGTGTTAAATCTCGCCCGTTTCTTCTCCCCAGCCTCGCGAAACCCCAAAGCAAACCAAACGTCGGCCGCCCAATTACTGCCACCGGCCACCCAAATTCCCGAACCTAATACCTCCCTACCGACCTCCAAAACCCAATTATCCCATCTACCATCTATAAATAGTTAGATTATGGGAGCTTTGGTTTTTTTTTCCTCACCCGAAACCCTGAGTGAGGGCTATCTTCATCGAGATTTTAGACGCAGATTCCGCCGCCTTTAGCCAACCTCAGCGCCACCGCAGCATTTCATTTTCTTCCCTGCATTTTCCTCTAGCTAACTACGTTGTTCAAATCCCTCGATTCTTCTTGTACTGGCTTACATGGCCGTGCCAAGTTGGCTTCTTGTCTCGCCTGAATTTTTACCCAGAAATACTTAAGTCGCCGTCCGCCGCCGTTTCCGCCACTTCTGCTGCCTTCTGAACCACCCAAAATCTTCCTCTAATCCTCCTCCACCAAATCATAACCTTATGTTGATTTTTCCCCTGCTCCTTCTCTCTTTTTCTTCATCTTTTTCCCACTTAGATAGTTTTTTCGGCCACCGCCGCCGCCACCGCGAACCACCGTAGGTTTCGCCTATCTCCACCAGTCTAAGGTTGAACCCTAGACCCTCTGAACCCTTCTCCCTATTTTTATAATCCTTAATTTAATTTATTTCAATTATTTGAAATAGATTACTATTACTTTTATTATTATTTCTATTATTGTGTTATTAATATTATTATTAGTATTAATGTTTTGATTATTATTTCTGCAGGGTCTGAAGCTCTAATATACTTTAATTCGATTTTGTCATTATTATAAGTATTATTATTATTTTCATTATCTTAATTAATAATATTAAGGTGTTATTATAATTATTGTTATTATTAGTATTTTTATTATTTCGAATTGCCATTATTATTATTCTATAATTAATATTACAAATACTTTACCATTAGTTTTGTTATTATTATTACACTTATTATATTGTTGTTACATTATTTTAGTATCTTAGCTATTACTATATTAGTATCATTATTATTATTAGGATAAAGTCTTTAACCCTATATTATCAAGGTTATAATATCTCTATTATTTTTATGTCTTTAGCAAAGTTAGAATTTTGTTAAGGTTATTTTATTCATATGTTATTATTTGGTCTAAGCCCTAAGGAGGCGTAGGAACGTGCTCCAAGACCGGTGTCGTTTTAGGTAAGGAGTGCTAAGGCCTTTTATGTGCTTATGTATATTATGTGTTTCGCATGTTATGTATCTAATGTTTATTATAATTAAATATTTTATATGTGGTATTACTTGGAGTTGAAGTATGTTGTGCATGGTATGTCTATTAATTATGTATGATGATATGTGTTGTGTATGTGAGGAAGTCGATGTGGTTTGTGTGAGAGGAAGGATGAAAAAGAAGGATGGGGAAAGAAGTTGACTAAGGGAAGTGAGTTGACCTAAATTTTATGGTTTTATAAGGAATAATCTAGTTTATGATGCTATTTGGGAGAATTTAAATTATGATATTATATGGGAGAATTTAATTTATGATTGATTGGGAGAATTAAATTATGGTTTGTTTGGGAGAATTTAGTTTATGATTTAATTGGGAGAATCTCATTTATAATATTATTTGGGAGAATCTAATTTGTGATTTGTCTGGTAGAATCCGATTTATGGTTTTACTTGTGAGATTCTAATTTATGATTTTATGTGAGAGAATCTAACTTATGATTTTATTGGGAGAATCTAGTTTATGATTTGTTTGGTGGAATCTAATTTATGGTTTTGCTTGGGAGATTCTGATTTATGATTTTATGTGGGAGAATCTAACTTATGGTCTTGTATGGAAAAATCTAATTTGTGATTATGAATGGGAGAATCTAATCAATTGTAAGGTATGGACAAATCTTTGGGTTTTCTATGGTTTTAATCTAGGGTTTGGTATGGATGGATCTTTGGTTTTATGTGGGTTGAATTTAGGGTTCTGTATAACGAAGGTATTAAGGTTTACATGGTGGTTTTAATAGTTGCATGGTGGTATTAGGGTTTGTATGGTGGTATTAATGATTTCATGGTGGTATTAGGGTTGCATGGTGGTATTAATGGTTAGATCATGGTATTAAGGATTGGCATGGGACGTATAATGGATGCATGGGAGTGAAATTTGCGTATGAACGTTGATTTGGGATTGTGAGGAAAGTAATATAAGCGTTATTAAGTGGTTGAATACTTTGGATGGAAATAGTACATGGAGCATTATATGGGTACGTAGGAAACCGAGTTAGGGTTTGTTGTGGTTGTTGGGAGCCTTGGTGGTATCATATACACTTGGGAATTAAAGTGTAATTATGAGGATGTTATTTATGAGTTGTGGTGTGTGGAGTGTTAAAATGATTTGGGTTGTGTGAGGTGGAGTGAGATGGGCCACTGAGGCCTGAATTAGGGTTTCGGGATAACCCTAGATTGAGATATGGAGTGGACTTGGGGGATATGTGTTGAAGGGAATGATTCGTGCATGTCTATGGTGAAAGCTTGGAATAAAATACTTAAGACACTAATTACTTAAAGTGGAAGATCGTTGAGACGGGACCAACCGATCCACCAGTTCGGAATAGTGGTTAGGGTGTTTACCCTATGTGTGACCGATCCACCGGCTATAATAGTGGTTAGGACATGATGTCCTATGCGTAACCGATCCACCGGTTATAATAGTGGGGGTTCCCGAGCTCAACAACCGCAAACTAGAGTTTTGCTAAAATGCCTAAAAGACACTAACTACTTACAGTGGAACACCATGCGAGCCAGGGCCAACCGATCCACCGGTTAGGAATAGTGGTTAGGACGCGTAGTCCTATGTGTTTCCGATCCACCGGCTATAATAGTGGTTAGGGTATGATACCCTATGTGCCTCCGATCCACCGGCTATAATAGTGGGGGCTTCTGTACTCGCATGGATTTGATATAAAGCTTGATATGTATCATCTTTCGATAAAGAGATTAATTAAGTAATTAATCCGGACTATAATTGGGCCTCCGTCCTTTAACCTGAATTATTCATATACCTTTATGTTGTTATGTTGGATTGTCCTGTTATTATTCTGCATGGATTATGTGCTTGTGTGTTGGCCTTAGTGCTCGGTTACCTTACTCAGTACGTAGCGTACTGATCACCCTTTTTATGGGTGCTGCTCATTCCCACGAGTAGTATGCCCTTCTGATTTGTGCAGGTGGGCGAGATATCAGTTGGGGCTGAGTGTTGAACATGTTTGGCTCGAGATTCAAGAGAGTTGTGGCCATATCATAGTCTTTATATGACTCTAATTCTTTTTGTTAATCTTTTATCGGTTGTAAGTTTAATTCTCTTTTGGAAATGAATTACATTTCTTGATGCGTACTCTGATTTTGTTTTACAACCGTTTAATGCTTATTTGGAAATTGAATTGTATTGATTATTTCTTTTCTTAGCCTTAGCACTTGGTACTGGAACGGTCGGAGAGAACCGGTCTGGTACTAAGTGTGGCGGTAACACTTCCAGAATTCACAGGTTTTCAGTGCTTCTAATTTAATTGCTTCCGCTTTTAAGAAAAAAAAATTTAGTGAATTTTGGGGTGTTACATAAAGGCCCTCGCTGCACATGGTGGAAAAAATTTGGCAAAACCCTACAACTCCTAGCCACCAATTTATATCTTGGTTAGTAGCAATAGGACGATTATCCACAAAAGACTATCTCAGTAGATTCACTCTTATGGCAGACCAAAAATGTATTTTCTGTGACGACCAGGAATCCATTCCCCATCTCTTTGTACACTATTCAGTAATGGGGACATTATTCACACCTTATGCCATCTCAAGAGGCTTAAACACACATCCATTAGATGGTGCAGACTACTCAAAGAATTCAGCTTCAATCATGGACGATCAAAAGCTAAAATGATCCTACTACAAAGTTTGATTGTGACAAATATCTATGAGATATGGAAGGCTAGGAATAAAAAAAAAAAGTAACAATCTTCCTTGTAACCGGAATAATATTATCAAGTGCATAGCTATAGGAGTATCCCATAAGTGTTAATATGGCCATAGGAATTCTAAGTACAATCGTGTAATTCATGTAGTTGATGACTTTTGGGCCCTAGCATGTAACACACAACTTTCGTCTCAGTAATGAAATTTCATTTTTGAAAAAAGAATATATTTTCCATTAAAAAAAACCCCATTATTGCTACTGTAACACCCCAAAATTTACACATTTTTTTTTATAAAAGCAATACTCATAAATTAAAACCATAAATTATGGGGATGTTACCGCCACACTTAGTACCAGACTAGTTTACTTCTACCGTTCTAGTACCGAGTACTAAGGCTAAGAAAACATTATCAGTAATACCAAACAAATTCAAATTTATAAAAACAGAAATCAGAGTACGCGTAAGTCTTACATAATTCGAAATACTGGCTATTGTTTTTCCAGATAGAACTAAACAACCTTAGTAAAATTGTTTCGACAATTCAAACATAATAAAAGATAACATGAATCATAAATTTAAAAAGGACAACGGCCACGTCACTCGAAAGATTGATCCAGCCCAGCTATCACTCTGCCCCTCCTGATGTCCCGTAGGCATCGATAGCATCAAAGTAAGTACCTCCTACCTACAACAGATCAGACGGGCCTTCTACTCGTGGGAATGAGCAGGACCCATGAAACGGGTGATCAGTACGCTACGTACTGAGTAAGGTAACCGAATACTAAGGCCGACACATAACACATTAATTCATGCAGGATAATGATCACATACAATTACAACCCACACATATGATACATAGAAGCATAAAGTGAAATCACTTATAATCAATAGGTCCATACGTAAGGCCCAAAAAGGTCCGGATTAATTATTTAATCTTTCTTTTATCAAATGTAGATACACACCATGTTCTTTATCAGGTCCATACGAGTACGGGAACCCCACTATTTTTGTCGGTGGATCGGTCTCCAGGGCACTTTGGCTCCTGGCCACTATTATAGCTGGTGGATCGGTCACTTAGGGTATACACCCTACCACTATTATATGCCGGTGGATCGGTCTGGCCCCTTCTCGCACGGTGTTCCACTGTAAGTGATTAAAATCTTCTTATATCTTATCAACATATAAGGTTTGGTTCGTTGAGCTCGAGATCCCCCACTATTTTAGCCGGTGGATCTGTCACTAGGGTAAAAATACCCTACCACTATTAAGCCGGTGGATCGGTCTCCAAGCTACCGCAGTACCTGGCCACTATTATGCCGGTGGATCGGTCTGGGCCCGGCTCAACATCTTCCACTTTACGTATTTAATAATTTATGTATCTTTTCAGATATTCGTTTCAAGACATGCACATCCAGTAATGTATCCCAATAATACAATAACCCTAATTACCATGAAACCCAAACTCTACGTAAGTCCTCTTCCCATGCATGCCCTAGCTCCATACAAACCTTAGCTTCATGTAAGCCCTAACTCCACGTAAACCATATCTCCATGCAAAACTCTAACGCACATACAAACCCTAGCTCGACGTAGACATACTTCCATGCAACTCTAATCCACATGCAAACCCTAACTCCACGTACTACACTCTCATGCAATCCCAATTCATATGCAAACCTTAACTCCACGTAGACATGCTTCCATGCAAGCCCTAACCTCGGGTCATTTTATGCAAACCCTAACATCATACCATTCCATGCGAACCCTAACATCATGTCATTTTATGCAAACCCTAACATCATGCCATTCCATGCAAACCCTAACATCATGTCATTTTATACAAACCCTAACATCATGCCATTTCATGCAACCCTAACACCATGCCATTTCATGCAACCCTAACACCATGTCATTTCATGCAACCCTAACATCATACAATTTCATGCAAACCCCAACTCCTTGTCATTTCATGCAACCCTAACATCATGCCATTTTATGCAAAACCCTTACATGGCTCAAGTCATATCATACATTAATCACATAAACATATGCATAATTCTCATGCCACAGTATATTCACAACAACATACTTCCATTCCACAATCATGCCACATACACAATAATTAATAATAACGAACATAAAATACATGGCATATCAAACACATAGTGCATGCAAACACATAAATGGCCTTAGTAGACCCTTACCTAAAACGTCACCGGTCTTGGTGCACGCTCCTATTCCACTTGAGGGATTTGATTTGGTTTGCCTATTATATCAAAGCATACTAGAATTAAACTCTCTTACATAATTCTAAATTATTTCGAGGTTTGGTTTTAGGATGACATTTTACTATTCAATAATTAACTATAGAAGCTAATATAATTAATTTACTTATTTTATTTCGAAAAGGTAATAAACTAAGGGTTTCTACCCTTCTCCCAAAATAGATTTAATAATATTATAACTATGATGATGATAATAAGAACAATAATAAGAATGATAATAATAAAAATAATTAGTAATATAAATAAAGTATAATAGTATTAATGATACTTTTTATAAATAGATTATTAGATATTATTGATATCAAAATTCTTAAAATTAAAAGTTGGAATTCTAACCATCCCACAATGATAAAAATAATACTATTCAGAATTGTGATAATAAAGTTAATAATGTATATATACTTATATTATATTTTAATAAAGGTAATAATGATAATATAATTAAAATAATGTTGAAAAATGTTAATAATGTTAATAAAATTAATAAATGCGAGGCCTAATTAAAATTTAAGGCCTCTTTTCTTCCATTAATAATCACAATATCAACCCAATAATTATACTAATAATAATATTATTATTAATATTATTAATAATAACATCAATTATATAAAAATATAAATAAATAGTTAAAGACCGAGATAATTACTCTATCTTACTCAATAATACTCCCAGACCTGTAAGAAAAATTTAGAAATTAGAATACAGTCAATATTAATAATAATAATAATAATAATTATAATAATAATAATTAAAGTTGAATTAATACTAAAATTTTGGCTAAAATTAGAATAAATATAAATAATTCGAAACTAAGTATTTAAAATGTCTATGGCATCACCTTGAGTTGGAGGATGTAGGTGGAATCGGCGGTGGTTCCCGGAGGTGGCCGAAAAATGGGTCTAAGGGGTTTAAAAATTAGGAAAATAGGTGATGGAGAGGAAGAAAATTAAAATAATTATATGGGGTTGTAGAGGATAATTAGTAGAAGTTAATAGTTGGTTTAATAGGTGTTAGAAGTGGCGGATGTGGTGGTGGACGGTGGTTCACTGTCTCGGGGTCAAGATTCTTGTCGAATCAACTAGCCAACTTTGGATGATTATAGAAACTTGCACATGATGAATCGAGAGATGAGGTTAGTTTAGTTAATTAGATAGTATTGCAGGGAAGAGATTGGTAGCAAGAGGAGATGTTAAAGTTGGTCAGAGGAGGATAAAATGGCGTCTGATAAGGCGGTGGCGCACAGGCACAACTTAGGGTTTCGGGGAAAATAAAATCCGGAAATCATGCAAATGAGGGGGTTTTATAGTTGGGGAGATTATATTTGAATTAGGGAGGTTACTAAGTGTTTAAATTACGGGGGAAATGGTTTAATTCAAGCCGAAGGTCGGGCGGCAAAAACTTGAATTTTTGCCGACTTTCGCGAGACAACAGTGCACAAACGAGCGGGAGAGAGAGGCAGTTGATGGTTTCAAATGAACATGCAGATCGAGAGGACAAAAACGAGTGGTAGAAGAGCCGGTCACGCCACGTGTGGCCGGCGGCGCCATTTTCGGGGGAGAGAAGGAAGGTGGGTGGTTATGGCGTCGGGCGGAGGAGGAAGAAGAAGATGGGGGGCTGGCCGGCCAGTTCGCGGGGGAGAAAAGAAGGAAAAAGGGAGGGAGACCGGGTGGTTCAGTGCAAGGTAAAAACGTTTAAATGAAATGGCGCGTTTTGGAGAAAATAAGGCTGAAGTACGACGTTTTGAGTTAGATGGTAACGGTTATAAAATTTAAAGTGAAACGCGGCGTTTAGTTGGAAAAACGAACTAAAACGCAGCGTAGGGAGGGACGAGGCAGGCGGTGATGACGCGCGGGCTGGGCCGCGCTGAAGGAAAAGGAAGGAAAAAGAAATTGGGCTGGTGCAATAGGCCCAATTCGGGGAAGAAAAAGAAGAGAAAAGAAGAAGAAGGAAAAGAAAGAAAATGAAAGAAAAAGGAAGAAAGAAAAAGGGAAAAGGAAAAAAAAAAGGAAAGAAGAAATAATTAGGTTAGGGCCAAATAAATAGATCTGAATATTTAGGATATTTAAAATTAATAATATTTAAATAAAATACATTTTAAATCCCTTTGATTTAGGCTAAAATAGGCTTTTTTAAAGGATTTTTCCAAAATTTCCATTTTAAATTAATAATTCCCTCAAATTTTATTTAATTTAATTAAAATTAATTTGAAACTATTTTATCTTTCTGAATTTAAATAAAATAAATTATTTAAATAAATTTCCAAATTAAAATCTTTAATTAGATAATATGCCCAAATTTCCTTCACCTAACATATTTATAAAATTTCTTATTAATTTTCCATAATAAATTTTCTTTTATTTTAATAAAATATTTTATTAACTTAAATTTTCAAATACAACCTTACTTAAATATAATCTTTAAAATTAGAAAATTTCGGGGTATTTCAGTTACCCCCTCCCTTTCGGCATGCGGACCACAGCCACCTTCCACCCATTTCCTAATTGCATCCACCTTCACCACACAACACCTCCATACTTTGGCCACCACAACCACATCCTACCCCCTCCCTTCAATAGCTTGTACCAAAGCTCCCCTTCCTTCCAGCCATTTCCATTGAAAATCAAACCCCCCACCTTAAGCTAACTCCATTGCTCCCTTTTTTCTTTATTCCCTTCCTTGTTGCACCATTTTATCCCAAAGCCTAAGCCTTCCCTTTAAAAAATTTGGTAGAATCTCCCCACCTTTCCTTTAGTAGCTTTCACCAAACCTCCACCCTTTACTTCGGTAACTTTAGCCAAAGCTGCATCTTCTACTTTTCTCTCCTTTGGTTATGAAACTTCTTCCTAAACAATACCCTTATTTTTTTAGATTTTCTTCCTACCTTTATCCTCCTATTTCCTTATGTAGGTGGTTTAATTCTAATGATTTTTTATTATTCTTTTCCTAGGTGATTTCTCTATGGTCTCGTAAGAGGTAGAATAGGTTTTATAAGCGTAAAAAACCAGATCATTTTGTAAGGATACTTATCGTAGTCTAGGGTTGTTGATTGCTAAATGCTATGCATGATTTTTATGTTGTAACATGTTATTGTGATTATGCAAAATCATACATGATTTTCAACAATATAATATGTGGTTGCTATTATATGATAGTAAAGAGTAAGGTTCATGTGATATTGTTGGAAAAATCTTTGATGTAAAATATGATTTATTATGGGTTATAATTATGGTATGATGAATTTAAAATGATTTTGGAAAGTCATTTGGAGAATATGTGGATTTGAGAATAATTTTAATCAACACATAAGACTCGCATGAAATAAGGTTACCGATAAAGGCATGTTGGTCAACATGGATTAAGGATGGGAATCAAAATATTATAATAGGTTATATCATCAACAATGTTTTAAGTAACCTACATGAAATGTTGGAGTAGTTATGAATGACCTAAGTTTAATAAAGTATGAAATTAGGGTGATTTGGGAATAGTAACTTTAAACTGAAGAGGCTATTATCACATGTGAAAAACTGTAGAGTTAGACCACTAAACTCAAATATGTTGCTAATATCATTGTTTTGAGAATTTATATCAAAATTGGTAAGAGTTTGAGCTATATGTGAAAAGTTATAATAGAATTGTGAAACTAGGTTTTATAATCCCACGATATAGTAGCTTTTATTAATAATAATATTTTAGGAATATATACTAATTTTGGTAGATAAATGATCATTATAGGAGAATTTATGCCTAAATAATGAAATTAGGGTTTTGGGAAATAAGGATATTAACTCTAAAGAACAACCGTATGACCTGCGTGATGTGATTATCTACATTAATGTGTTATGTACCTATAAATCAATCATGAATAAGATATTAATCATTCAAAGTGAAAGATCACGTGATTTGCGCCAAGTTGATGTTTTTACATCTGATCCACTAGAGGATAATAGTGGCTTAGGAGCGTTTTTCTCTAAGAAGGTAATGTTTTCATATCTGTTCCACCAGATAATAATAGTGGCTCAGGTGTGGTTTTCCTAAGAATGTGCTTCAGTCTATTCCACCAGATTAAGAATAGTGTGTAATGCCTCAAACTTTTCTTTTAGGAATAAAGGATGAAACAATGAGTTATTGAATAAATCTAAAATATATGTACATTTTATAATAAATAATAATAATACCAATTATGACAATAAAAATGACATAAAAAAATTAATATTCAAAATCTATTTTAATTAACTTACCTAAAATAAATTTTAGATAAATTATGGTAATTTTTAAATTAATGTAAATTATTTTAATTATTTTCTTTATTACCCATAAATTCCTAAAAACCCAAAACACCCTACCATCTCTCTTCTCTTTTCTTTTTTCCTTTTTTCTTTTCCTTTTCTTTCTTTATTTTTCTTGCTTTCCTCACTATCATCTAGGTTGCGACCCAACACACCCAATGGTATAGGCCCTCTTCTCCCTCCTCCCTTTTCTCTTCCCCTCCTTCCCCTGACCGACCTAGGCCATTTCTTCTTTCCTGTGTGGTGGCCCAAAAATGCATCCATGCCCTCCTTTTTTCCCTTTTCTTTCCATCTCTTTTTCCTTCTCTTCCCTTTCTACCCTTACCCCTAACCTTTTACCTACCAAACTCCCTCCCCTGCTTCCATTTTCAAAGCCCCTACCTACTTTTCCTCTCCCCTTCCTTTTTCGATCATGTAGGGCATGTGAGCTAGCATGTACCTGCATGGTCCCCCTATATGTTTTCTTCTCCCCCTTCCCTGCACCCTTTCGCCTACAGAATGCCCCTCCCCCACCCCCACACCTACCTCTACCACCTCATCTTCCCTTTGTCCTCTTCCTTCCTTTGTCCACATCCTCCCTCCCAGTGCCTATAAATCCCCCATGCCCTCCTTCTCCATTATTTTCTACCCTAATCTCCCCTGCCACTCCTTCTCCCACCGTAGCTTCATACATCGCTGCCGCCGCCCTAGCTCCACCCCTTCCTTTTCCCTACACCTCCCTGCACACACTAAGCCCCTCACTTCTCCTTCGTTTTCCTTCATTTCCTCTCCCTAAATGTGTAAACTGGGTAGCTTGAGCTACTATTTTCACCACTTACACTACCAACGATGCCTCACACCACCGCCATTTTCGACCATTCTTTCCTCCATCCCCTCCCTTCCTACACAAAAAGGTCTCCCCATACCATAGCCCCCCATTTTTTTTCCCTTGAGTGTACCGTCGTGAGCACCACCACCGTCATCGTTAGGAGATCTCCACCTCCTCCACTAGGCACATATTCCAGCACCTCCACCACTTTGAGAAACCCTTCCCCACTCCTTCTTCCAATCCCAAAAAGCCTTCTCTTTGCATCACCTTTATCGTCGCCACTCCGCTACCGCCAATGCTACTCTCATCTTCCTTAGTCTATTTTAGTCACATTTCTTTCCCGTCCTTACTTATTTTAATATTTTATCTTAATAACTACTATTATTAACATTATTCTTATTTTATTTTTGGTTAAGAAAATAAGAAGGAAAAAAAAGGTAGAAAAGGAGTAAAATAGATAAATTAGGTGTTCACCTTTTAGGTACTAAACCGGTAATCACCCATGAGGAGGCATAGGATCTCATTGCGTCAAGACAAGAGCTAATTAGGTAAGGATATAGCTATGGTAGGGTTGTGCTTATGTGCCTTGGTTGTGGAATAAGTGAACTTTTATGTAATGTGTATATATGTATATGTGATATAAGTTTGTTGTGCATCTTGGCTTACAAGGACCTAAGGTAATGATGTGTGTGACATTCACTACTTGTTTCTATATGTGTTTATAATGTCTTATCATGTGATGATGTAGGTCTTGTGTGTTGTTAAAAAATGGTATGTTTAAGCCAAGGAGTCTTAGATGGGGCTTCAGTGGCCAAGGTAAATGGAATAAGTTAAATTTTAAGAGGGAAGTGTTCTTAATATTCCTTGTAATAATGTGGAGTAATAAAAGGGGGTATTGATGAAAAGAGGGGTTAGGTTAAAAACTTTGCATGGGGAGAGTGTCCTTTTCATGGGGGCAAGATCAAATTGGTGAGACCTTGTTTGGTGGTTGACCATGGGGAGAAGAGTATGTTATGGGTAGTCGGTGGACATGGTGAAGTTTTGGTATGTGGGAAGATGAAAAAGTGCATGAGGGCACAAATTAGAGTTTCGAGGGTCAACCCTAAGGATAGGATGTTATCATGGAGAAAGTCGAGGGAGTTGGGTTATACATCGGGGTTGTGATGAGGGGTATACCTCGTGGAGCACGTGGGTCCAGCCAAATGGAGGGTGGGATTTTATAAGAAAAGGGTATGAAAATAAATGGGAGATTAAGGTTTTTGGTGGGTGACCATATAGGAGATGCTTATCGCATGTGGGGGTTGAGGGAGATGGGCTGCAAGAATTTAGATTAGGGGTGAGTATGGTGGCATATACTTGAATCGTGGAAGCTTAGGGCTAAGTAAGAAGAGGAGGAGAGGTAAGAGCTATGTAGGCTAAAAATTAGGGTTTTGAGGGGTAAACCTTAGAAGGTTATGGTGATGATAAGTGAGGGAAAAGCAGAGCGGCCTATGACCCATGAGTATGAGGTTTGTAAGGGCATGTTTGGGATTTGTGGATAGAGTGGCGGCATAAGATCATTGGGTAGTGTTGATATCTCATGTTAGAGAGTTAGGGCTTCAATAAGGTTAGGTTTAGCTAGGGTGGTAGTAAGTTAAGAGTCTTACATGGTTATGCATGGATGTGGGTGTGATATCTGAACAAATAAGACACTAATCACATAAAGAAGAAGATCATTAAGCCAGGACTAGGTGTAGGATATTTACTGGTCCACTAGTTATAATAGTGTTCGGATGCATTCTTTCCTCAATTGTAGTATATTACCAATCCATCGGTTATAATAGTGGTCAAATGCGTTATACCCAAGATTGTAGTATTTTTACTTATCCATTGTCTATAATAGTCATCAAGAGCATTATGCCTTGGATGGTGTTAGGTTTATCGGTCCATTGGTCATAATAGCGGGGTCCCTAAACCCAAACAGATATAATTCGAGGGATGCGTAAATACTACACTAATGGCATTAAGTCCGTGAAGGGGTAAATGATTTAACATAATATATTGTGTACATTATATTTGTGTCATGCATCATTGTGCTCTAAATTAACTATATTGTTACCTTACTCATTACATAGCATATAGACCAACCCTCTTATGGGTGCTACTCATTCCCACAAGTAATGAACCCTCCTAAGTTTGTGCATGTAGGTGATGATACTATAGAGGACTTTGCTACATATCATGAACTAGTCTGGGCAAAGTGATGTCATGGTATTCTAGGTTGGGCAAGAGAAAGTGTATCTCAAACTTATTTTCCTATCAGTATTACTTTATGCTTTTCTAGTAGCAGAACCATATCATGTATTTCTAGTACTCTTCTATATTGGCACTTGACTCTCTTATGTTTTAGTATTTTACATATGTCAACATTTAAATCTTTCACATTATAAATTATTTCTGTTATGGTATTACAATTGAGTTTATTCTTTTAGCCTTAAGGTTGGTATGAGGCTGGTAAAGGGCCAGACTAATATTGATAGTGGTAGTAACACCCCCGTATAGTGTATGATTTTAGAGACACCAAAATTTTCAATGGTGATTTTTGGGGGTGTTACATAGTGGGGGCCATGCTCATCGTGAATAAGAATATGAATTGAGTAACCTAACAAATAAAACACTAATGATTTAAAGTGAAAGAGTATGTGAATTAGGACTAAGGTGATGTTTTTATATTTGTTCCACCTAATGATAATAGTGTCTCGGGAGTGCTTTTCCCCAAGAAGGTGATGTTTTCAAATCCGTTCCACCATATGATAATAGGGGTTCAGGTGTATTATCCCTGAGAATGTACATTAGACCGTTCCACTAGTTTAAGAATTATGGGGTCCCTAAACTCAATGTAAATAAAAGAATGAAAATGGCTATAATTAATAAAGAGGCCTGGATTAGTATTTACCTTCTAAGACTTTTTCGTAATGTATGTGTACTTATTATCTGCTACAAATGCATGTTTTTATCTATACCCTTGGGTCAATTGTATTGTTAACTTACTCAGTACATAGCGTACTGAACATCATTTTTATGGGTATTGTTCATTCCCACAAGCAAAAGACCTTGATGCTTTTGTGCAAATCTTTGAGGACCCACTAGATGACTTTTCTAATTTTAAAGCAATATATGGGGATGAGTGACCGCTTATCAGTATTGGATGTTTTGGCAAAGAGTCATGTTATCCAGATGATGTTTTACTCGACTACATTTTTGGACTCTTTGATCCACGATATCCCATAGTTTGTATTCTCATACTATGACCCATAATTAATCTCCAAACTCGTACTTGTATTTATAAAAGATTCTTTAATTTATAATTACCTTATCTTATTATGATTGGATTTATCTTTGTGAATGATATAAGAATAGTTTGGTAAGCCAGAATTATGTCAATTACGGCGATAACACCCAATATTTTACTTATAAGCTTCTACTGTAAATTGAATTTTTTTTAGTAGTAAAATTTTAGGTGTTACATGCAGCATATAATTCTCCCTCATGCCATCTTTCTCCTACACACTACCTCTGTCCCATGTTCCCCTCATGCATGTCCGCTTGTTCCATTACACTCCATCATCCATATAAGCTTCCTCATCTCTCATCATTTTGTGTCTTAAATCTCACAAAGCTAAGTACCTTTTTAGTGACCTACTTCTTCTTCTTATTCTTCTTCTTTATCATCATCTTCTTCTTTTTATTCCTCCTCCTCCTCCTCCTCTTCTTCTTCTCCTTTCTCCCTATCTTTAGTTTCATTCAAACCATCATCATTTTCATCACCTCAACCCTTTGTCACCACCAAGCATCACCATTTTTCCCTATAAACCATGAGCACCACCTCCCAATCAATGTCCCTCAGCGTCATCCAACCATCACCACCGCAAACCCCTTTCATATCTTTCCACTGCTATGCTCTATTTTATATTTTTAGGTACATGATCATGCACCCTCGCACACCTTAGTCGTGCCTATAACACCATAAAATTTACTATTAAAAATTGTTACTTTTATCAAAAGCATAATACTAAAATATTTGAAGCTTACTAACGTAATTAATATAAGTTTAGCTTACCATACCATCCTTACATGAATAACAAGGCAAAACAAATAGAACATAAAATATGATAAATAGAAAATAAGATGAAATTCATAAACTTCAATATGAGTTGGAGATTAACTATAAGAACAGTATCTAAATTGCATAAAAGGAATCATAATAAACTAAGAGTTTAAAAAGGTATCTGGGTAAAAGCTAACCATCAAATAACATGACTCTACGCCAGACCCCCGATACTTAAAATCACTCCTCCAAACTTTGGGGATTATATGTAATAAAATTTTCTAAAGGGTAATCATTGACCTACACAAAAGTATCCGAGTTGTTTGCTCGTGGGAATGAGCAACACCTATTAAAATGATAGTCAACATGCTACGTACTATGTAAAGTAAATATACATTCGGTGAAGGGGTACAAAGAATTACATAAATTCACATTAGAGAATAAACATATGTGTATGTTAACATAAATTTTTTCAAGGTAAATACTAAATTTATATCTCATTATTAGAAATAAGCACAATCTATTATTTTGTTTACTTTAAACTTAGGGATCCCACTATTATTAATCTGGTGGAATATACTGAAACACCTCCTAGGATAAAATGTGTTTGGCCACAATTATTAAGTTAGAAGAACAAACTCTAAACCTCCCAAAGAAAAATACCCCTGGTCACTATTCTTAAATAGGTGGAATAGTCTAAAGTACCTCTTAGGGAAGAACGCTCTTGTCCAATATTATCATCTGGTGGAATGGACTCCTACGCCTCGATCCTAACTCACATAATCATTCACTTTATGAAATGCCCTAGAACCCTAATTTTAAGAATTTTAGCTAATGAAGGATTTATTTTGTAAATTTAGTAAATAAATTATTTTATTTCAAATAAGAGGGAGTAAATAGGACCAAATTAATAGGAATTTTACAAATAATTTAATTAGAGAAAATTAGAGTGTTTTGCTAATTAAAAAGAATTTAGGAAAAATCTTTCAAAAACCCCCAAATTAGCCTAAAAAGAGAATTTAATATTATGTTATTTAAATATTATTATATTAAATATCCCAAATTACCACAATAATATAAATATCCCAACCCACCTATTTTTCTTTTTCCTTTTTTCCTTCTTCCTTTTCTTTCTTCCTTTTTATTTCTCTTTCTTCTTCTTCTTTTCTTTTCTTCCTTTCCCCGACCTAAGCCAGCCCAATGGCCCATTCCCTTTTCCCTTCACCTTCGGTAGCCCAATTTCCCTACCCTTTTCTCCTTCAGCGCAACCCCCTCAAACACCACATTTTGACTCCATTTTTAACCTTCCATCACCTGGTATGTTCTTCCTTTCTTTTATTTATTTTCTTTTCTTTCTCGACCACCGGTCCACACCACCTTCTTCTTCCCTGTCACAACCTGTAAATCCCAAATCCCCGAGATTTTCACCTCCGGCTACGCCCCATTGATCAATCATTTCCTCTCCTCTCTCCTCCCCTAACTCGCCAGCCACTTTGACCCAACCCACTTCCCTTCCTTCTCACACACGACCCCTTCTTTTCCTATGCAACCACCCTACCATGATTTGAATTTTGCTAGCCTACCATCATCGCCAATGAACCCTAACCTACCTACCTCGATTCTCCCATCTCCCCTTTGATCTTTTCCCACCGTTAGCTCTATCAATACCCCCATAACTAGCATGGAATTGAGTTGTTCCCGAAACCCTAAAATTCAACTCTCATGCGCCACCACCCAGTAAGACGCCTCATCTGTTGCTGTCGCCCAACACCATCATTAGAACCACCCATAACACCACTCCCTACACCGCCCTCTAACTAACTACACCACCTTTCTTCCTCGATTTGCCTTGTATAAGCCACCCGGGCCACGCAAAGTAGCCTCCTCGATCAACCTTTCCTTCCATATCTGCCTCCCTTCACACCACCATTGGCCATCACTCCTGCTGTAACCACCACCTTCTACACCTCCCAAACTGCACTGCAGACTCCCCTCTACCTTCCCTTACCTTTCTTTTCCTCTTCCTCCCTCTCCTTTTCTCTTTCTTCCTTTCCTCCCCTTTCGACCACCACAGTTGCCTCCGTGCACCGCCACCTTTGGCTGCACCGCCATCTTCATTCCACTCCTATCCAACTAAGCAACCCTAAACACCCCAAATTCCACCCTCTTTCTCCCTCTCTTTTTCCCAGCACTCAACTTTCTCTCTTTTCTTCTCTTTTCCTGACCACCGCTGGCGCTGCCTATCACCACCAACCCAAGGTGGAGCCCTAAACCCTCTTAACCCTTTTACCCTATTTATACAAGCATTATTTATTTTATTTTATTTCCATTATTTTGAGTATATTATTATTATTATTATTATTATTATTAATGTTATGATTATTATTGTTATTGAGGGCCGAATCCTTATTCTGTTTTGATTTTAATTTATTATTATTATTATTATTATCATCATTATTATTAATAGTGTTATTATTATTTAAAGTAGAGTCAAAACCCAACTTTGCTTTATTTTCGATTTATACTATTATTAGTATTATTATCACTATTATTACTATTATTTCGTAACTACTATTATCATTTTATTATTATTATTATTATTACAATTTTTATTATTAATGTTAATAGTATTATTATTGGTATTATTTTGGTGAAGGGTCAAAGCCCTTTTTCAACTATTTATTTCAAACCATATTATTATTGTTATTATTTTTAGTATTATTAGTATTATTAGTATTATTAGTATTATTGTTATTGTTGTTGTTGTTGTTGTTGTTGTTACTAATTTTAGTATCATTATTATTATTAGGGTAAAATATTCAAATCTTATATTATCATCTTTTACAATATTACTATTATTAGTTTTACCTTTAGTAAAATTAGTAATTTGTTAGTGTTATTACTATTATATTATTATTTTATCCAAAACCCTAATCTTAGCATAAATAATAAAATAATGGTATTTTTGGTAACAGAAAATCTAATCTTTAGTTTTTCCTCTTATAGGAGAGATCAGTCAAAACCCTAAGGAGGCGTAGGAGTGTGCTTCAAGACCGATTTCGTATTAGGTAAAGGTGTAGCTAAGTTTGTATGTATGTAACGTGTTTTATATTCCTTGTATGCCATGTGCCATAATATGTGATATACCTTATGTGTAGTGTTATGACTATTTTATGTATGGTGCGGCTTGGAGTTGAGGTATGTTTATGTGTTATCTTATGATCCTTGGATCATATGTTTGTGTAGTGATTGTGATGTGATATGATATGTGTAACACCTCAAAATTCACTACTTTTTTTTTAAAGCGGAAGTAATTGAAATAGAAATGATTAAATTAAAACCCGTGAATTATGGGGATGCTACCGCCACACTTAGTACCAAACCGGTTCCCTCTGACCATTTCAATACCAAGTGCTAAGGCTAAAAAATTATTAACATTAAACTCAACCAATAGTTCATAAAAGAACTAGAAAGATCGTACATAAAAATCAGAGTACGCATAAACGTTTATGAACCATAATAGAATAGAAATCAGAGTGCGAAATCAAATAGGATAAATACTCAATACAAGATAATAAATCAAAGAGGATAATTTCAACACAAAAGAAATAATAAAAGGAAATAGAATCGCATGAAGGCATAAATATACACTACCCCAAAAAGTAGTTTTAATAACGGTTATTTTACAGTTTTAATAACGGTTTTCAACCGTTATTAAAACGCCCGTTATTAAATCTTTAACAACGGTTCATAACCGTTATCAAAAATATAAAAAAACCCACCAATATGAGCATAAAATGCATTTTTAATAACGGTTTTTGAGAAAAACCGCTGTTAAAAAAGAGGGTGTTAATAACGGTTCTTATGAAAACCGTTATTAAAAGGTAGGTTTCAATAACGGTTCTTATGAAAACCGTTATTAAAATACCAGAGTTTTAATAACGGTTTTAGAAGAACTGTTATTAAAACATCTTTTAATAACGGTTTTCATAAGAACCGTTATTAAAACCTACCTTTTAATAACGGTTTCCATCAGAACCGTTATTAAAACTTCAATTTTTTTTTTTTGTTTTTGCTGTTTTGTTCCTGCCCACATACACAGTTGTATGTTCAAATAATTACCAAATCTGCATTGTAAAACAACATCAATTGATAACATATCTGCAATCACACCATAATTTCAATCATTCCCTTGTTAATACACCAGACATATATACTCAAGAATCAAAATTAGTAGGCATACCACAACTTGGTAGCTCTACACACCAAAGCAAAATGTTTATAAATCTAGCTTAATTACAAGACTTAAAGACATAGACAAAATACAAGCCTGAACATGCATGTAGAATATATAGATCTCTACCTAATACCGAATGAATGAGTGCACATGCTTGGCCCATTGCTCTCTCACTTCATCAATTTCTTCAACATTGTATTGCTGGCCTTGTGCATAATCATCGGTGAAAAACTACAAATCCCAAGTTTTGATTAATATACAGTTAGCACTTACGTCAAGTATCAAACATATATGTCATGATTCATTAATGGAAAAATATCGAAAAGAAAATATACATGGCTTGTTATGGACACTGTCATATAAATTCAGTTAGCTCTCTAACTATTAGATATTAATTTTAATTAAAATAAAATACGAAATAGTTGCCTTCCTACTTACTATGACAGGCTCGTATTGAACATTCTTTGGGTCTGGGACACCATTCCTGCCTCTCCTTTGATACGCTGTCCGTAGTGCCCTAATAAATAAAGTTGGATACACAATATTGTAAGTACGCATATATACCTCAAATAATGAAAGCTAGCTAGGCGAATATATGTATAAATAACCTAATGAAGTAAGAAGTGAAAAGTATACTAACATGTCGATAAATTCCTTCCCACCACGATGAGCGACTTCAAAAGGCACGTCATAGGTTCGAAGGGAATCAAACACATAGACTTTATTAAGATCAGGTCGGACGGCGTACAAAACCCAATGTTCACTTGCGAGGTGAGGAATGAGATAGAGCTTGTTGTGTCCCTCAATCAAAATGCGATCCGCTAAATAGTTTATGTGCCTACCCTCTCTTATTGTACTACCGTCAGCTATGTAGTATGGGCACACAAACACAATAGAGGACAGCATTCCCTCCGTCGCAGCTCGAGTAGCTACCAACCTATGGACAACAAAAACAATGCATATTTGTTAATAAATAATAACTCATATAAGAGGTCATAAAAATTCCAATTGTATAAGTTAAGAGTACTAAAATCTCAAAATGAAATAATACTTACGTGACATAGATGACGACACTTATGGTTGACATCCATTCTTGATTATAAATGTCGCTTATGTCAGCCGTCGATACCATGTAAGTAGCATCGTCCCTCCCAACATACTCAGGACGACAATCAATGAAAATATAATTGTCCCTGAGGTAGTTTTGGGCATAAAAATATAATATAGCTAATGCTGGTGGAGGTTGGCTTTGCTGATCTGAAGAAGGAATCTTTTGTGGGGCAACTGATTTTTCAGATTTAGCTCTCTTTCCTTTAGCAGCGCCTTGTGTTTGTGTTGCTCGTTCTGCTAGTACGTCTCTTGGTTTTACTAGCAGAAGTAGTCTTCTTTTTTGATTCCTTTTTTGATTCCTTAATTGATAATATTAAACAAAATATATATTGAGCATATAAATATATATATATGAAAAAGGTATATATAGTGTAACTACTAAAAAAGGTCTAATGAACATGTCAAATGTCAATACCTCTTCAGTAGTGAGACGTATTTGATCCGCAGGCCAAGCCACGAAGCTTCCATGAGCTTCTAGTACTGTGGTTGCCTCATCGCCCTCTTTATAACAAGGCAAGTGTGCACTGCCAATGATTGGAGTGTCAATACTCACCGGCCTTGTATTTAGGGCTAAATTGTATCCGTGGATTGTCTGCGTTTCAATACTGTGACTAATGCGGACCCTTCCTTTCACCAAAATTGTTGAAAGGTCATTTGCTAATAAGTCACATTTATGCAAACCCTAAACAAAAATATTACACATTATTAATAATTTGTTACACCGAATACATTTAATAACAATTCATAGTTTGTAATGCTTACCTCGGGAAGAGTAGAAAGAAATGCATCAGCTTCACAACTATCTCTGACGCTATTTACATTAGGTATGTGAAGCTGATCATGGTCTACTGAATCGGATGGCTTATACCCTTGAGATTTAATAAATGACAACTCTTGCTCCATTGTTACCATCCGTTCAAATGCCACGTTCAATGTTTGGGTGAGGATGGCGACTTGCTCATTAGTGTTACGAGAACCACGAGATCGACCACATATGCTCGTTCTCGTAACACCCAATCCAATGCCCCTGTGTCTTCCAGGGTGTTCTACAATTCCTGTAGCCTGGGCCACAATGCTATATTGGTCCACCTCCTCACCTTCTGACGTTTCAAGTTCGTCCTGTAAATTTAACTTATAGGAATAAGCGTAATATAATAGTTTTATAAAAGAAAACTAAGTAGGGTTCTAGATATCTACAAACTTACAATTTTTTTGGCTACAACATCAACATATTCATTAACATATCCATCTCTTGTTGCTCTAGCCTTCTTCCATAATGTACCAATATTGATGGACGAGGTACATGGGTCCAAGTCTTGGGCTAGGAGCTACAAATCAAAAAATATTCTTAATTAAGAATATTATTATAAAATTCAACATTTACATGTAAATAGATAATCACAAAATGCATACCAACTCCTCTTCAAGGCCCGCATAGCCTTTGCGAGCCATATTATGCCGGTATTTATTTTGCTTGGCAATCTCTTTATTTTGGGTACTTTTTTCCTATGTGACAAGCCAAAACATAATGACATGGTTATTTCAATATTAAGCATAATACTGGGATTGATACAAAAAGTTTAATTGTTATCTAACAAGTACCTTAAAATCCACCGTAAGACGATAAGCAATGAATTGGTTCCAACTTTCTTGATCGATGAAACCGTATCGTTTGGGTGGGTTCTGTCGTACAGAACCATCCTTCTTTCTATACATTTTTCTACGAGCTAAATATGACCTAAAGGTTCTTAGACGCTCCCCACAATGTCTAAGAAGCCATTTATTCCTACTCTCTGGGACATTGAACACTTTCTGCAAAATAAGACATGTAGATGTATACCGATGTTAATGTAATAAAATTAATAACATTTGACATACAAAAATGATTACATAAAATAGCATATTTACGGTGATTTCCTGCCAAATATGCTCCTTATGACCCTGTGGAACCTGCTTCCAATTATTATAGGAGATAGGAACACGGTTACAAGCCACAAGTGAAATGTAGGTCAAGAACATATCTGCGTAAGGGCCGATGGGAAGATTGTAAGTATTCCATCCCAAATCGACTACTTCTCCTCTATTCCTCATGTCTATGATAATTCTCATAATCGTAGGTCCCCTCTTCCTTTCTTCATCACTGTTATCCCTATCAATGTTTTTGTTGGCCATATCTCTACAAAAAATAAATAAATAAATTATGTTAGAATGTTATGTATTGAGCATAATAATGTACCATTATATTATCGATACAAATCATGCTTAGAAAGAATTAATATCAAATGTATCATGCTATTCTATATATATATATATATATATATATATATATATATATATATATATATATACGAATCATGTTAACACGTTTCCAAAAAGATATTAATACTAACCCTAACCCTAACCCTAACCCTAAACCCTAAACCATAATTAACCATAATAAACGATAAACCCTAACCCTAACCCTAGCTAATTAACCATAATTAACCATAATAAACGATAAACCCTAACCCTAACCCTAGCTAATTAACCATAATTTATTATAATAAAACCTAACCCTAAACCACAAAAAAAAAAACTAATCCCTAAACCTAGCTAAATGTAATTAAAGGATAATATATAAAGCATAATATATAAATCATATTATTAATTATTATTATTATTATTATTCTTATCATACACAATTATTTCTCTCTATTTAATTATTCACTTTTATATATTCCTTATTCTCTATATCTATTTAATCCTCATCAAATAGCAATCATTAACATATGCATATGTAAAATATATTTGCATTTCATTATATGACATTTCCTATATCTTATTGCTAGTCTCCTATACTTATTAATGAAAATGTGTGTGTGTGAGTGTGTGTGTATATATATATATATAGTTTTTATGAGTGAAAATGTATATAATTCTACACTCACATTCATATTATATATATATATGTAAAGGTCTCGGCCAACACATGCATTTGTTAATATATAACAATAACGCAATAAATTCAACAAAAAACAGCAAAATTTTCAGCCAATACATTAAACAACCCATTTTCGAACGACAAACCACAATCTTTCAATAACAAACAAACGAAACCCTGTACCAACATGCATGCATTTATATATATATATACATATATAAGTAGATAAAATGTTACGAGAAGAATAACAAACACATACATAAAGTGAGCTAGCTATAAACACGACGGTGAGAATGTTGAGAGAGGCAAAGGCTTCAAACACGACAGAGGATTAAGGTGCAAGTGCTAGCTAGCTTCGGAACAATGACAGCACGCACATGCAGAGCCAGCAATGGCGGAGGCGTGGTGGAGAGTTGGCGGTGCGAGGGTTTCCTTTACTTGAGAGGAGCCGGTGTGGTCGTGCGAGGGTTTGCAAGGAGAAGGAGAGCAAGAGAACGAAGGTGCAGAGAGTCTGAAAATTTTGGCACGAAACAGAACTGAACGAAATATAAGTTTGATTTTGGGGTTTTAATAACGGTTCCTGAGAGAACCGTTATTAAAAATAGGATTTAATAACGGTTCTCTTAGGAACCGTTATTAAAACATCTTTTAATAATGGTTCTTCCAGTAACCGTTATTAAAAGCTTCTGAATTTTGACAACGGTTCTAATATGAACCGTTATTAAATATACTTTTAATAACGGTTTACCTGAAACCGTTATTAAAACATCCGTCCAAATTTTAACGTTGCCCTTTTAATAACGGTTTTTAAATAGAACCGTTATCAAAACTTCCCGCCGATTAATTTTCACGCGTTTGACAACGGTTTTTGAACTACCGTTATTAATGTTCCGTTATTATAACTCGTTTCTGTAGTAGTGATAGCCACAACTCTCTCGAACTTTGAGCCAAAACAAGCTCAAAACTCAGCCCAGATTGATGTCTCGCCCACCTGCATAAAGTCAGAAGGGCATACTACTCGTGGGAATGAGCAGCATCCATGAAAAGGGTGATCAGTACGCTACATACTGAGTAAGGTAACCGAGCACTAAGGTCAACACATAAGCACATAATCCATGCAGAAAAATAAAAGGCATAATCGTCTACACAATAACATAAAGGCAAATGAACGATCAGGTGAAAATGCCAAGGTCCAATATAGTTTAGATTAATTACTTCATAATCCTTTATCAAAATATTTTCACACCATACTCTTTATCAAGTCCATACGATTACAGGAACCCCGCTATTTTAGCCGGTGGATCGGTCGCGAGGGTAACATACCCTGCCACTATTTTATGCCGGTGGATCGGTCTGGCCCCTTTCTCATACGGTGTTCCACTGTAAGTAATTAGTGTCTTTCCCACGTCTTAGCAACTGTAGGGTTTGATTTTGTTGAGCTCGGGATCCCCCACTATTATAGCTGGTGGATCGGTTGCAAGGGTACATGTCCTGCCACTATTTTAGCTGGTGATCAGTCGCGAGGGAAATATTCCCTGCCACTATTATGCTGGTGGATCGGTCTGGGCCCGGCTCAACATCTTCCACTTTACGTGATTAATGTTTTAAGTATATTATTCAAAAGCCTTCATACTGGACATGCATGAATCATCACACATCACAAATACTAAATTCTACCATCATAATTACACTTTAATCACCAATTACACATGATACAACAAAAACCCTAAGAAGCCACACCAAACCCTAATTAACCACAACAAACCATAGTTAATTACTCCAAACCCTAATTCAATCTCTTCCATACCCTTATAATATCCTACGTACTATTGTTCACCCAAAGTGTTCAAACACCCAAACAACACTTATATTACCTTCCTCACATCCCAATTCAACTTTTCATACGTAAATTTCACTCTCATACAAACTTTATACCTCCCATGCAAAACCCTAATACCACCATGCAACCCTAATACCACAATACAACCATTAATACCACCATTCAACCCTTAATACCACCATGCAAACCCTAATACCACTATGCAACCATTAATATCATCATGCAACCATTAATACCACCATACAAACCCTAATACCACTATGCAACCATTACTACCACCATGCAAAACCCAATATTCTGTCATACAAAATCCTAAATTCAATCCACACAAAACCAAAGATACATCTATACCAAACCCTAGATTCAAACCATAGAAAATCCAAAGATTTGTCCATATAATGCAATTGATTAGATTCTACCGTTCATAACCACAATTTAGATTTTTCCATACAAGACCATAAGTTAGATTCTTCCACATAAAATCATAAACTAGAATCTCCGATATAAACAATAGATTAGATTGTCCCACATAATATCATATATTACATTCTCCCATACAAAATCATCCAAACCATAAATTAGATTCTCTCGTACAAAACCATAAATTAAACTATCCCACACAAAATCATAAAAATCATAAATTAGATTCTCCCACACGAAACCCTAAAATTCTCCATTTCATTCTTCCACTCATGAATCATTAAATAATTAGGCCAACTCACCTCCCTTGGTCAACTTCTTTTCCTATCCTCCTTTTTCATCCGTTCTCCCCACACAAAACACATCAATACCCTCAGATGCATGCCTTACAGGGCCACAACACATATTATCACATATACATAATACTCATGCCATGCAAATACACGAAAACATACTTTAACTCCACATCATACCATATACGGCATAATTAATAATGATAAACATAGAATACATAGAATATGAAGCACATAATGCATATAAGAACACCAAAAGGCCTTAGTAAAACCCTTACCTAAAAAGACACCGGTCTTCCTTTGGGCTTTGACCAAATAATAACATACTAATAAAAATAACATTTATAAAATTCTAACTTTGCTAAAGATATAGAAATAATAGAAATATTATAAAAGTTGATAATATAGGGTTAAAGACTTTACCCTAATCATAATAATGATACTAAAAATAATATCAATGAGAATATAAATAAGAATAATAATAAAAAGGATATTATTCAAAAACAAATTAAAATAAGGCTTTGGCCCCTTTACTAAAATAGTACTAACAATAACATTAGTAAAATAAATAACCAAATTTAGTAAAAATGATAATAATGAAATAATAATAATAATAATAATAATAGCAAAGCTAATAGTAAAGTAATTGTAATATTAATAATTAATTAATAATAATAGTAATTTGAAATAGTAAAAATAAAATAATTATAATTATAATAATAATAACACATTAATATTAATAATAGTAATAATGGAAATAATGAGAATAATAATAATAAAATTGAAAATTAAATACAATAGGGCTTGAACCCTAAATAGAAATAATAATCAAAACATTAATATTAATAATAATAATATTACATATTAAAAAAATAATAATAATAGTAGTATTTATACACAAATAATTGAAATAAAATAGTTTAAGGGTTATAAAAATAGGGAAAATAGTTGAGAGGGTCTAGGGTTCAACCTTAGGTTGGCAGGGATAGGCGACAGCGCCGGTGGTCGGAAAAAGGAAAGAAAAGGGTAAAAGTTGCATGCTGGAAAGAAGATAGGGAGAATTAAGAGGGGATCTGGGGTGTTTTGAGTTGCCCAGAAGGAGAGGGGCAGAATGATGGTGGTGGCGCAGCCAAAGGTGGCACTCACAACGACAGCGGTGGTGGCCTAATGGGAGAGAAGAAGAAAGAGAGAGGAGGAGAGGGAGAAAGAGGAAAAGAAAGGTAGGGGAAGGTAGAGGAGGTTATGCAGAAGAGATTGGGAGGAGAAAGAAGTGGCAGAAGAGGTGGCTAATGGTGGCGCAAAGGGTGGTGGGGGCTGGAAAACAAGTTGGTCAAGAAGGGAAGTTCGCACAGTCGGGGAGGATTGTGAAGAAAGAATCAAGGGTGATGAATGGTTTGGTTAGCTAGAGGGAGGTGCAAGGAAGATTTTGGTTGCCATGGATGGCGGCAAAGTTGGCCGAAGGCGGCAGACAAGGCATATAAAGAGTCGGCGGCGAAAAGGGATGATTATGGGTAAGAAATCAAAGGCTCGATACAGGGCCATTATGGGAGGTATTTATAGGGTTAGAAGGGAGGCTAGGGTTTTGTGGATTGGCTAGGAAATAGGGGAGATAGGGTTCAGGTCGCAGGCGGCATTGGTTGGCCTGTGGCAGCAAAACTCAAGTAGGGGAATGCGTTGGAGAGAGAGAGAGGATCTCGCAAAAAGGGGAGATTTGGTTGGGTTGATGAGGCTGCCGAAATAAGGGGAAGAGAAAGGGAGGAAAATGCAGGTTAAAGGGGCAAGATTGGCGCCGAAAATCTCGGCTGGGCTGCAACGGAGGTTGCAGGTGCTCGACGTCGGGAAGGGAGGAAGAAGAAAGAAGAAAGGGATTTGGGTCGGGTGGTTCACGAAGGAAAAGAAAGAAAAGAAAATATGGGAGACTAGGTGAATTAGGATCGACGAGGGGTTAAGTTCATTAATTAACACGACACGTTTTTGGGTAAAGACAAGTAAAACGCGGCGCGGCGAGAGACAAGGAAGCAAGCCGCTGTGCAGGCTGGGCCGCGCGAAGGAAAGGAGAGGAAAAGGAACTGGGTCGCTCGGCTGGCCCAGCTCGGAGAGGAGAAAAAGAAAAAAGAAAAGAAGAAGAAAGAAAAAGGAAAAAGGGAAAAAAGGAAAAATAATGGTTTGGGATAATTAAATTAATTAGAATATTTGGGATATTTAAAAATAATAATATTTAAATTCCTTTTTAAGCTAAATTAGGATTTTTAAAAGATTTTTCATAAATTCTATTTTAATTAGCAAATCACTCTAATTTTCTTCAATTAAATTATTTATAAAATTCATATTAATTTGAAACTATTTTCTCCTTCTTATTTTAAATAAAATAATTTATTTAATAAATTTCTAAATAAAATATTTAATCAGCTAAAATACCAAAATTTCTTCAAATTAAAATACTTGTAAATTCCTTCTTAATTTTCCCTAACTAATTCCCTTTTATTTTAATAAAAATAACTTATTTAATAATAAATAATAAAATTAGAATTTTTTCGGGGCATTTCAATATGACCCAATAAGACATGCATGCTAGGTTATGTAGCATAATGGTATGTAGTGAAATGATATGGAGTTGACCTAAATGTTATGTGATCATAAATGGAAGAATCTATGGTTTTATATGGAGGATTCTAGGGTTTTGTACAGTAAAATCTAGGGTTTTGTATGGAGGAATCTAGGGTTTTGTATGAATGGATCTAGGGTTTGTATGGGAGAATCTAAGTACTTAAGGAAGAATCTAGGGTTTTCATGGGTGAATATAGGGTTTCACGTAGGATTTCTAGGATTTGCATGAAAATTTTCAAAGGTTTGCATGGGATGGTTAGGATCTACATGGAGGTGAAATTTACGTGTGGAAAGTTGATTTTATGTTTGAGGAAGGTGATTGAAGTGTGTTTGGGTGTTTGAACAATTTGGATGAAAAATAGTACATGGGATAGTATAAGGGTGCATAGGAGGCCGAGCAAGGGTTTGGTGTGGCCAGCTAGGGTTTAGTGTGGTTGCTTAGGGTTTCATAGTCACACGTGTACTTGGTGATCAATGTGTGATGATGAGGGTGAAATATATGAGTTGTGATGTGTGGAGTGTTAAAATGATTTGGGTTGTGTGAGGTGGAGTAGAATGGGCTACTTAGGCCTAAATTAGGGTTTCGGAATAAAACCCTAGAGTGAGATAATCAGTGGATTTGTAAGTATAAGGTAGTGGGCCTTGATACACATATATAGGAGATGGGCTCTAGTGTGAGTTAGGATAAGGAGGAAAGAATATTGGGCCAAGATAGGAGGTACATAAGTCTTATGATGTGAGATGGGCCCTTTTGGAGGATAAGTGTAGAGAGAGTTAGTCATGCATGTCTAGAGTTAAAATTCTAAATAAGACACTTAAGACATTAATCATGTAAAGTGAAAAACTATTGAGCCAGGTCCAAGCTGATCCACCGGTTAGGAATAGCGGTTAGGGTGTTTCATCCTATATCTATCTGATCCATCGTTTATAATAGTGGTCAGGAGCTTTTTGTCCTGTGTGTTTTCATCCCACCAGTTATACTAGTGGGGGAACCCGAGCTCGATAAACCAAACATGAGTTGCTAAGACACATAAAAGATACTAAGTACTTATAGTGGAACACCATGCGAGTAGGAGTCAAATCAATCCACCAGTAAGGAATAGTGGTTAGGGCGTTCTGTCCTATATGTGACCGGTTCACCGACTAATAATAGTGGTCAGGTGCATTGTGCCTTGTGTATTTTACAATCCACAGGCTATAATAGTGGGGCTACTATACTGGCATGGATTTGATAAAGAGTATGATGTGAAATGACTATTGATAAGAGATTAATTAATTAATTAATCCAGAGTATAAATGGCCTTTATTTACTATATTATTTATCTGAAGTGATCATATGCTGTTTTATTATCCTTTTTGGATTATGTGCTTTTATGTGTTAGCTTAGTGCATTGTTATCTTACTCAGTATGTAGCGTACTGATCACCCTTTTTATGGGCGCTGCTTATTCCCATGAGCAAAGGGCCCTTCTGACTTTGTGTAGGTGGGCGATACATATTTTGATGCATTTGATGTTCATGAGGCATCAAGCGGGGCTCAGTATTGAGCATATACTTGGCTCGATGATCGGGAGTAACGTGGTCAGATTCTCTCTTTAAGTTATTCTATTTCTTTATATTATTTATTTTTCTAATGGATTTTCCATACCTAAACTACTATTGTTTGTAGACATTTCCATTTCAAGGAACTTTGATTACGTACCTTAGATTATATAAACTTTTTACGCGTACTCTGATTTCTGTGTTATGATCCTTCTAGTTTTTTTATGAACTCTTGGTTTTAATATTGATTAAATTTTGACATTAATTATTTTTAGCCTTAGCACTTGGTACTAGAATGGTCAGATTAAACCGGGCTAGTACTAAGTGTAGCGGTAACATTCCCGAAATTCACATGATTTAATTTAAGTGCTTCCATGTAAAAAAAATAGTGAATTTTGGGGTGTTACACATTAAGTGATTAATATATTACACATTAATACTTCACTAATAGTCATACTCTCATTCATGTTGAGTTTAAAGGGCATTATTCTTAATCTAATGAAACAGAGTCAAACACCTCCTAGAACAAAATATGTCTAGCCACTATTATGGTCTGGTGGAACGGACACATAAAACACATCAGTGTAACTCACATAATATCTTACTTGAAATGATTAATATATTACTTATAATTGGTTATAAAATCATTAAGGACTCACATAGATATACAAAAAAAAATATTTGAAACATGTAAAGCACAACCACATAGTTATTATGACCTTCCCCAAGGAATAGATCGATACTCTCCTTAAAAAATCATAATTTCACATTATAAGTATAAACTTTCCCGTATTGATCATTTTTTTTTACCAATTTTAGCAAATCCTCCTATAATATTATCATCTTACAAGTGCAATAATAACCCTATCTTAAAAATTACTATTCACAACCCTTACGAAACCCTAATTTCACAAGATAAATATAACTTTTGCCATAAGACTCATATAATCACAAAATTCAATATACATTGCTAAATTACCAATATGAACAACGTATCTTAATATCATACTCTAACAACATAGCCTCTAGGGTTACTATTCTCAACTTAAGAAAATTTCCCATTTTATTTATACTTGGGTCATTCATAATCACTCCACACATTTCACATGATATTCTTAACATATTTTAATGATGTCATTATACAGATCATAAGTAATATAGGGCACAATGAGTACCGAATTATTGTCCCATAGAGACTAACTAATAACACAAAAACTCTAATCACTTTAATCATGCCTAAGCGATCAAAATCAAATAAGGAAATAACTAATTCTAAACTAAGATTTTCAAATCAACTAAATCAAAATAAAAAGTAATCAAATAAAATATGATAAAAATAAAATTAATTAATAAAAGCTACTAAGGAATCTAAATCCACCTCTATCTAATTATATTGACCAGTTAATTAATTATCTAATCTTTTCAAAGTTATATGTCAACGGAAATATTTAACTAATGCAATCTCTTGAGCTGTGTAGTCCTACCTCCAATTAACAATTTCATTATATCTAGTAAAATGATTTAAATAAAATATATTGTTTTAGGTTTAATTAATAATTTATCATTCCTTATTGTTGTAGAAATTATGTCATTATTCTCACATGCCATTTAATTCCTATAGATGTTATTTGACCTAAAGTGGAGAATCAGTTCTTGCATATTTTCTTGACTTGGTTAATCCTTATTCAAGGTGCTCAATCGATTAATTAGACCCAATTTTAGAACAATATAATAAAACACATAAAGTAATATATTAATCAAGAAATCTATTTATCTATTAATAAAGAATATGGTTTCACCATATCCTTAGTAAAATAAAACTATAACATACTATTAATTAAAATACAAGTAATCTAATTAAATAATGAATATAAAATATACATAACATATTGAGCATAAGAACATTTGAATATAAAATTACAACACTTCGCATTCAAAATAAGAACTAATAAAATAATATTGTATAAAGTAGATGATTGACAGTATTCAATTTTTCTTCTTGGCTACTTTTGGCTCCTTATCGTCACATATTTTTCACCTTCTACGTTGCCTCCTTATTTCTCTTCATAGGTTTATATATATACACACACCAAATTTCTCTTATTTTTTGTTGTAGAATATTGAAAAAAGTTATGGTTGACAAGTTAAACACATATCTTTTCCTCAATCTTCTATCTTTTCCCAATCTTCTATGTTTTCATTTGGTTGTTATTTCTGTAGGTTTTTTATGCAATATTTTATAATATTACAAAGATAATAATAATAATAAATAAATAAATAAATAAATAAGTAGTACATATAATTCTAAACTTTCCTAATCACCCACACCTAATCCCAGCCTTAACTTTAATACAAATTTCAACCCTAATGCACTACGATTTAGGAAATAATAGTAAAAATAATAGTTTTATAATTTGTTCTTATCTTTACACCAAAATTTTATCACTTAAATTCGAGTTCAAATGTGAAAGTTGTGATTAAAATACCATAATTTTTTAAAACACATACAAAAATCAACTTTAAGCTCTAAATTAATTAAATACATAAGTATATTATAAATTAAAAAATAATTAAAATTAATATAAATAATGTCATATATTATTCAAATAAACAACAAAAAGCTTAAAGTAGAAGGGTATAAAATCTATAAAAGTATTCATTCATCATTTAACCCTTTTAACACATTAAAATACCAAAATTATCATATTAAACCCATATTAAGCAAAATACCTTTAAAGATAGGCAATGACCTTATTTCACCAAAAATTATGTAATAACCCACTTTTAAAACCTTAATTATAATCGATAATAATGTGAATTAGTTGTAATAATTATTTGAGGATATTTGGTAATAAATGTATTGTTAATATGTGTAATATTTTTTTTTTATAATTAGTAATTTTATTACTTTTGAAAAATAAAGAGTTACGACCATACACATCATGAAACCATACAATCTAACAAACCAGCCCACTTTTGGAATTGAGCCTTAAAATGTGGGTGTACTAATCATCTAGCTACGACCATGACAATAGTTCAAACAAGACTAGCAACATTCCTACTACGATTCTCAAAAATTCTCAAGTTCCTTTCATACCAAACATTCACAATATAGGACACAAAAAGGGCTCCTAGGACCTACTTTTTCTGACTATTTTGCCTTGACCTTAACAACAAAGCTTGAATCTCTTGTTGCCAACATTGGATGCTATCCCTTCTTCCAACAATTCTTCTTATTTTCCTCTATATTGCAACCGTGATCGGGTAGTAGATGCACAAGTGATCCTGAGTTTCAGGTAATTGTTGATAAAACACACACGGATCAGACACACCAATGCCAATCTCTAGAATCCTAGCTTTAGTCATCAACCTATCACTTAATTTCATCCATAAAAGAAAACTATATCTTGACAAGTTCAGCAAGTGCTACACAAGCTTGGAGCATCTTTGTTTAGCCTGTCTAGGTCTCACAGCTTCATAAGTAGATTTCATATTGTAATCAAGGTAACCATTCGGTAGTCTATAATGCAAAAATCTTTATAAATGAGTTCTTACAAGAAGGATTTTCTGAAAGAGCCATGAAGTGTATCCAGTGGCCTTTTCCAACATAGGTTGGAGCAGACCAAAAGAAACTCTGGATGAGGTTAAAGGAAAACCAAGGTAGGTGATAGGAAATGCACCCTCCTAGAAGCCCAACAGAGCAACTATTGAACTTCTTACATCAGGCGACACACCACCAAAATAGACAGTGCACTTTTGGGGGTTGAGGACTAGTCCAAAAAGCCAAAAAAAATGACTTACCGCATCCATAAGACGTTGCACACTTTGCAAGTCACCATGACAAAATAGGAGAATGTCATCGACAAAACTTAGGTTAATATTCTTTAGAGATTTGCATCTAGGGTGAATTTTGAATGAAGAATTAGTCTATAAACATTTAAGGCATCTACTAAAATAGTCCATAATAATAACAAAAATATAAGGGGAGAGAGGATCTACTTGTCTCAAACCTCTCTTAACCTGAAAAGGAGGAGTCAACACACCATTATAAAATAGAGAAAAGTTCATTGTGTTCAAACAGACCATGATTAACTTAACAAACTACTAAAGAAACCCATATAATAGCAAAAGGTTCTTGAAAAAACTCGAGTTGACCATATCATAGGATTTTTGAAGGTCCAACTTTAACATGCATCTCAAAGAGACCCCTTTGCAAGAATATTTCCTCACTAACTCATGAGAAAACAACACATTCTCACCAATACTTATGCCCTTTGAAAACATAGTTTGAGCAAATTTGATGATTGAGGGCATGATACCTTATAGTCTCTGAGTTAGAATCTTCAAAATAACCTTATAAACGATGGTACAATATGTAATAGTCCTAAAATCAATGACCCTTTGTGGATTTGGCTTTTTAGGTACTATGGTTAGAGAAGTCATATTAACATTCCTAGGCAAGAAGCCTGTAGTAAAGAATTCTCTAATAGCAATAAATAACTCATCTCCAATTCTATCCTAGCTTTTCTTGAAGAAACCAGTAATAAAACCATCCACACCTGGGGCCTTTGTGTCACTAACTGAAAAAACAGCTTCTTTGACCTCCTCTTTGGAAACTGGAGCATTCAAAGCCAACTACTGATCACTTGTTAAAAAGCAGTCCACTACAGATGGGTTGAGGTACCCAATAGAGGGGGATTCGATGCCTAAAAGCTGTTTATAATAGTCAATGAAAGCATCCTAAATTCCCTAGGTACCCTTTACCTACCTGTCCTGCTCATCAAGCAGAAAAGCTATGGTTTTTCTCTTTTACCTCTCCTTCACTCTAACATAGAAGAACTTATGATTGGAGGCCCCATAATGCAACCATTGAATGTAAGTCATTTGCCTAAGGAAAATTTCCTCACAATGCAATAAATGAGCATACAATTTCTCAAGAGCCGTCAACTGATCTCTGTGCCTTGATTTAACCTTATGAGAAATAGAACTATATTTGTCCTAATTCAACTACTTGAGGTCCTTCTTGAGAGCTTGCAACCTAAAAAGTATTCTAAGTAGGAAATTAACTTGTAGAGACTGTTGCCAAGTTGGGAGCACCAATGGTAAAAAAAAAAAAAAACTTCATATTCTGTCTAAAATTGGAAAAGCTGAAAAGGTTTCTTCCCATGAACAACAAGCACCTGAAGATTAACAACCACAAGGCTATGATCTAACACAAAGGGGCTAAGAAACTCAGCCACTAAAGAAGGAAAATACACCAACCACTCCAGATTAACCAATTCTCTATCCAATTTACATATGACTTCAGCATCACTTCCTCATTTACTAGACCATGTATAGAAGCAACCATGTCCCTGTAAATTAGTCAACCTTAACTCCAAATAGCAATGCGGGAATTCTTTCATGTCACTGGCATTTGGCAGATCTCCTTGAAACTTCTCACTATAGGAAAGAACTAAAATGAAATCCCCCATAAGAATCCAAGGAGAACCAAGAATTTGATACTACTTCAACCAATTCCAAAGCCTCCTCCTCTCAACACCACTATTCACAACATAAATGAAACCAGCATAAAAGGAAAATTTTCCAAGTGTTTAACTTCACAAAGTATGGCTTGGTCACACATGTTAATGGTTGTGATGCTCCACACACAAGGGTCCTATGTGACCCAAATCCTACCATAAAAGTGATGAGTGTAGGTATTTAAAATGTCCCATCCTCTCCTAACTTTATTTAAGAAACCACTATATTTATTCTCTTTTACTCTTATCTCCAAAAAACATACTAAGGATAAAGCATTACTCCTACAAAAATTATTGACTTCCTTATTCTTGGAAGTCTTATTCAAACCTCAGACAATCCATGTCCTAAACATGTCCACTAGGATTAGTATGTTGAGAACCTCTCCTCACATACTACTTTTGCATAGACACTGAACCCACTATTGGGAAATCTTGGATTACCTTAGATGATTGATTTCTTGTCATAATTCTCACCTCAGGAAATGGCACAAGGTCAGTACTCACCCAAGGATCAACAGGCCCCTATAAAGTTTGTTGAGGAGCACAGGCATCTGTTAGTTAGTAGTGCAAGCCTCTACTATAGAGACAGAGTTGACAGTGGCACTCACACTAGGAAGGTCAGTAGCACTACCCACCCTACCACCTTCAATATCCTGAGCAAATTCCTTACCTTTCCTATGGTCCCTCAAAACAACCTACTCCCCACCACTATCCTTAGGAACCTTATTGATGGTCCTTTTCTTCTTACAACTGAGAGCATCATGACCAAACATATCACAGAAGTGGTAGTAGCATGGCTTCCAATCATACTCAATTCTTTGTATGAGCCCGCCTTCCTCAGGATCTACAATAACCATGGAATCCAGGAGCGGTTTTTTGATATCAAACTCAACTAGCACCCTAGGGAAGGACACACGTTCCCCAAATACAGTAATGGCATCAGTGCATAATGGCTTCCCCACTGCACTGTTATTCTACTCAATGAACTATTGCCCCAATACTCAAAAGGCAGGTCAAGAAATGTTATACATAGTGGTACAACATGTATCTCATTCTTATCAATATTCATCTTCCTATGCCAAAGTTTCAACACTAAAGGCTTATTGAAAAAGGTCCAATGTTGTCTAAGAATAAAATTTGCATCTTCCATGCTTTTGAACTTAAATAGAAAATAACCCGAAGTATGAAGCAACAGTTAAGGCAAGGGGACCTCTCTCCAATGAGCATGAATATAACCACAAATATGACTATAGGTTGGCGAGTCACTAAATACATATCCCACTAAGGTATTAGCCCATAGCTCTCCTTCAGATTAAACCTCCACCTTATCTAATTTGACAATCATCAGATCATTTTCCATGGATGGGGAACAAATGATAATTTTTCACCTTGGTTAGGATTTTGGTTCCCTGCTAATATATCTCTCCAAGAAGGAGCACCAAAAGGGGAACAAACCTCCAAACGCTCCCAAACTTATCTCTTCTCACCAAGATCAGTGTCCAATTGTTTAGGGTTTTCCACCTTCAACCCCTTACCATTGCTAGGGTCCGAATGGTTTTGACACACCAAATCACCAGCATTAATCGCCTCTGTCTGGGAAATCAAAGGCTTAGAATTAGGGTCATCCACTCCAACAGAGGTAATATCCACATCAAACAAAGTATTCTCAAAGGTCACTGGTGTTAATTCTCCTTGCATATAAGTCATTGAAGGGTCATAACAAGCATACAATTGAGTAACAACAACACATGAAGGACTGGAAATACTCTTAGGGCAGACTAGTGATCACACCTACTTAACAATTAGGGACGAAGGAGAGTTCTTCTTCCTAGAAATGGGTGTGCCTCACTCAAATACTAGAAGAGAGGAGGGAGGAGATAGATCAAATTCTTAATATGTGTAATATTATTAAAACTCATTAGATATAAATTTTATTTAGGTTAAAATTTACAAGAGGATGCGTATTAAAATTTGAAAACTTGGTTAGGTCTTAATCGGTATCTATTCTTCGATTAAATCTAACTTTCCAACTTCATAAATTTTACCTTAATTATTCACCTATAATTTACCCTAACCTATTCCCTAATTAGTGCTAATAATTTCCTTACCATCACCCTACTCCCTTTATATAGACACCTTTATCCTATACACCATCACCCAACACCATCGACACCATACCTTCCGTCTCCCCCATGTTTTACTCTCCTTGTTTTGATCCTCTTTTCCCCATACATGGCTCTCTTCTTAATCACTTATCCTCTCCCTCACACACTAAAAATTTCCACTTCATTCTTCGCCGTCATTTGTTCCTTCCACCACAAATTTTATTTTGATGTAACTCAACCACCAGACTCATTACCCTTCCACCAGCCACCATCACCGATCATCCACACCCTACACTACCAGCCGATATCGAAACCACCCCATCAAGCACTCACAAAACCCTTGTAGCAAGCCTCACCCTCATGCTAACTTCTCCCTTATTTTGTCTTCGCTCTCCCCATTGAAAATCCACCACACCACCAGCTAACCTTGTCATTCTATCCCATTTTACCTTTGTTAATTCCTACCAAAACCACTCCCTAACCTACAATAAAACCCACCAAAGCTTGACCCTTCTATGTTTGGTTATTTTGGCCAAACCTCTTGCCCTTATACTACACATTTTAACCGAAGCCTTCTCCTCTCCTTCAACCATTTTTGTGCCACCTTTTCATCTCACTTTATTGAACCTTTTCTATTTTTTGTGGCCTACATAGCATCATTCATGACTCCCTAGCATCAGCCAAGACACCTGCTTCTTTTTCCCCTTCTCGGCTGAAATCTTTCTCCTTTTGTGCCAAGTTTATAGCTTCCTCTTACTTGTTCGATCGGTTAGTGAGCCTTAAATTATTTTAATAATTTTTTCTTATTGTTTTGTAATATTATATACTAGTACATATGTGTTTAGATGTTGAATTCCTATTTAATTCTTGAGGACTTTATAGAAGACTCCTTTTTGTGTAAGCTTGGATTAGGTAAACATAATCACTCATAAGGAGATAGAGTTTATATGCAAGCATGCTAGATTATTTAGATCTAGAATAATATTAGGGTTTTATACTTTTAAAGTATTATAGCATGCATGATAAAATGAGAACATGTTGAAGGGATGATATGCTTGATTGTGAAGGTTAAATTATATTCATGGAAATATGCTAAATATTTTACATCTACATGTCTAAGATTTTGTTAGGGTTTCCATTCTTATCAAGTTATTTCTCAAATTCCATGTTAAATGCCTTATGAATGCTCATTCATGGTAGCTAAGGTTATGATAATTTGTATTGAACCATATGTGCATGATCAGGTTTAACTTATGATAAATTCTATTCTCATGACCTAGGGTTAGAGATATTCGGTTGCATGTATTATGATGATAATATTCCTATTTAAATGATTTTTTATTCTTTAAATGTGCATGTACATACAGCAAGGAAGATGTGATATGTGAGAGTTGCATGATTAGGATTTTGTGGGCATAACCCATTAAATGCATGAAAAGTGGAAAATACAGTAAATTGACAAAATGCAAAGATTACCTATATGATAAAATAATATTGACATTTTTTTGTTCATGACAAATCTCTCATATTGATAATGTCTGGTATAAAAATGAATAAAATGGTAAAACTAGGGTTTTGAAGGATATTTAGGTAATTTTAACCTGATGTATCTTTTACAAATAAGTGGATGCTAGGATGGCCTTAGACTTTGATATGTTGATCTTAGCTTTAGCGTGGCTTGACATACACCTATGATCTTAGAGTTAATCTAAATAATCAGGATTAAAAGGGAAAATGGATAAGCATGGAAAATCACAATTATTGTGTCATAAGTAACTTATGTGATCACCTCATAAAATATTAATACTTAGAGAGAAAGACCTTGAGTTGGGAATGGTTGCTACTCTAGATATGAGGTGACTGATGGGCAAGATAGTTTGGTTCAATATTTTTCCCGTATACCCCAATTTAAGACCCTACTCTTCTCTATAGGTGACCGATGGGCCCTATAGGGGGTATCAATACTTAAGGACTAGGTGACCAAGGTTGGGAGGATACTATGTTGCCTTATGTGCCAGTATAACTAGGCATACCACTGTGTCCCTAAGTTTGATGTAATGGTATTGTATTGCCTTTGGGTGCCAATACGACCATGTTTACCTCTATATCTCTAGATTTATTATATCCCTCTTGAGTAACTAAGTAAAAATGGAAATATTTGTTGTGTAATAAAATGCAAGAAATGGATATGTTAGTTCAGTGGCTGCCTTAGTGTCCTGCCTTGGTATTATGATATGGATGTGTTGGTTTGGTAGCACCTTAGTGCCCTACCTTGGTTATTTTGTATTTGTTGTTGTGGTTGAAACTGTAGTGCCCTACCCTAGTATTGATTTGGATTGTTGCTAAGTAGGTGCCTTAGTTCCCTACCACTATGTATGGAATGTATTTAACTAGTTAAATATGACTATATACCTTGAAATTATGAGAAGATGATTGGTATGCTTTACTATTGAGTTTGAGATTGGATATTTATATATTTTGTTCCATGAATATTGTTTAGAGTTATGATACTTGCTTTGTGCTCAAGTATGCATTTTGATTTTTTTATGACTATTTAAGATGTGGTTATATTGCCCCTTGAGAAGTGTTATGATTTACACAGTATGAGGAAGTCGTATTTGTACTACTTTTGCAGGTGAGTACGTGAGGGATATGGAGTAGCATGAAATGTATAAGAATGGGAAGGATAAGTGGAGTTCTTAGGAAGATGTTTTGTTTTTAGAGTGGGCCTTTGGGTCTAAGAGTTAGCGAAAACTAGTGCAATACCCTCAAAATTCACTACTAAAAAAATTTCATTTTATTAAAAGAAATAGAGGAAGCAAGAAAACAAAACTGTAAATTTCAAGGATATTACCACCACACTTAGTACCAGGCCGGTTCACTCCTACCATTCTAGTACCAAGTGCTGAGACTAAAAGAATAAAATATAATTTGATAGAAACTCAAACCATATTTAAATCAGAGTAGTGCAATAAACCTTTTAGAAGAAATAGAATCCATCTATGGTGATTATAAGAATACGTATATACATCTTATAGGGAAAAATGCTCCTGGGCCATTATTATATCCGATGGACTGGTACTCATAGACATCTTCCAGGGAAAAATACTCCTAGGCTACTATTATATCTAGTGGACCAGTACTCATAATATAATTCATCTAGGTCTGGCTCATTTGTATTTCACTCTCATGATTAGTGTTTTCCCTTTTAATCATCACAATAGTTCCATTTATTTTCCTCAAAGGGGAGATCAAGATCCTATAGAAACAAAGGTACACCAGTCCTACTGATGCATACAAGCTACTCAATACCATTCAACCATTAACCCAGGGAAGCAAAAGTACCCTAGTCGTACTCATGCATACAAGCTACTCAGTACCCTACCGACAAAGACACCTAATCCATAAGTATGCATATCCCCTGAATAGGTCTGTAGAGCTAGATAGAGTAATATGTAGGATTTAGCTAGGGCACTAAGGCATACTAGCAAATATCAGAATAATCGTGGGCTAAACCACATCTTTAGGGTAGCAACCCCTAAAAATCCACTATTCCCGATCTCGAGGTCTTTTACTTTAGATATTAGTGTCTTGATTAAGGTGATCACAAAAAGCACAACAACCAGATACTTATTCTCTTTCAATTGTTTATGATATCATTAGGTACTCCTTATTCATACAATTATCCAAGTTAACTTAGAGGAATCATTAAGTCCATCATTATCTCATCCAATTCCAATTTAGGATTTGTTCTTGTGATACTTATTGATTGTCAAATACCCTTATCTTGCTATTCAATGTTACTTGAGTCTTATTATGGAACTCCGTTATCCGATCAACATATTAGATATGAGTTAGTGATTTACTCCTTTCATCTCTACAAAATTACTGAATTATCCCTTGCTTGTATAATTATTATGTCATCCCTTCTTTACTTGCCAATTTACCTTATTACCCTCAATGTTGCATAATTATCAAATTATCCCTTGCTCAGGTTAGGTGAACAAGTTATCTTCCACACTTATTAGATCACCAATCACCCTTTATATTTATTACACTTGTCAGATTTTCCATTTGGTTGGTTAGATTACCAAATTACCCTTCATCTTTATTATAACTACCAAATTGTCCTTCTCTATTATTATAACTACCAAATTATCCTTCTCCATTATTATAAATACCAAATTGCCCTTCTCCATTATTATATTACTAAATTGCCCTTTAGTTGTAATTACCAAATTATCCTTCTATATTATTATAATTACCAAATTTCCCTTTTCCATTATTATATACCATTTCACCTTTCCTTTAGATGAATTTACCATTTTACCCTTCCACCTTATTAAATTACCATTTCACCCCTCCTTTACACCAAATTAACATTTTACCCTTCTACTTTATTAAATTACCATTTTACCCTTCCTTCACACCAAATTATCATTTTCCCTTCTACTTTATTAAATTACCATATTACTCCTTTACTTTTAAAATTACCACAATACCCTTTCCATTATATTTAATCCACCAAAATACTTTCTCACATCCAAAACTTACCAAGTTATCACTTCTACATGTAAAATTACTAAAATGTCCTTCTTACTTGTCCATTGCCATTTCCCCCTTTACTCTTACAATTTACCATTTTTCCCTTCTTACACCACTTTTACTAAAATACCCTCACTACATAACATATTAATATTAATGCTCCGTACTTATAATCTAACTCCACTAACTTTTATTATTTATCATAATACTCATTAGCACCCACACTTAATTAAGTCACACTTTACATAAGAAATATTACTAAAATGCCATAAGGTCTCATAATCACAATATTTATGCATCAATGGCCACAATAACATAACATATCATAGATAAGCACGTAACATTTTTATTAACAACAAAGCTCCTTCCTTAAGCATTATTTATACACGTGACAGATAATCTAGCATGCTCTCCTTTTCATCAATCAATACAAGCAACTAATACATTATACTCAACAACATATCTCATACATATAAACATATCAAAAACTCTAATTTGCTAGCATGCGTTTAATAAGGTTTAACGATTACCTTAGTTCTCGTAAAAATCGAACCTTACGGGTACCCCGGTTAATGATTCAAGCTTTGATTAGCAAAATCAATACCTAAAATAGTATCAATATTTATTATATTAGAAGTAGAAAAATCAAAATATCTAATACTATTAACCATCATTAATACTCAAGCTATTAGCCAAACAACCAAGGGAAGGCAGCAAACTCTTACTGCTCATATAGCATGAGTTGCATGCAAGCAACAAGGAAGGAGGGGTCAAAGAGGGTGGAAGAGGGAAGGTAGAGGAGAGTTAGGGTAGGGGATGGGTGCAAGGGTGGAGTGGGGGTGTAGGTGCTAGTTGAGGATGGGTGATCGGTGGCCAAGTGCGGTAGAGGCGGTGACAATAGGGCTGCAAAGGGGGCTAAATGAGTGGTGGAGGAGAAGAAGGAAGGAAAAGGGAGGAGGAAAAAGGAGAGGTTGTCGGGGTGGGTTTCAAGCAAAGGAGGTAAGGGGTGGTAGGGGAGGTTGTAGGGAGTGAGTTGGTGGCTTGGGGAGCGGTGAATGGCAGCAGATGGAGGAGGAGTAGGGTGGTTGTCAAGAAGGGAGAAAAAGAAGAGGAGAGGAAGAAGGGATTGTAGGGGCTTGAGGGGGTGACATGGTGGTGTAGGGTGGGAGTAGGAGGTGGTAGTAGGCAGTGTAGGTAGTTGGTAGGGCAGTGGTAGCGGCGGAATGGGGTAGCAGAGAAAAATAGGGGAAGGGCATGAAATGAGAAGAAATGGAAGAAGAAGAGTTCAGGAGAGGGAAAATGAAAGGTCAAATGAGGCAAAGAAGCTGGTGAGGAGAAGAAAAAGGAGAGGGAGAAGAGGGGAGTAGGTGTGGCTGGTTAGGTAGGGTGTAGGAGGGGTAGGCGGGTATTGGGTTGTAGGGAGAGGGAAGGACAAGAAAGGGAAAGGGAGGCATATGGGGCTAGGAGGTGCAGGGTGTGTTTGGTCCAGAAATAGGAAGAAAAAGACAAAGGAGAGAGCGAGAGAGGGATAGAGTTGTAGGGGGCAGGTTGAAATGCCCCAAAATTTTCTAATTTTAAATATTATATTTAAATGAGGTTTTATTATAAAAATTAATTAAATAAATTATTTTATTAAAATAAAAGTAAATTAATTAGGATAATCAAGAAGAAATTTATAACTATTTTTATTAGGAGAGAATTTAGATATTTTAACTAATCAAGGATTTTAATTTGGGAATTAATTAAATAAGTTATATTATTTAAAATAGGAAGGAGAAAATAGTTTGAAATTAATATTAATTTTATAAATAATTTAATTGAAGAAAATTAGAGTGTTTTGCTAATTAAAAAAATTATTTAGGAAGAATATTTAAAAAAACCCTAAACTAGCCTAAAATAGGAATTTAATACTTTTGTTAAATAAATATTTTATATTAAATACTCAAAATAATCTTATTTATTTATTTAAACCCAAAACCTTATTTTCTCCCTTTTTCCTTTTTCCTCTTTCTTTTTCTTTTCTCCTTTTCTTTCTTTTCTTTCTTCCTCCTTCTTCCGCCGAATAGGCCTGGCGCGGCCCAATCCTCTTTCCTTTTTCTTCTTTTCTTCTCCCGCGGCCCAGCGTCGCTGGCCTTCTTCCTGTGTGTGCCTAGACGCGGCGTTTTGGTCGATTTTATGCCAAGACGCTGTGTCTCGTTAAGTGAGGGCTTAACCAGTTCGCGAACCGCCCGATTCTCCCCTTTTCTTTTCTTTCCTCGGCCAACCGGCCCACCTTCTTTCTTCTTCCTTCTCCCTCCGTCTTTCCCCGTCACTGCGATGAAACCTTCGACCCCATCAATGGCCTCTCCGGCTGCGGTGATTAATACCGGCCGTTTCTTGCCTCATTGTCTTCCTCTTAACTCCAAAAATAAATTGGAATAATTATTGGACGTTAAATCTTTCCCTTTTCATCCCCCCAGCCTCGTGAAATTTTGAAGCAACCCAAACGGTGGATGATCAATTACTGCCATCGGCCACCGAAATTCTTGCACTTAATACCTCCCTGTCGAGGTTCAACACCGTATTATCCCATCTACCATCTATAAATAGCCTAGTTGTAGGATTTTTTGGAGTTTTTCTCCCCCGAAAACCCTAAGCAAGGGCTGGCCGCCACCCTGACTTCAAACGCTTTCCCTACTGTTGATAGTCAACCTACACACCACCGCAGCATTCCATTTTCTTCCCTGAAATTTTCTCTAGTTAACTAAACCATTTTTAACCTTCAATTCTTCTTGCATGAGCCTCCATAGTCATGCCAAGCTTGCTGCTCATCTCGCCAGAATTTTCACCCCGAAACCCTTAAGTCGTCGTCCGCTGCCGTTTCCGCCACTTTTACCGTCCTCTAAACCACCCAAAAACTCCCTCTAATCCTCCTCCACCGAACCATAACCTTATTTTAATTTTCCCCCTACTCCTTCTCTCTTGTTCTTCATCTTTTTCCTTCTTAGATCATTTTTCCGGCCACCACCGTGAACCACCGTCGGTGCCGCCCATTCCTGCCGACTCAAGGTGAAACCCTAGACCTCCTTAGTCATTATTTACTATTTATTGTAAATTATTCCATTTTTATTTTATTTATTAGTAACTATTCGAATATAATAATTATTTCCTTGCTATTAATATTATTATTATTTGATATAAGATTTATGCTGAATTGTACTTGCAGGTTGGAGAATGGTAATAAAATAATTTTATTGTTAGTTTCGAATTTTAGGTTATTAATTGAATTATTATATGATTATTATCATTCTTATTATTATTATTAATATTATAATTATTAGAATAATTATTATTAACATTTTATTTATTTATTTTGGAAAATCCTAGGCCCTAAATTTACATTAACATTCGCACGTACGTATTTTAGTATTATTATTTCTATTGTTCTCATAACCATTAATAATAATATTATCATTATCTTTTTTATTTCAATATTATTATATATCTTATTAGTTTTATTATTAATATTAATAAATAGTAGGTCATTAGTTATAAGTAGGGTCGAAACCCCACTTTAAATTTAAATCTTATATATGTATATTATTATTTTTATTAGTATTATTATTTTTAATATTATCTTTAGTTATAATATTTAGTTGTTATTATTATTATTATTATTATTATTATTATATCTTTGCTAATATTATTTTGGTGGAGGGTAGAAACCCTTATATCACCTTTTTATTTTGAACTACATGAGTTTTATTATTAATATTCTACTAGTATTTTGTAGAGTCAATTCTAATATAATAATTTTTAATTAAAAATAAGGTCCTGGGTTAAGTTAGAAATAATAGCATTCTTAAGAGAAAACATAATCCTAGTATTTTTCCCATAGTAGGTGAGCCCAACCAAAGCCCTCAAGTGATATAGGAGCGTGCTCCGAGACCGGTGACGTTTTAGGTAAGGGTTTACTAAGGCCATTGTATGTCTATATGCATTATGTGCTGCATATGCCATGTATTCTATGTTATCATCATTAATTATGTTGTATATGATATGATGTGGAGTTCATATATGATCTTGGGTTGTTATATGGGATGTGTTTTATTTGTAAGTGATGATATGCAATGTGGCCTTAAGACATGCATGTTAGGGTTGTAAAATAATGATGGGTAGTGTAACAATGTGACGATAGGGTTTTGCATGAAATGGCATGGTGTTAGGGTTTTACATAAAGGGGGTATGGTGTTATGGCTTTTCCTGATAGGGTATGGGTATTGGTTTTGCATGATATGGTATGGGTATTGGTTTTGTGTGATATGGTATGGTATTATGGTTTGCATGGAAGTATGTCTACGTGGATTTGGGGTTTGTATGTGAATTAGGGCTTGCATGTGAATTAGGGTTAGTATGAGAATGCGATCTATGTTGAGTTGAGGATTGCATGTGAGTTAGGGTTGGCATATGAATTAGGGTTGCATGGAGTCATGGATTACGTGGAGTTAGGGTTTGCATGGGAGCTAGGGTTTGCATGTAAGTGTAGATTACGTGGAGTTAGGGTTCGCATGGGAGCTAGGGTTTGCATGTAAGTGTAGTTTACGTGGAGTTAGTTTTGCATGGGAGCTAGGGTTACATGGAGGTGTGGTTTACATGGAGTTAGGGTTTGCATGGAGTTAGTCATGCATGTCTGGGAAAATGTATGTGCATGACAAATATTTATGAATAAAATATTTAAGACACTAATCTTTTAAAGTGGAAGATTATTGAGCCAAGTCCAGACCGATCCACCTGACAGGAATAGTGGTTAGGACGCGTAGTCCTATGTGCGACCGATCCACTGGTTATAATAGTGGTTAGGACATGAGGTCCTATGTGTGACCGGCCCACCGGTAATAATAGTGGGGTGACTCGAGCTTAATAAACACAAACCAAAATCGTTAAAGCTCTTAAAAGATACTAATTACTTATAGTGGAACACCATGCGAGCAGGAACCAGACTGATCCACCGGTCAGGAATAGTGGTTTGGGTTGTACCCTATGTGTGACCGATCCACCGGTAATAATAGTGGTTAGGGCATGATGCTCTATGTGTGACCGACCCACCGACTATAATAGTGGGGTGTTCCTGTACTCGCATGGATTGATAAAATGGCATGACGTGTATCAACTTACGATGAAAGAAAGATTAAACCATTAATCCAGATCTTTTTGGACCTGATATGTGGACTTGTTGATATTATGCTATGGATTTCATTATATGCTTTTATGTATCACATGTGTATTTTGAAATTTGATGATGATTATTATCTTGCATGATTCGATGTGTAAATGTGTCGGCCTTAGTATTCGGTTACCTTACTCAGTACGTAGCGTACTGATCACCCGTTTCATGGGTGCTGCTCATTCCAATGAGTAGAAGGCCCATCTGATTTCCTGCAGGTAGGAGATGGCTTTTATGATGATATCGATGTTGATGGGACATCAGGGGGGATCGAGAGATGATGGGGCGGGATCAGTTCCCGTAGCAACGTGGCTGGCTCTCCTTGAGATTTTTACTACCATTTCTCTTATTTATGAATAATACTTTGGAACAATGTTATTATTATGGTTATCTCCTTTCTCAATAAACTAAACCTCATACTTTGGGTTTGTGTAAAGACTTGCGCAAATTTGATCTCCGTAATTATGAAGTTGGTTTATCTATTAATGTCTCGAGTTATTTTTCTTAGCCTTAGCATTTAATGCTAGATCGGTAGAAGTGAACCGGTCTAGTATTAAGTGTGGCGGTAACATTCCCAAAATTTACGGTTTTAAGTTTTAAATATGGCTTTAAAAAAATGGAGTAAATTTTGGGGGTGTTACACAGGTGGTGGCAGGCGGAGTTAGGGGTATTATGGTAATTTTTTAGGCAAAAGGGCAATATAGTATTTTATGATTAAATGGAAAAATGATAATTTTATAAGTAAAGGGGTATTATGGTAATTTTTGGAGAAAAGAGTAAAGTGGTAATTTTGGATTCAAGGGCAATATAGTAATTTTATAAGTAAGTGGTAAGAATGGTAATTTTAGAAGTAAGGGGTAAAATAGTAATTTTGGATGTAAAAGGGTATTATGGTAATTTGCGAGCAAAAGGGTAATATGGTAAAATTGGATGTAGAGGGGTAAAATGGTAGTTTTATAAATAAGAGGATATTAGGGTAATTTTGGATAGTAAGGTGGTAAAACGGTAATTTACAAGAAAAGGGTAAATTAATAATTGTAAATATGGAGAGGGGTAAATTGGTAATTATAATTATGGAGAAGGGTAAATTAATAATTATAATAATGGAGAAAGGTAAAATGGTAATTATAATAATTAAGAAGGGTAAAATGGCAATGATAATAATTGAGAAGGGCAATTTGGTAATTTTGATAATGGATGAGGGAAATTTGGTAATTTATTCAACTAAAGGGGTAATTCGGTAATTATGATAATGGAGAAGGGCAGTTTGGTAATTTAACCGACTAAATGGTAAATTGGTAATTAGTTAACCAACTAACGGCAAAATTTGGTAATCATGATAATGAAGAAGGGTAATTTGATAATTTATCCAACTTAAGGGCAATTTAGTAAATATAACAAAGGAGAAGGGCAATTCGGTAATCTAACCAACTAAATGGGAAATATGATGAGTGTAGCAATTATGAATGATGAATGGTGATCTAAAAAGCATAAGAGATAACTTGGAAACCTAAAACGGGTAAGGGGTAATTTGGTAATTATGCAACCTGAAGGGTAATTTGGTAATTTGTCAAGTAAGGAAGGGATGACTTAGCAAATATATAAGTAAGGGGTAAATAAGTAATTTGTACCTAACATATCGTTGTGATTGTGGAATTTCATTATATGATTCAAATAATGATGATTAGTAAGGTAAGAGTATTTGATAATTAGTAAGTATCACGAAAACAAATCCTAATGCAGAATTAGATGAGATTATGATGGCCTTAATGATTTCTCTATGTTATCTTGGATAACTGTCTGAATAAGAAATGACTATTGATATCAGAACGATTGAGAGTAAATAAGTATCTACTTATTGTGCTTTTCGTGATCACCTTAGTTAAGACACTAACACTTAAAGTGAAAGACCTCGAGATCGGAAATGGTGGCTCTTTAGGGGTCGCTACCCTAAAGACGTGGTTTAGCCCACGATTATTCTAGTATTTGCTGGTGTGCCTTTGCGCCCCAGCCAAGCCCTATATCTTACTCTATATAGCTCTACGGACCTAGTTAAGGGGTATGCATACTTATGGATTAGGTGTCCTTGTCAGTAGGGTACTGAGTAGCTTTATGCACCAGTACGACCAAGGTACCTTTGCGTCCCTGGGTTCGTGGTTGAAGGGTACTGAGTAGCTTGTATGAACTAGTACGAACGGTGTACCTTTTTGTCCCGGGTTCTTGATCTCCCGTCCGAGGCAAATAAATATAATTGTTGTGCTAATTAAAGAAATGAAAAATACTAATAATGAAAGTGAAAGATTAACAAACCGGGCCCAGTTGACTTATGATATTGAGTACCGATCCACCGGTTATAATAGTGGCCCAGGAGCGTGTTGCCCTGGCAGGTGATATTGAGTACCAATCCACCGGATATAATAGTGGCCCAGGAGCGTGTTGCCCTGGCAAATGATTATGAGTACCGATCCACCAGATATAATAGTGGCCTAGGAGCGTGTTGCCCTGGCAAATGATTATGAATACTGATCCACTGGATATAATAGTGGCCTAGGAGTGTGTTGCCATGGATGATGATTATATGTATTCCGGTCCACTAGCTAAAATAGTGGGGGTCCCAAGCTCAATAAAACAGGCATTGGATGTGAATAAATTATGGAAAGATATTAATCACTTATAGTGGAACACCTTGTGAGTCGGGGCCAAATCGGTCCACCGGCGAATAATAGTGGCCAGGAGCGTTCTACCCTGGAGACCGATCCACAGGCAATAATAGTGGTCAGGAGCGTTCTGCCCTGTATGTATTCCCGTCCACCAGCTATAATAGTGGGGTTCCCACACTCACTTGGATATAACCAAAGAGATGATTGAATAATGATGGACTAATGGCTTAAGGCCCAAAAGTATCGATCGTACCTTATAACTTGTTGATATCTGGCAGCCTTGTTATATATGTGATTGTTATGTATGCACCTCTCATTACATATGTCTATAGCTTGCATTATGTATTACATTGCGGGCCTGTTTTTAAGTGTGGTATTAAAGGGTTACTCAGTACCATAGTATTGAAGGGTTCCCTTCGTGGAGCCCCTGTCTATTCAATGGACAGTGCCCCTTGTAGATCTTTTTAGGTGCTACTCAAGTGGGCTACGGGAAAGAGAGTAAGGAATTATCCGGAACCATTTAGGGTGTTTCTCCTTTTCTTTTAAATTCTTGGTTTTAATGTTAATGTTGTTAATATAACCACCACTGGTGGATTCTATTCTTGTAAATGATTTGATACGCTACTCTGATATAAAAATAGATTGTAAATTGTGTTTTATGCTTTTAGCCTTAGCACTTAGTACTGGAATGATAGGAGTGAACCGGTCTAGTACTAAGTGTGGCGATAATATCCTCAAGATTCACGATTTTATAATTTGCTTCCGCTAACTCTTTCCAATAAAATGAAATTTTTCAGTAGTTAATTTTGGGGGTATTACATTAACTCCCACTAATAGCTCATAATACCTGATCATGGAGGCAAGCTTGAACTGTAAACCTCATTACCTCAATAGACGTTACCTCTGGAGTGAACTAAACCAAGCATAAGAATATATAGTTCACCTCTACTATCATGCCACCCATATAAAGAGCCATAAACTCATCACACTTTTCCATGTGAAGATGGGTGCGGTAGAAATACAAATAACTCCCAAAAAGTTGGCTTTATGCCTCTCTACTAGACACTCATCCACCTTGTGTTCATTATTGTGTGTTCAAGTGAACAATGTGTGATAAGGTAATGAATAAAAGAAACACAATAGAACTTGTGTGTATGCATGGTCAAACCAAGTAATAGAAGGATATGTGAGCACCATTCCTATGAGGACTTGGTTAATTTCTCACAACACAAGATTCAAGAATACTAAAAGATGAAGGAAGTGAGACTTATGCTGTAGAATACAATAGGGTGCAAAAAATTCATAATAATAAGATTGAATATTGAGAATGTGTCAAATACTAGCATAATTTGTAAGGGAAAATTTCAAGTGATAGGGTTGTGGAAAGGGGAATCGCTTATCACCAAGTGCACATAATTTTTGTGTGAGATCATAACATACTAAGATTTTAGGATATCAATCATCTTATCTTCACTAGACTTCACTCTAGGTGAAGTATACTCTCGGGTTGTCTCCATCCCAATGCATAGGCCTTGGTAATGTCATATAGTGAATTTTGAAGGATTAATGGAAAGGCCATATCCCCTTCTGACGTTGACCTAGTCACCATTCATCATCTTTTATTTTGTTTCACTATCTCGGCTAACACATAATTCATGCAAGTGCCCAATGTCTCCAACATTCAACACTTAACTAATGAATGCTCCAGAAAATGAAATATCATATAAACTCTAAATGAAATATAACATCACAGAATTACAACACAAGGATCAAATTGATCCACCACCACAAAGAAAACTTAGCAAATGATATGATTCGATATGCCAAATAAATAGAAATAATGAAAAAGGAAGAAGGTAAGGAAATTGGGGGATCACATCATCACAAACCTTATCTAGCCTATTCCCTACTTATTATTTGCTTTCACATTATTCTAGCTTAAAGCTTCCTTTCTCCCCTTATAGTTTTTCTCCCTTTCTCCTCTGTATATTCTACTCCTCTCTCATTGATCGATATGTCAATCAATGCCCTCTTCCTTATTTCGGGAGAGATTTTATAGGTTGTAGGAGGTATTAATTTGGACGTGTGTTAAATGGATCCTCCTATAGTCATTACACCCTTTGTTAGTCCCTAGTATATGTAGCCAAAATAGAAGATTTGTTGATTCCTTTTATTAGTTGGGTTTTGATGGTGATATGTAACACCCTAAATTTACTACTTAAAATATTTCATTTTGCACAACCGTTAATTACAAAAATAATGGGTATTACCACCACACACATCATAAGTTTGGTTTCCTTACCTTTCTTATACCAAGTTCTAAGGCTCAAAACAAGTCATGATCAAAATAAAGTAATAGAAATACAAGATAATACTATAGATAAAAGTTACGGATAAATATTCTCCATGCGAAAATCAAAATCTAAATAAAAAATTGGATGTAAGAGTCTAAAGGAAAATTGAATAAAAAATAACTAGTACCCAAAGGTGTAACATTAGTTTGTCCAAACTCTTATACCCATAAGACCATTTTGAGAATAAATTCACTTCCCAAGGACTCCACTTATCCTTGATGCTTTTATGTGATTCGTACCAACCCATAACCTTTATGTAGTCATATGCAAATGTAGTATTAGTACAAATACCTCATATTAAGTGAATCATAATACCTCACAAGAGATAGTATACTTACAATACATATAATCACACAATAATCTAAAAAACATGATCAAAGCACAAATTGCGTGCCAAAACAACATACCATAATTATGGGATAATATATATATATATATACACACAACATCAAAGTCTCATGATTAACAACCAATCATACATAACCAATTCACTTCATCTCAAAGTACACAATATCCATATCAAAACCGATGACCATAACTGACTAATCAAATCAACTCCAAATGCCATGGTAGGGCATTAAGGCAACTACTGACCCAACCCATCAAACCAAGTAGTATAGAGAGGTAAATTCAAAACTATAGCCACAATAATCTATTTTTATTCTTATTCTTATACAAAAATTATTTTCATTTGTAATTACTTAAGGGGGATACAATCAACATGAGGACGCCGAAGTATACCTAATCATATTGGTGTATAGGTGAAACACAATACCCATACTCTAGAACCCAATGACACTATATTATGCTTGGTCATACAAGTGCACATAAGCAACACAATATTCTCCAACCTCGGTTACCTAATCCTTAAATATTGATACCTCCTATAGGGCCTGTAGATCACTTATAAGTTAGACTAGGGCCTTCTTGGGGTACAACATCACTCCAAAGAATCAAACTCAAATGAGGGATACACCTTGTCTCTAGGGTATATAATCTTAAAGAGTAATCATTCTCAAACTCGAGATCTTCCACTTTAAGTATGAATGGTTTATGACGTGATCACAAATTCACACATTGTATAGTAATTCCTATTCCCACACTTAACCATTTTTCCTTTATTTTCAATTATTAGAGTAAATCCTAATGTCATAGGGCTATGTTAAAGCCAAAGTCAACACTAAGGTTAAACTATTGCAAGTCTAAGGTCATCCTATACCTAATTATTCACATTAGATGCATTGGGTCGAAAATGACCATAACTCCCTCAAAACCCTAATTCCACCATTATTATCCAATTTCATACCAAATATTGTTATTATGAAAATTTGTCACGAAAATCTTAAAATAAAATGATTTATAATGTTTTAGCACGTAGGTAATTGTTAAGATTTACCGATTGACTATATTTTTCACATAGCATGCATTTAGCCACTAACATACACAAATCATAATCATACATCTCTAACATGTCATATATTCCATGCAAGACATACATACATATGTTTAGCATGATATAGAATTTAAAATGAAAGTTATCATCATGGTGCAAGAAAGGGAGCATTTCTACCCTAAAACATATGAATTGTAATTATCGTGTTCTAATCCTAATCATGCATGCATACTTTCACACTATCCACATCAACTCTAGATACACATGAAATGATAACCATAAAAATGCTTAACATAGCATAAAGATAATATCCTACAAAGGTCAAATGTTAGAAAAACTCTAAAAACGAATACATTTTCATTTAACAAATTCCACATACATATTACTAATAATTAATAGTAAGTCAAATATACATACTAACTATTTAAGATCATATTATCATCTTATTATACATTTTAAAAAATTTATATAATATAAACCCTGAGATTAATCTATATCTAAATAATCTATCATGCTTGCATATAAATTCTACCATCTCATTAGTGATTGGATTTATCTAAATCTAAGCTGAACAAAAGCATACAATATTGTCTTCTCCATGACACCTCAAGGGTTACGTAAGCAATCAACACCTAACAACACATATATTATCATCTAATATAACAAAAAAATGACCATAATTAACTAAAATCAACTCAAGATAAGGGTTATAAATTAATAGAGTAAACAAAGAAATGGTACGAGTCGTGTAGAAGGGGCCTGGGTGAAAAAGTGACACAAGTTGAGTATGGTCGTGCGAGGACAAGATCAAAAGCATGATATTGCATAAAAAACATGCATGGTATGAGACCGTCAAGCACACACAGGCTGTGAGGGAGGTGCATAGGTGTACGAGGAGAAAATAAGGAGAAAAGCGCATGAGTTGCGTATGGGGACACATGCATGCGAGGAAAAAAAATGAGGTGAAAATCACATGGGTTGTGCAAGGGTCTTGCATGTTCCATACAAGAGAGGAAATCATCCTTAAGATAAATAAAAAAATATTTGTACTCATAGCACTCCAAATAAGATATATAGAAGCAACCAACATTAATGCTTGGGCCTTAGTAACCAACTTGTTTCCTTTCCTTCTAGAATGTAAGAACTGAATAGCACAATATAAAGAAGTAGGGCCTTAAGGAAAGATAAGCCAAGAGTGAAGGTCTTGCCAAACCCCTTTAAGAATAGGACATTTGAAGATAATATGAGACTGACTTTCAATCTCTTGTATTCAACTTGCACAACAGTGCAAGCCAAAGGAAGAAAAAAATTCTAGTCTTGCATCATTTCCACATAACATTATAGTCCTGCCAAGTAATAGCCTTAGCTCTAAAAAATGTTAGGCCATGTGAGAAGAGAATCCATCACAATCCTACCAAGATTCCATAAGGGACCTAACCACGTCATGGGATCCCATCTATGTAAAGACCTCTTATAAATACCCTACAGCTTCTTCACAATATGTAATGTATTATGAGACAGAGAAAAATTCTCAAGGAACCTAGTTATGAGGTAATGGGTATGTATTCATTTCTTCCATAGGGTTTCCTTTTAATCCTATAGGATCTGAATATACTTACACACCACTATCCTATTCCATGCAGTCAAATCCTTAAGGCAAAGGTCACCTACATTTTTTATACAAATAAGGCTCCACAAGATAGGAGCTTGCTCTCCTTGCCACAAAAAGCTTCTACACAAGAAAATAATTGTGTTAATCACAACTTTAGGAATAGGAAATTTACCTAACCAAAAGGTTATCACCCCCTATTCAACATATATGAGAAGCTTGAGCCTTCCTGCTAGCAAGAGTAAAGAATCCCTTCATAATTTTAAATGGTCACAGATACCATTAATTAAGACTTCCAACTCAATGACCCTTATCTTACTCAGGTTCATATGCACTGCTAGATACCAACATGGGAATTGGGAACAATCCATGTAGCATACAAGATACCTCTAATATCTAACTTCCCTACTCCTCATTAACCTCTTTAAGGAAAATTTGTGATTCTAGGGGGTTCAACGTAAGCCCTAAAACTTTACTAAACATATGCAAACCTTTGACTAGAATTTGAATTGAATAAGTATCCCCTCTAATAAAGAGTATAAAATCATTCACAAATGCCAAGTGTGAAATCCCCAACTGACTACATCTAGAGTGAAAGGCAAATTTATTTTGCATAGTACGTTTCCTCGATAGTTGGATAAATATGTAACACCCCAAAATTTACTACTTATTTTTTTTCCTTCTATTTGAAATATAATATGAAATTAGTTGGGTATTACCATCGTACTTGACATAAGTCTCGTTTACCATACCATCCTTACATCAAATACAAGGTAAGATAGTTAAGACTTAAAAGATAATAAACTGAGAAAAAGAGAACTTTGTAAACATATATAAAGTTTGGAGATCAACTTTGAGTATAATATTAAAATAAATAAAAAAGGATAGATACATTAGAAACTAAGAGTCCCAAAAGCTATCCAAACAAAAAGCAAGTAACCAAATAACATGATTCTTTACCCAATTCTAATGTATAAGACTCACGCATCTACACATAAGGTATTATATGCAACAAAATCATCCAAAGGGTCCTCATCAACTTACACAAAAGCATCTAGGTCGTCTAGTTGTGGGAATGAATAACATCCATGAAAATAATAATTAGTGTGCTATGTATTGAGTAAGATAACCATACATCTTGATCAAGGGTACAAAAGGGATAAAGTATACATATGAATTAAGGATAAGTGATGCAAGGTAAATATTAATTCCATGACTCATTATTAGATATAAACAATATTCATTCTTTTATTTATTTTGAGTTTAGGGACTCCACTATTCTTAATCTAATGGAGTGGACTTAAAAACCTCTCTAGAAAAAACACACCTATGCCACTATTATTGTCCAGTTAAATGGACCCATCTTATACCAAGTAAACACACTCCTAACCACTATTCTTAAACATGTGGAATGGTTTGAAGCACCTCTCAAGGTAAAACACACCTAAGCCACTATTATTTTTTGGTAAAATAGACACAAAACTTGGTTCCTAACTCATGTAATCTTTTACTATAAGTGATTAATATCTTATCTATTGGTTTTTTATCTCATTAAAGTTGAATTTAGGGCTCCACTATTCTTAATCCTATGGAATGGACTAATTCACCTCTCAGGGAATATTGCTCCTGAGCCACTATTATTGCCTGGTAGAACAAACCCATAATATACCTCAGCCTGACTTATGTGATCTTTCACTTTAAGTTATGAACATCTTATTCAAAGTTGGTTAACCAAGATCATCATGAAGGATTCATTTAGATATGCATACATAAACCACAAGCACATAGTCATCAAGGCATTCCCTAAGGTAAAGGTCTATAATTCCCCTATGAAATCCTAATATCAAAATTTGAGCATAAATTCTCATTTTATTATACTTATTCTACTCATAATTATTCTGGATATTTCAAGTATCATACTAAGCTTATTTAAAAATCTATTTCCCTTTCTAAATCACTAAAATTCTATTTTTAATCCTTATTAACCAAACTTCTCTTCTCTTACTAAAAACCACATAATCTCATATTAGGTAACTTATGTCTTACTCAACAATCATTAAATCACATTACTTATGAAATAATTGATAATGCCCTCAAAACTTATTATGTCATGATTATTTCACATATTATTGTCAAATGATCATAATGCCCTTACATTAACCAAAAAGCTCATATTTTTTCAAAGACCTTACGAGTCATAATATTAATGAATTTCAACCTCGAATATTTATATGAAAATAAATCCTAAACATATATATAGATACCATGTATTTAGATTCATGCTAACAAACTAAATTCACATATTATACTTTCATATTTTTCTCACTTCCAATTTATTATATAATAGTATTTTCATAAGAACATCATCCATATAATATTACCAACATGATATTTCATACCAAAAATGCATGTAGCACATAATTGCCCTAACTATGACATGTATCCTTACAAACAAGGATACCAGTCTCTAAGTACATAAGCCTAACCCATCTTCTCAAAGATTATTGAAACATCACCTATAAAAATAAGAATAATGCAAAACTAGAACTTAAGAATATAATCTAGGAAATTTTAAGGTAAAAGAGGGTGTAAATGGAGATGGCTAAAACAAGTGGAGAAGCTCAACTTGCATAGGAGTATAGTGGAATGTATGGTGGTGCTATAGTGGAGCATGGGGTATGTTAGGAGGGAAGAATAATCATGCCAAAGGAAAGGAATGAGTGTAGCATACAGTGAATGCATGGATCAAGAGTATGGAACACACACAAGTAGAGTGTGCAAAGTATGCACGGCTGTACTCAAAGCACACAAGTGAGTGAAAAAGGGCACACACAGCTTGTGCATAAACAATGCATGGATCGTGCGAAAGGGTCATGATTGGGGTGTGAGAGGGAGAACGAATATGCATCTTAATGAAATGAAGCATATCATGATATGAATAATGAAAAATAAAATGATTGTGGTGGAAATGGTTGGGTGATGATGAGGGGGATGATGTGGTGATGATGGTGGTTGATTTTCTAGGGGAATGGTGGTATTTGGTGGATGGTGGTGGTGAGTGGACTTGATGGTGGGTGATAGCAATGAACATAGTAAGGAAGGAAGGAGGAGAAGGATGAATACTCTAGGTTGGTTCTACTTAACAAAAATGGAGAGAGGATTTGGTTGGGAATTAAATGAGGCAAAGCTTGGTTAGGGGTGTTTGTGTGCATGTTTTCTTGCATGGTAAGGAATGGAAGAGGGGGCACATGCATGGTTGAGAAGGAAGGAATAATCGTTGGAAAAGTTTTGAGCAAAAAATTCAATAACATATCCCATGGGAAGTTAAGGGAGGGGATGGTGGTGGGGATTTGGTCAGGAAGAGAGGAATTCACATAGACAAAAGGGGGAAAGAATAAGAGAAATGAAGTTGGGATGGAGAAAATAAAATGAGAAGGAGAAAATGGAAAAATAAGGAAAAAGAAAAAAGCTTAGGGTTTGGATTAGCATTAAAATGAAATAATTTAGATTAGAGAATTAGGGTAAAACCAATTATCAACCATCCGGTGTTAGGTTTAGGTTAAAAATAATAATGACTAGGAATAAATATTAGAATTAAGTTAATATTTAGGATTAATAAATTAGAGTAAGGCATAAATATCAAGATTCTGAGATTAAAATTAGGTAAGAAAAAATATGTGGTATTACAAAAAATGTTGCATACATGACACAAACAAGTATGGTGAGATTGGATCCTCACGTTCAAGGCCTCACCTAAAGAACCCAAACATATTATCATCTATAAAGAAAAAGAGCTCATGGAAATTCATTCCATCACTAGATCCACAAAATAATTTTGGAACTTGAACCCTAAAATAATATACTTAAGGAATAACCAATCAAGTGAGCTTGGGCCTTATTTTTGTCCACTTTCACCATAGCTTTAGGTAAGGCTCTTTTCCTATAATAATCCTATAATGATTCTTACACCAATAAAATGTTCTCATTCATTAACCCACCTTTAATAGAACCTCCTTGCTCAACACTTATAATATCCTCTAGTACCATCAAAATTTATATGGTCAAGATTCTCAAGATAACATTATACACCATAGAACAACATATTATTAGTCTAAAATATGTGACCCTTGAAGCTTCTATAGTTTTTGAGATAAATGCCAAGTAAGCATGGTTAATTCATTTCAAAAGCCTTCCTAATTAAAATAATTCTTGCACTACTACGCAAACATCACTACCAACCACCGACCAATATTTCTTTAAAGAATTGAGCCGAATACCCATCTAGCCCTAGAGATTTTGGTTTCCCAGCAAAAATAAGTTATCCTAAATATTTGCATTAGACACCAAACAAAGAAGCTTCACCTGTCAGCTATCATTAAGAAGAGGTTTAGATTATAAAGAAGATTCATCCATGTGATCACACACATAAGTCTCACCTAAATGACCCTGAAGAAAAGTCAAAAACTCTTCTTGCATTTCTCATTCTGTCCTTATCCAAGACCAAACCTGCTTGAGCACTCTAACCATAACGGATTTAACTGGTCTAGATTTAAACATCTGACGAAAAAATAATTTTCTAGAGTCTAATTGGAAAATGAATTGGTTCTTATTCTTTTAAGTCACAAAACTAGTTGTGGCCTTGTTAAAAATATCCCCCTCGTATGAAAAGCAATTAAGGAGTCTTTTGAATCAAAGGAAAACCTCAAAAGCGACTTGACATGCACCTCCTTAAGTTTCCTTTCAACTCCCTCTACTATGGAAATAATATGAGAAAAGTGCAAAATATCAAACATTGTAAGTAGAGGCTTTAGGTGCATGAGTTTATTAAAGAGCACAAGCTACCTTGAGCAACAAACATCAAAGTGCTGGGATGAACTAATAGTATTTAGAAAATGGGGATGATCACTCCACATGTTAAGAACATAAAAGGTTTCTTGACAGGAACATCTTCTCCAAATCTTATTAGATAAGGAGAGTGATTTAAAATAGAACCCGGGGCTAAGAAAGAAGCTCTGACCAAAGGGTCGATGGCAAAAGCCAGGGAGTTCAAGAACACCCTATCCAATTTGAACTTAACATTCGTGGAAGTGAAAGTGAAAAAAACAACCATTTAATGGAACATCAAACAATTGAGATAGCATACAACACTCTTTAAAATCTACCATCTCAGAATCCGTAAGCTTATGGATCCCTTCTTTATCCACCAAGTTCGGGGGACATTTGAAGTCCCCATAAAAAATCCATTGTTCGTCTGTGGTTGTAAACAAATTAATCAAAATACTCTATAGAACCTTCCTATTCATGTTAAAGTAGAATCCATACGCAAGAGAGATGTAAAAATTTATGTTAGAGAAAATGTTAGTTACCGAACCTAAGAAGGATTACATAGAGACCTCTTTTCGCTAGAAGTTAACAACATTCTAATTCCACAGCAAGGCGATTATCCCATTAGGATGGTTCTAAAAAATTTCCATAATTTTTTGAGATGTTTAGGAAAGTGGAGGTGAACATCCCTTTGATAGATGCGATCAAGCAGGTTCCAAGATATGCAAAGTTTCTTAAGGATTTGTGTACCAACAAAATATGATTGAAGGGAGATGACAAAGTAATCATGGGAAAGAATTTTTTTTTAGCAATCTAATAGAGGAAAATCATACCAAAATGCAAAGCTCTGGGTATCTTTACCATTCCTTACAAGATTGGAAACACGAGGTATAAATAGTGTATACTAGGATTAGATGCTTCAATTAATTTGATACCCTTTTATATCTTTAATACACTAAATCTAGGTCCTTTAAAGGATACTTGTGTTTTTATTCACTTGGTTGATCAATCTAAAACATACCTTGAGGGAGTGATTGAGGATATTTTTGTAATACCCCACATTTTTTTTAAATAGTTGAATGAGAATTATGCCAATTTTGGGTCTTTAATTTTGATTTAATGTTATGATTTGGTTTGGGATAATGTTTGATTTGAAATTATGTTGAAAAATGGAGTTTATTGAGTTTTGTAGGTAAACTGATCGACCGGTTCTATGAACTGATTGAATGGTCTATCGTTTTAGCCAATTTAGGTTCCTCAACTAAACCAATCAACTAGTGATAGAACAATTGACTGTTAAACCTAAACCCATCGATTGGTTTGTTGAGTTGGTCATATTTTCAAGCTTGATTTTTCTAAAAAATTCCTTACACCGAAATGGAACCTTCAAAACTCATGCAAATTTGTCCCTAACAGATACCTAACTATTTTCATAATACATTTAACCTGAAATATTGTCTCAAATTGATCTAGAGGTCGATCGGGACAATTTAGGGGGAGAGATGACCTCAACATTATCTTCTTCCTCCTTTCACCTCTACATGATTCTGATATCAAATGCTAAGATCTCAATAACGCTTCTGAGAAGCTAGAATATTTCTTCCACGCTGACCTTCTATTACCCCATTCATGAATTCTAATTATTGTCTAATTGACTTCAATTCTATAAAGACACCATTTGAACTTTCGAGAAGAGATCAACAAATCATGTACAAAATCCATCTTTTTAAATCAAATTCAAACTATTAGTGGTAGGGTTTCAAGTTGTTTTTTGAACCCTCGGTGTTCTCTTTGATTTGATTTGCTATAAATAGCCCCAATCGTCCCTGCTATACACCTTTCTTTCAGCCACGGATTTTCTAAGTCTTGTGTTCTCTCCTTTCTTTCTACACTTTGATTATTGCCAATCAAACCTTTTACACTCTCCTGATCCTATCTCTATATCTCTCTTGTTTTGATTGCTAAGATAGGTAGAGTTAGCTTTTGAGAAAAAGGGTTAAGTGGTCCACTATAACTCTTTCCCTACTTTTGACTTGAAGTTGGTATGTTCTTATTCATTATTGTTTTAAAGCTTGAAATTTGATAACGTTTTGTTATAATGTATGAGCTTGAGATTTTGTTTTTTAGGTTTTTAAAACTAAGATTTTCCATAGCTATAATCTCTATTTTTAGGAGGATTTATCTTGCACCAAGTACGTGATTCTTTTTTCTAAAATGTTTAGCATGTTAGGTGTTCCTTTTAGTTGACTTCTACATGTAGGCATGAAAGAATACAGTTTATGCAAGTAATTTGGTAGTTAGATATCATGATTTGAGTGAAAAGCATAAAATTAGATAAAAATGGGCTATGATGATCCCATCCCATGTTGAGAAATGCATGTTGATTTACTTGGAAATATGTTAGATTATGTTGATACATGTTCTAATGTGATTAAGAATGATTTATATGTAAGAATATGCATAAAATTTATGTTTTGGTGATGTGTTAGGGAAAACCGATCGACTAGTTAGTTCAAATTGATGATAGGTTCCTAGAAAAGTGAAGTGGTTAACCCAACCCATTAAATGGGAAGTTTATAGAGACTGGTCTATGAACAATCATCTAATTTTCCCAAACTGATTAACTAGTTTGAGGAGAGCATGGTCTAGTTGAGTCAAGCTGATCGATTGGTTGACCCAAACCGATCAACTGGTTGGTGCAACAGATTGATTGGATGAGCCAGACTAATCAACTAGTTCAACTAGTTTGTTTAATTTGTTTCTTTTGGTTTGGTTATGCTTTGAGGTTACGTTTGGGACTATACCATGAGTAGTAATGGGATAAAATAAATATTCTATCATGGATTATTAGCCTAATGAAAGAGTTAAAAAGGATCATAACATATGGTATATATTATAAGAAATTTTTGCTTGGTGATTAGCTTCAGCCTGAACTTTATGTCCCTTATTTGGATAGCCTTCCATGGTATGTGAGACCATGGAGTGGTGCATGGTCCATCACTCAATGATAATAAAATATGGATGGTAAATATTGATAGAAATTTATAAAATTTGACTAAGTGAATAGTTAATGATTGGTTAAGAAGTGGATGTAATGGTATGATCTACCAAAATGAATAAAGTTGGTTTATACACTTGGCTAATGGTTGAAATGACTAAATAGTTATGGACTAGAATATTAATTGAATGATTTACCTATCTCATATATGGATAAATAAATGGTATAACCTAAGGAATTGCATAATGGGACATAACACTAGAGGTTTCTTAGATGCTCGTTACTATAACTTATGTAAATGCTTATGTGAGAAGGTTGTGAATATAAGCATGATGTATCGTGTTTTGCTAGAACCGTACACGATAGCATGTCTTTATGAACTTCTATCTTTATATATGGCCTTATTATAATGTATGTTGTAATTTATATTCATGTATGGTAACTTAGTCTACTTGTGTACATTAAGGGAGCATCTCGGATTACTCGGTATGTAGCGTACTGATGTGCCATTTACTTGTTCACCTACTCATTTCCCTGAGTAGAGGATCATGTGCAAGTATTTGGGGATGGCTAGTCAAGGGCTTACCTCCATTGGGTCAGGGCTTGAGAGCAATGATATTTGGAAGGTTTTGGTGGGGTTTGAGGTGGAATAAGGTTTTAATTTTGGTTTCATACCCTCATTTATTTTATTGTATCCCCATAATTTATTCACATATGTATTGTAATGATTTGGTCAGATCTCGGTAGTGTCCTCCAACTTAAACATTCTTAAAGTCGTTTAATTAAATTATTATGCTGCGCACTTTTTTGTTTTAAGTGTTTTAGTTAGTTTGGCCTTGTACCCAATATGGGGTAGGTAGTGGATGTTTATCATATGTCAGGTATGATGGTAATACCCCTTTTTTCTAGGTGTTTTCTACTTCCACAAATATTTTAACAAAAAATTTTGGTAGTGAAAAATGGGGGTGCTATAGTTTTGGTACAAGTAAATGAGTTGGGTTTCCCTGTTTAATTTTATATGTTAGATATGTAAGGTAATGGTCCATCTAACTCTTCTCCTATATTGTTGGGTATATAATTTCTAAAAACTTCCCACCAAATTATGTACATGATGGAGTTTTCACCATGGATTTTGATGGTAAAATTATTGGGTTCAACATTTGTGACCCCATAAGGTATCTTGCATATTGTGAATCGAATCTATGATGGATGTTATTAAAAATTTGACTAACCAGGTTTATGAGTTATAATCTAAGGATCCTTTAATGGTTGTTTTGACTAAATGTATAGAAATTGAATTTCTAGAAGAGTTGAATAAGAAGTTATCATACATGCTACCACTATAATGGGAAAGCTTATTCATCAATGTTATGCTCAAGATTAAACATGTAATGTACATGATATCATGGGTGAAACATGCATAATACTATACTTAAATCATGAGTTATATTAACCATATGAACACAATAAGATCCCGTAAAGGATATAAAGCTACCTAAGACATCTCTAAGGTATGTCCCATTTAACTATTCACAATGTTATGGTCATAATATTATATAACTAATTGTCTTTAAGTAATAGGATGGAGTATCCCCTATGGTCTCTAAATGCCCATAAAAGTTAAATCAATAACTAGATTAAATAAGTCTATCCATAGCAACAAAAAAAAAAAGGCCAGTGGACACAAAGTTCGACCAAAGAAAAATAAAACACCTAAGTGACTAGACCTTTTAGTATTGATACCACCTAATACATCATCAATTTCTAAAGATGGAAAGATATCAGGATCAACTTGGATCTAGACTGAATACAAATAACAAAAATTTCCAAAGAAAAACTAGCTCTTGATAGTTAATCAATGATTGGAAATTAAAACACGTGCAGTGCTCCATAACCTTTCATTTTAAGTGATTAATGTTTTATTGCACCAAGTCATATGCCATACGATGCCCATATACCATACCAAGATAATTATTCATCCATTTAAGCCATAAGTAGGCCTAAGTCAAAGCCTAACACCATGGTAAAAGCCAAGTCAAACCAAGCTTCAATCACTTAAGTATGCACAATGTCCAACACTCAAAAACTATGATTCAAACATAAGCAACGCTTTATGATACTAAGAGTTGTGTCAAATCATCAATATTTATGTGTACCATATCATAATGAACCATATAGATATAAAAACCTAATGTGTGCTCCATTACTTATCATACACTTCATATCATATATTAAAATGTTTTCCAATCAATTAATCAAAATACATATTATGGTATTAACATGCCATCCACCCATCTATACTTGAAGATGAGACCACCTTAACATTACTCGTTTACATAATCATACTTGTAGGGAAAAACATAATTCCACTACAACATGCATATGTCATCCACATTCATTTCCTCCAAATGGTCATAGTGACCCTATCATGCATGTTCTTAACCTAACATGCTAATACTATGACAAATATATAGACAATGTAAGAATCATACTCGAGAATAATAGTTTCATACTTCCATTCAAACAAATTTAACTCATGAACAATATAATGTATCATACAATGCATACTACATACTTGACATAACAAATAAAGTGAATTACATAGATCTTAACTACAAGACCCATACACATTGATCCATCTTCATAAAATAGCCATAAATAGAGGTGGAAGAGACTTATCATAGCTTGTAGCTAGCTAAACAGAAAGAACAAAGGAACAAACCCTAGTTGTAACAACCACTGAAACATTTTTCTTAATCACCTTAGAAAATCATAAGACTAAACTAGGAAGATCGCTTACTGATCATTGATCTACACAATTTTAATCAATTAACAAGAAATATAGATCAATTTTATTGAAATTAATTCAAAAATAAAGACTTGAGGTTGCACCTTTAAAACATTTCAAATAAATAATTCATCAACTAACTTGAGTTCTTAAGAATCATTTGAAACATTTTAAATTTATTTATAACACAAATTAAGCTAAAGTTATAGAAAATAGATAAATTACATTAAAAAATGACCTTAAAAGGTTAGGTTTAACAACTAAAGCCTAAACTAGCAAAATTTGGAGAATTGGTCCAATTTACATGATATGAATACATTTAAATATAAAAGTAATATAATTAATAACCTATGGGAAATAATATCAAAAGCTTAATCAAATTTAGCAACTTAAATCTAAAAATTAAGGTTTCTAGTCTCTAATTGCAAATTGGCCGATTCAAATAAATTACTTCAAATTGATAGTTCAAAAATACAATTAAACCAATTATAAACAAGTCCAAATATATGAATTCAATAGATATAGTCATTCAAATAACCAATTTAGAGGAATAATTTCTTAAAATTAGGGTTTTAGCTAAGAAGGAAAATCCAGTTAAATCTTCATAATTAATTAAATTGATGGTTCAAAAATGAAATGAAACATATTATAAAGTATATTGCATAATCAATTTGATAGTAAAACTCAATTTCAAAAACTAACTTTAACAAGTAAAGATTTGGCCTAGAAATATAATTTCAATCAATTTAGCATGGAATGCTCAAATTGACACTCCCACAAATCAACTGAAGACATTTTAAGATATTTCACGCATCCAATTTATATAAATCACTTAAATTGAACAACCCTTAGACATATGGAAATATCTATTCCAAAAAAATAAACTCTTTAATTTATTAAAAATAAGACAAAAAAATCTAATCAATAAAGACATATAACACATATAAATTGATCTTAACAACTAATTTGGTTTTCTAGAAACTGAATCACACGAAACCAACCCAAAATCAAAGGTTAAGATTAGTAATATACTATTAAAAGCTAAATGGAGCTTGTTCCTACTAAGGGGAGACTCCTCCAATGCTAATCAAAGCTTACACACCACTTTCCAAGATCATCAAGCTCAAGCTAGCTTGTGTTGCTACTCCCATGCTACCTACTACTCTTGCGTTACTTTTCACTAATGTTACCCTATATTATTGTGCGTCGCTTCTACTAATCTATGATGTGTGTTGGTGGCTTGTAATGTTCTGGTCGTTAGAGATTGAGATGTAGGAGGACAACAGGTGTGAAGTTGGGGTCAAATGGGAAGGAGAGTAGGGACCCTGGGTTGTTGTGTGAGAGAAGAGAAAGGAGGAGATAAAAGATAGAAGTTAGGAAACATAATAGATAGAGGGGTTTAGTTAGAGGGATTTTTTTAATACTAAAGTTACTTTTTCTAAAAAAAAATTCTAAATTTTAATTTTAACCCTTAATTCCTTTTCCTTTCCCCATTTTTTCCCTTTCACTTTTCCTTCATTCTTTTTTTTTCCTTTTTCTTATTCTCCTTCTCAATCTTATTCTTCTCCCCTATTCCTCTTTGTGTTTTACCCTTCTCCTAAACAAATATGTAACACCCCTAATTTTGTCAACCAAAATTTTTCTCGTTTAAGACAATGAGGAAGCAATAAAATAAAACTACAACGTTATCACCAAATAGAACATAAAAGAGGTGTAACTATCCACCTAACCCATGCTCGATGTTAAGCTAATGCGTTCAACCAAAACTATGCACGACAATTAGAGATAGTGCAAGTGAGAGATATATAAGATATGGCATGGCAAGTTTACAAACCAAATATAGGAACAAAGATAGGAGTTTACGTAACCAAGATAAAAACATCCCAACATAGTGGGAACCTAACCAAACCAATTAGCCTAAGTCTCCAAATCAATAAATCTTCCTCAAGTGATGATCATATAGAGGCACACAACAATTTGTTTAAACCTGCAAAGCATAACCCACTTCCTAGATCAAAAGCCAAATCAACACAGTGAGCACACAAGGTAGTATCGCTACTATGAAGTACAGGTAGAACAAGTATATTCTATATCATGGAGAGGGCACATGATGCACCTAGAAGTCATACTAATCATGTTATACTAGACATGCTAGAGCACATTATTATGGAATGATAATAATAAGAACATGATGATTACATATATCACAAGCATATATAACTCACATTATCATTATTCCATTATATGAGCACATAGTCCAATTATTATGATATTTGAACGATGCACATACTACAGGCATGCCCTCCAAAGTGAAGTAATGATCCCAATATGGGTGTTTAGTCAAACATAGGGTCAAATAGAATGGTTGGCAAAAATTTATGTATTGTATTTAGTTAATGTTACTAGTAGATTAATTCTAACATAGGGTCATTCTATTAATTTGTTTAGTCAAACCAGTTGTTAGTACTTGTATATACATATATATATTTGAGTAATCATAGAGTTATATTGAGTAATCATATAGTTATATAATTATTTTAGGAGTTGGGGTTTATATATAAATATTAGGCGGTAAATTAAAATATTAGCAAATGTAAGAATTTTGATAAGTTGGGTCTAAGCCATTTATAATATGTTTACCTAATATATTTCGTCTAGAGTTAATATTATTGGTGTAAACTATAGGTTTAGCAACAAGTGAGCATTTGTGATCAGATTGCATTCCATGTAACATTATTTTCAACCTTTTATATATAGATATATATGTGTATGTGCGTTCATGTATATTTTAATTACGCACTTGTTAATATAATGGTCTTATCTGGCTATGTGACCTTACGTGAATATATAAGATTTTATATAATTAGTCCCCATGGATTTTATGAATTTAATATAAATATGGGTTCCTGATGGATTTTATGTAAATATTGTAATTTTATAGTGGTGTTATTTATTTGAAGTGCTAGTTATGAAGAGTTGATTTGATATAAGTGTTCCTCTATTATGCATATATCACAAGGCTCATGTCTTAAATGAATAAATTAAGTTTTTTTTTTATATTTATGTTAGCGTATAATCAAACCCTAAGAAACTTTGACTATTATTTATTTATTTATTTAAAGTGCTAGTTGGATAACTATTTTATTCTGTTATATTCCAACTTGTGAATTGAGTGGTGACTTTAAGTGGTATATTTCTATGTAATTTGAGAAAGTGTAAAAAGTGAAGTTTATATGGTGGATTGTGTGACTTTATTTAATTAATATACCATCACTTAAAGTGAAAAATAAAGTGGGCTTTGGGTCCTTCAAGTTTGGCCTCCCAAAGTTGGGGATCGACAATATCCTTTCCTTTTCTATTGTGGATATTTATTTATTTACCAGCTGTGTCCGGTTAAGGCTCCGTGTCTACTCTATAGGCTTCTCTGGACCCTATTAGGGTTGTGCACACTTAAGGACAGGATGACCGAGGTGGTAGCTCTTTAGACTTTTGTTATCTCCTTTAGACTATGTCCATTGGGATGGCCCAGGTGTGATTTATATTCCTCCTGTGGTTGGCGGTAGGCCTTCGAACTTTTGATTTTCCAGGTGACCCCCTAGTTGGTTTTCCCACTTATAGAAAAAATAATAAATAAATAAATAAATTAGACTTTACGATCACCTAAATAAAGATTAATAATTGGGTGGGTTTCTTATGTGATTCGAGTGTATGTCTATAAATTATACGCTTATATAAATGTGAATATATGACATTATTCATTCGTATTTACGTGTTACTTAGCTATTCCCTTGGCTAACTTGTTATATGTTTTAAATGGGGTCGTGATGATCCATGATGTATATGGTGAGTAGATGATCTAGTGCAGGTTGGGTACGAACCTACTCAAGGTGTTGATGGCATGCATGATGGGAAATATTAGGAGTGGTGGTGACTTTCAAAGTTTTATTTCTTATATTAATTTTAGTAGATACTTTTCATGGTTTCAATTGTAGTAACAATTTTGGTTTGGTTAGTTTAAATTAATAAATATGTTTTGTGTGTTTTCTTATTTTAAGTAGCCTTAGCATCTAGTGTGAATGGGATTAGGGTGCCAATTTACACTAGATGTGGTGATGATGCCCTCGTTGTTTTAGCTTCCGCGCATACTTTTTAATGAGTTTTTGGTTTTGAAAATGGGGGTGTTACACAAACTTTACATATGGAAATTTTCCTTGGGGCGTGAGGAAGCTAATAAAAGTGTCATTTGGGTGACTGGAGGCTTCGGGTGAAAAATAGTACATGGGATAGTATGAGGGTGCATAGGAGACCCAGCTAAGGTTTGGAAGGAAACCATAATTTGAGAAGGTGGAAAAAGAAAAAGAAAATATTAAAAAATAAATGAGGATGAGTGAGGTATGAAGTGAGAGTTAAATCTAAGGGTCATAACGTGTAGGGTATTAAAATAGTTTAGGTTGTGTGAGGTAGAGAAGGATGGGCCAAACAGGCCCAAATTAGGGTTTTCTAGAGAAAACCCTAGGAAGGACTATGAATGTGCTTAGTGGTATGAGGTAGTGGGCCTTGACCCACACGCATCGAAATTGGGCTTCTAGTGTGAGTAATGGAATAAGGAAGGGATGTTGGGGCAAATAAGAGGTGTCGGAGTCTCAAGATATGGGACGGGACCCTCTTGGGAGGATAGAAGTAGAAGATCGGTGGCATGCATGTCAAGGGTGAAAAATTATTGAATCAGACATAAATAAGACACTAATCATTTAAAGAGGAATATTGTTGAGTCGGGCCCAAACCGATCCACCGACGAATAATAGTGGCTAGGAGTGTTTTGCTCTGTATGATTTTCGGTCCACTGGCTATAATAGTGGGTGATTCCATGCTCAAAAAACCAAATGTAATGTAGATAATATATGGAAAATACAGTAAGTACTTACAGTGAAACACCATATGAGTCAGGGCCAGACCGGTCCACCAGCAAATAATAGTAGCCAGGAGCGTTTTACCCCAGAGACCGGTCCACTTGCGAATAATAGTGGTCAGGAGCGTTCTGCCTTGTATCTATTTCAGTCCATCGGTTATAATAGTGGGGTTCCCGTGCTCGCATGGATTAATAAAGAGTATGTGTGAAATGAGTATATTGTTAAGAGAACTAAAGAACAGGTTTATCTGGAATGTAACCCAACCTCATTATCGGTATTACTATATGTCGCCTATATGATCATGCTTGTGTTATATGCCTTACCTATTTTTCCTTAGTTCCACGGTTATCTTGCTCAGTACGTAGCATACTGACCACCCATTTCATGGGTGTTGCTCATTCCCACTAGTAGAAGGCCCTTTTGACTTGGTGCAGGTTGGTGATTCTATTTTCGATGCCTATGACACTTATGAGGCATCGGGTGGGGCTAAGAGTTGAACCTGGACCTAGCCTGGAGATCGAGAGTGACATGGTTGGATTCTACCTTTCATTATATTTTTACTATATCGTTACAATTTAGTTTTATTCGATTGTATGATGTTTCTGTCATTTAGAACTTTAAATTACCTTTGGGTTGTACTTCTTTTGGTCACCACACTCTGATTTTATGTATGATTAACAATTCATTTCCTTTATGAATACTTATTTTAATTATCGACTTGTGTTAGATGTTAATCCTATTCAGCCAAGTAAGGTTAAGCAATAATAATAATAACCATAGTAAGGATAATAGAAATAATAATAATAAAAATGTTAATACTAATAATTATAAAAATAAGACCAAAGTTAAGTATAATGTAGGTTAGGGTTTAAAAAGGGATGTTAGTATTAGTAAGAAAATAAGAACATTAATAATAAAGATAATAATAATGGTAATAATGATAATAATAATAATAATAATAATAATAATAATAATAGTAATAACAATAATAAAAGTAATAATAATAATGATAATAATAATAATAATAATAAGTATATTAGTATTAATATTAGTAGAAAATAGTAGCAGCTATATAAAAAGGGGGTTAGGGTTTGGATGGGTGGAGAACCACCTAGGGTCGGTGGTGGTCCGGCGGCGGCGCGTGGCGGCGACGGCGGCGGTGGTGGAGGAGGAGAAGAGGGGGAAAGATGGAGGTGGCGGTTAGATGGGAGGGGAAAAGGAGGAGTTTGAGGTGGGGAAAGAAAGAGCAGGTGAAGGGGAGTGGAGTGAGGGTGGTGGCGTGGCAAGGGGCGGCGGCGCGCGGCGGCAACGGTGGCGGCCGAGGGTGGTGGAGAGAGGTGGAAGATGAGGGAGGAAGGAGGAGAGGGAGGCAGGGGAAGTTGAAGGCAGGGAAAGGTAGAGGGAGGTCTGCTGGGCATTTTGGAGGGTGGAAGAGTGGCTGGTAGCGGCGGAGGAGGGGGTAGAAGGTGGCGCAAGGTGGCGACGGGCTGGAAGTGGTGGTTTTCGGGATAGGAACTATGCACGGCGAAGGCGGCACGTGCAGGGCAAGGCGGAGGGTGGTGGTGGCTTGGTTTTGTCGAGGGAGGTGCAGGGATGGTAACGGTGGCCAGAGGTGGCGGCGGCTGTCTCCGGTGACGGCGAAAAGCCCGTCTGTTTGAGGCGGCGGAGAGGCAAGGTTTCGGGGCAAAAAAACGAAAAGGGAGCTGATCGAGGCTGCCAATGGGGGGTATTTATAGGCAATTGGAAGGGGAAGACGACAAGGGGAGAAGGAGGCGTTCGAGGCAGGTGTGTAGGTGGCCGGCCGGTGGCAGGTGGTGCAGGTCCTGCCATGGCAGGCTGGGTCGGGGAAGGGGAGAGGAAAAGGGAAAGAGGTGGGCACGCGGGAAAGGGAGAGAGGGACTTGGTCGGGTTCAAAAAGAGAAAGAAAACGACAGGAGAGAGGCAGGGAAGGACGGTCGGCGCTGAGCTGGTGGCTGTCGGCGAGATTCGGGGCTGCAAGTCGAGTTGCAGGTCGGCGTGCAGGTCGGGGAAGAAGACAGGGCGGGGTGGACCGGTCAGTCCAGGGAAAAGAAAGAAAGGAGAGAGGGGGCGGTTCGGCCGGCATTATAAAGTTTTAAAACAACACGCGGCGTTTTGAGGATTTTGGGAGGAAAACGTCGCGTTGTGTCGTAGGCTGGCAACGGTCATAAGGTCGTTTAGCGTGACGCGGCGTTTCGACGGTACTGAGGGCAAAACGCAGCGCACGGGCGCACGGGGGTTGGCATCGCACGGCGCTGGGCCGCGGGCGAGAAGAAGGAAAGAGAGGCGGGAGGGGGTATGGGCTACGCAGGCCGAGCGCGGGAGACGGGGGGAGAGAAGGGAGATTTGGGCCGACGGGCTGGCCCAAACCAGGGGAAGAAGAAGAAAGAAAAAAAATAAAGGAGGAAGAAAGAAAAAGAAAAGAAAGGAGAAAAAGAAAAAAAAGGAAAATGGAAAATGATAAAATGGTTGGGGATATTTGTTCTTTATTTATTTATATAATTCATTTAGATATTTAATTTTAATAATAATTACGTTAATTATAATAATTAAATAAATTTTTAAATTAGTTAGGCTATTTTGGATAAATTTCCTTAACCTCCATGCTAATTAGAAAAATACCCAAATTTTCTTCCAATTAAATTTTTTATTATTTTCCTCTTAATCTATCTCAATTAAATCTCTACATTTTAAGTAAATAAATTTTAATAATCACTTTTCCCTAATAATTCCTTATTTGGCCATAATTTCGAAAATTAGGATTTTGGGATATTACAGTTCATATGTAATCTTGTGACTCTCTTGATCACTTGAGAAAATTGGCTATGAAAATTGAAAGACAAACCAAAACAACTAAAGCCTATGTTAAGTCTAATGCTTCAACTTCAACTAAACCCTATTCCAACACCTTTACACCTAAATCAACATTTTCATATGATAAAAAGAATAACAAAGATGATAAAGGTAAAAATAAAGTAGTTGAAATGACAAATAAACAATGTTTCAAATGTAAAGGATATGGACATTTTTCTAGAGATTGTCCTAACCAAAGAGCCTTAACCTTACATGAAATAGAAAACATGGAAGCATATAGTGATGATGATGAATTAGAAGTTGAATCTCCTAATGAAATATTAACTATGGAAAAGGAAGAATGCGACCCCTGCTTTATAATTCAATGAGTTTTGCAAATACAACCTAGTATTACACCTAGTCAAAGAGAGAAGATTTTTAAAACTAAGTGTAAAATAGGTGATATGGTTTGTAGACTCATAATTGATAGCAGTTCATGTACTAATGTTGCTAGTGAGGCAATGGTTAAAAAACTTGGTTTGGAAACTACTAATCATCCTAAACCCTATTCTTTACAATGGTTAAATAAAGATAAAGGAACTAAAGTAAATAAAAGAGCTTTAGTCACATTTTCTATTAGAGACTATCATGATGAAGTTCTATGTGATGTTTTAACTATGGATTCTTGTGGATTACTTTTGGGTAGACCATGGCAATTTGATAGAAAATCAAATCATGATGGGGTGACTAATGAATATTGGTGTTCCCTGGCAACGGTGCCAAAAATTGGTGTTCCCCGGCAAGGGCGCCAAGGTGTGTCCCTAGAAACAGCACCAAAATTTGGTGTGGTCATAGCCGGCACCCAATTTAAACCCTCTTGTTGTCAATTGTAGCACTGGTAAATAAGGGTATCGTTCTAGGCCGGGGATTGAGAGGGCTCACCTTAATCTAACTAGCTTAACAATAAAAATAAAAATAAAATTCCTAAATAACACTAAATAAATAAATAATAAAATACTAACGGGGGTTATAAAAATAAAAATAATAAAAGGAAGAAATAAAATAAAATAAACTAATAATAATAAAAATAATGGGAAACCCACGGATATAAAAAAGATGCTAGAGAAATCAAAATCCACCACTAGATTAGGTCGAAATATAATATTTATTTCTAAGTCATCTTTTAATCGTGAGAATGAGATCGACCAATTTGTACACCAAACGCATGTCCATACACCTTTTATTACTCCCCTTAATTAATTAATACGACAACATGCCAATATTAATTCTATTAATTACTAGCAGTATAGCAGCAACAAGCGGCTCCTATATTTAACTAAATTTAATGCATTAAGTGTAAGTGGAAGCCTATCAATCTAAGTACCCAGACTAGTACATAACGCATGTCTAGCTGTATTTCCTTTCCTTGACCCACACATATCGAAACATTTTACTACTTGGGTTAGAATCACAAAACTATTAGGTGAATTGTCATCTAACCTAGCTACAATGTATACATATAAATTCTATTATATTTAGATGGCCACCTAGCAGGCAAATAATCCTACATACTGTCACTTATGAGGAAACCAGAACAAGGCATGCACCAAATAAATTATACTTGACAGAATTATATATATAAATGATAGTAATTAAAATAGAGTCAAGAAACAATCTCACGAAACAAAGAAAATAAAATTATAGTTCAAATCCTAATTCAAGGTTTCAATTTATTCCCTAACAACAAATATTCAGCCAACCATAATTATAGAATTAATTAAACGGAAATATATATCTAAAATATAAATTAAAATAATAGAAAGAAATAACCGGAATTAATTTTGGATAAAAGATCAAGAATTTATTCAGATAAAAATTAATTTTATGTGAAATAAATTCTACCGGTATCAATTTTTCTCTAATTTTCTTCCTTCTCTTGGTGCCATGATTTCTGTGCGACAAATTTCTTTTTCTTTCTCAGCTGATGGCGCCGACTCATACTACAGTTGTGCGGCTTCTTTTTCCTCGGTAGAGCCTGTGAAGGCTGTCCTCCCTATTGTTCTCTCTACGCTTCCTTCCGTGGCTTCGTCCTTTGTGGCTCTGCCACACACCAACCTTTCTCAATTAATGTCGTCCTCTATTTATAACATGCGGCCCTCCATTTTATTTTCTTGCGGACGTCCCTCCATATGGTATGCCTATTCCTAATAAACTAGCTTATAGATGTAACCTAGAAGAAGCTAAGGAATTAAAAAAAATTACAAGAACTTATGGATAAAGAATTTGTTAGAGAAATTATGAGTCCTTGTAGTGTTCCTACTTTACTAGTGCCTAAAAAGGAATTTTTTTCATACTTTTATACCCAAAATATTTTACATCAGATAACGTGCTCCTTTTTTTCTTTTATTTTCTTCCAACCAATACTAAGCACATAATTATAATGTAGCAAATCATACTTAACATATTTTGTATATGAAAACCCTAATGTGTTATCATGCAACATTCAAAATTTTAGTAAAGTATAAGAGTTACCTAATTTCTTGCAGAGCACAAATTATCAATATCTTGCAAAAACTATTTAAGCTTTGTTAATCAAACTTTCATACCTAAAAATATTATTATATTAACTGAATTAATATTTAACAAATAAATTAATAATAATAATATTTTTAACCATAATTACCAAAACACCCTTAATATTAAAAATGGGCACCAACAATTACAAAGACCTCACACTACCCATGCAATGTGAGTCATGCGCACAAAAGGAGCCTAGATGGTTGCAATGTGATAGAGATGGTTGCTAATTGTGGTAGAGGTGATGGGCATGGGTGGCATGGTGGTGCTGGCAAGGTCATGGCTGGTTAGACAGTGGGTTGTTGTAAAGCTAGAGGTGATGAGGTAGTGTAGGTGTTAGGCTCGATGGGGAAACACGGGAAGGAGAGGAGGGAAGACAGGGTGGAAATGAGTTATTGGGTGGCCTAGTTAGCTAGGTTGGTGGCTCCAAGGTGGTGATGGTGGGGCAAGGGTAGCTATAGAGGGAAGTGTAGGATGCTAGAGCTACAAATATATGTGGTGTAGAAGGGGATTAGTTGCGATAGAATTTATCATAGGGTGGCAGGAGGTTGAGGTAGTAATGGCCGAAGGTAGAGGGTAGGTTGTAGTGGTTTCGATCACTGGATGGGGGAGGTGCTTTAACGGTTCTAGCTAGAGAGAAGGAGAAGGAAGGGAATGGGCTCAAGGTGAAGAAAAAGCAAGGCATAATGCCGGCACGGCTGTAGGGAGCATACATGATAGGGCCATGCGGTTGGAGTTGGCTAGCGATGATAGAAGGAATGATGAGGGGGATGGTTGCTGGTTTGATGTAGGGAAGAAGATGGCCAGTAAAGGCTAGGGTTGGCTAAGTATAAAGAAACAAGGTAGGGAGGTCGTGGATGGTTGTGGCTTTTCGAGATGATGCATGTGAAGAGGGTGGTGGTACAAAACCAAATAGGGAGAGAAGGGGGCAAAGGGGGAAATGATTGGGGTTTGGTTGAGGAGATACAAAGGGGGTTGGATGGTTGTGTTCGAACAAAGATAAGAGAAAGGGACGAAGTGTGTACATATATGTATACGAGTGGACTATTTGGTGATGGAATAAGGATCAATAGAGAGGTAAGGTAGCGATGAGGGGTTGTAGCTTGAGAAGGGGAGGAAAAATAGGAGGAGTGTTTAGTGGAGGAAAAGGGACCCAATCAGGGTGAATTAGGGGTAAATGGTAGGGTAGGATCTCAATATTTGTTTTTAGATTTAGTTTGGTTAGGTTTGAATATCAATTAAGAAAAATAGCTCTAGAAAAATAATTTTGTTTAAGATAAGTTTAATAGGAACACAAAAGGTAAAATAATTAGGGAAATTATTTAAGAAATTATTCGATACAAGAGTATAAGATTAGTTATAAAATAATTAGGCTAAGGTTTAAAGGTTAGGTTTTGAATACAAGGCTAAATAGTTTAAAATAAAGGTTACAAAAATTTTAGTGTGTTACTAAAATGGACTTAAGACATTTTAAGTATGATACATGAAATATTTAGGGTATTTATGAATATGTAAGTATAGTAAAATGAGAAAATAGCTTAAATTGTAAATAATAACCCTATAGGTAGGCTCGTTATTGTATGTGCAAGATGTTGAAGTTATACCTTGAGTTTTAGATATGTTTTTAATAATATTATTAAGGATGGGGTACTAAATTTGGTAAGGAGATGAGCCTTATGGAATAAGTTACGCTTAACTTGTGGAATTAGGGTTTCTTAGGGGAAAATAACATTTTTTTTTGTTGGGTGTTGTTCCAATCATCATGAGGTTGTATCTTATGTGTCTTGTATATTTTAAATCTAGATTATGCAATATTCAAGTTAACATCAAGATGAACAACAGCTCAATAAGCCATTAATCATTAAAAGTGAAATATCACATGAGTTAGAATCAAGGTGTCGAGTCTATTCCACTGAATGATAATAGTTGCTATTATTTCTAAGAGTTGCATCATACCATTCTATCAATTTAAGAATAGTGGCTAGGACTGTGTTATCTAAAGAAGTGTTAGGTCCATTCCATAGGACCACAATAGTGGCTAGCTGCATTTTTTCTTAGGAGGTTCTCAATTCGTTTCATCAAATTGAGAATAGTAGAGTCCCAAACTCAACATAAATAAGAAATGAATTGTGGTTATACCTAATAATGGAAATTTGATTCACTTCTCCTCTTGCATTGTATCATGCTTGATCATTATGCATGCTTATTCTTCTATGTTACCTTATGTATTCTATATAACCTTTCTATGATTGTATTATCCCATTAACCAAAACATAATACACTTATCGTCCTTTTTTATAGATGCTACTCGTTCCTATGAGCAGACTACATAGATGATTTTGTGTAGGTCAATAAGGACCCCTTGGATCACTTTGTTGTTTATAATGCCTTCCCTGAGCATAAATGATCATATTATCTTTAGATTGAGCATAGAGTCATATTATTTAATTATAAGTTTTTGGTACAAATACCTTTTTCATATTGTACTCATGGTTAACCTCCAAACTCTTATCTAAGTTTCTGAAAGTTTTCTCTCATTCACTATTCATCATATTTTAAGTTCTAATTATTTTTTCAGGTATTCAATGTAAAGACAGTATGGTAAGCCAAAACTATGTCGAGTACTACGATAATACCTAACTATATTCTTATGACGCTTCCACTTAAACAAAATTATTCAATACTAAATTTTGAGGTGTTACAATAATAGTGATACTGTCCCCAAATTTTACTACTAAAAAGTTTCCTTTTACAACGAAAGTAAACAACCAAAATAATGGGTGTTACCACTCTATTTGACATAACTTTGTCTTACCATACCATCATTACATCAATAAAAAGATGAAACTCATTAAAAGTAATACATCCTAAATAGAAACAAGAGCATCTTTATAAACATAAACATGAGTTTGGAGATTATCTCCTAGTACAATTGCAAAATACATCCAAAAGAGATACTATGGATCTAAGAGTCCAAAAAGGTATACAGATAAATATATCATCTGGATAACATGACTCTACGTCCAAAACCTTAGTAAAAAACACTATATCTCATACAATGCATCATAGGTAGCAAAATCATCTAGTGAGTCCTCAATAACCTCCACAAAACCATTAGAGTCGTCTACTCATGGGAATGAGTAGCACCCATGAAAAGGTTGGTCAATATGAGCAAGGTAACAATACTGTCGAGTAAGGGATACAGATAGTTATATAGATTTATAGTTGAAATTAAACACATATGCAAAGTACATAAAGAAATATAAGGTAGTACGGATTTAGGTTTCATTAATAGATATCACATAATCCATTATTTTATTTAGATTAAGTTTAGGACCCCACTATTCTTAGCTAGTAGAACAGCTATCATTACACAACCCCAGAGCAAAATGCTCCCAACCACTATTCTCATCTGGTGGAACAAATAAGTACAACCACCCTAACTTACATAGTCTTTCACTTTAAGTAATAAATATTTTATCAATGATTATGATTGTTCTCATGAATTATTTTAGATTCAGTTTAGGACCCTACTATTCTCAACTGATAGAATGGCTATAAGTATAAAATCTCAAGATAAAATACTCCTAATCACTATTCTCTATTGAAAGAATGGTTATCTGTAATCCCCCAAATTTTTAAAAAGGCTACAATTTAATAAATCACTTTTATTTGGGATAACTTAGTTTTTAAACTTATTTATTTTAATCATTTTGAGAATTTTACCTTTTAAATTTATTTAATTTAATTATTTTAAGAATTTTTAAGTATATAAAATTTGATGTGAATAAGTAATAAATTAAAATAAATAATTTATTTTATCGTACCCATTTTATGTAAGTAATGTTTCAAACTAATATTTTATAAAATTTATCTTTTAAACCAATATATTAAGTTAAATTATTAAAATTTGTTTATTTATCAAAAAGACTACCACCTATTTCCCATAAGTTATTTTCATCTATTTTCCCATTTTCCCCTTTTCCCTTTTCTTTATTCTTTTCTCTCCCTCCTTCTCCTTTCTTCCTTCCTTCTCCATTTTTTCCCCCGACTGGGCCAGCCCACAGTCCCAGATCACCTGTCCCTCCCCTCGTCTCGTGCCGCCCAAGCCGCGTAGCCTACCCTGCGCCCAACCGCCCGGCCAGTTCTTTTTTTCTTTTCCCCCTTGACCGCCCGGTCCTCCCCCTTTCCCATTTCCTTCTTCTTCCCCAACCTGTTGCCCAGACCTGCAATATCAGCCTATAGCCCCGAGTCCGCCGCCAGCCACCAGCCAACGACCAGTTGTCCTCACCTGCCCCTCTCCCTGTCATTTTCTCCCCTTTTTCGACCCTATCCAAGCCCATCTCTCCCCTCCCCGCGTGCCCATCTCTTTCCTTTTTCTCTCCCCCTCCCCGACCTAATCTGCCATGGCAAAACTGCACCGCCGGACGGTGGTCCTGCCACACCTGCCCTACTTGTCGTCTTTCCCTTCGTTGTTTCCCCCTTCAATTAGCCTATAAATACCCCCCATTAGCAGCCTGGGTCGAGCTCCTTTTCCTGCAACCCAGGAACCCCGTTTTTCGCCGCCGCCCAAACAAACACTTATTCCGCCACCGTCGGCTACCGCCGCCACAAAATCCGCCCACAAAAGCCTTCCCTGCACCTCCCTCTACAAAACTGAACCGCCATCAGCCCCTATCTCACCCTACACATGTTGCCCCGATAGTGCAAATTCACCCACCCAAACAGCCACTCCAACCCCTCGCCGCCCCTTTCGCCTCCTTCCACCGCCACTCCCTGTAACACCCCAAAATTCACTACTTTTTTTTTTAAAAACGGAAGTAATTAAAATACTTAATTTAAAACTTGTGAATTCTGGGAATGTTACCGCCACACTTAGTACCAGACCAGCTCTCTCCAACCGTTCTAGTACAAAGTGCTAAGGCTAAAGAAAATATTTACATTAAACTCAAACTAACAGTTTATAAAAGAACTCAAAAGATCATACATTAAAATCAGAGTGCACGTAAAGAATCATAATTAATAATAAGATAGAAATGAGAGTATGAAATCAAAATTCCTCGAAGGGAACAATCTTACAATTTATAAAAGGTTAAATCGAAACACTTAGCACGAGGTAATAAATTAAAAAGAATAAATGCTAATCAGAAGAAATATCATAACAAAATGAAATCACATGAAGAAAACTATGGCCACGACACTCTCGAACCTTGAGCCAAAACACGCTCAACACTTAGCCCCAACTGATGTCTCGCCCACCTGCACAAAGTCATAAGGGCATACTACTCGTGGGAATGAGCAGCACCCATGAAAAGGGTGATCAGTACGCTACGTACTGAGTAAGGTAACTGAGCACTAAGGCCACACATAAGCACATAAATAATGCAGAACAATAATAAAGCATAAGATCAATAAGAGGACATAATGCATATGACCATTCAGGTAAAAGATACAAAGGCCCAATTACAGTCCGAATTAATTATTTAATTAATCTTTTATCAAAAGCCAATACACACCATACCTTTTATCAAATTCATGTAATTACAGGAACACTCCACTATTATTGTCGGTGGGCCAGTCACTTGCGGGACAAAGTCCACACCACTATTATTGGCCGGTGGATCGGTCACTTGCGGGACAATAGTCCACACCACTATTCCTTACCGGTGGATTGGCTGGTTCCTGCTCACATGGTGTTCTACTGTAAGTAATTAGTATCTTTTAAGTGTCTTAGCAAACTTTGGTTTGTAACTATTGAGCTTGAGTCACCCCACTATTATTGCCGATGGGTCTTAGTTATGCAGACATTAACCTCCCCATGCAAACCTTCAAACTTTTTCATGCAAATCCTAAAATCCCACGTGAAACCCTGAATTCAACCATGCAACCCTAGATTCTTCCATATCATTAAAACCCTAGATTTCTCCATACAGAACCTTAAATTCAATCCATACACAACCAAAGATTCATCCTTACCAAGGCCTAAATTCAAATCATATAAAACCAAGGATTCATCCATACCAAACCCTAAATTCAAACCATATAAAACCAAAGATTCATCCATACAAAACCCTACATTAAATCCTCCCATACAAAACCATACATTAAATCCTCCCACACAAAACCGTAAATTAGATTCTCCCATATACTACCATAAATTATATTCTTCCACACAAAACCATACATTAGATTCTCCCATATAAAACCATAAATTATATTCTCCCACACAAAACCATGCAAAATCATAAATTAGATTCTTCCATACAAAACCTTAAATTATATTCTCCCATATACAACCACAAATTAAATTCTCCCATATAAAACCATAAATTAGATTCTCCCATACAAAACCATAAATTATATCCCCTCACACCAACCAAAGAAACACCCTCACATGCATGTCTTACAGGGTCACAACACATATCATCATACATACATAATACATATGCCATGCAAATACATAAAAACATACTTCAACTCCACATCATACCATATACGACAAACTTAATAAAGATAAACATAGGATACATAGCATGCGAAGTACATAATGTATATAAACACACAAGAGGCCTTATTAACACCCTTACCTGAAAAGACACCGGTCTTGGAGCACACTCCTACACCTTCTTAGGACTTTGACCAAATAATAGCATACTAATAAAGTAACATTAACAAGATTCTAACTTTGCTAAAGACATAGAAACAATAGAAATATTATAAAATTTGAAAATATATGGTTAAATACTTTACCCTAATAATAATAATGATACTAAAAGTAATATCAATGAGAATATAAATAAGAGTAAGAATAATAATAATAATAATAATAATAATAATAATAATAATAATAATAATAAGGACATTATTCAAAAATAAAGTAAAATAAATGCTTCGGCCCCCTTTACCAAAATAATACTAATAATAATACTAGTAAGATAAATAATAAAATTTAGTAATAATAATAATAATGAAATAGTAAAAATAATAATAATAATAATAATAATAATAATAATAATAACAACAACAACAACAACAACAATAACAACAACAACAACAACAACAACACCAATAATAATAATAATAATAATAATAATAAATAGTAAAGTAGTTGTAATATTAATAAAGAAATAATTATAATAGTAATTCAAAATAATAATAATAAAAAGTAATTATAATTATAATAATAATAACATATTAATATTAATAATAGTAATAATAAAAATAATAAGAATAATAAAAATAAAATCAAATTAGAAATACAATAGGGTTCAGCCCTCAACATAAATAATAATAAAAACATTAATACTAATAATAATAATACATATTAAAAATATAAATATAAATAATAATAATAATAATAATAATAGTATTCATATGCAAATAATTGAAATAAAATAATTTAAGGGTTATAAAAATAGTAAAAAAAGGTTGAGAGGGTCTAGGATTCAACCTTAGGCTGGTGGGGATCGGTGGCACCGGCAGCGGTGGCGGCCGAAAAAAGAGAAGAAAAGAGGAAAAGTTGCATGCTGGGAAAAAGCTAAGGGGAATTAAGGTGGGAGTTGGGGTGTTTAGGGTTGCCCAAAAGGAGGAGGACAGAATAGAGGTGGTGGCGCAGCCAAAGGTGGCGGCACACGGCGGCAGTGGGTGGTGGCCGAATGGAGGAGAAGAAGAAAGAGAGAGGAGGAGAGGGAGAAAGAGGAAAAGAAATGTAGGGGAAGGTAGAGGGTGGTCTACAGAAGAATTTGGGAGGTGAAAGAAGCGGCGGAAGCAGCGGAATAGGTGGCTAAGGGTGGCGCAAAGGGTGGCAGAGACAAAAAAATAGGTTGGTCGAGGGGGCTACTTCGCACAGCCTGGGTGGCTTATGCAGGAAGAATCGAGGGGTATGGATGATTTGGTTAGCTATAGGGCGGTGTAGAGATGAGTTTTGTGGCCCTTTATGTCAGCAAAGTTGGCCAGAGGCGGTGGACGAGGCGTCTAAAGGAGTGGCGGCGGCAAGGTCAGGATTCTGGAGAAAACAACCAAAGTTTGATGCAAGGCAGTGTAAGGGGTTATTTATAGATTTTAGAAGGGAGATTAGGGTTTTGTGGGTTGGTTACGGGGTAAGGTGGGTAGGGTTCTGGTTGCCGGTGGCGAGGTTGGCCGACAGAAATCAAAACGGCAGGAGGGTAGCTAGCTGGGAGAAAGGGTAAAACATGTGAGAATAAAGGAGTTCATTGGGTCGAAAGATAGGCCGATCAGCGGGGAAAAAGAGGGGAAAAACTGGCCGATCAAATCGGGCGAGATCACCGGTGAAAAACCAGGGCAGGGCGGCGAAGGTAGTAGTCGACGGTGAAGGCAAGATCAAAGGCTGGGGAAGAAGAAGAAGGGGGGGTCTGGGTCGGGCAGTTCGCGAAGAAAGAAAAGAAAAAGAAAGGCGGTAAACCAGGCCGGGCGGGAGGGGGTAAGTTTAATAATTAACACGACGCATTTTGGGGAAAAGACAAGTAAAATGTGGCGCGGTGAGAGATAAGGAAGCAGGCTGCTGTGCAGGCGGGGCCGCCCGAAGGAAAGGAAAGGAAAAGAGGAACTGGGCCAGTAAACTGGCCCAATTCGGAGAGGAGAAAAAGAAGAAAGAAAAGAAGAAGAAAGAAAAAGGAAAATAGGAAAACGGAAAAATAATGGTTTGGGATAATTAAATTAATTAGAATATTTGGGATATTTATATAAAATAATATTTAAATCCCTTTTTAGGCTAAACTAGGATTTTTAAAAGATTTTCCATAAATTCCATTTTAATTAGCAAAACACCCAAATTTTCTCTAATTAAATTATTTATAAAATTATTATTAATTTGAAACTATTTTATCCTTCTTATTTTAAATAAAATAATTAATTTAATTAATTTTTAAAATAAAATCCTTAATTAGCTAAAATACCCAAATTTCACCCTAATTAAAATGCCTTTAAATTTCTTCTTGATTTTCCCTAATTAACTTACTTTATAAAAATAAATTATTTAATTAATTTTTATAATAAAATCTTATTTAATAATAAATAATAAAATTAGAATTTTTGAGGCATTTCATCACTACCCCCTTTAAAAACAGACTTTACCCCCCGAAGTCTCTAGGAGCGCATAGGGTTAGGGTCGAAAAGTTCTAAGTGGATAGGGATACCCTACGAAAAACGATGCTTAAAAAAACTACCCCCTTAAGAATAAACTTAATAAGAAACTACCCTTCGATTCACACCGTGGCCGGAATGAAAACATCTAAAAAAATAAAAATCCCCTATGGTTCAAAAACAATTTGAAATCAAGGAAAAACTTTTTAATCCAAATTCATTTCAAAATTGATTCTACTTGTATTATCGGCTTAAAAAATTAAAATCAGGACGGTCGAAACATATCTCAAAATCCATTAAAATTTTCGTAAACGAAATTTAATTTCAAAAACATGCATGATAAAAAGATCAACCACTCTGATACCAACTTGTGGGATCAGCTTAAAAATTTTAAAAAACGAAAGAGCATGATCGAAATCAGCTTCGATACCAACTTCTGGTATCAACTTAAAAAGTTTTAAAATCGGAAAAGAGCGATCGAACTGCTCTAATACCAAAAGTTGATAATTAACAAAAAGCCTAGTTGTGGATGTTTTTTAAACTTCTTCTTTCCCAAAACCCTAAGTGAGAACCACCCGCCACCGCGACTTCAAACACATCTTCCGCCTCCTATAGCCAACCTCAGCGCCGCCGCATCCCAAATTCTTCCTTGTAATTCCCTCTAGATAACTAAGCCCTCAAAATCCCTCGATTTGTCTCGCACGAGCTGTCATAGCCGTGCGAAATCTCTTGCCCATCTCAGAAAAATCTATACCCCACAACCTTTAAGCCGCTGTCCGCCACCACTGCCGCCACTTCTATTGCCCTCTACACCACCCAAAAACTCCCTCTAATTCACCTCCACCAAACCATAACTTTATTTTCTTTTTACCCCTCATCTTTCCCTCCTTTTCTTCATCTTTTTCCCTCTTAGAATAGTTTTCCAGCCACAGGCGTACACCACCACTGATGCCGCCCATCCCTACAGACTCAAGGTGAAACCCTAAACCTTCTTAGACCTTCCTTTATATTTATTTACATTTATTCTGCTCTTATTCAAATTTTTATGTTTATTCGATTATTATTATTGTTATTATTATTATTATTATTAGATGGAATATTAATGCTAAATTTTCTTTGTAGGGTAGAGAGTAGGAATAAAATAATTAGGGTTATTAGTTTCGAAGTGTAGGTATTATTTGAATTATTATATGTGTTATTTCCATTCTTATTATTATTATTATTATTATTATTATTATTATTATTATTAGTATTAGTATTAGTATAATTATTTTTATTATTATCTTTAATTATTTTGGAAGGGCAGAGACATTAATTATTTTATTATTATTCACACATATGCTTTATAGTATTATTATAAATAATATATGTTATTAATATTATTGAATGGTATTTTATTATTTAGGGGTAGGGTCGAAACTCCACCTTGTAATTTTAAGGATTTGATTATTATTATTATTATTAAGATTTCTATTAATATTACTATTATTAGTAATAGGTTGTTGTTATTATTATTATTATTATTATTATTACCTTTACTAACTTTATTTTGGTGAAGGGTAGAAACCCTTATATCACATTTTCACCTTAAATTACAATAATATTTTATTAGTATTTTAGTAGTATTTGGTATAGTTAATCAAGAACCAAGACTTAAGGATAAGTTAGAAACTAATAGTATTTTAGGAGAGAAGCTAATTCTAGTATTTTCTCCCATAATAGGTGAGCCCGGTCAAAGCCCTTAGGTGGAATAGGAGTGTGCACCAAGACTGGTGACCTATTAGGTAAGGGTGTTACTAAGGCCATTTGTGTGTTTATATGCATTATGTGCTTCATATGCCATGTATTCTATGTTATCATTATTCATTATGTCGTATATGATATGATGTGGAGTTCACGTATGATCTTGGGTCGTTATATGGCATGTGTTTTATTTGTATGTGATGAGATGCGATGTGGCCTTAAGACATGCATGTTAGGGTTCGCATGATGCTATTAATATTACATGGTGTTAGGGTTTCACGTGATGATATTAATGTTGCATGGAAATCTGGTACATTGCATGGTAGTATTAGGGTTGCATGGAAGTGTGGTATGTTGCATAGTATTAAGGTTGCATGGAATTGTGGTACATTGCATGGCGATATTAGGGTTGCGTGAAAGTGTGGTATGTTGCATGGGAATTAGGGTTTGCATGGAAATGTGGTATGTTGCATGGTAGTATTAGGGTTGCATGGAAGTGTGGTACGTTGCATGGGAATTAGGGTTTGCATCGAAATGTGGTACGTTGCATGGTAGTATTAGGGTTGCATGTGAGTTAGGGTTTGCATGGAAGGGTGGTTTACGTGGAGCTAGGGTTTGCATAGGAGTCAGGGCTACATAGAAGTGAGGTTTATAAGGAGCTAGCGTTTGCGTGGGAGCTAGGGTTTGCATAAGAGCTAGGGTTTGCATGGAGTCAGTCACGCATGTCCAGGGTGAAAGCTTTGAATAAGATACTTAAGAAACTAACCATTTAAAGTGAAAGATTATTGAGCCGGGTCCAGCCAATCCACCGATTAGGAATAGTGGTTAGGGTTTTACCCTATAAGTGACCGATCCACCGGCGAATAATAGTGGTGTGGACTTCGTCCCGCAAGTGATCGGCCCACCAGTAATAATAGTGGAGTGACTCGAGCTCAATAAACACAAACCAGAATTACTAATGCATTTAAAAGATACTAATTACTTATAGTGGAACACTATGTGAGCAGGAACCAGCCGATCCACGGGTAAGGAATAGTGGTGTGGACTATTGTCCCGCAAGTGACCGATCCACCGGCGAATAATAGTGGTGTGAAATTCGTCCTATAAGTCACCAGCCCACCGGCTAAAATAGTGGGGTATTCCTGTACATACATAGATTTGATAAAAGGCATAGTGTGTATCGAATTCCGATAAAAGATTAATTAAACAATTAATCCGGACTATGATTGGGCCTTTATATATCTACTCGAATGATTGTTTTTTATTATGTTATCATGTTGGTCTTATGTTCTTTTATTCTTATACATGGTTTATGTGATTTTATGTGTTGGCCTTAGTGCTGGGTTACCTTACTCAATAAGTAGCGTACTGATCACCCGTTTTATGGGTGCTGCTCATTCCCACGAGTAGAAGACCCATCTGACTTGCTGCAGGTAGAAGATGTTTATTTTGACGCGATTGATGTCTATGGGACATCGAATGGGGCTGAGTGATGATTGGGCCAAATCAGTTTCGGAGTGGCGTGGCCGGTTTTCCATTGAAATTTTATTCCTAGTTTCTTTTAATCATGTTGAACACTTCATAAACAATTTTATGATTGTAGTTATTTCTTTTATCTGAAAAACTACCATCGTATTTAGAATTGAATAAAGACTTGTGCGCATCTAATTTTTCGTATTTATGAATTTGAACTATTAGTAATATTATGAGTTGTTTTCTTAGCCTTAGCACTTATTATTGGAACGATACCAGTAAACTGGTCTGGTACTAAGTGTGGCAGTAACATCCCTAGAATTTACGGTTTAATTTATAGGTGGTTTTTTGTTTAAAAAAAAATTATGTAAATTTGGGGGTGTTACACTCCCACCGCTACCAACACCTCCCCCACCCTCCAAAACACCTAGGGAACCTTCCCCTACCTTCCCATACCTTCATCTCCCCCTGCCTCCCTCTCCTTCCACTTCCTTCATCTTCCACCACCTTCCACCACCTTCGGTTGCTGCAAAAACTGTTGTGCGCCGCCACTCCCAGCTACACCACCACCTTCATTCCACCCTTCTTCACCTGCTGCACCTTCCTCCACCTCAAACACCCCTCCACTTCCTCTCTCTTAGCCTACATATCCATCTTTCCCCTCTCTTCCTCCTCCATCACCGCCACGTGCCGCCGCCGATTCCACCACTAACCTTAGGTGGTTCTCCAACTTCCCTAGCCCCTAACCTATTTTCTATAAGTGTTAATAATTTTATTTAATATTAATAGTACTATCCTTAATATTACTATCATTATTATTCTTATTATTATTAGTGTTGTATTATCATTGTCATTATTATTATTATTATTATTATTATTATTATTATTATTATTATGTATCACCCTTATTACCTAACCTAATTTCAGAAATATTTATAACTAGGGTATACTATTTAAAAGGCTACAACTTTAGCATTAAAATAGTTATCCTTATTATTGTTATTATTTTTTTTTTTATTATTATTATTACTACTACCACTAATACTATTATCATTATTATTATTACTAACAACTTTAGTATTAATATAGTTATCTCTATTATTATTATTATTATTATCATTATTATTATTATTATTGTTATTATTATTATTATTATTAATGCTAGTACTATTATTATTATTTCTACTTAACCCAACTTTATTTCTATCATTATTGTTATTATTACCATTATCATTATCATTATTTCCTTACTAATATTGTTAATACTAAATTTGTCCTTTATCACTTTTATTTATTAATATAAATATTTGGACCCTTATATTATTATTATCATTTCGGTTACTATTATTATTGTTGTTGTTGTTATTACATCATCATCGTCGTCGTCGTCGTCATCGTTGTTGTTGTTGTTGTTTTTGTTATGATTACTATTACTATTATTACTTTTATTATTATTAATGTTATTTAAACCAAAGTTGGCGTATTATCGTTTTGTCATTAAAAAAAAGAATACTTAAGCCTTAGTATTTTACTATTTAATATGAGAATATCATTAAAATTATTCTTAATGCCTTTATCACTAACATTACTACTATGGTGTTATTATTAGTTATTACTATTATTATTGTTATTATTTTTTTACTATTATTGTGACAAAGGCATTTGAACCCTTATATTATTATCATTCAAAATATAACTGTTATCATTATTATTTTTAGGAATATTAGTACTTTTTGGTATAGCAATTATTATATTATTATTTTAACCCTAACACTATTATTAGTCTTAGCCTTAAAAATGCTAGGGTTTCTATCACTATAAGCATTAGCATGACTATTATTATTTTTATTATCACTATTTTGCTACAATCAGTATTAGTATTATTATTATAAGAATAAAGCTATTAGGTTTAATAATATAAGTATAGCAATAAATATTAAAATAAATATATTTTGGCTAGTAATATCTAGTGGGTTAACTTGAAGATAAATACCCTAGTTTTCACGTATAATACTCCCTTTAATAATAATAATAATAATCCTAATCTTAGACTAAAATAAGGAGTAATGGTACTTTTGGTAGGAGGAAAACTAATCCTTAGTATTTTCCCTCTTATAGGTGAATCGAGCCAAAACCCTAAGGAGTTGTAGGAGCGTGCTCCAAGCCCGGCGCCATTTTAGGTAAGGATGTAGCTAAGGCATATGTGTGTTATGTGACTTGTATGCCTTGGATACTTTATATATTATGCTATGTTGTGTATCGTATGATTTCCCTTAACTTGTCTTATGTGTAGCACAGCTTGGAATTGAGGTATGTTTGTATGTGTTGCTTATGATATGAGTATGATATGTACATGTGGTGTTTATGGCGTGATATGATATGGCCCTCTCAGACATGCATGCTAGGACAACTGATAATATGATATGGGAATGAAAGGACAAAAAGAAAGAAATGGGAAGTGGGTTCATTAAGGGGGATATGAGGTTGACCAAAATACCTCATGATCCATGAGAGGAAATTAAAGAGGAAGGAATGACCAAAATGAATGAGAGATGGGAACCATGCATGGGAATCTTTAAAATTGTATGGGGACTTTGGGTGTTTGTAAAGGATGGAAAAATCTTGAATGGAGGCGATCCTTATGTTAGAAAAGCTGATTTAGGGTGTAAAAAAGCTAATGGGAGAGTTGTGGGGTGATTGGAGACTTGGGATGAAAAATAGCACATAGGTTGGTGTAAGGATGTATAAGGGATCCAATTAGGGTTTTGGGAGGAAGTAGTAATCTGGAAAGTACAAAAGTAAAAAATGATTAAGGAAGAGTGGAGTACGGGTTAAGAGTGAGAATTTATTATATAAGGGGCGAGTATGGGTTCCATGGGAGAGAAGAGATTTTTGGTGAAAAGAGAGAGGTTACTTGTGGGAGAAGAAAGGTGTTAGGGTTTGAAGTGGCCAACTAGGGTTTTTTAGGTCACATGCGAAATCGAGAGGTAAAGTGATACGTTTTGGGATTGGACCTAATTGAGATAAGATGTGGGGCGGTGAATGAAGTAAAGGTAGTTTAAGTGATAGAAATTTGGGCCATATAGGTCCAATTAGGGTTTTTCTAGGGAAAACCCTAGAGGGTGATAGTAGGTGGAGTTGATGTCATAAGGTGTTGGGCCTTAACCCACACCCTTAGGAGTTGGTTTTTCATTATGTGTCAGCGTAAGGGGGTATGGATGTCAGGGCATGATAAGAGGCATAGGAGTCTCAAGATATGGGACGGGCCCCCTTAAGAAGATAGAAATAGCACGTTGAGGACATGCATGCCAAGGGTGTAATGTTTACCGAATAAGACACGAATAAGATACTAATCACTTAAAGAGAAATATTGTTGAGTCGGGCCCAGACCGGTCCACCGGTAAATAATAGTGGCTAGGAGCCAGGGTGCCCTGGAGACCATTCCACCGGCGAATAATAGTGGCTAGGAGCATTTTTCCCTATATGATTTCCTGTCCACCGGCTATAATAGTGGGGGATTCCGTGCTCAACAAACCAAACATAATGAAGCTAAGCCATGGGAAATACACTAAGCACTTATAGTGAAACTCCATGTGAGTCGGGGCCAGACCGATCCACCGGCAATTAATAGTGGCCAGGAGCGTTCTACCCTGGAGACCGGTCCACCGGTGAATAATAGTGGTCAGAAGCGTTTTGCCCTGTATGTATTCCAAATCACCGACTATAATAGTGGGGTTCCCACACTCTCATGGACTATTAAAGAGTATGTGTGGAATGAACATATTACTAAGAGGAATAAAGAATAAGTTACCTGAAAAGTAATCAGGCCTTATTACATGTATCATTGTATGTTGCCTACATGCTCATTCCTATGTTATATGCTCTATGTGTTGGCCTTAGCGCATCTGTTACCTTACTCAGTACGTAGCGTACTGATCATCTATTTCATGGGTGCTTCTCATTTCCACGAGCAGAAGACCCATCTGAGCTTGTGCAGGTAGGGGATGATGTCTTCGATGCCTACGAAACCTACGAGGCATCGAGTGGGGCTGAGCGTTGAGCCTAAACCTAACTTGGGGATCGAGAGCGACTCGGCCGGACTCTGTTTCTTTTATTGGACCTTGTATTATTATATTTTAGTTGTGTTTTTGTACTATGCTTTATGTTTTGAAAATCTTTAGTCACATACTCTTTGGTTTGTAATCCTAAATTGCACTCCTATTTCTGTATGATTTGTGTTTTATTAATGAATCGTGTTAAATGTTAACTTTATTTAGCCTTAGCACTTAGTACTGGAATGGTAAGAGTGAACCGAACTGGTACTAAGTATGGTGGTAATGCCCTCGATTTTACGGTTTTATCTTTTCGCTTCCGCTAATCCCTTTTAATTAAACAAAATTTTTCAGTAATAAATTTGGGGGTGTTACATTATCAATACAACCCTGGGGCAAAATGCTCTCGACCACTAATCTCATCATATAGAATGGACAAGTACATTCAATCCTAACTTATGTGATCTTCCACTTTAAATGGTTAATGACTTATTCATTTTTTATTTGATAGGTACAAAAAACATTAAGCTAAGCGAAATACCAACATATAGATATCAAGGTTGTTATTAAAGGTTAAAACTGTTATATTCCCTAAAAACCCTAATTTCACATTTTAGGTATAACTTCTTCTCCATTTCTCTTTTATCCAAAATATCTAGTACCAATTCCTATAATGTTATTGATATCAAAATCATCAAAATTCAATGCCTAACTCTAAGGTCATACACATGCGATAATAATCCTATCTCAACGTTGTTATTCCCAAGTCTTATAAAACCTTAATTTCACAATTACGTTATAACTGTCCCTACAGCTCACATAATGTTAGCATATTCAATATACATTATGATGTATGAGAAAACACTCAAGAGTTGGCGTTCATCATTATGGAACCAATTGTTCTTTATTTATAAAGGATCTCCTACAAAATTAAAGACAAACGGATGGTTACGTTGCTAGTTATAGATGAAATGTACCATACAAGCTACTAAGCATATACATGCATATGCATGGCATGCATGGAGGACATGTATACATGCATGGGGAAATAATATGAAACTTGGATGTGAATATTAATTTATTTGGTTAATTAATTAATTAGTAGAGTTAGATATTAGCTAGAGAATAAAGTAGCATAAATCTACTTTTTTAAAGAATATTCTATATTCTAGTATCTTTTAGCTAGGTATCTTTTGAAGAATTATACCTTTTAGCTAGTATATTGTAATCGGTAGCCTTGGCTATATAAAGCCATAGAACCAACAATGGAAGATATAGAATTGATTGAATTGAAGTTGAATGCAAATTGTAAATATTAAATTCTATGTGAGTTCATCTCAATTTTAATTGAATTTGTGTGAATGATTAATCTTGAAACCCTTTATCTCTTCATCTATGTGAATTAGATATTACGTACTATATTTTCTAATCTCCATAACCCATACCATTCTAACCATATCCATCATCCAAACACATCCCAAAATCAAAACCCTAATTTTTTTAACCAAACCCTATCCCTAACCCTAAGTTTTGAAACTAAACCCTAACAGACAAAACCATCCATCATCAAACCCTAATCATCAAATCATCCTCATCATTGTCAAATCATATTCATCATTCATCCATCAAATTCGAATCACCATATTCATTCACTCATCATCAATGAATCATCATCACCAATGAATCATCATCACCATATTCAAATCATCAACATCGTTATCTTACCTTATTTGAATATCTTTATCATCAATGCATCACTTTCGAATATTCTACTTCCTAATTACAACATAATTGAGCATTAGTTTTACCAATTTAATAATTCCACATTCCCAAACACATCACATTTTCAAAATACTAATATTAACAACATATCCAAATTTCTCGGTCTCACTCTATCAGTTCACACATGTGATAATAACATCCCTGTTTTAGAGACTCTATTTCCAAACTTAGCATTTCCCTCATTTTTAGAAACTTATGCTATTCAATTTTACTCCAAACATTTCATATGATTTCCCTCAGCATATTTAAAATTATCTAACGCCTTAAAATACTAGAAATTATGTATTTAACCCATTTTGACCATAATGCCCTCATAAATAACCAAATGCCCTATTTCACAAAACCTTATATGTTTGGTATCATATATTCCAAGTCCTCAATTTATCACCATAAATATTACATATAATAATTTTCCCAATTAGCATAATTTATTAATTGCATGTGATAACCATATACATTTTATTGATATTCTTAAGGTTTCCACATAAAACATTATTGTAACGACATCGCACGATTCCCTACTTACTCATTTCTCAACATATAGGTTCATGTTCTTCTAACCTAGCATACAACATGCATTTAGTGACATGATAAGAACAATATAATAAAACATGTAATCATACAAATTACTTTAACGTAAAAATATAAATAACAACTAGTATCCTCAAAAGGGGACTCTAGTCTCTAAGCAAACTTATCATATTCCCCCTCCTCCAAAACTTATGATAAACCACCTAAGAAATAATTAGCAAAACCACATTAGCATGTAATGATATAATTAAGTAAAATCTAAGGTAAGTGGGTGTGAAAGAAAGGGGAAAACCAAACCAAGGCTCGAATGAAGTCTCATCCAAACTTGTACAACAAGGTGGCAGTTCGATTGGTTGTATCGAAACAAAAAGGGTAGCAACGAATGGTATGGCCGAAGGGAGGGGTGAGGACCAATTGATTTGGCTATTGCACAAGAGGGTGTAATGGTAGAGGGGGAAATATGGGGTATGCTTAGGTAAGTGTGGTCAAAGGTGGTCGGAAATATTTAGTTGGTTTGGAGAAATGCTGGGTATGGGTTGTGGTAGTTAGTGCCAATTGGTGATGGGTATAGCTTGGTTCCTTCAATTGGAGGGTGGGTGTGGATTGTTATGGGTTATGCTGGTGCTTGGGGTGTAAGATTAGTAAAGGAGGATGAAGCTAGTGGAGGATTCTAGTTTGTTTTGTTGTAGCCCAAGGGTGGAAAGGAAATGGGGGAGCTATGGTGGTTTATACCAAATGGAGGGGGTGAGTTTCGGTGAAGCTCATCGGTGTTGGGGGTAGTGATTTAGTGAAGGCTACTATAGGTGGTTTTGGGGGTTGTTTTGAGTACAACATGTAGGAGGGAGATTAGGAAGAAGGTGATGTATTTGGTGGTGAAAATTTTAACAGAAAAATTTTAGGGAGAAGAAGGGAGGTTTGCCACATTTCATGTGTTATATATATATAGACATGTGTGGGAGGGAAAAGGTGAGATCAGCAAAGGGGAAGCAGGCAATTGGTAAGGGATGTGACAAGAAAACACCCCCTAAGGAATGGAAGGATTGGGAGTTGACGCGTGGTTGGGCATGGCTTAGCAAATGCATGGTATAGATAGGGAAAAATTTACACACAAGATGAAAGGAAGTAGGGGCAAGAAAAGATTTTAACTAACTGGTGGGAAAAAAGACAGAGGGAAAGAAGAAAAAATAAATGGGGGTTTAGATTTATATTTAGGTTATATAATTTAGGTTAAGGTAATAAGATAAATTAATTAGCGACCAACTAGGTTTAGGTTAATAAAAAAAATATTAATAACCTTAAACAAAGTTTAGGGTTATGCTAAGACTAAGGATCACAGAGTTAGAGTTTGATAGAAATATTAATTTCCTGAGATTAAAATTTAGTTAAGATATTAATTAATCATAATTAGGTTTTTCTAAAATTTGGGGTATTACATCACTACCCCTTAAAAGAGACTTTTTCCCTGAAGCCAAAAGTCAAGGGTGAGGAAGAAAAGATAAAGGATGTAAGGAAGGTGATCTCGGGGGTTAACTTTACTAGAGTTGCTACTATACTACTAGGGACTATCCCCTTAAAATAGAGAGAACTGCAAAACTCAACACACTTGTGTTGAAGAGCTCAAGATACAACTCACGCATATCCTTCTCAGTCTCCCAGGTCGCCTACTCTACTCCATGATGGCTCTAAAGAATCTTTATAAGTGGAATTGAGCTCATTCGGGTCCCACATATCTTAGTGTCGAGAATCTGCAAAGGTACCTCCTCATAGGTCAAAGAATTGTCGAGCTTGATCTCATCTTTCATAATCATGTGGGACAAATCTATAACGTACTTACTCAACTAGGAGATGTGGAAGGTATAAGAACTCGGGCCAACTCTAATGGAAGTACTAAGTAATATGCAACTTTGCCAACCCTATCAAGAATCTGATAAGGGCTAATGCACCTCAAACTTGAATTACCCTTCCAACCAAATCCCTACACCCCTTTGGTGGGTGAAACCTTCAATAAAGCTCTATCCCCCAACTCAAATCCTTCACTATAATGCCTCTAATCTGCATAACTCTTCTAACGACTCTGAGCTACTCTCATCCTATCCTATATGAACCAAACATATTGTTTCATCTCCTCAATCATCTTTAGTCCAAGTACTATAGTCTCGCTGATGTCGCTCCAACACAAGGGTGTCTTCCACTTATGTCCATACAAGGCCTCAAAGGGGTTCATCCCTATGCTAGTGACATACCTATTGTTGTATGAGAACTCAACTAAGTGTAGAAACTCCTCCCAAATACCCAAAAAGCCTAAAATACAAGATCATAGAATATCCTCAAGTGTCTGAATAGTTCTCTCAGTCTACCCATTCATAGCTGGGTGGAAGGCGATACTCATCCTCAAACTTGTGCCCACAACCTCCTGTAACTTCCCCCATAAGTGAGAAATGAATTTTGAATCCTGATCGAAGATGATCTTGGTAGGTGTACCATACCTACTCACTACAAACCTTATATAAGCATTGTTTAGTTGATCCATACTCCAAGTTAACTTCATCGACACAAATACCGCTGACTTAGTTAACTAGTCGATGATTACGCATATCGTGTCACACCCACTGTGAGTCTTTAATAGCCCACTCACAAAATCTATTGAATTTAAGTGATGCGTTATCGTATGCACAACAAATTTAATAAATAAATCCTAATTCTCAAATACGTAGTATAAGGCAAAAAGGAGTCGAACCCACAAGGAATGGTATATAATCAATAATTCTGTAATCGATGTTAAAACCCCATTTATGCAATAATACATAATTATATCATCAAAATCTAAACTATGGATAAATAATAAAACACCGTACTCACTAATTAATAAATAAGGATAGGAAGGTATTGATTATGGAATTAGGATATCAAATAATCATAGAGAAAAGAAAGATTCTAAATGATTTGACGTTGACCTATAGAAACTCATAATAATTTATCTATTCGCTTTCTCTCAATTCTAATAAATTGAATAAGCTCTCAATTTATCACCTAACCAATTAATAACCTAGGTTAAGAACACTAGATTCAATTAATGGTAGCATTACGAATGGAAAGTAGTCAACTACGACCATAATCACATAAGCTTTGATCATGCAATCGAACGAATTAATGGACAAGATTAATAATTAATCTTTTGCTACTTTGGAAACATTAATTAATAATTACGTGTTAATTCTGTTATCCTAGCGTAAATTAAGATCTAAACTGGATAGGTGATCAGTCTAATTAGTTTAAATTCTTAATCTATGATGCGAGATCATTCAATTCCATCCATCAATTCAATTAAATTTCATTTAGAGTCATAAATTCAAATTACATTATCATATCTGAAACCCTAATTCCGTCATCAAATCCTCCTACATTATACTATCTACATAATTACAATATCACACAATTAAATGCAATTATCTATAATTAACATCAATGCATATAAATAAATTAACAACGAAATACCAAACATAAGAAAAATAATAATGCAACAAAGAGAATTTATTTGCATTCAATCAAAAATCAAAACTTGCAATTAAAAGAGGAATGGAGAAGAACTTATCGAATTGAATTGCAGAGTGTTGATTGTTCAATTGAATACAATGGAGAGAAAGAGAATTGGAATTACAAATTACATATGGTATCTAGAGAGTGTAGAGAGAAAGAGAGAATCCCATTCTCAAACTCCCCGGAACCACACTTTCGAATGTTCAAACTTTAGAAATATATCGGTGAAATGTTACACGAACGGTTACAGAATTTGAGAAAAACACGGTATGTGTTAGAAAACACGGGACCCCCATGTTTTTCCTTGAACTCTCGGCCAAATGCTGAATTTTAAATGCTGAAATTTTGTGTGCTGATAGAAAAACATGGGTCGTGTTTAGGAAACACCGGGGGGCGTGTTTCTTGTTCCTTCATTATTTCTTCATGAAATTTCAACACAATCTTCCCTTTGATATATATTATTCATTTCTGGTCTTTTCTTCCATTGATTCCATATCTCTTGATGTGTTCTTTACTTCATTTTTTCTTTTCATTGCTTTTTCCTTGAATTTCTTCAATTTTTTCTTTTCCTGCAAAATCTATTCAAAAGAGAAATACTCGAAAAAAGATTAAATGTTATTAAAATAATGAGGAATAAATGAAATTTTTACTTAGGAAAATGACATATAAATTCCATATATCAAATACCCCCATGCTTAAATTGTTGCTTGTCCTCAAGCAACATCATGTCATGCCCAAAAGAAACATCAAGGATTACAAATGAGATAAGTTCTAAACTACAAGAACTATAAGATTCAATTTATTCATTCATAGAGTTTAACAATGCATTGGGACTTAAAACACTTATAAATCATAAAATCACAATGTTGAAAATATTTTGGACCACACATCTAACACACCTTATAAACGGTCTTATTAAATGCTTAAGTGGTTAGGGAATGAGAGTTAATATAGCTAGTATCTCACCATGCAAATTTAGATTAAGATTAATGAAATTTAAATTGGTATATTCTTACTTTCGGTATGTGAAAACGCTCACTCTTATGTGTATAGGGTATGATGTGTTTACTCTCAAATATTCTCCAATTGATAATGATCCCCCATATGTTTGCCATTATTCTCAATTCGCCACCGCAAAAAAGAACTAAAGTATATAAGAATCAAAAGGTCTTCAAATTTGGTTGTCATGGGGCTAGGGTTCTAAGGTGGGATGGAATTTTGGGATTGTAGCTAGACTCTACCAACTAGAGAAGCAATTTCTTTATTTCAATTAAATAACAATTCCTCCTCTTTTCCTTTACTTCACCTCCCCCCTTTTTATTTAACTTTTTTTTTATATCTTCACACCCTTCCATTCGACCAAATTACATTAAAATACATGAAATTTTATTCTATTTTTCTTCTTCTTCTTTTATTTTATTTTCTTTTTTTTTTTAGAAGAAAAATGCTTAGATACTTCCTCCATTTTTTTTATGATATCCACACCCCCATACTTAGATTTCACCTTATTAACAAAACAAAAGTTCTCCTTGAAAATATTTTTGCTCCACTAGTCGTAGAGTAAGGAAGGAAAATGCATATGGAGATTAGTTGTTAATAAAGGTTATATCAATAGAATAGGTCTTTAGGCTCAAAGGAGTTATGAAATGGATAATAATTTTCAAGGTGGGCTATTTGGTCTTGTAGCTAACAAAGAACGAAGAGTGCCTTTATCATTTTCAAATATCTTAAAGTTATATGCAGTTTTGATGAGAACTAATGGAAAATTCTAGTTTCACATATCATTGGAGAACACACACAAAAGAAAAAAATATATTTTGGATAAGCAATGTATCCAAAGGTTAGGATCAAGCGCTCACAATGTTATATCCACCAATTTTTAATGTTATTTCATCTCATTCATAATCAATGCATGGATTGATTCCTAACCATTCTAACTTTCCTTCCTTCATCACTATCACAATCTCAATTTCTGTTTTTAAGGTTTAGGAAGATGGTGATCAAACCAGTTATTATGATTTAAAATAGCCTTTGTAAAAAGATTTAGTCTCATTACTTTGCTTACCCAATGAATAAATAAATCAAATCTAACACTTCTTGTCTACACATGAACAAAACAAACAAACACAAGATCACATAATTTGAAAACAAGACACATGTATGCAAACACATTACTATATATATAGAAAAAACATCAAAAACAGATATAAAGATTATAATTGCCATTCCCCGGCAACGGCGCAAAAAATTTGATGCGCTATCGTATGCACAACAAATTTAACAAATAAATCCTAATTCCCAAATACGTAGTATAAGGCAAGAAGGAGTCGAACCCACAAGGAATGGTATATAATCAATAATTCTATAATCGATGTTAAAATCCCATTTATGCAATAATACATAATTATATCATCAAAATCTAAACTATGGATAAATAATAAAACACCGTACTCACTAATTAATAAATAAGGATAGGAAGGTATCGATTATGGAATTAGGATATCAAATAATCATAGAGAAAATAAAGATTCTAAATGATTTAACGTTGACCTGTAGAAATTGAAAATAATTCATCTATTCGCTTTCTCTCAATTCTAATAAATTGAATAAGCTCTCAATTTATCACTTAACCAATTAATAACCTAGGTTAAGAACACTAGATTCAATTAATGGCAGCATTATGAATGGAAAGCAGTCAACTACGACCATAATCACATAAGCTCGGATCATGCAATCGAACGAATTAATGGACAAGATTAATAATTAATCTTTCGCTACTTTGGAAACATTAATTAACAATTACGTGTTAATTCCGTTATTCTAGCGTAGATTAAGATCTAAACTAGATAGGTGATCAGTATAATTAGTTTAAATTCTTAATCTATGATGCGAGATCATTCAATTCCATCCATCAATTCAATTAAATTTCATTTAGAGTCATGAATTCAAATTACATTATCATATCCGAAACCCTAATTCTGTCATCAAATCCTCCTACATTATACGATCTACATAATTACAATATCACACAATTAAATGCAATAATCTATAATTAACATCAATGCTTACAAATAAATTAACAACGAAATACCAAGCATAAGAAAAATCCCATTCTCGAACTCCCCCGAACCACACTTTTGAATGTTCAAACTTTAGAAATATATCGGGGAAATGTTGAGCGAACGGTTACAGAATTCGAGAAAAACACGGTCTGTGTTAGAAAACATGGGACCACCGTGTTTTTCCTTGAACTCTCGGCCAAATGCTGAATTTTAAATGCTGAAATTTTGTGTGCTGATAGAAAAACACGGGTTGTGTTTAGGAAACATGGGGGGGCTGTGTTTCTTGTTCCTTCATTATTTCTTCATGAAATTTCAACACAATCTTCCCTTTGATATATATTCTTCATTTCTGGTCTTTTCTTCCATCGATTCCATATCTCTTGATGTGTTCTTTGCTTCATTTTTTCTTTTCATTGCTTTCTCCTTGAATTTCTTCAATTTATTCTTTTCCTCCAAAATCTATTCAAAAGAGAAATACTTGAGAAAAGATTAAATGTTATAAAAATAATGAGGAATAAATGAAATTTTTACATAAATTCCATATATCATTATGTCCTACTTTAATAACACCCCCAAAATTACTACTTAAAAATTTTGTTTAAGTGGAAAAACATTTAAACATAAGAGAGATGTTACCACTATAATCGATATAAGCCTGGCCACAAACCATCCTCATACCAACAACAAGGCAAATGTAAAACAAAACACAAACTGTGATAAAATATAACATAAGTCTAATACATATCATGAAAAAGAGTTAGGTGTTCATTTCAAAAGTAAAATGAAAATACATAAATAAATACTTAAACAAAAATAACAAGGAGACAGCCAGTTAAAAACAACTAGATAACACAATTATCCGGTCTCCAACCCTTTTCATAAAAACATCACTCCACCCTGAGAGAATCGTATGCATCAAAGTCATATAGTGAGTCTTCATTTACTTACATAGACTCAAAAGGGATATCTACTCATGGAAATAAGTATCACCCATAATAAGAGTGATTTGTACACTACATACTAAGTAAGGTAACCATATAGTCAAAAAGGTCACAGAAATTAATAACACAACAATAAGAGATGACACATGCATAAGTTGATCATACTGACTTTTTTAATATATTCTAAACAAACAATATTAGCCTACTAATAATTATCTCATAATTTTATTCACATTGGGTTTAGAGACCCCGCTATTCCCAACCGGTGGAAGGATAAATAAGTATAACTTTTACGGCAGGATACTCCTGGCCACTATTCTCACAAATGGACCGGTAATCAGAGTACAACCTTAGGGTAAGATGCTTCTAGCCACTATTCACATCGGTAGATCGATAATCAAGGTACAATCAATTCTAACCCACATGGTGTTCCACTGTAATTAATTAGTGTCTTACCATGGGTTATTATCATCCAATGGTTTAATTTACTTGAGTTTGGGACCCGACTATTATCACCAGTGGAATGGTAAGAGAGTACAACTTCCAAGGCAAGATACTTCTAGCCACTATTTTGGCTAGTGGATCTATAGGTATAATAAGGCTGGACTCAAGTGATCTTCCACTTTAAGAGAGTAATATATTATTTATATTTTATTTACTTTAGGGCCATCACACATTCATGTGCACCTACTCATGTAAGGCACTATCCCGAATACTACCTTAAAACAACCTAATTCCCCTTAAAACCCTAATTTTCCAACCCTGGAATATCCTCACTTCTAGTTCCCTCTTTTAGTCCCCGATCTACCCAACAAATCTTAACATGCCATTAAAAACCCATAATCCCTACTTTATAGATTATTTATTCCTCAAATTACATACCCATGCATATAATGTTATGGTTAACCATTATCTCAAACATGGTGGCCTAACTCCCCTATTTTACACATGTGATAATACCCTTCCTATTCGAGCCCCCTCCAAAACCCTAATTCCTCATTTTGGTCATAACTACTTCCCTCTACCTTACATGGCTACTAAATTTGGTACACATTCCCAAATTATTATGGCTAACATCATGTTACAAGAATGTAGTCTAACTCCCCTATAACGTACATGCAATAATATCCTACCCCTAGGGTTTCGCACCTTAGCCTCCCCAACCTTAATTTCATCTTTTGGTCATAACTCTTCATTTGGTGCTCAAAGGACTTTCCAAATTTACATGACTACACAAAATGCCATCATTAACCTCATATCCACTCCCTAGTACCAAACCCCTACTCTACTCACATATGATCATAACTCCCCTCAAGTTTTACTCATCCTATATATGGCCTTTCTTTCGATATTATATTTACCATAAACCTCTTTATTTTTGCCATATTTATTTCATATAGTATCTCTAACTTATTTTATGCCAATTAACACCGTAAAGTACCCTAAATGCCACTTTTTCACAGTATTGACCAAAATGTCTGTAATTCTCAAAAACCCTACCTAAGTCATAGGACACCCAACATAATGACTCTTCAACTTTTTACATATGCAATATTATAAAACATGGACATGGATTTACATAAACACTTGAAATCAATATAGTCGTGACTATATAGCTTTCTTACCTTTGCTATTGTCAAACCAAAACTACGTATACAACACTAGAGTCATTTATCATTTTATGCATGCCATCATATTAAACACATCAATGACATATATTAAATATAGTAAAACCTATCTATGAATGTTTCCTTACTGAAGCGACTCTAGTCTCTAAGAATGCACATGAAATACCCCAAAATCCTAAATTTCGAAATTTTGGCCAAATAAGGAATTAGTAGGAAATTAAACATATAAATTTAATTACTTAAAATGTAGGGAATAAATTAAGGAAAATTAAGAGGGAATAATAAAGAATTTAATTGGAAGAAAATTTGGGTATTTTCCTAATTAGTATGGAGGTTAAGGAAATTTATCTAAAATAGTCTAACTAAGTAAAAAGGAAATTTATTTAATATTTTATAAATAGTTAATATTCTAGACAGCCCCAAAAATATTCTAAATAATTTATGCAAAATCCAAAATCCTAAATAAAACATTTTCTCTTTTCTTTTCCCTCATTTTCCTTTCTTCCTTTTCTTCCTTTTCTTTTTTCCTTTTTCCTCGTCGGTTGGGCCTCTCCCCGCGGCCCAGCCCTTCTCTTCTTTTCCTTTCTCCCTCCCCCGCGGCCCAGCGTCGTTCGCTGGCCAACGCCCGAGTGCGACGCAGCGTTTTGCCTTTCGATCCGCTGAAGCGCCGCGTCGCGATTAATGAGCCTTATAACCGTTGCCAGCCAACGACACGACGCTGCGTTTCGACCTTCTAAATAATGAAACGACACGTCGAGATTAGGAACGTTATAACCGTTGCCGACCGGCCGGTTTCTCCCCTTTCTTTTCTTCCTTGGACCGCCGGTCCAACCTACCCCGCTGTCATCTTCTTCCTCACGCCTGTGACCACCGCGCCGCTGCAACGCCGACAACGCCACAGTCTGGCCGTCCTTCTCGTCCTTTCTCCCGTCCCTTTCTTTCCCGATTTGTCCCAGCCTACCGTCCTGCACCGCCCAGGCCCTGCCCCCTTTCCTTTCTCGTCCAAACCGAGCCAGAACCTACTGATAGAGAATCTGTAGGCCTGCCGATCCCCGCCTGACGGCGTACTGCCGTGACCTGGCATGTCCTCTCCTCCTTCGTCATTTTCTCCCCCAATTGCCTATAAATACCCCCCTTCGACAGCCATAACCTGTGCTGCAAAAATTACCCCGAAACTCTGCCTCTCTGTCGCCTGAAAATCAGACGAAGCTTCCGCCACCGCTGGTGATCGCCGCCGCCACCGCTGGCCACCAAAAACACCCCTACACCTTCCTCGACAAAACCAAACCATCGCCGTCCTTCACCCTGCCCTGCACGTGCCGCTATAGCCGTGCGAAGCTCCCTGCTGAAAAGCCCATCTTCCAGTCGCCGCCGCCCCTTACACTGCCTGTAGCTGCCACCTCCACCGTGTTCCACCCTCCTTCCACCTTCCAAAGTAACCTGCAGGTCCTCCCCTACCTGCCCATACCCTCCTTACCCCCTGCTGCCTTCTCCACCGGCCTCCACCATTTTCCACCACCTTCTTCCTCCTTCGGCCGCCGCGTCCACCACCGCGCGCTGCCGCCCTTCTCACGCCACCACCCTCATTCCACTCCCCTCTCCCTGTTGTCTCCTCCCCCACACTTAGCGTCCCTTTTTCCTCCTCCCATCTAACCACCTTCCCCATCTTTTCTCTCTTCTCCCCCTCCATCGCCGCCGCCGCCGCTGGACCACCACCGTCCTCAGGTGGTCTTCCACTCAGCTAAACCCTAAAACCCTTTTCTTATGCCCCTATAGTAGTGTATAACTAATATTAGTATTATTACACTTATTATTATTATTATTATTACTATTATTATTATTATTATTATTATTATTATTATTATTATTATTAGCTTATTAACTAATACCATTTCTGTTATTATCCTTAATGTCATCATACTATCACCCTTTCTAACCCTAACCCCTATTATGCTTAACTTAGGGTTAGTGTCATTACCTTCACTATTAACATTTCTAATACTATTATTATTATTACTTTTATTATTGTTATTACCATTATTAATTTCTGTGTCCTAAAGGTGTTATTTTCTTACAAGCCATAATCTCTCCCAAAACCCTAACTTTCAACATACTTAACCTTTAGTGATGGTGCTATTATTTTATTAATACTATCGCTAAGATTACTACCACTATTAGTATTCTTACTATTTAACCCAACCTTATGTGAAGTGTTGTAACTGTGTAATATTGTTTTACCATATCTAATACCTTTAACATTAGTGTCTTTTCTATTATTGACAGTACCCATATGCTAATTCTATTAGGGTGACAAAATATGGGAGCCCTTACATTATTTATTCAAAACATGACTTTTATCATTACTACCTCTAGGAGTGTTAACTTATTGATATTACAACCATTGTATTAAGATTTTAATGCTAACACCACCATAAGTATCACTATTAGTAGTTTACTAATACCATTATTATCACTATTTTACTACGTCTAGCAAACACTAATGTTATAAAGAGGGAACTAACGGGTCTAATGATATAAGTGTAACAATGAGCTTTGAAACTAAAGATATATCAATGAGTAATACTTAGCAAAATAAATTAGAGCAAAAACCCTAGTTTTGTACAACGCCCCTACTAAGGATAAGAACCCTAACCTTAGACTAGAATAAGGGTTAATAGTTTTTATAAGGGAAACTAATACTTAGCTTTTTCCCCTTTTCATAGGTGACCCCGATCCGAGCCCTAAGGAGCTAGAGGAGCGTGCTCCGAGTCAGGTGCCTACCTAGGTAAAGACGAAGCTATGGCCTTGTGCTGTGTGTGATGTAATGTGTGGGTGAATGATGAGCATGCCATGTTGATGTGTATTATGCATGTGTTATGAATAACCTGTTTTGTGTAGCGCAGCGTGGATCATGAGGTATGTTGTGTGTGCCTTATATTATATTTGTATGACATGTTCCATGTTTGATGTTGATGTTGATGATGTGACTTGTTATGGCCCTCTAGGACATGCATGCTAGGGTTTGGGGTAGCATGAAATGATAATAAAAGAATAACGGGGAAGTGGACGTTTGGGAAGTTTGCATGGGGGGATTAGACCTTGCATGGGCATGATCCTTGCGTGTGAAAAGTTGATTTGGGTTGTGAGTAAGAGCTTGGGAGAGTCTTGGAATGATTGGAGACTTAGTATGAAAAATAGTACGTAAGTGATACATAAGAGACCTTATTAGGGTTTTATGTGTAAGTGGGGGTTGGAAAGTCTGCATGGAGTGTTTAAATTATGCATGGGAATGAATCTTACGTGAGGAAAGTTAATTTAAGAAGCAAATAAGATAATGTCAAAGTTACGGGTCCATTGGAGACTTGGGTGCAAATTTTCACGTTGGTCGATGTAAATGTGTCTAAGGGACCCAATTAGGGTTTTGGGAGGGAATAAGCAATTTGAAGGGTACAAGGGTAAAAATGATCAAGGAGGGATGGAGTATGGGGTTGAGAGTGAGAGTCCACTTGTATGAAGGATGAGTATGGGCTTCTAAATGAGAGAAGAGGTTTTGGGGCAAAGAGGGAGGTTACTTGTTGAAGAAGTAAGGTGCTAGGGTTTGGTGTGGCCAACTAGGGTTTGGCGGTCACATATGGAGTCGGGGAATAAAGGGATATATTTTGGGAATTTCTTAGTAGAGACGGGATGCGAGGCAAGGAACAAAGTAAAGTTAGGATGAGTAAGCAGAGTTGGGCCATGTAGGCCCAAATTAGGGTTTTCCAAGGAGGGGCCCTAGAGGGGTGAGGACATACGGGACCGATATTGTTGTGTTAGGGTTAGACCACATTCTCGGGAGAGTGTGCCCTTACTACGTTTCCTTATGTGTAAGAGTAAGAGGGGATGGGCACCGGGGTGTGATAAGGGGCGCAGGAGTCTCAAGATATGGGACGGGCCCCCTAGAGAGGAAAGAAGTAGAGGGTAGTTGATATGCATGTCAAGGGTGGAAAGCTTTTGATAAGACACGAATAAGATACTAATTACTTAAAGAGTAAGATTGTTGAGCCGGGCCCAGACCGATCCACCAGCATAATAGTGGCCAGGTGCCGGGGTGCCTTGGAGACCGATCCACCGGCGTATAATAGTGGTTAGGTGCGTTCTGCCCTATACGTGACCGATCCACCGGCTATAATAGTGGGGGATCCCGAGCTCAACAAAACAAGCAGTGTGTTGTAAATGAATTATGGGGAAGCTACTATATACTTACTTTGAAACACCATGAGAGTCGGGGCCAGACCGATCCACCGGCATAATAGTGGCCAGGAGCGTTGTGCCCTGGAGACCGATCCACCGGCATATAATAGTGGTTAGGTGCGTTCTGCCCTATAAGTGACCGATCCACCGGCTATAATAGTGGGGTTTCCGCACTCTCATGGGTTAATAAAGTTCATAATGTGAAATGACTAATTACAAGGGTTATGAAAGAAGAGGTTTGAGTAGGCCATTGCGGACTTGCACCATTTGTGTTATCCCATGTCTCCTGTGTGTTGTATCATGTATATTATGTTGCACGTTGTGTTGGCCTTAGCTCGTCTGTTACCTTACTCAGTACGTAGCGTATTGATCACCCGTTTCATGGGTGCTGCTCATTCCCACGAGCAGAGGACCCTTCTGACCTTGTGCAGGTAGGAGATCATATTTTCGATGCCTACAATACCTACGAGGCATCGGGTGGGGCCGAGTGTTGAGCCTACCTTGGTTGGGGCCGAGAGCGAGCCGACCAGACTCTTTTACTATCCTCGTTTCCGTTTGTCTTGAGTTAGCCGTATTTGTATTATGTTCGTATTTTGGAGAGGAACTCTTAAGTTGTAATCTTGAACAATATTCTGTCTATGGTCGACTCTTGTTTCTTGAATGATTTATGATGGCTATGAACTTATGTTTTGATGGTTCTTATTAACGATGGTTTGATTTAGCCTTAGCACTTAGTATCGGGACGGTAGGAGTGAACCGGTCTGGTACTAAGTGTGGCGGTAATACCCCCAAGTTTACGGTTTTAAATCCTTCGCTTCCGCTAAACCTTTCGATTTAAACGAAATTTTTCAGTAGTAAATTTGGGGGTGTTACAAGTTGGTATCAGAGCGGATGATCCATTCGAACACGCTCTTTTGTTTCCAGAACATATCGTATTACAATGTTTTCAACCGAATCCAAGGTGTTTCCCACACCCAGATAAAACTCCTCTGTGTTAAAACTTCCGAGTCCGGCTCCAGTGAGGAATCGAGGGGTAGGTTAGTGATATTCCCAAAATGAGTAGCGTAACCGTGGTGTATTTGGTTATCTCTCGGCCTGACCTTAGTTATAGGAAAGTTGAATTCTTAGTACTTCTCCCCTAAGGGGGTAGTAGCATACCCTGATTATTGCAACCAATGGTTCCCTTTCTAACTTACCTCCTCCCCTTGTAGTTATCAATGACAGGGAACGGTCGAGCCGCACGTTTGGAGGATGCCATCGGGGCATTCATGGAATTCATCCAGCACAACCACCAGCCGGAGGGCGCGAGAGAGGATTGGCTCAAGAGAGTCACCGGACACCACCCACCCACTTACTCTGGAGAGGAGGACCCCGTGGTCCTCGAAGGATGGATCAGAGACATGGACCGCAGGTTCGAGGCGGTGGGTTGTCCGACAGTTCGCCAGCCCAGCATAGCCGTCTACTTCCTGAGGGGCGTGGCTGACACCTGGTGGGTGGAGTATCGAGCCCGGGATGGTCCCCCGGAGAGTTGGGAGGCGTTCAAGACTGATCTCCGCGCCAGGTTCTACCCGGAGAGTCTGAAGAGGCATAAGATGCGGGAGTTTATGCAGCTCACGCAGGGATCCATGACCGTGCGCCAGTACTATGCTCGCTTCACCAAGCTACTGCGCTTCGCCCCGGGGATTGCAGCTAATGAAGCCACCGTGGTTTTCCAGTTCGAGCAGGGGTTGAGCTTCGGCATACGTAGGATGATGGGGGCTGTTCCATTTAACGACCTCGCGACTCTCTACGAGCTTGCCTGGCTCGCCGCCACTCTAGTTCAGGAGCAGGCCAGCATCCTCGGGAAAAGGAAACCCGAGGGCCAGAGTTCGGGAGGCAGATCCCATCCACGGACAGAGGGACCCAGGAGACCCCCACCACGGGACCACAGTAGAGGCCAGGGACCCCCGAGGGGAGGTTTGTGTAGACAGTGTGGACGGAGCCATCCAAGGAGAGACTGTAGAGGAAGGTTGGTGACTTGTCTGAATTGTGGGAAATTGGGCCACCGAGCGGTCGAGTGTTGGAAACCACCCCGCTCTCAGCAGTACCAGCCACGCCAAGCACCACAGGGAGGAGCCCTGGTATCCCAGCAGCAGGCGTATCATCAGCACCTCCAGACCACAAGGCCACCGCACTATCAGCGAGCACCTACCTCAGCCGGTGCCACAGCTAGAGAGGTCAGGGGGAGACCTCAGGGACCCAGGACCTACCCTCAGCAGGGAGGTCAGTCAGGCGGGCGCCTGAATGTGATCAGCCAGGCTGAGGCTGATCGCCAGATCGACGTCATCATGGGTATGTTCACAACTTGTTCTCTACCGGTGCATGTGTTATTTGATTTGGGTGCCACCATGTCTTTCATCTCATCTGCTTTTGCCGCTAAGGCGGGGTTGTTGCCTGCTTCTAGAGTTGATTTGTTTGTGATGTTGCCCTCCGGGGATAGAGTGGGTTGCAGTTGTATGTTCTCTGATGTGGCCTTAGTCATAGGCGGGGAAGACTTCCTAGTGGACTTGATTGGGATGGACTTGAAGGAGTTCGATATGATTCTGGGGATGGACACGTTGGGGAGGTACAAGGCCGTCATCGACTGTGCTCAGGAGCGCGTGATCCTACGAGGCCCGAAAGGAGTTAGGGTTTCCTACAGACAGACTCAGCCAGAACCCACCACCAGAGTAGTGACGGCAGTAACTCTGCACGCCTTGGTCCAAAAAGGATACCCCTTATACCTGTGCAGTGTTCAGGAGTTGAACAAGGACTTGGCCGCCCTAGATGATATCCCGATAGCCAGAGAATTTCCAGACGTGTTTCCGGAGGAGATACCGGGCATGCCCCCAGTCCGAGAGATTGACTTTAGAATCGAGTTGGTGCCGGGAGCTGAACCTGTCACGAGGGCACCCTACCGGATGGCGCCGGTGGAATTAAAGGAACTAAAGGCCCAATTAGAGGAGTTGCTCGAGCATGGGTACATTCGACCAAGTGTGTCGCCCTGGGGAGCACCGGTTTTGTTTGTGAAGAAGAAGGACAGTAGCCTCCGCCTTTGCATCGACTACCGAGGGCTGAACCAGTTGACGGTAAAGAATCGGTATCCGCTCCCAAGTATTGATGACCTCTTTGATCAGTTGAAGGGAGCCACGGTATTTTCTAAGGTTGAAATGAGGTCAGGGTATCATCGGTTGAGGATTGCGGATGCTGATATTATGAAGACCGCCTTCCGGACTCGTTATGGACACTATAAGTTCACGGTGATGCCCTTCGGACTCACAAATGCACCCGCTGTTTTTATGGACCTGATGACGAGGATTTTCAGGCCCTTCCTCGACCAGTTTGTAGTGGTGTTCATAGACGACATTTTGGTGTACTCACGAGGGAAGGAGGAACACGAACGACACCTCCGCACTATTCTGGGCCTTCTGAGGGAGCATCGTCTGTATGCCAAGTTATCTAAGTGCGGGTTTTGGCTCCAGGAGGTGGCCTTCTTGGGGCACATAGTGTTGGCAAGAGGAGTGGCAGTGGACCCTGCCAAGGTTGTGGCCATCACAGAGTGGAAGCCCCCTACGACCGTGTCAGAGGTTAGAAGTTTTCTGGGATTGGCCGGGTACTACAGGACGTTTGTGCAGAATTTCTCAAGGATTGCCCGACCGCTGACCAACCTGTTGACGAAGACCACTAAGTTCCAGTGGGATGAGACATGCGAGGGAGCCTTCCAGGAGTTAAAGAGGAGGTTGACCACCGCACCGGTATTGACCCTACCAGAGGGAACTGAGGAGTTTGAGGTATTCAGTGATGCCTCTAAGCACGGGCTTGGGTGTGTATTGATGCAGACGGGTAAGGTAGTTGCATATGCATCCCGTCAGCTGAAGCAACATGAATAGAACTACCCCACCCATGACCTAGAGTTAGCCGCGGTGGTTTTTGCCTTGAAGATTTGGAGGCACTACCTGTATGGAGCTCATGGTTGGCGGTGATGCAGGGTGGCTCAGGCGTGGTCTTGGCAAAGAGGGGGGAGAAAGAACCGGCGGTGGTGGTGTTGGAAATGCAGTTAGCTATGGCTATAAGCATGAGAGAAGGAAAAAGGATAGAAGGAAAGGGGAAAGAGGTGGCTCTATAGGTGAGGGTGGGGTGTAAGTAGAGAAGAGAGGTGGTAGGGGTTTGGCTGGGCATTAATGGCGACGATGATGTTAGAGCAGACAAGGGTAGAGGAGGGAAGAAAAAATAGGGGCGAAGACTTACAGGTGGGAAAGGAGAGGAAGGAGAGGCTCGAGGGCGTATTTATAGATAGAGGATAGGTTGAGGAAGAGGGGAAGACGATAGGGGAAACTGACAACTTTGGTGTACAAGGCTATAGGGGGAAGATGGTTGTAAGCAATACAAGGTAGAGAGGAGAGTGTAGGGACATGGTGCAAGGTGCAGGCTAGTGTGCATGGCACTGCATAGCTAAGAGAGGAAAGGCGAGGGAGACAAGCGGCATGCAGGGTTCAAGTGGTTGGTGTAGAAATGGAAGGGGGAGGGCAAAGCAAGGAAGAAGATGGGTAGGGAAGAATGGGAGAAAAAAAGGAAAATAAAGAAAAGAAAAGAGAACATGAGAAAGAAAATAAAAAAGGGGAAACAGATATGGCTCACCTAGGGAAGGGAAGAAAGGAAAATAAAAAGATACAAAAAAAAAGTGGCCTGAGCTGGGACATCGCATCCTAGGGAGAAGGAGAAGAAGAAGAAAAAGGAAAGAAGAGAAAAAGAGAAGGAAGAAAAAGGAAAAGAAGGGGAAAAAGAAAAGGGGAGAAAAGAAAATCTTGGGTGTGGGATTTAGGTTAGATTTTTAGAGTAAATTTTTATTACTATATATATATATATATATATATATATAATTTGCCTATAATTAATTTAAGATAATTAAATAAAACAAAATTTAGAGTTTAGGTTAAATTAAATTGTTGATAAATCAATTTTAGGATTTTAATATTTCGGGGTATTACAACTTCCACTTGAAAATGTCCAAGGGATGGACTAACCTTGTAAGTATCCAATGCTCAATTTTGACCTTCTAGCATGTTAGACATATCGATATGAACTCCACAACCTCTCACTTTATGTGAGCCCACTACTAGATCCTCTTGAGATTCTTATACAACTTATCCGCTCTTGGGTCAATGGAATATAAAGTATAGTAACCCTCCTCTAATATCTAATTCTTTGAGGTACTCACCAGTGACCTTTGTAGGAAATGCTACTATGCTCATGAATCTAGAAATCCTCAACTCAACCATTGTGACACCCCCAAAATTCACTACTAAAAAATTTCATTAATTAAAAGGAAACTAGCGGAAGCAAATTAATAAACCGTGAATTTTGGGAGTATTACCGCCACACTTAGTACCAGACCGGTTCACTCATACCGTTCCAGTACTAAGTGCTAAGGCTAAAGGAAAATGAAATACAACTTGCAAGAAATTAAACATACTTAAATTAGAGTAGCGTATCAAACGTTTACAAGAATGAAATCCGCCAATGGTGTTTACAGTATCAACATATACATTTAAAACCAGTAACTTCAAAGAGAGAGAGAAAAACCCTAGTAGTTCCGGATGAGACCTTACTCTCTTTCCCGTTGCCCACATGAGTAGCACCTGAAAAGACCTGCAAGGGACACTACTCATTGAATAGGCAGGGGCCCCACGAATGGAACCCTTCAGTACTATGGTACTGAGTAACCCTTTAAAGTCCCACTTAAAAGCAGGCCCGCAATGCAACACATGAAACAAGCTACATACATATATAAAATTCACATAATTAACATTCACATAGCATATCAATATATCGCTACGAATAATCGGTACTTACGGTCTTAAGCCATGTCATAATGCAAACTCAAAACAATCAAGCCTTAAGCCATTGTCCCATTATAAGTGATTAGTACTTTTCCATAATTTTATTCCCATACACTACTGGTTTTATTGAGCTCGGGACCCCCACTATTATTGCCGGTGGATCGGAATATTCATAAAATCATCATCCAGGGCACAACGCTCCTGGCCACTATTATAACCGGTGGACCGGGATATATAAAGAGTCATCATCCAGGGCACAACACTCCTGGTCACTATTATAACCAGTGGACCGGGATATATAAAGAATCATCATCCAGGGCACAACGCTCCTAGCCACTATTATAGCCGGTGGACCGGGATATATAAAGAATCATCATCCAGGGCACAACCCTCCTGGCCACTATTATAACCGGTGGACCGGGATATATAAAGAATCATCATCCAGGACACAACGCTCATGGCCACTATTATAACCGGTGGACCGGTACTCAATATCATAATCCTCTGGGCCCGGCTCATTAATATTCCACTTTCAATAATAGTATCTTTCCTTTCTTTAATCAGTACATCAATCATATTTATTTGCCTCGAACGGGAGATCAATAACCCGGGACACAAAGGTACACCGGTCGTACCGGTGCATATCAGCTACTCAGTACCCTTCAACCACGAACCCAAGGACGCAAAGGTACCCTGGTCGTACTGGTGCATAAAGCTAACTCAGTACCCTACCGACAAGGACACCTAATCCATAAGTATGCATACCCCCTAACTAGGTCCGTAGAGCTAGAAAGAGTAAGATATATGGCCTGGCTGGGGCACAAAGGCACACCAGCAAATACTAGAATAATCGTGGACTAAACCACGTCCTTAGGGTAGCGACCCCTAAGGAGTCACCATTCCCGATCTCGAGGCCTTTCCCTTTAAGTAATAGTGTCTTAATTAAAGTGATCACGAAAAGCACAATAATCCGATACTTATTCACTTTCAATCGTTCTGATATCATTAATCGTTTCTTATTCAGAAGATTATCCAGGATATTATAGAGAAACCATTAAGGCCATACTAATACTCCTACTTGGCTAATCAGCATTACTTGAATCATATTATAATGTTCCACAATCTCAAGGACATGTTAGGTGCAAATTACTCATTTTCCCTTTACTTATATAATTGTTAAGTATCCATTCCTTACTCGCCAAATTACCATATTACCCTTTAGGTTACATAATTACCAAATTACCCTTTGACCAATTTAGATTACCAAATTATCTTATACCCTTTTTAGATCACCATTCATCCTTCATAATTGCTACACTTATCATATTTTCCATTTGGTTGGTTATATTACCAAATCGCCCTTCTCCTTTGTTATAATTACTAAATTGCCCTTGAGTTGGATAAATTACTAAATTACCCTCCTTCCTTATCATGATTACTATTTTGCCCCTTTAGTTGGATAATTACTAAATTACCCTTCTCCTTTATCATAATTACCTTTTTACCCCTCTCAATTATTTTAATTGCCATTTTACCCTTTTTAACTATCATGAATCCCAAATCACCCTTCTTCATAATTACCAATATTAATTTACCCTTCTTCATAATCATAATTATTAATTTACCCTTCTCCATATTTATAATTACTATATTACCCTTCTCCTTTATTAAAATTACCATAATGCCATTTAATTGGTTAATTTACCAAATTACCCTTCTCTAGTATCATACATTCACACTTATCCAATTACCCTTCTATAATCATAATTTAATTACTAAATTATCTTTAGTCGTTATCATAATTACCAAGTTACCCCTTACTCCCCAATTACCATATTATCCTTTTATTTACAAAATTACCACAATACCCTTCTTACTTATAAAATTACCATAACACTCTTTTTACTTTATAAATTATTATTTTACCCTTTTTCACCTAAAATTACCCTCTTTATCCTTCCTTACATAATTACCATTTTGCCCTTCTTTTCCAAATTACCATAATACCCCTTACTTATGAAATTACCATTTCGCCATTCACTTGTAAAATTACTATATTGTCATTTACTTATAAAATTACCATATTGCCACTTACGTATGAAATTACAATTTTGCCCCTCTTCCTCCAAAATTACCATATTAACCTTTTACTCACAAAATTACCATAATACCCTTCTTTCTCACAACTTACAATTTTATCCTTTTACTTATGAAGTATCATTTAACCCCTTTATTTTTAAATTACCAAATTACCCTTTTACTTATAAAATTACCGAAATACCCTTTTCACTTATAAAATTTCCACTCAACCCTTTTATTCGCCATTTTTTATGAATTTACCATCACTACATAAAATAATGATATTATTCTTATCATCTAAGTCCACCAACTTGTCATTATTCAACATAATACTCATTAGCAACTACATACATTAGATCACATACTTCATAACCATAATTACTAAAATACCCTTAGACAATAATATCATTCATGCTTTAGCAACATAATACATCGTAAACAAGCATTTAACATTTCCATCAATAATCAACCTCTTCCTTAATTATCATACCTACACATGGCACAAAAGCTATCATGCATTTCCCTTTTTCTTTCAATCAATGTAAACAACCATTTATATATCATGCTTGGCTCACAAAACATACATAAAATCATAATGAAATTCCTAATGTGCTAGCATATGTTTCCATGCATTTAAGGGAGGTTTAACGATTACCTTAATCCCGCAAAATATCAAACCTTACCAAGCATAATTAGCAACTCAACACCTAAAAATAATATCCATCATTATTGTGTTAGAAATAAGGAAATAAAAAGGATAAGACTTTATAAAAAAATTATTTAATAATAAAACACTTTAATTAATTATCAATATACCTCAAAAATTTTCCAAACAAATTCCAAAACAAGGGGGAGCTCACCCTGCATGAGCAGCATGAGTCTCATGCAGAAATAAGAGGGGAAAAGGCTCGAAGAGGAGTGAGGTAGAAGAGAGGAGAGGTGGCTCGATTTAGGGACTTTAGGCTAGAAAAGAAGGTAGTTGGGGGAGGTTCCAAGGCAAGGGGATGGTGCAGGAGTGAAGAGGGGGTGTTGATGGTGGCTAAGGATGGTTTTGAGGCGGCGGCAAGGCGGCGAAGATGGCTGGCGATAAGGGGAACAATGTGGAGAAAAGAAAGAAGGGGTGGAGAAGGGAGGAAGTGTAGGGCTCAAGGGGGCGACGTGGGGGTGCAGGGCAGTAGGGGGTGGTGGCAGGAGTATTCATAGGGGTTAGGTGCGGTGGTCGGAGCAGCGGACGGCGGCAGCGCAGAGAGAAAACAGAAAAAAAAATGGGAAAGAAGGAAGGAGGGAAGAGGGAGCTCGGGGAAGGAAGATAGATCGAAAATGGGGCAGAAAAATGGACAAAGGGGAGAAGAAAAAGAAGAGGAAGGCTGAGGGGGTAGATGGTAGTGCATAGGGTGGCAGGGAGGTGGTAGGGTGGCAGGGTGGCGACGGGGAGGAAAGAATTTCATACATGGATAGGGTGTAGGGGTAGCTTGGCTCGAAATAGGGGAGAAGAGGACAGGGTAGAGAGAGGGAGTAGCAGGAGCAGTTGCGGTGGCAGGCGGCGGCAGTCGCAGGTGGTCAGGCGGCAGCGGCACGTGGTCGAGCTGTTGTCGACGCCTGGGGAGAAGATGAAAGAAGAAAGGAAGGATGTGGCGGCCGGTCGGGAGAAGGGAAAGAAGGCAGGCCAACCGGTCCAAGGGGGAAAGAAAAAAAAGGGGAAGCCGGCCGGGTCAGGCACGCAGGAGAGAGGAAGAGAGGGAGAGGTGGGCCGAGGCCCACTGCGTGGGGAAGGGCTGGCCTGGGTGTGGCGACCCGAGGGAAGAAAAAAAAAGAAAAAGAAAGGAAGAAAGAGAAAAAGGGCAAAAAGGGCAAAAAGGGAAATGAGAAAATAGGAAAAATAAAATAAATTAATTTATAAAATCATAAATGTAATATTCTTGATAAATTATTTAATTCAATAATTTAATTCATTATAATCTAATATATTAATTTAAAAAGGATAAGGTTAGTAAAATATTAGTTTGAGAAATTATTTAAATAAAAATAGCATGATAAAATAATAAAATAGATTTTTTAATTTACTAAATATTCCCATCCAAAATTATATACTCAAAAATCCATAAATTAATTAAATTAGATAATTTTAAAAGCTAATTTATTTCAAATAGAAATTATTTATTAAATTATTGGATTTCTAAAATTTTGGGGGATTACAACCATCCTCAATATTAACACTCCTAGGCTATCCCACTTGCATCTCATCGAAAACCATCAATGTAATCATAAAGACACACATCTAGTGTAACACCCCCAAATTTACTACTGAAAAATTTTGTTTAAAATCAAAAGGTTTAGCGGAAGCAAAGGATAAAACCGTAAACCCGGGGGTATTACCGCCACACTTAGTACCAGACCGGTTCACTCCTACCGTTCCAGTACTAAGTGCTAAGGCTATATTCAATCAACCTTTAGTACAAAGTATCAAAAACGCAAGACAACATTTAAAATAAATCCTTAATAAGAGGTAAGTCAAACAGAAGTTAGAATACGATTTAGGATTACAACCCTAGAATATGTTCCTCAAAACAGGAATGTAATACAAAATACAGCTAAACACAAACAAATCCCGAAGGATCAATATCCGGATTGCCTACTCACTCAAGTCAGGCCTTCCACCCCAAAACAGTATCCGATCTTAAACCTGCACAAGAGGTCTGCTCCCCACCATCGGTGGATCATCACAGGACCCATTCAACTAGTGTAGTATCAGTACGGGTCTAATACTGAGTAAGTCTCACTACCCTACCTTATAGGAGAGATATCATCAAGTGTGTATTAAATTATAGTACAATACGTTAATACAATATCCTACATACTCACAACCCACAGCATGAATCTTGCCATACACTCATAGTAACATATAAAACATATGCAACATCCCATTTAACATATAAGCGTGGTATAACCGAAATATAAAGTGACTCATTATGCACATAAGCAGCATGTGGTAATACATATAATAAAAGCTGGCCATGGTCCAATTAGACTTATTCTTTATTCTCATCAATAATATGTTCATTCCACACATATTCTTTAATAGTCCGTGTGAGTGCGGGAACCCCACTATTATAGCTGGTGGAACGGTCACGAGGGCCATGCCCTGCCACTATTATAGCCGGTGGACCGGTCACGAGGGTATCATACCCTGCCACTATTATTTGCCGGTGGACCGGTCTGGCCCCGACTCACAAGGTGTTCCACTGTAAAAGTTTGTATCTTTCCCAGGTCTTATTATCATTGTGATTAGTTTGTTGAGCGCGGAATCCCCCACTATTATAGCCGGTGGAACGGTCACGAGGGCCATGCCCTGCCACTATTATAGCCGGTGGACCAGTCACGAGGGTAACATACCCTACCACTATTATTTGCTGGTGGACCGGTCTAGGTCCGGCTCAACATCTTTCTCTGTAAGTAGTTAATGTCTTAACATATCTTATTCAAAAGGTTTTCACCATGGATATGCATAAATCATTCTCTTTATGCTTTACACATCACAACCAATAAAATTCCACATTCATAACTACACTGAAATCAATAATACACATGATAACGCCAAACAACTCTAAGCAGTCGTAACCAACCCTAATTGTCCACACCAACTCGTGGTTAACCACTCTCATCCCCACTTTACCATAACAACCGTACTTAGCCATCCCAAACCTTAATTATCCTCATCAGTCGCAATTAGTTACTCCATCCCTACTTAATTACAACGTCCCAGAGTTAATCACTCCAAACCCTAATACCACCATACACGTTAATACCTCCATAAAATCACAATACCACCATACGAACATTTATGCCACCATACAAACCCTAATCCCACCATACAAACTTCAAGACTCCCATGATGGTTCCCAACTCATATTACCATTTATCCTAACATGCATGTCCTAGTGGGCCATAACATATTACATCATAAACATCATACATATAACTGTCATGCTCATGTCACGGAAGCACATACAACATACCTCAATCTCCAAGCTGCGCTACACATAAGACAAGTTTTCCACAAATCATATAATACATGGCATAGCATGGCATACACAACATTCAACACATCTGTGTCACACATAGCACAAGGCCATTAGCTTCGTCCTTACTAATTACCCATAAGTAGAGGTAAGTAGAGACTTACCTGGATCCGAAGCTAGCTAAGCAAGATAAGAGGGAGAGAGATCACTAGCTCGTGGAAGCACTAGAAAGCTTTCCTAGATCCGATAGAAATCGAAAACTAAATTAGAAACTATTCTATCAATCAATAATTCACATATTCTAATTAAATAAATACAAACAACAGAAATGATCTTTCTTAGAAAACGTGTCCAAAACTTAGAACTTAAAAGCATAGCTTTCTTAAGATTTAAGGTTAAAGCTAAATCAAAACGGATTAATACAAATATCACTTAGGACATTTCAACTTAATTTGGAAAGCTCAAGAAAGAATAATCGATCATAAGTTGCTTTATCGAAAATAACTTATTTATTAGGTTTTACAACTAAATAGGTAACCCAACCATTTACATAGAACCAAATCCAAACCGATTAGGTTAAAACAGAATTTAAATGATTTAAAACCCAAAGATAGAATTCGATTAGATAAAATACACATAGCAAAATCAATTTTATAAAATCATCCCCAAAAATTAGGGTTTTAAAGCCCACGACACAAAATCAAGTAATTCAATTTAATCAATTCAAAATAAAGGTATTTAGAAGCAATTAATACCATTTCAACTATTTCTATACATTCAATTTTAGAAAAACAACAATACAAGTAATCGATTTCATAATTTCACTTAATTTTAGGGTTTTAGGCCCGAAAATACAATTCGTTAAAATTCTATAAATTTAATCAAATTTAATTTTTAGAAATGTAATTAAACACATTTTATAACATATCAAATAATCAATTGCTCAAAACCAATAAAAGAAATACGCAATTTAGCACAATTAGGGTTTTCGAGCCCGGAACGCAAACCCGATCAATTCTTACCAAAACATATCAATTGACGGTTCGAAAATGTAATTAAACATATTATAATGTAATTTATATAGTCAATTGAATAAAATAACCTGATTACTCAAATCAATTTAAACCCGCGGGAGTTTTGACCTAAAAATCCAATTCCGATCAATTACGTACAATTTTCCCAAATCAACACTTCCAATATAAAATTAAATACATTTTAAACAATATTATAAAATCAATTGAGCGAAACGGCTCAATTATACGACCCAATTTCATTACACCCAAAATTTGACCTACGAATCAAATTCCGATAAAACCTGCATAAATTTCTCAAATTGACGGTTCCAAAATGAAATTGGATACATTTTAAAACATATTGTATAATCAATTTGTCCAAAATCACCAAATCGGGTGAATCCGAAAAATTTGGGCATAACCCGGCCAAAAATCCAATTTTTCCAAAATTCCAACACAACCACAAAATTAGCCTATCCAAATTAATCTTACAGCATATACATACATAAATAAACAATCAATTTAGCTTTTTATAAGCTAATTCATACCCAATTAATCAAAACAAGGGTTAGGGTTTTTCGGAAATTATACCAAACGAAGCTAACAAATAAAGGTAGGTGAAGGCCGGGAAAGATGTGCCGGAGGTCGAGGATGGCTCGTCGGTCGTCACCCGAGCTCGCCGTGGCCAGACGGCGGCACAGCCGGTGCGGCTTGTTGCTGCGCGCTGCTGCGTCGGTTGCTGCGCTTCTGCTGCTGCGTCGACCAGCTGCTACGGCTGCTGCTGCAAGTTGAGGCCGACGAGGGCTAGCGAGGTTGGCCGGAGCGGAGAGGAGGCGGCGGCTAGGGTTTGAGAACAGGGAGCAAGGGTTGGGGTAGCAGAGTTCGGGAGCAGGGAAAGGGAAAATAAGGGAGGGAAGAGAGAAGAGGAAAGAAGAGGGAGGGGGTCAGCTGGTCGGGGCTGCGGGTTTTTTTTTTAAACAAATACAATTATAAAATGAAATACTAATTATCTAAAATTGTTATTGGGATATTTTATCTAAAATTAATTAAATAAAAACTTATTTCGAATGGATCTGAAGACTTATAATTAATAAAATAGTTATATTAAGAATTTCGGAAATATTTTCGGAAAAATTCACCAACGAACGTAAAAATTTATATTATTTATGGAAATAAATTATAAGACATCAAAATAATATTTAAAAACATATAAGAAAATATTTAAGTCAAATTTTAATAAATCGAGACTAATTTTAATAATTTCCGAAACAGATTTTCCGCAAACCAAAAAGTGTAAAACGAAAGAAAATTAATTTCAGAAAGAAATTCATAAATAAGTTTCGAAAATATTTTTAATTTAAACTTCCTGAAAATATTACATTCAATTAATTAAAACGTCGATAAAATATTACTTCCCGAAAATGATTAATTACATTCAATTATGAATCCGAAATCGTTGATAAATCCATAAAACGAATTGAAATTAAAATAATTAATTGTTTAAATCAAATTACGCTAATAAAATCATTAAACTTAATAAATCTGGGTTTTAAAAATACAGGGTATTACATCTAGACCTCAAGGTCTTTGTGATGCCAACTCGCCAAGTTCCTCTAGCAACCAACTAGCCACCACACAAGCATTCAAGGAGTGTGATGTCTTCCTACTCAAGGCATCTACAATGATGTTGGTCTTATCCTTGTGGTAGGTCAACTTGATATTTTATTCCTTCACCAATTCTACCCACCTCCTATGCCTCATATTGAAATTCTTCTAAGTAAATATATACTTGAGACTCTTATAGTCGGTGAAAAATCTACACTAAGTCCCATATAGATAATGCCTCCAAATCTTCAACACAAAAATGAATGCTGCCAACTCTAGATCATAAGCCAGGTATTTCTACTCCTACTACTTCAAGTGTCAATAAGTGTAAGCAACTACTTTACCATGTTGCATCAACACACAACCCAAACCATGCTTCAATTGTAGACCTGAAACCCATCTATTCCTGATGGTAGAGTTAAAATTGGTACTATAGTCAACTAATTCTTCAACTCTTGAAATGCTCCCTCCGATGCACCATCCCACTAAAATTTGGTCTTCTTTAGAAGGCTAGTCAAGGACAAGATCCCTTCAATAAGTCCTTAACAAAGCATCTGTAGTACCCGACCAAACCTAGGAAACTATGATCCTTAAGGACACTAGTAGGTGCCTTTTACTCAATCACTCTCTAAATCTTCGCCTAATGGTGTGGTCGTAGCCGGCACACAATTTAAACCTTCTTGTTGACAATTGTAGTATTGGTAAATAAGTGTATTGTTCTATACTAGGGATTGATATGGCACATCTATATTTAGCTAGCTCAAAAATAATAATAATAATAATAATAATAACTCTAAATCACACAAAATAAATAAATAAAACACTAATAATGTTTTAAAATTTTAGAAAATAATAAAATAAATAAAATAAAATAATAAAAAATAATGGATAAATGATAATCTATTTCAGAAAGGGATTAAATAATAATAAAATAGAGATGAAAAAATGTGCCTCACATGCCTTCTAAATTCTTGTTTCTCTACGACTCCATGGCGAAGAAGAAAGCCACAAAATAGAAGGTGGATCTTGCTTTGGATTCAGTGAATGCTCAATCAACTCCTAAGCATACAACAAATGTTGAAAGTGAGGGATCTAGTAATCAGGGGGACGCACACTCATCTTATGCAACAATTGATAAGCATTCCTCGATATTAGATAATGGTGTGAAAGATGTTGCAAATGAAATTGGTATGCCAGAAAAGGTTCAAACTACTCTAGAGAAACCAAATACTCCATTCCTAGAGAGTATTGCTCCCCCCCATAAGGAAAGCAAGATGTTCAAACTTGGTGAGATCTTCTTGTGAATAATAGAAGATCGGAACAGGGGATGAATCTAAAGTATGTTCCACCGCTAGTTTTTGAAGGTTCCAATAAAGCTCAAATCGCTAAAGAACTAAAATGGTGGGAACATAGCTTGGTAGGATTAGCAGTAGGATTTTAACCAAGTCACACCCAGATGAACTAATCTGTAAGGGAGAAATGGAATTTTCTTACCATTTTTCCTTAGGTGTTTACTCACAACCAAGGATTCTTTATGTTTAAATTTGCAACTCAGGAGGATATGTATCTTGTCCTTAACAAACCTTATTAGAGTTTTGGGATTAGACCAATGCTACTAAGGAAATGGTCACCTAAAGTTTCATTACCAACAAAGTATTGGAGGATCATGCCTCTTTGTGTGATTTTTCCTTATCTACCTTTGCACCTATGGTCTGAGGACAACTTGAGTAGGATTGGTAGTCTTTTAAGACAATCAATATGTGCGGACACAGTCACAGCTCAGAGAGGGGGAGTCTCTTTTCCTTGATTACTTATTGAGATTGATATAAGTACTCCCCTCACTGAGAGTATTACTATTTTATTACCTAGAGGCCATGATATTCAACAGAGAGTGTCATATGAACGGATACCTAAGTTTTGTTCCTATTATGATGCTATGGGACATGACTTTGTCCAATATCAAGGATGATTGGGAAAAAAAAGACCAAAAACAAAAAATGGAGAGCTAAACCTATGCCTAATATTACACCAAATGCATATGTTGTTGTAAGAACAGAGCCTGCACCTCATGATACCAATACACCTTCTCAGGCTGACTTAGTTTGGACTCGTACTCATGCTTCAAATCAATATAAGAATTCTCCTAGCTGACAAAGGAACATTAGGAAAGGGAAGGAGATTGACGTTTTGGGGAATAGCCTTCCACAACACTCTACCCCTGATACTGAATCATCTGCACAAAGATGTCCACTTGAGAGGTTAAAGGCTGGAGGGGTGGACAGGGGCGGTGGAATCTATTTTTCCCCTCCCATATGATAATAGCTTTATGGAATATTAGAGGGTTTAATAAAACCCTCAAGCACAAGGGTGTAAAGCTTGTGTTAAATCATGGAGTAGGGATTTGTGGCCAGTTAGAAACTAGAGTTAAAAAGGAAAATGCTAATCAAATTGTACACAAGCTAGGACTGAGTTGGAAATGGGAACACAACTATGATAAGCATCATAATGGTAGAGTGTGGCTTTTATTGGATGAGACCCTATTTAATATTCATAATGTAGATAAGAAAGCTTAGGGGATTCACTATCCAGTTACATGTCTGTGTACTCGCAAAGATTTATACTATTTATGATCTATGCCTATAACTTAGGTAGTATGAGACTTGAGTTATAGAATTGGTTGAATAATTTAGCAGGGCAAATTAGCATACCCTGGATGGATATTGAGGGCTTTAATGTGGTGGCTGCAGCTCATAAAAAACTAAGAGGGAATTTTGATGTTCATGATGTGCTTGTTTTTACTCATTGTTTATAAATCTGTGGTCTTGGGGACATTCCGATTGTTGGGACCAACTTTACTTAGACTAACATGCAAGAGTAGAGTTATAGATTGTACTATTAGTTGGATAGAGGTGTGGGTAATAGTGAATGGTTTGATCTATATCCTTTGACTAAGGTACATACTATGTAGAACCCAGTCTCAAATCATATTGCACTTATGGTACATTTGAGTGGTACAATAACTCTTGAGTCTAAGCCTTTCAAATTTTTGAATCTCTAGGTGGAGAAGGAGGGCTTCATGGACCTGGTGCATAGGATCTGGAATAAAAATATTGTGGGAACAAAGACTTATCGGTATATGTGCAAGCTTAGAATGCTAAAGCAAGAATCGAAGAAGTTTAATGTGGATCAATGTGGAAATATTATCTAGTAAGTTTTAGAGGCTAAACAAATATGGCGGGAGGCTAAATAGATATGGTAAGAGGCTTATATGCAGCAAAAGATTTTGAAAGGCTGGCTTATTTGGACTGGGAAAAGAAATCAAGAGATGAGGAGGCTTTTATGCAACAAAAGACACATATCAATTATGTTAGGCTGGGTGATCATAATAATAAATATTTTTATGCCATCTTGTAGGGTAGAAGAACACAAAATAGAATTATCCAGCTACTAAATGATCAAAATAGAGTTCTCGTGGGAGGCACTGAGATTAAAGCTGAGATAGTGGGCTTCTATAAAAAATTGTTAGGATCTACTAGTGTTGAACTAAACCATATCAATATAGCAATATGTAACTTGGGTCCTACTTTAAATTCTGAACATTGACTAGCCTTAATGATCAAACCAACCAATGAGGAGGTAGTATTTTCAATGGAAAAACTGAAATCCCTTGGTCCAAATTGGTTTAACTCTTTCTTTTACAAGCAAACTTGGTATGTTACTAGAAAAGATATAATTGTAGCTGTAACCAAATTTTGGCATACAAGAAAGTTCTTGAGATAGCTTAATAAGACTACCATTAATCTCATCCCTAAGGTTCCTGGTGCTAGAAGAGTTAAAGAGTAAAGACCAATTACGTGTTGTAATGTTCTATACAAAATTTTCTCTAAGGTGTTACTAATAGAATACAAAATGTTCTACATTGGCTTATTAGAGATTTTCAAATACCTTTTGTAAGGGGTCAAAATTTGGGAGATAATGTCCTAATGGCCATAGAATTGGTGAAACACTATCAAAGGAAATCTATGTCTCCTCGGATGATGTTGAAAGTTGACATTCAAAAAGCATATGACTCTCTGGAATGGCCTTTTTGCAATGCATACTAATTGCATTTGGATTCTGTTACCACATCACTCAATTGATTATAGAATGCATTACCTCTATTAGAGTTTCATTCAATGTGAATAGCTCTTTAACCACTCCTTTTGAGTGCAAGAGCGGTTTGAGGCAAGGAGACCCACTTTCTCCCTACCTCTTTGTTATAGCTATGGAATATCTGCATAGAGAAATGCATCAGCTATGGTCTATTCCTAGTTTTTTGGGGCACCATGGATGTCAAAAGTTCAAGATCATAGATCTTTGCTTTGCTGATGACTTGCTTCCATTTACTAGAGGAGATGTTCATTCAGCCACTCTTCTAAAATAGAAGATAGATGATTTTGCAAGATGCTTAGGTTTAAAAGCAAATCCTACCAAGAGCTCGGTCTTTATGGGAGGTGTTTCAATTTCTATTAAAAGATAAATCTAAGAGATCCTTCAATATGATGAAGGTACTTTTCCTTTTAGGTATCTTGGAGTGCTACTTGAAACTACTTGATTGGGGATAACTCATTTTCAACCTTTGATTGATAAGCTCACAGCCCAGATTTTGCTTTGGACTAACAAACACTTGAACTATATGAGTAGAGTTCAACTTATCAATTCAATATTATTTGTGGTCTAGATTTTCTAGTCTCAAATCTTTATTCTCCTCAAAGCTATAATTACTCATGTTGAGGGAGTTTGCAAAAAATTTCTATAGTCTAGTCTCAGCTCTTCTTCTAGAAAAGATTTAGTATCTTGGTATAAGGCATTATTACCTCATAAAGAAGAAGGCTTGGGATTGAAAAACCTGTATTATTGGAATGTGGCAGCTATTGGAAAGAGATTGTGGCAGTTGGTGCATCATAAAGAGACTTTATGGATCCGATGGGTCCATGGCTATTACATTAAAGGTGCAAATGTGAGTGAGGTTCAAAGTAAACCTCATCATTCTTGGATTTTTAGACGAATCCTACATCTCAGACATGGATTCCTTGATGTAGTTTACCAGGATGGATGTACAACTAGGGGGTCTACAAGACTAGTAAAATTTATGACATGATCTAGCTGTGAGAAGATGTGAAACCTCGGCATAAGATGGTGTGGATGCATACAAGATTTCCTCAACACAAATTTATATGTTGGCTTCTATGTAGACGAGCCCTTCTTACTCAAGCTAGGCTTAGGTAATAAGGTGTAACTACTATTTTGAATTGTCGTATTTGTTCCCAAGAACAAGAAGACTAGGACAATCTTTTTATGCACTACTCATTTGCTTGAGACCTTTGGCACTGAATGTGTAATTGTTTAGGCATTTGTCTACCATTTTCTTCTTGGGACCAAGCTCAAAAATGGATTATTCAAAGGAAGTAATGTTGAGGAGGGGAACAAGAAATTATGCAGATGATGAATGCTGCAATTGTCTACATGATTTAGCAAGAAAGGAATCAGGCTATTTTCTAGGGTAAGGTCCCTCTTATGTGGAAAGTGACTCAGGAGATTATCATTCAGATTTTCATTAGACTTGGTACTTCTAATAAAAGGAGAGCTATGGAGCTTTATTAGATAGTCTTGATAGATTTCTTTAACATTTTGTGTTTTGTTTGAACTTTGGATGTACATATTGCTCATTTTTAGTAATTAATAAAAATTGAAATTACTTACCAAAAAAAAAAATGGATAACCTCAAATATGATAAATATGCTAAGAAATTTGAAATCCACCATTAAATTAGGTTAAAATATAATAACAATTTCTAATTCCTTATCTAATCATGAGAAAGAGATTGATAAGGTTTTATGAAATGCCCCGAAATTTCCTAATTTTATAAAGTATATTTAAATGAGATTTTATTAGAAAGATTTAATTTAATAAATTATTTTTATTAAAATAAAAAAGAGAATTAATTAGGGAAAATCTAGAATAATTTATAAGTGTTTTAATTAGGTGGAATTTTGGTATTTTAACTAGATAAGGATTTTATTTTAGAAATTAATTAAATAAATTATTTTAATTGAAATAAGAATGAGAAAATAGTTTTAAATTAATAATGATATTATAAATAAATTAATTGGAGAAATTTAAGGTGTTTTGCAAATTAAAATGGAATTTATAGAAAATCTTTTAAAAATCCTAATTTAGCCTAAAAAGGGATTTAAATATTATTTTATTCAAATATTTATTTTTTAAATATCCCAAATATTTTAATTTATTTAAATACCCAACATAATTATTTCTTTCTTCTCCTTTTTCCTTTTCTTTCCTTTTTCTTTCTTTTTCTTCTTCTTTTCTTTTTCTTTTTCATTATTCACCCTGAACTGGGCCAGCTCGCGGCCCAGTCTTCTTCTCCTTCTTCCTTCTTCGGCCCAGCCGCGCCAGGCACCCGTCGCCCCTCTTGAAGCACCGCGTTTCTTCCTTTCTCCACTCAAAACGCGTCGTTTTGTTTAGTAAATCTTCCCCATCGCGCCCGGGTCGCCCGTCTTCCTTTCTTTTCTCTTCTTTCTTCTGGACCGCCGGTCCAGCCCTTTTCTTCTTCCCCAACTTCGCACCCCCAGCCCCGACACCGTCGACCGCAGCCTGCAACTCCCAGCCGAAAATGGCGGCGCCGGCTACGAGAACTCTGACCGGCTGAGTCACCCCTCTTTTTCTTCCTCCCGGCTCGCACATTAGCTTGGAATAATCAATTACCCTTAACTCTCGCTCATTCTCTCTCTCTAACTTCGCGAAAGTTCGACCCTGACCCAAACTAATGCCGGCCGATTTCTGTCACCGGCCACCAAAAACCTAGCAATAAATATCATCCACGCGACCCCCAAAACCCTAATAACCCATCTAAAATCTATATATAGCCTGGTTGTGGATGTTTTTGAAGCTTCTTCCTTCCCGAAAACCTAAGTGAGAATCGCCCACCACCGTGACTTCAGACGCATTTTCTGACGCCGATAGCCAACCTCAACGCCACCACCACATTTCAAATTCTTCGTTGCAATTCCCTCTAGCTAACTAAACCATTTTCAACCTTCGATTCTTCTTGCACGGGCCTCCATAACCGTACAAAGTTTGCTTCTCATCTCGCCAAAATCTTTACCCCGAAACCTTAAACCACCGTCCGCCGCCACATACGCCGCTTCTGCCACCCTATAAACCACTCAAAATCTCCTATTAAGTATCCTCCATCGAACCATAAGCTTATTTTATTTTTCTCCTTTCCCTTTCCCTCTTTTTCTTCATTTTTACCTCTCTTAGATCCATTTTCCAGCCACCTCCGGGAACCACCACCAGTTCCACCTACATCCTCCAACTCAAGGTGATTTCATAGACATTTTAAATACTTAGTTTCGATTTATTTATAATTATTCTAATTTTAGCCAAAATTTTAGTATTAATTCAACTTTTGTTATTATTATTATAATTATTATTATTAGTAATATTGACTGTATTTTAATTTCTAAATTTTGTTGACAGGTCTGGGAGTATTATTGAGTAAGATATATTATTCATCTCGGCCTTTATTTATTTAATTAAATTTTTACATGTTTAATGTTATTATTAATAATAATAATATTATTATTATTAGTGTAATTATTAAGTTAATATTGTAATTATTTCAGGAGGATTATAAACCTAAAATTTTAACTAAGTCTCGCACAATTGCTTTTTTCAACTATTATTAACATTTTTAACATTTTTTCCAATTATATTATTATTATTATTATCTTTATTAACTTTATATTATAAGTATATATAATATTAATATCATTATTACATTTTTGAATATTGTTATTATTAAATGGATTGATTTTGAAAGCCACCTTGTAATTTTAAGAATTATGGTATTATTAATATTAATATTCTACTAATAAGAGTGTTATTAATAATGTTTTATTATTATTATTATTATTATTATTATTATTACTATTATTGCTATTATTACTATTTTGGTGAAGGGTAGAAACCCTTGTATCACCACCCTTTCGAATGAAAACAATAATTTATTTATATTTTTAAGTAATATTTTGTATAATTAATTATTGTGTAGTATTGTTTTAATTAAAAACAAAATATTAGAATAATTTAGAGAATAATAAAATTTTATAAGGGAGCCTAATTCTAGTATACTTTTATTTAATAGGTGAACCTAGTCAAATCCCTCAAGTGGAATAGGAGCGTGCACCAAGACCGGTGTCGTATTAGGTAAGGGGTGCTAAGGCCTTTTTGTGTGCTTATTTGCATTATGTGATTCGCATGCTATGTATCATATGTCTATCATTATTATTTATGTTATATACGATGTGATGTGGAGTCCACATATGATCTTGGTTTATTATATGGCATAGGTTTTATTTATATGTGATAATATGTGATTTGGCCTTAAGACATGCATGTTAGGGTTTGCACGGTGTTATTAACATTGCATGGTGTTAGGGGTTCACGTGACGATATTAAGGTTGCATGGCAATATTAGGGTTGCGTGAGAGTGTGGTACGTTGCATGGTAAAATTAGGGTTTTGCATGGAAAGGTGGTACGTTGCATGGCAATATTAGGGTTGCATGGAAAGGTGGTACATTGCATGGCAATATTAGGGTTGTATAGAAAGGTGGTACATTGCATGGCAATATTAGGGTTACATGGAAAGGTGGTACGTTGCATGGCAATATTAGGGTTGCATGGAAAGGTGGTACGTTGCATGATAATATTAGGGTTGCATGGAAAGATGGTACGTTGCATGGTAGTATTAGGTTGCATGGAGGTGTGGTGTGTTGCATGGGAGTTAGGGTTTGCATGGAAGGGTGACTTACATGGAGCTAGGGTTTGCATGGGAGTCAGGGTTGCATAGAAGTGTAGTTTACATGGAGCTAGGGTTTTCATGAGAGCTAGGGTTTGCATTAGAGCTGGGGTTTTGCATAAAGTTAGTCATGCATATTTGGGCATAAGTTTTGAATAAAATACTTAAGACATTAGTCATTTAAAGTGGAAGATTGTTGAGCCGGGTCCAGACCGATCCACCGGTCAGAAATAGTGGTGTGGACTTTGTCCCGCAAGTGACCGATCCACCGGCGAATAATAGTGGTGTGGACTTTGTCCCGCAAGTGACCGGCCCACCGGCAATAATAGTGGGGTGACTCGAGCTTAACAAAAATAAATCATAGTTGCCAAAACATTTAAAAGATACTAATTACTTATAGTGGAACACCATGTGAGCAGGAACCAGACCGATCCACCGGTCAGAAATAGTGGTGTGGACTTTGTCCCGCAAGTGACCGATCCACCGGCGAATAATAGTGGTGTGGACTTTGTCCCGCAAGTGACCGGCCCACCGGCAATAGTAGTGGGGTGTTCCTGTATTTACATGGATTTGAAAAAGGCATGGTGTGTATCGACTTTTGATAAAAGATTAATTAAGAAATTAATCTGGATTATTGGGTCTTGGTACTTTTACCTGAATTGTTCATATGCCTTTATGTTGTTATGTTGGATTATGCCTTTTATTATTTTATATGGATTATGTGCTTATGTGTTGGCCTTAGTGCTCGGTTACCTTACTCAGTACGTAGCGTACTGATCACCCGTTTCATGGGTGATGCTCATTCCCACGAGTAGAAGGCCCAACTGACTTGGTGCAGGTAGGAGATGTTTACTTTGATGCGATTGATATCCATGGGTCATCGGGTGGGGTCGAGTGATGATTGGGCCGAATCCGTATCAGAGTGGCGTGGCCGGACTTCCAATGAGATTTTCCTTCCTATTTTCCTTAATTTATGTTAAGCACTTCCAAATAAATTTATGTTCGGAGTTATCTCTCTCTTCCCTGAAAAACTAACTCTCGTAGTTTGAATTGAATAAGGACTTATGCGTGTCTAATTTTTGTATTTATGAATTTGAACTATTATTAATATTTATGAGTTGTTTTCTTAGCCTTAGCACTTATTATTGGAACGGTAGGAGTAAACCGGTCTGGTACTAAGTGTGGCGGTAACACCCCCAGATTTCACACGTTTTAAGTTTTTCTATTTTAAGTACTTCCCTGAAAAAAAAAAGTAGTGAATTTCGGGGTGTTACATTTTATACCAAAAGTAAGTCTATACACCTTATATTTTGTCCCTAAACTAATTAATATGATAAAGCGCCAATATTAATCCTATTTAATACTAGCAGTATAGTAGCAACAAGCGGCTTCTATATTACTAGATTTAATGCATTAAGTAATATTGGAATGATGTCAATCTAAGTACCCAAACTAGTACAATAAGCACGTCTAGTTGTATTTCCCTTCTTTGAGCTACACGTATCTAAACATTTTACTACTTCAGTTATATCACAAAACTATTAGGTCAATTGTTATCTAACCTAGCTGTAATTTATACATATAAATTCTAGCATATTTATATGGCCACCTAGCAGGTAAATACTCCTACATACTGTCACTATAAGGAAAAGAGAACAAGGCATGCAACATATAAACTATACTTGATAGAATAATATATATATATTGATAGATGAGATGTATAGATTATTTTCATGCTTAAAAATGTCATTTATCTCTCAGTAATTTTATAAGATTTAATCTTTTCGTTGAGTTTTTCTCCTTTGAATAAATTTTACAAGAAAGAAAAAATTTGAGGAAATTCAAGGAGAACTCAATGAAAGGAAGAAATCAAGTGAATAACACATCAAGAAATGTTGAATCAAAGAGAGCAAAGTTGGAAAGGGAGCAAATACACCAAGAGAAGCTATGTTGAAATTTCAAAAGGAATATAGTGGAAGAACCGAAAACACAGCACCCCCGTGTTTCATAAACATGGGCTATGTTAATTATCTCGAGCATTGATTTAAAATCTATCTGTCGGCTAAACAGTTGGAAGAAAACACAAAGGTCCCGTGTTTCCAAAACATGGACCGTGTTTCCATTTAAAAATTTGCAACTGTGTGCGCAACCTATTTCTGATATATTCTATCTCAAAATAGGGTTCGAGATAGAGAGATCGGGGATCGAAACAATTTGGAATGTATTCTCTTCTTCTATTCTCTTAGAATATACATGTAATGCACAATTCCAACTTTTTGCACTTCTTGAATTATAGTGATCACTTGACAATATGCACTTCAATTGATAAGTCTTCTCTATTCCTTTATGAATTTCAGTCTCTCCATTTTTGTTAAATATAAGTAGACTGCAATTATACTTGTGTTCGTTCTATTGTTATCTTATTGTACTAATAGTGGATTTTGTGAATGTGTTGTCGTTATTAATTTTCTGTCTTTATATGTAATTGTGTGATTTTTAAATATGAGGATATTTGAGTAAATTGAACAGGGTAGGATGATTTGAGGATGGAATTATATCCTAATTACAATAGCATATTTTGTATGTTTGATTGTAGATGAAATTTAATTGAATTAATGGATCGAATTGAATGATTTTGTATCATAGATTAAGATTTTTGAACTAATTAGATTGATCACCTATTTAGTTTAGAACTTAATATTTGCTAAGGCAATGCAATTAGCTCGTACTTGTTAATTAATTTGTCTAAAGTAGTAAGAAGATTAATTGTTAATCTTATCCATTAATTTGTGCAATTGCATAATCCGAGCTTATGTGATTATGATTATAGTTGGCTGCTTTTCATTCATAATGCTGCCATTAATTGAATCTAGCATTCGTAACCTAGGTTATTAAAAGGTTAGAAAATAAATTGAGAGCATATTCAATTTATTAAGGTTGAGAGGAAGCAAAGGAATTTGTTATTATGAATTTCTAAAAGTCAACATTAAATCGTTTAGAATCATTCTTCTTACTTGAATGTTTGATATTTTGATTTCATCATCAATTCATTCCTCCCATATTTGTTAATCAGTGATTAAAACTTAGTATAATTAGATTTAGTATTAGAATCAATGAAATTTTATAAATGGGATTATAACATCAATTGCAAAATTAGTGATTAAAACATCATTCCATGTGGGTTCGACTCCTTCTTGCCATATACTAAGTATTTGGAAGTTAGGATTTATTTAATAAATTTGTTGTATTTACGACAGTGCATCATATATCCATATATAATATAGCAATTAAAATAGAGTCAATGAACAATCTCATGAAACAAAGAAAAATAATATCATATCTCTAGGGTTTCAGTCTATTCCCTAATAATAAATAATCAGCTAGTCGTAATTATCGAATTAATTACACAAAAATATATATTCAAAATATAAAATTAAAATAGAGAAAAAAATAACCATAATTAATTTTGAGTGAAAGATTAAAAATTTATTCAGATGAAAAAATAATTAATTTCATTTGAAATAAATTCTACGTATATACTTTTCTCTCTTATTTTCTCCTTCATTCTACCTTTATTTCTATGCACAAATTCTATTTTTTTCTTCTTTTGCACTAGCTACTGCTACCTACTCTACTCCTTTATGTGCAGCCTTCTTCAATGTGCATGCTGCCTCCTTTCTTCCTTTAATTCCCACCCTCGTTGGCTTTGCTTTTTTCTTGCAGCTGACACGTGCCCTATCTCTTGCGGACCTTTCATGCCTATACTTTATTTCCATTGAATTTTGTTCTTTCTTCTAACGGAGCACAGCCTTGTGCTCTATTCCGTTCACATGTCCCCTTCTTTATTTTTCTATGTCATGTGGCTGGCTACTCTACTTTTTTACAGGACTTTGTCTCTGCCTCCCTCTTTCGTCGACTACTATTCTCCTTATTTTTTTGTTCATCCCCCACGTCAGCCCCCTTCTCCTATGCAGCTAACGGCTTTGTTCTTCTTATCTTTAACTCACTACTTCTCTATGTCGCAACCTTTTTTTTATTCCCATGCCTCCTTCTTTTGCCCCTCAACTCCCCTTTCTTTATACGCGCCAAAAAAAATTCTTTTGTTTTTGGGTCATTAGTCCAAAGGTCTAAATTTTTTTATTTAAAGAAAAAACCTGCAAAATAAAATTATAAAAATTAATAAATAATATTATACTCTAAATTTATTTAATTTATATCATTTTAGGTCAAATAATAACGTTTATACAATTATTATCACTTAAGCATACAATCATAATTATTCACCTATATTACTTAAATAAAATACTAAAAACTGATGATATTGAGTGTACTGCTACTTTGTAATCTCTATTTCGATAGTAATAAATTCTACTTATCAAAAAAAAATTCTAAAAACTAATATTATAAAGGTATAAAATATGTAAAAATATGAACTCATCACTGGATCCATGATGACTCATCCTACTGACACCACGTGCCCTAAAAACGCAACTTCCTAAAGCTAAAAGTCGCACTTAGAGAGTTTGGTGTACAACTTTTGTTCTCTATAGAAGGATAATGATGTACGAAGGTTTTTGTAAGACCCAAGTCGATATAATAACATGGGGGCTACCCTAGAGTGTTTTAGGATTTATCGGCTGACCCCACAAATTAACACGAGTCCTTTCAGTGCGCTTTATCATCACTCACGCACTTCCCGAGAAATTTTAGAAAATTTCTGAAACTTCTCAGGAGGGTCACCCATCCTAAAAATTGCTCCACAGCCAGCACATTTAATTATGGAATTCTTAGAATAGAATCACCAAAAAGATGGTATACCATGTTGATATAAGTAGCCAGATTAATCCTTATAACATTCCGCTCAATTTGGGGTTTTACATTCACCCTCGCTCAAAGAACGCAATGTACTCATTGCGTCTCAACTACTAACTATCTCAATACAATTTATCCCAAGAATCGCCCCGCTAGGTGGTTGACTGACTCATTTAAGTTCATCTCATAATTGCAGTTTTTCTCTTATATCATTTGTAACACCCCAAGTCGATACGACCACATGGGGCTATCCTAGAGTGTTTTAAGATTCATCAGCTGGCCCCACAGATTAACACGAGTTCTTTTAGTGCGTTTTATCCTCACTCACACACTTCTCGAGAAATTTTTAGAAAATTTTTGAAACTTTCTAGGAGGGTCACCCACCCTAAAAATTACTCAACGGCTAGCACACTTAACTATGGAGTTCTTAAAATAGAATTGCCAAAAGGATGGTATACCATGTTAATATAAGTAGCCAGATTAATCCTTATGACATTCCAATCAATTTGGGGTATTACAATTTTGCTCATGATCCTTTCCACTATGAGAATAGAACAAAATTTTATCTATGAAAACCACTACAAACTAATTGAGGAAATGCCAGAAAATCCTTCTCAAAAAATCCATAAAGATGGTAGGTACCTTGGGGAGCCTAAAAGTCATTATTATGAACTCATAGCGCCCTCATTATATCCTAAAGGTTATCTTCATGATGTCTCACTTAGCGATACATATCTGATGATATCCCAACCTCAAGTTGATCTTCAAGAAGATCAAAGAACCATGAAGCTAATCGAACAAGTCATCGATACTTGGAACTTGAGGTCCCCATGATATGACACGCTCGTATGCATAGTCTATCATGGCTTGATATCTTTCCAACATATCCATACCTAGGATAACATCAAAGTCTAGAAGGTCCATCTCAACCAAGTCCACTAGGAAGTCTACCCCACCTATTTCTAAGGTCACATCCAAATAGAGTCTAGTGTAATCTATTCTATCCTTATAAGGTAACATTAAAGAAATAGGTATGCTAGTAGATGGAGATGATGCAACTCAAGTAATAAATGTAGTAGAAACAAACAAAAGAGATGCTTTAGAATCAAATAACATGTAAGCTGCTAACAAGATGATGGAGAATGTACTAGTAACCACATCCATCATTTGATCAGACTTTCCCTAGTTGATGACATTCAGGTACCCGCCTAACTATCCTCCCTAGTATCCTCACTGATACCCTCCAAGACCCTAAGTCTGAGCTCCTTTTTGAGGGAAATGGTGAGGACCTCATGGATTCCCTTGAGTCTCCCTATGTTGTCCACTAGCTAGGATGGGTGCCCTCTACTAAAATTGTTGTGGCCGGTAGGTCTAATGTTGATAAGCCTACTATTGTAGTAATATCGGCCAACTCTATTGAAACTGACCACTCTATGGCTAAAAATGACCCCTCTACTACTAGCACTCAAAAGGCTGGTGGCCTGTCCTACCATAAATGCGATAATGATAAGGTTTTCCCTCACATTCTCAACTTAGATGATCGTTACCACACCATCAATAGACAGAGCGTCTTAGTGGATCCTAATGTTTGGTAGGACCAAACAGCTTACTCCTATGCTAAAACCTCAGAGATACGTCTCCCCAAAATTGGATCTTGCCTCCAGAACATTGCAACTCTAGCTTCCTCTTGCCTAGAATGAAAGTATACTTTTGTATCATAGTAGTGGCAACACACCCTCACTCTTATAATGTGGCTAAGTCCTAGAAAGACACGACACCCATCATCCTACAGATGCTGAAGTGGAGCCCTAGCTCAAACTAATAGACCACTATCGAGTCACAAGTTGTTATGCCTGACGCAAGCATTAAAAGCTTTATGAACCAATCATAGTACTATCGCACTATCATGCTCTCCTGAGTAAGCTTTATGAATTCCTTTAGCTTGTCCTTCTTAAGGCTCTCTAGATAGAACTTAGTATAAATCGTCATCTTGAAGTCCTCCCATGATATTTTTGGTCCTCCCTATGCGCAATGACTTACCCATCAGATGTCGATGGTTACTCTTAAAAAGAAGGTTGTAATGCTCACCTTCCATTTAGGTGGGCAATCAACTGCCTCGTATGTCCTATCCATGTCCTAAAACCATCCCTCTAGGATAACTAGGTCCTCATCTCTAGTTTAGGTCGAGGGTGGTGTCTCGTAAACCTCTGAAGCCAACCCTCTTTGATACCCTCTTGTGGGTAATGTGGATGTGGTGGTGGCGGGTGGTGGCTGAGGCAGAGGCAAAGGCAAACGTCTAATGAACTCAATAAATACCTTAAAAACCTCCTCCAAATGGCTAATGTGACTGCTAAGGACCATGGAGAGCTCGCTACAAGATAAGAAACGTATTAGGAAAAACATTTCTATATCACTAACACATAATACACATAATCATATTCAAAGGCCACCTAGGCTATCCATTCTCAATTCCTAACAATTTAATTCGAGTTTTTGAAGAATTGAGTTTTTATAAAATGTAAAATATATTGATAATATCATATAAGAGATCATTTGAAAACCAAACTTTGAAAAAAAAAACAAACCACAATAATCAAAACCAAAGCTTTGATACCAACTTGTAACACCTCAAAATTTATTGCTAAAAATTATCATTTTAAAGTAGAAGCATATAACTAAAATATTAGGTGCTACTACCATATTTGACATAAGTATGCCATACCATACAATCCTTACATCAATCGCAAAGCAAAAAACATTAAAAGTAAGATAGAGTAAATAGAAAGAAGAGCGACTTTATAGACATAACATGAGTTTGGAGATTATCTCCAAGTATAATAGCAAAATATAAACAAAAGAGATACCATAGATCTAAGAGTTTAAAATGGTATCTAGATAAATCCATCATCCAGATAAGATGACTCTACACCCAAAATCATAGTACAAAAAAATACTCTACCACATGCAACGCATCACAAGCAGCAAAATCAACCGGCGGGTCATCAAGGACTTGCACAAAAGCATCAGGGTCATCTACTTGTAGGAATGAGCAGCACCCGTGAAAAGGGTAGTTGGTATGCTACATACTAATTAAGGTGACAATACTATTGACTATTGAGTAAGGGATAAAAATAATTACATATATTTACAGCGTAAAGTAAACATATATGCGAAGTATACAAAGCAATACTAAGTAGTATAAATCCAAGTCTCATTAATAGATATGACATAATCCATTCTTTTATTTGCATTAAATTTAGGACCCCACTATTCTCATCCGGTGGAACAATTATCATTATACAAACCCAAGGCTAAACGTTCCCACCCACTATTCTCGTCTAGTAGAACGGATAGGAACAACCAGCCCTAACTTGCGTAGTCTTCTACATTAAGTGATTAATATTTTATCAATGATTATGATCATTCTCGTGAATTGCTTTAGATTTAGTTCAAGACCCAACTATTCTCAACTAGTGAAATGGTTATTAATATACACCCCTAGGGAAAATTTCTCCTAGCTGCTATTCTCTATCTGGTCAAGCAATTATCAATACAACCCTAGGGCAAGATGCTCTCAGCCTCTATTCTCGTTTAGTGGAACAGACATGTACATTTAGTCCTAATTCATATGATCTTCCAATTTAAATGGTTAATGACTTATTCATGACTAAGTGGATAGGTATAAAACATAATTAAGGCAAGAAAATCACCAACATATAAATAACAAGGTTATTCTCAAAGGTTAAGACCTTCATATTCCCTAAAAACCCTAATTTCACATTTTATGTATAACTTCTGTATTGCTCTTTTATCCACCAGATTAATGAACTCTTCCTCTAATAATAATATTATTATCAATATACCCAAAATTCAAGGCCTAACTTTAAGGTCTTACACATACGATAATAATCATATCTCAATGTTGTTATTCTCGAGGCTTATAAAACCTTAATTTCACAATTATGTCATAACTTTCCTTTTAGGGTGCATACAATTACTAGGTATATTCCAAAATACTACTATTAACAAAATATCTAAATTTCGTTGTCTAACTCTACTATTTCAGACCCTATTTTAGAGTTATTATTCATAAATTTAACATTTTCCTTATTTTGTGAAATTTATGCTATTTAATATTACTCCAAACATTTCATATGATCTCCCTTAGCATATTTAAAATAATCTAAAACCTTAAAATACTAGAATTTCATATTAAATCCATTGTGGCCATAATACCCTCAAGGATAACCAAATGCCCTATTTCACGAAACCTTACATGTTCAGTATTATATATTCCAAGTCCTCCATTTATAACCATACATATTATATATAATCATTTTCCCACTTATCATAATTTATTAATTCCATATGATGGCCATAAACATCTTATTGATATTCTTAGGGTTTTCCATATAAAACATTATCATAATGATATCGCATGATTCCCTACTTACTCATTTCTCAACATATAATTTTATATTCTCATAACATAGCATACAACATGCATTTAGTCACATAATAAAAAATAATATAATAAAATGCATAATCATACAAAGCCATTTAACACAAAACCCTAAACAATGACTAGTATCCTCACAAAGGGGACTCTAGTCTCTAAGAAAATTTATCCTATTTTGCATCCTCCATAACTTATGATAAATCACTTAAAAAACAATTAAAGAAACCACATTAATACATAATCATATCATTAAGTAAAATATAAGGTAAATAAGAGTGAAAGAAAGGGGAAAATCTAAACCAAGGCTTAAAGGAAGTCTCAAGCTAACTCATGCAACAAGGTGGTGGTTCGATCGGTTGCATAAAAAAAAAAGGAGCAATGACTGGTTTAGCTAAGGAGGGGTAAAGACCGGTAGCTTTAGCCATTGCACAAGGGGGTGGAATGGTAGAGGGGGAAAAGATGTGGTGTGCTTTAGTAGGTGTGGCCAAAGGTGGTTGGAAAGATTTGGTTGGTTTGGTCAAATGGTGGGTATGGGTTGTGGTGGTTGGTGCTGATTGGTGATGGGTGTGGTGTGGTTCCTTTGGTAGGAAGGTGGGTCTGTGTGCTCTAGTGGGTTATACCAGTTCTTAAGGTGTAGGAGCGATAAAGGAGGCCAAAGCTAGGTGGGGGAATTTGGTCTGTTTTGCTTCAACCCAATGGTGGAAAGGAAAGAGGGGAGTTGTGGTGGCTTGTGCCAAATGGAGGGGGTCAATTTTGGCTGTTTTAGGTGGTGGTTGGAGGGGAAATATGGTAAAGCTTATTAGTGGTGGTGGTGATGCTTCGGTGAAGGTTACCAAAGGTGTTTAAGGGTTTTTTTTGTTATGACAAGGAGAAGGGAGTGTAGGAGTAAGGTGATGTATTTTGTTGTGAAAAGAAAAATTTTAGGGAGAAGGAGCGAGGTTTGTCGCATTTAATTTGTTACATACATATAGAAATCCATGAGAGGGAAAAGGTGAGAATGGTAGATAGGAAGAAGACAATTAGTAAGGGTTGTGACAAGAAAAACACATGTAAGGAATAGGAGGAATGGGAGTTGATGTGTGACTGGCCACGACCTAGCAGAGGCATGGTTTGGACAGGGAAAGAATTACATGCAAGAAGAAAGGAAATAGGGGCAGGAAAATTTTTCGACCGACGGGTGGGGAAAAAAGGGAAAGAAAAAAAATAAACTAGGGGGTTTAGATTTAGATTTAGGTTAAGGTAATGGAATGAATTCATTATCGACCAATCGGGTTTATGTTAAGAAAAAAATATTAATAATCTAAAATAAAGTTTAGGGTTAGGCTAATATATATAATTGGAGAATTAGGGTAGGATAACAATATTAATTTCTTGAGGTTAGAATTTGATTAAGATATTAATTCGTTAGGATCAAGTTTTGCTAAAATTTGGTGTATTACAAATACCCACAAAACCAAACACCAAAAGAGAAGATACATAAATAACATAATGTGTTATAAATAGTTTAGTAACATATCCAAAATTATAACTGAGATATACAAGTCAATCCAAAAGCAGAAATAACAAATAGAGAGTTTAAATATCTAAAACAAAAACTAAACATGATACATGAGTTTGTCCTCCACTAAATATCTTAACTCTCTCCAATTGTCCCATAAGCTCCCACAACAAAGGTCAACTATTAATTAGATACTCATATATGCAAAATGTCTTCAGCTTGTGGGATTAAGCAGGTGGTCTAACAAACAAGCACATCAACATGTTACATACTGAGTAAACCAAGCTACCTTAGCATGTAATTTATGGCATTAGAGGATATGCATCAACACAGGTTAGATTTACGCATTATAGGTAATATATTTCCTATGCTTCCATTTGACATACTATAAACATGTCATGTAACAACCACTTATCCATGGATATATTAACATTATTTGTAAATATAGGTTACATGGAAAAGGTTTAAGAATAAGCTACTACATTATATCATACAAATGTTATGCATATCACACAATTCGAGGATCTATCATGGATCTTGTAAACAATATAAGAATAATAGGTATCATGCAAAGAATATAAGGCTTTTAAGGCATTACTGGGGTTTTCCAATTATTATCTTTAATTTGGAGATGATCACATAATCCATATTTATTTAAGAATATCAAATGAGCATACTAAGTCCTCCACCATGAAACTAGTCATAGTAGCACCATAGGAAATTAAGTCCCAACCAATAATAATGAGAAATAAAGTCCTAACCACATATAATAGGAAATATAGTCCTAACCAATAAGATAAGAAATTTAGTTATTACCATTACATTGCTAGATATCATAACCCTTAAGTCTCAAAACTCCCTATGTGCGCTTATAAACGTAACATAGAATAGGAGAGTGAAATACCCCATAATTCTAATTCTCAAAATTATATCTAAGTGAGGATTTATTAGGAAAATTAATTGAATAAATTATTCTATTAAAATAAAGGGGATTTATTTAGGGATAATCAAGAGGAAAATGATAAATAATTTAATTAGGAAAAAAAATTTAGGGAGTGTTGCTAACTAAAATGGGATTTAATATATATATATATATAATTAATTATTATTTAAAAAGATCCTAAATTAATCTAAGAAGGAATTAATTATTATTTTCTAAATACTATTATTTTAAAATAACCCAAAAAATACCAAAATACACAACCCACCTATTTCTCCATTTTCTCTTTTCTTTTCTTTTCTTTTTCTCCCCCCTTTTCCTTTTTTATTTTCTTCCTCTCCTTCTCTTTTCTTTTTTTCTTCCCCCTAACCTAGGCCAGCCTGCTACGCGACCCAGCTTCCTCTTCCCCCTGACAACCCAGGCCCACACCACTCCTCTCCTTTCCTTTTTCTTTCCCCGACCGGTCCAGTTCTTTTTCTTTTCTTCTTTTTCTCCCTGAGCCGCCCGGTCTCGAGCCCTTCTTCTTCCTCGAGGCATGGCGGCGACCGAGGAGCTGCAACCCAGCACTCCACCGGCCGCTATCGCTGCCACCGTCCTCCCCCTCCCTCTCACGTCTCTTTCTTTCACATTTTTTACCCCAACCCACCTATTCCCCTCTCCCAAGCATCCTGCCCCTTTCCTTTTACTTCTTCCCTCGAGCTTGTCATCCCCATGCCTGGCATCTGCACTCTCTTGTCTTCTTCCCCTTGTCATTGCCCACCTCAATCGATCTATAAATACCCAATGAGCATCCTTAATTTGGGTTTTGATTTTGAAACCCAGAAATTCACCATTCTCGCCGCCACCCCATCAGACGAGCGCGACGCCTCCATTGTTACTATTATTATTATTATCATTTTGGTTACTATTATCATTGTTGTTATTATTATTGTACTTAACATTTTTATCATCATCATCATCATCATCATCATCATCATCATCATCATCATCATCATCATCATCATCATCATCATCATCATCATTATTATTATTACTATTAATGTTATTTAAACCGAAGTTGGAGTATTATTGTTTCGTCGTTAAAGAGGAAGAATACTTAAGCCTTAGTATTTTACTATTTAATATTAGAACATCATTAATATATTATTCCTAATGCCTTTAGCACTAACATTGTTACTATGGTATCATTATTAGTTAGTACTATTATTATTGTTATTATTTTATTACTATTATTGTGACAAAAACATTTGAACCCTTATATTATTATTATTCAAAATATAAATTTTATCATTAATATCTTTGGGAATATTTGTACTTTGTTGGTATTGCAATTATTATACTATTATTTTAACCCTAATACTATTATTAGACTTAGCCTTAAAAATGCTAGAGTTTCTATCACTATAAGCATTAGCATTACTATTATTATTATTATTGTCACTATTTTGCTATAACTAGTATTAGTGCTATTATTAGAAGAATAAAGCTATTAGGTTTAATAATGTAAGTATAGTAATAAATATTAACATAAACATATTTTGACTGGTAATATCGAGTAGGCTAACTTGAAGATAAAAACTCTAGTTTTCACGTATAATACTCTTTTTAATAATAATAATAATCCTAATCTTAGACTAAAATAAGGAGTAATGGTACTTTTGGTAGGAGGGAAACTAATCCTTAGTATTTTTCCTCTTATAGGTGAATCAAGCCAAAACCCTAAGGAGTCATAGGAGCGTGCTCCAAGCCCGGCGTCGCTTTAGGTAAGGATGTAGCTAAGGCCCATGTGTGTTATGTGACTTGTATGCCTTGAATGATTTATATCATGCTACGTCGTGTATTACATGATTTTTATTGACTTGTCTTATGTGTAGCGCAGCTTGGAGTTAAGGTATGTTTGTATATGTTTTCTTGTGACATGTGTGTTATATGTATATATGGTGATGATGATGTGATATGTTATGGCCCTCTAGGATATACATGATAGGACCATTGATAATACGATATGGAAATGAAAGGACAAAAAGAAAGAAAATGGGAAGTGAGTTCACTAAGGGGGATATGAGATTGACCAAAATACCTCATGATCCATAAGAGGAAATTAAAGAGGAAGGAATGGCCAAAATGAATGAGAAATGGGAACCATGCATGGGAGTCTTAAAATTTGCATGGGGATTTTGAGAGTTTGCATGGAGTGGACAAATCTCGCATGGGGACTTTGAGAGTTTGCATGGGATGGATAAATCTTGCATGGGGGTGATCCTTACATGAGAAAAGTTGATTTAGGGTGTAAACAAGCTAATGGGAGAGTTGTGGAGTGATTAGAGACTTGGGATGAAAAATAGTACGTAGGTTGGTGTAAGGGTGTATAAGGGATCCAATTAGGGTTTTGGGAGGAAGTAGTAATCTGGAAAGTGCGAGAGTAAAAATGATGAAGCGAGAGTGGAGTACGGGTTAAGAGTGATAATTTATTTTACAAGGGATGAGTATGGGTTCCATGGGAGAGAAGAGATTTTGGGTGAAAAGAGAGAGGTTACTTGTGGGAGAAGAAAGGTACTAGGGTTTGAAGTGGCCAACCAGGTTTTTTTCAGGTCACATGCAAAATCGAGAGGTAAAGTGATATGTTTTGGGATTGGATCTAATTGAGATAAGATGTGAGGCGATGAATGAAGTAAAGGTAGTGTAAGTGAGAGAAAGTTGGGCCACATAGATCCAATTAGGATTTTCAAGGGAAAACCCTAGAGGGTGATAGTAGGTGGAGTTGATGTCATAAGGTGTTGGGCCTTAACCCACATCCTTAGGAGTTGGTTTTTCATTATGTGTAAGCGTAAGGGGGTATGGATGTCAAGGCGTGATAAGGGGCGCAAGAGTCTCAAGATATGGGACGGGCCCCCTTAAGAGGATAGAAAAAGCACGTTGAGGACATGCATGTCAAGGGTCTAATGTTATCTAATAAGACACGGATAAGATACTAATCACTTAAAGAGAAAAATTGTTGAATCGAGCCCAGACCGGTCCACTGACGAATAATAGTGGCAAGGAGCCGAGGTGCCCTGGAGACTGTTCCACTGGCAAATAATAGTGGCCAAGAGCGTTTTGCCCTATATGATTTTCGGTCCACCGGCTATAATAGTGGGGGATTCCATGCTCAACAAACCAAACGTAATGAAGCTAAGCCATGGGAAATACACTAAGCACTTACAGTGAAATACCATGTGAGTTGGGGCCAGACCGGTCCACCGGCGAATAATAGTGGCCAGGAGCGTTCTGCCCTATATATATTCCGGTCCACCGGCTATAATAGTGGGGTTCCTACACTTACATGAACTACTAAAGAGTATGTGTGGAATGAACATATTAGTAAGAGGAATAAAGAATAAGTTACCTAAAAAGTAACCAGGCCTTATTACATGTATCATTGTATGTTGTCTACATGCTCATTCCTGTGTTATATGCTCTATGTGTTGGTCTTAGCGCATCAGTTACCTTACTCAGTACATAGCGTAATGATCACCCGTTTCATGGGTGCGGCTTATTCCCATGAGCAGAATACCCATTTGAGTTTGTGCAGGTAGGGGATGATGTCTTCGATGCCTACGACACCTACAAGGCATCGGGTGGGGTTGAGCGTTGAGCCTAAACTTGACTTGGGGATCGAGAGTGACTCGGCCAGACTCTGTTTCTTTTATTGGACCTTGTATTATCATATTTTAGTTGTGTTTTTAGTACTATGCTTTTATGTTTGAAAACTCTAGCCACGTACCCTTTGGTTTGTAATCCTAAATCGCACTCTAATTTCTATATGACTTGTGTTTTATTAATGATTCGTGTTTAATGTTAACTAAATTTAGTCTTAGCACTTAGTATTGGAACGGTAGGAGTGAACCGATCTGGTATTAAGTGTGGCGGTAATGCCCTCGAGTTTACGGTTTATCTTTTCGCTTCCGCTAAACCCTTTTAATTAAACGAAATTTTTCAGTAGTAAATTTAGGGGTGTTACAGAGAGGTACAAGAACCAATGACGATTCCCCCCTACTATAAGGCACATACCTATATGTTCATCATAATACCACCTACCCCCCACAATTAGTTATTTGAGAGTCGAATAGACATAGGCTCGAACTAATTCGTAAAACATGCTTGACAAAACTAACACAAAATCTTATCATGCTAAAAAGTCTAATACAATACCTAGCATAACCTAAGTATGACATTTTCACATAAAATCATAACATCAAATGGTTTGCATGAAATAATTTATAATACATGAATATTGTAACACCCCCAATTTACTTAAAAATTTACTTGTATAGAAGGATTAATTATCAAATTACTAGGTGTACCACCATACTCAACATAAGTCTGGCTCCCTTGCCTTTCTTATACCAAATGTTAAGGCTAAAATAAACCAAAACCAAAGTAAGTCAGTGAAAATAAAATACCATACATTAATAAAGGTTACAGATAAATATTATCAATACAACAAGATAACCAAAATATAGGAACGGACATAAGAGTCTAAAGAAAAATCAATCATAACCAAAACTAGCACATGTAAGTACAACACTGATTTACCCTAACTCTTAGACCCAAAGGGCCACTATGAAAATAGGACATCTTTCGAAGTACTCCACTTATCCTTCCCATTATTATATGTGTCATGCCACTCCATGGCCCTCACGTATTCATCTACAAAACTAGCCTTAGTACGACTTCCTTGTATTGAGTAAATCACAATACCTTACAAGAGGTAGCATACCCACATTTCACATATTCACATAGAATCCGAAATTTATACTTGAGCACAAATCATGTACCATAACCACAAACAATATTCATGGAACAACATATATAAACATCCAATCTAAAGCTCAATGGTAAAACATGCTAGTTAACCTTTCATTATTTCAAGTTACAATAGGCATATCTATGGTAGGGCACTAAGGCAAAGTACCTTACTAACAACCAAAATAATACTAGGGTAAGCCACTCAGGCACCTACCAAACCAACAAATTCAAAATAATACCAAGGTAGGAAATGGAGTTGTCTGCCGAACCAACAAATCTAAAACAATACTAAAGTAGGACACTTAGGTGTATACCAAACCAAAAAATCCAAAACAATACCAAGGTAAGGCACAGAGGCAACTATTAGACCAAAAAATCATTTCTTTTCATTTTCTTACACAACAGATACTTTCATTTTTTACTTACTCAAGAGGGATACAATCAACCTTGGGAAACTGAGGTACATCTTATCATATTGGTACCCAAAGGTGACACAATACCCCTACCTCAAACCTAGGGACACATTAATACGCCTAGTCATACTAACGCACAAAGGCTACATAGTACCCTCCAACCTCAATCACCTAGTCCTTAAGTATTGATACCCCTATAGATCACCTATAGAGTAGAGTAGGGCCTTTACTAGGGCACAACAACACACCAACGAACCAAAACAAATAAGGCCTAACACTTCGCCTCTAAGATAGCTAATACCAAAGAGAAAACTATTCCCAACTCAAGGTCTTTCATTTTAATTATTAATATTTTATGAGGTGATCACAGATGTCACGTACGACATAACATTTTCTATTTTCCATACTTAACCATTTTTTCTTTTCATTTCCAATTATTAAGGTAAACCTTAAGATCATAGGTCTATCAGAAGCCAAGTTAAGGCTAAGGTCAGCCTATCAAAAGTTTAAGGCTATTCTAGCTTCCAATTATTTGTAAAAGATATATTAGGTCAAAATTACCAAAATGCCCTCCAAAACCCTAGTTTTACCATTTTATTCATTTCCGTACCAAACATAATTATTATAAGATATTATCATGAGTAGGAAAAAGTCAATATTCCACATTATTTTAGCACATAGATAATCTTTAGATTTTGGTGACTAACTGTATTTTCCACTTTTATGTATTTAGTAGGTTGTGTCCACAAACCCTAATCATGCAACTCTCACATATCATATCTTCCATACAGCATGTACGTACACATTTAAAGCATAATACATCATTTAAATAGTAATATTATCATCATGGTACATATAGGGGAATACCTCTAACCCTAGGTCATGCGAATAGAATTTATCATAAACTAACCCTAATTATGTGTGTATGCTTCCATACAAGTCATCTTAACCCTAACTACCATGCATTAGCAATAATAAGGCCTTAATCATAGAATTTGAATCGTAACTTGACAAGAATGAAAATCCTAACAAAACCATAGACATACGGGCATAAATCATCTGACATATTACCATGCACATAACTTAACTTTCAACAATTATACGTATCATCCCCTTAACATGTTATCATTTTATCATGCATGTCATAACACTTAAAAAGAATAAAACCCTAGCATGATTCTATATCTAAACAATCCTAGCATACTCATACATAGATTCTACCATATTATGAGTGATTGAATTTACCTAATCCAATCTCACACAAAAAGAAGTCTTCTCCAAGGTCCTTAAAAATTACCTAGGAATTTAACACCCAAACACATAAATATTAGAATTTAATTTTACACAACAATAACCCAAAATTACTAAAACAACTCAACAAAACAATTACTAACTGATTGAAAAAAGAAAAATGAAGTGAAAAAAACTCGAGTAACAAAAGGGGAAGGCTCTGAGGTATTGCCGAGAAGGGAAGGAGGAACAACGTTCACTTAGGGTATTGCTAGGGGCCCACAAACAATGGGAATGACTAGTGAAGGGGTGGGGAGAACAACCAACAAAGGTGTACCGGGGAGAAGGAGAAGGTGGCACATAAGAACCAAAGATGGAGGGAGGATTTTTGGTGGGAAATGGTATAATAACAAGGGGGAGCTCTAGCAAGGTTGGCCAAAGGTGAAGGGGGTGGAAATTTGGTGAGTTTAGGTGAAGGGAGATGGGGTAGAATGGTGGTCTTAGATAAAAGAGGAGGGGTGGAATAGTAAGATGGATCAATGGTGGTTTTGGTGGAAAATGTTGAAGCCAAGGAAAAGGGAGAAATTTTTTGTGGTTGGATAGGGAGGTGGATTGGTTTTAGTGAGGTTGTGTGTGGGTGTTGGGGTGTCTTTGACAAGAGCTACTGATGTAGGGGGTGAAGGAATGGTGGTAGTGGTAGGTTGCAAGGAAAAAAGGTCGATGGAGGGGGTGCATTATAGATAAAAAATGGTGAGGATGGATATGCAATGATGGAGAATATAGAGGGAATTTTGCATGAAGGAGCTCAAGAGAAGGAGTGGGAGAAATCAAGGTTTCTTAGGGTTAAGGAACAACACAAAAAAGGGAGAGGAGAAGGATTAAGAGGAGGATGGCGTGCAGGGATATGTGTAGCAAAATAAGGAGAGGAAAACATAAGGGAGAGGGAGGTATGGTGCATGTGTGGTGTCGGGTGATGGCTCGTAGAAGTAGGGAAAACCTATAGAAAGGGAAGGAGTGAAAATTTAAGAGATTCTAGTAGGCTAAGGTAATTTATCAAGGTAAATAAGTGTAAAACCTTAATTTTTTACTACTAATTTTTTTTATATTTTATAGCGGAAGTAAATAAGTATAATATTAGGGGTTACCGCTGTAATTGACATAAGTCTAGTTTATGCAACCATTCTTACATCAACCATGAGGCTAAAATATTTAAAATAACACAAGGAAATTAGAAATAAAAGAAACATTCATAATACAATAATGATTTTGGAGCTTAACTCCAAATCATAATACAAAATAAAAAAGAAGGGATACCATGGATCAAGAGTCCAAAAAGGTATTCAGATAAATACATCGACCAGAAAATAATTACTCTTTACCCAACCCCTAATATAAATGAATTCACTCATCCCCACATAAGGTATTATAGGCATCATAATCATCTAGTTGATCTTCTGAGACCTACGCATAAGAATCAGGGTCTCTTACTTATGGAAATGAGTAGCACCTATAAAATGAGTGGTCAGTATGCTACCTATTGAGACTATTGAATAGGGATGCAATTAGCACATGCTTTCACATCAAATAATAAGTGTATAAAAAATTAAATGAAACATCTCATAGGAAAGAAAATGATCCAAATCTCTTTATTAAGTATAATCTATTGTCATTGTACGTTGAGTGTAGGAACCCCACTATTCTTAAATCAGTTGAACGGTCTGAAGTACTTTCTCAGATACAACACACCTAAGCCACTATTATAATTCGGTGGAACATATATGAAAACATCACCTTCTCAAGGAAAAATACTCCCGAGTCACTATTCTCCCTAATGGAATGTGACATATACATAAAAATAACACCTTAGTCCTAACTCATGTATTCTTCCACTTAAATGATTAGTATTTTTTCCATAGGTTATACTAGTATATTTTTATTTTACTATCCCCCACTATTCTTAATCCGATGAATGGAGATTAAAAATATCTTCTTAGAGCAAAATGCTCCCAAGTCACTATTTACCCTAGTGGAACCGAAATACATACATACATACATACATACATACATACATACATACATATATCACCTTAGCCATACTCACATGCTCTTTCACTCTAAGTGATTAGTGTCTTATTCAAGCTTAATTTTCAGGCTACAAACACATTAATATATATATATACATATAGCATAGATCGAAGTCCTTAAGCCCTTTTCAAACCCTAATGACACTCCCTTTAGCAATCATTCTCCCATATTGATTGTTCATCCATCTTTTACAATAATTCACTCTAAAATATCATCATTATTATCGTACCCATAATGCACAATCTAGTTCCCATTCACATACATTAATAATCCTATCCCAGTGTATTACTCACATAAATCTCAACCCTAATTCCATAGATTTCTCATAACACCTCCCATGAGATTTATATGATTACCAATTTCAATAGATAACCTCATAAGGTCAAACATTAACAATATATTCAGAATCTGAATAACCTTTTGATTTTACACATGGAATTATGATATTATCATTATAAGATTATTATGCCTAAGTTAACCATTAATTCATTTAAGGACACCAACACAACAATAATACTTCCAAGCATTCTTCATAATATCACTATCATATTTTGATCCCCCTAACACATAAAATACCAAAATTTCCTTATTACCCCATAATGACCAAATTACCATTAAACATAAATAATAACCTTTATATTATAAAATCTTATACCTTCCACACATAATATTTTTCAAATCCATAAATTATCATTATACATCAGAAAAATTTCTTATATCCACTTATCAAAACTCATTTAACCCAAATTTCATACCATAAGATATATTTATCACAATTATGTCATTAACACAACAATATCATAATGGTACCTCTTATCCATTCTCACTTCATTTCAATATAATATTCATATCATCATAAAATACCATAATCAACATATGTTACATCATATATCAATAATATCATGAAAAACACACATAACCATACAAGCAATTACCACAAAACCCTAAACATCAAATAATATCCTTACCAACTAGGACACCAAGTTCTAAGTAAGCAAATCCTAGACTTCCTCCTCCGAAACTACTGAAATACCACATACAAAAATAATAAAATTCATGGTTAGGCTCTAAGAGTTTAATCAAAGGAGAAATTTAGGTAAAGAGGATAACAATAGAAATAACCGTAGTCAAATGGAACCTTGGGATGTGTGGATGTGTAGTGGAGCTATGGTAAAATTTTGGTGGTGTTTGGCCAAGGTTTGAGGGTAAAAATAGGAGATTATGATTGAAAATGGGAAGGTACACGACTGTGTTGTAGGCGGTGCAACCCTAATTTAGAGGAAGAATCGCACATGGCGGTGCAAAGTGGCACGGTCGTACTCAATCGTTGGGCAAACAGGTCACAAGTTGAACAGATGTGCACGGGCATGTATTTGGACCATGCCCTGGCATGAGAAGGTGCATGGGCAGGCTGTGCAGGTGTTTCATGGGAGTGCGATAGGAATTTTTAGTGTTGTATGACCATGCTTAAGGCTGTGCATTTTATAAATATGCAACAGACGAGAGAAAGAAGAAGGAAAAGAGATGGTGGTCAGTGGTGATGGCGCGACGATGGTGTTGGGGAAGGTTGGGGTGACCTTGGTGGTCAATCCCCCAGCTAATGAGCGACGAGTGGTGGTTGAGGTTGTGCACGGTGGTGGAGATGGTGGTGCATAAGGCAAAAATATGGGAAAGAAGGATGAAGAAGAAGAAGAAGAAGAAGAAGAAGAAGAAGAAGAAGAAGAAGAAGAAGAAATGAGAAGAAAGAAAGGAGAAAGAAGAGAGAGCTCGAGTAGTGGCTTTTTAACACAAAAATGATAGTGTGGAGGCTAAAGAAAGAGGAAGATTGGAGAGTGTGTAGTATATATATATATATATATATATATGGACATGTGTGTGTGTAGGAGTGAATCGGGGAAGGGAAAAGTGATAGAAGAGGGAGGCATGTGATCAATGGTGTAAGGCGGTGTGGGGGAAAAGATGGTTGAGTATTGGGAACAATAGCAGGTGATGGGGATGGTTGTGTGTGTTGGCTGTGTAAGGATAAGAGGATTAAGAGGAAGAAGAGTGGCAAGGTGTGCATATGGGCATGTGAAAGGTGCAGATCGGCAAGGATAAGAGGAGTAGAAGAAAAAGAAGAAAGGAAGCAGGGATGATGGGTAATGGATGTCTACAGAAGATGATGGTGCAAGTTGCAAAAATTTTCAAATAATGCGGCTTGGTTTGATGGGAGAAAGGAGAAGAAAGGCAAGAAAAGGAGAAAGGGTTGGGGTATTAGTTTAGGTTATTTTAGATTAGCCAAAAGTAATTAAGATTAGCGATACTTTTTAGCGGGTTTTAATTTCGATTTATGAATTACGATTTATTCAAGTCAAGGTTTAAGATTCTATTAAAGTTTTAGGATTAAGAAATTAGGTTAGGGCTAAAATAAGATTTTCCAAGATTAGGACTAAATTAGGGCACTAATAATGTGGGATTAGGCTAAGCAAAATTTTGAGGTATTACAATAAGTTGGTAGGAATATCAAGGTAAAGTTATCAAGTTATCAAAATTAGGGTTTACTTAATGAAGCAGATATCGGTTATAATCCATCCTAGGTTAAAAAAATTAATATGCATTCTCTAGAAAATTTTAACCTAATTAAATTTTATATTTAATAAGTCATAATAATAGTATACACATTAATAATATTTTTATTTCCAAATATCTAAAAATAGTTATTACAAGTATTACACACAATTACTTTTATAATTAGAGTTTTTGGAAATGGGATATTACAAATACAAGATATATAATCCAAATGATGCTTTTACAAAGAAAATATGCTATCATGATATTTAATATAAGAACAACACACGACAATAAAAATTTCCTAATCTAGAGGTGTATATAGCCTTATTTAAGTACACCATAATAAAATTAGAAATCAAGAATGGAAAAGGGAGATTAAGAATAGAAGTAGGAGAAGTAAAAGGACAAAGGGAGAACTCTCGCTATAAAAAATTGGGCTTGAACAAGAGGATGACAACTTCATAATATACCACCTTAATATACTTTTTCTTAAAAACAATAACCAATGGAATAAGGTTTAAGATGGTTAGAAGTAAGAGGTGAAATAAAACTAAGAAGAATGAAGGAGAGAGAGAGTGGGAGAGGGAGGTTAGTGGCAACAAGAACAAGACACAACTCAAGAACTAGAGAAAGTGTAAGAGGAGAGAAGATAGAGCAAAGTTGAAAAATTAGTAAATGGATAAGTATTGAATAAGAGAACCAAGAGGTCATGGCCCCTCTATTGTTGTTGATAATGAGGAGAGAGGGGATAACAAGTTTGATTTTTGGGTTTCTTGCAAACCAATAAGGTAGTGGAGTGTGATTAGAAAGCGATAAGATGATGTAAGAGAGTTGGAATGAGTTGTAAGGACATTCACAAGATTTTGGTTAAATGATAAAGGACAAAGCAGATCAGATATGGGGAAGCTATGGAGGTTTGGTTTCATGGTTAATATGGCCAGGGGATCTCAACTGCAATATAAAATAATTAAGATAAGCTAGAAAATCCAATAAACAAAAAAATTAGAAAAATAGATCTAAAAAATTATGAAAAGTTAGAAAAATATGTGGAATTAATTTAGAAATCCAATTATATAAAAACACTAGGCATATGAATTAATATGGAGTCAAATCAAAGAAATTAAAATAAATAAGATTTAACAAAATCACCTAACTCTGGTTGACTAAAGAAGCTTGATTTGTTGATTGTTGGAGACCTTACATGAATAAGACCTTTGTTTGTAGGCAGGTCAACCATTGCACAACACCTGTTTAAGGAAAAAAATATTAGGATTTTGAAGTATAAAAAGGTTAAATAAAGGATTTTGATGTTAAAGTAAGCTGCTCAAACAATGTTAAGGACTTAGAAAATGATTAAGAGACTAATCATCCAAAAATTAGGGTTATAAAAATTTTAGGATATTACAACATTTGGAGAATAAACTTTTGAATTTTCCATTTCTTAAATATTGTATTTAAAAATAACAAAAATAATTTTAAAGTAATACCCATTTTAGTTTAAACCAGATACAAAATGGGTATTTCTTTGAAACTTTTTCTTTCTTCGTAAATAAATTATATAAGACACGTAAAATATAGCGGCATATTTTTTTTCTCCTATTATTCCATATTAAATGAGCACTAAAAATATTTATCTCAAATTAAAATAATAGTAAAATTCTAATGCTTTTAAATTTAAATGTATTTCTTTTACGTCGCTTCACCTTATCCATACGGATCCAATATGATGTCTCGAATTTTACCCAAATAAGATATGGAACTGATTTAATATTAGTCTCTTGTATCAAAAAGCGAAATTTCCTCGCCCCCGTCTTGAAAATATTTGCTCCTTTTGAAATGTTTTAGGGTCTAAATTTATATTAATATTATTTAATTAAATTTTTTATTATAAAAAATCATTAATTATTAAAATTAGCTAATATAGATAATAATTAATTTATAGTTCTTTCTTAATTTTAGTAAATCTAATTTATATATATATATTTACATTTTCTACTATTTTCATTTCCTAAGCTTTTAAAAAATAGTGTTTCTATATTTCTTTCGGTCTCGGTTTCGTCCCAACCAACAACGAAAACCGAAATCGCATCCAATTGGCACATGGCACAGTACACAATAAAGTCGACCAAATCAAATACAAACAGATTCAATATTAAGCCCAACTGCCCAAATTCAACCCGACGCTCCTACACGATCTGAATTGAAACCGAGGGGAAGCAGTAGAATGACTGTTCGCGAGGGCATTACAGTAACTTGCTGATTTTAACATAAACGACGGCGGATAGTTGGTATCTCCGTCCTCCGTCTCCAACGTCGCCATCATCTTCAGGGAGAAGAAGAAAGAGAGAGGAAAATGGAATCGGCAGGTGTATGGTTAGAGAAAGCATTGAACGATGTATGCAGAAGAGTGGAGACAGGCTTATCTTTAGACAGTGATATGATTTCGGGTCTCGTGTCTTACTGTGACCTTGCTCCTCCCCAGGACGCAAAAGAGTATCTTGATGTACGATTATTCTGTTTCTCTTCCTCCCTTGCCCTCATTTGCTTTGATTTTGCCGGTTACATTTTCTTCTCTAGTTCTATCATCTAATTTAATTGCAATGCTCAGCACGTTATGGCGTAAACCCTATTTCCTGCGAATGCTGTTCTTTCTGTAAGTCAGGATATGATGGTTTATTCGTTTAGATGTTTCATGTTTCAAATCATGAATTGTCTTGTTACAGTATCTGGAACCTTGTTAACCTGTGTACAAGATTTTGAGCTTTGTAAATTGTGAAGGGAAATAATGCACCAGGGTCATTCTCTGCCCCAATGATGCCGCTAACACAATTCCAGGAATCACTAAGGATCGAGGAACTGCAAAAAATCAAATAGTAGGGAAGCGTAAAGGAAGAAAGACCTTCGAACTGTAAGAATGAGGGAAATATCAGAGAGTAGAGAGGGAATCTGATGAGATTTTCATTCATGATTAGCTCATCGTTACACCCTGATCATTTACAGCCTAGATTCCCATCTAACTACTTCATAATTAAAGGACATTCAAAAACAAAAATGAAAATACTGAGCAAAAGACTATGACAGAAAAGAGAGAGAAAGAAAGCATCTCCGTTGTGGCTAACGACTACTGCTGAGCTGCCATAGAATATGCTCTGCTTCAATCCGGGCTAGGCTAGCACATATCTTGCATCAATTCTTCCCACTTAAGAACTGGCTTGAGGCTGAAAATTAGGAAACTTCTTTATCAACTCATAAAGGAATTCCCAGCTTGCATCTTCAATAGGTCAACCCTTCCATTTAACTAGGACCTGTGTGGCTTCTCTACCCTTATGCTTGACCACACCTCGATCCAAAATCTTCTCTGGTTCAGGATCTGTTGAGCTATCCATAGAATTGGAAGGAAGCTGAGTTGAAGTGCTGGTGGTGCCCACTCGCTTCTTGAGATGGGAAACGTGGACGATGGGATGAATTTAGCACCCTAGTGGTAATTCCAAGGTGTATGCTACCTATCCCACCTTAGAGATAATCTTGTAGGAACCAAAGAAACATGGGGCAAGTTTTTTATTTAGCCTAGAAACTATTGTTGATTGCTTGTAAGGTTGGAGCTTGAGATAAACAGTCACCAATCTTGAACTGCTTGTTCGACCTGTGTCTAATAGCTAACTATTTCATTTGATGTTGAGCCTTGTCAATGTGAACCTCAGTTGTTGATTCATCTATTCTCTTTTTTGTAAGCTGCGGTCCACCAGATCAATCTTATATTCTCTAGGCAGATAGAGCAAATGTGTCGGTGGTGGGAGCTCATATACAATCTCAAAAGTTGTGGACTGTGTGGTTGAATGAAATGAAGTAGTATACCACCAGTTAGCAAGTAATAACCGCTTAGGCCAAGCATGGGGAGCATCACAACACATGCACCTAAGATAGGTCTCAAGACCCCTCCATTTGACCATCGGTGTGCAGATGGTAAGTAGTAGAGAGTTGTAATTTCATCCCTTGTAGCTGAAAAAACTCCTGCCAAAACTGACTTAGAAAATAGTATCCCAAACACTTACTAGGGTGTTGGGGAGACAATGGAGTTTAAAATTGTCGTCAAGGAAGGCTTGACCAATACTGGAGGTAGTGTAAGGGTGAGAAAGAGGTATAAAATGAGCAGCCTTACTTACTCTATCCACAACAACCGTTATCACAAATTTGCCATAGGAGGGTGGTAATCCTATATCTTCCTAGACTAAGGTGGGTATGGGGAGGGGCTGTAGAAGTCCAGGGGATGTAGCTGCATCATACTTGCATGTTTGGAAGGCCACACATTCCCTTACATAAGCCTAGACGTCTTTCTGCATTCCCTTCCAGTAAAGTAAGCTCTTAAGCTTTTGGAGCGTTATCCCATTGGCGAATTGTGCATCCACCCCAGTAATTTCCTTCTCAGATTACTGTCATTACCAAACACCTGCTTGTTCTGCCTTCTAAGTTGAGCCTTAACCCATTTGTAGTGATTATGAGAGCCTGTATTGGCCTTGAGATCTCTTATTAGGTGTGCTAGGTCTGGGCTGGCTTGCCAACTCTGTTGTAGATGCTGGAGTCGATCACTTTTGATTGACTGTAGAGCATTCAAGAGAATTTCAGCACCTTGCATTCTGGAAAGGGCATCTGTAGTTGTGTTTTCACTGCCCTGCTTATATTAGATCTCATAGTCAAATGCAAGAAGTTTGGCTATCCATGCTTGCTAAAGGGGAGTTGTGATTCATTGCTGAAGAAGGTATTTCAAGCTCCTTTGATCTGTCTTAATGATGAAGTGGCAGCCGAGGAGGTAATGCCTCCTCTTTTGTACAACAAAAATGACTGCTAATAGCTCCTTCTCATATATAGATAGCTGCTGGTGTTTTGGATCAAGTGCCTTGCTTGTAATAGCTAAGGGATGATGTTCCTATATTTACACTTCTCTAATGCCCTTTGAGGATGCATCTATCTCCACAATAAAGGTAAGGGAAAAATTAGGAAGGGCTAAAACTGGGGTAGTGACCATAGCTTGCTGCAGTTGATGGAAGGAAGAGGTGCCTGCTTCTATCTTGTGGAAGTTATCTTTCTTAAGGAGTTGCATTAGGGGCTTGGCTAGTCGACCTTAGAAAACTCCTATAGCAATTCCTTGATTCTTTTACAAAACTCCTATAGTACTCAGTGAGACCTTAGAAGCTCTTGAGCATGCAATAACATCGCGGTCGCGGTCGCGATTGCAGTTGCGGTTGCGGTCGCGGTCGCGCTGTCGCGGTACCGGAGCGTCACGAACGATATTTTATATGCTACGGTTGTCGCGGTGTGATTTTTTATTTTTTTTCACAATAAATATTAGCAAATACCAATGAATACCGGAAAATATCGGTAAATATCGGTAGAATATCGGAAAATATCGGTCTATAACCAATATATCGCCGATAAATATGTGAAATTCTTAATTGCGTATTGGCTGACCCAAAATCCGATAAATATCAGTCGATATTGCGTATCGGGACCGATATTTAATTGTATACTCCTGAGTTGTTTAACTGTCTGCAGTATAGGTCATTATAACACTGCTGAGATTTTAGAGGGACCTGTTTCAATGCTTTCCTTTGATAGAAAATGTCCTAAGTACTCCATCTTATTGAATTTGAGCCCTATGATGAAACAAATGACCAAGTAAATCTTAGGTAGGTTAACTCAAGTCATGACAGTATTAAATGAGTCATGGTAAGCTCCTACTGACCCAGTTTGATGCAAGTTCTTAATCTCTGCCATGGGATCATCATAGAGGGCGCCAAATCTATCATAGATGATACGTAAATATTGACCTCATTTTCGCAACGTTGCTGACTTGCTGTTAATTGTGCTTAACAAATGCATGATGCCACTGTAATGCCTTACCCTCCAAATGAATCACAGCTAACATCCTCAGGTGTATTATCAATCAGGAAGAATTGCTCACATCTGAAAACCCACTCTTTCCCCCCTCCCCAAAAAATTTGAGGAAATCCGTTGACAGTTGAGTAGCACATGCATATGAGTTATTGGTCTGTTCAGCAAGATTAGCTATGTTACCTGCATTCTCCATGGTTACAGCTACTGGTGCTTGGCGAGAAGGATCCCCTGCAGTGGTTCCACTGGCCTGGTCACTCGAATTTCCCTGTCGAACTCCCACTCGATCAAGCTTACCCAATATCTCCACCAACCTCTGCTATCCATGGCTGCCATCAGTTTATTGAAAATTTCCTGGAGATCCTTGAGCACGGTCTACAATATAAAGAGTACCTTTTGTCGTCTTCAATCACCAAGGAAGGACTTAAGCTTTCTTACTAGTAATGCTGCCACCACAATTCGAGGAATCACTAAGGATCGAGGAACTGCAATACATCAAACAGTAGGGAGGCCTAAAGGGAAGAAAGATCTTCAAACTGTAAGAATAAGGGAAATATCAGAGAGTACAGAGGGAATATGTTGTGATTTTCATTCATGATTAGCTCATCGTTACACCCCCAATCATATATAGTGTAGATTCCCCGCTAACTTCTTCAGAAGGGAATTTAAAAATAAAAATGAAAATACTGAGCGAAGAGCTATAACAGAAAAGAGAGTAAGAAAGCATCTCTGATTGTGGCTAACGACTTCTCTGAGCTACCATAGTGTATGCTGGGCTTCAATATGGGCCGGACTAGCACATATTCTGCATCACAAAATCATTCGACCAGGGCCTGTCTGGAAAATAACGTTAATAGGTGAAAGAATGAGATATGGAAAGATATAAAGCTGAATCATATTGTATATTTTTGTTGTTTATTGACATATTGTTTAAATTCTGTATTTTATGCTTTGGAAAATTTTCCATGATATTTATGCTTTGGAATTGATTAACAGAATATTGTTGGTGAAGAAGCTGGAAGAAGTGTGATTGAGGAATACTTGAGACGTAGAGGTTACTCCAACTCATCTACATCCCCTGCTTCTGCTGTGCCCACTACTAAATTACAGGCCTATGTCAAGCCTCCTTCAGATCAGGGTTTGGTTACTGGAGTCAAGAAGGCACCAAAGGTACAAAAAGAGGCTTCAGTTTCAAGAAGCCAGTCAGGGAACCATGGAGGTTCTAAGAAGAAAAAGGGTGGAAAAGTTGTCTCCCTTGCAGAAGCAGCTAAAGGTTCCATTGTTTTCCAGCAAGGGAAACCATGTTCTTGTCAGGCCCGTTGTCATAAACTGGTCAGTAATTGTTTATCTTGTGGTAAGATAGTTTGTGAACAAGAAGGGGAGGGACCTTGTAGTTTTTGTGGTGCCCTTGTGTTAAAGGAAGGAAGTAATTATGCTGGTTTGGAACAATCAAGAACTGTTCCCCTAACTGAAGCTGAGGCAGCTGCTGAAGCATATGCAAAGAGGCTTGTTGATTATGATCGGAGCTCATCTGCTCGTACTACTGTTATTGATGACCAAAGTGACTACTATGATGAAGGCAGTTGTTGGATGTCACCCATGGTAATTAATCTAGCTCAATTCAGTGACTTCATTCTTCTATAGAGGCTTTTTTGCTCTTTATTTCATTGTTTTAATGGTAATTAGCAATGATTTTATTAATACCAATGATCAGTTTGTACATCAAAACTGATTTACCATAATGCTATGCATCCTAATGGTGGCAATCTATCCAAAGTTGCTAAACATCTCTTGTACCTCCTATAATAAGCGCTATCCAACAAGAAAATATTAAGGTCCTTAACAATTCCATGAACTGGGACATTAGGCATATTAGTTTTCTTCTGAAAAATGGTAGTATTTATGCCCCTCCATAATCTGTACGTCTTAGCTGCTGCAACCATCTGCAGCACCCTTCCCTATCCTATGTCTTCCCGTTCTGCTAATCAATGTAAAAGCTGCTGCCATGATCTTGGCCTGTAAATGACATGCATTGGGTTCAGTATCAGGTGCCTGCTTATCTGGGCTGCTTGACAACCTACAGCAATGTGATCCAGTGATTCAATCCTTTCTTGGCCTGTGTTATTTTGTGTATTATCCATTGCTCCCCATCTGATTAATCTCTCCTTGATCAGCTCAGCTCTGGGGCCGAACATCTACTTACATACCTTCATGACTCCACACTGTCTCCAGGGCTGTAATATTGCATTTGGTCTAATTCTATCATATGCCGCTGGAAATGGAATCGACCATGCTATGTACAATCACCTGAAGTATATGAGCTAGTAAGAGAGGTCTCACACTGTTAACAGCTCGAAACAGCCAGGAATGAGATACCTTTGAAGTATAATCTCTTACAGAAGTATGTCTCAAATATACAGCATTGACCCACTTTATCCAAAGACTGCGATGGATCAACTGCCACGGATATCAACCCATGGCTGCTTGATTCTGGCTATGAGTGTCATGAATTCCTAATCCTTCTTTCCTCATTGAAAGATAAATTTTCTTTCAAGCTACAAGTGTCCTGTTGCTCTTCTCCCCGATACCTGTCCAGGAAAAGGTCCTACATATAGTGTCCGTATATTTCACCACTGACTGTGGGCATAGAAAGTTTTGTGACCAGAATCCATGAATGTCTCCTAGCATTGATCAAATTAGCTGCAAGCTGTCTGCATAGATCAAAAACTTCATTGTCTAACTCTTCACCCTTTTTAGTAATCTGTCTAAAATTGGTTGGTATCACTTTACTCCCAGTCTAGCAGTATTCAAGGGAAGTCCTAAATACTTGAAGGGAAATTACCCTCCTCACACCTTAATATTTCCAGAATCTGGTGTTTAAAAGTTTGGGGCACACCTTCAACATAAGTATTGCTTTTGAATGGATTTGCTCTAAGTCCAGAAATCTCTCCAAACTCAATGATCTTTTGTTGTACTAGCCTAGCTAAATCAACATCACCTGTGTAGAAAATCAGCAAGTCATCTCCGAAGCAAAGATCTATGATATGTAGGGATGCACAATCTGGGTGTCCATGAAAGTCCTGAAACTGCCACAAGTGTCCACAAGTGTTCCCTTGCCTCAATCCTTTTTTGCTAGGGAATGGTGGAGTTAAGGTACCATTCACCTTTAGGGAGATTCGGACAGATTTAAAACATTCTATCTCCAATTGATCAAAATGAGAAGGAACCCATGCCCTATGAGAACATGCTCAGTGAATACCCATTCAATGCTATCATAGGCCTTTTGAATATCAATCTTCAACATCAATCTAGCCCCTATTTGCTTTCTATTGTAGTGCTTCCATCAAAATGTTACTCCCTCCAATTCATAATATAAGTCATCATGTATGAAGGACAAACTTTGATTATTAATTTCTTTTAAAGTATTATACATTTTGTTATAAAAATATAATTATGATATTTGTACTAAAAAATACTTATATATATATATAATATTACTATTGTATCAAAAAGTAAGTCATTCTATCACCAAAATTTTGTAAAGTCACTTTAAAAAAGTTAAGCCCTACTTTTCACTTCTACTCCCACCTTTATTCTTTTATTATCTATTTATTAAATGCTTTGTTATATTTCAATAAAGGGTATAAGTGGAATTTTAAGAATACATTTGACAATTCCTAAAAATGTTTGTAAATTGTTAAAAAGACTTCTTTTTTGATATGGAATGAGTATTTTTATATTTTTATCAGTATATATTAACAACTATTAATAGTCAAAATTTGTTCTCAAAATCCGTTATACTTAATAATTTTTAATATATATTGAAAAAAAAATACTCCATTCGTATAAAAAAAGAAGTCATATTAGTAATTTACACATTTTTTTTAGGAATTAATAAATGTAGTCTTCAAAATCTACTTATACTCTTTATTAAAATATGACAAAGCATGTAATGTATGGATAATGAAAGGATAAAGGTGAGGGTAGAAGTGGAAAGTAGGTTTTGACTTTTGTAAAATGAATTTTTTTTTTTATATAAAATTTTGGTGATAGAATGATTTATTTTTTTGATATGGTGGTTGTAATATATATATATATATATATATATATATATATATTATAAATGTATTTTTCGGTACTAATATTACAATTATATTTTTATAACAAAATGTAGTATACTTTGAAAGAAATTAATAATCAAAGATTGTCCTTCATATGTAATGACTTATATTATGCGTGATGACACAAAGGATGCTTGAGATAGATCAAGCACTTCATGTAAAACAATTGAATTCTATTAGCCAGGATTTTAGAACATACCTTGTAAAATATGTTGCAACAGGCTATTGGCCGAAAATCTTTGGCTTGTGCTGCATTGGGAACCTTACGTATCAAAGTCACAACAGTGTTATGATAGAATGTTGATCAAATTCACGTAGAAGGGGTAAAGGGGGCAGTCAGGGGAGTACCTAAGCTAAGGATGAGGGCAATAGCAGGGGATTGAATTTGTAATTTGGGGGATAACAAACTCGTGGGTCTTTTTTTGGTAGGATTTGTTGAGTTATAGCCTGGGGGGTCAGAGTCAGTTATTTTTTGTTAGTCTTAGTGATTAAAAGCAAAGATAGAGGGGAGAGGGGGGCATAGTCAATCAGTGAGGAAAATTGTGAGGGGAGGCTTCCAGGTCCTCAAATTCCTCCATCAAGGTTGAGTGCCATGGAGATAAATGTAGAGATGATTTTAGAGAAATTGGAATCCATGGCAAGTAAGGGGGGAATTGATTCAGAAATGCGAGCCATGGGGAAGGAGAAATTGATGGCTCATAGTGTCTCTATTGTTGAGCCCTCTGAAATCAAGCTACAAGAGGTAGCTGCTGAACAACCGAGATTGGAATACTGTCCGGTGTGCCAGCTAGAGTTTCCCCTCTTCAATGGTGGAGATCCTGACGGGTGGTTATTCAAGGCAGAAAGATATTTCCAGGTTAATCATATGCAGGAGGCAAAGAAATTGGAGGCGGTTGTGGTGGCTATAGAGGGGAAGGTGTTGGCGTGGTTTCAGTATGCAGAGGAGGGTTAGAAGTTTACCAATCGGAGGGAGTTTAAGGAGACACTCCTAAATTGATTTCGGTGCCGCCATGAAGGAATAATCTGTGAGAAGTTCCTAGCCATTCAGTAGACAATGATGATGGAGGAGTTCGTTTAAGCCTTTGAGTAGGCGGCCCCGTTGCAAGGGAGATTGATAGAGTACCTTTCTAAATGGGCTCAAGCTAGCCATACGAGCTGAGGTCCGCATGATGAGGCCTAGTAGCTTAGCTGAAGTAATGGAGTTGGCCTAGATGGTGGAGGACAAAAATTAGGTGGTTCAACAGGGTCGGTTGGGACCCGGGGGAAGTGGAATTCGGACAATGATGGGGAATGCAAACTCTAACCCTAAATCGTGGCAACTGAGTTCTCCTTCCCAAATTGGACCTCGGGGTTTTAGCTATTCCACCATGAATTTCAATTTGCCCAAGGGATAGGTAGCTTATAATGGATTGAGCCTTGAGGTTGGGTCACCATGGGGTTGCGCAGTAGGGCATCGTCGGATTTCAGACTTAGAACTTTGCAAAAGGAGGGGAAAGGGGCTGTGCTATCGCGGTGAGGAGAAATTCGCTCCAGGGCATATGTGCAGGAATAGGGAGCTCTGCTTCTTGTTGGTGGATGATTTGCAGGAGGGCCGCGATGAAGATGAAAGGCAGCTTGAGGTTCAGAGGGATGAGCCTGAAGAGGTGGAAGGTTGAGTTCAACTATCTATGAACTTGGTTGTTGGGTTTGCTTCTCCAAAAACCATGAAGCTATGAGGCACCATTAAAGGGGAGCATGTGGTAGTCTTGATTGATTGTGGAGCAACCTACAACTTTATTTCAAAAAGTTTGGTTCAGAAATTGCAGCTTCCAATGTTGATTACCCCCTCATATGGAGTGTTGATGGGCATGGGAAGTGCTGTACAAGCTGCAGGGATGTGCAAGGGAGTCGAGGTCTCATTGCAAGATCTAGACATCATTGAAGACTTCCTGCTACTGACACTGGGATGTGCTGATGTAATTCTCAGAATGCAGTGGCTAGAAAGAATCGGGCCAATGTAGGTTAATTGGAAACAACTATAAATGAAGTTTTAGGTTAGTTGTGTTCCGGTCATTGTTAAGGGAGAGGCAGGCCTCTGTAAATTCCAGCTAACACTTAAGTCACTGTTTCGAACAGTTGCAAAAGGGGGGCAAGGGGTATGGCTGGAGTTTACAGCTCTGACAATCAAGGAAGAGGGTGAGTCTGGAAGGAGAAGGTGGCTGGAAAACAAATCACAGGAGGGGACAGTGCCTCCAGAAATTCAACTAGTTGTTAACGAGTATGAGGATGTGTAGCAAATGCCTCAAGGGCTGCCTCCTCCCTGTATGCTAGATCATAACATTATTTTGCAACTGGGTACAACTCCTATTAATGTCTGCCCTTATCACTACCCACAGGTGCAAAAGAATGAGATCGAGAAATTAGTGGCAAAAATGATAGTTGCGGATATCATCAGACCTATTCGGAGTCCTTTTACGAGCCCAGTCTTGTTGGTTAAAAAGAAGGATGAGAGCTGGAGGTTTTGTGTTGATTATCTAGCACTGAGCAAGGCAATTGTCCCTGATAAATTTCCTATCCTGGTCATTGATGAATTGGTTGGAGCAGCTTGGTTTTCAAAGTCAGATTTGAAATCGGGGTACTATCAGATCAGAGTGAACCCAAGGGATGTACACAAGATCGCTTTCCGAACACATTAAAGGCATTATGAGTTTTTGGTAATGTCGTTTGGCTTGACCAATATCCTTGCTACTTTTCTATCACTAATGAATGGAGTGTTTAAACCATACCTCCAGAAATTTGTCTTGGTGTTCTTTGACGACGTCTTGGTTTACAGTCACTTCTTAGAGGATCATGCGAGACATTTGGAGTCGGTTTTAGAAGCGTTATGCAAGCACTCACTGTACATCAATAGGAAAAAGTGTATTTTTGGTTAGAGAAAGTTGGAATACCTTGGAAATATTATCTTTGGGGAAGGAATTGAAGCCGACCCTTCTAAACTTCGTGCATGGGTAGAGTGGTCTATTCCAAAAAAATTAAGAGAATTGAGGGGGTTTTGGGGGTTGATAGGGTATTACTGCAACTTTATACAACGTTATGGCCACATTGCAGCCCCATTGACCGCCCAACCGAAGAAAGATTGATTTGGGTGGAACCAAGAGGCGTAGGTGGCATTTGAATCATTGAAGGAAGCCATAGTATAAGCCCCTGTATTAGTATTATCCGACTTTTGATAGTCATTTTTGATTGAAACGAATGCTTTGGGTTTTGGCGTAAGTGCTGTCCTAATGTAGAATCAGTGACCCATTGCATTTTTTAGTCAAACATTGGGCCCTAAAGCACTATCTAAATCAGTGTATGAAAGGGAACTGATGTCGATGGTTTTAGCAATCCAAAAATGGCGGCATTACCTCATTGGGCAACATTTCACAGTGTGCACTGACCAAAAGAGTTTGGAAATTTTTATTGGAGCAGAGGATCATGCCGGAAGAGCACCAAAAATGGGTGGCAAAGCTAGCAAGCCATCACTTCAATATTGAGTATAAACTAGGACTTGAGAATAATGTGGCAGACGCGTTGTCCAGGCGGGATGGGCATCAGGTCCTCTTAGTAGCAGTTTTAGTTTTGTGGGTTTCAAATTGGGAGGACTTGAAGGGAGAAATTGACACCAACCCAATTTTTGGGGCTGTCAAGAGGGACTTGGAACAACACAAAAGTAGGCTGCTGGGTTTAGTTTGAAGTAGGGGCACCTCTTCTACAAGGGCAGGCTGGTATTCTCTGAGAATTTGCAGTTCATTCCCCATCTGTTAGAGGAATTCCATGGGACTATAATTGGTGGTCATTCCGGTGAACTGAAAGCCTATCATCGGTTGGCTAGGGAGGTGTATTGGCGGGGAATGAGGAAGAGAATCTAATAGTTTCTGTCTGAGTGCTTGATTTTTCAGTAGAATAAAAGCCAGACAGTAGCACCAGCAGGGCTACGTCAGCCTTTACCCATTCCGGTACGAGTGTGGGAGGATATTTCTCTGGATTTCATCGAGGGACTGCCAAAAGTGAAGGGGGTCAGTTGCATACTAGTGGTAGTGGATAGGCTCACCAAATATGCTCATTTTCTACCACTGAGACACCCATTTACAGTTGTCGATGTAGCTGGCCTGTTTTGCGGGAAGTGGTACAATTACATGGCATGCCCCGGACTATGGTATCCGACAAGGGAAAAGTATTTACCAGCCTATTCTGGAGGGAATTGTTCAAGCTGAAAGGAACAACCTTGAAATACAGCTCCACTTATCACCCGCACACCGATGGTCAAATGGAAGTAGTAAAATGGATATAGAGACTTACTTGCGCTGTTTTGTGGGGGACACACCGAAATAGTGGGTTCAATGGCTGCAATGGGCTGAGTATTGGTACAGTACATCCTATCATATAGCCATCAAAACAACTCCATTCAGGGCTTTGTACCAGAGAGATCCACCCCCCTACTGTGCTATGCGCAAGGGCTCTCACCCATGGCTGCTATAGATGAGGTGTTGCAGCAAAGAGACTCAGTTTTGGAGGAGTTGAAGCAACAATTGACAATGGCACAACAACGAATGAAGTCCACAGCTGCTAGCAAATAGCGGGTGTTGGTCCTAGAAATTGGGTCCTGGGTTTATGTTAAGTTAAAATCCTATAGACAACGATCCTTGGCTAAGAGATTGAATGAGAAGCTGGTGCCAGGATTTTTGGGTCCTTATCAGGTGATTGCCCGCATCGGTGAGGTGGTGTATAAGTTAGACTTGCCAGATTCGACCTCGATACATCCAGCATTCCATGTCTCAATGCTCAAACCGGCAGTTGGGGCTGGCATCAACCCTCAGCCTTTTCCAGCGGCACTCAGTCAGGAGTTGGAGTGGAAGGTTGAGCCAGAAACAGTCGCAGGTCTGCGCTACAACACTAAGGGAGTGCTGGAGTTGCTAATCAAATGGCAGGGGTTGCCGGAGTTTGAAGCTTCTTGGGAAGAATTTGACCTGATTTACCTGCAGTTTCCTTCTTTTCACCTCAAGGACAAGGTGAAAGACCAGGCAGCGGGTATTGATAGACTGCCGATCAAATTCACGTATGTTAAAAGAGGTAAAGGGGGCGGTCAGGGGAGTACCTAAGCTAAGGATGAGGGCAGTAGCAGGGGATTAAATTTGTAATTTGGGGGATAACAGACTCGTGGGGTTTTTTTGGCAGAATTTTCTGAGTCGTTGGGGGGGGGGAGGGGAGGTCAGAGTTGGTTATTTTTTGTTAGTCTCAGCGATTAAAAGCAGAGAAACAGAGATAGAGGGGAGAGGGGGGCCATAGTCGATCAGTGAGGAAAATTGTGAAGGGAGGCTTTCCAGGTCCTCGAATTCCTGGTTCTATCTTTTGCATTTGAGCAGTAAATTCTATCTTCATCTCATCGTCTAATCTGTTTTTCTAATCTGTCTCCTCGTTAGTCTGTCTTTGTGATCTGTGGGCTATCATATTATTGACCTGTTTAAAAGTCTGCCAGAATGTCATGCCAGGCCTTTTGAAAGAAAAAAGTGTTATATCCATCAGGATCAAGGCTTTAAAGATCACCCATTGAGAATTATGCCTGTCTGATCTCTTCAGTAGTGATTGCTGCCAATAAACCAGCTCTGCTTACTCCTGAATTTGTTCTCTGATCACTTAAACTCATCAATACTTGAGCTGATGAACTCTATTACCCAATGGGCTTTTATAAAATCTCTGAAACTCCAGTGGAACCTCTTGTTCCCCTTTAACTTTATTTCCTGCCTCATCTGTTGACAAGGCTTGTCCCTTCAACATTTTAAAGTACTTTGTATTCTCATCTCATTGCGTAATGTAGCTTATGTGAGTCTTTTGTTGGTATAATCATTCTTCTTCCATAGCTCTCCTTTTCCATTCACCTGCCAATTGCTTCTCCTCATCTATAAGATCTACATTTAGGATGTCAATTTGTAGCTGCTGCTGTGCCATATTTTGAAAGCTTGTTCTCCTTTTTATGTAACATATCCACAGTGCACTTTGTTGAAGATTTTCAGTTGTTTGTTTCTTATTATTATTACTGTTATTATTTTTAATTTGCAGGAGAAGGAACACTTGAGGAAGAAAGAAGAGGAGATGGAGGAAGCCAAGAAGGCCATTCGTAGTAAAGTTGTTATGGAGTTTGACTTGGTGGGTCGCAAGGTAATATCTTTCATGGTTAACTATTATATGCTGGCGGTCTTGGACTATTAATTTCTACGTGCAATTAGTGTCCTTCATGAATCTTTGTTGCACTGCCATTTTTTTTTTTATAATTAATATGTAACACACACATGCCCTTATCAATTAGGTGATGCATTTCATATATTTGATAACTGCATTGCTTGTAGAATCTGCTTATTTTAATTACTTTTAAGATGAGGTCCATGGGAAATGATTCTCTTTTACCTCTATAGTTCCATTGTCATGATTCTGGATTCTAAAATGACCTTTGTTTGTCAGAGATTCTCATCCTACAATTTATATTCTATGGTGCTCTGTTATGATAAGTATGCCCAAAGTCCGTGCAGACACATGAAGATTAATTGCCAGGGAGGTAGAATTGAGAGAAAAATGAAAAGTAACATGCATCTTATGCATGACACTCTCAAGGAAAGGCTCAACGTAGATGGTTTACTTTGAGCCATAAAATAACCGTGCAGGCTTGAAGTGCTGTTAACTGGTGTTATTTTAATATTTTTAGCCATCTAGAAGCTCTTCTTTTTCTTAGAACCTTATGCAGAAAGCCAATATCAGTCTAATGGAGGAAGACTGTCAGCTGTGCCAACAGCTTTTCTCCTTTTAACATCTATCAAGCACCTGATTTTTGTGATAATTATTTAATCAATCTACCTTCCTCATGTATGTGGTTTACAAATGTTTCTGTGCTGTGAATGACAGTGCTGATTACAGTCAACTTGTATTGTGGTCTTGAATTCGGTTTATTAGGAATCTATATGTGAAGCTTATGCTTATCAAATCTCTTGACCCTTGGGGTTTTCTATTTCAAGTTGTACACCCACTTGGAATCAATAATTTTCTTTTTTCTGGGTGCTTTTCACAAGTTTCCATGTCTGATTCTTCATCACCTCCTCGATGGAAGCACACCACTTACTAGAATCAGCACTAGCAATGACATTATTATATTGCCTCTTGCACATCAACAACAATCTCTATATTAGACAAAGCATAACCTTTAACTCCTCAAAGTCATCTAACAGGAGGCTTCACAGCCCTTCGTGGAGTAATTTTAGTTTGCTCCACCTGCTTTGGATCCACCTACCATAGGATAGTGGGTTTATCTGTCCTAAATGAACCTCCTCTTGGTCCGTAGTACCATGCAAGTTCTCGTACTTCACTTCCTTAGACAACCTCATCATAGGTGATATTCTTACCGGTCATAAATTTTGATGAGTTTGATCTTCACTTCATTTCACTTCAGAAGTCTAGCTAAGAAAAATACACTTCTTGGCTCTAGGTTTGAGTTTTTAATTGTTCACATAGGCATAAAGAAGGCATCCCAAAATATACAAATAAGAATAATTAGCAGGCCATACTTCTTTTGGTGTCTTCAACTCAATGGATCGATGCCATGTGAACCACTTCATTCCAAAACTCCTTGTCTAATCTAAACTATGATAACATGTATCAAGTCTTCTCTATTAAGGTCTTGTTCATCCTCTCAATGACCCCATTCTACTATGGTCTTCCAACATAGATGTGGTGCTTGCAATATTATTATCCTCACAGTAATTAGTGAAACGCTACTCTACAAACTCAAGTTCATTATCTGAGACACTTAGCGTGTCTCCTAGTCTTTTTTTCTAGTAGGGTCTTCTTCTAAGTCTTAGAAACCACCATTAGAGGGCCTAACAAATAGAATTGATATAGTTAAGAGGCCTCTTTGTACTATGTGTAGCTGTTGAAAAGCTAACATACTTTTGTTTGCCAAACACACTATGCTTACATAATTTCATAGTACCCATGTTTAGTCCATCCAACATCCATCTCCAAGTGTCGCATGGGTACAAAGACGGGGATGAAAAGAAACGTGGAAGTGATAATTTTTAAAATTATAAAGTACTTATGTATACATTTTGCAGGAATAGGGACGTGGAAACTGAAACAGAAAAACGTTTATAGACAATAGGTCAAATATAGTTTTTGTGCATCAATGTAGAGAGCTCAGTCATACCTTTGACAATCACGTGTCCCGGTCGCATATAGTAATAACTGAGTTAGATGTTACTACAACTACACCCTTGCTAGGTTCCCTATCCTTTTTCCTTTCATTGCAACAAGAGCCCCTCTAGTAATCCTCATCTCGCCATCGATATTCATTTTATTTCAAGGAACTCAATGGAATTATATTTTATCTAGTCAATTGATTCTCAATCAATCCTTGTTGTAGTAGTAAGTCTTATTATCCTTAAGAACTAACTTGATGCAAGGGCCATGTACTACAAGTCCTACACATTGTCATATACTTGAGAGGCAAGTTAATGGAGTCGTCAAATCCATCAGAAGTTTGGTGAAAGTATTAGATCAAAATAATACACAGGCTAAATAAGGAGGTAACATGGATTGTAAGATGACATGGAGGTCATTATGAAGAGTTTAATGAATTCACATGCCATGCACATGGGAAACACGTCCAAGAACATGGTTGGGCTAGTTTTAATTAGTCCTAGTTAGTCATTATTAGATTTGTTACTTAATCCTTATGAAACTTGTTAGAAGATTAGGTATGATTAAATATAGTTATATCTGTTTAGAGTAATTTATCTTTTGTGTGCATGAGTGTGGCATGAATATAGTAGGATTTTGTTTGTCATCTTTTAGGTTAGCTTATCTTATGTGTGGAAGATTTAGCTAGAATCAAGTATTAAAACCTTAATGTAATAATGGTGGTTTCATGAGTTGAAATTTGAATCTTGAATTGAATTTTATGGGAGTTCTTCTTCTACTTTTGTCAAGACAAATTTAGAAATCCTCTATATTTCTTTTGTAGGCTAATATAGAGTTCTATGATTCTATCCTTTAAGTCCACCATCATCCATTGCATACATTAATCCATATACATGTTCATCACCAACCACCAACATTCATACATAAAATAACAATTTTCTCTTCTTCTACCTTTAAAACCCTAAACAAGTTCTCTCGTATAGGATTTTAAGGTTATAAGAGAACAAGAGACAAAAGAGTTTACTGTGTTAATTGGGGGTCTGATTGCAACACATTTATAGTAGGACAAACCATCATTAATGAGATTGAGATGATTGCGGAACATGGGGAAAAACACTGTCCGTGTTAAATAACATAGTTGTAGTATCCCTATGTTTCCTTGTGACCTCTCGACTTGAGATGATTTTGCAAGAAATCCAAAAAGTAGGGAAAATGCGGTTTGTGTACCTCTTGTATTTCGTCCTTAGGTCTCTGTTTCACTTCATACTTCTTCAAACACCTACACATAACCATCTATGCCACAATTTACAACAAATGTGAGTCGCTCACAAAGTCGTAGATACCATTGGTTAATGAAAAAGTAGTTTTATTAACTCAAGCTGGGCAAGGCTCAAATTTGAGGCTCAATCTTCCTAGGAAACCTTTGCATACCAACATTAAGGGTACTCTTTTCGTATAAGACGTTGTTACATCAAAACAAGATGAAAAATATGGTAGTCCAATTCCATTCATTAGCAGTGGTGTATGCAAAGAAAATGCACCTGATGCTCTCAAAGGAGGGGCAAGACTTGTCAAGACTACTGTAGGTCATCATCACCAAAATACTCACATGGATCCTATGAGATCCTCTATACATTTGTCACCTCTTTCATGTTCTTGAAGTACACTATGATGAAGACAATGAGACCTATGGAAGTTGTGATATCTAATGGAGTAGTTGTGACATCACCAGTTTGACTAGTAACAGTAAAAGGAGCAATAAGATGGGAAACAAATTTGAAATTATTCAAAGTGGAAAATGACCTACTTTGATGAGGCTTTTTAGGAAGCAAATAGGAATAAAAAGGAGAGAGGCTTTTAGAATGCTTTTTGTGCTCTAGGGCTAGTTGGAAAGATTTATCTACATTAGTCTCAGGATGAAGCTTAACACTTTAATTGATAGATTTCCTAAGACCATTTATATATCTAAAGAGAGAATAATCCATTAAGATATGCTAGAGGATGATTGCTTAAGATTGAACTTTTGCTCTAGTAGTTGATGATTGCTTAAGATTGAACATTTGGTATTGGTCCGATTTTTGGTCTAAGAGTAAAATATTGATTCATATATAGGTTTTGGTTCATTTTGGTCTAATTTTTCCATCCAATCCTTAACATTTTTTACTCAAAAATGCATATTTTTAGTACCAAAAAAAAAAAAAACAAAAAACACTTTCTCTATAGTTTGGTTTTGGTCTTGCCTTTGGTCCTATATTTGAAAAATTTTGGTCCTTAATCGGTTTTATTTTTGTTTGGGACCTATGAGTAGGGACTTATTTCTTCTTGGGTCACTCTCATATTCTTTAAATTTAGGTTGTTCAAGTGGTCATTTTGACACAAGTTGTTTAGCATGGGGAGCAACACAATTAGAATTATATCTAAGGGAAACATAGATGCTTTGATTGGCGCCGATGAAAAAAGAAAAGAAAAGAAATTAGGGCCTAGTTGTTGCCTAATAGACGGGGATTCATCTATGTCCATGTGTAGTTTATTTAGCATCCTTTAAAAGGCTGACATTAACTTTTTCTTAACAATCCATATGGGAAGAGTTACTTCCATTGACCTTCTCTCACAAAACAATCCATCTCTTTGAACAACATATCTAGAGGTTGCACTTGCAGTTAATTACTCTATTTATCACCGGTCAATCTTTTTTCTTAGTTTCTTGGAAAGGACATGAAAATAGGTTGTGGGAATCCTAAAAGAAAACTTGTTTAGTTCTTTACAAACTTTGGTGAAAGCTAAAAGGAACCAATACACATATATAACAACATTTATTTAAGCTTTTTTGATGAAGACATCCACGGTTAGCAACTACTTTAGTTCTAATTGAAATTGAAGTGTTTTTTTTTTGTCCAATGATGCTAAAAAGGTAACTAGAGAAGGAACCTGAAAAATACACTAAGATTATACAAAGCACTTTGAAGATGAAAGTGGTCTATGCGTGAAATAAGAACCAGGTAATATTGAAAACAGCTTAATAAGGCAAGCATCTCTTTATATACTTTTAATGAAAACAAATGGAAATAGAGATCTAAAAATATATGCTAAACCAACCTAAGTAATTTAGAAGAGTTAAAATTTTGAATGCCTATTTAACTTCAATGAGCTTTGTGAAACCTCCAAGTTTGACCACAAGCTTGAAGCAATGCATACAAATTCGACTAAAAAATCTGGCTGAAATAACTAAAACTTTGTTTCGACTTTCTTTGAGCAAAGGATACGTAAATAGAAAAAACTTAAAACTACCTAATGAAAGAAGCCTGCGCTTCATTTGTCTCCTAGTGGTGGAAGTGTATAGACGAACAATATGGATTGTGCTCATACAATTAAATAGTAGTTTTGCTATAGCTTAGTTGCTGCTACTTAGCAGTTTTTGGGTCAGTCGTGACGCGAAATTAGTGATACGCTACGGTTTTAAATTTTCATATTTATCGGCTAATAAATCGGTATCACCAATAAATCAGAAATTTATTGAGGATTTTTAAATCTATTGGAAAAAACATGTATGATAATCTTTTCTTACTCATTTTGTATATATATTTTGAACTAAGTTACTATTAAATAATAGTAAATTATTGTTATTTGTTACATTCACATGTCCTACTAAATAACATGCATTTTTTTTATTTCGAGGTAAATTTAGGGTTGTTAGGACAATTTAGCATATAATGACTTACTTAAATACTTCTAATATAATATAAAATACTAGTTTATTGAATATTTATATTCAAATGATCAATAAATAATAATTAAAGTATGTAGTAAAATAAAAATTCGCACTGCGATAATTTATCGTTCGCGGCGTTTGGATACTTTGACCCTGCGACTGCGACTGTGACCACAATTTTATTGTTTGTTTATGCTTAGCAACGATGAAACAAGTTGCTACATCAACTAGAGCTGTGAAGGCTATGGATGTCATAGATGGTGCTAAGGTGGGTTGTACTTGTGGCTTTGCATTGAGATAATCGTGTTGTGCGAACTGTGACCGAAAACGAAGCAAAATTCTGAATTTTGACCTTTTAAAGTTGTTTTTACTCGCTCTCTTTGATTTATGTGTGTTTGAACTTATGTTTATGTAATCTCTTAATTTTGTTGAATTTAGTGTGGTCAATTTCTATGGCTAAAATTCCGTTTAGTTTGAGTCTGATTGATTGAGTTGGGATTCAATTGGGGCTTAGACAATTTGAATTGAAAATTACTGGTTTTCATTGGTAAATATTGTGGGGTTTGGGGCTCATTTGAGTGTATGGTTGTTGGGCATTTTGATTGGGGTGTAAGTTGGTGGTGGAGGGGTGGCTGATTGGGCAGTGTTTGAACCCCCTACCATACATCAATTTGGTATAATTCAACTCATCAATCAAGTCACAAGTATTATTACATTTACTATAATACTAAATCAACCAAATTGTAATAATATGGCATGAATAATGTAATAATATTATGTTGTCATAACAGTGTTGGCAATAAGATAACTTCAAAAGTAAAGCAACAATATGAGATAAAATCCTAGAATTCCATGCTTATGTCTAAGAGAGTATCTATATTCTATGTTTCCAAAATTCATTGGTATTGCTTGAATAGGCAAAATTTCTTTTCCTACATTTATGAAGGTTGTCCCATCATGTGGCCTATGAGAGTCACATGTTGAAGGTGAAATATAACTAGGACTATGCAAAGCTAGGAAACGTGTATTCAACACTATCTTAGAGTTGAATGTTGCATTATCTCAAATGATTGCCCCTAAACATCTCAAAGTCAATTTAAAACTAATTAGATTGCTTGTGTCCCAATTCCCAATGACCTTCTATGGCTGAATAATAAAAGGGAAAGAAAAACAGAGTAGTTTTCTGAGCTTATGGAATTTATTGATCAACTACAACTTTTCATTTTCCTCAATCAATGGAGCATTCTATGATTAGAACTGTTGTTATTTCTTCTTGTTGTTCCAATATATATCTCCATATGTGTTGCTTCTAGTCCCATTCATTCATTGCCTTTTTCTTTGGTGGACCCACTTTGGAATACTAATATGATCCCTACTCAATTGAAGATGAGTATTGGCTATCTCGAATGATATTTTATATGTTACAGTTGTCGCAACGTGAATTTTTTTCCCCTATAAATATTAGTAAATATCGGTCGATAACCGATGTATAACTGATAAATATGTGAAATTTTAAAACTGTCACTTATCGCTAATTTTATGTATCGTTTGACCTAAAATATGATAAATATCGGCCAATATAGCGTATTGGAACTTATATTTAATTGTATGATGACTACATTGTTGGTATCTGGCATGGCACTTCGTAAGTTCGTAGTGGGGTGGATCTTTGTGCATTAAGGTAATTGATCATGCTAAAAAAATATTTCGGTTGGAAGAACCATGCTTAATAAGAAAATTGAAAGCCATGACTTTTTATACCAATAATCATGCGTCATTTTCATGCAAAAAAGTGGAGATATATACAGGCTGGAAACTTTAGCTTGTGAATCTTGTTCCCCACATTTGTGTTTTTGCTAGCATCATATATTAGTAAGAACCCTGTTGCATGCAATAAAGTTGTGGTTGCAGTCATGGTGTTTGAGTATTGTAGAGTCGCAAACAATAAATTTTGTATTATTATTGTTGCAGTGTGAATTTTTATTTTTATTTTATAATAGACTCTAGTTCTTATTTATTGATCATTTAAGTATAATTTTTTTTCATAAAATAGTGTTCTATATTATATTAAAAGCATTTAAATGATTAATTATATTTAAAATTGTCCCAATAACACTGTATTTGTTATTTGACTTTTTAGTAGCTAATCTATAATATTAAAGTTATTGATGATAAATGATTACTATGTCACATCTATACACATTTAAAATAAATTTAAATTACAACAATTGTTAATTTGTTATTCATTAGTCTAACTCGTAGTCGTATACTAAATAAATTAATATTTACATTACTTAACTAATGGTACTTAATTGTTTATCATCTTAACTCATGCTTCTTCTTTTTTTCTTTTTTTCTCTCTTTTTGATAATTTTAGGCTCCATATGCTGCTGATATAATATATCGCTAATATTTGACATTTTGCCAAATATATTTGTGATAATGTGTTTCATCTCTATTGCGTATTGGTATACCTAGAAGCTGATAAATATTAGCCAATATTGCATTTTGGGTTTTATATTTTATTCCATGCCCTACTGCCCTTGTGCCAAATATCGTCAACCCCAATTCAAGCTCTGCATAACATAGGCCCAAGAGACTCAAAAGAGTCTTGCCAGGCTGGACATGCTTAGATGCCACATCTTTAGGCCAAAAGATTCCCAAATCCATTTTAACAAACTTCATTTTCATCAGCTAGGCAATATCATTTGGTGCTTTCATTGGGTGATTACCTTGGATCATGCTCAAATTCATGGTGTCTGAGGATTGAAAGTCGTATTGAAAATGTAGATTCCCCTTAAGATATATATATATATATATATAGGGTAATTTATTAAAATTTTATTACCATAATGTGCAATCAATATATAGACAAGAGGAAGCTGAAAGCCCACAACTAGAGCAAGAAATACTCAATTTCTACTTTCCAATCCTTTCATCACCATCGCCAAATGAGAAAACTATTCTTCAGGACAAACGCATGCAGAAGCCTAAAGAAATGAATTAGAAAGTTCAAACAAAGATTGTTGTTGAGTATGGATCTGCTGTTTGGGAAACTTGTGAAATCAATAACTTCATTATGTTTTGATTCGAAATCCATATTAAAAAAATCCAACCTATTTCCTCACCTGGACTGATTTCTTCACACATGTAAGTGGCTAATCTAATCGAGCTTAGTATTTCCTTCAATCCTATTGTTACAATCTCCAAATATCTGTTCAAACTTGTGAGTTTGTGACTTGTATTTGGTGTAACATGGATGGATACATATAGGTGTTTTGGTGAAGTTTGGGGTTAAAACGTGGCATTTGTAGAAAAACGTGGCTTGTGTTTTTCAGCATGCTCCGTTTTTTTCTCTCTCAGTGTTATCTCATTGCCTCAAAGTCATTAATGAATTCCATATTGTTTTATATAATTGTGATTTAGGCTTGTCTAATAGCATCAACTTCTCCCATCCCTAATTCTCTTTTATCTTAGAATCCTAAGTGATAATTTATCAATTTGAGTGATTTTGTGAGAATTGATTATTAATTCTTCTTATAATCACAATTTCTACAATCATTTTTATTCAATATTGAAATTCCCAATTCTATTAAATGAAGTCTAAATAGAACTCCATGACACTACCAACGAGCGCCATTCCTATTAGCTGCCTAAAAAGAGCATGATGGTTCTCCAGGTATTAAGAGCTTAGAGGTGACAGTGACAAGAGCAATCAAGCTGCCAAAGTTAGTATCATACGTTTACAAATGCACCAACAAGCATGCCATTGCCATTGAACAACACACAATCACTGTAGGTGAGAAAAGAATTCGGAGTTGATGATGAAGTGAGGGTTCTTATTCGTGCTTTAGGTGGTAAGCATGGTGGATATGAAGCTGCTAAAATTGCTTTGCTAATCCCATATCATGCCTGTGGAAAATTGATGCCTTGAGTATGGGTAGAGGTCAGGCAATAAAATCGTGGTCGTGGTCGCGGTATCCGAACATTGTAAACGATAAATTATGTCGCTGTGTAATTTTTTTTTCCACTATATACTTTAATTATTATTTATTTATTTATCATTTGAATATAAATATTCAATAAACTAGTGGTTTATATTATATTAGAAGTATTTAAGTAAGTTATTATATGCTAAATTATCCTAACAACCCTAAATTTACGTTGGAATAAAAAAATGCATGTTATTTAGTAACTTAGTTCAACATATATATAGTAAATGGATAAGAAAAAATTATCATGCATGCTTGTTTTAATAGATTTAAGAATTCTCAATAAATTGCCGATTTATTGGCAATTTATCACTGATATATTCTGAATTATCAGTGATTTACTAGTGCTTTATGAGCTGATAAATGTGAAATTTAAAACCGTAGTGTATCGGTAATTTCGCGTCGCAGGTGATCCAAAAACTGCTAAATAACAGCCACTACACTATAGCGGAACCACTATTTAATTGGATGGTGGAGGCTCAAGGTATGCATTGCAAAATCACTGCATCTTTGCCCTTTTTTTAAAAATTCCGGTGGTTGAATTAGTGGTATACAAGAATGAATATGAAGTTATATGGAGAGAGAGCATGTTAGGATTGCATAATACTTGATTGAAGTGTGCCTCTATGCTTGTGATTTTGCACAGCAATTGTCTGACAAATTGACTCAAAGGGATGGTGTCTCTTGGAATATAATATTAGAAGAATATGTTAATGCTGGAGGGATGCATGTTGCTTTTGATTCGTTTGAGCAAATGCCATAGAAAAGTATTATGCCTTGGGATAATATGGTTTATGTACTTTTCCTGTTAGGGGTGTTTGAGTTTGGTGGATACATTTTGCATGTTATCCTTAGTGCTTTTGCATTTGCCTTTTAGACTACGAACTTTCGTGTATGTTATGAAGATGTTTGGTTGTTCTAAGTTGGGTGATGATGCTTGGATGAGCAACTCCTCTGTGTGTGTGTGTGTGTTTCCTCCCCCCCCCCCCCCTTTGATATTGGGAATTTCTATGGGAGAAGGCATGTGAAGAGGGAAGGCAAGGATAACATCTTAGTGTTTTGAAACAAATGGTTTAGATTCGAGAATCAATTGAGCTACTCTTTAGACATCCACTTCTTTTCAAATCTGTAGGGGTAAAACATGCAAAGGAGACCTTGCTATATGGTCCTCATTGGGCTGGACAGACCTTGGTAGTAGGCAACAAAACTACCGTTGCAATCATTACGGTGTTATGATATAAGGGCGTCGTGGATGATATTTTGTGTTGAGGTTGTCACAACATGATTTTTATTTCTTTTTTCACGACTATTATTAGCTTATATCAACAAATATAGGTAAATATCAGAAATATTGGCCAAAACATATTGCATGACTGATATATATGTGATTTTATTTCTACGTCATGGATCAAACATTTTGCTCATTGGCAGACAAAAAATCTGATATATGTTGGTGTATCTGCCAATATTTTATTTCATTCGGTACAAAACTGGTGTTCGTTTTTTTCTTTATCAATAGACCCGATTTCAAGGTAATGTTGGCTGCGAAAGTGAAAGCAATCTTTTGAAAGCAATTGAGGTGGCAGGAAAGAATATTGTGTCCACCATTCTCAGTGTTGGGGTGATTACTATACTGAACCAAAATATATGTTGTCAAACTGGTGTTATTATTGGTTTAGGAGAATGTGATAGCAGATTCACTGCTATCAGTCACTTCCTCCCACCCGCAGCTATTCTTTAATGAATTTAAGCAACAGAGAATAGAGATATAGGGAGAAATATGATGTTATTAATGAAAATAGTCCTGCCAGACATTCGAGGTTCTGGCTCCTCCCGTTTACAATCGACTACTCCCTGCCCTTCCCTCGTTCTCTTCCTTTCTTTTTTATATCCCAGACTCCCACGACTCGAGACGCATAATAACAGAAAAGATGACTCAGCAAATAGGTCCTAACTGACTCCACAGCTACGTGCTCTGCTAAAAGACCAACAAGACCCTGCCCATAACTAATTCGCCCGCTTAACCCCCTCACCCAGCCTTTTATTCCTCCGGACGTAAGTATATTTGATTATGGGTCTATCATTACTCTCCCCTCGGACCTTCACCTTGTCCTCAAGGTGAAACTCAGGGAACTGCTGATTGATGAGATCAAATTCCTCCCAAGATGCTTCGAACTCCGGCAACCTTTTCCACTTGATTAGGACTTCTAGTATCCCCTTGGAGTTGTAGCGCAGATCCAGGACAGTTTCAGGTTCAACCTTCCATTCTATATTAGAGGTTAGAACCGGGGTAAAAGGTTGGGCCTGACTTCCTTCCCCCACTGCCTCCTTGAGTAAGGACACATGAAAAACAGGATGTATGGAGGCGTCATCTGGTAACTTAAGGCGATACGCCACCTTTCCCACCCTAGCTTCCACTTGGTATGGGCCAAAATACCTTGGGGCCAGTTTCTCATTGAGGCGTTTAGCCAAAGACCTGTGACGATATGGTTTTAGTTTCACAAATACCCAACTGCCTACCGTAAACTCGTGCTCCCTTCTCTTCTTGTCTGCCTGTTGCTTCATTCTCAGCTGAGCCCGCTGGAGGTGATATTTCAATTCATCCAGAACTGCATCCCTCTCTTTTAGCTCGTGATCTACTGCAGCAAATGGAGTATCCCCGGTTTCATAACGCAGCAGTGAGGGGGGGTCTCGGCCATACAAGGCAGTGAAAGGTGTGGACTGGATGGCCGAATGGTAGGAGGTATTATACCAGAACTCTGCCCAGGGTATCCATTTTACCCACTGCTTGGGTTTGTCCCCCACAAAACAGCGTAAGTACGTCTCCAGACTCCGATTGACCACCTCTGTTTGGCCATCCGTTTGGGGGTGGTATGCTGAGCTAAAACGCAACTTTGTGCCCTGCAACTTAAATATTTCCTTCCAAAAGTTGCTCACGAACACCTTATCCCGATCTGAGACTATCGATTTTGGGATCCCATGTAGGCGGACTATCTCTTTCACGAATACAGTAGCAACAACACGTGCAGTAAAGGGATGCTTCAAAGGAATAAAATGGCCATACTTGGTCAGACGGTCCACTACTACCATCACGCAGTCATACCCTTCTGAACTAGGTAGTCCTTCCACAAAGTCTACTGAAATATCTTCCCAGACCTGTTGGGGAATGGGCAATGGTTGTAGCAATCCAGCTGGGCTCAAAGTCTGGTGTTTATTTTGTTGGCATACCCCACACCCCGCAACATACTCCTGAACCTCCTTTCGCATTCCCGGCCAATATACCTCCCTTGCTAACCGATGATACGTTCTTAACACCCCCGAGTGTCCTCCCAATCCTCCACCATGAAATTATGCCAGTAACTTCTTCTTCCATTCTGACCTGGCTGGAATGACTAAACGCCCATGATACATTAAGTTTCCTTGCTGCAGATTGTAACCCCCTGTGTTCATTGTCCCCTGCTGTAACTCCTGCACTATGACCTTCAATTTCGGGTCAGCTGCCACTTCGGATTGAAGGGAGCTCCAATCCTGAATCCACACAGCAGAAAGAGTAGCACAATCAGCCTCCGATTCCCTTCGGGATAGTGCATCCGCCGCCTTATTTTCCCTCCCGGGCTTGTACTCGATAGTAAAGTTGTAACTCCACAACTTTGCAACCCATCTGAGGTGCTCTTCGGGCACTACCTGCTGCTCCAACAGGTACTTGAGGCTCCTTTGATCAGTCCTCACTATAAATCTTTGCCCCATAAGATAGTGTCGCCAGCGCTGGATGGCCAAAACTACTGCCATTAATTCCCTTTCGTACACGGATTTCAGGCGTGCTCGTTGGCCTAAGGCTTGGCTAAAATAGGCTATTGGACGCTGTTTCTGCATCAGTACTGCTCCAATGCCAATCCCCGAAGCATCCGTCTCTATCACAAAAGGTTCCCGAAAATCAGGCAGCCCCAAAACTGGTACTGATGACATGGCCTGCTTGAGCTTATCAAATGCTTCCTGAGCCTCGACATTCCACCCGAAGCTATCCTTTTTTAATTGAGCTGTGAGTGGAGCCGCTATGTGCCCGTAGTGTTTCACAAATTTCCTGTAATAGCCTGTCAACCCCAAAAAACCCCGCAGCTCCTTCAACGTTTTTGGTACCGGCCAATTCTTCATACACTTGAGTTTAGATGGGTCAGCCGCCACCCCTTCAGCAGAGATTATATGACCCAAATACTCCAATTCCAACTGCCCAAAAACACATTTATTTATGTTCACTGTTAGGGCATTAGTACACAACACTTCAAACACTAATATCAAGTGTTTGGTGTGACTTTCCATATCTTGGCTATACACCAATATATCGTCAAAAAATACCAATACGAACTTACGAAGAAAGGGTTTAAATACATCATTCATCAAAGCTTGGAAAGTAGTTGGGGCATTAGTTAGTCCGAATGGCATTACCAGGAACTCATAGTGCCCCTCATGTGTCCGAAAAGCAGTCTTTGGGACATCCTCCGGGTTTACCCTGATTTGGTGGTATCCCGATTTCAGATCCAGCTTGGAGAATACGGATGCTCCATGCAGCTCATCAAGCAGTTCAACAATCATAGGTATGGGGAATTTATCAGGAATTGTCACCTTGTTCAGGGCCCTGTAGTCAACGCAAAACCGCCAGCTGTTGTCTTTCTTCCTGACTAGTAGCACTGGGCTTGAGAAAGGACTGTGGCTGGGTCTAATCACCCCGGCTGCCAGCATTTCGCGCACTAAACGTTCAATCTCATCCTTTTGCACTTGAGGATACCGGTAGGGCCTCACACTTATTGGTCCAGTACCTGGGATCATTGGAATTTTGTGGTCCAATCTGCGTTGGGGAGGTAGTCCCCACGGTTTCCTTGTTACCTCTGGAAAGCTCTGCACTACCTCCTGTAGTTGGAAGGGGATATCGGTTGGTACCTGTTCTGAGCAGAAATTGGATGCCAACGCACAACATTCGAGTAAAATTCCTTGTCCCCCTTGGCTTACTGTTCGAATTAAGGACTTAAGGGAGACTTGGGTTTTGCACAAATCCGCATCTCCCCGTAGTGTGACTGCCGTTCTGTTCACCGTAAACTTCATCAGCAGGTTTCTCCAATTTATTTGCATCATACCCAATTTTTCCAGCCATTGCATTCCTAATATGGCATCGGCACTTCCTAACTGAAGGGGCAGAAAATCTTCGATTACCTCAATCTCAGGTAGTGATAGCCGAACCCCCTTACATATCCCCTGTGTCTGAACAGAATTTCCCATCCCTATAAGTACCCCATACGAGGCTGTTTCAGTGATAGGTAGCCCCAGCCTCTCCACTAGGTCGGCTGCGATGAAGTTATGCGTAGCGCCGTAGTCGATCAAAACAATTACTGTCTCATCCTGAATCGCCCCCCTCAGCTTCATGGTTCTAGGGGTGGTGAGTCCCACGACTGAATTCATGGACAACTCTACCTCGCCTTTGACTTCCGACCTAAATTTAGTCGTTTCTATTGGCATGTCTGCTTCTCCTTCGTCCAGTTCCACGGTATCGTCCACCAGCAGCAAGTGGAGCATGCGATTTTTACAGACATGGCCAGGGGAGTACTTTTCTTCGCACCGAAAACACAGCCCCTTCTCCCGTCGGCGCAGCAGCTCGGCATCTGGAAGTCGCCTAAATCCCGGAGTTCTCCTGCTGGCTTGCGATTCCTCAAGGTGAGATGCGCTGCTGGTAATGGTGGGTGCTGACCTCAGGTTTGAGTTCGAGACTACCGGTTTGGTCAATCCGGTGCTGGGCGAAATCGAATAGAAGCTCCCTGGGTTCGAACTTCCCCGACCCGGTGGCTTCGACCTGGATCCCATCTCCCGATTCCACTTAAGCCATTTCCCCCTGTCTGGATGACCCTATTTTTATCCTCCACCATTTGGGCTGACTCCATTATCTCTGCCAATCCATTGGGCCGCATCATTCGAACCTCGGCCCGCACCGCTGGTTTTAGTCCGTTAAGGAAAGTGCTGACAAGCACTTCCTCTGTCAATCGCCCTTGCAACGGGGCAGCCAATGACTCAAATATCTCCAGTTATTCCTCCACTGAAGCATCCTGGCGAATGGCCAAGAATTTCTCGCATAGAGATCCTTCATGCTTCGGTCGGAATCGGGTAAGAAATGCCTCCTTGAAGCTTCTCCAGGTCGTGAACCTCCTTCCCTCTTCCACATACTGAAACCAGGCGAGAGCCTTTCCCTCCATAGCCACTGGTACTAATTCTAGTCGCTCGTCCTCTGAGAGCTGATTCAGATTAAAATATCGCTCTGCGCGGAACAACCACCCATCCGGGTCTGAACCACTGAAAATCGGGAACTCCAGTTGGCGAGCAGGGCGATACTCAACCCGTGGAACCCCTTGTTCTATGGTGTGGGTTGCAGCTGGTCCAGTATTCGTGACCTCCCGTTCATCCTCCTCCCTCTGTGAGTTGGATGGAGGTATAGCCCGATCACTTTGTCTAAGCAGCTGATCTAATCTGCCCAGTACCTCCATCATGGTTCTTTCGAGCTGTGGGATCTTCTATGTGTCCCCTTTGATACCATCCACTTCATGCTGCCATTCCTCCTGTATCACAGTCAGTCTCTTCTCCAGAGTTCCCATTCGTTCTTCCATTGCTTCCATCTTCTTCTGTGCCATTTGTCCCGATCACGCACGGCTTTGATACCAAATTGATAGCAGATTCACTGCTATCAGTCACTTCCTCCCACCCGCAGCTATTCTGTAATGAATTTAAGCAACAGAGAACAGAGATATAGAGAGAAATATGATGTTATTAATGAAAATAGTCCTGCCAGACATTCGAGGTTCTGGCTCCTCCCGTTTACAATCGACTACTCCCTACCCTTCCCTCGTTCTCTTCCTTTCTTTTTTGTATCCCAGACTCCCACGACTCGAGACGCATAATAACAGAAAAGATGACTCAGCAAATAGGTCCTAACCGACTCCACAGCTACGTGCTCTGCTAAAAGACCAACAAGACCCTGCCCATAACTAATTCGCCCGCTTAACCCCCTCACCCAGCCTTTTTATTCCTCCGGACGTAAGTATATTTGATTATGGGTCTATCAGAATGCAACGACTAATTCTGGACTTGAGTTATAATATCGTTCCCTTTTGGATTCCAACGCCTGGTTGGCGTTACTATTGCTATATTTACGTGTAATTCGCTATAATAGGACGCACAATACCATCTCACTATACTGAAGATTGCATCAATGGTTCCAGGAATTTTAGACCCTGGGATATCATTGTTGCTCTAGACAAGAGACCTGCTCTGATAAGTTTGGTCTTGCAGAGGTGAGTAATGATACGAATGCAGTTGCCTTTGGGCGAAATATTGGCAAACCCAGCTTCAGTCCTGCACATACAATTAAATAGCAGTTTCGCTATAGTGTAGCAGCTACTATTTAGTGGTTTTTGGGTCGCCTGCAACCCTAAATGACCGATATGCTACGATTTTAAAATTTCACATTTATCGACCGATAAATCGCCGGTAAATCGGTATCGCTGATAAATTGAAAAATATCACCGATAAATTGGCGATTTATTCTGAATTCTTAAATCTACTGAAAAAAGCATGCATGATATTTTTTTTATTCATTTACTATATACATCTTTGACCAAGTTATTATTAAATTATAATGAAGTATTACTATTTATTATCTTCATATTTACTATTAAATAACATGTCTTTTTTTATTCTAAGGTAAATTTAGGGTTATTAGGAAAATTTAGCATATAATGACTCACTTTAATACTTCTAATATAATATAAAATACTAGTTTATTGAATATTTATATTCAAATGATCAATAAATAATAATTAGAGTATATGGTAAAATAAAATACAAATTCACGCCGCGACGACCGCGACACATAATTTTATCGTTGGCGATGCTCCGATACCGTGACACTGTGACTACGATCGTGACCGCGATTTAATTGCCTGGTCCTGCATACAACAGGCCCAAGAGTCTCAAAACTACCTGCCAAGCTGCATATGCTCAGATGTCATATCTCTAAGCCGCCAGAAGGATTCCATAAACTGTTTCAAGTAACCTAGTTGTTGTTTGGCTGAATTATTTTCTCTATATATGTTTAGAATCCATAAATGAATGCCGAGGAAGCAAAATTTCACACTTAACCTCCCTGACTAATATTCTTCTCCCTCCCCTATTTTCTATTCTTGAGCATAATTCCTGCTCTGAAGGGATTAGCAGCAGCTAGGTAGTAATCACATGTATTACCTAGCTGCTGTAGCTTGTTCTCCTTTGCTCCAAAACTTTAAATATTTCAAATTACTAAACAATTTCTCACCTTACTATGGTGTCCATTGATTGGCGAAGCCCTGCTAAAAATATTGGGCACCTGTTAAAGTGAGGAGGTAGGGGGTGGGGCAGTAGCTGTTTATACAGACTTTGATGTAGCAGGAACAGAGTAATATTCCAGAAACTGTCTGGAGGTGTTTGTCAGATCCCAGTGTGTATGAGATGACAAAGCTAGGAAGTATTTGCGTAGTATTGATTATTGGACTGTGTGATGTAACCATTTTGATGGAGCGACTTTGGGGCATCTAGTAGTAGTCAGTCACGAGTTTCTTTTGTCGTTAGGAGGGTATATTCGTGATGGTAAAGTCAGCATCTAGGTGAATGCTTGAATTCTGCTGATATATAACATACTTGCTCATTTTTAATTATCCAAAATAATGCTTTCCACCTGTTAATCATCTAACTAAAATTCTTGTTTCATTGCTAGTTTGCATTATGCCCAAAGATCCTATATCCCCGACGTGTAGTCAAATTTTCTCACGAAAGAGTTGCCCCTTTGGAACTAATGGTTAGTCCCAAGATTATGTGAGAGGTGTATGATGTGGGGATGGCAATGGGTTATGAGCCTGATCTAGACTCATTATACTCGCCTTATATTTTTTTAACCTAACAAATTTGGGTCGGGTCTGACCCTATATATATCTAAATGGGTGTATCTCTAGCAATTTCAAATCTAACCCAACCTGTTATACCTTTTATACACATTAATTGTAGGTTTGTCATAGATCTTATTTGAGCTTTAGTTTTTTTTTTCAATTTTATTTCTAGTTATTTAGTGTACAAATATAACATTTTATATCAAAAGTATTAAAATACTATTTAAAAAGTTAAAATAATTATTTTAAAATATTTATCTATTCACTGTAGGAATTTTTTTAACAAAAATTAAATATTAATCTGTATAAAACATAAATTTATCAGAATTTGCATTACTTATTAGTTTTTTAAAAACAAGTAATTGTATCCATTTATTACCTGTTTACCTGTCAGGGTCTGGGTATGAATTTTTAAGACTTGTCGGGTCTGGGTTTGAATTGTTAATACGTTTGGGTATGAGTCTGGAGAGACCCAGTCCAAACCTTACTCATTATCATCCCTAGGTACACCTAGTGTCTGCAAGCTTTTGGTTATTTAGTGTCTTGTAGTTTTTCATTTCCTCTGGGCATGTTTCCACGCTTCTGTGTTAATTCATAATTTAATGCTGTCATCCATATCAAACCTCATATAAGGGCCTTTTCTTCTCAGTTTCTTTTTTCAAAGCTTATTTCAATCAGCAAAATTGTGATAATAATAAAAATATATAGAATTAATGATGATAACTATAATAATGATATTAATGATAGCCATAGTGATAATACTGAAAGGAAAAAGTAATAATAAAATGCTGGATAAAGACTCGTTAAAAATTTCAGATCATTAAAAATAAGATGAAGAGAACATGCCTTAACTGTTATAGCTTCTTTTTCCTGAATTTTGAACCCTACGTGATGCTATGGTATTAGAAACTTTATCTGTGAATGAATGTTTTTGATCTTGCAGAGGCTTCTGCTTGATCTGCATAATAATCCCACCTTGAAAGTACACTCTCTTTGAGCACCCACATGAATACTGTAAATTTACAATGTTCAAATTGTACTATTCAATTATTTTTTTTCTCTCCTTTTATTAATTTATTTTAAATTTAATTACCTGCTCTAAATCACTTACATTAAATTTATAGCACCCAATTACTTTTACTAATTATATTATCAATCATTTAAATTTTAATTTATATCAATCTATACATATCACTTAATAATTTTAAATAATTAATTTTAATTAAATATAAATTTACAAATTATTTAAAAAAAAAATTGTACTTAGAATTTCTAAGATTGTTAAAAAATAATTTAAAAAATTCAGATGCAGGGAAAATGAAAAATATCAGAGACCATATATGCTAACTACTAAGTTTTTTCTTTTTTTGGGTTGGGGGGGGGGGGGGTCGTAAAGTGTTACTACTTCAATTAGCAAGTCCTTGGATTTAACTAGTTAAGAAAAAATAAGGGGATAAAGTTAAATGGAAAAGCAGGATGAGTGGGACCGTGCAAACCTTTACCCATTTATTATGTCAGACTTTGGGCACCTCATTTATTTGCGGCAGCCACAAATTTGACGTGTTTATTATTATTCTACGTCAATGTACCTCAAATTTGAGATTAGGTGAGAAAATTTGAGCTGATGTGGGTGCTCTAACCTATTGTTTGCTTGTGCTGGATAGGTGGTAGTGCTAGAAGATGAGTACAAAGAGATGGTATCAGACAACATATTACGGCCACCAGATGAAAGAGAAATGAATCGGATAAAACCAAACCCGTTCCTCCAAGTACAACCAATCTTCATCAACCCTGGTCCACGTGATAACCCTGGCATGGGGAAGCGACAGCAGAAAAGCCTCAATAAGGGTTTGTGCTTGGCGATAAGTGGGAGGGTGCAGCATGATAACAATGAATCTAGACATTTCTCGTTGCTGGACCAGACTGACTCATCATCTTCAAACGGTAAGCATTGGCATCAGCCATCTAGCAGTAGGGAATCACTCATGGAAGATGATACTGAATGTCATGCATACTAGGGGATGTCCAGCCATCTTTGATATAAATATATGCTTTTAATGTATATATTCCAATTTGATTTGCTATGAGTCGACTTGTAAGACAGGCTATTGCGGCTGACTTGGCCAAGTTGCCTGAGCAGCTTGATTGACTTATTGGACATTAGCAAATAACAATTGCTAGTTTGCTACTACGAGGTGTTTCGTCACGTATGCCACCGTTAAGCTTTTTAATTTCCCACTGCTAAAAAAAAAAAATTCCGCTCAGTTTTAATACAAGGATGTCACATTCTTGTCTGGGGTACTGGTGCTCTGCTGGTGCATCAGTTTCTATTATGTTCGGTATATTCGGCAAATGGAATACAAAGAAAGGTAAATACGCGTAGCCAGTGTTGGATTGAGCGCGTTCTTGACGACAAGGAACTTGGTTCCTATAGGGCGATTAACCTTACCTTTTGGCGAGCTGTTACCTGGGCTTGTTGCATGACGTTTGCCTGGGCTCCCGCCCGCAATTTATATATCCCATCCGATTATCATGTTTACGGTAGAATATAAAACTAAATATATCAACCCTCTATTACACTTGATATTAAAATAGAATCGCTGCAGTTTAGAAATCAATCTAAAATATTGTGGCTAAAGAAGCATCTTGAATCCATTAACACTAAGCATTGATATTTCTATAGGATCCGTATGTTACTAGGATTAGAAAGAGGCATTACGATCATATTACGGTGATATCGTAATTATGTAATAACAAAGAGTGAATCTACTACTACACCTTGAAGGTCAACTTGAGACTACTTTGTCTAAATTTTAAACTCATTCTTATACTATAATTATTAATAAAATTTAAATATATTAATAATCATCACCTAATAATAAACTCATACATCAATGTTATGAAAAATTATTATTCACCAAATAGTATTCATGTACAAAAGGATATGTAGGAATAAGTCAAGGCGCTTGTATTTGAAAGCCAAAAAATTATTATTTCCTCAATTTACTATTTACATTAATTTATTATTCATGTAAATTTACTATTCCTATGGTCAAGTCAATAATCAAGGTGAACCATTAATCCTAAAATATCTAATGATGTAGGATCATCTCCCTAAATAATAATAATATACTCATTAATTTTCTTAAGTGAGAAAAACCATGCAATACCAAGTTAAAAGCTATCAACTCACCACGCTTTCATTGCTTGAATATGGCTTGGAAGAGCCAACCCAACCAACTACTATAGTGACTTAGAGGGGGCTGCTATAGTACCAAAAATGGGTTTTGTCTACTAGTTATGGCTCGATTTGAATGGGTTTTAGGAAGATTTTATAGGGTTTTCAATGCCCCTTACATTACGCCTAATTTAAAGGAGAATCAATCCTCTTTCAAACCTTAACATGTATCAAGTAGTCAATTAATTGACAGGTTACTTGCTTCTTTTAGTTAAACATTGTTAGATTGTGTTAGTCTTTCCTAAATTATAATTTATATTTCCTAAGTACTTGTAATATATTGTAAGGCTAGTTTTCATATTTGTTGTGATGGGGAGGCTTCACGATTTTTGAAAAAATCAGCTCCCATAGCTGATTGAGTTTTGTTAAATTTTACTACCATAGTTTAGCTTCTATTAGTGTGTTCTATGATTAGAATGTAACCAAGTCAACCCTTTAAAGGTTAGGCATGTATTTTGAAAATTTTCCTAAGCCTAATACTATCTATAATGTATTACATGGTTGAAGTAAATGAGGCAACTACCCCTTTGGCAATCTACATGATTTTTTTTTTCAAAAATCATACGCCCCCCTCAAGGCTTAGTGCATAGTATTGTTTTATCATCCAAAATCTTACATAATTTATTTCAAGTGTTGAAACCTTGATTGGCTTGTTTAAGTGCTTAATCTTGAAGGGATTTCAAGATTAAGTCACTTTCATCCTACTTCTCATCTCTTTTTTGTTTTCTATTTTGTTGGAATCTCACCTAACTTCATCATCAACACTTAACACGACCTAATTTATTTATCAATATGCATCATCCAATTAAGACCTTTAGATGCAAAATGAAAACATTAACCCTAATATTCCTTAAACTAGATAATTATGAATGAAAGAGCAATCATGGTAAAAAAAACTATGAAATTAAATAATAAGCATATTTAATTGTGGTAACTCAAAATTTTCATTAATGAAATAATTCTTAACATGTAATGATATAGCTCCCCAATTTTTACACACTATTTATAAAACATAATAAGAACACATTAGAATAGAAAAATCACCCAAAATAGTAGTTTGCATGTACAATGATCAAATACCCATTTTTTATGCTCAAAACTTCAAAAACTTTTTGCACATGGTATAAACAAATGAAAAAAAGGTCTAAACAACCTTAATAACATGATCCTAAAATCTAAAAGTAGTCACACAACCACAACTCCCAAATCAGCCAAAAATCAGAGAAAATAAAATAAGGCCAAAATGGCAAATTTCATAACAACAACTCCTCAAAAAAAAAACTATATACTATTTTGTATGATTTAGTTTACCAATCTCCTAGATCCAATATTTTGTAAAATTAGCCCCTAAATCAACACTTTTCCACCTCTAGAATCCTTTGCACCAATAATCAACAAAATCATCAACATTTCAAAATTGCAAAATAAATTAAGAGGAGAAAAAATAAAGGCTAACAAAGATTAATCGTAATTGCATTAGAGTTATGAAGTTAAGGAAGAGATTAAGATAATTTATCTTCAATTTATTATATTTTTAACACTAAAATGTTTAAGAAAAATAATAAGATGCAAAAAATCAATATTTAATAAAAAAAAATTCAATAAATGAAGTGACAACAATGGAATAAGGAATAAGGTTGAATAAAGTTGTTTTTGGGAGATAAGGAGGTCAAAATCCTCAGCTTGGGGCATAAAAGCTGAAGAAACTATGGTTAAGTTAGATACTTGACTAACACAGGTACTTTAATTGATATTATAAGGTACAATATCTAAAAAAATTCAAGGGTTTGGAATGAAGAATTTTGGCAATCAAGGAGTCAGCAAAATAAGCCCCAAAATTTAGTTAGATATTTTAGAAATACAGGATCAATGTAAGGATAGTTATGATAGGTTTTGTGTAGAGAAAGTTGAGTTTTGGTGGTTAATCATGTCTAAAATTGGAAAATTTTATTTGAAAATGTCAAAAATATTTTTAACTCATTTTTATTTTATATTTAGCTTAAATATTTTAAAATATAAGTATCCCTAAAGTTTTTTTAAATTTTTATTAGCTAAAACACTCATTTTAAGACTTAAAACATGAGTAAGGGTGAGAAATGGTGTTTAATAGTATGTTTTTGTCAAATTATCCATTTAAAATTTTGAAAAGTCTAGGATTATGTGGAGGTTGATAATGAAATAAAATACACACAAGGCAAAATTTTCTCATCTTCCTCAAAGCAATGACTTGGTTCGGATGAATTAGCATTGTTGGCCCTTTGATGTTGATATTGATCTTTAATGACTCTACAATGGTTCTAAGGAGAAATCACCTAGTTTTTTTCTTAGAATATACTCAACTTTCAAGCACTCACTCACTTGGAAAAGAAGAGAGAATTTAAAAATTCTATATTATCATTCAATGTTAATAATCTATCGTGTACAATGGACAACATGTAGGTATATATACGTGGTTTTCATATGTTATAACTTTTACTAACTAAGTAACAATCTTCCTAACTAATATAGCTATTAACATCTAACCACACTAGCCGTTGTGAATAAATTTTAGTCAACAATAACAACTATATTAACATTGGAACATTAATAACTACTAATCATCTAATGTTAACTAGATTTGTACTAATTAATTAAATTTGTGACTAATATAAGAAACCCTTATATGCCTCAACTTATTGACCCTTCACAAAATGCTTTCATTAAAGGCAGAAACATTGGTGAAAGTATTTTGCTAGCCTATGAATTAGTAAGGAGATACTCTCACAAGGGCATATCACCAAGATGCATGATTAAAGTAGATCTCAAGAAGGCTTATGACATGGTAAATTGGGATTTTCTGCAAAAAATTCTAAATCTTTATGGCTTTCCTCCTCATTTTATTAAATTGATTATGGCATGTGTTACTTTTGTATCATATTCTATCTCCTTTAATGGTGTGTTAGCTCCCCCTTTCTCTGGGAAAAGAGGGTTGAGGCAAGGCGATCCTCTTTCTCCCTATCTCTTTGTGATGGTTATGGATTATTTCAGTAAAACTTTGAAGAAGTTATGGGTTGACCCAAGGTTTCAAGCTCACCAAAGATGTAAAAGACTCCAGCTCATAAATTTGAACTTTGCAGATGACCTTCTTTTATTCTGTAGAGGAACTCTGTAAAGTGTCCTATGTCTGAAGGAAGTATTGAACCATTTTGCTGCAGTCTCAGGCCTTATGGTGAATCCTGCCAAATGTTTAGTTTTCTCTGGAGGAGTTGCAATAGAGAACCAGTTCAGTATTCTTCATCTTCTTGGTTACCCAGCAGGCACTTTTCCAATTAATTATTTGGGCTTGCCTTTATCCTCTACAAGGCTAACTGCTGCTCAGTTGCTACCATTGTTGGACAAGATGTCTGGTAGGTTAAGGCATTGGAGTACATTATTTCTTTCTTATGCTGGGAGAGTTCAACTCATTAAATCAGTGTTATACAGTTTACAACTTTGCTTTAGTCAAACTATCCTCCTGCCTAAGAAAGTGCTGCACTGTTTTATTAGTCTTTGTAGAACTTTCCTTTGGTCAGGTAAATTGAATATCAGGAAACCTACTCTGGTAGCATGGGAGTCTCTTTGTTCTCCAAAACAGGAAGGTGGACTTGGCTTATTAAACTTACAGTTGTGGAATTATTGTGCTTTGGGCAAGCTGTTGTGGAACATAGCTGCAAAAAAGGATACATTGTGGGTTAAGTGGATTCATGCAGTGTACATTAAGCAAGGTACTGTCTGGGATTATTCACCTTCATCTTACAATTCATGGCTTTTTCTCAAGATTCTTCAGAGCAGATCTGTAGTGAAGGAGTTTATAGTAGAATGTTTAGCAAATCAAAGGGAGTACACTATTCAATAAGCATATAAGGCCCTTAGAGCTCCACAGGCCAACTTTTTTGGGGCTAAACTAATCTGGAGACCAGGCTCTACTCCCAGGGTACGTTTCCTAGTTTGGCTTGCTTGCAGAAGTAGACTTTTGACTAAAACAAGGCTTAGGGAGATGGGCATGACTGTGGACACTCTGTGTATTTTTTGTAAACAGCAAGATGAGACTAGAGATCATCTTTTCCTGTTTTGTCCTGTTGTTACACTTATTTGGAAGACTATTAGAAGGCTGGCTGGCAGAAGTGACCCTATTTCAGGATGGGATCAAGAGATTAAGTCTTTGCTTACTAGAACAAGGCAGGCACATAAGAAGAAGTATCTTTTGGGAGCTCTTTTTGTTGCTTATATAGCTATTATTTAGCATGAAAGAAATCTTAGAATTTTTCAGAACAAAACTAGACAGCTAGGAGCTCTTTTGAGATGTATTCTTGTGCAAGTTTCTAGTATTTTTATTACCCCTCCCCTTTTTGTTGAGTTTGGTCGGTGGCTAGGTTTGTTGGATGTCATTGCATATAATGCAAACTTGTAATCTCCTTTTCGATTAGTAATACAAATTCTACTTATCGAAAGAAAAAACCATAATTGAAGGCTCAAAAATACAATTAAACTAATTCTAAAAAATCTGAACAATCAATTTTAGCAAAAAGAATCACAATGTTGACCAAATCTAGAAAATTACTTTTGACACTAGGGTTTTAGGTCTAAAACATAATTTGATCAAATCTTATTAATTTCTACAAATTGAAAGTTTAGAAATGTAATTAGACACATTGTATTACATATTGTATAATCAATTTAACAAAATAAGCCAATGATTAATCATATTTCAAAACCGCAAGAGTTTCGACCAAGAAATTTGATTTTGATCAATTCTGGACAAATTTCTCAAATTGGCACTTTCAACCTGCAATTAAATACATTTCAAAGCATCTTACATAATCAATTGGTAAAAATAGCTTAAAATTGAATGAACCCGAGTTATACCAATAAATATGGGTTAAAAATCTAAATTTCATAAATCAACCCATCCAAATCAATCATCTAACTCATATATACATACTCTAACAACCAATTTAGCTTATCATAACCTAATTCAAATATATTCAATCAAAAAAATTAGAGTTAGGGTTTGAAGATTATACCAATCAAAAACCACCATTACAAGCCAAGAGAAGCTCAACCAAGACATGGAGGAGCAACGATGGTGCTCAGGTAGTCAGACTAGAGCTTTGGTGATGGCGGTGTGATACTGTGGTGGCTAGATGCAGGTTCATTATTGTCGCGCGTTGCCTTGCTGCAATCGTTGGTGCTTCCTATCTATGGTCGACTTGGCGTTGTGGTGGTGGTTCGTTGTCAGTGCTCTAGTGGTGGTGGTTATAGTGGAGGATGAAGAGAGGGAGAAGAGCAAGCAGGTCAAGGTCAAGCATTCTACCCTGGTCGTTGGCTACTATTCCTTTGTCGGGTGGTGTTGTAACACCCCCAAAATTCACTATTGAAAAATTTTATTTTATAAAAAGAATTAGCGGCAGAAAAATAATAAAATTGTGAATTCCAGGGATATTACTGTCACATTTAGTACCACACCAGTTCACTCCTATTGTTCTAGTACGAAGTGCTAAGGCTGAAAGAATAAAATATAATTTACAAGAAACTCAAACCATATTGAAATCAGAGTAGTGTAATAAACAACTTACAAGAATAGGATCCACCAATGGTGGTTACAAGAATAAGGATTACATTTAAACTAGGGGTTAAAAAGAGAAAGAGTAAAACCCTAGGACTTTTAGGATAATTCCTTACGCTCTTTCCCGTTGCCCACTTGAATAGCACCTAAAATGGACCTATAAGGGACATTACCCATTGAATAGATAGGGGCACCATGAATGGAACCCTTTAGTACTATGGTACTGAGTAACCCTTTAAAACACACTGAAAAACAGGCCCACAATACAACATATGATACAAAACTATATCCATATATAATAAGATGTGCATACATAACATTCACATACTTAACAAGCTCGTCAAATATTAATAGGTCAAAATGTACAATTAATACTTCTGGGCCTTAAGCCATTAGTCCATCATTATTCAATCATCTCTTGGATTATATCCATGTGAGTGCGGGAATCCCACTATTATAGCCGGTGGACCAAAATACATATAGGACAGAATGCTCCGGACCACTAGTATTGCCGGTGGATCGGTCTCCAAGGTAGAAGATCTTAGCCACTATTATTCACCAGTGGATCAGTCTGGCCCCAACTCACATGGTGTTCCACTATAAGTGATTAGTATATTCCATGATTTAATTATATGCATGTGAGTACGGGAACCCCACTATTATAGCTGATGGACCGGATTACATATAGGGTAGAACGCTCGTGACCACTATTATTGCTGGTGGATTGGTCTCTAGGGCAGAAGGCTCCTGGCCACTATTATTCGACTGTGGACTGGTATGGCCCCAACTCACAAGCCTTTCACTTTCACGATTAGTTTTTTCCCTTTTTAACCATCACAATAATTCTATTTATTTGCCTCGGAGGGGAGATTAAGATCCTGATATACAAAGGTACACTGGTCATATCGGTGCATATAAGCTACTCAGTACCCTTCAACTATCAACTGAGGGATGCAAAGGTATCTTGGTCGTATTGGTGCATACAGCTACTCAGTGCCCTATTCAGAAGGACACCTAATCCATATGTATGCATACCCCCTAAGTAGGTCCATAGAGCTAGATAGAGTAAGATGTAGGGCCTGGATAGGGCACAAAGGCACACTAGCAAATACTAGAATAACCATGGGCTAAACTACATCTTTAGGGTAGCGACCCCTAAATAGCCACCATTCTCGACCTTGAGGTCTTTCACTTTAATTATTAGTGTCTTAATTAAGCTGATCACAAAAAGTACAACAATCAGATACTTATTCAGTTTTAGTCGTTTTGATATCATTAGGTATTTCTTATTCATATGGTTATCCAAGATAACTTAAAAAAATCATTAAAGGCCATCATAATCTCATCTAATTTTGATTTAGGATCCTTTCTAGTGATACTTACTAATTGTCAAATACTATTATCTTGTTATTCAGTGTGACTTGAGTCTTATTACGAAACTCCATTATCACAACGACATATTCGATACAGATTACTGATTTACCCCTTGCTTGAATAATTATTAAGTCGTCCCTTCTCTACTTACCAATTTACCATATTACCCTTCATGTTGCATAATTACTAAATTACCCTTCTCCATTATCATAATTACCAAATTTTCCTTTAATTGGTTAAATTACTAAATTGTCCTTCTCTGTTATCATAATTACCATAGTGCCCTTCTCCATTACCATAATTACCAAATTACCATTCTCTATTAACATAATTACCAAATTACCATTATCCATTATCATAATTACTAAATTACCCTTTAGTTAGTTAAATTACCAAATTGCCTTCATTATCATAATTACCAAATTGCCCTTTTGTTGGTTAAATTACCAAATTGCCTTCATTATCATAATTACCAAATTGCCCTTTTGTTGGTTAAATTACCAAATTACCCTTCTATTATTATAATTACTGATTTACCCTTCTCCATTATTACCAATTTACCCTTCTTTATTATTATAATTACCAACTTACCCTTCTCCATTAGTATAATTACCATTTTACCCATCACCATTATTATAATTATCAAATTACCTTTCTCCATTATTATAAGTACCAATCTACCCTTCTCCATTATTATAATTACCAATTTACCCTTCTCCTCCAAAATTATCATAATACCCTTTTGCTTACAAAATTAACATTTTTTACTTGACTTCCAAAATTACCATAATACCCTTTTACTTACAAAATTACCATTTTGCCCCTTATTACACCACTTTTATTAAATTATCATCACTACATGAAATATTAATATTAATATCATTCTCATCATCCAACTCCACCAACTATCATATTTCAACATAATACTTATTAGCACCCACACATATTAGGCCACACTCTTACACAAGACATATTACTAAAATGCCCCTAGGGGTCAAAAAAATATTATTCATGCATCAATGGTCACAGTAAAAAAATATATCATGGATAAGTACTTAACATTTTCATTAATAACAAAACTCCTTCCTTAAGCATTTTCTCCACACATGACACATAAACTAGCATGCTTTCCATTGTAACAAGCAATACAAGCAACTACATATATTATATTAAACAACATATATCATGCATAATAACATATTAAAATCCTAATGTACTAGAATACGTTTATCCATGCATTTAAGTAGGGTTTAACGATTATCTTAATTCCCGCAAAAAAATTGAACCTTACCTGTATCTTGGTTAAAGATTCAAGATTTGATTAGCAAAACCAATACCTAAAAATAATATCAATACTTATCATATTAAAAATGAGAAAACCAAAAGCAGAAGACTTTATAAAAACTTAATTAATGAAATACTTAACTTAAATATTATTATACCTTAAAATTCCATTAACCAAATCAACCTAATGTATGCAACAACTCATAGTGCTCATGCAGTATGAGCTACATACAAGGCAAGGGGGGAAAGGGTCGAAAGTGACATAAAAGGAAGAAGGGGGGCCAATCTCGGGATAGGATTTTGGGGCTAGGAAAGAGGGCAGGTGGGGGAGAGTTAGGGAAAGGGAAGGGTGCAAGGGTGGAGGTGATGGTTGGGGATGGGTTATTGGCAGCCAAAGGCGGTGGTGACGGAGCTACGAAGGTGGCTTCAAAGATGGAGGTTGTTGAGAAAGAAGGAAAAGGGAGGAGGAAAGTGAGGGGGTTTGTCTTAGCCAAAGGAGGTGAGAGGGTGGTAGGGGAGATTGCAGGGAGGGGTTTGGTGGTTTAGGTGGCGGCAAAGGCAGCGAAACAATGGCAAAAGGAGGAGGTACAGGGTGGCTGCCGAGAAGCAAGAAAAAGAAGAAGAAGATGAGAGAAAGTGGGTCGGTGGCCCAATGCGTGGGGGGAGAAGACAGGTCGGGGCCTGGCAACTCGAAGGAAGGAAAAAGGAAAAGGAAAGAAAAGATAAAAAAAGGAGAAAGAGAAGGAAAAAGGGAAAAAGGAAAAGGGAAAATAAGATGAAATACTTCATAGAATAATAGAATATAATATTTTAATTTAATATATGGGTTGAAAAAGGATAATTTTAGGAAAAATATTGGTTTGGGAATTTATTCAAATAAAATGAGTATGATAAAATAATAAATTATTTGTTTTAATTTATTAAATATTCCTATCCAATTTTATATACTAAAAAATGCATAAAATAATTAAATTAAATAAATTTTAGAGCTAATGTATCCCAAATAAAAGTTGTTTATTAAATTATAGGCTTTTAAATTTTTGAAAGATTATAGGTGCGTCCATTGCCACTTGCATCTAACTAGAGGCGTCAGAGATAGTGGCTTGATGGTGGCAGCGTGGTGTGGTGGTACCAACAAGATGGAGGTCGAAGCCAAGGGTCCAGAGGGTCTGGACGCAAGGCGCCGAAGGTCGAATAGGATAGAAGGAAAGGGAAAAGAAAGAGAAAAGGGAAAGGAAATATTGGGGGTTCGAATAGGTTTCTTTTAAAAAAAATACATGTATAAAACAACTAAAACAAAATAAATATCTAAAAATAAGATAGGTAAAAATAACTTTTCAATTAAGTCAAATTTTAACTAAAATACCCTCATAAAAATTGTATAACTAGATTTTCAAAAAATTAAAAATTTATCCGATTAAATGATATAATTCAAGGAAAAATTGTAACACTTATTAAAATATAATACCATTTAAAAATAAAACTAAAAATAAATCAGAGAATTAATTTTATAAAAGTCAAGCAACTATAAATAATTCAACATAATTTTGAAAACATCATCCGTTAAAAAAAATGGAAAAAAAAATGGAAGAAAAATAATTTCAAAAAGAGAGTCATAATTAAGGTGTAAAAATATTTAATTTGAAATTTCCAAAAAATCTTATCAACCTCAAAAAATAAATAAATTCAAAGAACGAAATATTTATTACAAATAATCATTAAAATGATTTTACTACTTTAATGATATTTTAAAATAGAAAATAATTTATTTTCACTAATGAAATATAACTCCATAACAAAGTCGTAATCACACAATAAAGTTATAATTGGAAAAAAAATATTAAAATATTAAAATAAAAACACATAATGAAAATGGAAATATATTTTAAATGAAAATCGTATAGCTTGTGGAAAAAGAAATAAAATATCAAAATAATAATTAAAATAAATTGGAAAATATATAAATCAAATTCTAAGGAACTCTAAAGAATTTAAATAATTTCCATAAATGGAAATATATTTTTAAATAGAAACTGTGATCATATGAATTTAATAAAAGTTATAATTGTGAACGAATTTTTCTAGAATAATCCACAATGACAAATGATTAAATAAATTCCAATAAGAATTTGAAATTGTCAGTAAAACTATAAAACCAATCACAAATAAAATAATTAAATATTTTCATCAATTTTCATTAATAAAATCATTAAGTTTAAGGAAATTGAATTTAAAAAATACAAGGTATTACAATAATTATATAAATAACTATAATAATATTAGGCCCAAAAATATCTAACAACCACGAGTATACTACCACTTAGACTCTCATCGTGTTTATCAAGTAGCGACACCCCCATCATATAGATCATTTGAAGCTTGACTTGACTAATTATTACCTTTATTATAATATTTATTATTATAATTCATATAATAATGAGAGTTACTATTATTATTATTATTATAATAACTTTTATTATGTTAAGAATAATAATTATTGTTATTTTAATTATCATAGTTATGTTATAATAATATTAACAATAATTATAATGATAATTATAAATATTGTTATATATTATGTTATTTGTATTTCATATAAAAATTAGCAATTATCATAATAAGAGGAGCATCTCATATGTAAGAGGAATGATTGTGTTGTGTCATGGGATATAACAATAGTTGAAACATTTGTCTTCATTACATACTAATACCAACAAATATATGAGTAGATATTAGTTTTGTTGGTACAATGTTACTAATACCCATAGATATAAAATTAGGCAAAAGATCTATTAGCATAACATACTATTACCAACAGATAAAAATTTTCTGTAGAAAAACTTTCTTCATTGCCCACAAAAAAATATATGTTGGTATTAGTAACTTTTGCAAAAAAAAAATATGTGACTAAATTTCTATTGGTACAAGTCACAAATTTTGTAGTGAAGAGGGGAGTAGCTGCATAAGTTCATGTAAGGGAAAAGGGAGATGTTGTAAGAAATTCATGCAGCAAAGGAGGAGGAGTGGAGCTTCTTGCTATTGTAAAAGGGGGACTACAACACTTGTTACTATTGCTAAGGAGGGGAAACATTGGTGCTTTATGTAGCAAGGAGGGATGCACTGATGGTGTTTCATGTACCAAGGAGGAATGTTATCTTCGAATCGAATAGAAGAGAGGTGTGGTCATCCACCTGGCTCATACTCTATGCAAGGCTAAAATGGTGAAACAAAAATATACAAGAGAATCAAAGATAGTGCGAGGGAGAAAAAAAATATAGGGGAAGAGATATATACGATATGACATGATAAGTTTATAAAACCAAATACAAGAATAGAGCCAATAGTTTAGGTGACCAAAATAAAATAAAAAATAAAAAAAACATCCCCAACATAGCGAGAAACCTAACCAAACCAATTAGTCTAACTTTCTGATATAATAAGTCTTCCCTAATAAAAGGCCATACAAAGACCCACAATAAGCTATTCAAACCTACAAAACACCACCTAATCCCTAGAATAAAAGTTGAATCAATACAATGACCACACAAAGTAGTATTGGTACAGTAAAGTACAGGTAAAAGAAGTATATTCTATAATATAGAGAGGGCTCATGTTGCACCTAGAAGTCATATTAATCATGGCATAATTGTAACACCCCCAAATTTCACTCCTGAAAAAAAAAATTTTTTGAAAGAATAAAGCGGAAGCTAGGAGCGAATTTGGGAAATGTTACCGCCACATCTAACACAAGATAAATGTCAACCATCTATCTCATGTTAGATGCAAGGCTAAAACCTGTCAAACAATCAAATCTGAATTTTAAAGCATAACAACGTTACGAGAAATTAAAAGTCAATTACAAAATCCTTGAAAATTTAAATACAATACTTGCAACTTCCAAGGAGAATACAATTAAACAAACAAATCCCGAAGGATGGTTATCCGGATCGCCTACTCACTCAAATCAAGCCTTCCAACCCAAAAAAGTAACCGATCTTAAACCTGCACAAGAGGTCTGCTCCCCACCATTGGTGGATTATCACAGGACCCATTCAACCAGTGTAGTATCAGTACGGCTCCAATACTGAGTAAGTCTCGCTACCCTACCTTATAGGAGAGATATCATCAAGTGCATATTAAATTATAGTACAATACGTTAATACAATATCATACGTACTCACAACCCATAGCATGAAACTTGCCATACAGTCATAGTAACATATAAAACATATGCAACATCCCATTTAACATATAAGCGTGGAATAACCGAAATAATAAGTGACTCATTATGCACATAAACAGCATGTGGTAATATAGACAACAAAAGCTGGTCATGGTCCAATTAGACTTATTCTTTATTCTCATTAATAGTATATTCATTCCACACATATTCTTTAATAATCCATGTAAGCGCGGGGACCCCACTATTTTAGCCGGTGGATCGGAAATCAACACTCAGGGCAGAACGCCTCTGACCACTATTATAGCCGGTGGACCGGAATCAACACCCAGGGCAGAACGCCTCTGGCCACTATTCTAACCGGTGGACCGGACTGGCCCCGACTTACATGGTGTTTCGCTATAAGTACTTAGTATTTTTCCTGTGGATTACTTCATTCAGATTCATTCAACGCATTCTTTATTAGTCCATGTGAGCGCGGGAGCCCCACTATTATGGCCGGTGGACCGGAAATAAACACACAGGGCAGGACGCCTCTGACCACTATTATAGCCGGTGGACCGGAATCAACACCCAGGGCAGAACGCCTCTGGCTACTATTCTAACCGGTGGACCGGACTGGCCCCGACTCACATGGTGTTTCACTGTAAGTATTTAGTATTTTCCCTGTGGATTAACTTATTCGTTTGGGTCTGTCGAGCCGAGATCCCCCACTATTATAACCGGTGGACCGGGTGTAAACACACAGGGCAGAACGCCTCTGACCACTATTATAGCCGGTGGACCGGAACGAAACGCACAGGGCAAAACGCCTCTGACCACTATTCTAACCGGTGGATCGGACTGGGCTCGGCTCAACATCTTTCGCTTTACGTGATTAATGTCTTATTCGTGTCTTATTAGTTCACATCACACCCTTGACATGCGTAAATCATTCTCTTTATACTGTACACATCACAACAAATAAAATCCCACATTCATAACTACACTTTAGTCAATAAATACCCATAATAACACCAAACAACTCTAAGCAACCATAACCAACCCTAATTGTCCACACCAAACCGTGGTTAACCACTCTTAACCCTATTTTACCATAACAACCATACTTAGCCATCCCAAACCTTAATCATCCTCGACAAATCACAATTAGCTACTCCAACCCTACTTAATCACAACGACCCAGAGTTAATCACTCCAAACCCTAATTCTGTCTCCTCCATACTCTTATAATACTCCACGTACTATTCTCCGTCCAAAACTGTTAAACACCCAAATCATACTTGCATTACCTTCCTTACATCCCAAATCAACCTATCGTACGTAAATTTTGCTCCCACGCAAATGTTACACATCTCACACAACCTCTCGAACTTTTCATAGAACCCTAAATCCCATACAATCATTAACTCCCATGCAAAACCCTAATTCCACCATGCAGACCCGAGTACCACCATCAAAATATTAATACCACCATACAACCATAATACCACCATGCAAACCCTAATACCGCCATAAGCCATTAATACCACCATGAAATCACAAGTACCACCATACAAACCCTAATACCACCATGCGAACCCTAATACCACCATTCCAACCATAATACCACCATGCAAACCCTAATACCACCATAAGTCATTAATACCATTGTGCAATCATTAATACTACCATACGAACATTAATACCACCATACAAACCCTAATACCATCATACAACATTAATACCTCCATAAAATCATAAATACCACCGTACAACCCGAATACCACCATGCGAACCATTAGTACCGCCCTAGAACATTAATACTATCATACAAACTTCAAGACTCCCATTATGGTTCCCAACTCATATTACCATTTATCTTATTATGCATGTCCTAGGGGGCCATAACATAATACATCATAGACATCATACATATACATGTCATGCTCATATCATGGGAACACATACAACATACCTCAATCTCCAAGCTGCGCTACACATAAGGCAAGTTATACACAAATCATATAATACATGGCATAGCATGGCATACACAACATTCAACACATCCATGTCACACATAGCACAAGGCCATTAGCTTCGACCTTACTAAACACCCACAAGTAGAGGTAAGTAGAGACTTACATGGATCCGAAGCTAGCTAAGCGACATAAGAGGGAGAGAGATCCCTAGCTCGTGGATCCACGAGAAAGCTTTCCTAGATCCGATAGAAATCGAAAACTAAATTAGAAACTATCCTATCAATCAATAATTCACATACTCTAATTAAATACGTACAAACAACACAAATGATCTCTCTTAGAAAACGTGTCCAAAGCTTAGAACTTAAAAGCATAGCTTTGTTAAGATTTAAGGTTAAAACTAAATAAAAACGGATTAATACAAATATCCTTTGGGACACTTCAACTTAATTTGGAAAGCCTGAAAAGAATAATCGATCATAAGTTAATTTATCGAAAATAACTTATTTATTAGATTTTATAACTAAATAGGTAATCCAACCGTTTACATAGAACCAAATTCAAACCGATTAGGTTAAAACAGAATTTAAATGGTTTAAAACCCAAAGATAGAATTCGATTAGATAAATACACGTAGCAAAAATCAATTTTATAAAATCATCCCCGAAAATTAGGGTTTTTAATACTTAAACCACAAATCGGCCAAGTCACTTTGATTACCTCAAATTGATAGTTTAAAACACAATTAAACTAATTTTAGATAAATCTAGACAATCAAATTCAACAAACGATCTTCCGATAAATCAATTCCAGATGATCAATTTTCAAAATTAGGGTTTTAGAGTCTACGACATAAACACAGGTAATTCAAATCAATTAATTCTAATTAAAGGTATTAGAATACAATTAGGCTCATTTCAACTACTTTTATAAATTTAATTTTAGAAAACAACTATACAAATAACCAATTTCATAATCTCACTTAAAAATTTAGGGTTTTAAGCCCGAAAATATGATTCGGTAAAATTCTATAAATTTAATCAAATTGAATGTTTAGAAATGAAATTAAACACATTTTATAACATATCAAATAATCAATTGCTCAAAACCGACGAAAGAAATACACAATTTAGCCCAATTAGGGTTTTTGAGCCCGGAACGCAAATCGGATTAATTCTTGCCAAAACATATCAATTGACGGTTCGGAAATGTAATTAAACATATTCTAATGTAATTTATATAGTCAATTGAATAAAATAACCCGATTTCCCAAACCAATTTAAACCCGCGGGAGTTTTGACCTAAAAATCCAATTCTGGTCAATTACGCACAATTTTCCCAATTCAACACTTCTAATATAAAATTAAATATATTTTAAACAATATTATAAAATCAATTAAGCGGAACGACTCAATTATACGACCCAATTTCATTACACCCAAAATTTGACCTAGGAATCAAATTCCGATAAAACCTGCATAAATTTCTCAAATTGACGGTTCCAAAATGAAATTTGATACATTTTAAAACATATTGTATAATTAATTTGTCCAAAACCGCGAAAACGAACGAATCCGAAAAATTTGGGCATAACCCGGCTAAAAATCCAATTTTTCCAAAATCTCAACATAACCATACAATTAACCTATCTAAATCAATCTTACAGCATATATATACATAATCAAACAACTCATTTAGATTTTTATAAGCTAATCACACCCAATTAATCAAAACAAGGGTTAGGGTTTTTCGGAAATTATACCAAACGAAAATCAATGAATCGGGGCAAGGGAAGGCCGGGGAAGCTCCGTCGGGGAACGGGGACAACTCGCCGGTGGTCGGCGATGCTTGCCGTGGCCGGACGACGGCAGCAAAGCCTGGGTTGCTGCTTGTCGCGACTGCAGCGCGCGGTTGCTACTGCCTTCTTCGGCTGTTGTGCGTGGCTGCTATGCGCGGCTACATGCAGTTGGTGGCGACGAGGGCAGGCGGGGTTGGAGGCCGGTCGGTGGTTGGCGAGGAGGAGCTGAGGAGATGGAGAGGGAGGCTGGGTCGGCTAGGGCTTCCGGCTGCAACACGGGACGCACAGGAGAGGGTCGGGGTAGGGAAGAGAGAAAGAAAAAGAAGGGAGGGGGGCGCCGGTCGGGGGCCGGTTGGGTTTCTTTTTTTTTTATTTACAAAACAAGTATCAAATAAAATATTAAAAGCTTAAAAATTAATATTGGAACATTTTATCTAAAATTCATCAAATGAAAATTATTTCGTAAGTTTCCGAAAGCTTAAAATAAATAAAACAACTATATACAAAATTTCGGAAACATTTTTGGCAGAATTTACCAACGAACATAAAAATTGTATTATCTACGAAAATACGTTATAAGACCCCAAAAAATTATTTAAAAACATATACTAAAATATTTAAGTCAAATTCGAATAACCCAAGGCTAATTTAAATAATTTCCGAAATCGGTTTTCCGTAAACCAAAAAGCATAAAACGAAAGGGAATTAATTCTAGAAAGAATTTCATAAATAAACTCCGAAAATCTTTTTAATTTAAAACTTTCCAAAAATATTAACGATTACCGAAAACGAATAAAGCTAAAGCCGGAAATATTTTCTACGGATAAAATTATTAAAATAAATTTAACTATTTAAACAGAAATTCTATAACTTAAATATTATATTACGTTAACGATATGTAACTTCAAAACAAAGCCGGAATCACACGACGAAGTTATAATCGAAACGAATTTAAAATATTAAAAATCGAAATACGAGAAAGAACGGGAATATATATTTTTAACCGAAGATCAAAATCATAAGAATATAATAAAATCATTGTCGTGAACGAATTTGTCTAGAATGATTCGCAACGACAATGATTAATTACATTCAATTATGAATTCGAAATCATCGATAAATCCGTAAAACGAATCGAAATTAAAATAATTAATTATTTACGTCAAATTATGCTAATAAAATCATTAAACTTAATAAATCTGGATTTTAAAAATACGGAATATTACAATAATATACATTTTAAAACACATTGTCATGGAATGATGATGATGATGATGATGATGATGATGATGATGATGATGATGATGATGATGATGATGATGATAATAATAATTATAATAATAATAATAATAATAATAATAATAATAATAATAATAATATAATTAATGCATATGCCACAAGCATAAATAACCCACATTATCATTATTCTGTTATTTGACCATATAATCTAATTAGTAAGACATTCAAATGACACATCTAAACCTCCACCATGAACGTGGGTCATTAGAATAACACAAGGGTACATAGGTCCCTAACAAGGGCATACCCTTTAAATTGGAGTACTTATCCCAATATGGGTGTTTGTAGGCGATCAAACTAGACGCAAACATAGGCATACCCTCCAAATTGGAGCATTGATCCCAATATGGGTGTTTGTAGGTGATCACTCCAAACACAAAATTAGGTAATACAAACCTCTTAGCTAGGTGTTTAGGTAATGACACCAAACACAATAGAGTATGCATATCCTGGGCATCCACACCTTCCAAATTGGGTTTTTAGGCAATTACATAAAACTCAAGGTATAAACCCACCCATCATGGCATACCCTCTACACAAGCACCAACACTATGATGGTCTGCTACAGTATTATTCCTACTCTTACACACAAGCCACAATCTAGTAGGATGGGAAAGGTACTAAATGAAAGGAGATGAAACTCCACCAATCATGGTGTACCCTCTATAATAGCACTAACACCATGGTAGTCTACCATAGTATTATTCCTAATCCTATATATAGGTCACAACCTAGTAGGATAGGAAAGGTATTGAGTGAAATGAGAGGAAACCCCACCAAGCATGGCATAACCACCATACAAGCATTGACACCATGGTAGTCTATTGTAGTAATTTTCCTAATCCCGCATATAGGCCACAGCCTAGTAAGACGAGAAAAGTAGTAAGTGAAAGGAGATGAAACCTCACCAATCATGGTGTACCCTCTATACAAGCACTAGCATCTGCCATAGTATTATTCCAAATCCCATGTATAGGCCACAACATAGTAGGATGGCAAAGGTACTAAGTGAAAGGCAAGTAAATATCATAAGGTAACCAGACTACTAACCCCTGGTAACCAACCCGAGAGTTGGAGAAGAAAGCTTGAACAAAATCTTATTACCATTATAAAATTAATTAATGATTTCACAATTCGCAACAAAATTCCATAACAATCCAATTGAGCGTTTCCAAATATTAACATCGAACACAACTTAAGGCCACAAGCCACATAAATAACTATTTTATTTTACTATTATTAATTAGAAAGTGATATCACAAATCACAATTACAATTTCATTAATAACCAAATAAATATTTCCAAGTGATAACACCAAACACAACACAAGGCATACAAGCCACCACTTGGGTTTTTGGAGGTGATATCAAACTTAACCACTTAAGGTGCCATAATATTATCATTTTGATCCATATTAAATTCATGTTAAAGAATAGTTGAAGTCATGATTAAAATATTATAATTACATATAAAAATTACAATAAAATTTTCAAAGAAAGATCATCAAATAATAAGTAAACATAGCTCTGGTAGACTAGCCGATCAGTCACTAGGACCTATCGACTAGTCTAGTCACACCAGACTTAAGAAAAACAACACATAGTAAAACCAATTGAGAGTTTGGTCCAATTGATCAACTATTTGTAGAAACCCGATGATATATTTGGACAAATTTTGATGGGTTTAAGTAGAGTCCAACCCACTATAGATACAAAACAACCAATCGATGGGCTTAAGAAAACCAATTGTGTAATACCCCATCCTAAAATCCTTCAAATTGTATTTAAAAATATGTTGATATAAAATAAATGAGTTTTGGTTTTGAAATGGACTTGAAATTCTAATAAAAATGTAAATTTAGGTGCACCGAACAACTAATGCACTAAGGAATTTACATTCTAGATCTTGACAAACTAGTCGACTGGTTTGCCCAAACTAATCGACTAGTTATCCTACGATTTTAGATATATTTTTTTTTCAATTTGAATTTCTCTCTAATGTTCATAAAAATTTCTAATTAGATTCCAATTATGCTAATAAGAATTTTTTAGTTCTATGGGATTATTTTCATATTATTTAGATTATTACATAATTTTAATTAGCCAAATTCTTCCCAAAAAGAACTTTTGAGGCAAGCTTCACCTTTTTCTTCTCCCTCACCTCTTCCTCTCTCTTCTGGCAGCTAGGGCTACGAGATTGACTTTGTGCACCATCCCTTGACTTGTCAACCCACTACCATGCTCATTTTTTACTACACTCAACCTCACCAGTCGCATCCCCTTTATCCTGAGAATGTCAACCCACCCTTGCCTCTATACCTTCCATTTTTTATCCATATGCATTCCTCACTTAGTGCTCCTTCTCTCTTCTCCCTTCTCTTTGTGGAAAATTTTCCTAGGTGTTGAGCATCCTTTAATTTTTCCTCTTCTTCCCTCTACTGAGAAAAACAAAGGCTTTATCTAATTTTCTCCCTTCTTTGTGAAAGAATTATGTTTCTTTCCCCTCTTCTAATCTTGGTTTTTGTTCTCTCCTACTTTCCATAAGCAATGAAGAATTAAGGTTGAGAAAGGTTGAAGATTTCAGCTCTCTCTTTGACACCCTATTTATGAGAGAAAGGTGGTTTTTTATGTTCTCCTTCTCCTTCTGACTTTTCTTGATTTTTAATGAAGTTTTGAAAGGTGATATAATGGTTTTAACTTTTATTCTCTTAGGAATCAAAGTTCTACTAGCTAAGCCATCAAGTAAGAGTTTTGTACTAAAAGAACTACTTCAAGATAAAGCATTATTATCTTTAACATAAATAGGATTTTGTGGTATATTAGGGTTCCATTTGTTTGGTATTTATATGAGTATGATATAATTGTGTTCTATGATCTGAGCTTGTGGTATAATTCTTCCCAAGTTATTGTTGTTAGAATTCTCTAATTTTAAGCATAAAAATTGGTTATTTGATTGTGATTTGTATGATTATGTACATCACCATATATCCATATGATTCTATGTGTGCAGCATGTATTTTTATGTGTGTTATGACATAGAAGCATGTTAAGATTAATATGGAAGAGTGTGGTAAATTTTAGTTTGTATTTTATAAGTATGGCTAGTGTTTTACCCAAACCAGCCAATCGGTTCCTCAAACCCATCCACTGGGTTTGCGAGTAGTTGAATGGTTTGAAGTTTTGGATCAATTGGTTTTGATCTTAGTCGATTGTTTTGATAAACTAGTCAATTGGTTTCGATGAATAGTTGATCAGTTGGTCAAACCCATCGACTAGTGTCCCAATAGACCAAAAAGGGGTTGGTTTCTACTAAGACCCATCGGCCAATTGGATTAAACCAATTGCCTGGTTTTTATGACCAGTTAATTGGTTGGTCAAGCCCATCAGTTAGCTTCTCTAAAAGCCAAAATGGGTTGGTCTCTACTTAGATTGTAGCACCCCAAAATTTACTACTAAGAAAAATTCATTTTAAGTGAAAGTGTATAATCAAATAGTTGGGTGTTACCACCGTAAATGACATAAGTTTGGCTTACCCCACCATCCTTACGTCAATCACAAGGCAAAAATGATTAGAAAATTTAAAACATGATAAGAAAAAATGAGAAAACTTTTAATAACATCAAATAAGTGTTTGGATATCAACTCCGATTACAATATCAAAATACAACAAAAGGGATCCTATGGAACTAAGAGTCCAAAAAGGTATCCGGATAAAACTATCATTTGGATAACATAACTCTACGCCCAAACCCTGATAGGAATAAATCACTCTTCCACATGTATAGCATAAAAGGTTACAAATTCATCCACATGGTCATCATCAGCCTGCACATAAATATCTAGGTCGTCTACTCATTGGATTGAGTAGCACCCATGAAATGGATGATCAGTACACTACGTGATGAGTAAGATAGCAGTGCAGTCAAGTAGGGTTACACATAATACAAGAATTCTCATAAGCAAATCATATTTGCGTAAATCAAAGAATGCTAGACCAAAACTAATTCCAGGTCTTTCATTAAATATACATATTCCAATCTCTTATTTACGTTGAGTTTAGGGACCCCCACTATTCTTAAACCAATAGAATGATCTGAAATACCTCTCAGGGACAACACACCCAAGCCACTATTATTATCTAGTGGAATGGAGCCAACACCTCTTAGAGTAAAATACTCTTGAGCCACTATTATTATCCGATGGAAAGGACTCAGTCCTGACTCATGTAGTCTTCCACTTTAAATGATTAGTATCTTTCCATTTATAATTTATCTCTAAATCATATTTTCGTTCAGGTTGAGTATGCAGCCCCAATATTCTTAATCTAGTGGAACAAACTAAAGCACCTCTTGGGGACAACACACCCAAGCCACTATCATTATCCGGTGGAATGAAGCCATATAAACACCTCAACCTGACTCAAGTGATCTTTCACTTTAAATTATTAGTATTTTATTCAGAGTTGATTGTATATTATCATGTCGAATTCATATAAAAACAAAAGACATAGAACTAAACCACATAAGTATGACCATGTAATTATCCTCAAATGACCATAATACCCTTAGGGTAGGCAAGACAATCGTATTCTCCTAGAGGCCTTATGAAACCTAATACTAATACATATAAACTCTATATATTTATCCAAAGTACATATCCTTAGTTTTCCATAGATATCTTGTATCTAATATTATACCCAAATATGAACTTACATAATTTTATTACTCTCAAGAATATCATTTCATAGCATTTCCATAATTAAATTATTCAATACAACATATTCAACACAAAAGCATATACAAAAATATAAGTATCACATGAATCCCTAGCTACGACATGTATCCTTACCAATAAGGACACCGAGCTCTATGCACGCAAATCCTATACCTCCTTTGAGATCGCCAAAAGATCACCTACAAAAATAAGATAAATTACCATTAGGATCGAAGATTAAAAATTAAGAGGGAAGTTAAGGTAGAGGAGGGTAAAAATAGAATTTACTAGAGTCAAATGGAAGCTTGAGTTATATGGAAGTGTAGAGGAATAAGTGGTGGAGATATGGTTGAATTTTGGTGGTGTTTGGACAAGATTTGGGGTGAAAATAGGGGTACACGTCCAAAAAGAAAGTTGCACGGTCAGGCAATGTAAGTGTTGCACAGTTGTGCAGCAATAGTGCACAATAGGTCGAGGGAAGAAAATACGCATAGCCAGGTGGTGCAGAAATTGCATGGATGTGCAGTAAAGAACCTGAGCGTTGCATGGCCGTGCAGTAGGTGGTGTATAGGTTGGGTGGTTTGAATGCCAAAAATAGGGAAGAAGGAGGAAGAAGAAAGAGAAAGGAGAAGGAAGAAGAGAAGAAGGTCGGGGAGCTACGGGATGACAATAAAATGGAGGGATGGAGGGGTATATATACTAGCAAGGTGGCATGCCTTAGAGGAGAAAATGGTAGGGATGATGACGACAACGATGATGATTTGTCAAGAAGAAGAAAAGAAAAAGGGTAGGGGATGGTGATGGTTGAAATGGGTAAAGGCATGAGGGAGTGATGATGAAGAAGAGGATGTGTACGGGAGATAAAAGCAAGGAGTGATGGTGATAGGCTATGAAACTGAACAGTAGTAGGGAGAGGAAGAAGAAGAAGGGTGGCAAGGGAAGTGATGGAGAAGAAGAATAAAGAGGCAACACAAGGGATAGCAGGGCTGGTGGGGATGATGTCATGGTGCATGGGAGAGGCAAGTAGACGGTGGTGGTGTAGAGGAAGCTAAGTCCCTCACGCCATAAGATTGATGCAGGAGAAGAAGGGAAAAGAAAAGAAATAAAAAGGAAGAAAAGAAAAGGAGAGAGAAAATAAAAAAGAGAGAAGGGTTAGGAAATTAGGATTAGATTAGGAAATTTGGATTAGTGGAAATTTTAGCAGGTTTTAATTTTAGTTTACGAATTACGGTTTATCCAAATCAAAGTTTCAATTTTGGTTAAAGTTTAGGTACAATAAGATTTCTTGATATTAGAATCAAATTAGAGCACTAATGACGTAGGATTAAGCTAAGTAAATTTTCACATAGACCCATTAACCAGTTGGACCAAACCAGTCGACTAGTTCTCATGAATAGTCAATCGGTGAGGCCAACCAGTCGACTGGTTCTGTAGTGTTGTTTTGGTTCAAGTTTGGTATAACCAAACTAGTCAATTGGATTGAGAGACCAATTGACTAGTCTGGCTAAAAGCCACCTAGTTTGTTATAATTTGTTAAGTTTCTCATGGGCTTTTTGTGTTGAAACCTCCATGTATTTACGATATTTTAATTATGATTTCAACTATGGTTGACCTAATTTAATATGAATCATCATGATGGTATTTGAGATTTGAATTTGTTTAAGTTTAGTGTCATCTTTAAACACAAATTAGTGGATTTTTTGACTTGTGATGTGTTTGGTGTTAGCACTTGAATACACCCACCTAGTGGCTTTTATTCCCTATGATGTGTTTGGTGTTATCACTTCGAAACACCCAATTTAGTTAGGTAAATTGAGTTTGGTGTTGTCACTTGGAAACACCCAATTTGGTTATGTGTGGATTTTATTGTGATTTGTGATATCACTTGTAATATAAATTAATGGTTTAAGATTTCATTCGAGTCTTTTTCTCTGGTTCTTGGGTAGCTGTCAGGAGTTAGTGGGCAGGTCACCCTCACTTATATTTTTCACTTAGTACATATTTCCTTCTCTACCAATTTACAGTCTGTAAGGGGTATGCACATATCTTTGAAGTATAGGATTATACTATGGTAAGCCAACATGGTATTGGTGTCCAACTCGGGTGGGTAAGGTATCCAAGTACAAGTCCCTTGACACTTCATACTATCCATTGCTTAGGTGGGTGTGGTATCCCAACTTTTTATCCCTCAAAGCGGGTACACTCAAGTTGTGGTGGATGAGGTATCCTAGACTCCTAGGACAAGTCCCCTTGGTGTACTTTGACCACGTGTGGCGGGTGTGATATCTTGATTTGTGGTAGGTGTACTTGATGTGTGGTGGGTGTGGTATCCTCAAAGAAAGCCCATTCAATGTATTCTAACCTTGTGTGATGGGTGTGGTATCCCATTGTGATTACTTTGTGCTACCATGACTTTTAAATATGGTGGAGAATTGGGTGTGGTCAAATGAACTATCTTATTAACGAAAACTTGTGTGGTCACTAAAGGAATAATTCTAAAATGGTTTATTTTGTATGGATGGCGATGTATATACTGTATTTTTATACTTCCATGATTTTCATGCAAGCATGCCATACTGCACTTAAGTTGTATCGATATGATATCACCATGCTATCATACGACTTCAATGTGTTGTATGAGCCTTACCATTTTTTTTAGGGAGTATGTTTTACTAGTACTTCACTAAACTGATACTACACTTTATGGTCACTGTGATGATCCAACTTTTGGTTTGGGGAGCAGAAGACAATTTGTAGGGTTATAACTCTTTGTTAGTGTATGCTTAGGGTGATGACATAGGTCATTAGTGGGTCATTTATTAGGGTTGGAGGCTTATGTTTGTGCCTAAGAGTTAGGCTAACCGTTTATAAGTATTTTGCTCACTATGTTAGCAGCTTTTTGTATTTTTGGTTATTTAAGCCCTTGGCTCAATTTCTTGTATTTAATTTTGTAAAACTATCAAGTTCACTCTATCTATAATATTATTCTAGCCTTTATTATCTTGTACTTTCATATCAATGTTATGAGCATGCATTCTTTATCTCTTGTTCTGTTTTGTCTTACATCAGGCATGGGTTAGGTGATGATGAAACCTCTCTCATGGTTGATGTGGTAGTAATATTCCCCGATTTTATTTTTCAAATGCTTCCATGTTGTCTTAAAAAAAATATTCAGATTCAAAATTTAGGAGTGTTACAGATTGACTTTTTACGGAACTAGTCAATTAGTTCATCAAACCAATTGGTTGATCTCGCAAACGGTTGATTAAGAATACCAAATTGAAAGATTGTTCATACAAGTAACCTATCAGTCTAGCAAACCAATCAACTAGTCTTGGTGAAATAGTGCCGAGACCCCATGATCCACTCTTAGCATCAATTCACCAAAAATTTTCAAATTAATCCTAGCATGCATCTATGTCATAAAATACATAAAGGAGATATATGCCACACATATAATCACATGGGTATATGGTAGAAATCGATAATCTACAAGATCATGCTTGACATTGGAATTTATGCTTGAATACAATAAAAATCATAATTCATGCATGAATTCATCAACATAGATAAAATAATATATAAATCATGATATCATCAACTCATGCTCAAATAAGTAAGATAAATAAGTTATATACTATCAAAGATCATATAAAAACATGCTTAATACATTAAATACATGGATCGTTCTCTAATATCAAATTAAAATTTTTCTCTCACCCCATACTCACAACATTCATAGCAAGATAGCAATGGTTAAATCATGCTTGAAAACCTATAAATCACATCCCACTCATGATGGTGTTGTTTATAATATAAATGCATTCTAGACATGTTCATTAATTAACTTACACCACACTTTCACGCCTCATTCATCAATCTTGATTGTATAAAGACAATTACTCATACTTATATAGGAACATGCTCAAAATCAAATATATCAACTAATATAAACATGAATGTCAACCTTAACATAGGATAGAGATTTATCTTACCTCAAAGAAAATATTCTAGCAAAGAGAATATACTCCTAACTTGATGACCCACTACCAAATCCTTAATTATGAATCCACAAATTAGTAAAGCACACTTAAAAACCGATTTTGAATAAGAATAAATAGAGAAGAAGGGTAAAGGTACCAACTCTCAACCTTAACCCACAAGATAGATAGCTGAGAGAAGCAAAGAGTAAGAAATCTTCAACTCTCTCAAAACTTTAATCCTCCATTGTTTATAGAAAACAAATAGGAACTAAAGTAAAGATTAATAAGAAGAAAGAGAAGGGATAACTAGACCTAAACAAAAAAATAAAAGGCAAGGGTTGGTTCACTACTAGAACTAGAAAAGGAAAGAATAGAAAATAGGTTCTCCACACTTAGCAAAATTTGGCAAGGGAAAAAGAGAGAAGGGCGATCAAGTAAAGAGAAGTTAATGAGTGTGTTAAAAGGAGAGGAAAATAAGATGAGGAGGGCTAGAAAGGGTTTGTTGGTCGACCCAAAGGAAGGAGGAGAGAAGATAGGGAGTTGACTTGAAAGCATGGAGTAGAGTATTGTGTATAAATGCGTTAGAAAAATAAATGATGAAGAATAGGGTAAGAAGGGTAAATTCAAGCAAAATAATACCAAGATAGAGAGGAAACAATGGTAAGGATTTCTACATGAGCAAGAGGAGAGAATGAGAAGGTAGAAAGAGAGAGGAAAGAAGGTAGGTAAGGAAAAGTACCTCAAAAGTGCTTTAGGGAGATTTTTAGCTAAATCACATCATAAAATGATCTAATTAATGTAAAAATAATCTCAAATCTCTAAGATATTCTAATTAGCACAAAGAAACTCTAATTAGATGTTTTCATAAACAATAAAAAGAGAATTAAAGTAAAATAGAAAATAATTATAGAATCGCACCCTTACCAGTCGATGAGTTTGGGTAAACCAATCAACTGGTTTTACAAAAAATGAAAATGCTAGTCTCTGGATGCACCAGGTGGTTCTCGTGCTCTCGTCTGTGTGTACTAATATGTTGTGGTACAAGTATGATGTGATGTGATGTGACCCCTACGACATGCATGCTAGGTTATGTGAGGAAGTGATGTGAAGTGGGGACTTGAAAAAGAAAAATAAGCAATTAAGATAACCAAAGGGAAGTACGTCGGTTAACATAGGTATGGACGACCTAAGGGATTCATAATTTGTGAGATGATGAGGAAGAGGGGGAATCAAATAAATAGAAGAGTGGGAATAAAATAAGGTTGCATGGGGGAAACTAGGGTTTGGTGGAAATGATAGGGTTGGCATGGTGGAAATGATAGGGTTTGCATGGGAAGGTTAAGGTCCGCATGGGGACGAACCTTACGTATGAAAAGTTACCTTGGGACGTGAGGAAGTTAGTGGAAGGTCCGCTTGGGAGTCTGGAGACTCGAGGTGAAATATAGTACGTAGGGTCATATAAGGGACCCGATTAGGGTGTTGGGAAGAATTAGTAATATGAGAAAGGCGAAAGGAAAATGGTTAAGGGTGAGTGAGGTGCGGGTTGAGAGTGAGAGTTTATGTTATAAGGAATGATTATGGGAGTTTTGAGGAAGAAGGAATATTGGGTGAAAAGGAGAGGTTACTTGTGGGAAAAGAAAGGTACTAGAGTTGAAGTGGCCAACTAGAGTTTTGGGGTCACAGGTAGAATCGATGGGTAAAGCAATATGATTTGGGGACTGGACCGGAAATACTAAATACTTACAGTGGAACACCATGTGAGTCGGGGCCAGACCGGTCCACCGGCAAATAATAGTGGCCAGGAGCGTTCTACCCTGGAGACCGGTCCACGGGCAAATAATAGTGGTCAGGAGCGTTCTGCCCTGAGTTTATATATTCCGGTCCACCGGCTATAATAGTGGGGTTCCCGCACTCACGTGGATTAATAAAGACTGTGTGTGAAATGGACATATTATTAACGAGGATAAAGAATAAGTCACCGGAAAGTACTCAGGCCTTATCTTGTGTGTTATTGCATGTTACTTATATGATTGTGTTATGTAGGCTACTTGGTGAGACTGTATGCTTGGCCTTAGCACACCTGCGCCCTTACTCAGTACTGGACCCGTACTGATACTACACTGGTTGAATGGGTGATGATCCACCGACGGTGGGGAGCAGACCTTGATGCATGTTTTGATCGGTTACTAAATTGGGGTAGAAGGCTTGACTTGAGTGAGTAAGTGGTCCCGATATTTACCCTTCGGAAATTGTTTTGTTTAATCGTATTCGTCTTTGGAAGTTACAAGTGTTGTATTTAAATTTCCAAGGGTTTTATCGTACTTCATCCTTCCGTTATTTTAATTCCTCTGACGTTTGGAATTTTTAAATTGTACTTCCGAACGTAACTCTTAACTTTCGTACTCTGATTTCCTTATCACTTTATGCCTTACTAATGATTTGTTTTGGTTCTATTGTTTTAGCCTTAGCACTTAGTATCGGGTCGATAGTTGTGAATCGATTTGGTACTAGGTGTGGCGGTAATACCCCCGAATTTATAGTTTTATTTTCTTGCTTCCGCTAAACTTCTTTAAAATTTAACGAAATTTTTCAGTAGTAAATTTGTGGGTGTTACAAGTTGGTATCAGAGCGAAACCGCGACCGTGAGCTGAACTTGGATGAGCCAATTAGCCACCTAGCGGGACGATTCTTGGGATGAGCTATATTGAGACAATCATTGGTTGAGGCGCAACGAGGACGTTGCGTTCTTTGAGTGGGGGTGAATGTAATACCCCAAATTTGAGCGGAGTGTTATAAGGATTGATTTGGCTACTTATATCAACATGGTATACCATCCTTTTGGTGATTCCATCCTAATAACTCCATAGTTAAATGTGCTAGCCGTGGAGCAATGTTAGGATGGGTGACCTCCTGGGAAGTTTTGGAAATTTTCTAAAAGTTTCTCGGGAAGCACGTGAGTGAGGACAAAGCGTGCTAAAAGGACTCGTGTTAATTTGTGGGGCTAGCCGATCAATCCGAAAGCACTCCAAGGTAGCCCCCGCGTGGTCGTGTCGACTCGGGGTGTTACAGCACCCCTCCATTTTCCCCCTCCCTTTTCCTTCCTTCTCAGCCCCTCCACCTCGGCAGCCACCTTTGTGGCCTCGCTGCCGTTGCCGCCGTCACCCTTAGCCACCGTGAACCCATCCCCGACAACCACCTACACCCCCTCTTCACTCCTGCACCATTCCCTTGCCCTAAATCCTCCCCCACCTACCCTCTTTTCTAGCCTAAACACCCCCTCCTCATGCAACCTTCGATCCTTCCACCCATATGTTTACATGCAGCATGAGTTTCTACATTTATTGGCCATTTTTATTAATAATTTTAAGGTATGATAATATTTAAATTAGTTATTTCCTTAAGTAAAATTTATAATGTCTTATGTTTTGATTTTCTTATTTCTAATATAATAAATATTGATATAATTTTTAGGTATTGGTTTTGCTAATCAAAGCTTGAATCTTTAACCGGAATACCGGTAGATTTAATTTTGCAAAAATTAAGGTAATCGTTAAACCCCACTTAAACGCATGGATGAACGTATGTTAGCACATTAGGATTTTTAATATGTTATTATGCTCGGTATTTGTGGTTTAATATAATATATATGATTGTATTAATTGATAAAAAAGGGAAAGTATGCTAGTTTATATGTCATGTGTGAAAATTTTGCTTAAGGAAAGAGTTTGGCTATTAATGAAAGCGTTAAGTACCTATCCTTGTTATTTTATGTTATTGTGACCATTTATGCATGAATAATATTATTGTGAGCTAGATTATGGCCTAATATGTGTGGGTGCCAATATGTATTATGTTAAAATATAATAGTTGGTGGAGTTAGATATAGTTAATGGAGTATTAATATTATTATTCCATGTGGTAATGATAATTTAATAAAAGTGTTTTAATAAAGGGGGTAAAGTGGTAATTTTGGAGGCAAAAGGGCAATATGGTAATTTTATGATTAAATGGCAAAATGGTAATTTTATAAGTAAAGGGGTACTATGGTAATTTTGGGAGTAAAGGGTAAAGTGGTAAATTTTGGAGAAAAAAGGGTAACATGGTAATTTTGGAAAAGAAGGGCAAAATGGTAATTTTGTAAGAAAAGATAAAAATGGTAATTTTGGATGTAAAAGGGTAAAATAGTAATTTGTAAAGTAAAAGGGGTATTATGGTAATTTTATAAGCAAAATGGTATTGTGGTAATTTTGTAAATAAAAGGATATTATGGTAAACTTGGGAGTAAGGGGTATCTTGGTAATTATGATAATGATGAAGGATAATTTGGTGATTAAATTATAATTATAGAAGGGCAATTGAATAATTATAATAGAAAAGGGTAAATTGGTAAATTAACCAACAAAAGGGTATTATGACAATTTTAATAATGGAGAAGGGCAATATAGTAATTATAAAAAAATGGAGAAGGGTAAATTAATAATTATAAAAATGGAGAAGGGTAAATTGGTAATTATAATTATAGAGAATGGTAAATTGGTAATTGTAATTATGGAGAAGGGTAATTTGGTATTTATAATAATGGAGAAGGGTAAAATGGTCATTATAATAATTGAAAAGGGTAAAATGGCAATTATAATATTTGAGAAGGGTAAAATGGTAATTATGATAATGAAGAAGGGCAATTTAGTAATTTAACTGAATAAAGGGTAAATTGGTAATTATTTAACCAACTAAAGGGGCAAATTGGTAATCATGATGATGAAGAAGGGTAATTTGATAATTTATCTAGCTTAAGGGTAATTTAGTAATTATAACAAAGGAGAAGGGCAATTTAGTAATCTAACCAACCCAATGGGAAGTATGATAAGTGTAGCAATTATGAGGGGTGAATGGTGATCTAAAAAGTGTAGGAGATAACTTGGTAACCTAAAACGAGTAAGGGGTAATATAGTAATTTGTCAAGTAAGGAAGGGATGACTTAGCAATTATATAAGTAAGGGGTAAATGAGTAACTTGTACCTAACATACCATTGTGATTGTGGGATTTCATAATACAACTCAAATAATGTTGATTAGCAAGGTAAAAGTATTTGATAATTAGTAAGTATCATGAGAACAAATCCTAATTCGAAATTAGATGAGATTATGATGGCCTTAATGATTCATCTGTGTTATCTTGGATAACCGTCTGAATAAGAAATGACTAATGATATCAGAATGATTGAAAGTGAATAAGTATCTGATTATTGTGCTTTTTGTGATCACTTTAATTAAGACACTAATACTTATAGTGAAAGACCTCGAGATCAGGAATGGTAACTCTTTAGGGGTCGCTACCCTAAAGACGTGGTTTAGCCCATAATTATTCTGGTATTTGCTGGTGTGCCTTTGTGCCCTAGTCAGACCCTATATCTTACTCTATCTAGCTCTACGGACCTATTTAGAGGGTATGCATACTTATGGATTAGGTATCCTTGTCGGTAGGGTACTGAGTAGTTTTATGCACCAGTACGACCAGGGTACCTTGTGTCCTTGGGTTCATGGTTGAAGGGTGCTGAGTAGCTTGTATGCACCAATACGACCGATGTACCTTTGTGTCTTGGGTTCTTGATCTCCCGTCTGAGGCAAATAAACGGAATTGTTGTGCTGATTAAAGAAAGGAAAAATACTAATCATGAAAGTGAAAGATTAATGAGTCGGGCCCAATTGAATTATGATATTGAGTACCGATCCACCGGTTATAATAGTGGCCCAGGAGCATATTGCCCTGGCAAGTGATATTGAGTATCAATCCACCGGATATAATAGTGGTCTAAGAGCATGTTGCCCTAGCAAATGATTATGAGTACCGATCCACCGGATATAATAGTGGCTCAGGAGCGTGTCGCCCTAGATGATTTTGATATATATTCCAATCCACTGGCAATAATAGTGGGGGTCCCGAGCTTAATAAAATCAGTCATGTATGTGAATAAAGTTATGGAAAAAATACTAATCACTTATAGTGGAACACCATATGAGTCGGGACCAGACCGGTCCACCGGCTAATAATAGAGGCTATGAGCATTTTGCCCTAGAGACCGATCCACCAGCATATAATAGTAGTTAGGTATGTTCTGCCTTATAAGTGACCAATCCACCGGCTATAATAGTGGGGTTCCTGCACTTACATGGATATAAAATCTAAGAGATGATTGATTAATGATGGGCTAATGGCTTAAGGCCGAAAGTATTGATCGTAAACCATGACCTATTGATATCTAATGTGAATGTTAATTATGTGAATGTTATATATACACATCTTGTTATATATGTATGTAGCTTGTTTCATGTGTTACATTGCGGGCCTACTTTTAAGTGTGTTTTAAAGGGTTACTCAGTACCATAGTACTAAAGGGTTCCATTCGTGGGGTCCTTGTCTATTGAATGGGCAGTGTCCCTTGCAGGTCTTTTCAGGTGCTATTCAAGTGGGCAACAGGAAAGAGCATAAGGATTATTCGGCTTTTAGGGTTTTATTCTTCCTCTTCTAATATCTGGTTTAAATGAAATCCTTGTTCTTGTAACCACCACTGGTGGATTTTATTCTTGTAAATGCTTACTTACACTACTCTGATTTTGAATATGATTTGAATTTCTAGCAATTGATATTTCATTCTTTAGCCTTAGCACTTGGTATTGGAATGGTATGAGTGAACTAGTCTGGTACTAAGTGTGGCGGTAATATCCTCGAAATTCACAGTTTGTCGTTTTACTTCCTCCAATCTTTTAATAAAACGAAATTTTTCAGTAGTGAATCTTGGGGGTGATACATTTTACTTCTCCTTTCTTTGATGCCACTCACTCAACACCCAAATACATTCTTCTCACTTGACTCACCTTTCCTCCATGTGACACCCCTTCCATCTTTTATCCTCATTCTAACCCTTTCCATTAATTTTTCCTCCCTTACACATTTCTCGTACTTAGGTTTTCCTCCCAAAACCTTAGTCAAATCTCCCATGCATCCTTACATCAACCCACATTCTATTTTTTATATATAGACTTCAATCACCCTAACAAGTCTTCCCTTACCTTACTTAATCCTCAAATCAACTTTTCCTACATAAAAGTCATCCCCATATAAAAGCTAACCATCCCATGCAAACCCTAGACTTCCCATGCATATTTTGATCCACTCCCTTAATTTTATTCCCATTATTCTCTTTTTATCCACCCATAGGTCATAAGATAATTAGGCAATCATTACCATTTTCTAGTTAACTCACTTTCCACATTCTTTTCCATTTCTCTCACAACCATATCATATTACTTAGGACCTCCTATCATGCATGTCACAAGGGGCAGCATTACATAAGAATAATTCAAGTACAAGTAATAACATCACATTACACATATCATAAATGCATGTAACTTACCTTGGCTCCATGATTAGCAAACTGCACTATAAGAATATGATAATATAAAATATAAAGCACACATAGCACACTCTTACACATAAAAAGCCTTAATCATATTCTTACCTAATATGACACTGAGCTTGGAGCACGCTCCTATGCCTCCTTAGGGTTTTGACTTGATTTGCTTATAAGAGGAAAATACTAAGGGTTAACCTCCCTCTTACCAAAATTACCATCACTTCCTATCTTACCCTTATCATGGCCTACTATTAGGGTTAATAGTAGTAATAGTTGTTTTATAAATAAAAGTAGGGTTATTATTCTCAAAGTAGCTAACCATATCATTACTAGTCAAAATAGGTCTTAGGAGGTACATCGGTTCTTTTTAAAGTATTAATAGCAATATATATGTTATTAAAGATAATAGATTTAATAATAATAATAGTAGTAGTCGTAATAATAGTAACAATAATAATCATAATGTTAAGACTAATACTAATAATAATAATCAAAATGGTAATAGTGATATAAGGGTTCAAATATTTAAAATAATAATAAAAGTGATAATATGCCAAAGTTAGTATTATTGATACTACTACTAATAATAATAGTAGTAGTAGTAGTAATAATAATAATGATAATAATGATGATAATCATAATAATAATAATAAGGTTGTCGACCATTAACAATAACAATAATATTAGTTAGAATAATTCTAAAGTTAGGTTAAATAATAATAATGATAAAGGTGATAATAATGATAACATAATAATAATAATAATAATAATTATTATTATTATTATTATTATTATGTTATCATTATTATTATTGAAATACCCCGAAAATTTCTAATTTTATAAATTATATTTAAAAGAGGTTTTATTAGAAAATTATTTAAATAAATTAATTTTATTAAAATAAAAGGGTATTTAATTAAGGAAAATCAAGAAGAGATTTATAAGTATTTTAATTAGGAGGAATTTGGGTATTTTAGCTAATTAAGCATTTAAAGAAAAAGTTAATTAAATAAATTATTTTAATTAAAATAAGAAGGAGAAAATAGTTTCTAAATTTTAATAATTTTATAAGTAATTTAATTGGAGAAAAATTAAGGTGTTTGCTAATTAAAAAGGGATTTATGAAAAATCCCTTAAAAATCCTAATTTGGCCTAAAAATGAATTTGAATATTATTTTGTATACATCAAATATTTTAAATAATTTAAATATCCCATATTATTATTTTTCCTTTTCCCCTTCTTCTTTTTCCTTTTCTTCTCTCTTTTTCTTTCTTCTTTTCTTTTCTTTTTCCTCCCCCTTCTCCCCGTTTGGGCTGCCCCAGCCCCGACCCTTTTCCCCTTTCCCTTTCTCCTTCCCGCGGCCCAGCGCCGCGCGGCCCGTCCTCGCACGGTGAAACGCAGCGTTTCGCCCGTCCTGTCGCTGAAACGCTGTGCGCCGAATTAGGCAAGTAACCGTTGCCTGCCAGCTTCTCGACGCCGCGCTTTATCCGAACGATACTCAAAACACCGCGTTTTGACGAGGCATTTTAACGGTTGCCGAACCGGCCGGTTTTTCCTCCTCTTTTCTTTTCCCTGGACCGCCGGTCCGCCCGTCACCTTCTTCCTCCACTCGCGCACGACCTGCACACCGCCACCTGCGCGCCGCCTGCACGCCGCCTGCGTGCTGCCCCCCTTTTTTCTGACTGCCGGCCACCCTCCCTCGACCAGTCGACACCCCCAGCCTCCCCCTAGGCCGCCGACACCCCCAGCCTCCCCCTAGGCCACCGCACCTTTTCCCTTCTTTCCCCGACAAACCTGCAAGTCTGCCATGGCAGACCTGCGTCGGTCGCCACCACCGGCCGGCGTGCCCTGATCCGCCGCCTGACCGTCCTCCCTTGTCTCCCCCTCGATTCTCCCGATCCCCAGCCTATAAATACCCCCGAAACCCTCGGCGTTGGCCACGCACAAACCCCCCAGCCAGAATTCTCCCTTTTCGCCACCTCCCCTTCAGATCACCACCCTGTCGCCGCCGCCCATCTCCGCCGCCCTAACCACCCCAGAAACTCCTCCCTACAGCGCCCTCCACCTAACCAGCCCTCCCTCACCCCTCTGGTTTCTCTGCACGCGCCGACCCATACGTGCAAAGTCACCTTCCCGACCAACTGCGCCTCCAGACCCCGCAACCTTCTCGCCGCCGCCCGCCGCCGCCCGCCACCGCGCCGCCACTTCTAGCACTCCCTCTACCACCCAAAACCACCTGGAGAGCTTCCCCGACCTCCCTAGACCACCCTTTACCCCTGCCCCTCTCCTATTTCCCCTTCCTTTCTCCTTCCACCTCTCCTCCACCCTCTTCTCCCCCAGCGCCGCCGCCGCCGCCGCCGTGCGCCGGGCACCACCACCTGTGTCATCAACACCCTAGGTGACTCCCTAAACTCCCCAAACCCTAAACCCTTGATTTACAATGTAAATTATATTTTTGGTATTAATATTATTAATGTCACTATTATTATTTTATCCTTCTTATTATGACTATTAATATTAATGTACTATTATTAACTTAGCCTTATTATTATTATTATTATTATTATTATTATTATTATTATTATTATTATTATTATTATTATTATTATTATTATTATTATTATTATTATTATTACTATATATTTATTATTATTATTATTATTATTATTATTATTATCATTATGGTTATTATTGTTATTATTATTATTATTATTATTATTATTATCACTATTATTATTATTATTAACGTTATTATTTTTATTAGTATTTTTACCCTCATTATTATTACCATTAATATTAATGGTACTATTAATGTCTTTATCCTTATTATTATTAGTAATGATACTATTATTACCCTTATCCTTGTTATTAGTATGATTAAGGTTATTATTATAGTTATTCTTATTTTCCTCATTATTATAATTACTACTACCACTATTTTCTTAGTTCCTTGCCACCATTAATAAAACTAGTACCATCCTTAACCCTAACGGCAAATTAAAGATAAGAGTAAGGTAGAAGACTAAAGCTTGGTTAGAAAAAAATAATAATAATAAAATAAAATAACTATTTAACCTCTAGTGTTCCCTTATTTATAGGCGGATCAAGTTGACATCCGGAGGAGGCATAGGAGCGTTCTCCAAGGCCGGTGTCGTGTTAGGTAAGGACGAAGCTATGGCCTTGCGTTATATGTGCTGCAATGTGTTGATGAATGATGAGCATGTCATGTTGATGTGTTTTATGCATGTGTTATGAATAACCTGTTGGTGTAGCGCAGCATGGATCACGAGGTATGTTGTGTGCCTTATATTATACGTGTATGCCATGTTCCATGTTTATCGTTGATGTTGATGATGTGACTTGTTATAGCCCTTTAGGACATGCATGCTAGGGTTTTGGGTACCATGAAATGATAATAAAAGAATAACGGGAAGGTGGACATTTGGGAAGCTTGCATGGGGGAACTAGATCTTGCATGGGCATGATCCTTACGTGGGAAAAGCTGAATTGGGTTGTAAGTGAGAGTTGTGGAGAGTCTTAGAGTGATGGGAGACTTATTATGAAAGATAGTACGTGAGTTGGTGTTTAAGGGACCCATTAGGGTTTTGGGAGAAAATGAGGAGATTGAGGGGTACAAGGGTAAAAACGATCAAGGAAGGATGGAGTATGGGGTTGAGAGTGAGAATTCAGTTAGATAAAGGATGAGTATGGGTTTTCTAAAGGAGAGGGGAGATTTTGGGGTGAAAGAGGGAGGTTACTTGTTGAAGAAGTAAGGTGTTAAGGTTAGGTGCAGCCAACTAGGGTTGGCGTGGTCGATTAGGGTTTGAGTGGCCAACCAGGGTTTGGTTAGTCACATGTGAACTTGGGAGATAAAGAGATACACTTGGGAAATTTTCTAATAAAGAATGAGGTGCGAGATAGAGAATAACGTAGCGTTTGGTAAGTAAGAAAGAGTTGGGCCACATAGGTCCGATTAGGGTATCCGAGGGGGAACCCTAGAGGGGTGAGAACATGCGGAGGCGACATCATATGTGTTGGGATGGCCTATATCCTTGGGGTTTGTGTCTTACTATATGCTACTTTACCTAAGACTACGAGGGGGGGAATGGACGTCAGGTGTGAGAAGAGGTATGAGTCTCAAAATATGGGATGGTACCCCTGGAGGGGAGGAAGTAGAGTATCAAACGCATGCATGTCAGGGGTGTTGTGTGATTCAATAAGATACGGATAAGACACTAATAACGTAAAGCGAAAGACTGTTGAGCCGAGCCCGGTGCGTGTCGTTCCGGTCCACCGGCTATAATAGTGGTCAGAGGCGTTCTGCCCTGTGCGTGTCGTTCCGGTCCACCGGCTATAATAGTGGTCAGAGGCGTTCTGCCCTGTGCGTTTCGTTCCGGTCCACCGGCTATAATAGTGGTCAGAGGCGTTCTGCCCTGTGCGTTTCGTTCCGGTCCACCGGCTATAATAGTGGTCAGAGGCGTTCTGCCCTGTGTATTTACTTCCGGTCCACCGGCTATAATAGTGGGGGATCTCGGCTCGATAGACCCAAAGTAAATAAGTTAATCCACGGGAAAAATGCTAAGTACTTACGGTGGAACACCATGTGAGGCGGGGCCAGTCCGGTCCACCGGTAAGAATAGTGGTCAGAGGCGTCCTGCCCTGTGTTTTTATTTCCGGTCCACCGGCTATAATAGTGGGGTTCCCGCACTCACATGGGTTATTAAAGAGTATGTGTGAAATGGACTTATCATTAATGAGAATAAAGAATAAGTCACCGGAAAAGTACTCAGGCCTTATCTTGTGCGTTATCGCATGTGACTTATATGTTTGTGATGTGTGTGCTATGTGGTATGATTGTATGTTTGGCCTTAGCGCACCTGCGTCCTTACTCAGTACTGGACCCGTACTGATACTACCTTGATTGACCGGGTCCTGTGATGATCCACCAATGGTGGGGAGCAGACCTTTGATGCAGGTTGATCTATTACTAATTTGGGGTGGAAGGCTTGATCTGAGTGAGTAAGCGGTCCGGATATTCTCCTTCGAAAATTGTGTGGTTTAATCGTATTTGTCTTTAGAGGTTACAAATGTTGTATTTAATTTTTTCGAGGGTTTTATTGTACCTTGCTTTTCCGTTATTTTAAGTATTCTGATGTATGGACCTTTTAAATTGTATTTCGGAATGTAATTTTTGACCTTCGCACTCTGATCTCGTAAAGCTTGTGTTCTATGAATGATTTGTTCTGGTTTTATTCTTTCTAGCCTTAGCACTTAGTATCGGGTCGGTAGTTATGGATCGATCTGGTACTAAGTGTGGCGGTAATACCCCCGAGTTTACGGTTTTTAATTCTCTTGCTTCCGCTAAAACTTTTGATTTAAACGAAATTTTTCAGTAGTAAATTTGGGGGTGTTACAATTATTATTATTATTATTATTATTATTATTATTATTATAATGATGATGATGATGATGATGATATTAATAATAATAATAATACTACTATTAATACTACTATAAATTGCTAACACTTGTATTAAAAGGGTTTAGGGGTTGGGGAGGTTAGAGTACCACCTAGGGACGGTGGCGGCACTAGTGGCTGCTGTGGCAGAGGGAGAAGAGAGATGGAGAGGTGGTTGTATAGGCTAGGAGAGAGGGAATGAGGAGGTCATTGAGGTGGTGGTGGGTGCCTAAGGTGAAGAGGGTTGGAATAGAGGTGGTGGTGCAACCAAAGGGGGCGGCGCATGGTAGTGGGTGTGGTGGCCGAAGGTGGTAGAGGGAGGAGAAGGGAGAAGGAGAGGGAGTTAAGGAAAAAGGGAGGTAGAGAAAGTTCCCTTGGTTATTCTAGAGGATAGAGGGGGTGGTTGTTGTGGTGGAATCAGTGGCGGAAAATGGTCGAGGTGGGCTGATTGGGAGGTGAACTTTACGCGGGCGGGGTGGCTTGTGTAGGGCAAATTGAGGGCTAAGGGATGTGTAGTTTTGTAGAGGGTGATGCAGGGAGCGGTTCTATGGGTGGCTCGGGCGGAAGTGCTGGGAGGCGGCGATAGGGCAGTCGTCTGATTGGGAGGTGGTGCAAGGGTCGATTTTCTGGGCTGCAAAACAAAGGAGCTCGATTATGGCTACCTATAGGGTATTTATAGGCCAAATGGAGGGGAGAACAATAGAGGGGGAAGAGAACAAGAGGGGGCAGGTGAGGTAGGACCACCGACCGACGATGGCAGACCGACGCACGTTTGCCATGGCAGGGGGTGTTTGGTCGGGGTAGAAGAAAAGGAAAGGGATAGGTGTGCGTGAGGAGGGAGGAGGTTGGTTGGGTCAAAAATGGGAAAGAAAATGATGAGGGAAAGAGGGAGAGGACGGGTTGGTCAGCCATTGGTGTCTATCGGCGAGAATCGGGCTGCAGATTGAGTTGCAAGTCGCGCAGGGGGAGGAAGGAGAAAGGGCTGGACCGGTAGTCCAGGGAGGAAAGAAAAGAAAAAGGAGGGAGCCAATCGGGCGGGCGATAGGGAAGGAAGAAGGAGGATGTGCGGGCTTGGGCTACTCTAAAGAAGAAGGGGAAGGGAGGGGAAATTATGTTGTGAGGGCTGGCCTAATCAGGGAAGAAGGGAAGAAAAGAAGGGAGAAAGAGGGGAAAAGAAATAAAAAGGAAAAAGAAGGGAAAAAGGAAAGAAAAAGAAAAAATAGGTTGGTTGGGTGTTTAGGTTATTTTGGTATTCTTGATTATTTAAAATAATAATAATAATTAAATTCCTTTTTAGATTAATTTGGGGTATTTTAAATAAAATTTTCCAAGTTCCATTTTAATTAGCAAAACACCCTCATTTTTTCTAATTAAATTATTTATTATTTTCCTCTTGATTTGCCATAATTCAACCCTTTTAATTTAATAAAATAATTTATTTAATTAATTTTCTTAATAAATCCTTATTTTGTCATAATTTTTTAAATTAGGATTTTGGGGTATTTCACAAGGGGGGATTGAAATACCCCAAAATCCTAATTTTCGAAATTATGGCCAAATAAGGAATTATTAGGAAAATCAATTATATAGATTCATTTATTAAAATTTAGAGAATTAATTAAGGTAAATTAAGAGGGAAATAATAAAGAATTTAATTGGAAGAAAATTTGGGTATTTTTTCTAATTAGCATGGAGGTTAAGAAAATTTATCTAAAATATTCTAACTAAGCAAAAAGGGAATTTATTTAATATTTTATAAATATTAATATTCTAAATAGCCCAATAATATTCTAAATAATTTATGCAAAATCCAAAACCCTAAATAAAACATTTTCTCTTTTCTTTTCCCTCATTTTCCTTTCTTCCTTTTCTTTTTTTTCCTTTTTCCCCCGTCGGTTGGGCCTCTCCCCGCGGCCCAGCTCTTCTTTTCTTTTCCTTTCTCCTTCCCCCGCGGCCCAACATCGTTCGCTGGCCGACGCTTGAGTGCGATGCAGCGTTTTGCCCTTCGATCCGCCGAAGCGCCGCATCGCGATTAATGAGCCTTATAACCGTTGCCAGCCAACGACACAACGCTACGTTTCGACCTTCTAAATAATGAAACGACGCGTCGAGATTATGAAAGTTATAACTGTTGCCGACCGCCCGGTTTCTCCCCTTTCTTTTCTTCCCTAGACCGCCGGTCCAACCTACCCCCACTATCGTCTTCTTCCTCGCTCCCGTGACCGCCGTGCCGCTGCAACGCAGACCACACCTCAGTCCGGCCGTCCTTCTCGTCCTTTTTCTGTCCCTTTATTTCCTGATTTGTCCCAGCCTACCGTCCTGCACTGCCCAGGCCCTGCCTCCTTTCCTTTCTCACCCAAATTGAGCCAAAACTTGCTGACAGAGAATCTACAGGCCTGCCCGATCGTCGCCGGACGGCGTACTGCCGTGACCTGGCGTGTCCTCTCCCCCTTCGTCGTTTTCTCCCCACAATTGCCTATAAATACCCCCCTTCGACAGCCATAACCTATGCTGCGAAAATCACCCCGAAACTCTGCTTCTTTGTCGCCTGAAAAACAGACGAGGTTTCTGTCGCCGCCGGTGATCGCCACCGCCACCGCTGGCCACCAAAAACACCCCTGCACCTCCCTCGACAAAACCAAACCACCGCCGCCCTCTACCTTGCCCTGCACGTGTCGCCCTAGCCGTGCGAAGTTCACTGCTGGAAAACCTTTCTTCCAGCCACCGTCGCCCCTTACGCCGCCCGTAGCCGCCATCTCTGCCGCGATCCACCCTCTTTCCACCTCCCAAAGTAACCTGCAGGTCCTCCCCTACCTTCCCATACCCTCCTTACCCCCTGCTTCCTTCCCCACCGGCCTCCACCATTTCCCACCACCTTCTTCCTCCTTCGGCCGCCGCGTCCACCACCGCGCACCGCCGCCGTTCTCACGCCACCACCCTCATTCCACTCCCCTCTCCCTGCTGTCTCCTCCCCCCACACTTAACTTTCCTTTTTCCTCCTCCCATCTAACCACCTCCTCCATCTTTTCTCTCTTCTCCTCCTCCATCGCCGCCGCCGCCGCCGTACCACCACCGTCCTTAGGTGGTCTTCCACTCATCTGAACCCTAAAACCCTTTTCTTATGCCCCCTATAGTAGTTTATAACTAATATTAGTATTATTACACTTATTATTATTATTATTATTATTATTATTATTATTAGCTTATTAACTAATACCATTTTTGTTATTATCCTTAATGTTATCATACTATCACCCCTTCCAACCCTAACCCCTATTATACTTAACTTAGGGTTAGTATCATTATCTTCATTATTAACATTTCTAATACTATTATTATTATTATTACTTTTATTATTGTTATTACCATTATTAATTTCTGTATCCTAAAGGTATTATTTTCTTACAAGCCATAATCTCTCTCAAAACCCTAGCTTTCAACATACTTAACCATTAGTGTTGGTGTTATTATTTTTATTACTACTATCGCTAAGATTACTACCACTAATAGTGTTCTTACTATTTAACCCAACCTTATGTGAAGTATTGTAACTATGTAATATTGTTTTACCATACCTAATACCTTTAACATCAGTGTCATTTCTATTATTACTATTACCCATATGCTATTTCTATTAGGGTGACAAAATATGGGAGCCCTTATACTATTTATTCAAAATATGACTTTTATCATTACTACCTCTAGGAGTGTTAACTTGTTGACATTACAACCATTGTATTAGTATTTTAATGCTAACACCAACATAAGTATCACTATTAGTAGTTTACTATTACCATTATTATCACTATTTTACTATGTCTAGCAAACACTAATGTTATAAAGATGGAACTAACGGGTCTAATGATATAAGTGTAACAATGAGTTTTGAAGCTAAAGATATATCAATGAGTAATACTTAGCATAATAATTTAGAGCAAAAACCCTAGTTTTGTACAACGACCCTACTAAGGATAAGAACCCTAATCTTAAACTAGAATAAGGGTTGATAGTATTTATAAGGGAAACTAATACTTAGCTTTTTTCCCTTTTCTTAGGTGACCCCGATCCGAGCCCTAAGGAGCTAGAGGAGCATGCTCCAAGCCCGGTGTCCACCTAGGTAAGGACGAAGCTATGGCCTTGTGCTATGTGTGATGTGTTGATGGATGCTGAGTATGCCATGTTAATGTGTATTTATGCATGTGTTGTGAATAACCTATTTGTGTAGCGCAGCATGGATAATGAGGTATGTTGTGTGTGCCTTATACTATACGTGTATGACATGTTCCATGTTTGATGTTGATGTTGATGATGTGATTTGTTATGGCCCTCTAGGACATGCATGCTAGGGTTTGGGGTAGCATGAAATGATAATAAAAGAACAACAGGAAAGTGAACGTTTGGGGAAGTTGCATGGGGGGACTAGACCTTGCATAGGCATGATCCTTACGTGTGAAAAGTTGATTTGGGTTGTAAGTAAGAGTTTGGGAGAGTCTTGGAGTGATTGGAGACTTAGTATGAAAAATAGTACGTAAGTTGATGCGTAAGAGACCTTATTAGGGTTTTGTGTGTAAGTGGGTGTTGGGGAGTCTGCATGTAGTGTTTAAATTATGCATGGGAATGAATCTTACGTGAGGAAAGTTGATTTAAGAAGTAAATAAGATAATGTCAAAGTTACGGGTCCATTGGAGACTTGGGTGCAAAATTTTATGTGGGTCGATGTAAGGGTGTCTAAGGGACCCAATTAGGGTTTTGGGAGAAAATGAGGAATTTAAAGGGTAAAAGGGTGAAAATGATCAAGGAAGGATGGAATATGGGGTTGAGAGTGAGAACTCACTTATATAAAGGATGAGTATGGGTTTTCTAAAGGAGAGAAGAGAATTTGGGGTGAAAGAGGGAGGTTACTTGTTGAGGAAGAAAAGTGCTAGAGTTTGGCGCGGACAACTAGGGTTGGCGTGGTCAACTAGGGTTTTAGGTGGGCAACTAGGGTTTTGTCGCTCACGCGTGAACTTGGGAGATAAAGTAATACATTTGGGGAATTTCCTAATAAAAATGAGGTGAGAGATAGATAACAAAGTAATGTTTGGGTAAGTAAGAAAGAGTTGGGCCACATAGGTCCGATTAGGGTCTCCGAGGAGGGACCCTAGAGGGATGAGGACATGCGGAGTCGATATCATGTGTGTTGGAATGGCCTATATTCTTGGAGATTGTGCCTTACTATATGCCACTATGCCTAAGTCTACGGGGGATGGATGTCGGGTGTGATTTGGGGTGCACGAGTCTCAACATATGGGACGGGCCTCTTGAAAGGAAAGCAGTAGAATGTAGTGGGCATGCATGTTAAGGGTGATGTGTGATTTAATAAGACACTGATAATACATTAATCACGTAAAGCGAAAGATGTTGAGCCGAGCCCATGATCCGGTCCACCGGCTATAATAGTGGATCAGAGGCGTTCTGCCCTGTGCGTTTATTTTCCGGTCCACCGGCTATAATAGTGGATCAGAGGCATTTTGTCCTGTGCGTTTATTTTCCGGTCCACCGGTTATAATAGTGGATCAGAGGCGTTCTGCCCTGTGCGTTATATTCCTGTCCACCGGCTATAATTGTAATACCCCAAAAATTTCGAAAACTTATATTTTAATAAATTACTTTTATTTGGAATAGAATTGCTTTTAGATTATTTATTTTAATTATTTTATGGATTTTAGAGTATGTAAATTTGGATAAGAGTATTTAATAAATTAAAAATAAATAATTTGCTATTTATCATATTGTTTTATTTAAATAATTTTTCAAACTAATATTTTACCAACTTTATCCTTTTTAAACTAAAATATTAGATTATAATAAATTAAATTATTAAATTAGATAATTTATCAAGAATATTACATTTTATAATTTTATAAATTAATTTAATTTATTTTACTATTTTCCATTTCTCTTTTTACACTTTTCCTTTCTTCTCTTTTTTTTTCTTCCCCCCCCCCTCCTTTGGGCCGCCAGACCCCTCGGCCTGCAACCCCTCCTCGCGCACTGGGCCACAGGCCCGACCTTCTCCCTTGCCCCTCGCACGCCCGTCCCTCCAGCAGCCCAACGTCCCTCCTTATTTTTCCTTTGGACCGGCCGGGCTACTCTTCTTTCCTACGCCGGTCCGACCGCCCCGTCCCTTTCTTCTTCTCTTCCCCTTCTTCTCCCACGCCCGACCACCATATCTGCCACGGTCGAGCACGCTGCCACCTGCAACTGCCACCGGCCACCACCTACCTCCTTGCCCTCTCTTTCTTCCTCTCTCTCCCCCGTCATTTTCTTCCCCGATTTGAACCAAACCGCCCCTGTACCATAGCCGTGTACCCCCTTCCTTTCCCTCTTCTCCCCTTCTCTTTCCCCTGCCAACCGACCGCCACCTGCTACCCTTGTCCTCTCGATCGGCCAGCCCTACCCCTCTCTTCCCCCTCTTCTTTTTCTTCATCTCCCAAGCCCCTCATTCGCACTTTTTTTTCGAGCCTATCATCCTCCCCAGAGCTCCCTTATCTCTCCTTCCTTCTCCCTCCATTCTCCCCCGGTTTTTGATCACCACCGCCCGCCGCCGCTCGAACCACCAATACCAACCCCCTGCGCCGCCTTCTGCCACTGCCTACTACCACCCTGCACCACCACACAGCCCCTTCGAGCCCTACACTTCCTCCCTTCTCCTCCTTTTCCTTTTTCTTCCCAGATTTTTCCCCTTACCGTCGAGCCACCTGCAACCGCCTCTACCGCCGCCGTCCGGCCACCTCTGCCGCCACCCAACCCACCGTTCGACACCCTGCAACCCCCTCTACAACCGCCATCCATTAGTTGGCCGAAACCAACCCTTGCACCCCTCCATCTTTCCCTCCACTTTTCCTTCGTTCTCAACCCTTCCACCTCGACCCACTTCGGCAGCCACCTTCGCCGCCGCCGTCTCCGCCGCCCTATGCCGCCTTGAAACCGTCCTTTGCCTCCACCTACACCCCCTCTACACTCCTGCACCATTCCCCTACCTTAGAACCTCCCCTAACCACCTTCTTTTCTAGCCTAAAGACCCTAACCCGAAAATGGTTTATTTTTCTCCCTTCACCCCCCTTCGAACCCTTTTCTCCCCATAATTTTGCATGAGACTCACGCTGTTCATGCAGCGTGAGCTCCCCTTCATTTTAAAAATAGTTTGGATAATTTTTAAGGTAAAATGGTAATTTATGTTAAGTGTTTTATTAATTAAAATTTATAAAGTTTTATACTTTGGTTCTTATTTCTAACATAAATATGATGGATATTATTTTTAGGTGTTGAGTTGCTAATTAAGCTTGGTAAGATTGATATTTTGCGGGATTAAGGTAACCGTTAATCCTCCCTTAAATATATGGAAAAACGCATGCTAGCACATTTAGGGTTTAGTATGATTTTATGCATGTTTTGTATGCTTAACATGATATGTTTATGGTTTCTTATATTGTTTGTTAAAAAGAAAAAGCATGATAACTTTTGTGCCATATGTAGGTATGTTAAATAAAGAAGGAGTTTGAATATGGATAGAAATGTTGAATACTTGTTTATGATGTACCATGTTGTTAATGCATGAATGATGTTATTGTTTAAGGGTATTCTAGTAATTATGCTTATGAGGTAAATAAATCAATGTGTGTAGTTGCTAATGAGTATTATGTTGAAAAATGACAAGTTGGTGGACTTAAATGATAAAAATGAAGTATTAATATCATTATTTTATGTAGTGTTAGAAAATTCATAAAAATGGTGAATAAAGGGGTTGAGTGGAAATTTTATAAGTGGAAAAGGGTATTTCGGTAATTTTTGAGATAAAAGAATAATATGGTAATTTTATAATTAAATGGCTAAATGATAATTTACGAGTAAAGGATAAAATTGTAAGTTGTGAGAAAGAAGGGTAAAATGGTAATTTTGGAAGTAGGGGTAAAATAGAAATTTTGGATGAAGGAGGGCATTATGGTAATTGTTCAAGTAAAAAGGGCATTATGGTAATTTTGGAGGTAAATGGGCAAAATCGTAATTTCATAAGTTAAGGGTAATATGGTAAAATTTTATAAGTGGATGGTGAAGTGGTAATTTATAAGTAAATGGGTAATATGGTAATTTGGAAAAGAAGGGCAATTGGATAAGTATGATGCTATAGAAGGGTAATTTGGTAAATTAACCAATTAAAGGGCATTATGGTAATTTTAATAATGGAGAAGGGTGATATAGTAATTTTGATTATGAAAAAGGGTAAATTAATATTGGTAATTATGAAGAAGAGTAAATTGGGATTTGTGATAATTAAAAAGGGTAAATGGCAATTAAAATAATTGAGAGGGGTAAAATGGTAATTATGATAAAGGAGAAGGGCAATTTGGTAATTTATCCAACTAAAGGGGCAATTTGGTAATTTAGCCAATTATGGGATAAAGTGATAATTATTTCACCAACTAAAGGGGCAAAATAGTAATCATGATAATGAAAGAGGGTAATTTAGTACTTTACCCAACTCAAGGGCAAATTTAGTAATTATAACAAAGGAGAAGGGCGATTCGGTAATATAACCAACCAAAAGGAAAATATGATAAGTGTAGTAATTATGAGGGGTGAATGGTGATCTAAAAAGTGTAGGAGACAATTTGGTAATCTAAAGTGGACAATGGGTAATTTGGTAATTATGCAACCTTAAGGGTAATGTGGTAGTTTATCAAGTAAGGAACGGATACCTAACAATTATATAAGTAAAGGGCAAATGAGTAATTTGTACCTAACACGTCTTTGAGATTGTGGAACATTAATATGATTAAATAATGCTGATTAGCCAAGTAAGAGTATTTGATAATTAGGATGGCCTTAATGGTTTCTCTGTGACATCCTGGATAATCCTCTGAATAAGAAACGATTAATGATATCGAAACGATTGAAAGTGAATAAGTATCGGATTATCGTGTTTTTCGTGATCACCTTAATTAAGACACTATTACTTAAAGTGAAAGACCTCGAGATCGGGAATGGTGACTCCTTAGGGGTCGCTACCCTAAGGACGTGGTTTAGTCCACGATTATTCTGGTATTTGCTGGTGTGCCTTTGTGCCCCAGCCAGGCCCTATATCTTACTCTTCCTAGCCCTACGGACCTAGTTAGGGGGTATGCATACTTATGGATTAGGTGTCCTTGTCGGTAGGGTACTGAGTTAGCTTTATGCACCAGTACGACCAGGGTACCTTTGCGTCCTTGGGTTCATGGTTAAAGGGTACTGAGTAGCTGATATGCACCGGTACGACCGGTGTACCTTTGTGTCCCGAGTTATCGATCTCCCAATTGAGGCAAATAAATATGATTGATGTGCTGATTAACGAAAGGAAAGATACGATAATTGAAAGTGGAATATTAATGAGCCGGGCCCAGTGATTTATGATATACCGGTCCACCGGTTATAATAGTGGTCCAGGAGCGTGTTGCCCTGGTATGTGATATTGCGTACCGGTCCACCGGTTATAATAGTGGTCCAGGAGCGTGTTGCCCTGGTGTGTGATTATGAGTACCGGTCCACCGGTTATAATAGTGGCCAGGAGCGTTGTGCCCTGGATGATGAGTTATCTGTATTCCGGTCCACCGGCAATAATAGTGGGGGTCCCGAGCTCAATAAAATTGGTTATGTATGTGAATAAGATTATGGAAAAATACTAATCACTTATAGTGGAACACCATGTGAGTCGGGGCCAGACCGGTCCACCGGCAAATAATAGTGGTCAGGTGCGTTCTGCCCTGTGTGTTTATCTTCCGGTCCACCGGCAATAATAGTGGTCAGAGGCGTTCTGCCCTGTGTGTTGACTTCCGGTCCACCGGCTATAATAGTGGGGTTCTCGTACTCACATGGATATAAAGTATGATATTGATGGATTAATGACAGAATAATGGCTTAAGGCCCAAAGCATCGATCGTGACTTATAAAGTATTATGTTTGTCATTGTTATGGTTGCATCTCTCATTATTTATATGCGTGTGGCTTGCATTATGTGTCGTATGCGGGCCTGTCTTTAAGTGTGGTATTAAAGGGTTACTCAGTACCGTAGTACTGAAGGGATTCCCTTTATGGGGCCCCTGCCTATTCAATGGGCAGTGCCCTTGCAGGTATTTTCAGGTGCTACTCAAGTGGGTTACGGGAAGGAGAGTAAGGAATTCTCCGGTATCATGGCTTTTTCTCTTTCTCATTTAATTTCTCGGTTTTAAATGTTAACGTTGTTAAGGTAACCACCATTGGTGGATTTTATTCCTGAAAACGATTTGATGCACTACTCTGATTTAAACATGTTGAAGCTTGCAATTTACTCTGATTTATGCATGTTGAATGTCTTTCGAATTGTATTTCATTTTCTTAGCCTTAGCACTTGGTACTGGAACGGTATGAGTGAACCGGTCTGGTACTAAGTGTGGCGGTAATACTCCCAAAGTTCACGTTTTGTTTATCTGCTTCCGCTATTATCTTTTAATAAAACGAAATTTTTCAGTAGTGAATTTTGGGGGTGTTACAATAATAGTGGGGGATCTTGTGCTCGACAAACCAAACGAATAAGTTAATCCATGGGAAAGATACTAAGTACTTAAAGCGAAACACCATGTGAGTCGGGGCCATGATCCGGTCCACCGGCTATAATAGTGGATCAGAGGCGTTTTGCCCTATGTGTTTATTTTCCGGTCCACCGACTATAATAGTGGATCAGAGGCATTCTGCCCTGTGCGTATATCTTCCGGTCCACCGGCTATAATAGTGGGGCTCCTGCACTCACATGGGCTATTAAAGAATATGCGTGAAATGGACATATTATTATTAACGAGGATAAAGAATAAATTACCGGAAAGTACTCAGGTCTTATCTTGTGTGTTATCGCGTGACTTACATGATTGTGCTATGTGGGCTATGTGGTATGACTGTATGCTTGGCCTTAGCGCACCTGCGCCCTTACTCAGTATTGGACCCGTACTGATACTACCTTGATTGAATGGATCCTGTGATGATCCACCGATGGTGGGGAGCAGACCTCCTATGCAGGTTTTGATTGGTTACTAATTTGGGGTGGAAGGCTTGGCTTGAGTGAGTCGGCGGTCCGAATATTGGTCCCTTGAGATCTGTTCTATGTAGCTATATTTGTACTACGCTTCCTGTTTTGAAACCGTACTCTTAAGTTGTATTCCTAAACAATATTTTAACTATTGTTGACTTGTGTTTTCGGGAGTGATCTATGTTAACTATGAACCCATGTTTTGATGATTCTTACTTAACGATTGTCTAGTTTAGCCTTAGCACTTAGTATCGGAATGGTAGGAGTGAACCAGTCTGGTACTAAGTGTGGCGGTAATACCCCCAAGTTTACGGTTTTAATTTCTTTGCTTCCGCTAAACCTTTCGATTTAAAAAAAAATTTTCAGTAGTAAATTTGGGGGTGTTACAAGGATGGTTGGCTGCTGGCATAGCTGCACAACAAGGGGACATGGTAGGGTTTTGCATGGGGGTGTAGGGGTTAGGTGGGGGAGCTAGGGTTGCAGGAGGGAGGGGAGCCATGAAGGGTCGTGCCGGTTGCACACCCTGTAGATCCAAATGAGGAAATAGGGAGGGGAGAGAGGGGCAGAGCTACAAAGTAGCCATGCCTATCAGCTTTGACTGGGGGGCGGGGGAGGTTGAAGATAGGGGTAGAAGGGGAAGAAGGAAAAAAAGGAAAGGAGAAAAGGGGAAAAGAGGGGGAGCGGGGTGCACGAGAGAAGAAAAAGAAAAGAAAAAGAAAAAGTGAGTTAGGGGGAGGGAAAGGAAGAAAAGGAGGAGAAGGGGGGATGGGGCATGCACTAGGCGTGATCTAGTTAGTCGAGGGAGGGGAAAGGATGAAAAAAAGAAAAGGAAGAAAAGAAGAAAGAAAAGGAAGAAAAAAGGGAAGGAAAAAAAAAGAAAAAAAAGGGATTGGTAGGGTGGTTTGAGATTTTTTGAATTTTAGGAGTATTAAAAATTAGTAATAATAAAAAATAATATTTTTAATTTAGAAATCATTATTATGATTTACTTATAATTTATTTTAGTTTAGAAAATAATTTTAGCCTTCACTAATTAGAACCCGACATCATTTTTCTCCTCTTCTGGCCATAATAATAATTATTATAATATTATTATTTTATTAGAAATGGTATATATAATTAAACATAATCCAATAATTCTTATTTTATTTTTAATTCCTAAAATAGAGTTTTGGGGTATTACATTAAATGAAGTAAGGAGTGGGAGAGGATGGGTATTTGTGGTTTAGGGGTGGTTTGAGAATATTGTAAGTACTAGAAGACGGAGCCAGAGATCAAGTAAGGTGCAAAGTTGAAAAATGAGAGATTTAGGAGAAATTTTTGTGGGATATATTCCAAGAGTTGAGGGATGGGATCATGATGATGATGAAGTTAGGCTTAGGTAGGTGATAGATGAGATTTATATGTTATTTTGCTAAGTAAAAATGTCATTTATTCCTCATTACTTTTATAACATGTAATCTTTTCTCGAGTTTTTCTCTTTTGGATAGATTTTGCAGGAAAAGATAAAAATGAAGAAATTCAAAGGAGAAATCGATGGAAAGAGAAAAGGCAACAAAGAACACATCAATAGATATGGAATCAATGGAAGAAAAGACTGGAAATGAAGAATATATATCAAAGGGAAGATTGTGTTGAAATTTCATGAAGGAATAATGAAGGAACAAGAAACACGCCCCCTCCGTGTTTCCTAAACACGGCCCGTGTTTGTCTATCAGCACACAAATTTCAGCACTTAAAATTCAGCATTTGGCCGAGAGTTCAAGGAAAAACACGGTCCGTGTTTCACAAAAATTTGATGCACTGTCGTATGCACAACAAATTTAATAAATAAATCCTAATTTCCAAATACGTAGTATATGGCAAGAAGGAGTCGAACCCACAAGGAATGGAATATAATCAATAATTCTGTAATCGATGTTAAAACCCCGGTTATGCAATAACATATAATTCTATCATCAAAATCTAAACTATGGATAAATAATAAAACACCGTACTCACTAATTAATTGAATAAGGACAGGAAGGTATTGATTATGGAATTAGGATATCAAATAATCATGGAGAAAAGAAGGATTCCAAATGATTTAATGTTGACTTGTAGAAACTCATATTAATTCATTTCTTTGCTTTCTCTCAATTCTAATAAATTGAATAAGCTCTCAATTTATCACCTAACCAATTAATAACCTAGGTTAAGAACACTAGATTTAATTAATGGCAGCATTACGAATGGAAAGCAGTCAACTACGACCATAATCACATAAGCTCGGATCATGCAATCGAACGAATTAATGGACAAGATTAATAATTAATCTTTTGCTACTTTGGAAACGTTAATTAACAATTACGTATTAATTCCGTTATCCTAGCGTAGATTAAGATCTAAACTAGATAGGTGATCAGTCTAATTAGTTTAAATTCTTAATCTATGATGCGAGATCATTCAATTCCGTCCATCAATTCAATTAAATTCCATCTAGAATCATGAATTCAAAATCCAAAACCCTAATTCCATCATCAAATCCTCCTACCTTATATTATCTACATAATTGCAGTAACACACAATTAAATGCAATAATCTATAATTAACATCAATGCTTATAAATAAATTAACAATGAAACACTAAACACAAGAAAAATAATAATGCAACAAAGAGAATTGAATTGCATTCAATCAAAAATCAAAACTTGCAATTAAAAGAGGAATGGAGAAGAACTTATCGAATTGAATTGCAGATTGTTGATTGTTCAATTGAATACAATGGAGAGAAAGAGAATTGGAATTACAAATTACATGTGGTATCTAGAGAGTATAGAGAGAAAGAGATAATCCCATTCTCGAACTCCCCCGAACCACTTTTTCGAATGTTCAAACTTTAGAAATATATCGGGGAAACGTTGCACGAATAGTTACAGAATTTGAGAAAAACACGGTCCGTGTTTAGGAAACACGGGACCCCCGTGTTTTTCCTTGAACTCTCGGCCAAATGCTGAATTTTAAGTGCTGAAATTTGTGTGCTGATAGACAAACACGGGCCGTGTTTAGGAAACACGGGGGGGCCGTGTTTCTTGTTCCTTCATTATTCCTTCATGAAATTTCAACACAATCTTCCATTTGATATATATTCTTCATTTCCAGTCTTTTCTTCCATTGATTCCATATCTATTGATGTGTTCTTTGTTGCCTTTTCTCTTTCCATCGATTTCTCCTTTGAATTTCTTCATTTTTATCTTTTCCTGCAAAATCTATCCAAAAGAGAAAAACTCGAGAAAAGATTACATGTTATAAAAGTAATGAGGAATAAATGACATTTTTACTTAGCAAAATAACATATAAATCTCATCTATCAGTAGGCTGAGGTTTAAGGTTAAACAAAATGGAGTTGGTTGGGGAAGGAAGAAATCACGAGGGGAAGAAGAAGACCAGGGATGAAGAAGAAGAAGGAATAAGAAAGTAAGAAAAAATGAAAAAGGGAAAGAAAAAAGAGGAAAGGAAAAGAAGTTCAAGATTAAGGGTAAAGTTAGATTTAAAATTATGATTAAAAAATTAGGACAAGATTAAAAATATTAATAATCTAGTATTAGGATAAAGTTAAAATCTAGTTATTAAAGATATGAGCTGACATTATACGAGAAAGTACAAACACATCCATCCATTTCTTTGTTGTCTAATAATTAGAAAAAGCAATAATTATTGATTAAGAAAATAATGATTGGAGTTAGTTCCAATTAAGAAATATTTTGTTTTGAATTTCTAATTAAGGTACAAACATTTAAAATTATTTCAAATGATTAATTTTTTATATTTTACTTTATTTATTATATACATATATAAATAGTTAAATGCTCACATACAACACTGATTACTTACATATTTGGTTAATAATTTTTTTTTTACTATCTAGATAATATTTTAATAAATAAATTTTTCCTTACAATCAATACGAAACCAATACATTCATATATAATTTGTTTTAATTCTCATTTTTAATAATTTAAAATTTTAATTTAATAAAATTTAAAACAAATGAAAAATTATTACATTTTAATTTTAATTAAAACAAATTTTAATTATTTACTTTTGAAAATTTTAAATTTTAAGATTTTAAATATTTAAAAAAATTAAAATGGACCCTGTTAATAATTTAAAAAAAAAGCTTATTGAACTGAAATAAACTTCATACATTTGTTATTGTTTAAAATTCAAAAATGTTTTTTTTATTAAATGAAACAAATTTCTAACATCATTTTTATAAGCGAATGTTTGTTCCGTAATCATGTAATTTAGATTTGAGCGACAAGTATTAGTTAATTGAGATCATGAGCGGTTACGAAAGTGATAGGCTGAGACGTGACATACAATTGTTTGCCTTCTTTCGTACTCCCCAAAACCCTAGTTGGTTTTGATGTCGGGTTCTGCGCCTACCGTCCATACTGCGTCTCGTCTTAGGCTTTCACTCGACGAACAGAGGAGCTCATTGAGATAGGTTTTAAGCGACGACTCAGGGTTTTAGCAAGCAGGAGTAGGAATGGTGGCTGACAAAGGAAAAAAGCTGAAGACGGCGGACAAAAATGATGAAGCAAATCCTGAGCAGATTGATGGGGACCTCGTACTTTCTATTGAGAAGCTACAAGAAATCCAAGATGAGCTCGATAAGGTCGATGACATTTCTCTATTTTCTCTCTCGTTTTGAGGCTCTTTGTTTGCTTGCTTGAATGTTAGATTGATCCTTGCATTTGCCTTTTTATAGTTTTATGGATGAAGAATTATCAACGTAAGTGTAAAATGAGGAATTGTCTGTTAGAAAACTGTCACGAAAAAGGGCGAAATAAATTGAAGATAGCAGAATGTATGCCGGGATTTTAATGTAGTGTGCGATGGAAGATACGCCTTCTTAGAAGTAATATCGCCCCGACTATGTTGGTGTAATTAGGTGATGGTGTCACCCCCAAGATTGACACACGCTCCCCTAATCTGTGCGCTCAAATTTGTAAAGCTTGAAACTTGTAATTACTTAGAACCAGCGGATGAAAGTAAGTTAGAAGAAGTATGTATTTGGAGCGAAAAACCGAAGTCACAACCCTCAATTTAAAATTATACAAATGGTAAAACATTGCCAAAAAAATCTGCAACCCATTCAAAGCGTGAGAACGTGGAGTGGAGAAGAAAAAGGAACGGATGAGACGGTTGAAGACCTAGTAACATGCTGGGAATCAAAATAGGAATGACTGTTCTCTTATGATTGAGCTGTCAATTCAAAATTAGCCCACAAAGATGGACCCCACCACTCGGATCACATGTCACCAGTGTGGGCAGTATCCGACCTAACCTATGGGGGAACACTTAATGGGGAAAGGGAGGCTTGGGATAAATAAACTATTAAAACACTTCTACATCTTTCCAATCTAGGACAATATGAACCTTGAAAAAAAAAAAAAACTTTGATGAAATAACCCAAGTCCCCACAACCTTTGCATTACTAATAGTTCCCCACTAATGCAAAGATCAAACCGAAAACATTCCGGTTTTGAGTAAACAAGAGGCTTGACTCGCAAGTGCTAGTATCTTATGATTTGGACTATCACATTGTGAAAATGGAGTTATTCTTTCATCTAGAAAGGGAACGAATTTGGAACTCCTAGATTCATGAATTAGAACTCAATGACATGCATTCTTACTGCAACTATTACAAGTTCCACGATAATTGCTATAATTGTTTAGTCACAAGTTCCTTGGAATGCTTATGAGCACTCTAGAGAAACAACCCATAGTTTCTCATAGAAGGAGGCTAGCCCTTCATAGTCATGTAGGTGATTCCATCAAGTCTATCTACATATAGGCCAAGAGCAAAGTTTGCTCTCACAACAATTGCATGGTGAATCACCCAATAGGATTATGGATTCATTAAGAGCTAAGAGCTCATCTTCAATGTGTATGATGTATGCCAAAGGGAAAGGTGATGTGTATATGATGATTCCTCTCATGGCTTTGTTTGACCTCTATAATCCTTGAATGGACTAGGTCGGGTGTCCACCTTGAAAACCTCATCCTATGAGCTTTAAACCCATCCCTCTTATCGCTTTTAGAACCATCTTTCTATTTAGTCCCTTTGTTAAAAGAACAACTAGGTTCCTTTCAGATCTCACTTACTCCATGGTGAGTACACCATTCTCAATTAGCTGTCTCACAGATGATGCCTAACACGTATATGTCTCTTCTTGCCAGCTTTGTTTTTAGCTACACAAATTACAGCTTGTGAGTCACATTATAGAGAAACAGGGGGGTTGGCTTATCCCAAAAAGGAATGTCAGACAAGAAATTTCTCAACCAGTCAACCTTTTGTCCTGCTAGATCAAGAGCAATAAACTCTGGATCCATCACGGACAGAGCAATACTTCCAAAATATAGCTGTTTCCGTACAATGAAATATCGGTATCGCAATTGCATATCGGCCGCAATTTCGTGGTTTTTGGGTCAACTGCGACACGAAATTTATAAAATACGGCCGTTTCAGAAAATCACATATTTATCACCGCAATATCAGCGAAATTTCGGATATCGACCGATATTTACCGATATTGGTTGATATTTACTAATATTTGCCAATATTTGTTGTATAAAAGAATTAAAAAATCACGTCGCGACAACCGTGACGTATAAAATATCATTCGCGACACACCAATACCACGACACCGCGACTGCAACCGCAATCGCAATCGCGACCGTAATTGCGGTTTTATTGCTTGGTTGCTTCACCTATCATGAATACATATCCATCGGTGAAACTCACTTCATCATTGTTGGTTACTCGATGTGCATCACAATAACCCTCCAAAATTGCAAGGAAACTGGGAAAATGTAGCCCCCAATCCATTGTATCCGTAACGTATCTTAATAAACGTCTAAGAGCACTCTACTGTTCACCATTGGGGCTATGGGTATACCGAGGAAGTCTACTCACAACATAAGTTATATCAAGTCAAGTGTATTTCATAAAAAAATAAATGAAACTCCCAATGATTTTAGCATCTTCTTGTGACACACTTCTTCCATTATTTTTCTTTAGGTTTATACTGGGAGCCATATGGGGTATGAAGTGGCATGATATTAAAATTGTTACATTTCCTCAATACCTTCTTTATATATTGTGGATGAGATAAAGTGAAACCATAGTTTGTTTTAGGCACTTTTACTTCCAAAATTACATCTACTTCACCCAAATCTTTAATTTCAAATCTAGAGGATAGGAGTCTCTTAGTTCATTTATCACATCTATGTGTGTGCCAACCAACATGTCATCTACATATAATCAAAACCAAACTTTCATGAGTGTACACATCCATCTGACTTGTTCACTAAAGATCCAAAACTGAGTACAGTATTATGAAACTTCTCATACCATTGATTTGTTGTTTGTTTTAGGACATATAAAGACTTCTTAAGTCTATGCACTTTGTGTTCTTGTGTAGTAACTATACCACTCTAAGGTTGTTCCATGGAAACTTCTTTTAAGTCGCCATTTAAAAATGCAATTTTTACATCCATTTGATGCAATCAAAATGTGAATCTAAGCCAAAGTTAATAATGCACGAATTTTGGCGATTGTAGTCAGGGGTGAGTAGGTGTGAAAGAGATCTTCATGAAATTTTTGTGTGAATCCTTTCACTACAAGCCTTGCCTTTAAATATTTCAATTGAACGATTAGTTTTAACCTTTTTTTCTAAAAATCTACTTATAACCAATAGGTTTACATCCTTTAAGCAAGTTTACCAATTCCCATGTGTCATTTCTCATCATTGATTCTAACTGGTAATAGCGCTTTCTAGAAACTAGCATCTATAGAACTCATATCTTATTCATAATTCTTAAGATCCTCTTCTATTATGTGAAGATAGACTATTAGAAGTTAGATGGTGCAGAAGTGTTTGGATGCTGCAATATCTATGACTTAATCAGTTTTATTCCTGACTAGGCTCACTTCGGAGATGACAGTAGCTTTGGCTTCATTTTCTTTAGGTGCTTGTTCTACTCATGATTTAGCTTCGGGATATTTTTTTTGGCATTGACACAATGATAGCATTGATAGGCTTTGTGCCCACGTTTGATGCACACATAACATCCTCCTTTGTTCTTTTCCTTTGCGTCTTTCTTGAAATTTTAGATTTCCAAGACCATTCTTCCTTAATTAGTAGAAGATTTGACTATGTTAGCCTTAATAACTAGCTTAATCAAGGGAGAAGAAACCTTATCTTTCAGCCTATTGGCTTCCTTGATCTTCATATGGCCAATGAGCTCTTCCCGTGACATGTCTTTCTTTTTGTGCTTCTAGTGATTGCGATGATTGGCCCAAGATTGTGGTAGCTTTTTGACCAGTACATTCACTTGCAGAAAATCACACATTTTCATGGTCTCTACTAAGATGTCAACGTTCATGAGAGGTTTGTCACTACCATTTGGAATTGCAACCACATTCCTGTTACATATTTGCGCTTTCTACCATTATCAACGCTGTCTTTTTTTTTTTTTTAGTATTTTCCATATCAACTTAGTAGATTTGTTGTTGACGAAGAGATCGAACAACATATTAGGCATGTGGTTCAAGAGATGACCCCTAACCATTTTGTTGTCCTTCTCAAGCTTCATGGATATTTTAGAATCAACCTTGTAGGTTTCGATAGAGTGTAGCAACCGCCGTTGTTGCAACTAAAGTGAAACCCATAACACCAATAGGCGTGGGCTTCTGAGGCTCCACTAATAGAGCGTAGTCTACATCTAATTGCTTGAAGAAAATCACCATCTTCTTCGACTATCTTTTGTAGTTTCAACCATCAAGTGGCTTAACTTTGGTGAGAGCAAGAAGGGTTTTGTTGTGACAATAATCCATTATTGAGCAAGATTTGTGACAATATAAATTGCTTCTAAATTTTTAGAAAATTTGTCACAAAAAAGGGCAAAATCAATTGAAGATATCAAATGTAGACCATGATTTTAGCGTAGTGTACCATAGAAGATACCATTGCTTATTGGGAATTTTGTTGGGATTGCTAGTGGGGTCATTGTCATATAAATAATTTAGGATCTAGAAGGGGGACGGGGAGAGGAATTGGACTGTGGGAAAGGGAGGAACTATGTCCTTGAATTCATAACCTATCTACACTGTACAAGTCTTTCAATCAATACATCTTCCTTCTATTCTATCGATATTTTCTTTATTATATTGTGTGAGGTATACTTGCTTAACAATTATGGTATAAAAGCTCTTGATGATAGTGGGAGATGGGCCTGAAGAAGGCAGAGACATTTGAGGAGAAGCTTGGGACAGTCTATGAAGAATGACAACGTGAGGTGGCTAGAGTTGGGAAGGAAACTAAACTTTGCTTGGGCTCCATTGTGTAGTGGCGGTTTGAACCCAAGGCTGTCTGGGGATTGAGGTAGAATCTCAAGAGAGCATTGGAGGTCCTGCTGAAATGAAAAATTCTTCCTGACTTTGAAGCTTCATGGGAAGAGTTTGAGCTGATTAATGTCCAGTTACCTACCTTCACCTCAAGGACAAAGTGAAACTGCTGGCAGGTCGGATTGATAAGCCCCTCTCTAAGTATACCTATGTTAGGTGCAGCAAGGGAGGGAAGCCAGCAGGGGTAGGTGGTGGAGCTTGTACCGAGTAATATTAATTTAATTTAGGGCCTCGACTGTCATTTATTATCTCTGCTGAGTTGTTTCATTTTCAATTGATTTGTTAGTAGTCGGTTAGTACTATCGGCCGCTATTGCGTATTGGGACCGATATTCAATTGTCTAATTAGTACTGGGAGTTTGGTAGGGAATTCATTTGGGATTGCTTGTTGATTCCTTGCTGAGTCACGAAGGAGGACCATTGAGGTCATTGTCATATAAATAATTTAGGATCTAGAAGGGGGAGGGAGAGAGGTTGGAGTGTGGGATAGGGAGGAACCAGGTCCTCGAATTCCTAGCCAATCTACATTGTGCGAGTCTTTCAATCAATACAACTTCCTCCTTTTCTACGGGTATTTTTATTTTTTCTTTTTTTTTATTGTGTGTGAGGTATTCTTGCTTAACAGAATCTGATATGCTGATTCCATTGGGGGTCTTCCTATGCCTCTTCATTCTGCTTTGTGAATTTTTTCCTTGACTTTAGTGTTAGGATTAGGGATTTGTTGTGTCCAATTTCCTTAACAATTAATCACAAAAACTGTGCCTTTGGAATGAGCGAGTCATTACTTGGAAGTTGATTCCTAGACACATGGAGAGAACAGCAGTTTTCTCCTGCTCTACTATTTTTGGTTGTTCTGGTTTTGCAATTTAGAATATATAAGAGCTCTGCTTTGACATGTACTTTTTCCCTCTGCATGGGGAGCACATTGATTCAGTTCATAGACTCACTTTTGGCCTGAATCAGGTTTCCATTCCTTGGTACTTGGAAATCTTTAAACGATTACCTGATCATTAATTACTTAACATGCCACTAGGCCTGAATCTTATTTCCTCTGTTTTTAATATCCCAGTTGAAAGGATTAATATAATCCTCCCACTAATCCTTAATGAGTAACATATTAAGTATTGCTTGTCCTGAACCACCCGTCTTGTGCTTTTGCATTTTGAAATTGAAGCTGTTAATGAAAGCCTCACAAATATCCTTAATCAATAATGTTCTTACTTGCTCCAATTTTTGCTTTTCCTTGCCACATTCTGAAGCACTTCTTTTCATGACTCATTTTTTTTTATATTTAATTTGTTGTCCAAATGTTATTGTTGACTCAGCCTTTTTGGCATTTTTAGTGTGCTATTTCCAATGTTGTGTAGCATCATGATAACACTACGTTTATTCATGCACCTTGACCTTATGATCTCCAATTTGCAAAATGTTTCATACTTGCATGGAAGTTTAAACTTCTGATTGCTAGTTACGTGTTGATTTAGTTTGAGCATGTTAACCTTTAACTTATATAAATTGACCAAAAGTGTACTTTGATATTTACCAATATCTTTTTAATTTCATTAATTCATAATTTGTTTTGGTATAAAATGAATTCTAGCGGATGCTTATAAGTTGCAGGGTCAATTCCTTGGAACCAACCATAGCTGTGCTAATTGACACAGAATTGCCATTATTTTTAACTTTTTCCTTCTCCTAAACATAGCAGCTAGATTAGCTAAACTTTTCCTTCTGTTTATCATGACAGATGAAATGGTATGATTTCTTAGGCATATGTGTTTCCGTGTTTGTTAATGGAGTTTTCCTATTGTTTATCTTAGCTTTGTGTCGGTTCTAATCGAATGTCTTGTTAAAATTGTAAGAATTTTCTCAAACTAGTCACTGCTGGGGTCTTCATTGTGTTACATATTCATCAGTTCTTGCACACTTTCCTCTTTTATCATTGTGTTCGGGATAGAAAATCTGATGGAATCTAGACCCCAAAGTGAAGATTAATTCTGTGATCTTGCTTTTGTGGTTGGATTGTTCCATTGAAATTTATTTTTCCAGTTTTCTTTTTTATCACCTTGTGTAATATTCTTAAAGTAGGGTTTTTCCTCAATCTGCTATTTTGTTGATTCTGTTTAACTTCTGTGACATGTGTGATGCTATATATATTTTTAGTTAATGGTTGCCTTCTGTAATGTTTCTAGGTCAATGAAAAAGCCGGTGAGGAAGTCCTGCAGATAGAGCAGAAGTACAATGAATTACGCAGGCCAGTTTATGAGAAACGGAATGAGATTATCAAGTCCATTCCTGACTTTTGGTTAACTGCTGTAAGTGTTTTCCTTGTCTTCTAATTGTGGTCTTGTGATTTCGTTCTGGATGTATTATGATTTTAGTACTCTGCATCGTGCAGTTCCTAAGTCATCCTGCTCTTAATGAATTGGTGACTGAAGATGACCAGAAGGTTTCTTTTCTGTTCTTTGTTTAATTTTATTATTTTGGACTTGAAATGAATAAATTACCTCTGTGGCAATGATTCTTATATATGGTGAGAAGTTTATATAGTTACTAATTATGAATGCGCATCTTCTTCTGTAGATTTTCAAGTACATGAATACTCTTGAAGTGGAAGATTCTAAAGATGTGAAATCTGGATACACCATAACATTTGTAAGTGTTGTGCAGCTCACATTTGAATTTTAGCTTCTTTATTGTCAAATTGTTAGCTCATGCTGATGAACATGATTCTATCCACTTATGAATGAAGTTCCTATTTTCAAAATCCAGGTTTTTAATCCAAATCCGTATTTTGAAGACACGAGGCTTGCAAAAACATTCACCTTCCTTGATGAGGGAACAACTAAAGTGACTTCTACAGATATCAAATGGAAAAAGGGCATGGTTAGAAAAACTGTATATTGCTTAACTTACATTTAAAGCTTTCTTGAGTTTGGTATTTCTGAAACCTCACATCTTGAATATGTTAAGGGGAGATCAAATGGTGTAGACAACGACAAGAAAGGAAACAAGCGGGCTCACACTGAAGAAAGGTTTGTTTTTGAACTTTCACAGATTCTGTCAAACTTCAATGCTGTTGTGAATCTTCATTTATCTTTGTTTGATTTGTCAATGATAGAAATATGTAATTTGACATTGAAAATACCACTTTGCTACTTGTTTTCATAGCCTTAAGACCTTTTTTATTTACATTCAAATTTATATGTCCTTTCTGCACATGAGAACTGGAAGCTCTATATAGAATTTATACAATGGTATTGACCAAGATGCACATCAATGGTTTTCCTTTTGCATCGTTGGGCAATAAGGCTTTAGAAGGGCCTGTGACTAGAGAAGCATAATTTGTAGTTGATTAGGAATCTCTTGACCCCTCGTAAAACATTGCTTACTCCTAACCTGTTCAATTTGAGTTGGTCAGGCTTTACCTGTATTTATTTATTTCTGGAATTCATTCTTCTGCACATGTGCACCTCCCTTATTCAATGGTCACAGAGTTCATGTTTTGAATTGAATATATGCCAAGTTATTGTGATTTTGATTAATGTCACTTTTCTTATTGTGCTTCTGTTCAAAGTGCTATCATGTATTATCATGACTCTGGTCTTTGCCAAATCTGCTGCAATTGGATTGATGCTGTTGTTAGGTTAGAGTTACAGACAGCTAATGAAATGGTATATCATTATGGTTCAGCAAGCCTTAAATGTAAATTTAATCTGGCCATTCTACTAATAATGAAATGGTATATGACTCGGGACTTTGTTGGGATTGCTTACCCTGACTTGTTCCTTCTTGGTACTTATGACTTGTCTTACATCTGCTGTCCTTGCAGCTTCTTTAGCTGGTTCACTGATAACCAGAAGGATGGGATGGAGGAGATCCATGATGAAGTAAGATGAAATTTTCCTTTTTTACTTTTTCCCCAGAGAGATGATACTAGTCAAATGTCATGTTACTTTTCTCACTTCCCTGTCAAGTTATTCTCATATGGTGTCAATTTTCAGGTAGCTGAGATAATCAAGGAAGACTTGTGGCCCAACCCATTGACCTATTTCAACAATGTAAGCACTTTACTTCTGTTTCAATTTGCTTACATCTACAGGTTTAGGGTTGCTGCGGGCTTGAAATTCTTTGATTTACTACTGTTTTTTCCCCCTCTCTATTTTGGCTTATAGTAGTTATATATACATTTGGTGCAGGATGCTGATGAAGATGGTTTTGATGGGGATGAAGACGATGATGAGGTAGATGAAAGATCAGTAGTTGTTTCTAAATAAGTATTTATACTTTCTTGATTGTTGTCCAATGTTGCCTGAAATCCCTTTTTTTCAGCCTTTGAAAAATTTTCGTTGTTTAGATTCATTCCCCCCCCCCCCCAAATTTTTTCTTCTTTCCATAAGCCAATGATTTGGGTGTTGTTTGACAGTTTCTCGTTTATGCTTAACCTTTTTGAAATAACTTAATGCGTGGTGGTCATTATCCGCTGTCATTTTTGCATGCTTAGAATGGAGTACAAGGTAGGGAAGAATTATTTGTTCATGGTCATCTGCCTTTGCTTTCTTGTGGCCAACTTCTTATTCTGCCTAGTCTGATTGAGTTGATATGCTTCTGAATTCCTAACACTATATGCTTTGTTGTTGCTTTTCTTCCTTTTGTCTTTCCACATTCGATCTGTTGTATGAGGATGTTCAGTGCATTTGGTGATATATGGAATTCACTGAAAGAATGCCTGCTTGCTGGATCTGATAGATGAGTATAAGCACATATGTGGATTGTGTACATTTAGTGGATGTTTATAAAGGAAATTGAGTGCCAAGTGGATATGATCAGTTTGCAGATTCCTTTTGGCCAGAAATAAACCAGATCTAGCTCCAGTTGGTTTATCCTTCCTAAGGGAATAGATGAATTATTTGTGTTCACATCACATGAAGTGATCCCTGGTTTCATCAGGCTGAAACTGGATATGGATAGCGTAAGGCAAAGTCTATGCTTTGCTGTTGTTCTATTGGTGCAGCAAGATCCATGGTGTTCTTCGTGCATAATGTCTACGTGTACTGTACTGTATGTTATAATTCTCTTGGATGCATTTTGTTGCTCCACTTGTTTTTTGTTTAGAATTGAACTTATGGATGGATCAGTTTGTATATCTTGTTGGTTCTACATATTAGTTGTCCTTTCTTCTGGACAGCTCTGTGCTGCAATTCTATTGCTTTTGCCATATGCTGTAGCTTTTGCTGTTAGGACTATATTGCTATCAATGATAATGACGATTTTAGCTTTTCTGCAGTTTTTAGGTCCATCTATGCTAAATTTGCTTAAAAGAATTTTGCTTCATTATTTGTTATGGGATGTATATCCTGATAGGGGAAAGGCGAGGGCTCTGAAGATATGGATGATGACGAAGATGACGACGACGAGGAGGAATGATTGAGAACTTTACTTCTGACGTTTCAATTAAATTTGTATTTCGTCTTTTTTATTTTTCTGTTCTGTCAATTGTGATGGGGACATTGGTACCAGCTGGCAAGGGTACCAGCTGAATAGGGGACATTGGTAAAATATTTAACTTTTTAGCATCTTCCTGTGACCTACAGGCACCTGTCTGTATAGTCAGTTGGGCTTCTCTGGCTCCATGTTCATCGATGCTTCAGCTTCCTTGCTGGTGGTTACTGGTTACTTTATGAGTTGTTCCTATAAGCAGTTTCTATATGAAGGATATAATTTTCCATCTGTTTTCTTCTCTGGTTTTGCTTGCATTTCAACTTGCTCCATAACTGCTTCATTTGAAGAAGCCATTAATGTTGTGTTGCCATGTGATAAGCTTATTCGATAACAGCTATGTTCTGGTGGAATGTGATGGATGTGTTTTTTATCTGGTCCATGCAGCTGAACTGATCTGTAATCAGTTTTTCATGTTTTATTTTTTCATTGGGCTTTTTCTGATTGATCTAAATTTTAATGCACCAAGAGCAAGGAATCAGGTCCAGCTACCTTGCCGTCTTGTGGACTGGACACAGCTTCTAATGCCGTCTGCATATATATCTGATTGCCCCTAGGCTTGCTGGCATATGTATATCATAGTGGTTGATCATGAGGTCGCCTCATTATGACATGGTGCAACGGAAAACTATGCGCCAAGGTGACCCAGTCTGGGGACATGGAGCTGGCCAGGCCCTTCGTCCTAACAGGACATGTTGATTATGGTTCGTAAGTGTCTGCATCATCCTTGAAAGATTTCGCTGGTGGCGTGTAGCTACGTAACTTGGGTTCCTGATGTCTTTGTTACTGTAGTACTTAGGGTGGTTCAATTGGAGTTGCACATGGAAACATAATTCAACTCATTAAAAATGTGTCCAGGAGTCGATTGCTTTGGCTAATTTTTTCCCTGGGTTTGGTTTTTGGGTCCGGTCAATCCATACTTGTTACACGATTGAGGTGGAATAATGGGTTAACATGAGTTAACGTGGATTGATAATTAATCAGGGGTAGCGTGATTTGAAATACTGGCAAGTAATAACATCACCGCTCACCGCAACTAACACAACCTAACCAGCACTAGTGCGATGACATTGCTACTAGCATCACGAGTGCCTTAACACCTTTACCAGTACTACCACCACCTGGAACCACACTGTGCCGCCTCTTAAAACATATCACCACTACTACAACTGCGACCATTGATACCATACAAAACTAATGCTCGTGTCACCACCAGTATCCTCAATGATGACGGCACCAATACAACCACTAATGCCAAGGTAACCCCACAACAGTTGCAACCAACGCCATAGCACCACCACTACTAATGCTGGCACCAGTGTGCCACTTGGTATGATGTTGGTTGCTATGGTGGTGTATGTCTAGTATTGCAACTTACGTAAATTTATGCTAATTATCACTGTACTATATAATCCTATGATTTAAATCATAAAACCCATGTATATTGATGTATTGATTCCCCCCTCCTTTTTTATAAAAGTTTTGGGTAAAAATCTATTAACCATTGATTTAAGTCACCAATTCAACGCCTGTGGGGTTGGGATGTATGAGTTGATGGGCTATTTAACCCTTAATAACCATAAGTTGACCTATATAACTTACCTGAATACTTAAAATAGGAAGACAACACATGCATTCAAGGATACAAGCAAATAACCTCCTAAACAATGTATATTAGGTAAGGCTTGTTTTGAATTTAGTTAAGTCATCATAATGTGTGGGTTGGAGGTGGTGGTTTGAGTGAGTTTTATGAATGAAAATGACTATTTTTTTTGACAAGTAATATATAGTGGTTTAAGGGCTCAAACTCCTCTAATATACTCTGTGGATTTTAAGCTCATATATTTTTACTCTCTAAATTCAAGAGACAAAATCTCCTTGCATTCCTATAGCATGGTTTACTCTTTAAAATAATGAATCTCTCTTAGAGTCGAAGAGGTTAACCTCTTATTGAAATCTCTCAAAAAGCTAGCCATGCACATTAGAGTTGTGTAGAAAATTTGGAATTTAAAAGTTCGATCCAACATTTAGAATATCTATCATGATTTTTGTCAAAAAGATATTTGGTATTTTATTACTTATTTCATCAATATATCATAACACTATTTTTTTTAAAAAAAATTAAGCTTTAATAATAATAATAATAATAATAATAATAATAATAATAATAATAATAATAATATTTTAATACTCTTTTTAGTTAAAATAAGATATTTTTTTGAATATAGATATGAATATTAATTGATATATGATCTTTATCTTCGAAAAATTATTGTAAGTGTTATTATAATTGTTAATGTGGTTTTTCTACAAATCTTGGATATACCCAATATCCGCTTCATATTTGATCTTCATTTTTGGATATTTGGGAACTTAGATATTTGTTAGATATAGATATCTAGTTATGAACCTCTATTAACGTGCAAAGTCTTAAATTTGATTTTGATGAGTGCTGTGTGATTGCAATTCTCTCCTCAATATATGAATTTGTGAGAAATTTTATGTTGCGAGAATGTAATCAAGGTAGAGAAAGATGAATTAAAAATGAAAGATCACTCTATCTAGGTTGGTTAATTGATGAGCATAAATGATTTCTCAAATTAAATTGAATGCTTTAAGAGTTAGGTGAATGAGAAACTACTAAGTAATAAATGCTCAACAAAGTAAATGTACTTTCTCATATGTCGAGAGTCCTATTTATAATAGGGGAGGAGGCCATAGATGTTAGGCACATTCAACACACATGTAGTGTACAATCAACATATAAGTTTTTAAAATTTACTGAAATCAATTGGCTTTATTTGGAATATAAATGGTTGCTATACTTTAATAACCCACTCTTTTTCAAATGAAATGTATACTCAACAAGAAATTTGGTTGACTATATTGTCAAACATACATATCATCTTTGCTTTTAAGTCTTGAAAAGCTTCATTTGTTACTCCTTAACCTATGTTTGATGTTTGAATATGATCTTGATAGTCCACACACATTGTCTTTTGTTTGTGCTTGATATTTTAATATGATTTTTTTGTAATCCCCTAAATTTTAAAAGCCTATAATATAATAAATAAATTTTATTTGGGATAAATTAACCTTTAAATATATTTAGTTTAATTATTAGGGATTTTTGAGTATATAAAATTAGATATAAATATTTAATAAATTAAAATAAATATTTTGTTATTTTATCATATCCTTTTATTCAGATACTTTTTCAAACCATTATTTTACTAAAATTATCATTTTTAAACCCTTATATTTTAATTATATTAAATTAAATTATTAAATAAATTTATTACCTAAAAATATTGTATTTTATTATTTTATAGATTAAATTATTTTATTTAATTCCTTTTTCCTTTTTCTTTTCCCTTTTTTTTTTCCTTTTTTTCCTTTTTCTCTTTTCTTTCTTCTCCTTCTTTCTTTCCTTGGGTCGTCGACTGGCCCGACCCACCTCTTCCCTTACCTCTTGCGCCTGGGCTGAAGGCCCACTTCCTCTCCCCATCTCCTTCTCCCTCACGCTAGCCCGACCTGCCTCCCCTCTTCCTTTTCTTTCCTTTCTCCCCGACTGGGCCGACCCGCTTCTTCTTTCCCTTCGGCCGGCTTGCACACCCGTCGCGCCCAGTCTTTCCCCTCCCCTTCTTCTGTCCTTCTTTCTTCTTCCTCTTTCCCCAGCAAAATTCCCGACCCCCGCCATCTTTGCCACCCCACCTGCAACTCCCTCTCCCCTATTGCTTCCCCTATCTCCCTCTCTCTCCCTCTCATCTTTTTCCTGCCATACCGGCCCCACCATCTCTCCCTCTCTCTCTCCCTCTCCCTGCCATTGCCATACCTCTCTTCTCCTCCCTATCCCTTTAACCCCATTCCCCTACCACCCTACTGCCACCCCTTGAGCTGCCCTATTCCCTCCTCTCTCTTCCTCTTTTTTTTCTTCTTCCTTCCCTATCCCATTCTGCATTTTTCCGAGCCTCTCCATGCCTTTCCCGGCCCTCTTTCTTTCCTTTCTTCTCCTCCCACCTCTCACCCTGTTTTTGCTTTGCCGCCTAGCTCCGCCACTGCCAGTGCCTCCACATCCCCTTACACCACCCCCTTCCACCCTCTACCCAAAAATGACATCCTTGATCCCACATCCATTTTTTGTAATAAAACACCACTCCACTAACATATGATTATAGCTTCCCTTTGGTTTTACTCTCCCCTATACATGGTTATTCACCCCCATTTTGTATTTACTCTAAACCTCCTTATTTTTGCGACAATCATTTTATATAGTATCTCTAACATATTTTAGGCCATTTTTACCCTAATATACCCTGTATGTCACTATTCACAATATTGACCAAAATACCCCTAGGCCTCAAAACCCTACCTAAATCATAAGTCATCCAACACAAGGACTCCAAAATTTACACACATGCAATATCATATAATATGGATATAAATTAAACACCAATAATCAATACAATCATAACCACACAGCTTTTTACCTTTAGCTATTGTTAAGCCAAAATTTACATACAACACCAGAGCCATTGATTATTCTATGCATGTCACTACACACCAAGGACATATATATTAACACAATAAAATCCTAGCTATGATTGTATCCTTACCGGAGTGGCTCTGGTCTATAAGCACGTATAACCTACGCCTCCTCTTTAATTATCACCAGAATAATACCTAGAAAATGTGAATATACAAAATTTAGATTTTCTTTTCTTTTTTTTAAGAGAATAAAAAGGAACCCATCTTAAAGAAAACTTAAGGAGAATAAAGAAAGTGGAGGGGACCAAAATGGATGAAAAAATGGTGTAGGCGGTGCGACAATGATGGTAGTTGCACGATGTTAGAGGTTGATTTTTGGTGGAGAGGGGTGAAAGTTGGTAGTATAGGGTTAAGGTTGGTAGTGACATTAGCACATGTTGGAGTGGGCTGTGGTTAGTGGTGGTGGAGCCATAGGTGTGTGATGGTGTAGGGTGGCACACAATTGAGAGGGAGAAGGAAAAAAGGGGGAGAGAAAGGAGAGAAAGGGTGGCTGCACATGCTGGGGCACCTGTGTAGGGTGGTTGTGGAGTGGTGGTGGCAAGAAGAGAGTAGAGTGGCCTATAGTGGATGTTGGATGAATGTAGTTTACAATAGCTGTAGGCTTGGGAAAAGAGGAGAAAAGGAAGATAGAGTGGAAAGGGTGGCCCTACAGGTGTGGGTAGGGCATACGTAGGGAAGAGAGGTGGTATGGGAGGGTGGCTGGGCATCAACAATGGTGGCACGGTGCTAGAGTGGGTAGGGATGGGTTGACAAGAAAAAATAAGGGAGGGCGGTAAATGGAGAGTAGAGGAAAGGGGGAACTTTAGGGAGGTATTTATATGTAAAGACTAGCTAAAGGAGTGGGTATGATGGTAGGGGGATTGACATGCATGGTTGTAGGGTGGGAATAAGTGTAATCCACCCAAAATTTAGAAAACCTATAATTTAATAAATAGCTTTTATTTAAAATAAATTAGCTTTTAAAAATTATTTAGTTTAATTATTTTATGAATTTTTGAGTATATAAATTCTGATAGGAATATTTGACAAATTAAAACAAATATTTTGTTATTTTATCATACTCTTTTTAAATAACTTTTACCAAACTAATATTTTACTAAAATTATCCTTTTTAAGCCCATATATTTAATTATATTAAATTAAATTATTAAATAAATTTATTATTAAAAATGTTAAATCCTATTATTTTATAAATTAAATTATTTTAAGTTCTCCCATTTTCCCATTTTCCTTTTTCTTTTTTTCCTGCCCTTCTCCTTTTTTCTCCTTTTCCTCCTTTATTTCTTTTCCTTTTTTCTCCTCCTTTGGGCCGCCCGCACCCAGCCTGTTCCCTCCTCCTTGCGCGCATGGGCCATAGGCCCATTGCTTCCCTCCCCTCTTCTCTTTCTCCCACGCAAGACGCAAGCCAGCCCGATTGTTCTTTATTTTCCTTTTTCCCAGACCGAACCGGCCGATCTTTTCTCCCCTACACTGACCGATCTGCTCCCCCCTCATTCCTTTCTTTCTTCTCCTTGCTCGTGCCCGACTAGTTACTATTTCGACTCCATGCCTGCCACCATCGAGGCTCCCTGCAGTTGCCGCCACCTACCACCGCACCTGCTCTCTCTTCCTCTCTCTCCCCCATCATTTTCTTTCCTATTTCAAACCAAACTAATCCCTGCATCCTTAGCCCGCATGCCCTTTTCCTTTCCTTCTTCTTCCCTCCCCTCTCCCTACAAATCGACCACCCCTGCCACCCTATTACAGCCCCAACCGGCCACCTACTTCCCTTGTCTCTCCCTCTCCTTTTTCTTACCCTCACCACCCTTCATGCCCCATATTTTTGATCCTTCTTCTCCTTCCCCATATTCCTCCTCTCATTTTCTTCTCCTCCCATTTTTCCCGATTTTTGCACCATCACCACCCTCCGTCGCTTACACCGCCGCACTGAACCCCCTGCGCTGCCTTCTACCACCACCTGCTATTGCCCTGCACCATCACACCACCCCCTTGAGCCCCTACACTTCCTCCCTTCTCCCCCTCTTCTTTTCCTCCCCACTTTTCTCCCTTATCGGCATGCCACCTGCAACAGCCCCGTTCGCCATTGTCTAGCCACCTCTGCCACCAACCAAACCACCAATCCACACCCTGCAATCTCTTCTACCACCCCATATCTTGTTTTCCCAAAACAAACCCCCTCATCCCTCCATTTTTCCCTTCCCTTTTTCCTTCCTTCTCATCCCAGTCCACCCTGACAACCCCCTTTGGCACCTCATCGCTGCCGTCTCCGCCACCCTTGGCCACCAACAACCTATCCCCAGCCTCCACCTACACCCCCTCTTCACTCTTTCACCCTTCCCTTGCCTCTAATCCTCCCCCATCTACATCCTTTCCTAGCCTAAAGACCCCAAACTGAACCATCTCCCCCTCCCTTCTACCTTACCACCTTTGACCCTTTTCTTCCCCCTTAGTCTGCATGTGGCTCACGCTGTTCATGTACCATGAGCTCCACATTGATTTGGGAATTAATTTGTTTAAATCTTTGAGGTATATTAATAGTTAAGTAAAGTGTATTATTATTAAATAAGTTTTTATAAAGTTTTATCCTTTTAATTTTCTACTTCTAATATAATAATTATTGATATTATTTTTAGGTGTTGAGTTACTTATTAAGCCTTGAATCTTTAACTGGGATACAGGTAAGATTCGATTTTTGCGGGATTAAGATAATTATTAAACCCCACTTAAATGCATGGAAAAACGTATGCTAGCACATTAGGGATTTTAGTATGATTTTATACATGTTATGTATTGCCTAGTATGATATATGTGGTTGTTTATATTGATTAATAAAAAGAAAAGCATGCTAGATTTTGTTCCATGTGTAGAGATGATACGTAAGGAAGGAGTTTTATTATTAATGGAAATGTTAAATGCTTGTCTATGATGTATTATCTCATTAATACATGAATAATATTATTGTGAGCCTAAGGGTATTTTAGTAATATGCCTATGTAAGTATGTGATCTTATATATGTATTTGCTAATGAGTATTATGTTGAATAATGACAAGTTGGTGGAGTTAGATGATAATAATGAAGTACTAATATTAGTATTTTATGTAGTGGTGGTAAATTCATAAAAGTGGTGTAATAAAGGGGCAAAATGGTAATTTTATAAGTGAAAGGTTATTTCGAAAATTTTAGAGTAAAAGGGTAAAGTGGTAATTTTTGTAAGTAAAATGGCATTTTGGTAATTTTGGAAGAAAAAGGCAAATAGTAATCTTGTAAGTAAAAGGGTATTTTGGTAATTTTTAAAAAATAAGGGTAAGATGGTAATTTTGTAAGCAAAAGTGTATTTTGGTAATTTTGAAAGAAAAAGGTGAAATGATAATTTTATAAGTAAAATGACAAAATTGTAAGTTGTAAGAAAAAGGGGTATTATGGTAATTTTGGAGGAAAAAGGGAAATATTGTAATTTCATGATTAAATGGTAAAATGGTAATTTTATAAGTAGGGGGCATTATGGTAATTTTGGGAGTAAAGGGGGTAAAGTGGTAATTTTGGAAGAGAAGGGTAATTTTGGAAGTAAGGGGCAAAATAGTAGTTTTGGATGTAAAAGGGTATTATGGTAATTTGCAAGCAAAAGAGTAATATCGTAAAATTGGATGTAAGGGGGTAAAATGGTAGTTTTATAAATTAGAGGATATTATGGTAATTTTGGGTAGTAAGGCGGTAAAATGGTAATTTGTGAGTAAAGGGGTAAATTAATAATTATAAATACAAAGAGGGGTAAATTGGTAATTAAGATTATGGAGAAGTGTAAATTGGTATTTATAATAATGGAGAAGGGTGATTTGGTAATTTAACCAACATGAGGGTAATTTGGTAATTTTGACAAAGGAGAAGGGCAAATCGGTAATCTAACCAATCAAATAGGAAATATGATAAGTGTAGCAATTATGAGGGGTGAATGGTGACCTAAACCGGATAAGGGGTAATATGATAATTATGCAACCTGAAGGGTAATAGGGTAATTTGTCAAGTAAGGAAGGGATGATTTAGCAATTATATAAGTAAGGGGTTAAATAAGTAATTTGTACCTAACATGTCGTTGTGATTGTGAAATTTCATAATATGATTCAAATAATGATGATTAGTAAGGTAAGAGTGTAACACCCCAAAATTCACTAATTTTTTTTTTAAAACGGAAGCAATTAAGATAGAAACACTTAAAACCTGTGAATTTTGGGAATGTTACCGCCATACTTATTACCAGACCGGTTCTCTCAAACCGTTCCAGTACCAAGTGCTAAGGCTAAAGAAAATATTTACGTTAAATTCAAATTAACAATTCATAAAAGGATTCGAAAGATCATACAACAAAATCAGAGTACGAGAAAATAAGAGTTAATTACAATACCCTTGAAGTTTCAAATAACACTTGTAACTTCCAAATAGAAATACATTTAAACAAGATAAAACCCGATGGATCAAATTCCGGATTGCCTATTCACTCAAATCAGGCCTGCCACCCCAAAATAGTCTCTGATCTTAAACCTGCACAAGAGGTCTGCTCCCCACCATCAGTGGATCATCACAGGACCCATCAACCAAGGTAGTATCAGTACGGGTCCAGTACTGAGTAAGGTGACTTGATCACTAAGGCCAACACATAAATACATAAATCATGCAGGACGTAAAAGAGCATATTCATAAATGCATATGATCAACCGGGTAAAAGTACAAAGGCCCAATAATCCAGATTAATCATTTAATTGATCTCTTATTAGAATTCGATTCACACCATGCCTTTTATCAATCCATGCGAGTACGGAAGCCCCCACTATTATAGCCGGTGGATCGGAGGCACATAGGGTATCATACCCTAACCACTATTATAGCCGGTGGATCGGAGACACATAGGACTACGCGTCCTAACCACTATTCCTAACCAGTGGATCGGTTGGCTCCGGCTCGCATGGTGTTCCACTGTAAGTAATTAATATCTTTTAAGCATTCTGGTTTGTGACTGTTGAGCTCGGGATCCCCCACTATTATAACCGGTGGATCGGTCACACATAGGACATCATGTCCTAACCACTATTATAACCGGTGGATCGGTCGCACATAGGGTAAAAACCCTAACCACTATTCCGAACCGGTGGATCAGTTGGTCCCGTCTCAACGATCTTCCTCTTTAGATAATTAATGTTTTAAGTATCTTATTCAGAAGCTTTCACCATAGACATGCACAAATCATAAATCATAAATTCCATATTCAACATCATACTTTATTCACCATTTACACATGTGCTACCACCAAACCCTAGACATGCACCATATACCCTACTTGACCCCCACAACCATAGTCAATCACTCCAAACCCTAATTCAGCCACCTCCATACCCTTATAATGTCTTACGTATTATTTTTCACCCAAAACATTCAAACACCCAAATAACTCTTCTATTTCCTCCCTTACATCCCAAATCAACTTTTCACACGTAATTTCACTTCCATGCAAACACTAATCTTTCCATGCAAACCTTCGAACCTTTTTCATGTAAACCCTAAAATTCCATGTGAAGCCCTACACACAACCATGCAAACCCTAATACCACCATACAACCATCAATATCACTATATGTAAATCCTAATACCACCATACAACTATAATTACCACCATACAAACCTTAATATCATCATACAAACCCTAAATTCAAACCATATAAGACCCAAAGATTTGTCCATACCAACCCTAAATTCAAACCATAAAGATTCTTCCATGCCAAACCCTATATTCAAACCATAAAGATTCTTCCACATAAAATCATAATTTAGAATCTCCCAAGGAAAACCATAAATTGAATTCCCCCAAGAAAATCATAAATTAGATTCCCCCTTATAATATCATAAATTACATTTTCCCAAATAACATCATGAATTAGATTCTCCCAAACAAATTATAAATTAACTCTCCCAATCAAATCATAACTTAAATTCTCCCATATAATATTATAAATTACATTCTCCCAAATAACATCATAAAATAAATTCTCCCAAACAAATTATAAATTAACTCTCCCAATCAAATCATAACTTAAATTCTCCCATATAATATCATAAATTAAATTTTCCCAAATAACATAAAAAAAAATAGATTCTCCCAAACAACCATAAATTCGATTATTCCATATAACCTCATAAATTACCTTCTCCCAATTAACATCCTAATTTAAATTCTCCCAAACAAACCATAAATTCGAATCTCCCATATAACATCATAAATTATAGTCTCCCAAATAACATCCTAAATTAGATTCTCCCAAACAAACCATAAATTCTACTCTTCCACACATAAAATCATACATTAGATTATTCCTTATAAAACCATAAATTTAGGTTAACTCACTTCCCTTAATCAAATTCTTTCCCCATCCTCCTTTTTCATCCTTCCTCTCACACAAACCACATCGACTTCCTCACATACACAACACATATCATCATACATAATTAATACACATACCATGCACAACATTCTTCAACTCTACGTCATACCACATATAAAATATTTAATTATAATAAACATTAGATACATAACATGCGAAACACATAATATACATAAGCACATAAAAGGCCTTAGCACTCCTTACCTAAAACGACATCGGTCTTGGAGCACGCTCCTACGCCTCCTCAAAGTTTTGACCAAATAACAACTTACTAATACAAATAACATTAATAAAATTCTAACTTTACTAAAGATATAGAAATAACAGAAATATTATAAAGGTTGATAATATAGGGTTAAATACTTTACCCTAATAATAATAAGGATACTAAAATAATATCAATGAGAATATAAATAAGAATAATAATAGTAACAATAATAATAACAATAAAAAGGACATTATTCAAAAATAAGGTGAAATAAATGCTTCGGCCCCTTTTCCAAGATAATACTAATAATAAAATAAATAATCAAATTTAGTAGTAGTAATAATAATAATAATAACAAATTTAGTAGTAGTAATAGTAGTAATAACATATATATATATATATATATATATATATATATACTTATAATATAAAAGGAAATAGTGCTAAAAATGATAATATATTAGTAATAATGTTAAAATGCTAATAATAGTAATAAAAGGCAAAAGCTGCGAGGCTTAATTAAAAATTTAGGTTTCTATGCCTCCTGAAATAATTACACTATTAAATAATTAATTACACTAATAATAATAATATTAATTATATTAATAATAATAATAATAAACATGTACTAATTCTATTAAATAACTAAAATTCGAGAATAATAGTTTTTATAACTCAAGAATACTCCCAAACCTGTAAAGAAGATTTAACCATTAGATTACAGTTGATAACAATAACAATAATAATAATAATAATAATAATTAGAATCGAATTAACATTAAAAATTAGGATAAAAGCATAATAATTATCAATAAATCGAAAGTAAGTGTTTAAAAGGTCTAGGGTTTCACCTTGAGTTGGAGTATGAAGGTGACACCGGCAATGGTTCCCGGAGGTGGCCGGAAAATGGGTCTAAGGGGGCCAAAAATTAGGAAAATGGGTGATGGAGAGTAAGAAAATTAAAATAATTATATGGGGCTGTAGAGGATAATTAGTAGGAGTTAATGGTTGGTTTGGAAAGTGTTAGAAGCGGTGCATGTGGTGGTGGAAGGTGGTTCAACGTCTCGGGGTGAAATTTTCTGTCGAAGCAACTAACAAACTTTGTGCAATTATGGAGGCTTGTAAGAGATGAATCGAAGGTTGTGGTTAGTTTAGTTAATTAGGGGGTATTGCAGGGAAGAGATTGGTAGCAAGAGGAGGTGTTGAAGTTGGCTGGGGAAGGAGATAATGGCATCTGATGGGGCGGTGGCAGGCAGATCTCTCTTAGGGTTTTCGAGAAGAAGAAGTCTCGAAAACATCCACCATTAGGCTATTTATAGAGTTTAGATGAGTTATTAGGGTTTTGGAGGTCGGCAGGATGGGTTTGGGTGATAGGGTTTGGGTGGCCGGCGTCATAAATCGGCCGGCGACTGCTTGGGTTGGGTCGAAGGTTCGAGAAGTAATAGAGAGGGAACGAGTGAGAGTTGAGGATAATTGATCATGCCAAGCTCATGTGTGGGTCGAGAGGGAGAAAAAGAGATGTGACTCGGCCGGTCAGAGTCCTCGTAGCTGGCGCCGCCATTTTCGGGGGCGGTAGCTACAGGCTGCGTCAACGGAGGAGAGGGGAGGAAGAAGGAAGGAGGAGGGGGCTGGTCCGGTTCGCGGGGAAGAAAGAAAGAAAAAGGGAGACCGGGCGGTCGGCTGGGCGAAGAGGGTGTGCTTTAAATGAAGTGCGACATTTTCGTGGAGAAACAACTGAAGTGTGGCGTTTCAAAGTCGGGCGAACAAAAGAAAGAAAAGACGGAGACGGGCCGCACGAAGGAGGCAGGCCCAAACGTCGAAGAAGAAAAAGAAAGAAGGAAGGAAGGAAGAATTGGGCCGCAGACTGGCCCAATCGGAAAGAAGAAGGAAAAAGAAAAGAGGAAGAAAGAAAAAGAAAGGAAGAAAAAAAAAGAAAAAGGAAGAAATTAATTAGGTTTGGTATTTAAATTAATTAAAATATTTGGGACATTTAAAAATAATAATATTTAAATAAAATATTATTTAAATCCCTTTTTGGGCTAAATTAGGACTTTTAAAAGATTTTCCATAATTTCCATTTTAATTAGTAAAACACACTAAATTTCTCCAATTAATTTATTTATAAAATTATTATTAATTTAAAACTATTTTCTCATTCTTATTTTAAATAAAATAATTTATTTAATTAATTCCTAAATTAAAATATTTAACTAGTTAAAATACCCAAATTCCTCCTAATTAAAATACTTATAAATTTATTCTTAATTTGCCCTAATTTATTCAATTTAAAAATAATTTATTTAAATAATTCTTATAATAAATATCCTTTAAATGTAGTTTATAAAATTAGAAATTTTCGGGGCATTTCAAAGAGTATTTGATAATTAGTAAGTATCACGAGAACAAATCCTAATTCGGAATTAGATGAGATTATGATGGCCTTAATGGTTTCTCTGTAATATCTTGGATAATTGTTTGAATAAGAAATGACTAATGATATCAGAATGATTGAAAGTGAATAAGTATCTGATTATGGTGATTTTTGTGATCACCTTATTTAAGACACTAATACTTAAAGTGAAAGACCTCGAGGTTGGGAATGGTGGCTCTTTAGAGGTTGCTACCCTAAAAACGTGGTTTAGCCCACGATTCTTCTGGTATTTGCTGGTATGCCTTTGTACCCCAGCCAGGCCCTATATCTTACTCTATCTAGCTCTACGGACCTATTTAGGGGGTATGCATACATATGGATTAGGTGTCCTTGTCGGTAGGGTACTGAGTAGCTTTATGCACCAGTATGATCAAGGTACCTTTGCGTCCCTGGGTTCGTGGTTGAACAGTACTAAGTGGCTTGTATGCACTGGTATGACCAGTGTACCTTTGTGTCCCGAGTTCTTGATCTCCCGTCTGAGGCAAATAAATAGAATTGTTGTGCTAATTAATGAAAGGAAAAACACTAATTACAAAAGTGAAAGATGAATGAGCCGAGCCTAGTTGACTTATGATATCGAGTACCGATCCACCGGTTATAATAGTGGCCTAGGAGCATGTCGCCCTAGCGAGTGATATTGAGTACTGGTCCAACAGATATAATAGTGGCCTAGGAGCGTTTTGCCTTGGATGATGATTATATATATCCCGGTCCACCGGCTAAAATAGTGGGGGTCTTGAGCTCAATAAAACAAGCATTGGATGTGGAACACCTTGTGAGTTGGGGCCAGACCGGTCCATCGGCGAATAATAGTGGCCAGGAGCGTTCTTCCCTGGAGACCGATCCACCGACAATAATAGTGGTCGGGAGCGTTCTACCCTGTATGTATTCTGGTCCACCGACTATAATAGTGGGGTTCCCGCACTCACTTGGATATAACTAGAGAGATTATTGAATAATGATGGACTAATGGCTTAAGGCCTAAAAGTATCGATCGTACTTTATAACTCATTGATATGTGGCAACCTTGTTATATATGTGATTTTTATGTATGCACCTCTCATTACATATGTATATAGCTTGCATTATGTGTTGCATTGTGGGCCTGTTTTTAAGTGTGGTATTAAAGGGTTACTTAGTACCATAGTCCTGAAGGGTTCCACTCGTGGGCCCCTGCCTATTCAATGGGTAGTGTCCCTTGCAGGTCTTTTCAGGTGCTACTCAAGTGGGCAACGAGAAAGAGAGTAAGGAATTATCTGGAACCGTTGGGGGTTTTTCTCATTCTCTTTTAAATTCCTAGTTTTAATGTTAATGTTGTTAATGTAACCACCACTGGTGGATTTTATTCTTGTAAATGATTTGATATGCTATTCTGATTTAAGTATGTTGAATTTCTTGTAGATGGTATTTCATTTTTTTAGCCTTAGAACTTGGTATTGGAATGGTATGAGTGAACCGGTCTGGTAATAAGTGTGGCGGTAATATCCCCAGAATTCAGGATTTTATAATTTGCTTCTGCTAACTCTTTCAAATAAAATGAAATTTTTCAGTAGTGAATTTTGGGGGTGTTACAATAAGGTGGTTATATACAGGGTAGGGGTGTAGGGGATCAAGGGTACATGCTAGTGTGGGTGGCCCTACATGGATGAGAAGGGAAATGTGGGGATGACAGACGATGTGTAGTGGTGTAGGTGTAGGGGAAAAATGGAAGAGGGGATAGTGATGCAAAGGGGATGGTTGCGAGGAATAAGAAAGGGAAAAAGAAAGAAGAAAAGAAAAGAAGAAAAGATGAAAAGGAAAGAAAAAGAAAGGGGGAGGGGAACTAGATTGGCTGCTTGTGAGAAGGAAGGAAAAAAAAGAGGAAGGGGCTTGGGCTGCCCAAGGGAGAAAGGAAAGAAGGATAAGAAAATTGGGCCGGGGGAAATGGTGCAACCCAAGGTAGGAGAAGAAGAGAAAAATAAAAGGAAAGAAGAAAAAGAAGGAAAATGAAGAAGAAATAAAAGGGAAAAAAAGGAAAAAGGAATTTTTTTGGGATTTATGTTAGATTTTAGATTAAAATATTAGCTTAGTAACAATAAATAAAAAAATTAATATAAATTTCTTATAATTATTTTAATCTCATTAAATAAATTAAAAAAAAATAACATAATTAGGTTGAATTAATTTGTTGATAATTAAATTTTTGGAATTCAAAATTTCTGGGTATTACAACCTAAAACATGGTAAAGGCTTATGGAATATATTGAAGTCATATATAGTAGTGTGGTAATAAGCTTACCAATATAAAATAACACTTAGGCTCATGATAATAATACAACAAGGGATGCTTACATAGAGATCATGGAAGAATAATAATAAAAAAGATGCTTCGAAGCCACACAATGTAAACCATATTATAAATCTTTCTTTATTGATCACATAATTTTTAATTATTAAGATAATTTGTTCGGCTACACCTAGTTCTCTACCATGAAATCGGATACCACACCCACCAGACATCTAGTGTAGGGCTAGCACATTATGGGACACCACACCCACCATACGTGGTCAAAGTACATCAAAGGGGCTTGTATTGAGATATCTCTCCCACAACACCATGAATGCCTTCGTTGCAAGGGCTTAAAGTTGGGATGCCACACCTGCTAGATTAGTGGACAATACAAAGTGCTAAGGGGATTATATTGGGATACCTCAACCACCCAAACTAGATATGGATTCCATGCTAGCCTATCATAGTATAATCCTATACCACAAAGAAATGCGTATACCCCTTACCGACCACAATTCAATACACAAGGAAATAGGTACTGAGTGAAAATAAAAAAATCATAGGGCTAAAAAATGCATATAACCCCTACCGCCTACTAACTCCAAGCTATCTACCTATATAGTTGGATACAAAGGCTAAAAAAATCTTAGTCCATTAATTATTAATTACCAAGTGATATCACCAATCACAATTTACTTTCATTATTATCCAGATTAGGTATTTCCAAGTGATAACACCAATTACATCACACGACATATAAGTCATCCATTGGGTGTTTTAGAGATGACACTAAGATTAGAAGATGAGAAGATAGATTATAACTCGACCAATGAGGGAAGAAAACAAGGGAATACCTCAATTTTCTCAATAGAGAGGAAACAGGAAGAAAAATGGAGAATACCCAACAATTTTCACAAGGGAAAAGGGAGAGAATGAACAAGTGTAGAAGGTGAAAAGTGAATTGCATTATAAATGGGGTGTATAAGACATAGTGATGGTCAACATTCTCATGTGGGAGAGTGGAAAGTTTGACATAGGTTGAGTGTTGTCAACCCAAAGTGTAAAGAGGTCACAAGCTGAGGTAAGGGAGGTAAGGTGTGATAAGAAAGGGACATGGAAAAGGTTTAGCAGGTCAGGGGAGTGGTGTAGAAAGTAAAACACACAACCATGGCTGCCATAATAGAGAGGAAAGTGAGGGAGAAGAGAGAAAGTGTGATGTGTCTCAAAAAGTGGTTTTGGGGGAAATTTAGCTAAAAAAAAATCATAAAGTGATTTAAATATTGTAAAAATATTTCTAAAGAACTAAAATATGCTTATTAGTATAAATAGTATATAATTAAAAGCTTTTATAAAAGTTTTAAAGAGGTCCGAATCAAAATAAAAAAATGATATGAAATCAATTGACAACTAACCGATTGGTTGGAGAAAACAAGTCGACTGGTTTATTGGGAAATAAAATTGCTAGTTTCTAAGAGTATCAGTCAATCGGTTAGGGAAGTCACTCAATTGGTGCACCTAAAATCCACAACTTCATTAATATTTTAAGCTTTTTCCAAAATGAAAACTCATTTAATTTATATACACATAATTTTAAATACAGTTTGAAGGATTATAGGGTAGGGTATTACAATATTACCCCCTTAAAAGAGACTTTGTTCCTAAAGTCCACAAAATAAAAATATTGTTTTAGGCTCAAAATAGAACAAAATCCTAAGCCATCAAGTAAAAAATAAAATAACAATTAAGGGTTAGTAGAATAGAGAAGGGTACTACCCCCTTAAAAGATATCGTGTTACCTGCATGACATACCTACATGAAAAGCTCTTAATAATTCATCTTGATCTCATCCTCAGACTCCCAAGTGACTTCCTCAACTCCATGGCATGACCATAAGATATTCACTAGTGTGATGACCTTCAAACAGGTATCATGAGTCTTGGTGCTAAGGATCCTCATTGGTCCTCAAAAGATAAAATCCTCATCGAGCCTGCTCGTCTCCGGTTGAATGATGTGTGATTGATCTGTCGCGTACCTCCTCAGTTGAGAGATATGGAAAATTTTATGCATGCATCAAACCTCAATAGGTAAGGCGATATGGTAAGAGACCTCTCCAACATGATTCAAAATCTTTTACGGTCTAATATACCTTGGGCTAAGTTTTCACTTTCGACTAAAATACCTCACACCCTTGGTGGGAAAAACCCTCAAAAGCACTCGATCACTTACCTAAAACCCATTTGTCCTCCTCTGTAGATCTACATAAATCTTCTTTATATCTTGGAAAGCCTTCATCCTATCTCAAATCATCCGGATCTATCTGGCAGTGTCCTCTACCATCTCCAATCCCAACTTACTTGTCTTATTCAAGTCGTACAAGCACAAGGGACGACGACACTTTCATCCATAGAGGGCCTCAAAATTTTCCACATGGGAGTTTCATCCCTATTCTCTCATGATGAATGATATTGTAGGATAATTTATCAAGTCCATATAATCCTCTTAGCTACCCTAAAACTTGAGTCCATATGCTTGAAGCAAATACTCTATGATTAAAATAGTGAGCTCAGTCTCACAATCTATAGTTGGATGGAAAATATTACTTAAGGTCTTGAGTGGGATATTTCTATTCATGCTTCATCAATTGATGAGATGAATATGCCATAATCCACTTGTGCTTTATCAACACACATCTAAACCAAAATTAGATGCATCACTATATACCTCGAATCCTTCTATACCAAATGGTAAGGAAAGAGGTAGAGGTGAAGTCAACCTCCTCTTGAGCTCCTCAAAAGGCTTAGTGCACTTATCATTCTAATGAAATATTGATATATTTTTCAACAAGGAGTCAAAGTACAAGAAATTATAGAAAAATCCTAGATAAAATTTCTATAGTCACTTGCTAGTTCTAGAAAATTATGTATCTCCCTGAAATTTGTCGCTGCTAACAACTTTGATATGGCTTAAATCTTAAAAGGATCCACTAGAAAAATATCCTTCAAGATGAAATTAAGAAGGAAAGCTAACTCGTCTACCCAAAACTCACACTTCAAGAGCTTGTCTTATAACTGATGTGTCATCAATAAAGGTAATGCTTGCCTTAGATGTTGCTCATGATCCTCACATGTCCTGGAATAAATTAAGATGTCATCAGTGAAGACTACAACAAAATGAATAAGGTACTACTAGAAGATGTGATTCATGAGAATCATCTACTCAAAGATATAGTTCATGATATCCATGAAAATTGCTGTTGCATTCGTGAGTCTAAAGGACATCAAAGTGAACTCATAATGGCCATAACTCATCCTGAAAGCTATCTTTGGTATGTCCTTCTCGATGATCCTCAACTAATGATGCCCCGATATGAGAGAATATTCAAAAACACTATACGAACACGTAGTTGATCAAATGGGTCATTGAACCCTGGTAAAGGATAAAGGTTCTTCACTGTGACCTAGTTCACTACTTGGTAATAGATGTAGTGTCTCAACCCACCATCCTTCTTCCTTACAAAAAGGACTGGTGCGCCCAAAGGCGATACACTTGGTCAAATGTATCCCTTCTCAAATAACTCCTCCAATTATATGTGCAACTATGCCATCTTAGTTGGTACCAAAACAAAAGGGTTCCTTTAATATGAGCTCTATCCCTGGTCGAAAGTCTACCATGAAGTCTATCTCATGCACTAGTGGTATACCCAGGATCTCATCAAGAAGTACATCTAGGAGCTGTTGTTCTACAAGGATTCCCTCAATAAATGGCTCCTCCACACCTTGATCTTGGACACTGCATAAGTAGAGTGGGTATCCCTCATGTGCCAATGTACTAAGCACACTCACTAACACCATCCTCACCGAGGGCCTAGGCTTGCATCTCTAGTAAGATGCCTTATCACCCTTTGGTCCCTTAAGAACCACATGCTCCTATACACAATTGATTATAGATTGATATCCTGAGAGCATATCCATCCTAAGGATTAAGTAAAATTCCTAAAGTTTGAGTTCTATGAGGTTTACTAGAATCTCAATTCTCATAATGACTAAGGCCACATCTCTATACGACCTAGTACATGAAAGCCTATCCCTACACGCGAGCAAAAAAAAAAAGAGTTTATCCTATCCAAAGAAATCATACCCATCCTAGCTAAGAAAGTATTAGACATTAAGTAGTGTGAAACAACTGAGTTGAATAACACATAAGTAGGAAGGGAAGAAACCATGAACATACCTGTGGTGACATCTACCTACCTTTCAATCTCTAACCGACTCATCACATTCAGGCGACTACTTAGAGGTGGTTCTACAAGACTACTTGAACCCTGCCCTGATTAAAAGGTATGAGGCCTTTGAACCTTCTACCACTGAGTATTCCTACTAGCTCCACCATCGCTTAGTTGAGACCTCTGAGTTAATGGCTTTTGAGCCATTCTACCTTAAAAATATGGCTTTCCTTGTAGGACATTAACCCTAATTATGTGACACTCAAACCAATGGTTCCCCATCCTACCACAACCATGACACTAAACCAACCACATAGTACAATCTATCCCTCAATGGTTCTTACCACATTGCTGACATATAAAGCACCTCATAACTAGTTAACTTAACTACTCTCCATAGTGAGGTACCGTCCTCAATTGATGACTGCCTTTGTCCTAGAACCTCTTCTCTCCCCGTTGGTGCTAACAACCCTCAAACATTCACTTAGCCCCTAATTAGGAACCATGGGCCTACGCAATTGCTGATGCCTATAGTCATACATAGACCAAAGTACTCCACATTAGCCCCTACCAGCATCTTGTGCAGTCTCAGAATTAGCCCCTACTACAATTAGTGAACCTTCATCCTCTCATTAGAGTCAACGTCTAGAAAAAAATAGAACAGGTCTAAATAATGGCTGTAGTACTTCTTTGCCATAGACGTACCCTAATTCAATGCCATCAACTCATTGCAAATTACCATCCTTAGGCGAGTAGGGTAGAAATGTTCCCTTAACATCTCAAAGAAAGTCTTCTACTAATCTATAGTGGCTCCTCTCAATTGCTGACCTCTACACATATAGGTTATTGTGACCCTCAAATACCGATGGGAAATGAAGATCAACTCTGTAAAGACAATCCTCTAGTGGAGGCACTAGAAAAGAAGGTGGAAGTGGTGGTTATGGAGCATCCTCACGCTAAATCTACATCTCCAAGTAGGCTTCAAATATCTCATGAAGCACTTGAGATGTTGGTTTGTGGCCATCAAAGCCCTAAAATACTAAGTCGTGTTAGAAATTCCCAACTGATAACTACATAGTTAGTATACATGGAGGTAGCACATTAAACAAGCCAAAAGTTAGCCCCTTCTTATAAATTTAATGTCAAATCCTAAAAAAAATGTACGCTTACTCATATACAAAACCAGATTCAATAAGTTCGAATGAAACCAAATAAATTCATTTTTGCAAGGTAACGTTAGTATTTAAAAACCATATGCTTTTATACCAACTTGAAACACCCCTAAATTTTGAAGTAAAAAAATTCATTTTGAAGAAATGTGATAGTGTTTGGCAAAGTAAAATAAAAAATGTTACCGCTATGTCAGCCATGAAAGAGGCATGATTATCATATATCCCATGCTACATGTGAGGTAAAACATAACAAGCATGAAAGAATTCATACTCAACTATTAATACTAAAATACCAATAATGATATTGAAGAGAATATCAATAATATAGATAGAAGAGAGCATGAAAGTTTATAAAATCCAAACGAGGAATGAAAGCCTAGAGTTTAAATAACCAGAAAGAACCAAAAACATCTGAATGGAGTGGAAAAATATATCTAACTAGTTAGCCTAACTCTTAACTATACAATAAAGTATCTCTTGAGTTACCAAGAAATGGCTTTCTAATGGCACACGATATTATCCTCAACATACTCTAGCAGAGAATCGCAACCTTGTAAATTATCTTATACTCATCAGACCAAATGTTGGATCATCATAGTGACTACACAAATATAATACCGGTACAGTAAAGTATTCATAAAATAAACTACCTAAAACATGGTAAGGGCTCTTGTAGCACATTGAAGTCATATAGTAGCATGGTGATAAGCATACCAATATAAAATAACACTCAGACTTGTGACAATGATACAACAAGGAATGCTTACATAGAGATAAAGGAAGAACAATAATATAGTAAGTGCATCGTAACCACACGATGTAAACCATATCATAAATCTTCTTTTAGTGATCACATAATTTTCAATTATTAAGATAATTTGTTCAACCATACCTAGTTCTCCACCATGAATAGAAGTCATGGTATTATACAGACATAAATGGGATATAAAACCCACCACATGGTGTCATGATACATCAAAGGGGATTTTCTTTGTGGATACCATACCCACCACATATTGAATGCCCATTCCATAAGGGATAACACACCATGAGATACCACACCTATCACATGTGGTTGAAGTACATCAAGGGGGATTATATCAAAATACCTTACCCACCATACCTTTAATGTCTCTTCTATGAGGACTAAAATTTGGGATTCCAAATCCACTTAAGCAATGGATAATACAAAGTACTAGGGGGCTTATACTATAAAACCTCACCCAACGGAATTGGACACCGATATCAAGATGACCTACCAAAATATAATCCTACACCTCAAAAGTATGCTCATACCCCTTACTAATCATAACTTAGCAAATAAGGAAATATGTATCATAAAATTAAGAAACCAAAGGGTAACCCACCAACTAACCCCTTGCCAGCTGCCCTGAGAGTTGGAGAAAATGGCTCGAATAAAATCTTAATGCATTAATTGTTGATTACCAAGTGATATCACAAATCATAATTTACGTCTATTATTATCCATATGTAATATCCCAAAATTTTTAAAATTGATAATTTAATAGATAGCTTTTAATTGGGATAAATTAGCTGTTAAATTTTATTTAATTTAATTATTTTATGGATTTTTGAGTATACAAAATTGGATATGAATATTTAACAAATTAAAATAAATATTTTTTTATTTTACCATACTCATTTTATTTGAATAATTTTCTAAACTAATAATTTTCTAAAATTAACCTTTTTAAACTAATATATTAAATTATTAAATTAATTCATCAATAAAAAATATTACATTCTATTATTCTATAAATTATTTTATCTTATTTCTTCCTATTTTCCCTTTTCCCTTTTTCCTTTTGTTTCTCCTTTTTCTCCTTTCCTTCTTTTTCCCTTTTCTTCTCCTTTAGGCTGCTAGGCCTGTGGCCTTTTCCACTGCCTGCTGGGCCGTCAGCCCATTCCCTTTCCTTCTCCTTCTCCCACATGGTAACTTAGCCCGATCTTCCCTCTTCCTTCTTTTCTTTCCTTTTTTCCCCTCAATTAGGCCAACCCAGTTTCTTTTCTTTCCTTTCCTCTCCCTTACGCACGGGTGGACCCGTTCTTCTTTTCTCCTAACCCAGCCGATCCGCTTCTTTCTTTCCTTCTTCTTCTCTTCTTCTTCCTCCTTCCCCGACCACTAAGCATGCCCCCTGCCAGCCACCCTACATATAACACCCCCAAAATTCACTACTAAAAAATTTCATTTAATTAAAAGAAAATTAGTAGAAGAAAAATAAATATCGTGAATTCTGGGGATATTACTGCCACACTTAGTATCAGAGCGGTTCATTCATGCTGTCCTAGTACCAAGTGCTAAGGCTAAAGGAGAAAAATACAAACTATGAGAAACTCAACTAATAATTAAATCAGAGTAGCGCAAGTAAATGTAATCCATTAAGTGGTGGTTACAAAACATCAAATATATTGAAATTATGAATTTAAAGGAGACAGAGTAAAACCCTAACAGTTCCGGATAGTTCCTTATGCTCTTTCTCGAGGCCCATTTGAATAGCGCCTAAAAACGACTTGCAAGGGACACTGCCCATTGAATGAGTAGGGGCCCCATGAATGGAATCCTTCAGTACTACGATACTGAATAACCCTTTAAAAACACACTTAGAAGCAAGCACGCAATGTAACACATGATATACTACTATATCCATACATAACGACAGGTGTAAACATAATATTCGGATTCGTACATTCACATATTTGTCAAGATAATCAGATATTAATGGTGCATAATAGGCCATAATGAATAATCAATACTTTTAGGGCCTTAAGGCCATTAGTTCATCATTAATCAATCATCTTGGATTATAAATGTCCATGTAAGTGCAGGAACCCCACTATTCTAGCCGGTGGACCGGTCATACAGGGTAAAATGCTCATGACCACTATTATTTACCGATGGACCAGTCATGTAGGGAAAAATGCTCCTAGCCACTATTATTCGCCGGTGGATCGGTCTGGCCCTGACTCACAACGTGTTCCACTGTAAGTAATTTGTGTCTTCCCTATGTCTTATCGTTTTTACGTTTGGTTTGTTGGTGGAACGGTCATGCAGGAAAAAATGCTCCTAGACACTATTATTCACCGGTGGACCAATTTGGGTTCGGCTCAACATCTTCCTCTTTAAGTGATTAGTGTCTTAAACGTATCTTAATTGAAAGTATTTCACCCTTGACATGCATGGCTAACTATATCCACACTTATCCTCCTAGGAGGGCCTGTCCCATATCTTGAGACTTCTGCACCTCCTAACTCGCCCCAACATCCTTCCCTTAATCCACTTTCTCACACCAGGAGCCCAAGTCCTAAGCGTGTGGGCTAAGCCCACTCACTGCCTTACTCTAGGGTTTTCTCCAAAAACCCTAATATGGGCCTATGTGGCTTATCCTTCTCTGCCTTACACATCCCAAACTATTTCAATACCCTACACGTCACGACCCTTAGATCTAACCTTCACTTTCTACCCCACTCATTCTCATTAATTTTTATTATTTTCTTTTTCTTTTTACACCTTCTTACATTAGGGTTTCCTCCCAATCCTAGATTAGTCTCCTACGCACCCTTATACTGTCCCACGTACTATTTTTTGCCTGAAGGCCCCAGACACCCAAACGACACTTCTATTACCTTCCTCACTTCCCGAGGCAACTTTCCATATGTAAAGTTTGCCCCCATGCAGACTCTAATCATCCCATTCAAACCCTCAATTCTCCCACTCTTTCATTTTATCTAAGTCTCCTTTTAGTCATCCACTCATGGATCATAGATTATTTAGGTCATCCTTACCTATGTTAGCTAACTTACTTCCCCTTGGTTATCTTTTTCTTCCATTTCTCTTTTTCATGCCTCCATCCCACATCACCACATTAATTATCCTAACATGTATGTCTTAAAGGGCCATATCACATCACATCATAATTTACAGCATATCTATATGATCACATACCAAAAGAGGGCACATGAACATACCTCTGTTCCACGCTGCGCCACACATGAAATAGTTAAGATAATAGCATATAGAACATGACATATAATTATATAGGACATCCAAGGCATGTAAGACACATAACATGCATTCGGTATTAGCTATACCCTTTCTCGATTTAGGTTACCGAGCTATCTCCCACACTTATTAGGCCACTAATCACCCTTTGTAATTGTTACACTTAATATATTTCCCATTTGGTTGGTTAGATTTCTAATTTGCCCATTTCCTTTATTATAATTAACAAATTGCCCTTTTGTTGGTAAAATTACCAAATTACCCCTGTTCATTATCCTAATTATCAAATTACCCCTTTAGTTGGTTAAATTACCAAATTGCCCTTCATATTTATCATATTTACTATTTTACCCTTCTCTGTTATTAAATTATCATTTTGCCATTCTATTTTATTAAACTATCATTTTACCCTTCTCAATTATTATAATTGCCAAGTTACTCCTTTCCAATTTTCACTCTACCCCTTTTATTTACAAAATTACCATTTTACCCTGGAATTATAACATTACCAATTTATCCTTTAATTCCAAAATTACCCTTTTCCCTTTAATTATAAAATTACCGTTTTTCCCTTGAATTACAAGAGTACCACTTTGCCTTTGCCTCAAAAATTACCCTAATACCCTTTATCTCCAAAATTACCATTTTGTCCTTTAATTCCAAAATTACCCTTTTTCTCTTTAATTACAAAATTACCACTTTGCCTTTACCTCCAAAATTACCATAATACCTTTGTTAATTAAAAATTAACATTTTTCCCCTTAGTACACCACTTACATTAAATCATCATTACTACATAAAATATTAATATTAATACCTCATCCATAACTCATATTTAATATAATACTTATTAGCACCCATATATATACTAGGCTGTATTCTTACACAAGATACATTACTAAAATACCCATAAGGCTCACAAAATATTAACCATGCATTAAAGATCACAATAGAATAATACAACATGGATAATACTTAAAATTTTCATTAACAACCAAACTCTTACCATAAACAATATTTCCATACATAAAATATAACCTAACATGCTTCTTTTCATCAAACATCACAAGAAACTACGCATATGATATTAAATAACATATATTAAGCATAATAACATATTAAAAATCCTAATGTGCTAACATACATTAATCCATGTGTTTAAGTGGGATTTAACGGTTACCTTGATTCCCACAAAAACAAACCTTACCGCTATTCTGGTTTAAGGTTCAAGCTTTGATTATCAAAACCAATACCTAAAAATAATATCAAGATTGATCATATTAGAAATAAGAGAAAACCAAGTGCAAGACTTTATAACACTTAATTAATAAAATAATTAAATTAAAATATTATTATACCTTAAAATCATTAAATAAAACATAACCAACTATGCAGCAGCTTATACTGCTCATGTAACATGGGCTGCATGCAAAGGAATGAGGGGAGAGGCTCAAAATGCAAGAATGGAAGGAGGGAGTGGTGTTTTTGGGTTGGGTTTTTGGGGCTAAGAAAAAGGGTAGATGGGGAAGGATTTGGGGCAAGGGAAGGGTGTAGGAGAGGAGAGGGGGTGTAGGTGTTAGTCGGGGATGGGTTGACGGCAACTAAGGGTGGCGACGGTGGTGACAGTGAGGCCGTGAAGTGGTGCTGCCGAGGTCGGTCAAGATGGAGGGGCTGAGGAGGAAGGAAAAGGGAGAGGGAAAATGAAGGCCTGCAGGTGGTGGTTTCGACCAAAGGAGGTTTTGGGGTGGTAGAGGGGGTTGCAGGGATTTGTTTGGTGTCTCAGGTGGCGGTAGAGGCAGCGAAACGACGATGGATCGAGGCTGTACAAGGTGGTTGCTGAAATACCCTAGAATTAATTATTTTGGGAAATAAGTTATTAAATAAGGATTATTGGGGAATTTATTTAATATATTACTCTTTATAAATTAAAAAGGATTTTGTAGGGCAAGCTAATAGGAATTTTGAGATAAATTACAAGTGTATCTTTATACAAATATTTATATATAATTTTGGGCCCTAAATTATCCTAAAAAGGAGGATAAATATTTTATTTAATTATTTAAATATTCTTACTCTAAGTACCTAAAGTAAATACTCTAAATGTTTATACAAAATAGAATAATAAAATAAAATAACATAAATAAATTTTCTTTCCCTTTTTCTTCTTTTTCCTTTTCTTCTTCCCCCCTTTTTCCTCGCCGTTGGGCCAACCCCGGCCCAACCCCCTTTCTCCTCTCCTTCTCCTGCGGCCCAGCGTTGCTCGGCCACCCTCGCACAGTGAAACGCAGCGTTTCGCCCCCCATTCCGCCGAAACGCTGCGCCCCGATAAACGAAAGTAACCATTGCCTCCAGCTATACTCGACACCGCGTTTTGCCCATAAATCACCCAAAACGCCGCGTTTTGGTAGGATCTTTTGACCGTTGCCGAACCGGCCGGTCTCCCCCCTTCTTTTCTTTCTCCCGGACCGCCGGTCCAGCCACCTTCTTCTTCCTCCTCGCGCACATGACCTGCAACACGCCGCCCACCTGCACCGGCCGCCTACACGCCGCCTTCCCTTTTTTGCCCTGCCGGCCACCCTCTCTCGACCAGCCTACACCCCCATACTCCCTAGGCCAGCCCGCGCCTTTTCTTCCCTTTTTCCCGACCAGCGTAGAGATCTGCCATGGCAGACCTGCGACGGCCGCCCCTACCGGCCGGCGTGCCCAAACACCGCCTGACCTGTCCTCCTTTGTCCCCTCTCTCGATTTCCCCCCAATTCGAGCCTATAAATACCCCACGAGCCCCAGCGTCGGGCTCTTTTGAAAATTAAGCCCAGAAATCATTTTTGCGCCGCCCCCTCTTCAGATCACCGTCCCGTCACCGCCGCCCATCGCCGCCACTCGAACCACCCCCGAAACCCTTCCCTGCATCACCCTCCACCTACCCAAGCCTCCCTCATCCCTCAGTTTGCTCTGCACGCGCCGCCCCAGGCGTGCAAAGCACCCATCCCGACCAAGCTAACTCCAAACCCCGCCACCCTTCGCACCGCCGCCCACCGCCGTGCCGCCACTCCCAGCACCCCCTCTGCCTCCTAAAACAACCAAGGGAGCTTCCCCAACCCCCCTAGACCTCCTGTTTCCCCTACCAAGCCCTCCTTTCCCTTCCTTTCCCCTCCACCACCTCTCCACCTTCCTTCTCCCCCTACGCCGCCGCCGCCGCCGCCACCGTGCGCTGTGCGCCGCCACCTGTGCCACCAACACCCTAGGCGAGTCAAGTCGACACCCGGAGGAGGTGTAGGAGCGTGGCCCAAGACCGGTGTCGTGTTAGGTAAGGACGAGGCTAAGGCAAACTGTGTGTATTGTATGCTTTACCTGCCTTGTATGCCTTATGCGGTTGTGTGCTTTAATCTGTATATTATTTGTGTATTTATGTAGCGCAGCATGGAACCGAGGTATGTTCCCGTACTCTTGTCTATATGTACTAATATGGCATGGTACAAGGATGATGTGGTGTGATGTGACATGCATGCTAGGTGTTTTGATGAGGAGATGTGGAGTGGGGGCTTGAAAGAGAAAAATAAGCGAATAGGATAACCAAAGGGACGTACGTCGGTTAACGCAGGTGAGAATGACCTAGGCAATTTATGATTAGTAAATGGATGGGAAAAGGGGGAATTAAATAACTAGGAGAGTGGAAGAAAGTAAAGTTGCCTGGGGGAAACTAGGGTTTGCATGGGAGTGATAGAGTTGGCATGGTGGAAGTGTTAGGGTTTGCATGGGGTGGTTAAGGTCAGCATGGGGGCGAACCTTACGTATGGAAAGTTACTTTGGGGCGTAGGGAAGGTAATGGAAATTTTGTTTGGGAGTTTGGAGGCTCGGGGAGAAAAATAGTACGCGGGATAAAATAAGGGTACATAGGGACCAACTAGGGTTTGGGAAAGAAACCCTAATTTAAGAAGGTGGAAAAAGAAAAAAAGAAATAATAAGAATAAATGAGGAAGGGTGAAGTATGTGGGAGAGTTGAGTTTGAGGGTCATGATTTGGGTTTCCGATGCGAGAAGTGTGTTAATTACAAAGGATGTTAGTGGCCTAATATAAGCGTAGGAGATAGCTCGGTAACCGGGACCGAGCAGGGATATAGCTAAGACTGGATGTGTGACATGTATCCTACGTGCCGTGGATGCCTTATATGAATTCTGTGTTGTATGTTAAATGCCGTTATCTTACCTGTTTCGTGGGTAATGTGGCTTGGAAACAAGACGTGTACTTGTGTTCTCATTAGCATGTGATAGTTCGATTATGTCTTCAGTCTTGATGTGATGTGTTGAGATCTCTGGCATTGCATGATAAAAGATATGCCCTCGAATAAGATACATTAAGACACTAACGACTTATAGAGAAAGATGTTGAGCCGAACTCAGACCGGTCCACCGGCTATAATAGTGGCAGGGCATGACCCTCGCGACCGTTCTACCGGCTATAATAGTGGCAGGGCATAAGCCCTCGCGACCGTTCCACCGGCTATAATAGTGGGGGATTTCGTGCTCAACAAACTCAAAAGGTAAAAGTGATAAGACATGGGAAAGATACAAATGGTTACAGTGGAATACCTTGTGAGTCGGGGCCAGACCAGTCCACCGGCTATAATAGTGGCAGGGTATCTTACCCTCGCGACCGTTCCACCGGCTATAATAGTGGCAGGGCATGGCCCTCGTGACCGTTCCACTGGCTATAATAGTGGGGTTCCCGCACTCACATGGTCTGGATAAGACGATGATCGATTATAATCAGAGACCTGATAAAAGAAAAGTGATATCTGGTTCGTAACCTGTGTTGTTATATGTGTTATTGCATTCTATCTACGTATCTATGCTATGTCTGCTATGTTATGTATCTTTGTGTGTGGGCCTTAGCGCGTCTGTTACCTTACTTAGTACGTAGCGTACTGATCACCCGTTTCATGGGTGCTGCTCATTCCCATGAGCAGAAGATCCCTCTGACCTTGTGCAGGTAGGAGACCATGTCTTTGATGCCTATGATACCTACGAGGCATCGGGTGGGGCAGAGCGTTGAGCCTAACCTGACTTGGGGATCGAGAACGAGTTGGCCGGATTTCGTTGCTACCTTTAGACTTCGTATTTTCTTTATTTAACTGTATTTCGTACTACACTTTATGTTTTGTGATTCGCGTTTTTAAGTTGTAATCTTAAACAGTACTCTAAGTTGTGTTCCTAAACGATATCCTAACTGATGTTGACTCGTGTTTTCGTGAATAACCTATGTTAACTACGTACTTATGTTTTGACGATGGTTTAGCTTAGCCTTAGCACTTAGTATCGGAACGGTAGGAGTGAATCGGTCTGGTACTAAGTGTGGCGGTAATACCCCCGAGTTTACGGTTTTAATTCTTTCACTTCCGCTAAAACCTTTGATTTAAACAAAATTTTTCAGTAGTAAATTTGGGGGTGTTACCGTTGCTGAGAAGAGAGGGAAGGAAGAGAAAAAGAAGAGAGGGGGAAGGAGGAGGCTGTGGGGTGGCTCGATGGGTGCTGTGATCGTTCAGGTGTGAGGTAGAGGGTGGTAGGGGTGGTGCAGGTGGCTAGTGAGGTGGCGACAGTGGCGGAATGGGGCGGAAAAGTAAAAATAGGGTGAGAAATGGGAGGAGAAGAAAGGGAGAAAAGGAGGTCGAGGAAGGCATGTGAGGCTCGAGAAAATGGCTGAATGGAATAGGAAGGGAAGAAGAAAAAGAAGAAGGAGAGAGAAGAGGGGATAGGGTGGCTCGAGGCAGTGATAGGGTAATGGGAGTTGCAGGGAGAGGGAGAATAAGAGGGATGGTAAGGCATAAGGGAAGGTAGGAAATGACAAGAGAGAGAGAGAGAGAGAGAGAGAGAGAGAGATAGATAGATAGATAGGGGGAGTAGTAGGGGAGAGGGATTGCACGTTGGGTGGCGGAGATGGCGGGGTGATTGGTGTTTTCGCTAGGGAAAGAGAAAGAAGAAAGAAAGAAGAAGAAGGGGAGAGGCACTGGTGCAATGGGTGACCGTAGGAAAAGAAGACGCGGGCTGGCCTAGTCAGGGAAGAAAGGAAAGAAAAGAGAGCGAGGCAGGTTGGGCTCGTGCGGGAGAAGGAAGAAAAGAAAAGGGGAGCCGGGTCGGGGAAAGGAAAAAGGAAAGGAGGGAGGAAGGGGAGAGACGGGCCAGCGACCCAACACACAGGAGGGAAAGGGGCAGGCCGACCAACCGACGACCCAAGGAAAGAAAAAAAAGGAGAAGAAAGAAAAGGGAAAAAGGAAAAAGAAAAGGGAAAATGGAATTAAATAAAATAGTTTAATTTATAAAATAATAAAATAGAATATTTTTGGGTAATAAATTTATTTAATAATTTAATATAATATAATTAAAAATATAAGGGTTTAAAAAGGATAATTTTAGTAAAATAATGGTTTGAAAAATTATTTAAATAATAAGAGTATTATAAAATAACAAAATATTTATTTTAATTTATTAAGTATTCACATCCAATTTTATATACTCAAAAATCCAAAGAATAATTAAATTAAATAGATTTAAAGGCTAATTTATCCCAAATAAAAGTTATTTATTAAATTATAGGTTTTGTAAAAAAATTAGGGGGATTACACTGAAGCTCCTCCTTGCAACCACCTGCCTCCCTACAACTTTTCCCTCTCTCCCATCCTTTTCTTCCTATTTTTGGACCAACCCAACCCCTGCAATCCTCCTCGCATGCCATCTTCTTTTTCTTCTTTACTGTCCCTCTCCCTACACTTCAACACATACTTGCCACCTACAACCTACCTCGAATGATCGCACCTACCCCCTCTTATCCCTCTCCATTTTCTTCTCCTCACTAGCTTTATTTCTTTCCTATCCGACCTTTCTTTCTCCATCTCCCAACCTCTTCTTCTCCTTTCATTCCCTTCCCTTGTTTTGTTCCACCACCCCTATTTCGTTGATGCCAAAACCCTACCAACTTCCTACATCGCCTCCTACCACCTCATACTTCCACCCTGCACCACCAAGCCACCCCCTTGAGCCTCCTACAACCCCTTCTTCCTCTTTTTTTCTTTTCTCCCTTATCAGCCTCTATCCCACTCCTCCTCCATCTGCTGCTACCGCCACCTCCCAAGCCACCAACCCACTCCTTACAACCTCCCCTACCACCCTTTACCTCCTTTGGCCAAAACCCAGCCTTGCAACCTCTCCTTTTCCTCCTCCCTTTCCCCTTCCTTCTTCTCTTTTGCTACTCTTATAGCACACTTCATAGCCTTACTACTTGCACCCTCCCAACTGCCATCCCCGACCACCACCTAAACCCTCACTCCACCCCTACACCCAGCCCATGGCCTAACTCTCCCCTACCTACCCTCCTCCTAACTCCCAAAACCCTTACTCGAAAACAACCATATCTCCTTTTCTTCCACCATCTTTGACCCCTCCTTCCTTGCTACTTTGCATGCAGCTCACGCTACATGAGCAGTGTGAGTTTGCTTCCTTCCCTTTTTCTGTTTAGCTAATAGCTTGAGTTATAATGATGGTTAATAGTAGTATATATTTACTTAAGTTTTTATAAAGGTATATCCTTTTGATTTTTCTACTTCTAATATGATAAATATTGATATTATTTTTAAATATTGATTTTGTTAATCAAAGCTTGAATATTCAATCGAGGTACTAGAAAGGTTTGATTTTTGCGGGAAATAAGGTAACCATTAAACCTTACTTAAATGTATGGATAAACGTATGCTAGCACATTAGGGTTCTTAATGTGTTTATATGCATTAGATATGTTGTTGAGTATAATGTATTTAGTTGCTTGTATTGATTGATAAAAAGGAAAGCATACTATGTATCATGTGTAGAAATAATGCTTAATAAAGGAGCTTTGTTGTTAATGAAAATGTTAAGTGCTTATCTATGATATGTTATGTTAATGTGACCATTGTTGCATAAATATTTTTATTATGAGTCCTAGGGGCATTTTAGTAATATTTCTTATATAAAAGTTTGGCCTAAATAAGTGTGGGTGCTAATGAGTGTTATGATAGATAAAAATAGTTGGTGGAGTTGGATGATGAGTATGGAGCATTAATATTAATATTTTATGTAGTGAGAGTATTTTAGTAAAAGTGGTATAATGTGGGCAAAATGGTAAATTGTAAGTGTAAAGGGGACAATGGGTAATTGGACAAGTAAGAAGGGCATTTTAGTAATTTTGCATGGAGAGGTGATAACTTGGTAAATTTTAGATGTGAGATAGTATTTTGGTGGATTAAATATAATGGAAAGGGTAATATGGTAATATTGTAAATAGAGGAGCAAAATGGTAATTTCGGAAGTAAAGGGGTAAAATGATAATTTTGGAAGTAAAGGGGTAAAATGGTAATTTGGTATAAAGGAAGGGTGAAATGGTAATTTAATAAAGTAGAAGGGCAAAATTATAATTTGGCGTAAAGGAAGGGCATTTTGGTAATTTAATAATGAAGAAGAGCAATTTGGTAATTTAACTAACTAAAAGGGTAATTTGCTAATTATAATAATAGAGAAGGGCAATTTGGTAATTTAACTAACCATAAGGTAATTTGGTAATTATAATAATGAAGAAGGGAAATTTGGTAATTATAATAATGGAGAAGGATAATTTGGTAATTATAATGATGGAGAAGGAAAATTTGGTAATTATAATAATGGAGAAGGGCAATTTGGTAATTTAACCAACTCAAAGGGTAATTTGGTAATTATAATGATGGAGAAGGGAAATTTGGTAATTATAATAATGGAGAAGGGCAATTTGGTAATTTAACCAACTAAAAGGGTAATTTGGTAATTATAATAATGGAGAAGGATAATTTGGTAATTATAACAATGAAGAAGGGTAATTTGGTAATCTAACTAATCAAATGGAAAGTCTGACAAGTGTAACAAATATGAAGGGTGATTGGTGATTTAATAAGTGTGGAAGATAACTTAGTAACCTAACCTGAGTAAGGGGTAATTTGGTAATTATGCAACATGGAGGGTAATATAGTAAATTTGCAATTAAAGAACGGATGCCTTAATAATTATACAAGCGAGGGATAATTCGGTAATTTTGTAGAGATGAAAGGGGTAAATCAGTAACTTGTATCTAATATGTCAATGGGATAACAGAGTTTCATAATAAGACTCAAGTAACATTGAATAGCAATGTAAAGGTATTTGACAATCAGTAAGTATCACGAGAACGAATCCTAAATTGGAATTGGATGAGATAATGATGCCTTAATGATTCCGCTAAGTTATCTTATATAATTGTATAAATAAGGAGTACCTAATGATATTAGAAACAATTGAAAGTGAATAAGTATTTGGTTGTTGTATTTTTATGATCACCTTAATTAAGACACTAAGAATTAAAGTGAAAGGCCTTGAGATAGGGAATGGTGGCTCTTTAGGGATTGCTACCCTAAAGATGTGGTTTAGCTCACGATTATTTTGGTATTTGCTGGTGTGCCTTAGTGCTCTTGCTAGATCCTACATCTTACTCTATCTAGCTCTAGGGACCTATTTAGGGGGTATGCATACTTATGGATTAGGTGTCCTTGTTGGTAGGGTACTGTGTACCTTGTATGCACCAGTACGACTAGCGTACCTTTACGTCCTTAGGTTGATGGTCGAAGGGTACTGAGGAGTTTGTATGCATCAGTACGACTGGTGTACCTTTGTGTCTCCGGGATCTTTATCTCCCCTTTTTGGTAAATAAATGGAACTGTTGTGATGATTAAAAGGCAAAATACTAATCATGAAAGTGAAAGATAATTGAGCCAGGCCCGAATGGATTATATGATGAGTACCGGTCCATCAAATATAATAGCGGCCCAGGAGTGTTTTGGCCTAGAAGATGTATTTGAGTACAGGTCCACTAGACATAATAGTGGCCTAGGAGAATTTTTTCCTAGGAGATGTATATATGTATTTCGGTCCACCGGCTATAATAGTGGGGGTCCCAAGCTCAATAAACCAAATCTTGGATGTGAATAAATTAGGGAAATACTAATCACTTATAGTGGAACACAATGTGAGTCGGGGCCAGACTGATCCACCAGCGATAATAGTGGCCAGGAGCCTTCTGCCCTGGAGGCCAATCCACCAGTGAATAAAAGTGGTTAGGAGCATTCTACCCTGTATGTTTCTGGTCCACTAGCTATGATATTGGGGATATAATTCGAGGGACGATGATTGAATAATGGCTTAAGGCCCAAAAGTATTGATTTCACGTTATGATCCATTGATATGATATGAGTTGGGCTTTAGTGCTTGTGCCTGCTTGGGCATGTGATGAATTTGCTAAGTATCTGGGTTTTGTGTTATGCATTTTCTTATTTTACGAGATGTACCATGTGTATTGGCTCGTATATTATCTTTCTATATAGTTTTGCATAATGTGTTGCACCGCGGGCTTGCTTTTCAGTGTGGTTTAAAGGGTTACTCAGTGCTTATTCAATGGGCAGTGTCCCTTGTAGGTCTATTATAGGTTCTATTCAAGTGGGAAATGGAAAGAGCATAAGGATTTTCGGGAAACTTTTAGGATTTCATCTCTTTATCTTTTCATTCATGGTTTACATGTAATTTATATTCTTATAACCACCAATGGTGGGTTCTAGTCTTGTAAAATGTTTATTGTGCTATTCCGATTTAAATATCGTTTGAGTTTATAGCAAATTGTATTTTATTCTTTTAGCCTTAGCACTTGGTGCTGGAATGTTAGGAGTGAGCCGATCTGGTACTAAGTGTGGCGGTAATATCTCCAAAATTTACAGTTTTGTTTTCTTATTTCCGCTATTTCTTTTAATAAAATAAAAATTTTCAGTAGTGAATTTTTGGGGTCTTACACCATATTAGGTGTTTCAAAGTGATACCACCAAACAAATCACAAGACATATAAGACAAAAATTGGGAGTTTTAGAGATGAGACCAAACTCAACAACTTAAGGCTCATTTATCATCATTTTGATCCATATTCAAATATAGGGTAAACATGGTTTTAATCATTATTTAAATATTATGATTGTATTTAGATATTAACATAGAAGGCCTAAAAGAAGAACAACAATTAACAAAAAACATGGAGGAATATAGTCAAACTAGTGGATTGGTCCTTGGGACCTATCGACTAGTTTGGTCGTACTTGATGTGAACCAAAAATAACACTAGTGGACTAGTCGGCCTCACTAATTAACTATTCATAGGAACTCATTTGATGGGTTTAGCCTAACTGCTCGATGGGTCTAAGTAGAGAATAGACCACTTTGGTCATAAGGTCACTTATTGATCGGCTTGAAAAATTGATTGATTACTCAGAGGAACCAGTCGATTAGTTTATGTAACCAATTGACCTATCTCACAATCAACTTATCAAAATTTCCAAATCGAGCAATTGTTCACATAACTAGTCGATAGGTTCAATGAACCGATTGACTAGTCTATGTAAAATAACACCTAGACTTGTGATCCATAAACCTAATATTCACCAAAACCTTACTAAATTAATCCTATCATTCTTCAATGTCCTAAATTGCATAAAAAGACATGTTGCACAAATTGAATCATATGGATACGTGATAATATTGGCATTCTATGAAATCATAATCAAAACGTCCAAAATCAAGCATATGATTAGGGAACCCAAACCATGATTAAAATTTAAGAAGAAACTCTATCACATGCTCGAGTCTTAGAATATAATTAGCTCATGCTCAATACAAAAGCACACCAAGGACAATGGAACCACCATAAGTAACAAAATACCTTATTCATATTAAAGATAATAATCCCTTACATCCAAGAAATTTTTCTATTATAATGTACTCCTAACTAGATGGCCATCTACTAATCCCTCTATTCCTAAGAGAATAAAAAATCCAAACCATTAAAAATCCATTAAAATTCAAGAATAAAAAGAATAACCTTATCTCAAAATAGAATTTTTAAGGATATCAATGGTAGAATTGTTAACCTCTCGCAAAACTTTAATCCTCCCTCACTTAATAAAAAAAAGGGAGAGATAAAGATAAGATTAGAATAATAAAAGAGAGACAATAACTCGATCAAGAAGGGAATAAAAAAAGAACAACTATTTTCTCAATAGAGAGGAAAAGGATGAAAAATGGAGAGCACTCAATACTTCAAAATTTTCATAAGGGAAAAGGGAAAGAATGAAAATGTGCAGAAGGTGATAAGTTAATTGCATAACTTATGGGGTGTATAGGATAGAGTGACGATCGACATTCTTGAGTGGGTGAGAGGGAAGTCTGACTTATATTGAATATGGGTAACCTAATGTGTAAAGAGGTCACAAATTGAGGTAAGGAAACTAAGATGTAATTAGCAAGAGACATGGTGGAGGTTTGATAGGTCATAGGAGTGGTGTAGAACTTTAAACACAACCGTGGACACCATAAGTGAAAGGAAAGTGAGGGAGAAGAGAGAATGTGAGATATGGCTCAAAAATTGTTTTTTTGGGAAACTATAATTAAAAAAAAATCATAGACTAATCTAAGTAATATAAAAATATTCCTAAAGTACCAAAATATGCTTACTAGCACAAATATATTATGATCAGAAGTTTTTATAAAAATCTAAAAGAGATTCAAATTAAAATCATAAAAAGAATATATGATTGATGGACAACCAATTGATTGGTTTGAGCAAACCGGTCGTCATGTTCATCAAGCTATAAAATTTCTAGTTTTTGAGCATATCAATACATTAGTTAGGTAAAATAGTTGGTTTGTATGACTGGAATTCAAAATTTATTAAGATTTCAAGCCCTTTACAAAATAAAAGCTCATTTTTTTTTCTATCAACATAATTTTAAATTCAATTTGAAGGATTTTAGGATGGGGTATTATAGGTTGAGTATACTTCTTATTCCACCACCTCCTCTTCTTCTTCCTAAAGATAAGGCATATTTATCTTTAATATGGTGAAGAGTTTGTGTTGTAAATTGTGGCCTTATGATCTTATTGTGTTCCATGTTATTCATGTGTTAATTTAACCAGAATAGGCTCCAATGCATTTGCATGTTAGATACTACTGACTTGAGTAGTTTTGTATTCCCAGCATAAGAAAGGAGTTGAGATTTCCAAGTATGGAGTTTCTTAGCCACCTTGAGGAACAACTCCTGCAATTGATGATAAGTGAACCTAGTAGTAGACAGAAGGACCTTAAGATAGGTAATGAGGAATGAGATTTATTAGAATTTTATCTCAATAAGGATAATGATTTTAAGATTCCTTTCCAATCCTCCAAAATAGGTAGCAAACTTTTGTGGATGAATACATAAGCCATATCTAATAAGCCAAATCTATCAGAGAAGTCATTAATTGTTTGTATGAGTCTCTGTATGAACTGTAACTCTCCTTGAATGATTAAAAGCATATCATCATCCAGGGATAGTTTTATAATTCTCAATTTCTTACAACTGGAGTGGCCTTTGAAAGGGGAGTCAAACTAGAGGGGAAAATTCTTCATGGTTAAGTATTTAGTGACAATATTGAAGAGATAGAGTGAAAGAGGTTCAACTTGCCTTAACCCTCTTTTCATTTTGAAAGGAGTGGCAAGTTCACCATTGAGTAGCAAGGAATAATAGGTAATTGTCACACATGCTAAGATGAACTTAAAAAATTGGAGGGGAAATTCAAGAGCATGAAAAACTTGTGGAAGATAATCCCAATTAATAGAGTCATAAACTCTATTTACGCCCATCTTTAGCATACATTTGGGAAAAATGCTTTTCTAAGTGTATTTCATTACTATTTCATCAACAAATAGGATACTATCTCTTGTCTTTCTTCTAATAGGAAAAATTAATTGGGAAGGATTAAATAGGTATGGCATTATAGATTGAAGCTTACTTGTGAAGATCTTTGAAATCACTTTGTAAAGTACTCCACAATAGGCTATAAGCCTATACTCTATGACTCTAGTAGCCTTTCCCTTATTAGGGATGAGAGTGAGGAGATATTCAATCTATGTGCTAGGAAACAAGTGGAGAAAAAAAAATTCATGATAATAGCCACCGCTTCATCTCCCAATACATTCCATGCTTTCTTAAAAAATAAGACCAAGAAACCATCCACACTAGGAGCCTTATTATCACCATGCTTCACTTCTTGATATGAAGCTATATCCAAAAGTTTGTAATTATGTTCATCTTGTAAGGGAGGGCTTAAGATAATACATTACTATCAATACTTTTAGTAGCATCACCTTTATTCTCTAGTAGATCTTGGTAAAAGTTAATAAAGGCCATATAGATTACTCTATTATCATTCATTGCATTTCCATTATCTAAAACCAACTTGAGATAGCATTCCTATTTTGATGACTCTTTACATATGCAAAGAAAAACGTGTCATTTCCATCTCTCACATTTAGCTAATGATTTTTACCTATTGTTTAAGGAAAATTTCCTCACAGTAAGCTAATTTTTTTTAAGTAGCCCCACATTATAGAGTTGAATACCTAAGAGTCATGTTAGAAACATCTTAAAAGTAGGATTATTGTTGTTCATGCATTGCCTCATTATCTTCCTTCACCTTTCTACTAATGGATCCATTTTTTGTTTGATTAAGGAATTTGAAGACTGGTTTGAGTTTTTGCAAATTCATGATGTTAAAAAGCAATGGTTTCCCAAAAGTATGGGTGTCCCAATGTGATCAAATAATGTTTAAGAAATTATCATCTTTATCTAAGAAGTTATTAAATTTGAGTTGTTTTCGTACCGATTCCCCCTCCAAACTGTACCATCATTAATAATGATCTAATACTAATGGTGGTAGGAACTCACCATAAGAATGAATAGAAACATGGATCCATCCAACATTTACCAAATCATGATCTAGTTTGCATGCTACTGATTCAGTACCAACTCTTTTATTACACCATAGTTGGAAAGAGCCATAGCCTTTGAGATCCATGAGGCCCAAAGTTTTTACCCCATCATAAAAGTTAGCCATATCCTTCTAGCAAGGGGGGTCCTCTTAGTTTCTTGTAAAATCTAAGAACAACACTATAATCTCCCATAAGTAGTATGGCGGAGGATACATGATTAAGTGGATTCAACAACTAGTGAAAAATAGACTTCCTAACATCTTTTATATTTAATGCATAAACAAAACCCATAGTAATCTAGCTTCCATCTTTTATACCATTTCTTTCATAGAGTATGAACAGGTCATGAGATCGAATGCATTTTTATTATCCTGTAAGTTGCATTCCATAGAACCCAAGTTCATTTATTATGGTGGTAATTATAGTTTGTAAGACTCAGCTAAATTCTTTCTATATATTGCCTTATCTTTTTAGTGTTTCCTTATTTCAACCTTGTTTCAAGAAGATAACCTAATCTATGTGTACTTATTTTGATCCATTTATTTATGACATTTTATTTAGATTGTTCATTTATTCATTAAACTGTAATGGGCCATCCTTTTTGTCATTCCATCCTAAAGAACTCTACAGTTAAGCATGATGGGTGACCCTCTTGGGAAGTATCAAAAATTTCTTGGGAAGCGCGTGAGTGAGGACAAAGCGGGCTAAAAGGAATCGTGTTGATCTGGGGGGCCAGCTAGTCAATCCAAAAGCGCTCCAAGGTAGCCGCTGCATGGTCCTATTGACTTAGGGTGTTACACTAACATTCTAATATACTAACATAGGCCATCGGGGTTAAAGGAGTATTGCATTGGCCTTCTTCATGACTAATTCCAAGTTCTCTTGCTGCATCATCTAGAAAGAGTTGGTCATGTCAAATGGTGTATGAGTATTCTAAGTGGTAGATCTTAGAGCATAGCCTTTAGCGGAAGGAACCTTATTCTGACCTTGATTTAGGGACACTTTATTATTCCTTGAGTTACCGTCTTATCTAGCTTCTCCTTTAGTGTTCGTATTTGGGAGGTTTTTAGGAACAACATTATGTCTTTTGTCCTTAACGACCTCCCATTCTTATCTTTTACAGTTAAAAACAATGGGTGCCTTCTTATTCTTAGGTTAATTAACCCTAGCATGAGTATAAGTGCCATAAGAATGACCATAAGATGGTCGCCACTCAAACTCCACTTTTTGATGAAATATGGTACCATCTAGGTCCATTATGAATACACCATTACACAGAGGTTTCTTTGTATCTACCTCAACTAGTACTTGAGGATTAGCAACACATTCTTTCCTCATTGTAATTTCATCTACAAAAATAGGAATACCTACTAAAGTTGTTATCATGCTTAGAGGTTAAGAAGAACAATACTATAATGGTAAATGGGGGAGTTTGATCCATAGGTGTACAAATTAGAGTTCCTCTTATGTGAACTTCATTTTACTCTACCATATTTTGATGATAATAAACTTACTATAATAATTCCAATTTTGGGATGGAATGGATTTAAAATCTTTTATAGAGGCAAATTTGAAGATAAAAAACCACATTAATGACATATTATCTTGGGTGGTGCAACTTGGTTCTAGTGAAATCTAACATATCCCTACATCTGGTCGTAAATAGGGGAATCACTATACACATAGCAGACTATACCATTCTTCCATTCATTAAGTTGATGATCTATCTCATCCAACTCTAGTTTGATCACAACCAGGCCATCCTCTTTATAAGGAGGGACATAAGACATATTCAAGCTATGGTCAGGGCTTCTATTCAAAGCCACTCAATCTTTATAAGAGACATAAGGGTGCCATCCCTAATTTGTATGAAAGGATTTTCATGAAGAATTAAGTTTTTTGCTTTTTAACCATTAGTGTTACTATGCTCATATTTTGATACATTAACCATATTTATATATATTTTTAATTCACATATTCATCTGCCATATGCATAAATTCTCCTCATTTTTCCCCAACCTCATCACCTAGCATTTTATCAATAAATAATATCCTTCTCTAATTCAACAATAGACATAATCAAACAATAATGAGAATATGAAGCCATAGTTTTCTCCACAAATTTCTTGGAATTCATTGATCCACTCAAAAATTTCTTACAATCCATAAGAAATGATGTATACCCTAGGGTACATGCATATTCTCTAGCTCAAAGGCACGTGGTGACTGTAAGAAAGAAAATTTTGTCTATGCTTTATGTTTCTCATTATTTCAATTTTATTATACCTTTATTCGCATATTTTTCTACCTAATAAATTATTGATAGAAGGGCCTCATTGGTTTACTGAATCATTATTTTGGTTAGTTAATTTAGGTGTTTAGTAGATGGAATAACTGGTGGAAAGTTATAAATTATTCTTTGTTGTGTTATTTATTGAATGATCTGGTTTACCTATTGATGGTGCCACTATTTTGGTTGATTGTATTACTATGATAGTCGATGGGTACACCTTATTATTGTTATGTTCCATTTGGTTGATTGCTAGACAGAAAAACTAATTTTTTCAACTTAGGTGATGTATTTTTGAAATGTTTCTAGGATATATGCCATTGACTAATTGGTAATTTTAATAGTCTATTTGACTAATTTTGTTGGATTTTACTTACCTTTTATCCTCAAGGATATTAATGTTTTCTCTTGAGAATTCACCAATGGTTTGACCTTTAGTTTATGCTTTTGAGTATGGATTGAATTATCTGTAGTTAGATCTATATAAGAGAAAAGAAACAAAAATGGAAAAATTATTTCACTTGTGTGTTGTAATGCATATATTATTAAGTTTGGTGTTATCTCCTAAACACCCATTTTGGTAGCTTGGATTGGCTTAATTAATGTTTGGTGTTAATACTTAAAACATCTAATTTGTATTAATCTATGTAATAAGATAATGAAATTTCAAATGCCTTCATCGTATATATACCTAATTTTTGGTTATCATGGTTATGTTATCGATCCTAGGATACCAAATGTGGTGAATGTTGAAGATCCCTAAGGAAAAACCCTTAGAACTAGTGTTAGTTTAGCAGGCATTATAGACCTAAAATTGAGTTTATTCCCTTTACTTAGAGTTCTAAGTATGGTGGATGTTGAGGATCCTTAGGAAAAAGCACCTAGTACTAGTGTACAATACGGATGGGATTTATAATGTTATATTCATCTCAATATTGGATATAGAAAATGGTTTAATTATAATAGATGTGTTTAGAGTGTTGTAGACATAAAGTTTAGGGTATGCCCCTTACATGGGAGATCAAGTGTGGTGGATGTTGAAGATCTCTTAGAAAAGTGGTGGGAGTTGCAGTCCTACCTTAGTCTTGGTCATAGATAACACCAATAATTGTAATTACCCTTATGGCTTGTCCTAGGGTTTCCTATATAAGTAATTACATGTTCTTTGTACATTTTTCTATGCCATACATGTTATCCATAATATTATATGATATGTTTTCTAAGAAATTCATAAACTATGTATTATATGACCTCAATATGTAGCATGAGCCCTTAACATATTTAAGGCAGTTTATTTTACCAGTACTTCACCATATAGATATCACATTATTGATGTCACTATGATGATTCAACTTTTATTTAGGTGAACATATAATGATTTGTAGGGGTATGACTCTTAGTTGGAGTATACTTAGGTTGATGATGTGGGCTAGTGGCTTATCTTTGCTTTAGGATTGAGAATTATATTTCTATTTAGTTAAGAGTTACACTATTCTATTTAGATTATTTCCCCCTGTGTTGGGATTCTTTTTCTCTTTTTGTTTATTTAAAATCTTAGGCTTCACTTATGTATTTCTCTCCCTTCTATATTATTCTCATATTCATTATTATTGTTATATTGTTAGTGCATGCATCTTTGTTTGTTTGTTCCTTTGTTCCTTACACCAAGCATGTGTTAGGTGATGATCAAGATATTTTTTTCTTCTAAAAATTGGGGGTGTTACAAGATGGTATAAGATTCTATGGTTTTAAATCCTAATGTTGCTTTGTGAAATGACTTTCTTTGGCCTTGTTTGAGGTAGTCGAATCCAATATGGTTTGTGGGTGAGAAATGGTTCAGATTAGGATTTGACCTTAAATTTCTTATTTGAACTAACCGTTGGCCTTTCTGCAATGTGTTCTCTTAATTCATACTAACCTTGTAATAACCTATTAATTAATAATGTTTCATTGTTATTTTTTGATATTTAGTGAATTTAGTTATTTATAAATATGTCATCAGGCATGTTATTGTAACACCCCAAAATTTGTAATTAAAAAATTATGTTTAGAAGACAATGAACAAGCATTATTAAAATAAAATTGGGGATACTACCACCACATTAGCTATGAGAGAAGTGTGATTATTACCTAACCCATGGCTGATCCTAGGTAACATAAAACAATAAACAAGATAATTCATGTTCTAACACTACAATAATAGTAATGATAAGCTTGAAGCTGTGTGTAATTAATCATCACTGCCAAGCATAATGATTAGTGCTTGGAATGTAAGGGGACTGAATAAGAATTCCAAGAATAAGGAAGTTAAGAGATTTTGTGCTAGGCACAAAGTGGATTTGTTTAGCTTATTGGAAACTAGGGTTAAAGAACCTAATTCTGCTACTGTGATTAATAAAATTCAGCATGGTTGGTTGACCATTAATAACTATTCTGATCACCCAAATGGTAGAATTTGGGTCCTTTGGAATCCAAAGGTATGGTTGATGGGAACTTATTCTATGAGTGACCAAGCAATTTTATGTCATGTCACTAATTTGCACACAAATGTTAGTTTTTTTGTGGCTTTTGTTTATGCATATAACAATGGTATTGCTAGAAAGGCTTTGTGGCATTGGTTGAAGACACACTCTCCAGGAAATGCTCCTTGGATTGTGGTAGGGGATTTCAATGTGGTGTTGTAGGATTTAGATAAGTTTCAAGGGAGGCCTCCAAATGGCATTGATGTCTAGGATTTCAGAGATTGTTGTCAAGAATTGAGACTGTGTGATTTGCAAAGTCAAGGCTATCATTTTACTTGGTCCAGCCATAGAGAAGGAGAGGAGGAGGTTTGTTGTAAGCTGGATAGGGCTCTTGTGAACTTTTAATGGCTGGATGCTTATCCACAATCTTTGGCTGAGTTCTTAAGTCCTTTAATCTCTGATCATTGCCCTTTGGTTATCCACCTTAACATTTCTTATTTGGCAGGTCCTAAACCTTTCAAATTCTTTCAATTTTGGACTAAATCAGAGGAGTTCTTGCCTATTGTTCAATAAGATGGGAGGGAACTTTCTCCTCAAAGTTTCCAAGAGGTTGGGTCTTCTAAAGCAGGAATTCAAGCATTTCAACAGAGAAAATTATGGCTCTATTTCTCACAAAGTGCAAACAGCTAGAGAGGAAGTGGCTGCTTTGCAGCATACCTGTTATTCCAATCTAGGCAATGCTGAATAGAGAAATCTCCTACAGGTGAAAGAGAAGTATTTCCATCATTTGCTTTACTGTGAAGAGATTTTCTATAAGCAAAAAGCTACCAAACACTGGCTTCAATGTGGGGATTCAAATCACAAATACTTTTATGCCAAGGTAAAGGAGAGGCATAAAAGAAAATACATAAAAGAAAATTAGTGGTTTTTCTCTTAGATTATGAAAATAATGAAGTTAGAGGTGCTAAGCACATTCATGATGCTTTCAACAAATATTATCAACATTTCTTGGGATCAGGCCCATGTATGGAAGGTGCTCTTGATCTTTCTGTTATGAACTCAGGTGTGCGTCATACTTACCATGCTGGTCTTTTTGCACCTGTTACAACAGAGGAAGTGAAAGAAGCTATCTTCTCAATGGGGGATACTAAAGCTCCTAGAGTAGATGGTTTTTCTGTAGGGTTCTTCAAGGCTTGTTGGCCTGTTATTGTAGAGAATTTTTTGCTTCTGGTTTTATGCCTAAAAAGTTGAACATTACTATCCTAACTCTCATTCCCAAACATCCAAATGTAAATAGGGTTACTGAATTCAGACCCATTGCTTGCTGCAATGTGTTGTATAAAATTATTGCATAAGTTATTGTTCAGAGATTGCAACATATTATGCCAAATATTATTGACCTCTCTCAAAATGCATTCATTAAGGGAAGAAGCATTGGAGAGAATATTCTTTTGGCCCATGAATTAGTCAGGAATTATTCTGAAAAGGGCATCTCACATAGATGCATGATGAAGATTGATCTCAAGAAGGCATATGATATGGTTAACTGGAAGTTTCTACAACAACTCCTAAGCTTTTATGGTCTTCCTATCCATTTTCTTAAGTTGATTATGGCCTGTATGACCACAGTTTCATATTCTGTCTCCTACAATGGTGTCCTAGCTGCACCTTTCCCTAGGAAAAGAGGCTTAAGGTAAGGAGATTCTCTATCTCCTTATCTCTTTGTGTTGGTTATGGATTATTTTAGCAGAAGTTTGAAGATGTTGGGGGTTGACCTAGGTTTAATGCTCATCTAAGATGTAGAGGATTGCAGCTAATCAACTTAAATTTTGCAGATGATTTATTGCTGTTTTGTAAGGGTAATTTGCAAAGTGTTATATGTCTTCAAGAGGTTTTGACTCATTTTTCTGCAACATCAGGGCTTGTGGTTAATTCCAACAAGTGTTCTATATTTTTTTGGGGTGTTAATGTGTCAACACAGGCTGCTATTCTAGATTGCCTTAGTTCCCTACAGGAAGGTTTCCAATAACTTACCTCGGCCTACCTTTGACTTCAGCACGTTTATCTACAGCCTTTGCTTAATAATCTAACTACCATGTTGATACATTGGAGTACTTTGTTTTTGTCCTATGTAGGGAGCCTTCAGCTTATTAAATCAGTTCTTTTCAGTATCCACCTTTATTTTAGTCAAATTATCTTACTACCTAGGAATGTTATCCACTGTTTTATCAGCTTATGTAGGAACTTCCCATGGTCTAGAAAGTTGCAGGTTAAGAAGAATGCACTAGTAGCTTAGGATAAAATTTGTTCCCCAACCAATGAGGGTGGGCTTGGCTTGCTAAATCTTGAGATTTGGAACTGTTGTACTTTGGGGAAGCTCCTTTGGAACATTGCAGCAAAAAAGGATATTCTATGGGTCAAATGGGTGCATGCAGTTTATATTAAGCAAGGATCTATGTGGGACTTCATTCCTACATCTTACAATTCCTATATTTTTCTCAGGATTCTTAATATTAGAAGTGTTCTACAGGACTACATTCTTAACTATGAGACAAGGCAGACAGATTATAGTATCAAAGCAGCTTATCAAGCCATTAGAACACCCCAAGATAAGCAGTCCTCGACAAAGTTGTTATGGAGGTCTGTTTCTACACCCATATTAAATTTTATTACTTGGCTTGCATGCAGAAATAGGTTGTTAACTAAAGTAAGACTAAGGGAGATAGGTATTGTAGTGGATCCAGTCTGTGATTTTCGTTATCAGCATAATGAGACCAGAGACCATTTATTCCTATTTTGTCCCAATACCTCCATCCTTTGGAGGACCATTAGGAGAATGGCTGGCAGCAGTGACCCCATTCTGGGATGGGATTAGGAGGTCAAGATCTTAACTTCAAGAACTAGACAAGAAGCAAAGAAGAAACACATTTTAGGTGCTTTATTTGTCTCTTACATTGCAACTGTTTAGCATGAAAGGAATCTTAGAGTATTTCAGCATAGTACTAGGCCTCACTATGTTCTTTTGAGGATCATTATTATGAATGTATCTAGGAGGCTTGTCAATCATACTTCTTCTGCTAAGTATGGTAGATGGTTAGGGTTGCTTGATGATATTGAGTGTACTGTTACTTTGTAATCTCTATTTCGATAGTAATAAATTCTACTTATTGTAAAAATAATAATAATGACAAGGATGAGAATAACATAGATAAGAGAGAGAGGTACAAATCTAAATATTAAGACCAAGCCAAGTGTTTAAATAATTGGAAAGAGCAAAAACATCCTAATATAGTGGGTAAAACATATCTATATAATTAGCCTAACTCTTAACCAACAAAAATATAAATCTCAATCTCCAAGCAATGGCCAGCTAATTACCCACACCACCATCCTTAATGTACTCTAGCTGAGGATGAAAACTCTTAAAATTATCCTCTGCTCATCATTATAAAAGATGGATCATCACATTGACCACACACATGTAGTATTAGTAAGGTAAAATATTAGTAAAACAAACAACCTAAAATATGGTAAGGACTCAAGCTGCACAATGAGGTCACATAAAAATGTAGTATGAAACATGCTTAGAAACTAAGTCCCATCAAATCATGGATATACATATGACATAGCAAGGTATGCAAGTTATGTATAGCCACTCATAAATGAGGTCCTTGAATAATCCTTAATATGTCATTTTCCATGACAAGGACTTGTGCTAATGGGCTTTTTAAGGGACATCTACTGTACCTGGGTGCCTAGGTAAGGGGACCTTGAACAAGTTCATTGGAATAAAACCACTTTCTATATCCAAGACGGGGATAAATGTAAGACTACAACTCCTACGATAATAACACTAGTGTTAAGGGCTTTTCTCAGGGATCCATAACATCCACCAAACTTGGGTGCCTAGGCTGGAGGGCATACATTCAATTTTGGGTCTATTTCACACACCACAACAACACTAGTGTTAAAGGACTTTTCTAAATGACCTTTAATATCCACTATGCTTTGGTGCCTACGCTAGATGGCATAAAAGGTAACTAAACCCTAATTATGTATATAGGGAAGGCCTCTAATATTCCTTTATTTGATTCCAAAGATTAATCCAATTGGGTATTTTAAGTGTTGACACCAAACACTAACCAAGACACACAAGCCCCCAAAGTGGGTATTTAAAGGTGATATCAAACTTAACCACACAAGTCACTACAATATGATCATATTGATATTCATTAAAATCTAATTAATAATGGGTGAAACCATGATCTAAATGCTAAAATTACATGGAAAAGTTAAGGTATAAGTTATAAAACATGGATAATTAATTAATACGTAATTATGGTAGACTCCAATGGAAGCATTCGATCAGCTGCTAGGACCGGTCAATTGGTCTGGGCACAATTAGTCAATCTATCCATAGGGCAAACCAACGTGTTTAGCTGTACTAGACCTAGGAAAAAAAATAAAAAATAGCAAAATTAATCAAATATTCATGAAAACTAGTTGATCGGTTTAAGAAGAGGCCAACACTACTTTGATCACAAAACAAACAGGCAATGGATATGGTAAACTAATACAATGCTCTTGTTGAGTAGTCAAATATTTCATAAAAATAGTTAATTATTCAAGATATCAACCAATCTTGACTACCAATTCCTTCAATTGTTCACACAACCAATCGATTGGTATAACAATCTGGTTGATTCGAATCGATTGGTTTAGGCAAAACAATGCCAAGACCCTCAATCCACACTTAATAGAAATTCACCAAGATTTTCCAATTTAATCCTAACATGCTTCTATATCATAATACATATAAATGACATACACCACATATTAACTCACATGAAACATGATAGAAATTGATACTCAACAAGATCATGCTTAAATTTATCAAACTCATGAATAATATGAAAAATAATTCAAAGGTAAAAACATTACTATTTTCATTGTAGAAACATACCAAGAACTTAAAACTACAACAAACAACACAAGACCTTATTCATATTAGAGATAAGAATGCCTTACCTCTAAGTAATTCTTATAGCATAATAATACTCCTTAATTGATTGATTTTTATCAATACCTTGAATTCCTAAGAGAATTAAGAGTCAAAATAATTCAAGCTCCTTTTCAAAGCTCCATTAGAATGCAAAATAAAAAGAAGAAGAATATAAGCATATCTAAGCCTTTCTTTTAGAGCTGAAATTAAAGAGAGAAAACCCAGATCTTCAACCTTTCTCAAAACCTTAATCATTCCTTATTTAAAAGGAAAAATAAGAGATACATAAGGATACTGTTAGAAGAAGAGAGAAGAGACAAGGGTTTGACAAAGGAAGAACTAAGAGGTAACTTCTATTTTTCATGGTAGAAGATAAAAAAGGAGAAAAGTGGGGAAATTCTAACGCTCAAAATTTTTGATCCAATGGAAGGGAGAAAGAGGGTAAGTGTTCAGAGCTAAGGTGGAAATGAATGTTTAGGGAGGTTTATATTATTTTTTCTCAAAAATTAGAGGAAGGAGAGAGAAAAGAGTTGACTTTTGCTGAGTGTGGGGGGCCAAGTTGTAAGAGGGTGAATGATGAGAGTGAGGGATATAGAGTGAAATTAGAAGGATGGAAGGAAGTAGGTAAGTTAGAGGTAAGGGTGTAACTTGAACTACATGTATCCATGGCTTCCAAAGGAGATAGAAAAGTGAGAAAGTTTGAGAAATACCTTCAAAGTACTTTTAGGGAGTTTAAACTAAATAAAAATCATAGAATGATCCAAATAATGTAAAAATAATCTCAAGACACCAAAATATGCTCATTTGTAAAAATATATTCTAATTAGAAGTTTCTATAAACATTGGAAACATATTTAAACCCAAATCAAAACATGATATGAAATAATTAGAGAACTAGTCAATTGGTTTGGGCAAACTAGTTAATTGATTTACTGGAGAATAAAAATAAATGTATCTAAGCATACTAGTCGATCATTTTGGGATATCAATCAATTGGTATGATTGAGATTCACATTTTATTTGAATTTCAAGCCCTTCCCAAAACTAAAACTAATTTATTTTATATTAACCTAATTTTAAACATATTTAGAAGGTACGGTATTGTAGTAGGTGCATTTTATGCTTCATCATACCGATTATAAGGATTTAGTGGTCACATAATCTACCCCTTGATTTCCACATTGGTACTAAGTATTTTTTAAATAAGATATTTCACTACTCACCAAACAACACTAACACAATCTCATGCTTATAGTATCAACCACATCAATAGCTCATTAGAAATTGTGATCCTCTAGCCATTGAATAAGGGATGAAAGATGATACATATAATCAACTATTTATGTAGGTTAAATATGAATAAAATAGGCTTAAAATCTCAACAAGATTATGAAAGGAAAAATTATAATAGGTAGGATATTTGTTAAGTAGTTAACAAGAGGGAAATTGTGCCTCTATCATCTTAATGTATGCAAAAATTTCATGCATCCTTGAGGATAATAATGAAAAGTTCTAGTTTCACACACTATTAGAGAATATCACATATGAATACAAATTATTCAAGAAACAAATTATATCCATCATTAAAGCTCAAAAACATATCAATTCTTGTTTCTATTGGGCCTAATCTTTTTTCTATGATGACTATCAATTTTTTATGGTCAAGTTCTTTGGCAGTAAGGTGCAAACAAAAATTTATAAATCCTTTTATCGTTTCTATATGCATGCTTTTTAGAAAAATAATAATAGTCTCGACTAATCACACACATTAAAGCTATCAATTAGAGATTTCTTTAATGTTCTATTCACAAGATGTCATCTCCTAGATTTTTAATTCCTTCATTTTTTTTCTAATAAAAATAAAAGAATATCACTAAAATAATAACAAAATGAAAAAACACACTAAAAAAAGACTAAAATAAGTGTAAAGCATACAAGACACTCACATCCCCACACTTAAATCACATATTCTTCTCAATATGTAGAGATAAAACAATAGGTAATATAAGAAAGGAGAGATAAAAAAAATAAAAATTAGTAAATGGTATAGAAAATCCCTTATCACATTAGATTACCTCCCAATTATTGCTCTTTTAAGGTCATTTGCTTGACCATTATTTCCTTAGTCATCGTATATTGGTGTTCTTAGCTCCATAACTTCAAGATCTTCCACTGGATATTATTTGTATAATGGTTTGAGTTGATGCTCGTTGAATTTACATATTTAACTTGCCTTATAGATTTTGAGATAATAATGTAATAATATAGTTCAGTTTATACTATTTTAGGACTATAATAAGCTTCTATTCATGTAACAATGTAAGGTCACTATAAATGATGACAAGAAGAGTTTGATTATCCCCTAAGAAGGTACATTTAATATGGTTGGATAATGGTCTCAACTAAAGATGGCAATGGATTGGGTCTGGGTCGGTTCCATTGAGATCCAGACCCATAAACATTTATGTTAGAAGATCTAGACCCGGTCCAGACCCAACAGGTCTCAAAATTTCAGACCCAGACCCAGACCCGGCGGGTCCGTCGGGTAATCAGGTCCTAAACGGGTCCAGACATTTTATGTGTAAAAAATCTATTAATTCATGCTTTAAATAGTAAATCTATCATATTTAAATATAAAAAAAAATTTAAACATAATTACCTAAGAAGGTACATTTAATATGGTTGGATAATGGTCTCAAATAGAGATGGCAATGGGTCAGGTCCATCGAGATCCAGACCCAGAAACGTTTATGTTAGAAGATCCAGACCCGGTCCAGACCCAATGGGTCTCAAAATTTCAGACCCAGACCCAGACCCGGTGGGTCCGTCGGGTAATCGGGTCCTTAACGGACCCAAACATTTTATGTGTAAAAAATCTATTAATTCATGCTGTAAATAGTAAATCTATCATATTTAAATATAAAATTTTTTTTAAACATAATTACCTGCTAAACCCATAAATCAAAAGCTAAAATAAAACATAATCACCTGTTATGTTATACAAGTCTTCAACATCAGAGCATCGGACCATCCACATTCCACACAATTACACAAATTCATTTGAAGCTAATTTAAACAACAATCAATAAGTCAATGACATACTGAGTCTGATAGTAAATAGTACATCATTGCTTACAAATACAAATAGTACCACGATATAATACAATTATACAAACGACAAAAAACTAAAAATCAAGTAAAAATAAATTTTCAATCAACACAATTGTAGGCTTGTAGCTTGTAGGATATATCCTTGCCTCCTTGACCATTGATTCGTCGGTAAGTTCAAGACTTCAAGAATTCAAGTTGACATCAATCATCCTCTTCATCATTGTCAATATCCTAAAAATTTATAAGATTATAAATATTAACTTTAATCGGTGAAATTTTATACAATAATAATATTAAAGTAAAATTAAATAATTATGTACCATATCACAAATGTCAATTATCTCTAGTCCATCCTCAGTGTCCGAATATTCTATCATTGTAGCACATGCATATGGATTCTCCAATGTACCTTTATAGAATATTAAACAAATAAATAATAAATTATCTCATATAAAATAAAATATGCAATAAGTTGTGATTGAAGAGAGATTAAAATACCTTTAATGTCTTCAACCATCCAAATTTGTAAACACATCAATGCCTCTATAGTTTTTGCATGCAGTCTCGAACGATGGGGACTTACAACCCGTCCTCCCATGCTAAAAGCACTTTCTAAAGCAACTGTAGAAATGGGAATAGCAAGAATATCCCTAGCAATCTTTTGTAGGAGTTGGATACTTGAGGTCGTTCTTCCAAAAATTAAGGATGTCAAAACTATCACTTTCAGGAAATGTATCACTTTCCAAGTAATGATCTAACTCACACCTCACACTTACTTTTCTTAATTTAGTTTTCTTAACTAAAGCAAATTCATCCTCCTCATCATCAACAGAAGTTTGAGGTGATACCCGCTTTAGAGAATTTTTCAATGGAGCTTTAGAAGAACCACCAAGGTCACTAGAATAATCAACAACTTTCTTTTGATATTAAACCAAGAGAGCATCAAACATGTTTCTGACCTATCTAATTCATTATGATCCTCATCATCATATAATCTCCTAAAATAGTATTCAACACAATCCATTTTGTTTCTAGGATCCAAGATACTAGCAATAGCCAATATTCCATCAATTTCATGCCTATATTTGTCAAAATTTTCAATCATCTTTGATGCCATAGAACTAATGATCTCAACATCACTTTGTAGCCAACCTCTCAAAGCAATTCTAATCATGCATACTTTTCGAAAAAATAAATTTGCGGTAGGGTAATTTCTTCCCGAGAAAACTACGATAGTCTTATAAAAAAGTTCCAACTTCTCACATACAACATGAGCCAAATCCCAATCATCATCACTAGGAACTACAAACTTAAGTCTACCATATAAACTTTTCAACCTTTTAAACACATCTTTATAGGGAAATGCACTCTGGAGCATCAAATAAGTAGAATTCCATCTAGTTTTACAATCAAGAACTAACATTTTAGAAGTATTGACCTTCAAATATCGACATGAATCCTCAAACTTTTCAATCCTTTTAGGAGTTAAAGTCCAAAATGAGACACAATCTCGAATATTTTCAATCCCCGTCTTGATCACATTTAATCCATCACTAACTATCAAGTTAAGAATGTGAGCACTACACCTCATATGTAATATTTCTCCACCAAGTATAAGAGACTTTTTCTCAAATTTTCTCAACAAAATTCCCATCATTGCATCATTAGTACTACAATTTTCAACCACCACAAAAGAGATTTTGCTTTCAAGCCCAAATTGGGACACACAATCTAATAAAACCTTGGAAATAATGCCTTTTGTATGTGGAAATGGGACAAACGAAAACCTTCAAAATAATAATGAAAAAATAATTAAAAAATTACACTTAATCAAGCTAATAATTAAATAATTACCTCAAAGTTCTACTTCGCAAATTCCAATCTTCATCAATAAAGTGTGATGCCATGACCATGTATCCCTTTTTTTGGTTGGATGCAGTCCACATGTCAGTGGTGATTGCAACTCGACTCTGATTATGATCCAAGAAATCCTTTAGATTGTGTCTTTCACTTTGATACAACTTCATCACATCATTCTTCAAAATATTCCTTGAAATCATCTTGAAGGAAGAATTGAGGCTTTGTACAAATCTCCTAAATCCAATATGGTCAACAATCGACAATGGATACTCATGCATCACTACCATGTTTACTAATTCCCTCCTTGAAATTTCTTGATCAAAGGACGTATCATTATTCTGCTTTATATCTAAACTTGCTGAGCCATCGGATTGAGTCTTTATACTCAATTTTTGTTGCTTGACCCCTCTTGACCCAAGCCTCAAATGTCTTCCAAGGCAAGTCTTATCTACATTCTTTTTAAGATGTGAGGTTCCACGAGTAGTTGCACAAGTTAAAATAGCCTTACAGTGACGACATTTGGCCTTACCCACACCATTAACTTCAATTCTATTAAAGAAATCCCATACCACTGAAGTGCGCTTCCTAGTTTTTTGTGTACAAATAACAGAATCAAGTTCTTGATCTACTTCCTTATCACTTAGGTGCCCCTCATTGTTATGATTTTGAACATCCTCCATGTTTACTTCCAAATCATCCACACGTAATGTAGCAGGCTGAAATGAACCAACACGAGTGCCCTTAGACCATGAAAACTTGGAAGAAGCACAATTAGATTCTTGTTCATGGTCCATGACCTACTAGAATAAAAAAAAATACAATTTGAAGCAACCTCAAGAATAGAATATTATCAAATTTAACCCATGCAATAACTTGTAATGTTAACTTGCCAAAAATTAAAAATAAAAGTTTGTGTTAGTTATACTTGTACATTTTAGAGTTAATATTTAAGTCTTGTTTTATTCTCTATATTTCCTAGGTTATTTATCAAAGAGATACATATCCTAATCTAACTATACTTTTTCAAGTTATTTTAGAAGTAGATCCCCTCCTTACTCTCCTCTTGGATTTCCTTTCTCTAACCATTCTCTACCAATTCATTTTTTCCCTTTAGTTTACTTACAAGAAATTATTGTTATATGTAAACTTAACTACATTAAATATAAATTAAACTTTTAAATTAATTTACTTTATTAAATGAACCATATCTAATAAGTATAGATTATTTTATTACAATCCAATTTAGGCCCAATCTCATAATAGATTAAAAATCCAACTATTTATATTAAAACTTATGAACACTTGACTTTGTCTCTTTTATCACTATGACCATTACTTGTAAAATATAAAATTTAATTATCATAGAACTAATCCCTAAAGGTTCCAAAGGAGAAATGCATAATTGAAAGTCCAAATATTATAGCTAATCCAACAATCATGAAGGGAATGCATAATGGTTTCCATATGTTAGGAATAAGTCCAACATGTTGAGACTCAAGTAAAGCCCCATTTCAACCAATTAACATTAATCAAGACTCGATATTGTATCATGGAGAATATGCTAATTGAAAGTTTTGATTTTATGTCAACCCTTAATTTTCCAAAGGTGTCTACTTCTTATTTTAGTAGGATAAGAGTCATTAGATATAAAAAAAAATAGAGAAGCAAATTTTACAAAGAAATAAATTTCAAGGGTGAGACCCCAAACTCGTACGTCTTTGATTGAGTTATTGGTATTAACATAATGTGTAGCTATATCAACAAGTTAACAAAGAGGTGAAAATGTTGGAAGCTTTGTCAATCCCACTCTCTACTAGTTGTCACATAATCACGAAACATCTTCAACAAGAGGAACTCAATAATATTACAATGTATCAAGTTGATCCATTAGGTATCCTCAATACACCAATCCTACTAGAACTTAATTAGACGACCATCGGCATCAAGGATGTTCAATTTCATTCCCTTATCAATAGATTAAATTAGAAATAAAATACAACTAGTCAGTAGCCACATTATACTCCAATAACCCTGACATTCTGACAAACAACAATAAAACTAGCCAACCAACAACAACAGCAACTTCTCGAACAACATCAGCTACTAACATGTCTCTATTACCACCCTGAATAAAGCATATGCTAAGTTGATCAATATCATTGTTAACCTCCTTAGGCATTTCAATACTCTATGTGGATACATCGAGGATGTGATTTACCTATGAATAGTTTGAATGACTCGAGGTCTTGAACTTGCTGTGCTTGTCCTTCCTGTGGGCTGTGGTTGTGACTGTGAGCCCGTGAAGTCTCCGACCGATGGCTGTGCACTGGGCAGTATGGGCGTGGTTGCGTCACGTGGGGTGAATGGGTGGCGGGTGCAGTGCCGTACCGGAGCAAGCAGAGCCGCAGGGCAGCAGCGGGTCGGCAGTCGGCGGAACTCGGAAGCTGAGATCGTTACCTCGTTGGACTTGTCCGTTGTTGTCCTCGATAGGCTCGGCGTCGACAGTCACTCGAGCGGCCACTCCACTTGCTCCGTCGCTCGACCGAGAGTCTTGACCTAAAGGCTACAGTCACAGAGAATACACTACAGTAAGTAACAGAGTAAGTAATTGGCTAATTGCAAATTTGCAATGCATAGCCATAGACGATAGACCTGAACGGCTAGACCACCTAGTGCGGGTGCGGGCGTGCGGCTGGTGCGGTGGTGCGGTGCCTGTAGTGCAGAGTGAGGAGTGAGGACTGAGGAGTAGGGATGGATGGCAGTAGTAGAGTAGTGAGTGAGTAGTCTGCGCTAGAGACATTACATTAGGCCATTAGGGTTTAATGGTTAATATATATATTTTATAAAAAAAAATTAAACGGGTCTAGATCGGGTCTGGGTCTAAAATGATAAGATCCAGATCCAGACCCGTTTATTTAGGTCCAGACCCAGACCCTGTCCAGACCTGCCGGGTCTAAAAATTACAGATCCACACCTTGTATTAACGGGTCGGGTCCGCCGGGTCTGGGCCGGGTCTTGGACCCATTGTCATCCCTATGTGCTGCACAGAACATGTTAGGATCTACATGCCCAAACTATTTGCCTCTAATACACCATCCTTCAAATTTTCCCGCACGTCGAGACTTAGGAATACCTAGAGCTTCAGCATTTGACAAGTACTTTGTGCAAAACTCAATTGCCTCTTCCACAAGGTAACTCTCAACAATACATCCTTCTGGCCGATATCGATTCTTCACATAACCTTTTATCAACTTCATAAACCGTTCAAAGGGGTACATCCAATGCCCATGAACAGGTCCTAACATCTTTACCTCATAAACTAAATGAACAATTAGATGTACCATAATGTCAAAGAATAATAAAGTAGTGATTATTCTAGAGAGAATACTGTCCTGTAGTTCTACTACATTGCCTAGGAGTCTTCAAATTTTCCCAAATACATTGAATTTAGAAACGGAATAAAGGGCTAGACTGACCCTTCATTTTCCAATAAAAAAAAAGGAAAAAGAAAAGACTGCATTAATCGAGTGAAATTTTCTATTGGAGGCCGGCAGGACTTACAGCCATATATTTTGACCGACTAACGATTATTATTATACAAACGCCACATTTCATTCACCGTCGGTCTCGAAAAGGCGGAACTAATGGAGAGTTCGAGTCGGAATCGGCGGATTCGTATCTGAATACGAGGAAGTGCCCGATGGCGATGGAATTGTGTGCGACGAAATCTTCCCATCCGTTTTGAAACCAGACTCTGCCTTCTTCCTTAACTAGTTTTACTGGCCATTTTGCTCCGTTCGGGACGTTGAGGTATGCATGAGTGGGAAGACCCTTGCCATGGTTCTTCACAAATTTTTCTGGAAGTGCCTGTGATCACAAATGCAAGGCAGAGATTCCACCGTTCAGTTTCCAAAAGTTTACTATAGGCTCCTTTCGGTATGTTTTTGGAAAAGTTCAAGTAAAAGGAAAAAATAAATTAGGTTAAAAATGACATCTTTTTTTTTTTTATATTTTAAATTATGGGTTACTTAAAAAGATGGTATGGAATAAATTTTAAGCAATAAAAATTTTATTTTGATTTTTGTTAGAAAATTTTGGAAGAAATCATCTGTTTTTTCCATTTTCTCATTCAAAATTTCCAAGGATCAACTTAAGCGTAAAGTTCTATGGGTAGATAATTAAAATTCGGTGACATTCAAATAAAATATTACATAGATAACAAATGAATTAAGGTGTGGAAAAAAAAAATGCTTACCAGGGTTTTTAGTTGTTTAGGATGAAACATTATCTTGAAAAAGTGTGGGCGCCTTGACGCTGTAACATCGGTGCTCTTCCGACTCGAACTCTCCATGAGTTCCGCCTTTTTGAGACCAACGGTGAATGAAATGTGGCGTTTGTATAATAGTAATCTTCGGTCGGTCACAATATACGGCTGTAAGTTCTGCCGGCCTCCAATAGAAAATTTCATTCGATTAATGCAGTCTTTTCTTTTTCCTTTTTTTTTATTGGAAAATGAAGGGCCAGTCTAGCCCTTTATTCCGTTTCTAAATTCAATGTATCTAGGAAAATTTGAAGACTCCTAGGCAATGTAGTAGAACTACAGGACAATATTCTCTTGAGAATAATCAGTGTGGTAGACAAACCACTGCAAAAAAGTAGACGTAGCCGATGCCTATGGCTCTATCTGAGGCAGGGTCAACAAAAGGTGATAAGATCTAAAATGAAATGGGTGATACGATGAGCCACTCGTGTACAAATGACATATCTTGTCATATAACCATATCACATGAGTCCGTACATCTGTATGTGGCGCTATATGAAAATATAGTGGAGGGTATGTCATCCCACTACCTACAAATGAGAACCACTAAATCTTATTATCAAGGTTGTTCTTGAAAGGATCTAAATTACAGAATATGTAAACTGATCTTCAATTAGCTAGACAAATCATAAATATATTCTACCAGATCATAACCAACTATGTAAACCTAACAACATCAAACTATTTAAAATAAGGACATAATCCTTAGTTATATATTTAACAAACTGGCTAAACATCAAACTATCATCAAATCATTCAAGCTATGCATAGTAAAATCAAGTAGATATTAATAAGATAATATATATATATATATATATATATATATATATATATATATATATATAATACAGCCTAATAAATCCTATATGATTATTATTATTATTATTATTATTATTATTATTATTATTATTATTATTATTATTATTATACACAATTATTCATCTCTATTTAATTTTTATCACAACACCGATGCCCAACCAAACTTCTCAACTTTTCCCCATGCACAATACCCTTACCTTAGGATTTTTCCCTATATCCCTAGTTTATATTTAGTATAATAAATGATAAACCCTAACCCTCCCCTAACCCTAACCCTAACAATAATTAACCCTAATAAATTATAATAAAAAATAACACTAAACTTCATAAGATAATGATCCTAACCCTATAGCTAACCCTAACCCTAACCCTACCCCTAACCCTAACCCTAACCCTAACCCTAACCCTCACACTAACCCTCCCCCTAACCCCAACCCTAACCCTAACCACAATTATTTTAGATTATATATACACATCTTATATATAAATATATTATAAATATATATACATATAATAAAACACATATAAACACATTTTACGGAATATAAATACACGTCTTACAAAATATATATTAAAAAAAGCATATAAATACACATGATTTGCATAATAATGTGAGTGCTAAAAATATATGTACACCTTAATTTTATTCTTAGAACGTACATATCTTATGATAATAATATATATTTTAGGCTTGTGGATTCTCTTAAAATAATAATACATATTTTTATAAAATAGATTATAAACACACACACATATATATATATATATATATATAGATATAAATTAAGGTCTCGGCCGGCCACAATAAAAAAAGGCCACAGTAAAATTTTTCACCAACACATCAAACAATAGATTTTCGAACAACATATCAAACACAACCTCTTCGGTGTAATAGGCATGCATTTATATATATATATATATATATATATATATATATATATATACATATCACTAGAGACAAATTAAGCAATGAAGGAAGAAAAACACATACGTAAAGAGAAATAGAGTACGAGAGGGAAGCGGTAGAGTCTGAAATTTTTGGCACGAAACAGAAGAGAACAAAATAAAAGGAACTTTTAATAACGGTTCCTGTAAGAACCGTTATTAAAACATGATTTAATAACGGTTCTTACAGGAACCGTTATTAAAACCTTGCCAATTTTGACAACGGTTCTTGTTTGAACCGTTACTAAAACATGTTTTAATAACGGTTTTACGTCAACCGTTATTAAAATTCCCATGCAAAATTTCACCTTGCACTTTTAATAACGGTTATTACCTAAAACCGTTATTAAAACTTCCCGCGCATTAATTTTCACGCATTTGACGACGGTTTTGGAACCACCATTATTAATGTCCCGTTATTATTTCCTGTTTCCGTAGTAGTGTCAGTTAGATAACAATTCACCTAATAGTTTTCTGATTCTAATTAGAGTAATGTAATGCTTAGATATGTGTGGGTTAAAGGAGAGGAATACAACTAGACAAGTTTGATGTACTTGTTTGGGTATTTAGATTGACATCCTTCCACTTGTGCTTAATGCTTTAAATATAGTTAACTATAGGAGTGACTTATTGCAACTAAACTTCTAGCATTTAATAGGATTTAATATTGGCTTTTATCATATTAATTATTTCAAGGAATTAACATATGAATTAGGAATTATTATTATGTTTTGACCTTTTATAGTGGTGGATTTAGATTTATTTAGCACATTTATAATAGTTACATTAATATATTATTATATTTTATTTAATATTTTTATTATTTTCTATTTAAAAGCCCTTAAATTGTGTTTTTCCTTATCATTTGTTTTTGTTTGATTTAGTGTCTTTTATTATATTAGTTATAAGCTAGCTAAATAAACGTGAGCCCTCTCAATCCCTATTATAGAACACTACCCTTATTTACCAATACTATAGTTGACAATAAGAGGGTTTAAATTACGTGCTGGCTACGGCCATACCAATTTTTGGTGCCATTTTTTGGGGATTGGTAACTTTTACCTTTATTTTGCTAGTATTTTTTTAGTGTCTTGTGTGTTTTTATTGAGACATTATTTTATTATTATTATTTTTTGTTTTATATGTTTTCTTTATATCTAGTGTGGTTTACTCATTTATTGTATTGTTCTTATTTTAGGTACTTTCTAGTAAATGCATACAAGAGGGAAACAACATGGAGGGATTTTACCAATGAATCTTGAATTAGAGAAATCCATCTAAGCAATTAGAAAATTAAAGATTTCTAGTTCTCCTTCATCACCAAGAGCTAGAGACCATCTTTTTGGTTCATTATCATCATCAAACTAAGAAGAAGAGGCTTTAAATATCAATACATCACAAATGAAAGAGTTTATCTACTTTGTTCTCATGGAAACCAATAAGAGTTTGGGGGATTTGGTAACCCACAATATAACAAAAGCAATCCCTAAATGTATTAGCTATCTTGAGCCTACATTTGGAGAGGAAAAAGATTTTAAGTACAAGCCTAGCCAAGTTCATTGACTTCCCACTTCCATGGGCTCCCTCGTGAAGATCCCAACAAGTTCCTAAAAGTGTTTCAGTTTGTATGTGTCTCATTGAGCCCTAAGGTAGCGGATCTTCATATCTTGAAGATTAAGGCATTTCCATTTACCTTAGTGGATGGTGCTAAGGATTGGTGTAACACCCCGTTTTTCTAAGTATATTATGCTTAGTAAAAAAAATTATTTTTTTACTAAGCATAATATACTTAGAAAAACAGGGTGTTACTGCCGTACCTAACATAGGTTATTCGTCTCTCTCCTACCCCATATTAGATACAAGGATAAACTAACAAAACACTAAAACAATATAGTGCACAAATAATAATTTATTTGAAATGATTCCAAAATGTTTATAGTGAATGACCCTAACGGGTTTCGATTAAATTGTTATAGAACACACATTAAAAGTGAAAAATTACAAAACCTGGGTTGGGGAATGAGGCCTAAAATAAATTCCATGGTCCTCCACAAACCCCATCAAACCTTTTTGGATGTCCTCGCTCACAAGCCCCTACCCATATGAGGTTGGTCCTTTACTGGCCATCCGAAAAACTCGCACAAGGTCCTCTACTCCCATGAATAAGTAAGTGGCCGAGAAAACTAGAATATTAGTACACTACATACTGAGTAAGCCAAGTTGCTCCCTCAATGTACACAAGTATACTAGTTTACCTAAAAAAAATATAGATTACAGTCTGCATCATGATAAGGCCATATATAAAGATAGAAATACATAAAGTCATATTATAATGGATAATTCTAACAAATGGAGTACTCCCTGTATAGACTCACCACCTTTCCATATAAGCATATACACACTTAACAGTAAGGAGAACCAGACAACCTCTAGGGTTGTTTACAATTAACCACATCCTCAAGTTATACCATTATTTCATCCATGTAAGAGATAAGTGAGTCAACCCATTAATATTCCATTTCATAATCAAGTGTCCATATCAATCATTAGCCATATGTAATAACGAGCTTTACTCATTTTTGACCAATCATACCATTACTTCTATTCTTTTCCAATATTAGCCATTCTCTAAATCATCATTTACATTTGATCAATTACTTACTTAAAAACCATATTTTATGATCATTGAGAAATGGATTGTGCGCTACCTCATGGTATCATATTGATAAATGTGATTTATAGATTATTTTCATGCATAAAAATGTCATTTATCCCTCATTAATTTTATAAGATTTAATCTTTTTGTCAAGTTTTTCTCTTTTGAATAGATTTTGCAGGAAAAGAAAAAAATTGAAGAAATTCAAGGAGAAATCAATGAAAAGAAGAAATCAAGTAAAGAACACATCAAAAAACACTAAATCAAGGGGAGAAAAGTTGGAAATGAAGCAAATACACCAAGAGAAGTTGTGTTGAACTTGTAAAGGAAGAATACTGAAAGAACCAAAAACACAGCTCCCTCGTGTTTCCTAATCATGGGCCGTGTTAAAATCTCAGGCCTTGATTCAGAATCTAGCAGTTGGTAGAGAAGTTGGAGAAAAACACAGAGGCCCTATATTTCCTAAACACGGACCTTGTTTTCCTTAAAAACTATAACCGTCTGCGCGACCTATTTCTGATATATTCTCTATCAATTTAGGGTGTGGGGGTAGTCCTTTTAGATGTCAAAAAATTTTGAATGTACTCTCTTTCTCTATTCCCTTTAGAATATACATGTAATGCACAATTCCAACTTCTTTTATCTTCTTGCATTCTAGTGAACAATTGATAATCTGCACTTCAATTGATAAGTTCCTCTCTATTCCTTTATCAATTGTAGTTTCTCCATTTTGATTGAATGCAAGTAAATTATCTACAATTACACTTTTGTTTGTTCTATTGTTGTTGTGTTATATTACTATTGGATACTGTTGTTGTGTTGTTGGCATTAATTTCAAATCATTGTATGCAATAGTGTGGTTTCTAAATATGCAGATGTTATAGTAAATAAAACAGGGTAGGATAATTTGAGGATAGAATTATGTTTCAAATACAATAACGTACCTTGAATGTTTAGTTCTAGATGAAATTTAATTGAATTAATGGATGGAGTTGAATGATTTCGTATCACAGATTAATAATTTAAACTAATTAGATAGATCACCTATTTTGTTTAGAACTTAATCTCTACTAAGACAACACAATTAACCCGTAATTATTAATTAATTTGTCTAAAGTAGCAAGAAGATTAATCATTAATCTTTTCCGTTAATTCGTATAATTGCATAATCCGAGCTTATGTGGTTATGATTGTAGTTGACTGCTTTCCATTCATAATGCTGCCATTAATTGAATCTAGTATTTGTAACCTAGGTTATTAAATGGTTAGGAAATAAATTGAGAGCTTATTCAATTTATTAAGGTTGAGAGAAAACAAAGAAATGAATTATTATGAGTTTCTAAAAATCAACATTAAATCACAGAGAATAATTCTTCTTCTTCGAGTATTTGATATCTTGATTCCATCATCAATTCATTCATACCCCTATTTATCAAATAGTGATCAAAGCTGAGTATATTTAGATTTAGTATTAGAATTCATGAAATTGCATAACCGGGATAATCACATCAATTGCAAAATTAGTGATTAAAATACCATTCCTTATGCGTTCGACTCCTTCTTGCCATATACTACTTATTTGGAAATTAGGATTTATGTGTTAAATTTATTGTGCATACGACAACGCATCACACATACCATGGAAGCCTATTCAAAAGGGATATAAAGTCCACGTTGAAGCTAATCACCAAGTGGACATAGTTCTAGGCTGAAGCCAATCACCACAATAGACATAAGTCTAGGCCGAAGCTAACTAATATAGACATAAGCCTTGGACGAAACCAACCACGTAGGTAACTAGATCCTTTATTATCAATACCCCCTAGAACATCATTAGTGTCTACAGTAGGTAAGGCACCGAAACCTCTTAGGATCCTGCCCAAAGGTACACCAACCCCAGGTAGCTAATTGAGGATTAGGTAACTCAGACTAATACTCAGGTTGACTTTATTTTTCTTTAAGTGATTAGTATTTTATTCATAAGGATGGGTGATCATACAAGGTCCATACAAGCATACTAGGTAAATCCCCATACTAAACCATATTGATCCTTTTTATTTCCATTTCCCTTGACCATATGGGTTTACCATTTATCCTTGGCCAATAAGATTTATATCCATCATATGGTTTAATTTATTCCCTTACTGATTTCCATTACTCTTATTTCCATTTTATCACTTGTTATAAGTGAATTATACCTTTAGCCTTCACCTTACTCATAGTGTATGCCATAAGTTATGATCCATTTTATTCCCTTAATTAGATCAATACTCCATGTTAAAATCTACATTTTATCCCACTAATAATCATGATATAGTCCCAAATGGAACCACCAAGTATAACAAAACCACAAGGAAACAAATTATGCAAACCAGCTGAACCAGTTGATCGGTTTAACTTAACCATCCTATGATTTCTTCAAATTGGTAGATCGGTTTGGATAAACTAGTTGACTGTACATAGACCACTCGATTAGTTTTCCCAAACTAGTCAATGGGTTTAAGTAGAGAGTAAAACCAAGGTCTCTACAATCGAACCAATAGATGAGTTGGGTCAACCAGTTGAGTGTTCAAGGAACCAATTAATTGGTTTAACCTAATTGGTCAATCGGTTTACCATAACACAACATCAATTCACAACTTTTGTGCATATTCTTGCATGATAATCATTTCTAAATATATTAGAACATGCATCAACATCAAACAACATTTTCCTAACCAAATTAACATGCATTCCACATAACATCATCATAACCTATTTTACCTAATTTCATGCTCTTTTCTCCATTTGTGATAATAAAATAAGTAAATCATGCACCCAACTACATTGCTTCATATCAATATGTATCCACCAACTAAGATATCACTCTTCATGCATATACACATACTAACATTTTAAGAGCAAGAATTACTTACTTGATGTAGGCTAAAGACCCATTAAAAAATAGAATTTCCAAGTCTGTGAAAACTTCAACTCTTAAAACCTTAACAACCAAAATCTTAACTAAGATATTATAGCAAAACTTGGTAAAATTTTGAAAGAGAAAAATATAAAGGGAGAAGAACATACCACATAGATATAACTAAGAAAAGCCCAACTAAACTACATAATATTTTCCCAAAAATCTAACTCTACCTTGATTAAAAATTGAAACAAGATAGATTTAGAGGTAGGATCAGAATAGTGTGCAAATAAATTGGTAAGTGATCAAAGTGTGAAGAGAAAAGAAGAGAATGCATAACTCAAATGAATTTTGGAGGCTAAAAGAAAGTGGAATTCAGGAATATTGGAGCTATTTATAGCCAACCAATTGAAGGGAAACACAGAGAGTTAAGAAGGAAACTTGAAACCCTACTTGTGATAGTTTCAATTTGATCAGAACAGATGGATTTTCATAGGATTTGCTGAACAAGTCTCCTAAGCTCAATTTATGACTCTAGGTAACTTAGGTTAATCAAGTTAAATTTCTCATACAAAAATGAAGAAATGGGAGGTCAGTGGGGAAGGAATCTTCTAGATACTTAGAATCATGCCTAAGGTTAAAGCAATCGATCTCAGAATTAGGTAGAGGTGAGAGGAGGAAGAAGATAATGGCTGAGGTCACCTCTCTCCCTCATATGTCTCAATCGACCTCCAAAACCAATCGGGGCAATATTTTGGGTTAAATGCATCATGAAAATGGTTAGGAATCTCTTAGGGATAATCGGTATGAGTTGGTAAGGTTTCATTTTTGTGTAAGGGATTTTTAAGAAAAATCCAACTCATAAAAATACGAGCAGCTAGACAAACTAGTCAATCATTTTGTGTCTACCAGTTGATTGTTCATTCACCATTTAATCCTTTACCGCCAACTAGGTGATTGATTTGGTCAAGGACCTCAATTTGGCTAAAGCAACAAACCAATTGATCGGTTCATAGAACTAATAAATGGTTTTACCTGTAAAACTCAATAAACCTCATTTTCCAACATGATTTCAAATTAATTTTTATTCAAAATCAAATCATAACATTAAATTAGAAACAAAGGCTCAATATTTGTCAAAATTTCCTATCCATCCATTACACAAAAGTGTGGGGGTATTATAGCACCACCCATTTAAAGAGTTTGCATCCCCAAAGCCTATAACAATCAACTCATATATTACATATAGGGTTTACTACCCCCGTTAAAGAAAAATGTTTACACTTATGCTGGCAGCTATAAAAACAACTTTGGATACTTGGCTTGAACAACATTCTCGGCCACCCAAGTAGCCTCCTCTATACCATGCCATGACCAAAGGACTTTCACCAAGGGAATGGTCTTCGTATATGTATCTTTGATCTTAGAGTTGTTAGTTGATCCTATTTCAAAGACTCATCAAGATCTAGCAGCTCCAACCTTATAACGAGAGAAGGATTTGTTACATTCTTCTATAGCTACGATAAGTGAAAGACGCTGTGCACATAAGACAACTCCACTGGTAAAGCTAATAGATAAGCACCATCACTGACACGGTCCAAAATCCCATGCTATCGAATAAACTTCAAATTGATCTTACCCTTCCTACCAAATCTCATGACTCCTTTAGTGGGAGAGACTCTCAATAGGACTCTATCACCCACCTCATAACCATTAGTTCATCTCTTCAGATTTTCATAGTTGTTCTATCAGTCCTCGGAGGCTCTCATTCATTCTTGAATGAAAGGAATGTTCCTAGTCATGTCCTTAATCATATTGGATCTTAATACTAGCATCTCACTAATGTCATTCCAACAAGAGGGACTATAATGCTTTCTTTCGTAAAAGGCTTCAAAAGGTGCCATCTTGACACTAGCATGATAACTTTTGTTGTAGGAAAACTCGATCAAGTCTAAATGATCTTCCCAACTTCCTCAAAAATCTAGCTCACATGCTTGAAGCATGTCTTCTAGAGTCTGAATGGTCCTCTCAGTTTGACCATTTGTATCTAGGTGAAAAGCTATACTCATCTTCAAATGAGTACCAAAGGCATATTATATTTCTAGAAGAAGTGTGACAACAACATGGAGTCTCAATTGAACACAATGTCCTTAGGAACACCATGAAGTCTGGCCACATGCTTTCTATAGGCATTGGCTAAGTGCTCCATGCTCCATGTGACCTTTATCGGTATAAACACAATTGACTTAGTCAAATGGTCCACAATGACATATATGGAATCATATTCACTATAGGTATGATATAAGCCAATTTAAGTTAACCAAAGGACCATGTGAACATCATTTATTTAATGATGTTTTCACATATGAGAGTTATAGGGTGTGCTTATATATGATTTTCCACCTTTTGAGATCTTGCATGAATTGCATAAGTTTAATTTAAAAATAGCTTCCTTGTCCTATGAACTCACAACATTCCTTAATTTTATGATTGCTTATAGGCTTAATGTGTTCACTCAACTACTTTTGAGATATATGCAGGAATGACAACTCCTAAAAGTCTCAAAGCATCTATTACCCTATCAAGATCATAGGAGCTGATGCTCAAGTCACCATCACAAGTTTGCATGCTGACAAAAGCAACACACAATTTTTTTTTGAATTTGGTAGCTGTCACCCAGGGACCACTACAGGACACTACCACTTGACAACAAGGCTTAGCTGCCTCATTTCTAGGTGTAGCCAACCATTATAGAGCTAGGGAGTTCTTGTCCTATCTACATGGATGGATGCCATAAATACCCCAGGAAGAAGGGCATGAAAAAAAATAAAAACAAAAAGAGGATCATTCAATCAAAAAAGAAGAAAAGTAAGGGATTCCAAAAGGAGAGGAAAATAACAATAAAGATGGAAGAGTAATGAAGTAAGGGAAGAAAGGAGAGAGTCATAGAAGAGCTCACTAAGAGAAGAAAAAGGAGTGATTAAGATAGATAGGGGGTCACAATAGCGTGATCTTCCTACTCCTTCTCTTCTTTCTCTTCGATATGTTATGTTGGTTGGAAGAAGTTTAGTCTCGGTAATAGATGAGATTTATATGTTATTTTGCTAAGTAAAAGTGTCATTTATTCCTCATTACTTTTATAACATGTAATCTTTTCTCGAGTTTTTCTCTTTTGGATAGATTTTGCACGAAAAGATAAAAATGAAGAAATTCAAAGGAGAAATCGATGGAAAGAGAAAAGGCAACAAAGAACACATCAAGAGATATAGAATCAATGGAAGAAAAGACTATAAATGAAGAATATATATCAAAGGGAAGATTGTGTTGAAATTTCATGAAGAAATAATGAAGGAAAAAGAAACACGCCCCCCCCGGTGTTTCCTAAACACGGCCCGTGTTTTTCTATCAGCACACAAAATTTCAGCACTTAAAATTCAGCATTTGGCCGAGAGTTCAAGGAAAAACACGGGGGTCCCGTGTTTTTGAATACGGACCGTGTTTTTCTCAAATTCTGTAACCGTTTGCGCAACGTTTCCCTGATATATTTCTAAAGTTTGAACATTCGAAAGGGTGGTTCGGGGGAGTTCGAGAATGGGATTATCTCTTTCTCTCTATACTCTCTAGATACCCCATGTAATTTCTAATTCCAATTCTCTTTCTCTCCATTGTATTCAATTGAACAATCAACAATCTGGAATTCACTTCGATAAGTTCTTCTCCATTCCTCTTTTAATTGCAAGTTTTGATTTTTGATTGAATGCAATTCAATTCTCTTTGTTGCATTATTATTTTTCTTGTGTTTAGTGTTTCATTGTTAATTTATTTATAAGTATTGATGTTAATTATAGATTATTGCATTTAATTGTGTGTTATTGCAATTATGTAGATAGTATAAGGTAGGAGGATTTGATGAAGAAATTAGGGTTTTGGATTTTGAATTCATGATTCTAGATGGAATTTAATTGAATTGATGGACGGAATTGAATGATCTCGCATCATAGATTAAGAATTTAAACTAATTAGACTGATCACCTATCTAGTTTAGATCTTAATCTACGCTAGGATAACGAAATTAATACGTAATTGTTAATTAACGTTTCCAGAGTAGCAAAAGATTAATTAATAATCTTGTCCATTAATTCTTACGATTGCATGATCCGAGCTTATGTGATTATGGTCGTAGTTGACTGCTTTCTATTCGTAATGCTGCCATTAATTGAATCTAGCGTTCTTAACCTAGGTTATTAATTGGTTAGGTGATAAATATAGAGCTTATTTAATTTATTATAATTGAGAGAAAGCAAAGAAATGAATTATTATGAGTTTCTACAGGTCAATGTTAAATCATTTAGAATATTTCGTTTCTCCATGATTATTTGATATCCTAATTCCATAATCAATACTTCCTTTCCTTATTCATTAATTAGTGAGTACAATGTTTTATTATTTATCTATAGTTTAGATATTGATGATAGAATTATATGTTATTACATAACCAGGGTTTTAACATCGATTACAGAATTATTGATTATATACCATTCCTTGTGGGTTCGACTCCTTCTTGCCATATACTACGTATTTGGGAATTAGGATTTATTTATTAAATTTGTTGTGCATACGACAACACACCAAATTTTTGGCGCCGTTGCCGGGGAATGGCAATTATAATCTATTTTTTCTGTTTTTGATGTTGTTTATATATATATATATAGTAATGTGTTTGCATACATGTGTCTTGCTTTCTAATTATGTGATCTTGTGTTTGTTTGTTTGTTCGTGTCTAGACAAGAATTGTTAGATTTGATTTATTCATTCACCGGGTATGAAAAGTAATGGGACTAAATCTTTTTACATTGGCTATTTTAAATCATAATAACTAATTTGATCACCATCTTCCTAAACCTTAAATATAGAAATTGAGATTGTGATAGTGGTGAAGGAAAGAAAGTTAGAATGGTTAGGAATCAATCCATGCATTAATTATGAATGAGATAAAATGAAATTCAAAATTTGTGGATATAACATTGTGAGCTCTTGAGCCTAACCTTTGGATACATTGCTTATCCAAAATATATTTTTCTTTTGTGTGTGTTCTCTAATGATATGTGAAACTAGAATTTTCCATTAGTTCTCTTCAAGACTGCATAGAACTTTAGGATATTTGAAAATGATAAAGGCACTCTTCTTTCTTTGTTAGCTACAAGACCAAATAGCTCACCTTGAAAATTGTTATCCATTGCATAAACCCTTTGAGCCTAAAGCCTTATTCTATTGATCTAACCTTTATTAACAACTAATCTCTATATATATTTTCTTTCCTTACTCTATGACTAGTGGAGCAAAAATATTTTTAAGGAGAACTTTTGTTTTGTTAATAAGGTGAAATCTAAGTATGGGGGTGTGGATATCATAAAAAAAAATGGAGGAAGTGGCTAAGCATTTTTCTTCTTAAAAAAATGAAAAAAGAAGAAGAAGAAGAAGAAGAAGAAGAAGAAGAAGAAGAAGAAGAAGAAGATGATGATGATGATGATGATGAAGAAGAAGAGAATAAAATTTCATGTCTTTTGATGTTATTTGGTCGAATGGAAGGGTGTGAAGATAAAAAAAAAGTTAAATAAAAAGGGGGAGGTGAAGTAAAGGAAAAGATGAGGAATTTTTATTTAATTGAAATAAAGAAATTTCTTCTCTAGTTGGTAGAGTCTAGCTACAATCCTAAAATTCCATCCCACCTTAGAACCCTAGCCCCATGACAACCAAATTCGAAGACCTTTTGATTCTTATATACTTTAGTTCTTTTTAGTGGTGGCGAATTGAGAATAATGGCAAACATATGGGTGATCATTATCAATTGGAGAAGATTTGAGAGTAAACACATCATACCCTATACACATAAGAGTGAGTGTTTTCACATACCGAAAGTAAGAATCTACCAATTTAAATTTCATTAATCTTAATCTAAATTTGCATGGTGAGATACTAAATATATTAACTCTCATTCCCTAACCACTTAAGCATTTGATAAGACTGTTTATAAGGTGTGTTAGATGAGTGATCCAAAATATTTTCAACATTGTGATTTTATGATTCATAAGTGTTTTAAGTCCCAACGCATTTTTAAGCTCTATGAATGAATAAATCCAATCTTATATTTCTTGTAGTTTAGAACTTATCTCATTTGTAATCCTTGATGTTTCTTTTGTGCATGACATGGTGTTTCTTGAGGACAAGCAACGATTTAAGCATGGGGGTATTTGATAGATGAGATTTATATGTTATTTTATTAAGTAAAAATGTCATTTATTCCTCATTACTTTTATAACATGTAATCTTTTCTCGAGTTTTTCTCTTTTGGATAGATTTTGCAGGAAAAGATAAAAATGAAGAAATTCAAAGGAGAAATCGATGGAAAGAGAAAAGGCAACAAAGAACACATCAAGAGATATAGAATCAATGGAAGAAAAGACTATAAATGAAGAATATATATCAAAGGGAAGATTGTGTTGAAATTTCATGAAGAAATAATGAAGGAAAAAGAAACACATCCCCCCGTGTTTCCTAAACACGTCTCGTGTTTTTCTATCAGCACACAAAATTTTAGCACTTAAAATTCAGCATTTGGCCGATAGTTCAAGGAAAAACACGGGGGTCCCGTGTTTTTGAATACGGACCGTGTTTTTCTCAAATTCTGTAACCGTTCGCGCAACGTTTCCCCGATATATTTCTAAAGTTTGAACATTCGAAAGGGTGGTTCGGGGGAGTTCGAGAATGGGATTATCTCTTTCTCTCTATACTCTCTAGATACCACATGTAATTTCTAATTCCAATTCTCTTTCTCTCCATTGTATTCAATTGAACAATCAACAATCTGGAATTCAATTCGATAACTTCTTCTCCATTCCTCTTTTAATTGCAAGTTTTGATTTTTGATTGAATGCAATTCAATTCTCTTTGTTGCATTATTATTTTTCTTGTGTTTAGTGTTTCATTGTTAATTTATTTATAAGTATTGATGTTAATTATATATTATTGCATTTAATTGTGTGTTATTGCAATTATGTAGGCAATTATCAAAAATTTGGTGTGTTGTCGTATGCACAACAAATTTAATAAATAAATCCTAATTCCCAAATACGTAGTATATGGCAAGAAGGAGTCGAACCCACAAGGAATGGTATATAATCAATAATTCTGTAATCGATGTTAAAACCCTGGTTATGTAATAACATATAATTCTATCATCAATATCTAAACTATAGATAAATAATAAAACATTGTACTCACTAATTAATGAATAAGGAAAGGAAGTATTGATTATGGAATTAGGATATCAAATAATCATGGAGAAACGAAATATTCTAAATGATTTAACATTGACCTGTAGAAACTCATAATAATTCATTTCTTTGCTTTCTCTCAATTATAATAAATTAAATAAGCTTTCAATTTATCACCTAACCAATTAATAACCTAGGTTAAGAATGATAGATTCAATTAATGGAAGCATTACGAATAGAAAGCAGTCAACTACGACCATAATCACATAAGCTCGGATCATGCAATCGTAAGAATTAATGGACAAGATTATTAATTAATCTTTTGCTACTCTGGAAACGTTAATTAACAATTACGTATTAATTTCGTTATCCTAGCGTAGATTAAGATCTAAACTAGATAGGTGATCAGTCTAATTAGTTTAAATTCTTAATCTATGATGCGAGATCATTCAATTCCGTCCATCAATTCAATTAAATTCCATCTAGAATCATGAATTCAAAATCCAAAACCCTAATTTCTTCATCAAATCCTCCTACCTTATACTATCTACATAATTGCAATAACACACAATTAAATGCAATAATCTATAATTAACATCAATACTTATAAATAAATTAACAATGAAACACTAAACACAAGAAAAATAATAATGCAACAAAGAGAATTGAATTGCATTCAATCAAAAATCAAAACTTGCAATTAAAAGAGGAATGGAGAAGAACTTATCGAAGTGAATTCCAGATTGTTGATTGTTCAATTGAATACAATGGAGAGAAAGAGAATTGGAATTAGAAATTACATGTGGTATCTAGAGAGTATAGAGAGAAAGAGATAATCCCATTCTCGAACTCCCCCGAACCACCCTTTCGAATGTTCAAACTTTAGAAATATATCAGGGAAACGTTGCGCAAACGGTTACAGAATTTGAGAAAAACACGGTCCGTATTCAAAAACACGGGACCCCCGTGTTTTTCCTTGAACTCTCGGCCAAATGCTGAATTTTAAGTGCTGAAATTTTGTGTGCTGATAGAAAAACACGGGCCGTGTTTAGGAAACACCGGGGGGGGGGGGGGTGTTTCTTTTTCCTTCATTATTTCTTCATGAAATTTCAACACAATCTTTCCTTTGATATATATTCTTCATTTATAGTCTTTTCTTCCATTGATTCTATATCTCTTGATGTGTTCTTTGTTGCCTTTTCTCTTTCCATCGATTTCTCCTTTGAATTTCTTCATTTTTATCTTTTCGTGCAAAATCTATCCAAAAGAGAAAAACTCGAGAAAAGATTACATGTTATAAAAGTAATGAGGAATAAATGACACTTTTACTTAGCAAAATAACATATAAATCTCATCTATCACTCGGCTAACTTCAGGTGAAGTGAAGAGCTGACAGTCTTTTTTCTATAATCTTAACATTTCTAATCTTATTGGTCGTAATGATATTTAATTTTATTAAGCTACGATTGTATGAGTGTTGAATGTTGGATGCATTAGGCGCCTGACCTTATTCTGCATCAACTAGATAGTGTGTAGAACCAATGATGACAAGGTTGATAGGGTTGGCACCAAGAGGTGAAGAAACCCTACCATTAATCCTTCAACCATTATTGTGTGACATTGCCAGAGCCCATATACCATGATGGAGATGAATTGAGAGTATGATTCACCATTGAGTGAAACCTAGTAAGGTTAGGAGGATTAATATCTATCAAGCTTGACAAGCTGTGAATTGTTAGAAGGTGCACAGATTAGAGCTAACATCTATACTCTCACTACTGATTTCCCTCACGTTTGTCTTGCATTGAATCAATTAACTCTCTGTGAACAAAAAAATTTCTCATACTATTAACATCATCTAATAATCATTTTGTTACATCAATAGATTCATAGGATACTCAATTTTCACAAGCATAATTCAATCCTCTTAGTCCTTGTGGGATTGAAATCTTCTTACCTCTTTACTACTTGGGGCGACCATGTATACTTGCATGATCTGTGCTATGTTCACTTTATTAAACTCACCCTACCAGCTCTTTTTACTAAAAATGCACTAGCACACACACCTGCATGAACCAAGGTCCTCGAATGTCCAACCACAAAAACCATTAATGTGATGTCCTACTTTCACTCAGGAACTTCCAATGGTTGTACTAACCCTACTGGTCTTTTGTGTTTGATCTTAACCATCTAACATATTAGATATTGAGCAGCGAACTTTGCTACTTCCTTCTTCTTGTGAGGCCACCAATAAACCCTCTTTAGATCCTTGTACAACTAGTCCCCTTAAGGGTAGACAGAATAATGAGTACAATGTTATTCCTCAAAGATCTTCTTCTTAAGCTCCACATAACCCTATGGTAGACACCATCTATTAGAGTATCTGATACTACCATCCTCTTAGATTTGGCATCCTTCGGCTCTACCTTATGCAATACTTGTCTAAATTCTCTTAAGCTTGACATCACTATCTTGATTAGCTCAAATCTCCTCGATGATTGAAGATATAAAGGTAAGTGCACTCATTCTTACCTCTAGACTTCCAATTGTGAATATTTCAATATCTATCTTCCTAATCTCTTAACATAGTTGATTTAGCAAAAAGATTGTGCCCAAATAATGTGATGTATTTTGGCTAATTACATCTGCCACAACATTAGCTTTACCCTCATGGTGAGTTAATTTTAGGTCATAGTCCTTGACTAATTCCAACCATCTACATTGTCTTAGGTTCAACTCTCGTTGAGTGAAAATGTACTTGAGACTCTTATGTTTAGTGTAGAACTTGTATCGAACTCCATAGAGATATTACCTCCAAATCTTGAGAGAAAACACTACCGCATCAAGTTCTAAGTCATGTGTTAGATATTTTTGTTCATGAGGATTTAGTTATCATGAGGCATAAGCCACCACTCTTCCATGCTACATCAATATGCAACCCATCCCATGCTTGAAAGCATCATTGTATACTTCAAAAACATCAGTCCCACTTAGTAGTGTGAGCACTAGGGATGAAGTCAAACACCTCTTAAAATTCATAAAAGCTTCACCACACTTCTCATCCAACTAAAAGGGGTAGTCTTCTTTAAAATTTGGGTTAATGGTTGAGCAATCTTAGAAAAGTCTGATAAGAATCAGAGGTAATAACCGGCAAAGTGGGTGTGACCATTAGGAAACTACTTGAATCTTGGTAGGATCTAGTGCCACACCATCTTTGGAGATCACATGATTGAGGAAGGCCACTTGATCTAACCAAAACTCACATTTTGAGAGCTTGGAATATAGTTGGCGTGATTTGAGTAAGGTTAAGGTTTGCCTCAGGTGTTGCTCATGCATCTCTCGGTTGTTGGAGTAGAAGAGAATGTCATCGATGAACAATATGATGAAATGATCTAAGAAAGCATGGAAGATCAGATTCATTAGAGACATGAAATTTGTCGCCACATTAGTGAGTCCTAAGGGCATCATTGTGAACTCATAATGGTCATACCTTGTCTGGAAATAACTATTAAGAAATGCTTACTTTGCTATCCTCAACTAATGATAGCCTAATCAAAGATCAATCTTGGAGAACACCTTGGCTTCCATGAGTTGATCGAATAGATCGTTGATCCTTAGTAGAGGATAAAGGTTCTTTATTGTCACTTGGCTCAACCCCTGATTGTCAATACCTAGTCTCAAACTGCCATCCTTGTTCTTCATAAATAGCACTGGCCCTCCCCACGGCAATATGCTTGGATGGATGTATCCTTTATCTAAAAGATTTTCCAACCGAGCCTTGAGCTCTTTTGCCTTTGTAGGTGCTATCTAGTACGGAGCCTTAAATACTGGCTCTATACCTAGTAAAAGATCCATAATGAACTTAACATCTTGAATTGGTGGTAATTTTAGGATCTCCTAAAGGAAAGCATTGGGTGTAACACCCCCAAAAATCACAGTTGAAATTTTTTGTTTATCTCTTAAATCATACACCACAAGGGGGTGTTACTACCGTGATTAGTATAAGTCTAGCCCTTGGCTAATCTTATACTAACCACAATGCTAATAGAATAAACTCAACTATAATACCATAACAAAAATATTTTATAAGGTGAAAAAGTTAAATGTGGACATATGGAAATAGTAGAACATAAGAGAGTTAGGTCTCAATACAGGGAATTACTAGAAATACATAACATGGTTTCACCACTAGAAAAAATAAAATAATACTGGTAGGAAAATAAGTATGGGATGCACTCTCTCCGACCCCAACCCAGAATACCCTGGTATCACTCTACCCTTACTAGGTCATCATATGTAGCAATGTCCTCTATAACATCATCACATATCTACACAGACTTAGGAAGGGCTACTAATTTTGGGAATGAGCATCACCCATAAATGAGGAAATATGTCTATGTAGGAAGGTATGGTAGGGAGGAAAGAATGGTCAATGGTGGCGGTAGCATGAGGTGGCATGAGGTGGCACTTGAGCTTCCCACTTTGCACACTCGTGTAGAGGATGGGAAAGGAAAGGAGGAGGAAGCGAGGGGCTCAGTGTGCATAGGGAGGTGAGAGGAAGGAAAAAGAGTGGAGTTGGGGCAGCATAGTGGCCTAATGGCAGTAGTTGTGGCGTCTAAAGGTGTGGTGGGAGAAAGAATAGGAGGGGAGCTCAAGATAGAAAAGAGAAGATAAGGAGAGTGTGGGGGATTTTATAGGTAGTGGGAGGGAGGTGAGGACATAGGAAGGAAGAGGACAAGGGGGAAGGTAGCTAGTAGCTGACTATGGCAGGGGAGGCCGTATAGGCAGGTGTAGGGAGGAATATACACGTGAAAGGGTGTGGAGGAAAATAAAAAAGGGTGTGTAGGGGGACCGTGCAGGGGGCATGATAGCTTGCATGCTCTACATGGTTGAAAAAGGAAGGCGAGAAGGGGAGTGGTTGGGAGGCTACAAAAATGGCATTGGGGGAGAGTTGCAAGTGCGAGGTACAGAAGAGGGGTAAAGAGGGAAGAGTAGGGAAAAGAGAGGGAGAGAAAAGGGAAATAGGGGGTGTACATTGTTGGGCTACTATCTAGGGAAAAAAGGAAAAAGGAAAATGGCTCTCAGCCAATTGGGTAATGGGAGGAAGACAAAGGGGGAGGCTTGTGTCACTAGGCTTTCTCAATTGTATCCTATATGGTAGGGAAGGGAGGAGAAGAGGAAAGAAAGAAAGAAAAGGAAAGTAAATAAAAGAGAGGAAAAAAGAAAAAGGAAAAGGGGAAAGGAAAAAAAGAAAAAAGAAAAAGAAAAGAGAGATGGTAGGGTTTTTTGGGTTTTAGGGAATTTATGGGTAATAAAGAAAATTATTAAAATAATCATTAATTTAAAAATTATGATAATTTAGTTTTAATATATTTTAGGTTGGTTAATTAAAATAGCTTCCAAATAATAATTTTTGTGTCATTTTTTTGGTCATAATTGGTATTTTTATTTTTATTATAAGGTGTACATATATTTTAGAGGTATTACATTGCTACCCTTTTAATGGAAGATTTCATCCTTGAAGTTAGTGGCTTTAATTTGGGAGCTAGGAAAAGGGAATGAGGGGTAAGGTGATCCCTATGGTCAACACGATATATGAGCGCATCATTCACAATAAACCACTACCCTTTCAAAGGAAAAAGGAGTTTTTAAGAATTGTGATACTTGAGGCGAAGAGTTCTTGATACTTCTTGCACATGTCCTTCTTGACTTCCCATATGGCTTCCTCTATCCCATGGTGGCTCTAGAGAATTTTTATAAGTGGGATCGCACTTTTTGGAGTCTATTAGATCTTGGCATCAAGGATTTGTGCGGGTCTCTCTTCATAGGTTAAAGAGTTGCAAAAGTCAATCTCATCGCATCAAATCACGTGGGAGGGATCGTCAACATACTTTTGTAACTGTGAGACTTGGAACACATTATGGACACGTACTAACTTTGGAGGGAGTGCCAACGAGTAAGCAACCTCCTCAACCCAATCCTGAATCTCATAGGGCCCAGTGTACCTTAGGGTCAAAATTTCCACCATGATTCTTTTGATATGTTTATCTCTTTTAATGGCTTTGAGCATCTTGCATTGTGTTTTGTATCTGATGGATTATCAGGTCATCTCCCTAATCAACTCAGGTCCCATTACTACTATATCACTCATGTCACTCCAGTATAAGGGGGTCTGACACCTTTGTCCATATAACGCTTTGAAGGGTGGCATTCCTATGCTGATATGGTACCTATTATTGTAAGAGAACTCTATTAGGTGCAAAAGATCCTCCCCATAACCCTAGAAGTCCAAAGCACAAGCTCATAACATGTCCTTTAGTGTCTGAATAGTCTTTTCAGTTTTTCTATCTGTGGTTGGGTGATAAGATATACTCATCTTCCGTTTCATTCCCAAGAACTCTTGGAACTTTCCCCAAAAGTGGGAGAGGATCCTCGAGTCCCTGTCAGAGACAATATCCTCAGGTACCCTATGCTAGCTAACAAAATATTTCATATAGGCACTGGCTAATTTGTTCATGCTCAAGGCCAAATTTATAGGGACTAATACAACTACTTATTCTAGGAAACATAGTCACAAAAGCTTGTCCCCAAGAATCTGTCCACAATGACCTAGATAGTGTCACAACAGCTATGTGTCCTAGGAAACCCACTAACAAAGTCCATGGAGATTGAGTCCCATTTCCATCTCGGCACTTCTTGAGGTCGGACTAGCCCTAAAGGTCTGGGGTGCTCAATCTTGGTCTTTTGACATGTCAAACATCAAAATACAAAATTTTCTACCTCCCATTACATACGACACAAGTAGTATACCTTCTTAAGGTCCTTGTTTAGCTTGTCCCCTCTTGGATGGACCGAGTAGAGCATATGGTGTGCCTCTACAAAGATTCGACACTTTAGGTCTTAGCATCCTTGCAGTGTACACTAGATTGATAATGAAGTTGATTTCGTGTATTGGGGGCATACCTATAATCCCCTCTAGGAATATATAAAGATATTCCCTAACCATCAGAATGTCACCCAAGGTTGTTAAATACTTATGGAGTTCCAGAACACTACACAAGAACATAGGGCACCCTTTCCAAACTAAGGAATGCAATGTGACATTAGACAATACTTTGGTGGTGAGCTTGAACTTGGTCTTCCTATAGTAAACCCTAGTACTCTTAGGGCCCTACAACACCACACACTCCTAATTAGTCTATCCCATTCAGTATCTCCCAACAATGTGCATCCCTAATATGATGTTGAAGTCCCATAAATCTATTTGACCAGGTCAACCTGGAAGTCTACCCCTCCTATTACTAAGGCCATCTCTAAGTAGAGTCTAGTGTAGTCCACCCTATCCCCAAGGGTAGCATCACAGATATTTCTATGTTATAAGATGGTGACAAGTCAGCTCTACAAATAAATTTAGTGGAAATGAATGATAAGCATGCACTTGAATCAAACAACACATGCACTGTGAAAGAAAGGATGGTAAACATACCTATGATGAAATCCAACGGTCTATCACCCTCAACTTAGCTGAGAACATTCAAGTGCTCGACATACTGAACTCTCTATTATCTCCCTCGGTAACTTTAGATACTCTGAGTTTGACCATCTATATGAAGGAAAAGTCATGGTCCCTATAGCCTCCTCTTAACCTCTCGTCTTGATGTACTAATTAGGATAGGTACTCTCTATTAGATTTGTTGAGATAGAGTCTGGTGGGCATGCTACTGGGGCATTAGTGGTCCCCTCTACTATAACTAATTGCTTAAGGGATATGGGAAACTACTATGTTTGAGACTAGAAGGAGTGATGGCCAAGCCTACCACATGTCTAGAAACCCAAGGGTATGCCTCCACAATCTTGTCCTAGGTGGTTCCTACCACATCATCTATAAGAAAATCCCCTTCGTGGTCCTTGACTCTTGACCGGGCCCTTCTGCTAATTTTTTGAGGGTCCTCCTCCTTGAGATTGTTTCCGACTCCTAGAACCTTGGGTCTCGGGTCTTCTCTTTCCATAGATCAATGCCTGCTCCTAAACCATGGTGGTTTTGATGAATTCACACTCGTATAATGTGTCTAAGCAAGAGAATGACACTAATCCAATCATCTGATAGATACAGAAGTGGATCCTCTACTTGAACACATAGACCATGGTCGACTCGTCAACAGTAATACTCGGGGCAAACTTTAGCACCTTGATGAAATGGGCATAGTAATACCTTACTGTCATGCTACCCTGGGTGAGTTGCATAAATTCCTTAACCTTATCTCTCTTCAAGCTCTCTAGGTAGAATGGGGCTTACAAGGCAGTTTTAAAGGCCTCCTAAATCATCGGGGGATTGTTGTTGATGTGGCACTCAACCCACCAAGAGATTGCAACACCTTTAAGGATGAAGGCTATGATGCTGGACTTCTGAGCTAGAGGGAAACCCATGACCTCAAAGGTGCAATCCATGTCCCAAATCCACACCTTAGGACCACGTGATCCTCCTCTCCCGTGTATAGAAAAGGGTGGTGATTGGTAACCCACCAAAGCCAGTCCTCCCTAGCAATCTCATGGTGATACTGTGGAGGTGGGGGTGGTAGCTGAGCTTGGTCCAATGTTGAATGAACTCCATGAAGGCCTTGAAGGCCTCATCAAGGTGTCCAACCCATATGTTCATCATAAACTATTCAATGCAAAAAAAGGAGTAAGTCTGACCTAAACCTCCAGGTTCAAAAATTATTACACACTTTCCCCTTTTTGGGGGGGGGGTCCCCAAGACTACTCGTTTCATTTCCTCACTAGTGGATTTGGACTTGATGGCTAATTTAAAAATTTTCCAAGGTATAAAAACCATTTCAAAACTTGTGAAAATTTTCTTGTAACCAAATTTTCAAAGAGTAAAGTGTGGTTACCAGAACTATTGCGGTGAAACCAACCTGTGACACCCCTAAAAACCACAGTTGAAATTTTTTCGTTTGCCTCTAAAATCATACACCACAAGGGAGTCTTACCACCATGATTAGTATAAGTCTAGCCCTCCTTCAACCTTATAAAAAACACAAGGCTAATAGAATAAACTCAAATTTAATAATATAATAGAAATATTTTATAATATGACAGAATTATACGTGGACATATGGAAATACTAGAACATAAGAGAGTCAATTCTTAATGCAGGAAAGTACTAGAAATACATAACATAGTTTCACTACCAGAAAACATAAATTAATATTGGTAGGAAATACACTCTCTCTAAGCCCAACCTAGGATACTATGGAATCACACTACCGTGACTAGGTCATTATATGTAGCAAATTCCTCTATAACATCGTCACATACCGACACAAAATCAGGTGAGGTAACTTCACACAAGAATGAGCATCATCCATAAAAGGGGTGATCAACAAGCTATATATAGAGAAAGGTAACAATACAGTTAAGTTAGAGCATAACTATGTATGATACAAGTTTAATGCACACAATAGATTAGGATAGATCTTTAGCCTCTATTGGGGCTTATAACCATTATTGTAGTATTTAAGCATCTCTTGAATTATATCCACATGGGTTTGGGGATCCTATGGTATAACACAACTCCCCTAACTCCTTTCCACGATAATAACCTAGCTTTAGGGTTGACCCCTAAAACCCTACTTGTTCCCACATATACTTTCCTATCTTTCCATGTACCAAAACTCCCACATATCCACCAACTACCCATAACACACACTCCATCCCCTGGTCAACCTCTAAACAAGGTCTCTCCACGTTAGTCTTTCCTCCATGTAAAGTCCTATCTCCCCATGTAAATTTTTACCCTATCCCCTCTTTCCATCAATACCCCTTTTTGTTACTCCACATTTTTCCAAGGAATAGTTTCCCTCTTAAAATTTTACTTATACTGTCCCTCAGTATTTAGTTCTATTCACCTTGGCCACCCATGCCCCACCTAAGACTCCTTGGCTTAAATAAATCATTTTTTAGATGACACACAAAACCTACATCATCATATGATAAAACTTTGCAACATATAAAATCAAGTAGTGAGGGTCACACAAATTATTACCTTAGGTCCTTGTAATCCAAGCTGAATATTAAGCTGAGATCACGTACACACACACACACAGACACAGACACACACTTCATACAAGCACACTTATTCCGCAACCAAGGAAAATAAGCACAACCCTAACCATAACTATATCCTTACCTAAATTGCTCTTATGCTTCCTCACTATTGATTACCAGTTCGGTAACTATAATAATAACACCTGACTTAGCTAATTTACTCTTTTTTTTTTACCCTTTTCCCCATTTTCCCCCTATTTTCTTAAAAAAATATAATTATGATAATAAGTAATAATAGGAATAACAAACCCATCTCTCGAGCATTTGATCAAAAAATGGTAATGGGAAATGGTCTTTACTCATCGTGGCATTCAACATCCAATAATTAACGCATACCCATGTCCAATTACTATGGTTTTGTGGTAAAATCTCATTCTCCTTGGTCTTCACTATAGTAACCCCCAAATTTTTAGGTACCACTTGAATAGGTACCACTTATTTAGAATATGAGATCGAGTAGATGACTCCACAATCCAAAAGCTTGACGATATCCTCCTTTACTACTTTCATCATAGGTGGATGAAGTATATATTAAGGTTATCTATTTAGTTTAGCTCATTCTTTAAGAAGTATGTGGTTAACACACATTGTAGGACTTATCCCTTTGATGCCTACTAAAATCCATTAAATATTTGTTTTGTAAGCTCTAAGGACTTCTAATAGCTTGCTTTCTTTCTCCTTAGTTAACTTTGAAGATATGATTACCAGAAGGGTCTCATTATCTCCTAAGTATGCATACTTCAAATGATCTAGTAATGACTCAACCTCTAATTTAAACGTTTAAAACAAAGAAGGAATAGGCTTGTTAGTAGATAAGTGAATCAAAAAAGGAGGGGATCCATAGCTATATTGAGGGTTTACCTCCATGTGTGTCATGATATACACCATATGTGGGGAAATTATTGTCTCTATCTCTTACAAAGACTTATCTTCCCCTTTCTCATCTAGTCTTAAGCTTTAATAATAGTGGTTGTACCTGGATCATCCTCATCCTACTCATATTAATTGTGTACCAACATGTCAATAGTGTCAAAATTATAACAAGAATGGTCATCCATAGGATACCTCATATCCTCGAAGATGTTGAAGCCTATGACTTCTCTATCAAACTCCATAGTGAAACAACTAGTATGAATGTTTATCTTTGTGTTAGTGGTTCTCATAAAGAGCCTTCCTAAGAGAAACGACATTAGACTCCACCTACTTTCATCCATATCAAAAACATAGAAGTGTTCTTAAAATATAATTGTATCAACTTGCACAAGAACATCTTCTACAAGTCGCTTGGGGAATGTATAAGAACATCACCAAGTTGAATGATAAGATTATCTTTCTTAAGCTCTCCTAAACCTAAATATTCATAAATAGAATAAGGTATGAGATTAAGAGATGCATCTAAACCTAGCATGGCATTTTCAAACCTATTTCTACCAATTACATATGGAACAATGAAGCCCCCAGGATCTTTACACTCTGAGAGTAATTTCTTGTGTATGATAGTAGACAATTGCTCACTCATCCTAAAAACTTCCTTCTCCCACAATCTCTTCCTTGTGATGCTAAAATCTTTTAAGAATTTTTCATATTTGGACACTTTCTTAATAACTTCTAGGAGTGGGATGTTGATTTACACATTCTAAAATGTATCTAATATAGCTTGATCACTATCATCCTTCTTTTATTTGGATATCCTGCTAGGAAAAGGAGGAGCAACAATAGGGATAGTAATATCAATATTTGGAATGGTGGATGATTTACCATTCGAAGAATTAACAAATTTCTATTAAATAGTGAGATGGTTAATCGATTGTCTATTTATGATCCTATTCTCCTACTCTTGTATAATCTACCCTTCTTTTATTACAGGATCTTCTTCCAACTACTTTAAATTCTCCTTGGATATGTTTAGAGCACTCTCACATGTTTTTCCACTCCTTATTATCACTGCATTTGTTGACTCAAAGTTTCTCTTTTGATTAGGTATGGTACTACTGGGTAGTTTCCCTAGATCATGTAACTAGTTCAGCTTAGTGATAACTTCTCCCATTTGATATTCTATATTTAATACTCTCTTGTCCATGTTTAATTAATTTTATATCAACTAATTTTGTCTATTTGTCAATAACTCTAACATATTATCATATTTGTTAGTAGTTAGAGCTTGAGGTTGAGAGGATCCTCCATGTAGTTTTTGATTAAAACTTTTCCCACTAGGTTCAAACCTAGAGGATCAAGAACATTAGTAGTATCTTTCCAAAAAAAATTAGGATGGTTGTGCATACTTGGATGATAAGTATTTGAAAATCCAATGACATTTGTTTTATGTATGATCCTCTCCTCCAATCATTTATGGACTTTTATCATTAGCATGTCCTATTGCTAAACATATTGCACATGTATTAACAACTCTGTTAGATATGGAAATCTATGAAACAAGAGTAGTGAGTTGATTAAGTTTATCATGAAAATGATTTATACTTACCTCATTTACTCTTGCATGGGTGGAGAGCTCATCATATTGTTGTGTAGTGGAGGCTCAATTTTTTAATAAAGCTTCTGCTGAAGTGGGATCCTTATCCTTGAAAGAGCCACCACTAGCTACATCTAACATGTTCCTCTCACATGGAGTGAGTCCCTTATAAAAGTATTCTAGAAATGTATATTCCCTCATCCCATGTTGTGGGAACTATGATAGAAAGGCCTTGTACCTATTATAGTAAGCATGGACTGTTTCATTCTGGATCCCAATTATCCTTTTCCTTAGCACAGTGACACATGAAGTAAGGAAAATACTTGTGCGATAATACACTAGCCAAAGTGCCCCATAAGTAGATCTGCCTCGTAGGTATCTCATAAAGCCAATTGTAATACACTACACTTTTGTGTAATAGCTGGATGGGAAGGTTTGATAAATTTTGGGCCTTTGATTTTAATTCAATGTTATAATTTGATTTAGAATAAAAATTTATTTGAAATCATGTTGGAAAATGACATTTATTGAGTTTTACAAGCAAACCCATTGATTGGTTCTATGAACAGATTGAATGGTTTGTTGTTTTAGCTAAATTAAGTTCCTTGACCAAATAGATCAATTGGTTGGGGGAAACTAATCAACTAGTGGATGAACAGTTGACTGGTAGATGCAAACTCATCGAATGGTTTGTCAAGGTTGTCATATTTTTTTGAGTTAAATTTTTAGGAAAAATCCCTTACACTAAAATGGAACCTTACCAACTCATACCAATTGTCCCCAAGAGATTCCTAACCATTTTCATGTTGTGTTTAACCTGAAATGTTGCCTCGATTGGTTCTGGACGTTGATTGAGACATATGAGGGAGAGAGGTTACCTCAACCATTATCTTCTTCCTCCTCTCACCTCTGCCCAATTCTGAGATTGATTTCTTCAACCTTAGGTGTGCTTCTGAGAAGTTGGAAGATTTCTTCCAGACTGACCTCCCATTTCTTCATTTATGTATGAGAATTTTGTCTTGATTAACATGGGTTCCCTAGAGTCACAAATTGAGCTGGGAATACTAGTTTAGCAAATCCCAGGCAAATCTGTCTGTTTTGATTGAATTCAAATGGTCACAACTAGGGTTTTGAGTTTCCTTCCAAACCCTTTGTGTTTTTCCTTCAATTGGTAGGTTCTAAATAGCTCTAATCCTCCCTGTATTGCACTTTCTTTTAGCCACCAAAATTCCTCTAAGTTTTGCATTATCTTCTTTTCCCTCCATACTTCTAGTACTAGCTAATTTTTTTGTATACTATCCTAATCTTACCTCTAGCTCTATCTTATTTCAATTGTTAAGTAAGGTAGATTTAGATTTTTAGGAAAATATTGAGTAGTCCAGCTGGGTTTTTCTTAATTTTATCTCGGTAGCATGTCCTTCTCCATTTTTGTTTTTCTCTTTCAAATTTTGATGAAGTTTTGGTATAATTTTAAAGTTAAGATTTTGGTTTTTAATATTTTAAGAGTTAATTTTTTCATAGAATTAGAAATTCTACTTTTTAAAGGGGATTTATCTTGCATCAAATAATTACTTCTTGCTCTTAAAATTTTAGCACATGTATATGCATGAAAAGTGATATCTTAGTTAGTGGATACATGTTGATATGAAGAAATGTAGTTGTGTGTATGATTTGCATGTTTTAATGTCACAAATAGAAAAAGAGCATGAAAAAGGGTAATTTAGGTTATGATGATGTGGGGTTGACAAATTCATGTTAATCTGATTAGGAATATATTAGTTGATGTTGATGCATGTTCTAATATAGTTAGAAATGATTATTATGCAAGAACATACACGAAATTTGTGAATTGATGTTAAGTTAGAGTAAACTGATCAACTAGTTAGGTTAAACTGATTGACTAGTTTCTAGAACAGTCGAATGGTTGATCCAATCCATTACCTGGTTGACCTGTAGAGACCTTAGTCTTGCTCTCTTCTCAAACCCATCAACTGGTTTGGAAAACCTGATAAATTGATTTATGAATAGTCAGCTAGTTTGCCCAAATTGATCGACCAATTTAAAGAAAGCAGGGCTGGTTGAGTTAAATTTATCTACTAGTCAAGCGAAACTAATCAACTAGTTGGTGACACTGATCGGCCGGTTGGGCTATATATATCAACTGGTTCGGTTGGTTTGCATTATTTGTTTCCTTGTTGTTCGGCTATACTTAAAGGTTATGTTTGGGACTATATCATGATTATTAATGGGATAAAATGTAGATTTTAACATGGAGTATTAGCCTATTTAAGGGATTAAAATGGATCAAAACTTATGGCATAAATTATGAGTAAGGTAAATGCTAAAGGTGTAATTGACTTATAACAAGTGATAAAATGGAAATAAGAGTAATGGAAATCAATAAGGGCATGAATTAAACTATATGATGGATGTGAATCTCATTAGATAAGCATAAATAGTAAACCCATATGGTCGGGGAAAATGGAAATACAAAGGATCAATATGCTTTAGTATAGGGATTTACCTTGTTTTCTTATGTGGTCTTTGTATGCTCACCCATCCTTATGAATAAAATACTAATCACTTAAAGCAAAAGAAATTTGAGGTGAGTATGAGTTTGAGTTACCTGATCCTCGATTAGCTACTAGGGGTTAGTCTGCCTTCGGGCATTTTGGTGCCCTCAAGCGAGATCCCGAGAGATCCTAGTGTCTTACCTACTCTAAATACTAATGATGTACTAGGAGTTATTGATACTAAATGGTTTGGTTACCTAAGTGGTTGGCTTTGGCTTGGACTTTTGTCTATATTTGTTAACTTTGGCTTGGACTTATGTCCATTGTGGTGATTCACTTTAGCTTGGACTTATGTCTACTTAGTGATTGGCTTGGGCTTAGAATTTATGTGCCTTTGGGATAGACTTCCATGGTATATGAGACCATGGGGTGGTGCACAATCCATCACTAGATGATAATAAAATATGGTTGTTAAGTAATTAATTGATCAAATGTAAATGATGATTTAAATGATGATTAAGAGAATGACTCATATTTTGTAAGAATAGAAGTAGTGGTGTGATTGGTCAGAAATGAGTAAAGCTCGTTATTACACTTGGCTAATGGTTGACTTAACCACTTGATTATAAAATGGAATATTGATGGTTTGACTCACCTATCTCTTACATGGATGAACTAATGGTATAACCTAAGGATGTAGTTAATTGGAATCAACCTTAGAGGTTGTTTGAAGTGTGTATATGCTTATGTGGAAAGGTGGTGAGTCTATGTATAGAGTATTCCATTTGTTGGAATTATGCATGATAATATGACTTCATGTATTTCTATCTTTATATATGACCTTATCATGATGCATGCTATAATCTATATTTATGTGTGATAAACTAGTATACTAGTGTATATTTAGGGATCAACTTGGCTTACTTTGGACATAGTGTACTGATGTGTCCATTTTCTCGATTACCTTCTCATTCCCATGAATAGAGGACCTTATGTAGGTTTTTGGGGATGGCTATTAAATGGCCTACCTCAGATGGGTTGGGCTTGTGAGCGAGGACATCTGAAAGTTTTGATGGTGTCCATGGAGAACCATGGCATTTGTTTTGGGCCTTGTTCCCCAACCCATGTTTGTAATTTCACACTTTTATTGTGATTTTTGTAACAAGTTGATCCAATCCATTAGGATCATTTATTGTAAAAATTTTGGAATGTTTCTATTACATCATTATTTACACACTACTGTTTTAGTGTTTTGTCGGTTTAGCCTTCTATTTGATATGGGGTAGGCAGCGAACGTCTAACATATGTCAAGTATAGTGGTAACACCCCATTTTTCTAAATGTTTTCTTCTTTTGCAACATGTTGTTAACAAAATTTTTTGGTAGTGTGTTATAGGTTGGTAGTAGATCTTTTTCTTAAAAGTATACCACTTTTGATAATAACTAGCTAATACCAAAGGTTAGTAACAGAGCGTTATATGAAAATTTCCCACTTTTAAGAATTATTAAGTTGATCCCATAGGTTGTTATTAGAGTATTTTAATAGGGCATTTTATACTAAAATTTATTTTGAGCTGAAACTAGAGGAAGGAATCTATAACACCCCGATTCGTTATGACCACGCGTGGGCTACCTTGGAGCACTTTCAGATTGATCATCTAGCCTCACATATCAACACAAGTCTTTTCACTGTGCTTTGTCCTCACTCATAGCTTCCTAAGAAATTTATATAAATTTTCCAAAATACCTAAGAGGGTCATCCATTATAAAAATTGCTCAACAGCCAGCACGTTTAACTATGGAGTTTTTAGTAGAGAATTACCAAAAGAATGGTATACCAAATTGATATAAGTATCCAGATCAATCCTTATAACACTGTGCTCAACTTGGGGTACTACATTCATCCCCAATCAATGAATTCAACGTCCTCATTTTTTCTCAACCATTAACCGTCATAATATAGTTTATCCCAAGAATCATCTCATTCTATAGTTGATTGGCTCATCTAAGTTCAACTTAGAGTGACAATTTTTCTTTGATACCATTTTGTAGCACTTCCATTTTTTAAAACCAATTGACTAGAAAAATAAGAAAAAAATAGATGCAAAAGCCAAATATAATGAGGGTATTATCGCCATAACTAGTGTAAGCGGACACTGCTATTCTGCTTACACCAGCTGCTAAGGCTAGATAAAATAAGGAAATACATCAAGCTTTATTATTAAAAACAAAAAAAAATAACAATATATAATAAAATCAACAAAACCAGTAGAATGTATAATGGAAATGAAATGGTTAATACAACCTGAATCTATGAAAGTAGTCATTAGCGGTAAACAAGACTATAAAAATCACCACCACTCTCATTATTCCCCACCATGCATGCCATCTACACCTTGAACATGTTCATACTTAATCTACATTGGTTTATCGATTTACCATATACATCATGGATTATCACAACCCCATTTAAAACACATAGCAAGTTAGCTAGGGAAACAAATAAGTAACAAGTTAGTATAATAGAATACAATATAGATGTATATATATATATATACAAAAAATCATGTAAGAAAACCAAATGGAAAAAAATGAATAGGCAGATATTAATCTTTACTTTAGGTGATCACAACCTTCAATTATTTAAGTGGGTAAACCAAACAGGGGGTCACCTGGCAAATTAAAGTTTGAAGACCTACCACCAATAATGGGAATATTAGATATCATACCCGTACCATCCTAGAGGAAAAAGTTCAAAGGGGATAACAAAAGTTTGAAGACTGACCACCAACCATAGGAGGATTATAAATCACAATTGGTCCATCCCAATGGACATAATCCAAAGGGAATAAAAAAATTCTAAAGACCTATTACCGCAGTCATCTTGTCCTTAAGTGTGCACACTCCTTAATAAGGCTCGAAGAAGCCTATAGAGTAGACAAGAAGCCTTAACCAAACACGACTAGCAAATGAATAAATATCCACAGTAGAAAAGGAAAGACTGCTGTCGATCTTCAACTTTAGGAGGCCAACCCTAAAGGACCCAAAGCCCACTTGTTCCACTTAAGGTGATAATGTCTTATTAAGGTGATCATATAATGCACATAAAGTAACTATTCTTCATTAAATATCTTTCTTTTATTATCCACTTTCTAAATATGGATATTTTCCAAAATAAGAAACTCTAAAAAAATAACTTTCAAAAATAGAAAGTTCAAACTAGAATAACCAGTGTTTTAAATCCAACTCAAATCTTCAACCAAAATATTGAAGCCATATGTATACTAAAAGATGAAGCTCAGTCAAACTAGGTCAAACATTAATATTTAGTGTTAGCATAACCACCCAAAACCCAGGCATTGGTCCAAACCAACATAGCACACTAAGAATTCTATTTTATAAATTATACCAATTTTCTAAATTCGACCAATCCTTACTATAACCCCATTTGTTTTCCGTACATAACTCAAAATGAAACTATAATACTTTTTATGCAAACTAGAATTCTGGGGCTTCGCTTTGATATGTTATATGATGAGTAAAATCTCATTATTGAATTTTGTGTGATTTGTTTTATATTGAAAAATTGAAGACAATTCGAATCTACCACGAGTTAAACATAAAACCATAAATTATTAGGCTAATCATATTACATATCATAAAGTAAAAAATATAGTCATAAGTAGGTATAAAATTATATAATAAATAAAAATCTATACTTTATAGACATCAAAATATATAGAATGATCCTATGGCACCAAAATAACTTTAGAAGTTGATGATCTTAAAAGAATCATTATTATTTGAACACACACGAAGAAGAAGAAGAAGATAAAAAAATTGGATCTTGAATCTATAATCTTGAAGATGGTTAAATATTTTGATGAGTTAATTGAAGGTCTTGATGAATTAATTGAAGATCTTGATAAATTCGTTCAAGATCTTGAAGAAAATTAGTGGGAGTTATAAAAAAAAGCCACAACACTAGAAGAGAAAGTAAAACACAGGTTTGGCTATTAGGGTTTGGTATGGGCTTGTATGGGCTTTTAGAATATAAAGCTATAATAAAATCACACAAGTAAATTGTCAGCAATATTGATGGGTATTTTTCACTAAGTTTTGTTTATATATTAGAGAAACTCAAAGTAAAAAAGTTGTATGTATTAAATTTATATTTCTATTGTAAAGAAAATGTCAAATTTCATTATTGTATGAAAATGTTATAGCTAATTTAATGAATGTTGGTCTGTTTATCTACAAATTTATACAAATAAGATAAATAAAGATAAGTTATATAATATCATTTAATATAATTAGTAGATACTAATTGAAGACACTAAAAATTAAAAAAAATATAAAATTTTATCATATATAACAATAAAAATGTATTTCTCTTCAAAATACTCTCTTTTTTCCCAAAAATATTTATATTTATTTATGAAATTATCATTTAGCCCTTTTGCTATCCTATACAAATGAAGGGTTTAAAATAAGCTTTTAAGTCATAGAAAAAGTCCCACCACTAATATAACAATCTTTAAAATATTTTCAATACATGATAACATGAAAATAATTATTTTCTAAAAATAGTATCCTTTGGGTTACCAAAAGTATTATAAAAATAGTAGTTTTTCTTAAAACTTCTAAAACTAAAACTAGAGTTTTTCCTTAACATTAAAATCAATAAAATAGTTTTTCTTAAATGAAAATTTCTATTATTGGTTTTTTGATAACTTTGATTATCTTAAACCTAGATGCCCATCAGCGAGAGTTGCATTGGGAATGTGATGTAGTTAGCTTGTGTTTGTTTGTGCGGGTCTTAGTACTTAGTGGTCTGAACTTTAGCCTAACTTCTTTTATTCTTTGGGACGTGATGGCCACTAACCACCACTATGAACATATAGAAGCCTTCATGGAGACCATTAGAGCATACATGGAGCACCAAATACAAGCACCTCAACCTCCATAGGTGCCTACAACTGCACTAGCTTCGGAGGACTTGCTTAAGCAAGCTAGGAATCATCAGTCTCCCATCTTTGAACGTTAGTAGGATGCCGACACAAGGAATGGTGGTTCCAAGACATGGAGAAGACTTTCATAACCTGCGGTTGTCCAGGGGATAGGAGGGTAGATGTGGTTGTCCATTACCTCGGAGGAAGGGCAGACACATGGTGATAGAGTATTTAGTGGAAGGGTGAGAACCTACAATCCAGGGACCATTCATGGAGGAACTACAAGCTAGGTTCTACCTGACTCACCAATAGATGAAGAAGTATGACGAATTCATGGAACTTTGATGAATTCATGGCACTTTGGCAAGGAATGTCTATCGAAGAGTATTACACCCTATTTATGGACTTCGTTTAGTTTGCCTTAGAAGTGGAAGCTAACAAGATGATGCAATTTCACCACTTCAAGTTCAAATAGGGGATCCAATACCAGGAGTTGTTGGCAGGAGTCACTCCACCAGACATGGTCGGAATGTATGAACAAGCTCTAGAGGTGTCCCGAGTCATCTAGCCTTGGAGTGCCCTATCAAGGAACACATGGAAGTTTGAAGGTTTCCAGCATTTTGGTGATTGGATAAGGCTTAATTTGGTTGTAGCTTACCAATGAGGTTTGTTTAAAGCTTAGGGTCAAAACCCCTATCAAAAGGTTTTTCTAGGCCTCCTGCCAATGAAAGGTACTATCATTATAAGAGGTGTGGGTCAATAACCTAAGGGTAGACTATAGTGGAAAAAAGGTGACATTCCATGGGTGTGGCATGGTGGGACACCGAGCATTTGAATGTCGGGTTAACAGTGGCAGTCTCCAAAGGAGCTAAACTAGAGCTTAGAGCATGGGATCTATTAAGCAGTTATAGTCTCAGATACTAAGGGTTCCTCCATTGCCAGCTAGTGCTGCTATTCAAGCGAGTTAGCCTAGAGGTCTAAGGCCTTGCCTTTTTAGCAAGGCAAGGATCAACTAGCACCCCAAGATTTTTGTTAGTAGGACTTGAACGTGATTAGTTTAGAAGAGGCAAAATGCTAGGCCTATGTGGTGATAAATATGCTCATTGTATCTACTTTTTCTGCCTGCGTACTGTTTGACTCTAGTGCTTCGCATTCTTTTGTAGCATTTGCTTTTGTAACTAGAGATACCTTTTCTCCTACTGGTGGTATCTCCAATTTTTTTATTTTACCTTTGGGAGATAGGATTGCATGATCTAGGTGGTATCAAGGGGTTGTGATGATAGTATAAGGTAATGAACTTCCATTAGACCTCATAGAGTTAGAATTGTGAGATTTCAATGTAATTACTAGAACGGATATACTAGGGAAATATCGAGTGCTAATTGACTATATACAACAACGTGTGGCTCTGTGAGGAAGCAAGGGTACCCGAGTTTCATACCGTAAGTGTGAACATAATCCCTCCATAAAGATAGTGTTAGCAATTTCATTAAGTAACCTCATGTGCAAGGGTTATCCACTTTACTCGTGCACTGTCAGACACAATGAAGCAGCTAAAACCCCATTGGAGCAGATAGCGGTAGTTCGTGAGTTTCTTGATGTAATACCTCAATTTTTTTTAAGAACAAAGTATAAAATAATGAGTTATTTATTAAATCTAAAATATAGGTACAACTTATAATAAAAATAATAATACCAATTATGACAATAAAAATGACACAAAAAAATATAATTTGGAAGCTATTTTAATTAACGAACTTAAAATAAATTATAGATAAATTATGACAATTTTGAAATTAATGATTACTTTAATTATATTCTTTATTACTATAAATTGCCAAAAACCTAAAACACCCTACCATATCTCTTTTATTTTTTATTTTTTTCCCATTCCCCTTTTTCTTTTCCTTTTTCCTCTCTTTCCTTTCCTTTCCTTTCCTTTCATTCTTTCCCCTTATTCTCCCTTCCTTGCCGTCTAGGCTACGACCCAAAAAACCCAATGAAGCAAGCATCCCCCTTTCTCTTCCTCTCCTTCCCTGATTGACCCAAAGCCATTTTCTTTTCTTTTTTCTTCTTTCCTCAGGCGGTTGCCAAATGATGCATGCCCCCCTCTTTCCCTTTTCTCCCCCTTTGTTTCAAATCCTCTTCCTTTTTTAACTCCCTCTCCTACCTTATGCATGTAACTCTCCCCTCCCCCACTCCCATTTTTTTACCTTCCCAAACACTCATCCTCTCCCCTTCCTTTTTATACCATGTAGAGCATGCAAGCTTGCATGCCCCTATATGGTCCCCGCTGGATGCCCTCTTTTCCCGTGCCCCTACATCATGTAGCCTATAGATTCTCCCTTGTACCTACTTATACTACCTCCATTGCTAGCTACCTTCCCCTTATCCTCTTCCTTCCTTTCTCCTAAACTCCCTCCCTTTGCCTAGAAAAGCCCCACACTCTCTTTCTCCCCTTTTTTTCCATCGAGCCTCCCTACCATTATTTCTCCCACCATACCAACAGATGCCACCACCGCCATAACTAGCCCATGCCTCTACCCCATCTCCACTCATTCCTCTTCCCTACACCTCCCTACAAACATTGAGCCCCTCGCTTCCCCCTCATTTCCTTTCCCTTCCTCTCCCCAAGAGAGAGAGTGGGGAGCTCAAGCTACCTTTTGCACCACCTTGAACCACCAACACCACCTCGATCCACAACCATCATCATCCATTCTTTCCTCCCTACCCTTCCTTTACTACATAGGCATGTTTCTCTATGCAACATGCCTTCTCCACCATCCTTCTTCCCCTCCTCCTCCCTTCCTCTTACGCATACCACCGTGCGCACCACCACTGCAAAACCTCCACCTCTTCACTAGCCACCCGTTCTAGCTCCTCCACCACCCCAAGAAACCCTATCCCACTCCTTCTTCCAACCTTAAATAGGCCTCTCCTTGCATCACCACTGCCACACTACTCTCACCTTTTCTAGTCTATTCTGGTCACATTTCTTCCTCCTCTTTACTTATTTTACTCTTTTACCTTAATAATTACTATTATTATCATTATGCTTATTATAGTTATTTTTTTAGAAAATAGGGACAAAAAGGAAAATGGTAGAAAAGGAGTAAATTAGCTATATTGGGTGTTCTCATTTTAAGTACCGAACCAGTAATCACCAGTGAGGAGGCACATGATCTCATTTCTTCAAGACTAAAGCCATTTAAGTAAGGATACGGTTGTGGTTAGGGTTGCGCTTATGTGCCTTGGTTGTGGAATGTGTGTAATTGTATGACATGTGTGTATATATATATATATAATCTAAGCTTGTTGTGAAACTTAGCTTGCAAGGACCTAAGTTAATAATGTGTGTGACCCTATGTTGCAAATTTTTATCATATGATGATGTAGGTCTTGTATGTCATCATAAAAATGGTATATTTAAGCTAAGGAGTCTTATGTGGGGTTTGGGTAGCCAAGGTGAATGGAACTAAATTGTGAGGTATAGTATAAAAATTTTAAGAGGGAAGTGTTATATCTATTCCTTGGGAAAATGTGGAGTAATAAAAAGGGGTATTGATTGAAAAAGGAGTTAGGGTAAAAATTTGCATGGGGAAAGTGGACTTTGCATTAGGGTATGACTAACCTAGTGAGACCTTTCTTAGAGGTTGATCAAGGGAAATATAGTGTGTTATGGATAGTTAGTGAGCTAAGGTAGTTTTAGTACGTGGGAAGATGAGTAAATATAGGGAGGCAAAAATTAGGGTTTTGGAGGTCAACCCTAAAGATATATTATTATCATAGGGAGGAGTTGAGGGAGTTAGGTTGTACCCTAGGGTCTCCAAATCCAAGTGGATATTTACCTATCCACCGATTTTAATAGTGGTGAGGAGGATTCTACCCTGGATTTAGTATATTTACCAGTCCACTGGTTATAATAGTAGTTAGGAGTTTTTTTCCCTTGATTGTAATAGGTTTATAGGTCCACCAGTCATAATAGTGGTTAAGAGCATTCTATCCTATATTTTATAGTTACCGATCCACTAGTAATAAAATAGGGTCCCCGAACCCACTTGGATATAATTCAAGAGATGTTTTAATACTACACTAATGGCTGTAAGCCCTACTAGGGGCCACCCATCTATCATAACCTGTGTTGTGCATTATACCTATATCATACATTTCTATGCTCTAACTTAATTGTATTCTTACCTTACTTAGTATGTAGCGTACTGATCACCATTTTTATGGGTGCTTCTCATTCCTACGAGCAGTGGCTCCTCTTGATTCTGTGTAAGTATATGATGATGTTATAGAGGAATATATTACATATGATGACCTAGTCGGGGTAGAGTGAAGCCATGGTATTCCGGATTGTGGAAGAAGAGACTCCATCCTAGACTTATTTTCCTACTAGTATTATATTATGCTTTCTAGTAGTGAAACTGTGTTATATATTTCCTGTACCTCCCTATATTGAGATGTGACTCTCTCATGTTTTAATATTTCTATATGTCCATATTTAACTCTTTCACATTATAAAATATTTCTATTATGGTATTATAGTTGAGCTTATTCTATTAGTATTGTGGTTGGTATGAGGCTAGTCAAGGTCCAGAATCATACTAATCATGGCAGTAACACCCCTTTATCATGTATAATTTTAGAGACACAAAATTCTAAAGGTGTTACATCTAACATTTTCCCTAAGAAGATCCTAAGAATGTCGTCAATTTGAGAAGTTGAGTTTACTATGGATGTTTTTCCTAGCATAAAGCTAAAATCTAAGACTCTTTACCGTATGGCACCTGTAGAGATGAAAAAGCTCAAGGCAGAGTTAGAAAATCTTTTAGAGAAAGGCTACATCCATGTAAGCATATCATCTTGGGGAAAACTAGTGTTGTTGGTGAAGAAGAAGGATGGAAGCCTGAGACTGTGTATTGACAATCGACTGTTGAACCAGGTAAGGGTGAAGAACCTTTATGCTCTACCAAGGATCAATGATCTGTTAGATCAACTCATAGGAGCCAAGGTATTCTCCACAATCAATCTTTGATCAGACTATCATTAATTGAGGATAGTAGAGCAAGACATTCCTAAGACTTCTTTTTGGAAAAGGTAAGGTCATTATGAGTTCACAATGATGCCCTTCGAACTCACTAATGTGGTGACAGCTTTTATGTCCCTAATGAATTAGATCTTCTGTCGTTTCTTGGACCAATTCATTGTCATTTTCATTTTCAACATTCTTATCTACTCTAGGGAATGAGAGATGCATGATCAACAGCTAAGGTAGACCTTAGCCTTGATTAGATCACACCAATTTTATGTCAGGCTCTCAGAATGTGAGTTTTGGTTAGATCAAGTGCCATTCCTTGATTATATGATCTCCAAAGATGGTGTGGTAGTGGATCCTACTAAGATTCAAGTTATTGCCGAATGGCTAATGCCAACTTATGGGAACCCTCTTTGATAGAGTTGTTTTGATCACATGGAGAGGATTCAATTTTTGATTGAGGAGGATTTTGATCTTTTTTCATGGTCATCAAAGTAAGATTGACAAGTTTTTTGTCTCATGAAGAAGGAGATTCTTGTTTTTTGGATGATCTTCAAGAATTATAACACACAAAGAAAGTTTCACCTCGCCAAGCGTCACTAATGCGACCGAAGTTGACATTAGGTACTCGTGCACAATAGCTAGTGTTGATGTTTGGTTGTTAGCCATGACAGCATGAGATCTCACCATTCCTTTGTGCTTCTTTGGCATCTACAGATAAAGTGTTCCTCGGTGTTTCACCAGTCATATGATATTTTTTTGGTTTCCCTTTGGTCATTTTTCTTAAGGTTTTGATCTGGTGATAGGTTCCTTATATGATTTGAGGGTTTATGGGTCGTTTCTAGGGCTTTTGAACTATAAGTGCTCCAAGATAAATATTTATAGCCCAAGGTACTTAGTTTTTGTGTATAATAGACTAAGATTCTTTTAGCTTTTGTGAAGCTAGCAAGCGGGACTAAAATGGTATTAGGAGAGTGATTTGAATTTTCTTATTTTTTCTTAGTCACTATTGATGAAATTACATCTTTTAATCATAATAAGGCAGTGTATGGGGCATTAGGTCTTAACAAAAAATAGGGTGGGTTCCTACTTAAATTTTTATTCTTTGCTCATCATATTTGGTTGGTTTTTATTCCTCCTTGAGTTTTTACTATGGTTACCAATAATTTATAAAAGAGGATTTGATTCAATTATGAAAGTGGTATAATTTGTGTAAAAGCTTTAACTTGGTTGTAATTTTTTATTCATCTTTCACTAGAAATTATCTTCCTTTCAAGCTATTATTACTTGTTAGTGAAGTGAGGAAGGTCATCGCTAAGTGGTTTTTGATTATTAGTGGTTGTACATCATTTTCTTATTAGAAATTATTCTTAATTTGTGGTAATGTGGTAGGAAATTATTTCTAGTTGTTTCTTAGTAAACATGGTTGTACATAATGGTTGTTAAACATTAGTGAATCCATGGAATATTTCTTCCCAGAATAATTATTTAAATAAAATATTTTGTTTGCTTTTGTGTTGATGATATTTAAATCTATAATAATATCTATCTCTAAGATTTTGTATTAATATAGCTATATTATCTTCTTTGATAAGGTTAGAATATTCAACATAATTATTTTTTTTATAAAAGATTCTTCCTTTACAACATATGTGCATAATGGTACTCTTATATTTTTATTTTTGATATATTTTCAACACTTTTCTTATTGGATTTTGAGTATTATCTGAATTTGATTATTCAAGTTATTTATTGGTTGTCATTTAGGCTTTTAAGACACAGTTCTAGATATTTATCACTATATCTTTTTCCTATTTAATTGGTTGGTTGTTATCATTCTTTAACCTTCTTATTACTTTTATGATGTTGTCTCTGTTTGTTACCTTATTTAATCATGGTTCAATTGATGCAAAAAAGTCACTTCATTACGCATGCAAGGGACACTTTATTTTCCTCTTATATTGGTTTAAGGATTAGGTAGCATCAACTACAATTAAATTATAGATGTATTATAATTATAATTATTATATATAAAGCTACATAGAGTGTGTACTACAACAAAACTAGCCTTCATTATTGACATATGTTCTAATTTTTCTCATTATTTTGATGTCTTTACATGTTGAAAATTATGTAGGAACTTGTTGTCATGGATTTATTTAAGGAAAAGAGTTGGGTGAAACTAAGGAGATTAGAAAATACTTACAAATGAGTTTAGATAATTCCTTAATTATGTTGTAGAAACCATGGTCACCTATGGAAAACAGATTGCTTTCCTATGCTCGACTTGTGCAAATCAATTTTATCATGAAAGAAATGGGGTTTAAGGTCATCTTATATTGAGAGAAATGGATATAGACTATTAAAGGTGTGTTTGGATTTTTCAAAAGGAACAAAGGGGTACTGAAGATAATGAAATTTTAGATTTGGAGCTTGATAATGAAATAGGGTTTGATGATGTGCATGATGGTTCATATGATAATGTTCTCGAGATGATAGGAGATACTTATGAATTTCACAAGGCAACAAGCAATTGTCCAGTATCTAATATGAAGCTGATGCATTTTTTATGTTGATTAAAGATGTAGGGAAACCCTTATATCTCAATTTTGAAGATTTTAGTAAACTCTCATTCATTGTTGAAATGGATCATCGAATGGTTTATATGGAGTGATTGATGTTGCCTTTGATGCCTTAGTGAAATTGTTTAAAAGAGCTCTTCCTAAAGAATCAACATTGCCAAACTCTCATAGGCAAGTGAAGGGGATTATAAAAAACTTGGACTTTATATATAATTTTATATATGTGTTTTGATTAGGAAAAAATGGGGAAAGAACCCAATGAATTGGAAATGTGGTTGAAAACTCATAAACTAAAAACGGGTTCTAAGCTTAATAATGCTTTTGCTGCGACAAGAGTATGTTTTCAATATATATGCAAATATACCTCATCTACTACTCATTAATGATATTGATTTATACTTTATATAAAGTGATTGTGGATGAGATGACTACACTTTTAGAAGGATCTGATGCTATTGCTCAACGTGAAATATTCAAAAAGGTGGTGGGAGAAGATAGGAATGGATATGCAAAAACCTTTGGTCTTGGTGTAAAGGTTCAACGATACCCAAAAAAATATGTGATGTTGAGGAGGAGTGAGCTAAAAATATCAAATTTGAGTCTAAAGTTGAGAGACTAAAAAAGTATCTCCTTGAGACTAAATACCAAGTGGGATATCTAATGGGTATAATGCATACATTATTGGAGAATCAAGTAAGTTATGCACTAAATATTGATAATTTTTTTAACATTTATTACGCAACACATCAGTTTTTGGTACATCTTTTTTATACCACCAAAACATTACAAAAATGAATAAAAAAGAATATTAGGGGTCACATAATGATTAGGTTGGGTGGCTAAGATATGGTTTCACTACACCAAATTCTTAAATGACAAAAATTATGTGATGTTATGAACTTTTTTTTAATCAAAGAGTAAAAGTATTATATATAGATATAATACCAACTAGGCATACCTAGAGTAAAGTAAAAAGAATAACTGTATTATATTTACAAAATAGTAAAGAAAAAAAGCCCCTTTTGTCACAAATAAGCTAAATGAATCAGTATCACCAACCATAACTACCATAATCAGTAGCCATTGGCTATTGCTAAAAAAAGTTAGATAACCAATCACCAATTTACATGTTTAATGTTACCCTAGAAATAAAACAATAACATAAACATGTCTTACCCATGCCTTATATTCCATGATAGGAAAATAATATACCCACTACATAAAACGTAAAATGAGGGTTACAAAAGTAAGAAAAAACATCAAATATAAGCTACATCATACCCCTATTGTCACTTGCACTTCAGCAATTTCCCTTTGTATTTATGGCTAAATATGAAAAATCTCTCCTAACCCTACCTTGTAAACAAATCAAAAACTCAATAACTTACCCCACCTATTTCATTCTACAAATTAGACAAGAAGATATGAGGGAACACTTGACAACACCATATATACTCCCATTTTATCTTGAAAATAATGGTCTCTATGTCTTTTCTTAAATTAAGCATAATTTTGATTGATCGAGATCTAATAACTTATTTCTACTGCCTCATGATTCTAGTTTGTGTGCAGTAGGTTCATCTTTTTTATTGCACTTCCTGATGGACCAAACAACATTATATATTATAGTAACTCTTCTTCTAATACCCATCCAATATCTAATTTCCCCCCAAATCAAGTTGGTAACCTCAAAATGAACATTCAAAGGTTATGTCTAGGTATCACAATATGTCATTCTTATTTAATCTCCCCTAACAACCAACCACAACTCAATTCCCTGACTCTACACATGATTTGCATCCCATGTCTAAAGAAGAGTAACTTAAGTAATATCAAAAGATAAAGATTAGAAAACATGAGAAATTCAATAAAATAAAAGGAAAAGTAGTTATATGAATGCATGTTTAATTAATTAACTCAATCTATTTGAGGAATTTTATATGTTAGGTTTGAAGAATAAATATTTATTTAAACAACAATTATCTAATTTACTCCATTCCTTATTTTGACTTGTTTTTTTTTTCTATTTTCAACATATTTCTAACTCTACATTTCTATGTGAATAGATAATTAATTTATCTAGTAGGAATGTAACACCCTAAAAATTAACTATTAAAAAAGATTTGTTATATTAAAATTTAAGAAGAAGTAAAATAGGGAAATTTTGGTGATGCTAATGCTATACTTAGTACCAGACTGATTTTCTTTTTACCATTCCAGTACCAAGTGCTAAGACTTAAAAAGAAAGAGAACACTTATTACACCAAACCAATTTATAAAACTAAATCAAAGTTTTGTGTTAAATTACATTACAAGATAAAATCCACTATTAGTGGTTAAAGAAACAAAATCATTACACAAGAAAATATGAAAGGTTGAAAGATAAATTAAGAAAACTTATTAGACAACCTTACACTCTTACCTGAAAGAAACTTGAATAGCACCTGTGTGGTAACCTACTAGGGACACTGCCTATTGAATAAGCAAGGGCCCACAAATGAAATTGCAACACTCCAAAATTTAATACTAAAAAATTTAATTTTATTTAAAAATTAGGAGAAGAAAAAATCATAAATTTCGGGGATATTACCGCCACACTTAGTACCAGACCGGTTTTCTCCTACTATTCTAGTACCAAGTACTAAGGCTAAAAGTAAAATAACATGATTATACAAGTTTAGAATTTTATTTAAGTGAGAGTAGCGCATTACTTTTCTTACAAGAATAAAACCCATTATTAGTGGTTACAAGAATAAAAATCATTTTCACAAGGAAATAAAAGGTTAAAAGATAAACCCTAAAATCTTTCTAGGACAATCCTTACACTCTTACTCGATATTAGCTTGACTAGCACTTGCAATACACCTACAAAAGACACTACCCATTGAAGGCAAAGGCCCACAAATAGAAGCCTTTAGTACTATGGTGCTAAGTAACCCCTTTATACAAAATTGAAAGGTAGGTCCCGCATGCAACACATAATACTTGAAAAGGAGTAAAGACAATGTTATACGTAGGCATATAAATAATTGTGGCCATATAAGAGCGATTACACACATCAACCAATAAGAATCATATAATACAAATTCCATTTACTTAACACCTCTAGCACTTACTAGGAGCGACAGTCACCAAGGCCATACTTATATTATAACAATGGATCATAAAGATGAAATCAATGTTTTTGGTCTTAAGCCATTAATTAATCATTCTTCATTCATCATCTCTCAAATTATATACATGTGAGTGCGAGAACCCCACTATTATAACCGGTGGACTAGAAATGCACTTTAGGGCAGAATGCATCTGACTACTATTATTCGTCGGTGGACTGGTCTCTAAGGTAAAAGGCTCCTAGCTACTATTATTGCTGGTGGATCGGTTTGATCCCCGACTCAAATGGTGTTCCACTATAAGTGATTAGTATTTTTCCATGATTTATTAACATCTAAGATTTGGTTTATTGAGCTCAGGATTCCCCACTATTATAGCCGGTGGACAGGAATACGCTCCTAGAAACATGTACCTAGCCACTATTATAACTTATAATACCCCAAATTAAGTGGAGTGTTATAAAAATTGATGTGGCTACTTATATCAACATGGTATACCATCCTTTTGGTGATTTCGTCCTAAGAACTCCATAGTTAAGCGTGCTGGTCGTGGAGAAATTTTTAAGATGGGTGACCCTCATGGAAAAGTTTCAGATATTCTTTAAACATTTCTAAGGATGTGCGTGAGTGAGGACAAAGCGCGCTGAAAGGACTAGTGTTGATATGTGGAGCTAGCCGATCAATCTAAAAGCGCTCCAAGGTAGCCCTTGCATGGTCGTATCGACTTGGGGTGTTACATAACAAGTGGACGAGTACATATATACATCTTCTAAGGCAAAGTGGTCCTAGCCACTATTATAATTGGTGGACCGGTACATATGATATAATTTATCTAAGCCCAGCTCAATAATCTTTCACTTAACATGATTACTATTTTCCATTTAATTAGCACAACAAATCCATTTATTTACCTCAAGGGGGAGATCAAGAACCTAAAGACACAAAGGTGCATAGATCATACTGGTGCATAGAAGCAACATGGTACCCTTCAACCATCAACCCAGGGATGCAGAGGTACCCTTGTCGCACTAGTACACAAGGACACACAGTACGCTACCAACAAGAACACTTAATCCATAAGTATGCATACCCCCTAAATAGGTTTGTAGAGTTAGATAGAGTAAGATGTAGGGCCCGGCTGGGGCACAAAGGCACACCAACAAATACCAAAAAAATCACGGGCTAAACCACGTCTTTAGGGTAGCGACCCCTAAAGAGTCACCATTCCCCATCTTGGGATCTTCCACTTTAATTATTAGTGTCTTAATTAAGGTGACAATGAGAAATACAACAACCACATACTTATTCATTTCCATTTGTTTCTATTATTATTATTAAGTAATCTTATTCATATATTTATCCATGTTAACTTAGAGAAACCACTAAGGCCATCCTTATACCATCCATTTCCATTTTAGAATTCATTGCCATTTATTCACATGCCATGAAGTGTCATTACATCATAATCATAATATGGTCTTAGAGTTTGGTTAGTCTACATCAAAGGATCATGAAACACTTATCCCTAACATGTCTTATCACATCCAACACACATTACTATGCATAATTAACAATTAAGGCACCTCTTGAATGAATATAAGATAAACACCATATCAAACCCTTAATTGTCCATCCAACCCTATGTTATGCCATCTTCTTGTGCTATTGACTAATTTATTGAATATCCTTATCATATTATTCAATATTACTTATGTCTTATTATGGAGACTTATTTAATCCATTCACATGTTATTAGCAAGTTACCGATTTACCTACATCATCCTTATAAAATTACTAAAATACCCCTTCTTTGTAAAATTACCAAGTCATTTCTTTTTATTCAAAAAATTACCATATTACCCTTTATTTTTGTATAATTACCAAAATTCCCCTTCTATTTGCTAGACTACCAGATTATCCTCCATACTTATTAAATCACCTACTTTACCCGTCATACTTGTTAAGTTACCAAATTACCTTCTAGTTGGTTAAATTACCGAAATGCCCATTATACTTATTTAAATTACCAAATTGCCCCTCAAGTTTATTAAATCACCATTCGTACTTACTATATTTATCAAATTGCCCATTTAGTTAGTTAAATTACTAAATCACCATTCATACTTGTTAAGTTACCAAGTTCCCCTTTTGATTGGTCACATTACCATAATTCCCTTCTTACTTATTAAAACTACCAAATTACCCTTTTTGTTGGTTAAATTATCAAATTGCTCTTCTTACTTATTAAAAATTACCAAGTTGTCCCTTATCATGCCAAATTACCAAAATACCCTTTCTTACTTATTATTTTACCATTTTTCTCCTTTACTCTTATAAATTACCATTTTGCCCTTATTATACCAATTTTACTAAAATACCCTCAACACATAAAATATTAATATACATGGTCTATATACATCATCCCACACCACCTACTATTCTCATTTATTATTAATACTCATTATCACCTACCTCATCTATTTATTTCAGCCATACCCATGTACAAGAAAAACTACTAAAATGCGCCTAGGGCTTATATTAATATTATCCATGGCCACATTAACTTATCATGTCAAATTGAAGCATTTTACATTATCCTTAACCATAAGGCTCCTTCCTTAACTATCATTTCTACACATGGCACATAAATCAGCAAGCTTTTTATTTCAACAACCAACATATACCACCACATATATTATGCTTAACATCATACATCATGCATATAAACATATTAATGACCCTAATGTCCTAGCATATGTATATAAACATATAGTAGGGTAGAATTGAAATGCCCCCAAAATTTATAATTTAAAAATTATATTTAAATAATATGTTCTTATAAAAATTAATTAAATAAATTATTTTTATTAAAGTAAAATAAAATTTATTTGAGCAAATAAAGAGAAATATTTTAATGAGGGTGAAATTTGGATATTTTAGCTAATTAAGGTTTTTATTTTGGAAATTCATAAAATAAATTATTTTATTTAAAGTAAGAAGGATAAAATAGTTTCAAATTAATATTAATTTTATAAATAATTTAATTAAAGAACATTAGGGTGTTTTGCTAAGTAAAATGGAATTTATGAAAAATCTTTTAAAAACCTTAATTTAACCTAAAAAGGGATTTAAATATTATTTTATTTAAATATTATTATTTTTAAATATCCTAAATATTCATATTAATTTAATTGGCCCTAATCTAATTATTTTTCCTTTTTCCATGTTCCTTTTTCTTTTTCTTTCTTTCTTTTTCTTTCTTCTTCTTTTCTTTTCTTTTTCTCCTCCCCGACCTGAGCCAGCTCGCGGCCCAAGTCCCCTCCCTCCTTCCTTTCTCCTTCGGCCCAGCCCAACCGCACAGTTGCCCCTTCCTCCTTCCTTCTCCCAGCGGTGCGTTTTTTTCCTTCCCTTTAGACGTCGCGTTTTGATAAAAAAAAAAACTTTAAACAGTGTCGACCGCCCGGTCTTCCCCTTTTTCCTTTCTTTTATTTTCTTCTAGAACGCCGGTCCAACCTCCTTCTTCTTCCCTTAGCCCTTCGCACCGTTCCCATCACCGACCTACACCTGCATGGTTGGCCGCCCTGGTTTTTCACCTCCAGTTACGCTCTACTGACCGGTCATTTCTTCTCCGCTCTTCTCCCCATGAATCGTCGGCCCTTTTGACCCAACCCATCTCCCCTTTTTTTCCCACAAATCCCGTCTTCCTACGTAACAACCATTGCCCCGTTTGACTTCTGCTAACCAACCCTCACTGCTGGTAACCCTAAACCTACTTGCCCTACTCTCTAGCCGATCCACAGACCCTAACCTCTGATTTACACTCTATAAATACCCCCATACACTATAAAATAATTGACTTTTGCCAACAGAAATGTAGGCATGGATAGTTTTTTTGTTGGTAAAAGTAACTAATACCAATAGATAATTTTCTATGGGCAATAACATAGTTTTTCGAACAGAATTTTTTTATCTGTTGGTATTAATATATTATGCCAACAGATCTTTTACCATCACTTATATCTGTGGTTATTAGTAGCATTATACCAACAGAACTAATACCCACTTTTACATCTGTTGGTATTAGTGTTTATGAACTTCAACAATAATATTTGTTTTTATATAATTTTAATAATGATTAATTCTATTCTTTTTAATATAATATAATATAATAATAATAATAATTAAGTCATTAGTCATTATTAAAAATAATAGTTTACATATATTATTATTAATTATTATTTTATTTCTAATGTTTTATATTAATATTATTTTAATGGTGTCTTTTAACAATTATAATGAAATAATATATATTATATCTACTACCACTTACTATTAAAATAATTTATTATTAAATACTACCAATTAAAATTCAAATCTATATTATCTTAACAATAATCATTCACATTATTAATAATATATTAGTAATTATTAGATACTATTATTAATTTATTTAAAATAATGATTCATATTATTCTTATCAATATAATTGTTTATTAATTATTACTAAGAATAATTATTTTAGGACATTATTATTATTATTTTAATAAAAATATTATTACGAATTGTTGGAAATTATGATTAATATTTATATTATTCATATTTGTATTTATTTCCCATTATTAATTATTTTTAATAATAATTATTATTTTATTATAAATTATGATTAATATTATCTTAATAATACATTATAAAAAATTAATTTTATATTAAATATTTTTAAATATTACTAAATATTATTCAAATTTATTATTTAATAATATTATTAGATAACTAATAATAATATTATTATTAGCAATAAATTTAGTTATATTATTTGTAAGAAAAAAATTATAATTATTATAGTCAATATTATAATAATTAATTGTTATTAATAGAATTATTTTTTTAGGGCTTACAGATGGCTTTTTTGAGAATATGTTAAATTATTTTTAGTCATTTAAACTATTATAAGAATATTTCTCAATTGTATTTGAAATATTATCTTTAATGTCATCTATTATAGAACCTTTTAATATATTTATCTGTAGTAAATAGTTTTATCTTTGAATTTATTTATTTTTACGAGGTCGATAAGATCTTAAAAAAAATATTAAATTAAAGATTTTCACAACTTATTTATATTTTTCTTTCCATTTTGGCTTATGAGTGACTTTTTGAAAATTTATAAAAATATTTCTTTTGATTTATTTTAAATATTATTTTTTCATTATATTTTTATTTTAATAAGCGTTACGATTTATTGAAAATAAAATTATTTATTCGAATAAGTCTTTTATTTTTATCTGAAAACTATTTATCGTTTTTATGAGTGTATTTCTATTGTAATTTATTTTATAAATATTTTCTAAACTTAAAAAAAAAGATATTATTTTGAGGACTTATAAAGAATTTTTTTAAATAATATAGATATTTATACTCATTAGTAAATTTTTTCGAAAATATTTTCGAAATTTTTTATATAACTCTTATATTGATTTTAGACCTTCGGATCCTTATGGTCTGGCCGCAGATTCGGAGAGAACAAATTGGGCGCCGTCGGTCATAGAAAGAGATGGAATCAGAATGTGTAGGATCATGGCGTGTTCTTCCCATAATGGTGGGGGTGGACCTGGTGGTGTCGGAGGTGGAGAAAGTCCGAGCTCGAGCAACCGTAGTTCTAGTTCTTGTCCTTCGGTTTCAGGGTCAAAATCGTTCCTTTCTCGGAGCCAATCATATGCTTTATTAAAACGGCAAATGGAAATAGCCGCCAAGTCTGAGGTGTTGATTTTTATTTATTTATTTGTTTATTAGTTACTATTATCCATTCTTACTATCCTTTTACAAGTTTCTCGGTTGTAGATGAAAATTTATTTGGCTTAAAGTTTCAGAAATTCGGATTATTCTGCTAAAAAATTGATTACTATGCTAAAATTCATTTTGCCAAAAGTTTCTATGCTTTTGGTTGTGAGAGCATAAGTATAAGCCATAAAATTCATTAGGTTTCTTTTGTTGGGGATCATTTCTAAAATGGACATGAAAATAGTGATTTGCGTTTGGAATAACCTAATAATTAATTTCTTATTTTTCAAATTCAATTTCCTTAAGAATTATTTTATTGTAAGAATTATTTTCTTAAATAGCTATTATTATTGTAAGAATTATTTTAATAAATATAATAATAAAATAATAATAATTAGTTAATTTGCGTTCGGAATAACCTAGGATAGGAGTCTTATGGACCGGTCTGCTAGTTGGAGGTTCGGGGACACTGTACGTATAATACCCCGCTTATTAAAAACCTAATTTTTATAAATTTTTATATTAATTTATGAGTTATAATATTTAATTTTATTTCAATTAGGCTATTTAATTTAAATTATATTTCTATTTTAATAAGTGTTCCGGTTTATTTTAAATAAAAGCTTTTATCATATAAGTATTTTATTTATTTTTAAAAACTATTTATAAAATTTTTTGATTAAATTTAATCTATTTAAAATCATATTTTTGCCATAAATTCTTTTAAATATTTGAAAAAGAAAAAAAATTGGCCTTAACACATGCAACTACGGCCCACGTCTTATTCGCTTTCCTGTGGTTCCTGTGTATTTGAGTCTCGACCTTAGGCGTCCCCCCCTGTGTATTTGGTTGTTGTGGTTTGGTGCTTGCAAGTCTCGCCCCGCCTTCGTCCGTGGATCGCATCGCTCGTCGTACACCGCCTCGCCGCCGCTCGACCGTACCGCCACAGCTCCCGGTATACTAAGCAGTCATTAAATGAACGGCAGCACAGCTGTATCGCCATAGCTCCCGGTACAGGGTTTAAGCTTAGTATACCAGGGTTTAATCGTCGTACACCGCCTCGCCGCCGCTCGACCGTCGCACACGACAGCATCAGGGGAGCAGCGGTAGCGGAACAGCAGCAGCGACACAGTAGTAGGGGAAGAAGGCAACAGTGGCGCGCCACTGACCGGACAACTCCAGCGTCGGTCAGCCACCGGCGACTGCTCCTCTCCCACCGACGAAGCTCCACTGCCCTTTACTTGCATTGATTTTGCTGATTTCGTTTGGTATATTTTCCTGAAACGCTAATTTTTTGTTTTGATTAATTATGAAAGAATGGTATTTAATTAAGCTAAATTAGTTATTTAATTAAGTATATATGTATTGTACGAATGAATTGGATATGCTAATTATGTGATATATGTTGATTTCTGGAGTTTGTCATTATTGACCCAATTATGTCCGAATATGTTGGATTCGGTCGATTAAGCTATTTGGGATAATTTTATTATGCATTATACTTTAAAATATACTTAGTTCCATATTGGAATTCTCAATTTAAGAAAATTGTGCGAAATTATTTGGAATTTGATTTTTAGGTCAAATCTTTGCGGATTTAAATTGAATTGTATAATTGAGTTATTATATTAAATTGATTATACATTTTGTAATAGAATATTTTTAATTTTATTTACGAACCATCAATTTACAAATTTTGGTAAGATTTGACCGAATTTAAAGTACAGGCTTAAAAACACTAATTATATTAAATTGGGTGTTTTCTTTAGTTTTTTTAAACAATTGAGTATATAATATGTTATAAAATAGGTCTTATTACATTTCTAAAAATTCAATTTAAATAAATTAATAAAATTTGACTGAGTTGTAATTTTTGTCCTAAAACCCTAACTTTCAAATGAAATTATGTAAATTATCATTTGTATAGTGAAACGAACCCCAAATGGAGTTTGATAAAAATTACACAATAATTGCAAAAACAACCAAACAGGGATAGGGATAGGGTGATTGGGACTGCCCGATCTAAATCCTCTAAACAGAGAATAACAAGGTCACCGGAAATAGATAATAAACGATGCAAAATCGTAAGAATTAAGCAGATAGCTTTATTTCATAAACTGAAATTTCATCGAGCAAGTTGCCCTTTTAACATCAAGATGGAAGCTTTATATAGGGCAGCAACTAACCAGGATTTAATGGAAGCCGAACGCTGGACAACGATCGAGAAGAGGAGCGGGCAGAGTGGATTAATGGTGGGTAATCTTCATTGATGGTGAGCGACGAAGAAGGAGGAGTTAGAGGAAGGAAACACTCGTAGGTGGAAGGGTTCGGTAGAGCTGAAGGAGCAGCCTTGATGCTGCGTTTGGCTTGACCGTTCGACGCTGAAGAATGGTTTTTAAAGGCTGCATTTGACTGGGGAGACAGGGAGAGTGTGTCTGAAGTTTGGATTTGGGCTTTTTAAGTTGAGAAAAAATGGTGGGCTTGGGGTGTGGTGTGGTATGATTAAGGTTAATGTGGGGGAAATGAAGGTAGTTTAATGATGGTTTAAGAAAGTCCCAACTTGACTAGCTGCTTAAAACTCTTATTACAAGATAAAAAAATACTAATAATAGAGTTTTGCTAATTAGGAGATAATGCCATTATTTTTTATAATAATCTTAAAACTTGAATATTTCTTCTCAACAACATAATCTCGTTTCTTGATAGCACCTTCTTGATACCTTTTCCCTGCTTGCTTGGCTAACTTGTCAATTTTCTTCATTATCCTGCAAGACAACGATACAAGTATAATTAATTATTTTTAAAGGATACTTGACTCTTTTCTTAGTAAGGGTACTAAGAGTATTTGGGCTTTCATCATCCTCCCCTTCTTGAAAAGGTTTCGTCACTGAAAATGAACCTGCATCATAAAAGGGGGATAGGTTTGAAACATTAAAAGTATCACTGATATTGCCATATTTTCGTGGAAGATCGATCTTGTAAGCATTATCATTAATGCGTTCCAAGATGGTAAAGGGACTGTCGCCTCTTTGTGCAAGTTTGGATTTCCTTTGGGTAGGAAACCTTTCTTTTGGTAAATGGACCCACACAAGATATCTTAGAGCAAAAATAATCTTCTTGCGGTGTTTGTTTGCTGTGCTTTCTATCTGATGATTGCATTGGTTTATTTGTTTCTCCACTGACTCATGTAATGATCTTATGGATTGCGCCCTTCTTTCTGCATCAAAGTTAGTATAATCGGTTATGGGTAAAGGAATAAGATCAAGTGGTGAAAGAGGATTAAACCCATAGACAATTTGATGGAAACTTGTTAGGGTTTCTCAAAAGGATCGAAAGATTAATCGAGCGCAACGTTCGATTCGCCGGTTCAGCCTAAGGAACAACTCCAAAGGAAGACCCAAAGATTCAGAGGCATAGTTTGTACAACGGCAACTGAAATTTGAAGAAAGAATGATCAAGATCGATCAAAGGTAAGAGAGTAGATTAAGAGAAGACGAGCAAGCAAGAGAATCGCCGAGAGAGAGAGAGAGATAAGTCGCGAGAAGAATCGAGAACTCAGCCAAATATTCTGTCAAAAAGAATCGTCCACTATTACACATTTACCAGGCTATTTATATGCGCATTACAGACCGTATAGCGACATACAAATACACAATACAAACCAACGAATACACGGCCAGATTTACAACGGAAAGGCCGAACGGGCTTATTACTTTGGGCCACATAAATAGTCGACCAACCGAATCAATCCACAAAATAAAAATGCCCCAAATACAATTAAGTTTAAGACTTAATTCCCATCAGCTAAAATAACACTTTAGCTAATCATGGCTATTAAGGATTGATTAATCCACAATCCATCTAGTCCAAAATTAAGGACCGGGTGGCGGATTATACAACCGACCTAATTTCCATTAGCTAATTTCGACCGGCGAATGCATCATATGTGATTACAATTAATTAACTAAAATTACATAATCTGCATACTTCAGATACATAATCTGCACATTCCAGCAACTGCATCCAAAGATCCACAGAGTCCATATGCTGCATTACACTCCTATTTATTCACCAAATAAGACAAACAATTATAAGTAAATAATTCATAGCAATTTTCAAAATTAATTAAATATAAGTTCTTAAGATTCATATCATTCCCCTCTTCTTGGAAAGGTTTCGCCTCTGAAACCTGAATAAGTCCCAGAAATAGGCTAAGATTAGCTACAGTAAAAGTATTACTCACATTCCCAAATTTAACAGGTAAATCAATCTTATAAGCATTATCATTAATTTTCTCTAACACAGTAAACGGTCCATCTCCTCTAGAGTCCAACTTTGACTTTCTAGAATTTCTCCTTACTGTAGTTTTAAACCCAATCCCAGGGGGTTTATATTGCCTAGATTTCCTTAATTGAATTTCTATCTTAGTAGCTATATTTACCATCTCATTCAAGGTTCCACAAGGATATAATTCTACTTTATCAGCTATCTCTGAATTTAATCCACTCAGAAACCTAGCCATGGTAGCATCATCATCCTCAATAACTCCTGTCTTAATAATCAAAACTTCTAGTTCCTTATGATAATCATCCACTGTCCTCACTCCTTGACTAATAGTTTGCAACCTCTTATGCAATTCCCTATAATAGTAACTTGGCACAAACCTCTTTCTCATTAAAGTTTTAAATTCTGCCCAAGTCTGTATAGGTGGTTCCCCACACCTTCGTCTAGTTAACACCAAATTATGATACCAAGAGGACGCATATTCAGTAAATTCTACTACAGCCACCTTAATTTTCTTTTCTTCAGAGTAATTATGACACTCAAATACTAGTTCTATTTTCCTTTCCCATTCAAAATAATAATCAGGGTCATTCCTGCCATTAAACCCTGGTATACTAAGCTTAAGATTATTCAAATTCCTATAAATGAACTCTAATTCCCTATCTTGCCTATTGTTCTGTCTAGGCATCCTATCACTATTGTGAGATACTTGATCTTCCAACTCCTCTAGATTAGCTATGGGTGGAATTCTAATCCTAGGATCCATTGGAGCCCTTCCTAAAACTCCTCCTTGATTAGTTTCGACTCTGTTATGTTGCAATTCATTGATTCTTATTTCCTGTTCTCCTAATCTTTGTTCTAGGTTAGCAGATAAACAGCAAATTGAGCAGTCATTTGTTCTTGAAAAGTTCTAAGGGTTTCTAAAAGATCATTACTCGGACTTATTTAAGAATTTCAGACAAATAGAACACACAGTACAGTCACAAGAAGTATCATAGTATCAATGATTAACAGAAATAGCAATAGTAAAGCTTACTCGGACTTATTCAATGTCTATAATAATTCGACAATAATGACTAAGTGAAAGGGAACGATATTACCGCGTCTGCTTAAGCAATTAATCCACTTATTTAGGGTACCCCTCTTCTTGGAGGTCTAACCCTTTTCTCGAAACCAAATGGTTTGCCAGCTATGTCACCTGTAAGACTTGCTATGTATAAGGATGTCGTCAAAATATACGACGATGAATTTACCAATAAAGTGTCTGAGCACATAATTCATTAGTCGCATGAAAGTATTAGGTGCATTAGACAGGCCGAAGGGCATCACCAGCCATTCATAGAGTCCAAAGTTGGTTTTAAAGATTGTTTTCCATTCATCACCAGCCTTCATAAGAATCTGATGGTATCCACTTTTTAAATCAATATTTGAAAATATAACAGACCCATGCAGTTGGTCAAGCATTTTATCTAACCGAGGGATGGGGTATCGGTATTTGACGCTAATTTTATTAACAGCCCTACTGTCAATACACATGCGCCAACTTCCGTCCTTTTTTGGAACTAGTAACATAGGGACAACACAGGGACTCATGGACTCTCGAATGTACCCCTTTTCAAGTAGATTAGTTACCTACTTCTTTAGTTCTTTTACTTCCTCAAGATTAGCTTGATATGCAGGTCTATTGGGAATGGAGGCTCTAGGTATGAAATCAATATGATGTTCGATTCCTCTAATTGGAGGTAACCCTTTTGGAATTTCTTCGAGAAAGAGCTCATAGTACTCACTGAGCAAGGAGCGCATGTTATCAGGCACAGAATTAAGCAGGGTGAAATCACTATGATAACACTCCTTACGCATGAGCATATAGATGGGTAACTTAGCGGAGAAGGCATAAGAGATGTCCCTTTTTTGGGTGAAGAAGTTACGTAGTGGTTTATTCTAGCCTTCCGTGTTGGGTTTTAAGGTCTTTTTTATCTCCTCCCTCATGCTTTTGAATTCGGCTTGAAGCTTGAGTTGATAATCATGGACTTGCTTGGGCGATAGCGGCATTAAAGTAATCTTTTTGTCATCCTTGATAAGGGAGTAGCTATTTTTATACCCGTCATGTGTTACTTTCTTGTCAAACAACCATGGCCTCCCAAGTAAAACATGACTAGCATGCATGGGAATGACATCACATAATACCTCATCCATATATTTCCTAATTTGGATTGCAAGTAATACTTGTTTGTAGACCTTTACCTCACCGGTGTCATTGAGCCATTGTAGTTTGTAGGGTCGAGGGTGTTTCGTGGCTGTCAACCCTAATTTGGTAATTAGGCTAGCACTTGCAGCGTTAACACAGCTACCGCTATTAATGATCAAACTACATAACTTGTCACTGATTCGACATCTGGTATGGAAGATATTTTCACGTTGTATTCACTCGTCATCAATTTTTGCATGTACGTTCAGGGCATGTCGTACGACGAGTAGTTCTCCCTCCGAAGCATATACCTCATCATGCCCAGGGTCACTATCATAGGGGTCAACATGAGTAGGGGAGTGGTCGGCAAGCTCATCATCCTCTGACTCAACCTCTCCTGTTGGCCTAACCACCATCACCTTTCTATTGGGACATTCAGATGCAATATGACCATGCCCCAAGCATTTGAAGCATTTGATGTTTCTTGAATGTCCACTGCTAGAATTACCATTTGTATGTCACTTGCCCTTTTCCTTAAGAGGGCTTACTTTATTGTTGAATTGAACTCTTGGTCTTTCTTCATTTCTAGGAGGCTGTTTCTAGGTATGATTCTTTGAATGGCTGGTTTAGAAGTTAGGTTGGGGCTTAAAGGTCCTAACCTTTTTGATTTGTTTTTCAATTTTGATGGCTAAGTTAACCATTTCCTCGATATCCACATAGTGCTGGAGTTCAAGTTTATCAGCTATTTCCTTGTTAAGCCCACTAAGGAATCTAGCCATGGTCGCCTCCCTATCTTCTATTATGTTGGCCCGAATCATTGCGATTTCCATTTCCTTATAATATTCATCAACGCTTTTTTGGGCCCTGGACGAGGTTTTGCAGTTTCTTGTAGAGTTATCGATAGTAATAGCTAGGTACAAACCTACGTTGTAATAACCCTTTGAACTCGTTCCAAACTCTTACTGGTCTCTCGTGGTTTCGGCGTCGATTAGAAACAAGCTGATCCCATCAATTGATGGCATAATCGGTGAACTCAACAATGGCGAGTTTAATCTTTTTTTCATCTGAGTAATTGTAGCAGTCAAAAACCAATTCTATTTTCCTTTCCCAGTCATAGTATGCGTCATGATCATTTTTTCCACTAAATGCTAGGATCGTTAATTTGATATTATTTAGGTTCCGGTCCTCCCGATGGTACCGTCTTGGATGTCGGCGAGGTCGATGTCCCATCCTAGCATGTTCTTGGGCTGATGAGCCGTCGGATGAGAAAATATCTGGCACGGGATGGAAGTTCCTTGGATGTCTGTTTGGTTGGGGGGACTCGATAGATTCAGTTGTATTATTAATTGTTTGTTCAATCCGATCCAGTCTTTCTATTAAGATAGGTAGTTGTGCGGAAATAGGGTTTGAATTTCTTATCTGATCCTTCCGACACGTGTCCTGATAATACATATCCGATTCATGAATTCATCTCAACCTGCTTATATATTAAATAGTCACACGATTGGTGGGCATTACTTATGTAGCAAATGATTAGAATGTTGGGCTTTTAGCCGGTGACTGTTTCATAGGACGGGATTTCGAGGTGGTGGCTTAGACGATATAGAATTTCAAATCGCCGCCTAATACCGGATAGCTCACCCCAATTTTGGATACCAAATTAATTTTGGTATCAAGCTTGGATCACTAGGGGAAAGGGTATTCAGGAAGAAAGAAAAAAAGTAGATTTTTTTTTTAAAAAAGGAAAAGAAAAGACAAGAAAAGAAGAAAAAAAATTTACAAAAATACAAAATTAGCAAAGGTCGACACCAGATGAACCAAATAGGGTACTGTTTGGACAGGAGAAGAAAAAAAATAAAATAATAAAAAAACACCAATCTTTCGAACTCAACACGGCAGGGAAATGCACGATTAATTCAATCGACTCAAATAGGAGATCGACACGACTAACTCACAATGGAAACAAGGGAAAAATCAACGAAATAAAATTTATGAATTCGATAGGAATGACTCAAAACAGGGATAATAGAAATCAAACACAGAAAATTGATACGGGAAATCAAGATAGAAATTAAAAATATAAAATCGACACTGGGAATTAAAGACAGGAAATTAACACGAGATCGACACTAACACAACCCCAGATTTGAACAAGTTTGATAATTAGGAAAATTAAACCAGAGATGAGCGAAGCAGATCGACGCTCTGATACCACCTGAAATGAACCCCAAATGGAGTTTGATAAAAATTACATAATAATTGAAAAAACAATCGAACAGGGATAGGGATAGGGTGATCGGGACTGCCCGATCTAAATCCTCTAAACAGAGAATAACAAGGTCGCTGGAAACCGATAATAAACGATGCAAAATCATAATAATTAAGCAGATAGCTTTATTTCATAAACTGAAATCTCATCGAGCAAGTTGCCCTTTTAACATCAAGATGGAAGCTTTATATAGGGCAGCAACTAGCCAGGATTTAATTGAAGCTGAACGTTGGACAACAGTCGAGAAGAGGAGCGGGCATAGTGGATTAATGGTGGGTAATTTTCATTGATGGTGAGCGACGAAGAAGGCGGAGTTAGAGGAAGGAAACACTCACAGGTGGAAGGGTTCGGTCGAGCTGAAGGAGCGGTCTTGATGCCGCATTTGGCTTGACCGTTTGATGCTGAAGAATGGTTTTTAAAGGCTACATTTGACCGGGGAGACGGGGAGAGTGTGTGTGAAGTTTGGATTTGGGCATTTCAAGTTAAGACAAAATGGTGGGCTTGGGGTGTGGTATGATTAAGGTTAATGTGGGGGAAATGAAGGTAGTTTAATGAAGGTTTAGGCAAGTCCCAACTTGACTTGCTGCTTAAAACCCTTATTAAAAGATTAAAAAAAATACTAATAATAGAATTTTGCTAATTGGGCGATAATGCCATTATTTTTGCTAATAGTCTTAAAACTTGAATATTTCTTCTCCGCAACATAATCTCGTTTCTTGATAACACCGTCTTGAATCCTTTTCCCCGCTTGCTTGGCTAACTTGTGCATTTTCTTGATTATCCTACAACACAACAATAAAAGTATAATTAATTATTTTTAAAGGATAATTAACTCTTTTCTTAGTAAGGGTACTAAGATTATTTGGGATTTCATCATATAGTTTATTATTGGAAGGTCCTAAAACTAACTAGTAATGTTTGTAAATAAATTAATTTCAATATGATTGTTGGAATGGATATGCTAGGGAAGTACCAAGATCTAATAGATTGCGCATAGGAATGTGAGGCTTTTCGAGGACCAAAGGGTGTTAGAGTCTCCTTATAGAAGCATGAGCATAACCCCTTTATGAATGTTATGTTGGAAATCATGTTGAGTGCCCCTATTTGAAAAGGGCATCCACTCTTCTTGTATAGTTTCCAAGAAATTGACACCCTTAACACATCACTAGAGCAAATCCTAGTGATCCAAGAGTATTCAAACTTGTTTCTTGATGATATATTAGGTATGTCACTAGTTTGAGATGTTGAGTTTGCAATTGATTTACTGCCAGAGCTAGAGCTTGTATCTAAATCATTATATCGTATAACACCTACTAAGATGATAGAACTTAATGCTCATCTAGAAAAATTACTAGAGAAGGGCTACATTAAACTAAGTGTATCACCCTAGGTTGCACAAGAAGAAGGATGTAAATATGAGATAGTGCATTAACTACTAAGTATTAGATCAAGTTATGGTAAAAACCATTACCTTTTACCTCAAATCAATGATCTATTTGACAATATTAGGGAAGCAATAGTGTTTTCTAAGATTGATCTTTGGTTAGGTTATCATCACCTAAGGATCGCTAAGTAAGATATTAAATAAATTATGCAATCCAAACCTAGAAGATAGTTTCCGTGTCAATCTTATGCCAAAACCCAAACAAAAAAAACTTTGAATATGTATATACTCAATTATTTTTGAGTTTCCTATGCTTTAATATTTTTTTTGTCCATTTATTTATCCAATTGGTTCTATTTCTCCTTTCATTTTTTTTAATCTCATTTAGACATAACATTGAAATTTATCCATGCTAATTAGGATTTTTCATGGGATAGTTATCTTGTCACATCAAATTTTATCTTAGATAATTCGTATATTATATACTCATAATGCAAATTACACACATTTTTTTCTATCATAAGATAAAATATATATGTTTTTATATAAAAAAGGTTTTCATGTGAAGTTAGGCATTGAAATTTTATTACATGGAAAATAATGAATAAAATGAAAACAAAAAAGCAATTGTAGTAGAAATATTTAGAGTGATTGAGTTGCGTTGTGTTCACTATAAATAATTAACGTTTTAATGACCAAATATTTTTTTGTTTAATAGCAAATTTTTTATAGTTAATGTCACTAAAAATTTGAAAAAAATTATTGGTTCCCTAAAGAGTACAAACTCTCATCGTCTAGCTTTTTGATATGAATTTAGATTAATATGATTAAGTTCATTGTATATATATTTTTAGGGAAAACATGTTGACGATTATTATCAAATGGAGGATGAAAATAATGAAAAGGATGACACTAAAGAGGAGAATGAAGAAGATGATGTTTGATGTGTTTATAAAAACACTTTTGTGAGTCGGCTTATGAAGACGATTGATGCTTTTGTTTGTTAGCTTACGAATATGATCGATATTTTTGTATATCAAATTATGAAGATGCCTGGTGCTTTTGTATATATGTTAGCTAACGAAGATGCTCCGTGCTTTTACTCGTAAGATTACGAAGATGCTCGATGATTATGTACATCAGTGTATGAAGATGTTTTTGTATAACAGCTTATACTACAAGTCATTTATATAGTATTGTACTTAAAGGACTGTTATGCCTTTGGGAGCTAAGAAACTAATTATTTTATACTACACAATGATAATTATATATGGTGTAGTTTATTATATATATATATAAGCATAAATTGTTACTATAGGTGGATATTGGATATTGTGGTGATGAGTTCTTATTTTGACACATTTTATACCCTTATAATCTTAGTTTTTGGTATTTTATATAGCTAATATAGGGGAATAATTATTGTTTTATGCTTAAGTGGTAAAAATTGCATAAATTTTATTATTTGAGCTAAAATGATATAAATTAAGTAAATTTAGAGTATAATATTATTTATTAATATTTACTTAATTTTATTTTGCAGGTTTTATTTTAAAAAGAAATTAAAAAAAAAGAAACTTGACCTTTGGACCAACGGCCCAAAGGCCCGGAACAAAGAAACGACGATCGATAAAAGCCAAACAGGCCTTGAATGCACGAAATGAGAAGAAAAGTTAGTCATTAGGGCTGACGTGGAAAATGAAGGAAACGGCGCACGAAACAAAGATAAAAGGAGTCAGCCGCAACAGGGTTGACGTGGCACAGAACAGACCAAACGAGCCACACGGGCTCTGAGGCGAAAAGGAAAAAAACCCACAAAAATTATAAATTGAGCGAGAAGAGCAGTGTGCAAAAGAGAGGGCACGTCTGGGGGATGGTAGAAGGTAGAGCCTTCATAGGCTCTATGGAGAGCGACGTAGAGGAGAGAATGCAGCCTTCAGCATGGAAAAGGACGAACAGGAAGACAGACACACGGAGTTCGAGGCGTGCAGCACAGCAGCGGCTTCGACAGCCGTCAGCTGAGAAAGAAAAAAAAAAGAGAACTAGTTGCACGGAAATTCAAAGCAAAGAAAAAGAGAAAATTAGAGGAAATGTTTACCGGTAGAATTTATTTCAGATAAAATTAATTTTTATCTGAATAAATTCTTAATCTTTTATCAAAAATTAATTCCGGTTATTTCTTTCTCTTATTTTTAATTTATATTTTAGATAAATATTTCTGTGTAATTAATTCTTTAATTATGAGTGGCTAATTATTTATTGTTAGGGAATAATTTGAAACCCTAGATTAGAATTTAAATTATAATTTTATTTTCTTTGTTTTGTGAGATTGTTTCTTGACTCTATGTTAATTGCTATCGTTTATATGTATAATTCTGTCAAGTATAGTTTATTTGGTGCATGCCTTGTTCTGGTACCTCATAAGTGACAGTATGTAGGATTATTTGCTTGCTAGGTGGCCATCTAAATATACTAGAATTTATATGTATAAATCTCAGCTAGGTTAGATAACAATTCACCTAATCGTTTTGTGATTCTAACCGAAGTGATAAAACGTTTCGATACGTGTGGGTCAAGGAAAGGAAATACAGCTAGACATGCTTTTTGTACTAGTATGGGTACTTAGATTGACATCCTTTCACTTACACTTAATGCATTAAATCTAGTTAAATATAGGAGCCGCTTGTTGCTGCTATACTACTAGTATTTAATAGGGTTAATATTAGCACTTTGTCGCATTAATTAATTAAGGAAAGTAATATAAGGTGTATAGACCTGCTTTTGGTGTGCAACTTAGTCGATCTCTTTCTCATGATTAAAATATTGACTTAGAAATAAATATTATATTACGACCTAATCTATTGTTGGATTTTTATTTCCCTAACATGTTTCTCATATCTGCGGGTTTCTCATTATTTCTAGTATTTTTCTTATTCATTTATTTTGTATTATTTAGGATTTTTATTTTTAGTTTTAGTTTTATTTTTAAGCTAGTTAAATAGAGGTGAGCCCTCTCAATCCCCGGTTAGAACGATACCCTATTTACCAGTGCTACAATTGATAACAAGAGGGTTTAAATTACGTGCCGACTACGGTCACACCAATTTTTGGCGCCGTTGCCGGGGATTGGTAACTTCACCTTTATTTTTCTAGTATTTTTAGTGTGTTTTCATTTTTAGTGTTTTTGTATTTTTTCTTTTTATTTTGTTTTAGATTTTCTTAGGATTTTTGGTGTGTTTTATTTTGTTATTAACCTTTTCCTTTGAAGTGTTAGTGTTTCCAGGTGGCTATGAGAGGATCCTTTGGTTATGGACAACTTTGCATGAATCCTAACGCAAGAGTAAATGAGGTAAGTATGAGTAGTCTTGAAGATAAACTTAACAAACTTACTACTCTTGTTTTGGAGGTTGCTAAAGCTATTGTAGTTGTTAATACAAGTTAAGTGTGTCATACACAAGGAAATCCATATGCTTACCATGAACAAGCTATGAGAGGAGGAGGATGGACACAATCCGATGCTCAGTCTTTCTATGGTTTTCTAGGACATGATCCCTATACAAGCACATACTATTCGGGAATGAGGCATCAACCCAACTTTGGATGGGAGATGAATGATCAGTATCAAGTGCCATATCAAAACCCTTACACGTGCGAATATGAAGCTTCAAAATATTATCAATATCCTCAACAAGAATCTTCTCCAGTTTCAGAACCCTCAAGTTCAGAAAAAATGGATAAGCTTCTTGAAGAACTGATAAATGATCAAAACCAGTTGGTAGAAAGCCTAAATCAACTGATGCAAAATCAGATTAGAAAAAATGAGAGCGTATCAGTGCTAGAGGAGAAAATGGGTTATATGGTCAACCTGATGAATCAATTATAAGCACAAGAAGAACTCTCTAGTACTTCAATTTCGAATTCAAGTGAGAGTTATGAGGGTGATGATGCCATATCCGAATGTAAGGATGAGCTAGTTGAGGAGGTTCCCATGGAAAACATTGAAAAGAAACATCAAGTGGAAGAAGAGCTTGTAAAAGTAGAAGAAGAATCTCATCAAAATGAGGATCAAGTGAACAAAGAGAAGTATATGGATGACAAGACTATCGCTTTCACCTACCATATACCATATTTGAACATTTATTCCCCACTTTTGCTTGGAGATGACCATGAGACACAAGGTAAGCCTTTGAACTACGTTGATTTTATTTATGCTGACCACACTCCTTGTTTTCCCTCTTTTAGCAGGTTATATGGATCCAAGAGTGAAGAGAGTAATCAAATCACCTTGGATACATTTAATAAGAAGCGTGATGCTCCAAAGGAGAGGTTATGTTGGAAGGATGTGTTTAAATATTCTTAGATAGGAAAATATGTTTTTCCTTTGATAGAGAGATCACGATATAAGGATATGGGGAAAAACATTCTCTCTTTACACACCTATTTAAACTCCATGCTAGGTAAGTTACGTTCTTGTTGGGTCTAATCTTTCATTAAATCTAACATTTTGTCTTTTTCTTCCTTGCAGGATAAAGATGATCATCACGAGGAAGGATTTGGTGAAGCAGCTCTAAAGTGGACGTATCCACCTTAAACGAGTAAACCGAGATCATGTCAGGCTGAAGACATAAAAACAAGCGCTACTTGGGAGGCAACCCAATGTCATAAGGGAGTTTTTGATCCTTTAGTTATTTAGTTATTTAAATATTTGATTATTTTGTTTTCTCCATACATTAAATTTCGTGTTTCCTTAGTTGTTTACACATTGAGGAAAATGTGTGATTTAAGTGTGGGGGTGCGTGTGTTTTATGTATGTGAAGAAAAAAAATTTTGAAAAAAAATTTTTTTTTTAGAGTTTTTAGAGTATTTAGTATTTTTAGAGTCATAGGAACCCTTTATTAGTCAATGAGCAGTATATCTTTGAAATCTTATGGAAAGGTGATCATGAAATTGAGATAAAGTAAGTGGAGATTTTTTGTGTTAATTTTGATATAGGGAACACATATCTATGTGCCTAAATGTGAATGGAGAAAGAACATGTATGATTTTCTAACCACCGACATGGCATGTTGAGATTCATCACATTCCTTAGTGAGCTTTTGAACCATATGTACCTTCGTTTTTTGAGTGAATCTACACAAAATCATCTACTATTTCTTGGCTTCAAAAATTTTCTTTGTAAACCTCATATATGTTTAATTGCTTTGATCAAATTATTTGCCATAGATCATGTAATGGACTATAGAGATTACTATAACTTACTTGTGTGCTAGTCAAAGCTTATAGTCAAAACATGCTCTATTGAGAAAATGATAAAGGCAACTTAAGAATTTTCCATCACATGACCAAATAGCTTAACCTGATTTGTGTATCCATGATATACATCCCATAGAAACCCTTTGAGCCTATACATGGAACATACATTATTTTTTTCATTACCCACATTGAATAACCTTCGGGCCTTAATATCTTTACCCTTGCTTAAAGCTAGTGGAAGTAAATCAAATCATTATGGATATAAAGAGTGGTTGTAAATGTGTATGTGAAAGAAATATATGTATTTATGCTAAGAAAGGGGATTGGTTATGTTTGGTGGAGATAAAAAAAATTAAAAAAAAAATTAAAAAAAAAAGAAAATTGTCAAAAAAAATATAAAAAAATGAGAAAAAAATGTTAGGAAATAAGGAAGAGAGGGATTTATGGAGATGATGTTGAGAAAGTTCTATTCATGTTACATTCTATTGTGAATGTGCAGAGGTGTATCATTAATATTTGATGTGGAGTTATGCTTATATTTCATCTACCTATTAGATTCCACTAGCTCTTGATTTTTTTTTAACACCACACTCCTAAAATACTCCATAACCTTCTTTACCTTAAACCCCGCTATAACCAATAAGTAAGTCCTATTTGATTCTTGAGATGAGCAGCCTTTGATCTGTTGGAGATTAGTTACAAGAGTTAAGCATATGGTTCGGTTCATTTGGCAAGTATTTCATATCTTTCATGAGGTTTTATGTACTAGAACATGAGCCTTCTTTGTTTATATATATGAGTCGTTTGTTATCTTCATCATCTTATCTCACATACATGAGTGTTTCTATACATTTGTACCCATGATTCTAAGAGAAAAAAAATAGAGGGTATCCATAGTGCAGATGAATCTTGATGTGACTAAGGCGTGGTAGATATTCATCCATAATATTGATTTGTTCATACCTGTCATGTTTATGTGTGAACCATATGTTGAAATTGATCCTTTAAATTTCCCAATGCTGAATCTTGGTTGATTGCTAATCTTGACGTATGAAAGTAAATGATTCTGAGACAAAAATAGTTAAGGGTATTAGGTTTAGTTTGATTATTTTTTTTCATTATGTTTGATTTTGTGGGTATATCATCTGTGAAACCCTCACGAGACCTTACTCTTCCTCGATGGGTGACCTAGGGGTTTAAAGGGCTTGTTGCATATGCTAAGTGTAATCGTGAGACCTACGAAAGTGGCTAGTTAATTTAATTTTATTTGTTTAGAGTAATAACTTGCTTGAGGACAAGCAAGAAGCTAAGTGTGGGGATGTGATGAGTTCATATTTTGACACATTTTATACCCTTATAATCTTAGTTTTTGGTAGTTTATTTAGCTAATATAGGGGAATAATTATTGTTTTATGCTTAAGTGGTAAAAATTGCATAAATTTTATTATTTGAGCTAAAATGATATAAATTAAGTAAATTTAGAGTATAATATTATTTATTAATATTTACTTAATTTTATTTTGCAGGTTTTATTTTAAAAAGAAAGGAAAAAAAGAAACTTGACCTTTGGACCAACGGCCCAAAAGCCGAAGGCCCAAAGGCCCGGAAAAAAGAAACGACGATCGACAAAAGCCAAACAGGCCTTGAATGCACGAAATGAGAAGAAAATTCAGTCGTCAGGGCTGACGTGGAAAATGAAAGAAACGACGCACGAAACAAAGAGAAAAGGAGTCAGCCGCAGCAGGGTTGACGTGGCACGGAACAGACCAAACGAGCCGCACAGGCTCTGAGGCGAAAAGGAAAAAAACCCACAAAAATTATAAATTGAGCGAGAAGAGCAGTGTGCAAAAAAGAGGGCGCGTCTGGGGGATGGTAGAAGGCAGAGCCTTCATAGTCTCTGTGGAGAGCGACGTAGAGGAGAGAAAGTAGCCTTCAGCACGAAAAAGGACGAACAAGAAGTCTGACGCACGGAGTTCGAGGCGTGCAACACAGCAGCGCCTTCGACAACCGTCAGCCGAGAAAGAAAAAAAAGAGAAATAGTTGCATGAAAATTCAAGGCAAAGAAAAATATAAAATTAGAGGAAATTTATACCGGTAGAATTTATTTCAGATAAAATTAATTTTTATCTGAATAAATTCTTAATCTTTTATCCAAAATTAATTCCGGTTTTTTCTTTCTCTTATTTTTAATTTATATTTTAGATAAATATTTCTGTGTAATTATTTCTTTAATTATGAGTGGCTGATTATTTATTGTTAGGGAATAATTTGAAACCCTAGATTAGAATTTGAATTATAATTTTATTTTCTTTATTTCGTGAGATTGTTTCTTGACTCTATGTTAATTGCTATCGTTTATATGTATAATTCTGTCAAGTATAGTTTATTTTGTGCATGCCTTGTTCTGGTACCTCATAAGTGACAGTATGTAGGATTATTTTCTTGCTAGGTGTCCATCTAAATATACTAGAATTTATATGTATAAATTGCAGCTAGGTTAGATAACAATTCACCTAATCGTTTTGTGATTCTAACCGAAGTGGTATAACGTTTCAATACATGTGGGTCAAGGAAAGGAAATACAGCTAGACATGCTTTTTGTACTAGTATGGGTACTTAGATTGATAGCCTTCCACTTACACTTAATGCATTAAATCTAGTTAAATATAGGAGCCGCTTGTTGCTGCTATATTGCTAGTATTTAATAGGGTTAATATTAGCGCTTTGTCGTATTAATTAATTAAGGGAAGTAATATAAGGTGTATAGACATGCTTTTGGTGTGCAACTTAGTCGATCTCTTTCTCATGATTAAAATATTGACTTAGAAATAAATATTATATTACGACCTAATCTAGTGGTGGATTTTTATTTCCCTAACATGTTTCTCATATCTACGGGTTTCTCATTATTTCCATTATTTTTATTATTATTAGTTTATTTTATTTTATTCACTTTATTATTTTATTATTATTTTGATAACCCCCATTTGTATTTTTTTTATACATTTATTTTGTATTATTTAGGATTTTTATTTTTAGTTTTAGTTTTATTTTCAAGCTAGTTAAATAGAGATGAGCCCTCTCAATCCCCAGCTAGAATGATTCCCTATTTACCAGTGCTACAATTGATAACAAGAGGGTTTAAATTGTGTATCGGCTATGGTCACACCATGTGGTAACACGTAATATCAATAAATTTTGTACGTTTTGGCTGATACAGGTTTTACCAATATATATACATACATACAGGGTTAAAATATGTATATCCAACAATATATATATGTTGGCAATAAGTTTTAGTAACAGATATAATATTGTGTTTAATACTTTTACACACATATATGATTGTGTGGTTAATTCTTTTTATCACAGATATAATTTTGTGGATAATAGTTTTAGTTACAGATATTATTTAGTGGGTAATACTTTTAGTCACATATATTATTTTGTGGGTAATACTTTTACTTACAAGTATAAGTGTGGGCATAAGTTTTACTAACAAATAAATATCTGTGGGCATTATTAATTATTCTCAACAGATGATACATATCTGTGGGTAAAACTTTTAAGCACAAAGTTTTTACCCACAATTTTGTCACAAAAAAAAATCTGTTAGTAAGAACTTTTGCCAACAGAAAAATAGCTTTTACCAACAGGTAAGGCCCTATTGGCATAAGTCATATATTTTGTAGTGATAACAACCCTATGTCGAGCTTTTAATTTCTACCCAGAAAAATGATCCTTTTTGCCGCCTCCACTTTAGATGCCAGCCCTACCGCCTTTGGCCAACACCGCCACCCACTCCACCTAACAAACTCTTCCTTGCACTGCCCTTTAGCTAACCAAATGTCCAATATCCCTCGATTCTTTCTGCACAAGCCACCCCGACTGTGCGAAGTAGCCTTCCCAATCAACCTTATTTTATGTCTTCGCCGCCCTTCGAACAACCTTTAACCACCTCTTCTGCCTCTGCCGCCGCTTCTTTCACCTTCTAAAATGTTCTACAAATCACCTTCTACTTCCCCTACCTCTCTTTTTCTCTTTCTCCCTCTCCTCCTCTCTCTTTCTTCTTCTCCTCCATTCCACCACCACCCACTGCCACCGTGCGCCGCCACCTTTGGTTGCGCCACCACCCCTATTCTATCCCCCTCCTTTTGGGCAACCCTAAACACCCCAACTCCCACATTAATTCTCCTTAGTTTTTTCCCAGCATGCAAATTTTCCTCTTTTCTTCTCTTTTTTCGGCCGCCGCCGCCGCCTCCGTGCACCACCGCCGGTGCTGCCTATCCCCGCCAGCCTAAGGTTGAACCCTAGACCCTCTCAGCCATTTTCCCTATTTTTATAACCCTTAAATTATTTTATTTCAATTATATTCATATAAATACTATTGTTATTATTATTAATATTTATATTTTTAATATGTATTATTACTATTATTATTAGTATTAATGTTTTTATCATTAATTATGTTGAGGGCTGAAGCCCTATTGTATTTTAATTCGATTTTATTATTATTCTTCTTATTATTTCTATTATTACTATTATTAATATTAATATGTTAGAAGTATTATTATTATTATTATTATTTCCTATTTCAAATTTCTATTATTCCTATTCCATTATTATTAATACAACTATTTTACCATTAGTTATGTTAATAATGTTGTTATTGTTATTGTTGATGTTGTTGTTGTTGTTGCTGCTGTTGTTGTTGTTGTTCTTCTTCTTCTTCTTATTATTATTACTATTTCGAATTACTACTATTATTATTCCATTATTAGTATTACAACTACTTTACTATTAATTTTTCTATTATTATTATTATTATTATTATTATTATTATTATTATTGTTATTATTATTATTTCATCATTATTATTATTAATAAATTTGGTTATTTATTTTACTAATATTACTATTAGTATTATTTTGGAAAAAGGGCCGAAGCCTTTATTTTACTTTATTTTCGAATAATGTCCTTTTTATTATTAGTATTGTTACTATTATTATTATTCTTATTTATATTCTCATCGATATTATTTTAGTATCATTATTATTATGAGAATAAAGTATTTAACCTTGCATTAATTATTCACTTTTATAATATTTCTATTATTTCTATATCTTTAGTAATGTTATAATTTTTTTAATGTATTTCTATTAGTATGTTATTATTTGGTTAAAGTCCTAAGGAGGTATAGGAGCGTACTCCAAGACCGGTGTCGTTTTAGGTAAGGGTGTTACTAAGGCCTTTTGTGTGTTTATATGCATTATGTGATTTGCATGATATGTATTCTATGTTTATCATTATTAATTATGTTGTAATTGGTATGATATGGAGTTGAAGTATATTTTCATGTATTTGCATGGTATATGTATTATGTATATGAGGTGATATGTGTTGTGACCCTGGAAGACATGCATGTAAGGGTGTTGATGTAGTTTGAGTGGGAGAAAGGATGAAAAAGGAGGATGGGAAAAGAAGTTGACAAAGGGATGTGAGTTGACCTAATTTTTTTAATGATTCATGAGTGGAAGAATAAAATGGAGAATTTTAGGGTTTCGTGTGGTAGAATATGATTTATGATTTTTATGTTTCTGTGTGGGAGATTATAATTTATGTTTTGTATATATGGAAGAATCTAACTAGGGTTTGACATGGATGGACTTAGGGTTTTGCATGGACGATTTTATAGTGTTGTATGGTGGAATCTAACCTTGGGTTTTGTGTGAATTGAATCTTGGGTTTTGTATGGTGGAATCTAGGGTTGTACATGGATGTATCTAGGGTTTGCATGGTTGAATTTAGGGTTTCACATGGGATTTTAAGGTTTGCATGAAAAGTTCGAGAGGTTGCATGGGATGTGTAATGTCTGCATGGGAGTGGAATTTACGTATGGATCCTTGACTTGGGATATAAGGAAGGTTATTTGGGTGTTTGGAAGTATTGGGTGAAAAATAGTACATAGGACATTATAAGGGTATGGAGGAGACTAAATTAGGGTTTTTAGTGATTAACTATGGGTTGTTGTGATTAACTAAGGTTTGGAAAGGCTCATTATGGTTGTTATGGTTAAATAGGGTTTGGAGTGGTTAACTATGGTTTGTGGTGGTTAATTAGGGTTTGATGTGGCTGCTTGTGGTTTTTATGGTATCATGTGTATTTGGTGATTAAAGTGTAAGTATGAGGCTGGAATTTATGATTTATGATGTCTAAAGTGTAGAGGGAATGATTCATGCATGTCTAGGGTGAAAGATTTGGAATAAGACACTTAAAACATTAATTACGTAAAGTGGAAGATGTTGAGATGGACCCAGACCGATCCACTGGCATAATAGTGGCTAGGTACTGCAGTAGCCTAGAGACTGATCCACCGGCATAATAGTCGTAGGGTATGTTACCCTAGTGATCGATCCACCGGCTAAAATAGTGGAGGATCTCGAGCTCAACGAACCAAACCATATATTTTTTTTAAGATGTGGGAAGACACTTATTACTTACAGTGGAACACCGTGCGAGAAGGGTCCAAACCGATCCACCAGCATATAATAGTGGTAGGGTTGTTACCCTAGTGACTGATCCACCGGCTATAATAGTGGGTAGGAGCTAAAAGTGCCTTGGAGACCAATCCAATGGCAAAAATAGTGGGGTTCCCGTATTTGTATGAACTTGATAAAGAGCATGGTGTGAAAATATTTTGATCAAGGATTAATGAAGTAATTAAATCTAAACAATATTGGATCTTGGCATTTTCAGCTGATCTTTCATTTGCCTTTATGTTATTATGTTGGTGATTATGCCCTGTCATTATTCTGCATGGATTATGTGCTTATGTGTTGGCCTTAGTGCTCGGTTACCTTACTGTAACACCCCCAAATTTACTACTGAAAAATTTCGTTTAAGACAAAGGTTTTAGCGGAAGCGAAAGAATTAAAACCATAAACTTGGGGGTATTACCGCCACACTTAGTACCAGACCGGTTCACTCCTACCGTTCCGATACTAAGTGCTAAGGCTAAACTAAACAATCATTAAGTAAGAGTCATCAAAACATAGGCCCATAGTTAACATAAACCATTCACGAAAACCACGAGTCAACAACAGTTAAAATATCATTTAGGAATACAACTTAGAGTACGGTTTCAAAACAAGAAGCGTAGTACAAAATATAGCTAAATGAAACAGATCCCAAGGGACCAATATCTGAATCGCCTACTCACTCAAGCCAAGCCTTCCACCCCACAATTTGTAACCGATCAAACCTGCATAAGAGGTCTGCTCCCCACCATTGGTGGATCATCACAGGACCCATTCAATCAATGTAGTATCAGTACGGGTCCAATACTGAGTAAGGGCGCTGGTGCGCTAAGGCCAAGCATACAATTATACCACATAGCACACATAGCACGCAAGACCCACATTCAACACATAAAAAACATACGATGACATGCATGAATAGGTCTAATCACTTTCTGATGTCTTATTCTGCATTCTCATTAATGAAATAAGTCCATTTCACGCATTCTTCAATAACCCATGTGAGCACGGGACCCCACTATTATAGCCGGTGGACCGGAAATAAAAACACAGGGTAGAATGCCTCTGACACATATTCTAACCGGTGGACCGGACTGGCCCCGCCTCAACATGGTGTTCCACTGTAAGTACTTAGTATTTTTCCCATGGTTTAACTTATTTACTTTGGGTCTATCGAGCCGAGATCCCCCACTATTATAGCCGGTGGACCGGAAATAAACACACAGGGCAAGACGCCTCTGACCACTATTATAGCCGGTGGACCGGAACGAAACGCACAGGGCAGAACGCCTCTGACCACTATTATAGCTGGTGGACCGGAACGAAACGCACAGGGCAGAATGCCTCTAACCACTATTATAGCCGGTGGACCGAAACGAAACGCACAGGGTAGAACGCCTCTGACCACTATTATAGCCGGTGGACCGGAACGAAACGCACAGGGCAAAATGCCTCTAACCACTATTATAGCTGGTGGACCGGAACGAAACGCACAGGGCAGAATGCCTCTGACCACTATTATAGCCGGTGGACCGGAACGAAACGCACAAGGCTCGGCTCAACAGTCTTTCGCTTTACGTTATTAGTGTCTTATCCGTGTCTTATTGAATCACACATCACCCTTGACATGCATAAATCATTCTCTTTATACTGTACTCAACACAACTAATAAAATCTCACATACATAACTACCCTTCAATCAATAGACACACATGATAACACCGAAAAACTCTAAGCAGCCATAACCAACCCTAGTTGTCCACACCAACCATGGTTAGCCACTCTTATCCCTATTTTACCATAACCACCATACTTAGCCATCCCAAACCTTAATTGTCCTCAATAATCACGATTAGTTACTCCAACCCTACTTAATCACAACACCCCAGAGTTAATCACTCCAAACCCTAATCCCGTACGATCGTTAACTCCCATGCAAAACCCTAACTCCACAATACCAACATTAATACCACCATACAACCCATAACACCACCATGTAAACCCTAATACCACCATAAGTCATTAATACCACTATACAATCATTAATACCGCCATACGAATATTAATACCACCATACAAACCCTAATACCACCATACAACATCATCACCTCCATAAAATCACAAATACCACCATACAACATTAATACCTCCATAAAATCACAAATACCACTATACAACATTAATACCTCCATAAAATCACAATACCACCATACGAACCTGAATACCACCATAAGCCATTGATACCACTATGAAATCATTAGTACCACCATGCGAACATTTATGCCACCATACAAACCCTAATACCACCATACAAACTTCAAGACTCCCATGATGGTTCCCAACTCATATTACCATTTATCTTAACATGCATGTCCTAATGGGCCATAACATATTACATCATAAACATCATACATATAAATGTCATGCTCATGTCACGGAAGCACATACAACATACCTCAATCTCCAAGCTGCGCTACACATAAGACAAGTTATACACAAATCATATAATACATGGCATAGCATGACATACATAACATTCAACACATCCATGTCACACATAACACAAGGCCATTAGCTTTGTCCTTACCTAAGGCGACGCCGGGCTTGGAGCACGCTCCTCTAACTCCTTAGGGCTTTGGTCGGGGTTACCTATAAAAGGGGAAAATGCTAAGGTTAAGTAGTAATAATAATAACCCTAGTAAGGATAATAGAGATAATTATAATAAAAATGTTAATACTAATAATTATAAGAATAGGACCAAAGTTAAGTATAATACAAGTTAGGGTTTAAAAGGGATGTTAGTATTAGTAAGAAAATAAGACATTAATAATAGAGACAATAATAATGGTAATAATGACAATAATAATAATAATCATTATAATAATTATAGTAATAATAAAAGTAATAACAATAATGATAATAATAATAATAATAATAATAATAATAATAATAATAAGTATATTAGTATCAATATTAGTAGAAAATAGTAGCAATTATATAAAAGGGGTATTAGGGTTTGGATGAGTGGAGGACCACCTAGGGTCGGTGGTGGTCCGGCGGCGGCGCGTGGCGGCGACGGCGGCGGTGGTGGAGGAGGAAGAGAAGGGAAAAGATCAAGGTGGAGGTTAGATGGGGGAAAGGAAAGGAAAGTTAAGTGTGGGGGAGGAGACAGCAGGGAGAGGGGAGTGGAATGAGGGTGGTGGCGTGAGAAAGGAGGCGGCGCGCGATGGTGGACGCGGCGGCCGAAGGTGGTGGGAGATGGTGGAGGTTGGTGGAGAAGGAGGTAGGGGGTAAGGATGGTATGGGCAGGTAGGGGAGGACCTGCCGGTTATTTTGGGAGGTGGCAGGGTGGCTGGTAGCGGCGGAGGAGGCGGTAGAAGGTTGTGCAAGGCGGCGACGGGCTGGAAGGGGCTGCTCGGGGTGGTGATTTTGCACGGCCTGGGTGGCTTGTGCAAGGCAAATCAAGGGCTGAGGAGGACTTGGTTAGGTGGAGGGTGGTGCAAGGTGGGGTTCTGGGCGGTATTCAACCAGCAGCGTTGGGGTCGGCGGCGGTCGACGCGTCTGATGGGGTGGCGGCGAGAGGGAGCAAACCTAGGGTTTCGGGGTTCCAAATCCCGAACCCAGGTGATCAATGGGGGTATTTATAGGTAGGGTGGTCGGGCAAGGCCAGGGGAAGAAGAAAAAAGGGTGCGGGTGCCAGGCTGGCCGGCAGGCGGCAGCTGCCATGGTAGGTTAGGTCGGGAGGGGGAGAAAGAGGAAAGAAGGTGGGCACGCGGGGAGGGAGCTGCAGGGATTGTTGGGGTCGAAAATAGGAAAGAAAATGACAGGGAAGGGCAGGGGAGGACGGTCGGCGCTGAGCTGGTGGCTGCCGGTGAGATTCGGGGCTACAAGTCCAGTTGCAGGTTGGCGTGCAGGTCGGGGAAGAAGACAGGGCGGGGTGGACCAGTCGGTCCAGGGAAAAGAAAGAAAGGAGAGAGGGGGCGGTTCGGCCGGCTGGGCAACGGGCGACGCAGGCTGGCAGGCCTGGCACACGAGACGGGGGGGAGAAAGAAGATTTGGGCCGACGGGCTGGCCCAAACCGGGGGAAGAAGAAGAAAAAAAATAAAGGAGGAAGAAAGAAAAAGAAAAGAAAGGAGAAAAAGGAAAAAGGAAAATGGAAAATGATAAAATGGTTGGGGATATTTGTTCTTTATTTATTTATATAATTAATTTAGATATTTAATTTTAATAATAATTATTTTAATTATAATAATTAAATCCATTTTTAAATTAGTTAGGCTATTTTGGATAAATTTCCTTAACCTCCATGCTAATTAGAAAAATACCCAAATTTTCTTCCAATTAAATTCTTTATTATTTTCCTCTTAATCTATCTCAATTAACTCAATTTTCCTAATAATTCCTTATTTGGCCATAATTTCGGAAATTAGGATTTTGGGATATTACACATACTCAGTACGTAGCGTACTAATTACCTGTTTCATGGGTGCTGCTTAATCCCATGAGTAGTATGCCCTTCTGACTTTGTGTAGGTGGGTGAGACATCAGTCGGAGGTGAGTGTTGAGCATGTTTGGCTCAAGGTTTGAGAGTAGTGTGGCCAGATCCCCTCTTCTTGTTACCTTATTTATTTCTATTAATTATTCTTATATCAGATTTATCTTGTTTGATTTATTACCTTATATTAATATTTCAAATAAACCTTCTATCAATTGTAAAGTTATTCCTTCCGAGGAATTTTAATTTCGCACTCTAATTTCTATCTTATGATTGAATAATACTCTTTTACGTGTACTCTGATTTTTAATGTATAATCTTTTGCGTTCTTTTATGAACTCTTGATTTAAGTTTAATATTGATCTTTTATTTTTAGCCTTAGCACTTGTTATTAAAACGGTCGGAGAGAATCGGTTTGGTACTAAGTGTGGCGGTAACATCCCCAGAATTCACGGATTTTAATTTGAATTCTTCCGCTTTTAAAAAAAATAGTGAATTTTGGGGTGTTACAATAATAGTTACCTTAAGTCCAGTAATAATTAAACCTTACTGGTACTCTGGTTAAAGGTTTGAGCTTTGATTAGTAAAAATCTATACCTAAAAATAATATTTCAAATTAGCATTATAGAAGTAGAAAATCAAAACAATAATTTTTTTTATTATGAAAGCTTAATTAATATAGACTAATACCAACTATTTCTATACCTTAAAATTTAGCAACTTTAACTCAAAAAGATGTAGGAATCATGCTGCATGTAAAGGATGAAGGAAGAATAGGGGTCAAAGGAGGAGTTAGGAGAAAGGGGAGGGTTGGTTCAGTTAAGGGTTTTGGGGGTTGGGTTGAGGGCTTGTGGAGGGGAGTGAGGGTGGTGGCTAGGTTTAGGGAGGGAGTAGGGGTGTAGGTGGTGGTTAGGGGTTGATGATCAGTGGCTTAGAGTATTGGAGGTTGTGGTTGCAGGGTTGGGAAAATGGGGTAAAGGATGGGTGGAGGAGAAGAAGGAAAGGAAAAGAAGAGAAGATGGGAGTGGCTATAGGAGGGTTTCGACCAAAGGAAGGCAAGGGGTGGTAGGGGAGGTGTTAGGGAGTGGATTGGTGGTTGTGGAGGCGGTAGAAGAGGGAGGAAGGCAGCGCACGGTGGTGGTGTAGGCTGGAGGCCAAGAAGGAGGGGAAATAAAAGGAAGGAAGGGAAGGGGGATGCAAGGGCAAGTGAGGGTGATGGGATGGTATAGGGAGGTTGAAGGGGTGTCAAGGAGGTGACTATTATGATAGGTTGGGAAGCAACAACGATGGTTGAGGGTGGTAGAGCAAAAATAGGGGACGAGGAGAAGAGAGGAAGAAGGGAGAAAAGGGGAGGTCAGTAGGGAAAGGGAGGCTCAAACTAGGAGGAAAATGAGCAAGAGAGAAGAAGAAAAAGAAGAGGGAGAGAAGAGGAGGTAGGGGCATTAGCTAGGTGGTGGAAAAGGAGGTTGTAAGTTGACTAGTAGGGTGTTGGATTGCGGAAAGAAGGAAGAAAAGGAGAGAAAAGGCCACGCGAGGGAGGGCTATGTTTGGCTCAAAATGGAAGGGAAAGGGGCAGGGGAGAGAGCTAGAAAGGGAGAGAGAGCAAAGCTGCAGGGGAAGGCAGGCAGTTGCAAGCTACCAAGTAGGATAGTTGAAGAAGAAGGAAGGAGAAGGGAAGAAGAAAGGAGGAGGGGTTGTAAGCTGGTCAGGTGAGGAAAGGAAAAAAGAGAGTGGGCCGACTCTATGCACGTAAGGGAGAGCGAAAGGAAGAACGTTGGGTTGGCCCAATCGGGGGGGAAGAAAGGAAAAGAAAAAGAAGGGGAAATGGGGGTTGTAGTAGGCTAGATGCAAAGAAGGAGGGACAAAGGCTCGGGAACTTGAAGACGAAGAAAAAGGAAAAATGAGGAAAAGAAAAGGTAAGGAAAATGAGAAGAAAAAGGAAAAAGAAAAAGGGGGAAAATAAAATAAAAATAAATTTTAGAATAATGGAATTTAATATTTTTGATAGATAAATTAATTTAATAATTTAATTTATTTGAAATTTAAACATTAGTTTAAGAGGGTAATTTTAGTATAATATTGGTTTGGAAAACTATTTAAATAAAATAACTATGGTAAAATAACAAAATATTTAGTTTAGTTTCTTAAATATTCATATCCATTTTTATACATCCAAAAATTCATTAAATAAATATAAAACTTAAATTAACCCAAATGTGGGTCATTTATTAAATTCTAGGTTTTAAATTTTTAGGGTATTATAGGAACCTTTTAGTACTACGGTGTAAGTAACCATTTATACAAAACTAAAAGCCAGGGCCCGTATGCAACATACCATACAACATTATAACAAGTACACAATGCATATATATAACACAACAAACAATAAGAACTATATATCACAAAGTCCATTTACTTAGCATTTCCAACACTTACCGTAATTTATACCGTAACAATAGGTCATAATGGTGAAATCAATCATTTCTGATCTTAAGCCATTAATTGAATATAAATCAATATTGTCTCTCAAATTATATCCATGTAAGTTTGGGGACCCCACTATTTTAATTGGTGGATCGGGCATAAGATATCCAACTCTAGCGTAAAGCACACCTTGCTACAATTATAACTAGCAGACTGGCAAACGTATACAACATCTAGGGGAACACGCACCTAGCCACTATTATAACCGGTGGACCGATGCACATATACAACCTCTAGGGCGAAGTGCTCCTAGCCACTATTATAATAGGTGGACCAGTACAAATTTTATAATCCATCTGGCCTCGACCTACGTGGTATTCCACCATTAGTGATTTGTGTCTTTCTATTCAATTAGCATACTAGTTCTATTTATTTATCTTGAGAGGGAGATCATGAACTCGGGGCACAAAGGTACACTAGTCATACTGGCCCATACAATCAACACAGTACCCTTCGAACATTAATTTAGGGAAGCAAAGTTACCCCGTTTTTACTGGTGCACAAGGGCATACAGTACCCTACCGATAAGGACACCTAATCCAAAAGTATACATACCCCTAAGTAGGTCTATAGAGTTAAATAGAGTAAGATGCATGTCTTGGCTAGGGCACTATGGTACACCAGTAAAATCAAGAATAATCGTGGGCTAAACCACGTCTTTAGGGTAGCGACCCCTAAAGAGCCACCATTCTTGATCTCAAGGTCTTCCACTTTAATTATTAGTATCTTAATTAAGGTGACCACGAGAAACAAATCAATCACATACTGATTCATTTTTATATATTTATGTTATTAATAAGTAATCTTTATTATTATTATTTTCCATGTTAACTTAAATAGTCCGCTGAGGCCATCCTAGATTCCAATTCTTGTACTTAGGTACCTTAGGTCAAAATGACCAAAATGCCCTTAAGGCTAAGGCTTCCTCTTATCATCTATTTTCATCATAGTATTTATTTTCATTTATTCACATGCCATAATAGGTTATTATATCATAATTATACTACTGGTCATTGAATCAAGTACTCTAATAAAGGACAATCGAACACATAAACCCTAAAATGTATTTCTAGCACATCTAACACACATTTCTGTATGTAATTAACAATTAAGGCACCTCTTGCATGATAATGAAATTAACATCATAACACACCCTTAGTTATCCATTAAACCACATACCATGCATTATCCTTATGATACATACCAATTTACTAAAATACTCTCATCATTATAATATACCTGATTATATGTAAACAAGTGATACTAGGGCCATAAACCCTTATTCTACTATTTAATACCTCTTATGAGTTATTAGGAAGGTTCATTAGATCAATTACTATGTTATATGTAATTTAGCGATTTACCCCTTCATACTTACAATATTACTAAAATATCCCCTTATTTGTAAAATTACCAAGTTGCCCCCTTTCACTTACCAAATTACCAAATTGCCCTTTATACTTATATAATTAACAAAATACCCTTCATACCTGTTAAATTACCAAATTACCCTTCATACTTATTAGATCACCAAAATACCCTTTATATATGTTAACATACTAAATTACCCTTCATACTTGTTAAATTACAAAATTACCCTTTTTAGTTGTTAAATTATATATTAACTTACTAAATTACCCTTCATACTTGTTAAATTACAAAATTACCCTTTTTAGTTGTTAAGTTATCAAAATACCTTTGTTAGGTGTTAAATTACCAAAATACCCTTTTTAGTTACTAAATTACCAAAATACTTTTTTTAGTTGTTAAATTACCAAAATACCCCTTTGAGTTTTTTAACTACAAATTTACCCTTTTTATTCATAAAATTTCCAAGTTACTCCTTTCTTATGCAAAATTATTAAAATACCCTTTTTACTTACTAACTTATCAAATTACCCCTTTATCATGCCAAATTACCAAAATACCCTTCTTCTTATTAAATTACCAAATTACCATCTTTATTAATAAAATTAACAAGTTACCCCTTTTTATGCCAAAATTACCAAACTAGCTTCCTTACTTATTAAATTACCATATGTCCTTTTTTATTCATAAAATTACTAATTTACCCTTCTTATACTTAAGTTACTAAAATACCCTTAACACATAAAATGTTAACACCCATGGTCCACACCTCCAACCATAACTATTCATTATTAATATCCATTATCACTTACCAGGCACATTTATTTATACTACACCCTATATACAAGTCAAAATTACTAAAATGCCCCAAGGGCTCATATTAACATTATCCCTACTATAAATGGCCATATTTGCTTATCATGACATATACATGCATCTAATATTATTATTAACAACAAGGCTCCTTTCTTAACCATCATTTCTACACATGAGACATTTCATAATATAGCATAATTTTCATTTCAACTACCAACATATAGTACAAATCATGATATACTTAACATCACAGAGATTACATACAAAATATTCAAAAACCCTAATGTGCTAGCATACATTTATCTACACATTTTAGTAGGATATAATTGTTACTGTCTTTCTAGCAATAATTAAACTTTGCTAGTACCTCGATTAAAAAGTTTAAGCTTTGATTAGTAAAAGTTGTACCTAGAAATAATATAAAAATTAGCATATTAATAGAAGAAAATTAAAAGAATAAGTTTGTATCAAAAATCTTAATAAGTACATATTAATACTAGCTATATTTATACCTCAAAATTTAGTTAAGTAAACTTAGACTATGTATTAAATCTTACGCTGCATGGTACAAAAACTTGACACGTTCCTACCCATGAGAGCATTGGGTTAAAGTAGTAATCAATTAAGGTTGATCCCACAAGGATTAATGACTGGCCACTAAGACAATAATCGAACTTATCTATGTCTAGACTATGAAATGATAAGAAGTGAGAAATTGTAAGCTAAAATAACTAACTATGCTAAAAACAAAGGAAAATAGCACTCAAGTGACTCAAGTAAATAGAAAAGCTAAGGTTCTGGTTATCGCCCCTGATCCTCCATGTAATTGAACACCACATCCAAAATTGATTCAACAATCATAATCAATCATGAAAATAAGGATAGAAATTGTTGTGCTTTCTTTTGCCACAAACACCCTATTACATCTCTATGGCCCTAACTATCTCTAGCTTAGGGTCTAATAGAGTGTAAAGCCTTAAAGTCTAAATATTTTCCTCCATTATCATTGTAGAGGTCTAATTGATCACCTCTCAATCTATAATTTAATCTCTCATTGTGCTATTGGGTCTAATCCTAGATTATCTCTCCATCTCACCCGTATTTCCCACACTGAAAATCGGAACCCAACTAGAGTTTGTCATTCCACCAATCAATCAGGAATACAACTCAAGGATCATGAATTGAATAAAAAATAATGCAAATATTCAGCACATTTGGATTGGGGGAAACTCCCTTTCACCATAGCACAAAAATCTAGTTGATCAAACTCATAGTAAGAACATTAAGAATAATAAGAGATTCCATGTATAGATAAGAGAGAAAAGAACCTTAAATCCAATGATTCTTACAAGTGTTTAAATTTTTACACCTAGATCTCTAGTTTATAAGAGAATTCTTGAGGAATTAGGGAAGAGGATGGAGGAGAGAGAAGAGAGAGGGAGTAGAGGCTACTTAGAGAGAAGAGAGAGGGACTAGAGGCTGCTTACAAAGAAGAGAGAGTGAGTAGAGGTTGCTTAAATGAAAACTTAGAATGAGAGTTTAAATACTACGGCCTCTTGAATCCCTAAGGTAGTGATAAACACAGGCTTCTTGCGTCAAATTTGACTATGTTGGGTATTTTAACCATAACTCTTTCATCAAGACTCTGATTAAGCTAATTTGGATGCATTAGAAATCTATTGAAAAGATATACAACTTTTATGTTGAAACATTCTCCAAATTCAGATAGTATCCTGGTCAAAATTCCACTTCTTTTATGCGTATATGCATTTTTTCATTCATTTTATTCCATAATTTACATTTTAGCTCTAAATCTCTTTCCGCTCTAACTTTTGCTCCTCTTTGTTACTTTTTTCTCCTTTCTTCTCCCTTTAATCTTATTCATTTTTCCATCCTTCATGTTATTTTATTACTTGAGATCCTACAAATTTTCACAACACAAAGGTTGTAACAATAATAAAAAGGGAGAATTCCTACTGAAATTTGAGGTAAAAACTCTTATGAATCTTAAGAATAAGATGCAAAAGTCACACTTATCAACTCCCCCATGCTTAAACATTTTCTTTTCCCCAAGAAAGGTAATAAAAGAAACCCATCATGGGAAAAAAAGAAAAATAGTAGGATCCCATTCATAGAAAAGAGTGTTTTTCCTTTTAGTAGTATAAGAGTCAAGTAAGAAGCAATAAGACCAAAAAAAATAATAATTAAAAGTTCAAAATCCATTTTCAAAAGATTTTTAGGTTTCCCCTTTATGTGAGAAATGTAACTATGCTATCAAGCTCTAGGACCCTCCCATGAAATAAAGGACATCCAATATTGGACAGCAAGAAGCTGTATACCAACTCACTCATTCCTCAAAGTTTCAAATTAGAATTCTCACTTTAAGTCTTGTGGACACACCTCTCATATGTTTTATTGTATTTAAAGGTTCCGCTCTAGTCCTCTCACTCATGATCAAGATCATCCATATATTTGGAATTTCTTTCAATTCTCCACCACTAGAAAGACTTAGGACACACAAAAATCAAGAGGTCTTATTAGGGTTGTAATGGGGCCATGGGTTTATAGGTTAGGACATAAAGTTGTTTTGGAAGTGGAGTTAAAAATTCTAGTACCAATAGGGTATAGTAGTTTCTTTTTTTTAATGACATATATTTTACAATTTAACTTTTCATCATGAAACACAAGCTCCCCAAACTTCTTATTGATTCTTTTTAACAATATATAAGAGATATATCAATTTGCTTTTCATCATACATAACCATTCACTCTTTCACAGCTCTCCTATGCTTAGCTTACATCACACTCCCAACTTCCTTTTTTCAAATTGTACAACACCCATTGGCTCTAGACTTAGGTAGGGATAAAGGAAATCGGGTTACATGTGTGGTTAGATCAAGAAAATTATCCATAAGCACAACCAGGTTAGCAAAGGATAAAACGTGAAGGTCGGGCTGTTTGGCTAATGTAGGTTATGATAAAAAAAACAAGCACCTCTATCATTTTCATGCATGTCTAAGTCATATGTGGTTATGAAGAAAACCATTAAAAGTTCTAGTTTTCCAGGTAATGGTGGGACACACACAAAAAAGAAAAAATAAGAGACTATAATGATTTATTAGTCTGAAGGCTCAAAGTCTCACTGGGTCCAAAATGATCTAATTCTAATCCCTTTTGGCAAAGAGTAAATCAACATAAGTCAAACTACAGTACCTCAAGAATACTAAGGCATGCATAACCCTAAATTTCTCAAACACAATTACACTAGCCTCATAATAATGCAACCAAAACACTCAAGCATATTGAAATCCATTTTCAAAAGGGATTTCAAAAGGGTCTTAACATCATAAACTAAACACTCTTTCCATTGCAAGATAAAACATACTCTGTAATATCATCAATGAAGGGTCATTTCTTTTTCTTTTCTTTGTTTTGTTTTACGTGTATATATATCCAAACGAAATAACAATAGAAAAAACAACAAAACACATCGAAATAAAATAAGGGAGAACAGAATACTAACCAAATGAAAAGGATAGGTCATCTTCTCCCCCATTCTTATGTATAAAATTATCCTCAATGTGAAACAAGAAGCACAAAAGAAACGAGGGAGAAAAGATCCACGAAACAATCTGATGGTGGAGGTGGCGAAGGTTAGTGGATAATGTGATGGTGGTTGTGGTGATTGCAGGATGGCTGTGTATGATGCGGTTATATCGGTGGAGAATTTTATGGAGGTGCAAAGAATTTTCTTGGTCAATTTCATACCTTCACACACAAACAAATTGACCATGGTTTCCACACGAATTAGAATTTCCACATCAACACCTACAAATCCATTAAATAAAAGCCATAAGTAAATTGATGAACAAATAAACCAAGAGAACCAAAATATGAAAAAAAAACTTGGGTTGCCTCCCCAGAAGCACTTGTTTAAATACATTAGCTTGGCTTTCTTGATTCACTTAGAATCATCTAGAAGAATGATGGTTTTGACGGCTACAACCTCACCACCTTCATGCACCTTCAACCTTTGCCCATTCACTTTGAATGGTTCTTTATCGGGCCTAGTGATTTCAACTACTCCGGATGGAAAAACTTGCATAATTATGAACGGTCTTGACCATTGGGATCTAAGATTTCTAGAGAACTACCGCAAATCAAAATTAAATAGGAGCACTTGCTACACCACTTCAAATTCCCGTTTGGCGATGTATTGATCATGAATCCTTTTCATGCAACCTTGTATAGCCTTACATTCTCGTATGACTTAATCCAAAATTCATCGAGCAAGTTAAATTAAAGGAGCCTTTTCTCACCTACAACTTGTATATCAAAGTTAAGGAGACAAGTAGCCCAAAATGATTTATGCTTAAGTTCTACAGGAAGGTGATAAGTTTTTCTAAAAATAAGATTGTAAGGGGACATTCCAATGGGGGTTTGAAAAAGCAGTTCCGTATGCCAATAGAGCATTTTCTAGTTTTAAGGACCAATCCTTTCTAATGGAGTTCATCATTTTCTCAAGAATTCTTGTAAGCTCATGGTTTGATACCTCAACTTGACCACTGGTTTGAGGATGATACGGGGTAGCAACCTTATGGTTGAATCCATACTTACTCAAAAGAGCGTTAAATGCTCTATTGCAAAAATGTGAACCCCCATCACTAACGATAGTCCATTTAGATACATAGTCAACTGCCACAAGGATGTATCCTTTATGCATTGATTTGGGGAACGGTCCTATAAAATCGATGCCCCAAACATCAAATAACTCCACTACAAGAATGTTTATAAGAGGCATCTCTTGTTTTCTAGAAATATTTCCAACTCTTTGGCACCTATCACAAGTCTTAGTAAAGGAGTATGCATCATGTAGCAAAGTATTCCAATAGAACACACATTGTAAAATCTTGGCTTGTGGAGGGAAGTGGGGGTAGTGGTTGGGTGTAAGAGGGGTGGTAGAGTGTAGGTGGTGGTCGGGTGTAACACCCCCAAATTTACTACTGTAAAATTTTGTTTAAATCGGAAGGTTTAGTGGAAGCGAAATGATTAAAACTATAAACTTGGGGGTATTACCGCCACACTTAGTACCAGACCGGTTCACTCCTACCACTCCGATAATAAGTGCTAAGGCTAAACTAAACAATCGTTAAGTAAAATTCATCAAAACATAGGTCCATAGTTAACTTAGATCATTCACGAAAACACGAGTCAACAATGGTTAGAATATCGTTTAAAGTTACAACTTAAGAGTTCCACACCAAAATACGAACATAATACAAATACAACTAAATCAAGATAAACGAAAACGAGGATAGCAAAAGAGTCTGGCCGGCTCGCTCTCGGCCCTAACTAGAATAGGCTCAACACTCGGCCCCACCCGATGCCTCGTAGGTATCGTAGGCATCGAAAACATGATATCCTACCTGCACAAGGTCAGATGGGCCCTCTGCTCGTGGGAATGAGCAACACCCATAAAACGGATGATCGGTACGCTACGTACTGAGTAAGGTAATAGACGAGCTAAGGCCAACACATAGGACATATGATACAAGTTCATCACATATGCAACATACAATAACATGCAATAAAAGGCCTGATTACCTCCTCGGCGCTTTATCCTTTTATTCTCATTAATGATAATAAGTCCATTCCACACATTCTTCAATAGTCCATGTGAGTGTGGGAGCCCCACTATTATAGCCGGTGGACCGAAAGATAAACGCACAGCGTAGAACGCCTCTGATCCACTATTATTGCTGGTGGATTGGAAAGTAAACGCACAGGGCAGAACGCCTCTGATCCATTATTATTTGCTGGTGGACCGGACTGGCTCCGACTCACATGGTGTTTCGCTTTAAGTACTTAGGATCTTTCCCATGGATTAACTTATTCGTTTGGTATGTCGAGCATGAGATCCCCCACTATTATAGTCCGTGGACCGAAAAGTAAACGCACAGGGTAGAACGCCTCTGATCCACTATTATTGCTAGTGAATAGGAAAGTAAACGCACAGGGAAGAACGCCTCTGATCCACTATTATTGCCAGTGGACCGGACTAGACTCAGCTCAACAATTTTTCACTTTACGTGATTAATGTCTTATCCGTGTCTTATTAAATCATATTCCACCCTTAACATGCATGCCAACAACATTCTACTGCTTTTTGTTCAAGCGGGCCCGTCCCATATGTTGAGACTCTTGCCCCCCTTTATCACACCCCGACATTCTTTCCCCTAAGCTTAGAAACCCTAGTTGGACCTATGTGGCCCAACCTCTCCTTACTTACCTCACCATTATTTGTTCCTTGCCCCCACATCTCATTCTTACTAGGTCAAACCCAATGCATATCACTTTACTCCTCAATCTCGCATGTGATCGACAAAACCCTAGTTGTCCACCTCAAACCCTAGTAGCTTACTTCTTCCACAAGTAATCTCCCCTCTTTACCCCCAAGTCTCTCCTGTCACATGGAAAAACCCATACTCACCCTTAGTATGATGATTTCACACTCTTAACCCATACTCCACCCCTCCTTAATCATTCTCACTTTCGTACTCCCCAAGTATTCACTCTCTTACCGAAACCCTAATTAGGTCTCTTAGGCACCCTCATACCAACCTACGTACTATTTTTCACCCAAAGTCTCCAACCACTCCACAACTCTCCTATTCTCTTATTTATACCCAAATTCAACCTTTCTCACGTAAGATTCACCCCCATGCAAGAGTTAGTCACCTCATGCAAATGCCCCAAGTCACCATGCGAATTTTTAAGACCCACATGCATGGTTCCAACCTCTCTTTTATTTTGGACATTCCTCCTACTTAGATCTTCTCTCATGGATCATGAGGTACTTTGGTCAACCACATGTCCCCCTTAATGGTCTCACTTCCCATTCCTCTCTTATTATTCTTTTAGTCCTATTTCATAATACCAAAACCCTAGAATGCATGTCCTAGAGGGCTGTATCATAACACATCATAAATATCGTACATAAACATGTCATGCTCATGTCATAGAAAGCACACACGACATACCTCAATTCCCAAGCTGCGCTACACATGAGACAAGTTAACCACAAATCATATAATACACGTTTAGCATGGCATACACAATAATCAATACATTTTGATCACACATAGCACAAGGCCATAGCTTCGTCCTTACCTAAGGTGACGCCGGGCTTGGAGCACGCTCCTCTAACTCCTTAGGGCTTTGGTCGGGGTCACCTATAAAAAGGGAAAAAGCTAAGTATTAGTTTCCCTTGCAAGTACCATCAACCCTTATTCTAGTTTAGGATTAAGGTTCTTATCCCTAGAGGGGGTATTATATAAAAGCTAGGGTTTTCATCTTAAATTTAGTATATTAAACCTTACTAGTCAAAATGTATTCATTTTGGTACTTATTATTATCCTTGTTTCATTCAACCCGTTAGTTCTAATCTTGTAGTAATAGGGTTTATGATAACTATAAGAAAATAGTGTTAGTATTAATAATATATTGACACTAATGTTTAGTGGTAGAAACCCTAGCGTTTTAAGGCCAAGTCTATTAATGGTGTTATAGTTGAAATAATAATATTACAAAGTCGCAATACTACAAGTAAACTATTCCTAAGGGTGATAATGATAATAGTTGTATATTCTTGAATAATACAAGGGTTCAAATGCTTTTGGTTACAATAATAAGGTAACGATAGTAGTAATAATAGTAAGAGCTAATAATAGTACCATAGTAATGAGGTTAGGGTTAATAAGGTTCAAGTACTCTTCTTATTTAACAACAACATGATATTCACTAACTTTGAGTTAAATAACATGGATAAGAACAAAAATAGTGTTACTATTAACAAAAATGATAAAGGTGTTAAGTATAATAATAATAATAATAACAATAATAACAACCAAGTAAGGTTAAGCAATAATAATAATAACCATAATAATGATAATAGTAATAATAATAATAATAATAATAATAATAATAACGTTAATACTAATAAATATAATAATAACACTAAAGTTAAGTTTAATAAAAGTTAAGGTTCGAAGGGATGATAGTGTTGGTAAAAATGATAACTTTAATAACAGAGATAATAATATTAGTAATAATAATAATAATAATAAAAGTAATACTAATAATAATAATAATAAAAGGAATAATAATAATGATAATAATAAGTATAATAACATTAATATTAGTTAAATTTAATAGCATCTATATAAAAAGGAATGTTAAGGTTTGGATGAGTGGAAAACCACCTAGGGTCGGTGGTGGTCCGGTGGCGGCGCGTGGCGGCGACGGTGGAGGAGGAGAAGAGAGGGAAAGGTTAAGGTGGAGGTTAGATGGGAGGAGAAAAGAAGAAGTTTGAGGTGGGGGAAGAAACAGCAGGTGAAGGGGAGGGGAATGAAAATGGTGGCGTGGCAAGGGGTGGCGGCTCGCGATGGCTGACGCGGCAGCCGAAGGTGGTGGAAGATGGTGGAGGTTGGTGGAGAAGGAGGTAAGGAGTAAGGAGGGTATGGGCAGGTAGGGGAGGACCTGCTGGTTGTTTTGGAGGGTGGTAGGGAGGTTGATCACGGCGGAGGTGGCGGCAGAAGATGGCGCGAGGCGGCGATGATCGTTTTTGGGCAGGGAATTTTGCACGGTTGTGGTGGTACGTGCGGGGCAAGAAAGGGGGCGGCGATGGATTGGTTGCGTGGAGGGTGGTGCAGGGAAGGCTTTGGTGTGTGGCAGTGGTCGCGGCGGTTGCTGGCGGCGGCGGAAAGTGCGTCTTTTCTGGCGGCAGCGAGGCAGGGTTTCAGTAAGGTCCAGAAGAGAGGACTAGCTTTGGCTATTCGGGGGGTATTTATAGGCAATTGTGGAGGGGAAAACGACAAAGGGGAGAGGGATGGCACGCGGGGGCAGGTGCGGCAGGCCGTCGTTCGGTGGTGGCAGTCGGCGCATGCCCTACGGTTTGGCAAGGTTTGTTTGGCTGGGTGCGGGAAAAGGGAAAGACGACAAGATGCATGAGGGGTAGGACGGGTGTGTTGGGTCGAATTGGGAAAGAAAGGGACGAAAATGGTAGGGGAAGGATGGTCGGACGGCAGACATTGTCGGAGGTTGCAGGCCGCGATAGTTGCAGGTCGCAAGGAAGAAGACGACGCCGCGGCTGGACCGGCGGTCTAGGGAGAAAGAAAGAAAGGAGGCAAGTCGGCCGGTTTGGCAATGGTTATAAATTTTTTAAACCAAACGCGATGCTTCAGTAATTAGAGGAATAAAACGCTGTGTCGCGTCGTTAGATGGGCAACAGTTATCTTCAAAAATTGGAACGCAGCGTCTCAACGGAAGGAGGGCCGAAATGCTACGTTTGGCTGCACGGGGGGCTTTGAACGGTGCTGGGCCGCGGGGGAGAAAGGAGAAGGAAGGAGGGAGTTGGGCCGGGCGAGGCCCAAATGCGGCGGGGAAGAAGAAAAAGGAAAAAGAAAGGAGAGGAAAAAGGAAAAAGGAAGAAAAAGGGTTTCTTTAGGTTTTGGATTTTTGCACAATTTATTTAAAAATTTTTTGGGTTATTATAAATTTATATATATATATATATATTTATTTTCTTGAATATTTAAAAATTATTAAAATAATAATTTAATTTCCTTTTTAGTTTAATTTTGGCTATTTTGGGTAATTTTTCCCCACTTTCATTTTAATTAGTAAAATGTCCAAAATTTTCTAGATAATTATTTATTATATTCTCCTTATTTTCCTCAATTAATTTCCTCTTTATTTAATAAAGTAATTTATTTTCTTATTTTTCCCTAATAAATCATTATTTTACCATAATTTCTAAATTAGGATTTTTGGGGTGTTACATTGGGGGTTAAAGATTCGTGGCTTAAGGTGGCAAAGATGGCAGTGGTAGGGCTGGAAAGGAGGTGTGAAGTAAGGGAGAAGAAGAAGAAGAAGAAGGAGAAGGAAGGAAAAATAAGGGGAGAAATGAGGGTATTGCAGGGGAATTCTTTGCAAGCTGAGGTAGGGAGGTGGTAGAGGAGGTGTTAGGGGTTGAGTGGTGGCTTTGCAGCGGTAGAAGAGGGGAGATGGTGGTGCAAGGTGGTGGTGTAGGGTGGAGGTCGAGAAGTAGAAGAAAAGAAAGAGGAAGAGCAAGGTGGCCTGTAGGGTATAATGGGGGTTGTTGGGTAGTGTAGGGCGGAAGTAGGGGAGGCCAGTGGTTGGTGTGATGGTGGGTTGGGTGGCAAAGCAAAAATAGGGGAGGAGGAGAAGAAGTAAAGAAAGGAGAAGAAGAAGCTTGGTAGGGGAGAAAGAGAACCTCAAGGGGGAGGAGATAGGGAAGAGAAGAAGGAAATAAGGAGAGAAAAGGAAGAGGGAAAGGAGGGCATGCAGGGCATAGGGTTAGGTGGCTGTAGGTCAAGTAGGCTGGTAGGGAAGGGAAAAGTGTAACACTCTGAGTCAATATGAACTCGTGGGGGCTACATTGGAGTGCTTTTGAATTGATTGGTTGGCCTCACAGATCACCATGAGTCCTTTAAATGTACATTCTCCTCAATATGCACTTCCCAAGAAATTTTCAAAAAATTTCCAAAACTTTCCAAGTGGGTCACTATTCCAAAAAATTGCTCCATAGCTAGCACGCTTATGTATGGAGTTCTTAGGATGGAATCATCAAAAGGATGATATACAATGTTGATATAAGTAGTCAGATCAATCTTTACGACACTTCAGTCAATTTGGGGTATTACAAAGATAGGGAAAAGGAAAGAAAAAGAGGCATGTGAGGGGTGTAGGGAGGTATGTACGGTCAAAAATGGAAAGGAAAGGGATGGGAGAGAGAGAGGACAAGTTGGTTGCCATGGCAGGTGTAGAGGAGGGGGAGTTGTAAGGGTAGTAGGTGTTGCACAGTTTGGCTCAACATGTAGGGGGGAAGAAGGAAGAAGAAGAAGAAGAAGAGAGGGGGAGGCAGGCGGGTCAGTAGGGCAAGGGAGAAAGGTGAGGCAGGATGCCCTGCTCATGAGGAGGATGAAGGAAGGGAAAGGGGTTGGGATAGCCAAACTGAGGAAGAAAGAAGGAAAAAACAAGAAGGGATGAGTGGGATAGGTGGCAAGGAGAAGGGGAAAGGGCGGCCTAGTGTTGAAAAAGAAAGAAGAGGGCATATCAACCCAAAGAAAATGAGAAAAGGAGAAAAGAAGAAAAAGAGAAAAATGAGGAAAAAGGAAGAAAAAAGGAGAATGAAAAAGGAAAAAGGAGAAAACAAAAACAAAATAATTTTTAGAATTAATGTTTTTAATTATTTAGATGGATAAATTATTTAAAAATTAATTTAATTAAAATTTCATATGTTAATTTAAGAGGATAATTTTAGTAAAATATGGGTTTGAAAATTTATTGAAATAAAAAGAGTATGATAAAATAATAAAATATTTATTTTAATTTATTAAATATTCGTATCTATTTTTGATAAAGCAAAATCCAACAAATTAATTAAATTACTATTTTAAAATTAAATTATTCCAAATAAGGGTTAATCATTAATTTCTAGGTTTACAAATTTAGGGTATTACAAGGAGTATCAAAGTTGTTCTAAAGTGATTAATTCTCAAGTGTTTTTATTTCCAACAAGTGTATACATGACCTTTTTCTTATTGACAACAATGAATTTTGTCATGGTAGATGCTATATATGCATTCCCTTCTTTGTGCCCACTCCACTCCTCTTACTCTTAGCTGACCATTATTATTATTTTTTACCAAAATGTTCCAATTATCCTAATTTGTCTACACTTATTTATGTTGTTACTAATACACTTCCGATTGAGTTGAAAGCTTGGCCTTAAAATTCTCATCTATTATTTATGAATTTGCTATAACTATAGCTAAGAATATATATATATATATATATATATATATATATATATATTATTAACATAATAAATAAGAATAGAGTGTATGATGTAATAAAAAATTTTATACTACTGGTATAGGTATCAAGACTTGACTAGCTATAATATGTTGCATTTTTATCAAACATTCATACATATTATAGACGATTTCACTTATGAATGTATTATGTGGCTTTATAAATTAGTGATTTCACCTTCTCTATCTCCAACTCTTTAAAGTATATTTTTTAAGGTAATATATTATTTTTATAAAGCTTTAAAATACCCTTATTATATAATGTTTTGATATGAGTTTTGATTAATTTGAATGTGTTAAATGTATATATATATTTTTAGGGAAAACATGTTGATGATTATTATTAAATGGAGGATGACAAGGATGAAAAGGATGACGCTGAAGATAAGAATGGAGAAGATGATATTTGATGCATTTATAAAGATGCTTTTGTGAGTCAGCTTATGAAGATGCTTGGTGCTTTTGTTTGTTAGTTTACGAAGATGATCAATGCTTTTGTATATCAATTTGTGAAGATGCAACATATGTTTTATATATATGCTCTGCTCTTTTGCTTGTAAACTTATGAATATGTTTAATGCTCAATGCTTTTGATTGTGAGTGTATGCATATGTTTTTGAATAATAGCTTATGTTACAAGTTGTATATATAGTATTGTACTTACATGGCTGACATGGCTTTGGGAGTTGAACAATTAACTATTTTGTACTAAAAAATAATAATTATATATGGTGTATATATCAAGATAAATTATGACTCTCGGTGAATAAATTGTTACTATAGGTGGATACTGTTGTACCAAGTATTATCAATAAATATTGTAGCAGCTGATATAAATGTATATATATACATGGTAAAATATGTATAACCGATAATATATATGTTGGAAATAGTTTTTAATAATGTATATAATAGTGTGTTTAATAGTTTTATTCATAGATATAACTGTGTGGCCAATTTCTTTTATCAAAGATATAATTTTGTGGTAATACTTTTAGTCACAAATATTGTTTTGTGGATAATACTTTTAGGTACAGATATTGTTTTTGGGTATTACTTTTAGTCATATATAATATTTTGTGGTTAATACATTTACTTATAAATATAAAACCGGGAATAAGTTTTACGAATAAATAAATATTTATGGGCAATATCAATATTTTCCAATAGATCATACATATTTGTGGGTAAAAATTTTAAGTACAAATATTTTATCCACATTTTTATCATTAAAAAAAATTATGTTGGTAAAAGATTTTGCTAATAGAAAAATATCTTTTACCAATAGATAAGGTCATGTTGCCTCAATTCAATTTTTTATAAAGACTGGCATGTGTACCTCTATAAGGGAATGGGTGAGATCCCTATGGCCGGCCTTAGCCTCCCTGGGCTGTGCACCGGCTGGGGTAGGTATTCTTTGCTGAAATTACTATGGTGGCAGCTGGTAGGTCTCCTATTGAAAAGCCGACTAATATGGCACCAATGGTCCCTTTTTTTGGAATTCGCCTCCCTATGGCTGGTACTAACCCCTCAAATATTTACACTTGAATGGTCGATGGCCTATCTTTCCATAGAGTAAGTAATGAGTCTCATCTTGGATAGTCTTTCCCACATTATCTATAGATAAACATCTTGGTGGATCCTGATATCTGATAGGACCCCCTAATATATAGGATTTATATGTTATTTTCCTAAGTAAAAATGTCATTTATTCCTCATTATTATTATAAGATTTAATATTCTCTAGATTTTTTCTCCTTTGGATAGATTTTGTAGGAAAATATAAAAATGAAGAAATTCAAAGGAGAAATCAATGGAAAGAAGAAATGAAGCAATGAACACATCAAGAGATATGGAATCAATGGAAGAAAAGACCAGAAATGAAGAATATATATTAAAGGGAAGCTTGTATTTAAATTTCATAAAGAAATAATAAAGGAACAAGAAACACGGTACCCCCGTGTTTCATAAACACAACCCATGTTTTTCTGTCAGCACACAAAATATTAGCTTTTAAAATTCAGCATTTAGTAGAGAATTCAAGAAAAAACATGGAGGCCCCGTATTTCCGAACACAGATCGTGTTTTTCTTAAATTTTGTAACCGTTCGCGTGAACTTTTCCTTGATATATTTCTGAAGTTCTCAACATTTGAATGTTGGTTCTCGGGTTTTCGAGAATTGGATTCTCTCTTTTTCTCAATATTCTCTAGATACCACATGTAATTCATAATTCCAATTCTCTTTCTCTCCATTGTATTCAATTGAATAATCAACACTCTATAATTCAAGATGATAAGTTCTTCTCCATTCCTCTCTTAATTGCAAGTTTTGGTTTTTGATTGAATGCAAATAAATTTTTTTTATTGCATGATTATATCTCTTGCTTTTATTATTTTATTGTTAATTTTTTCATAATCATTGATGTCAATTATAGATTATTACATTTAATTGTATGTTATTGCAATTATGAAAATAGTCGTGGAGATAGTATAGGATAGGAGGATTTGATGACGGAATTAGGGTTTCACATATGACAACACAATTTGAATTTATGATTCTAAATGAAATTTAATTGAATTAATAGACGGAATTGAATGATCTTGCATCATATGTTAAGAATTCAAACTAATTAGATTGATCACCTATTTAGTTTAGATCTTAATCAAAGCTAGGATAACAAAATTAACACGTAATTGTTAATTAACATTTCCAAAGTAGCAAAAGGTTAATTATTAATCTTGTCTATTAATTTGTACGATTGCATGATCCAAGCTTATGTGATTATGGTCGTAGTTGACTACTTTCCATTCTTAATGCTACCATTAATTGAATCTAGCGTTCTTAACCTAGGTTATTAATTGGTTAGGGATTATTATGAGTTTCTAAAATTCAATGTTAAATCATTTAAAATCATTCTTTTCTCCATGATTGTTTGATATCCTAATTACATAATCAATACATTCATATCCTTATTCATTAATTAGTGAGTAAATCGTTCCATAGTATAGAATGTAGCGATAGAAGTAAATGATATTGTAAAACCGGGGTTTTAACATTGATTATAGAAATATTGATTATATACCATTCCTTGTGTGTTTGAATCCTTCTTGCCATCTACTACGTATTTGAAAATTAGGATTTATATATTAAATTTGTTGTGCACACGACAACACATCAAATTTTTGTAATACCCCCATGCTTAAATCGTTGCTTATCTTCAAGAAACATCATGTCATCCAGAAAAGAAACATCAAGGATTACAAGGGAGACCTATGCTTCCTCCTCATTTACCGTTGTAGTATCACCTAAAAATAAGAATATGCAAATGTTAGACTTACGAATTTTAACCAAAAATAAAATTAAGGAAAAAGAAAGGGAATAAAATAGAGGTAACCAAAAGAGGAAATCTTGGGTCGGGTGGTGCACATTAGTGCTCATGAAGGTAGTGGCAATAGTGGCGGTGATGGTAACATATTAAATATAAGGTGATGGTTAGTAGCAGGGATTGAGGTTATGGTGATGTTGAGCTGGAAGGAGTCAGCAACAAGGAGTGGTGGTTGTTATGGCAGCCAACAATAGAAGAGGCATGGATGGTGGTGATGGTAGCTTAGGGGAAGGTGGTTAGTGGCTATGGGTGGCTGATAGCAAGAGAGTGGTGTGGATTTGGCAAGGCGATGGTAGTGTAGTGGTGTTGGTTTGTAGGTAGCGATAAAAGCTATAATTGGTGGTCGGTTGAGGTTATTGTCGTGGTTCTCTAAGGAAGGTGGTGGAAAGGAGAAGGGAAAGGAGGATGCTGGTGGTGGTAGTAGAGTGCCGGTGATAGTAAGGTAGGGCTGGCTGAGGCCACAAACATAAAGGAGGAAAGAAAAAAGAAGGCCAATACAAGGGGTGATCGACAATGTAGGTAGGAGAAGGGAGGTGGTAGAGAGGTCGGCTAGGTGTGACCATATATGGTGAGGGTGGTTTAGTTGATGGAGATGGGTGGTGGAGTGCTGAACTAAAGAAGAAAATAAAGAAAAAGGGGAAGGGAAGGCTTCGTTGGCAAGCCAATAGGAAAGGAATGAGAGGAAATGAGAGGAGGGGAAGGGGTGGCATGGATGGGAGAGGGAAGATGGAGAGGAGGTTTAAGGGAGTCTTTGGTGTGCAGGGTAGGTAAGGAAAGAGGACAGCGGTGTAAGGGGTGTTGTAGGATGGTAGGGCGGTGTTGGAGGATGGTAGGGCAGTGTTGGAGGGTGGTAGAATGATGGGTGGAGCATGCTACACAATTAGAGGCTACATAGTTGAGAGGGGTAAGGATGGATGTGTAGGGGTGACTAGTAAGTCCCTATTTGGGATTGAAGTGTAAAGGAGAAAAGGAGATGAGGAAGAATATAGGGTAGGAGGGAAAGAAGAGAGAAAAGAAAAAAAAAGGGAGGCGATTGGGTTAGATGTCACCTGGGGGAAAGGAGGGAAGGAAAAAAAAAGTTTTGGACTAGGTTTGGTTGGTGGAAGCAACCCTAGAGACAAAGAGAGAAAAGAGAAAAAAATTAGGAAGAAAAAAAAATGAAAAAGGAATAAAGGAAAAAGGGGGAAAGAAAAGAAAATGTTTGAGTGTAGAATTTAGGTTTAGGTTTAGGTTTAGGTTTAAATTTTTGAGTAAGTTAATCTAAAATTTTATCTATAGTTTTTTTGGGGTTTAGAGTTAGGTTAAAATAAAATAAAACTGTGAATATGAGAAATTATATTAGGTTAAAATATTGACAAATGATGATTAAAATTTTATAAGATTTTGGGGAATTACATTTAGTCTCATAAAAATATAGAGAATAATTAGGCAAAATATAAATTATCTCCTAGAAGCTCATTAAGATTATAGGCTTATGAACAAAAAGAAGATTGATCATCATCAAACAGCTATTATAAATAAAGAGAGATTTAAATCCATAAGGCAAAACATTTTGGTATTAGATGTAGAGAAAATTTTTAGAATTTCTTGAATTGTTATAAATCATGTGTTTATTATATGCCTTCCTTCTATTTGTTTCTCAAAAAATAATAATTTGGCATTGTTGTTACAAAATACTCTATTCACCCATTCTAGAGTATACATATAATCTTATACTAAGAACCTATTAGATATGGCCTCCTCTTGAGTGCCTTCTAGCAACATCAAATTTTAGGAGACGTTCAAGTGATATTTCAGGTTGGTTGAGCCATCAAATACTCCCAAGGTCGGCATACTTAGCCTCTAGGGTAGCATAAAAATAATCCTTTGCATGAAGGGATCCCACTAGCTAACCTTAACCTCTATAACATTGTTAAATTTACTACTAAATTTTATTATTTTTGTGGAAGCATTACAAATAAAATATTGGGTTTTATGTTACACCTAACATAAAAGAGGTACTATCTATACCCTATCTTTGTCGAGTGGAAGGATAGAAAGTAACTCATACCTAGATATTAGGTGTGGGATACACTTTATTCTTTGATGATACAAGATTAAAAAAAATATTCAATATATATGATAAAAAAAATAGAGGACTAAAAGTCTATAGAAAGTGGAAAATATTTGGATAATCATGTACTTAAATCAGCACATGACTATTCACTATAGGCAAGCACAATGAAAGTATTGAATCAACATATTCCTGTAAACAAGGCAATAAATTCTCTTCGTCATGAATAGATTAAGGTAAAAATACGCATCCATAGAAAATGGCACGTGTGGCACTAGAAACATAATGATAAGATAGATATTAAACATGCAAAAAAGTTCAAGATATGAGACAATCCAAGAGAGAGCCATATTCAAAGTTTATCATTGGGTGATTCACATAATTCATTTACTTACTCACATTGAAATCAAGGAACGAATTGTAATATAATCACTCCTCTCCTCTTTCTCCGATATATGGGAGAAAGATAGTTAACCTTACTGATATGTAACATTTACTCTCTTATTTTCCTATAGATGGGAGAAAAGTAGTTAACCTCACTTATACTACTAGACCTAGGGTAAATCACACCTTACCTATGCATACCCATTATAAGCAGATGAATCGGTCAACTTGAATAGATTATGGTCCTTTGGTTCCATTAGGACCAGTTAATAAATTTTAGTAATCACATAATTTTTGCACTTGGAATCATTTTGGTTCCATCTCATGTAATCTTTCACTTTTATTATTAGTTTTTATTGGATCATTAACCAATACTTAGCATATAATAATTCCTTACTTGATTTACATAATGCCATTGAACTTCTAATTTTATTACCATTAACTTGCCATGAGAATGCTCTTTATCATGATCCTTAGTTATTATGAATTTATTCCAACAATTTATAAAATCCAACACTTATAGTGTTTCACTTAATAATACATTGAACATGTTACAGGAATAAAGGCAATACATAACAATAATTATTAAATACATAAAGGGATCTTTCCAAAGGTAAAAGACCATAGTACCCTTATAAACTCTAATTTCACAAGTAAACCATGACTTCCTCCATAAAGCTTTCCAACTCATCACATGTGAGACACTAACCTAAAATAGTATTAAAAACACCATATCTAAAAATCACAACTTTAATTCAAACTTTCACATATAAAATACTGATATTACACTTTCTACTACTATGCCCATTTTAAGTCATTGATCATAAAATCATACCTTGTGCTATTCATATTTATCAATATAATTCACAAATCATTACTTTCACATTTTATCTTATATAATACCTCTAAAATACACAAACTTTCCATATTTGACCAAAACATCAAAATGTTCCCAGTTCACCTAAACATCTCAATTATTATTATTTCATAACTTAAATCATTCGTATCCAAAACTAATATATTATAGATCAAATTCATTGTAATAACATCAAGGAATACAATAAAATATTTATTTTCTTCAAAAATGGACAAAAATCTCATTTTACTCTTAAGGATGAAACTCCCACATAATTCACAAAATTCTAAAAGTTTCCATGTCTTAACAATTTTGCACACAACCACATTTATATTGTTGTCATCCTAAACATAAAATTTACCAAAATTAAACAATCCACAACACCACAAAGGCCATATTACTGAGACCTCTCCAAGGTCTACAAATACCAAATTTTTTAATTTCAACACAATCCATCAATTACTATATTTAGAAATATTTTATTTTACTCAACCCAAGACTTAAGAATATAACATAATATACTATTATGTTTAAGATTTTATGGAAAAGACTATCAAGGAATAAAATATAACAACTTCTCATAAAATCACACAACATATAAAATAATGCCTTTTACCAATTAATGTGTGGATATAATTTAAAATAACTCCTACCTATATTTCTAGCATAAGACATGTTAGCATTGAAATTTATAAATTAACACATCATGTAACAACCTTAATTTACCAACTTAAAATTTTCATTTTATGAAATAACTAATTACTAAACTACTGGTTGTTACCACTTTTGGCCTAGGTATGGATCCCTCACCTTTCTTATGACAAGTACTAAAGCTAAAACAAACTAAAACTCGAGTATATCAAATGAAATAGAATACCATACATCGATAAAAGTTACGGATAAATATTATTAGTACAACAATATAATCAAAATGTAGCAAGGGACACAAGAGTCTAAAGGAAAACTAATCAAGACCAGAAACTAGCACTCAAAGGCATAACACTAGTTTGCCTTAACTCTTGGACCTAAAGGCCCACTCTAAAAACAAAATCTCTCCCAAGGGCTCTAATTATCATTCTTGCTCTTATATGCTTCATGCCACTCCATAACCCTCGTGTAATCATTTACAAAAGTAGTATCAATACGACATCATCATACTAAGTAAATCACAATATCTCACAGGAGACATCATACCCACATTTCATATAGTCACATAGAATTCAAAAGGTATACTTAAGCACAAATCATGTACCATAACCATAAAATTTATTCATGGAACAACATATATTCTAATTATTTAAATACATTCCAAACATAGTGGTAGGGGCACTCACATAATTACCAAACCAACATTACAAAATAATACTAGGATATGGCACAAGGGCTTCTATTGAACCAAAAAATTTGAAACAAACCAAGGTAGGACACTAAGGCGACTATCAAATAAATGAATAAAAACCAATATCAAGGTAGGGCACTAGGGCAGCTACTGGACAAATCAATCCTTACTTTTCATTTCTTACATAATAGATATGTCTATTTTTACTTAATTACTCAAGGGGGATACAATCAACCTAGAGACATATTCTTACACCTGGTCATATTGGCACCCAAAGGCAACACAATACCCTTAACTTGAACCTAGAAACACAATAGTATGTCTAGTTATACTATCGCACAAAGGCAACACAATATCCTCCAACCTCTGTCACTTAGTCCTTAAGTATCAATACCCCCTATAGAGTAGATTAGGGATATTATTAAGGTAAACTATAAGGTCATAGGTCTATGTCAAATCAAGTTAAAGATAAATTCAACCTATCAAAAGTCTAAGGCCATCCTAGTATCCAATTATTTGTAAAAGATATATTAGGTTAAAATTAATAAAATTCCCTTCAAACCCTAGTTTTACCATTTTATTCATTTTCATACCAAACATTATCATTAAGAGATATTTGTCATGAGAAAGTGAAAAGGAAATATTGCACATTATTTTAGAATATAGGTAATCTTTGTATTTTAGCTATTAACAATATTTTCCACTTTTCATGCATTTACTAGGTTATGCTCACAAAACCCTAATCATGCAACTCTCATGTACAAAATCTTCCATGTACCTAATACGCACACATTTAAAGAATGATACATTATTTAACTAGGAAAACTATCATCACGATACATTTAATACCCAAAAATCATAATTTAGGAAATAATAATAAAATAGGGATTTATTTCTAAGATTAATTAAATATAATATTTTGATGAAATAATGGGAGTAATTAAGAAAAAAAATGAGGGAATTCATAATGAATTTAATTAGAGAAGATAAGGGTAATTTGCTAATTAAAATAGAATTTAGGAAGATTTATGAAAAAAATTTGAAAATAATATAAAAAGGAATTTAATTATTATTTTACAAATTTTTATTTTTTTCAAATATTCAAAAATACCAAAATGCCCTAAACACCCCAACTACCCTATTTTTCCTTTTCCTTTTTTTCTTTTTCCTTTTTCTTCTTCCTTTTCTCCCTTCTCTTTTTTTTTCCTTTTCCTCCCCAGGCTAGGCCTTGCATGTGCGACCCAACCCGCCTCTCTTCTTTTCCTTTCTTCCCCTTGCTTGCCCTATCTTCTTCTTTTCTTTCTTTTCTTTTCCCCTGATCGGTAGGCCCAATCCCTTCTTCTTCTCCTTCCTCCCTTCTCCCTCCCTCGTAGGGTAGGTTGGGCTTGCAAATCTGCCACCGGCCAACCTGCCCTACCACCATCCCTTTCCTTTCTAATTCGAGTCAAACACCCCTTCACCTACCTTCCTCGCATGCTCCCCTTACCTTCCTTTCTCCCAACCTACCACCTACACCTTGTAACTCTATAGGCTTGTACCAGCCTGCTAGTGTCGGCCGACAAGCCCCTACCTCCTCTTTCCCCTTTGTGTTCTTCTTCCTCCCTTAGCTTATAAATAGCCCATACCAACCCCCATTTTCCCGTCCTTTGCTCTGCCTAGAAAACTCCACCCATTTCGCTGCCCCCACTTCAGACACCACCCCAGCCACCATCGAGCAACACCACCATTTGAAACACCACCCAATCCCTTTCCTACATCACCCTCCACCAATTTCTAGCCACTCACCACCCTAGAATCCCTCTACATAAACCACCCCGATTGTGTAAATTTGGCAGGTCAAGTTAACATTTGCACCTCATCGCCGTCTTGCGCCGCCCCTTCCACCACAATCACCAACTCCCCTACCACCCACTCGACCCAGCAGACACTTATGTACCATCCCCTACCTTTCCTTCTCCCTTTCTCCCTGTCTTTCCTCCTCCATCCTTATCTACCACCACCAGCGTCGCTGCCCTACTATGCCACCACCACCACTACAGCCCTCTTAACCTAGAGAGTCTACCACATCACAACCAAAATCTCTCTCTCTCTCTCTCTCTTCCAGCCCTAAAAGACCCATCTTCCCCAAAAACAACATCCACCACCATCTTTGGTGTCATCGCCACCACCGCCGTGTAGTTGACATCTTCACTAGGTTGTTCCCTAACCCTTCCTAGCCATTAACTATAATTTAACTGGTATAATTATTATTCTAACTTTACAATTATTATTATTATTATTATTATTATTATCATCTTACGAGGAGGGTGAATGTGTATCTTGTGGAATAAGGAATGGTAAGTGAGAGTGATGGAGGGACAATATATGAGAAAATAGAGGTGTTAGGGTTTGGGGTGGCCAACAAGGGTTTCGTGGCCACACATGCAAAATGGAAAGTAAAGTAGGATGTTTGTGGGTGAATCAAGTGAGGTGATGAGTTGGGGGTGAGGAAAGCATGGGCTATGTGAGATAAAGGGAGGTTAGGCTAGATAGGCCAGATTAGGGTTTCTAAGGGGGAAACCCAAGAGGGCAATGGTGAGTTAACCCAAAGATATAGGAGAGTGGTCCTTCACCCACGCATAGAGGAGTTGGATATTTATGGTAAGTAAGGAAAAGGGGGAAAGGATATATAAATTTGCCAAGAGACGTAGATGACCCAAGATATAGGACATGCTTTTGAGGAGAATAGAAGTACACGAGATGTGTGAGCAGGAAGTTCAAGGGGGCATGCATGTCTATTGTGGAAATATTTATTGAATAATACATGAATAATATACTAACCATTTAAAGAGAAAGATTGTTGAGCTGAGCCTAGACTGGTCCACCCAACGAATAATAGTGGCAGGTGCGTTCTGCCTTGGGTGTTTTTCAGTCCACAGGCTATAATAGTGGGAGATCCTAAGCATAATAAACCAAACCTAATGATGATAAGACTTGGGAAAGATAATATTTACTTACAGTGAAACAAAATTAGAGTAGTGCTAGATCGGTCCACCGAAAATAATAGTGGCCAGTTGCCTTGTACACAAGAGATTATTCCATTGGTGAATAATAGTGGCTAAGTGCATTCTACCTTGGGTGTTTTTTGGTCCACCAACTATAATAGTGGGGTTCCCATACTCGCATGGAATTAAAATGAGATTGGTGTGAAATGGGAATAATGACCAGAGATCTAATGAATTGCTTAAACCAGTTCGAATCACTATCTGTACTACCTACCTTTCATGTATGGTTTTTCTGCATGTTTATTTTCTAATATTACTTATCCTTCCATTACAGCCTTATTTTCATGGTTACCTTGCTTAGTATGTAACATACTAATCACCTGTTTTATGGGTGATGCTCATTCTATAACACCCCCAAATTTCACTCTTGAAAAAAATAATTTTGAAAGAATAAAGGGGAAGCTAGAATATAATTTGGGGAATTTTACCGCCACATCTAGTACAAGATAAATGTCTACCATCTATCTCATATTAGATGCAAGGCTAAACCTGTCAAACGAAATTTCAAACATCTCTACCTGTGGATATCTCCTTGTGGGAGTTTATCCTCACAGTATAGATGTTTGAAATTTCGTTTGATAGGTTTAGCCTTACATCTAGTATGAGATAGATGGTAGACATTTATCTTGTGCTAGATGTGGCGGTAACATTCCCCAAATTCTATTCTAGTTTCCACTTTATTCTTTTAATTTTTTTTTTCAGGAGTGAAATTTGGGGGTGTTACAAGTTGGTATCAGAGCTTTAGGTTGTTGAGAATCGGGTTTCACTTAGAGATTCGGTTCTCACGATCCTAAATGTCTTAAAACAAAAATTTATTTACCTTCTTTCAAGTAAATTTTAAATCCGGATTAGCTTGTGAGGATAGTGTGATTGGGTAGTGTAAGTGGCCTTGTGATTTGTTGTTGTAATTATGTCCTTGTATATGATCATTTGTTATTTTACGTGCCCGATTTGTGTTAATTCTGTATTTTATATGTTGTGGTTATTATGGTTTTGTAATTAGTTTGCTCTTAAGGGGGTAGTGACCCCATTAGGTTAACCTTAGTCTTGCAGGTTTAGCGGATTAAAAACCTTAATGTATACCTTGCCGGATAAAGTGTGATGTGACATAAATTGTAATCTATTTTGGTTGAGTAATTTCGCTTTTTGCAGTTATAAGAAATTTAGGTTTGTAACCCTGATAGTGAAGTTTAAATAGATGTATCATTTTCAATTGGGAGAAACCTAGCATTGTGATAATGGTAATGACAAGGTCGAGGTTTAGATAGAGGTGTTCGTTTTTATAATCAGGGTGTAGAACGCCTAATTTTCCCTAGTAATCTTAGTGACATCATATGACTTTTACTTTGTGTCTATATTTTAATATTTGCTAGTTAGTACCTAATTACATGTTGTTTTGATTCTATATTTTGTATTAGTAAATTGAAATTTAGTGTATGAAACTCCTTCCTCTTGAAATATGCATATTTTCTTTTCTAGTTACTGGTGAATAATAGTGTATTAAGTTTTGTCTTGTATGAGGAGAACTATTAATGAATAAATAGGTAAATAAAAATTTTGGACTTTGAGTGTTATAGTCGATATAGTAGTAGTATTTTCAAATTAAGTGTTTAGACTATCATGGTTATAGCGTAGATTATAGAGCTTGTTAGTAAAGTGTTTTGGGTTAAGAATCTTCCTTTAACCTAGATGTATGTGGTTGGTGTTTTTGGAGGACCTTTCGTGAGTCGTTGAGCCAAGTGTTAGCCTTGTTTTCTTGTATAATGTTATAGAGATAACTCATTGTATAAAGTTTTATGTGCATATTATGTATTAGTGGCGTTATTAGAGTTGTGAAATCTTTAGAGTTTTCGTTCCTTTATTCTATTTGAACTTCATGTTACACTTTTGTTATTCTTTTGTAAGACCTTATTTTAAAGAATAATATTTTTGTAAATTGTTTTGACTTTAAGTCTGTAATTCTTTTGTATTTGAATTCCATTGTATTTGATCTACTAAATATCAATTCTCTTTCTTTTATTCTACTTCCTATGCCTTCTTTGGATTCAACCTTGTTTGGTTTGGTTTCGTAAACGTCGTTTTACTTTTCTTCGGAGTTACTTTTAACTTATTTATTGCGGTCAAATTTTTATTCAATCGTTTTGTCAAGTTTCCACTACTTAGGTTTTGCTGAACTTCGGGGACGAAGTTCCTTTTTAAGGGGGTAGTGATGTAATACCCCATATTTTTTAAATCTAAATTTATTAAGTTTAATGATTTTATTAGCGTAATTTGATGTGAATAATTAATTATTTTAATTTTGATTCATTTTATGGATTTATCGACGATTTCAAATTCATAATTGAATGTAATTAATCATTGTCGTTGTGAACCATTCTAGATAAATTCGTTCACAACAATGATTTTATTACATTCTTATGAACTCGATTTTCGGTTAAAAATATGTATTTCCGTTCTTTCTCGTATTTTTTATTATTAATATTTTGGATTTGTTTTCGATTATAACTTTGTCGTGTGATTATGATGTTATTTTGAAGTTATATTATATTGATGAAATATATTATTTAAATAATAGAATTTCTATTTAAATAGTTAAAGTTATTTTAATGATTTTATCTGTAGAAAATATTTCTGACTTTAAATTTATTAGACTCCGGTAATCGTTAATATTTTTGAGAAGTTTTAAATTAAAAAGGTTTTTTGGAAATTATTTATAAATTTATTTCCAAAATTAATTTTCTTATGTTTTACGCTTTTTGATTTACGGAAAACCGATTTTGGAAATTATTTAAATTAGTCTCGTTTTATTCAAATTTGACTTAAATATTTTATTCTATACTTTTAAATAATTTTTAAAGGTCTTATAATATATTTTAGTAAATAATACAAATTTTTCGTTCGTTGGTAAATTCTTCCGAAAATATTTCTGAATTTCTTTATATAGTTCTTTTATTAGTTTTAACCTTTCGGAACCTTACGAAATAATTTTTGTTTAATGAATTTTAGATAAAATCTTTCAATAATAATTTTAAACATTTAGTATTTTATTTTATATGAGTATTTGTAAAAAAACAAAAAAAGGAACCCAGCCCGCGCCCCGACTCCCCTCCCTTCCTTTTTCTTTTCCCTCTTCTCTCCCTTCTCTTCTGTTTCCCTATTCCCGTCGACCCCTACTCCTATCCCGCAACCCTAGCCAGCCGCCACCTCCTCCCTAACTCTTCCCTCCTTCGCCGGCCATGACCGACCACTGTTTGTGACGCCGCGCAACAGCCGCAGCAGCAGCAGCCGCAACAGCCACCTCGACAGCAGCGACCGAAGCAATAGCGTGGGAGCAACAGCAGCGACGAGCCGCGCTGGGTGTGCCACCGGCGAGCCACCGTCGTTCCCCGACGAAGCTTCACCGACATTTTCTTGTCCCGATTTGTGTTGATTTCGTTTGGTATAAATTTCTGAAAACCCTAATATTGATTTAAGTAATGGGGTATGAATTAGCTTATAAAAAGCTAAATTGATTGTTTGATTGTGTATATATGTGCTGTAAGAATGATTTGGATAGGTTAATTGTATTATTATGTTGAGATTTTGGAAAAATTGGATTTTTGGCCGGGTTATGCCCAAATTTTTCGGATTCGCCCGTTTTTGCGATTTTGGACAAATTGATTATACAATATGTTTTAAAATGTATAAAATTTCATTTTGGAACCGTCAATTTGAGAAATTTATGTAGAATTTATTAGAATTTGATTTCTAGGTCAAAATTCGTGTGTGACAAAATTGGGTCTTATAATTGAGTCGTTCCGCTCAATTGATTGTATTATATCGTTTAAAATGTATTTAATTTTATATTGGAAGTGTTGATTTGAGAAAATTGTGCGTAATTGATCAGAATTGGATTTTTAGGTTAAAACTCTCGCGGGTTTAAATTGGATTGTGTAATCGGGTCGTGTTATTCAATTAACTGTACAATTTATATTAGAATATATTTAATTACATTTCTGAACCATCAATTTATATATTTTAGCAAGAATTGATCGGATTTGCGTTCCGGGCTCAAAAACCCTAACTGTGCTAAATTATGTTTTTCTTTTATTAGTTTTGAGCAATTGATTATTTGATATGTTATAAACTGTGTTTAATTGCATTTCTAAACATCCAATTTGATTAAATTAATAGAATTCAACCGAATTGTATTTTCGGGCCTAAAACCCTAGATTTCAAGTGAGATTATAAAATTGGTTATTTTTATAGGTTTTTTTCTAAAATTAAATTATAGAAGTAGTTGAAATGATCCTAATTGTATTATAATACCTTTAATTTGAATTAATTAATTTGAATTACCCGAGTTTGTGTTGTGGGCTTTAAAACCCTAATTTTGAAAATAGATAGTCTTAAATTGGTTATTAGGAAGATTGTTTTGTTGAAATTAATTATCTAGATTTATCTAAAATTAGTTTAATTGTGTTTTAAAACTATCAATTGGAGGTAATCGAAGTGATTTGGTCGATTCGTAGTTTAGGGATTAAAAACCTTAATCTTCGGGGATTGTTTTATAAAATCAATTTTGCTATGCATCTTTTATCTAATCGATTTCTATCTTTGGGTTTTAAGTCATTTAAGTTATGCTTTAAACTAATCGGCTTGGATTTGGTTCTATGTAAATGGTTGGTTTACCTATTTATTTGTAAAACTTAATGAATAAGTTATCTTTGATAAATTATCTTATGACCGATTATCTTCCTCGGGCTTTCCAAACTAGTTTGAAATGTCATAAGTGTAATTGTATTAATTCGTTTTGATCGATATCTAATCTTAAATCTTAATAGAGCTATGCTTTTAAGTCCTAAGTTTTGGACACATTTTCCAAGAAAAATAGTTTGTGTCTCTTGTATCGATTAAATTATAATAGTTGAAATTATTGATCGATAGGATAGTTTCTAACTTAGTTTTCGATGTAATTAGGAAAGCTTTATAGTGGATCCTCGAACTAGTGATCTCTCTCCCTCTTATCTCGCTTAGCTAGCTTCGGATCCAAGTAAGTCTCTACTTCCCTCCACTTATGGGTGTTTCGTAAGGATGTGGCTAAGGTCCCTAAATGTTATGCGACTTACATGCCTTGGATGCTTTGTATATATATATATATATATATATATATATATCATGTCCTGTTGTGTATCACCTGATTGTCCTTAACGTGTTTTATGCGTAGCGCAACTTGGAGTTAAGGTGTATGGTATGTGTTTTTCTTATGATATGAATGTGATATCCATATGTGATGATTATGATGTGTTATGGCATGATGTAACCCTTTAGGACATGCATGCTAGGGTGATTATTATTATGACATGGATATGAAAGGATAAAAAGAAATAAATGGGAAGTGAGTTGCTAAAGAGGGGTATGAGGTTGACCAAATTGAATAAGGGATGAGTGTTATGCATGGAAAATTCTAGGGTTTGCATGGGAACTTCGAGAGTTTACATGGGTTGGATAAAACTTGCATGAGGATGATCATTACGTGAGAAAGTTGTATTAAAGTGTAAATAAGCTAAGGGGAGAGTTGTGGAGTGTTTGGAGACTTGGGGTGAAAAATAATACGTAGGTTGGTGTAAGGGTGTATAAAGGACCCGATTAGGGTTTTGGGAGAAAGTAGTGATTGATTTGTGATTGAACTTAAATGAGATGAGGTGTTTGACGATAAATGAATTAATGGTAGTAAGGCAAGAGGAAATTGGGTCACATAGGTCCAATTAGGGTTTCAAGGGAAACCTTAGAGAGTGACAGTGGGTGGAGTGTGTTGTCACAAGGTGTTGGGCTTCAACCCACACCCTTAAGAGTTGGCTTTCATTATGTGTAAGTGTAAAGGGGAATGGGTATCGAGGTGTGATAAGGGGCGCAAGAGTCCCAAGATATGGGACGGGCCCTCCTGGGAGGATAAGTGTGGATATAGTTAGCCATGCATGTCAAGGGTAAAATTCTTTCAAATAAGATATGTTAAGACACTAATCACTTAAAGAGAAAGATGTTGAGCTGGACCCAGACCGGTCCACCGGCGAATAATAGTGGCTAGGGCCGGGGTGCCCTACATGACCGGTCTACCGGCTATAATAGTGGGGGATTCCGTGCTCAACAAACCAAACGTAATAACGATAAGACATTGGAAAGATATGAAGTAATTACAGTGAAACATCATGTGAGTCAGGGCCAGACCGGTCCACCGGCGAATAATAGTGGCAGGGTATGTTACCCTCATGACCGCTCCACCGGCTAAAATAGTGGTAGGGCATGACCCTCATGACCGTTCTACCGGCTATAATAGTGGGGTTCCTGCACTCACATGAATTGATAAAGACTATGATGTGAATCGACTATATTTACCAGAGATCTAAAGAATGAGTCTACTCGATCGGGGTTGAGCATGTCCCTAAGTAATTCTCGGGGCTGGACATGTCCCTAAGTAATGTCCGGGGCTGAGCATGTTCCTAAGTAATGCTCGGGGCCGAACATGTCCCTAAGTAATGTTCGTGGGGCTAAATGCCCGATTGGTTGGTTTAACATTACCCATAAATGCCCGCTTGATAAATGCTCGATTCGTCTTGGTTTGGTTTGGCGTTGTCCAAATATGCCCAGTTGGTTGGTTTAACATCATCTATAAATGCATGGTTGGTTTATCTGAATTTCTTATCGGTTTAAGATGTTACATATGTTCTGCATGTTAATATATGTGTATGGTAGGGCTTATGATGTGGGTATTGAGTAGGCATACTATTTTATCAATGTAATGCAACATGATTCAATATGCACTTGATGTTATAGTTCACGTCTTTCCCATAAGATAGGGTATTGGGATTTACTCAGTATTGGACCTGTACTGATACTACCTTGGTCGAATGGGTCCTGCGATGATCCACTGATGGTGGGGAGCAGACCTCTCATGCAGGTTTGAGATCGGATATTGTATTTGGGTGGAAGGCTTGACTTAAGTGAGTAGGCAATCCGGAATTTGATCCGTCAGGTTTTATCTTGTTTAACTGTATTCCACTTTGGAAGTTACGTGTGTTGTATTTCAAATTTCAAGGGTATTGCAATTAACTTTAAATTTCTCGTACTCTGATAAGCTTTTAAATTCAGATTTATTCCACAGGTTCTGCTGATTAATTCAACGATGATTTTTTTTAGTGAATTTATTCACTTGCCATCTGCCTGTGGATATCTCCTTGTGGGAGTTTATCCTCACGGCATAGATGTTTGAAATTTTTTTTGATAGGTTTAGCCTTGCATCTAGTATGAGATAGATGATAGACATTTATCTTGTGCTAGATGTAGCAGTAACATTCCCCAAATTCTATTCTAGCTTCCGCTTTATTCTTTAAAATTTTTTTTTTCAGGAGTGAAATTAAAAAGGTTTTTCGGAAATTATTTATAAATTTATTTCCGAAATTAATTTTTTTAATTTAAAACTTCTCGAAAATATTAACGATTACCGGAGTCGAATACATTTAAAGTCGGAAAAATTTTCTACAGATAAAATCATTAAAATAAATTTAACTATTTAAATAAAATTTATTTTTTAAATAATATATTTCATCAATAAAATATAACTTCAAAATAACGTCGTAATCACACGACAAAGTTATAATCGAAAACAAATCAAAAATATTAAAAATAAAAAATACGAGAAAGAACGGGAATACATATTTTTAACCGAAAATCGAATTCATAAGAATATAATAAAATCATTGTCGTGAACGAATTTATCTAGAATGATTCGCAACGACAATGATTAATTACATTCAATTATGAATTCAAAATCGTCGATAAATCCATAAAACGAATCGAAATTAAAATAATTAATTATTCACATCAAATTACGCTAATAAAATCATTAAACTTAATAAATTTAGATTTTAAAAATATGGGGTATTACACATTCCCACAAGCAGATGTCCCTTTTGAGTTGGTGCAGGTAAGATATTTTGTGTTTGATACATACGACACATTCGAGGCATCGAGCGAGGTTGAGTGTTGATCTATTCGACTTGGCATGGGACCCAAGAGCGAGTTTAGTCTAAAATCATGTTTTCTAGTTTTTATCCTATCTCCCTATTTGTAATGTTCTTTCCCCTCGGGGGCTATAACATTATATTAGTTTTCTTTTCTGTAATGACTCTTTAATTACGCAGTCTGATTTCCTTTTCAACAATGAATCATTATCATTTTATGTCGTAATCAATTTTATAACTTGTGATGTTTCTAGTCTTGTGGTCGGTGCGAAACTGGCTGGGGGCTATGCTGGTACTGATCACGGTGGTAACACCCCCGTCTTGGTGTATGGTTTTGTTTAAACAAAAAAATTTCAACAATGATTTTTGGGGCTGTTACAAGTTGGTACTAGAGCATTAGTTCGGATAACCATGCCTTACTTTTAAAGAAAATTCCGATTAATAGTTTTTTTTATTTTTGAAGTGTTTTCGTACCCTAAAAAGGTTTTTTATTTTGAAAAATCTGAGTCTAGAGCTATAGTGAGGAACAAAAGGGTAGACTAGGAACTTCCTAGAAAGGGAAATAGTATGTAGTAATTACATCGAACTAATAGGTTAGCTTCCAACACTCCTTTTCTCTGATAGTTACATTTCATGATGAACGGATGAGTGGGATGCCTGGAGGAGGCCTTCAAGGCCTTTATGGAGTTTATCTAGTGCTAGCCCCTAGTGTCAGTCCCACACCCCCACCAATTCGAGGGCGCTGATGAGGATTGGCTCTAGAGGGTCACTAGGCATCATCCTCCGACGTACTGTAGTGAGGAGGACCTAGTGATCCTCAAAGGGTGGATGCGAGACATGGATCACACCTTTAAAGATGTAGACTGCCCTTGAGCCAGGTAGCCTAACATAGCAGCATTTTTCCTGAGAGGTATAATAGACGACTGGTGGGTGGAGTACCATGCTTGAGATGATCCTTTGGTGACCTGGGAGGTATTTAAGATAGCCTTGCATTCCATGTTCTATCTTGAGAGCTTGAAGAGGGACAAGCTTTAGGAGTTCATGTTGCTCACCCAGGGCAACATGATGATCCATCAATATCATGCTCACTTCACCTAGCTTCTCTGATTTGTCCTAGGGATAGCCTCTAGTGAGTCTACAATGGTGTTTCAATTCAAGTAGGGGCTTATTTTCATTATCCGCTGCGTGATGGGAGTAGTAGCCTTCACTAATCTTGTTACCTTTTATGAGCGGACCACTCTGTTCTAGGAGTAGGCCACCATCCTTAAGAAGAGGTAACCCAAGGGCTAGAGTTCTGGGAGTAGGATCCAGCAATGAGCAAGAGGACCAATGAGACGCTAGCTGAGGGATTAGGTCAGAGGTTAGGGACCGCTGAGGGGACTTTCTTCTAGATAATTTTGGTCAAAGTCACCCAGGCAGGGATGTGGTGGTAAGCTCGTGACCGGCCTAAACTATGGTAAGTTAGGCCATAGAGCAATTGAGTGTTGGGGATCGCCGTGTTCCCAATAGTATCAAAGCTAGCAATACTAGTAGAGGGGCCCCTTGATTCCCCAGCAGCAGGCCTACTAGCAGCGCATCCAGACCGCATCTTCGTAGTTCCAACAACGAGCACCTAGTCCAGCTAGTGCCCTAGTTTGGGATGCCAAGGGAAGGCCTCAAGGATCAAGACCCTTGCCTTGAAGAAGAGGCCAAAGGCCAGTCGGGTGTATGCCTTAACATGACCATTCAGGTGTAGGCTGACCTCGAGCTAGACGTTGCACGGGTATGTTCACCATACTATCATTGTTGGTACATGTTCTCTTTGATTTGGGTGTATCCCTATCTTTTTTGTCCACTATATTTGTTGATAAGGCTAAGCTATCACCATCTGCTAGTGTAGCATTGTCTATCATGCTTCCTTCGTGTGATCGGATGATTTGTACTGAGTTATTTTTCAGATATGGCCTTTGTCATAGGCATATTATACTTCTTAGTGGACCTGGTCGAGATGGACTTACAGGACTTTGATGTGATTCTAGGGATGTATACTCTAGGGAGGTATTGGACAGCGATCGATTGCCCACAGAAGTGCATGATATTGCAAGGCCTGAAGGGTACTAGGGTTTCATATAGAAAGACCCCGCTTAAACCCATTACCAAGGTGGTATCAGTAGTTTCCCTACACGCTTTGATCTAGAAGAGGTATCCTCGGTACTTACGTAGTGTGCAATAGCTGAATAAAGAACTAGCTACTCTAGAAAGCATCCCGGTGTTCAGGGAATTTCTAGATGTGATTCCAGAAGAAATACCAGGTATGCCCCCAGTTTGGGAAATTAACCTCACGATCGAACTAGTGCCAGGAGTTGAGTGTGTCACAAAGGCACTCTATTGGATGGCGCCTGTTGAGTTAAAGGCCTGCCTAGAGGAGTTATCGGAACATGGGTACATTTGACTGAGTGTGTCACACTATGGAGCATCGGTCTTGTTCGTGAAGAAAAAGGATGGTAATCTCCGTCTCTTCATCAACTACTGATGATTGAATCAACTGATGGTGAAGAACCGGTACCTGCTCTCACGGATTGATGATCTCTTTCATCAATTGAGGGGTGCCATAGAGTTCTCCAAAATTAACCTAAGGTTAGGGTACCATCACTTGCGGATCGTAGATACTGATATTATGAAGACAACCTTCCAGACCCAATATGGACACTACGAGTTTACGGTGATGCCATTTGGGCTCACTAATGCATCTAGAGTATTCCTGGATCTGATAACAAGAATTTCCAAACCCTTCCTTGACCAATTCGTATTAGTGTTCATTAATGGCATATTGGTGTACTCCCGAGGGAATGGGGAGCATGAGCTGCACCTTCGCACTATTTTGAGTCTGCTTAGAGAGCACTACCTGTATGCAAAGTTTTCCAAGTGCAGATTCTAGCTTTAAAAAGTGGCCTTCCTTGGGCATAAAGTGTCGCTGAGAGGGGTTGTTAACCCAGCCAAGATTGTGGCAATCATAGAGTGGAAGCCTCCTAGAAGCATAACAGAGGTCCAGAGTTCCCTGGCATTAGTCGGGTATTACAAAAGGTTTGTGCAGAAATTCTACAAGATTGTTTGTCCTTTAACCAATCTCTTGAAGAAGACCACAAGATTCTAGTGGGACGAGAATTTTGAGAGAGCTTTCCAAGAAATAAAGAGCTATTTGACCACAACTCTTATGTTGACTCTGCCAAAGGGTGGATAAAGGTTCGAGGTCTACAATGATCCATCCAAACATGGAATTGGTTGTGTGTTAATGCAGAATGGAAGATTGGTCGTGTATGCCTCCCGATAGTTGAAGCGGCATGAACAAAACTATCTTACTCATGACTTGGAGTTAGCTATTGTTTTTTTCACCCTGAAATTTTAAGGCACTACTTGTATGGGGCAAAGTGAAAGTTTTTCACAGACCACAAGAGCATCAAGTACATCTTCACCCAGAAGGAGCTAAACATGAAGCAAAGCAGATAGTTTGAGCTAGTCAAGGACTACGACGTTGAGTTGACCTACAATGAGGGTAAGGCCAACATGGTTGCAAGTGCCTTAAGCAAGAAGACCTCGCATGCTATGCATTGCTGTGTGATTGTTGATCGTATGATAGAGGAGTTGTCAAGTTTGGAGATTGAGCTAATTTCGAAATGTGTCCTCGAGGCCTACATGAGTGCCCTAATGATCATGCCCACCATTTTTTAGGAGATCCGAGTTGGCCATACTAGTGATGTCAAGAGTGAAAGGATCCGAAAAAAGTTGTAGAAAGGTCAGCCAAAAGGGTTATGAGTTCACAAGTATGGTACCTTTATTACAAAGATTGCTAGTGTGTACCACAAGGATGTCCAGAGTTGAAGCTAGTATTATGGAAGAGGGACACCATACCCCTTACTCAATTCACCTAAGAGGGGACAAGCTATATAAGAACCTTAAAAAAGTGTATTGATGACCCCGTATGAAGAAAAAAGTGGCCAAGTTTGTGTACCAATGTCTAGTATGTCAGAAGGTCAAGATCAAGCAATGAAGACCTGCAGGGCTACTCCAGCCTTTAGAAGTGCCTAGATGGAAATGAGACTCTATCTCCATGGACTTTGTCAGTGGTTTGCTAAGGACTTGGAGTGGTTGTGACACTATTTAGATCATTGTAGACAAATTGACTAAGTTAGGCGTATTTATTCCGATGAAGTCCACGTAGAGTATGGATAAGTTAGTAGGTACCTACATGAAGTACATGGTCAGTCACCACAGGGTCCCAAAGTACATTTTATTAGATAAGGATTTGAGGTTTCTCAATCATTTATAGGGAAAGCTACAGGAAGTCCTAGGGATAAAATTAAAGATGAGTACAACTTTCCACCCTCCCATAGATGGAAGGATGGAGTAGACCATACAAACACTAGAAGATATATTAAGGGCCTATGTGCTGAATTTCTAAGGTTGTTGGGAGGAGCGCATACATTTGATAGAATTTTCATACAACAATAGCTATTAGGGTAGTATAGGGATGGATCCCTTCAAGGTATTGTACTGGTGGAAGTGTAGGACTCCCTTGTGCTGGAGTGACATTAGTGAGACGGTGGTGTTGGGACCTGAGATGATCAGGGAGATAACCAGGTAGTGTAACACCCCAAAATTTACACAATTTTTTTTTTAAAAAAAAAGCAATACTCACAAATTAAAACTGTAAATTCTGGGGATGTTACCGCCACACTTAGTACCAGACCAGTTTACTTCTACCGTTCTGGTACCAAGTGCTAAGGCTAAGAAAACATTATCAGTAATACCATACAAATTCAAATTTATGAAAACAGAAATCAGAGTACGCGTAAGTCTTACATAATTCGAAATACCGGCTATTGTTTTTCCAGATAATAACTAAACAACCTTAGTAAAATTGTTTCGACAATTCAAACATAATAAAAGATAACATGAATCATAAATTTAAAGAGGACAATGGCCACGTCACTCTAAGATTGATCCAGCCCAGTTATCACTCTGCCCCTCCTGATGTCCCATAGACATCGATAGCATCAAAGTAAGTATCTCCTACCTGCAACAAATTAGACGGGCCTTCTGCTCGTGGGAATAAGCAGCACCCATGAAACGGGTGATCAGTACGCTACGTACCGAGTAAGGTAACCGAATACTAAGGCCGGCATATAACACATTAGTTCATATAGGATAATGATCACATACAATTACAACTCATACATACAATACATAGAAGCATAAAGTGACATACATAACTTATAATCAACAGTCCACACATAAGGCTGATGCACTGTCGTATGCACAACAAATTTAATAAATAAATCCTAATTTCCAAATACGTAGTATATGGCAAGAAGGAGTCGAACCCACAAGGAATGGAATATAATCAATAATTCTGTAATCGATGTTAAAACCCCGGTTATGCAATAACATATAATTCTATCATCAATATCTAAACTATGGATAAATAATAAAACATTGTACTCACTAATTAACTAATAAGGACAGGAAGGCATTGATTATGGAATTAGGATATCAAATAATCATGGAGAAACGAAAGATTCTAAATGATTTAACGTTGACCTGTAGAAACTCATAATAATTCATCTCTTTGCCTTCTCTTAATTCTAATAAATTGAACAAGCTCTCAATTTATCATCTAACCAATTGATAACCTAGGTTAAGAACACTAGATTCAATTAATGGCAGCATTACGAATGGAAAGCAGTCAACTACGACCATAATCACACAAGCTCGGATCATGCAATCGAACGAATTAATGGACAAGATTAATAATTAATCTTTTGCTACTATGGAAACGTTAATTAACAATTACGTGTTAATTCCATTATCCTAGCGTAGATTAAGATCTAAACTAGATAGGTGATCAGTCTAATTAGTTTAAATTCTTAATCTATGATGCGAGATCATTCAATTCCGTCCATCAATTCAATTAAATTCCATCTAGAATCATGAATTCAAAATCCAAAACCCTAATTCCATCATCAAATCCTCCTACCTTATATTATCTACATAATTGCAGTAACACACAATTAAATGCAATAATCTATAATTAACATCAATGATTATAAATAAATTAACAATGAAACACTAAACACAAGAAAAATAATAATGCAGCAAAGAGAATTGAATTGCATTCAATCAAAAATCAAAACTTGCAATTAAAAGAGGAATGGAGAAGAACTTATCGAATTGAATTGCAGATTGTTGATTGTTCAATTGAATACAATGGAGAGAAAAAGAATTGGAATTATAAATTACATGTGGTATCTAGAGAGTATAGAGAGAAAGAGAAAATCCCATTCTCGAACTCCCCCGAACCCCTTTTTCGAATGTTCAAACTTTAGAAATATATCGGGGAAACGTTGCGCGAACGGTTACAGAAGTTGAGAGAAACACGGTCCGTGTTAGAAAACACGGGACCCCCGTATTTTTAAGTGCTGAAATCTGCCAATGCTGATTTTTAAGTGCTGAAATTTGTGTGCTGATAGAAAAACACGGGCCGTGTTTCATAAACACGGGGGGGCCGTGTTTCTTGTTTCTTCATTATTTCTTCATGAAATTTCAACACAATCTTCCCTTTGATATATATTCTTCATTTCTAGTCTTTTCTTCCATTGATTCCATATCTCTTGATGTGTTCTTTGCTTCCTTTTCTCTTTTCATTGATTTCTCCTTTGAATTTCTTCATTTTTATCTTTTCCTGCAAAATCTATCCAAAAGAGAAAAGCTCGAGAAAAGATTAAATGTTATAAAAATAATGAGGAATAAATGACATTTTTACTTAGCAAAATAACATATAAATCTCATATATCAAAGGCCCAAAAGGTCCGGATTAACCATTTAATCTTTCTTTTATCAAAAGTCAATTCACGTCATGCTTTTTATCAATCCATGCGAAAATAGGAACACCCCACTATTATAACCGGTGGGCCGGACACACATAGGGTAAAACCCTAACCACTATTCCTGACCGGTGGATCGGTCTGGTTCCTGCTCGCCTCATATCCATGCAAAAACAGGAACACCCCACTATTATAACCGGTGGGCCGGACACACATAGGGTAAAACCCTAACCACTATTCCTGACCGGTGGATCGGTCTGGTTCCTCTTCGCATGGTGTTTCACTGTAAGTAATTATGTCTTTTAAGAGCTTTAACAATTCTGGTTTGTATTGATTGAGCTCGAGTCACCCCACTATTATTGCCGGTGGGCCGGTCACACATAGGACCTCATATCCTAACCACTATTATTACCGGTGGATCGGTCACATATAGGGTAAAACCCTAACCACTATCCCTGACCGGTGGATCGGTCTGGACCAGGCTCAATACTCTTCCACTTTAAGATATTAGTGTCTTAAGTATTTTATTCAAAAACATTTGACATTCACAAACATTTGCCCAAACATGCATGACTAATCCATGAAAGCCCTAACTCTCATGCAACCCTACTCCATGCAAACCCTATCTCCACAATTCCATGCAAATCTTAGTTCCCATGCAAACCCTAACTACACATGACCCACGCTTCCATGCAACCCTAGCTCCCATGCAAACCCAATCTCCACGTACCACACTCCCATGCAAACCCTAACTCCACGTATGCAAACCCTAGCTTCACATATACCACCCTTCTATGAAAACCCTAATTCATATGCAAACCCTAGCTCCACGTAGACATGCTTCCATGCGACCCAGATCCCCATGCAACATTAATTCCATGTAGGCATGTTCTTATGAAACCCTAATCCACATGCAAAACCCTAACTCCACATTAATTCATGCAAACCCTAATATTATGTTATTTCATGCACACCTTCAACTTCTTGCTATTCCATGCAAACCCTAGTATCATTCCCTTCCGTGCAAATCCTAGCACCATGCCATCTCATGCAAACCCTAGTACCATCCTCTTACATGCAAATCCTAATTCATATATCACTTCAGGTCATACATTAATGACATAAGCATACACATATTTTTCATGGCACATGACATTCATAATAACATAATTCAACTTCATAACCATGTCGCATGCATAATCAATAAGAATAACGAACATAGATTACATAACATGTCATATTCATAATACATGCAAACACATAAATGACCTTAGTAGACCCTTACCTAAAACGTCACCGGTCTTGGTGCACGCTCCTATTCCAGTTGAGGGATTTGATTGGGTTTGCCTATTATATCAAAGCATAATAGAATTAGACCCTCTTATATAATTTTATTATCCTCTAACTTATTCCAAGATTTATTTTTTTTTAATTAAAATACTACTACTTAAAAATTAACTATAGAAACTATTACAATTAATTTATTATTTTCATTCGAAGAGGGTGGTGATACAAGGGTTTCTATCCTTCACCAAAATATCAACAATAATAGTAATAACAATAATAATAATAATAATAATAATAATAATAATAATAATAATAATAGTAACACTCTTATTAGTAGGATATTAATATTAATAATACCATAATTCTTTAAATTACAAGGTGGCTTTCAAAATCACTCCATTTAATAATAACACTATTCAAAATGTAATAATGATATTAATATTATATGTATACTTATAATATAAAGTTAATAAGGATAATAATAATAATAATATGATTAGAAGTAATGTTAAAAATGTTTATAATATTAATAAAAAGTAAAAGTGCGAGGATTAATTAAAATATTAAGTTTATGAACCTCCTGAAATAATTACAATATAAATCCAATAATTACACTACTAATAAAAATCTTAATATTATTATTATTAATAACATTAAACATGTAAAAATTTAATTAAATAAGTAAAGGCCGAGATGAATAATATTTCTTTCTCAATAATACTCCCATACCTGTAACAAAATTTTATAAATTAGATACAGTCAATATTACTAATAATAATAATTATAATAATAATAATTAAAGTTGAAATAACACTAAAATTTAGACTAAAAATAGAATGATTATCAATAATTCAAAACTAAGTGTTTAAAATGTCTAGGGTTTCACCTTGAGTCGGAAGATGTGGGTGGAACCGGCGGTGGCTCCCGGAGGTGGCCGGAAATTAGATCTAAGAGGGTAAAAATGAAGAAAAAGAGGTGAGGAGGAAGGAGAAAAATAAAATAAATCTATGGGGCTGTGGAGGAGATTTATAAGGAGTTAATGGTTGGTTTGGAAGGTGGTAAAAGCGGCGGATGTGGTGGTGGCTGGCGTTTCAAGGTCTCGGGGTGGAATTTTCTGGTGAGATAACTAGCCAACTTTACACGATTATGGAGGTTTGTACAAGGTGAATCGAAGGTCGTGGATGGTCTAGTTAATTAGATGGTGTTTCAGGGAAGATATTGGGATGAAGAGAAGGCGTTGAAGTTAGCCAGATATGGAGGAAGAGTCGTCTAAAGAGGCGGTGGCGCACAGGCGATGCTTAGGGTTTCGGGGAAAGAAAATCCCGAACCCAGGCCATAAGAGAGGTATTTATAATGTTGGAGGTTAAGTCCGAGTTGGGGAAGTTATCAGGGGTTCAAAGCTGGTGAGAAACGTGATGGTTATGGTGTCGATTGGGCGGCAAAATTTTCAAATTTTGCCCGACCCTTCGTGAGAGGAATGAGCAAACGAGCGGGAGAGAGAGACAGTTGCTGGTTTCAAATGAATGTGCAGACCGAGAGGAAGAAAACGAGCGGGAGAAGAGCCGGTCACGCCACGTGTGGCCGACAACGCCATTTCCGGGGAAGGAAGGAGGTGGGTGGTTATGGCGTCGGGCGGGAGGAGGAAGAAGAAGATGGGGGAGGCTGGCCGGCCGGTTCGCGGGGAAGAAAAGAAGGAAAAAGGGAGAGCAGGCCGGGCGGTTCGCGCGACGTAAAACGTCGTTTAATGAAACGACGAGCTTTGAAGAAATAAAAGGCTGAATCGCGGCGTCTTGAGTTAGCTGGTAACGGTTATAAAATTTAAGTGAAACGCAGCGTTTAGTTGGAAAAACGATTTGAAACGCAGCGTGAGGAGGGACGAGGCAGGCGGCGATGCGGGCTGGGCCGCGCCGAAGGAAACGAGTGGATTGGGCCGTTGCGCGGCCCAATTTCGGCGAGGAAAAGAAAAGGAAAAGAAAGAAAAAGAAAGAAAAAGAAAGAAAGAAAGAAAAAAATAAAAAGGGAAGGAAAAAGGAAAATTAAATAATTAATTTGGGTCCATTTAATTTAATCCAAATATTTAGGATATTTAAAAATAATAATATTTAAATAAAATAATTTTTAAATCCCTTTTAGGCTAAAAAAAAGGCTTTTTAAAGGATTTTTCCAAAATTCCATTTTAATGTAATAATCACTCAAATTTTATTTAATTTAATTATTTATAAAATTACAATTCATTTGAAACTATTTTATCTTTCTTAATTTGAATAAAATAATTTATTTAAATAAGTTCCAAATTTAAATCTTTAATTAGATAATATGCCCAAATTTCCTTTACTTAACCTATTTATAAAAATTTCTTATTAAATTGCCCTAATAAATTTCCTTTTATTTTAATAAAATAATTTATTAAATTAAAATTTTAAATACAACCTTATTTAAATATAATATTTAAAATTAGAAAAATATCGGGGCATTTCAGGTAGGTTTGTCAAATTCAAGACCGGATGAGAGTAGCATAGAGCAGACAAAAGAGTTGTGCTGATCAAAAGCACTGGGATAATGATTTTGAGACTAGGGAAAAAGTGTTGTTAAGGGTTTCCCCCACAAAGGGCATATAGAGATTTGGCAGAAAGGTCAAGCTAAGCCTAAGGTACATCGGTCCCTTTGAGATCCTAGAGCATGTAGGTGAGGTTGCTTATCGGTTGGCCCTTTCACTAGAGTTGGCATAAGTCTACAATGTGTTCCACATCTCAAAGTTGTGAAAGTAGATTGTTGATCCCTCCTATATGATATGGCCAGACGAGATAGAAATTGACGATTCCCTAACCTATTATCTATGAGGATCCTTGACACTAAGCTCTAGAAGACCTACACGAGTGCGGTTCCCCATGTGAAGATTCTCTATGGCTTTTTTTAAGGGGGTTGTAGTATCATGGTTTATGTTTGTATTGTCCTTATCAGCTTAGAATGGTTTTTCCTTAACCCTAGAATTTAGCAAGTGACTTCGGGGACAAAGTCATTCTTTAAGGGGATGGTGATTTAATACCCCAAAAATCCTAATTTAGAAAATTATGATAAAAAAACTTATTTATTTGTGAGATTAATTAAATGTAATAATTTAATAAAATAATGGGAGTAATTAAGAAAAAAATAGGAATTAATAAAAAAAATAATTAAGAAATATTAAGGTAATTTACTAATTAAAATAGAATTTAGAAATATTTAACAAAAAAAAATTTAATTTAAGATAAAAATGAATTAAACTATTATTTTACTAATTTTTATTATTTTCAAATATTCAAAAATACCAAAATGTCCTAAGCACCCCAACTACCTTGTTTTTCCTATTCCTTTTCTTTTTTCCTTTTTCCTTTTTCTTCTTTCCTTTAGTCCTTTCTCCTTTTTCCTTTTCTCCTCTTCTTCCATTGATTGGGCCTTGCCCATGCGACCCAACTTCCCCCCTCTCTTCTCTTCCTTGCACGGCCCATCCCACTTCTCTTCTTTTCCTTTCTCCCTCTCACCCACTCGGTCTTCTTCTTTTCTTTCTTTTGTTTTCCCCTGACTAGCCGGCCCAACCCCTTCTTCTTCTTCCTCCATTTTCCCTCCTTCGTGTTGTAGGTTGGGCCTGCAAATCTACCACCGTCCGACCAGCCCTAGCACCTTACTTCCCCTACTAACTCCACCTATCTCTCCCTTATCCCTTTCCTTTCTAATTCAAGCAAAACCTCCTTCACCTGCCTTTATGGCGTGCTCCCCTTCTAGTCCTTTTTCCCCACCAACCATTAGCACCCTACAACATTGTAGGTTTATACCGGCTTTCCAAGGCCGGTGGGCTCCTACCACACTTTCCCCCTTTTCCTCTTCCCTCTTTGTCTTCTTCTCCCTCCCTTGGCCTATAAATACCCCATACCGACCCCCATTTGCCCCTCCTTTGCTTTGCCCAAAAACTCCACCCATTTCGCCGCTGCCACTTCAAACACCATTGTCATACAACATATCCACCTGAAACACCACCCAATCCCTTCCTAACATCCCCTCCACCAAATTGAGCCACCCGTGGCCCTTGAATCCCCCAACATAAACCACCCCGATTTTGCAAAGTTGGCAGATCAAGCTGCCCTTTGCACCTCATCACCGCCCTTCTTTCCAATATGCACCACCCCTTCCTCTATAATAATCACCTCCCCTACCATCGACTCGATCCAGAAGACCGTCCTCTAAATTCCTCTATCTTTAATTTCCTTTTCTCCCTCTCCTTCCTCCTCCCTCTTTCTTGACCACCCTCGGCCACCATAACCACCACCATATGCGCCGCTGCCCTATTATGCCACCACCACCACTACAACTCTCTCAACCTAAAGAGTCTACCACCCCCACAACCACCATCTCTCTCCCTCTTTTTCTTCCATCCCTAAAATACCTACCTTCCCCAAAACCACCACTTCCACCACCACTCCCGCCACCTAGCCACCACCTTCACTAGGTTGTGCCCTAACTCTTCCTAGCCCTAAGTATAATTTATTTTGTATAAATATTATTCTAACTTTATTTATAATAATAATACTAATAATAATAATAAAGTTATTATAATTATTATTACTAATATTGTTACTAATATTCTACTATGATTATTATGACCACCTAACCCTATTTTGGCTAATAATAGTATGGTTTACCACTTTAAGGATAATACCTTTATTTTTACTACAAAAGTTATTATTCTTATTATTATTATTGTTACTATCATTATTATTATTATTATTATTATTATTATCACTAATACTAGTTCATAATAAAGGTAAAGTATGGAATATTGAAAATGATAATAAGAGGGAAGTTAACCCTAGTGTTTCCCTCTTATAGGTGAGCTAAGCGTGACCCCTAAGGAGGCATAGGAGCGTACTCTAAGCTTGGTGTCATTTTAAGTAAGGATGTGGTTAAGGTCTAATATGTGTATTATGTGTATTACATTTTATGTGTGATGGATATATTGTGTACCTTATGTGGTTATAAACTATCTACTTGTTACATAGCTTGCTAAGTATGGAGCTAAGATAAGTTTTATGTGTTCTCTTTATGGAATGTGTAATATGATAATGTATCTTGTACTTTGTGGTGCTTATGTAATATGTAACTTTATGGCATACATGCTATGAGGCTTTAAATGATATGATGTGGTTATAAGAAGATGAAGGGGGGGGGGTAAAGGAAGTGAGTTACATAGAGGGAAGTAAAAATGTCCTAAGTATCTCATGTCCTATGGGTGGGCATCTAAGGGACAATATGAACAAATTAAGAGGATGGGTTAAATCTTGCATAGGAAAAATAGGGCTTTCATAGGGTGGATAGTCTTTGAATGGGGATGATATTTATATGGGAAAAGTTTACTTGAGGGTTAAGTAAGGTGAGAAAAGAGTTATTGGGGTGATTAGAGTCCATAGGTGAAAAGTAGTACGTGGGTTGGTATAATGGTGTATGGGGACTTGGCTAGAGTTTGGGAAGAAAACCCTAAGTGGGGGAAATTATGGAAGGGAGAAATAATGGGAAGTATTGGAGTATGGGATGAGAGTGGAAAGATGTCACAATGAGGGTGAATGTGTGTCATGTGGAAGAGGGAATGGTAAGTGAGAGTGATGGAGGGACAATATATGAGAAAAGAGAGGTCCTAGGGTTTGGGGTGGCCAACTAGGGTTTCGTGGCCATAAGTGTAAAATGGGAAGTAAAGTGGGATGTTTGGGGGTGGATAGAGTGAGGTGATGAGTTGGGGGCAAGGAAAGCATGGGCTATATGAGATAGAGGGATGTTGGGCCATATAGGGTATATTAGGGTTTATAAGGGGAAAACCCTAGAGGGCAATGGGGAGTTAACCTAGAGATATAGGAGAGTGGGCCTCAGCCCATGTATAGAGGAGTTGGATATTTATGGTAAGTAAGGAAAATGGGGGAAGGATGTCTGAATGTTCTAGGAGGTGTAGACGTTATGGGACGAGATTTTCAAAAGAATAGGAGTAGACGAGTTGTGTGAGCAGAAATTCCAAGGGGGCATGCTTGTCTAGGGTGAAATTATTTATCGAATAAGACACAAATTAGATACTAACCATTTAAAGAGAAATATTGTTGAATTGAGCCTACATCGATCCACTGGTGAATAATAGTAACCAAGTGCCTTGTGCCCTGGAGACTGTTCCATCGGCAAATAATAGTGGTTAGGTGTGTTTTACTCTGGGTGTTTTTCGGTCCACTAGCTATAATAGTGGGGGATCCCAAGCTCAAAAAACCAAACCTAATGATCATAAGCCATGGAAAAGATACTATTTACTTATAGTGAAACACTATGAGAGTCGGGGCTAGACCGGTCCACTGGCGAATAATAGTAGCTAGCTGCCTTGTGCCTTGGAGACCTTTCCACTGGTGAATAATAAGGGACAGGTATGTTCTGCCTTGGGTGTTTTCTAGTCCACTAGCTATAATAGTGGGTTTTCCATACTCATACTGACTTAAAATGAGAATGGTGTGAAATGGGAATAATGACCAAAGATCTAATGAATTGGTTAAACTGATTTGAATCACTACATGTACTACCTATCTTTCATGTATGGTTTTTCTACATGTTTACTTACTTATATTACTTATCCTTCCTATACAGTCTTAGCTGCATGGTTACCTTACTCAGTACGTAGTATACTGATCACCTACTTTATGGGTGTTGCTCATTTCCATGAGCAGAGGTCCTTTCTAAGTTGGTGCAGGTAGGAGATGTTGTGTTCGATTCCTATAACGCATTTGAGGCATCAAGTGGGGCTGAGTGTTGATCTATTAAACTTGGCATGGGGCCCAAGAGCGAGTGTACTATAAACTCATCCTTTCAAGTTTTTATCCTATCTCCATGTTTGTAATGTTTTGTCGCCTTATAGCCTCTAACGTTGTATTCTTTTTCTTTTCTATAATGACACATTAATTGTGCACTCTGATTTCCCTTTTCAACTATGAATCAGTACAATTTTATTTCCTAATAAATTTTATAACTCTTGAAATTTCTAGGCTTGTGGTTAGTGCGAAACTGGCCGGGGGGAAAGGATTGTGCTAATCACATCGGTAGCAACCCCCCGCCATGGTGTATGGTTTTGTTTAATAAAAAAATTTCAATTGTGATTTTTGGGATTGTTACAGTAATGTAGGGGAATATCTCTAACTGTAGGTTATATGAATAAAATTTATCATAAGATAACCCTAATCATGTGTTTATGTTTCCATACGAAAAATCATAAACCCTAACAACCATGCATTAGCAATCATGAGGCAATTATAATGGAATTTAAATAATAGCTTGACAAGATTGAAAACCCTAACAAATTCCTACACATGAGGACATAAATCATTTGACATATTACCATGAATACAACTTAACTTTCAATAATCATACATATCAACCCCTCAACATGTTATCATTTTATCTTGCATGTAATAATACTTTAAAAGCATAAAAATTTAGCATGATTCTGGGCCTAAACAATCCTAGCATGCTCATATATAATTTCTACAATCTTATGAGTGATTGGATTTACCTAATCTAAGCTTACACAAAAAGAAAGTCTTCTCTGAAGTCCTCAAGAATTACCTAGAAGTTTAACATCAAAACACATATATATTAGAATATAACATTACACAACAATAATCCAAAATCACTAAAAAAGTTCAAGGATCACTAACCATTTGAACAAAGTAAGAGAAAGCTAAAGAAAACTCATGCAAAAAAAAAAGAAAGGCTTTTAGCCAAGAAGGGGAGGATGACATTGGTGAACTTATCCAATGCTAGGGTACCAAGAATGAAAGGATAGGCCAGTGAAAGGGAGGGGAGAATAGTAGAAAAGGTGTAGAAAGTTGAGAAAGAAAAGGTGGCACAAAAGTTTTAAAGAAGAGATGAGTGTTTGAGGGGATAATGGTGTAGTAAGGAGGGGCTTTAGAAAAATTGGCTCAATGGGAAGAATTAGGATTTGGTGGTTTGGCCAAATGGAGGAGGGGTGTAAAGGTGGGTTTGGTTGAGGATAAGGAGGAGGAATGGTGGTTTTGCCTAGTGGTGTAGGGGTAGTTTTGCAGTGAAGGGCCGAAGACAAGGGAGAGGGCTTACTTTGAGGATATTATGCATGGTTGTGAGGGTATCTTTAGTAGGAGTTATTGTTGTAAGGGGTGAGGGATCGGTGATGGTTGATGGTTGTAATAAAAAGAGGTCAATGGAGGGTGCGTTGTAGAAAATAAAATGGTGAGGATGGAGGCGCATAATGGAGAATGGAAAGGGAAAATTTTGCCTAAGGGAGATGAAGAGATGGAGGTTTAATGTAGGGTTTCTTGTGGGTTAAGGCATGACATGGGAGGGATATGAGTAGGGATTAAGAAGAGGGTTGCATTTAGGGAGATAAGGATCAAAACAAGGAGAGGAGAACATGAGGGAAAGAGAGGTATAGTGCATGTGGTGTAGGGTGATGGTTTGTAGGAGTAGGAGCAATGTGTGGGAAGGGAGAAGATGGAAAAACTCAAGGATGTCTAGTGGGATAGAGTAAATATCTAGTTGAAAAATTGGGTAGGAATATCTACATAAAATTTGTTAGGTTACTGGGTTAGGATTATTCAACGAAATGGATACCACTTATAGTCCATCCTAGGTTTAAAATTTAATACACAGTCTCTAGTAAATTTTAACCTAATTAAATTTTATATATAATAAGTCCTAAATGTACTAATAGCAATATATTTATTACCAAATGTCCTAAAATAATTATTACAATTGATAGACATAATTATCGGTTATAATTAGGGTTTCTAAAAATGGGATATTATACATGGTCAAAAAATCCCTAGACTGGAGACATGTATCTTTACCAAAGGCTAAATTGATCTTTAAGCAAAAATACTCCTAAATAACCTCCTTGTATAATTCAATCACCTAAAAGAAAAATAAAATAATTATATAAGGATAAAATAGTAAGGGTCATAATGGAAGAGAAAAATAAAAGGGGAGAAAATTAAACTCACTAGGTTTGAAAATGGGGCTTGAATAAGCTTGAGAAATATTATCCTATCTATAATATTAGCTCTCTTTTTCTTAAAAAGAAGTTCCAAAGAGTTAAAAGTTAATATTTTAGAAGTAATAAGATGAAAGAAAAGTGGAGAGAAAAAGAGAATAGGGCACTACAAGAAAAGCTATTTTTGGCAACGGGTTTTAGCCACGACTTAAAATTTTCGTTGCGAAAAAATAATTTTTTGCAACAATATATAACTTTCGTGGCAAAATCTTGTTGCCGTAAATGCCCAATTTTTTTGCAACAATAACATGTCATTCCTATAAAAAATACTTTTGCTGCCACAATAATTATTCGTTGCAAAAAAATATATAACTTTTGTAACGATAATTTTGTTGCGAAAAAATAATTTTTTTGCAACAATATATAACTTTCGTGGCAAAAGGTTGTTGCCGTAAATGCGCCATTTTTTTGCAACAATAATGTGTCATTGCTATAAAAAATACTTTTACCGCCACAATAATAATTCGTTGCAAAAAAATAGATAACTTTTGCAACGATAATTTTGTTGCAAAAAATTGTATTTTGTAACAACCTATCAGGTCGTGACTAAAATTATTACGAGGGTAGAGGGTGTTTCATATAGCTTATTTACCGTCACGAGATATTTTTGTTGGAAAAAAAATAACAGTTTATTACTATAATAGCTTTATTTAAGAAACATAATATTAGCCAAAAAAATAAATTTATAAGAATCGTATAAAATATTACACTATTTTTTATCCAATTAAAATGAATTAAGAAATGAATAAAATGATTTAAAAAGATTATAATAAAATTAACTTTGTTATGTAACGAATTTTACTAATTGTTGGGAAAAATTATTTTTAGAAATGTCAATATAACTTTAGCAACGGATGAATTAAATTGGGGTGGAAAATAATTTGACAATTTTCAAACTTAACTAACTTTCGCAACGGAACCGATAAACTGTGGCTAAAAATAATTTTCTAAATTTCAAATTAACTTTTGCAACGGATAAAATCGTTACGAAATATTGAGGGCAAAAATAATTTCACCGACTGCAAAGTAATTTTAGCAACGAATTTATTAATTGTGGCAGATGGATTAAGTTGATAAATTTTAATATATGTTTAGCAACGGATTTATTATACTGTGGTCGAAAATAGTTTTATAAAGTTAAAACTGGGCAAATTTTGGCAACGATCGTGATTAGTTGTGACGAAAATAAATTACCTAAATTTTTTTTTTTTGCAACGGTCAAAACCGTTACCATACATGTTTATTATGCTAAAACACATTAAGCGGGACTTTTTGGCGGTAATAAACGACAACAAAGTTTTCTTAAACTCCCGTCCAAACTCTACTACCTGCTCGAAATACTCCAATGGCTATTTCCCATACGTTGCACGACAGACCATAAACTCTATAGCCAAGCAACGCACACAACATTGCTTTCTTCCGACATTGCAACGGACGACGACTGGTGGTGTCCGGCCGGTGGTGATTCCGACGACTGGCGTTGGGCTTCGAATACCATTGACTGCTGCAGACTCTGTCAGGTAAGATGGAGGAAAAGGGTTTTTTTTGCTGCAAAACTGAAGATAATAACCGTAATTAAGCCTCATTGAAAGCATAATTCATTGTTTGATATGTTTGTTTGATTTATTTGTCCAATTTTGAATTTAGGTTTAGATTGAATATGCATAAGGACCTGCGGGTTTAGATATACTTCAGTGAATAGAAATCCTATATTGTTGGGAAATTGTGGTTTAATAATAGTTTTGTGAATCAGATATAGTACGTACAAAGAATATTAATGATGTTTAAGATGGGTAGTTACCAAATTAGATTGTAGGAGTTACAATTGTATAATGAGATAGACATATAATGGAAGAATTTGTAAGTTTGGGATTGAATATGCATCAAGTAAAATGTGGTTGTCTTTTTCTTTCTCTGTTGTGTTTTGGCCTCTAAATCTTCAATTCTTTAATCAACCTATTCTACTACATTTTCATCATACAAATTATGAGGAAAAATCCAGAATTGGGGCTGTATTATCAAAGTCAGTAAATTTGTTTGATCTAGCATATTATGTGTATGGTGGGGATGTATTTAGTATTTGAGGGGATATTTTTCTCTTCCTGGGTTCTTATGTGTGAGGGTAGAACCTGCTTGTATTTAGTATTTGAGGGGATATTTTTCTCTTTATACTCAAGGGCTTGTATGACTTAATGACTTAATGTGGTCTACAATGTGGACTTCCATTCAATTCTAAGCTCCAATTGTTTCCAACTTTGATAGATCATTCCTACTTGGTTAAGCTGCTTGGCAATAAAAGGAGACTTGATTGAAGCTAAAGTAGTCCACCAACAGCTTTGTTGCATAGTTGAAAGGTAAGAACATGCTGCTAGTTAGTACATTTTTTAGCAACTGGTATATACTTGCCTTCTTGTGTGTAGGAAGGGAAAAATGTTCGGAATGCTATACATTGAGAATATGCAGGTCTAAGAGATAAATATTGGGTCCGAACAATCAGTAACTACCTAAAATTATCCTTGTGGTTGTGAGTTCAGTTTATTATTTTCAGTTATTGTACTCTTGGTGATTGAATTTATAATTTCTTTTTGTGGAACTTGCTATGGAGTACAGTAGTATACTATTTTCATACAATAATATTGGCATTATAATACTGATGATGTTTTTAATTTTCAGCATTCTTATAGGCGTCTCTTATCAAAGAAGGCGAAGTAGATATATCTATTTTGACAACTACAGGTATTTTTTTCTTTTAGTCCTTCTTCTTTTTCACTCATATGATTACTCTATAGTTTTCCATTTGGTTTTGTATAGTTTACATGAAGAAAGTATATATGGAAATTTTTTAAGTTATGATAATTTTTCTATTAATTGCTATTCTTTATATCATCCAAAATTGTTTAACTTTGTATGGAAATAAAAATTAGACCCTGTTTAAGATTAATAAAGCTTGATACTGGTATAGAACATTGAGACTTTCAGTTTAATGGTCATCAATGTTATTAATGTTGTATCAATATTCCTCTCAGGTAAAAGATAAGCATTGAGACTTTCAGATTATTTCACTACATCAAAAAAAAATAATCAATCCCTAATGTTGATTATTTTTTTCTTTTCTGCAAAATATAAATATGAAGAAAGTTCACAGCAAAATATAATCTCTATTTCACTACATCAAAAGAAAAAGCTGCAATAGATAACCATACAATTTCTGGCAAGTGTAGACCAAAAAAACTCACCTTTAAGTCCATTTATCTGAAACTATAACTGGTCTGAAAGAGAGGGAATGAGGGCAGATTGGTGTGACACAATATAAACTCTATTTCACTACATCAAAAGGAATATTTGTATGCACCTAGATTCAGTTATATCAAACACCCTGGTTGAGTTTGGTTTTATGATGCAACATAATTCCTTGCTTTATTAAAAAATGTTCTATACCACAGAAGTAGTAGTTCTGCTCATGTCAATGCATAATCTGCTTCTTTCTCCATTTTTAGCAGAGTTTTAACCTTAGCTTCACCCTACTTAGCAGAGTTTTATTCTTTGTGATAGTATACCCTACTTAGCTTCAGCCCTTCTATTTTTTTTATTGTAGAGGCCCTGTTTAAGATTAATAAAGCTTGATACTGGTATAGAACATTGAGACTTTCAGGTTAATGGTCATCAATGTTATTAATGTTGTATCAATATTCCTCTCAGGTAAAAGATAAGCATTGAAACTTTCAGATTATTTCACTACATCAAAAAAAATAATCAATCCCTAATGTTGATTATTTTTTTCTTTTCTGCAAAATATAAATATGAAGAAAGTTCACAGCAAAATATAAACTCTATTTCACTACATCAAAAGAAAAAGCTGCAATAGATAACCATACAAGTTCTGGCAAGTGTAGACCAAAAAAACTCACCTTTAAGTCCATTTATCTGAAACTATAACTGGTCTGAAAGAGAGGGAATGAGGGCAGATTGGTGTGACACAATATAAACTCTATTTCACTACATCAAAAGGAATATTTGGATGCACCTAGATTCAGTTATATCAAACACCCTGGTTGAGTTTGGTTTTATGATGCAACATAATTCCTTGCTTTATTAAAAAATGTTCTATACCACAGAAGTAGTAGTTCTGCTCATGTCAATGCATAATCTGCTTCTTTCTCCATTTTTAGCAGAGTTTTAACCTTAGCTTCACCCTACTTAGCAGAGTTTTATTCTTTGTGATAGTATACCCTACTTAGCTTCAGCCCTTCTATTTTTTTTATTGTAGAGGCCCTGTTTAAGATTAATAAAGCTTGATACTGGTATAGAACATTGAGACTTTCAGGTTAATGGTCATCAATGTTATTAATGTTGTATCAATATTCCTCTCAGGTAAAAGATAAGCATTGAAACTTTCAGATTATTTCACTACATCAAAAAAAATAATCAATCCCTAATGTTGATTATTTTTTTCTTTTCTGCAAAATATAAATATGAAGAAAGTTCACAGCAAAATATAAACTCTATTTCACTACATCAAAAGAAAAAGCTGCAATAGATAACCATACAAGTTCTGGCAAGTGTAGACCAAAAAAACTCACCTTTAAGTCCATTTATCTGAAACTATAACTGGTCTGAAAGAGAGGGAATGAGGGCAGATTGGTGTGACACAATATAAACTCTATTTCACTACATCAAAAGGAATATTTGGATGCACCTAGATTCAGTTATATCAAACACCCTGGTTGAGTTTGGTTTTATGATGCAACATAATTCCTTGCTTTATTAAAAAATGTTCTATACCACAGAAGTAGTAGTTCTGCTCATGTCAATGCATAATCTGCTTCTTTTTCCATTTTTAGCAGAGTTTTAACCTTAGCTTCACCCTACTTAGCAGAGTTTTATTCTTTGTGACAGTATACCCTACTTAGCTTCAGCCCTTCTATTTTTTTTTATTGTAGAGGCCCTGTTTAAGATTAATAAAGCTTGATACTGGTATAGAACATTGAGACTTTCAGGTTAATGGTCATCAATGTTATTAATGTTGTATCAATATTCCTCTCAGGTAAAAGATAAGCATTGAGACTTTCAGATTATTTCACTACATCAAAAAAAATAATCAATCCCTAATGTTGATTATTTTTTTCTTTTCTGCAAAATATAAATATGAAGAAAGTTCACAGCAAAATATAAACTCTATTTCACTACATCAAAAGAAAAAGCTGCAATAGATAACCATACAAGTTCTGGCAAGTGTAGACCAAAAAAACTCACCTTTAAGTCCATTTATCTGAAACTATAACTGGTCTGAAAGAGAGGGAATGAGGGCAGATTGGTGTGACACAATATAAACTCTATTTCACTACATCAAAAGGAATATTTGGATGCACCTAGATTCAGTTATATCAAACACCCTGGTTGAGTTTGGTTTTATGATGCAACATAATTCCTTGGTTTATTAAAAAATGTTCTATACCAGAGAAGTAGTAGTTCTGCTCATGTCAATGCATAATCTGCTTCTTTTTCCATTTTTAGCAGAGTTTTAACCTTAGCTTCACCCTACTTAGCAGAGTTTTATTCTTTGTGACAGTATACCCTACTTAGCTTCAGCCCTTCTATTTTTTTTATTGCAGAGGCCCTGTTTAAGATTAATAAAGCTTGATACTGGTATAGAACATTGAGACTTTCAGGTTAATGGTCATCAATGTTATTAATGTTGTATCAATATTCCTCTCAGGTAAAAGATAAGCATTGAGACTTTCAGATTATTTCACTACATCAAAAAAAATAATCAATCCCTAATGTTGATTATTTTTTTCTTTTCTGCAAAATATAAATATGAAGAAAGTTCACAGCAAAATATAAACTCTATTTCACTACATCAAAAGAAAAAGCTGCAATAGATAACCATACAAGTTCTGGCAAGTGTAGACCAAAAAAACTCACCTTTAAGTCCATTTATCTGAAACTATAACTGGTCTGAAAGAGAGGGAATGAGGGCAGATTGGTGTGACACAATATAAACTCTATTTCACTACATCAAAAGGAATATTTGGATGCACCTAGATTCAGTTATATCAAACACCCTGGTTGAGTTTGGTTTTATGATGCAACATAATTCCTTGCTTTATTAAAAAATGTTCTATACCACAGAAGTAGTAGTTCTGCTCATGTCAATGCATAATCTGCTTCTTTCTCCATTTTTAGCAGAGTTTTAACCTTAGCTTCACCCTACTTAGCAGAGTTTTATTCTTTGTGACAGTATACCCTACTTAGCTTCAGCCCTTCTATTTTTTTTATTGTAGAGGCCCTGTTTAAGATTAATAAAGCTTGATACTGGTATAGAACATTGAGACTTTCAGGTTAATGGTCATCAATGTTATTAATGTTGTATCAATATTCCTCTCAGGTAAAAGATAAGCATTGAAACTTTCAGATTATTTCACTACATCAAAAAAAATAATCAATCCCTAATGTTGATTATTTTTTTCTTTTCTGCAAAATATAAATATGAAGAAAGTTCACAGCAAAATATAAACTCTATTTCACTACATCAAAAGAAAAAGCTGCAATAGATAACCATACAAGTTCTGGCAAGTGTAGACCAAAAAAACTCACCTTTAAGTCCATTTATCTGAAACTATAACTGGTCTGAAAGAGAGGGAATGAGGGCAGATTGGTGTGACACAATATAAACTCTATTTCACTACATCAAAAGGAATATTTGGATGCACCTAGATTCAGTTATATCAAACACCCTGGTTGAGTTTGGTTTTATGATGCAACATAATTCCTTGCTTTATTAAAAAATGTTCTATACCACAGAAGTAGTAGTTCTGCTCATGTCAATGCATAATCTGCTTCTTTTTCCATTTTTAGCAGAGTTTTAACCTTAGCTTCACCCTACTTAGCAGAGTTTTATTCTTTGTGACAGTATACCCTACTTAGCTTCAGCCCTTCTATTTTTTTTATTGTAGAGGCCCTGTTTAAGATTAATAAAGCTTGATACTGGTATAGAACATTGAGACTTTCAGGTTAATGGTCATCAATGTTATTAATGTTGTATCAATATTCCTCTCAGGTAAAAGATAAGCATTGAGACTTTCAGATTATTTCACTACATCAAAAAAAATAATCAATCCCTAATGTTGATTATTTTTTTCTTTTCTGCAAAATATAAATATGAAGAAAGTTCACAGCAAAATATAAACTCTATTTCACTACATCAAAAGAAAAAGCTGCAATAGATAACCATACAAGTTCTGGCAAGTGTAGACCAAAAAAACTCACCTTTAAGTCCATTTATCTGAAACTATAACTGGTCTGAAAGAGAGGGAATGAGGGCAGATTGGTGTGACACGATATAAACTCTATTTCACTACATCAAAAGGAATATTTGGATGCACCTAGATTCAGTTATATCAAACACCCTGGTTGAGTTTGGTTTTATGATGCAACATAATTCCTTGGTTTATTAAAAAATGTTCTATACCAGAGAAGTAGTAGTTCTGCTCATGTCAATGCATAATCTGCTTCTTTTTCCATTTTTAGCAGAGTTTTAACCTTAGCTTCACCCTACTTAGCAGAGTTTTATTCTTTGTGACAGTATACCCTACTTAGCTTCAGCCCTTCTATTTTTTTTTATTGCAGAGGCCCTGTTTAAGATTAATAAAGCTTGATACTGGTATAGAACATTGAGACTTTCAGGTTAATGGTCATCAATGTTATTAATGTTGTATCAATATTCCTCTCAGGTAAAAGATAAGCATTGAGACTTTCAGATTATTTCACTACATCAAAAAAAATAATCAATCCCTAATGTTGATTATTTTTTTCTTTTCTGCAAAATATAAATATGAAGAAAGTTCACAGCAAAATATAAACTCTATTTCACTACATCAAAAGAAAAAGTTGCAATAGATAACCATACAAGTTCTGGCAAGTGTAGACCAAAAAAACTCACCTTTAAGTCCATTTATCTGAAACTATAACTGGTCTGAAAGAGAGGGAATGAGGGCAGATTGGTGTGACACGATATAAACTCTATTTCACTACATCAAAAGGAATATTTGGATGCACCTAGATTCAGTTATATCAAACACCCTGGTTGAGTTAGGTTTTATGATGCAACATAATTCCTTGCTTTATTAAAAAATGTTCTATACCACAGAAGTAGTAGTTCTGCTCATGTCAATGCATAATATGCTTCTTTCTCCATTTTTAGCAGAGTTTTAACCTTAGCTTCACCGTACTTAGTAGAGTTTTATTCTTTGTGACAGTATACCCTACTTAGCTTCAGCCCTTCTATTTTTTTTTATTGCAGAGGCCCTGTTTAAGATTAATAAAGCTTGATACTTGTATAGAACATTGAGACTTTCAAGTTAATGGTCATCAATGTTATTAATGTTGTATCAATATTCCTCTCAAGTAAAAGATAAGCATTGAGACTTTTAGATTATTTCACTACATAAAAAAAAAAATAATCAATCCCTAATGTTGATTATTTTTTTCTTTTCTGCAAAATATGAATATGAAGAAAGTTCACAGCAAAATATAAACTCTATTTCACTACATCAAAAGAAAAAGCTGCAATAGATAACCATACAAGTTCTGGCAAGTGTAGAACAAAAAAAACTCACCTTTAAGTCCATTTATCTGAAACTATAACTGGTCTGAAAGAGAAGGAATGAGGGCAGATTAGTGTGACAGAATATAAACTCTATTTCACTACATCAAAAGGAATATTTGGATGGACCTAGATTCAGTTATATCAAACACCCTTGTTGAGTTTTGTTTTATGATGCAACATAATTCCTTGCTTTATTAAAAAATGTTCTATACCACATAAGTAGTAGTTCTGCTCATGTCAATGCATAATCTGCTTCTTTCTCCATTTTTAGCAGAGTTTTAACCTTAGCTTCACCCTACTTAGCAGAGTTTTATTCTCTGTGACAGAATACCTGGTTGTTCTTATTCCACAACGCTGAAAATCAATACAACTCCTCATTCTCTTTATTGTCCCATTTAAATTCCTAAGCATTTTCTATTCTATGGGGAAGATCAGGGTTATTAATCGCAGGTTCCATTAGATAGTCAGAGCACTGAAAAAGGAAAATAAAACAAATTGAATCATCTAAAATTGGTTTGGCGAAAAAAAATGAAAACAATCGGCCAACACATTTGTAACTCATTTGCAAGCATTTGTATTTGTTATTCATTGCATAATACACCATCTTAGGGACAAAATTTATGTTAAGTTATTTACAGTAAGAAGAAAGAAAAATGAAAATATACCAAACATCTAATATCACAAAACAATCACCTCATCCTAAATGAATTGATTTCATGTTGATAATACAGTATTTTGAATTTTTCATTGATAAGCTACTATCATTATTCTCCACCAACTTGCTTTCTTACAAAGTCATGATGAGATGATCATTTATATTTTTATTGAGATGATCATTGAGAATACATATACTTAATCTGCATTTAGCATGTGTTTAATTTGTATTTGTTAGATAACATTAACTACCCATTCAAATTCCAATAACAAGATGGCAGCACACATCCACTGCCTTGTAGTGGGGGCACTTTGCCTGTTTACTCAGGAAATATCTTGTTCCTAAAATAGTATTATTATTATTATTATTATTGTTATTATTATTATTATTTTGTGTGTGTGTACACATATGTATATAATATATAGATGTCACAAATCAAACCCAAGAAGGCCAGAATATACCTCATCAACCAGTGACATTGGTTTTGATGCAGTGTCTATCTTTAACTGATTTTTATGCTGAAATAAAAATTCCACTGCAGTCCCATAAACAAAACATAATGATAGAAGACTCATCTTCTCCAAGAAGGGAAGTAATAAGAGCAAACCAATTTGAATAGGACAGGAACACAAATACCAACCAAGTACACCATTAGAAAGTAGCAAAGAAAATGAGAATGCAAGGAAATATGATGGATCATCACTAACCTTTTGCTTCTTTAACCTGGCTAAGAATATAATCCTTTTCTTGTAGATCCATAAGTAGTTGTCGGGCTTTTTCCAGTGCTGTAATCAACGGGATCAGTGGTAAGATTGAAGTGAAAATTTCAACCCAGTTATTATGTCCATGAGTATTCAAAAATGCAAATAAGTAGTCAGGAGATATGCATGTCAAGGAACGCCAGGAATTTTTAAATAAAAAAAGTCAAGGAATGACTTTTAGACTAGCAAGTACTTTAGTAAAATTTATGGGTTGTTATTGGTTCATTTGGCTACGTTTTACCTATGATTATCTTTGTTTTTACTGACCCAAAATTTTCCCCAAATAAAAAACTCTCCAGTAACCTGAAAAAAAAAATTTCAATCAATAAGAAGCATAGCAGGGAATCAGGAGTCCACATTTCATTTGACATCAAGCAGCACAACACATCCTTTAATTCTCTCCTTCATCAACAGTGGTCTAGGGAAAAGAGAAAAATGATGATTTATCTATGCACATGGATCCCAAAAACGATAAGTAGCATTACAAATTCTCTATTTCCCTGTATTTGTGTAGGGTATAATCCCAAGCTCTATTATGATTCAAAACAATCATTGTTTTGTGCTTAGTCTTGAGTAGTAGATATTTATATTTTGCTGTGTAGAGGATTACTCATTGATTTGCTCATATGTCACACACGAATCTGAAAGATTGCTCATAAATTATGTAAAATGGATGCTCTTGTATCAATATTCCTCTCAGGTAAAAGATAAGCATTGAGACTTTGAGATTATTTCACTACATCAAAAACAAATAATCAATCCTGCTTATTACATGGTTCACTTCTGCCCATTTGATTATTGTTTAACTCTACCAGATTAATGATTTTAAATGTACCTTTTCTTATCAATGACTTTGTTCATAATGAAGGTAAGTGCATAGGAGCTAGAAAAAATGGCAGCGCGAGAAGTAAGCAGAAGTTAAACTTTGTTTCCAATGGATCCCAACAAAGTAGACCTCAACGTAATGAAGTGGAAGAAGTTAATTGTCTTGAAGGTGAACTTAATATGGATGTTGTAGATGCTGTTGGTTCTAATAATCATAGTCCTGGTCAAGAAGAAAATCAAAATATTGATTTAACTATTATGCCTTCGAATGAGCCAGGTAAATTCTCAATACATACTTAAAATCACAAATGTATGTGTTTATCTGAGAATATTTGAAATTTAAACATCAATCTTGTCATGGCCTATCAATTTGCTTGTAACTCTATTTTCTTGGTTCTATGATATGTTTATATGACTAATAAGGTGGAAGCAAAAGGAATGCAACACGGAAGTTTGTTGATAGAGTTGAGATGGCGTTGATTGTGCATGAGGTTGCTGATCCAATTCCAAGAGAAACAAATGAATCTAACAATACTCTACCTCGAATTAGAACTCAATATATTCATGAAAATATATCTACAAGAAATGTGACCCCGGAAAATGATGGCAATAGTAGTCAAGGTACAGTAATTTTTATTAATCATGTTTGTATATATATTTTTTATTCTTTTAAACTCCTATGATGTATAGATTTGCTAAGCCTTGATTTTATTATCTTATTTTTATTTTTGTAATAGCATCAACTTCTAATGCTAAAAGGAAAAGGGGGCAGAGAGGCAAATATAAATCTTACGTGATCGAGAAGAAGACATTAGGTGGTACTGCAAAGCTTGTCGTTGATATGCCTGACTATGTTCTCCAAGCCGTTGGAGAAAATGCCAGAAATTTAGTAAATTTTTGTGGCCATATTGTGCGGACCAAAGTCCTCATGGATGCATCACCTTGGATTCAGGTAGCAGCTAAACACGGTGATGCAATGTGGTTGCTTGTCAAGGTATATATATATATATATATATGCATTATTTTCCTTTTATAAATCCTAATCTATGATTCCGTTTGTGTTGTTTGCAATGCAACGCTTATATCGGTATTGGAAAGCTCGCTTGCATTCTTACTACAAAGAATGTGGAGACACATGAGGAACGTTTGGAAAATCCACCTACTGATTTCGATCCAGAAAATTGGATAAAATGTTGTGAAACTTTTAATTCTGATAAATTTAAGGTAATTCTTTCCTTTATTGATAAGTTTTCTGCCTTACATGTTTGTGTATTAGGTATGAATTATTTATCTTCATTTCTCTTATTCTTAAATTGTAGAAAATGAGTGAACAAAACAGCAAGAATCGAAAGTCAGATAAATGGTGCTAACACACCACAGGAAACTTATCTTTTCCAGAAGTGGAAACTATCATGGTAAGAATATCAAATAGTTATATGCGGTATATTTATTCATCTTCATGGATAAAATGACTAAGTAATGTGTCCTCACAGACAAAGAAGAATGGTGATGTCAAGTCGAGTGCTGATGTGATTTGGCTTGCTGAACACACGCGAACAAATGATCAAGGAGTATTAGAGTGGGTTAATGATGGACGCTCTAAGAAAATTCATGTAAATTATTCTTATATTTGTATTAGTATATATATTAGTATATGTTAGTTCGTACAAAGAATTGATTATAACAACTATGAATCTATACATATGTAAAATGTTGTTGTGTTTATTGTAGGGAGATCTTCACCATTTTGTGACTAACAAGGATAAAGAAGGAGCCCCTCAAACACAGGAAGAGATGTTACTTCATGTTTTGGGCCCAAAGTCTGGATACACAAGGGGGAAAGGTAGTGGCTATGGCGGCTCGCTCAAATCAAGGATTCAAGAAGAACAACAACAGAAAATCATACAACAACAAAGTAAGATAGATGAGCAACAAAATAAGATATGTAGTCTACAAAGTCAAATAGACGAGCTTAAAGAGAAACAAGATCAATCTATGGCCGCTTTTGAGAAGAGGATGTTAGAAATGAGTCAAATGATGGCTACCAATATTATCAGGTAAATTATAATTTCTAGAGTAATCCAACTTTGTATTTATTTCATGATATGCGCTACTTTGCATTATAGTATTACTTATATCAATGCAACACATATACAAACATACTTTCGAAAAATCCTTTCACTTATCCACATATAGTTGGCATATGTAATCGCCAAAATCAATCGGAAAAAATGATTATCAAACATGACTATCTATCTATATTTTTGTCTCTTATAGTGATATATATATATATATATATATATATATATATATAGACACACACACACACACATATACATACGTATATATATTTGTATCTACATGTGTATATATATACATATACATATATAGACATGCATAGATATACGTATACATATATAGACGGACCCATATATACATCTACATATATAGATGTACACATATTTACGTCTACATATATAGACGTACACATATTTACGTCTATATATATGTATGTATGTACGCACGAGACATGTATTAATCTTGTTATTTATTCAGGTCCAGGAATACACTTGAGGATGATGGTGATGCTTTTCATGGTGGTGTTGACGATGATTATTGATTTATTTGTGGATAGATGACTTTTGTTATTAGTTGATGCGTAGATCTGATCAAGATTGCGTTCTTAGATTCCGACGTATTTTTTGTTGTCCTTTTTACCAAAAAACACTTTACAAGAGTGTTTTGCCGAAAACTCTTGGTGTTATTATGGTGATGTCATATTGGATGTTTAGTTTCTGTTTTTGATAATTGTGTTAAATAATTATACAATTAATGTATGATGCATTTCATATTAATGATGAAATGAATTTACTATGTATTGACAATTATATTTGATTAATATATGTATGTGAATGTGACATGTTAGAAAGTGATAATTTATTTAATATATAGCATTGCAGGAATTTCTTTATTTGGAAACAAAGAAATTGTTGTCAAAAATAATAGTGGATGAAATTATTTCATTAGCAACAGAAATGTTGTTACAAAAATTAAAGTACATTATTGCCAACAGAAATGTTGTTGCAAAAAATATCTTACATTATTGGAAAAAAATTAACCGCACAAATATAACATATTATTCGCAACACAAATGTTATTGCAAAAAATATATCATACATTATTGGCAACAAAACAACCGTTGCAAAAAATATCTTATATTATTGGCAACAAAACAACCGTTGCAAAAGATATCTTACATTATTGGCAAAAAAACAACCACAAAAATATAGCACATTATTTGCAACAGAAACGTTGTTACAAAAAATATCTTAGATTATTGGCAACAAAACAACCGTTGCAAAAAATAGCATATTATTCGCAACAGGAACGTTGTTGCTAAAAATATCGTACATTATTGGCAACGATGAATCTGTTGAAAAATATAACATATTATTCGCAACAATAATCTCGTTGCAAAAAATATATCTTATTCGCAACAAGGAAATCGTTGCGAAATATAATTATGCTCCAACATTTGTCAATCATTTAAGACAACAAAATACTATTTTTAGCCACAAGTTTATCGTTGCGAAAATAACTTTTTTTGGCAATGGAAAAAAGTTGTTGCAAAAACCTTTAGTTACGCTATCATATGCAACGACAATTTGTCGTTACCAAAAATATTATGTTGTTGGCAAATATATATTTGGCAACGACATATTCCGTTGCCAAAAATAGATTTTCTTGTAGTGGGGGCTCGACCACTAGTAAGATGGCTACTAAAATGTTGTCGGTAATAACCTCCTAGTTGTCGCCAATTATCATTCAAATGTTATCCCTAATATTTTGAAGCTAGAAGATGAATTTGGGACAAATAAATAGTGGTAAACATGTATACTTTTGGTTAACCTATTTTAAAGTTAAATTTTTTTTGGAGGCTAATGTCATTAGGTATATTAGCAATATTTTTTTAATTTTCTAAAAAACTATAAATCTTGGTTGGAAAATTTTAAAAAAAAATTATAACTATTTTTCATGGCATGTCATTTCCAAAATATGTATTAGGGATGAATATTTTTAACAAAAGTTCTAGAAAAATTTAAATCTTAGCTGGAAAATTTATAAAAATATCCATAACATATCATATCTAAAAAAAAGCATTAAGGAAAACTTGAAAAATTTTATGCCTCCACAATTTTTTGCCATTTAAGGTTTTAGTGAAAAAAATATAAATCACAAAAAAATATTTAATTCTATAAAATATATAATATAAAATAAAAACATTTTAATATTTGTAAATAATTAATAGTCAAAGCATTAAAACTAGAAATATTTATAATGACAACATAACAATACATATAATGCTATATTCTTTTTTTAATTAAATAGCAAATAAAAATGCCCAATATCAAAATTGTTTATAATAAAGCATCATCTTCTTCTTCTTACTGGGGGAGATTCTAGGAAGCTTTAATTTAGTGCTCATGATGATAATATGAAGTTTGAACCTAGTTTTGGAGTTGACTATAAGGAGCTTGAACCTAGACTAATGGTTGAGATGCAGACGTATATCTTTGAGTATGTGTCATTATCATCCAAAATTCATCAATATACATTTCTGAGATTGAATAATATCATAAATATCAATTTTCATAAGAAAAGGGGTAGTAGTAGTGGACGATGGGGTATTGGTCGATAATAGTGGAGGAGGACTACAAAAATAAGTTGAAGAATATCCACAAGGTAATATGTGCCAAAAATCGTTCTTGAAGCCACTTCAATCACCAAGAACCTCATCCACTATCCTAGTATCATCAATTATCAATGGGCCTATAGAACTAGTAAAGTGGCCCTTCCTTATCCTAAACTCATATTCTTATATTGCCACCTGAGCCTCATTATGTAGCTTCACCATCTTATCCTATGAAAATAAAAATATTACGTTAATATAAAAATCACAAATACTATTTCATAAATTTTGAACATAATTATTTACCATGCAATATGGATATCATTGGAAATCTTATTTAATCAAGAGTCTGATTGATTTTTCAGGCATCAAATATGAATTTTCTACACCAAGTGATAGTTATTTTACCGTGTATGTGTCAAGCTAAATTTTTACACACAAATGGATAAAGTGTTTCATGATTGATATAATGGACATTATAATATTTTCATATTTATTAATTAGGTTTTTATTTAATTATTTTAAAATTTTTTAAAGATATTATTTAGCTAACTACTTTCCTTAATCATTCATAAATTATATAGAATTTATCTTTTATCTTATGATGTATTTTATCTTACTAAGATTTTGTTAAGATCTAATTATTATTATCATAGGATTAGGTGGATTAATAGTCATAAGTACCATTCAAGTGAATACTATCTTGAATAGTGACTTCATTAATAGTGTTTATCTTATTTAAATTTAGTTTATCTTATTAGTAAGGATGTGGATGTTATCATATAAAATCAGTATTTTCATATGATGATAGTTGAATTGAGTTATTAAATCAATTTTTATCTTTTTTTAAATCCTATGTGAGTTTTTTTGTTCTATATTTACATTATTTGTGTGAATCATAAACTAAATCTCTCTCTAAATTATCTTATCTATGTGAGTGATAATTTAGAAAATTCTATACATTCCATGTGTGTTCTTGTATACAGTTATCTGGTGAAGTTTACTATGTGTTTCTTCATTAGATATCCTTTGAGAGTTATTTGTGTGAGGTCTTTAAATCTAGTTTTGAGAATTAATTTTTATGATCTTTTATCCATATCCTTAGTTTAGAATTCATCATGCATTTATCAGCGTGAAGTTATATTAAATAGATTATTTTTGAAACCACTTATTATGTTATGCATTAGATAGGTTAAAATATATTTATCCCATTGGATACTTGAATTTGTTAGATTAGATCTATTTTATTTCCTCAAAACTTACCTACACATATAAAATAAAGTTAATAATTGATTTAGAATTTTCAACATTTATAGTGCCAGAGTTAATTTTTACCTTTACCTTGTCTGATGTTCAGTAGTCTACATACTTGTTCTAGGTTTCTTTCTCAAAGATATCTTGATTCCAGTTGTTATTCTTTAACTCTTTTATCTTCATCTTGTTCTTCATGCTCTTGTTTTGGGCATGTAACAACCTTATGAGACTGAACAGAATCTAATCCCACACGTGATTGTTCTTCTAATAATCAAGATCAAAATATTTCTACAAAATTAATGCAAACCATATTAGTAATTTATAAAATAATATGACTCATATATTTATACTAACAATATATAAATACCTTAAGCTATGGAAGAATCTTATAATTTAAATTTTTAGGAACATGATCCTATGTAGAATAAACTCTCCAATTGCATTTTTCTTTTTATTATCCACTATGAGAAAAATTTATCCTATACACCCCCATAGGATTATACATGCCATATTTATTAGAAAAATCTATGTGCAATGGATTTTTTTTCCATTTGCCAACCACAAATCATACAAATCAAGATCCTTCCTTCTGCCTCTCCCCTTCCTTTTTCACTTTGTTGGTGATTCAAAAATAAATTTCAAAGTCAATATTAGAATTATTAAATAATTATTCAAAGTTATATATTGAAATTGTAAACAATTTTTTGGTATATATTATCTCACCATACTCACATCCAGAAGGTAATCTAGGAGATCCAGAAGGGGGATCACCTTCTCTGTGTACATTGTGATATATAGTATCAATATTAGTCATAGCTATATATTGTAGAATAAAAGTTTAAATATTAATACAAAAATATTTATTATTGCATATTAGTAAATCATAAGATAGTAAATCTATATTACATATTTCTACTTTAATGATAATAGTCAATCGAAACATTTCACTAAATATACACTTGTTAGAATAAAAACTAGAATTATCACCACAGTTCTCTTCCTCATTTTTGTTCATATCCAAATCAAAATAACTTGAGCCCTCTTCTTCCATGTCATATCTTTGTATCTCATCATTTTTAATAACATATGTGGTCTCATTGACATCCATATCATGAATTTCGATATTCAAAACTATAATAGCAATGTTAATCCTATCGATTGCATCCACCACATCAGTCTCATCATCATCATCATCATTTATATCTCATATGTAACTGTGTTTCACTTCCAAAACCAACTTCCAATTAGTTCCATTCAGAGGATCATCAATATACAAGACATTTTTGCCTGAGATCCCAATATATACTAATCATCTTTATACCACTAAGATCTTGTATACACACTTTTAATCTTAATGTCTTGCTTGGTCCTCTTATTTTTTAGATCAGTATCAAACCATATACACTTCAAAAACATAAAAGAAAAATATGTAAAGTAATATAATTCACTGAACTCTAAAATATATCCATAGAAAAGAATGTCATTAACTCTAGGGACATGCACATCATTATTTTGCATTCCTCTGTGAATATATTTACAACATGTTAAATATTTAACTCCAGTAATTACACAACCATGATAATTTGAGTGTTGTATTGTTGTAAATACTCCAAATTAAACCCTAAGCACAAAAAAAGTAGTAAGTAGCGATTAAGAGTCAATCCCACAAAGACTATAATTCAATTCATAAATTACTATTATCATATAAATTCCCTTAGTTGTTAATTGATTAATAACTAATTACTAATGATGAAAAGAATAAAGTAAAAATTAAGAAAATAACAATAATGGCATAATAAGGGTCAAAGGACATATTCATCATATGGATAACAACCGATCATCCAATAAAATGGTTATGTAGTATTTCTAATGTTAACCTATAGAATCTCACATGTATCTGCTTCCTAGCATGCCCTTATGCAAATAAACCAAGGTTTGATTATGAGTTATTGTCTAAAAAAGTAATAACCTACAATAAGATGTATAAATTTAATTAATTTTTGTATAAATGATTAGGGAGTAGCTAACTAGAGCCATAATTATAGTATGCTCGAATTATGTAATTCTAAAGATGAATAAACATAGATTAAATCAATAACCTATTTGCCACTTGCGGATTTATATGTTAACAATGATGGATTGACTAAATTATCCTAGAATATAGTTAACACTCAAATTCCCCAGGTTGCTAATCTAGATAATAAAGTCCTAATCTCAGATTGGTGATCACTAAACTTGGTTTATTAATCTAACCAAAAATACACATAACAACTAAGTTCAATTCACATCTCATGATTAATTATTCCGTAATATTCAATTATTCTCCCACCTTATACTAATATAACCTAGAATATTAATAAAATAAGAAAACTTAGAATCTAAACACATAAAAATCACAAATTTAATAAACATAGAGAAACAAAATAACAAATATTAAATTAAACTACACACAATCACAAAATAAATTGAATAAATGAGTAATGGGAATTAGGTTAAACACAATAATAAGTAAAAAATGGATAAATGAAACAAATTAAAGAAAGAACTTAGGAGATCTCAAAACCGCATTAGGTTCTAATGGTGGTGGTCTTTGATATTCTCTTCCACATAATATAAGTTGTATATATAAATAGAAGATCTTACAAATTAAATCCAAAATATGTCAAAAATATGGTTCGTGTTCATAAATATAGGGGAATCATATTTTTGCACTAATACTATGCATATGGTTGTAATTAATGGAGCCCATGGGAGGAGAACCAAGGAAATACGGGTCAAATTTACATAAATATAGGGCACCCATATTTATTATCTATTGATTTTCTTGACTTGATTTTTATTCAAATAAATTGTCGTTTAGGATATTGTATGATGTTACATCCAATTTTCCATGAATCCATTCTTGTTTCTCGTACCATGCTTCTTTTCCTTATATATCAACCCAAATTAACTTGATTTTATCTTTGTTTACAAAACTCAACGAATAGAGAAAACTAAAAAAAATGGTTAAATTATTATAACAAATATAGAAACTTTGGTCAAGATGTGTCAAATAATTCCATATAATATGCACCTATGAAATACCCCCATGATTGAACCATGGATTGCCCTTAATCAGCACAACCATAAAAAGTATGAGTAGTCCTAAACATGAAGTTACATATTATCCCTCCTTCCAATGGTCAACAAGAGATATTAATAATTGACATACAAAATACACATGTTACATCAAGACTCAAAACAATGAAAAGTCAACATGTAGAAAATCATTTTCAAACTCATTTGAGGCTACATACATCACAACCAAATCGCCATCCAAAACCAATTTTAATTCATCAACATGAAAATATATGGAGAATTAGGCTAATAACTTTTCACTTTAGGCATATGGGAACAATATACTCTCATGTATCTTAGTTCTATATTTATTATAAAAATGTTATACCAATAGTAATGATCGACAATAGGTTTGTCACTCGTCTCTATTTGCCACTGCTTATAAACAGATGCATGTTAAAATATCAAGAGGTTTTTATTTTGTTGTAATGGGGTTAGGGTAGAAGGTATTATAATACTAGGATTTTAGTGCAATGTCTATTACTAGTGAAGCACACAACTTTTACAATTTCAACTCTTTATGATTTTCAATTTCAACTTTTCTTTAATAAATTTTCTATCTCAAATCGTCACCTCATATACTAACAACATCTACTCAAATGCTTTTTTTAAAACTTGAGCCCTATTGTACCAAATAAGTGTGTTTTACACTACATCTTACCCAGATAAGGATTTAGTTATTCACAATCCACCCTTTTTCTATCCACATTGGTACCTCAAGTATTTTTACTTTTTTTTTCCAACACATTTTTTTCAATGCACTTACTGCCCAAAAACACTGACACACCCCCATTCTTAGAGTTTCAACCACATTTACATCTCATTACCAAATTGTGCTCCACTAGCCATAGACTAAGGGATGAGATATAATACAAATAACTAGCTACATATGTAGGTTAAATATTAAGAAAATAGTCTTAAATGTTAAATAAGGTTATGCAAAGGAAAAATTGTATTATGTAGCTTATTTGGCTAGGTAGTTAACAAGAAGAAATTGTGCCTCTATCATCTTAATTTATGCAACAATTTTATGAAACCTTGAAGAGAATAATGATAAGTTCTAGTTTCACACACCATCGAAGAATAACACACAAGGATGAAAAGTATATTGGATAAAAATTATATCCACCATTAAGGCTGAAAGACTCACCAATTTTTGTTTCTATTGGGCCTGATCTAATTATCATTTCCATGATGACTATCAAATTTTCATGTTTAAGTTCTGTAGTAATGAGATGCTAGCAAAACACTATTTCTTTTTCTTTTTCTTTTTCTTTTCTACAATCATGTTGTTAAAAGAAAGTTAGTCCTGGCTACTTATGCACATGAAGGCTATCAATTAGAGATTTCTTTCGATATCTATTCTCAAGGTGTCATCTCTAAGGTTTTTAATTTCAGCAAATTTTTTTTAAAAATAATATCACTACAAAAATTAACAAATTAGAAGGCACACTTAAAAATAAAGAAAAGAAAATAATGCAATGAAAGAGAATAAAATGATAAAAATAAATAAATAAAATAAAGATAGTACCTCCCCTATGGTTAGAGTAGGCATTGTCCTCAATGACTTAAGCATAGAAAGAACAATTAGGGGAAATGGTGGGGCTTAGAAGGGATGGGGATGAGGGGGACCACAAAGGTCTAAGTCAACTTTATACTATAAAATCATTTTTGATTTGATAACCATTGATTTTCCCTATTTGAAATGTATTAACAATTTTAAGATAATAATGTAATGATGTAGTTTATTTTTATATTCTATTAGATTTCTAATAAGCTTCTCTTCTTATATAGACGTAAGGTGACTAGAAATGATGATACGAAATTATCCCCTGAGAAAGCATGTTTCAAATTATCAGGTAAGGGTTTCAACTCCACTTCTAGAGCCTTTTCTATAGAGGGCAGTGGTTTGTCATTCATAATTGGTAGTTGAACATCCTCCCCTATGTTATTAGGATAAGCTCCGAAAGTAAAAAAAAAAACATTCCTCTACTTCCTTATCCTATTCATATTTTATTGTTAACTCTTCATAAGAGTCTATTTCTATTAGTTTTGTCATAACAACTTCTACCAGATTATCACTTTTTAATTTAACAACTTGTTCAGACAGAGTGTCAATTATATCCACCTTAGAAATAGATTCACAATTAGTAGGATATCTCATGGATTCATCAATATTAAAATGAATTGTTTCCCCATCAAACTTCATAGTAAGGATCCCATTATACATATTAATTTTAGTTTGAGAGGTTTTATAAATGGTCTTCCTAGTAGAATAAGAGAAGGATTAGTGGATTCATCATATTCCGTGTATATAACATAAAAATAAGTAAGAAAAACAAGTTCATTTACTTGAACTAGAACATCCTCTACCACCCCATTAGAATATATGGTAGTTCTATTAGTTGATTGGATAAAAACATATGTCTCTTTATGGGTTCCTAAACATAGGGAATTAAAAATAGATAAAGGCACGAAATTTATAGAGGCTCCTAAGTTTATCATGCATTTTACATACATCATGTTTACAATAATACAAGGAATGGTAAAAATACCACGACCCTTGGATTTAGGTGGGAGCTTGCTTTGTAAAATTGCAGACACATTCTTTCTTATGATAACTTTTTCATCCTTTCACAATTTTATCTTATTGATGCACAATATTTAAAAAACTTTGCATACCTAGAAACTTTATTTAGTTCATCTATCAAGGGAATGTTCACGTCCACCTTCTTTAAAATTTATTGTGTCTCCTTTTCATGATCTTACTTCTTACCCTTAGCTAACTAATAAGGAACATTTTTATAAGGGTTAGGATAAAATAGTTTAGTTACCTTAGGAGGTTTTTATTTGATCTATTCTTCTACATTAGTTGATTCTTCATCTTCTTTCTTTATCCCTAGGTTATCCTTAAATTCATTTAGGCCGTCTAATTATATTCCACTCCTAGTGGTAATATCACTCACACTTTCTCTTGGATTCCTTTCTATTTGGATGGGGAACTTGGAAGATCTATTTGCTTGAAATTTACTTGCATAATTTTCCAACTAACTCACCTAACTTTCTAACTTATTTAGTCCATTTATTGTTTCTTTTTGAAATTGGAGAGTGTTAGTGGCTAAGGCTATAACTATATTCTCTAATGAAATTCCTCCAAATTATTGTCCTAGCAGTGATTAAGGAGACTACAGAAATGAAATGTTTAATTTGTTATGGGGAATAGGATAGAATATTGGGGGGGTTTATATCCTTGTCAATTTTGGTGTGATCGAGGTCTTTGATTATTCCCATACCTTAGGTTGGGATGATCCCTCCATCTTGGGTTATAAGTTGGATCATAGAGATCATACTTTGGGTTTCCTTAAGGTCCACCTATCACATTAACTTCTTGCACGTCTTGCAAATTGGGGCATGCATCGGTAGCATGACCTACATATAAAAAATTCCACATACTTGATCCGATATTCCTCCATTCACAACCTTTTCAACTAATGAAGTCTAAGTAATTAAGTTTTAATTAAGTTCTATTATGCTTATCCTCTTCACATGGTAAGATGAAGATGTATTCTTTCTAGTACCAAAATATTAGGAATTAGATGCCATATTAGATATTAGCATTCTAGATCATTTAAGGTCTTATCTACTAATACTCCTCCACTAGCAACATCGATCATATTATGATGCTAATCCATAAGTGTATGGATTCATTATAGAACTTCAAGGTCATATCCCACAAGGACATTGTAATTGAATACCAGACATCCCCATTTTAGTTATCTATATCATTATGGAGTGGGAAAATATGCATGTAGATAGTAAAAATATATATAATGCACTACTACAAACACGGGAAATAATAACGGGACATTAATAACGGTAGTTCGAAATCCATTGTCAAACGTGTGAAAATTAATCGGCGGGAAGTTTTGATAACGGTTCTAGTTAAAAACCGTTATTAAACGTTGCCCTTTTAAAATTTGGACGGATGTTTTAATAACGGTTTTATATAAACCGTTATTAAAAGAGGATTTAATAACGGTTCATATTAGAACCGTTGTCAAAAGTCAGAAGCTTTTAATGACGGTTCTTCCAGGAACCGTTATTAAAACCAGAAAATCAAACTTTTATTTCGCTCAGTTCTGTTTCGTGCCAAAATTTTTAGACTCTCTGCACTTTCGTTCTCTTGCTCTCCTTCCTTCTCCTTGCAAACCCTCGCACCGCCACACTGTGCACCACCAGGCTCCTCTCAAGTAAAGGAAACCCTCGCACCGCCAACTCTCCACCACGCCTCTGCCATTTTTCTGAAGCTAGCTGGCACTTGCACCTTCATCCTCTGTCGTGTATGAAGCCCTTGCCTCTCTCAACATTCTCACCGTCGTGTTTGTAGCTAGCTCACTTTATGTATGTGTTTGTTCTTCCTCTCGTAACTTTTTATCTACTTATATAAATACATGTCGCCAGGGTTTCGTTCGAAAATGTGTTGGCTGAAAAATTTGTTGTTTGTTGTTGAATTTGGCTGAAAATGTGTTGAATTTGGCCGAGACCTTTACATATTATTGTTGTATTTGTTTGTATGGAGAATATAGATTCAACATTATTTAGAGCTACAACCATAATAAACAAAAGAGAAGACATTATTGAGGTTATTTAGAGCTAGATTCAACTGTAAACTTTGGAGGGTCATAACTTTTTCATGGGACCTCAGATTTAGGTGATCTAGGAGGCTATTTTGGGTAGTTTTTTGAGATATACGACGTGGAAAATCTGCGGAGTCGGTTTGGGCAATATCGGAGCCCAAAAAAGGCCGTTTTGGTCTCTAAATTGAGGTTTTTTTGTGATACAACCTTTTTAGGGCCTTTTTTACAAATTGAACCTTTAATTTAGGGTATGATGGTGTTATATAACCTATTGATTATAGTGGTAACATATGTCGCCTACCTTTGTATGTAGGGTAATACATGTTTTCATTTATTTTAGTTTTTACTTTTATCAGAATTGTTTTTCCTCTATTGTTTATCTCTTTATTGTAATTATGGATGAGATAAGAGCTTTAGGTACCTCCAAAATTGAAGATCTTTGAGACAAAGGAACTTAGATGATGATGATGAAATTGAAGTTTTTAAGGGTTCAAGTGAAGAAGATGAGCAATGGATCTTATAGTCTAGAATAGATTGGTCAACATAGATCCAAGCCATGTATGTTTGCTTTTCCATATTTTTCTATTAATGAATCATGACATACCTAATGGCTAACTGTATATTAATTGAAACATGGGTGTTGTAGTTTTTCACCGATGACTATGCACGAGGCCAACAATATAATGTTGATGAAATTGATGAAGTTAGAGGCCAAGCACGTGCACTCATTCATTCGGTAGCGATCTATATATTCTACATGCATTTTTAGGTTTGTATTTCGTCTACCAGCCTAGATCTGTGAACTCTTTACTTTGGGGTGTAGAGCTACCAAGTTGTGGTATGCCCACTAATTTTATTGCAAGTATAGTTGGTGTATTGAGACATGCATACCAATTATAGATTGATTGAAATTATGGTGTGATTGCAGATTTGGTATGAATTGATGTTGTTTTATATTGTAGATTTGGTAATTGTTTTAACATACAGATTTGGTAACTGTGTATGTGGGCAGGAACAAAACTACAAAAAAAAAAAGTGGAGGTTTAATAACGGTTCTTATAAAAACCGTTATTAAAACCTTGTTTTAATAACGGTTATGATGAAAACCGTTATTAAAATGTAGGTTTTAATAACGGTTCTTCTAAAACCGTTATTAAAACTCCAGTTTTTAATAACGATTTTCATAAGAACCGTTATTAAAACGTAGTTTTAATAACGGTTTTAATAAGAACCGTTATTAAAACCTACGTTTTAATAACGGTTTTAGAAGAACCGTTATTCAAACCTACATTCTTAATAACGGTTTTTAAGTAAAAACCGTTATTAAATATGAAGTTTACGCACATATTCGCGGGTTTTTGTGTATTTTTCATGACGGTTATGAACCGTTATTAAAGATTTAATAACGGGCGATTCAATAACGGTTGAAAACCGTTATTAAAACCCCTTTCCATGGTAGTGATGGCTGATTGAATGTAGGTTCTAAAATAATAAATATAAATCCTAGGATTGAACATCGGTCTCTAAATTGGCATCCAACAATGAAATAACTCTATGTTGCGGACTACTTTCATGACTAACTAATTAAATTAAACCCATTAAATGTCACTGATTCTATATTCCCTAAAAACCAGACATCTACTTTCTTGATCATTTGAATTCCCAACCATATGTTAATTTTCAATAATGGTTTTGACCTTTCAGTTGTAAACAATATCTAAATAGGTCAACTTCTGTCAAATCTAACTTAAAACGATCAATCCTAACATATGGAACTAAACATACGAACTAAACATACAACATATACTTTAATTCATCATATTAATACCAAAATGGACCTAATTCAATCCTAGAAAAAAAAAGGATTACTCACTCATGATTGCAGGGAAATATAAAAGACGTAAATTGCATAACAAATATAATGACAACATAAAAATTTACAAAGAAGAGAATGTATTTAATTAACCATAAATTGAAGAAGAACAGAGTTGATTATTGAGTTGCTAATACACAAAAATTGAACTAAATTTAAGATATTAAACTAAGGAATCAGTACATGTTAAATGAGGTTTTTTCTTAGGAAATGAGAGAGAAAAAAATCCTCTAAAATATACTCCAGAACATCAAAAAGAAGTCCTAAAAACCCCCCTAAAAACTACCCATAATACAAGCTACATCGTGTGTCAATGATCATGGGTAACCTTTGTTGCATGGCCATGTAAGGTCTGCACGGGCTAGTCGTGGAGCATTCCTGGCATGTACATGCCTCAAGCTCTGAGAATCAACTTCTTCACGGACGTGCAGTAGGTTGTGCTAAGGCCATGAAAGGTTTGTTCTTTGAGGTTGGGCTGCATCAGTGTCACATGGCCATGTAGCTAGTTATGCTGAGGTTGTGCAACACCATTTTCTTGCCTCTTCTAACATCTTTTCAGCTCTTTAACATCCTTGAATCCTCCATAGACAAGTGAGGTGTATTTATCTTCCTTAAATGTATCTCATACTTGGTCTTCTACTCCATATACATGCACTACTTCCTTGGATTTGTGCATTCTTGTGAAAATCCGTGAAAAAAAAATACCAAGAGAACTATAGCATGAACTATAGACTTGAACCATAATAAAATGCATATAATAGGCCAAATAAATTCTTAAAATAAAGGTAAAACAAGGAGAAAATATAGAAAATATTCAATTTATCAAATCCTGCATGCTTATCCTTTGCTTGCCATCATGCTAAAACACATATAATAGAAAGAAAATGAAGAAAACAAAAGGAGATCAAAGCCTTAGATGATAGGATAAACTACACGAATAAGACATACAATTGCATGATTGACCTATACTACGAGCTTTAATAGTAGGAAAAAGAAAATAAAGTCATGAATACACTTTATTCCTAACTCTCGAATCAGTATTATCATGACACTCTAAGATGGTTTAGGATAGCATAGATGATCATGCTTACGAGACAAATGTTAAATAAGGTCGTAGGCTTCCTCTCTTTAGGAAAATGTAAATGTTCTACACTTGTGTGCTTTAGAGGTGTAACTATTTCACTCAAAATTCTCCAGGATGATAATGATTGATTATATGCTTGCACACATTCTCATTCTCCACCACTTGAAGACATTATACAATATAAAAATCATGAGGTCTTATTAAGGTTTTATTGGGACTAGGGTTAAGGATAAGATAATTCTAGGACTATAGCTAATGGTCTAAATGCTAGCGGAGCAGCAAATACAAGTATATATCTCTAAATTTGAGATCGATAACTCACTACTCACTCCCCAAATAACAACCAAAGCTCTTTTGCAACAACTCTTTTCTACCCATAAAAAAAATTAGATGCATAATTCCCCACCTCAAACCTTAAATAATTTAATTCTTCTCTTCCCTTTATGTATATATATATATATATATATATATATACATATATAATTTTTTAATTTTTTTAAAGGTAGAGAATAAAGGTATAATGAGATCATTTTCTTAACACAAGCTCTACCATACACCTTTTTTATCACACCCCCATGCTTATTTCTTAATATACCAAACACCTTTTTTATTTTTTACAAAGAAGAGAATAAAGATACAATTAGAATTCTTAACACAAGCTCTACTAAACGCCTTTTTATTTCTTGACATAACTACACCAAATAGGTTAAAGAGTTACCGCTCCCTAGTTTCAGCATGGGTAACGTAATAACTAGGAATTATGGCTACCAACTAGGTTTATGATCAAATGAACAAGTCTTAGGCTCAAAGGGGTTTAAAAAATGGGAAACAAATGTCGTTTGGTAGGCCATTTAACTAATGTAGCTATAAAAAGAAAGTGTGTGGCTCAATCACATAAATGCATGCATAATTCATGTGTGGCCTCGAAGAGAAATCATGCAAGTTCTAGTTTCACATATCAGGGGAGAAAACATAGTTAGAAAATAGTAAGACTGTATAGAAATGGACATTCTATGAAGCTCAAGATCTCACCAATTTTTTTGCTACTAACCCTATTTCCTATGTCTTGTTTCGATGGGAAAATCCATGAAGATGAGCTACTAGAGTGCTAAAATAATAAGTGGATTAAGAGTCCATCAAATAGAGAGTTCATGCTTAAAAAAAATTTCAAAGCATTTTTTTTATACTTTCTTGTAACCTATAGGTCACACTAGTGTATAATCAAGCTATTTAGAGAATTCTTTCATATTTTCATCATAGGCCTATCATTTCCCAAATTATCTCTCTTTTCATATAAAAAAACATATGTTAGAGGAAACAAAGTGAGGAAAGAAACTAAAACAAAAGCTTTATAGAATACAAACACACCAAAGAAAATAAAACACACTACAACATGTAAAATAAACACACTAAAAAAAAGAGAAAGAAAGAAAGAAAGAAAAAACACACCAAAAGAAAGAGGAAACATAGAAAAGAAAAAAAATACCAAATAGCAAGCATACCTCAAACTCACCCATGCTTAAATAACACATTGTCCTCAATGTGTGATCGGTGAACAAGTGGGGAAAAAGATGAAGTGCAATCACTGGGGTGGGGTGGTGGTTGCGAAGATGTAGGGGGTTAGGGGTTATGAAGTTAGTGGTAGAGTGGTGTGCATTTGGCGGTAGGAATAGGTGCATAGGGTCTAGGTTTTAAGGAAAGATGATAATGGGTGGAAAAATTAGGGATCATAGGCATGCAGTGCATGGTTTTTTGGAGGAGTTGCAAGACTAGGCTATGTAGAAAGGAAGATGGGGAGGCACAGGCGTGCAAGTAAATCACGGGTAGCCTATGTACAAAAATTAGTCTTGACATGGGGCTACAGTTTTCTACACAGCCTTGCATGTCTACACAAGCTGGTTGTGCAGCCTCATTGGTCTCAACTTTGCTTTAAATTTTAGCATCAGGGTTTTACACGGTCATGTGATAAGTTCTGTCGAGGCCGTACAACCCTCTTTTCTTCATAATTTTGATTCCTCTTCCTCAATCAGTTCCTCTATTATCTGATGAATAGCTTATAACTATAATGAGACCTACTAAAACGTTGCAAAAAAGGGTAAAACAAAAACAAAGGTTAAAAGAAGAGAAAGAATAATTAAAAATCACAAAAAAGCATAGGTTACCTCCTATGGAGCTCTTGTTTAGGGTCCTTAGCTTGACCGTAATATCTTCAATTTAATGGCGGTTGTGAAGGGTGAAGGTGCCCAACTTCTAAATCAAATATCCCATGATATATAGTTTTAATCTCTACCTATTCACCTTGAAGGTTCCTGTGGATTCACTCCATATTTTGATTGCCCCAAATGAATACACCTTGTGCACTTGGGATGATCCGGATAATGTAGAGTGCAGCTTACCTAGAAAGAGATTTTCATGGAGTTGAATAGGAGTACTAGGTCTCCTTCTATGAACCCTTTACGAAGAATATGTTTATCATGTCATCTCTTTGTTCTCTCATTGTATATCTTGGCATTTTCATAAGCATCTAATCGTAACTCATCAAGTTCATTGAGTTTAAGTTTTCTCCGCTCTCCTGCTTCCTTCAAATCTAAATGAATACTCCTAATATCCCAATGTGACTTGTGCTCCACCTCAACTAGAAAATGGCATGACTTTCCATAAGCCAATTGAAATGGTGTTATGCCTATAGGAGTCTTGTAAGCTGTTTGATAGGCCCAAAAAATGTCATATAGCTTTAAATAACAATTTTTTCTCAATTTAGACACTATTTTTTTCTAGAATTACCTTCATATCCCTATTATGATCTCCACTTGTCCACTTGTTTGAGGGTGATAAGGTGTAGCCTTTTTGTGAGCCACACCATATTTCCTTAAGAGTGTGCTTAGAACCTTATTTCTAAAGTGAGATCCTCCATCACTAATTACAACTCTTGGAACACCAAATTGAGGGAAAAAACATTTTGAAATAGCTTAACTACTATCTTTACATCATTAGTTGGAGATTTCAATGCCTCTGCCCATTTCAAGATGTAATCCATCACTACTAAAATGTACTTGTTGTTACATGACGATAGAAAGGGTTCCATGAAATCAATCCCCCATACATCTAATAATTCAACTTAAAAGATGTTGTTTGATGACATCTCATTCCTTCTTGATATGTTTCTAGTTCTTTGATAGCGATCACACCCAAGCACATAACTCCTCACATCCTTCGAGCGTGTAAGCTAATAAAATCCCACTTCAAGCACCTTTTGCAATAGTCTTGGAGGTGCTTGCATGACCACAATACAGTGATGAATGATGATGGGATATTACATCTAGTACGTCATCCTCGGGTATGCACCTCCTAAATATCTCATTTGCACATCGTTTATGAATTTAAGGATTGTGTCTGAAGTAGTGCTTGAAATATGAAAGAAATTTCTTGTGTTGTTAGTAAGATAGATCTTTCAGTAGCACCCTACAAATGATATAATTCATAAAATCTACAAACTAAGGAACTTGGAGGCTCTCAACAATAAATAGATTGTCATCGGGAAATGAGCCATCAAATAAGCTCTCATCTCCTTCTTTTTTGTTCATCTCTTGCCTAAGTCTAGAAAGGTGATCTACGACAACATTTTTAGTGCCCTTCTTATCCTTTATGTCCAAATCAAACTCTTGCAACAAAAGGATCCATCTAATCAACCTTGGTTTTACATCCTTCTTAGCCAAGAGATGCCTAAGAGCTGCATGGTCATTGAACATAATAACCTTTGATCCATCAAGATAAGACCTAAATTTGTCTAAAGAAAATACCATAGCTACGAGCTCCTTCTTAGTTGTGACATAATTCATTTGAGCACCATCCAAAGTTCTACTAACATAGTATATGGCATATACCTTCCCTTCTTTTCTTTGCCCAAGTACAACCCCAATAGCATAATCACTGGCATCATACATTACTTCAAAAGAAAGGCTCCAATCTAGGGGTCTTATTACTGTGGCAGTTGTCAAAGCTTCCTTTAATTTGGAGAAGTATTTATTGAAATACCCATAGAATCCAGCATGACCTAAAAACTCCTAACTCCTTTGACATTGGTTAACTTCAATTCCACAGTTAGAGATTAAGTGTCCTAAAATAATCCCTTCTTGTACCATAAAATGGAATTTCTTCCAATTAAGTACAAGGTTCACTTCTTTACATCTCTTCAACACTTTAGCAAGGTTATCTAAGCAGTCATCAAAAGAGGTGCCATAGAAGAAAAAACAAGTCATCCATAAACATCTCCATGATATATTCAATAAAATCAGAGAATATGGACATCATGCATCATTGGAAAGTGGTTGGAACATTACACAAGCCAAATCGCATCCTTCTATAAGCAAAGGTGCCATATGGACATGTAAGTGTTGTTTTCTCTTAATCACTAGGATGAATATGAATTTGAAAGAATCCCGAATACCCATATAGATAATAAAAAATGGGAGTGTCTAGCCAACCTCTCCAACATTTGATTGATAAACAAAAGGGATAAGTGATCTTTTTAGGTGGCTTTATTTAAATTCCTATAATCAATACACATATGCCATCCGGCAACTGTTCTTGATGGAATAAGTTCATTTTTCTCATTTTGTATAATACCCATGCCTCCTTTCTAAGGTACCACTTGCACTAGGCTCATCCACTCACTATTTGAGATAGGGTAGATGATCCCTACATCAAGTAACTTTAGTACCTCCTTTTTAACAACCTCTTTCATATTTGGGTTCAGTCTCCTTTGATGTTCAATGGAATATTTATGCCCTTCTTCTAATATGATTCGATGCATGCAAATGGAGGGATTAATTCCTTTGATGTCATTAATGGAATAACTTATGGCATCATTGTGCATCCTAAGGACTTCAAGTAGTTTTTCAACTTTCTCAAGACTCAAGTTAGCAGTCAAATAATAGGGTATTCACCATTAGATTCCAAGAACTTATACTTGAGTGAGGAAGGGAGTGGCTTAGTTTCTACCTTAGGTATATCCTTTTTTTACAAAACGATTCATGTAATTCCTTCTCAACTTTAGCCACCAATTCAGGTTCATTTGCATAGGCAAGGTTTCCTTAAACATGGTGGCATAAGCACCCACCTCCTCGTCAACATCATCAAGCACTTCATTCTTCATCAAGCATTTCTCTAGTGGATCACTTGAGATTCAGTTAGCAAAGTCCTCTTAAACCACCATGCCCAATTTATCAATCTTGCAGCAAGTGTCATCAATTAATGAAAATTTTACTATAGAAAATAAATCAAAATCCACATTTTCATCCCAAATATTGAGTGAGATCTTTCCATTTTTCACATACCACTCCCACGTAGCCAACAACGATCTTCCCAATATGATAGGTATTTGAGCATCCTCTTCTATCTCAAGAATAACAAAATCAACTAGAACATAAAACTTACCAACCTAAATAGGTACATCTTTATATACCTACCAGATGTTTTACTAATTGATTTGCTTATTAGAGGTAAGTGGTGGTGGTTTTCATATCTTCCATATGCAATTTCTTTCAAACAGAAAGAGACATTAAATTGACACTAGCCCTAAGATCATAAAGAGCACGGTTAATGGATTTATCACCAATAGTATAAGGAATATAAAATGACCTAGGATCTTTAATCTTAGGTGGAAGCTTATTTTAGATAATGTCACTACATTCTTGTGTCAAGGTTACGGTCTCATATTATTCTAACTATCTCTTATTAGAAAGATTCTTCTTCATAAATTTGGCATAGGCACGCATTTGAGATATGGCTTCCACAAATGGAATGTTAATATGTAATTTTTTTAAAAAATTTCAACAAACCTCCCAAATTGTTTCTCTAACCTTACCTTAGTTTGTGTTTGAGGGAAAGGTAGTGGAGGCTTGTACGCTGGTGGAGGGACATATTTTTCAACCTCATGCTATTTTCCTAAGCTGGTTTCTTTCTTGATGTTCACGGGCTCTTCATTCCTTTCTTTCACATCCTCAACTCTTTAATCCACATCATCAATTTATTTCCTCAAAATAGAGCCTTCTAACTCCTTTCCACTTCTAAGTGCTATGGTATTGATGAATCCCTTGAGATTAGTCTCTGGTTTCCCTAAAAGCATTCCAAAGTGCCTAGAAGAAGATCCTGATTGTTGGGCCACTTGGACAATTTGGTTTTCTAGCATCTTATTATGGGTAGCTAGGGATTCAACCTTAGAATTTAATTTCTTGACTAATTTCCTCAAATCCTCGTTTTGTTTCTTCTAAGAGGCTATAAAATTCTACATCATTAACTTCAAATTAGACTTTGGAGGGTTAGGAAATAGTGGTCTACGGTTTTGAAAATCTAGAGGCCTAAAGTTTGATTAAGGAGTGCGATTAGGTGGTGGGTTCTTATAGGATAAATTTGGATAATTCTAACATCCCAGGTTACAGGTGGGAGTAAACGAGTCTCCCTTTTGGTTGAAATTGGTCACATAATTGACATGGTCTGCAAGGGCTGCATTAGGAGGTGGAGGAGTGATATATTGACATTCAAAAGATGAGTGCCCTATAATACCACAAGTCTCACAAATAGGAGAAGAGGAGGTTAATGCTTTAATAGTTAATTTGTTAAATTTTTGAAACAACACATCAACACAAGAAGAAAGATGATCCAAAGCATCAAAGTTATACCTATTTCTCTTCTTGGTGGAAGAGCACTCACTCAACCATTGGTAATTGTTTTGATCCATATCTTCAATCAATTTCTTAGCTTTGGGTATGCTATTGTTCATGAGAGTGTATCCCACTACTGCACCTAGGGTCAACCTTATGTTGTAAAGGAGGCCATTATAAAAGGTGTAAACTAGTTACCATTCTTCAAACCCATGGTGTGGACACAATCGTAACATATCCTTATAGCATTCCCATGCATCATAGAGAGACTCACCACCCTTATGACTGAACCTTGTAATAAGATTCATTAATTGAACCATCTTAGATGGGGGTAAGGTACTTGTTTAGGAAAGATCATGAAAGTTGGTCCCAATTAGTCATGGACCCAAGAAGGAAGTGATTGCAACCAAGCTCGACCTTGTCCCTCAATGAGAATGGAAATAACCACATCTTGATCACATCATCTGACACTCCATTAATCTTCAAAGTGTCAAAATATTCAAGGAAAATGGAAATGGGAAAATTTGGGTCCTCCATTAGGCTATCACTAAAATGACTTTGTTGCACCATATTGAGTAATGCAAGCTTCAATTAAAAGTTGTTAGCAGCTATATTTGGCTTCCTTACACTTGATTGTGTCCCATATGCATTCGGAGATGCAAACTCCTTGAGAGAGTAGTGCTGCTCATCCTGTCTATTGGTTTTAGCCATGGTTTCTTAATTAATTCGTGCTTTTATGTCACGTATCCACTTCCTTAGTCCACTTAACATCCTCTCAATCTCAGGGTCAAACTTAGCTGAAATCCTAAGTCGAAGGGATAATTGCATAAAAGGTACCTGAAGACACAAACAAACAAGCTATCAAGTAAAAAGGATGAAAGATAAAAAGCTGAAAGAAATTAAAGAATATAGTCTAGCCAAATAATAAAGAACTTAATATCAATTAGCCAAAGTCCCCAGTAATGGTGCTAAAAACTTGATGGTACCAATCCAGAAGTGCACGAATCCGTTGTAGCACTTCAAATTTTTATCCCACAAGGACTTCATAATTGAATACCAAACTTCACCACTTTAGTTATCTAGATCATTATGAAGTGGAAAAATATCCAGGTAGGTAGTGAAAATAAATATAATGACTAATTGAATATAGGTTCTAAAATGATAAATATAAATCCTAGGATTGAACTTCGGTCTCTAAATTAGCATATGATAATGAAATAACGCTATATTGTAGTTTACTTCAATGGTTGTAAACAATCGGTCTAAATATAATCATTAACCTCTTTCAAGGTCTGCGAATGTATTTAATCCAATTTTCTGACTTCTTTCACGACTGACTAATTAAATTAAGCCCATTAAGTGCCACTGATTCTACCATCCTTGAAAACTAAATATAAACTTTTGTGATCGTTTGAATTCCCGTCCATATGTTAATTTTCAATAATGGTTTCAACCTCTCAGTTGTAAACAATATCTAAATAGGTCGGATTCTATCAAATCCGACTTAAAATGATCAATCCTAACATATGAAATCAAATATACGAACTAAACATAAGCATATACTTTAATTCATCATATTAATATCAAAATGGAGCTAATTCAATCCTAGGAAAAAAAGGGATTACTCACTCATGATTGCAAGGAAACATAAAAGATATAAATTGCATAAAAAATATAGTGAGAGCATAAAAATTTACAAAGAAGGGAATGGATTGAATTAACAGTGAATTGAAGAATAATAGAGTTGAGTGCTGAGTTGAATATACATTAAAATTGTACTAAAATTTAGAAATTAAACTAAGGAGTTCAAGACATGTTACATGAGAATTTTTCTTAGGAAAAGAGAGGAAAAAACATCCTCTAAAATATACACCAAAAATTCCAAAAGAAGTCCCCCAAAGCCCCCAAAAACTACCTATAACACAAGCTACATCATGCATCGACGATCATGGGTAACCCCTATTGCAAGGCCTGCATAGGCTTATCGTGTAGCATTCCATGCCTCGACTTGCTGCACGCTCTAAGAATAAACTTTTGCATGGCCGTGCAAGGTTTGATCTTCCAGGTTTTTCTACAATAGTATTGCATGGACATGCATTTGACTATGCCGAGGCTATGCTACACCATTTTTTTATCTCTTTTGACCTCTTTTCAGCTCTTTGACCACCTTGACTCCTCCATAGGCATGGGAGGTTTATTTATCTTTCTTCAATGCCTCTCATACTTGGTCTTCTACTCTAAATACATGCACTACTTCCTTGGATTTGTGCATTCATGTGCAAATCCTTGAAAAAAAATAACATGAGAACAATAGCACGAACTATAGAATTTAACCACAATAAAATACATATTATAGACCAAAAAAAGTCTTAAAATGAAGGCAAAGCAAGGCAAAAATATAGAAGATATTCAATTTATCATGGTCCATGGGCATTAGTCCTTGATAAAGAAAAACTATATTAATAATTATTCACAAATTTGATAGTTAGGATAACTACCAAACAATTTATTAAATCTCTCCCAATATTCATGTAAGGACTCTTGCCTATCCTCTCTAGTAGTACATATTTCTTTTGAAATATTTGTAGTCTTAGATGATGGAAAGGACTTTTCTAGAAATAATTTTTGCATATCAACTCAAGTATTAATTGATCCAGCATGTAAATCATATAACCATTCCTTAGCAGTAGCATCTAAAGCAAAAGGAAAAGCTTTTAATTTGAGTTGATATACACTTACTCTAATTAGTTTCATACCAGAATATGCTATATAAAATTCCTTGAGAAATTTTCTTAGATCATTAACACACCTTGATCCATAAGAGATAGTATCTCAAAAGCGTATAAAAATAGGAAGCATGCATGTCAATCTAGCTAGGTCTAATTTCACACTCATCATGGTCATCAAGATAATTAATGTAAAGGAGATCAAAAGTAAAAGTAGGAGTTGCAAGCTCCTTTAAAGTTTGATTAGCCAGTGGTTCTTTAAAGTTGTCCTATAAATTATCTTTAATGATGAGCTATTACTTAGAGGAAAAAGAATAATACAAACATATTCTAGTCAATTCCGAGTTTGGTTCGTTATCAGAGAGGAAGAATTAGGATCCACCAATTGAATGAGTTGATGTCCATTTTTGCTAACAAATGCTTTCAAATGTGGAATCCTAATGGACATTCATAAGAGGAAAAAGGTGTTTTAAATTTATAAGAAGAGATAAATAAACAAAAATGATAACAGAAATAATAACTAAAGTTGCCAGTCATCAACAATAGTGCCAAATTTATTTGTGCTATCGTAGATACTCTAAAGTAAACCCTAAACACACAAACAAGTAATAAGTAGTGAGTAGAAGTTGATCCTATAAAAACTAATTCAATAAAATTTTCTATTATCACATAAATTCCTTTAGTTGTTAGTTTATTAAAAACTAATTACTAATAGTGAAAACAAAAAAGTAACAATTAAGAAAATAACTGAATATCAATAATGGGATAATAGGGTTTAGAGGATATATTCAGCATAGGGATAACAACCAATCATCAAATAAATTGGTTATATAAATAAACCAATGTCTGCTTATGATTTATTATCTAGCTACGTAATAACCCTAGATCTTTGGATTTAATTAATGGTAGCATTAACAAGTAGGGAGTAGCAACTAGAAACATACTTACATTTTGCTCAAATTTTTATAATTCTAAAGATTAATAAACATAGATTAAATCACTATCCTATTTACTAATTGCGGATGTATATGTTAACAATTACATATTAACTGCACTATCCTAGAATCAAATTAAAATTCAAATTGCCCAGGTGCTCAATTTAGATAATAAACTTAAAATCTCATATTGGAGATCATTAAACTTGGTTTATTAATCTAATAAAAAATACACATAACTTGGATTTTTTACTTTATGTTCATTCTCTCACTCAATTACCCCTTAGGCCCTCTACCGACTCTTCTATGTCTTTCTATATGATAGCACTTCTTTGTCATATCCTAGGCTTTCTATCCTCATTATGCTTAATAGCCTCATCAAGGACTTCCAAAGTGCATGACTGGTATTGGTGCCCTATCAAAGAAGGTTGTCTACAAAGAATAGTAGGTATTTGGTTAATGGTAGAAGCTAGTGGGGTTAGCATATATGTAACACCCCAAAAATTTACACATTTTTTAAAACAATACTTATAAATTAAAACCATAAATTTCTAGAGATACTACCACCACACTTAGTACTAGACCGGTTTACTCCTACCGTTCAGGTACCAAGTGTTAAGGCTAAGACAACACTACCAATAACATCATTAATAATCCAAATTTATTAAAACAAAAATCAGAGTACGCGTAAGTCTTTATATAATTCGAAACACTAGCTATTGTTTTTCAGATAATAAATAAACAACATTACTAAAATTGTTTCTAGAACTCAAACATAATAAAAAGGAAGCATGAATAATAAACTAAAAAGGAAAACATCCACGGCACTCCAGGATCCAATCCGGTCCACAATCACTCAGCCCCTCCTGATGTCTCATAGATATCGATAGCATCGAAATAAGCATCTCTTACTTACAACAAGTTAGACAAGCCTTCTACTCGTGGGAATGAGCATCACCCATGAAACGGGTGATCAGTATGCTACATACTAAGTAAGGTAACCGAGCACTAAGGCCGACACATAAACATATCAAATCATGCAGGATAATAATCAACATATAATTTCAAACCACACATATGATACATAAAAGCGTATAGAGAAATCCATAGCCTATAATCAACAAGCCCACACATAAGGCCCAAAAAGGTCCCGATTAATTATTTAAGCTTTCTTTTATCAGAAATTGATTCACACTATACCTTTTTATCAATTCCGCGTGAGTACGGGAACACCCTACTATTATAACTAGTGGGCCGGTCACACATATAGCATTATGTCCTAACCACTATTATTACAGGTGGATCGGTCACATATAGGGTACAACCCTAACCACTATTATAACTGGTGGATCGGTCACATATAGGATAAAACCCTAACCACTATTCCTAACCGGTGGATCGGTTCGGTTCCTACTCACATGGTGTTCCACTATAAGTAATTAGTGTCTTTTATTTGCCTTAGCAAAACTTTGGTTTTATTTTCAATTGAGATCGCGATCTCCCACTATTATAACCGCCGGTCACATATAGGAAATCATGCCTTAACCACTATTATAACCAGTGGATCGGTCGCACATAGGGTAAAACCCTAACCAATATTCCTGACTGATGGATCGACTGATCCCGTCTCAATATCTTCTACTTTAAGTAATTAATATCTTAAGTATCTTATTCACAAGCTTTGACCCAGACATGCATGACTGTCTTCTACTGTTTTCATTCTCCAACCCTCGCTAACCACACCAACCAATGTACCATAACACCCATGCAAACCCTAGCCCCACGTAAACCCTTCTTCCATGCAAACCCTAACTCCATACAAACCCTAACTCCATCCAAACCCTAGCTCCCATACAAACCCTAACTCCGATGCAATCATTAAATCCCATGCAATACCCTAGCTCCATCATGCAACCCTAATACCACCATGCAAACTCTAATACCCCCATGCGACCGTAATACCACCATGCAACCATAAATACTGCCATGCAAACCCTAATACCTCCATACAGAACCTTAATACCACCATACAAAACACAATACCACCATGCAAAATCCTAATACCATATTGTTACACTCATCTTCATTATTTTACAACCTTATCATGCATGTCTTAGGGACACATCATACCATAATAACAACACACTCATACACATAATTCTCATGCCACAATTATTTACACAAAACATACCTCAACTCTATACCATGCTGCATTCATAATAATTTTACAATATACACACAAAATATACAATAAATTATATCACATAGCATGCATGGCATATAATCACATTTTACACAAATGGCCTTAGCACTCCTTACCTAAAATGTCATCGGTCTTGGAGCACGCTCCTATACCACTTGAGGGATTTGACTAGGCTCACCTATTATAGGGAAAATACTAGAATTAGGTTCCCTCCTAAAAATACTATTATTTACTAACTTATCCTAACACTTAGTTTTTAATTAAAAAAATACTATACTAGAATTAACTATACAAAATACTACTAAAAATACTAATAAAATATTAATGTAATTTAAAACAAATGGTGATATAAGGGTCTCCACCCTTCACCAAAATAATGTTGGTAAAGATAATAATAATAATAATAATAATAATAATAATAATAATAATAATAATAGAAATATAAATCCCAAAATTATAAGGTGGGCTTTCGAACTTACACAAATAATAAAAGAACTATTTAATAATAGTAATAATAATATTAATAATATATATACTTATAATAATATTAAATTAGTAAAGATAATAATCATAATACTATTAATAATAGTACAAATAGCAATAATAGTAATAAAAATATAAGTTTGTGAACCTTATTTAAAATTTAAGGCCTCGGCACTCCTAAATTAATTAACACTAATAATAAAATAATTATACTAATAATAATAATATTAATAATGGTATTAATAATGATAATAAACTTATAATAATTCAATTAAATTCCTAAATTTGAAACTAACAATCTAATTAACTCAAGAATAATCTCACCCTGCCAACAAAATTTATCAATAATGAAACAGCTAATAACAACAATAATAATAATTATAATCGAATAAACATTGAAAATTAGAATAAAAACGGAATAAATTTCAATAAATAGAAAGGAAGGGTTGGGAGAGTCTAGGGTTTCACCTTGAGTCGGTAGGGATGGGTGGCATCGACGGTGGTGCACGGCGATGGCCGAAAAAGAAGTATAAAAGGGAAGAAGATGAAGAAAAAGAGGGAAAGTGAAGGGGAAAAGAGAAAATAAGGTTATGATTCGATGGAGGAGAATTTGTAGAAGTTTTTGGATGGTGCAGAAGGCAATAGAAGTGGCGGATATTGTGGCGGACAACAGCTTAAAGGTTGCGGGGTAAAAATTTTTGCGAGAGAGACAAGGAACTTCGCACGTGCTATGGTGGCTCATGTGAGAAGAATCGAAGGAGGTGGATATTTGAGTTAGCTAGAGTGTGATGCAGGGAAGAGTTTGGGAGGAAGAGGTGGCGGTGAGGTTGGCTAACGGCGGTGAACAGCACGTCTGAAGTCACAGTGGTGCACAGGTTTGCACTTAGGGTTTTGAGAAAAAAAATCTTGAAATCATACTACACGAGGGGTATTTATAGCGTTAGAGGGTAGGGTCGAGTTCTGGAGGTTGCTAGGAGGTCAATGCCGGTGAGTTATTGGGGTAAATGTGGTGTTGATCAATCAGCAAGATTTCAAATTGTGCCCAACCTTCGTGAGGAAAAATGGGGAGATTGTGTAGGAGAAAAAGGAAGTGGGGCAATTCATGCTAGAGTGTACGTCAAGGGAAAGAGAAAGAGAGACACAAAGGCCGGTCACGCCACGCGTGGCGGCGGTGCCATTTTTGGCCCTCGAAGCCGGATGAAGGAGGGAGAAGAAGAAGGTGAGTCAGGTGGTCAAGGGAAAAATAAAGGAAAGAAAAGAGGGGGGAGGAACCGGGCCTATCGGCTAGGATTAAAATTTTATTAATGGAATGCGGCGTTCCAAGGAAAAATGCCACAATACACGGCGTCTTGGCTACAGTAGGAAGGAGGACATGCGGGTCGTCTAGGCCGTGGGAGAAGGGAGAAGGGAGGAAAAGAAGAAGGATTGGGCCGCGTCGCTGGCCCAATCAGCGAGGGAAGAAAAAGAAAAAGAAGAAAAAAAAGAAAAAGGAAGGAAGAAAAAGAAAAAGGAAAAAGGAAAAAGAAAAAAAATAAATGGTTTAGGGTTAAATAAATTAATTAGAGTATTTTGGATATTTAGAATAAAAATATTTAAATAAAATAATATTAAATTTCCTTTTTAGGCTAATTTAGGATTTTTATAAGATTTTCCATAAATTCCATTTTAATTAGCAAAACACCTTAATTTTCCCCAATTAAATTATTTATAAAATTTATATTACTTTGAAACTATTTTCTATTTATTATTTTAAATAAAATAATTTATTTAATTAATTTCCAAAATAAAATCCTTAATTGGATAAAATACTCAAATTTCTCCTAATTAAAATATTTATAAGATTTCTCTTGATTTTTCCTAAGTAATTTCCTTTTATTTTAGTAAAAATAATTTATTTAAATAATTTTCCTAATAAAATCTTATTCAACTATAATTTTTAAAATTAAAATTTTCGGGGCATTTTAATATATGACAACATTTTTTAGATGGATACTTGAAGCTTAGTATTCATAGCCTAAAATGAGGATATTTTAACTACATCATCATAATTAGGTGGATGGCTAGGATCTAGGTCGAGTCAACTTGAGGGTTGTGGGGGGCAAAGGGACTTGAATTTTTGTTCAGATCCCCATAGATGGTCCTAGATGTTGTGTGGGGAATGTTAACCTAGGGTTTTTGGGAATTGGGATTTCAAAGAGAGAATATGGATAAAAAAAAAAGGTGGTTGTTTTTTTAGTTGGTAGATGATTTAAGTGGCAAGTGAGACCCCCAATTTATAAGGGTGGAATACAAGAAAGGTAAGGGAGTGGGAGAAGGGTGGTCATGGGCCAAGGGTGTAACACTCTCAAATTTTAAACAAGATAATTATGTTTGGAATATAATGCAAAATCATATTAAAAATAAAATTAGAGAATGTTTTTGCCACATCAACCGTGGGAGAGGTTCAATCATCACCTAACACCATATTTGATGTAAGGCGAAACAAAACAAAGAACAAAGGAATGCATACTCTACTAGTACAACAATAATGATAACAATGATGAGAATCATATAAGTAGGAGAGAGATTACAAAATCTAAATACAAGGACCAAAAAAAAAGAGTTTAAATAACTAAAAAGAATCAAAAGTTTTTCAACACTATGGACAAAAATACATCTAAGACAATTAGCTAAAAAAAATGTAACTCTCAATCCTAAAGCAATGGTTAGCTACTGGCTCATGACATCAACCTTAGCATAATCAAGTATGAGTAGGTTGTATTTTAGTTACCTTGTGGAGCCTTTAGTGGCTTGTTGGGCTGCAAGTTCAGATCTAGCATCGAGATTTCTAGGCTCGGGTCTTAACCTACTAGTAAATCCAGTTTCTAGTATAGGAAATACTCTTGCCTAGTTTCATTTTCATTAATTATATTTGAATTTGAAATAATTAAGAAAATCTCCAATGTCAATTCAATGCCACTTTTGAGTGTTACCCAATATGTTACAATAAGGCTGTGTGCGAAATGGTTTCTTCTACGTCAATTGAGGTTTGGCTTTCGGTCAAAGAGAAAGTTTGAGCATTTCCTATGTGTTCCAAATGATAAGATTTTGAATCTCAATGTTGCGAAGAGTCATTTATGACACCAAGGGGGTATTAGCTTACAAAAGCTTTATTTATTCTATATTTTTGATCTAAGAAATATAGTAAACCCTAATTGGCCTTTAGATATTTATTTTGTAAATATATATTACATTTTTATTTCAACAATTAGTTCAAACTTGATTTTTAATTTATATAGATAGTATTTAATTATTAAGTTATCAACCAATGTGTTTTGCTATATAGTAATGTGCTTAGTACTATTTTTCTACTATCATTATTAGAGCTACTATGGCACCGGACAAACCTTTGTTGGTTGTGATGTCCAGCCTTCAAATGAAGCTTTAATGTATTAGTATAGTTGTTATGATAATCAATATTAAATAATAGATTGATCTTATTTTTATCTTTTGAGTACACACACACACACACACACACACACACACACACACACACACACACACACACACACATATATATATATATATATATATATATATATATATATATATATATATATATTATTAGATGCGAAAATAAGATGAGAATATAGCCCTGGTTACGTTTTGGTAAATCTTTAATGATGGGATACATACTGAATCATTATTGTTTGTCACAATAATCTAATTAAGTACAAACGATACAAGCTGTTAAAGAAGAAACTATGACGTGGCATAAATGAAGATCGTCTAAGAGTAGTATTTTAAGAGAGACCCAATCATTCACATAGCCAGCCCATCCAATTCGTGGCCCACAGATTGAATGGTAGTAAGTTCAAATGAGTTTTCTTTCCTTTTAACATGTGGGCCCATGGCTTCTGTACACTACCCCTCAATTGTAGGGTCATTAACTCCCACCACCCAATGCCTAAATGGTGCCAGCAAATAAATAATGCTGTATATATTATCTAAGGAAAATAAAATTAAAATTAAGAAATTGAATGAAAATTCAAAAACAATAATAAAAAAAAAATTGTGGCATATAGAAAGGAAGCAGCTAAAGAGTAAAGAGTATGAGGAGAAAGAGAGATGAGGAATGATCCACCACCTGTATGTCAGTGACAATATATGGTACAGAACGGAGTGATTGAGTAAGAGAGGCAAAATGAGCAGCAAGTGGGGCTCACCACCTGAGCAATACCTGGAACTGATAAGGTGTGGGCCCAACCACTGGACCCCAGTCATCATTTTTAAACCTCGCTCTTCTCCTTTTGCTGCAAACTCCATCTCTGTGAGAAATTAGTCGGTAAACGTGGGATTCATGGGTGCATCGCATACCATAAGATAAATTAATTATTTTTTTTCTTAAACGATTAGTAAATGTAAGTAAAAGATATTGTACCAGTCGCTGCATCTTAAAATTATTATAATACCAACAGAAAGAAAAAAAAAACCTAATATAAAACTTTTAATATCTATAAATTATTTTTTATCGCTGGATTAAATATGTTTATAACATATATTTATATTAGTATTGTAAAAAAAAAAATACCCATAAAATTAAGTATAAAAATTTAGTCTTAAAATCTCTAATTCGTAGAATTAATTTTTATTTCTAGGGGAAATCCTTCATGATCATAAAATATATATCCCCATATTAATAATACCCACCACAACGACCTTAGTGAGCTACCCCATGAAGCTGATCAAGTACTGAACTCATGCATACACCGAGAAATTATCAGAACAGGCAGGGAGTAGCAGTAGCGGCAGCACGACGAGCTACTTGCTATGCAGTATGTACTTCTTTTATTGGTACAGCCACAAATGTGGCTACTATGTCTCCATATATGATTGACGTACGAGTCTTTCATCTTCTACGTTTAAAGGATTTACTGCTCCAAAATTTAAATATTCTTTGCTTTTGAGATTTTTTACAGTAAAAAGGGGGGAAATAAAAGTCTTAAATTAGTTTTCAAATCTCAAGACTAAAATGGTTGGTCCATATTTCAAAGAAGTTCACACATACTAAATGTTACATTACCTTTCTAATGTTGGTAAACATTGAATTATGCATAGAAATTGAAGGATAAAGAAGAAAAAAAACATCAGCTATAATTAAAACTAATTTTGACAAAAGATTTATATCATGTTTGGATTTACCTATTAAAATTAGTTATTCATAATAATTACTTATTTTTAAAATATTTTAGGCTAAATTTTTTTTTAATTATCATGAATAACTACTTTTAATAAGTAAATCCAAATAAGCCTTTAATTAATTTATTGTATATCAATTAATAACTATTCTTTCAAATTAAAATTTTTTTTTCTTGAGGAACGGATAGGCCTTTACCCATATAAGTGAGATTATCAACTAATAATGTAAAATATCACACGTAAAACATGATTTAATAGTTAAAAATCAATTTATGGATATCAAATGTAGTAGGTTCAGATCCTCCTCCTGTCTCTCTCATTATTGTATTATTTTTTGTAATAATTATGGTTATTTATATGGTAATTTATACATGCTAGCTCTCATTAGCTTCCTATAAACATAAAATAAAATATAAGACATCAAAATGAATGTAATTAAGGAAAAAAGAATGTAAGATATCTAAAGTGCAAGGAAAATAAAATTACATGGTATCAACGAAGCTACGTCACAATTATATCTCATAATAAAACATTCACATCTCTTTAGCATCAAAAGTGCCAATAGAACAAAAAACTCTTGATGATAAAAATTGCAAAGTCACTCTGTAAAGAATTGCACAAACAATCATGATGTCTGTTCAGCCTAGAATTAAAAATTTCAAATGGAAAAAAGAATAATTGTAATGAGGCAGAAAAGAAAAACAAAAGATTTTTATTTTTTCATCTCACTGTAAAGCATCATTCTCGATCTCAAATTAAAATATGTAGTGCCTATTATTTTCTCATACCCTACATAATAAAAGTCCCCTCACCAGCGAAAAACTAATCACACTGATAATAATTAAAATAAGAGAGGGGCGGGGGGAATCCAATCGAGCAGGATTTTTTTTTTTTTTTCCGAGAAGAAGGAGGATACTAAAATGAAGCAGATCAAACCATACGACTCTCCCGTCCGTACGTGTGTGTTGTGCTACATTTGGCACACCCATCCATCTTCTAATAATCATTCAATTCCAGACTACGAAACTAACACCATTAAAACTTATGGAAAAATAGATAATAATAAAAAAAAGGAAATAAAGGGGGAAAAAAATGGAAATGAAGAAAATAAAAGGAAGCCAAAGGAATGAATTTCATCCATAATCTTTCTTCTCACTATACTCTTGATTAACAGACGAAAACAAAAATCAAGACTGATGACTAGTTCTATCACGTCGGTCATCTCCTCCATGATGGGACTGGGACCCACTTGCCTGTGAATCCGATATTCCTGTACCGGCTACTCCTCCCCGATGATGATACGGATTCAAACCAGTTAACAACCCTAGGTGTCCGCCCCCGTCTCCACCGATATTACTATTGACCCCGATACCAACACCACCTCCTCCGATTCCACCACCAATCAATTGTTGTTGGTGGTTAGGTAGTAGAGCCATAGGGGTAGGGAAATTCATGAAATGTAGGCCACTTGGCATAGTACCCCTATACAAAGCAGCCGCAGCAGCTCCTGCTCCACTATTTCCGACAGAAGTTGGAATCGTCCAAATCGGGTCTCCACTCATTACCTGGTTACCTCCTCCACTGTTTGCTACCATCCAAAAGTTAGCCGGAATTTGACCATGGCTTGCCGGTATTGCCCCTGCCGTCGGTTGCAACAAATGTCCTCCTGCTGCTGCAGCAGCCACCTGATGTTGTTGGTGCTGCTGCTGCCCCAGTTCTATCTCCAGCCTCCGCTTTCTGCCACCTCCTCCTCCTCCCCTTTGGCTCCCATCTTCATCATCCTCATGATCTGGCGACAAATCCAACTGATTGTTGTTATTGCTGTTGTGGCCGTTACTGCTATTGTTTCCATTTTCTCTCATCTCCTGCTTTGTAGACTGCAACAAACTGGAACTCAAATTCAGACTACCCGCCTGGAAATTCAAGAGAGCCGTCGTCGATGGCGATAACTCCGTCGATAATCCCATTCCGGGAAAATAATTTCTGCGTTGAGCCGACGTGGACCCTACGAAATTCGGATTAAAATACGATGAAGCTCTTAATTGTGAAGGCACCGACATACTTGAACCTGAGCTCCGTAATGAGATATTTAACGACGTGAAATTAGCGGGGATGGTTCCGGTACCAGTAGCAGCGATCACAGCTGGCTCAGCCTGTTGGAGTAGCCACTCGATTGTTTCCCCGTCGGATTTATGCCCGAGTTCTCGAGTGAGTTGGAAGACTCGGGCAGCGCATAGAGCTGGCATTCGGATACGGCGACCACGGCCGTCGACTTTCGTGTGACGGTCTTTAGTTGATGTCCGCTTTGGTGGAGTTTTTTTATTGGCGATGACAGCCACGGATGAATTCGGATCTGTAGTGGATGTCGTGTTGGAGATTCGTAAGGGATCGTCGGAAGACTCAGGAGGAGGAGTCGGACAGGAAGAGTTGGGTCCGCTGCTGTTGCTAGGGTTGGGATGGTGATGTTGGTGGTGGTGAGAGGTGGAGGGAGAGATTGCTAACGAAGGGTAATTAGATGTAGAGCTAGAACAAGAGGCTTCATCTAGTTCCTTTTTTCCTAGTAACTGGAAAGGGAAGGTTGGTCGGTGGTGCTGGTGGCGGCGGAGATCATCTCGTCCCTCCATTAATTATGTTAATGTTATGACGTTGAAATCAATTATGAAGTACGTAGCTGGATCAAAGAAAAAGGAATGGTAATAGAACGACAACTTGCTAGCAAATAGCGCTAAGTAGCTAGCTCGGTGATGTTGTAGTAGCAGCAGCAGGCGAGCAGCACTGGAAGAGGAGTGGTAGTAGTGATATTTCTATGTTTCTCTCTCTAAGTCACTATGCCCTAGTGGCGCTTTTCAGTAGTACAATATGGAATTTTTTCAGTTTTTTTTTCTTTTCGTCGGTCTACTTGTGGAGGGGAGGGGGTAGTGATTGTTCTCTATCTCTCACTATCTCACGAGCCAGGCTGCAAATTGTGTTTTTGGGAATTTGATGGGCTGTGAAAGATGCAGAAAGTAGAGAGAGAGAGAGAGAAGGGGGGAGGGGTGGATAACCGGATAAGGAAGGAGGAGAGAAAGCTGACCGTTCTAAGATGTTGAGGGGGTAAATTACTAAATTAGGACAAGCATATTAGAGGAAAAATTACAAGGGCATGCAAAACCCAATATTAGTAACCAAATTTATTCACCACTGTTATAATCATTCAAAATTTTCATCAGTAATAATAAAAAACTTAATTTTTATATTTTATCATTTTATGTGGCATGCTAAAATAATAATTAATTAAAACCAAGTATTTTCCAAAATTTAAAGTGTGAGATGTTATAAGTACTTAGGTTTGCAATTATTAGGAAGGTGTAGAATATGAATATACTTATTGATTGATTATGGGTAGCATTATCTTAAAAATATGGTAGATAGAAATATATCGACTTTATCAATTAATAAATGAATAAATATGAGTATTTAGATAAATATTTATAAGAAAAGGTATACAAATTCTCACAAAATTTGTTTTTCTATGATTATTATGTATGTAAAATTTTATCATATATATTTGAAAACATAGGTCAAAAAGGAATATTCGGTTTGACATATATTATAAATAATAAGGGACACAAATTTGCAAAAAATAAAATAAAAATGAAAAGTTGTACATACACTAGGTTATAAATATGGTAAATATAGTCAATACATTTTATAAATAGTATAATATAATATATTAGATATACAATATAAAACATTTTAAATATAGTATATTACACTAAAATGTCGATTATTTTATCAATGCAGAGGATCAAATAAAAGCCTAGACATAATATATATTCCTTTCAAATTTAAACATTTTGATCAATCTTTTGAATATTGGATTAGGATTTTTAACAATGAATTTTTAGCACAATCCAAGGATGTACGTTTTAAAAGCATAACTCTTTTGGAAAGATTTTTATAATAATAATAATAATAATAATAATAATAATAATAATATTATTATTATTATTATTATTATTATTATTATTATTATTATTATTACTACTACTACATACATACATACATACATATCCATTTGCTTTAGGTCCTAGGAAATTATTACTTCATAACTCATAATATTCTATAATATTATTCAATATTTACTTTTGACTCAATTGATATTCGAGGTGTAATACCCCCAAAATTTACTACTAATAATTTTTTTGTTTAAGTGGAATAACATTCAAATATGAGAGGGGAGTTATTGCTGCACTTAGTATGAGTCTGGCCACAGACCATCCTTATACCAACTATAATGCAATGTACAAATATAACACGAACCATGATAAATGTAGCATAAGTACAATTCATATCATAAATAATAGTTAGGATCATTTTGAAAGTAACACTAAAACACATAAATAAATGTTCATTTGAAAATTAACAAGAAGACAACTAGTTAAAAATAATAATTTTATAACACAACCTTCAGTCCCCAACACTAGTCATAATAGCATCACTTCGCCCCAATCATAGCATCGTATGTAGTGAAGTCATCTAGTAAGTCCTCATTCACCTATACAAACTCAAAAGGGGTCTCTACTCATGGGAATGAGCAACATCCATAATAAGGGTGATTAGTATGCTATTTAATAATTATGGTAATAATACAGTCAAGAAGGTCACATAAATCAATAACACCACAATTAAAGATGAATCATGCATAAGTAGATCATACTTATTTAATATTATCTAAACGTATGGTATTAGTACAATGATAATCATCTCATGATTTTATTCATGTTGGGTTAAGGGATCCTACTATTTTCAACTAATGGAATGGTAAATAGGTACAACTTCTAGGGTAGGACACTCTTGGCCACTATTCTCACCGGTAGATTGGTAATCAGAGTACAACCCCAGAACATAATGCTACTGACCACTATTATCACCAGTGGATTAGTAATCAAGGTACAACCAGTCCTAGCCCATATGTTATTGTATTGTAAATAATTAGTTTCTTAACATGGGTTATTATCATCCTATGGTTTGGTTTAATCAAGTTTGAAACCCCACTATTCTCGCTAATGGAAAAGTTACAGGGTACAATTTCAAGGGCAAAGTGCTCCTGGCCACATTTATTGCTAGTAGATCGGTAAGTACAACTGGGCCAAACTCATCTAATCTTTCACTTTAAGTGATTAGTGTATTATTCATGTTTTATTTACTTTAAGGTCATTACACAAACATACACAACTACTATAACACCCCCAATGTCATTACTTGAAAATTTTATTTTGAGGAAGTGATAATTACAAAATAGTGAGTGTCACCACCACACTCAACATAAGTTCAGTCTCCTCACCTTCCTTATGTCATGTGCTAAGGCTCAAAACAAGTCAGATCAAACAAAAGTGAGAAAAAGATTAAACATAAATAAGGGTTTTGAAAATAAGAGATTATCCGTACAAGAAGATCATCCAAATAAATAAGTGACATAGGAGCTTGAGAAAAACAGTCATAAAAGGGCACGCGAAGGTGTGACAGTGGTTTTCCCTCATACTCATCCGTTCTACAACATAATTATAAGAAAATGGGGGTTATAGGGATAGGGACCACTCCCTCCCTTAGTTTAACTAGTCGTCTGGATGATGCTCCTTAAAATCATTCAGCCATTACATGCCATAAACGTACTCCTCTAAAAAGTGATAGTATTAGTATGACTTCCTCGTACCACTATAGAAAACTAGGATTTTAATGACCAATAATTTTTATCGTTAATGGCCAAATTTTGGTCGCTAATATCAATAACGACCAAATAAATGGTTGGCCATCCGTGGTCGTTATTGCTTCCTCACTAAAAGCTTCAACAACCAATCGAACTTTTTGGTCGCTAAAACAATAGCGATGGTATAAAATGTTGGTCACCAAAACAATAGCGACGACATACAATGTTGGTCGCTATAAGTAATAGTGACGAACAAAATACACCGTCTTAAATAATATTAGCAACCATTTTTTTATAATTAAATAAATACAAAATTATTACATCAATAATGACCAATTTTTTCTTCACTACTAAAATCCATTTATTATTAGCAACATAATTTATTGGTCGCAAATGCCATAATTATATATTCAAGAATATAATTGCCATTTCAACATTTTTCTCAAGCCATGCATCGGTCTCTCTCTCTCTCTCTCTCTATATATATATATATATCCATTTCAATCTCCTCAATCCCTGTACTTGTATGTATATATATATCCCTTTTAACACATGGATATAATTTTCTAAATACATGCCTACAAATATTCAAATAAATATTCATACAAATAGTTTGTATCAAATTTTTGGTAAAACAAAATATTTTTTCAAATATAAATATGTTACAAGGATGCCATTGCATTAAAAAAATATCATAATAAGCATTCACCTAAAAACTTAATCGTTCTATTCACCAAACCTAATAGACTTAGTCAGCCTGTCAAAATGAGTTGGATCTGCAATAACAGAAATATAAAAACAATAATTAATAAAAGTATCAAATAAAAAAATTTATGATCCTAATATACAAAGTGGCAGTGAAGGTAATGTACTATCAAGTTCCTTATTATAGTAGTATTTTTCAATTTCATTTGTTCATTATTTTTGGTATATGATGATTAGTTAAGTTATTTTTATATTTGATATCTTTAATTAGTTGAATTTGTGCTATATAGTGATAGTTTTGAAGTGTTTTACCTCTAGTGAAAAAACATGCTTTGATTACATTTTTTCAAGAGAAGAAATTATCACTATGTTATTTTTATCATTGCTTTGTTGTCAATAAAATTGTTATTGTAGTTTAATTTCTTTTAGTTAGATTTTAGTTGTAATCAATTTTTTTGTATGTATATATATATATATATTGTATCATAGATGTTGGTTAATTTTGCTTATGTGATCCTTAAGATTATATTATACAATAATATTGAGGTAATACTGGCTTGGAGATATGATTTTAAAATTCATAGGGGTTTGGAGATAGGTATGTAGAATTTTTAAGAGAGAATATGAGGTAATACTATATAGCTTCCAGGTAAATGCAAGCATATCATATGAGTTATACAAAAGAAACTACATGATGACAACGACACCACAAGGGTGCTTGGGAAAAACTTGGGCCTTTTTTCTTTGCTAACTTGGCATAATAGTATTGGCCTTTCAAAATATTTATATTTTCATTCCAATATTTTATGTCTTTCTTGTTCTATAACTTTGAAATGGATATACAGCTGTAGCATCTACATTTACTAGAAAAATTAAAACTATAGATACATAAGAAAGAAATATATTTACTAGGAAAAGAAAAACCATAGATACAAAAGAAATAAATAAGAAAGAATATAGTGTCTATTGCTTTAAAAATCCTCAACTCAGAATATAATCCTATTTTCAGATTTATCACGTATCTATATAATGTTTTTAGAGTACACTAGTATTACACCTGTGCGATGCACATAATGCCAATCTTAATGGTAAAGTGTGGAAGAGATGGCATGAAAACTTATAAATATATGACTCACATGTTATAAATGGATGTAATGATACTACCACTAAAGAATACATGATTTTACTTGCATAAAAAAATGTAAAAACAATGAGTTACAATGTGATTAATGTAGCACGATCCCAACATTCACTTAACTTTACATTAATGGGAGAAGCGTACCAATTTGACATGTTATAGCATAGGAACTCAAAAGATGAGATCAAATTATTTATTGAGATCAAAGATTGTAAAAATGGTTAAAAAAATCAATGATACATTATTTGTAAAACCTTTTATTAAAAATAAACACCAATGACTTATTGATGAAAAAAATCTTATAGGAAAAACAACTACTCATTAATAGAAAACTGATGATCATATATAAGGTTTAAACACTCTAAGACATAGTTAACAATTCTCCACAATAAGATATATAAGCTTAATGAAACATATTTCATGATCATCCACAATTACAGCTGAAACCTATGTGTGAGAATATGTATATATATATGTTACACCTAAAGCTTACTTTAAGACAATAACCAAACAATAGTTAAATAAAAATATTTTATTTTATAAATTAGTAATTTTATTAAAAATAGGAAAATATTTTTCGTTCTCACTTCAAACCATTTCCTCGAAATGATGGTAAATATATAACAGAAATAGAGCTGTACATGATCACAGGGCATGCCCTGGTTAGCAGGCCCTTACAGACAAAAATAATTGGCAAGACATCTTAGTTGACCTAGGTCCCAGAAGGGAGTACAAGCTGTCAGATTCTACTAATAAGTGTTCTAAGTGACTTCAAACCATTTCCATTACATTCTTGGAAGATTTGGGAAATCATGGTTAATCATTTCCCTAGGAAAATCACTATAAAACTTTCATCCACGTACCTTTGCTTTTACCTTCTCTTCCCCAATATGCTTGCTATGTTATCATCTTGAAGCTTTGCAAAATTTACATTTCTCTAGATGACTATCTTCTTTCCAAAAAAAAAAGCATAAACATAATAATTAGAAAATGACCATCATTTTGAAGAATACACGACCAAGATTACAAAGATATAACACAAAAAATCATTAATAAAGTATTAATGAAAGAAATAGAGAGCACAAAAGCACACCAATTATATCATGTTTTGTTTCTTGTTAACAAAATAATGTCAATAATGATCATCATCATATTCTTTATATAATTTTATTAACTTGAATGATTATTAAATTCTTAAATGAATTAAAATATAAAATAATCTAAGGACATCAAAAAGAGATTATACAACAATATAAAGTAATGAAGAAAACCTTGAACACCACCATCCTTCAAAACCCTTCCTAATTTTTTACTTTCAAGATAACATATGTTGTATACTCAATTGATTAAAACATGAAAAGAAAGACCCAATTTAACATAATAAGGGTTTTTGAGCCCAGACTATAAATCCGATCAAATCTTGCTAAAATATTTAAATTGACATATTGGAAATGAAATTAAACATAATCTAATGCAAATTATATAATCAATTGAATATAATAGCTCGATTACACAATCCAATTTAAATCAGCAATAATTTTGACCCAAGAATCCAATTCCGATTGATTTCACACAAGCTTTTCAAATTGATAGTTCTAACATTAAATTAGATACATTTTAAAGCATATTATATTTTATTTTATCTAAAATGGCTTAATCGGATAAAACCGACAAATCCAGATATAACCGGGTCACAAATCCAATTTTCACAAATCAACCACAACCAATAGAATTAACCATTCCAAATCACTTATACAACGCATACATATATATAAATAAACAACTAATTTATCTTATGATATGCTAAGTCATTCAAAATTAATAAAAAAAAAAGTTAGGGTTTGGGTATTTATACCAAATGAATTGCTGCGAAATTGGAGGGAATGAGGGCTGTTAGAGCTTCACCGGTGGTCAAGGACCACTCACCGGTGTTCAACAGCACTGGAGCCTGATAGGAGGTGTCGCGTCGCTGCTGCTTTCGTGCATTGCTGGCTGCTGTTGTTGCTGCTTAGCTGCTGGTCGCTGTTGCAGCTCGTTGTTGTTGCCTGGAGGATGACGATGATGAGAGGAGGGGTAGTGGTGTGCTCGAGCGGTGGTGGCTAGTGTGGTGGTGTGGTCTGGGTTGAAGGAGCATAGGATAAAGATGCAGGGCTTGGGGGTTGGGGGTCGGGGCTAAGGTCAACGTTTGGGGCAAAAAATGAAAGGCAAAAGACAAAAGGAAATAGCGGTCGGGACTGGGAGCACATATTCTTTTTTAAATTTATGGAATTAAGAGGTTTAAGTGCTTTTTTTTTTCATTACAATTTTTTTTGGATTTTAGATATTTGAATTTTTTTCATTATAAAACATATATATATATATATATATATATATATATATATATATATATATATATATATATTAGTGACCAAGAGATTAATTATTAACGACCAAAACATATATTGGTCGTTACATGTTTTTAGCGACCAAGAAATTAATTATTAACGACCAAAAAATATATTGGTCGTAATAGATATGCTAATAACAACGACTTTAAATTATGGTCGACCAGTGCTCTCTCCTCTCTCCTAGGGTTTGAGTGATCAATTTTGTCATGGCGAAGAAGAGGTAGCTATTGAAGATTTACTCAGTACACTACAACAAACTGGTGCATTAACGACCAATTTAGCGACTAATAGATATATTAAGAATGTTATTATTATAAGACTATTGTTATTACCATCCTTATTATTTTGATCATTATCAATATTATTCTTATTATCATTGTTATAACTATAATTTATTATTATCTCTCCTCTAATTATTAATATACTAGCCCGGATTATTATCACAATTTAATAATTATAGCCTTATCCACAATAACGAGACATCCAACCTAACATAATTCTATGATCAATTACACATTCTACTCAAATTTTAAGTTTTAGATATTTAGATTAGGGTTTATTTAAAATGGGATATTACACCTACTCATGCAAGGCATCATCCCACCTCTAGTTTCCTAAAATAACCATGTTCCCCTTAGAAACCCTAATTTCACAACCCTAGCATATCCTCACCTCTAGTTTCCTTTTATTTTTATCCCTAGTATACCCAACACATACTAACATGTCATTATAAAACTAAGGGTCAAGATTCATGGCTCATTACTCCCATTTTCCACATCTGATAATAACTAGCCTCTATAGTTACCCCTCTGAAACCTTAATTTCTCCTAGTTGGCATAGTCCCTTTTATACTACTTATCTAGCCCTTGAATTTCATATCCATGCATAGAATACTATAGTTAACCAATAACTCAAACTCTATGGCATAACTCTCCCATTTTGCACATGTGATAATACCTTTCCTATTTGAGCCCCCTTCAAAACCTTAATTCCTTAATTTTGTCATCACTACTTCCCTCTAATCTACATGGCTACTAAATTTGGTACACATTCCCAAAATGCTATGGTTAACATCATACTTCAAGGTTATATTCCAACTATCCCATATCATACATGCAATAACAACCTACTCCTAGGGTTTTGCACCTTGGACTCTCGAAACCCTAATTTCACCTTTTGGTCATATCTCCTCCCCTAGTGCTCAAACTATTTCCCAAATTTACATTACTACCCAGAATGCCATCATTAGCCTCATATCCTTTCCCTTGTGCCACACCCCCACTATACTCAAATATGATCATAACTCTCCTTAGGTTTTACTCACCCTATTCATGGTTTTTTGTCCGTATACTGTATTTACCATAATCCTCTTTATTCCCCCCCAATTATTTCAAGTAGTATTTCAAACTTGGTTTATTCCCATTAATACCCTAAATAACCTACAAGACACTTTTTCACAGTACTCACCAATATGCCCCTAGGTCTCAAAAATCCTACCTAAGTCACAATACATCCAATATAAGGACTCTTCAACTTTCCACACATGAAATATCATATAACATGGATAACACTTGAAATCAATATAGACATACCCATATAGCTTTATTACCCTTAGCTATTATCAAACCAAAATTGCATATACAACACTAGAGTCATTTCTCATTTCATGCATGCCATCATATCATACACAGTAAGGATATATATTAAACATTGTAAAACCCTATTTATGACTATATCCTTATTGTTGTGGCTCTTGTCTCTAAGAACACATGAACTACGCCCCCTCTTCCATTATCACTAAATTATTACCTAGAAATAGGAATATATATAGTTTAGGTTTTCCTTTTTTCTTTTTTATTTAAAAAAAATAAAAGAGGACTTAACATAAGGAAAGGTAAATGAGGAGGAAGGAAATTTGGGTAACCTAAGTGGGGGAGAAAATGGTGCAGGTGGCATATGATGGCAGCAATAATGATGCGACGGTGGTTGATTTTGGTGAAATGGGTGAGGGTTGGCAGTTTAGGGTCGAGGGGTTAGTAGCACTAGTATTGGCTAGAGTTAGTGGTAGTGGAGTTGGCAGCTAATGGTGGTGTAGGATGGCATACGATTGAGAGGGAGAAAGATGAAGGGAGGATAAAGGGGGAGAAAGGAGGAAAAATGAGAGCTACTAGGGTAGGCATATAGGATTTGGCACTTATGTGGGGTGGCTCTAGTGATGTGATGGATATGAGGGAGTGGAAAGGCCAATATCGGTGGTGGAGGAAATGCAGCCTACTATAGTTGTAGACCTGGGAAAAGGATAAAGGGAAGAGGAAGGGAGAGGGGTGGCTCTGCAAGCGAGGTCAGGGCACAGGTAAATAAGAGAGATGGCAGAGGGTTGGTTGGGCATTTACAGTGGTGGTGTGGTATTGGAGCTTGTAGGGGAGATGAAGGTAAGGAAAATAGGGGAGGTGAGTGAAGGTGGGAGAGGAGATGAAGGAGAGCTTGAGGGGGTATTTATTGATGGAGGAGGGGTTAAGGGAGAGGGGGAGAGGGGGAGAGGGGAATATGACAAGCTAGGTTGTAGCTTTAGTGTGCATGGTTGCAAGGGGGAGAAGGTGGTCACATGCGATAGGGTGAAGGGGCATAGGGGTAGGGGTGTAGGGTGCGAGATTGAGTGCATGGCATTGCATGGTTGAGAGAGAAAAGTGAGAGGGACAGGGAGGTTGCAGGGGCATAGTGTAGGTGTAGAAATGGTAAAGGGAAGGAGATGGGTGGGAGGATGAAGAAAAGAAGGAAAAAAAGGAAAAGAAGAAAATGAAAGAGAAAATAAGAAGGAAAACAGAAAAGAAAATGGGAATGATTGCTCGGGGAGAGAAGATAGAAAAGAAAAATAAGGGCTTGGACTGGTGACCGTGGTGCCTATAAAGAAGGAGGGGGAAAAAGAAAGAAGAGAAAAAAAAGGAAAGTATGAAAAATGAAGGGAAAAGATGAAGAAAAAGGAAAAAATAAATTTTTTGGGTGTGGGATTTAGGCTAGGTTTTTAGAGTAAAATTATTAGATTAGTAATAATAAATAAATAAAATTTACCTATAATTAATTTAGGATTATTAAGTAAAAGAAAATCTATAAATTAGGTTAAATTAATTCGTTGAGAAATAAATTTTAGGATTTTAAAATTTTGGGGTATTATATGAGTTTATTAACTACTCATAACTTCTAAAAACTATTTGAGTTGGTTACTATAGACATGGCTTATTTGATAAATTAATCATATATATATCCTTTTACAATTTTTTTATTTAACTATTTTCCTAGTTTAGAAAATTGAAGCAAATGATTGAGTGATTCACATTTATTACTATTAAAAAACATATATTTATTGTCTTTACAAATTCCAATCATTTTAGAATTAGATAGAACAATTAATTATAACACCCCCAAAATTTTACTATTAAAAAAATTTTGTTTTTAAAATATTTTTGAAAGCTAAAACGAAAAATGTAGGGTAGTTATGTTATATCTAACATAGATGGCATACTCTCTAAACCTAATCTATGTGAGGTGTAAGGCCAAAGTAACTTCATACCTGAGGTTGTAAATGAGGAAACTCGCCTGTGAGTTGTTTGTATTGACTCAATTATAGCTTAGGCTTATGAGCTCGGCTCATTAAGGGATTGGTTTGGCTCATTCATTTAGTAAAATGAGTTGAGCCCAAACCTTATTTCATGATTCTTTATTGAACGAGTAGAGCTTGAGTCCAGCAGTGTTCGACTTTGTAAAACCTCAAAATTTACCACTAAAAAAATTTATTTTTAGTAGAAGCATATTATCAAAATAACTGGGTGTTACTGTCATAATTGACATAAGTCTGTCTTACCTCACCATTCTTTCACCAATCATAATGCAAAATGATTCAAATGTAAATCATGATAAAAAGAAAATGAGAGAAGCTTCATAAACATAAATATATGTTAGAGATTAACTCTAAGTACAATATCCACAAATATGAAAAAATGGAATACCCTGGATCTATGAGTCTGAAAAGATATTTGGGTAAAAGTATCATCTACATAACATGACTCTATGCCCAAAAGCCATACTACAAAAATCACTCTGCCCTATACAAAGCATCATAGGCTACAAAAACTATCCAATAGGTCCTCATCAACATGCACACAAATATTAGGATCATATTCTCATGGGAATGAGCACTACCCATGAAAAGGATGGTGTAACACCCATATTTTTTTTTGCTATTAAAAAATTTATTTTAAAAATTACAAAATAAAAAAAAATACTTGTAGAAAAATGGGGTGATAACATCACACCTAACATAGGATAAACGCCATCTACTTGTCACAACTTAGATACAAGGCTAATAAACCAAACCAATAAAAAAAGAGTACATTGTGCAAGAAATTTATATAAAGATACTAAAGAAAACATTTACCAAATAAGACCTGGATGGGTCCCCAAAATATTTAATTACATGAGAGAAAGATTAAACTAAGGAAAAAAACTACAACGGGTAGGAAAAAAAATAGGGCATAACCCCAAACCTTGGTTCATTAAGGACAAATTTTTTTTCCATATGTCCATACTCTCAATCCCCGAAGCCTAAATTGAGGTAGGTCCACTACCAGCCATCCTAAAAAACTGACACATGGTCTTTTTCTTATGGGAATGAGTAGGTGACCGAACAAATGGGCAGTCATAAGTATACAAGGCAACAAGTAACAATAAAGAAGTCATATTGAAAATAATAGGATGCTTACACATTGTACTTAAGTGTACTTATATTACCATAATCATATAATGCATCAATATTTCATGCCATGCAAGGAATTGGACAATTTATGACTCATCACTCATATTAGTGAAACATAAATAACTTGAATAGGAATGTATGATTTAGTAACAAGTTATTCCTTTAGGTCCATTTCTAAGTTTACATGATTCATTAGATTAACTATTCATAAGCCATTATTCCTCTTTCCCTTTCTTTTTCCTTTTTCTTTATCCATATCCTTTTCTTGTTTTCACTGATTAATGAATTGTTTACCACCCCATAGTCTCACATATCATGGAATCATATTCAAACCAGAAGATATAAAGTCCAACCGAAGGCGAGCAACCACAAATGGACTTAAATTTTGACCGAAGCCAAGTAACCACCAATGTACATAATGTCTGACCAAAGCCAAAATCCACATAGGTAACCAAACCCTTTAGTATTGATAACCCCTAGTATATCATTAATGTTTAGAGTAGGTAAGGCAGTAGGATCTACTAGGATCCTATCAAAAGGCGAAGCCTAAAAGCACCCATAAACACTCAAAGGCCCACTAAACCCTGGTAAATAATCAGGGATTGGGCAACCAAAACCCATACACAACTCAATCAAATTCCAATTTAAGTGATTGGTGTGTTATTTTCCAAGGTTATGTTATCACACAAGGCCCATGTAACATCTAAGTAACACATCCATGTAATATTCTATTTTAACAATTATCACCCTCTAACCATGTTGTGGATTTCCATTAGTGATTAACTAATATTAAAGAAATCCATCATGATAATCCATTTAGGCCAATAATCTAAATTACATTATCCTTTTAAGTCATAACTTACTCATCCCAGTTTTTTCCATTAAGACCTTCCAAAGCACTTAGTGAGAATGCCATAAATTATGAACCATTTAATCCATTTAATAACTTAATTTATTCATGTCATGATGTGTGTTCTCATAATTAAGAAATTATATAATAGCATTTTGCATGGCCTTAAAAAATATGAAATCCAAAAAGTCAAAAATAACACATTTTAGTGAACATGTTTATTGGTTTTGCTTAGCCACACCCTAGAGTTCCCTTGACCTAGTTGACTGGTATGGTTAGACCACTCAATTGTTTTACAACCATTTGATCAGTTCCGACAAACCAATCAATGGGTTTAAGTAGAGAGCAACCAAAGTCACCATAGACAATCTAGTAGATTGGTTTGAGCCAATCAATTAATTGTTCTAAGGACTAGTCAATTAGTTTGGGCCAACCAATCAATCGGTTTACGTCCAAACAACACACAATTGACATTTTACATGCGATTTACACTCTAAAATATTACCATATCCAAAATATAACATGTTGTAGTGTAATACCAAGATTTAACATGCTCCTAAACTAAATCATTCTTCATTCACAAGCAATAAACCTTATTTCTTATAAATCAATCCCTTTTCTCAACAATATAAATTATTTCAACCTACATCATTTAAGAATTCAAACTCTCATATAGGCATATAAAGTTAAAATTTTACAAAGTACACCAACTCACATACTTATTTAGGACACATTTAGAAGGTAAGATGACTCACTTGAAGCTTAGGACAATATTCCACTACAAGGGATGTTGATATAACATAAATAATTTTTTTTGGAAAGGGTTCTAGATGTACCAAACAACTAATTTTCCTAACCGATCGATTGGTATATATTGAGATTTACAATTTTATTCTCAACAAACTAGTCGACTAGTTTGTTGATTCGAATCTTTTTCTAATGTTTATGAAAACACCCAATTATAATCCATTTGTGCTAATAAACATATCTTGGTGCTTTAAGATTATTTTCACATTATTTAGATCATTCTATTATTTTAATTAGTTTTATTTTCCCATAAAGCACTTTTAAGTCATGCCTCACCTTCTCTCTTCTCCCCACCTATCCCTCTCTCTTCAGGTAGCTCAACTACATCTTTGAATTCATACAACCATTCTTTGAATCACCAACCTTTTACCATGATTTTCTTAAATACACCCAACCTCCATCACCATATCATGTATGTTCTTACCTCTTGGTTAACAACACTCAACCATATTAGTCTATTCTCCCTCTCTCCTATAAATGTCGACTAACCCTCACCTCTATATCCTCCATTCCTGATCTATTTTCATTACTCACCTATTATTCTTAGCCTTTCCCCCTCTTTTATTAGTGGAAAATTTTCCTAAGTGTGAGCATTCCTTCATTCTTTCCCTTCCTCCTTATACAAAGGAAAAACAAAAGATTGATTTGGCTTCCTTCCTTCTTTGGTCAAGACTTGTTTCCCTTTCCTTCTTCTAATCTTGGCTTTTTTATCCCTTGTTTCTCTTAAGAAATCAAGAATTATGGCTTGAGAAAGGTTTATTATTTTAGCTTCTTTTCCTTTGCATATGTTTTCTGAGAAAAGGTTGGGTTATGTATTGTTCTCTTTTTCCTCTTCTGATTCTTCCTTGAATTTCTTTGAATTTTTGAAAGGAAATTTTAATGGTTTTAATTCTTAATTATCTTAGGATTCTAGGCCTTTTTATATAGCCATCAAATTAGAATTAATTTGTCCTAGAATTTTTGCTTTAAAGTAAGGCATCATTATATTTAATATGAATAAGGTCTTATATTGTTTGTTATTGCTTTGAGTGCTGGGTATGTTCTATGTCATTTATTTAATATGCTGAGTTCTTAATTTCTATAACACCACCATTTTCACTACCAAAAAAATTTCTTTTAAAATAGGTATGAAAGATAAAATACTAGAAAAAATGGGGTGTTATTACTTTACCTGACACAAGATAGATGTCCGCTACCTTCCCCATATTGGATACAAGGCTAAAACCAACCAAACAATTTGAAAATAATAGAGTGCGCGAATAGAAATTACATAAACATTTTGAAATATTGTTTACATCAAAAGACGTTAACATTCCTTGACAAAATCATTTAAAAATGCATGCTCTGAATGTTAAAGGTACGAGGCTACATTAAAACAAAGTTAGGATATAACAGCAAAATCAAAACCACGATCCTTTACGGACCCCACAAGGTCTTTGAATGTCCACGCTCTTATGCTCTGAACCCAAGATTAGGTAAGCTCTTAACTGGCCATCCCTAAAAACTTGTACACGGTCCTTTGCTCGTGGGAATGAGTAGGTGACTAAGCAAACATGCACATCAGTACGCTACATATTGAGTAAGCTAAGTTACTCTCTCAATGGAAACATAAGTATGCATATTCTATCATACATGGATATAAGGTTTAACATATGTCATGCTAATTCCATATACGTAGAGGTAAGAGTATATCAAGTCATGCTAAGATTCATAACTCAGAAAATATAGAATATATCATGCTTGAATTCATATTATAATAAGATATGTACTCATATATGTACTAAACAGGGTAATCTAGGAAACCACTAGGGTCTATTTCCATTTATTTAATCATTTAGATTGTACCATTTCCTTATTCATATATGAAATAGGTCAATCATCTAGCTAACATTTCAAACAATATCCAATTATCATTTAAGCCATTAACTAAGGGTACACCCCAACATTTATCCTTTTTGGTCATTCGTACCATTACTTCCATCTTTATCCAATTATTAACCATTCATTATGTCATCATTCATATTTTATCATCTAACTACTTATCATCGAGCAATAAAATGTGCACCACCCCATGGTCTCACATACCATGGAATCCTATCTAAATAAGGGACATAAAGTCTAAGGCAAAGCTAATCACCAAAGCAGACATAAGTTTAAATTGAAGCCAATAGCTAAAATGGACATAAGTCCAAGCCAAAGCTAACAAATATAAACATAAGTCCAGACCAAAGCCAACCATCTAGATAACCAGACCATTTAGTATCAATACCCCTAGTACATCATCAATGTCTAGAGTGGGTAAAGTACCAAGACTTCTTAGGATCCCGTCCGAACACAAAGCCCAAAGGCACCAAAACCACCCGAAGGTAGACTAACCCTTAGTAGCTAATTGAGGATTGGGTAACCTAGACCCATAATCAACTCAATTGTCTATTGCTTTACATGATTAGTATATTATTAGTGAGGATAAGTGATCATACAAGACCCATACAAAAAAATGCTAAGAATATTTCATGGTTATTCCATATGAATCCTCTTCTTTCCATTTTTCCAACCATGTAGGTTTACATTTATCATTGTCCAATATTATTCATGTCCAGTGTATTATTTTATTCAATCCTAATCCATGTTTCATTACACTTTTCTCAATACCATCACTTATCATATATGGAATACCCATTTAGCCTTTACAATACTCATAGAGTATATCATAAATTATGAACCGTTTAATCTTTTCATAAAGCCATTAATCCATGAACAAATCTGTATTTTATCCCATTAATAAGCATAGTATAGTCCCAAACATAGCCTTATTGAAAAAATAAACCAAAAGAAAAAAAACCACACAAACTAATCAAACCAGTCGATTGGTCTGGTCCAACCACTTGATCAGTTTAACTCAACTAGACCATGCTTATCCTCAACTGGTGGATCGATTTGGGCAAACTAGTCAATTGCTCATAAATTTATATATCTATTATGCCCAAAAAAATGATGGGTTTAAGCATAGAGGAAGACCAAGGTCTTTGCAGGCTTACCAACATATGGGTTAGGTCAACCAGTCAACTATTCTAGGAACAAGTCAATCAGTTTGACCTAACCAATTGATTGGTTTGCTCTACAATAGCATCAAACCATTAATTTCATGTAGATTCATACTTATTAATCATCTTCATCCACATTAGAACATGTATCAACATAAGCTAACACATCTCTAACTGAATTAACTTGCATATCTCAATATTGAATCATCATATCCAATTTTTATCAATCTTCATGCTTCTTGCTCAAAGTATATAATCTATCCATCCAAATTACTTATATAGGCTATATACATTCATGATGTCATATAAAATTAACTTAAAGGAAACTCATAACGAGTAGAAATACTCATAAATAGTTTTAGAAGTAAGAATCACTTACTTGATATAGGTAAAATCCTCTTAAAACAAAAATTCCAACCTGTGAAAATATTTAATTTTAAAAATTTAAAATAAAAAAAAAATCTTAAACTCTAAATTTCATACAAAACCATATTAATTTTTTGAACATAAAACAAAAGGAAAAGAAGGAGCATACCAACTTAAGGTAAAATAGGAAATGATCAACTGAACAACTCAATATTTTTCCCAAATCTAATTCTTCCTTGTTTAACAATTAAAACAAGAGGTAGCTAGAGATAGGATTATAAGAGAAAAAGGAACTCAATTGCAAGGTTCAACATGTAGAAAAGAGGGAAGGTGAAAAAGAGACTTAGGGATTTTGGTGACTAAAGAAGTGTGCCTAAAAGGAATGATTGGGGGTATTTATAGCCAACAAATGGAGAGGAATAATATAAGGTTTAGGAAAAATTCAAAAACCCTAGAAATTGCCATTTGAATTCAAGCTAAACAGAAAAATTTCATCTAAGATATACTAACCTATTCTTAAGAGCTCAAATGATGTTTCCGAAGATTGTAGTTTTATTAAGGCAGAATTATAATACATAAGAGAGGTAATGGAAAATCAGTGTGGAATGAAATATTTAGCTACTTAGAATCATGCTTGAGTCTGAAGCATTGATCTCAGAAATTTACAGAGTAGAGAGGTGGAAGAAGACAATGTTGAGGTCATCTCTCCCCTAAATTATCCCAATTGACCTCTAGATTGATTTGAGATAATATTTCTGGCTAAATACATCATGAAAATGATTAATAATCTCTTAGGAACAATTTGGCATGGTTTAGTAAGGTTCCATTTTAGTGTAAGAAAATTTTCAGAAAATTGAGTTTGAAGAATATGCTCAGTTTAACAAACCAATCGATTAGTTTTTGCTTACTAGTTGACTATTCTACAAACTAGTCAATCGGTTCCTCCAACCCATTGATCAGTTTAGTCCAAAAAACCCATTTTGGTGCAACGACGAACCAACCAATCACTTTATGGAACCAATTTATTGGTTTGCCTGAAAAACTCAATAAACTTCATTTTTCAACCCCATTTCAAATCAAACTTTTCCTCAAACAAAATCATATCATTAAATGAAATATAAAGGCCTAAAAATTGGCACAATTATCATTCAACCATTTTACAAAAATGTTGGGTATTATAGCACTACCACCTTAAAGAGATTGGGTCCCCAAAGCTTGTGAAAATCTAATCACATTAATACACATAAATTGAAACATACGTAACATTCACATTCAAGAACAAGGGTTACTACCCTCTTAAAAAATGTTTACACTAAGGTAATAAGCTATGAAAATGACTATGGATACTTGGATTGAATTTTCTCCTCGGCCACCCAAGTAGCCTCCTCTGTACCATGTCATAACCAAAGGAATTTTACTAATAGGATAGTTTGCATATTCATATCTCTCGTATTTGTATCCAGAATGCTCATCGGTCACTATTCATACATAAGATATTCATCAAGGTCTTGTTACTCTAGTTAGATAACATGCAAAGGATCCATTGTGTAGTTCCTCAATTGTGATGTGTGAAAGATATTGTGCACATATGATAATTCCATTGGTAGAGCTAGGAAATAAGTGACTTTACCAACACAGTCTAGAATTTCATATGGTCTAATGTACCTGGGGTTGAGCTTACCCTTCTTATTATACCTTTTGACTCCTTTAGTGGGAGAGACCTACAAAAGGACTCTATCACCCACCTCGTAACTATAAGTTTGTCTTATCATATTTAAAAGCCATTCTATTGATCTTAGGCTACTCTCATCTCGTCTTGAATCAAACAGATGTGCCTCATCATCTCCTCAATCATCTTGGGTCCCAACACGAGTGTCTCACTGATGTTGATCCATCATGAGGGACTACAACATTTCATCCCATACAAGGCTTCAAAAGGTTCCATCTTTATATTGGTGTGGTAACTTTTGTTATAGGAGAACTCGATCAAGTCCAGCCAATCTTTCCAACTTCCCCTAAAGTCTAATACGCATGCCCAAAGCTTGTCTTCTAAATTCTGAATGGTCCTCTTTGTGTAACCATTCATAGTATAGTGAAAAGTTGTACTCATCTTCAATTGAGTACCAAAAGTGGCTTAAAATTTCTACCATAAGTATGACAAGAACCTGGATTCTCGATTACATATAATGTCCTTAGGAACTCCATGCAGCCTTACCACATGCTTTTTGTAAGCGTTAGGTAGTTCCTCTATGTTCTATGTAGCCTTTAACAATATAAATACGACTGACTAAGTCAGATGGTCCACCCTAACCCATATGGAATCAAATCCACTATGGGACCTTAGAAGACAAACCACAAAAGTCTATGGATATGTTGCCCCACTTAAAATCAAGAATTTCAAATGGTTACACTAACCTTATCAGCCTCTTGTTCTCAATCTTAATCTTCTGATAGGTCTCATCGGGAAAAGAATTCTATCACTTCCTGTTTCATGTGAGGCCACCGTGTATCTTCTTTAGGTTCTTATTCAACATGTCTCCTCTAGGGTGGATAGTGTAAGGAATATAATATCCTTCCTCAAGGATCATCCTCTTAAGTTCTACACACTTTTATGGTATACACTATCTACCAATGTATCTAATACTACCATCCTCATGGATCTAGAATCCTTCAGCTCTACCTTGTGTAGTACCAGTTCAGATCCTCTAGAGCTTGATATCTCCAACTTTATTAGCTTGGATCTACTTAAATATTGAAGGTGTAATGGTAAAAGCACTCATTCTTACCTCTAGGTTCCCAATGATAATTAGTTTGATCTCAAACTTCCTAATCTCTTAGTATAGATGATTTGACAATTTGATCATGCCCAAGGAATGAGATATATTTCCGTGAAGTGCATCTACCACCATACTGGCCTTACCCTCATGGTACACCAATTCTAGGTCATAATCCTTTATCAATTCCAACCATCAACGTTATCTTAGGTTCAATTTCTATTGGGTGAAGATGTAATTATGGCTCTTATAGTTAGGGTACAACTTGCACTAAGAAACATAGAGATAATGCATCCAGATCTTAAGGGTGAAGAATACCACAAAAAGCTCTAAGTCATGTGTCAGGTAGTTCTATTCATGCGACTATAGTTGTCAAGAAGCATAAGCCACTGTCCTTCAATGTCGCATGAGTACACATCCCCACCTATGCTTAGAAGCATCACTGTACACCTCAAAGCCATCAAACCCACTTTGCAACGTGAGTACTAGGGCTGAAGTTAATTACCTTTTTAGCTCCTCAAATGCTTTATTACACTTCTCATTACTAGAAATGCATAGCCTTCTTCAATAGTTGACTCAAAGGTCATGTAATCTTGGAAAAATCTACCACGAACCAATGGCAGTAACCTGCTAACCCTAGAAAATTGCTCACTTCGTTGACAAATTTGGATAAGTGTCACTTAATGATAGCTTGAATCTTAATAGGATCCATTATCACTCCATCCTAAGAGATCATGTCACCAAGGAAAACTACTTGATTTTACTAGAACTCGCACTTTGAGATTTTGACATACAACTAGTGTGACCTTAGTAATACCAAAGTGTACCTAAATTTCTGTTCAAGCATCTCCCAGTTGTTCGAGTAGATGGTGATGTTGTCTATGGATAATACAATGAAATTTTCCAAAAAAAAGAGAGGAAGAAATGGGTTATAAGGGACATGAAAGCTATTGGTGCATTAGTGAGTTTGAAGGGCATTACTGTGAACTCATTATGGCCATACCTTATTTGAAAAGCAGTCCTAGGGATGTCCTATTCTACTATCCTCAATTGATGGTAGCCTAACCAAAGGTCAATCTTGGAGAACACCTTGTCTTTTGAGTTGTTCAAACAAGTCATCAATCAATTGCAATAGATAATGGTTATTGGCTATGATCTGAGTTAACCCTTTGTAGTCGATGCAAAACCTTAGAATTCCATCCTTCTTCTTGACAAATAGAACTGACACTCCCCACAATGATATTCTTATTTGGATATAACCCTTCTCCAAAAGCTCCTCCAATTGAGCATTGAGTTCTTTCATCTCCGCAGGTGCCATAAGGTATGGGGACTTTGATATTGGCTCTAATCCTAGAAATATATCCATGGTGAACTTGACTTCTCGCATAGGTGGAATTCCTAGGACCTCCTCAAGGAATACATTAGGTAACTCATAGACCACAATTACTTTGGTGTCCCTAACACTACACAGGTAAAGTAGATGTTCCATATGTGTAACGTTACTTAACACGATTGACAACACAATCCTTGTAGAGGGATTAGGTTCACACTTCTGATATGAAACTCTAATACCCTTTAATCCTCTTAGAACCACACGCTGTTGAGTGCAAATGATTAGTGCTCCGTACTTCTCCAACATATCCATCCCAACTATTGCATCAAAATCATACATCTCTTATTTTATGAAGTCCGATGGAAATTCTATTCCTCCCACTACTTAAATGACTCCTTCATGGAACCTAGAACATGGAATCCTATCCTCAGAAAAGAACACAACAAAAGTAGAAATACTATTGGAAGAAGATAAGGCGACTTTAGCAACAAATGCAGATGCCACGAAGGAGTGCGATGCATCAGAGTTAAAAAAGACAAAAGCTAAAATGGTTAGAGATAATAAGTGTATCAGTTAATTGGTGTGTCAATCCCATCAACTGGTCACCCTACAAATCAAAGTGGTTTGCTCTCTACTTAGTCTAATTGAATAGTTTGGCAAAACCGATCGACTTATCTCCCATAAACAGTCAATCGATAAGAACAACCAATCAATCGATCTGCTAGTCTTATTTTTTATTTAGTTATGGTATGAATAGATAAGTCTACCAATTCGAGGGGCTGATTGGCTAGTCCACTTGATTGTCTCCATGTTTGTTTGTTATTTAACGATTCTTCCTTTGGACGTTCTATATTAATGGTTCTAAATAATTAAGACATTTTGATCATAATTTCAACCATGTATAACCTAAATTTAATATGAATCAAAATGAAGATACTGTGGTACCTTATTTGGTTGAGTTTGTTGTTCCCTTTAAACACCTATTTGGTGGCTTCTATACCTTGGTTAGTGTTTGGTCTCAACACTTCAAATACCCAATTGGTTTGATATTTAGAATTTGATCATGGAGTTATAAAGGCCTTCCTAGTATGCATACTTAGGGTTTGGTTACCTTTTGTGCCCCTAATCTAGGAGACTAAGTGTGGTAGATGTTTAAGATCCCTGAGAAAAGCCCCTTGGCACTAGAGCTAGTGTGGTGGATGAGGCAGACCCAAAATTGAATGTATGCTCCTTCACCTAGGATACCAAGTATGGTGGTTATGGAAGATCCTTGAGGAAAGCCCCTTGGTACCAGAGTGAAGCAGTAGTGGGATTTGTAGTCTTATATTCATCTTGTCATGGAATATTTGCAATGATTTTGATTATATGGAAATGTACTTCGGGTAATGCAGACCTAAAATTTAGCTTATGCCCCCTCACCTAGGAGAACAAGTGTTGTGGATGAGGAAGCTCCCTAAGAAAATCCCATTGGCACTAGTGAGATATGGTGGTGGGAGAGGCAGTCCTATGCTAGTCTATCATGGAATATTGGCATTATGTATTCTACTTTTATATGGCTTATTGTGGAGGCTTGTGTATGTGTGTAAATGTGTGCCCTAGGGTCTTGGTATGATATTTATATGTTATTCATTCTCTTATGGAATGTATTTCTAAGTAGGTTTCATATCATGTTAATGTATGACCTCAATGTGCAGCATGAGCCCTTTCCCATGCTTTAGGTAGTTTGTTTTACTAGTACTTTACCATATTGATACTACATTTGTGTGGTGACCATGATGATCTAGCTTCTATTCCGCTGAGTAGAGGACAATGTGTAGGGATATTATTCTCAACTAGAATATATTGAGGATGATGTTGTGGGACAGTAGCTAACCATTACTTGGGGATCGAGAGTTACCTTCCTATTTAGTTAAAAGTTAGTCTAACAAGTTAAATGTTTTTTCCCATAGTGTTGAGATGTTTTGGGTCTTTCCAGTTATTTAAACTCTTTACTTTGGTTCATGTATTTGAATATCGTGTACTTTCTTTTCTCTATATTATTATTATTCTCATTGTTGTTATTAGTATTGTTGTAATATAGTAGAGCATGCATTGTTTGTTCTTTGTTCCACATTACCTTGCATCAGGCATGAGTTAGGTGATGATCACACCTTTTTTATGGTTGATGTGGCAGTAATGTCCCCTAGTTTTTCTTTTAATTGCTTCTACATTATCTTCAAAATAAAATTTCTTGTTAAAAAATTAGGGGTGTTACAAAAGAAAACTTTAAGTTTTTCAAAATCTTAAAAATAAAATTTTATAATTCTAAAAATCATCAAATAAATTTTCTAAATCAATAAATAAAGTTAGGGGAGAAAATGAACCTACCACTTTTAAGAGAAAAATAGAGGAAGTGTCAACTAAAGAAAACTCATTTTCTTCCAAAATCTAACTCTTTCTAGCTTAAGGATAAAACAAGAGGGAGCTTAAAAAAGGATCAGAAGAGTGAATTTAATAAGAGCTTAAAGTGGAGAGGAACTAATGCAATTTCTTGAGAACTTAGTTATTTAGAAGTTTGAATGAAAGGTGAGAGAAATGGGTGATTAGGGTTATTTATAACCAACAAATCAATTAAGGAATAAGTGAGTTTATGTGAGAGATCAAATTCCCTAATTTTACCATTCATATATGAGTTGAAAAGGCCAATTTATCAAGAATAAATTCACTACCATCTTAGAGCTCAAATAGTGATTTGTTGGAGAATGCAAGTTGAGTTCATCTAGAAAATATCACAACCAAAATAAAATAGTAGACATAAGAGGTAATACATAAATAAATGTTGTGGATAATATACTCCATAAAAAAATGGAAATCAAAAACACCAAGGGGAATAAGAGTCTAAAGGAAAATCCAATTACATCAAAAAGTGATACCCAAAGGTACCAAATATGTTTATCTTAACTCTTATACCCAGAATCCCATTCTAAAAATTGAATCTCTTCCCAAGGACTCTCTTCCTTATCACTATATTATGCCTAGAGTCACTCCATACCCTTCATATAGTCATCTAAAAAAGTAGCATCAATACAACTTACTCATACTTAATAAATCACAAGACCTCACAAGAGGTAGCATACCTATAATGCAAATAGTCATACAAAAATCCAAAAATCATACTAGAGAAAAAAACTATATAACCTAATGACATGCAATAATTACAGAATAATATAAATAACATCAAGTTTCAAGCTCAATATTAAAACATACTAGTTCACTTCACATCATCTTAAGGTATAGTAGACATATTCAATTAATAAAATAAATTCTAAATACCAAAGTAGATCATTGAGGCAACTACTGAATCAACACATTTAACTCAATTCCAAATACCAAGGTTGGACAATAAGGCAAAAATCAAACAAAAAAAATCCAAAGCATATGGCACTGTGATAATTATCGAACCAAAAAATACTAAAAAGATACTAATACTAAGGTAAGGAATTCAGGTGATTATCAAATCAACAATCCAAAAACCAAGGTATGACACTAAGGCAATCACCAAACAAAAAATATCAATAAAACCCTTTTATTTCCTTACACAAAAGTTATTTCCATTTTAAATTACTCAAGGGGGATAAAATCAACCTGGGGACATTGAGTTACACCCAGTTATATTAGCACCCAAAGGAAACACAATACCTTTACTCAAAAACCTAGGGACATAGTGGTACTCTTGGTTATACTAGCACACATAGGCAACATAGTATCCTCTAACCTTAGCCACCTATTCCTTAAGTATTGATACCCCTTATAGGGCCCGTAGGTCACCTATAGTGTAGACTAATGCCTTACTTGGGTCCAACAACACACTAGAGAACCAAATCAAATGAGAGCTAACACCTCATCTGCTGAGTAGCTAATCCTAAAGAAAAACTATTCCCAACTTGAGGTCTTTCACTTTAAGTTTTAATATTTTACGAGGTAATCACAAATATCATATACTACACAACAATTTCCATTTTATACTTAATGATTTTCCCTTTTATTTTCAAATATATGTCACGAGGTAAACACTAAGGTTATAGATCTATGTCAATCCACTTCAGCACTTATGTCAACCTATCAAAATTGTGTGGCCGTCCTACTAATCCAATTTTTTCATGAAAGATACATTAGGTCAAAATTATCAAAATAACCTTAAAACCATAATTTCACCATTTTATTACCTTTCATACCAAAAATTATTATTATGATAAATTTGTCAAGAAAAGGCTAAAAGATAATAATTCAAATTATTTTAGCATGTAGGTAATCTTTACAATTTAGCGACTAACTGTGTTTTCCACTTTTTATGCATTTACTGGGTCACCCACAAAACCATAGTCATGCAACTCTCATGTGTCACATGTTCCATGCAGAATGTACATACATATTTGAAGCATAATACGACATTTAAATAGGTTAAGTATTATTACAGTACATGTTGGAAAATATCTCTAACTCTAGGTCATACAAATAAAAATCATCATAAGCTAACCCTAATCATGTGTGTATGCTTCTATGAAAATCATAGTAACCCTAACTACCATATATTAGTAATCATGAGATATCTATCATGGAATTTAAATTATAACTTTACAAAAATGAAAACCCTAACAAAGCCCTAGACATGTGTACATAAATCATATTATTAATGCATATAACTTAACTTACAATAATTGTATATATCATTTGTTTAATATGTCATCACTTTGTCATGCATACCATCATACATGAAAAATATAAGATCATAGCACAATTCTAGGTCTAAACAATCCTAGCATGCTGACACATAAATTCTACCATCTTATGAGTGATTAGATTTACCTAAATCCAAGCTTACACAAAAAGTACAAAATCATCTTCTCCAAGATCCTTAAGAATTACCTAGGAAATTAACCACCAATAGCATATGTATTAGCATTTAATATAACACAAAAATAACCAAAATTATTAAAACAACTCAAGGATAACTAAAAAGATAAAGCTAAGAATTAAGGAAACCAAAAAACTTATGAAACAAAGGAGATGGCAAATGGTGGAAGATGTCGAGAAGAAGAGGGGCCAACAATAGCTTGGCCGGTGCTAGGGGTTTCTATGGTAGGATTGGTTGAAGCCAAGAGGGAGACAAGGGTAAAATGGTGTTACAAGGTGGGTAGTTGTGGAAGTTTTCGCTGAAGGAGAAGTAAGGGGGATTGATATTTAGCCAAAGATAGAGGGGTTGTTCAATGAGTTTGGCTAAAGTTTGGGGTGATTTTGGTGAGTTTGTGTATGGTTTGTGGGGTATTTTTGTAGGAGATACTAGTTAAGGGGGTGAGGTATTAGTGGAGATGAACATTGGTAAGGAAATTTGGCCGATGATGTAGTGTGTTGTAGAGAAAAATGGTGATGCAGGAAGATAATGGCAAAACAATGAGCTTCTTTCTTGCTTGAGGGAGCTCTAGGGAAGGAAGAGGTAAGGCATGCTATGATTGGTGATGAAAAAACAACACAAAGGGAGAAGGAGAATGAGTGGATGAAGGGTTCAAGAAGTGGGTTGCTTGCAAAAATGACCAAAGATAACATAGTACACTAGGGCTAAAAATTAGGGTAATTATTTAGGTGAAGAATTGAGATAATTATATTCAGTTACTATAATTAAGATTACTTGGAATAATGGATATCGGTTAAGGTCTAACTTAGGATTTAAGATTCAATAACACACTCTCTACAAAATTTTAACCTAATTGATTTTTATATCTAATATGTCATAATAATAACAATACATATATTAATAATACATTTAATATAAAACACCCCACAATAATTATTACGACTAATACACATAATTATAGGTTTATACTTATGATTTTTTAAAATGGGGTATTACACCAAGACTCATTATTAGAAATAACATATTCCATTCTTTTATTTACATTGAGTTTAGAGAACCTACTATTCTTAAACAGGTGGAAATATCTAAAACACCTCTCATAGACAACACACTTGAGCCATTATTATCATCAAGTAGACTAGATGCACCACCTCTTAGGACAAAATGTACCTAAGCCACTATTTTTAAACTTGTGGAATGGTATGAAGCACCTCTTAGAGACAACAAACCTAAGCCAATACACTGCTACAGAAAGGGAAAATAAAAATAGTACATTAATAATAGTGAGTTTGAAACCATTACCAAACACATGAAAATTAATGCATAGGATAGTTAAGTAACTTTTTATAACAGTTATAGATTAAAACCGTTATTAAAACCTCCACCATAAAATTAAACATCATAGTTTTAATAATGGAACATATAAAAACTGTTATTAAAAGTTGTTTTAATAAGATTTCTTGAGAACACCATTATTAAAAGGACCACCGTATGAAAATAAGAGAGGGAGGGTTTTGATAACGATTCTTGTAAAAACCATTATTAAAATATGTTTTAACAATGATTCTCTGAAGAACCCTTATTAAAAGAGCTTTTAATAATGGTTTTTATAGGAATTATTACTAAAACTCCAATATTACGCTTCTTATTTCGTTAAGTTCTTATTTTGTGCCAAAAATTTTAGCTTCTCTTATTCTACACCTTCCCTCTCTTACTCTCGTTCTCTTGCGAACCCTTGCACCACCACACCGTGCACCAGCATTCCTCCTCTCAACTCTGGATAACCACCACTCATTCTCTTTCACACCACCAAATCTGAGCAACCACTTGTTGGTTTGTGCCACCACACCATTTTCATTCTTAGCGCTACATGTCCTGCCATTCTTATGCACCTTGCCTACATTTTTCATTCTTGCTCTGCTGTGTTTATAGGTGGATACCACTGTCCTCTTACTTTTCATCAGTTCTCTTGCTGCCTCCGCTCCTTTGATGTATGGTTTTGTTCTTTCGTAGCTTATTCTCTTATATATATATATAAATGCATGGATGTTGATGCAGGTTGCAGTGTTTGTTATTGAAAAATTGCAGTTTATTTTTGAAAAATGTGTCATTGTTTGTTGTCGAATATGTTGGTGAAAATTGTTGCTATTAGTTATTAAATTTGTCGGTGTTATATATTAACATGCATAAGTATGTTGGCCAACCTTACATATGTATATAACATTGTAGTGCTTATTACCAAGAGAAATAAAATACTTAAAAATATTAGTAATGTCACTTGTAAGAACTACACACATACACACACTCTCTCTCTTTTATTAATATATATAGGACACTAAGATATTAGGAAATGCTATGTACTTAAATGAAAATATATTTTACAAATTTACATCATTAAATGAAAATTTTAATTAAAGTTGCATGTTAAAATTTTTTATTTCATAAGGATTAAATAGCCATAGAAAATAAAAAATATAAAAAAGTGAATAATTAAATAGAGAGGAATAACTATGTATAATAATGATGATGATGATGATGATGATGATGAGAATTATGATGATGATGATGATGATGATGATGATGATGACAACGACGACGATGATGATGATAATAAAATATAAGATTTATTAGGGTTTAATTATAGTTAGCTAGGTTTAAGATTAAAGTTTGTTAGGTTTAGGGTTAGTTTTTATTATAATTTATTAGGGTTAGGGTTAAGGTTTAGCATTTATTATACTAAATATGATAATTAATAAGTTCTGTTATAACAAATTATTATATACATTATTATCAACTCTACTTTTAATAATATTTTATTATTATACTTAACCTATATATATTATCTTATTAAAAAACTACTTGATTTTACTATGTAGAGCTCAGACGATTAGATAATAGTTTGATGTTCAAGCGGTTTGTTAAATATATAAGTCAAGATTATGTTCCTATTTTAAACATGTTGAGTATAATAAGATAAACTTTGATTCAACTTAACTCATTGACAAATTTAGTAGGAGTAAGTGAAAGGGCATATTTGGTAATTTTTCTTGTCTTAATATATAAGGACAAATTTATATTAGTAGAAAAATAAATACAAATAAGTTAAAGATTATAAGTTTTATGATGAGTATCTTATATGGGCAAGTTGTTAGCTTTACATAGTTGGTTAAGATAAGGTACAATATATATATGATTTTTCTAGCTAGTTGAAGAGTTTACATATTCTGTAATTTAAATCTTTTCGAGAACAACCTTGATGATAAGATTTAGTGGTTGTTCTCATTTGTAGGTAGTGAGATGTTTCTCATTGCCATGACATACCCTCCACCATATCTATGCATGGTGCCTGATGTTGATCTATAAACTCATGTTATATGGTTATACAATGAGCTAGGTTGGTTTTTTGTGAGTGGCGTGTCGTATGCCCCATTCCATTTCAAATCATATCACCTACTTTTGACCTTGCCTTAGAAGGAGCCATGGTCATTGGCTACAACTAATTTTTTTGCATTAGTTTGTCTAGCATAGTAATGCACTACACCTGAGATTTATTGAGGGTGTGGTGTTTTGCCAAAGAGTATGATTGTATATCTAGACAGCTGATGGTGATTGATGGCGAGTGGAGGTTTTGTCATAGCTTGCCTTCGAGTATCCACCCCGGTTACCCTAGAGTATCCGTGACTAGATTCTCTATTCATGATGTGAGGGAACTGATGACATATCGAGGTGAGTAGACTTTGAGAGTGATAGCTATTAGTCAGGCTCGACAAAGTTACCAAAGGATTCAGTGTAATGGTTATGAGTTTTTCTTAGTTAGGTGTTTGGCTTTAGAAACCTTTTCATTTATATAGTGTTGCTATTACTTTAACCATATAGTATGTACACCTTTGTAATTTGAACGATTTTATAATGCTTTATTATGTATGTATGTATGTATATATATATATATATGAACTCTTTCTCAGTTTGAGCATCTTAAGTATTGATATCTTTTTGGAAACGTGGTCTCATGATTTGTCTATATATATACAAAATAGTATGATACATTTGAGATTAATTCTCTCTAAGCATGAGCAGTTTGTGAATTATTAAACTTATAATGGAATTATTTTGTAATAATTACTTTTGTGTGGGATACATCTAGATTGAAAAACTATGGATTGGAAATTGTTGTCTACAAATCACTTTTCTTGAGAATATAATGAAGGATTGGCATTTTTGATCAAGTTTGTACTTGAATATGCTTGGGACTCTAGCAGAAGTCTGTCCTTATTTGAATTATTCTTATAGTTGGCAAGTTAACGCAGATGTTTGTGTATGAAATTAATACAATTATACTTGTTGGATATGCTATAGTGAGATAGAGTCTAAATATGATAATGAGGAAGTTAGAAGGAAAAGTAGTGGGTCATCATTTGAGAACTATAAGGAACATTCGTTAGAGGAGATGACTCAAAAGGGTGAGGAAAGTGTTTGGGATTGTCCAAAAATGTTCCAGAAGTTATTGAATGACTCAGAGAAACTTTTATATGGTAATTGTAAGATATTTACTTGATTATCAATTACTTTGAGGTTGTATAGCTTAAAAGCATGTAACGGATGGAGTGATAAGAGCTTCATGGAATTATTAACACTTGTAAAGGATATGATTCCTAATGACAACATTCTACCCAATCAAACCTATAAAGTAAAGAAGATTCTTTCCTCTATGGGCATGAGTTATGAGAAGATACATGCATGGCCTAATGAATGTATTTTATTTCTTAATAAAATTCTTCTTTGGATAGTTGTCCTAATCATGAATGCAAAGCACCATGATATAAGAAGAACAAGGTTCCAGCTAAGGTGTTATGGTATTTTCCAATAATACCAAGAATCAAGCAGTTGTTTAATGATGTTGAAAATGCCAAGAACTTGAGACGGCATGCTGATGAGAAGATAGATGATGGGCTTCTTAGAGATTCATATGACTCTCCACAATGGATGAAAATTGAATGCTTGTTCCCTAAATTCAGTAAAGAAGCAAGGAACATGGGCCTTACACTTTCTATAGATGTATTGAATCCACAAAATCAAGGCACCTATTGTGTATGGCTAGTATTTTTAGTTCTATACATTATACCTCTGTGGCTCTATATGAAACACAAGTATATGATGTTGTCTTTACTCCTTTTAGGGCCAAACAAATAGGGAATGATATTGATGTTTATTTAGCACCCTTGATTAACGATTTGGATTTCTTATAGGACATGGGTGTTGAAGTATATTATGCATATAGTGAATAAAATTTCACTCTAAGAGCAATGTTATTCTATATTATAAATGATTTTTTGGCATATGGAAACTTGTCATGTTATAGTGTGAAAGGTCATTTTGTATGCCAGATATGTGAGGAGAATACTTTATTTGTTTAGCTAACATATGGCTAGAAGACTGCCTTCCTCGGGCATAGTAGATTTTTACCGAAGAATTATCAATATTGTAGGTAAGGGAAATTGTTCAATGGCTTCCGAGAAGAAGGGCAGGCACCAGTTCGGTTGACGGGACAACAAGTGTGTCTGAAGATGAAACATTTATTTGTCAAGTTTGGGAAGAAGAATAAATAGAAGCCTCCACTAGTTGGGTGGAAGAAGATGTCTACATTCTTCGACCATTCTTTTTTGGAATATCTGTACGTGAGACATGCTCTTGTTGTGATGTATATCAAAAAAAATATATGTGATAGTTTTGTTGGTACATTACTTAATGTTCCATGAAATACTAATAATGGAATCAATTCTTGAATAGATATGGAAGAAATGGGAACTTGGCAGGAAATAGCATCGCAAGACAATGGAAGAAGAACATATGTACCATTGGCGTGTCATATCTCCCCAAACAAGAGAAAATTTTATTTTACGAATTCATTTTTAGTGTCAAGGTTCCAAAAGAGTATTCTTCAAATGTCATAAATATCGTGTCGATGAAAGAGTTTAAATTAATTAACATAAAGTCTCATGATTGTCATATTTTTATGCAGCACTTATTGTCGATAACTATATATGGAATTTTACCAAAGTGTGTTTCAATTACTATCATGAAGCTTTGTTGGTTCTTTAACATCACCTACTCTAAATTCATACATTCTAATAGTTTGGATGCCTTTCAAATAGGGATTGTGATTACTTTGTGCTATCATGAAATGTATTTTCCATCCTCATTCTTTGACATTATGGTAAATCTAACTTTTCATTTAGTTTATGAGATAAAAATTCTAGAACCTATTCATGGGCACTAGATGTACCCCTTTAAGTAGTTTATGAAATTGATAAAAGGTATGTGAAGAATCGATATTGGTTAGAAGGATGCATTGTTGAGAGTTACCTTGTAGAAGAGGTAATAGAATTTTGCACAAAGTACTTGTCAAATAATGAAGCTCTTGGTATTCCTAAGTCTCGACATGCAAGAAAAATCAAAGGATAGGGTATTAGGAGAAAAAAAATTGGGTGTGTAGGCCCTGACATGTTCTAAAATGCACATCTATATGTATGATACAATAGTGATGATGTTCAACTATTTATTGAAGAAAATATGCTTTCTTTAAGGATTGAAAATCCATCAAAGACTGAGAAATGGTTAATAGATAAACATAATATTTCTTTTATCGATTGGATAAGAGATTGCATCATTCCACTCATTGGATATTCCCCAACTTCATTTTCTAAAACCTCGCATTGGTTGTATCAAAAACCCTGTTATGAAGTTTTTTAATATACCAGTAATATGATCAATAGTTACACTTTTTATACAAAACAACAAGATGAGAAGAGTACAATGTAGAATAGTGGGGTAACTTTAATGGTTGAGGCAATGCATGTTTCTAGTGTAATGAAATGAATCCAACCTATACAGATGGGTTTATAGTATATACAGGGTTAGATATTAATATGAATTCACATTAGTAGATCTCAATAGGGCAGGGCATAAACAAGATCCATTCATCTTGGCATCACAAGAAACATAAGTCATCTTTGTCACTGATCCTACTGATAATAGATGGTCTATGGTACTATCTATGAAGAAAAGAAAAGCCAATTAATGTGATGATAAAAATGATGTCAATTAGAATAGAGAGTGTGTCTCAACTATGCAAGTAATTCAATTATTGAACGATGATAAAAATAACATTAATGTGGAGGAATTAAATGTCAGGGATGATCATTGTGAAGTAATATATGTATCAGATCCTAAAATAAATCCAAAAAGAAGGAAAAGAAGGCAATGAAGGTAATAAAATTATAACATATGATACGTGTGTTTGTTTTTCTAAACGCATATTTCAACCATCCTCATTGAATATTTATTATATTGAAAAATTATTTAGTCTACATTATGGTTAATATATAATATTTTAATATAATTGTTTTTGTAGAGATATGGCCAAAAAAAATTTGATAGGGACAGTAGTGATGAAGAAGGGAAGAGAGGACCTATTATTATGAGAATCATCACACATATTTGGAATGGATGAGAACAAGTCAAGTTGGAATGGAATACTTATAATCTTCCCATTGGCCCTTACATTTCTAACGTACATTTCACTCATCATGAATAACCATGTTCCTATCTCTTATAATAATTGGAAGTAGGTTATAAAGGGTCACAAGGAGTATAATTGGCAAGAATTTATGGTCACTATGATATTTTACTTAATCTTTTTTGTATGTCAAATGAGATTAATTTTAATATATTAACATCAGTATACATCTATATGCCTTATTTTGTAGAGATTCTTCAATGTCTCGGAGACTAGGAAGAAATGGTTTCTCAGACATTGTGATGAGAGTCTAAAAACATTTAGGGCAGAGCCAATCCAAACAATATGGTTCCATTGATCAAGAAAGTTGGATCCAATTTATTTCATATCATCATTCCAATAATTTTAAGGTATTTGTTAGATAACAATCAAAATTTTTGATTAAGAATATTTCATTGATATTTAAATAACCATGTGCTTATATTTTGTCTTGTAACATAAGAAAAAGTGCCAACAATAAATAGATTGTTAAGAAGAATAAATACTGGCATAATATGTCTCACAAAGGCTATGCATCCCTTGAAGAGGAGTTTGTATGAGATTTTGATTTATCTATTTACAGGTTAAAGTCTAATTTTATAATAATATTCTTAATTTAAGATTAATTTTTGATTTACAGCTTATAGTCTAGGAGTTGGATCCATGTACCTCGTCAATAAATATTGGTACATTATAGAACATGGCTTAAGTAATAGAAGATGGATATCTTAATGAATATGTAGACGTTGGTGCAAAAAAAAATTGTAAGTTTATAGATATTCCAAACCCTACTTAGTTTTCTCTTAGAAACTGTTATATTATACTTATTCCTATAAGCTAAATTTAAATATATTGCATACATTACAAGACGAACTTGAAATGCCAGATTCTACAAAGGGGGTGGACCAATATAACAATTTGCCCTAGGTTATAGGAATTTTAGAAAACCCCGAAAGATATAGGGGTCTTTGATTAGGTGTTACAAGAATGAGCGTGTGTGGTCGACCTCGTGGTTTTCGTAGCACTAATGAGCAAGTGGCCATCCTCACCTAGAAATTAAACATGGTATTTGAACGGATGGAAAAAATGGATAAAGAGTTGTCATTTATCAAATATTAAGGGTATAAGTCATCCGATTTCGTTAACCATGATCAACTTCATAAACCTAGTGTAAATAACATTGGAGAAAATTCCAAAGCTGATGCACATCTTTCTTCTTTTCTTGAGGTAAGCATTACAAACTATGAATTATTATTAAATGTATTTAGTGTTATAAATAATTAAGAATGTGTAATATTTTATTTTAGGGTTTGCATAAATATGACTTGTAAGTGAATGACCTTTCAACTCTTTTAGTGAAAGGAAGGGTATGCATCAGTCATAGTACCCAAATACAAATAGTCCATGGGTATAACTTGGCCCTAAATATAAGGTCACCGAGTATTGACACTGTAATCATTGGCAGTGTGCCCTTGTTTTGTTATAAAGAATGTTGTGAGGAAACCATAGTGCTAGAAGCTCATGGAATCTTTGTGCCTTAGCCTACGGATCAAATATGTCTCACTATTGAAGAGGTAATGACATTCAACATCATTATTAGACCTTATTTGTTACTTATATTATTTACACCTTTTTCATATATATATATATGCTGAATACATATTTCATTTATTATTATGAATTAAGGAATCAAAAAAGAAGAATGCTCCTAGGTGTAAAACGAAGTGAGGTGCTAGTAGAACGAGCAACACAAAAGTGGGCGCTACTAAAGAAAAGAGAGCTAAATTAGAAAAATTAGTTGTAAAATCTTCAAAGAAGAGCCTATAACACTGGCTTTATTATATTTCTATGCCCAAAACTACCTCAGGGACAATTATATTTTCATTGATTGTCGTACTGAGTATGTTGGGAGGGACAATGCTACTTATATGGTATCAACGGTTGACATAAGTGACTTTTATATTCAAGACTGGATGTCACCCACATGTGTTGCCATCTATATCACGTAAGTATTATTTCATATTTTAGATTTTAGTATTTATTGTTAAATTGGAATTTTTATTACCTCTGATATGATTTGTCAGTTATTAACAAATATGCTTTGTTATTGTCATCCATAGGTTGGTAGCTATTCATGTTGTGGTGGAGGGAATGTTGTCCTCTATTGTGTTTGTGTGCCCATACTACATAGCTAACGGTATTAAAATAAGAGAGGGTAGGCAGATAAACTATTTAGCGGATCTCATTTTATCATAAGGCTACAACAAGATGTATCTCATTCCTCACCTAGCAAATGAATATTGGTTTTTGTATGCCATTCGACCCGATCTTAATAAATTCTATGTGTTTGATTCCCTTTGATTCCATGATGTGCCTTTTAGATTGCTCATCGTGGTGGGAAATAATTTATTGACATGTTACTATACTTTTTACTTCATTATCTTACTTATGCATATATTATACTTAATTATATGTTTTTGTATCATTATTTATAAATACTCCATTTATCACCATACATTTGAAATACTCTTTTTCTCACTTATCATAATCTATTATGCCCGTATTACAACCATGATTCACATCGATCTGCTTAGGATCTCTCACGTAAAATACTTTTGTAATAATATCATATGCTTCTCAACTCACTTATTTCTCATCATACAATATCATATTATCATATAAGATCATTAACAACATATAATTAATAAATTTATTACATAGAAATATTCTATTTTATTATTTTATTTAATCCCATTTTTCCTTTTCTTTTTCTTTTTTCCCATTTCCTTCTCCTTTTTCTCCTTTTTCTCTTTTCTTTCTTTCTCCTTTTCTTTCCTTGGGTCGCCGGCCGGCCTGCCCCTTCCCCTCCTACGTGTTAGGCCACTAGCTCATTTCCCTTCCTCCCACGTGTGTCGCCGGGTCGCCTTCCTCCTTTCTTTTCTTTCCTTTTTCCCCGACCGGGCAGGCCCATACCCACTTCCCTTCAACCGCCTGTCGCATCATCCCCCTCCTTTCTTCTTTCTTCCTTCTTCTTCCTCTTTCCCCGGTAAAAATCCCGACCACCCCGCCATCTCTGCTGCCTAACCTGCAAGCCTCTCCCCCTACTACTTTTCCCTATCTCTCTCTCTCTCTCTTATCGTTTTCCTACACCATCTTGGCCTCACCGTCCCTCTCTCCCTTCCCCCATGCCCTGCCATATCTCTTCTCCCTCTCCTGCAACTCCCATTTCCCTACCACCCTACTGCCACCCTTGAGCTCCTTATCCCCTCCCTTTTCTTCCTCTTCTTTTTCTTCTTCCTTCCCTGCCTTGATCTGTATTTTTTTAACTCCCCAAGCATGCCCTGACCTACTTTTCTCTCCCTTTCTCCTCCTTCCATCATCCTTCATGAATTGCTTTGTTCCCACCATTCCACCATTTCCACCACCTCATTAGCCACCTATACCATCCCCTGCCACTCTCTACCTCACCCCTGAACGATGACAACACCCCTCGAGCCACCCCATAGCCTCCTTCTTCCTCCTCTCTTTTTCTTCTCTTCTTTCGCTCCCTTCTCGGCAACCACACTGTCCAGCCTCGATCCACCATCGTTCCACCGCCTCTACCTCCACCTGAGCCACCAAGCTAATCCCTGCAACCCCCTCTACCACCCCCAAATCTCCTTTGGCTTAAACCACATTCTACAGGACTTCATTTTCCCTCACTTATCCTTCCTCCTCAGCCCCTCCATCTCAACCCACTTCGGCAGCACCACTTCACAACCTCGTTGCCGCCGCCTCCACCACCCTTGGCCACCAACAACCTATCCCCGACCACCACCTACACCCCCTCTCCACCTCTGTATCATTCTCTTGCCTTAAATCCTCCCCCAACCATCTTCTTTCCTAGCCCCAAACGACTAAACCAAAAATAACCATTTTTCCTCCTATTATTCACCTTCAAGCCCCTCCTCCTCATTTCTTTACATGCAACTCATGCTGCATGAGCAGTATGAGCTGTTGTATATCTAGAATTATTTTGGTAATAATTTTATGGTATAATAATATTTTGATTCAAGTATTTGATTAATTAAGTGTTATAAAGTCTTGCACTTAGTTTTCTCTTATTTCTAATATAATCAATCTTGATATTATTTTTAGGTATTGGTTTTGATAATCAAATCTTAAACCTTAAACCGTAATACAGGTAAGGTTCGTTTTTACGGTAATTAAGGTAACCGTTAAATCCTACTTAAACACATGGATTAATGTATGTTAGCACCTTAGGATTTTTAATATGTTATTATGCTTAATATATGTTGTTTAATATCATATGCGTAGTTTCTTGTGATGTTGGATGGAAAGAAGCATGCTAGGTTATATGTTATGAATGGAAATATTGTTTAAAGTAAGAGTTGGTTATAAATGAAAGTGTTAAGTATTATCCATGTTGTATTATGATATTGTGATCTTAAATGCTTGGTTAATATTTTTGTAAGCCTTAAGGGTATTCTAGTAATATATCTTGTACAAGAATATGGCCTAATGTGTATGGGTGTTAATGAGTGTTATATTAAATATAATAGTTGGAGAGTCGAACAATAAGAATGGGGTATTAATGCTAGTAATTCACATGGTGATGATAATTTAATATAAGTGGAGTAATAAAGGGGTAAAATGGTAATTTGTAAGTGAAAAGGGTAAATTGGTAACTTTGGAAGAAAAGGGGGTGAAATGGTAATTTTGGAGATAAAGAGGTAAAATGGTAACTTTGGAGGCAAGTGTAAAATGGTAAATTTGTAAGTAAAAGGATAAATGAGTAATTTTGGAGGTAAGGGATAAAATGGTAATTTTGGAAGTAATGGGGCAAAATGGTAATTTTGTGAATAAAGGGTAAAATAGTAATTAATGGGTAAAATAGTAAATTTTTTTATTAAAGGGAAAATGGTAATTTCATAATGAAAGGTCAAAATGGTAATTTTTTAATTAAAGGGGAAAATGATAATTTCATAATTAAAGGGGAAAATGGTAATTTTGTGAATAAAGGGTCTTATGGTAAATTTTGGAAGTTAAAGGCGTAAAATAATGAATTTAAAAGTAAAAGGGCAAATTGGTAATTTTGTAAATAAAAGTGGTAAAGTGAAAATTGGAAAGGAGTAACTTGGTAATTATGATAATAGAGAAGGACAATTTGGTAATTTAAATAACTAAAGGGTAATTTGGTAAATTTGATAATGGAGAAGGGTAGTTTGGTAATTATGATCATAATTTAACCAACTAGAGGGTAATTTGATAATTTTGATAATAGAGAAGAGTATTTTGGTAATTATGATAATAGAGAATGGTAATTTGGTAATTAACCACATGAAGGGGTAATTTGATAATTAGGATAATGAGGAAGGGTAATTTGGTAATTTGATTAACTAAAGGGAAAAGTGGTAATCTAGCCAACCAAATGAAAAATATATTAAGTGTAACAGTTATGAAGAAGGATTAGTGACCTAATAAGTATGGGAGATAACTTGGTAACCTAAATCTAGTAAGGGGTAACTTTGTAATTATGTAACAAATAGGGTAATATGGTAATTTGTCAAGTAAGGAAGGGATGACTTAGCAATTATATAAGTAAGGGCTAAATGAGTAATTTGTACCTAATATGTCGTTGTGATTGTGGAATTTTGTAATATAACGTTGAATAGCAAGTTAAGAGTATTTGATAATTAGTAAGTACCACGAGGACGAATCCTAATTCGGAATTAGATGAGTTTAGGATGGCCTTAATGATTCTTCTATGTTACCTTGGACAACCATTTGAATAAGAAATATCTAATGATATCCGAACGATTGAAAGTGAATAATTATCTAATTATTATGCTTTTGTGATCACCTTAACTAAGACATTAATACTTAAAGTGAAAGATCTCGAGATCAGGAATGGTGGCTCTTTAGGGGTCGCTACCCTAAAGACGTGGTTTAGCCCAGAGTTTGTAACACCATAAGTCGACACGACCACACAGGGGCTACCTTAGAGGGCTTTTGGATTGATCGGTTGGCCCACGGATCAACACGAATCCTTTCAGCGCGCTTTATCCTCACTCACACACTTCCCGAGAAATTTTCAAAAAATTTCCGAAACTTTCCAAGAGGTCATCCATCCTAAAATTTCTCCACGGCCAGCATGCTTAACTGTGGAGTTCTTAGGATGGAATCACCAAAAGGATGGTATGTTATGTTGATATAAGTAGTCATATCAATCCTTATAGCACTCTACTCAATTTGGGGTATTACATAGTTATTTTGGTATTTACTAGCGTGCCTTTGTGCCCCAGCCAGGCCCTATATCTTACTCTATCTAGCTCTACGGACCAAGTTAGGGGGTATGCATACTTATGGATTAGGTGTTCTTGTTGGTAGGGTACTGAATTAGCTTTATGCACCAGTACGACCAGGGTACCTTTGTGTCCCTTGGTTGATAGTTGAAGGGTACTGAGTAGCTTTTATGCACCAATGCGATCGGTGTGCCTTTGTGTCCCGGGATCTTGATCTCCCTATCGAGGCAAATAAATGGAATTTTTATGCTAATTAAAAAAGGAAAACACTAATCGTTAAAGAGAAAGTTTAATGAGCCGGGCCCAGTTGAATTATTTATGAGTACCGATCCACCAGATATAATAGTGGCCCAGGATGTTTTGCCTTGAATGATGTTTATGAGTAGTGATCTACCAGATATAACAGTGGCCTAGGTGCGTGTTGCCCTGGATGATGTATATTTGTATTCCGATCCACTGACCATGATATTAGGGGTATCGAGCTCAATAAATTTTATTTGGTTGTGAATAAATTATGAAAAATGCTAATCAATTATAGTGGAACACCATGTGAGTTGGGGCCAGACTGATCCACCGGCGAATAATAGTGGCCAGGAGCATTTTTCCCTACATGACCAGTCTACTGGTGAATAATAGTGGCTAGGAGCATTTTTCCCTGCATGATCGATCCATCGGCGAATAATAGTGGGGTTCCCGCACTCACACGGATAATTATAATCCGATATGATTAATAATGATGGACTAAGGGCTTAAGGCCTAGAAGTATCGATTGTTCTCTGTGGTCTATTAATATCTGATTGATTTGTTAAGTATGTGGATGTATAAATGTGGATATTAAGTATTTACCTTTAAATTATGTATGTATGTAGTTTCATGTGTTGCATTGTGGGATTGTTGTTAAGTGTGATTTAAAGAGTTACTCAGTACCGTAGTACTGAAGGGTTCCATTCGTGGGGCCCCTACCTACTCAATGGGCAGTGTACCTTACAGGTCGTTTTCAGGTGCTATTCAAGTGGGATATCAGGAAAGAGCGTAAGGTACTATCCGGAATATCCTGGGAGTGTACTCTTTTTCCTTTGAGATTTATGGTTTCAATGTATTTACGGATTTGTAACCACCAACGGTGGATTTTATTTTTGTGAAATGTTATGTGCACTACTCTGATTTAATTATGGCTTGATTTTCTCGTAAGTTGTATTTTCTCTTTTAGCCTTAACACTTGGTACTAGAATGGTAGGAGTAAACAAGTTTAGTACTAAATGTGGTGGTAATATACCGAGAATTTATAATTTTGTTATTTCGCATTAGCAAATTAATTTAATAAAATAAAATTTTTCAGTAGTAAATTTTGGGGGTGTTATACATAGTAAAACATAACACTTAGCATATAAGCCCTAGACTATGACCATTATCCTTACAAAAAAGGCTACGGTTTCTATGCACGTATATCCCATCACGCCTCCTCAAGAACTTCCAATAAAACACCTAAGAAACAAATAAAAAAACACCATTAGGATTTAATAACATAATAAGGGAAAACATAAAGAAATGGAGGGTGAAAGAAAAGAGGAAAAGTGAACCAAACCAAAGGGAGTTTTATGAGAAAAAATTTTACAACAAAAGGGAAAGGATCATTGGCATGCGTCGAGGAGATGGATGGAGCAACAACATCTTGTGCCATTGCTGTGGGATGAGCATGGTAGGGTAGTTTGAAGGAGGGTGGTGAGCTATGGTGAGTTCGGCCAAATAGAGGTGGTGGGCTACGATGGTCTTTATCAAAGGTGGTGGGAGTGTTGTGTTGATTTTTACCAGAGGAAGGGGTAGGAATGATAGCTTTATCCGATGGTGGGGTAGGATTTGTGGATTTGGTTGCTGTTAGGGGTGTTGCATTTGTGTGGATCACCATTTCTGAATGGAGGAAGGAAAATTGGAGGGGGAGGGGTAGGTGGAATTTGCTAAGGCTTAGGGTGTGTTATGGTGTTTTTGACTAGTGGTATGGTGGAGGAAATGGTGAAGGTTGTTGGTGCTTGGAGTTGGTGTTTGATAAGGGCTACTAATGGAGATGTTGGTGGGATGTTTTGGCAATGGAGAAGAAGAAGGAAAGGGAGGAATGAAGCTTGTGTTTGTTGGCATAGTTTATTGATAGAGAATAGAGGAATAAAGGAGGTTGTTTGAGCATTTAATGTGCTCTATACACACACACACAGAGGGTGGTGAGATGGGCAGAGAGGAAAACAAACACATGTACGATCAAGGCATGCTTACAATAAGAAGATCACTCATGGGGTAGGAGGAATGGGACTTGAAGTATAAGTAAGTATGGTAAAGGGAAGATGCATGATCAGGATAATGAAGAATTCACACACAAGAAGAAAAAGGAAGAAGAAAAAGGGAAAAAGAAACCATAAAGAGTAAAAAGATGGGGAAAGAAAACACGAAAGAGAAATAAAAAGGAAAATGAGGAAGAGAAAAAAATAATTTAAGTTCTAAATTATAATTAGGTTAAAATAATTTTAGTTTAGGGTATAGGTATAATTTATTTAACAACTTTTTGGATTTAGGATTAAGTTAATGTACTAAGAAGCTGAAATAGATATTTAGATCAAGTAAAATATGTATTTTTTGATATTAGAATTAGGTTGCAATATTAGTTATTTGGAATAAAGTTTAGCTAAAATTTGGGATGTTACAGGCTTGTCTCATTTATAGCTAGGAATTAGGAGTGGAAAACATTTGATCTCACCATGATAAAAGATACAAAATAGAGATAAGAGAATATGTATAATGAAAATAGAGGACATAACAGTCCAAAGAGAGAAAGAGAGATTCTAGATAACAACACTCTAGAACATTTTTGATAACATTCATCGACAGCAACATAATGAAAGCATTGAATAAGTAAGTACCATCAAATATTTATGTAAAATCACAACTGTCCATTAAATAGGTAGGAGACCATAAGGCAAAATCCATCAATAAAATGGTATTGAGTAAACCACTATAGAGTACTAAACATGTAAAGTTTGTAAGGAGCACACCGAAGGTATAACAAGAGGAACATGGAATAAACAAATTTGATAGAAAGAGTGATAATATAAGCCATATGATAACCATCACTAAGACCGCATCCTCAACATACCCTTATTCTTCAGTATATATAAATTTAGTAAGTGATCACAAACATTCCAATTACTTATCTACATTGAGTTCGAGGATCCCACTATTCTCATCTAGTTGAATAGACATGTACAACTCCTAGAGAAAAATTCTTGTGACCACTATTCTTATATAGTATAAAGTATAGACACAACTCATCATTCAAAATTGTCATAGTCACTACTCTTGTTCGATGGAATGGATTGATATAAATCTCAAGGCATAATGCTCCCATCTACTATTCTTGTGCAGAGGAATAGGTAAGTACAAATACTAAGGTAAAATGCACCTAACCACTATTCTCATTTGGTGAAACAAAAAGGTACAACTCAATTCTAACTCACGTGATCTCACTTTAGAAATTAATTTTTTTAAGCATAAGAAAGAACATAATCCATATCAATATACCCAAGGGGTATTGTATAAAGGTCACCACCAAACCACCAAATCAAAATCCATCAATGACCAATCAATAATGTATTGCCATTTTAATACTTGAGGGGATATAAATGACAACCTAGAGAAGTATAAAGTGTATTGGTCACATTAATACACTAAGGTAACAAATTATCCTCCAACCATATAACACATAAATGTATAAAGTACACTAATAATATTGGCGGACTAATGAAGTATAGTACCCTCTATCCTAGGTCACTTAATTCTAAAGTATCAATAACCCCAATGAGGCATATAAGCCACCTATAGAGTAGATGAGGCCTTATCAAGGCACTAGGAAACACTAAGAAATCCTATCGAAAATGAAGACTCCTACTTTATCTCTAGGGTAGCTAACCCTAGAGACCATACCCAAATCTCAAAGCCTGACACTTTAATTATTAGTATTTTATTTAGAGATCAAAGATATCATAGAATATACATATAACTCAAACTGTCTTACTTAAACCATTTTTTTTATTCCTAATTATTCAAGTTAACCCTCAAGTTAATAACAAAACCCAAGTCAAAGTCAACACTAAGGTTAACCTAACAACCTTTTAAGGTCATCCTATGTCCAATTGTTCATATTTTCAGCTCATTTGGTTAAGATTGACCAAAATGACATTGAGATCATAATTACTACATTATTATCCATTTTAAATGATTATTTTATTTTATTTTATAATTTATCATGAAAATGCTAAAGTATGATAATTAAAATATTTTAGCCTGCAAGTAATTTACTAGAGATGGTAATAAACCATTTTACCCTTACACATAATTTAACCCATAAAACCCTAACATACATATCTAATTTATTATAAATACCATGAATCCATATATTACATTATACAATACGTACTAGAATAAATTAAACATGGTACACTTAAAATACCAAATTGTCCCTAGGGAATATAATGATAATAATCATATGAAAATATGCTTAAATGTGTTCAACTTGTTATATTATAAATATACCTCATGCATAATTTATTCATGCTATCATAACATGCTTTTGTACATATAATAATATTGTAACTAATTTACCATGATATATTTTGCATAATTCATGCTATCATACTTATAAAAATAAATAAAACATAAGAAGATATTCTTAAGGCAATAATTACAACTTAGTACGTCGGAACCCTAGTATGCCATCATACAATTTTTAACATTTTAGGAACACATATGGGTTGCCTTTTCTCCAGTAAAATAGAAAAATATTACCAAACAAAAATAAATTCTTAGCCTCCACTTATCATTCTTCTTTACCCAAAATAAAACCAAACATTATGTTAACCACTAACAAAAAATTGGAACACCTAATAATCTAAATTACCACACAATCGACCGAACCAACCTAGGTGATCTATTCTTGAAACTCACATAGTAGGGGGTTACTATAGATATATTATCATGTTGGTAAAGGGATAAATTATGATAGCTCAATGCAGTAGAGGTGGGTATGAGAGGTAGCAATGTTGTAGGGGTTGGTAGTGGGAGGATTAGACTTTGTAAGGTAGTGAAAAGTACAAGGTTTCTATTAGAGCAAGGTGGTGGACCTGTGTGAGAGGCTGAAGAGGAATGGTGGTGGTTGTGAAAGGAAAAAGTGGTGAAGGTTTGAATGAGAGAAGATGATCAAGTTGGTTGGTTTCATAGCTAAGGAAAAGAGAGAAAGGGAGGAGGAAGAGCCTTAGTAGTAGTGTTGGCGGCAACTACAAAATAAGAAACCAAAAAAAGAAGGAGATTAAAATAAATTGAAAATAAATTTATTCATTACTATGATTTTATCAAATTAAAGTAATTGGATTTTTGTTTAAAATATTTTCTCATTTACATCTCTTGTTTTGATTTTCATACTTTAAATTTTTTTTAGTATACTTTTTTCCTGTCATTATGACTATATATTGGAGTTATAATTTATTAACAAAAATAAATTATTTTAAATAATAAAATTTATTTAAGTTAGTAAAACAACTTTAATAACTTATATTCGTACAAAAATTCCATATCTGAATTTAATTGTATTTCCAAGGTGAATAAGATCTTAAAATAATTTTAAATTAAAAATATTTTATAATTCCTGTATGATTTTTCTTCCAAAAATATTTTTCTTTCACTAAAGACCCTTTTAAAAATACTTTAAATTAATTAAAGTCTCTCAAAGTTTTATAAAATATTTCATCGATTTGTATTAAATATTATTTTAAAATTATTTTTTTATTTAAAATAATGTGAAGAGTTATTTTATGTAAAAACCTTTAATTATTATTTATTTTTGAAAAAAAAATTAACAACATATTATAGGTAAATTTAATCTAGTTGAAAATATATTTTTAATATTATCCTTTTTATATATTTGTACAAAAAGCTCTAATAAACATACATGCCCCTTCCTTATTTTCTTTTCCTTTTCTCTCTCTTCCTTTACCACTCTTTCTCTACATGCAAACCAAAAGCCCCTATCCCAACTTCCTACTACTTGCTCCCTACTCCCTTGTCTTCTCTTTGTTTTTGATCTTCCAACGCCACAACCACGACACCTAGCCTAACCACTCGATCATACCATAATAAAACCACCTTTGCTTCCAAGCTATAGCACACTAGTAAATGACAAATGACGATAACAACAACATCACCTGAGTAGTAGTAACACAACACCAACAACATAGTAGTTTGATGCCACCATTGGCCAACTCAGTGACATTCACCACCGGTGAAGGTTTCTAGACATCTAGTGAAGCTTCACCACCCTTTATCTGCTTTTTCTTGGCTAATTTCTATGGGTATATTTTTTTCCAACTCCTAACTAATGTTTTGATTACATTTTTACGAATGAGCTTAAGAAAAGCTAAACTAATTGCTAAATTGAGTATGTATGAGTTTGGATGGGTTAATTATATGGTATATGTTTGATATTTGGATTTTTTTATTTTTGATCTATTTCTTGGATTCGACGGTTTAAGATATTTTCTATAAATTTAAGATTTTTTTTCCTATGATCCCTTGATGTCATGAAGGGTTTGCTATCATGAATGACTTGTTGTTTGTGCTTTGTTTTCTTATGGGTATACGAGCATTATTGCTTAAATATAAGGACTTGGTGGGGATGTTGATATGTCTATTTTGTAGTAGAGCTGCTATAATGTTACTATGATTAAAGAGCATCTAGGTTCAATGTTTATGGTAATACATGGATGTATAATTGAACCTTTCTTGATTACTATTACATGGTATCTATCTGTTGAATCTCTTCGATTATTTTAATTCTACTTGTTTACAATATACTACTTTAAAATTTTATGGTCGTGGTTTTATTCATTTGTTATTATGTTTATTGTTTTCTTACATGCTAAATATGTTTTAAATTATGCTCTTTATGTGCTTTTTTTTTATAAATGTTCATTTTGAATCTATAATATTAACATGTTTTACTAAACTTATGACATGAAAATGAAATATCGTAATATACATTTCTAAGTATTGTTATAAGTAGAAAACATATAAAAATGTAGCTTATATTTGAAAGGGTTTTTTAGTATAAAGTACCTAGTACATAATATATATCTCTTATTCTTTTTCTATAAATCTTAGTTGATTTTAGTGTCTTCATTTGTTTATCAAATGTAAATGAGGTCTTCTATTTGTGATATTTATAAACATATAAAACTAACTTTTGATGTTGAACAATTTTTTTTGTGGTTCTGAAATTGAATTTTTGTATGAAATATCTACTATTGTGTTGTTTTTTAAATCAATTTTGACATTTTCATTTCACGTAGTTTTTTTTATTAACTTTAGCAATCTATAGTAGTTTTTTTTTCTACTGATTTCATGAATTTGTCTATGATATTTATAGAGTTTTATTATTAAAAGTTTTTTTACTACTATATAATTGTATATCCTGCTATGTTATATTCATATTTCTTGGAGCGTTATTCAATTTGGTGTTAATTCTAATATTTTTGTAGGTTTAGTGTTTTTCCATGATTAATTAATTTGGATAGATGTTAACATGGTTGTAAATTTTGTTGGATTGCATATATCATTAAAAATTGATAATTGACTATAAATATCATGTAATTAACTTATATATATATATATATATATATATATATATATATATATATATATATATGTTTGAGATAACACATTTTAAGTCACTCAATAACAACAACAATTGACCTAACAAAACAAGGTGTACAAATCTTTTGTAGCTTGGTTGTGATTTTTTTTGGTTAATTAGTTGGTTTTCTTTTAGTGATTTGTGTTGTTAAGGCTTCTGTTATTTTTGACATTTTTTCTTGTGTTGTAACTAAGAGCTTTGATTGATGAAGATGTTATGGTGTATTGAGTTCTTTTTGGTGTTCCTCTGTTATTGTGAGGGTGGCTTTGGTGATGTACATGTAATACCCCATATTATTGTGAAGCTTATTAAATAAAAAATTTTGGTGTGTAATATAATTTCATAATTTTTAATTTTGATTTGGAACTATGATTGTGTTTGAGTTAAAGTTGAGTTTAAAATGAGGTTAGAAAATGAGTTTTTACGTAGAGTAATTGACTGGTTCTATGAACCGATCGATTGATTCATCATTTCACCTAAATGGTTTTTGCTCAATTGAACCGATTGACAGATCTATAGAACAGCCAACTAGTAAGCTAAATTGATTGACTAGTTTTTTCAGCTAAGTACATTTTTTAAACTTAGTTTTTTGGAAAATTTTCTTATATTAAAATGGAACCTTAATAACCTATTCCAAATTAATCCTAAATATTCTTAGCCTTTTCTATGATGCATTTAGCTTGAAATAATACCACAAACTTATTTGAGGAGTTCCATTTGGACAATTGAGGGGAAGATGACCTCAACTTTGTCTTCTTCCACCTCTCTCCTTTGTACACTTTTGGAATCATTACATCAATTTCTAGACTTGATTTTACTTTGTTGGGAGAATCCTCCTATGCCAACTTTCCATTTTCCCTCTCATGATTGGTATTTTTGGACTAATCGATTTGCAGCCCTCAAGAATAACCATTTTAGGTTTAGAAGATAGGTCAACATATCTTGGATAAAATCTATCCATTCAACTCAAATTTAAATAGTAAGAATTAGGGGTTTTGATTTGTGTTGGATCACACCTGTGCTTCTATTGATTTGTTGGCTATAAATAGCCCTAATCATTTCTTCTATTCACTTTTCTTTCATCCACTGAGAATACTTTAGCTCTCTAGCTTTCTCCTTCTCCCCTCTCCTCTTTAAGCCTTACATTCAAATTTGATTGCTCTCCTACTCCTTTTTCTATCTCCCTATTATTTTAATTATTAAGTAATGAAGTGTTAGATTTAGGAGAAACTTGAGTTATGTTAGCATAATCTTTCTCTGTTTTCTCTTGGGTGTTGTATGTTTTTTTTCCTTTTCTATTTCAATTTTTGATTGTGTAAATCATTTAATGATTTATGAGTTTAAACTTGTTGTTTTTAAGGTTTTGAAAATTAAGGATTTCCATAGGTTGAGTGTTCTTAATTAAGGGAAGTTTTGCCTATATTAAGTCATTCTTACTTCTAAGTTTAAGTTTGTGTGTTATGAAACCTTTAAGATTTTGATGTTATATGTTAGTATGAGTATATCTCTTTTCATATTTGGTACTAGATGATTAAATTGTGAAAATTTAAGAGGAATGCATGATTTTTAAGGAAAATTAGGTTGTGATGATTAATGATGAGATATTAAACTATTATAACCTAGAAATTTACCTATATGATGTTAGTCCATGATTCAATTTGGTATGGTAAATAAATTATAGGTATTATCTACATGAAAATGCTTGTTTTGTGTTGTTTAAGGGAAAATAGATTGACTTGTTAGGTCCGACTGATCAACTAGTTCCTGAGAAAAGTTGACTTGTCGACCCAAACCATCGACCGGTAGGTCTGTAGGGACCTTGTCCTTGGTCTCTACTTAAACCCATCGATTGTTTGAGTAGAACCAATCGACTAGTATATGAAGAATTAAATGGTTTGTCCAAAACAATCGACTAGTTTGAAGGAACCCTAATTTTAGCAGAGCCATACCAATCAACATAAACCAATTTGCTAGTTAGGATAAACCAATAGACTTGCTATGCGAGGTTGTGTAATTTTGATTTCTCGACTTAGCTTTGCTTTGCAATTTATGCCCAACATTGATATATGACTTCTTAATGTGTAAAATACCTTTTTTAACCTAGACTAATGACCAAATGGATGGAGTAAATGATCTATGATTCATGACATACTTAATGGGTGTTGTAAAGGCATTGATGGGTAAACCCCAAACAAAATGTGATGGTTTTGAAAGGGTGATGAAATAAAGACCTTGTCATGGATGGTTTAATATAACAAATTTCATTAACATTGAGCAAGCATAAATGGGAATCCCACAAATGTTTGGGGATGGAAAGGGTTAACATGGAAGAAGTATGTGAATGTCTTACTTACATATTGTGAGGGCCTTGTGTGATCACATAACCTTAAGAATAATGTTATAATCATGTAAAGGGAAAGATAATCGAGTTGTGTATGGGTATGGCCTACCCGATCCTTGATTAGCTACTAGGGATTGGTCTGTTCTCAGGCATTTATTACTGCCTTCATATAGGATCCTAGTAGATCCTAGTTCCTTACCTACTTTAGACACTGATAATGTAGTAGGAGGCATCGATAATAAAGGGTCAGGTTACTTAGGTACATGGTTGGCATTGGGCTATACTTATGTCCATTGGTGTCTACTTAGCTTTGGCTTAAACTTATCTCCACTGTGGTTATTTGGCTTCATCCTAGAATTTATTTCCTTTAATGTGGATAAGCTTCAATGGTATGTGAGATTATGGGGTGGTGCATAATCCATCGCTTGGATAATGATTGAAATGAATGACTTAATGATCACTTGGACAAGTATGTGGATAAAAAATTGAATAAGTATTTGGATGAGAATAAAATAAGGACGTGGTATAATTATAAAATAAAAAAGAAGGAAATGGGAAAGAGAAATAATTATTGTAAATGAATGACCTAATGTGAATGGATGGTAGAAACCTTAGTTGTCATTTGAATAACCTACTTAGTATTTGTTTATGACTATATATGATGTTGTATTATGAAGATGAGCATGATGCATCCTGATTTGCCTAAGTTATGCATGGTATTAATTTTGGATGCATTACCATACCATGATAGAGTAGGTATATTTGACTATATAGCATTGGTATAAATCATGTTAAGCATGATTCCATGATATGATTGAATTTTACATGCTTGTGACTTCCATTGAGGAGGTAACTTAACTTAATTAGTACGTAACATATTGATGTTCCTATTTTCTCAATCACCTGCTCATTCCCACGAGTAGAGGGTAATGTGTATGTTTTTTGAGATGGCTAGTAGTTGGCCTATTATAACGCCCCCAAAATTCACTACTAAAAAATTTAATTCTATTTAAAGAAACGGTAGAAGAAAAATAACAAAACTGTAAATTTCGGGGATATTACCGCCATATATAGTACCATACCTAGTCACTCCTACTGTTCCAGTACAAAGTGCTAAGGCTAAAGGAATAAAATACAGTTTTCTAGAAACTCAAACCATATTTAAATCATAATAGCGCAATAAACATTTTAGAAGGATAGAACCCGCCATTAGTGGTTACAAGAATATAGATTACATTTAAACAAGGAGTTAAAAAGGGAAAGAGGTGAATCCCTAAAAGTTCTGGATAATCCTTACACTCTTTCCCGTTGTCTACTTGAATAACACCTGAAATGAACCTGCAAGGGACATTGCCCATTGAATAGGCAGGCGCCCGCAAATGGAACCCTTTAGTACTATGGTACTGAGTAACCATTTAAACCACACTGAAAAGCAAGCCCACAATGCAACATATGATGCAAAACTATATACATATATAATAAGAAATGCATACACAACATCCACATACTTAACAGACCCATCACATATTAATAGGTCATAACGTGAAATCAATACTTTTGGGCCTTAAGCCATTAGTACATCATTATTTAATCATCTCTCAAATTATATCCATGTAAGTGCAGAAACCCCATTATTATATCCGTTGGACCGGAAACATACAGTGCAGAACGCTCCTAACGACTAGTATTCGTCGGTAGATTGGTCTCTAGGGTAGAAGGCTCCTGGCCACTATTATTCTCTGGTGGACCGATCTTGCCCCGACTCAATGGTTTTCCACCATAAATGATTATTATTTTCCATGATTTATTCACATCCATGATTGGTTTTATTAAGCTCGGGACCCCCATTATTATAGTTGGCGGATCGGAATACATATATGCATCTTCCAAAGAAAAATGCTCCTGGGCCACTATTATATCCCGTGGACCATTTGATGTAGGGGAAACACCTAAGAATTAGCTTTCATAATTATGGTCCAAATTATTCTTCATTTGGAAAAGCGTCTTCCATAAATTTGAAGACCAACGGATGGTTACGTTGCTCGAAATGTAACAAACAAGCAATTAAATGGCTACATGCATGCGCATGGCATGCATGGCACGTGAATGAGGAGGATTTTGGCAGGATTTTTAAGCACTATTAAGTTATTTAGCTAATTTATTAATTAAATAATAAAGTAGGAGAATAAAGTTAGCATAAATTAGCATAATATCTTTTAGTTTTGAATATTTTGGAATATGCTTTAGCTAGTGGTAGAAAGGTTATTTTATGTATGAATGTCGAGCATATGGCATTTGCAATTGAGGATTTAATTAAGAATTGAAGTTGAAGATCAAAATTGAATGAATTTTGTGTGATTTCAAGCTCAAGAAAATTGAATATTTGTGAACGGTTTAGCTTAAAATTTTGAATCTCTTTGTCTGTGTGAATTAGAAATTAATCCATATCTTTTTTTACTAATCTTAATCCATATTTTCTACCCTAATTACTATCAATATCCTACTCTAATTTTTGGTTAAACCAAACCCTAAATTGGTATTCAAAATCAAAGCCCCAAACCATTCATTCGAAACCCTAAACCATCCATACCAAACAAACACCACCTTATTTCCTCTTCTTCGAACCAAACCCTAACCCTAACCCTAAACCATGACTCTAATCATCATCCAAACCCTAACTTTCAAAACCTCATAATCATCATCTCATCATGTTTGAATCACATTCATCATTAATTCATCACCATCGAATCATCATCACTATCAACGAATCACCATCATCTTATTTGCATCACTTTCGAATCTTTAGTCTTTAAACTCACCTTCACCGAGCCTCTATCATCTCATCCAAACTCCATTCCAACCATTAGATCCACATAATTGAATATTACACCCTCCCACACACATCACTGATACTCATAAACATCTTCTAGGGAAACACGCTCTTGGGCCACTATTATATTTGATGGACCGGTACTCAAATTATAATTCATCTCGGCCCTTCTCATTAGTCTTTCACTTTCACAATTAGTTATTTTTATTTTTCATTATTGCAAAGATTCCATTTATTTTCCTCGAAAAGGAGATCAAGATACCGGAGAAGCAAAGGTACACTGGTCATACTGGTACACACAAGCTACTTAGTACCCTTCATCCATCAACCTAGGGATGCAAAGGTACCCTGGTCGTACAGGTGCATACAGCTACTGACTACCCTACCAACAAGGACACCTAATCCATACGTATGATACCCCCTAGATAGTTCCGTAGAGCTAGATAGAGTAAGATGTAGGACCTTGCTGAGGCACTAAGGCACACCAGCAAATACTAGAATAATCGTGGGATAAACTACGTCTTTAGGGTAGAGACTCCTAAAGAGCCACCATTTTCAATCTTGAGGTCTTTCACTTTAATAATCAGTGTCTTAATTAAGGTGATCACAAAAAGTACAACAACAAGATACTTATTCACTTTTGATTGTTTCTGATATCATTAAGTACTCCTAATTCATAAATCATCTAAGATAATTTAGAGGAGTCATTAAGGCCATCATTATTTCTTCCAATTCCAATTTAAAATTTGTTCTCGTGATACTTACTAATTGTCAAATACCCTAATCTTGCTATTCAATATTACTTGAGTCTTATTATGAAACTTCGTTATCCCATCAACATATTAGATACGAGTTACTGATTTACCCCTTTCATCTCTACAAAATTACCCAATTACCCCTTTCTTGTATAATTATTAGCTCATCCCTTCTTTACTTGCTAATTTATCATATTACCCTCCATGTTGCATAATTACCAAATTACCCATTTCTCGGATTAGGTTACCAAGTCATCTTCCAAACTTATTAGATCACCAATCACCCTTCATATTTGTTACAGTTGTCAGATATACCATTTTGTTGGTTAGATTAACAGATTACCCTTCTCCGTTATTATAATTACAAAGCTACCCCTTTAGATGGTTAAATTACTAAATTGCCCTTCTACATTATCATAATTACCAAAACGCCCTTCTCCATTATTATAATTATTAAATTTCCCTTTAGTTGGTTAAATTACTAAACTGCCTTTTAGTTGGTTAAATTACCAAATTGCCCCTCTCCATTATTATAATTATAAAAGTGTCCTTCTCCATTATTATAATTACCATTTGACCATTCCTTTACACCAAATTACCATTTACCCTTCTACTTTATTTAATTACCATTTCACCTCTCCTTCACACCAAATCACAATTTCACCCTTCTACTTTGTTAAATTACCATTTTACCCTTTTTCATTATTAAATTACCATTTCACCCTTCCTTTACATTAAATTACCATTTTACCCCTTTACTTAAAAAATTACCATATTACCCTTTTACTTCAAAATTACCATTTTGCCTCTAACTTTTAAAATTACCATAATACCCTTTTCCATTATATTTAATCCACCGAAATACTTTCTCTCATCCAAAAATTACCAAGTTATCACCTCTCCATGTAAAATTACTAAAACGCTCTTCTTACCTATCCATTGCCATTTTTTCCTTTTTCTCTTACAATTTACCATTTTACCCTTATTACACCACTTTTACTAAAATACCCTCACTACATGACATATTAATATTAATGCTGCATTCTCATCACCCAACTCCACCAACTATTATTATTCAACAATAATATTCATTAGCACCCACACTTAATTAGGACAAACTCTTATATAAAAGATGTTACTAAAATTCCCTTAGGGCTCATAATAACTATATTTATGCATCAATGGTCACAATAACATAATATATCATAGATAAATACTTAATATCTTTTTTATTAATAACAAAGCTACTTCCTTAAGCATCATTTCTACACATAAATCATAATTTAGCATGCTTCCCTTGTTTTTTTCTATCAATCAATACAAGCAACTAACTATATTATACTTAACAACAAATAAAATGCATATAAACACATTAAAAACCCTACTATGCCATTATACGTTTAAGTAAGGTTTAATGGTTACCTTATTTTCCACAAAAATCAAACCTTACTAGTACCCTAATTAAAGATTCAAGCTTTGATTAGCAAAATCAATACCTAAAAATAATATCAATAATTATCATATTAGAAATGAGACAAACCAAAAAGCATAAAACTTTATCAAAACTTAATTAATGATATAATTTATTTAACAATTATTATACCTTAAAATTATTTACAAAAATCATGAAATAGGGCAGCAAACTCACACTGCTCATGCAACGTGAGCTGCATGCAAAATAGCAGGGAAGTAGGGGGTCAAAGAGGGTAGAAGAAAGGAAGGGGAGTTATTTTTCAGTTTTGGGTTTTGGGGCTAGGAAAGAGGGAAGGTGGAGGAGATTTAGGACAAGGGATGGGTGGAGGGGTGGAGTGCAGTGTAGTTGGTGGTCGGGGATGGGTGATCGGTGGCTAATGGCAGCAAAGGCGGCAGTAGTAGGGCTGCAAAGGGGGCTATGGGAGTGGAGAGGGATGAGAAGGAAGGGAAAGGGAAGAGGAAAAGGAGAGGCTATAGGGATGTGTTTTACCCAAAGAAGGTAAGGGGGTAGGGGAGGCTGTAGGGAGTGATTTGGTGGCTTAGGAGGTGGTGAAAGAGGAGGGGCAGAGGAGGATGGAGAAGGAGTAGGGTGGTTGCTCAAAAGGGGAAAAAGAAGAGGAGGGGAAAAGGGGGATGTAAGGATCTCAAGGGGGTGGCATGGTGGTGTAGGGTGGAAGTAGGAGGTGGTAAGAGGTGGTGCAGGCGGTTGGTATGGCTATGGCAGAATGGGGTGGCGGAAGCAAAAGAGGGGAAGGGAATATAGAAGAAGAAATAAAAGAAAAAGAGATCAGGAGAAGGAGAATGAAGGGTTGAATGAGGAAGAAATAAGGCTAGTGAGGAGATGAAAAAAGGAGCGGGAGAAGAGGGGAGTAGGTGTGGCCGGTTGAGTGGGGTACAGGAAGGGAAGGCGGTTATTGAGGTTATAGGGAGAGGGTAGGGGAAGAAGAGAAAGATGAAGGCATGCATGGTTGAGTTGTAGGGTTTGTTTGGTCTGAAAAAGGGAAGAAAAGGACAAGGAGAGAGAGAGAGGGAGAGAGGGAGAGTTGGAGGGAGGTAGGTGGTGGCAAGCTGCGATGCAGGAGGATCGGGCATGGCACTCAATTGTCAGGGATGGAGGAAGAAGAAGGGAAGAAGAAGAAGAAAAGAAAGAGTACACCAGTGGGTCAAGGGAGAAAAGAAGAATGGGTTGGCTCGGTTGGGGGGAAAAGGAAGGAAAAGAAAAGGAAGAACTCGACTAGCCCAATCGAGGGGAGAAAAAGAAGAGAAGAAAAGGAAGAAAGGGGAGTGGGTTGCTTTGCAAGGGAGGGGGAAAAAGAGAGGGGATTGGGTCGGCGCCCCTGCAAACAAGGGGAGAGGCCTAAGGGTCGGCAAGCCGAAGGAGAAGAAAAAGGAAATATAAGGAAAGGAGAAAAAGGAGAAAAAGGAGAGAGAAAAGGAAAAAGTTAAAAAGGAAGAGGGAAAATGGAAAATGGAAAATGGGTAAAAATAAGATAAAGTAAGATATGGAATAATAGAATATAATATTTTTGATAGATAAATAAATTTAATAATTTAATTTAATATATTGGTTTAAAATGGATAATTTTAGTAAATATTGGTTTGGAAAATAATTTAAAGAAAATGAGTGTGATAAAATAACAAAATATTTATTTCAATTTATTAAATATTCATAACCAATTTTATATACAAAAATCCATAAAATAATTAAATTAAATAAATTTAAAAGCTAATTTATCCTAATTAAAATCTATTTCTTAAATTATTTGTTTTTAAATTTTTGGGGTATTACATCACTACCCCTTTATTGAAAAACATCGTCCCCAAAGTTTACGCCTTAGCACTAGGGATACAAAGAGGGGTCCTAAGTTACTTAGGGTAACTACCCCCTTAAGCGCAAACCTACTTGACTAAGGAAAACAACTACACACATGTTTAGTAATACAAACAACTACGAGGGACTTGATGGTAGGTGAAATGCCCCGAAATTTTCTAATTTTAAATATTATATTTAAATAAGGTTGTATTTGAAAATTTAAGTTAATAAATTATTTTATTAAAATAAAATAAAATTTATTAGGGCAAATTAATAAGAAATTTTATAAATATGTTAAGTAAAGGAAATTTGGGCATATTATCTAATTAAAGATTTTAATTTGGAAATTTATTTAAATAAATTATTTTATTTAAATTAAGGAAGATAAAATAGTTTCAAATTAATTTTAATTTTATAAATAATTAAATTAAATAATATTTGAGCGATTTATTAATTTAAAATGAAAATTTTGGAAAAATCCTTTAAAAATCCTATTTTAGCCTAAAAAGGGATTTAAAATTTATTTTATCTAAATATTATTTATTTTAAATATACTAAATAATCAGATTTATTTAATTTGACCCAACCTAAATTAATTCTCTTTTCCTTTTTCCCTTTTTCCTTTCCTTTTCTTTTCCTTTTTCTTTCCATTCTTTCATTTTCTTCTTCGCCTAAATTGGGCCTGTTGCGCGGCCTAATTCCTTTTCTTCTTTCCTTTTCCTTCGGCACGGTCTAGCCGTGCGTCCCCGCCCCCTTCTCCCCATCTGTGCTGCGTTTTATGTCCTTCTCCCAAACAAACTCCGCGTTTCACTTCATTCATATTACCGTTGCACGTCAACCCCAAAACTCAGTCCTTCAGGCCTTTTTACGTCAAAACTCATCGTTTCATTTAATCGTTTTTCCCTTCGTGCCCAATTGCCCTGTCTTCCCCCTTTTTCCTTCTTTTCTTCCCTGCGAACCGGCCGGCCAGCTCCCACCTCCTTCTTCTTCCTCCAGCCCGACGCCATAAGCATCCACTTTCCTTCCATCCCGAAAAATGGCGCCGCCAGCCACACGTGGTGTGACCGGCTCTTCTCCTGCTCGTTTTCTTCCTCTCGATCTGTACGTACATTTGAAACCATCAACTGCCCCTCTCTCCCGCTCATTTGTGCACTGTTACCTTGCGAAGGTTGGCAAAAATTCAAGTTTTTGCCGCCCGACCTTCGGCTTGAATTAAACCATTTCCCCCTAATTTAAACACTTAGTAACCTCCCTAATTCAAATATAATCTCCCCAACTATAGAAACCCCCTCATTTGCATGATTTCGGGATTTTATTTTCCCCGAAACCCTAAGCTGTGCTTGTACGCCACCGCCCCATCAGACGCCATTTTATTCTCCTCTGACCAACTTCAACATCTCCTGTTGATACCAATCTCTTCCTTGCAATACTATCTAATTAACTAAACTAACCTCACCCCTCGATTCATCGTGTGCAAGTTTCTATAATCATCCAAAGTTGGCTAGTTGATTCGACAAGAATCTTGACCCCGAGACAGTGAACCACCGTCCACCACCACATCCGCCACTTCTAACACCTATTAAACCAACTATTAAATTCTACTAATTATCCTCTACAGCCCCATATAATTATTTTAATTTTCTTCCTCTCCATCACCTATTTTCCTAATTTTTAACCCCCTTAGACCCATTTTTCGGCCACCTCCGGGAACCTCCGCCGGTTCCACCTACATCCTCCAACTAAAGGTGATTTCATAGACATTTTAAATACTTAGTTTCGAATTATTTATAATTATTCTAATTTTAGCCAAAATTTTAGTATTAATTCAACTTTAGTTATTATAATTATAATTATTATTATTAGTAATATTGAATGTATTATAATATCTAAATTTTGTTTACAGGTCTGTGAGTATTATTGAGTATGATACAGTAATTATCTCGGCCTTTACCTATTTACTTAGATTTTTACATAATTGATGTTATTATTAATAATATCAATAATAATATTATTATTAGTATAATTATTTGGTTGATACTGTGATTATTACTGGAAGAACAGAGGCCTTAAATTTTAATTAGGCCTCGCATTTATTAATTTTATTAACATTATTAACATTTTTCAACATTATTTTAATTATATTATCATTATTACCTTTATTAAAATATCATATAAGTATATATACATTATTAATTTTATTATCACAGTTCTGAATAGTATTATGTTAATCATTATGGGATGGTTAGAAATCCAACTTTTAATTTTAAGAATTTTGATATCATTAATATCTAATATTCTATTTATAAAAAGTATCATTAATATTATTATACTTTATTTATATTACTAAATATTTTTATTACTATTATTCTTATTATTGTTCTTATTATCATCATCATAGTTATCATATTATTAAATCTATTTTGGGAGAAGGGTAGAAACCCTTAGTTTATCACCTTTTCAAAAGAAAATAAATGAATTAATTATATTAGTTTCTATAGTTAATTATTGAATAGTAAAATGTCATCCTAAAACCAAACCTCGAAATAATTTAGAATTATGTAAGAGAGTCTAATTCTAGTATGCTTTGATATAATAGGCGAACCCAATCAAATCCCTCAAGTGGAATAGGAGCGTGCACCAAGACGGGTGACGTTTTAGGTAAGGGTCTACTAAGGCCATTTATGTGTTTGTATGCACTATGTGTTTGATATGCCATGTATTTTATGTTTGTTATTATTAATTATTTCGCATGTGGCATGATTGTAGAGTTGAAGTATGTTGGTGTGAATAAATTATAGCATGAGAACTATGCGTATGTTTATGTCATTTTTGTATGATATGAATTGAGACATAACGTTATGGTTTGTATGAAATGACATGATGTTAGGGTTTGCATGGAATAGTATGACGTTAGGGTTTGCATAAAATGACCTAAGGTTAGGGCTTGCATGGAAGCATGTCTACGTGGAGTTAAGGTTTGCATATGAATTGGGATTGCATAAGAGTGTAGTACGTGGAGTTAGGGTTTGCATGTAGATTAGAGTTGCATGGAAGTATGTCTATGTGGAGCTAGGGTTTGCATGTGCGTTAGACTTTGCATGGAAGTATAGTTTACGTGGTGTTGGGGTTTGCCTAAGATAGTATGAACTAGGGTTTACATGGGAGTGTGGTATACATCGAGTTAAAGTTGTGTATGAATTAGGGTTTGCATGGAGAAATGGTTTACGTGGATTTAGGGCTTACATGGAGCTAGGGTTTGTATGGGAGCTAGGGCATGCATGGGAAGATGACTTACGTAGAGTTCGGGTTTCATGGTAATTAGAGTTATTGTAGTATTGGGATACGTTACCGGATGTGCATGTCTTGACACGAATATCTGAATAAGATACATAAATTATTAAATACGTAAAGTGGAAGATGTTGAGCCGGGCCCAGACCGATCCACCGACATAATAGTGGTCGGGAACTACGGTAGCCTGGAGACCGATCCACCGGCTTAATAGTGGTAGGGTATTTTACCCTAGTGACCGATCCACCGGCTATAATAGTGGGGGATCCCGAGCTCAACAAATCAAACCATATATGTTGATAAGATATGAGAAGATATTAATTACTTACAGTGGAACACCATGCGAGAAGGGGCCAGACCGATCCACCGGCATATAATAGTGGTAGGGTGTGTACCCTAAGTGACCGATCCACCGGCTATAATAGTGGCCAGGAGCCAAAGTGCCCTGGAGACCGATCCACAGGAAAAAATAGTGGGGTTCTCGTACTCGTATGGTCCTGATAAAGAACATGGTGTGTATCTACATTTGATAAAAGAAAGATTAAATAATTAATCCGGACCTTTTTGGGCCTTTGGTATGGACCTATTGACTATAAGAAGATACCTACTTTGATGCTATCGATGTCTATGGGACATCAGGAGGGGAAGAGTGATAGCTGGGCTGGATCAATCTTTAGAGTGACGTGGTCGTTGTCCTTTTTAAATTTATGATTCATGTTATCTTTTATTATGTTTGAATTGTCGAAACAATTTTACTAAGGTTGTTTAGTTATTATTTGGAAAAACAATAGCCGGTATTTCGAATTATGTAAGACTTATGCGTAATCTGATTTTGTTTTTTATAAATTTGAATTTGTATGGTATTGCTGATAATGTTTTCTTAGCCTTAGCACTTGGTACCGGAACGGTAGAAGTAAACTGGTCTGGTACTAAGTGTGGCGGTAACCTCTCCAGAATTTACGGTTTTAATTTATGAGTATTGCTTTTAAAAAAAATGTGTAAATTTTGGGGTGTTACAGTAGGCTTGAGGAAGTTGCATCGGGATTGATTGCTTGCTCGTCTGCTCCAACTAAAGAGGCTGAACACATTGCTCTGAGTGCTTGATTCTACTGAATCGATAGTTACTGTGGCCTCTGGATTCCTTCACAGGGTGTGTTGTAGCATTTTAAGCTCTTATGCCCAAGCTGTCCATAGTCGTGGTACTGAACTAGCTTTCCCATGCAATCATTGCCCGAATGATCTCTTCTACAATGACAGCAATGGTATTGCCAAACTGGTCTCTTTCAAGCCTTGCCATAGGGAGCACTCTGACTCTTTTTATGCTTAACTTTAGTTTGAGGTTGAGCTGGACCTGCATAATCTTGCTACAAGGATAATAACTCTTTTCATCGAACTTGGTCACTTTGTTCTTCCTCTTGCCTATGATGGAGGCCTATTCTTGGACCAAGACATCGGCAACACATGCTAGCTCGTATACTATATTTAAGTCGTGGATAATTTTTGCGCCCATAATACTTCGGATGTTGAGTTGAAGTCCTTGCTCGGACTAGAAGACCATTGTAGCCTTGCTAGCTACTATTTTAAGGGTGAACCTTAGAAGCTCCATGAATTGTGCGTAGTATTTTTAGACCAACAAGCTTCCTTGCATCAGCTCCATCAATGCTTTGATTTTTTCCCTCTTGAGACTTTTTGTGTAGAAACGTGTGTGGAGGGTAGTCTTGAAGTCTTCCCAAGATTTTGATCATCCTCCTTGGGATCGAAAGTCTTCCCACCAAGTGTCGACGGTCCTCGAAGGAAGTACGCCACAATGCTCGTCGTTTGCTCTTTAGGGTAGTTGACCGCCTCAAAGGTTCTATCGAAATCTCATATCCAACATTCTAGGGCCATGAGACCCTTCTCCATTATTATAATTACCAAATTACCTTTTAGTTGGTTAAATTTCCAAATTACCCTTCTCCATTATTATAATTACCAAATTATTCTTCTCTATTATTATAATTACCAATTTACCCTTCCTCATTATTAAATTACCATTTTACCCTTCCTTTTACACCAAATTACTATTTTACCCTTCTACTTTATTAAATTAACATTTCACCCTTCCTTTACACCAAATTACTATTGCACCCTCCTACTTCATTAAGTTACCAGTTTACCCTTCTTTTGTATTAAATTACCATTTCACCATTCTTTTACACCAAATCACTATTTTACCCCTTTACTTACAAAATTACCATATTATCCTTTTACTTACAAAATTACCATTTTGCCCCTTACTTCCAAAATTACCATAATTCTCTTTTCCATTATATTTAATCCACCAAAATACTTTCACACATCTAACATTTACCAAGTTATCACCTCTCCATGTAAAATTACTAAAATGCCCTTCTTACTTGTCCATTAACATTTTTTTCCCTTTTTGTCTTGCAATTTACCATTTTACCCTTATTACACCACTTTTACTAAAATATCCTCACTACATAACATATTAATATTAATACTCCATTCCCATCATCCAAATCCACAAACTATTATTATTCAACAATAATAATCATTAGCACCCACACTTAATTAGGCCACACTCTTATGTAAGAAATATTACTAAAATGCCCCTAAGGCTCATAATAACAATATTTATGCGTCAATGGTAACAATAACATAAGGTATCATAGTTAAGCACCTAAAATTTTTTTATTAATAAGAAAGCTCCTTCCCTAAGCATTATTTGTATGCATAACTCATAACTTAGCATTCTTCCCCCTTTTTTTATCAATCAATACAAGCAACTAACTACATTATACTTAACAATATATGACATGCATATAAACCTATTAAAAACCCTACTATGCTAGCTTACATTTATGCATACATTTATGTAAGGTTTAACAGTTACCTTATTTTTTGTAAAAATTGAACTTTACCGCTACCCTAGTTAAAGATTCAAGCTTTGATTAGCAAAATCAATACCTAAAAAAAATATCAATAATTATCATATTAGTAATAGGAAAATCAAAGAGCATAAAATGTTATCGAAACTTAAATAATGATATAGTTCATTTAACCATTATTATACCTTAAAAATATTAACCAAAATCATGAAATAGGGTAGCAAACTCATGTTGCTCATGAAACATGAGACGCATGCAAAATAGCAAGGAATGAGGGAGTCGAAGAGGGTGGAAGAAAGGAAAGGGTGTTTTTTTCAGTTTGAGGTTTTGGGGCTTGAAAAGAAGGAAGGTGGAGGAGAGTTAGGGAAAGTGATTGGTGCAGGGGTGGAGTGGGGTGTAGGTGGTGGTCGGGGATGGGTGATCGACAACAATGGGTGGGGGAGGCGACTGTAGTAGGGTTGCGAAGGGGGCTATAGAAGTGGTGGAGTACGAGAAGGAAGGAAAAGGAGAGGTTGTAGGGGTGTGTTTTGGCCAAAGAAGGTAAGGGGGTTGTAGGGAGTGAGTTGGTGGCTTGGGAGGTGGCGGAAGCGGTAGGACGGAGGTGGATGGAGGAGGAGCAAGGTGGTTACTGAGAAGGGATAAAAAGAAGAAGAGAGGAAGAAGGGATGCAGGGGGATCAAGGGGTGGCATGGTTGTGTAGGGTGGGAGTAGGTGGTGGTAAGTGGCATTGTAGGCAGTTAGCATGGCGGTGGCAGCGGCAGAATGTGGTAGCACAAGCAAAATAAGGGAAGGGGATAAAGAAGAAGAAATGGGAGAAAATGAGATATGGAGAGGGAGAATGAAGGGTAGAATGGGGCATAAATGAGGCTGGGGAAAGGAAGAAAAAGGAGAGGGAAAGGAGGGGAGTAGGTGTGGCTGGTCGGGTAGGGTGTAGGAGGGTAAGTAGTTGTCGGGGTTTTGAGGAGAGGGAAGGGGAAGAAGATAAATAAGAAGGCATGTGTGGCTGGGGTGCAGGGTTGGTTTGGTCGAAAAAAGACTAGGGGAGAGAAGGAGAGAGGGAAAGTTGTAGGGAGGTAGGCTAGGATGCAGGTGGAGTGGGCATGGCGCTCACTTGTGAGGGATGGAGGAAGAAGAAGGGAAGAAGAAAAAGAAGAAAACAAAGAGTAGGCCAGATGGGCGAAGGAGAAAAGAAGAATGGGCCATCCTAGTAGGGGGGAGAAGGAAGGAAAAGAAAAAGATAGAACTAGGCTGGCCCAATCGAGGGGAGAAAAGGAAGGGAAGAAAAGGAAGAAGGGGGAGTGGGATTCGTTGTGTGGGAGAGGGAGAATGAGAGATGATTGGGTTGGTGGCCTTGTATGCAGGGGGAGATGACTAAGGCCTTGCATCCTAAAGTAGAAGAAAAAGGGAAAGGAAGGAAAGGAGAAAAAGGATTAAGAAAAGGAAAAAGGGAAACAACGAAAGGAAAAGTCAGGAAAAATAAGATAAAATAAATTATGAAATAATATAATGTAATATTTTTTATTGATAAATAAATTTAATGATTTAATTTATTATAATTTAATATATTGGTTTAAAAAGGATAATTTTTTAAATATTTGTTTGGAATCTTATTTAAATAAAATGAGTATGATAAAAAAAATATTTATTTTAATTTATTAATTATTCATATCCAATTTTATATACTCAAAAATTCATAAAATAATTAAATTAAATAAATTAATTTATTCCAAATAAAATCTATTTATTAAATTTTAGGTTTTTAACATTTTGGGGTATTACACCTATCTCATCTTAGGCTCTAGGCTTAAGAGAGAGGACATCGAGAGATTTTGTTTGGTCCATGATGAACCAAGGTTTTAGGCCTACACCATAACTTTGTTTTTACTAGAGTAACCCTGTATTTTAATTTAACGTACCTCCCTAAGTTTATAGTAAATGACTGTATGTTCGATAGTTTTTTTCTTTTACTTATGAGTCAGGAGGTGTTATCTTGATTAGGTGGATTTAATTTGTTTTAGTCATTTTTTACCTTAGGTATTCTAGAGGAGTTGTTAGCATGTGATTGTTGATGCTGCTCATTCTTTATACTGGCAACTTAGTTTGGAAGTAGTTTTTATCCTAGATTGAAGAGTAATGGTATTGTAATACTTCATATTAAAAATTTCAAATTGTGTTTAAAATTAAGTTGATATAAAATGTAGTTTTTTGTTTTGGAAAGGGCTTGAAATTTCAATAAAGTAGTGAATTTCAAGCGCACCAATCAACTAATTGTCTAACAAATCAATTGTACGCTCAAGAATTGGCCATTTTATTTTTTGATAAACCACTCGACTGGTTTACTTAAAAAGATTAAATGATTATCTTGTAGTTTTAGATCTTTTTTTGATTTTTATTCAAATCTTTTTTCAATGTTTATGAAAACTTCTAATTTGAATCTATTTGTGCTAATAATAATAATTAGGTGTTTTTGGATTATTTTTACATTATTTAGATCACTCAATGATTTGTTTAGTTAAAAATTCCCCAAAGGCACGTTTTGAGGCATTTCTCATAATCTCTCCACCCATCACTTTCCTCTCTTTTCTAGCAGACTTGGATGCATATTTGACTTTCTACACCTCTCTTCTGATCTATCAAACCTTTGTCATGTTTCTTTATGATCACACCTTACCTCCTTTACCTCAACTTGTAATCTCATTACACTTTGTTTATCCATACTCAACCTAAATCGAACTTCCCTCTCTCCCACTTATGTATGCCAACCAACACGTCCCTCCTATACACCCCACTCCTAATTTGATTCATTCCCTATCATCTACACTTGTTTATTCTCTCCCTTTTCCTTTGTGAAAATTTTTCAAGTGTTTGGCATTTTCTACTTTGACTTTATTTTATTCTCTATTGTGTAAATATAGGTTTGCCTCTCATTTCCTCATCCTTTAATCAAAATCGTTTTCTTTTATTTATTCTCCTACTCTTAGCTTTAGCTCTATCTTATTTCTCTTCAGCAAGAAAGAGTTAAAGTTTTGAAAAAGTTAAAAACCTTAGCTTTTGGTTTTGGCCTTTAGTTATGAGAAAAGGTTGTGCTACACTATTTTTCTTCTCTGTATTCTTATTTTTTTTCAATTAAATTTTAAAAAGGAGTTTTAATGGTTTTGATTCTCTTAGGAATCGAGGATCTACTAGATAAGCATCAAGTTGGAGTATTTTGGGGTAGAAGAATTGCTTAGAGCTAAGGCAATCATATCTTTAATATAAATAAAGAATTTTAGTTTGTGTTGGGTTCCATGTTTTTGATGTGTTTTTATGATTGAGCATCACTTAATTGTATTCTAGGATTTGACCATACGATAAATTTTGTTTCTTTGAAATTTAAGCATGTTTTAGGTTCCTAGATATTATGCATGATTTTGGTAATTTTCAGCATGATTTCAATAGAAGCCAATATTACCATATACCCATATGATTTGACGTATGAAAAATGTCTTTTTATGAGTTTTATGACATAGGAGCATGCTAGGAATAATATGGTATAGTTGGGTTAAATTTTAATGTGTGGATCATAGGTTTGGGTTGTTTTTCCTAGAAAAGTATTTGGTTGTGGGACTAATTGACTAGTTGTGTCAAAAATCACTCATTTTAGGGATTTTGATAGGCTGGTTATGATATCAGTTGATTGGTTCAATGAACCTAGTGATCGATCCTACGAGTAGTATATCGGTTTACCTAACCTATTGATTTATTGCTTCATGACTATATTGGTTTGGTCTCTACATAGATCCATTGACTAGTTTTGCCAAACCCATTGACTAGTTTTCTTTGAATATTCAATTAGTGGAACCAACTAGCTAATTGGTTCATTGGCTTTATTTTTTGTTTAGGCCTAGTAAAACCAGACGAGTCAACTAGTCCTAGGGACTAATCGACTAGTTCATCTATATTTGGCCATATTATTTTGCTAAATTCTTATTCTTTCTTTATGCCTTCTATATTAATGTTTCCATGTAATTACAACATTTTGATCATGATTACATCCATGTTTACCCTGAAATTAATGTGGGTAAAAATGATGATATTTGGACCTTAGTTTGGTTAAGTTTTGTGTCATCTCTAAACACCCAATTAGTGGCTTAAATGCCTTCTGATGTGTTTAGTGTTATCACTTAGAAACACCTAATTTGGATAATAATGGAATTAATTTTGGATTGGTGATATCACTTGGTAATTAATAAATAATGGATTAAGATTTCATTTAAGTCTTTTTTTCTGACTCTTAGTGTAGCTTATTGGGATTTAGTGGGTGGGTTACCCTATTTTTTATATTTTCACTCAATACCTTTTTCTTCGCTACCAAGATGTGGTCAGTAGGGGGTATGCACATATCTTAGAGGTATAAGATTATACTATGGTAGGCTGGTGTAGCATTGTCGACTAGTATGAGTGGGTGGGGTATCGTAGTACAAGAGCCTTGGCACTTTATATCATCCATCTCTTAAAAGGGTGTGGTATGCAAATTTTTTAGCCCTCGTGGCGAAGGCATTCACGGTTTGGTGGGTGAGGTATCCCAGTACAATCCCCCTTAATATACTTTGATCACATATGGTGGGTGTGATATCCTAATTAGTATTAGACATTGTGATAGGTGCACTTGATGTGTAGTGGGAGTGGTATCCCTAGATAAAAGACACTTCAATTTATCCTGAATCTGTATGGTGGGTATAGTATCCCATTCTATGTGTATGCGGCCATAACATTTTTTTTATGGTGGAGAAATTGGCATGGCCGAACAAATTATATTAATAATTGGTAATTATATAGCTACTAAAGTAAGATTTATAATATGGTTCACATTATGTGATTTAATGCATTAACTATATTATTATTCATCCATGATCTCCATCCAAGCATGCCTTGTTACATTAATATCATGAGCCTGAGCAATTTACTTTGTTAGTATACTTAACACCATATTACTATGTGACTTTAATGTACAACATGAGCCCTTACTATGTTTTAGGTAGTGTGCATTATCTGCAATTTACTATATTATTACTAAATTTGTGTGGTCATTGTGATAATCGGGCTTTGGTCTGATGAGTAGAGAATGATTTATTTGATTTATTGGGTTATGACTTCAGGTACAGTACATTGAGTAAGATAATGTGGGTTAATAGTTAGCTATTGCTTAGGGGATTTGAGAGTTACTTTTCGATTTAGTTAAACAAGTTAGATATACTTTTACCCACTGTGTTGGGATGTTTTTGGTTCTTTTTGGTTATTTAAACTCTTAGCTATGATCCCTATATTTAGATTTTATAAACTCTCTCTTTTATCTATATGAATATTCTCATCATTGTTATCATAGAATTATTATAGTATTCATTCAGCATGCATTCTTTTGTAGTTGTTCTATTTTACCTTTCATTAGACATGGGTTAGGTGATGGTCACACAACTTTTATGGTTGATGTGGTGGTAACATTCCTTGGTTTTTCTTTTATAAATGCTTCCACTTTGCCTTTAAAATAAAATTTTCTGATTCAAAATTTGGGTGTCTTACATATATACTCTTGTTTTTTATATTTTGGCGTAATTTTTTTATTTTATCTTTTTTGATATGATATATTATTGTTTATTTTATACTTATATTAATTATTTGTTTTATATTTATATTGTTGCAAATCCAGTTTATTTTGACAAATTTACCAAGTTTATTATGTTCGGTGAATAGAAGAATTCATTTTTAGGCTGCTATTAATCGTTATATTTTTTTAATACAACAACATCCTGTAACTCTTTTGTAATATATTTATTTTTGATCAAATATTTTCTTATAACAGATATTTGATACAAACTATTTGTATGAATATTTAGTTGAATGTTTGTAGATAACTATTTAGAAAATTATATATGTGTATTAAAATGGATATATATGGATATAGGTACAGGACTTGAGAAGATTGAAATGGTTATATATGCATACAGGTGTAGGGTTTGACAAGAATATTGAAATGCTAATTATATTCTTAAACAGAAAACTATGGCATTTGCAACGAATAAATTATGTCACTACTAATGAATAAATTTTACTAGTGATGGGAAAATTGGTACTTATTGATGTGATGATTTTTTTTATTTAATCAAGAAAGAAAAAATTGGTTATCATTGGTGAGATAACTTTTTGTTAATTTAATTAAGATAAAAATTTGGTCCCTAATATTATTTAAACAATGTATTTTTCTTGTCATTATTTCTTATAGTGACCAATATTTTACGTTATCATTATTGCTTATACTGACCAACATTATTTGTCGTCTTTATTGCTTTAACGATCAAAAAAATTCATTTGGTCATTAAAGCCTTTAGCAAGGTAGCAATAACAACTACTAACGACCAATATCTTTTTTTTATTGACTTTAAAGACCATATTTTGGACATTAACAATGAAAAATATTGGTCGTTAAAACCTTAATTTTCTATAAAGGGAAGTGTGGAGGTTGAATGCAATCGAGGATGGAAGCGTGGGAGGTTTACACTGGTTGGTGTTGTAGGGTGCAAGGAATGCACACAATAGGCAAGAGGTGATCTATGATGAATCAAATAAGAAGAGTTGTGTAATATCCCAAATCTTTATTTTAGGATTAAGGAATAAAATAAGAAATTATTGAGCAAGACATAATTATGTGTACCATTTTTAATAAAATAATAATAAAATAATTAAGGAAATAAATAAATAAAATGATGTAGGGACATAGTTATTGCAGTTTAAATTAATTAACTAACTTAAAAAAACAATAAATAAATTATAATAGTTCTAAATTTTTAAAAATTATTTTATTATAATTATAATTAATTTTTATTATCTATAAAAGATTAAAAAAATCCAAAACACCCTACCACCCCCTTTTTCCTATTTTTCTTCCCTATTTTTCTTTCTTTTCTTTCTTCTTTTCTTCCTTTTCTTGTTTTCCTTCTTTTCTCCCTTCCTTTAGACGGTTGGTGAAATGTCCCAAAACCATATTTTAATAATATTAGCTAATTAAAGATTTATTTTGGAAATTAACTAAATAAATTATTTTATTTAAAATAAGATAGAGTAAATAGGGCTAAGTCAATAGGATTTTTTATAAATAATTTAATTTGAGAAACTTAGAGTGATTTGCTAATTAAAATGGAATTTAGGAAAAAAATTCAAATCCTAAATTATCCTAAAAGGGAATTAAATATTATTTTATTTAAATATGATAATTTTTAAATAGCCCAAATACCTAAAATATTTTAATTAATCTCAACCCACCTATTTTCCCTTTTTCTTTATTTTTTCTTTTCCTCTCCTTTTTCCTTTTTCTTTCTTTCTCATCTCCTTTCTCCTTTCCTTTTTTTTCCTTCTACCCCCGAAATAGGCCACCCGACCGACCCATTTCCCTTCCCCTTTCCTCTCCATCGACGCAGCCTAAGACCTAGCATGCCGTGTTTCAATTTTTCCCATTTGTGCCGGCCGATTCCTTTCCCCTTTCTTTCTTTTCTCTTTTTCCTCCTTATCCACCCGGTCGAGCCCCTCCTCCTTCTTCATTCTTCTTCCTCTGCCATCGACCTGCAACTCTTCCCTAATTTCCCCAAAAATCTCATTGCCGCCCACACCCGCTGATCGACTGATCTCTCCTCTCTCTCCCCTAGTGACTCACCTGTCGTTTGACCTAACCAACAAACCCTTCCTTATCGCGCATGACCCCTTTTTCCTAGGCAACCACCCCTACCGCAATTGATTTGCGCCAGCCGGTGCCCTCACCTACCTACCCTATTCTCCTATCTCCCCTCTAACCTTGTCCCCTCCTTTAGCCCTATAAATACCCCCATAACTAACCTTGATCGAGTTTTTGTTTCGAAACTAGAAAAATCACCCCTTTGCACCACCACCCAATCAGACGCCAGTTCCATCGCTGTAGACTAACATCGCTACCCACATCGCCCACCTAAGCACTCCCTACATCACTCTATACCTAACTACACCATCCTCCACCCTCAATTTGCCTTGTACGAGCCACCCGGTGGTGCAAAATCACCTTCTTGATCAGCCATTCCTTCCACCTCCTCCACCCTTTGCACCACCATTAGCCACTACTCCCACCGTAACCACCGCCTCCTACACCACCCAAACTACTCTACAAACTTACATCTATCTCCCCCTACCCTTCTTTCCCCCTTCCTCCCTCTTCTCCTCCCTTTCTCCATTTCCTCCACTTTCGGCCACCACAACCACCGCCATGTGCCGCCATCTTCATTCCACCCCTCTCAACCTAGGCAACCATCAACACCCCAACTTCTACCCTCTCCTTTTCCCAGCACTCAACTATCTCTCTTTTCTTCTATTCTTCCTACCTATGCTACTGCCGTGTACCACCACCGGTGCTGCCAGTCACCACCAACCCAAGGTGGTACCTTAAACCCTAATTAGGTAAGCTTTATTTATTTAATTTTATTATATTACTATTATTCAATTATTATTATTATTATTATTAATGTTATTATTATTATTTCTATAAAGGATCGAGACCTTATTATGTCACTATTTCTATTACTACTACTACTATTACTACGAATACTACTACTACTACTACTACTACTACTACTACTACTACTACTACTATTATTATTATTATTATTTTGGTGAAGGGTCGTTGCCCTTATTTCACAATTATTTCAAATTATTCCATTATTATTATCATTATTATTATTAGGATAAAATCTTCAAACCTTATATTATCATCCTTTCCAATGTTACTATTATTACTTTTATCCATAGCAATATTAGTATATTGTTAATGTTACTATTATTATATTAATATTTTATATATAACTCTAACCTTAGAATAGATTAGGAAATAATAATATTTTGGTAGGGGAAAACTAATCCTTAGTTTTTCTCTCTTATAGGTGAGACCATTCAAAACCCTAAGAACGAGTAGGAGTGTGCTCCAAAACCCGTGTCGGATTAGGTAAGGGTGTAGCTAAGGCCTTATGTATCTAATGTGTTTTGTATGCCAAGTGTCATGATATGTGATGTATATTATGCTTATTATTATAACTATTTTATGTGTAGTGTGGCTTGGAGTTCAGGTATGCTCATGTGTTATTTTATAGCATGCGTATAATATGTATAAGTTGTGATTATGATGTGATGTGTTTTGGCCCTTTAGGAAATGCATATTAGGATGTAATGGGATGATATGGAGTGAAAGGATGAAAACGGAAAATGAGGAAGTAAGTTGACCAAGGGATGTGGATTAGACCTAAATGTTGCATGATCGTGAATGGAAGAATCTATGGTTTCGCATAGAAGAATCTAGGGTTTAGCATGGGAGAATCTAGGGTTTTGTATGAAAAACTTCAAAGGGTTGCATGGGATGTATAAAGTTTACATGGGGGTAAATTTTAGGTATGAAAAGTTGATTTGGGGTGTGAGGAAGGTAATGCAAGAGTTGTTTGGGTGATTAGACACTTTGGATGAAAAATAGTATATGGGATAGTATAAGGGTACATAGGAGATCGAGCTAGGGTTTGGTGTGGCAACTTAGGGTATCATGATCACACATGCACTAGGAGAGTAAAGTGTGATGATGAGGGTTGAATCTAAGAGTTATGATGTGTGGGTGTTAAAATAGTTTGGGTTGAGTGAGGAGGAGTAGGATGGGCCATATGGGCCCAAATTAGGGTTTCTAGAGAAAACCCTAGAGTGTGGTAGTGAGTGGACTTGGAGGTGTATGGTAGTGGGCCTTGACCCATACATTAAGTGTGAGTTATGGTAAGGAGGAAATGATGTTGGGACAAGTTAAGAGGTGCATGAGTCTCATGATATGGGACGGGATCCTTTAGAGGATAAGCATAGAGGGAGTAATTCATGCATATCTAGGGTGAAATTTCTGAATTAGACACTTAAGACATTAATCATGTAAAGTGGAAGATTATTGAGTCAGGCCCAGACTGATCCACCGGCATACAATAGTGGTTAGGTCATTCTGCCCTATAAGTGACCAATCCACCGGTTATAATAGTAGTTAGGTGCATGTTGCCCTATAAGTGACCACTCTATAGGCTAGAATAGTGGGGGATTCCGAGATCAATAAACCAAACCCTAAGTTTTCTAAGACACATAAAAGACAGTAAGTACTTACAGTGGAATACCATGCGAGTAGGGGCTAGACCGATCCACCGACACTTAATAGAGGTTAGGGCGTTTGTCCCTATAAATGACCGATCCACTGGCTACAATAGTGGTTAGGTGCATTTTTCCCTATAAGTGATCGATCCATCGGCTATAATAGTGGGGTTCCCGTACCCGCATGGATTGATCAAAGCATGGTGTGAAATGAGTACTGATCAAAGATTAATTAATTAATTAATCCAGACTATAAATGGGCTTTTATGTATTTACTTGATTGATCGTATGCTATTATGTTATCATGATTGGACTATGTGCTTTTGTATGTTGGTCTTAGTGTATGGTTACCTTGCTCAATATATAGCATACTGACTACCCGTTTTATGGTTGTTGTTGATTCCTATTAGCAAAAGGCCCTTCTGACTTTGTGCCGGTGGGTGATACTTATTTCAATACCTTCGATGTTCATGAGACATCAGGCAGGACTGAGTGCTGAGTTTGGACTCAGCATGAAGATTGAGAGTGGCATGGCCAGATTTCCCTTATATGATTTTCTAATTATGTTTTGAGATTTCTAGATTTAACTTTTACCATTTGTAAACTTATTTCCTCTTAAGGAACTTTGACTACGTACTTTATTTATGACTTTTTTTCACGCACTCTGATTTCTATCTTATGATTGATTGTACTCCTTTAGATTATAAACTTTTGCGCGTAATTTGATTTCTATGTTATGATCTTTCTGGTTCTTTTTATGAACTCTTGGTTTAAGTTTGACGATAATTTTTTTTAGTCTTAGCACTTGGTACTAGAACAGTCAGAGTAAATCGATCTATTACTAAGTGTGGCGGTAACATCCCCAGAATTCACAGGTTTAAATTTAAATGCTTCCATTTAAAAAAAATAGTGAAATTTGGGTGTTACAGTTGGGTTGCACCTAGTGGCGGCCCAACACCATCCTCCCTCTTTTCTTTTCTTTCTCCTATCACCGGCCTAATCTTTCTTTTCCTTTATTCCCCCCAACTGGCCCAACCACATGCGTATCCCCCTCTTTTCCCTTTTTCTCCCTCTCTTTTTCCCTTCTTTCCCCTTCTGTCCCTATCTTCTTCTTCCTCTAACCAGCACAACCCTATGCGTTGCTGCCATCCCAGCCCTCCTCACCTCTCTCTCCCTCCTACTTCCCTCTTTTGGCCCAACAAGGCATGCAACAGACATGTCCCTACGTGGTCTCCCCCCCCCACGAGCCCCTTTCCCCCTCACTAGCCCTCCTTATGTGTAACACCCCAATTTTTACTACTAAAAACTTTTTGTTTTAAGTAATTAAGTAAAATAGTGGGGGTTATCGCTGTGATTGACATAAATATTGCTTATGCAACCATTCTTACATCAATCACAAGGTTAAAACATTTAAGGTAATACAAGGAAATTGAAAACAATAGAACATTTATAGTACAATACTGAGTTTGGAGTCTAACTCCGAGTTTAACAATACAAAATAAGAAAAGGGTGATACAATGGATCAAGAGTCCACAAAGGGAATCTAGTTAAATACGTAAATCGGATAACAAATACTCTTCACCCAACCCTAACATAGATTAAGTCACTCATCCCTACATAAGGCATCATAGGCCGCATACTTGTGTAACTAATTTTCTAAGACCTACACATAAGATTCAGGGCCTTCTACTCATGGGAATTAGCATCACCCATAAATTAGGTAGTCAGTACGCTACATACTAAGAAAGGGAATAATACTATCAAAATAAAGATACAAACATCACATGCTTTCATGTTAGATAGTAAGGGGAATAACCACATAAAAGAAACATCTCATCAGACAAAATATGATTCAGATTCCTTTATAAAGTATAATCCATTTTCATTCTTTTATATACGCTTAGTGTAGGAACACAAAGATTTTTTAACCGGTGGAACGGTCTAAAACTCTTAGGAACAACACAACTGAGCCACTATTCTTTTCTGTGGAACAGAGATTAGAAACATCCTCTCGGGGCAAAACACTCCCGAGCCACTATTCTCCACGGTGGAATGAGATACATATACATATACATATATATATATATATATAGATCACCTTGGTCCTGACTCACGTGTTCTTCCTTTTTAAATCATCAATATCTTTCCATTAGGTTATAAAGATACATTTTCATTTCATGATGAGTAGAGACCCAACTATTCTTAAATTGGTGGAATGGTCTGAAATTCTCTAGGACAACACCCCTGAGCCACTATTCTTTTTGGTGGAATGGAGATTTAAAACATTTTTTTGAGGCAAAACGCTCCCAAGCCACTATTCTTTCTGGTGAAACAGATATTTAAAACATCCTCTAAGGAAAAAATGCTCCCAAGCTACTAATCTCCCCGGTGGAAGAGGATACATACATACATACATACATACATACATACATACATACACACACACACACACACACATATATATATAATTAGATCACCTTAGCCTAATAGAGATACACATAGTATAGGTCCAAGTCCTCAAGTCCTCTCAAACCCTAATTACACACCCTTTAGTATTTATTCTCCCATATTGATTATTCTACACAACTTATATTATATCATATCCAAATCACCTCATTTTTATCATACCCATTATGCACAAACTAATTTCCATAACCATGCTTTAGTAATCTCAGCTCAATATGTTAGCCACATAAATATCGAACACCCAAATTCCATCGAGTTATCATAACACCTCCCATGAAAATTTCTTAATTACTAATTCCAATATATAACCTCTAAATCTTCAACATGGAATATTGGTATTATCATTGTGAGATAGTTTGCCCTAAATTTGCTATAAAAACATTTAAGGACCCCAAATAACAAAAATACTCCTATGAATTACTCATGCTATTTATTATCATATTTTAAACCTCATAACATTTAAAATACGAAGATTTCCTTATTATCCCATAGTGACCAAGTTACCCTTAAGCACAAATAAAACCTTAACTTCATTTCCACACATGTTATTTTGCAAGTCCACAATTAATCATCATAGCTCATTAAAATTCATAAGCCCATTTATCAAGAATTCATTTAGCCCATATTTCATACCAATATATATATATATATATATATATATATATATATATATATATATATATATATATATATATATATATATATATTTCCATAAGTATGACACTATCACCATTCAACCCATATTTCATACCATAAGATATATATCCACAAATATGACATTATTATCATTCAACCCATGTTTCATACTATAAGATGTATTTACACAAGTATGACATTATCATCATTCAACCCATATTTCATACCACATGATGTATTTCCACAAGTATGACATTATCATCATTCAACCCATATTTCATACCATATGATGTATTTCCACAAGTATAACATTATCATCATTCAACCCATAATATAATGGTATCTCTCACCCATTCTTAATCCCTTTCAACATAATATTCAAATCACCACATAATATCATGGTCAACACATATTAATTCATATATCAATAATGTAATGAAAAACACATATATTCATACAAGCAATTAATACCAAAAATCCTAAACATTGAATAGTATCCATACCAACTAGGAAACCGGGCTCTAAGCATGCAAATCCTAGACTTCCATCTCCAAAGCTACTGGATTACAACCTAGGAAAAATAATAAAATTCAAGGTTAAGTTCAAAGGGTTAAATCGAAGGAGAAATTTAGGTAAAAAGGGAAAAAATAGATATAACCGTAGTCAAATGGGAGCTTGAGATGTGTGGATGTGTAGAGGAATGTGTGGTGGAGCTATGGTTAAATTTTGGTGGTGTTCGGAAAAGGTTTGGGGGTGCAAAAAAAAAACAGAATAAAGTTGCACGGCTGTACAGCAGGCGGTGCAACTTATGGTTGAGAGAAAGCAAGGTGCATGGCCTGGTGGTGCAAAGGTTGCATGGTTGTGCAACAACATTACACAACATGTTGGGGGAAGAAAAATTGCACGGTTGTACAATTGGAGATTTAAGTGTTGCACGACTGTCAAGCAGGCAATGTAGTGGTCGTGCACATTGCAATGCTGCAAAACACGAGAGCAAGAAGAAGGGAAAAGAGGCGGATGTCGACAATGATGGCTAGTGACAATGAAGGGGAAGGTTGGAGAAACCTTTATGGTCAGTCCGCCAGCCAAATGGTGACAAGTGGTGGCCGAGGTGGTGCATGGTGGAGGGAACACTAGTGCATAGGCCAAAAATAGGGAAGAAGGCAGAAGAAGAAGAAGAAGAAGAAGAAGAAGAAGAAGAAGAAGACGATGATGATAAAGAAAAGAGAGAAGGAGGAAAGGAGAAGGAAGAGGGAGATTAGTAATGGCTCTTTGACACAAATATGAGCAGAATGTGGCAAAACCAAAGAGAAAGGAGAGTGTGAGGCATATATATATATATATATACACATACATTTGTGCGTGTACTGTGTTAGTCGGGAAGGAAGATAAGAATAGGGAGGGATGGTGTGCGATGGTGATGGTGCAACTGTAAGGTGATGATGATGGTGATGGTTGCAGAGGATGGTTAGGGTAGGTTAGTAGCTACAGAGTGAGGGTGGTGATGATTGATGTAAATGTTATGTGAGAAGGGAAAGTGGTAGGGGAAGTTGAGTGTGTGTGCAGTGTGTGTAAGGGGTGCAGTCGGGTAGGGATAAGTTGCAAGTACAAGTTGCAATAATTTAAATGTTTCTGCTCAAGCTTGGCAAGAGGAGGAGAAAAAAGAAAGAAAGGAAAGGGGGAAAGAAGAGGAAAAAGAGAAGGGTTGGGGGATTAGTTTAGGGTGATTTTAGATTAGTCAAAGGTAATTAGGATTAGTGGAAAATTGAATGGATTTTTATTTTGGTTTACAAATTACAGTTTATCAAAGTTAAGGTTTTGGAATTGGTTAAAGTTTTAGGATTAAGGATAGGTTAAGGATAACTTAAGATTTATTGGAATTAGAATTAAATTAGGGTGCTAATGATGCCGGGTTAGGCTAAGCAAATTTTTGGGGTATTACATCTCTACCCCCTTAAAAGTGATTTCGTCCTTGAAGTCAACAAGTCTGGGATAGGGAAGAATGGGAAGAAATCTAAGGAAACAATTTTGGTGGTTAAATATGTCATTATTACTAGTATACTACCAGGTAATACCCCCTTGAAAGAAGGAAAATTGCAAAAGCTAACACACCTGAGCTGATGTGCTCGGGGTATACCTCACGCATATCCTTCTTGGTCTCCCAAGTCACTTCCTCTACCCCATGATGACTCCAAAGAATCTTAATAAGAGATATTAAGCTTTTTCAAGTTCATCAAATCTTGGTATCAAGAATCCTCAAAGGCCTTTTCTCATAGGACAATGAATCATCGAGCTTGATCTCATCTAGTCTGATTACGTGTGACGGGTCTATGATATACTTCCTAAGCTGGAAATGTGGATGATGTTATAAAATTGGGCTAACTCTGGTAGAAGTGCTAGGCAGTATGCAACTTCGCCAACCCTATCATGAATCTCATAAGGACCAATGTATCTTGGGCTTAGCTTACCCTTTCGACCAAATCTCTACACCCCTTTGGTAGGTGAAACCCTCAATAAAAATATTTCTCCTAGTTCAAACCCATCACTACGATGTCTCTAATCTGCGTAGCGCTTCTGGCGACTCTAAGATACTCTCATTCTGTTCTTAATCAATCAAAATTGATGAATTTTCTCCTCAATCAACTCCGGTCCAAGAACAGCAGTCTTGCTGATGTCGCTCCAACACAAGGGTGTTCTACACTTTAGTCCATACAATGCCTCAAAGGGTTCCATCCCTATATTAGCATAATAACTATTATTGTATGAGAACTTTACCAAATGCAAATGATCTTCCTAACTGCCATGAAAATCCAAAACACAAGCACGAAGCAAATCCTCTAGAGTTGGAATCATCCTCTCAATATGTCCATCCATAGTTGGATGAAAGGTGGTACTTATCCTGAATCTCGTGCATATAGCCTCCTATAACTTCCCCTATAAATGTGAAAGAAATATCAAATCCTAATTGAAGACTATATATGTCGGGGTACCATGCCTACTCACCACAAACCTTAAATATGCATCTACTAGCTGATCCATACTCTAAGTCGAATCCATTGGCATAAATACTATGGACTTGGTCAACCTATTGATGATAACCCAAATCGTATCACAACCTCTAGGAGTCCTTGGTAGCCCACTCACAAAATCTATTGAGATGGAGTCTCACTTCCACCTCGAAACATCTAAAGGTTGGACGAACCTTATAGATCTCTGAAGCTCAATCTTGACCATCTGGTTAGTCAAACACCTCAATATGAACTGTGCTACCTCTCGTTTCATGCGAGGCCACCATTAGATCCTCTTGAGGTCCTTATACAATTTATCTCCTCCTGGGTGGACAGAATATTGAGTATAGTGACCTTCCTCCAAAATTCGACCCTTTAAATCCATACAACCCCTAGGTACACACCAATGACCTTAGTAGCTAATGCTACCATCCTTATGAATCTTGAAATCCTTAGCTCTACCATCCTGAATCTTCTATTGAATCCTCTCAAGCTTAACATCCCTAGGTTGTCCTGTTCAAATCTCATCAAAGATCATTAGCATAATCATTAATGCACACATCCTAGTATCCAAATCATTCCGTTAGATCATCTATATCCCCATCTCACCAAAATCCTCTAGTAAATGACTAGAAACCATAGTAGAACCCAAAGAATGTCATGTTTTCCTACTCAAGCCATATGCAACAACATTGGCCTTACCCTCATAATAGGTCATTTCAATATCATAGCCCTTTACCAACTTTAGCCATCTCCTCTACCTCATATTTAGCTCTTCTAAGTGAATATATACTTGAGGCTCTTATGGTTGGTATAGAATTTCCACTTAGTCCCATACAGATAATGCCTCCAAATCTTCAACGCAAAAAAAAAACTATAGCCAACTCTAAATCTTGCATCGGTTAATTCTTCTCATATAGCTTGAACTAGCAAGAAGCATAAGCCACAACCTTACCATGCTGCATTATAATACAGCCAAGTCCATGCTTCGATGCGTCACTATATATCTCGAATCCATCTATACCTAAAGGCAAGGTCAAAACTAGTGTTGTAGTAAACTATTGCTTCAACTCCTAAAATGCTCTCTCACAAGTGTCATCCCACTAAAATTTAGTCATCTTTTTCAGAACCCTACCTCGTCGTCTAAATAGACGTTGCCACGAAGCCACGTTACCATCACTATTACCTCACCTTATCTTCCTTGCATCACCATACACTCAACGAGCCACTCCCCTTACCTTTCTTCCCTACCTTTTCTCTCCCTACCCGTGTAAAGTGGATGATGCCCTTTTGCACCTTCCTGCACCACCAATGCTGCCCTGTGCCATCACCGCACCATTACCGTGAGGCCACCACCACCACCATATAACTCTTTAACTAGGGAACCCCACCACCTAAGAAACACTATCTTCTCTCTCTTTTTCCAACCCTAAAAACCTATCCCTTTAATCTTCTCCACCACCATAACTACATGACCAATGTTTTCGCTATCGTGCCGCCACTGCCACCGCAGTCCATCTTATCCGCTCTCCTTTCTTATTATACCCTTCTCCCTCTTACTTGTTTAATTTATTTTGTTTAGTAACCTATTACTATCATCATCATTAGTTATAATATTTGGTTAAGAAAATAAGAAAGAAAGGAAAAGGAAGTAGGAAGATGGTGAAATGACCTAGTTGATACTCTCTTTATTAGTTTTGAACAGACATCTCCCCCGTGAGGTGGTGTGGGATTCTTGCTTCAAGCCCAAAGCCCAACTAGATAAGGATATAGTTAAGATTTTAGGTTTTGTCATGAATCATGTGTGTATGGGTGTATTGGTTTGTTATGTGTAAATATATTTGTATTTGAACTAAGTATATATATGATGTAGCTTGGCTCACAAGGAGCTATGGTATGGTGGATATGTCTTTCCTTATGTGTTATATATGTGTTTATAACTTGCTATGGATGGATGTGTTCTTATTTATGGTTGAATATTAGTATATATATGCCTAGTAGCCTTAGGGGGAACTTAAGTGGATATGGGAGATTAAAGAAAATAGAGAGGGTAGAGTGAGTGAGGTGATATGTGGAGAATTTCCTAAGTGTCTCATGAAAAATGGTACAGAAAATAAAAGGAGAAATAATAAAATGAGGGGTTAGGGTCAAGTCTTTCATGAGATGTGTGAGCCATGCATGGGGGGTGTGTGCTTTGCACGGGGGAAATATTTACTTGGGAAAATCTTTTTTAGAGGTTAGATATGGGGAGGAAAGTGTGTTTTGTTGGTTGGTGTACTTGGAAAATATTTAGTTCGTGGGTTGATGGAAAGGTTCATGGGGGTCAAAACTAGGGTTTTGAGGGAAAAAACCCTAAGGATAGGGGTACTGTGGGGAAAGGTTGGGGAATTTTCTTGACCTCGGTGTTGAGATGAGGGGTGTGCCACATGGAGGGTGGGATTTAAGTCAAATGGAGGGTAGAGTTGCATATAATAAGAGGGTATGGAAGAAGAAGGGAAATATTAGGGTTTTAGAGGCAACCAACTAGGGTGTCTTTATCACATGTGGGGAATTGATGAGTTGGGCTGTGAGGTTGGAGTTGGGGTGAGTGTGGTGATGGGGTTGGAATAAAGGGATTTGTGTGTTGAGTATGGAGAGGAGAGGCAAGGGCTACATAGGCCAGATCAGGGTTTCAAGGGAATCCCTAGTGGGCAATGGTGAGTATAGGTAGAGAAATGGGAAGTGGGCCATGATCATATATGTGAGGTTTCCAAGTTCTTTGTGAGGACGGTGGAAAGTGTATGAGGGTTTTAGAGTTTTGGAGGCTATAGATATCCCAATTTTAGGGATAAGGTATTTTAGGGAGTCCAGGTTGGTAGAGTGGTAATAAGTCAGGAGTGTCCATTGGGGTGTGCATGTCTAGATGGGTGTTACTTGTTGAATAATAGAAGAATAAAATACTAAACACTTAAAGTGGAAGATCATTAAGCAAGACCCAAACATAAGATGTTTAGTAATCCACTGGATATAATGGTGACTGAGAGCATTTTTCCCTAGATATATATATGTTACTATTTCTTCAATTATAATAGTGGCTAGGTGCATTTTACCCTAGAGTAGTATTTCTGTTCCAACGATTATAATAGTGGGAGTCCCAAGCTTAATAAGTTAAACCCCTGGAAGATAATAATTTATGGAAAAGATATTAATTACTTACAATGGAACACCACGTGGGTCTAAACCATACATAGGATATCTATCAGTCCACCGATCATAATAGTAGCCATAAGTGTTTTGCCTTAGAGATGTAAATGTTTACCGTTACATCAATTATAATAGTGGCCAGGCACGTTTTGTCCTAGAGTAGTTATTCTCGTTCCACTGGTCATGATAGTGGGGTCTCCCTACTCACGTAGATATAATTTGAGAGATGTGTAAAAATGGTACTAATGGATTAAACTTTGATAGAGGTAATCAATCTAATAAAACCTACTACTTGCATAAAATCTATATTTTATGTTGTTGTGCCATGTCTTAGCTATATTATTACCTTACCCAGTACATAGTGTATTAATCACCCTTATCATGGATGTTGCTCATTCTCATGAGCAATAACCTCTCATGAGTCTGTGTCGGTAAGTGATGAGCACATAGAGGACTTTGTTGCTTATGAAGAGCTGTTCGAGGTAGAGTGATGTTCTAATGTCCTGAGGTTTGGGCCTAAGATAGTGTTCTCCAAACTACTTTACATTTATGTTTTCGGTCTTATTCCCCTATAGTATGATGTTAAATTGTATTTCATTTCATTGATGTATTAACTTTGACTTTTAGGAACTTTGTTATTTTTTGTATTTAATGTTAAACTCCTTTATGTTTTAATCATGTTATATTAATAATCCTATTATCTTTTAGCCTTGTGATTAGTATGAGGTTTGCTAGGGGTTAGACTTGTATTGATCATGGTGGTAGCACCCCTAATTAGTGTATGTTTTTCCTTAATAAACCAACATTTTTAACTTTTAATTTTGGGGGCGTTATAGGATGATAGAGCTTGTTGGTTGCTAGTGACAATGGAGGGTTCATGGGGAAGATGAATCCAATGATGATGTGTGGTGGGTGGTTGAAAACTAAGGAAACCAACAAGATAGGTGCATGGGGAGTATGGGTTGTGCGAAGTGGTGTTTTGATTTAGGGTGACTAGTGGCACACGAGATGGTGGTGTTGGTTCTATATGAGAGAAAAAGGATGGGGAAGTGAGGATATGTAGAGGGTTGAAGTTGCTTTGGAAATGGCTAAAGAAGAAGGTGGGTGGCTGCGAGAGAAAGAAAGAGAGAGTTGCTTGCATGAGAGAGGAGACATGGGGGAGATTGATTTGTAGAGAAAAGAGGGGGTAAGGGAGTTAGTTTACAAGGTAGAGAGATGGGGAGATTACGTGAGGGAATAAAATGGGAATGAGGTGAAGTGCAAGATTAGGATTAGTTAGTTTAACTATAGTTTGGTTAGGCTAGTTTTGTTAGGTCAGGGTTTCTAGTTAGAAAATGAATTAGGGAAAATCAACCCATTAAAGTTGAGGGTTAAAGAAAAGGGAAAAGGTGGATAAATATTGGGGATAAATTATTTAAGGAATGGTTTAGGTTACGATTTAATTGTTAAAAAGAAGTAACTATTCCAATCTTTAGGGTTACATTTCAAATAAAAGCTAAACATTCAAAAATAGTTTGTAAAATTTGGGGTGTTATATTAATGATCTAATTCAATCAACTAAAATTTCATTATTTAAAACCATAATTGTTAGAATTCCAATCCAGATCTATAATTCAATCACAGTCACTAAAATTTTACATATTGATATATATTTTTTAATCCAATTCCTTCTTATTCTCACTACATGTCTTCTCTAACTCTATCATTTTGTACATACTATATATTGAACACTGAGCTATAGGAAGGAATCACAAGTGAGATATTAGTGAAGCTAATTGTTGGAAAGAAATATACTCAAGAAACATCCAAATGTAGAGTAAAATAAATACATTAAATTTATGATGTTAGTTATTTAATAATTTATATTTAGTTAATAATTATCTTTTTTATTTTATTTTGTTGTGTTTCTAGATTTATTGTATACATAGTACATATAACAACATTTCCTATACGCATATAATTGACAAGTTGTGGTACGTATTATTTGCTACAACTTAATTAGTGATCAAATAAGAGCTTAAGAATGAGATTTTTAATGTTTTTCAACTTTGAATATGGAATTTTGTTACATACAAATATATCTAGCTCATATATTTTTATGGTGCTTTTAGGATCGTTCAATCTTACAATCTAATTCTACAATTTGATTTTAATAGCCCTTATCAATATTAGTTAAAATTTTGATTCTAATAACTTTGTTTAAAACATTATTAGAAAAAATGGTTAATATTGAGAAGGAAAAAGATAGACTATTTTAAATTCATGTAGAAATGTATATAAAGCAATTTAATTGAAATAAAATTGGAAATTATTTTAAATTAATATTGAAAATATAGTAGGGCATATGTTTGTTACAAATTGCTAAAATATCAAATGACATACATTTGTGAATGTAACAAAATTGCTCATATTTGCTAACAAATGAGCATCAATTTACGTAATAGAGTCATAGTGCTACTAATAGCATTGACTACTACGCATATGACCGTATCACTATCACTTTCGATACATGCTTTTCAACCTCAACTTCCAGGTTTAAACGTGATCAATGGATATGAATTTATGAATACAATAATGTGTTTTTGTCATATAATATGTGTATTTATAATATGTATAATACAATTATAAGAACTAGACTCATCCATATAATATGTGTATTTAGCACTATAAGATGTTTCTTTAAAACTATAAGATGTGCATTTGTTTATATAAAATGTACTCACCAAACATTATAATATATATATTGCATTTTTATAAGATGTGCATTTATACATATAAGATATGCATTTATTATATAAAAATATGTATTCTTTCTAGTAACATGTACATTTATAACACATATATTTGTCCCTTGTTGTTTTATAAATAAATGATATGTATATATATCAAGCACATGTATATTTTGCTTGGTAACATATATGTTCTTGGTAGAGAATATATGTATATATATATCAATTATATACATTGTTTTTATAAGATCAATAATATTTTTGAGTGAAAGATCAATAAATTTAAAAATATGTTGCAATGTCTATTATATTTCTAAGAGGGTGTTTATTTTACCATACAATAGGTGAACCATCTACCATAAAATAAAGTTTTGATATCTGTTATTTAGGGGACTTCATAATGATTTTGAAGCATTGTTGAAACTCTCAATTTTAAAGATACCCAAATAGGTAAAATGTTTCATAAAAAAAGGTGTTCATAATGGTCAGAGTTGGACTTTTAATAATGGTTTTATGAAAAACTATTATCAAAACCCAATCTTTAATAACAATTCCTTACTAGAATCATTATCAAATGTTACTTTTGATAAGGGTTTTTGCTTAAAATTGCTCAAAAAACTATTAAGCGTGGTCGAAACCAGCTCTGATACCAAAATGTAACACCCCCAAAATTCACTACTGAAAAATTTCATTTTATTAAAAGATATTCGCGGAAGCAGATTAATAAAATGTGAATTTTGGGAAGTATTACCGCCACACTTAGTACCAGACCAGTTCACTCATACCGTTCCAGTACCAAGTGCTAAGGCTAAGGAAAGTAAAATACATTCTAAAAGAAACTCAACACACATAAATCAGAGTAGCGCATCAAATCGTTTACAGGAATACAATCCACCAATGGTGGTTACTTTAACAACGTTAATATTTAAAACCAAGAATTTAAATGAGAAAGAGAACAAGCTAACAATACCGGAAAATTCCTTACTCTCCTTCCCGTAACCCACTTGAGTAGCACCTGAAAATACCTGCAAGGGCATTGCCCATTGAATAGGCAGGGGCCCCATAAAGGGAATCCCTTTAGTACTACGGTACTGAGTAACCCTTTAATACCACACTTAAAGACAGGCCCGCATACGGCACACAATGCAAGCTACACACATAAATAATGAGAGGTGCACACATAACAATAACATGCATAATAATTCATAAATCACAATCGATATTTTGGGCCTTAAGCCATGTCATAGTGTAAGATCAATACATTCGGGCCTTAAGCCATTATTCCACCATCATTCCATCAGTATCATATTTTATATCCATGTGAGTGCGAGAACCCCACTATTATAGACGGTGGACTGGAAAGTATACACTCAGGGCAGAACGCCTCTGACCACTATTATTGCCGGTGGACCGGAAGATAAACACACTGGGCAGAACGCACCTGACCACTATTATATGCCGGTGGACCGGTCTGGCCCCGACTCACATGGTGTTCCACTATAAGTGATTAGTATTTTTCCATAACCTTATTCACATACATAACTGATTTTATTGAGCTCGGGACCCCCACTATTTTAGCCGGTGGACCGGAATATATATAAATCATCATCCAGGGCACAACGCTCCTGGCGACTATTATAACCGGTGGACCGGTACTCATAATCACATACCAGGGCAACACGCTCCTGGACCACTATTATATCTGGTGGACCGGTACTCAATATCACATACCAGGGCAACACGCTCCTGGACCACTACTATAACCGGTGGACCGGTACTCAATATCACATACCAGGGCAACACGTTCCTGGACCACTATTATAACCGGTGGACCGGTACTCAATATCATAATCATCTAGGCCCGGCTCATTAATATTCCACTTTCAATAATAGTATCTTTCCTTTTCTTTAATCAGCACATCAATAATATTTATTTGCCTCGAATGGGAGATCGATAACCCGGGACCCAAAGGTACACCGGTCGTACCAGTGCATACCAGCTACTCAGTACCCATCAACCATGAACCCAAGGACGCAAAGGTACCCTGGTCGTACTGGTGCATAAAGCTTACTCTGTACCCTACCGACAAGGACACCTAATCCATAAGTATGCATACCCCCTAACTAGGTCCGTAGAGCTAGAAAGAGTAAGATATAGGGCCTGGCTGGGGCACAAAGGCACACCACCAAATACCAGAATAATCGTGGACTAAACCACGTCCTTAGGGTAGCAACCCCTAAGGAGTCACCATTCCTGATCTCGAGGTCTTTCACTTTAACTAATAGTGTCTTAATTAAGGTGATCACGAAAAGCACGATAATCCGATACTTATTCACTTTTAATCGTTATGATATCATTAATCATTTCTTATTCAGATGATTATCCAGAAATCACAGAGAGGTCATTAAGGCCATACTAATTATCAAATACTCTTACTTGGCTAATCAACATTATTTGAATCATATTATAATGTTCCACAATCTCAAAGACATGTTAGGTGCAAATTACTCATTTGCCCTTTACTTATATAATTGTTAAGTATCCGTTCCTTACTTGATGATTTTCTCCATTACCCTTTAGGTTGCGTAATTACCAAATTACCCTTTGTCCAATTTAGATTACCAAATTATCTCATACACTTTTTAGATCACCATTCACCCCTCATAATTACTACACTTATCATATTTCCCATTTGGTTGGTTATATTACCAAATCGCCCTTCTCCTTTGTTATTATTACAAAACTGCCCTCGAGTTGGATAAATTACTAAATTACCCTCCTTCATTATCATGATTACTATTTTGCCCCTTTAATTGGTTAAATAATTATCACTTTACCCTTTAATTGGCTGAATTACCAAATTTCCCCTTCAGTTGGATAAATTACCAAATTTTCCTTCTCCTTTATCATAATTACCAGTTTACCTCTCTCTATTATTTTAATTGCCATTTACCCTTTTCAATTATCATAAATTCCAAATTAACCTTCCTCATAATTAATTTACCCTTCTTCATAATTATAATTACCAATTTTACCCTTCTCCATATTTAAAATTACCATAATGCCCTTTAATTGGTTAATTTACCAAATTACCCTTCTATAGCATCATACTTATCCAATTGCCCTTCTACAATCATAATTTAATTGCTAAATTATCTTTTGTCGTTATCATAATTACCAAGTTACCCCTTACATCCAATTTTACCATAATATCCTTTTATTTTATGAAAATTACCACCATACATCTTTTACTTTACAAATTACTATTTTACCCTTTCACATCCAAGATCACCATCTTTATCTTTCCTTACATAATTACCATTTTGCCCTTCTTTTCCAAATTACCATGTTACCCCTTACTTATAAATTACTATTTCGCCATTCACTTATACAATTACTATATTACCATTTATTTATGAAATGACTATTTTGCCCCTCTACCTCTAAAATTACCATTATGCCCTTTTACGTGAAAAATTATCATAATGCCCTCCTTCATCCAAAATTACTATTTTACCCCTACTTCCAAAATTACAATTTTACCCTTCTTTCTCACAACTTACAATTTTATCCTTTACTTATAAATTATCATTTAGCCCCTTTATTTTTAAATTACCAAAATACCCTTTTACTTATAAAATTACCGAAATACCCTTTTCACTTATAAAATTTCCATTCAACCCCTTTATTCACCATTTTTATGAATTTACTAACACTACATAAAATAATGATATTAATACTTCGTTTTTTATCATCTAAGTCCACCAACTTGTCATTTTTCAACATAATACTCATTAGCAACTACATACATTGATTTACATACCTCATAAGCATAATTACTAAAATACCCTTAAACAATAACATCATTCATGCATTAGCAACATGATACATCATAAAAAAGTATTTAACATTTCCATCCATTATCAAACTCCTTCCTTAATTAACATACCTACATATGACACAAAAGTTATCATGATTTTCCTTTTTATCAAACAATATAAGAAACCATATACATATCATGCTAAGCATACAAAACATGCATAAAATCATACTAAACCCTTAATGTTCTATCATACGTTTTTGCATATATTTAAGGGAGGATTAACGGTTACCTTAATCCCGCAAAATATCAAATCTTACCAAGCATAATTAGCAACTCAACACCTAAAAATAATATCCATCATTATTGTTAGAAATAAGAAGTTAAAAAGGATAAAACTTTTATAAAACAAATTCATTTAATAATAATACACTTTAATTAAATATGGATATACCTCAAAAATTTTCCACAGAAATTCCAAAATAAGGGGGAGCTCATGCTGCATGGGCAGCGTGAGTTTCATGCAAAAACCATAGGGGAAAAAGGCTCAAAGAGGGTGAAGGGAGCAAAATACATTATTTTCGGGTTAGGGTATTTAGGCTAGAAAAGAAGGTGGTTGGGGGAGGTTCTAAGGCGAGTGAATGGTGGAGAAGTGAGGAGGGGGTGTAGGTGGAGGCTAAGGGTGGTTTCACGGCGGCATAGGGTGGCGGAAACGGCGGCGGCAAGGTAGCGAAGGTGGCTGCTGAAGTGGGTCGAGGTGGAAGGGTTGAGAAGGAAGGAAAAGTGGAGGGGTGCAAGGGTTGGTTTCGGCCAACTAAGGCACAGCGGTTGTAGAGGGGGTTGCTGGGTGTCGAACGGTGGGTTGGGTGGCGGCAGAGGTGGCCGGAAGGCGGCGAAATAGGCGGTTGCAGGTGGCTCGGCGGTAAGGGGGAAAAACTGGGGAGAAAAGAAAGAGGAGGAGAAGGGAGGAAGTGCAGGGCTCAAAGGGCTTGGGGTGTCTCGTGGTGGTGCAGGGTGGTAGTAGGTGGTGGCAGTAGGCGGCGCAGGGGCTGGGCTTGGTGGTTCGAGCGGCGGAGGGCGGCGGAAATAAAAAAAACGGGGAGCGAATGGGAGGAGGAGAAAAGAGAGAGGAGGGAGCTCGGGAAGGGGATGATAGGCTCGAAAAATGAGGGGAATGGAGGGCTGGGGAGATGGAGAAAAAGAAGAGGGAGAAGAGAGGGGCAGGGATGGCCGGCGATCGGCGCTGCAGGTGGTAGGTGGTGGTCGGGTGGAAGGGGAATACGGGGAAGAAGAAGGAAAGAAACAGGGACACGCGGCTAGGGATGCAGGGGTTGGTTGGGTTCGAATGAGGAAAGAAAATGACCGGGGAGAGAGGAAGAGAGAGGGCAGGGAGGTAGGTGGTGGCCGGGTTGCAGGCGGCGGCGTGCTCGTCCTGCGCAGGCTGTCGGGCGTGGGAGAAGAAGGGAAGGAGAAGAAGAAAGGGACTGGCGGGCGGCTGGACCGGCGTAGGAAAAGGAGGGAGTCGGCCGGTCCAGGGGAAAATAAGGAGGCGTTTGGGCTGGTGTGCTAGGCGGCGTGCGCGAGGGAGAAGAGGGAGGAGGCAGGCCGAAGGCCCAGTGCACAGGGGAGGGGGGCTGGTCAAGCTGGGCGGACGACCCAAGGAGGAGGAAAAGGGAAAAGAAAAGAAGAAAGAGGGAGAAGGGCAAAAAGGGAATGGGAAATAGGGAAAAATAAAATAATTTAATTTATGAAATCATAAAATGTAATATTCTTGATAATTTATTTAGTTCAATAATTTAATTCATTATAATCTAAAATATTTTAGTTTAAAAAGGATAAAGTTTGTAAAATATTAGTTTGGAAAATTATTTAAATAAAATAATATGATAAATAGCAAAATATTTATTTTTAATTTAAATAAATACTCTTATCCAAATTTACATACTCTAAAATCCATACAATAATTAAAATAAATAATCTTAAAGCAATTTTATTCCAAATAAAAGTAATTTATTAAAATATAAGTTTTCGAAAATTTTGGGGTACTACATCACTACCCCCTTAAAGAGAAACTTCGTTCCCGAAGTTTGGGTCTTAGTACTAGGGTTACAAAAAGGAATCGTAAGTTACTTGGGGTAACTACCCCCTTAAAGAGAAGCTTACTTAACTATGGAAAATAATTATGCACATAACTCAACCATACATCAATCACGCAAATAACCTAAGTTGAGGTTACTTAATCTACCCATACCCAAATCTCAGGACTAATCCGGTTGCTGAAATAAGAGAGAGAATCAGGGAAGAACTTCAAAAGAATCATTTACCCTTCAAAAATCTATGAAATACTTTGATACTTACTTATATAATCAACTCAAAACATTTAAAAACCAGGAAGGATTTAAAGATCGATACTCGGGACCCCCGTGTTTTCTTCCAAGTGCTCTGCTGACAAGGATTTAAAGATCGATACTCAGGATAATTAACACGGTCCGTGTTATGGAAACACGGAACCCCCGTGTTTTTCATCTTTCCACTCAATTTCTTTGAAAGTTTCAGCTTAGCTTCTCTTGATGTATTTGTTCCCTTTCCAACTTTGCTCTCCTTGATTTGACATTTCTTGATGTGTTCTCTACTTGATTTCTTCTTTTCCTTGATTTCTCCTTGAATTTCTTCAATTCTTTTCTTTCTTGTAAAATTTATTCAAAGGAGGAAAACTCGACGAAAAGATTAAATCTAATAGAATAAATGAGGGATAAATGATATTTTTAGACATGAAAATAATCAATAAATCTCATCTATCAAATACCCCTATGCTTGAATTATTGCTTGTCCTCGAGCAATATCATAACATGCACATGAATACATCAAGAAATGCAAGAGAAACAGGTCACGGAACACAAGATTTATTAGATTGGAATTATTCATGTACGAAGTTCAACTTGTACTGGGACTGAAAAATACTTGTAAATCATGAAATACCAACGATAAAAGTATTTTTGGATCACATCTTAAATCACCTTAAAAACAGTCTTATCAAATGCTTAAACGATTAGGGAATGAAAATTATAATAATTAGTATCTCATCATGCAATTTAGATTAAGACTAATGAAATTCAAATTGGTAAATTCTCACTTTCGGGATGTGGAAACGCTCACTCTTTAGTGTATAGGGTATGATGTGTTTACTCTAAAATTCTCTCCAAATGATAATGATTGCCCATATGTTTGCCATTATTCTCAATTCGCCACCGCTAAAAAGAACTAAATTATATAAGAATCAAAAGGTCTTAGATTTGGTTGTAATGGGGCTAGGGTTCTAAGGTGGGATAGAATTTTTGGTATTATAGCTAGACTCTACCAACTAGAGGAGCAATTTCTTTATTTCAATTAAATCACAATTCCTCCTCTTCTCTTTTACTTCACTTCCCCCTTTTTCCTTTTTTTTATTTTATAATTTTAAACCCCTCCATTCAACCGAATAACATAAAAAGACATGAAATTTTTATTCTCCTCTTCTTCTCTTTTTTTTTTATATGGGAATATATATGATATCCACACCCCCATGCTTAAATTTTCTCTCATCTATTTCTATTTAAAAATAATCACAAGCCTACGAATACTAATGCACCCCCCTTACTTATTATGTTCATTGTCCCTAATGAACAAATGCAAAAGAAATATGAAGAATAGGTTTCAAGAGGGAGGTGGAGGTGGGTCTCGGCTTCCGAGATGGAAATCATAGAGATTCTTCATCATCTCCATCATCTGAGTTTGGTTATGGCGGATGGAATCCAATTGGGAATACACTTGATTTTGAAATTGGAGATGCCATTCGGGGACAAAAGTCGAGGTGGAAGAAGAGCTGGCTTGGGATCGGGGTGGTGGTGGTGGTGGATGGGCACCATGAGGCGGAATAGGATGTTCGATGGCTAATGGGGCAGGGCTATCATCATCCTCACTAGGCTGCCAGTTCAATGGGTTTAAAGGGTCAGTTTTGGTTGGGTTAGGAAGAGGAAAGAAAACACGTCCCTGATAAGAAAGGTACCACGCATTATTCCTACGCTCAATAAGATGCGTAAGGTGACAATGTTCGATATCAATGCGGGTGCTCATGGCCTCAATGGGCATATCTTCAGGAAGGGGTATGTCCAAACTTACACAGATGGTGGTAATTAAACCACTGATAACAATGTCTCCCTTTTTGGAATTACCGACCCTTTGAAATTGTTTTGCAATAAAATAGGCAGTTCAACAGAGTAGTGTTCAAGCATAGAGTAGAGAAAGAAAAGTTCAATTGAACGAACTACCCCGGTACTATCTCTCCTCCCAAAGATGGTAGTAGGCTTTGAATGTATCGGAAAACTAAGTTTAAAATCCTAGAGGATTTGGCTTCAGAAATGCGGAAGGTATCGGGAGTAGGCATATTCGCTATATCACCTATTTTAGCGAAAAAATTGTTGGCATAGAACCAGGGTAAAATGAATCTGAATCCCTATGAAGGCAACATGAAAATGTGGGCAAGTTCATGCACTGCTAATTGCCTATCTTCATTAAAAAGGCGAAAAGAAACATACCTTTGATTATTTTTAGTATCACCAACTTCAGCACACAGTTCAAAAGTACTCAAAAATTCTAAAGTCAAGCGCCTATAGGTATGATTCGTACAATAGACAAAGTTTTGCAAGCCTATAGTTTCAAGCATGCGCATGACTTGATTATGAATACCTAATGTATGCAAATAGCCATCATCCAGATATCGAGTGCCAGTAATACGCCTTTGAGACAAGTAATCATACCTTTGCTCTTGTTCGGGTGTGGTAAAAATTATACCTAAATCGTTGGGTCGATTACGTCTTTGTCGTGCTTGAGTTGGTGATGATCTGGACCTTGAGGATTCAGCTTCAACACGCTGCTTCTTTTTCGGTGCCATCTGCATAAAAAATTATCAATTGGATAATAAGAAACAATATCTTAACTTGAAATTTCAGCAAACAAAATGTTGCTTCTTGGAGCATATGATTAGGCTGCAATGATAACTATAACAATATTCATTGAATGTATACATATGCCCTAACCATATTATTTATCCCAATCAATAATCATGCAAGATAGGAATAAAATCACCCAATGTCGAAACTTTTTGTATCACTTCAATTAAGTAAAACAATGAAACTGAAACAATATTTCTACATGATGGGTGAAAAACGTACCTCGATTGTGTGAAAGCAGGTTATAACAATGCAAAAATCAGAGGAAGACTATTGGAATGACAGTTACCACGAAAACCCTAATGCAATTTCCAAAATATAGATGGGTTTATGCTCGAATTCAACTTAGGGTTTGAGAGGAAGAACATTGCCGGTTTCTGCTGTGAAATAACACAAAAGTCTGCGGAGAAGAAGAAATTAATGGTGTAGAAAGAAAATGGAAGGTTTATGGAGTAGGATTTGGTAAGATTTGAATATTTTGATGAGAGATTGGAAGATTTCGAAGGAGAAGAGATGCAGAGAAAAGCTGCGAAAAACTGGAGAGAATCGAACGAAAGGGCCGTGTTTCTTCAGATCTGAAAACACGGGGGAGAAAAAGGAAACTGGACGGAACACGGACCGTGTTTCTGAAATACGATCCCCCCGTGTTTTTTTAAGAGCATTATGTTTCTGACCGAGAAGGGAACACGAGTTGTGTTTAGAAATACGGACCCCCCGTGTTATTTTTGAACTCTCTGGAATTCTGAAATTTTTCTGCAGAGGAAGAAACACGGGCCGTTTTTATAAATACGGACCCCCCGTGTTAATTTTGGAGCTCGATGGAATTTTGATTTTTTTTGCAGAGAAAGAAACACGGGCCGTGTTTATAAATACGGACCCCCCGTGTTAATTTTGGAGCTCTCTGGAATTCTGAAATTTTCTATAGAGAGAAAAACACGGGTCGTGGTCACAAATACGACCCCCCCCGTGTTTTTTTTAACACATATACATATTATGTACATTCAAATTTATACCAAATATGAAAAAAAAGAAAAGTACAAGATACAGAAAACTTATATACAACACTTGGGTGTTTCCCAAGTGATCAAATGTGAATCATTTAGTCCTCATAATTGGGAGTGGTAAGATCAACCACTTCCAAATTGTGCACTTGATGTCCTTCGTAATAAGGTTTGAGACGGTGTCCATTGACCTTCCACATCTTTCCTGTTTTATCACTCTTAATTTCAACTGCACCATGAGAAAACACATTAGTCACAACAAACGGGCCGATCCATCTCGACCTCAATTTTCCTGGAAACAACTTCAATCGAGAATGATATAATAAAACTTTTTGACCAATTTCAAAACTCTTTCTAAGAATGAACTTATCATGAACTGCCTTAGTTCTATATTTATATCTCAATGCAGTTTTAAAAGCGTCATTTCTGATTTCTTCCAATTCTTGTAGTTGGAGTCGCCTATGTCTTCCAACTTCAATTAACTCCATGTTACACTTCTTTATGGCCCAAAAAGCTTTATGTTCTAACTCAACTGGTAGATGACAAGGCTTACCGTACACCAGACGATATGGAGACATACCAATTGGAGTTTTGAAAGCTGTACGATAAGCCCAGAGGGCATCATTAAGATGTAAGCTCCAATCCTTTCTTGTTGGTTTCACCATTTTTTCCAAGATTGATTTGATCTCCCGGTTGGATACCTCAGCTTGACCATTGGTTTGTGGATGATATGCTGTAGATATTCGATGTGTCACATGGTATTTCTTTAATAGAGCTTCTACGGTTCTGTTGCAGAAGTGTGAACCTTTGTCGTTAATGATGGCTCTTGGTACGCCAAACCTTGCAAAAATGTTAGTTCGAAGAAATTCTGCAACAACCTTAGCATCATCAGTACGGGTGGCCTTAGCCTCCACCCATTTTGATACATAATCAACAGTAACAAGAATGTATTTGAATCCAAAAGAAGATGGAAAGGGTCCCATAAAATCTATACCCCAAACATCAAAGATTTTGCATGCTATGATAGGAGTTTGTGGCATTTCATTTCTATGACCTAATCCACCAGTCTTTTGACAGTTTTCACACGTCTTACAAAATTCCTGAGCATCCCTAAACAATGTAGGCCAAAAGAATCCACTCTCTAAAACTTTATAAGCTGTTCGTTTTGGACCAAAGTGTCCCCCACAAGCATAACTGTGACAAAAGTGTAGAATAGATAAAACCTCACTATCAGGAATACATCTTCTAATGATTTGATCAGCACATTGTTTCCACAAATATGGATCGTCCCATACAAAATATTTTGCCTGACTTTTCATTCTATCTTTCTGTGCTTTTGTAAAGTGTGAGGGAAATACCTTATCCACTAGAAAATTTATCATGTCAGCATACCATGGTATCTCATTCCCAATGACATGAAGTTGCTCATCCGAAAATGCTTCATTGATGGGTACTTCAACTTCAACTTCTCTAATGCGTATATTGAATTCCTGGAGTAAAAGAATCCATCTAATCAGTCGTGGTTTTGCCTCTTTCTTTGATAAAAAATATTTCAACGCTGCATGATCAGAATATACAATTATTTCAGTTCCTAGCAGATAAGAACGAAATTTATCCAAAGCAAAGACAATAGCAAGAAGCTCCTTTTCGGTAGTGGTATAGTTAAGCTGAGCTTCATTCAATGTGCGTGAGGCATAATATATCACGTGTGGCTCTTTCCCGATTCGTTGACCTAACACCGCACCAACAGCAAAGTTAGATGCATCACACATCACTTCAAATGGGAAATTCCAATCAGGTGGTTGAAGAATGGGTGCACTTATCAATTTTTCCTTTAAATAGTCAAATGATTTCTGGCATGCGTCATCAAATTGAAATTCCTTTCCTTTTTTAAGAAGCTTGCATAATGGTTGGGCTATTTTAGAAAAATCCTTGATAAATCGGCGATAAAACCCGGCATGCCCTCAAAATGATCGCACATCTTTGACAGTTGATGGATAAGGTAATGAAGAAATAAGATCAATTTTTGCTTTATCTACTTCAATTCCTTTGGCTGAAATAACATGTCCCAAAACTATTCCTTGTTGGACCATAAAATGGCATTTTTCAGAGTTTAGCACAAGATTTGTTTCCAAACATCTTTTCAAGATAAGGGTTAAATTACCTAGGCATTCTTCAAAAGTATCTCCATGAATACTGAAATCATCCATGAATACCTCGATAATTTTCTCCAGATATTCGGAAAATATACTTACCATACACCTTTGAAATGTAGCTGGAGCGTTACACAATCCAAATGGCATACGTCGATACGCAAACGTACCGTAGGGACATGTAAATGTAGTTTTCTCTTGATCTTCTGGAGCTATGGGAACCTGCACATATCCAGAATAACCATCAAGAAAACAATAATAAGCATGATCCGCTAGCCTTTCTAACATTTGATCCATAAATGGTAAAGGAAAATGATATTTCCTAGTCATGGAGTTCAGCTTTCTATAATCAACACATACCCTCCAACCATTTTGAACTCTAGTAGGAACCATTTCTCCTTTATCATTCTCCACTACTGTTATTCCTATTTTCTTTGGGACAACCTGAAGCGGACTTACCCAACTACTATAAGAAATTGGGTATATGACTCCTACACTTAGCAATTTTAAAACCTATTTCTTCACAACCTCCATCATTATCGGATTCAACCTACGTTGCACTTGTCTACTTGGCTTTACATTTTCTTCCATTAAAATCCGATGCATACAAACTAAAGGACTAATACCCTTAATATCAGCAACTGTCCATCCCAAAGCTAATTTGTATTTCTTCAACACATTTACCAATTTTTCTTCTTATTGAGATGTTAGTTCACTAGATATGATAACCGGAAGGGTATTCTTATCTCCTAAGAATGCATATTTGAGATGGTCAGGTAAAGGTTTCAACTCCACTTCAGGTGGTCGTTCTATGGAAGGTACAGGTCTATCCACTGTCAATGGTAAATCCAAAAATTTTCCAATTCTACTTGGACATGTTCCCAAAGCGGCCACTACCTCCTTGATTTCTTCCTCAACGTCATACAATTTGTTCAATTCTTCCAATTTTTCATTTTCTATGCCTTATGTCAAAGTTAATTCCAAAGGATCAGATGACGAAATTTGGTACACCATTTCAGTTAAATTCTCAATGACATCAATCATAGATACCTCTTCACCATCTGCAGGATATTTCATGGAATCATAAATGTTAAACTTAATAACTTCACCGTAAAATTCCATGGTTAACACTCCATCGTGGACATCAATTTTTGTTTTTGAAGTTTTCAGGAATGGTCTCCCTAATAATATAGGGGAGGAGTTAACTAAACCATTATCTTGCATATCTAACACATAAAAATCTGCAGGAAAAACCAACTCATTAACTTGAACTAAGACATCTTCAATAACCCCTTCAGGATATGTGTTAGATCTATCAGCCAGTTGGATAACAACACGAGTTTCCTTTAAAGGACCTAGACTTAGGGTGTTAAAGATAGATAAAGGCATGACATTTATTGAAGCACCTAAGTCAAGCATGCATTTTTCATACCTCGTGTTCCCAATTTTGCAAGGTATAGTGAAAATACCTGGATCTTTGCACTTTGGTGGAAGCTTTCTTTGCAATATAGCTGATACATTTTCTCCCACACTTACCTTCTCATTCTCATTAAGTTTCCTTTTTTTTGTACACAAATTCTTAAGGAATTTTGCATACCTGGATACTTGTTTGATCGCATCAATGAGAGGAAGGTTAACTTCTACCTTCTTGAATATGTCAAATATCTCCTTGTCATGATTTACCTTCTTGTTTTTGGCCAACCTGCTAGGAAAAGGAGCAGGAATTTTCATAGGAGAATGTGACTTACTCTTCATTATTTGTTGTGAATCTTCACTTATTTCTTCTTCAGCCATTATTTCATCTGTCTCTTTGCTTGTGTCATCTTCTTCACTCACTTTTCTTGGATCTGACAATTGTTTTCCACTACGAGTTGTGATAGCACTAGCATTTTCGTTAGGATTTCTTTCAGTGTAGCTAGGAAATTTTGAAGAGCCTTGTGCTTGCATTTTTCCAAGGGAATCTGCTAGTTGACTCACTTGATTTTCCAAATTCTTAATACCATTTCTTGTCTCTTGTTGGAATTGTAAGGTATTGGTAGCTAAAGATTTTACCAAATCTTCCAAAGGCATACCCCCCGATTGTTGTGGAACTTGTGGTGGAGGCATCGGTTGAAATGGTGGTCTTTGCTGATTTGGTGGAATTTGGAAAAACCCAGGAGGTGGATTTGCGCCTTGCTGATTTTGATACATCTGTGGTCGGAAATATGAGCTACCACTTTGTTGAGCGTTTCCATACCTTAGATTCGGGTGATCCTTCCATCCAGGATTATATGTTGGAGCAAATGGATCATTCCTTTTTGGTAATGGTTGTCCTCTAATGGCGTTTACTTGTTGTTCTTCCTACAAAGTAGGACACATGTTAGTTGGATGACCAGTAAAAGAACATATTCCACATACCTTAGCAGGAATCTTTTCTCCTACAATTCTTTCCACAAGAGCTGTCAAATTCGAAACTTGCGTTTTTAGTTCAGCAATATTGGTTTCTTTCACCTGTTGAGACATAGGAGTATTACCCCTATTACAATATTGAGAGTTAGATGCCATATTAGCAATCAACCTTTTAGCTTCGATGGGTGTTTTATCAACTAAAGCACCACCACTAGCAGCATCTATCATATTGCGATCCATAGGAGATAAACCTTCGTAAAAATATTGTATTAATAATTGTTCACTAATTTGATGATTAGGACAGCTACCACACAATTTCTTGAAACGTTCCCAATATTCATGTAAAGATTCTCCTCCATCTTGCCTAATACCACATATTTCCTTTCTTATATTAGTTGCTCTTGATGAAGGGAAATATTTTTCAAGGAAAACCTTTTGCATATCAGTCCAAGTATTTACTGAGCCCGCTGGTAGATCATATAACCATTCCTTAGCAGCATCAACTAAAGCAAAAGGAAAAGCTTTGAGTTTAAGTTGTTCTACACTTACTCCATTCGGTTTCATACCAGAACAAGCTATATGGAATTCCTTGAGAAATTTATTTGGGTCGGTGAAATAGCCTGAACTCATGGAATTGTTGTCTCTAAAACCTGTAAAAATTGGTAAGGCTCGTATTAATCCAGGTTTGATTTCACAAGTATCATTATCAGTAGGATAATTAATGCATAAAAGATTAGGATTGAAGACAGGAGCAGCTAGCTCCTTGAGAGTTCGATCCGCCATTGGTGGATTAATGTAGTAAGGTGTAATACACAAATCCTCTATACTGTCTTCTCCCAAATTTGTGGAACTTTCTTAAAAAGGTGATGGAATCTGACTAGCTTGTTCCAATTTCCTTCTCGTCCTAGCTGCAATTGGAGAAGATGAGTTTGGATCTATGGCTGGAATAATTTGTTATTGATGCTTGAGTGCAAATGATCTCAATTGTGAATGCCTGAAGATTTCACAGAATGAAAGATTAGATGAATTCACGTGAAGAATTTATCTAAAACTAAAATAAGAAACCACAACAAAAACAAAACTAGAGATAATAATTGCCAATTCCCCGGCAACGGCGCCAAAAATTTGATGCACTGTCGTATGCACAACAAATTTAATAAATAAATCCTAATTCCCAAATACGTAGTATATGGCAAGAAGGAGTCGAACCCACAAGGAATGACGTTTTAATCACTAATTTTGCTATTGATGTTATAACCCCGTTTATACAATTTCATTGATTCTTATACTAAATTCGATTATACAAAGTCTTTAATCACGAATTGACAATTAAGGGAGGACTGAATTGGTGATGGAATTAAAATGCTATACATTCACATAAGAAGAATGATTCTAAACAATTTAATGTTGACTTAGGAAACTCGGAATAATGAATTCCTAAACTTCCTCTCAACCTTAATAAATTGAATATGCTCTCAATTTATTTTTTGCACCCATTTAATAACCTAGGTGGTGGCAGTAGGCGGCGCAGGGGCTGGGCTTGGTGGTTCGAGCTGCGGAGGGCGGCGGAAATAAAAAAAACGGGGAGCGAATGGGATGAGGAGAAAAGAGAGAGGAGGGAGCTCGGGAAGGGGATGATAGGCTCGAAAAATGAGGGGAATGGAGGGATGGGGAGATGGAGAAAAAGAAGAGGGAGAAGAGAGGGGCAGGGATGGCCGGCGATCGGCGCTGTAGGTGGTAGGTGGTGGTCGGGTGGCAGGGGAAGACGGGGAAGAAGAAGGAAAGAAACAGGGACACGCGGCTAGGGATGCAGGGGTTGGTTGGGTTCGAATGAGGAAAGAAAATGACGGGGGAGAGAGGAAGAGAGAGGGCAGGGAGGTAGGTGTTGGCTGGGTTGCAGGCGGCTAAGTGCTCGTCGTGCGCAGGCTGTCGGGCGTGGGAGAAGAAGGGAAGGAGAAGAAGAAAGGGACTGGCAGGCGGCTGGACCGGCGTAGGAAAAGGAGGGAGCCGGCTGGTCCAGGGGAAAATAAGGAGGTGTTTGGGCTGGTGTGCTGGGCGGCGTGCGCAAGGGAGAAGAGGGAGGAGGCGGGCCGAAGGCCCAGTGCGCAGGGGAGGGGTGCTGGTCAGGCTGGGCGGACGGCCCAAGGAGGAAGAAAAGGGAAAAGAAAAGAAGAAAGAGGGAGAAGGGCAAAAAGGGAATGGAAAATAGGGAAAAATAAAATAAATTAATTTATGAAATCATAAAATGTAATATTCTTGATAATTTATTTAGTTCAATAATTTAATTCATTATAATCTAAAATATTTTAGTTTAAAAAGGATAAAGTTGGTAAAATATTAGTTTGGAAAATTATTTAAATAAAATAATATGATAAATAGCAAAATATTTATTTTTAATTTATTAAATACTCTTATCCAAATTTACATACTCTAAAATCCATACAATAATTAAAATAAATAATCTTAAAACAATTTTATTCCAAATAAAAGTAATTTATTAAAATATAAGTTTTTGAAAATTTTGGGGTATTACAATCAAACTCCAAGTCTGATCATAGAAAGGAACCAACTTTACTTTGTGCCATGGATCACGATTAGAGAAGATTTGTGCTAAAACAACTTAGGCTCATGATGAAAATGGGAAGTCAATTCAAGAAAATAGATAAAAAAGTAAGAAACAAATTGGAGAAGGGGACTACCAAATCTTGTTCTTCTCCCCGTTGAGCCATGAAAGGCCCTATCAACTAAAATCCTTTGTACAAAAAGAGTGAGAAAAAGAAACTTCACAAGCTTGGAGAACAGGTTAAAGCAACAGGAACCAATAATTGATTTGTAGACAAGTATAATCCAAGAATAGAATAGTGCAATGTGGAGGAAGAAGTTTTTCTTATAGGATTTTAAGAGGTACTAGAACAATATTAGGCTATAGTAATGACATATTTTGTGACAACCAAAGTTGATGTAATAAAGTAGGATATTGTAATAATATGTTTTCATTAATGAAGGAATTTAAAGGATGGAAAAATCGAGGATATAATGAGGGCCATAGTCATGGTTGAGGTATTACGACAACTAGTCATTACTTTTATTCTATTGTTAGAAATTCTAAAAATAACTTTAAAAGAAAAAATCAACTTTGATGACACATCATCATAGTATCCTACAAAAATATTATCCTCCACCAAATAACTTCCATAGACAAAAAAATTATTTAACGATGATAGGTTGTCATTATAGGGGGAATCATTGTAGGGAAGCTAAAACATTCCATGGTAAATATCCCTTCTCATAAATGTTTTTGAAAATTGGTGCTGAAATTTTTTTGACAGAGTCTATTGTATAAAGGAAGGGTCGCTACAATATACCCCTTCAAAACGACATCCTTTATTTTAATGAGGTCTACAGTAATGATAGATATTGATGTAATTAGGTTCATCTATATAAAATAAAAAAAAACTACGTATGCCTCTATAACACCCGCAAATTTACACAATTTTTTTTTTAAAACAAAACACTACTTATAAATTAAAACTGTAAATTCTAGGGATGTTACCGCCACACTTAGTACCAGACCGGTTCACTTCTACCGTTCCAGTACCAAGTGCGAAAGCTAAGAAAATAGATCATAACATTAATAATAATTCAAATTCATAAATACGGGAATTCAGTATTCATAAGTTTTTATTCAATCCAAAATACGAGGGTAGTTCTTCAGGGAAAAGAAATAACTACAATCATAAAATTCTTTACGAAGCGTTCAACATAATTAAAAGAAACTGGGAATAAAATCTTGATGGACAACCGGCCACGCCACTTCGAAACTTATTCGGCCCAATCATCACTCAGCCCCATTCGATGTCTTATAGACATCAATCGCGTCAAAGTAAACATCTCCTACCTACAAAAAGTCATATGGGCCTTTTACTCGTAGGAATGAGCAGCACCAATGAAAGGGGTGATCAGTACACTACGTACTGAGTAAGGTAACCGAGTACTAAGGCTAACACACAAAAATTCACATAACCAGGCATAAGAATAAACGAGCATAAAGGAAAACATAATAACACAATAATAAACCATCATTCAATGGATATAAAGAAAGGTCCATTTATAGTCCGGATTAATTAGTTAATTAATCTCTGATCAGAAATTGATTCACACCATGCTTTTATCAAAACCATGTGAGTATGGAAGCCCCCACTATTATAGCCGGTGGATCGGAGGCGCATAGGGTATCATACCCTAATCACTATTATAGCCGGTGGATCGGAGACACATAGGACTATGTGTCCTAAGCACTATTCTGAACCGGTGGATCAGTTGGCCCCAAATCACATGGTATTCCACTATAAGTAATTAATGTGTTTTAGGTATTTTAATGAAACTCTGGTTTATTTTTATTGAGCTCGGGAACTCTGACTATTATAATCGGTGGATTGGTTTACGCATAGAGCATCTTGCTCTAACCACTATTATAACCGGTGGATCGGTCACACATAGGGTAAAAACCTTAACCACTATTCCGAATCGGTGGATCGGTTGGTCCCGTCTCAACCATCTTCCACTTTATATAATTAATATCTTAAGTATCTTATTCACAATCGTTGATTCAGACACGCATGACTAACTCCATGCAAACCCTAACTCTTATGCAAACCCTAGATCTTATGCAAACCCTAGCTCCCATGCAACTTTAGCTCCCATGCAAACCCTAGCTCCCATGCAACCCTAGCTCTCATGCAAAGTCTAGCACCATATACACTATGCAATCCTGACTCCCATGCAACATACCCCACTTCTATGTGAACCCTAGCTCCACGTAGACCACCCTTCCATGCAAACCCTAACTCCCATGCAACATACCACACTTCCATGCAACCCTAATATTACCATGCAACGTACCACATTTCCATGCAAACACTAATTTCCATGCAACGTACCACACATCCACGCAACCCTAATACTACCATGCAATGTACCACACTTCCATTCAACCCTAATATTACCATGCAACATTAATATCATCTAATGAAACCCTAACACCATGCAATATTAATAACATCGTGCGAACCCTAACATGCATGCCTTAAGGCCAAATCGCATATTATCACATACAAATAAAACACATGCCATATAACAACCCAAGATCATACGTGGACTCCACATCATATCATATATAACATAATTAATAATGATAACATAGAATACATGGCATATGAAGCACATAATGCATATAAACACACAAATGGCCTTAGTAACACCCTTACCTAAAAGGTCACCGATCTTGGTGCACGCTCCTATTCCACCTGAGGGATTTGACTGGACTCACCTAGTATGGGGGAAAAATACAAGAATTAGCTTCCCTCCTAAAATGCTATTAGTTTCTAACTTATCTTAAGTCTTGGTTCTTAATTAACTATACCCAATACTACTAAAATACTCATAAAATACTATTGTAATTTAAGGTAAAAAGGTAATATAAGGGTTTCTACCCTTCACCAAAATAGTAATGATAATAATAATAATAATAATAATAATAATAATAATAATAATAATAATAATAATAATAATAACAATAATAATAATAATAATAATAAAGTATAATATTATTAATGATACTTTTATTAGTAGAAAATTAATATTAATAATACCAAAATTCTTAAAAACTACAAGGTGGTTTTTAAACCACCCTAATTTAATAATAATACCATTCAAAATTGTAATAATGATATTAAAGTTATGCATACTTATAATATAAAGTTAATAAAGATGATAATAATAACAATATAATTAGAAAAAATGTTAAAATTTTTAATAATATTAATAAAATTCAAAGTGTGAGGCTTAATTAGAATTTTTGGTCTCTGCCCCTCCTGATATATTTACAACATTAATTAAATAGTTACACTAATGATAATAATATTAATAATATTATTAATAATAATATTACACATGTAATAATTCCATTAAATAAGGAAAATTCGAGAATAATAATTTATCTTACTCAATAATACTCCCTAATCTGTCAACAAATTTAGAAATTAAGATACAATTGATAACAATAATAATAATAATTATAATAATAATAATTAAAATCAAATTAACATTAAAAATTAGGATAAAAGCATAATAATTATCAATAAATCAAAAGTAAGTATTTAAAAGGTCTAAGGTTTCACCTTGAGTTGGAGGGTATGGGTGGCATTGGCAGTGGTTCCCGGAGGTGGCCGAAAAATGGGTCTAAGAGAGGTAAAAATGAAGAAAAAGAGGGAAGGGGAAAGGAGAAAAATAAAATAAGCTTATGGTTTGGTGGAGGAGACTTAGCAAGAGATATTGGGTGGTTTATAGGGTGGCAGAAGTGGCGTATGTGGCGACGGATGGTGGTTTAAGGTTTCGGGGTAAAAAAATGTGGCGAGATGAGTAGCAAACTTTGCACGGTTATGGAAGCTCGTGTAAGAATAATCGAAATATGTGAAGGGTTTAGTTAGTTAGAGGGAATTGCAACAAAGAATTTGGAATGCGGTGGTGGCGCTGAGGTTGGCTATCGGCGTTAGAAGATGCGTCTGAAGTCGTGGTGGTGGGTGGTTCTCACTTAGGGTTTCGAGAAAGAAGAAGCTTCAAAAACATCCACAACTAGGCTATTTATAGAATTTATATGGGTTATTAGGGTATTGGGGGTCGCTTGGATGGTATTGAATGCTAGGGTTTTGGTGGCTGGTGGCAGAAATTGGCCGGCAATTATTTGGGTCGGGGTTGAAGTTTCGCGAAGAAAAAGAGAGGGAACAAGCGAGAGTTGAGGATAATTGATCATTCCAAGTTAATGTGCGAGTCAAGAGGGAGAAAAAGAGGGGTGAATCGGCCTGTCAAGGTCCTCGTGGCCGGCGCCGCCATTGTTGAGGGCAGAAGTTGCAGGCTGCATCGACGGAGGAGAAGGGAGGAAGAAGGAAGGAGGGAGGGGGTGAACCTGTCGGCCGGGAAAGAAAAGAAAAGGGAGAGAACCGGGCAGCTCGCGCCAGTTAAATTGGCCATTAAATGAGACGCAACGTCTCATCCGGAAACGAGTCAAAACGCGGCGTTGAAATTCCGCATGAAGGAGGCATGGTGCTGGGACGCGGAGAAAGGAGAAGGAGAGGTGGGGTGGGTCGCGCCAGGCCCAACCGGCGGGAGAGAAAAAAAAAGAAAGAAAGAAAAGAAAGAAAAAGGAGGAAAGAAAAAGTAAAAGGAAAAAAGGAAAAGGAAAATTTAAGGTTTTGGGTTAAAATAAATTAATTTGAATAATTTAGGTATCTAAAATAAAACATTTATTTAAAATAATATTAAATTTTCTTTTTAGGCTAATTTAGGGTTTTTAAATTATTTTTCCTAAATTCCTTTTTAATTAACAAAAAGCTTAGTTTTTCCTTTGTAAAAAATATTCATAAGTTCCTATTAATTTGCCCTAAATAAATCCCTCTTATTCCAAATAAAATAATAAATTAAATTAATTTCCCAATAAATCCTTATTTAATAATATATCAAAATAAATAATTCTGGGGCATTTCAGCTTGTAATTCTCTAGCACTTTCTTTCTCTCCTCTAGTTCTCTTTCTTTTCTATCCCCTTAGAGTTGGAGAATTGGGTAAGTTTTGCCTTAATATTTATTTGTTCGTTAATATCTCATTTATTATTTGTTTTTTAACGACAACAAATTGTTGTTAAAGGGGGTCATCATTATAGGGAAGCTGAAACTTTCCAAGATAAATATCCCTCCTAATAAAATTTGTAGGAAATTAGCGTGGAAAATATTTTGGGAGTGCCTATTGTATAAAGGGAGGTTTCCTACAATAAACCCCCTTCCAAACATTGTCCTTCGTTTTAAGAAGGGTCTATTATGTTGACTTTTCGGTCTAAGTAATGATGGGTATCAATGTAATATGGGTCATCTATAAAAAATCAAAAACACCCATCAACACTCATAATCCTTTTGCACTTTATTTCTCTCCTTTGGTGCCCTCTCTTCACTAACCCCTCATAGGTGGTGTTAAATTGGGTCAGTTCTGCTTTAATCTTCATTTGTTTGTTAATATCTCATCTAGTATTATTATTATCTTTTTTTTTTGTGTGTTGTCCTGTGATTCTACCGAAGCCACTACCCCTACCATCACTTTTGTTGCCTTTCACCACCACCTCCTCCATATCTCAATTTAGTCTTCGTTTTTTAATAATTGTGTTTATTTATTTTCCTTCAATTATTAGTTTATTAATGTAATCATTTTTATGCTTAATTGTTTCTTGGTTTGTAGATTGCTAGAGAAACTATGCAACTACCCCTCTACTACTTTTAACTCTAGTTGTATGATTTTTTTTGCTAATCTTAAGAACTATATCTATATGTGTGTGTGTTTGTGTGCTAATATTTTTGATTAGTATATGTGTGTATTTTGATTAACTAATTTTATATCATAAGCACGTTATTATGTTATATTTTTCGTATGATATATGAATACAAGTACATACTAGATTAATTAGTCTTAACCATAATTTTTAATAACATAATTTTAGAGAAAGAAAAAAATAAATTGAATATATGAAAGTAGGAATAAGATAATAAAAAAAATTAAATAATAAGGTATTAATGGGCTTAAATAATTTATTATTAAAATGTAAAACAATTAGAGTATAAAATTATTAGAAAATAAAATATTTTTCACCTTACTTAAAGTATTATTAACATATTTTAATAATAAGATTATGTTACTTCAAAATAATAATATTTCGTTGGCCTCTGAAAATTTATGATTAAATAAGTGGAATAATAAGGTAATAAAAAATTAAAATAATAAAATATTGCTGGCCTTTGAAAATTTATGATTTAATAATTCAATGGAATAAGACGATAAAATAATTTAAATAAATTAAATATTGTTTTCCTTTTAATATTTAATTTTCAATAATTAAGAAAAATAATAAAATTTTATTATTTCAAAATAATTAAATATTTTTTACTTTAAAAAATTTATCATTAATTAATTAAGTAGAATAATAATATAATAATACGTTGGATAATAATAAAATATTATTTCCTTTGATAATTATGATTAAATAATTAAGTAGAATAATATGATAATAATACTTTGAAATAAAAAAAAGTATTAACATTTGAAAATTTAGGATTAAATAATTAAGTGGTATAATAAAATAATAAAAAAATTAAAATAATATAATAGTTTTAGCCTTAAATAATGTATCATTAAATTATTAAGTATAATAATTGCCTAAATCTGACCATAAGTCTTTAGCCTTAAAATATTCCAAACTGTAATTGTTTATTGTGGGAAGTTATTTGTAGATTTTTTTAGCACCTATAGTAAGGTAATGTATATTTATTTTTTGATTTCATTCATAATTTATCATTTTATTCATAAAGTTTTTTATTTTATATAACTATAGGTTGACCCTAAAACTAAGAAAATGCTAGGTGATGTTGTCTCTTTTAGAGAGATGCATAAGAAGGAAAGGACATTGGTGGGTTTGGATGTAGAGAAAAAAATATGTTAGTGTATAATTATTTTAAGGAATAAATAATCAGATTATGTTTATAACCTAATTAACCTAATTTTGAATTTTCTTATAGCACAAAATGGCGGAGAGGAATAAAAAGATGATAGAGGAGGCCCAAGTCCAATCACTTGAGAGTGGATGTGGGTTTAGCGAACTAATAAATATAGATGAGGTGGTGACTATATGAGAAGTTAAAAAAAAACTCTATAACCATCATAGATATATTAGTAGATTAATGAAGTGCAATTCCTCTGCATCATTGTTAGCTCCACCATCACCAACACCTTCTGCTAATACCAGCACCGATACTCTTTCACTTGATGAAAATTTTGACAAGTTAACCAAAATTGTTGAAAAGCACAACAAAATGATAGGGCATAAAAAGCTGACTATTAACTTGCGTATTATTTTAATACAAGATCTTAGACAGAGGATTATGGATGAAGATGTGGAGGAGGTAGGGGAGGAGAAAGAGGAAGAGGATGATGATGAGGAGTAGGATAGTATACTTGTTTAATGTAGACAAAAAAAATTATGTGCTATGATAATTTTAGCTTTTAAAAAGTATTTGTATTTTAAATTTTTTTATTTAACATTATTAATTAAATATTTATTTCAAATTATTCCTTTATAATGGTTTCAATTAATATAAAAATTGAAAAATTAAAAATAAAAGAATTTAAAATTTGCTTTCAATTATGATGATAGTCGTTGTAGTAGGCCTAGGGTCGTCACAATAGAGTGATTATTTTTTGTAATTAGGATTTTAGTGATGATGGATTCACTATCGTAGGCCTAGGTTCATCAAATTAAATTGATAATTTTTGTTTGAATTTGGCTTTCAATGATGATAGAGTCACTGTAATAGGCCTAAGTTTTTCACAATAGATTGATAGTTTTTTTTTAAATTAGGCTTTCAATGACATTGAGGTTGGTGTAGTAAACCTAGGGTTGTCAAAATATACCGATGAATATTTTTTTAATATGACTTTCAGTGATGATTGGGTCGTTGTATTGGGTCTTGAGGCATCATAATATCCTACTAATGTTTTTTGAATAAGGATTTTAGTGACGATGTGGGACACTACAGTAGGCCTAGAGTCATCACAATAACATGATAAAAAAATATTTAGAATAATGCTTTTAGTGACGATGTGGGTCATTGATGCAGAAGAATCTTTTGAAAACTCTCAATCTTATTCTTCTAATAATGGATATTAAGAGGAATTAGCATACTTGGAGATTCTTATGGTTGTAATGCTTTGTCAAGTCATTCTTGCATGTATTATACATGTTTGCAAGAAATTCATGATGGTTGAAGTTCTTGGATGTAAAAGCCAATGAAAATGGATTAAAATATCACAAAGTGCATGGAAGAACAAGGCTACAAGACTATAAATTTTAATCACATATGATTATATCTATGTATTACATTATTAAGCTATGTAGCTTAGTTATTATTATTTTTATATACTTTGTAATTTTTGTAAATTATCATTGTAACTTTTATTGTATGACATGAGCCATTCCTTAAGAGGTTTAATTCATTAATGAGGCTGCTAATGGGATTCTTAATGAAAATGCATGCATGGTTCCATGCCTATATATGTCTTGTACTCTAGGAATGTCGACATTCCAACATTAATGAATAAAGTTCAATTCTTAATTTAGAGAGAGGATTACACGAGTGGTGTTTCTTCTTCTTCTTCTCTTCTCCTCCCTCAATTGGGTGCATTGAGAAGTAGCAAGAGTTATCTAGTGATAAATAGAAGGTTCTCATTAGAAGAGTTATATCTTGGATTATATCTACTCAAAGCTATGAACATCCGATATAATCAAAGTAAACACAAGTGGAATCTAGTTTTGAATGAGAGTTTACACCTTGTGATCCTTTAAAAAAGATACTGAATTCCTGTAGAATATTTGAAGACAATATTCCACATCAATTGTTGTTGTAATTCTAGGCTCATAACAATAGATAATTTGTAATTTTCAAAAAAAAAGCATTGTTGTCGTACTAGGATTATAGTGGCAATATAGTTGTTACAATATAGGGATTTCAGTGACGACCAATTATCATTGTAAACTTTGGTTTGTTCTATGAATAATTTAAGATGACCCATCATCATGATAACCTTTCTATGATAACTTTTGGGACATTTAAAGTTTAATTTACCCATCATTGTTGCCTAATATGGTTGTAGCAAGTGTGTAAGAGTGTGAGCTAGACGTAGAAGAATTTGAGTTAAAAATCAAAGGTGAGGAGTCCTAGGTGTAGAGGAAAAAATTTCTAAGCTACTATTTTTGTAATTAAATAAGGAAGATGGGTAAAGGGGAATGTATAACACCCCAAAAATAACCATTAAAATTTTTCATTTTTAACGTAAAATCATTCAACCATAAGAGAGGTGTTACCACTGTAATTGGTATAAGTTTGGCCCGAAGCCATCCGTATACCATGTACAAGGCAAAATAGAAATATGTTCAATCTATGATAACTATAACAAGGTAAAATTTGATAACATAATAAAGGTTAAACGTTTATTACCAAGGAAATACTAAAATACATGAACACTGTTCAGCAGAAATAAAACATTAAAACCAAAAAGTTGGATATGCCAATAGCCAAATGTCATTCTCTTTGGACCCCAACCCTAGACCACTACTACATCACTCTATCCTAACAATATCATCATAAGTTCCAAAGTCATCTAGAGAATCCTCATTCACTTGCATAGGCTTAGGAGGGGACACTGCTTGTGGGAATGAGTAGCACCCATAATAGGGATGATCAGTACGTTATGTACTATGTAAAATAATAATATAGTCAAGTAGGTTAGAGTAGTTAATGACACCACAACGAGAAAAAAAGAAGTGCACAATCAATTATTATTTGGAATCTAGATAATAGTATCATAAATATTCAACTCATGAAATATGTACACATGTGCTTGGGATCTCTCTATTCTCACTGATGGATCAATAAATAAGGTAAAACCCTAGACCACATGTTCCTGACCACTATTCTTACCGATGGATCTATAAATAAGGTATAGTCGGCCCCATCCTACATGGTGTTCCGCTGTAAATGATTAGTGTTTTCCATAGTTTATTATTATCCAAATTTTTTATTACTTGAGTTCGGAAACTCACTATTCTTACTAATGGATCAGTAAATACAGAACAACCTCAGGGCAGCACGCACCCAGCCACTATTTTCACTAGTGGATTAGTCAATAGGATACAATCGGGTCCAACTCAAGTGATCTTCCACTTTAAGTGATAAGTGTCTTCCTAGATTTATTATCATTAAATTTTTTTAATTACTTAAGTACGAGACCTCGCTATTCTCATTAGTAGATTGGTAAATAAGGTATAACCCTAGGGTAGCATACTTCTGGCCAATATTCTCACTAGTGGATCGGTTAACAGGATACAGCTAGCCCCAACTCAAGTGATCTTATAATAAAAGTGATTAGTGTCTTATTCATGTCTTATTTGTTTCAGGTACCACCAACAACCATGTATAACTCAAGTATGACTCCTACCCTACTACCACCTATGGACTACCATGTCCCTTTAGAAACCCTTGTTTCCTAACCCTTTATACCTCCATAGCCCCTATAGTTCCTTTTGTTTCACAATTCATCCAACAAACCCAAATCTGTTATTAGAAACCCCTCTATTCATGACTCATAGCCTATTTTCCCTATTTCTCATATATAATAGCCTATTACTCCTCAAAATTCTAGTTTTTCCTTTATTGAAGTAGCCCATCCTCTAATACTTTGTTAGCCTTAAATTTCCACAACCAAACATATTTTACTATGCTTATTCATGCCCTAATGTTTCGTAGCCTAACTCCTCCATTTTGCACATGTGATAACATATTTCCAAAATGGCCCCTTTTGAAACCTTAATTTTCCTATGGTAGTAATATCTAATCCCACTTATCCACCTGACCATAATATTTAGTATGTAATCCCCACAAATAGCAAGTTTAGAATCATTGTTAAGAGGTACAACTCAACACCCCCATTTTCTACATGCTATAATAACTTACCCCTAGGGTTTTGTACTACCAACCCTAGTTCCACCTATTCAGCAATCTCCCATCCCTTAGCATCTAAGGGCTCCCCCATTTATGCCAAGCTACCCAACATTGTCTTTATTTTCCCCATATCCATTCTTAGCAACCATCCCTCACTTAATTCTAGACATAGCTTGCATTAGGTTTCAGTCACCGCATGCATGGTCAACCCTTTCCATGTAATATTTACCCTAATCCACTTTTATATTTACCATATTTATTTATTTATCACTTTCCAAATGATATTTTTCTAACTTTCACCCTAGGGTTTCCCATATTCCTCACAATGTTCACCAAAATGCGCCTAGGCCCCAATACAAGAACTTCCCAAAATTTTAAAACATGTAGTACCATATAATATAATTACACATTGACTCATGAACCAAAAAAATCATGCCCACACATATTCTCATCTTTATTCCTTGCAAGTCGAGCTGCACATATAACTATAGACCATTTAATATTTTAGGAAGATATTCACTTAACACATAATAAAGTCATATTTTAATTAAAATAAGGCCCTAGTTATGACTGTATCCTTACCAAAAAAAAATTCAGTGTTTAAGAAAGAATAAATTACGTCTCTTCTCCTACTGTCACCAGAACAATACCTAAAAATGAAAATATCCGAACTTTGGCTATCTTATCCTTTTTCGTCACTTTCTTTCTTTAAATAATAATCATAATAATAATAATAATAATAATAATAATAATTAATGCAGGAGAAAACACTCAAGAATTGGCTTTCATAATTATGGAACTAATTATTCTTCATTTAAAAGTGTCTCCCGTAAATTTGAAGACTAATGAATGGATACGTTGCTCGAAATGTAACAAACAAGTAGCTAAGAGTCTACGTGCATATGCATGGCATGCAAGGAGGGAATGACAACATCCATGAGGAGTAATACTGGAAGGATTTTTAAGCATTATTAAGTGATTTATATAATGTATTAATTAATTTATAAATTAATTTATAAAGTAGGAGACTGAAGTTAGCATAAAAGAAGCATAATATTTTTTTAGCTTAGAATCGTTTGGAATATGCGTTAGCTAGTGGTAGAAATGTTAGTATATATATATATATATATATATATATATATATATATATGAATATCAAGCATAAGGAATTAAAAATTGAATATTGAATGAATTTGAAGATCAAGATTAAATGAATTACGTGTGAATTCAAACTCAAGCAAATTGAATATTTATGAATGGTTTCGCTTGAAATTTTAATCTCTTCGTTTGTGTGAATTAGAGATGCATCCATATGTTTTCTACTATTCTTAATCAATATTTTCCTACCCTAATTGCCATAAAAAGCATACTCTAATTCATGATTAATCCAAACCCTAAATCAGAACCATTCATTCGAAACCCTAAACTATCCATACCAACCAAACGCCACCTTATTCCCTCTTTTGGAACCAAACCCTAACCCTAACCCTAAACCATGATTCTACTCCAAATCTAAACCCTATATTTTAAAGCTCAACATTATCATTAATCCATCATTGAATGCATAGACTAATTAGGGTGTTCTATTCGAACCATCATCAATGTTAAACCATCATCACTGAATCAACATCATCACTCTTCTACCGTAAGTTGAAAAACCATAATGTTATTTCCATAAGTTTCAAAGCTTTAATATTTTAACTCACCATCACTGAGTTGTTATCTTATTATCCAAACTCCATTCGAACCATTAATTCCACATAATTGAATATTACACCCTCGCACAAACATCAATTTTGGTATCAAAGCCTTAGGTTGGTGGAATTGCAATCAAGATTCAATCTTTCTTTTAAGATTCATCAAGAAAGTGTATTATCTTCAAGAATCTCCAAGATTTTATCAAGATAATACAAAGGGAGCAAGCATTTAAAGGCTTGTTTGGAAGGGTAATAATCTATAGATAAGGAGGAAAAATGGAGAACCAAGGAGAAGACTTCAGAGATTTTCTCAAGACCTTGATGGAAGAAATCAAGGAGGTAAAATTGCAGGTGGGAATAAAGCCCATGATTCCCATGTGCAGCCAAAAAACAAAAGGGAACAATTAGAGGAGGGGAATGTGAGAAGGGCACAAAATTAGGAGGAAGAAGAAGAATAAGTGAGTGTGGGAAATTACATAAGGGCATGTGACACTTTGAGGAAAACTGATGATGATGTGGAAAAAGGAATCAACTTTGTTCTTCTTGACTTTAAAGGTAATCTCAACCCAAAATATTTTCTGGAATGGTTGTAAATTGTTGTGTTGATTTTTGAGTATAAGGAAATTGATGACGAGAAAAGGTGTTGAATACTGATATTAGAGTTTAAAAAGTTTGCTAGAGTGTGGTATGATAATTTAAAAAGGAGATGAGAGAGAGAAGGAAAATCAAAGATTAGGTCATGGAAAAAGTTAAATAAACATTCGAAGAAGAAGTTTGTGCCTCGGGAATACGAGTAAGAAAATTTTATAAAAATGACTACATTGAGGCAAGGGTTACTTTGAGTTGAATAACACATTCAGGAGTTTGAAAGGCTAGCTCTAATATGTGATATCCAAGCATGAGAAGAACAAAGGTGTGCACAATTCATCGGTGGTTTAAAAATGAATCTTCGGGAGAAGGTAGAGGTGTACCCTTATGAAGTGTTTGAAAACCTATCCAAGTTAGCCATCAAGTTTGAGAAACAGTTGAAGAGGACAAAGCCACCAAGCAAGTAAATCAATGCTCAATATGGTTTGTGTAATCCCCCAAAAATTTTAAAAGCCTATAATTTAATAAATAACTTTTAATTAGGATAAATTAGCCTTTAAATCTATTTAATATAGTTAAGTTATGTATTTTGAGTATATAAAATTGGATATAAATATTTAATAAATTAAAATAAATATTTCATTATTCTATCATACCCTTTTTATTTACATAATTTTTCAAACCATTATTTTATTTAAATTATTCTTTTTAAACCCTTATACTTCAATTATATTAAATTGAATTATCAAATAAATTTATTACCCATAAATATTGCATTTTATTATTTTATAAATTAAATTATTTTTAATTGCCCCATTTTCCCTTTTCTTTTTCCTTTTTCCTTTTTCCTTCTCCTTTTTCTTCTTTTCCTCTTTTCCTTCTTTTCTTTTCTTTTGGTCGCGGCTGGCTCGGTTTGTCGTGCCTCTCTATTGTGCATTGGGTTGTAGGTCCACTATCCCCCTTTCTTCTCCTGCGTGAGTCGGCCGCCTCCCTTCCTTCCTTCCTTTCTTCCTCGGCTAGGCCAGCCCACTTCAATCTTTTTCTCCTTCTGCCGCCTGATACACTAGCTCCCCCTCCCCTTCTTCTTCTTGCTTTCTTCTTCCTCTTTCCCCAGCGAGAATCCCATCAACCTGCCATCACTGCCACCCCAACCTGCAACCCCCTCTCCCCGTTGACCTCCCTAACTCTCTATCTCTCTCCCACCATTTTGCTACCCCATTCCGGCCCCACCATTTCTCCCTTCCCCATGCCCCCTTCTCCCTCTCCCTGCAATCGCCATTCCTCTACCACCCTACCTCTGCCCTTGACCCTATCTATACCCTCCTCACTCTTCTTATTCTTTTTCTTCTTCCCTTCCTATTCCATTCAACCATTTTTGAGCCCCATATGCCTTGCCTGAGACTCTTTTCTTTCCCTTTCTCCTTCTTCCCTCACCCTCCCTATTTTGCTTCACCGCCAGCGCTCTGTCGTTATCGCTAGCTCAACCGCCACCTACACAACCCCTTGCCACCCTCTACCTCACCCACAGTCGATCACAACACCTGTTGAGCCACCCCGCAGCCTCCTCCTTCCTCCTCTCTTCTTTTTCTCTTCTTTCCCTCCCTTCTCAGTAGCCACATTGTGCTGCCCCGATCCGCCACAATTACGCCATCTCTACCGCCACCTGAGCCACCAAAATAACCCTTACAACCCCCTCTACCACCCCAAGCCTCCTTTGGCTGAAACCACCACTTTTAGGCCTCCATTTTCCTTCCTCCTTAGCCCATCCCTCTCGACCCATCTTGGTAGCCCCTCTTCCCGGCCTTACTGTCGCCAACCTATCCCTAAGCACCACCTACACCCCCTCTCCACCTCTGCACCCTTTCCTTACCCTAAATCCTTCCCCAACCACCTTCTTTCCTAGCCCTAAACAACCAACCCAAAAACACCACTCCCTCCTCCCATTCTTGCCACCTTCAAGGCTTCCTCATTTCCTTGCATGCAGCTCATGGTGCATGAGCAGCATGAGCCACTACCTTTCTTGATTAATTTGGGTAATAACTTTAAGGTATAATTATATTTTAATTCATGTATTTAATTAATTAAGCATTATTAAGTTTTATACTTTGATTTTTGTCACTTCTAATGTAATAAATCTTGATATTTGTTTTAGGTATTGGTTTTGATAATCAAATCTTGAACCTAAACTGGAATACCGGTAAGGTTCATTTTTGCGGGAATCGGGGTCACCGTTAAATCCCACATAAACGTGTGGATAAACGTATCTCAGCACATTAGGACTTGTATTATGTTATTATAGTTAATATATGTTGTTTAATATCATATGCATAGTTTCTTGTGATGTTGGATGAAAAGAAGCATGTTAGGATATATGTTATGTAGGGAAATATTGTTTAAGGTAAGAGTTTGGTTGTTAATAAAAATGGTAAATATGATAAACGTGAAGGGCAATTTGGTAATTTAACTAACTAAAGGGGTAATTTGATAATTAGGACAATGAACGGGGGTAATTTGGTAATTTGACCTACCAAAGGGCAATTATTTAATTATAATAATGGAAATGGACAAATTGGTAAGTTAACCACCCAAATGGAAAATATATTAAGTGTAAAAATTACAAAGTGTGATTAGTGGCCTAATAAGCGCAGGAGATAGCTCAGTAACCTAAAACGAATAAGGGTGTAGCTAAGATTGAATGTGTATTATGTGTCCTACATGCCTTGGATGTCCTATATAATTTATATGTCGTGTTCTATATGCTATTATCTTAACTGTTTCATATGTGGCGTGGCTTGGAACCGAGATGTGCTCATGTGTCCTCTTTTGGTATGTGTTAATTTATATGTCGTGTTCTATATGCTATGATAATTGACGTGGTGATGTAGGATGGAGGTATGAAAAAGAAAAATAGGAAAATAGGGTAACAATGGGGAAATAATTTGGCTAATGTAGGTATGGCAGGAACTTGGGTTTGCATGGGATGGTTAAAGTCCTTATGGGGGCAAACTTTACGTATGGAAAGTTGCCTCGAGGCCTAAGGAAGGTAATAGAAGTGTCGTTTGGGTATTTGGGGGCTTCGGGCGAGAAATAGTACGTGGGATAGTATAAGAGTGTGTAGGAGACTAAGCTAGAGTTTAGAAGGAAACCCTAATTTGAGGAGGTGGAAGAAGAAAGGAAAATAATAAAAATATATGAGAATGAGTGGGGCAGGAAGTGAGGGTTGAGCCTAAGGGTCGTGATGTGTAAGGGTGATAAAATAGTCTGGGTTGTGTGAGGCAACAAAAGATGGGCCATATAGGCCAAAGTTAAGGTTTTTGGAGAAAACCCTAGGGGAAGGCGGTGAGTGGACTTTGGGGTATAAGGTGGTGGGCCTTGACCCACATATTTAGGAGTCGGGTTCCTGGTGTAAGTAAGCAGATTAAAGGAAGGATGTCAGGGCGAGTTAGGAGGCACAAATGTCTCAACATATGGGACAGACCCTCCTAGGAAGATAAGTATAGCTGAACTTAACCATGCATGTTTAGGGGAAAAAATGTTGAATAAGATACAATATAATACTAATCATGTAAAGTGGAAGATTATTGATCTGGTCCAACACCGATCCACCGGCATAATAGTGGCTAGGTGTCGGGGTGTCCTAGAGACCGATCTACCGGTATATAATAATGGTTAGGTGCGTTCTGCCCTATAAGTGACCGATCCATTGGCTATAATAGTGGGGGATCCCGAGCCCAATAAACCAAACCTTAATTTTTAAGACAAGTAAAAGACATTTAGTACTTATAGTGGAACACCATGAGAGTTGGGGCCAGATCGATCCACCGGCATAATAGTGGCCATGAGCGTTTTGCCCTAGAGACCAATCCACCGGCATATAAGAGTAGTTAGGTGCATTCTATCCTTTAAGTGACTGATCCACTGGCTATAATAGTGGGGTTCCCGCACTCGCATGGATATTTATAATCTGAGATGATTGATTAATGATGGACTAATGGCCTTAAGGCCCTAAAAGTGTCGATTATTCATTATGGCCTATTAATATTTGGTTGACTTGTTAAGTATGTGAATGTGTGAAAGTGAATGTTACGTATACACCATTGATATCGGATTGACTTGTTGAATATGTGAATGTATGGATCTGAATATTATGTTTACACCTGTCGTTATGTATGGATATAGTAGTATATCATATGTTACCTTGTGTGCCTACTTTTAAGTGCATTTTTAAAGGGTTACTCAGTACCGTAGTACTGAAGGGTTCCATTCATGGGGCCCCTGCCTATTCAATGGGCAGTACCTCTTGCAGGTCATATTCAGTGTTACTCAAGTGGGCCATCGGAAAAGAGCTTAAGGAACTACCGAAACTATTAGGGTTTTACTCCATCTCCTTTAAATTCACAGTTTCTATGTATTTGCTACCTTGGACAACCATTGGTGGATTATATTCTTATAAAATGTTTACTTGCGCTACTCTGATTTAAATACGTTTGAATTTCTCATAAATTGTATTTTACTCTTTTAGCTTTAGCACTTGGTATTCGAACAGTAGGAGTATACCGGTCTAGTACTAAGTGTGGCGATAATATCCCCAAAGTTCACGATTTATTAATTTTCTTCCACCAATTTCTTTAAATTAAAAGAAAATTTTCAGTAGTGAATTTTTGGGGTGTTATAGTTTGAATTTCAAGGGTGTGTCGAAGCCACTAATTTCTCAAGCCAAAAACCAAGACCATGCTAGGAGGTTCACTCATGAAGAGAAGGGATAAGATCAAGTGGCTGATAAGGTGAACAAGCAATGCTTCAAGTGTACAGGTTATGGCTACTTTTCTTGGGATTGTCCGAACCAAAGGGAGTTCACTTTGAATGAGATAACAAATATAGAGGCTTATGAAAAGAAGGAATGCCTTGATGATGCCCTAGAAGAGGAGAGTGATATCCTAGAGGATGCTTTATAAGAAGGCCAAATGGATTGCTATATGTTGCAAGGGTGCTTCAAGTACGACCACAACCTTTACTTACTCACCAAGAGAAGATTTTCAAGGCCAAATGCAGAATTGGTGATAAAGTGTGTGAAGTCATCATTGATAGTAGCTCATGCACTAATGTTGCTAGTGAGAAGATGGTGAACAAGCTTGGTTTGGAGAACAAGGGTCATCAAAAACCATATTCACTCTGATGGCTCAACAAAGATAAAGGCGTAAGGGTAACCAAACAAACTCTTAACTCTTTTAAGATTGAAAATTATTTTGATGATGCTTTATGCTATATTCTGCCTATGGATGCTTATCATATTTGATGGGGAAGCCATGGCAATTTGATAACAAGGTTTTGTCTAATGGAGTCTTTAATGAGTATATGATATGCAAGGTTCTAAATAAGTTTAGGCTCAAACCTAATCTAAATGGGGAGGATTTGGTTTTGAGGAATGAAAAGAAGGAGGATGTCGAGTGTAAGAAAGGAAAAAAGAAGAGTGGCATGGAGATCTTGATCCTTAAGGAGTGTGAGATGAATGAAGCCATTAGAGATGAGAAGATATACTATGCATTAATGGTAAAAGAGATCCAAAGATGGAAGAATGCTAATATGGATCCAAAATTACAACAAGTATTGAAAGAGTATGCCAATGTGTTTATAGAATAGTAGCCAACTAGGCTACCTCCTTTGAGGAATTGATCATGCTATTGATCTTATGTTATTTGTTCCATTTCTAAACAAACTATCTTATAGATGCAATTAGGAAGAGGCTAAGGAGCTATGGAAATAAGTGCAAGAGTCATTAGACTACGGTTATATTCGGGAGAGTATGAATCCATACGGTGTTCTAGCTTTGTTAAATCCTAATAAGGATGGTACGTGGAGGATTTTATTGATTCAAGAGCCATCAACAACATCACAATCAAGTATAGATTTTTGATGCTAAGATTGGATGGCATGTTAGATGAGTTGCATGGTGCAAAGGTGTTCTCAAAGATTGATCTTAGAAGTGGTTATCATCAAATGAGGATACAAGAAGGAGAAGAGTGGAAGACAACTTTCAAGACTAAATATAGATTGTATGAGTGGTTGGTGATGCCATTTGGGCTATATAATGCACCAAGTTCCTTTATGAGGTTGATGACAGATTTACTTAAACCATTTCTTGGGGTCTTTGTTATTGTTTACCTTAATAATATCTTGGTATATAGTAAGAGTGTGTTCAAAACATACAACACTTGAAGAGGATATTTGATAAGCTTAGAGAAGTGAAGCTCTATGATAAGATGGAGAAGTGTGAATTCATGATGGAGAGGGTGATTTTTCTAGGTTATATTGTGAGTAGGGATGGTATTTGAGTTGATACATCAAAGGTGGAAGCTATACAATCTTGACCTACTCCTACTAATGTCCATGAAGTTCAAAGTTTTCATAGGATGGCCTCATTCTATAGGATGATCATCAAAGACTTTTCTACCATTGCAACACCTACTACATAGTTGATGAAGAAAGGAGAGTTCCATTGGAATGATCAAGAAACAAGGGCTTTTAAAGATTTGAAGAAAAGCTCTCAAATGCACCGGTATTATCTTTATCTTGTATCGATACATTATTTGAAGTAGCATGTGATGCGGATGGTGTAGGCATTGGGGGTGTGCTTTTACAAGAAAGGAAGCCAATTTCTTTCTTTATTGAGAAGTTGAATTGCCTAGGACTCAACTATCCAGCCTAAAATAAAGAGTTTTGTACTATAGTACATTGTTTGGAGACGTGGAGTCATTACTTGAGACCCAAGTCTTTTTTACTTCTTTCAGACCACGAGAGTTTGAACTATTTGCATCATCAAAAGAAGGTGAGTCCGAGACATGCTGAGTGGATAAGCTTCTTGCAATCATTTGTGTTCTCTACAAGGCTTGAGGATAGCAAAGAAAATGTCATGGCAGATGCATTATCGAGGAGGACCATGGTACGTATGATGCTGGATGCAAAGCTTTTAAGGTTTGAGATGTTGAAGAGTCAGTATGCCATTGATGATGATTTTGCTATGATCTTTGAAGAGTGTAAGAAATAAGGGAGTTTTGGAGCTTATGTTATTCAAGATGGCTCATTTTATTCCGTGTCACAAGGCTGATGATGCTACTCATGTTGCAGATTTTTCTTCAAGGTGATCTTGAGGTTGCATGGAATTTTGATAAGTATTGTTTTAGATAGTGATGTGAAGTTCCTAAGCTATTTTTGGAAGACTATATGGCACATGTTGGGAATGAAGCTTCTATTTAGTACATCACATCATCTTCAAATGGAAGGAAAAACTAAAGTTACTAATAGAACTTTAGGTACTTTGCTAAGGGGATTGATGAGTAAGAGTGCTAAGGATTGGGATTTCAAGTTATCACACGCAGAGTCCTTCTACTAAAACAAGTTCTAGTTAATTCGAGATAGTATATGGTACTAATCCATATGTGCTAATTGATATGGTGCTATCAAAGAAGGGTGAAGTGAAGAGTTATGACACACAAGAGAGAGTGTAGTTCTTTCAAAAACAACATCAATAAATCAAGAACAATATTGAGAAGGAAAATAAAGTGTACAAGATAAGAGAAAACAAGCATAGAAGCCAACATGTTTTTCAACCAGGATATTTGGTATGCTTATACTTGAGGAAGAAGAGATTTCCCAATCTTATGAAACACAAGCTTATGAGTTTGACTTGCCAGATTCATATGGTAGGGTATCAAGGACATTCAACGTTGGAGATATTTGCCCTTATTGTGACAATGAAAATTTGAGGACAAATTCAAATCAAGAAGGGGAGAATGATGCAGGAGAAAAAACTCAATAATTGGCTTTTATAATTGTGGAACAAATTATTTTTCATTTGGAATGTGTCTCCTATAAATTTGAAGACCAGCGGATTGTTACGTTCCTCAAAATATGACAAACAAGCAACTAAGAGTCTAAGTGCATGTGCATGGCATGCAAGGAGGGAATGACCACGTGCATGAGGAGTATATTGGCAGGATTTTCAAGCATTATTAAGTGATTTATTTAATTTATTAATTAAGTTATCAATTAGGAGAATTAAGTTAGCATAAAGTAAAATTAAGTTAGCATAAAAGTAGCATAATATCTTTTAGCTTGAAATTTTTTGGAATATGATTTAACTAGTGGTAGAAAGGTTAGTTTATGTATGAATTTTGAGCATATTAAGAATTGAAGATTAAATTTAATTGAAGTTGAAGATGAACATTGAATGAACTCTATGTGAGTTCAAACTTAAGCAAATCAAATTTATGTGAACAATTTGTCTTAAAAGTTTTAATCTTTTTGTTTGTCTGAATTAGAGATCAATCCATATCTTTTCTACTATTCTTAATCCATACTTTCTTGCCCTATTTACCAACAAAATACTACTCTAATTCATGGTTAATCCAAACCCTAAAATAAAACCATTCATTCAAAACCCTAAACCATCCATACCAACCAAACGCCACCTTATTCCCTTTTTTTGAACCAAACCCTAACGCTAACCCTAAACCATGATTCTAATATACATCCAAACCTTATCTTTCAAAGCTCAACATTATCATTAATCCATCATCAAATGCATAAACTAATTAGAATGTTTCATTCGAACCATCATCAATGTTAAACCATCATCACCAAATCAGCATCATCACTGTTCTACCATAATTCGAAACACCATCATCTTATTTACAACACTTTCAAAGATTTAATCTTTTAACTCACCATCAGTGAGCCTTTATCATGTTATCCAAACTCCATTCAAACCATTAATTCCACATAATTGAATATTACACCCTCCCATACACATCACTAATCAAATGGAAATAAAAAAGGAGGAAGGAGAGTGGTGACTAGAATGGGTAAGAGAAGTGGGGTGGGGGTGGCACAAGAGTGAGGTTAATTTTGTTATGAAAAATGGTAGGGGTTAGCTGCTTAGGGTTTGAGGGTGGTGTTAGCACTAGTTAGGCTAATAGAGGGGGTCAGTTTTGGTGGTCGAACTAGTGACCAATGGTGGCATATCCAAGAGGAGGGAGGGGAAAATGGAAGGGAGAAGGAGGTGTTTTGGGTTGTTTGCATAGGTTTGGCACTTGTGTAGGGTGGTTGTGGTGTGGTGCTAGCATGGAGGTCAGAAGTTAGTTGGGGTTGGTGGTGGTGCAAGATGGTTTAGGGGAGGAGTGGCCTATGCTTTTGCAGATTCAAGGACATAAAGGAAGGAGAGAAAGAGAGGGAAAGTGTGGCTTAATAGATGCAGGCGATACAAGGAGGCAAGAGGGGAGGAACCTAGGGTATGGCGTTGCCAGGTTGCGAAGGCGGTAGTGGCTGGAGGATAAAACAGAGGGGTGCAGGAGAGGGCTTGATGACGGACAAGAAGAGGGGAGGGGTGCTATTTGGGGTATTTATAGACTGTAAAGGTGGATGAGGACAAAGAGGAAGATGAAAATGGTGGTTGGTCATAAGAGGAAGGACGACGTGGCAGTGGAAGGCAGGGATAGGTTTAGAGGAGCACAGGTGTAGAGGGATCATGTAGCTGGGAGTGACCATGAAGGGTGTATGCTAGTGTGCATACGCTGCATGGTCAGAAAGGAAAGAGGGAGGGGGATCATGTGAGGTCCGCAAGTGAGAGGTAGTAGATGGGGGGAAAAAGAAAGAGGAAAGAAGGGAGGAAGAGAAAGGTAAAGAAGAAAAAGAAGGAAGGCCTAGGTGCTTGCCCGGGAAGAAAGAAAAGGGAGGGAGAAGGGAGGATTAGGCCGACCTAGGGGAAAGGAGGAAAAGAACGGAGGGGAGAGTGTGGGTTGGCAGCGGTGCAGCCCAAGTAGGAAGGAAGGGAGAAAAAAAGAAGGAGGAAGAAAAGGAAAAAGGAGAAAAGAAAAAAGAAACAGGAGATAGAAAAAGGAAAGGGGGGAAAACATAAAGTTGTGGAATTTTTAAGTTAGAGTTTTGGATAATTTACTGGTAATTACATATAAATAAATAAAAATTGTTATAACTTGCCAACAATTTATTCTAGGCTAGATAATTAAAATAATATATCAAAATTTGGCTAAATAACATATTTTAAATCTTATATTATTATTATTATTATTATTATACATATGTATATTTTATTTTATTTGTTATTTTATTATTTTACTATTTATTTATTTAAAAAATTTTGAGGTATTACAGCTTGCTAGGTATTATGCTAAATGAAGAGGTTTTTGATAATGATTACAAGGAAAAAATGTTATTAATTTAGTAGGTTTTGATGATGACTTGAAAGAAAAACGGTTATCAAAAAGTTTGACCATATTTTTTTTTCTTATGTGGTTAATAATTGGCCACTTTTTTTTACAACAATTTTAAGAAGGTACAATTATTGAATTTCTTCCTCAACTAGAGCATTCAAACTTACTTTTGTGAATGTTTTTGTGCGAATTGTTGTTTATTTATCATTATTAAATCCTTATTTTATAGTAGTAATCTATATATATAAAAAACGTGTATTTTTTGGTCTCTTTTGCGTGCAATATTCAAAAACATTATCTTATTAACTTGAAAAATTTCCACAGCTAAGTGCATGATGCTTCTTTCTACTATTAGGATGCATATTGCCCAATTAAGGTAAGTTATATTTTGTCAAGAAGTTGGATGAACTTCGGTCGCATTCGGCAGCAAATATATATTCCGCATTTGACTGAACACTCGTAACAAGTGATTATTTCATTTCATTTCATTTTTGTAATATCCCAAAATCCTAATTTCCAAAATTATGGCCAAATAAGGAATTATTAGGAAAATTAATTATATAAATTTATTTATTAAAATTTAGAGAGTTAATTAAGGTAGATTAAGAGGAAAATAATAAAGAATTTAATTGGAAGAAATTTGGGTATTTTTCCTAATTAGCATGGAGGTTAAGGGAATTTATCTAAAATAGTCTAGAATAGGTAAAAAGGGAATTTATTTAATATTTTATAAATGCTAATACTCTAAATAGCCCAAAAATATTCTAAATCATTCATGTAAAATCCAAAACCCTAAATACATCCTTTTCTTTCCCTTTTTTTTCCTTTTTCTTTTCCTTCTTTTTCCTTTTCCTACCTTCCCGCCGGAGTTGGGCCTCGCCCGGCCCAAACTTCCTTCTTCTCCCTCCCACGGCCCAGCGCCGCGCGCTGGCCCTCATCCGCTGATGCCGCAACGACGCGTTTTAACCCTGAGGACGCCGAAGCGCCGCGTCGCGATTATTGAACCTTATAACCGTTGCCAGCCAACGTCACGACGACGCGTTTCGACCATATAATTAATGAAATGACGCGTCGAGGTTATACACATTATAACCGTTGCCGACCGGCCGGTTTCCTCCCTTTTTCTTTCCTCCCCCCTGGACCGTCGGACCGCCCGCGCCCCGTCTTCTTCCTCGCGCAGGTCTGCAACTCGCAGCCTACAGCCGCTGACAGCCCTGCCGTCCGACCGTCCTTCTTTTTCCATTCCCGTCCCTTTCGTTCCCAAATCAACCCAGCAAAATCCTCCTGGCCCTCACGCGTCTTGATTTCTTTCCTTTTCCTGCACACAGCCAAACAGGCCTGCCAAGCCACAGACCTGCGACCCGCTGCCACCACCGAACGGTAGCCTGCCGCACCTGCCCCCGCGTGCCGTCCCTCTCCCTGTCGTCGTTTTTCCCTCCCCAATTGCCTATAAATACCCCTCCCCGAACGGCCAAGGTAAGTCCTCCCCCCTAGACCTTGCCGAAACCCTGCCTCGCCGCCGCCAGATCAGACGCCCTTTCCGCTGCCTCTAGCAGCCGGCGCGACCACCGCCACGCACCAAAACCTTCCTTGCACCACCCTCCACGCAACCAAACCGTCGTTGCCTCTGTTCCTACCCCGCACGAGCCACCATAATCGTGCGAAGGTGCCACCCCAAAAAACGCCACCGTCGCCTTGCGCCGCCCTCTGCCGCCACCTCCGCCGTAATTAACCCCCGCTCCACCTCCCAAAGTGACCAGCAGGTCCTCCCCTACCTGCCCATACCCTCCTTACCCCTTGCTTCGTTCTCCACCGGCCTCCACCATTTCCACCACCTTCCTCCTCCTTTGGCCGCCGCGTCCACCACCACGCGCCGCCTCCCTGCTCACGCCACCACCCTCATTCCACTCCCCTCTCCCTGCTGCCTCCTCTCCCACACTTAACCTTCCTTTTTCCTCCTCCCATCTAGCCACCTTCCCCATCTTTTCTCTCTTCTCCTCCTCCATCGCCGCCGCCGCCGGACCACCACCGTTCTCAGGTGGTCTTCCACTCACCTGAACCCTAAAACCCTTCTCTTATGCCACCTATAGTGGCTTATACCTAATATTAGTATTATTATTATTATTATTATTATTATTATTATTACACTTATTATTAGTATTATTATTATTAATATTAATGTTATGATTATTGTCATTATTAACTTGTTAACTAATACCATTTCTGTATTATCCTTAATGCTATCATACTATCACCCTTCCAACCCTAACCCCTAGTATACTTAACTTAGGGTTAGTATCATTATCTTTATTATTAACATACTAATATGATCATTATTTTAATATTGTTATTACCATTATTATCATTATTTTACTATGACTAACAAACACTAATGTTATAAAGATGGGGACTAACGGGTCTAATGATATGGTGTAACCACGAGTTTAAAACCAAAGATATATAAATGAGTAATACTTAGCATAATAATTTAGAGCAAAAACCCTAGTTGGTACAACGCCCCTACTAGGATAAGAACCCTAACCTTGAACTAGAATAAGGAGTTATAGTATTTATAAAGGAAACTAATACTTAGCTTTTCCCCCTTTTTCATAGGTGACCCCGATCCGAGCCCTAAGGAGCTAGAGGAGCGTGCTCCGAGCCCGGCGTCGCCTTAGGTAAGGACGAAGCTAATGGCCTTGTGTTATGTGTGACATGGATGTGTTGAATGCTGTATATGCCATGCTATGCCATGTATGATATGATTTGTGGATAACTTGTTTTATGTGTAGCGCAGCTTGGAGATGGAGGTATGTTGTATGTGCTTCCATGACATGAGCATGACATTTATATGTATGATGTTTATGATGTATTATGTTACGGCCCTCTAGGACATGCATGTTAGGATAAATGGTAATATGAGTTGGTAACCATCATGGGAGTCTTGAAGTTGTATGATCGTATTAATGTTTTATGGCGGTACTAATGGTTGCATGGTGGTATTATGGTTGGAATGGTGGTATTAGGGTTGGCATGGTGGTATTAGGGTTTGCATGGTGGTATTACGGTCAGTATGGTGGTATTAGGGTTTGCATGGTGGAGTTAGGGTTTTGCATGGGAGTTAATGATTGTATGAGATTTAGGGTTTGTGTGTAGGTAGGTGTTGGAGAACCTGCATGAAGTGTTTAAATTATGCATGGGGATGGATCTTACGTGAGGAAAGGTGATTGAGGAAGTGAGTAAAATAATGTCAAAGTTAAGGACCTGTTGGTGGCTTGGGTGCAAATTTTTACGTTGGTCGGGGTAAGGGTGTCTAAGGGTTCCGATTAGAGTTTTGGGAGGAAATGAGAAATTTGAAGAGTACAAGGGTAAAAATGATCAAGGAGGGATGGAATATGGGATTGAGAGTGAGAATTCACTTATATAAAGGATGAGTATGGGTTTTCTAAAGGAGAGAGATATTTGGGGTGAAAGAAGGGAGGTTACTTGGAGAGGAAGTAAAGTGCTAGGGTTGGTGTGGCCAACTAGGGTTTGGCGGTCATATGCGGAGTTGGGGAACAAAGAGATATAATTTGGGAATTTCTTAGTAGAAACGGGATACGAGACAAGGCACAAAGTGAAGTTAGGATGAGTAAGAAAGAGTTGGGCCATATAGGCCCAAATTAGGGTTTTCCAAGGAGGAGCCCTAGAAGGGTGAGAACATGTGGGACCGATATCGTTGTGTTAGGGTTAGCCCGCATTCTCGGGAGAGTGTGCCCTTACTACGCTTCCTTATGTATAAGAGTAAGGGGGGATGGATATCGGGCGTGTGAAGGGGAGAACAGTCTCAAGATATGGGACGGGCCTCCTCGAAGGGAAGGAGTAGAGGGTAGTGATATGCATGTCAAGGGTGGAACCTTATTTAATAAGACATGAACAAGATATTAAGTACTTAAAGAGTAAGATTGTTGAGCTGGGCCTAGAGCGATCCACCGGCATAATAGTGGCCAGGTGCCGGGGTGCCTTGGAGACCGATCCACCGGCATAAAATAGTGGTTAGGTGCGTTCTACCCTATACGTGACTGATCCACCAGCTATAATAGTGGGGGATCCGAGCTCAACAAACCAAACAATATGTTGTAATCACGGGAAAGATACTATATACTTACAGTGGAACACCATGAGAGTCGGGGCCAGACCGATCCACCAGCATAATAGTGGCCAGGAGCGTTGTGCCTTGGAGACCGATCCACCGGCATAAAATAGTGGTTAGGTGCGTTCTGCCCTATAAGTGACCGATCCACCGGCTATAATAGTGAGGTCCCCGTACTCGCATGGACTAATAAAGCCTATTTGTGAAATGACAAATTGTCTGGGTTATGAATAAGAAGGTCTGAGTGGAATATTACTGGCTTGCACCATCTATGTACTCCCATGTCCCATATGTGTTGTGCGTGTATAATATGTTATGCGTTGTGTCGGCCTTAGCTCGTTTGTTACCTTACTCAGTACGAAGCGTACTGATCACCCTGCTCATTCCCACGAGCAGAGAGCCCTTCTGACCTTGTGCAGGTAGGAGATCTTGTCTTCGATGTCTACGACACCTACGAGGCATCGGGTGGGGCTGAGTATTGAGCCTACTTTGGTTGGGGTCGAGAGTGAGCTGGCCGGACTCCTTGCTATCTTCGTTTGCGTTTGTCTCGTTTTTAGTCATGGTGGTATTTTGCTCGTATTTTGAAGAGGAACTCTTAAGCTGTAACCCTAACGATGTTTAACTACTGTTGGCACTTGTTTTCATAAACATTTCATATTGACCATGCACTTATGCTTTGGCGGTTTTGCTTCATGATGTTTTGATCCAGCCTTAACACTTGGTAACGGAACGGTAAGAGTAACCCGGTCCGGTACTAAGTGTGGCGGTAATACTCCCGAGTTCAAGGTTTTAATTCGTATGCTTTCGCTAAACCTTTATATTCAAACGAAATTTTTCAGTAGTGAATTCGAGGGTGTTACAATTTTACCTTGAGTTGCGTATTTCATCATGGGACGAATTCATAAATACTCGTATGAATTTTGCAGCTTGATTGCCGAGACATTATACCTTTGATAGATTCGTTAAATCTAAAATCCATAAAGTTTCACATTACAAATACAATGTCCCTTCACGGCTTATAGATTTTGATTCTGTCATAATAATTACATATATAAAAGGGGCAAAAAGAATCCTTGCATTACATTCATATGACACATCAAAATTGCTGGTTGTACAGAAAAGTAGTAATATTTTTTTCAACTTATATATATATATATATATATATAATTTCATTACACCATTTTATAATAAGCCAAGATAAAAAGATGTGGAATAGTCATCCCATTTGAACTACCAGACAACAATTTCTGGGTTAATATGTGCACTGTAAACATATGATAAACAAATCTAAAATAAAAATGCCTTAGCAGTGAAGTCAAACCTTAATAGTCAAAAAACTATATTCCTGAATATTAATGATGTTAAGTTCAAATTCTTCTTCTCTCAGTATTTATATACATTTTTGATGCATTGTATTCATTTTTACTGGTCCATATAATTTAAAAAATAAATAAACATAATATATAGAAAGATGCTTTATTTATACGTTCTAATGAGTCCCAGTAATATCAGCTAGATAAGTTCTTACTTTTCTTTTCACTATTTGGGAGGTACGTTTAGTAAGCTTATGGAAGCAGAACATAATCCGGGAAGACGAGGGAGACTCTTTTATTGTGGTTCTGACAGGACTCTTGGTTCAGAATCCACGTGAGGTGCTCCTCTTATCATTTATTCCACAAGGACAATGGTGGCCGGGTGGGTGGGTCCCCATTACAAGTCAAAAGCATGAGGGATTTAGACAGTGGGTGGGTCTTATGTATTCAAGCAAATCATTTCATCATACGCTCAAACAAATTATACCATATAATGAGTGGCACCCTATAAATTTTACGTGAGTAACAGTTCTTGTCATGTAAAGAAAAAGGGTAACAATAAGAAAAGCACCAGAAATTTTACGTTTGAATTCTCTTCATTTTTTTTTTCTAGATATTGTAATATTTTAATGATCTCACCAGTAATTTATAAATAAAAAAAATTCGGTAGAGATGATGATGGACGTGTGTTTAGGTGGGATATTAATGATATACGAGTGTGGAGGAAATCCTAATAATAATCTTTACTAGTTTAATTCAAATAATCAGCTACTCTTAAAATATTTTCGTAGGTAATTATGGATTCTTCACCATGTACCTATTTATCGATCATTCTAAACTTTTGCAAACCGTCGGTTGAACTTTGTTTTTTCCTGTTAGGTATGAGCTCTACAGATATTTAACATGTCCAGGCTTATAAAGGGCAAAATCACGTCTAAGCTTATTGAAGAAGAAGTAACCCAAATTTTATGGGCCCGAGAAGAAACTATATATATCAATATATGTTAATGGACGAAGGATGCATGTCGAAGGTTATTGCGGAAGCAACACCACACAAGGTCTTAGAGGAAGTAGTTACGGTCATGGTGGAAGAAGCCATCAGGTCTAAGAAGAAAATATTAGGTATTTTGCCATAATTAAGTAACTTTATGGTATTTGATGATCAATCATGCCATTTTTTTAATCAATTTTTTCGACCAAAATGCTGAAATCGCTAACTTGTTAAGATTCAGAGTTGATTTGGAAAAGGTTGGTTATGATTTATAGGCTATACATTTCATTTGAGTTTTTCAGGTAATTAGAGTAATTGTATTACCAAATTGAAGTTACGCTTATTCTAAGGTATATAAAATTAGTATATTATATAGGTCCGGTTATACTATGCACCTAAGTGCATTTTACAAACTGAGAGCAAAATAATGATATATTTCAAAAACATACAACTCCTAATTTTCCCTCTCATCAATTCACTGCTACTCCCTATCTTATCTACTTGATTTGCTGCTCCTCGTCATCTTCTACCTCCTTATGACACCCAACTTTGTTAGAATCGATATTCTATTTATAATCGATTTAAAGGCTCAAGATCAAATAAAAATAAAATAAAAGTTTTCTTTCGGCTTTATATATACATGTTAAATTACTATATAAACCATTTGTATACCATAAACTAAAACTTATTCGTATTATGAGGCTAACCTAACCATAATTTTTTTTAAATATATTAATTTTAAATTCAATAGAGTTTATTAATAAATAATTTTGTAAAAGTTAATATATTCACTTTACCATATGGATGGAGATTACATTTATCAACCTTTTACACTTACATCGACTACATTGTCTTAGCGTTATTCAACCATATTTTCTTTATCTTCTTCTAATTTTTAAGAGATGTTGCAAAATAGTATAGGATCAAGAATAAGGGGATTAAGATACAAATATATACATAATAAGAGGAGAAAAAGATTTGGAGATATATCGATAAAAATTATAGTCATTATGTAGGATTGTAAATTTTTATCTACTATCATAAGATTCTTCTATATGATCTGACAACACTATGCCATATTCGACTACATTAAGATTCTACCTAGAATTGTGGATCATTTTATGATTTTAGGATCCTAGAATCATAGATTAGGTCTGGATTTTAATAACCATGGTAACACCCCGACATTATGAACTTGAAAATTCATTTCAAAATGTGGAATCAAATAGATATACATGGGTGTTACTCCTACATTTTGTACAAGTCCAACTCTCTTATATTTCTTATTCAAAATTTAAGGTCAAATGTCAAACACAAATCAACAAAATAGACATAATGTAAAGAAAAAGATATATGAAAAGAATGAAGAGAGAATATGCAATTACACAATCGAAGTATAAAGAGATCAACTCCCAAGCAAATGACAAAAACAAAGCAGAGATAAAATGTACAAAAAGAAGGGTGAAGAACATTTATATTCGAATATCAAAAACATCTGACCTTAAATTTATATCCGGATAACCTTTAGCTCTCTTAACCAAACTAACAACCTTGATTGAACTCGGAAGTTGACCTGTAAATACCATTGCCCATTTGTAACACCTCAGTTTTTACTACAAAAAAATTTTGCTTTACGGCGGAAGCATATAAGTAAATATAGGGGGTTACCTCCATAATTTACATAAGTTTGACCATCCTTACATCAATCACAAGGCTATACTGCTATAAAAGTTGTTTTAGACAACACATAAAAGACAACAGGTCTTAACTAACGTTGTTGTAAATTATATTCAACAACGGTTACTACTATATTATCATTGTTAATTTATTTAAAATTAGAAGTACGGATTAATGGGTTTAATTATTATAACTGTAAAATAGAGAAATGACAATGGGAATGTGTGCCATAGTAAATAGTGTAAAATGACAATGGGTATTTAGTATAACCACAATAGTTATGAACCCGTTGTAAAATATATGAAACGACAATGGGTATTTAGTGTAACAAAAATAGTTTTAAACCCATTGTTAAAGATATCAAATGACAACAAGTATATGGTACTAACACAACAGTGTTAAACCCGTTGTAAAAGACCAAAATGATAACAAGTAAAGCCACCAACAACAACGGTGGTTTATCTGTTCTTATTTGTGTATATGTAAAACATATACTTCTTAGACAAACCTTTCCCATTTCCCACACAATACCAATCGATGGATTTCTTCTCTTCCTTGTGCGAGTAGTGAAAATCTTCCAGTTTCCTCCATTATGTGTGGCCTTCAACTGATCAAGACGTCTGTTCCAGAATGTCTATCGTTGTCCTTACCACCCACACTGCTACAAACCCAGACCGTCACCTTCATATACATGATTTAGAATCATTGTTGTCGTGCTTTCCCTTTCTCCATCATCCTGAAGCAAGTGTCATCATCCTCAAGCTATTCTGCTTCTTGGTTCATTCATGCTAGTCGAGATTCTTTGTGCAGGCTGAGGTAATTATCTCTTACTACATTTTATTCTTAATTTATTTTTCAATCTTAATTTGTTAGGGTTTAATTAATAACATTTGATAGCTGTCTTTTGATTTGACAAATTAGATTTGTTTACTTGCAATATGTTGTTTGTTGTATAAATAAGTCTAAGTGAATTTGCTTTATGTTGCTGGAATAATGAAAATTGTTGTTGTTAGTATAAGTTCATAATTGAAACATATTTCTTATTTTGATCAAGCCTTCCAATGCTTCCTACTACTTTAGTGGTCATGATTGTAGCTATCGTTCATTTTTATGTTACTCTTGAAGATGGGATAAATGACCATGATACTTATGATTGCCCTAATGCCCTTATTAGAGTTTGTGCCAACACTTCATATACCATCAAGTGGGATGTGCCAACTATGGTTTTAGGCTAGTTCTGGTTGGATCATTTTGGCTCTCCCTTTATGGTTCAGCTATAGCAAGAGCACATTCATCTTTTTCCTAAGCATATTTAGGCTTATCGATATATGAATGGGGTTATGTAGTTATTGTTATTGATTCGGTATCATGGCCTTCCATATATCATAAGATAGATCAAGTGAAATGTTTTTAAAAAGTAACAACCCTACTTCAAGCTTGATGAGGAGGAAGGGAGAATTAACATGTGCCCTACTAAAAGGGTTATAAAGGCATTAACATATTAATTCAAATATTAGATATAGCTAAATTTCATATGGCAATTGAAATGCTTTAAAATTTGGTATCTTTCTTATTTCAATATATATATATATATATATATATATATATATATATATATAATTAGCTTGATATTAGAGGATTTTGTAATGCTCAATTTTTTCAACCAAAAAGTATATTTTAAGAGTAGAACGGAAGCAAAATAAATACCGTGGGTGAAAAGGTTATATATCCATGATAGCTAAACTTAAAGTTAACTTAATATCATCCAAAAGTGTCTTAATTTTACACCAATCATGTTATGTTAATAATAGTGTTTTAAGATAACATTGAACATGGTTTAATAGAAGAAAGAGAGCTCATTGTTTGCCACTTATGGTTAATAGCCATAGTAGACAAATAATAGTAAGGAAATCCACGTCCTACCACCAATGGCCATCAAGGCTAAAGGGGTTGTACATGGAACTTCATATTCACCCCACTTGTGTCACTTAATGTCACAATGGCTTAGCCACACCAACATGGTCATCTAACCATGATACCTAAACTACTAACTTATAGTGTTCTCATTCTTTAGTGTCTACACCAATTGACATTAGCCATACCCCTAATAGGGTTAGGTTCTAGAGCCTAATAAAGTATGAAAGGTATCAAACCACTAGATAAACTAGGGTCCCTTGTGTTTTATGCTTACATGAAACATAAAGTCTATAGAATGTGTTTTGTACTCTTACACCAAAAATTATGTATACATTAACATATGAACTGATTCATGGGTCATAATTTCCACATTTTGCACTTGATAATCCTAGAGACCTCTTAAGGGTCGATGGAAAATAATTTCAACTATATTAACTTAAACCACCTTAAAATAAGAAAAAGTAACTTTTATACTTCCAACTTTTAAGTAAAAATATGTTTTTTTGCTTATCTTTTATTCCATACTCAGTTGATTTTCCTTTTTTTTTGTTCCTTCAGTCCTCCATTTCAGTGCCAAAAAATTACAAGAAGCTTTCAAGGCCCCCAACTATTGTTGGACCCTGATACCGAACCATACTAACCCAAAAGTGCCATTTATTAAGCCACCTAAAATATGTCAAAAGGTGTTGAATTAAATATGGATTTTGCATGGATAAGTGGCTTATAATTTTATTTATTAATTTTATCCAAATTAGAAGGGTTTTTTGGTGTCCTTTTTTAGGAAAATTAATAAGTAAATTATGCCCATTTATATTAGATGCTCCTGCATCAATAGAGAATCTCCTAATCTTAGGGTTAGAGGATATAATAACTACTAAATAAGCCAGAAATAATTCCTTGGAATCAAGGGAAAAAATGACTACTAAATTTCCTATATTACAGTTTCTATAAATAAGAAAACATATCCCCTCCTATCTAAATGGATATTATCAGTTCCAAGCTTGTCAACTAAATTATAAAAATATGCATTGGATAGTCCCTTTGTGAGAATATTAATGAGCTGATTCTTTGAAGGGATAGATGGAGTTCATATCACAACACTATCAAGTTTCTATTTTTTAAAATGTTGCTCAACTTCTATATGTTTTGTGTAATCATGATGTACTAGATTATGTACAATATTAATAGCTGACTTATTATCACAATAGAACCTCATTGGACCATTGCACTTGATTTTCAAATATATTAAAATTATCTTCAATGATAAGAGTTCACAAATTTTTCTACACTTAAAAATAATTCTGTTACAAGATAATATAAAAACTATCCATGTGTACGCAATCGTACCTTGAGTAACTATAAATTAGAGTATTTTTACTCTGTCCCATTATTTTGTTAATCTATTTTAAACAAAAAGAGTAATATATTATTATTTTTATTATTTGTATCGTAATTAATATTTTTAATTACTATTATTGTCGTAATACCACGATTTTTATAACTATTTTTTAAGCAAAAGTATACACATAAAATAAATTGTTGCTATCGTCACATGTAGTATCAGCCTGATTCATATACCATTCTTGTACCAAAATAAAAGCTAAAATGAAAGAACTTAAAACTTAAACAAAATTGAATAAATAGATGAAACAAAGAAAGTCATTAATATAAATAAACATAAGAAATAAATACAAGGATTAAATCTAAATAATACTTCATCCATATAAAAAAGAAAGTCATTTTTAACAATTTGCACATTTTTTTAGAAATTAATAAATAGTTTTAAATTTTCATTTATATCCTTCGTTAAAAAACATAATTAAGGGTAAAAGTTGAAATTATGTTTTGACTTTTCTAAAGTGATTTATTATATAATATATAAAAAATTTGATGCTTGAATGATTTACTTTTTGATATGGATGGAGTACATTAAAAGGTCAAATGAGCGAAATAAAAATATAGAGGACAAAAGTCGAAAAGAGATATCTGTGATCTAAGGTTCATAACACATATCAACCTGGATAGTCATAACTGTATGTCGTAACCTCAAATCAAACCCAAATCACTTCACTAACAAAAATTTCTCAAAGTTAGTAGGGTTGTTATCAAACACCTATGATACATCAACTACAAAAGTGTAGTAAAATTACAAAAAAATATTGATAACCTACAATATATATGATAATGTATGATAAGGTATAGTAACACATAAAGGTATATACAAATATGATCATCATAGGACCAAAAGTATATGATAGAATAAATAACAGTATTAAAATCCAAGACTATAAATCAGATGATTATTGCATTCCATTACGTGATTACATTAGTTGAACATCATTAACTTCAGGATGGGGACTCAACTAAAATCCATAATAATTATTCTAGTACATGAACATCACTAATCCTAGTTAGTCCGCCAACAAACATAATTACTAGACCACCAAAATCTAGGACACTAAATTATTTTAGTATGTATACCTCCTATAGGGCCCAAATCATCTAAAGAGTAGAAAAGGGCATCCTTAGACTTCATAAGGCACCCGAGATAAGGAAACATTTATATACCGGTATTGATGTTTACTTATTATAAGTGTTTTTTAATGTTTAAGTGTATTATCTAACATTATAATTATTATCCACATAGATTTTATTGCAAGTATGGATCGTTCTTTGATGTTTGCTAATCCTTTGTCTCGAGAATATGAAAATGGAATTGAGGAATTTATTAGGTGTGCAGTTGCCCATGTTAGAAACTATAGTATATTTGTCTGTCTATGCCCAAGGTGCCATTTTGTAAATTGAGTTAATGAATTTGAAGCTAGAGATCATTTATTCTTGAGTGGGATTGATAAAAATTACACTAGATGGATATGGTATGGTGAAACTTAACATGTGGGACCTAATGTGGAAAGTCAGGAAAATATTTTTGGGATCAATGAGGGTGATCATTTAGAAGAAATGACTCATGCTATTGAGCAAAGAGTTCAAGATTTTCCTCAAATGTTTGATAAGTTGGTGGGTGACTTTGAAAGACCCTTATATAGGGAATATACAAAGTTCACAAGATTATATACTATTTTGAAGTTGTATAATTTGAAAGCATGTAATGGTTAGACTGATTAAAGTTTCATAACCTTATTAGAACTTTTAAAAGATATGCTTCCATATGATAATGTGCTCCTTAGTCGCACTTACGAGGCTAAAAGGGTCCTTTCCACTATGGGTAAGGATTATGAGAAGATACATGCTTTCCCTCAAGATAGTGTCTTATATCAAAATGAATATACATCTCTTGAGAGTTTCCTGGAATTCCACACATCATGATTTAAAAAGGTAGGGGTTCCAGCAAAGGTTATATGGTATTTTCCAGTAATATCGAGATTTAGGCGCATATTCAATAATCCTAAAGATGCTAAGAACTTAACATGGCACTTTGATGGGAGATTAAATAATGGCTTACAAAGACATCCTCAACACTCTGCCCAATGGAGAATGATTAATTATTGATTACCCGACTTTGGAGAGGAACCAAGAAACCTACGATTAGCTCTTTCTGTAGATGGAATGAATCCACATAATTCCGGAACCCATAGTATATGGCCTGTGATTTTTGTAATCTATAACCTGTCACCATGGCTATGCACGAAATGAAAATATATGCTATTATCTCTATTAATATCGGGACCAAAAAAACCGTGAAATGACATTTATGTATATTTAGAACCTCTTGTTGAGGGTTTGAGGTTCTTGTGGGATGAAGGTGTTGAATTATTTGATTCATGTCGTGAAGAGAGTTTCAACTTAAAGGAAATGTTATTATGTACTATCAATGATTTTCCTACATATGGGAATTTGTCTGGATATGGTGTGAGATGACATTATGTATGTCCTATATGTGGAGAATATACATCCTTATATTAGTTGAAGCATGGGAAGAAGACCTCTTATCTTGAGCACAAAAGATTTTTTACAATGAACCATCCATATCATATGTACAGAAAAGCTTTTAGGAGCTCCAAAACCATTGAGTGGTTGTAACACCCCCAAATTTCACTCTTAAAATTTTTTTTTTAAAGAATAAAGCGGAAGCTAGGAGAGAATTTGGGAAATGTTACCACCACATCTAACACAAGATACATGTCAACCATCTATCTCATGTTAGATGCAAGGCTAAAACCTGTCAAACAATTAAATCCGAATTTTAAAAGCTTATCAGAGTACGAGAAATTAAAAGTCAATTACAAAGCCCTTGGGAATTTAAATACAACACTTGTAACTTCCAAAGATGAATACAGTTGAACAAAACAAATCCCAAAGGATAAATATCCGGATTGCCTACTCACTCAAGTCAGGCCTTCCACCCCAAAACAGTATCCGATCTTAAACCTACACAAGAGGTCTGCTCCCCACCATCAGTGGATTATCATATGACCCATTCAACCAAGGTAGTATCAGTACGGGTCTAATACTGAGTAAATCCCACTCCCCTATCTTATGGGAAAGACTTAAACTATAACATCAAGTGCATATTAAATCATGGTACAATACGTTGATATAATATTACGCATACTTAAAACCCACATCACAAGTCCTACCATACATATATAATAACATGTGAAACATATGTAACATCTTATTCAATTATATAAGGGTGGTATGACCAAAATGTAAAGTAACTCATGTGCCTCAGGTAGGATTAATCCATATTATTGACAACTCATTACATAGCCCCAATCACATAAGCCACATGTAGTAATACAGATAATAAAAGTCGGCTATGGTCCAATTAGACTTATTTCCTTTAAATCTTTGTTAAATATAGTCAATTCACATCATAATCGTTATAAATCTATAAGAGTTCGGGAACCCCACTATTATAGATGGTGGATCGGTCACTTATAGGGCAAAACGCACCTAACCACTATTTTATGTCGGTGGATCGGTCACTTATAGGGCAGAACACACCTAACCACTATTTTATGCCGGTGGATCGGTCTGGCCCCGACTCTCATGGTATTCCACTGTAAGTACTTAGTATCTTTTACGTGTATTAACCAATTAGGGTTTGGTTTACTAAGCTCGGGATCCCCCACAATTATTGTCGGTGGGCCGATCACTTACGGGACGAAGTCCACACCACTATTATTCGCCGGTAGATCGGTCACTTACGGGACAATAGTCCACACCACTATTCCTTACCGGTGGATCGGCTGGCCCCAGCTCAGTACTCTTTCACTTTACATGATTAGTATTTTATCGTATCTTATTCAACAAATTCCGCCCCAAACATGCACGACTTAGAGGGTCATACCATATCACACCACAATCGTCACATATACATGTCATATTCATGTCATAAGAACACATACAGAACATACCTCAACTCCAAGCTGCACTACACATAAGACAAGTTAAGGAGAATCATATGATACATAATATAGTATGAAATATAAAGAATCCAAGGCATACAAGTCACATAACACACAAGGGCCTTAGCTACATCCTTACGAAACACCCATAAGTAGAGGTAAGTAGAGACTTACCAAGTCTGAAGCTAGCTAAGCGAGATAAGAGGGAGAGAGAAGATTACTATCTCGAGGATCCATAATAAAGCTTCCCTAGGTCGCCGATAGAAATCGAAACTAGGTTAGAAACTATCTTTTCAATTAATAATTCACATATTATAATTAAACAAACGCAAACAAATACAACGATCTTTCTTGGAAAACGTGTCAAAAACTTAGGACTCAAAAGTATAGCTCTATCAATATTTAAGATTAAAAATAAATAAAAACGGATTAATACAAATATCACTTGGAACATCTCAAATTAATTTGAAAAGACCGAGAGAGAATAATCGATCATAAGTTAATTTATCGAAAATAACTTATTCATTAGGTTTTACAACTAAATAGGTAAACCAACTATTTACATAGAACCGAATCCAAAGTAATTAGATTAAAACATAATTTAACTGATTTAAAACCCAAAGAAAGAAATCAATTAGATAAAAGACCCATAGCAAAAATCAATTTTATAAAACAATCCTCGAAGATTAGGGTTTTAATCCCTAAACTACGAATCGACCAAATCACTTCGATTAACTCAAATTGATAGTTTTAAAACACAATTAAACTCATTTTAGATAAATCTAGATAATTAAATTCAACAAAACAATCTTTCCCGTAGCCAAATTAAAACTATCCATATTCAAAATTAGGGTTTTAAAGCACACAACACAAACTCGGGTAATTCAAATTAAAGGTATTAGAAAGCCATTAGGATCATTTCAACTATTTCTAGAAATTTAATTTTAGAAAAACAATTATACACATGATCAATTTCATAATCTCACTTGAAATCTAGGGTTTTAGGCCCGAAAGTAGAATTAAGTTAAATTCTATTAATTTAATCAAATTGAATGTTTAGAAATGCAATTAAACACATTTTATAACATATCAAATAATCAATTGATCAAAACCAATAAAAGAAATACCCAATTTAGCACAATTAGGGTTTTTGAGCCCTAAACACAAATCCGATCAACTCTTGCCAAAATATATAAATTGATGGTTCAGAAATGTAATTAAATGTATTCTAATGTAAATTATATAGTCAATTGAATAAAACAACCCGATTACACAATCAAATTTTGACCCACAAGAGTTTTGACCTAAAAATCCAATTCCGATCAATTACGCGCAATTTTCCCAAATCAACACTTCTAATATAAATTTAAATACATTTTAAACGATATTATAAAATCACTTGAGTGGAATGGCTCAATTATACGATCTAATTTCATTACACCCAAATTTAGACCTAGGAATCAAATTTCGATAAAACCTGCACAAATTTCTCAAATAGACGGTTCCAACATGAAATTAGATACATTTTAAAACATATTGTATAATCAATTTACCCAAAATAGCTAAATCGAACGAATCCAAAAAATTCGGGCATAACCCGGCCAAAAATTCAATTTTCCAGAAATCCAATCTAAACCATACAATTAACTTATCCAAATCAATCTCACAGCACATATATACATAATCAAACAATTAATTTAGCTTATCAAAATCTAAATCATACTCAATTAATCAAATTAATATTAGGGTTTTTCATAAAATTACACCAAACAAAAATCAACGAATCGGGGCAAGGGAAGGCCGGGGAAGCTTCGTCGAGGGACGGGGGTGGCTCGCCGGTGGTTAGCGAGGCTCGTCGCTGCTACGGTCTGCTGCTGCTGCTGCTAGTGGCTACTACTCTTGCGCGCATGTACTGGTGGCTGTTGTGGCAGTTGTGCGGCTGCCAACGATCGACGCAGGAGGAGGGAGGAGGAGATGAGGGAGGCTAGGGCTGCAAACAGGGATAGTACTAGGGCAGGGGACGAGAGTAGCAGACTATCGGGAAAAGAAGAGAAGAGAAGTTAAAAGAAGAAAGGAAAAAGAAAAAGGGAGAGAGGGGGTCGGGCACCGACAGGTTGGGCTTGGTTCTTTTTTTTTTTCAAATAAACATATAAAATATGTTACTAAATGTTTAAAATTTATTAAACAAAAGTTATTTTGTAAGGTTCCGAAAGCTTAAAATTAATAAAAGAACTATATAAAGAATCTCAGAAACATTTTCGGAAGAATGTACCAACGAACGTAAAAAATTATATTATTTACATAAATATATTATAAGACCTCAAAAAGTTATTTAAAAGTATATAATAAAATATTTAAGTCAAATTCCAATAAACTGAGACCAATTTAAATACTTTTCGAAATTGTTTTTTTTCATAAATCAAAAAGCGTAAAACATAAGAAAATTAATTCCGGAAAGAAATTCATAATAATTTCCTAAAAACCTTTTTAATTTAACGGACTCATGTGATATGGTTATATGACGAGCTATGTCATTTGTACGTGAGTGGCTCGTCCTATCACCCCTCCCATTTCAGATCTTATCACCTTCTATTGACCCTGCCTTAGATAGAGCCATGGGCATCGGCTACGTCTACTTTTTTTTAGTGGTTTGTCTACCACACTGATGCACCACACTCGAGATTTATTGAGGGTGAGCCGTTTGCTAGAGAGTATGATAGGATATCGAGAGAATTGATGGTCATCGATGATGAGTGGAGGTATCGTCATAGCTTGCCTCGGAGTATCCACCTCGGTTACCCTAGAGTATCCGTGAGTAGACTCTCTTGCGATGATGTCAGGGATCAAATGATATATCGTGATGAATGGACTTTTAGAGTTATAGTTTTTAGTTGGGCTCGACGAGGCTATCGGGGGATTTAGTTTTAGATATGAGTTTTCGTTTTTTAGGTATTTGAGTTGTAGCAACATTTTGATGTACATAGTGCTGCTATTGCTTAAATCTTGTAGTATGTATATCTTTTGTAATTTGAACTATTAATTGTATAATATTTTGCTATGTATGTATGTATGTGTATATATATATATGAATTCTTTGTAAGTATGAGGAGTTTGATTGATCAGCATTAATATAATTTTGGAAACTTGTTAGCATGATTCATATATATATATATATATATATATATATATATACAGAATAGCATGATACATTTGAGATTAATTCTTTCTAAGCAAGAGTGATTTGAAAATTATTGAACTTATAATTCAATTGATTTTTAATAATTACTTTCATGTGGGATATATCTAGATTCAAAAAATATGGATCGGAAATGGTTGTCTGCAAATCGTTTGTCTAGAGAATATAATGAAGGAGTGGAGTTTTTCATCAAGTTTGCAGTTGAACATGCTCGGGAATCTAGTAGAATAGTCTGTCCTTGTTTGAAGTATGCTTATATTTAGCGTGTCAACACTAATGATTTGAGAGATCATTTATTTGTGTATGGAATTGATACAAGTTACACTTGTTGGATAAGGCATGGGGAAAGAGAGTCTAAATATGAAAATCACGATGTTAGGAGGGATAGTAGTGGATCATCATTTGATAACTATGAGGGACATTTGTTAGAGGAGATGACTCAAAAGGTTGAGGAAAGTGTTCGGGATTATCCAAAAATGTTTGAGAAGTTATTGAATGACTCGGAGAAACCTTTGTACGGTGATTATAAGACGTTTACGCGATGATCCGCTACTTTAAGGTTGTACAACTTAAAGGCATGTAACGGATGGAGTGATAAGAGTTTCACAGAATTATTGTCACTTGTGAAGGATATGCTTCCTGATGATAACGTTCTACCCGATCGTACGTATGAAGCGAAGAAGATTCTATCCTCTATGGGCATGAGTTATGAGAAGATACATGCATGCCCTAATGATTGTATTTTATATCACAATGACAATGCATCTTTGGATAGTTGTCCTAATCCTGAATGCAAAGCACCACGATACAAGAAGAACAAGGTGCCAGCTAAGGTGTTATGATATTTTCCTACAATACCAAGATTAAGGCGGATGTTTAATGATATTAAAGATGCCAAGAACCTAAGATGGCATGTTGATGACAAGATAGATGACGGGCTTCTTAGACATCCATCTGACTCTCCACAATAGATGACGATTGATGGGTTGTTTCCTGAATTTGGTAAAGAAACAAGAAATGTGCGCCTTGCGCTTTCTGCAGATGGAATGAATCTGCACAATCAAGGCAGCTACAGTTTATGGCCAGTGATTTTGGTTATATACAATTTACCTCCGTGGCTCTATATGAAACACAAGTATATGATGTTGTCTTTACTCATTTCCGTGCCAAACCAACCTGGGAATGATATTGATGTTTATTTGGCACCTTTGATTGATGATTTGAAGTTCTTATGGGACATGGGCGTTGAAGTATTTGATGCATATGGTCAAGAAAATTTCACTTTGAGAGCATTGTTATTCTATACTATAAATGATTTTCCGGCGTATGGCAACTTGTCAGGTTATAGTGTGAAAGGCCATTATGCATGTCCGATATTGATAGTGAGAGCATTGTTATTCTGTACTATAAATGATGCATAGGAGAATACTTCATTTGTTCAGCTAACACATGGCCGAAAGACTGTGTTCCTTCGGCATCGTAGGTTTTTACCGAAGAACCATCATTATCATAGGCAAAGAAAAGCATTCAATGGATTCCGAGAAGAAGGGCAGGCACCAATCCGGTTGACGGGTCAAAAAGTGTGGCTGAAGATGAAACATTTGAGTGTCAAGTTTGGGAAGAAGAATAAAGATAAGCCTCCATCAGTTAGGTGGAAGAAGATGTCAATATTCTTCAACCTTACTTATTGGGAATCTTTCTACGTGAGACATGCCCTTGATGTGATGCATATTGAGAAAAATATATGTGACGGTCTTGTTGGCACATTACTTAATGTTCCACGCAAGACTAAAGATGGGATAAATGCTCGAATGGATATGGAATAAATGGGTATTAGATGGGAACTGACACTGCGAGACAACGGAAGAAGAACATATTTACTGCTGGCGTGTCATACTATTTCCATAAAAGAGAAAAATTCATTTTGTGAATTCTTGCACAGTGTCAAGGTTCCGGAAGGGTATTCTTCAAATGTCAGAAGGCTCGTGTCAATGAAAGAGTTGAAATTAATTAACATGAAGTCTCATGATTGTCATATCTTGATGCAGCACTTGTTGCCGATAGCTATACGTGGAATTTTGCCAAAACGTGTTCGAATTACTATCACGAGGCTTTGTTGGTTTTTTAAAGCCGTCTGCTCTAAAGTTATACATCCTGATAGTTTGGACGCCTTGCAAAAAGGGATTGTGATTATTTTGTGCCAACTTGAAATGTATTTTCCACCGTCATTCTTTGACATTATAGTACATCTAACTGTTCATTTAGTTTATGAGATAAAGGTGTTAGGACCTGTTCTTGGGCATTGGATGTACCCCTTTGAACGGTTTATGATGTTGATAAAAGGTTATGTGAAGAATCGATATCGGCCAGAAGGATGTATTGTTGAGAGTTACTTGGTGGAAGAGGCAATTGAGTTTTGCACAAAGTACTTGTCAAATGCTGAAGCTCTTGGTATTCCTAAGTCTCGACATGCGGATAAATTTGAAGGATAGGGTATTAGAGGCAAACATTTTGGGCGTGTAGACCCTAACATGTTCCGTGCAGCACATCTATATGTATTACACAATAGTGATGATGTTCAGCCGTACATTGAAGAGCATATGACTTCTTTACGGATTGAAAATCCATCAAAGACTGAGAAATGGATTATCGATAAACATAATCTTTCCTTTATTGATTGGATAAGAGATGACATCATTCCACTCATTGGACATTCCCCAACTTTAATTTCCGAAACCCTGCATTGGTTGTCTTAGAAACCTCGTTATGATGTTTTTCAATATACCAGTTATGTGATCAACGGTTGCACTTTTTATACAAAAGAACAAGATGGGAAGAGTACAATGCAAAATAGTGGGGTGACTTTAGTGGCTGAGGCAATGCATGTTGCTAGTGCGAAAGAAAAGAATCCAACTTATGCAGATATGAATTATTAAGGTGTGATTGAACATATATGGGAGTTAGATTACACTATATTTAAAATCTCTGTATTTGGCTGCAGATGGGTTGATAACGGCAGTGGGGTTAGATATGAAGATGGATTCACATTGGTAGATCTTAATAGGGCAGGGCATAAACAAGACCCATTCATCTTAGCATCACAAGCGACACAAGTATTCTATGTCACTGAACCTGTTGATAATAGATGGTCTGTAGTACTATCTACGAAAAAAAGAAATGCTAATGAATGTGATGATGAAAATGATGTCAATTGGAATAACGAGTGTGTCTCAGCTGTGCAAGCAACTCAATTATTGAACGATGATAACAATACAATTATTGAGGAGGAAATATATGTCAGGGATGATCATCGTGAAGTAATATATGTATCAGATCCTGAATCTAATCCGAAAACAAGGGGGAAAAAAGAAGGAAAAGAAGGCAATGAGGGTAATAATATTGTAACATATAATATCTATGTTGGTTTTTTAAATGCATTTTTAAACTCAATTATGCTCAATACATAACATTCTAACATAATTTATTTATTGATTTTTTTTAGAGATATGGCCAATAAAAATATTGATAGGGACAACTGAAATGCCCCGAAAAAAATTTTGGGGTGTTACAACAACAGTGATGAAGAAGGGAAAAGAGGGCCGACAGTTATGAGAATCATCACAGATATGAGGAATAAAGGATAACTGGTCGAGTTGGGATGGAATACTTACAATCTTCCCATTGGCCCTTATGCAGACATGTTCTTGACTTACATTTCACTTGTCACACGTAACCGTGTTCCTATCTCCTATAATAATTGGAAGCAGGTTCCAACGGGTCATAAGGAGCATATCTGGTAGGAAATCACGGTAAATATACTATTTTATGTAATCATTTATGTATGTAGAATTTTATTAATTTTAATACATTAATATCGGTATACATTTGTATGTCTTACAATGCAGAGAGTGTTTAATGTGCCAGAGAGTAGGAAGAAATGGCCTCTTAGACATTGTGGGAGCGTCTAAGAACATTTAGGTCATATTTAGATCGTAGGAAAATGTATAGAAAGAGGGATGGTTCTCTACGGAAAAATCCACCCAAATGATACGGTTTCATCGATCAAGAAAGTTGGAACCAATTTATTGCATATCGTCTTACGGGTGATTTTAAGGTATTTGTTAGATAACAATTAATTTTTTTTATCGATCCTAGTATTGTGCATAATATTGAAATAACTATGTCACTATGTTTTGGCTTGTCACATAGGAAAAAAGTGCCAAAAATAAAGAGATTGCGAAACAGAATAAATACTGGCATAATATGGCTCGCAAAGGGTATGTAGGCCTTGAAGAGGAGTTGGTATGTATTTTGTGATTTATCTATTTATAGCGTACTGATGAATTTTATAATATTGGTACATTATAAGAATATTTTTTGATTTATAGCTCATAGCCCAAGACTTAGACCCATGTACCTATTCCATTAATATTGGTACATTATGGAAGAAGGATAGAGCAATAAAAGATGGGTATATTAATGAAGATGTAGATATTGCAGCGACAAAAATTGTAAGTTTGTAGATATTTGGAACCCTGCTTAATTTTCTTTTAGAAAACTATTATATTATGCTTATTCATGTAAGCTAATTTTACATATATTATATACATTACAGGACGAACTTCAAGCGTCAGAAGGTGAGGAGGGGGTACACCAATATAACATTGTATCACAGGCTATATGAATTGTAGAACACCCTGGAAGACACAGGGGTCTTGGATTAGGTGTTACGAAAATGAGCGTACGTGGTCAGTCTCATGGTTCTCGTAACAATGATGAGCAAGTCGCCATCCTCACACAAAAATTGAACGTGGCATTTGAATGGATGGCAACAATGGAGCAAGAGTTGTCATCTATTAAATCTCAAGGGTATAAGCCATCCGATTCAGTCGACCATGATTAGCTTCACATACCTAATGTAAATAGTGTTAGAGATAGTTGTGAAGCTGATGCACGTCTTTCTTCTCTTTCCGGGGTAAGCATTACATAACTATGAATTGTTATTAAATGTATTCAGTGTCATAAATAATTAATAATGTGTAATATTTTCGTTTAGGGTTTGCATAAATGTGATTTGTTAGCGAATGATCTTTCAACTCTTTTAGCGAAAGGAAGGGTCTGCATCAGTCACAGTACCCAAACGCAAACTATCCATGGGTACAACTTAGCCCTACTTACAAGGCCGGTGAGTATTGACACTCCAATCACTGGTAGTGTGTCCTTGCCTTATTATAAAGAGGGTGATGAGGCAGCCATAGTGCTAGAAGCTCATGGAAGCTTCGTGGCTTGGCCTGTGGATCAGATACGTCTCACTACTGAAGAGGTATTGACATTCAATATCTTCATTAGACCTAGTTTAGTAGTTACATTGTTGATACCTTTTTTATATATATATATATGCTCAATACATATTTTGTTTATTATTATTATTTAAGGAATCAAAGAAGAAGACTACTCCTGCTAGTAAAACCAAATGAGGTAATAGTAGAACGAGCAACACAAAAGAGGGCGCTGCCAAAGGAAAGAGAGCTAAATCTGAAAAATCAGTTGCCCCACAAAAGATTCCTTCTTCAGAAATACGCCAACCTCCACCAGCATTAGCTTTATTGTATTTCTATTCCCAAAACTACCTCGAGAATAATTATATTTCTATTGATTGTCGTCCAGAGTATGTTGGAAGGGACGATGCTACTTACATGGTATCGACGGTTGACATAAGCGACATTTATAATCAGGAATGGATTTCAACCATGAGTGTCGCCGTTTATGTCACGTAAGCATTATTTCATATTTGAGATTTTAGTACTCTTGGAGAAATAGAATTTTCACGACCTCTTAAGCTTATTTGAGTTATTAGTTATTAACAAATATTCATTGTTATTGTCATCCATATATAGGTTGGTAGCTAGTCGCGCTGCGTTGGAGGGAATGTTGTCCTCTATTGTGTTTGTGTGCCCATACTACATAGCTGACAGTAGTACAATAATAGAGGGTAGGCACATAAACTATTTAGTGGATTTCATTTTGATTGAGGGACACAAGAAGTTCTATGTCATTCCTCACCTCGCAACTGAACATTTGGTTTTGTACACCGTCCGACCTGATCTTAATAAAGTTTATGTGTTTGATTCCCTTCGAACCTATGACTTGCCTTTTAAGGTCGCTCGTCGTGGTGGGAAGGAATTTATCGGCATGTTAGTATACTTTTCACTTCTTACTTCATTAGCTTATTTATACATATATATATTCTACTTTCATTATTTGAGGTATATATACTTACAATATTATATATCCAACACTATTTATTAGGGCACTATAGACGGCGTATCAAAGGAGAGGTGGGAATGGTGTCCCAGACCCAAAGAATCTTCAATATGAGCCTATCATGGTAAGTAGGAAGACAACTATTTTGTATTTTTTTTAATTCAAATTAATATAAAATAGTAAGAGAGCTAACTGAATTCATTTGACAGTGTCCACAACAGTAAAATGGCGATGATTGTGGATACTATGTATGTAGAGCAATGAATCTTATAGTCCAGAATAGATCGGTCAACATTGATCCAAGCCATGTATGTTTGCTTTTCCATATTTTTCTATTAATGAATCATGACATATATATTTTTGACCTAATGGCTAACTGTATATTAATTGAAACATGGGTGTTGTAGTTTTTCACCGATGACTATGCACGAGGCCAACAATATAATGTTGATGAAATTGATGAAGTTAGAGACCATTGGGCCAAGCACGTGCACTCATTCATTCGCTATTAGGTAGCGATCTATATATTCTACATGCATTTTTAGGTTTGTATTTCGTCTACATCTTTTGGTCTTCCAGCCTAGATCTGTGAACTCTTTACTTTGGGGTGTAGAGCTACCAAGTTGTGGTATGCCCACTAATTTTTATTCGTAAGTATAGTTGGTGTATTGAGACATGCATACCAATTATAGATTGATTGAAATTAAGGTGTGATTGTAGATTTGGTATGAATTGATGTTGTTTTACATTGTAGATTTGGTAATTATTTGAAGATACAACTGTGTATGTGGGGAGGAACAAAACAGAAAAATGCTAAAAAAACACATATACTTTTAATAACGGTTGTATGAGAAACCCTTATTAAAACCTATGCTTTAATATCGGTTTAAATTAAAACCGTTATTAAAACGTAGGTTTTAATAATGGTTTCTCATAGAACCGTTATTAAAACTTAGGTTTTAATAACGGTTTTGTTTAAGAACCATTATTAAAACTCCATATAATCTCATATTTATGTGCATTTAATATGTATTAGAGGGTTTATTAAACGCATAATCAATGACCGAAACGGTAATTCGATCATGTTTTAACCGTTATTAATACATGGTTTTCAACAACGGTTTTTTCATATAAACTGTTATTGAAACCTTATTTTTAACAACGGTTTACTGAGAAACCGTTATTAAAAGCTCCTTTTTAACAACGATTTTTATGTAAAAACCGTTCTTAAATATGAAGTTTCCACACATATTCGTGGGTTTTTGTGTATTTTTCATGACGGTTATGAACCGTTATTAAAGATTTAATAACGGGTGATTCAATAACGGTTGAAAACGGTTATTAAAACTATAAAATAACCGTTATTAAAATCCCTTTCCGTGGTAGTGTAAGGATAAAGGCACTATCTGAAAAGAGCCACCAGATATAAGGTATAATTATATAAAACATGTATTCTTCTTATCTATTTTGCTTATATATCACTATAATTTAGATTATTATCATAGGGAGAAAGTGGAGCAATGTAAGAGCTAGCTTTGAAGAATCTATACCATCAGAACTTATCTCGCAAGGGATATGTTGGTCTCGAGCAAGAAATTGTAAGTGAAATTAACAAACTTTTGTTATACATTTTATTGTATCTATACTTTAAATTCTGATATTTTTTACCTTTTCAATAAATGCAGATTGTAAAGAGAGATTTGGATCCTAAAAGCACTAAAATAGATAGACATGTCTTGTGGAAGGCCCCTAAAGATGGTTCTATCACGAATGAAGCTATTAACGAAGTAGTTGAGAAAATTGTAAGTTCTTGTTATTATATTCATTTATAATTTTCTATTAGCCTTAGAACATGTATTGAAATATAACTCTTAGGTTATGGTATTTGGTAGAATGCATTGGAAACATTCAAGACTAGTGTATCATTTGCATCATCTGCCAATGTTTTGCTAACTAAGGCATTGGGAATGACTGAATATCCAGGTTGTGTCAGGACTAGTGGAGAAGGAGTTACATTGAGAGATTGTTTACGCTCACAGGATGCATCTCAAACAACTTGTATGTATCAGAATATGGTAGCTTAGATAAAGGAGGGGATGAAGGAAGAAATAATAAAAGAGACATAAGAGAAAGATGAAAAAAAAAAGTTGCAGGAGTGCTGGCTTAAGAGTGATGATCTCTTATCCAATAAGGACAAGGAAGTAATTCACACACCAGAGATGACCTCTATACCTAGTGTCAAAGGTAGTTGTTCATATGTATGTTTTGTCTATGTACAAGAGGTATATGTCTACCTTTATATTGAAATTTAAATAATATTATTTTATTAGATACCATACAAATAAACTCTTAGCTCTTTGTACACCTTAATTCACCTTCTTTTTACTAGCACAATAGATAAATCACCCAAAATAATCTCTTATTAAAATTACATAGATAAGATAAATGATCTTTGTGTCTAATTTTGTAGGGGGAGATACCATGTTTGTTATTGGTAAGTAACCCAAATTGGCTAGTGGCAATAGCAAGAGTATGTATACGCCATGGAACCGAAACTATCATGCTACACAACAAACCCTTGGATGACAAGTACATGAAACTTGTTGTTAAGGTTTCTTTGGATGATGATGCTACATTGTTTATGCCAAATGATGAAGCTGGTATGTATAAGGTCTAGTATCCGCTCTTCTCTTATGTTGCATGGCCTAAATCTCTAGTGGATCTCAATGCTGAGGTAAGTATTAATTAATTTTTCAAATAATTTATTTTCAGATCATGCTAATATGGCTTCTCATGTATCATTTTTTGTGATGGTTTTACTATGAAGCATACATTACAACCTAATCAAGATACCCCACACCCTAATGAGATTGAACCACAACCCCCATAACATAAAAAACCTTTAGCAACTAAGAAGAAAAGAGTAAATGTTGTGAAATCCATTTCTAAGGCAGCAAAGGGGTAGTCTAAGCCATAATTCTCAAATTCTATCACTTTGGGAAAAAAGTGCATCAACTTGAGGATGTTAAAAGGTTATGGTGATGGAATGGAATTTACATATTTGATCTTGATTCCATGTCCTAAAACTTTTATGTTCCATGAATATGATTGTAACACCCCCAAAAATCATAGTTGAAATTTTTTGTTTAAACAAACAAAAGCAAGCACAGGGGTGCTACCACCGTGATTAGTACAAGTCCGACCCCCAACTTGTCTTGTACTAACAATAAGGCTAATGAAGAGTTGTCATCAACCTTTAGGAAAACTTAAAACAAGAATTCATGGAAAAGATGAAATGTTCATAAGCCAAAAGTCAGATTGTGCTTAAAAAGTTGTTAAAATCCAAATAAGTGCATAATTAGAGTTCCGAAAGGATAAAAGATACAGTACGATAAATATAGACAAAATAAAATGGTATATAAATAGTAAAAGAGAATCTAGCCAATTTCACTCTTAGTCCCCAAGCCAAGTCCAGGATCAACTCTCAGCCCCGCCTGATGCCTCATAAGTATTGTAGGAATTGAAAATGGAATCTCCTACCTGCACAAACTCAATAAGTCCCTTTGCTCATGGGAATGAGCAACACCCATGAAACAGTTGGTCAGTATACTATGTAATGAGCAAGGTTACCATGAATCTAATGCCAAACATAGAAAGGCATATAATGTAAGCATGATCATATAGATAGCATACAAATAATACAGATAATAAATGTTACATTATAGTCTGGTTAAACTTAATTATTAGATCTATGGAAAAAATGCTCATTTCACACCATGCGTTTTATAAGTTCATGTGAGTTCGGAAACCCCATTATTATAGCCGGTGGACCGGAAATACACCCAAGGCAGAACACACCTAGCCACTATTATTCATCAATGGAATGGTCTCCAAGGTACAAGGCTCCTGACAAATATTATTCGCCGGTGGAGCGGTCTAGCGTTGACTCTCATGGTGTTTCATTGTAATTACTTAGTATCTTTCCCTTATCTTAACATCATTAAGTTTGTTTTCTTGAGCACGAAATCCCCCATTATTATAGTCGGTGGACTGGAAACATACAGGGCAGAACGCTCCTAGCGACTATTATTAGCCGGTAGATCGGTCTCCAGGGCACCCCGGCTCCTGTCCACTATTATTCATCGATCGACTGGGGGCTCGGCTCAAAAATATTCCTATTTAAATGGTTAGTATCTTATTTGTGTCTTATTCTATAAATATTTCCACCCTTGAAATGCTTGTCACAATCCGTCTACTCTTATTCTTCTAAGAGGGCCCGTCTTATATCTTGGGACTTCTGCACCTCTTAGCACGCCTTGAAATCTTTTCCTCATCTACTTACGCATCATGAATACCCAACTCCTAAGTGTTTGGGTCAAGGCCCACCACCTTATTCCATCTAAGTCCACTCACTATCATCATCTAAGGCTTTCCCCTAAAACCCTAATTGGGCCTATGTGTCCTATCCTTCCTCTATCTCACACAACTATAGCTCCTTTACCACCCAACACATCATCTCACTTAAATTCAACCCTAATCATTTCACTTTACTTCCCAATTACACATGTGACCATAAAACCCTAGTTGTCCACCCAAACCCTAGCACCTTTCTTTTCCCATATATCACCTCTCCGTTTCTCACCTATCATCTTTTCTTCTCCATGACACCTATACTCACCCTTCATATGACATTCTTCCACACTTTTTCTATATTCCACTCACCCTCCATTATTTTCACTTTTACAACCTCCTCTATTTAGGGCTTTCCCCCCAAACCCTAACAAAGTTCCCCATGTACCCTTATACCGACCTATGTACTATTTTCACCTATGGACTCTAATCACCCCAGCAACTCTTCCCTTACCTTACTTACACCCTGGGTCAACTTTTCCCACGTAAGGATCATCCCCATGCAATATCCATCCATCCCCTGAAAACCCTAGAATTCTCCATGCAAGATTCACTCAACTCTTTTATTTTGTCCATATTCTCCTATTATTTGTCCCCTCATGGATTATGATATAATTAGGTCAATTTCATATCCCTTTATTCAACTCAGTTCCCCTTTTTCTCTTTTCATCATTTCACCCCATATCGTATTATTAAAACATCCTAGCATGCATGTCCTAGAGGGCCACATCATATAACACCACAAGCACAATATACATATCATTATACACATGCCATAAGGAAGTCACATAAGCATACCTCAACTCCAAGCTGCTCTACAAGTAAGTAGTCATAATAACATAAATTACACAACATAACATAACACATGGCATAAAAGGAACATAACACACATAGTTGGTCTTAGCTACATCCTTACCTAATACGACACCGGTCTTGGGGCACGCTTCTACCCCTCCTTAGGGTTTTGACTCGATTCATCTATAAGAGAGAAATACTATAGGTTAACTTTCCTCTTACTACAATTACCATCCTTTCCTATGTTACTCATATCATAGTCTACTATTAGGGTTAATAATAATAATTATTATTATTTTATAAGTAATAGTATAGTTATTATTCTCAACCTAGCTAATCATGTTACTACTAGTCATAATAGGTCTTAATAGTTATACTGGTTCATGTTAGAGCATTAATAGCAATATTTATTTCACTAAAGACAATAACTTTAATAATAATAATAATAGTAGTAGTAGTAGTAGTAGTATTAGTAGTAGTAGTAGTAGTAATATTAGAGTTTTGAGTAGTCATGTTAATATTAGCATTAATAATAATAGTTCCTGAAATAATAATAATAATAATAATAATAATGATGATGATGGTGATGATGATGATGATGATGATAATAATAATAATAAGGGTTTGACTATTATTAATAATGATATTAGTAGTAATATTCCGAAGTTAGTAATAATAATAATAATAGTAATAATAATGAAAATAAGAATAATATTAAGAATAATAATAATAATAATAATGATAACAATTAAATTAATAATAGTTAAGGGTTGTGGAGGTTAGGGTACCACCTAGGGATGGTAGTGGCAAGGCGGCACCGGCGGTGGCTATAAGGGAGAATGAAAAAGTGGAGAGGTTGGTTTCTAGGCTAAGAGAGGGGGAGTGAGAGGGTGGTTGTGATGGTGGTGGGTGCTATGGGTTGAGAGTGTTGGAATTGTGGTTGTGGCACAGCTAAATGGATGGCACACGCAATGGTTGGTGTGGTGGCCAAAGGTGGTGGAGAAGAAGGAAAGGAGAAGGACTGGGAGGCTAGGGGAAAAGAAGGTAAGGGGAGGTAGGGGAGACTTAGGTGGGTGTTTTGGAAGGTAGGGAGAGTGGTGGTTACGGCAGGAGAGGTGATTTACGATGGCGCTAAGGGCAGCAGTGGGTGAGAGTTGGTAGATCAAGGGGATAACTTTACATGGCCAAGGCAGCTCGTGCAGGAGGAATCAAAGGTGGTGAGTGGTGTGGTTCAGTGGAGGGTGCTGTAGGGAGTGGTTTGGTAGTTGGTTCGGGCGGCAATGATGGGCGATGGCGGCTGTGGGGCCATCTAAACAGCGGCGGCGGTGCAAAGGGGGAGATTTTTGGGCAGCGGAATAGAAGGTTTATTGAGGGGAAGATATGGGGTATATATAAGCAATTGAGGGGTAAAATAAAAAAAGGGGAAGAAGATAAGAGGTGGCTGTTTAGGCTATACCACTAGCTGGTGGTGGCAGGCAAGTGTAGGTTTGTAATGGTAGGGGTTATTTGGGTTTGGGGAGAAGGAAAGGAAGGGAGGGCACGTGTGAGGTGATAGGAGGGGTTGGTCGGGGTCAATAATGGAAAGGAAAATGACAGGGGAAGAGAGGGAAGGTGTAAGATGGTCAATGGCAAAGGAGAGGCAAGGTGGTGGCAGGGTGCAAGTCGTAAGCGAGGGGGTCGGGGAAGAAGAAGGAGAAGAAAGAAGATGGACCGATCGGTATGAGAAGAAAGGAAAAGAAAGAGAAAGAGGGAGACCGATAGCTAGGTGATGAGCGGAGGAAAAAAAAGAAGGGATGCAAGCCGGGGCCATGCTGGGGAAGAAGGGAGGGGTCTGGGCCGCAAGGAGGGCTGGCCTAGATTGGGGAAGAAGGGGAAAAAGAAAAAAGAGAAAAGAAAGAAAAGAAAGAAAAGGAAAAAGAAAGGAAAAAGAAAAAAAGGAAAAGGAAAAATAGATGGGTTGGGATATTTAGAATATTTTGGTATTTTTGAATATTTAAAAATAATAATATTTAGTAAAATAATAAATAAATTCCCATTTTAGATTAATTTAAGATATTTTAAATAATTTTTCCTTAATTCCATTTTAATTAGTAAACACCCTAATTTTTCCTAAATAAATTTTTATTATTTTCTTCTTGATTTTTCCTTAAATACTTCCTCTTATTTTAATAAGATAGTTTATTTAATTAAATTCTCTAATAAATCATTATTTGGCCATAATTTTTAAATTAGGGTTTTGGGGTATTTCAATAATATTCTTATTGATCGTGAATATATTAGCATAGTTCATAACAGAGGAAAAGTTGAGAACTCAATTATGGAACCATATAACAAGTTATTATCATTAATTAATTATATATAATTTAATATGTTTAATTATGTATGTATTGTCACAAGTTAATATATTTCCATAAAGAATAATGTTTGAAAAGTGTGAGCGTGATGGGATATCTATTGTTGGGCTATTGTGACTAAATATGATTTCGAGTAATAATGATAAACTACAAGATTGAGCACGATATTTAGCAGATGTTTTTTGTGCACATCCTCAAAAGAAGATATTTTCTGCTCCATACATTCAAAAGTAATAATTCAAATTTATGTAATATATTCATGAAAATTTTTGTATTATTAAACATGTAGTCTCTTGAATTGCATGAATCATTGGATACTTTTTATAGTCTATCCTACATGCCAAATGTGTTATTAGCTCAACTCTATGCATAGCCCTATATATGATGACGTCATACAAACTGTGAATATATAAGATATTTGAAATTCCAAGTATATATTTATGTACACATATAGGTTCATGTATGTTTTATATAACCCAAATTTCATATAATATACTATTCTTTTATGTTGGAGCAGGGCTATGAGAATGTATCAAGCTAATAAAGGGTTTAGGACAACAAGTGTAATGATGTGGGAGATAGTTGATGAGATATTAACTAATTGGAGTTTAATGTAATATAGTATTTCTATTATGAAAATGGCATCATATATGCAAATTTCTTATACTCTAATTTATTTAATTTTGAATGATAGTGTCCTATCCAGCCAAATGAGATAGATTGCGAATACTATGTCATAAGGTTCATGAAGGAGATTGTATCTGAAATGGAAACCCAACGTCAAATTCCAAAGAATGTAAGTTTAATTTTTTAAGCTATAAATAATTCTTACTCACGAATACAAACTTACAAAAATGTGAATTAATTTTGAAGTATTATCCGTTATATAGTGGTCAATGTTACACCAATGAATAAATTGATGAAGTTTGAGAGGAATGGGCCTCAATGGTTATTTCTCATTTGAATACCTAGCAAATAAAGTTATGATAGAGACCTTGAGGAATTATAAAGTTTAAAGAAGAAGGGAGGTAATACATGAACCACAAAGCATAAACCGGTTGAGGAAGAGAATCCTAATTTGTGCAAGATACAAAAATTGGGTGCTACTCTAAATTCCGGTGCTAATTTTGGAGGTGGGCCCAAGAAGCTGGTAGAGCCAAATAGCAACAATCTCGATAATTTGTTTGAGTTATGAGTACGATGATATTTCATTCTGTTTCATTAACCGTGGAAGGCATGACCACATTTTAAATTAAGAAGATACTAAAACCTTAATGTTGTGTTATGGAAATCATTTTAGCAAAATGAAGGGTTATTTCCTTTAATAGAAGTTATTGTAAGTAGATTTTTCTTGAAAACATCTTATCTTATAGCCTGTGGTGTGGCTCTTTATATAATTGAATAAAAAGCGGCTTATAAGATATTTTTTTAATTCTTTGATGACAATGAGTGAATCAATACTCTTGATATACATATTAGTTAGTAACAGATATGTTGGTATAAATATATAAAGTTATTTATACCAACAGATATATGTGATGCTATTTTTTTTTGTTGGAAAAACACGCCCATTTACTAATATATGCTAGTATTGCTAAGTTTTTACCAAATGATTGTTTTTGAAGTCCTACTTTTATATCATGAGGAAATGTGGTATCTTGTTACTATGGAGTTTGATGAGCTCTTAGTTGTAGTGTAGAATATCATTGTTTCTATCAGTTATTACTGTCACTTGTGGTTAATACTTTATAATAATTTCAATGATTGACACCATGTTTATAATTCCTACTTTAGAGAGTAATGGCTTTAGACCCTTAGTGGGTTATTTGATATTTTAATTCATGTTTTGTTTTCTTATTCGTATTATCATCTTTTGTTGTATTAGTTGTTTAGTTATGCTTACCTTATATTTAATGAAATAATTATCTTGCTCATGTTAATTTCTTGTGATTTATGTGTAGTTATCCCCACACATCGCTAGGAGGAGAAACTCTAGGCAACTATTATCCAAGCATATTGTTACGTATAAGAAGAGGTTAATGGCGGTTGTTTTTGTCGTAAACCTATATGATGACTTTTTATATTTAATTTAGTTATGTTTTTTTTTTGAAAATTTGGTGTATTAATTTTTTGTATAAATATAATAGGATGTATTTTTATATATCTTGTTACACACACACCCCCCACACACCTGGTTTTAGATTTTGTATGGAATATATATAAAGCAGGTTCATGTTGTATGTACCCGATTGTATATAAAGCAGGTTCATGTTGAATATACCCGTGTATATAGTAGGTTTTTAATATAGTATGGGTTTTATAAAGCAGGATGGGTAAGTTTCATAAAATTTTAACGCCTAAGGTTTATGTTGTATAATTTACAATTAAATATAAAAGACTTTTCATAGCGAGTAAGCTCCAAATATTTGATGACCGCTAACCACCTATTGTAAAATGAAACAAATAAGGAGTAAGTGGAACAATCACAATGGTTAAATATCTGTTTTTAAAAAATATACACATCTGGTACATGAGACATTTAAAATGGTTTTCTTATGCTAAAGACAACGGGTAAAAATAACGGACAAATAACCATTGTGGAAACCACAAGACAGTGGTTAAATGGAGCATCTACAATATTTAAATAACCATTATAGTTAAATGGAGCATTTACAACGGTTAAATAACCATTGTGGAAGACAAAAGATAGCGGTTACTTGGAGCATTTACAACGATTAAATACCCATTGTAGAAAGTAAAAGACAACGGGTATTTGAAGCATTAACAACGGTTAAATAACCGTTGTGGAAAATAAAATATAGTGGGTAAAGGTTACATTTAAAATGGTTTAAAAACCCACTATTGAAATTAAAAGACAACAATTAAATGAGTCATTGACAACAATTAAATAGTTGTTGTTAAAGATTTTCCACAACGGTGATCAGAGCCCTTGTCTTTTAAGCCTCATAAAGACATCACTTACGATTACAATAGTTGTTACCCATTGTAGATTATTTACAGAACTGTTGTCATTGACACTTTATGTCATAGTGCTAAATTCATTCAAAATAAGAAAAGGGAATTAGCTATGGAAGAAACATTTATAATACAATATAATTTTGGAGGTTAATTCCGAATTACAATAACAAAATACAAAGTAATGGATACTATGGATCAAAGAGTTTAAAAGGTATCTAAGTAAATTCATCAACCGAATAACATTACTCTTCACCCAAATACCCGGTGCTAAAAATAGGTCACTCATCCCCACATAGTGTATCAGAAGCAGCATAGTCATCTAGCGATTCTTTAAAGTCCTATACAAGAAAATCTGGGTTTCTTGCTCGTGGGAATGAGAAGCACCCATGAAAAGGGTGGTCAATACGCTACATATTGAGTAAGGTAACAATACTATCAAATTAGGGATATAGATAACATATGCATTCGCAATTGATGATAAGTACACATTCAAATTAATGAAACATCTTCTAAGATAAATACTAATCCAAGCCTCTTTATTAGATATAACCATTTTCATTTTTTTAATATGTTGAGTTTAGGAACCCCACAATTCTTAAACTAGCGAAATTGTTTGGAGTACCATATTAGGGACAACACACTTGAGCCACTATTATCATCCAATAGAATGGATCTATGAACATCACATTCTCAGGGCAAAACACTCCTAAGCCACTATTATCCTCTAATGGAACATATATAAAAGCCTCTCCTTGATCCTAATTCACATAGTCTTCCACTTTAAGTCATTTGTTTCTTATCTATAGGTTATATAGTTATATTTTCATTAATGATGAGCAAGGAATGGCTATTCTTAATCTGATGGAATGGACTAAAACACCTTCTTAGGGAAAAATTCTCCCGATCCACTATTATTTTCTTGTAGAAGGGATATAAAAACATCACCTTCCCCTACTTACATTATCTTTCAATTTAAATGATTAGTATCTTATTCATTATTGATTTATAGTTACCAACTACATTAAGGATGATAAGAACATAACACAATTCATAAGATCATTATTCAGAGTCGTGATCCTTAATTTCCTCAACCATCATATTACACTCTTGGCATAACTTCTCTTATATTGATCATTTAACCACCAATTATATTATACCATTCCTCAAATATTATCGTTGTTAACTTACCCAAAATTCATGATCTAACACCCATGTATCACACATACAATAATAGGCCTATCCCAAACATTACTTTTTATGGAGCTCCTAAAACCCTACTTTTAAGATTAGTCATAACTCCTCCTATAAGGTTCTTATGATTACCCAAAATCATTAAAAATCATTAAAATTACAATATTAACAACATATATAAAATTTGTAGTTTAATTCAAGGGTTTTAAACATGGGATAATAATATTACCATTTTAAGACTACGATGCCCTAATTAACCTATTATCTCATTTGGAGGAACCCCCAACATCCGATAATTACTCCGAACACTTCCTTTGATATATTTATCATAATTAATGCATCTAACACATTAAAATATCAAGATCTCCATATTAACCTATATTATTACTCCATAAGTTATAATTTCCCACAAGTACGACTTAGCGAATCAAACTTATATCAATACATATTTCCCATTGTAATTTCCTTTATATTATATACATCCACATTATCACAATATATCATTAACAACATACATTCCGTCATATAATAGCAATATCATGATTATACACATAGCCATACAAGCATTTTTGACAACAACCCTAAAACAACAATTAGTATCCTTACTAACAAGGACACTAGGCTCTACGCACGTAAATCCTAGACTTCCTCATTTGATATCATTGGAATACCACCTACAATTAATAATATAATTGACATACCCCAAAACTCTAATTTAGGGAATTATGAAAAAAATAAGGATTTATTAGGGAAATTAATTATATGAACCATTTTTATAAAATATGAGGAAGAAATGAAGGAAAATCAAGAGGAAAATAACAAATATTTTAATTAGAAAAATTTAGGGTGTTTTGCTAATTAAAATGGAATTAAGGAAAAATCTTTCAAAAATCCCAAAAGAATTTAAAAAGGGAATTTAATTATTATTTTATTAAATTTTATTATTTTAAATATCCCTAAAAACTAAAACATTCTAAATATCACAATTCATCAAAAAAAATTCCTTTTTTTCTTTTTTCCCTTCTTTTCCTTTTTTCTTTCCTTCCTTTCCTTCCTCCTTTTTCTTTTTTTTTCTTCCTCCCCGATTTTGGCTAGCCCTCCCCTCGTAGATTTGACTTCTTCCTCCCTCGTGTGACCTAAGGCCCGCCATCTCTTTTCTTTTCCCTTGCCAGCCGCCCGATCCAGCCCCTTCTTTATCTTTCTTTCTTTTCCCCTGAACCAACAGGTCTGCCCCCTTCTTCCTTTCTCCCCTACCCCTCCTTCTTCCTTGACCCCTCGACTTCTTATCTTCCCTGTGCAGGCACTTGACCTTTACAATGCCATATGTTGGCCTGCCACCTCTCCTCTCTTCCCAGTCGATCCCTCTCCCTTCTCCACCTAATCACACACACACTCTCTCTCCTCATGTGTGCCCCTCTCTGCCTTCCTTTCTCCTTCTCTGAGCTAGCAGACCTACAACTTTGAAGGAATGCACTGACCATACGCCGTCGGCTGGTGACCTCCCACGCTTGCCATAATCTCCCCCTTTTCCCCTTTGTCGTTTTCACCCATCAATGGCCTATAAATACCCATTAATCGCCCTCTTCGATCTTTTTCTCTACCTAGAAATTTTCTCCCACTGTGCTTTGTTGCCTGTTCTACCATCCACCCCGTCGCCACCGCCTATTGCCGCCTCCCAAACTACCTCTTAAAATACTCCCTACACCACCTTCCACTAAACTACACCACTCACCACCCTTGATTCTCTCTACACGAGCTGCCTTAGTTGTGTAAAGTTGGCTATTCAGCCAAATTCATCTCACCTACCGCTGCCCTTTACGTTGCTTTCTTTAGCATTTCCCACCGTAACCACCACTCCCTCTACCCACCAAAACCACTAGTAGAATCTCCTCTACGTCCCTCTACCTTCCTTTTTCCCATCCTCCCTCTTCTTCTCCCATCCTCCCTCTCGACCACCTTCGGCCACCATACTGCTACTGCTTGCTCCACCCCTTTGGTTGTGCCACCATTGCCATTCCTGCCATCTCAACATAGGGCATCCTCCACCACCTCAATAACCCTCTCATCCCCCCTCTCCTATCCTAAACAATCAACTTTCCACCCCTTCTTGTCCCTCCACCGCTGTCACCGTCGCCGGTACCACCCTATTACCAACAACCCTAGGTGGTACCCCAATCCTTAAAATCCTATTTATACTAATATTATCTCTTTTACTTTTATTGATGTTATTCTCATTATTATTATTATTATTATTATTATTATTATTATTATTATAGTATGTTATCATTATTATTACTCTTATCATTATTATTAACTACAACTTCAGAATATTGATATTATTATTATAAAGGGGCTGAAACCTTATTCTTTATTATGATGATGATTATCATTAATATCCTTTTTTATTTTTATTATCATTATAACTATTATTATTGATGCTAACTTTGGCATATTAGTTCTATTATTAATATTGTAAATGTTTGAGCCATTATATTATCATTATTTTCATTATTACTATTAATAGTATTATCTTTAAAAATATTATCATTATGGTTATTAGTACTATTATTTTTATTACTATCAAAACTATCATCCTTGACCTTATTATCACTAAGGTTACTATTATTATGATTATTAGAACCTTTACTGGTGGTATTCTTAAAATTTGAACTATTGCTATTATTATTATTATTATTATTATTATTATTATTATTATTATTATTGCTAAAACTATTATTAGTAGTATTAAAGCTATTATCTTTAATAATATAGATATGTCTATAAATACAATATCGTAAACCTATTTTTACTAGCTATAACATAGTTACCTTAAGAATAAAAACACTACTTTTACTTATAAAACTACTATTAATAATAGTAACCCTAATATTTGGATAAGATAAGAAACAATAGTAATTTTGGTAAGAGGGAAATGAACCCTAATTTTTCTCGCTTATAGCTAGGTGAATCCAGTCAAAACCCTAAGGAGGCGTAGGAGCATGCTCTGAAACCAGTATCATGTTAGGTAAGGATGTAGCTAAGGCCCTCTATGTGTGTGCTATCTTCCTTGTATGCCATATGCTATGTTATATTGTGTATCTTATGATTATTATAACTATTTTACATGTAGCGCAACTAGGAGTTGAGGTATGCTTATGTGGTTTTCTTAAGGCATGTGTATAATATATATGTGTTGTTTTTATGATGTTGTATGACTCAACCCTGATCTGATTCAAAGTGGAGGGAAGAGTTGGATCGATCATTCTATGAGTTTGAATCCTGCCACTTGAATCTTGAAGAGGAAAACAAAGGTTTTTGATGCAGGTTACTCAAATAGAAGTTGTAGTTTGTCATAGTATTTGCTTTGAATGATATCAACCATTGAAAGGCTTGAAGGAGGAAGGATAAACCCTAGGTTTTTACTTGATCAAATGAGTCTTGGAAGGGAGAATACACGCAACAAAGCTGGATAGATTCTAGCTAAAAAAATTCTATTATTTCTTCATTATTTTCGACGGTACAAGTAGATATATATATAGGAAAGGGAGGCTCGAATTCATACTCAAATCAGCCAAGTTATCCCCTTAATTCAAGCCTAGTTAATCAATTGAATTAATCTCATATAACATCTAAGCTTAATCATAATATCATCATCTAAATGATACTAATGAATAATTATTACAAAGCCATACAATCAACTATGATACATATATGAAATTACTTCAAACCATACCTTACATAGAATACAGTTGGGGTTTAAAATAAGTTAATACAACTGATGATAATCATCACCATATCTTCTTGTTGTAAAGTATCATCCCATGAATTCCATAGTCTTGCATGCTTTGAATGCTTGTACACTTTAATGTGTGTTTATATCTTCTCCTTGCAAATATGTAACATACAAGAACATTTAATATGATAGGCTCCAAAATTAAGAAAGCTAATTCTTCCTTACCTTGAGAATCAATAGGAATATGAGAATCATTAGATGCTTATGCATCATTCTCCCCAAGTTGAGAAGAATTTTCCCTCAAATTTTCATGAGTATAATAAGGAGACAAATCACCAACATTAAAAGTTCTTGAAATTCCACCATAATAGTCTAAAGGTTCAAGTTCATAAGCATTATCCCCAAATTTTCTCACTATTTTAAATATTCCATCATATCTTGGCATTAGTTTATTTTTACATAAATTAGGAAATATTTTTTTACATAAATGTGACTAAACTAAGTCACCAGGAGAAAACACACTAGGGTTTCTATGCTTATTTACTTGAGCTTTATACTTGAAATTAGCTTTTTCAATGTTATTTTTTATTTTCTCATGAATCTATTGAAAAAAAATTTACTCTATCTTTAATTGCATTCATAATTTTGTAATTCACCTTTTTTCAAAGGAATCATATTAATAGGTATGTGTGGATTCACTCCATAAGCCACCTCAAACGGACTAGTTTTAGCAGTACTAGATGGACTATGATTATAAGCAAACTCTGCATCAGCTAACATAACATCCTAATCTTTAGTACTTTTAATAACTAAACCTCTTAATAATGTACCAAGATTTCTATTAGTTACCTCAGTTTGACCGTTGGTTTGTGGATGATGCGAAGTGCTAAATAATAATTTACTACCAAGCATATGCCATAAAGTTTTTCAAAAATAACTCATAAACTTGACATCCCGATCTGAAACTATACTTGTAGGAAAATCATGAAGTTTAACATCCTCTCTAAAATACAATTTAGTAACATGCGTGGCATCATCATTTTTATTACATGGAAGAAAATGAGCCATTTTAGAAAATCTATCTACCACTACAAGAATAGAATCTTTAACACATTGTGTTCTTGGTAACCCTAGGATAAAGTCTATACTAACTCCTTCCCATGGTTTATCAGAAATAGTAAAGGTGTGTATAAGCATTTATGAAAGTAGCTCTTACTTTTTTGACATGTAGAACATCTACTTATCATGGCTTGTACATGTTTAACCATTCGTGGCCAACAGAAGTTTTCTTGTAATAGTTCTATAGTCTTATGTATACCAAAATGTCTCACAATGCTACCATCATGTATTTCTTTGATTAGCAAGTCTCAAATACTAGATCTAGGAATACAAATTTTATTTAGTCTAAAAAAATTCCATCTTGTATGAAATAACTTCCATGGTATCCACTTTCTTTATATGCACTAAAAATGTCCTTAAAATCTTCATCTTTAGGATATAATTCTTTTATCATCTCAAAACCTAAGATTTTTGCATCCATCATAACAAGTAATGTAGATCTATTGGGAAGAGCATCGGCTACTATATTTTCTTTTCCATCTAAATGTTTGACAGAGAACACAAAGGATTGTAAGAAACGTACCCACTTTGCATGTCTCGGATTAACATTCTTTTGACTATGTAAGTATTTTAAACTTTCTTAATCTGAATGTAATACAAAGGGTTTTGGTCTCAGATAATGACTCTGTGTCTCTAAACTCCGCATGATGGCAAGGAATTCCTTATCATAAGTGGAATAGTTACGTTTGGCTCCATCTAACTTTTCAGAGAAAAATGCTATATGTTTCTATTCCTGGGAAAGTACTTCCTCTATTCCAACTCCACAAGCATCACAAGTTACTTCAAAAAGAAGATTAAAGTTTTGTAAGGATAGAATAGGGACATTACAAAGTTTAGTTTTGATTGTTTCAAAGGCTTGAGTAGCTTCTTGTCCCCAATAAAATTCACCCTTTTTCATGAGTTGAGTAATAGGTTTAGCTATAGTAGAAAAATCCTTAATGAATCTTCTATATAAACTAGCTAATCCATGAAAACTTCTCACATCATGAACATTTTTAGGGATAGACCATTCTTTAATGGCATTAATCTTATTAGGATCTACTTTAATACCTTCTCCACTAATAATATAGCCTACGAAAACTATTCTTGGAAGCATAAAATCACATTTCTCAATTTTTCCATATACTTTAGCTTTCCTTAGCTTATCAAATAGTTTCCTTAAATTTATTAGGTGATCATAATCATTTTTTCTATACACAAGAATATCATCCAAATATACAACAGTGAAATCACCAAGGTTGGAGAACTTCATTCATAAGTCTCATAAATGAGCTAGGTGCATTACATAACCCAAAAGGAATAACCAACTACTCATAGAGACCATATTTAGTTTTAAAAGCGGTTTTCCATTCATCTCCATCTCTAATCCTTAATTGATGATATCCACTTCTCAAATCAGTTTTGGAAAATACTTGTGAACCACAAAGTTCATCAAGAATATCATCTAACCTTGGCATAAGAATATGATATTTGATAGTAATGTTATTCAATACCCAATAATCTATACACATACACTAAGTAACATATTTTTTAGGCACTAGTAAAGGAGTAATACTACAAGAACTCGTACATTCTCTCACAAATCCTTTATCTATAAGCTCTTGAAATTGTTTTTGTAATTCCTTAGCATCCTCTAAGTTACATCTATAAGCTAGTTTATTTGGAATAGGCATACAAGGAACAAGATCAATGGCATGTTCTACACCTTTTTTAGGTGGTAATTCATGAGGTAAATCATTAGGAAATACTTCATTATACACATCAAGCAATTTAATTACATTAGGATTTTCAATTTGTTGCTTTTTAGGGTTAGAATCTTTAGAAAATAAAGCATAAAAAATTCCTTCTTCTTCTATGCATTTTCCATTACCTTTTCATGTAAAATAATCTCTTTTTGTCATCACTTAAAGGCATATGATCACAAAAAGAAGGTGTCAATCTATACAATTGTTTTTCTTTTTTCACCACATATTCATTAGTTACCCTGTCATGAGTTACTTTTCTATCATATTGCCATGGTCTTCCTAAAAGTAATCCACAAGCATCCATAGGCAACACATCACATAGAACTTCATCATGACAATCTCCAATGGAAAATGTGATTTAGGTTCTTTTGTTGACTTTAGCTCCATTATCTTTATTTAGCAATTGTAAATAATAGGGTTTTTGATGATTAGTAGTCTCTAAACCAAGTTTCTTAACCATTGCTTTACTAGCAACATTGGTACATGAACCATTATCAATTATGAGTATATAAACCATGTCACCTATTATACACTTAGTTTTAAAAATTTTCTCTCTTTGAGTAAGTGTCATAGTAGGTTGGATTTGTAACACTATTTGAATTAAAAAACATGGATCTCCTTCTTCTTCATCCATGGTTAAGATTTCATTAGGAGATTCAATTTCTAAGTTCTTAACATCGCTACATGGTTCCATGTTTTCTATTTCATGTAAGGTTAAGGTTCTTTGGTTAGGACAATCCCTAGAAAAATGTCCATATCATTTACATTTAAAATGTTTTTTATTTACCATTTCAACTACCTTATTTTTACCTTTATCGTCTTGATTATTCTTTTTATCTTATGAAGATGTTTATTTATGTGTAAAGGTATTAGAATAGTGTTTAGTTGAAGTTGAAACATTAGACTTAACATAGGCTTTAGTTTATTTAGTTTGTCTTTCAAATTTTAAAGCCAATTTAATGAAGTCATCAAGAGAATCATAAGAATGCATGTCAACTTTATCTCATATCTAATTATTCAAACCACCTAAGTATCTAGCACACTTTTTTTCTTTTCTCTCTTGAACATCACAAATAAGGGCTAGTTTTTCAAATTCTCTAGTGTATTCCTCTACACTAAATAAACCCTACCTTAGAGTGGTCATTTTTACATACATATCTTACTCATACTCTTTAGGCACAAATTTTTTTCTTAGGTGTTTATTAAGTTTTTTCCATGATTTTATTTTTGATTTCTCTTGTGTTTCTCATCATACCATATTCGAGCAAACTTTTTGAACTTAAGAGTAGCTAGCTTGCATTTTCTCTCATCATCATACTCTCTAAATTCAAAAATAGATTCAATTTCATGTAACCACTCAAAAAATAAATCCACGTTAAAATCACCATAAAATTGAGGAAGGTCAAGTTTAATACCTTGATCTTCATGGTAAGCATTTCTTACTTGGAATGTATGTTGTCTTCTTTGGTTTCTTGAGCTAAAGAAACTCGTCTCTTCTTCTCCATATTCATTGTGATGCATGTTTGAATATCCATGCCCACCTTTTGCATGGAAGATATGCTTCATCTTTCCTTCCACACTATCATGTGTGATCTCCATGAGATTTTGCCATGGTTTATGCGCGTCTTGATCGTCTAGTTTTGCTTCCACACTTTGTAGTTGGTGTTGAAGTGTGGTTTGATTTTATAATTGATCATCCATTCGTGTGGTGAGGCTCTTGATAGACTTTAAAAAGGAAAAAACGTCTTCACTAGCCATGGTGAAGGGTGACACACACCTCTACCTTTGCACAAAAAGGATTCCACAAAGTGTGTATGTGCTAGAATTTCTCTACAACCAAACAAGACACAAATATTTTTGCTAATTCACAAAAAAAATTGAAAAGCACTACCTGAAGTCTTTGATTAGGCACAAATGAGGGAAATGTAACCACAAGAAGGCACATCATGCACGCAGGAACCAAAAGGGTTTGAAGGTATCTTCTTATGTGGTCCAAATTTCGGCCACATAAAATAACAATTAGTTGAGTTTTTGTTCAACACACACAAGTCTTCAAGTTGAAGATTCGAATGTTGTGCATCATAGGATATGTGGAGAAGACAAAGAACAAGAGTATAGAGTAGACTTGGAGAGGAAATGAATTGGACCAAGCCGATACATATGCAACACTTTCTCAACCTACAAACTGGATATAGTACCAGGGTTTGGGGTTTCTTTTTCTTACCAGAGTTGGTATGAGAAAAGGGAATGGAAATGGATGGATAATTGGTGGTATAATAGGACAAATGGTGGAGAGAAACGAAGAGAAATGATAGTGAAAAATGGAAGCAAGGCTCGAAAGGAACAAAGTAAACAAACAGGTGCAATGTTCCGCGGACAAGGAAATGTCGGACAATGGTCGAATGTGTGATGATTTTTTTTGGCTGGCTGTAAGGAAATGCAACAAGATTGTTGCAAAAATTCAAGATATTCAATAAATATGGATCTTTAATATCCCAAAACAAGTTAAAGATGCAAGATATGGGGAAAGAACATGCCTGTTCTTAGGGATTTCTTGCAGAACTCAAAGGATGAAGTTGTTTGTCGATTTCAAGAAGAAGCTATCATTGCATGTGTTGGAGAAAAGGCAATGTTGAGCTTTGATACCAAAATTTGATATGAATCAAAGTGGAGGGAAGATTTGGATCGATCATTCCATGAGTTTGAATCTAGCCACTTGAAACTCAAAGAGGGAAACAAAGGTTTTTGATGCAGGTTACTCGAATAGAAGTTGTAGTTTGTCACAGGATTTTTTTTGAAAGATATCAATCATTCAAAGGCGGTATTTCTTCAAAAAAAACCCTAGATTCTAGCTCAAACCGTGGATATGATTCAAAGGAGGAAGGATAAACCCTAGGTTTTTCCTTGATCAAATAAGTCTTGGAATGGAGAATACATGCAGCAAAGTTGGATAGATTCTAGCTCAAAAAATTCTATTATTTCTTCATTCTTTTCGACGGTACAAGCAGATATATATATATAGGAAAGGGATGCTCGATTTCATGCTCAAATCAGTTGAGTTTCCCTCCTTAATTCAAGCTCGTTTAATCACTTGAATTAATACTATATAATATCTAAGCTTTATCATAATATCATCATCTAAATGATACGAATGACTAATCGTTACAAAGCCATACAATCAACTATGATACATACATGAAATTACATCAAACCCTAGGTTTAATAAAAAAATAGTAAGGGTTTACAACAAGTTAATACAATTGATGATATCATGACCATATCTTTTTGTTTTAAAGTATCATCCCATGTATGCCATATTCTTGCATGCTTTAAATGCATGTACACTTTAAGGTGTGTTTACATCTTCTCCTTGCAAATATGTAACATACCTGCAAGAACAACTTGAATTGTTTTCAATACCACTACCACGGAAAGGGGTTTTAATAACGGTTATTTTATAGTTTTAATAACGGTTTTCAACCGTTATTGAATCGCCCGTTATTAAATCTTTAATAACGGTTCATAACCGTCATGAAAAATACACAAAAACCCGCGAATATATGCGTAAACTTCATATTTAATAACGGTTTTTACTTAAAAACCGTTATTAAAACTCAGTTTTTAATAACGGTTCTGATGAAAACCATTATTAAAACGTAGGTTTTAATAACGGTTCTTATGAAAAACTGTTATTAAAAAGTGGAGTTTTAATAACGGTTTTCATCAGAACCATTATTAAAACAAGGTTTTAATAACGGTTTTTATAAGAACCGTTATTCAAACTCCACTTTTTTCTTCTTTTTTTTTTGCAGTTTTGTTCCTGCCCATATACACAGTTGTATGTTAAAACAATTACCAAATCTGCAATGTAAAACAACATCAATTCATACCAAATCTGCAATCACACCATAATTTCAATCGATCTATAATTGGTATGCATGTCTCAATACACCAACTATACTTAGCACAACTATAATTAGTGGGCATACCACAACTTGGTAGCTCTACACCCCAAAGTAAAAAGATCACAGATCTAGGCTGGTAGATGAAATACAAACCTAAAAATGCATGTAGAATATATAGATCGTTACCTAATACCGAATGAATGAGTGCATGTGCTTGGCTCATTGATCTCTAACTTCATCAATTTCATCAACATTATATTGCTGGCCTCGTGCATAGTCATCGGTGAAAAACTACAACACCCATGTTTCAATTAATATACAGTTAGCCATTAGGTATGTCATGATTCATTAATAGAAAAATATGGAAAAGCAAACATACATGGCTTGGATCCATGTTGACCAATCTATTCTAGACTATAAGATCCATTGCTCGTCTTTTTCACTTGAACCCTTAAAAACTTCAATTTCATCATCATCATCTAAGTTCCTTTGTCTCGAAGATCTTCAATTTTGGAGGTACCTAAAGCTCTTATCTCATCCATAATTACAATAGAGGATAAAGAGATAAACAATAACTGGAAATATGTATTACCCTACATACAAAATAATACAAAGGTAGGCAACATGTAATACCACTTTAATCAAGAGGCTATATAAAACCCGCATACCCTAGAATGTGAAAAAGGTTTTCAGGATAGTCTAAATTAAAGGTTCAATTTGTAAAAAAAGGCCCTAAAAAAGTTGTATCACTTGTATGTAACAAAAAAACCTCAATTTAGAAGTCAAAACGGCCTTTTTTGGGCTCCGATATTGCCCAAATCGGCTTTGACTCTTTTCCACGTCGTAGATCTCGAAAAAATACCCAAAATAGCCTCCTACATCACCTAAATCTGAGGTCCCATGAAAAAGTTATGACCCTCCAAAGTTTACAGTTGAATCTAGCTCTAAATAACCTCAATAATGTCTTCTCTTTTGTTTATTATGGTTGTAGCTCTAAATAATGTTGAATCTATATTCTCCATACAACAATAATATGTAAAGGTCTCGGCCAACACATACATTTGTTATATATAACAATAACGCAACAAATTCAACAACAAACAACAAAATTTTCAGCCAACACATTCAACAACACATTTTCGAACGAAACCCTGGCGACATGCATTTATATAAGTAGATAAAAAAGTTACGAGAGGAAGAACAAACACATACACAAAGTGAGCTAGCTACAAACACGACGGTGAGAATGTTGAGAGAGGCAAGGGCTTCAAACACGACGGAGGATGAAGGTGCAAGTGCCAGCTAGCTTCGGAACAATGGCAGAGGCGTGGTGGAGAGTTGGCGGTGCGAGGGTTTCCTTTACTTGAGAGGAGCCTGGTGGTGCACGGTGTGGCGGTGTGAGGGTTTGCAAGGAGAAGGAAGGAGAGCAAGAGAACAAAAGTGCAGAGAGTCTGAAAATTTTGGCACGAAACAGAACCGAGCGAAATAAAAGTTTGATTTTGGGGTTTTAATAACGGTTCCTGAGAGAACCGTTATTAAAACATCTTTTAATAACGGTTCCGGAGAGAATCGTTATTAAAACATCTTTTAATAACGGTTCTTCCAAGAACCGTCATTAAAAGCTTCTGACTTTTGACAACGGTTCTAATATGAACCGTTATTAAATCCTCTTTTAATATCGGTTTATATAAAACCGTTATTAAAACATCAGTCTAAATTTTAACGTTGCCATTTTAATAACGGTTTTTAACTAGAACCGTTATCAAAACTTCCCGCCGATTAATTTTCACGCATTTGACAACGGTTTTTGAACTACCGTTATTAATGTCCCGTTATTATTTCCCGTGTTTGTAGTAGTATACCAAGCATAGACATATTATCAAGAACATTTAATATGATAGGCTCCAATATTAAGAAAGCTAGTTCTTCCTTACCTTGAGAATCAATAGGAATATGAGAATCATTAGATGCCCCTGCATCAAATCCTCCAAGACATACATGCTCGGATTTTAATATATTAATGTGGGGTGAAAGGATGAAAAGGGAAAAGGGGGGAAGTGAGTTGGAAACAGGGATATGGGATTGACCTAATTATCTCATGATCCATGAGGGGTAAATAAAAAGGGAATTAAGAGTAAAGTAAAAGAGTGGGGTGAAGTTGTATTAGATTTTCTAGGGTTTGCATGGGGTGGATGGAGTCTCCATGGGGATGATCTTTACATGAGAAAAGTTATCTTGGAGTGTAAGTAAGGTAAGGGAAGAGTTGTTGGGAGGATTGGAGACCTTGCACTACCCCACAAAGGGGTTTTAATAACGGTTATTTTATGGTTTTAATAAATATTTTGAACCGTTACTAAATCGCATGTTATTAAATCATTAATAACGGTTCATAAACAACATAAAAAAATATAAAAAAACCACAAATATGTGAGTAAAATTTATATTTAATAACAGTTTTCAAGTCTAAACTATTGTTAAAAACCAGGTTTTAATAGCGGTTTTGAAGTAAAACCGTTGTTAAAAACTAGGTTTCAATAACAATTTTTTAGGCAAAACCGTTGTGAAAAAGAAGTTTTAATAACGTTTATTACAAAATCTATTGTTTAAATATGATCCAATTAGGTTTTCACTCATTGATTATGCATTTATTAAATCGTAATATGTATTAAATGAGCATAAATTTGAGATTAAATACATAGTTTTAATAACAGTTATTACAAAAACCATTGCTAAATGTGATCCAATTAGGGTTTCACTCATTGATTATACATTTATTAAATCGTAATATGTATTAAAAGAGCATAAATTTGAGATTAAATACATAGTTTTAATAACGGTTATTACAAAAACCATTGCTAAATGTGATCCAATTAGGGTTTCACTCATTGATAATGCATTTATTAAACCCTAATATGTATTAAATGAGAATAAATATGAGATTAAATACAAAGTTTTAATAACAGTTATTACAAAAACCATTGCTAAATGTGATCCAATTAGGGTTTCACTCATTGATAATGCATTTATGAAACCCTAATATGTATTAAATGAGAATAAATATGTGATTAAATACAAAATTTTAATAACGGTTATTAATCAAAACCATTATTAAAACTTATGTTTTAATAACGATTCTTATTCATAACCCTTATTAAAACATCTATAACAATGGTTTCATTAAGAACCATTATTAAAACTATATGTTTTTTTTTATATATTTTTTCTGTTTTGTTTATGTTCAAATATTTACTAAATATGCAATGTAAAACAACATCAATTCATATATACATGCATATCTTCCTCCCAAATGATACTTTAGATTTTCAATCAAGCTCTAATTAGTATGTATGAATACACTGTGTATACAACGGAGTGAAAATTAGTAGGCGTACCACAATTAGGGAGCTCTACACTCTAAATTCAAAAGTTCGTACATCATAGCCTAGAAGGCTAAAATGCATAGATGAAATACAAACCTGAACATGCATGTAGAATATAGATCCTTTACTAATACCAAATGTATGAGTGCACATTCTTGTTCCATTAGTCTCTAATTTCATCAATTTTATCAACATTGTATTTATGGCCTCGTGCATAGTCTTCCATAAAATACTACAATGCCTAAGTTTCAATTAATATAAAATTAGCACTTGGGTCAAGTACCAAATATATATGTCATGATTTCTTAATGGAAAAATATGGATAAGCAAACATACATGGCTTGGATCTATGTTAACCAGTCTGTTTTGGACTATCAAATCCATTTCTCTACATACATAGTATCCACAATCATTGCCAATTTTCTGTTGTGGACATTGTCAAATGATTTCAGTTAGCTCACTAACTATTAGATATTAATTTAATTAAAACAAAATAGTTGTCTTCCTACTTACCCTTACAGGCTCATATTCAAGACTCTTTGGGTCTGGCATACCATTTCCACTCTCCTCTAATACGCCATACATAGTGCTTAATAAATAAAGTTGGATACACAATATTGTAAGTATATATACCTCAAATAATGAAAGTGGAATATATACATAAATAAGGTAATGAAGTAAGAAGTGAAAAGTATACTAACATATCAATAAATTCCTTCCCACCACAACGAGAGATGTCAAAAGGCACATCATAGGTTCCAAGAGAATCAAACACATATAATTTATTAAGATTAGGTTGGACGGAGTAGAAAACCCAATATTCATTTGCGAGCTGAGGAATGAAATAAAGCTTGTTGTGTCCCTCAATTAAAATGTAATGTACTAAATAATTTATGTGCCTACCCTCTCTTATTGTAGTACCATGAGCTATGTAGTATGGGAACACAAACACAATAGAGGACAACATTTCCTCCATCCCAGCAAGATTGGATACAAACCTATGGACAACAATAACAATGTATATTTGTTAATAACTAATAACTCATATAAGAGGTCATAAAAAATTCCAATACTATAAGAAGTACTAAAATCTAAAATATGAAATAATAATTATGTGACATAGATGGAAACACTCATGGTTGACATCCATTTCTGATTATAAATGTCATTTATGTCAACCATCGATACCATGTAAGTAGCATCGTCCCTCCCAAAATACTCAGGACGACAATGTAACACTCCCAAAATTCACTACTGAAAAATTTCGTTAATTAAAAGGAAATTAGCGGAAGCAAATTAATAAAACGTGAACTTTAGGAGTATTACCGCCACACTTAGTACCAGACCGGTTCACTCATACCGTTCCAGTACTAAGTGCTAAGGCTAAGAACAATGAAATACAATTTGAAAGAAATTCAACATACATAAATTAGAGTAGCGCATCAAATCATTTATAAGAATAACAATGGTGGTTACTTTAACAACGTTAACATTGAAAACCACAAATTTAAAAGAGAAAGAGAAAACCCCAACGATACCGGATAACTCCTTACTCTCTTCCTGTAGCCCACTTGAGTAGCACCTGAAAAGACCTGCAAGGGCACTGCCCATTGAATAGGCAGGGGCCCCATAAAGGGAATCCCTTCAATACTACGGTACTGAGTAACCCTTTAATACCACACTTAAAGATAGGCCCGCAATGCAACACATAGTGTAACTATATACATATGTAATAAGAGGTGCACACATAACAATCATATATATAACAATTCATAAGTCACGATCGATATCTCTGGGCCTTAAGCCATGTCATAGCATAGAATCAATACATTCGGGCCTTAGGCCATTATTCCATCATCATTCAATCAGTCTCATATTTTATATCCATGTGAGTGCGAGGACCCCACTATGATAGCCGGTGGACCGGAAGTAAACACACAGGGCAGAACGCCTCTGACCACTATTATTGCCGGTGACCGGAAGGTTAACACACAGGGCAGAACGCACCTGACAACTATTATTTGCCGGTGGACCGGACTGACCCCGACTCACATGGTGTTCCACTATAAGTGATTAGTATTTTTCTATAACTTGAGTCACATACATAAATGATTTTATTGAGCTCGGGACCCCCACTCTTTTAGCCGGTGGACCGCAATATATATAAAATCATCATCTAGGGCACAACACTCCTGGCCACTATTATAACCGGTGGACCGGGATATATAAAAAATCATCTAGGCCCGAGTCATTAATATTCCACTTTCAATAATAGTATCTTTCCTTTCTTTAATCAGCATATCAATCATATTTATTTTCCTCAAACGGGAGATCAATAACCTGGGACACGAAGGTCCACCGGTCGTACCGGTGAATATCAGCTACTCAGTACCCTTCAACCACGAACCCAAGGACGTAAAGGTACCCTGGTCGTACTGGTGCATATCAGCTACTCAGTACCCTTCAACCACGAACCCAAGGACGTAAAGGTACCCTGGTCGTACTGGTGCATAAAGCTAACTCAGTACCCTACCGACAAGGATACCTAATCCATAAGTATGCATACCCCCTAACTAGGTCCGTAGAGCTAGAAAGAGTAAGATATAGGGCCTGGCTGGGGCACAAAGGCACACCAGCAAATACTAGAATAATCGTGGACTAAACCACGTCCTTAGGGTAGCGACCCCTAAGGAGTCACCATTCCTGATCTCGAGGTCTTTCACTTTAAGTATTAGTGTCTTAATTAAAGTGATCACGAAAAGCACGATATCCAGATAGTTATTCACTTTCAGTCGTTCCGATATCATTAGTCATTTCTTATTCAGATGATTATCCAGGATATCACAGAGAAACCATTAAGGCCATACTAATTATCAGATACTCTTACTTGGCTAATCAGCATTGCTTAAATCATATTATAATGGTCCACGATCACAACGATATGTTGGATACAAATTACTTATTTACCCCTTACTTATATAATTGCTAAGTATTCCTTCCTTACTTGACAATTTACTCCATTACCCTTTAGGTTGCATAATTACCCAATTACCCCTTGTCCAATTTAGATTACCAAATTATCTCCTACACTTTTTAGATCACCATTCACTCCTCATAATTGCTACACTTATCATATTTCCCATTTGGTTGGTTAGATTACCAAATCGCCCTTCTCCTTTGTTATAATTACTAAATTTCCCTTGAGTTGGATAAATTACTAAATTATCGTCCTTCATTATCATGATTACTATTTTGCCCCTTTAGTTGGTTAATTAATTATCACTTTACTCTTTAATCAGCTAAATTACCAAATTTCCCTTTTAGTTGGATAAATTACCAAATTGCCCTTCTCCTTTATCATAATTACCATTTTACCCCTCTCAATTATTTTAATTGCCATTTTACCCTTATTCATAATTACAAATATTAATTTACCCTTCTTCATAATTATAATTATTAATTTACCCTTCTCCATATTTATAATTATTGTATTGCCCTTCTCCATTATTAAAATTACCATAATGCCCTTCAATTGGTTAATTTACCAAATTACCCTTCTCAAGTATCTTAGTTATCCAATTGCCCTTCTATAATCATAATTTAATTACCAAATTATCTTCAGTCGTTATTATAATTACCAAGTTACCCCTTACTCCCAAGTTTACCATAATATCCTTTTATTTACAAAAATTACTCTTATACCCCTTACTCCCAAGTTACCATAATATCCTTTTATTTACAAAATTACCACAATACCCTTTTACTTATAAAATTATCATAACACTCCTTTTACTTTGCAAATTACTATTTTACTCTTTTACATCCAAAATTACCATCTTTATCTTTCCTTAAAAAATTACCATTTTGCCCTTCCTTTCCAAAATTACCATATTACCCCTTTACTCCCAAAATTACCATAATACCCCTTACTTATATAAATTACCATTTCGTCATTTACTTATAAAATTACCATATTTTCATTTATTTATGAAATTACTATTTCGCCCTTCTACTTCCAAAAATTACCATAATGCCCCTTTTCTTGAAAAATTACCATATTTTCCTTTACTCATAAATTTATAATAATACCCCTAACTTCCATAATTACCACAATACCCCTTCTTACTTGTAAAATTTCCATATTGCCCTTTTCCTTCAAAATTACCCTAATACCCTTCTTTCTCACAACTTAGAATTTTTATCCTTTTACTTATAAATTATCATCTCACCCCTTTCCTTTGAAAATTACCAAAATATCCTTTTTCTTACAAAATTACCAAAATACCCCTCTCACTTATGAAATTACCACTTAACCTTTTATTACACCACTTTTATGAATTTACCACAAATACATAAAATACCAATATAAGCACTTCATTCTTATCATTTAAGTCCACCAACTTGTCATTATTCAACATAATACTCATTAGCAACTACTTACATTAGATCACATACTTCATAAGCATAATTACTAAAATACCCTTAGACAATAATATTATTCATGCATTAGCAACATAATACATCATAAACAAGCATTTAACATTTCCATCAATAATCAACCTCTTCCTTAATTATCATACCTACACATGGCACAAAGGCTATCATGCATTTCATTTTTCTTTCAATCAATGTAACAACCATTTATATATCATGCTAGGCACACAAAACATGCATAAAATCATACCAAAATCCCTAATGTGCTAGCATACGTTTTTCCATGTATTTAAGGGAGGATTAATGGTTACCTTAATCCTTCAAAAATCAACCTTACCGGTATCCCGGTTAAGGATTCAAGCTTAATTAGCAACTCAACACCTAAAACTAATATCCATCATATTTATATGAGAAATAAGAATCCAAGCATGAAACTTTATAAAATTTAATTAATAAAACACTTAACATAAAATACTATTATACCTTTAAAATTAGCCAAATAAATTCCAACAATAAAGGGGGAGCTCACGCTGCATGAACAGCGTGAGTCTCATGCAAAATGAGAGGAGAAGGGTTCGAAGAGGAGGGTGAAGGAAGCAAAATTTGTTATTTTTGGATTAGGGTCTTTAGGCTAGAAAAAAAGGTGGATGGGGGAGGTTTCAAGGCAAGGGAATGGTGCAGGAGTGGAGAGGGGGTGTAGGTGGTGGCTGGGGATGGTTTCGCGGCGGTAGAGGGCGGCGACAAGGCGGCGAAGTTAGCTGCAGAGATGGGTCGAGGTGGAGGAGCTGAGAAGGAAGGAAAAGATGAGGGAAAAATGGAGAGGTTCAAGGGCTGTTTTCAGCCAACTAATGCATGGCGGTGGTAGAGGGGGCTGCAGGGTGTCGAACGATGGGTTGGGTGGCAGCAGAGGTGGCCAGACGGCGGTAGAAGTGGCAGTTGCAGGTGGCTCGGTGGTAAGGAGAAAAAAAGGGAGAAAAAGGAAGAGGTGGAGAAGGGAGGAAGTTCAAGGCTCGAGGGGGCTCGAGGGATCTCGTGGTTGTGCAGGGTGGTAGTAGGTGGTGGCAGAAGGCGGCGCGGGGGTTGGGTGCGGTGGTGCAAGCGGCGGTTGGCTGCGGCATGGAGAGAAACAGGAAAAAAATGGGAAAGAAGGAAGGAGAGAAGAGGGAGCTCGGGGAGGGAGAAGGGGCTCGAAAATGTGGGAGTGAAGGGCTGGTGAGAGTAAGAAAAAGAAGAGGGTGAGGCAGGGGGAGCAGGCGGCTGGCCGGCGAACGTACGTAGGTGCAGGTGATGGTCGGTTGGTAGGGGAAGGGAGGGAAGAAGAAGGAAAGGGAGAGGGGCACGCGGGGTGTGGTCCGAGAGCCGTTTTGGCTCGAAAAAGGAAAGAAAATGATGGGGGAAGAGAGAGAGGGAGATAGAGTAGGCGGTGGCAGCTGTAGGGCGGTGGTTGCAAGCGTGCTCGACCATGGTAGAGGGGGCACTGTGGGCGGACTGACGCAGGAAAAGAAGAGAGCCGGCCGGTCTAGAAAAAAATTAGGAAGGAGGGCGGGCTGATGTGCTGGACGGCGCGCGAGGGAGAGACGAGGAGGAAGCAGGCCGAAGGCCCAGTCGTGTTGGGAGGGTTGGCCTGGTGAGGCAGCCCGAGGGGAGAAAAAAGGAAAAAGAAAAGAAGAAAGAAGAAAAAGGGAAAAAAGGGAATGGAAAATAGGGAAAAATAAAATAATTTAATTTATAAAATCATAAAATATAATATTCTTGATAAATTATTTAGTTTAATAATTTAATTCATTATAATCTGATATATTAATTTAAAAGGTTAAAGTTAGTAAAATTTTAGTTTGGAAATTTATTTAAATAAAATAATATGATAAATAGAAAAATATTTATTTTTAATTTATTAATTACTCTTATCCAAATTTACATACTCTAAAATCCACAAAATAATTAAAATAAATAAATTTAAAAGCTAATTTTATTTCAAATAAAAGTTATTTATTAAAATATAGATTTTCAAAATTTTTGGGGGATTACTGACAATCAATGCAGGGTTTTAGAAATTGAAGTTAGGGAATATCCAATGAGTGGAATGATGCAATCTCTTATCCAATTGATAAAGGAAATATTATGTTTATCAAATATCCATTTCTCAGCCTTTGATGGATTTTCAATCTGTAAAGAAAGCATATGTTCTTCAATATACGGTTAAACATCATCATTGTTTTGTAATACATATAGACGTGCTTTACAGAACATGTCAGGGTCTACATACCCAACATATTTTCCCCTAATACCCTATCCTTTGATTTTTTTTGCCTATCAAGACTTAGGAATACCAAGAGCTTCCGCATTTGACAAATACTTCATGTAAAACTCAATTACCTCTTCCACAAGGTAACTCTCAACAATACATCCTTCTGGCCGATATTGATCCTTTAATAATCTTTTATCAACTTTATAAACCATTCAATGGGGTACATCCAGTGTCCATGAAAAAGTCCTAGCATTTTTATCTCATAAACTAAATGAACAGTTAGATGTACCATAATGTCAAAGAATGAGGGTAGAAAATACATTTCAAGCTGGCACAAAGACATCACAATCCCTCTTTTTAAGGCATCCAAACTATCATGGTGTATGACTTTAGAGCAGAAAGCATTAAAGAACCAACAAATCCTTGTGATAGTAATTGGAACATGCTTTGGAAAAATTCCACGTATAGTTATCGGCAACAAATGTTGTATCAAAATATAACAATCATAAGACTTCATATTAATTAATTTCAACTCTTTCATCAACACAAGATTTCTAACATTTGAAGATTAGCCTTCTAGAACCTTGACACTGTTCAAGAATTCGCAAAATGAAAATTTCTCTTTTCTGGAAAGAGTATGACACACTAGTGGTAAATATGTTCTTCTTCCACTATCTCACGGTGCCAGTTCCTATCTAATACCCTTTTCTTCCATATCCATTCAAGCATTGATGCCATATTTAATCTTTCATGGAACATTAAGTAATGTATCAACAAGAATGTCACATATATTTCTCTCGATATGCATCACATCAAGGGCATGTCTCACATACAGAGATTCCCAATAAGGAAGGGTGAAGAATATTAACATCTTCATCCACCCAATTGATGGAGGCTTATCATTATTCTTCTTCCCAAACTTGTCACTCAAATGTGTCATCTTTAGCCACACTTGTCGACCGGTCAATGGGATTGGTGACTGCCGTTCTTCTCAGAAGTTGTTGAACATTTTTCTTTGCTTATGATAATCATGATTATTTGGTAAAAACCTAAGATGCCCAAGGAATACACTCTTTCGGCCATGTGTTAGATGAACAAATGAAGTATTCTCCTCACATATCGGACATCCATAATGGTCATTCACACTATAACTTGACAAGCTACCATACACCGAAAAATCATTTATAGTAAAGAATAACATTGCTCTCAAAGTGAAATTTTCTTCACTATATGCATCAAATACTTCAACGCCCATGTCCAACAAGAACTTCAAACATCAATCGATGGTGCCAAATAAACATCAATATCATTCCCTAGTTTGTTATACCCCAAAATGATTAAAGACAACATCATATACTTGTGTTACATATATAACCAAAATCACCAGCCATAAACTGTAGGTGCCTTGATTGTGCAGATTCATTTTACCCACAGGAAGAGCAAGGTACACATTTCTTGCTTATCTACAAAATTCAGGGAACAAGCCATCAATTGTCATCCATTGTGGAGAGTTAGATGGATGTCTAAGAAGCCCATCATATATCTTCTCATTAGCATGCCATCTCAAGTTCTTGGCATCTTCAACATCATTAAACATTCGTTTTAATCTTGGTATTATAGAAGAATACCATAACACCTTAGTGGTCACCTTCTTCTTCATGTATCGTGGTGCTTTGCATTTCGGATTAGGATAACTATCCAAAGACTCATTTTCATTGCAAAATAAAATACAATCATTAGGGTATGCACGTATCTTCTCATAACTCATGCCCATAGAGGAAAGAATCTTCTTCACTTCATATGTATATTTGGTAGAACGTTGTCATTAGGAAGCATATCCTTTTGCAAATGTTAATAATTTAGTGAAACTCTTATCAGTCCATCTATTACATGCCTTTATGTTGTACAACCTTAAAGTAGCGGATAATAGAGTAAATGTCTTATAATCATAGTACAAAGGTTTCTCCGAGTCATTTAATAACTTCTCAAACATTTTTGGACATTCCCGAATACTTTCCTCAACCTTTTGAGTCATCTCCTCTAACGAATATCCCTTATAGTTCTCAAATGATGATCCACTACTATCCCTCCTAACATCATCATTATCATATTTAGACTCTGTTTACCATGCCCTATCAAACATGTAACACCCCCAACATTCACTACTGAAAAATTTCGTTTTATTAAAAGATTAGCGGAAGTAGAACAAAAAACTATGAATTTTGGGGATATTACCGCCACACTTAGTACCAGATCGGTTCAATCATATCGTTCCACTACCAAGTGCTAAGGCTAAAAAAAATGAAATACAATCCACAAGAAATTCAACATACTTAAATCAGAGTAGCGTATCAAATCATTTACAAGAATAAAATCCACCAGTGGTGGTTACATTCACAACAATATCATTAAAACCAAGAATTTAAAAGAGAAGGAGAAAAACCCTAACGGTTCTGAATAATTCCTTACTCTCTTTCCCATTTCCCACTTGAGTAGCACCTGAAAAGACCTACAAGGGACACTACCCATTGAATAGGTAGGGGCCGCGCGAGTGGAACCCATAAGTACTATGGTATTGAGTAACCCTTTAATACCACACTTAAAAATAGGCCCGCAATGTAACACATAATGCAAGCTATATACATATGTAATGAGAGGTGCATACATAACAATCACATATATAACAAGGCTGCCACATATCAACAAGATATAAAGTATGATCAATACTTTTGGGCCTTAAGCCATTAGTCCATCATTATTCAATCATCTCTCTTGTTATATCCAAGTGAGTGCGGGAACCCCACTATTATAGCCGGTGGACCAGAATACATAGAGGGCAGAACGTTCTTGACCACTATTATTGCCGGTGGATCGGTCTCTAGGGCAGAACGCTTCTGGCCACTATTATTCGTCGGTAGACAAGTCTGGCTCTAACTCACAAGGTGTTCTACTATAAGTAATTAATATCTTTCCATAATTTATTCACATCCAATACTTGTTTTATTGAGCTCGGGACCTCCACTATTTTAGCTAATGGATTGGAATACATGTAATCATCATCTAGGGAAAAACACTCCTGGGCCACTATTATATCTGGTGGACCGGTATTCAATATCATCTGCCAGGGCAACTCGCTCCTGGGCCACTATTATAACCGGTAGATCGGTACTCAATATCATAAGTCAACTAGGCCTAGCTCATTAATCTTTCACTTTCGTGATTAGTTTTTTTCCTTTCTTTAATGAGCACAACAATTCTATTTATTTACCTCAGATGGGAGATCAAGAACCTGGGACACAAAGGTACACCAATCGTACCGGTGCATACAAGCTACTCAGTACCCTTCAACCATGAACCCAGGGACACAAAGGTACCCTGTTCATACTGATGCATAAGGCTACTCAGTACCCTACCAACAAGGATACCTAATCTATAAGTATGCATATCCCCTAAATAGGTCCGTAGAGCTAGATAGAGTAAGATATAGGGCCTGGCTGGAGCATAAAGGCACACCAGCAAATACCAGAATAATCGTGGGCTAAACCACGTCTTTAAGGTAGCAACCCCTAAAGAGCCACCATTCCCGATCTCGAGGTCTTTCAAATTAAGTATTAGTGTCTTAATTAAGGTGATCACAAAAAGCACAATAATCAGATACTTATTCACTTTCAATCATTCTAATATCGTCAGTCATTCATTATTCAAACAGTTATCCAAGATATCACAGAGGAACCATTAAGGCCATCATAATCTCATCTAATTCCGAATTAGGATTTGTTCTCGTGATACTTACTAATTATCAAATACTCTTACCTTACTAATCAGCATTATTTGAATCATATTATAAAATTCCACAATCACAATGACATGTTAGGTACCAAATTACTTATTTACCCCTTACTTATATAGTTGCTAAGTCATCCCTTCCTTACTTGACAAATTACCCTATTACCCTTTAGGTTGCACAATTACCAAATTACCCCTTACCCGATTTAGGTTACCAAGTTATCTCCTACGCATTTTAGATCACCATTCACCCCTCATAATTGCTACACTTATCATATTTCCCATTTGGTTGGTTAGATTACCAAATTGCCCTTCTCCTTTGTTATATTTACTAAATTGCCCTTAAGTTGGATAAATTATCAAATTACCCTTCTTCATTATCATGATTACCAATTTCCCCTTTAGTTGGTTAAATAATTACCAATTTACCCTTTAGTCGGTTAAATTACCAAATTTCCCTTTAGCATTATTACAATTACCAAATTGTCCCTTTAGTGCTCATTTGGTATGGGGGTAATAGGGGTGGAAAAATTACTACCATATTTTATATATCTTATATAATCTATTTAAAATTAGATATTTTTATTCTAATAAATACCCATTTTAGATCTTATTTTAACCTAAAATGGGTATTTCATTAAAATATATTTATTATTATTAAATAATTAATATAAAAGACCCAAAATAGAGGAGAAAATTTTCCACCATTATTACTCCCATACCAAACAAGCCTTTAGTTGGATAAATTACCAAATGACCCTTATCTATTATCAAAATTACCAAATTATCCTCCTATTGGTTAAATTACCAAATCACCCTTTTCCATTATCATAATTACCAATTTAACCTTTACCATATTTATAATTATCAATTTACCCTTCTCTATAATTATAATTACCAATTTACCTCTCTCTAATTTATAATTATTAATTTACCCTTCTCCATAATTATAATTACCAATTTACACTTCTCCATAACTATAATTACCAATTTACCCCTCTTCATATTTATAATTATTAATTTACCCTTTTACTCGTAAATTACCGTTTTACCCCTCTACTACTAAAATTACCATAATATCCTCTTATTTATAAAACTACCATTTTACCCCTTTACATCCAAATTTACCATATTACCCTTTTGACTGCAAATTACCATAATGCCCTTTTACATCCAAAATTACTATTTTACCCCTTACTTCCAAAATTACAACTTTACCCTTTACTCCCAAAATTACCATAATACCCCTTTACCTATAAAATTACCATTTTGCCATTTAATCATAAAATTACCATATTGCCCTTTTTCCTCCAAAATTATCATAATTCCCCTTTTCTTACAACTTACAATTTTATCCTTTTACTTATAAAATTGTCATTCCACCATTTTCTTTTGAAATTACCAAAATGACCTTTTACTTACAAAATCACCATTTTACCCTTTCTTTCAAAATTACCAAGATACTACATTTTACTTACAAAATTACTATTTTGTCCTTTTCTTCCAGAATTACCAAAATGCCATCTTACTTAAGAAAATTATTGTTTTACCCTTTTACTCCAAATTTTCTAAAATACCCTTTCACTTATAATATTACCATTTTACTCCTTTATTACACTATTTTTATGAATTTACCACCTCTACATAAAACACTAATATTAGTACTTCATTCTTATGATCCAACTCCACCAACTTGTCATTATTAACATAATACTCATTAGTAACTACATATATTAGATCACATACTTACATAGGCATATTACTAAAATACCCTTAGGCTCACAATAATATTATTCATGCATTAATGACATAATACATCATAGACAAGCATTTAACATTTCCATCAATAATCAAACTCCTTCCTTAAGTATCATCTCTACACAAGTACAAAAGCTAGCATGCTTTCCTTTTTATCAATCAATATAAGCAACCATATATATCATATTAGGCAACACATAACATGCATAAAATCATACTAAAATCCCTAATGTGCTAGCATACATTTTTCCATGCGTTTAAGTGGGGTTTAATGATTACCTTAATCCCTTAAAAATTAAACCTTACCGGTATCCCCATTAAAGATTCAAGCTTTAATAGCAAAATCAACATCTAAAAATAAAGTCAATAATTATTGTATTAGAAGTAGGAAATTAAAAGGATAGATTTTTTATGAAAACTTAATTAATAATACACTTTACTTAACTATTAATATACCTCAAAATTTTTTAAAAATTAATTCCCAAATCAATGTGGAGCTTATGCTGCATGAACAACGTGAGCCACGTGTTGGCTATAGGGGGGAAATGGGTCGAAGATGGTGAGGTAGAAGGGAGGGGGAGATGGTTCAAGTTGGGTTTTTTAGGCTAGTAAAGGAGGTATATGGGGGAGGATTGGAGGCAAGAGAAGGGTGCGGGAGTAAAGAGGGTGTGTAGGTGGATGTTGGGGATGGGTTGTTGGCGACCGAGGGCGGTAGAGGCAGCAGCGGCGAGGCGGCGAAGGGTGGTTGCCGAGGAGGGAGGGAAAAGAAAGGAAAAGAGGAAGGGAGGAAAAAGGGGACTATAGGGTGGCTCGAAGGGGTGGTGTGATGGTGCAGGGCTGTAGCAGGTGGCAGCAGATGGCAACGTAGGAGGTCAGTGCGACGGTGTAAGCGGCGAAGGGTGGCAGTGGTGCAAAAACCGGGGTGAAATGGGGAGGGGAGAAAATGAGAGAAAAGAATCGGGGAAGGGAAAGTAAGGCTTAAAAAATGGGGCAAGAAATGTTGGTGAGGAGAAGAAAAAGGAGAGGGAGAGAGAGGGAGAGTAGGTGGCCGATCAGGGCTGTGGTAGGGTAGTAGGGGTGGTCGATTGGTAGGGAGAGGTGAGGGGATAAGAGAGAAAGGAAAAGGCATGTGAGTTGGGGATACAGGGGTTAGTTTGGTTCGAAATAGGAAAGAAAATGACGAGGGAGAGAGAGGGAGTAGCGGGGAGGCAGGTGGTGGTCGGGCATGGCAGTTGCAGGTGCGGTCGGTGTGCTTGAGCATGGCAGAGGACGGTGGTCTGGTGTGGAATAAGAAAGAAAGGAAGGGGGTGCGAGCGTGTGGACTGGTGCAGGAAAGAAATGATAGACTGGCCAGTCTAAGGGAGGAAAGGGAGAAGGAAAAAAAGGGCTATGCTGGTTGTGACGCGTAGGCAGGTGAGGAAAAAAAATTTGGTTGGGCTTGCGACGTAGGAGGAGAAGGAGAGGAGGGGAGAAGGAGAAGGGCCTGTGGCCCAGTCGTGCGCCAGGGAAGGCAGGGCTGGCCTAACGGCTTGGAGGAAGAGAAACGAAAGAAGAAAAGGAAAAAAAAGGAAAAAGAGCAAAAAGGGGAAATTGGAAAATAGGAAAATAAAATAAAATAAATTTATTTATAAAATCATCAAATGTAATATTCTTGATAAATTATTTAATTTAATAATTTAATTCATTATAATTTAATAAATTAGTTTAAAAAGGATAAAGTTAGTAAAATATTAGTTTAGAAATTATTTAAATAAAAATAGTATGATAAAATAACAAAATTTTATTTTTAATTTATTAATTATTCGTATCCAAGTTTATATACTCAAAAGTCCATAAAATAATTAACCTATATAATTTTAAATGCTAATTTATTTCAAATAAAAACTATATATTAAATTTTTAGTTTTTTAAAATTTTGGGGAATTACAAAGCAAGTGTAACTTGTATCAATTCCATACACAAACAAATGATCTCTCAAATCATCTGCGTTGACATGCTAAATATAAGCACAGTTCAGACAAGGAAAAACTATTCTACTGGAGTCCCAAGCATGTTCAACTACAAATTTGATGAAAAACTCAACTCCTTTGTTATATTCTCTTGATAAACGATATGCAAACAATCATTTCCAATCCATAGTTTCTCAGTCTAGGTGTATCCCATGCAAAAGTAATTATTATAAATCAATTGAATTATATGTTTAATAATTCACAAATCGCTCATGCTTAGAAAGAATTAATCTCAAATGTATCATGCTATTATATATATATATATATATATACGAATTGTGCTAACACGTTTCCAAAAAGATATTAATACTCAAATTGCTTAAACTTTTAAAGAGTTCATATATATATATATATATATATATATGTATACATATATACATACATACATACATACATACATACATACATAGAAAAACACTATACAATTGTTCAAATTACAAAAGATATACATACTATGGGGTTAAAGCAATAGTAGCACTATCTACATCAAAAGGTTGCTACAGCCAAAAAAGAAAAACTCATGAGCATAAAACTAAATCCCCTAGTAACCTCTTCGAGCCCAAATAATAACTATAACTCTCAAAGTCCACCAATCATGATATGTCATCCAATCCCTGACATCTTCACTAGAGAGACTAGTCACAGATACTCTAGGGTAACTGGGGTGGATACTCGGAGGCACACTATGACAAAACCTCCACTCATCATCAATGACGATCATCTCTCTCGATATACTATCATACTCTCTAGCAAACACCTCACCGTCAATAAATCCCGGGTGTAGTGCATTGGTGTGGTGGACAGACAAATGCAAAAAAGTAGATGTAGCTAACGCCCATGGCTCTATCTGAGGTAGGCTCATCATTCGATGATGCAATCTAAAATGGAAGGGGTGGTAGGATGCACCACTCACATACAGCCGACCTAGCTCATTTTATTACCATATGACATGAGTCCATAGATATGCATATGGCGCTACGCATAGTTATGATGGAGGGTATATAATCTCACTACCTACAAGTGAGAACCACTAAATCTTATCATCAAGGTTGTTCTCAAAAGGATCTAAATAAGAGAATATATAAATTAATCTTCAACTAGCTAGACAAATCATAAATATATTCTACTAAATCTTAACCAACTATTTAAAGCTAACAACATAAAACTATCTAAAATAAGGAAATAATCTTTAGTTATATATTTAACAAACTAACTAAACATCAGACTATCATCTAATCATTCAAGCTACGTACGCATAGTAAAATCAAGTAGATATTAATAAGATAATATATATAGGTTAAGTGAACTAATATGATACTATTAAAAGTAGTGTTGAAAATAATATATATAATAGTTTGTTATAATAGCACATACTAATTACTATATTTAGTATAATAAATGCTAAACCCAAACCCAAAACCTAACCCTAATAAATCATAATAAAAGCTAACCCTAAACCTCATAAGATAATTATCCTAAACCTAGCTAACTATAATTAAACCTTAATAAATCCTATATTATTATTATTATTATTTTATATAATTTATCCTCCCTATTTAATTTTTCACATTTATATTTAGTATAATAAACGGTAAACCCTAACCCTAACCCTAATAAATTATAATAAAAACTAACCCTAAACATCATAAAACCCTAATCCTAAACCTAGATTACTATAATTAAGCCCTAAACATCCTATATTATAATTATTTTATTATTATTATTATACACAATTATTCCTCTCTATTTAATTATTCAATTTTTTATTTAGTATAATAAATGATAAACCCTAACCCTAATAAATTATAAGAAAAACAAATGCTAAACCTAAATTAACCATAATCCTAAACCTAGCTAACTATAATTAAACCCTAATAAATCCTATATTATTATTATTATTATTATTATTATTATTATTATTATTATTATTATTATTATTATTATTATTATTATTAAAACTATTATGATTATTATTATTGTTATACACAATTATTCCTCTCTATTTAAATATTCACTTTTATATTTAGTATAATAAACGCTAAACCCTAACCCTAACCATAACCCTAACCCTAATAAATTATGATGAAAAACTAACCCTACACCTCATAAAACCCTAAGCCTTAACCTAGCCAAATATAATTAAACCCTAATAAATCCTATATTATTATTATTATATACAAATATTCCTCTCTATTTAATTATTCACTTTTATATTTAGCGTAATAAATGATAAACCCTAACCCTAACCCTATGAAATATTAATAAAAATAAACCCTAAACCTAATTAAACCATAATCCTAAACCTATCTAACTATAATTACACCCTAATAAATCCTTTTTTATTATTTTTATTAGTATTAAAAATTATTATGATTATTTTTTTATTATTATTATTATTATTATTATTATTATTATTATTATTATTATTATTATTATTATACACAATTATAACTCTCTATTGAGTTATTCACTTTCATATAGTCTTTATTTTCTATATCTATTTAATCCTAATCAAATAAAATCCATTACCATATGCATCTCTAATTGAAATTTTCATATAATGATGTGAATACGTAAAATATATTTTCATTTCATTATATGACATTTCCTATATCGTATATTGTCCTATACTTATTAATAAAAATGTGTGTATATATATATATATATATATATATATATTATTTTAATGAGTGACATTACTAATAATTTGAAGTATTTTATTTCTCTAGCTTCATAATTAAGCACTTATGTATGTTATATATAAATGTCTCGGCCAACACATGCATATGTTAATATATAACAGTATCGCGACAAATTCAACAACGAACAGCAATATTTTTCACCAACGTATTCAACAACACATTTTTCAACAGCAAACTGTAATTTTCAATAACAAACAACGCAACCCTATATCAACATGCATGCATTTATATATATATAAGAATAGAAAAAGCTACATGCTGAAGAACAAAAATATACATAAAAGGAGCAGCGGTGACTAAGAAAACCGACAGTGAGCAAGAGGAAAGTGGCTTTCCATATACCATTATTAAAAGTACTGTGTTAATTTTTAGCGTTGGGTTTTAATAATAGTTTTAAACTATAACCGTTATTAAAACTGTCCGGCGCATTAATTTTCGCGCATTTGGCAACGGTTTCCTAACCACTATTATTAGTGTCCTATTATTACTTCCCGTTTTTGTAGTAGAGTTGAGTGAAAAATAGTACATAGGTTGGTATAAAGAGGCATAGGGAACCTGGCTAGGGTTTGGGAGGAAAACCCTAATTAGATATGGTAATGAAAAAATAAATAAAAATTGAGAGTGAGTGGAATATGGGATACGAGTGGAGGAACATCATGTGAAAGGTGAGTAGGTGTGTCATGGGAAAGAAAGGATGGTAGGTTAGAAATGGAGGGGTGAGATATGGGAAAGAAAGGTTCTAGGGTTTAGAGTGGCTAATTAGGGTTTCATGGTCAGATGCGTATTTGGGGAGTCAAGTGAAATGGTTGGGGTTGAATCTAAGTAAGATGATGTGTTAGGTGATAAAGGGACTTTGGTTGGGTGAGACAATGGAAGGATGGGCCACATAGATCTAGTTAGGGCTTTTGGGGGAAAACTCTAGGGGAAGATAGTGAGTGGACTTGGATGGCATTAGGTAGTGGGTCTTGACCCACACACTTAGGAATTAGGCTTCCAGTGTAAGTAAGTAGAAGAAGGAAAGGATACCAGGGTGTGTTAGGAGATCCAAAAATCTTAAAACATGGGACGGGCCCCCTTGAGAGAATAAGAGTAGGCGATCGTGACATGTATATCTAGGGTAAAAGCTTTGAATATGACATTGTAAGACACTAACCATTTAAAGAGAAATATTATTAAGCCAAGCCTAGAGAGATCCACCAACATAATATTGGTCAAGTGCCCTAGAGACCAATCCACCAGCATATAATAATGTTCGGAAGCGTTCTGCCCTACACGTTTCGGATCTACCGATTATAATAGTAGGTGATCCTGAGCTCAATAAACCAAACTCTATGTATGATAAAACATGAAGTACTTACAGTAAAAACCATGAGATTCGGGGCCAGACCAATCGACCAACATAATTGTGTCTAGGAGTATTTTACCTTAGAGACTGATCTACCAGCGATAATAGTGGTCAGGAGCATTATGCCTGGTACATTGCCAATCCACCAACTATAATATTGGGGTTCCCCCACTCCCATAGATTGATAATAAGTCTGGTATGAAATGAGCATTGATTAGAGATTTAAAGAACTAGTTAATCCGGTGTATTGCTTGGCCTTTATTTATCTATATTAGTTGTATGTTGTTTATATAATCATGCTTGTATTATATGTTTTTGTATGCTTGGCCATAGATGCATGGTTAACATGCTTAGTACTTAGCTTACCGACTACCCTTTTTCATGGGTGCCACTCATTCCCATGAGAAGAGGTCCCTACTGAGTTTGTGTAGGTAGGTGATGCTATTTTTGATGCCTTCGATGCCTACGAGGCATCGGGCGAGGCTGAGAGTTGAGCTTGGACTTGGCCTGGGGACCAAGAGCAACGTGGCTGGATTTCCCTTTTAATGTTCCTTTATCTTGTATAGGTTTATTTAGACTTTTTTTTATCATACCGTAACTTTTTCCCTTTTTGGAAATTTTAATTATGCACTATTGGGTTGTAAACTCTTTTATGCGTACCTTGATTTCTATATTATGAACATTTTAGTACTTTTATGAATTCTTGCTTTAAGTTGACTAATTTTTGTTCGTAATTTTTCTTTAGCCTTGTGGTTAGTACGAGACCAGCCGGGGGTCAAGCTTATACTATTTATGGTGGTAATATCCCTGAAATTTATAGTTTTATTTTCCTTGCTTACATTGTTTCCTTTAATAAAATGAAATCTTTTAATAGTGAATTTTGGCAGTTTTACAATAATACACTGTTAGGCTCGACGATTATAAATGAGGGAAAAGTTAAGTTAAAAAAGGGTAAAAATGGAAATAACTAGAGTTAAAGGGAAGCTTGAGTTCTGTGGAAGTGTGGTGGAATGTATGGTAGAGATATGGTGATGTTTGGTTAAGGTTTGAGGGTGAGAAAGAGGGTGCACAGCTAAAATGATAAGGCATCATGAGCGTGCGGTAGGAGGTGTACACCTAGATCATGAGATGGGATCATGGACGGGAAGGTAGTGCGAAGAGGCATGGTTGTACTCAAGTAATGATTTCACAACACCAAAAGCAAGCAGGTGAGGACAAGCGTGTTGCAAGCTATGCTTAGGCTATAAGAGGTTGCATAGGCTGACAGTGCCAGTTTACACGAGAATGCGACAAGAAAAATTAGTATTTCATTACCATGTGTGAAGCGATGTGAAAGCTTAGTGTTTCAAAAAAATGCAATGGATACAAGGAACGAAGAGGGAAAAAGAGTGGTGGTTGATGGAATTAGCCAAGGATGACATAGGGAAAAGATGGGGTGGCCTTCGTGGTCAGTCTACCTAGCTTTAGGTGGTGCTTGGTAGTGCATAGTGGTGATGGTGGTGGTTCGGGCATGAAATAGAGCAAGACTATATGAGGAAGAAGAAATGAAGAAATGAAGAAAAGAAGAAGAAGAAGAAGAAGAAAATAAAGGGAGCTTGGGATAGTGGTGCCCAACACAAATAGGTAGAATTAAGCCAAGAAAAAAATAAGGAGAGGGTAGTATTATGTGTGTTTATATATATGGTGGTGGCGGCATGTGAATTGGCAAAAGAAAAAAAACATGTAGAGGGAGGCAATCAGGCATGAAGGATGGCAGAGAAGAATGGAGAGGAAATTCAACAAAGGTGGTTAGAGATGATGGTAGAGTGTTGGGGTGATGATAGTAGAGTAGCATAAGAGTGATGGTTGTGTGTGTTTTTCTTGAGGAAGAAAAAGTGGAAGGGGAGGGAGTGTGTGCGCATAGTTGAGGTAACAACATGAGGATGTGGTAAGAGTGATGGTTGATGGTGCAAGTTAAATGGAAAAAAATGTTAAGAATTCTGACAGGGAGGTAGGAGAAAGGAGAAAGGAAAAAGGAGAAAGAATATTGAAAAAGGAAAAAAGAATGGTAAAAGGATTGTGCTTAGTTTTAAATGAATTTGATTATCTAAAATATTTAAGATTAGTGATAAAATTTATAGGAATTAAGATTGGGTTACGAAATATAATTTATTTGGGTCAAAGATTCATATTGGGTTAAGATTTTGGGATTAATAAATTTGGTTAAGGCTAAAATAAGATTTTCTTGAGATTAAAATGAAATTAGGGTATTAATGATACAGAATTTGGTTAAGTGAAATTTTGGGGTATTACACCATTGAATAGGTAGGGGACCATGAAAGAAACCCTTCAATACAATGATATTGAGCAACCCTTTATATTCAACAAAAATGAAAAACCAGCATACAACAAATGTAAGGAGTCATAACAATACATAGTGTAAACATCGAGTTGTGCATATACCAATTAACCATTCATATTATCACATACCACCAATACCATATAGTAACCATATTCGTTCATCTAAAATTAACTAAAACTTTCCAATGGAACATCCAAGCGATGTTCTTTATAGTATAATTGGAAACAACATCAAAATCAAATATAAGATAATAACCACATGCCGTATACCTCATCAAAAGCACAAATCAATAACAACTCATCACATCATAGGTAGGCATGAAGGTTGCTACCAAAACACAAGTAAGCACAAAAACTGCTACCGAACCATAGCTAGGCACAAAGGTTGCTACCGACCAATCTAGTAATATGATAATCCTTTAATTATTTCCATTTTTATTTGCTCAAGGGTAGATTATATCAAACCTAGATATACTAAGGTACTATAGTAATAGTAGTGCACTACAGTAGTACAATATCCTAATGACTATGAACCTAAGGACATAAAGGTATCCTGGTCTCACTGGTACGTGAAGGTAACACAATACCCTACCAATAAGGACAACTAAACGATAAGTATGCATACCCCATATCATTCCATAGAACATAATAGAATAAGATGTAGGGCCTCGCTAGGGCACTAAGGTACACTAGTAGAAATCTGGTTTCAACCGTGGACTAAACCACATCTTTAGGGTAGTAACCCCTAAGGAGCCATCATTCTAGATCTTGAAGTCTTTCACTTCAAGTATTAGTATTTTATTAAGATGACCATGAAATCACATATAAATCACATAGATCCAATTCCCATGCTTAACATTTTTACTCGTTTCCAACTATTCTAAGACAATGAAAATCAAGATCATCACCAAGGTTAGTTATAAAAATATTCTAAAGCCATCTTAGGTTCAATTGTTCACTTTTTGGAGCATTAGGTCAAAAATGACCAAAATGCCACTAAGGTTGAAATTACCACAATAACATAATTTTTTTACTTACTAAATCCATTTTATTTATTAAGTTGTTAAGAAAAGGCTAAAGAAAAATATTTAAAATAATTTATTATACACTTACATTACTAGTTAAGCCAAATAACAAGTTTGCCCTTATTCTAGATTATGCATATAAAACCCTAGCATGTGTATCTATTACATCGATGATCACGTAACCTTATGCTTGCAACATATAATACACATTAGACATGTTGGTCATGGTAAAAATTATAATATAGATAAATTAACCAAATTACCCTTACAGCACACATCCATGATTAATATTCCATTAATAAACCTAAGCATGCTCACCCTTTCATTTTTCACGTATATGTCACATAATCATGAATTATCACTTTTACCATAATTTTTTCCTTGAAATACTTTACATATGATAACATGTTGCTTTTGCGAATTTTTAAGATATAATAGTTAATCATAATTTAACATATCATACTTAACATGTTTCAACACAAAAATCCTAATGTGCTATCATGCAAAATTTAACATTTCACGAGAGCATAAAAGTTACCTAAATTCCAACAAAATTACAAAAACAACGGTATCCTACTAATTACTATGAGATCCCACGAATGAAATTTTGCACTTAAAAATAAAACCAAAATACAAAATTGATATTTTAACACATAAAATAATAAAATAATTTTTTTAAATTACCAAAATACCTTATATATATATATATAATACCATAGTTACTTAAAAATTAATACAAACTCACATCGCGCATGCAGTGCGAGCCATGCACATATGAAGGGGGAAGTTGGAGTTGGTTGACTAGGTGGGAGAGGTCAGAGGAGAAGATGGTGGCAGTGAGGGAGGCTGGTGGTGATGGGAGCAATGGTGATGGTAGTGGCTTAGTGCACAAGTGTAGGAAGGTACGACTACGACAGGAACCATTTAGCATCTAATCCTACATCTTGCGGATCTTCTTTCTCATCTTCCCAATCACATAATGTTCACAGGAACCATTATTGTACGTGAACTATATTAGATGCGGCAATCCTCCCAAAAACCCATAAAATCCAATACAAAGGCCCTCAACATGTTCTCTAAGGTTTGTATGGTCTTCTAAAACTATCCATTTGTATCTGAATTGAAATTTTTACTCATATTCAACTTTGTTCTTACAACTTCCTAAATCTTTCCCAAAAAATGAGAGAGGAACCTTGAATCCCTATCTAACATAATATCCTCTAGCCCCCTATATCGACTAACCATGTACTCATGTATGCACTGCTCATATGATCCATGCTCTTGGTGGACTTCATTTGAATGAACATAACAGACTTGTCAATCTATGCACGATGACCTAGATAGTGTCATAACCGCTCCATGTCCATGGCAACCAACTAACAAAGTCCATGGAGATCGAATCCCACTTCTACCTTAGCACTTCCAAGGGTTAAAGTAGGCCTGTAGGTGTGTGGTGCTTAATCTTGACTTTTTGACAGGTTAAACATCGGGACACAACCTCAAACATTTTTCTCTTTATACGGGGCCACTAGTACACCTTGAGATTCTTATATAGCTTGTCCCCTCCTAGGTGGATAGAGTAAGGGTTATGGTGTCCAACTTCAAGGATTCGGCGCTTTAAATTTGAACATCTATGTGATACACACCAACAACCCTTGTAACAAAGTGTACCATCCTCATGCACCTCAAAACCTTTGGCCCCACCTTCCTATAACTTCCAATGGATCCTCTTAAGCTTGGAATCCTTGGCTTGGGTGGCTCGAATCTCCTCAAATATTGTAGGAGTGATCTTCATGGCACTCATATAGACCTTATGATCACCTTACTGAATTAGCTTGATTTCTAGGCTAGACAACTCTTCCAACATCCGGTTAGTAACCATGCACAAGTTAATAGGGTGTGTGGTCTTCCTACCAAGGGAATTTGCAACCACGCTTGCCTTACCCTCGTGGTAGGTCAACTCAATGTAATATCCTTAACTAGCTCCAACCATCTCTTTTGCTTCATGTTCTGTTATTTCTGAGTAAAGATGTGTTTGAGGCTCTTGTAATCTGTAAAGAATTTACACTTGGTCTCATACAAGTAGTACCTCTAGATCTTTGAGGAAAAAAGCACTATAGCTAACTCTAAAGCATATGTTACATTGTTCTACTCATGATGCTTCAACTCTGAGGAGGCATATGTAACCACTCTACCATTCTACATCAACACATAACCTCATCCATGCTTGGATGCATAACCATAGACCTCAAAACAATCTAAACCCTCAGGTAAAGTCATGAGAGGTGCAATGGTAAACCATCTATTAAACTCTTAGAAGGCCCCATTCTATGAATCATCCCACTGGAACATAGTGGTCTTCTTCAAGCGGTTGGTATGGGGACAGACAATCATTGAGAAGTTCTACACCAAACCCTGTAGTACTTAGCTAGTCCTACAAAACTTCGAACCTCTTACATGTTCATAGGAGGCTTCTTGTAACACCCCCAAAATTCACTACTGAAAAATTTCGTTTTATTAAAAGATAATAGCGGAAGCAGATAAATAAAATGTGAACTTTGGGAGTATTACCGCCACACTTAGTACCAGACTGGTTCACTCATACCGTTCCAGTACCAAGTGCTAAGGCTAAGAAAATGAAATACAATTCGAAAGACATTCAACATGCATAAATCAGAGTAAATTGCAAGCTTTAACATATTTAAATCAGAGTAGCGCATCGAATAGTTTTCAGGAATAAAATCCACCAATGGTGGTTACTTTAACAACGTTAACATTTAAAACCGAGAAATTAAATGAGAAAGAGAAAAAGCCATGATACCGGAAAATTCCTTACTCTCCTTCCCGTAACCCACTTGAGTACCACCTGAAAATACCTGCAAGGGCACTGCCCATTGAATAGGCAGGGGCCCCATAAAGGGAATCCCTTCAGTACTACGGTACTGAGTAACCCATTAATACCACACTTAAAGATAGGCCCGCATACGGCACACAATGCAAGCCACACACATATAAATAATGAGAGATGCATACATAACAATGACAAACACAATACTTTATAAGTCACGATCGATACTTTGGGCCTTAAGCCATTATTCTGTCATTAATCCATCAATATCATATTTTATATCCATGTGAGTACGAGAACCCCACTATTATAGCCGGTGGACCGGAAGTCAACACACAGGGCAGAATGCCTCTGACAACTATTATTGCCGGTGGACCGGAAGATAAACACACAGGGCAGAACGCACCTGACCACTATTATTTGCCGGTGGACCGGTCTGGCCCCGACTCACATGGTGTTCCACTATAAGTGATTAGTATTTTTCCATAATCTTATTCACATACATAACTGATTTTATTGAGCTCAGGACCCCCACTATTATTGCTGGTGGACCGGAATACATATAAAATCATCCAGGGCACAACGCTCCTGGCCACTATTATAACCGGTGACCGGTACTCATAATCACACACCAGGGCAACACGCTCCTGGACCACTATTATAACCGGTGGACCGGTACGCAATATCACATACCAGGGCAACACGCTCCTGGACCACTATTATAACCGGTGGACCGGTACTCAATATCATAATCATCTGGGCCCGGCTCATTAATATTTCACTTTCAATAATAGTATCTTTCCTTTCTTTAATCAGCACATCAATCATATTTATTTGCCTCGATTGGGAGATCGATAACCCAGGACACAAAGGTACACCGGTCGTACAGGTGCATATCAGCTACTCGGTACCCTTTACCCATGAACCCAAGGACGCAAAGGTACTCTGGTCGTACTGGTGCATAAAGCTAACTCAGTACCCTACCGACAAGGACACCTAATCCATAAGTATGCATACCCCCTAACTAGGTCCGTAGAGCTAGGAAGAGTAAGATATAGGGCATGGCTGGGGCACAAAGGCACACCAGCAAATACCAGAATAATTGTGGACTAAACCACGTCCCTAGGGTAGCGACCCCTAAGGAGTCACCATTCCCGATCTCGAGGTCTTTCACTTTAAGTAATAGTGTCTTAATTAAGGTGATCACGAAAAGCACGATAATCCGATACTTATTCACTTTCAATCATTCTGATATCATTAATCGTTTCTTATTCAGATGATTATCCAGAATATCATAGAGGAAACCATTAAGGCCATACTAATTATCAAATACTCTTACTTGGCTAATCAGCAGTATTTGAATCATATTATAATGTTCCACAATCTCAAAGACATGTTAGGTACAAATTACTCCTTTGCCCTTTACTTATATAATTGTTAGGTATCCGTTCCTTACTTGATAATTTACCACATTACCCTTAAGGTTGCATAATTACCAATTTACCCCTTGTCCACTTTAGATTACCAAATTGTCTCCTACACTTTTTAGATCACCATTCACCCCTCATAATTACTACACTTATCATATTTCCCTTTTGGTTGGTTATATTACCAGATCGCCCTTCTCCTTTGCTATAATTACTAAATTGCCCTTGAGTTGGATAAATTACTAAATTACCCTCCTTCATTATCATGATTACTATTTTCCCCTTTAGTTGGTTAAACAATTATCACTTTACCCTTTTATCGGCTAAATTATCAAATTGCCCCTTTAGTTGAACAAATTACCAAATTGCCCTTCTCCTTTATCGTAATTACCATTTTACCCCTCTCAATTATTTTAATTGCCATTTACCCTTTTTAATTATCACAAATCCCAAATTACTCTTCTTTGTAATTACCAATATTAATTTACCCCTTTTCATAATCAAAATTACTATATTACCCTTCTCCATTATTAAAATTACCATAATGCCCTTTAATTGGTTAATTTACCAAATTACCCTTCTATAGTATCATACTTATCCAATTGCCCTTCTACAATCATAATTTAATTGCTAAATTATCTTTTGTCATTATCATAATTACCAAGTTACCCCTTACTCCCAAGTTTACCATAATACCCTTTCATTTACAAAATTACCATTTTACCCCTTACATCCAATTTTACCATAATATCCTTTTATTTATGAAAATTACCACCATACATCTTTTACTTTACAAATTACTATTTTACCCTTTCATATCCAAGATTACCATCTTTATCTTTCCATACATAATTACCATTTTGCCCTTCGTTCCCAAATTACCATATTACCCCTTTACTTATAAATTACCACTTCACCATTCACTTATAAAATTTACCATATTACCCTTTACTTGTGAAATTATGATTTTGCCCCTCTACCTCCAAAATTACCATAATGCCCTCCTTCATCCAAAATTACTATTTTACCCCTACTTCCAAAATTACCATTTTACCCTTCTTTCTCACAACTTACAATTTTATCCTTTACTTGTAAATTATCATTTGACCATTTAATCATAAAATTTCCATATTATTCTTTTATCTCAAAAATTACCGAAATACCCTTTCCACTTATAAAATTTCCACTCAACCCCTTTATTCACCATTTTTATGAATTTACTAACACTACATAAAATAATGATATTAATACTTCATTTTTATCATCTAAGTCCACCAACTTGTCATTTTTCAACATAATACTCATTAGCAACTACACACATTGATTTATTTATCTCATAAGCATAATTACTAAAATACCCTTAAACAATAACATCATTCATGCATTAACAACATGGTACATCATAAACAAGTGTTTGACATTTCTATCCATATTCCAACTCCTTCTTTATTTAACACACCTACATATGGCACAAAAGTTATCATGCTTTTTCTTTTTAACAAACAATATAAGAAACCATAAACATATCATGCTAAGCATACAAAACATGCATAAAATCATACTAAACCCTAAATGTGCTAGCATGCGTTTTTCCATATATTTAAGGGAGGATTAACGGTTACCTTAATCCCGCAAAATATCAATCTTACCAAGCATAATTAGCAACTCAACACCTAAAAATAATATCCATCATACTTATGTTAGAAATAAGAACCAAAGCATAAAACTTTATAAATTTTAACTAATAAAACACTTAACATAAAATACCATTTTACCTTAAAATTTACCCAAGAAATTTTCAAAATAAATGGAAGAGCTCACGCTGCATGAGCAGCGTGAGTTTCATGCAGAAAAGAGAGGGGCAAAGGCTGGAAGAGGGGTGAAGGAAGCAAGATTCATCATTTTCGGGTTAGGGTCTTTAGGCTAGAAAAGAGGGTAGTTAGGGGAGGTTCTAAGGTAGGGGAATGGTGCAGGAGTGTAGAGGGGTGTAGGTGGAGGCAAAGGGCGGTTTCAAGGCGGCATAGGGCGGCGGAGACGGCGGCGGCAAGGCGGCGAAGGTGGCTGCCGAAGTGGGTCGAGGTGGAAGGGTTGAGAACGAAGGAAAAGTGGAGGGAAAAATGGAGGGGTGCAAGGGTTGGTTTCGGCCAACTAATGGATGGCGGTTGTAGAGGGGGTTGCAGGGTGTCCAATGGTGGGTTGGGTGGCGGCAGAGGTGGCCGGACGGCGGCGGTGGAGGCGGTTGCAGGTGGCTCGGCGATAAGGGGAAAAATCTGGGAAGAAAAAGGAAGAGGAGGAGAAGGGAGGATGTGCGGGGCTCGAAGGGGCTGTGTGGTGGTGCAGGGTGGTAGTAGGCGGTGGCAGAAGGCAGCGCAGGGGCTGGGCTTGGTGGTTCGAGCGGCGGAGGGCGGCGGAAAAAGAAGAACGGGGGGCGAATGGGAGGAGGAGAAAAGAGAGAGGAGGGAGCTCGGGAAGGGGATGATGGTTTGAAAATGAGGGGAATGAAAGGCTGGGGAGATGGAGAAAAAGAAGAGGGAGAAGAGAGGGGCAGGGATGGCCGGCGATCGGTGCTGTAGGTGGCAGGTGGTGGTCGGGTGGCAGGGGAGAAAGAGGGAAGAAGAAGGAAAGGGAGAGGGTCACGCGTGAGCTGTGGTCCAGGGCCGGTTTGGCTCGAAATGGGAAAGAAAAACGACGGGGGAGAGAGAGAGAGGGAGAGGGAGCAGGTGGTGGTGGTAGGCGGCCGCAGTTGCAGGCTAGCATGGCGACGGGAGCAGGTCGGGCGTGGGAGAAGAAGAAGGGAAGAAGAAAGGGACGGGGCGGTCGGACCGGCGCAGGAAAGAAGGGAGAGTCGGCCGGTCCAGGAAAAGAAAATAAAGGGGGGCAGTTGGGCTGGAGGGATGGGCGTGCGAGGGAGAGAAGGGGTGAGGCGGGAGAGACGGGCCGAAGGCCCAACGCGCGGGGGAGAGGGGAGAGCAGGCCGGGCCGGCGGCCCAAGGGGGAGAAAAAGGAAAAGAGAAGAAAGAAGAAAAGGAGAAAAGGAGGAGGAAAAGAAAAAGGGAAATGGGAAATTAGGGGAAATAAATTAAATTAATTTTATAAATCATAAAATGTAATATTCTTGATAATTTATTTAATTTAATAATTTAATTTATTATAATCTAATATATTAGTTTAAAAAGGATAAAGTTGGTAAAATATTAGTTTGGAAAATTATTCAAATAAAATAATATGATAAATAGAAAAAATATTTATTTTTAATTTATTAAATACTTTTATCCGAATTTACATACTCTAAAATCCATAAAATAATTAAATAAATAATCTAAAAGCAATTCTATTCCAAATAAAAGTAATTTATTAAAATATAGGTTTTCGAAATTTTTGGATACTCCTAAAGCCAGAATTCATACTTGGATAGCTTTGCATATAGACTGTTCTCCCATAGCAAGGATAATATGGTACGAAGGTGTTGTTCATGCTCTTCATTACCTTGAGAGTACACTAGGATGTTGTCAATGAATGCCATCACAAATTGATTTAGGAAGTGTTAGAAGATCCTTGGCATCAAGGACATCAACACTACTCAAGCGTTGGTGAGACTAAAAGGCATCACCGTCAACTCATAGCATCCATACTGAGTCTAGAAGGTGTTCTTCAGAATGTTAGCATTCGCTATCTACGATCGGTGTACTCCGATCTCATATTGATCGTGGAGAAAACTTTGGCACCCCGAAACTAGTTAAAGAGATCATCATTCCTTAGGAGCAGGAACTGGTTCTTTACATTTAAATGGTTCAGCCCTTGGTAGTCGATATAGAGACACAAGCTCCCTTCTTTCTTCTTCACAACTAAGACTAGTGCTCCCTAAGGTTATACACTTGGTCACATGTACACATACTCTAACAAATCCTCTAGTTGGGTATTTAGTTCCTTCACCTCAACAGGTTCCATATGATAGGGTGCCCTTGACATAGGCTTAAATCCCAACACTTGCTTAATGGTGAAATCAATCTTGCAAACTAGGGGTATACTTGGTATTTCCTCTAGGAATACATCCAGAAATTCTGTGACTACCAAAATGCTCTCGAGAGCAGCTAAATCCTTGTTTAGCTCTTGCACAATACACAAGTATAATGGGTACCCCTTTCAGACCAAGGAGTGTGGTGCAACTATATACACCGCTTTGATAGTGGGCTTAGGCTTGATCTTCATGTAAAAAACTTAAATACCCTTTGGTCCTCATAATACCACACACTCTTGAGTGTATTTGATCACTGTGTGATACATCCCACGCATATCCATTCCCAAAATCATGTCAAACTCTCATAATTCCATCCCAATCAAGTCCACTAATAAGTCTACGCAGCCTATGACTAAAGCCACTCCTAAATATAACTTAGTACAATCTATTCTATCACCCAAAGGAAGCACCATAGACAATGCTACACTAGTAGATGATGATAACTCGGCCTTAGCATCAATTGAAGTAGACAAGAATGATAGAGATTCACTAAAAACAAAAAGAACACGCATTGGCAAGGAGTGTATGGCGAAACATGCCATTGACGACATCCAACTCATGATCAACCTTTGCCTAGCTGATCATGTTCAGGTGCCTTCCTAATTGGCATCCTCTCTAAGGGAAAGGCCATGGTCCCTGAGACCTTCTTTTGACAACCCAGACTAATAAACTAGTTAGGGCAGGTGCTCTCTAGCAGAACGATAGGGATGAGGTAAATACATGATGCTGGTAAGTTGGCAGTTGGGGAATCCAGGGTCCCCTCTATTGGTACTAATAGATCTAGGGCTACTAAAAGCACCATTTACCCCAACAATCAAAAGAGTGGTGACCCAATCTACCATAGATCGAACAAGTCACAAGTTCTCCTCCACAATATCTACCCAGATGGCTCCTACCACATTCTCTACATGAGGACCTCCTTAGTTTTCCCCAACCTCTAATCTAATCCCTCTACTAGTGTCTTGATGGTCCTCGTACTCGATGTTTGGTCCCGCTCCCAGAGATCTCGCCCTTTGGTCTCCTCTTCTTTAGGATGAATGCCTACTCTTGGACTAGAGTGGCGGCAATGCAAGCACGCTCGTACAGGGTGGCCAAGTCGGTGAAGGGAACACCTCCCATCATACAGCGGATGCTAAAGTTCATCCTCTACTCAAACTAGAACAATACCATGGAATCACTGCCGGTAATCCCTATATTAAACCAAATAAGCTCAATGAAGCAAGCGTAGTACTACCTAACCCTCATGTTGCCTTAGGTGAGTTGCTTGAATTATTTGAGCTTGTCCCTCTTCAAGCTCTCTAGGAATAATATAGAGTGTAGGGTGGCCGTTAATACCTCCTAGGTCATTGGGGGATAACAATACACCGTAGAAAGAATGTTGTGATATTAGGCTATTAGGCTAAAGGGTAGTGCACAGCCTTGAATATGTGATCCTTGTCTCATATCCACTTCTCAAGAACCATAAGGTCGTCCAAACCCATATATAGTGGAGGGTGATGCTCAGTGACCCACCAAAGCTAATCCTCTCTAGCACACTCAAAGTGATGTGGGTTTGGGGGCTACACTAGAGGCTGGTGCTGGATGAACTCCATGAAGGCCTCGAAGACCTCCTATAATCCTCCTACTCTTCCATTCATCATAAAGATTAGTGGTAAGAGAAAAGACATGTTAAGAAAGATCCTACTGGATCGGTACAACTACCACACATTATTTCCCTTTTCAGAATTTCCAATTCTACCCTTTCACTTCCTCACAAGTGATCCCAGACTTAAGGTTTTTAAAACAGAAAGACCTTTTTAGGGTACAAAATATTTTCAAAAGTAGAGGATAACTTGTTAATCCAAAAATTCTTAAAAACTAAAGTATGCTTACTAGAACCAACGCTCTGATACCAACTTGTAATACCACCTAAATTTATAGTGGAAAATGTTTGTTTTGTAGAAATCCATACACTAAAAAGGGGGTGTTGCCACTGTGATCAACATAAGATTAAACTCTGACTAATCTCATACTAAGCTCTAGGCTAGGGAAACAAAAAATATTAATATGTGTGATCAATAAAAACCATAATAGTTTCAATATTTCGTAAGTAAAATAATGTGCACAATTGTTAGAGTTAATATAGAAATAGGAATCAAATACATCAACACCCACTATGGGGGAAATAAAATGATAAGGAAATTTGTTAAAGATAACTATAAAGAACACCCTCTCAAAATCCATAAAAAATGCAATAGGCCAGCACTCAGCCCCACCCAAGGCATCGTAAGCATCAAAGCCATCAATGGTATCATCTCCTACCTGCATAAACTCAAGAGCGCCCACTGCTCATGGGAATGAACAACATGCATGAAAGGGGTGATTAGTATGCTATATACTAAGTAAAGTAACCATGTGGCTATGACCATAAATTTCATAAAAAGGCAGATATTACATGCAGTATGCCATTTAGATTAATCATCATTGTTAATATATAGGACATTAACTTCTTCTTTACACATCTCTAAAATTATATCCACATGAGTACAAGAATCCCACTATTATAACTGGTTAATGAAAAATGATACTCTTGGACAACATGCACCTAACCACTATTATAGCTGATGGATAAGTAATGCTACTCTAGAGCAAAAAGCACCTGGCCACTATTACTACCGTACAAGATTTGGTTTATCAAGCTTGGAACCCTCACTATTATAGCTAGTGGACCACAAATGATAATCAAAGGCATAATATGTCTGACCACTATTATAACTATTGGACAAAAAAACTCTTACTTGGGCTTGACTTGATAATCTTTTACTTTAAGTAATTAGTGTTTTACTCGTGTTTTATTCCACACATAACCCCAACTGGGCATACATGCCCTGAATGGACGCTCAACTCATACCCTAAACATTCTAAATAATTTTGTCCTATATCTTATAACCTCTACACTCCCCAAGAATCCAAGACCTCTAACACACCTTTCCCCTACTCACCATGAAATCTAAATCCCCCTATGCGTGTGGGTCCAAGGCCACTTTCATATCTCTCGACCTAAGCTCACCATAGCCCACTAAGGTTTCCCCTTAGAAACTCAGATCTTGTCTATGTGGCCCTAACATGTGTTTATCATACGTGGCCTAGCTCCCTTCATCATAAATTATAATAAAATAAAAATAAGGGTTAGAGTAAAACAAGATAGGATATGATAGCAAGGGTGGCTGTGATACAAGGGTGTTGGAGATGATGGTGACAGAAAAGATAGTATTTTAGGGTCAAAAAAGGGGAGGGAAGTGGTATTTTGTAGGGTAGCAAGGTTCCTAGGTAAGGTAGGGTTGTGGTAGTGGTGGTGGTGGCATGCTAAGGAGGCGGCATAGGTAACAGCAGTGGTAGTGGCCAAAAGTGGAGGAGAGAAAAGAAGGAGGAAAGAGGGATAGAGAAAGGAAAAGTAGGGTAAGAGAAGGTAAAGGGAGGATTTATAGGTAGAGGGGGAGGTAAAGGACGTGGTGGTTGTGGCGATGGAGGAGGTGCAGGGTGGCGCAAAGGGTTGCAAAGGGTGCAAAAGGGGTAGCTCGAGGTTCCCACCTTGCTCAAATGGGGAGAGTAGAGGAGGGAGAGTTGGAGGTAGGGGATCGTCACATTTGGTAGACGGTGGTGGAGGGATGAGAGTGGGCGGTAGTTTGGACGGGGGCGAGGTGTAGCGGCGATGACGGCTGAGTGGGGCAACGGGAGATGAATGCATGGGAATTTCTAGGCAAAGGAAAAGAGAAAAGAATAGTGGTGGGGGAGAGCTTTTATAGGAATTAGGTAGGAGAAAAAGATAATGGGTAATGAGGACAAGGGAGTAGTAGAGGAAGGTAGCTGTCAGCCTACGGTGGCAAGCAGTGCACGTATGCAATGTCGTAGGTTCATGGGGTGTAGAGTTAAGACTTTAGAGGGTTGTAGGGGGTTTGGTGGGGACAAATGGAGGGTAGTGCCAGTTGTACACCCAAGAGGTTAGGTTGAGGGAAAGGTGAGGGCACAAGGAGAGCCATGGATGTTAAGCAGCCTTGCATGTAAGCTGATTAGGGAGAAGGTAGAAGAGGACGGAAAAAGAGGAATAATGGTCAAGAGGAAGGGGGAAAACATTAAAGATATGTTAGGGGAGAGCTAGGGTGTATGAAGGGAAATGAGAAAAGAAGGGGTTGGGCTGTGTAGGAAGAAAGGAGAGGAGGGGGATGGGAGAGGAATTGAACCACACTGGTGAGAAACATGAAAAAGAAAAAAAAGATTAAAAAGGGAGAAAGAAAAAGAAGAGGAAGAAAAAGAGAGAAAAGGGGAAATGGAAAAAAAGAAAAAGAAAAACAAGGTAGTTGTGGTGTTTAGTTTTTTTTTTAAAAATTTTACGAATAATAAAAATAGAAAATTAATTTTTTTTTGTTAATTTAGAAATTATGGTTATACTTTTCATAAAATCTATTTTAGTTTAGTAAATTATTCTAACCACCACTAATTTGATTCCTACATTATTTTCCTCCTTTCTGGATTTATATATTTTTATTGTAATAACATTATTTTATTAAAAATATGTTATTACAATAAAAATGGTATGTTTTATTAATCTCACCCATGAATCCCTATTTTAACATTAATTCCTAAATTAAGGTTTTAGGGTATTATACATACTCTGCCACTTCCTTATTTATACGAGGTCACCAATATACCTTCTTCAGATCCTAGTATAAATTGTCCTATCTAAGTTGAAAAAAAAGGAGTACGATTTCCTTCCTCAATCATCCTCCTCTTAAGCTCGACATACCCTTGTGATACATGCCATCTACCATGGTATCTAATAGTGCCATCCTCGTGGATCTAGAATCCTTTTGCTCTACTTTCTACAATATTAGTCGAGTGTAACATCACCAACTAGATTAGCTTGGATCACCATGATGATTGAAGGTGAACTGGTGAGTGCACTCATTCTTGCCTCAGAGCTTCCAACGGTGATGTGTCCGATCTCTAAATTTATAATCTCTTCGCATAGATTATCTGACAATATAGTAGTGCAATGGAATGTGATGAGTTTTGGCTAAGTGCATATGCAAGCACATTAGCCTTACCCTCATGGTTGATCAATTCAAGGTCATAATCCTTAACCAACTCCAAGCATCAGTGTTGTCTTAGGTTCAACTCTTACTAGGTGAAGATGTATGATAATTGCTAATTTTCAAGGGTATGACTTCACTATAGGATGTCAAAGTTGTATCCACTAAGACTTTGGGATTTTTAATTGATTTTTATTATTTTAGCCACCTAGATCGTTTTTGAAGTGAGTAAATGGAAGTACACAATAAAATGACTAATAAATTGTAAATTGTATGATGATAGATATAAAGCCTCGGATTGAACTTTAGTCTCATTTTTGGTGTTAAAAAAAATGAATTAATAATACATCATAGTATAGTTAAAAATTACAATGAACAATCGGTCTAATGTGATCCATTAACCTCTTTCAAGGTCAAGGAACGTACCTAGTCTAATTTATTGGCTACTTTCGTGACTAATAAATTAGATTAAATCTATTAAACACCAAGAATTTAATAGTCCCTAAGAATAAAACGTCTACTTTTGTGATAATTTGGGTTTCCGTTCATATATTAAATTTTGACATTGATTTGAATCTTTCAATTACAATCAACATCTATATAAATTAGATTTTATGAAACTCGATTCATAAAAAAAGTTTATGATATACGAAACATCATATATGAGCAATACATAAAACAAATATTTTAAATCTTCATAGTCATACCAAATAGAGCCTAGTTTAAATCTAGAAAAAAGGAAATTACTCACTCATGATTTGAAGGAAATGCAAAAAATAAATATAAGTGATAAGCATATTGCAGATATAATAAATAATGGAAAAGTGAATGAATAGATCAAACTGTAAATTGAAGATAAAAATAAGTTATTTGTAGAGTTTAGATTCACACTAGACTACTCTTATTTTGAAGAACATAATTTGGGTAAAATTTCAAAGTAAATTGCAAAAAGTTATTTTTTCTTTCGAATAATGTAGAGAAATAAAGTCTTCGACCTCCTTAATCTATCATTCAACCTCCTTCTTTATTCTCCCTCAATGTCAACTCAAAAAAGAGTGGAAACAAACTTGGGAGATCATTGTACAGAGTGGTAAAACCTAGCTACATGCTCGTGTAAGGCTTCACTGGCTGGTTATGCAGCTTTTGTTCTCTTGGCAAACATGCACATGCATGGCTATTGTGAGGATGTGTTGAGGTTGTGCAATGTTTAAAGTTGTGACATGTTCATTTGTTAGTTGCATGACTATGCAAGGCTACACTAGCAAGCTATGCAACTTTCATTCTCTTCTAATTTAATGATTAAATGTGGCACGGTTGCGCAACTGGTTGTGCTATAGCCGTGCAACACACATTTCTTCCTCCTCTTGATTCCTCTGCTCCTCTTTTCATCTCTTTGACTTTCTTCACTTCTCCAAAATCACGTGTGGTTGATTATCTTCATTCAATGCCTTCCATATCTGTTATTTTTATAACTCCATGCATTTATGTAAAATTTCCTGAAAATAATTTCCAAGAGAGCAATAACAAAAAAAAAATGATGCTAAGTAAAATTACAAAAATTAAGAAAAATTAGGGTAAAAATATGTAAAATATTTTTTTTATCAACTCCCCCTTGCTTACTCATTGCTTGTCCTCAAGAAAAACTTCAAACAATAAAAATTAAAAGATAGATATAAGGGAATGGGATCAAAGTCTTAGATGATTATATTTACTACACAATCAAGTCAAATAATCACTAGATTGACCTATATTGCAAGCGTTAATAGTAAGAAAATGAACATAATGTTGTGAATACTCTTCTATCCTGACTCCCAAATCAGTTTTAGTATGACACTCTAAGAAGGTTTAGGATTGTGTAGATGTTCATCTTTATAAGACAAGGATTTAATAGGCAAGTAGACTTCCTCACTATAAGAAAGTGTAACCGCTTTATGCTCATGTGAGTTTATGTTTACCTTAAAATTCTCTCTACTGATTGTGATTGACCATAAGCTTTCACATATTCTCATTATTAGCCACTTAAAGACGTTATGCTATACAAAAATCATAAGGTCCTATTAAAGGTGTAAGAGGGCTAGGGTAAGTAGTAGGAAAAGTCTAGCATTGTAGTTAAAGGCCCAAAAAAAAATGGAGAAATAGAATTAAAAATATTTCTCAAAATATGATATTAACAATATGTCATCATACTCCAAAATATACAAACCAAGGCCTTATCCATCAATTTATCCCTACCTCTTTGAATCATAAGATTAATCTGTCCATATCTAAATAAAAACACTTGTATTCTTAGCTTCATAGTATTTTCTCTCTCTCTCTCTCTCTCTCTTTATCTCTCTCTCTCTCACACACACATTCACATTTCCCCCTTGTTTTTAATAGATCAATGAAAGATATAGTAAGTTAATAAAAATAATGAAGCTACATTTCTGGTCATTTTCTCAACACAAAAATCTACCAAACTCTTCTTCGTTACACTCCTATGCTTATCCTTGGTGTTCCTACATTCAATATGGCCACTAATTAAGAATTAGTAAGACGGTAAAAATGATGGATAGTCTATAAGGCTCAAGATCGCACTAGTTTGTTTTCTACTAACTCTAATTCCTATGTCTCGATCTAGATGAGTATATCAATGAAGATGAACCACTAGAGAGCCTATCAATCAGAGAGTTCATGCTTAAATAATTTCAAAACCTTTTTTCTTTATACTTACAATCTATAAGTCTCACTAGTGTATGATCAAGCTATGTAGATAATTCTATCAAAATTTTAGATTAACATATCATTTCCCAAAATTTTTTTCCGATTATATGGAATACCAAAAAGAAAACTGAAAAGAAAAGATGATGAGAAGAAATATAAGAAAATAATAACACACGAAGTGAATGAGAAAAGGAAAAAAACAACGAAAAATGGCAACTAGTAAGCCAAGAAAAATCCCCCATGCTTAAATAATATATTTTCCTGAATGTGTGGGGGGAAAAGGGGAAAGGGAAAGAAGTGCACTTACTCTAGGGGATGTGGGGTTCAAAACTATGCCTAAGATGCCACAGATACATTAGTTGTATCATGATGTTCATTTGGTTTATAGGAGCAGCATAATCCCTAAAATTAGATATTTGGGCTTTTACTATATCAAATCGTGCATCAATAAGCTAGAATGGGGCATCATAAGATGTGCTAGATGAAGAAGGGACCAAATATTTTCCAAAGGATGGGGTTGGAAGAGGAAGCAATGGTGGAGCAGGTGCTTCACTAGTGGTATTGGGCTACTTTTCCTTAGGGGGAACATGTTTAATAGGGCGTGGTGTGGCTGGTGAGGGTAGCTAATTAGCATTCTCATTTCTAATTAGAGTGCTGAAATCTCTATTATGTAACGGATGTCACACCTCCTAGTTATAGAAAGGTCAAAACTGCAACTCATCTTGAATAATGAATATCATATTTATGCAAGTTGTTAACCTTAGATAGGTCTTTAGATTGTCACCTAGGATACGTTCGATGTTGTATCCAATTTGTCGGGTAATATACGTTATAAATCATGTATTGATGATATCACAAGTAATTTTAGTACGAACATTACTTAGGTGATCCATAAGATTATACCCTCCATCAAGGGTAGCATCCCACAATATACAACTTAGGATTCATAGCTCTAGCTTATGCATACCCCTTGGCTCTCTCTAAGTAAAAAAAATGTCTCAATAGCCATTGGATATAATTCATTGCAATGTTATAGATAAATAAAACCTTATCTTGGTGTCTATTGTAGGGCTTTGGAGCACATCCTTGTTTTAGCAAAGATATCTAAGTCTAAAATGCCTAGGAATCTTGAAATTAGTTATCCTTGGGTCAAAGTTTCATCCTTATAGTAGGAAAAAGGAGTAATGTAGAGAATTATGCTAATGACATTACATGGGACTCATTGAAGAGTCTAAAGGATGTATATTTGACAATCCAAATGAAAGTGGAGGAGCTTAGGAACTCAAGGGTGATTCATTTGGTCGTATGGTCAACATGTGTGAAGAAGTAGGAGATACCGCCTCTAGTTATCAAATACTTGACGTTGTCTTTAATCCCTAGCTTCTTGAGACATGTCACAATGATTCCCCTTTCTTTCTCTTTACAAATGTTCTTGTGCATATCTTAGAAGCCATTTCCAAACAAATCCTATAGATTTAACTCTAATATACCAAACATTAAGAGATACGCAAAAAAAAGGGGAATACAAAATTTAAATCTTCTACTAAGATACATAAAAAAAATTAAATAGAGAAATTAGGGGAAAAGTCGAAATCAAACTAAACTTAAACCAAATTACTACTATGCACAGGTGTTGCCTGTTGTTGTGCTACTAATGCACTATTGTGTAGGCCACCTGTACATTGGTTGAATGTGTCTAAAGAATAGTGCAAGCATGCATTAGGTGTGTGGTGGATGGTTCAAAGCATGGAACATACAGAGGTGGTGGGGAGGGTGTGCATGCAGAGGAATGTGCAGTGGAGGTGGGCATGCAATGCAGTAGAGCTAAGGTTATAAATTGGAAATGAAATGGCAAGCGTGCAGTGCAGAGGTGTGTAGACTATGCGGTGGAGATGTGGTGGAGAATGTGGTGTAGGGCATCGTGCAGTGGTGAGTAGGCATGTAGAATTAGAAGGGATTAAGATGAGGAGGTAATGGAAGTTGAAATGGGAGGCATAGGGAAACAATTAGGTGTTTAGTGCATATATATGGTGAGATACACAGCTGCATGACATTACATGACTAGATAGTGCAAAAGGTTTAGCTCTTGACATGGCATGTATGAGGAAGCATGGGCATGCTAAATCAATACGGGCCAGCCATGCAAAAAATCAATGCACATAGATCTCTCCTCAAGCACACACGAGCATGCGAAATTAGCAAGGCTAGCCCATGCAAGATTTTGAGGCTTGCAGATATCAGTGGAATATCGCATGGTCATTCAATGTACAGTGCCATGGCCATGTGGTGCTTTAGCTCTTAAAATTTATTTTCCTAGGGGTTGCACGACCGTGTTCCAGGCTATGCCTTGGTTGTGAAACCTTTATTTTAGCTTATTTTTTGCCCATTTTGCCAAAACATTGATTCTTCATCCCTAATTTGCTCCTTCGTATCTCGCATCATAGTAGGACCTGCCAAAACATTTCAATGAAAAGATAAAAATAAAAGATAAAAGAGAACATGAAAAAAAATCACATTAAAACATAGGTTACCACCCATGGAGTGCTTGTTTAGGGTCCTTAGATCTACCGCATTGTTCTCAGTTTTATGGTGGATATGGAAGAGAGAATGTACTCATCTTCTCTACCCAAGATCTGATAATTAAAGGCTTCAATAACTTACAATTAACCTTTAAAATTCCCTTGGACTCGCTCTAAATATCAAATGGTCAAAATGAGTATACTTTTTGCATATAAAATAACCTCAAACAAACCTTTCTTTGATAAAGCTTAAGGTGTGATTCAGAAAGGAGAACTAAATCTCCTCCCTAAAATAACCTTTGGGTAATATGCCTATCATTCCATCTATTGGTTCTCTCCTTGTATATCAATATACTATAAAAAGAATCCAATCGCATGTCATCATGCTTGTTATGTTGGAGCTTCTACCTTTCTCCAACCACCTTCAAGTCATAATTGATTGCTTTTATCACCCAAAATGCCTTGTGCTCAACCTCAACATGCAAATGACTATGTTTTCTATATACCAACCGAAATGGTGTAATATGTCTTCTAAGTAGTTTGGCAGGCTCATAAAGCATCATTTAACCTCATTGACCAATCTTTTCATGTGCAAGACACTATTTTTTCAAGGATCCCCTTTATCTCACGATTGGTTATTTCTACTTGTCCACTCATTAGGGGATCGTACGATGTGACCATCTTATAATTGACACCATATTTCTTCAAAATTGTGCAAAAACGTTTACCGGTTAAATGGGAAGCACCATCACTAATAACTACCCTAAGAATGCTAAACCTTGGAAATATAACCTTTTAGAATAGTTGAACCACAACCTTTACATCGTGGTGGGAGATCCCACTGCCTCTGCCCAATTGGATACAAAATCCACAATGAGTAGAATAAATTTGTTGCTTTAAGACAATGGAATAGGTCCCATGAAGTCAATTTTCCAAGCATTAAATAACTAAACCTAAAAGATTTTATTCAAAGGCTTTAATTTCTTCTTGATATCCTACCTGTCCTTTAGCAATGATCACATAATGTAACATATTTTAAATCATCCATGAAGAGGTTGGGCTAATATAAATCAACTAGGAAAACCTTTTAAGATGTCATAGAAGTGCTAGCGTGACTTCTAAAAGGTTAAGAATGAAAATGAGCAATGATAATTTCAACTTCCTCTTCAAGCAAACATCTTTTACAAACCTCATCTACAAATTTCTTGTACAAATAAGGCTCATCCTAATAATAATGCTTGACATTTGAGAGGAAATTCTTCTTTTATTGATAGGATAAGTCTAGTGGAAGTACCCTGCATGCTTTATAGTTTTCAAAATATACAAACCATAGGGTGGGCAAGCTTCTGATTGCTAAAAGGATATCTTCCAAAAATTAATCATTGAGGGGAATATCATCCTCTTCAGCTCCATCCATGTCCTGCCTTAATCCAAATAGATGATCACTGACTAAATTTTTTGTTCCCTTCTTATCCCAAACTTTGAGGTCAAACTCTTAGAGTAAATGGATTGATCCAATCAAATGTGGCTTTGTGTCCTGATTGGTTAACAAATACTGAAGGGATACATGGTCAGTGAAAACTATAATCTTCGATCCTACTTAGTAAGATCGAGTTTTATCTAATGCAAACACCACAGCTAAGAGCTCTTTCTTGGTTTTAGTGTAGCATACGTGCACATCATCAAGAGTTTGACCTACATAGTAAATTGCATATACCTTTCCATGTTTTATCTACCCAAAGACCACTCCCACTACATAATCACTTGTTTCACTCATCACCTCGAATGAAATGCTCCAATTAGGAGGCTATATCACTAGGGTGGTTTTCAATGCCTCTTTTAACATATTGAAAGCATTCAAACACAATTGATTAAAATCAAAGTCACATATTTGATAATTAATTGAGTTTATGGTTTAGCAATTTTTAAAAAATCCTTAATGAATTGACAATTAAAACCGACATGTCCCAAGAAGTTTCGATCACCTCTAATAGAAGTTGGGGTGGCATCTTTTCCATAATTTCAATCATCGCCTTATCTACCATAATGCCTCAATAAAAGACATGGTGACCAAGAAAAATCCATTCTTGTACCATGAAATTTCTCTTTTCATAATTGAGAACGAGATTCACTTCCTTACACCTTTCTAATACCCTAGAAAGATTCCTCAAATAATTTTCAAAGGTAGTACCATAAACTAAATAATGATCAGTAAAAACATCCATTATTTCCTAAAAAATGTTAGAAAATATAGACACCATGCATCCTTGAATGGTGGGAGGAGCATTACATAAACCAAATGGCATCCTTCAATAAGTCAAAGTTCCATATGGACATGTAAATGCAGTTTTATCCTAATAAGGTGGGTGAATGGGGATTTGGAAAAATCCTAAATGCCCATCTAAATAACATAATTAAGAATGTCAAGCCAACCTCTTTAACATTTGATCAATAAATGGTAGGAGAAAATAATCCTTCCAAGTGGCCTAATACAATTTTCTATAATCTATGCACATTCGCTAACCTAAGATGGTTCATGTTATGATTATTTCATTTCTCTTGCTCTTAATGACCTTTATTCCACCCTTTTTAGGTACTAAATGCACCAGACTCACCCACTCACTATTTGAGATAGAGTAGATGACTCATGAGTCAAGTAGCTTAAGGACCTCTTTTCTTACCACTTTTTTAATGTTAGGTTCAATCTCCTTTAATGTTCAACATAGTGTTTGTACACTTCTTCTAAAAAAATGTAGTACACACTTATGGAAGGATTTATGCCATTAAGATCATCTATAGCATAACTAATAGCCTCTCTAAGCAACCTAAGAATTCTAAGTATTTTTTTAATTTCAACCTTACTTAGGTTATCATTCATAACGATAGGTATTTAGAATCACAGTCAAGAAATTCATACCTTAATGAAGAAGGGAGGGATTTTAATTCCACCTTAAGTATTACCTCATTTTTTAACATGAAGATGCTTCATTCCACTTCAAGAATTTCTATCTTTTACTTTCCTTAATGAATAATGGGACATTCCTCCAAAATTTGGGCAAAATTAGTGATTTCAAGAATTTCATCACTAGGCAATCCACTTCTCATTAAACACTCATTAAGAGGGTCACTTGAGAAGTGTTTAACAAGGTCCTATTTCACCAATTTATCAGCCGAATGAATCCTATAACAAGCATCATCAATTAGAGAAAATTTTATAGCATTGGATAGATCCAATTCAACCTTCTCACTCCCCACATTGCTAACATCATGATAGCTCTAGAAGTATCTAGAAAAGGCTTACCTAGAAAAGGCCTTCCTCAATTTCCAAGATAAAAAAATCAACTGATATGAAAAACATAAAAGCCTAGATAGGTAGAGATTTAAATCTAATATGAAATACCACCTTTAGGGAGATGGTGGTGGGCTTTAAATCTCCCATTTGCAACCTGTCACACACTAACATTAGCATTAAACTCACACTTGCACCCGAATCACATACGTCATGATTAATGGAAATATTACCAATAATGGAATGAATAAAAAATGAACTTTGATCTTTTAACTTATGAGGTAACTTGTTTTGAATAATAGCACTACACTCCACTATAAGAGAAACCATTTAGTACTCCTATAATTTCATCTTATAAGATTAAGTATCTTTCAAAAACTTTACATATGAGGGCATATGAGAAATTGCTTCAACAAAGGGAATGTTAATATGCAACTTTGTATATTTTTCCAAAAACTTCCCAAATTGATTTTCAAGTTAAGCGTTATGGAATAATTTATAGAAGGGTAGGGGAGGCATATAAAGTACAGGTGGAACATATTTCTCAACTTTTACTTTTTTCTTATTATTTTTGCCATCGTCAATTTTATGGTCCTCAACATCATTTTCTAAAATCTCCTCCCCCTCGTTATCCTAGGTCCATCTATCACATTCCCATTCCCTAATGTAATGGAACTTGTATTTTAGGATTTATTTTGGGTTCCTTGAGAAACATCCTAGAGGGTCTTGAAGATGAAATAGCTTGTTGAGATACTTGTGTGATTTATTTGTCTACCATCTTAAGTGTAGCTAGTGAATCAACCTTAGAAGATAGATTTTTAATAATATCACTTATGGTTTGGTTTTGGTGTTGAAACTCATCAGTTTGACTCTTAAACTCTTTATTTTTTTTATCTAAGTTATCACAAAATTCTCCATCAATGTTTCCAAATAAATTATTTAGGTAGGAGGATAGGGAGTCCTTTGATTCTTAAAATTCAAGGTAAATAGATGTTCCAACTTGACATCTCTATGGTAGTATGAACTATGAGTCCACATATTTCAAATGATGCTTGGTTAGTATGATATGATAAGGGATTAACATTTAATTTATCAAATCATTTAAATATAGTATCTACCTTATATGGAAGATGATCTAGTGCATCGACATCACACCTTCTGCCCTTTTTGGGTAAAGAGTGCTCACACAACCATTGGAAATGATTTTAGGCCATATTTTTCTTATGAGTTTTCATATTTCTCAAACACTTTTGTTCATTATTGCATCAACAGCTACAACATCAATATTCATCCAAGTGTTGTAGAAAAGACCATTGTAGAAGGTATGGACAATCAAACAGTCACCCAAATTATGTTGTGGACACATCCTTAAGAGGTTTTTATGCCACCCCAAGCATCATATAATGATTTCCCATCTTTTATGTGTAAAGATTGCTATTTGATTCCTCAATTGAGCTATTTTTCTTGGAGGGAATTACTTGGGAAGGAATGCTTGTGAGAGTTGATCCTAAGAAGTGGTGAAGCTAGAAAGTGACTATAACCAAGCCCTTGCCTTATCCCATAATAAGAAAGGGAACAACCTTAGCTTCATAGCATCATCTTAAAATTCATTCATCTTTAATTTATGACACTACTCTAAGAAGACTGAAATAGGAAAATTTGGGTCTTAGATCAAGCTATAATAAAATTGATTATGCCGAACAATATAAACGAGGGTAGGCTTCAACTCATAATTGATATCAGTGACATTTGACTTTCTAATAGTAGATTACATTTTCTACACATTAGGATTTGCAAAATCCCTAAGAGAATGACTCCACTCGTCTCCTCCATCTGTCTCATCCATGATTTTGGAGTTTGTGCAAGCTTTCATCTCACGTACCGAAGTTATTAATTCACACCAATTTCTCTAAATTTTTAAGCATTCTACGCAACTAGAGTTCCTAAATGGAGTATTCTTTGCATATAAGGAACTTGAGGATAAAAAACAAAAAACTATCAAGCAGGAAAAAAAATATAGAAGCAATGGAAATTAAGGAAAGAAAATTCTAGTTAGGCTTAAAAATAAAATAATCAATATCAATTTACTAAATGTAATGCCCCAACACTTTTTTGTAATCAATGGATGAGAATTTTTGACAAATTTTGACCTGTGATTTTCATTCAACTTTATAATTTGATTTGGAATAAAATTTGATTTGAAATCATGTTAGAAAAACAGTTTTATTGAGTTTTATAGGTAAACCCATTGATTGGTTCGATGAATAGATCAACTAGTTTGTCATTTTATCTATATTGATTTCCTCGACAAAACTAATCGACTGCTAGAGGAACATTCAACTGATAGGCCTAAACTAATAGAGTAGTTTGTCTAGCTGGTTATATTTTTTGAGTTGAAACTTTCAAAAAATCCTTTACACCAAAATGGAACCTTACACACTCATACCGATTGTCACTAAGAGATTCCTAACTTTTTCACGATGCATTTAACCCAAATATTGGCTCGATTTGTTTTGGAAATCAATTGAGACACATGAGGGAGAGAGGTAACCTCAGCCATTCTTTTCTTCCTCCTTTATCCTATACCTAATTTTGAGATCAATGGCTTCAACCTCAAGCATTTTTCTAAGAAACTAGAAGGTTCCTTCCACATTAACTACACATTTCTTTATTTATGTATGTGAAATCTTATTTGTTTAACCTAAGTACTTTAGAGTCACAAATTGAGTTCGGGAGACTACTTTAGTAAATCCCAAGAAAATATTCCTGTTCTAATTGATTTCAAACAATCACAAGTAGGGTTTTGAGTTGTCTTCTAAAACCTCTTTTTTTTTTCTTTGATTAGTTAGCTATAAATAGCCCTAATTCTCCCTACATTGCACTTTCTTTCAACCACCAAAATTACTTGAAGTTCTACATTATCTTCTTTTCCTTCCACACTTCTTGCACTTGCAAATTTATTTGCACACTCTCTTGTTCCTACCTCTAACTCTATCTTATTTCAACTATTAAGTAAAGCAGAGCTAGATTTTTGGGAAAATATAGAGTGGTCAAGTTGATATTTTCTGAGTTCTGTCTCAATGGTATGTTCTTATCCTCTACTATTTAATTTTTCAAAATTTGATGAAGTTTTGGTATAACACCTGAGTTAAGATTTTAGTTTTTAAGGTTTTGAGAGTTGAAGTTTTAACAGACTTGGAAATTCTATTTTTAAGGGGAGTTACCCAACATCAAGTAAGTAATTATTGTTCATAAAATGTTAACATGTGTTTATGCATGAAAAGTGATATCTCTATTTATGTATATCAGTTGGTATGAGGAAAATGTATTTGTATGCATGAATTACATGCTAAAATGGTATATAATGGAGAAAGAGTATTAAAATGAGTAAAATACACTATGATGATGTTAGGTGGTGATATGCATATTAATCTTGTTAGGGATAGTTGGTTGATGTTGATGTATAATATAATATAGTTTGAAATGATTATCATGGAAGAATCTACATGAAATTTATGAATTGATGCTATGTTAGGGTAAACAAATAGACCGGTAAGGTCAAATCAATCTACTGGTGCATTCCTAGAATCTCCTCTCGGAATACATTGGGAAACTAATGGACCATTGTTATCTACTCTAAGGGCATGTTAGGCGCTTCGATGTCTCTAACACTACATTGGTAGAGGTGATATTCCTTATGTACATGGTTGCTTAATGCAAATGGTAACACTAATACCCATATTTTTTACTATTAAAAAATTTCATTTAAAACAATTTTGAAGCTTAAATACACCTAGGAAAAATGGGGTGGTACCGTTATATTTGATATAGGATGGAATTTTACCACATACCCCGTATCGGATACAAGCCTAAAACAAACAAACAAATTTTAAGCAAAAAAGTGTGTGAATTTAAGTAACATAATATTTAAAAGGTTGTTTACATCAAGGACCTCATCAATCCTTGAGAACATCTATATAGAAATACAAGTGGTTAAATGTGTAGGGCTACATTAAAATGATATTAGGGTGTAGCCCTAAAAATCAAAACTTCTGTCCGCCATGGACCCTACGAAACCTCCGGATATCAATGCTCTCAAGCCCCATGCCTAAGCTAAGGTAGTCCCCCTATTATCCATCCCTAAAAATGGGCACATGGAATTTTTCTCACGGTAATGGGAAGGTAACTAAACAAACAGCCACCAACCTCTGCCATCACCGCAACCCCTGCCAACTGCCGCAGCAACCACCAACCTCTAGCACCCCCTCACCACCACCAAACCCAGCCCCCAACCATTTTTTGTGCTGCCCAACGCCTTTCCTTTTCCCACATGACTCACGCTATATGCAGCTTGAGTTGTGTTTAATTAATATATATATATATAATATTGGTACCCATTTTAAGTGTATGGGTATTTTAGTAATTTTCAAAAAATAAATATTTTTATATTATAATTATTATTTTACTTGATAGATATTAATTAAAAAATTTTGGTATTATTTTTAGGTACAAAAGGTTGATTAGCTGGATCCGATAAATTTAGCAGGATACCGTTATTTTTGCATTTTTGCTCGAATTCAGGTAACCGTTATACCTTACTAAAATTATAAATATTGCGTGATAGCACATTAGGGTTTTTGGTTGATGAAATATGTTAAGCATGATTTATTTTGATATAATTATGTATTAATTATTATTCCCATAAAAATAGATAAAACAAGCATGTTATTTGATATAAATTATGTCGGGTATGAAAGTATGATTAAAATGATTCTAATGATGGAAAAATAATTTGTATGATAATTATGTATAAAATAACAGGTTGAGCATGCTTAGATATAATTATGGATTAATTATTATGGACGTGTGCCCGAGGGGCAATTTAGTCATTTTTTTGTATCATGGTATTTGCCTTGAAAATCATGTATAATATGTATTAGCTATTGTTGAGTATGTGAGTATGTGTTTTGGATGGACTAAAGGTGAGTAAAAGGATTTTATGTATAAAATTATGTATAAGGGCAAAATGGTCATTTGACATATCTGATAATTTAAATTGTGTACTGAATAATTTAATTATGGTGTTTTGGCCTTTTCATGGCAAATGAATAAATAAAATGGAATTAGTATTCAAAGAGATGATAATCTAGGAATTTTCAGTCTCAGGGGTAATTTGGTCTTTTTTGACCTAAAGTATCTAAATGTGAATAATTGAACCTAGGATGGCCTTAGTATATTTTAATATGGGCTTCGAACATGACCTTGATTATTATTGTCTCGGATGATTGGAAATAAGTAAAAATGGTTAAGTATAGAAATTAGATTTATCTGTACTATATGCGATTTCGTGGTCACCTTAATAAAATACTAATATTTAAAGTGAAAGAGCTCGAGATCGGGAATGGTGGATCCTAGGGGTCGATACCCTAAGGATGCAGTTTAGCCCACAGTTGATATGGATTTTTGCTGGTGTGCCTTAGTGCCCCAGCCAGGCCCTACATCTTACTATATTTTGTTCTGTGGACTAATAGGGGGTATGCATACTTATAGATTACGTGTCCTTGTCGGTAGGGTACTCTATTACCTTCGTGGACCAGTGCAACTAGGGTACCTTTGCGTCCTTGGGTTGATAGCCGGTAGGATACTGTGTTGCCTTATTGTGCTGGTATGACTAGAGTACCTTTGTGTCTTCAAGTTGATTGATCTCCCTCGAAAAAGTAAATATAAATGGAAATGATTATTAGATTATTGGATTGTTTTGCAGTAGCCTTCGTGCCTACCTGAGGTTTTGGTAGTAGCCTTCGTGCCTACCTAAGGTTTCGATAGTAGCCTTCATGCCTACCTGTGGTTTCAGTAGTAGCCTTCATGCCTACTTGAGGTTTTCTGAGGTTTCGATAGCAGCCTTTGTGCCTACCTGAGGTTTTTTGTGTTTTCGGTAGCAGCCTTCGTGCCTACCTGAGGTTTTTTGTGGATTCGATAGTAGCATTTGTGCCTACTTATGGATTTGGTAGCAGCCTTCGTGCCTACCTATGTTGGTTTTATGTCTGTGAGCATACCTGTGATATTATGGATCTTATTATGTTGGATCTATAGGTTTACCTGTGACGTTATGGATTTATAATTTTGTACGTGTAAGTATGCCTGGGATGATATGAATCTTAGTAAATTATACCTATGAACATGCCTGTGATGTATGTGATTGTTTGGGATTTATGCTGAGACATGAATTATGCTGAAGTTGGGTTTTAACTATTACTCAGATAGTATTTCTGGGATGTTCAATAATAAGTTTGGCTGTATCAAATGAATGGAAATGAGTAGTACGTGACCTTGATGGAAATTGAGCATCTAAGTGATTATTGTATCTCAATCATCATATTTATATGTATATATATTATACTATGTTAATTGTATACCTTGAATGTGTTCCATGCTGATTTATCGTATTATTTTGGTATAAAGGGTTGCTCAGTACCGTAGTACTGAAGGGTTCATTTTCATATGCCCCTGCCTATTCAATGGGCAGTGGACTTTGCAGGTCAGCCTCTGAGCTCAGTCAAATGCTGATAGTTCGGATTTGGGAGCTAGGACTATCCAGTGTTTCTTTTGTTGTCTTATTTCCGGTTGTATTTGGACCCTCGTGTCCTCCTGTAATTTCTCTCTTGAGTTTCGTAAACTGTTAATGTTGTTTTTAATTAGTAGTATTTATCTAACATTCTCTATCCTAATTTCTGTAATCATGATATTAATTTAAGCAGATTTATGATTTTAGCCTTAGTACTTGGTATGAGAATGGTAGAGGAACCCAGACTTGTACCAAGTGTGGCGGTAACAACCTTTGTTTTAGTTGTTTTATCTTCCACACTAAACTCTGTAAACAAAAATTTTCAGTTGTATATTTTGGGGTGTTACAGATATATCCAAAAATTAGAAGATAATTACCGACATTGGTCTCAATATTAGATATAACAAATTCCATTCTTTTATTTAGGTTGAATTTAGGGACCACACTATTCTTAAATCGACAGAATGGTCTAAAGCACCTCTCAAGGCAACACACCTAAGCCAATATTATTGTTTAGTGGACTTTATCCAACACCACTCTACGTAGGACTCATGTGAGCCACTATTATTAAACTATTGGAATGCTCTAAAGCACTTCTCAAGGATGACATAGCTAGGTCACTAATATCATCTCGTGGAATGAACCAAATACATTTGTCCAAAATCACATAGTTTTCTACTTTAAATCATTAATGTCTTATCCATTTGTTAATTATCTCAAATCATATTATCATTCATATTGAGCTTGAATCCCATTATTCTTAATCGGGGTGGAACAGACTAAAGCATTGCTAAGGTAAAAACACACCTAAGATGCTATTATCAACTAGTGGAAAGAAAAAAACACCTCTTTTGGTATAATGAACCTAAGCCACTATTCTTACACTAATGTAATTGTATGAACCACCTCTTAGGGATAACACACCTAAGCCGCTATTATCATTTAGTGGAATAGACCCAACACCTCACTAGTGACTCACATACTTTTCCAATTAAAATTATTAATGCCTTATCAATTTGTTACTTATCTCAAATCATATTATCATTTATATTGAGATTAGGTCCTCACCATTTTTTAATTAATTAGGATAGATTAAAACACCTCTTAGGAAAAAAAAAACACCTAAGCCACTAATATCACATGACTCAATGGAACCATAAAACACCTAGGGGCGACTCACATCATCTTTCACTTTAAATAATTAATGTATTCATGATTTTTTATAGGTGAAAAAAACAATTAAATCATATGAAAGAAAATCACATATATAAAAAGGTCATTCTCAAGTGTTAAGATCATTATATTTACCCCATCCCAAGTTTCTGATTTTAAGCATAATGTCTTCTCTATTCGTAGTATATTATTTCTCAAGCATAATGTCTTCTCTATTTCTAGTTTATACACCAAAATACCCAAAATTTAAGGCCTAACTCTAATTTCTTATACATGAAAAAGTAACCATATCCATAATGTTACTATTTATAAGGCATACAAAACCCAAAATTTACAAGTATGTGATAACATTTCTTATAAGGCTCATATAGCTACCAAATTCAATATACATTCCTTAAAAAACATTATTAAAAAATATCAAAAATTCCTAATCTAAATCTCACATTTCACACATGTGGTAATAACCTTCCTATTTTAGGGTTAATATATCCAAATTAAGACTACTTTAAACATTTCATATGATCTCCTTCACATATTTTAAATTATATAAAATATTAAAATAGCCAACTTTCTATAATAAACCCATTTAGAACAAAATGTCATTACAGGTAATCAAAAACTCTCACTTTAGGAAAACCTTATATATTTCGATGTCATTATTTCCAAATCATCTATGCATCACCATATATCTTAAATACTATTTTATCACTTATCATACTCTATTAAGCACATATTACAACCTTATATCTCATGGATCCTAATAGGGTTTCCCACATAAAATATTATCATAAAGATATCGCATACATCTAAACTAGAACATTTCTCATCATAAATGTTTCATATTATAGCATTAAAAACTTGCATCAACATAATAATATTAACATGATAATACATACACTCAAACATAAAAAAAAAAGAAACCATTAACAACGACTAGTATCCTTAGAGAGTAAGGATTTAGTCTCTATGCATGAATATCCTACCATGTCATCTCTAAAACTTCTAGAAAATCACCAAAGATAAAAAAAAAACAAATAAAACTTAATGAGATAAATAAGGAAATTTTAAGGAAACATAGAGTTAAAGAATAGGAGAAGAAACATTAAAAAAAATTAGAAGGTGTGGTTGGTAAAACTTTTATGCTACAAAGGAGGGAAGAACTATTGATGGTGTCAGTACTTGGTGGTAGATTTGCAAAAATGAATGATGGTTGTGGGTGCATATTAGTGGCTTTGGGATCTGCCCAAGGGTGTGTTAACACTACTACAAATACGGGAAATAATAACGGGACATTAATAACGGTAGTTCGAAAACCGTTGTCAAACGCGTGAAAATTAATCGGCGGGAAGTTTTGATAACGGTTCTAGTTAAAAACCGTAATTAAAAGGGCAACGTTAAAATTTGGACGGATGTTTTAATAACGGTTTTATATAAACCGTTATTAAAAGAGGATTTAATAACGGTTCATATTAGAACCGTTGTCAAAAGTCAGAAGCTTTTAATGACGGTTCTTCCAGGAACCGTTATTAAAACACCAAAATCAAACTTTTATTTCTCGCTCGGTTCTGTTTCGTGCCAAAATTTTCAGACTCTATGCTCTTTCGTTCTCTTGCTCTCCTTCCTTCTCCTTACAAACCCTCGCACCGCCAACTCGCACCACCAGGCTCCTCTCAAGTAAAGGAAACCCTTGCACCGCCACACCTCTGCCATTGTTCTGAAGCTAGCTGGCACTTGCACCTTCATCCTCCGTCGTGTTTGAAGCCCTTGCCTCTCTCAACATTTTGACCGTCGTGTTTGTAGCTAGCTCACTTTATGTATGTGTTTGTTCTTCCTCTCGTAACTTTTTATCTACTTATATAAATGCATGTCTGTCGCCAGGGTTTCGTTCGAAAATGTGTTGTTGAATGTGTTGGCTGAAAATTTTGTTATTTGTTGTTGAATTTGTTGTATGGAGAATATAGATTCAACATTATTTAGAGCTACATATTATTGTTGTATTTGTTTGTATGGAGAATATAGATTCAACATTATTTAGAGCTACAATCATAATAAACAAAAGAGAAGACATTATTGAGGTTATTTAGAGCTACAACTATAACAAACTTTGGAGGGTCATAACTTTTTCATGCGACCTCGGATTTAGGTGATCTAGGAGGCTATTTTGGGTGATTTTTCGAGATCTACGACGTCGCAAATTGGCGGAGGTGGTTTGGCCAATATCAGAGCCCAAAAAAGGCCGTTTTGGCCTCTAAATTTTGGTTTTTTTGTGATACAACCTTTTTAGGACATTTTTTACAAATTGAACCTTTAATTTAGGGTATGATGGTGTTATATAACCTCTTGATTATAGTGGTAACATATGTTGCCTACCTTTTTATTATTTTGTATGTAGGGTAATACATGTTTTCATTTATTTTAGTTTTTACTTTTATCAGAATTGTTTTTCCTCTATTGTTTATCTCTTTATTGTAATTATGGATGAGATAAGAGCTTCAGGTACCTCCAAAATTGAAAATCTTCGAGACAAAGGAACTACGATGATGATGATGAAATTGAAGTTTTTAAGGGTTCAAGTGAAGAAGACGAGCAATGGATCTTATAGTCTAGAATAGATTGGTCAACATAGATCCAAGCCATGTATGTTTGCTTTTCCATATTTTTCTATTAATGAATCATGACATACCTAATGGCTAAATGTATATTAATTGAAACATGGGTGTTGTAGTTTTTCACCGATGACTATGCATGAGGCCAGCAATATAATGTTGATCAAATTGATGAAGTTAGCGGCCAAGCACGTGCACTTATTCATTCGGTAGCGATCTATATATTCTACATGCATTTTTAGGTTTGTATTTCGTCTACCAGCCTAGATATGTGAACTCTTTACTTTGGGGTGTAGAGCTACCAAGTTGTGGTATGCCCACTAATTTTATTGCAAGTATAGTTGGTGTATTGAGACATGCATACCAATTATAGATTGATTGAAATTATGGTGTGATTGCAGATTTGGTATGAATTGATGTTGTTTTACATTGCAGATTTGGTAATTGTTTTAACATACAGATTTGGTAACTATGTATGTGGGCAGGAACAAAACTGCAAAAAAAAAAGTGGAGTTTTAACAACGGTTCTAATAAAAACCGTTATTAAAACCTTGTTTTAATAACGGTTCTGATAAAAACCGTTATTAAAACTCCAGTTTTTAATAACGGTTTTCATAAGAACCGTTATTAAAACCTACGTTTTAATAACGGTTTTCATCAGAACCGTTATTAAAAACTAGAGTTTTAATAACGGTTTTTAAGTAAAAACCATTATTAAATATGAAGTTTACGCACATATTCGCGGGTTTTTGTGTATTTTTCATGACGGTTATGAACCGTTATTAAAGATTTAATAAAGGGCGATTCAATAACGGTTGAAAACCGTTATTAAAACTATAAAATAACCGTTATTAAAACCCCTTTCCGTGGTAGTGTAAGGTGGAGGAGACCAAAGATGGGGGTGTGCTTCGGTGGTAGAGGATAAAGGAAGGTATTGGCTGAATGGAGTAGGTGGGGAATGACAACTTTGGCTAGTGGTAAACGGGTTGGAATGGTGGTATTTTCTACATCTATGGGGTAAGTTTTGGTTAAGCTTGTTGCCACCAAGGGGGTCGAAGAAAAATGGAGGTAAGAGGTGAAGATAGTGTGTGGTGGAGGGTGTGTTATGGTGAGTTTGGCTAGTGTTATAAGTGAAGTAATTGTGAAGGTTGCGAATGATAGAGGTGAGTGAATGGAAAAGGCTACTTGTGGGGGTGGTTGTGGCTGTCTTGGCTATAGAAAGGAAAAAAATTAAATAAGGATAATAAAGCTACGATGGTGGTAAGAAAATTTGACAGAGAAAGAGGAAGGAAGAGGGTGGTCGAGACATTAAATGACTTGTGTATATAAACACATGCATTAGTAAAGAGGAGAGGATGTAAGTGAACATTGATCAGCAATGGGCTATATTAAGCAGAACACACAAGGAAAGGTAGGAGTAGGAGTTGACGTATGAGTAATCATTACATGGTAAAGGCATAGGTGGGGTCTTTTAAGGAGTCACATACTAAAAGAGAAAGGAAACATAAGAAGGGAAGAATAAAATTGTTAGGGGAAAGAGAAGGCGAATGAGAAAAAAAAAAGAAAAGAAAATGTGAAAGATTAAAAAATAAAAATAGGATTAGAATTAGGTTCAGGTACTAAAAATTTGGAATAGATATTAGGATATCATAAAATATTAATTTTATGAGATTAGAATTAGGTTATGATATTAAACACTTAGGGATTAGATTTAGCTAAAATGTTAGTAGTTGCAACCAATGATGTTTCTTTACTTGGTCTAGCAAAATAGAGGGTGCTAAGGAAGTGATGTGCAAGCTAGATGAATCAATTATCAATATTCACTTTAGGGAGACATTCACTAATTTAATCACTAATTTCCAAAGTCCTTTAGTGTTTGATCACTCTCTAGTTGTCATTCACCTTTATATGCTTACCTTTAAAGAAAGCATATATTTTCATTTCATTTAGTTATTGAATATGATGAGGCATTCTTACTTATGGTTTGAAGAGTTTTGCAGCAACACCTTGGAGGAAATCTTCTTCTTTATTTTATGACAAGGTTGAATGTTTTAACAATTTATTTAAAAATCTTAAATAGAAATAATTATGGTTCTATATCACAAAAAAAATTCTTAGGGGGAGGTGGATGCTCTCACAAGGATTTGAAAGTACAAGAACAATGATACTCTCACAAGCTCCACTATGAGGAGATATTTATTAAGATAAAATCTTGTATCATATGGTAGCATTGTGGTGATTCTAACAATAATTAATTTTATTCTAGAGTAAAATTGAGGTAGAAAAGGAAATCTAGTTGGTTTTTTGTTTGATGGTGATGCTAGGGAGATAAAGGATGGACATAATGGTTAAAGTATTTCATTGATTATTATAAACTGCTACTTGGTAGTTAAAAAATTTTTTTTGGGTACTTTTAATTCTCCTATTGTATATTTTTCTATGATGAGGAACCAAAGAATTGTAGAAAGCTTCTATTACTATAGAGGAAATAAAAGTTGTGGTCTTCTCAATATGAAATTTTAAGGCCCTAAGAGTTTATGGGCTTATTGGTGGTTTCTATAAGAAGATTTACTACTTTTAGTTAGGGAGCTCCATGCTACAGGTTTCATGCTAAAAACAAAATTGCATTTATTTGTAAACGGAAGGAGTATAAGCGAAAATGTGGTTTTATCTCTTGAGTTTGTGAGGAAGAATAATATAAGGGTGTTTCCCCTATATGCATTTTAAAACTTGATCTTTATAAGGCTCATGACATGTTCAATTGGTGCTTCTTTCATGAGTTGATGTTATTTTATGGTACTTCACACATGTTTATGAGATTGATATTGGTTTGTCTATTTACAATTCAATATTCTCTATTATGTAATTTTGTTTTATAACAAGTGAGAAGGAGGTTGAGATATGTCAACCCCCTCTCACCCTATATTTTTGTGCTACTTATGGATTACCTCATAGATGGCTCAAGTTTCTATGGGAAAACCCTATGTTTAGGGGTCATCTTAGGTGGAAGACCTTAAAGATTGTGAAATTATATTTTGAGCATGATATTCTTTTTCTTTTCCATAGGGATATTGATACTGGTAGAAGCATGATGGTTGTTTGTTGCATTTTCTATAAACTATTCAGGTTGGTGCTTAGTCCATAGAAATGCACCATCTATTTTCAAGGTGTTGACAAGGATGCCAGGACTGTTATTATGAATATGTTAGAGTTCTAGGAGGGGTTATTTCTTATTACTTACCTAAGGCTTCTACCTAACTCTTCAAAGGTTTCATGTTCCCTTTTATTGACTATGTTGGAGAAAACAACAGGTAGGTTAAGATAATAGAGTACCATTTACCCCTCTTATGCTAGGCATCAACATCTCATTAACTCTATTCTATTTAAAATTCATATATACATGAACAAATTAATCCTTCTCTCTGAGAATATTCTCCATCAATTTGTGAGACTCTGTAAAAAATTCATGTTGTCAAGTAAGCTCTAGGTCAGAAAAAGACCCTTGGCATCCTAGGGGTAGCTTTTCATTCATAATAAAGAGGAGGGCCTAGGGTTTTAAAGCTTAGTTTTTAGAATAATTGTGATTATGGAAACTATTGTGGAATATTTCCACTAAAAATTACACTCTTTGGGTTAAATGGATACATGTTTTTTTAGTTAAAAAACATTATACTTTCAAGGATTATGCTCTCACTAATTATAATTCATAGTTATGTTAGAAAGTCCTTCATACGAAATAGGTTGTACATAGCTTTATTAATAATTTGCAACGATTTGAGCACTATGAGTGTAATATTAAGGCAAAATATGAGGATGTGAGGTGGAAAAAATAGATTCAAAGATGGTAAATATTATTTTGGCAACCACTTAATATTTTAAGGCACAAATTATCTATATGGTTGGCTATGTGTGTTATATTGCTTACAAATGCTAGGTTGTAAAGCAATGACATCCAAGTTACCTATTCTTGTTTATTCATTTCTCCTTAACTAATGATATATATAGGGGAATTCGAGCTAATGTAGGTAGGAGAAATAGTTTATAGAGTTTGCAAAATGGGTTTAGTACTTTTATTTCCTGATCAAGATAATTGAGCTCAAACTAGCTAGTTTTAGGTACCCTATTATGTATTTTATGGCTAATGTGAGGTATAAAAAGAAATTGAGAAATTTTTAGAATTATAGTAGATAATCTATTTACACCTCAAAATTTTGAACTAGATAATCTAGTTTTAAGGAGAATGCAAAAGCTATTTTTGAAACAAAAGAAGGGAGTGTGACTAGCACATTAACCATAGGAGATGTGTGATCATCACCTAACACTTATTCGATGTAAGGAAAAAAAGAGCAACTAATAAAAATATGAATGCAAAAATTATATAATATTGATAACCACAAGGATGAGGTTACAAAATGCAAAGTTAAGAGCCAAATCCATGAGTTTAAATAACTCAAAAGAACAAAAACATCCCAACACATTGGGCAAGATACATCAACTAATGGGCAAGAAACATCCCAACAATTGGCCCACAATATCATCATTAGAATAGTCAAGCTAATAGTTTTAACCCTACAAATCATCCTTTACCAACTATAATATAAGCTAGATAATCAGAGTGACCACAAAATTTTAGTATGAGTATGGTGAAGTAGTAGTAAAACAACTACTTAAAACATGGTAAGTACTCTTATTGCACATTGATGTCATGTAGTAACATGGAATAACAGAAACTCAAATATTATAAATTCCTTTCTCATAAGTATAATATGATAAAACATACTTGCACAAGAATCATTGAAAAATTAATATTAGGGGCAAATTATTAAAACAACACAAATTCTATCGTTCATGAAAAAAAGGCATGGTAGTATACACATATAAGGGGATACTATACTCAACACACAAAGTTAAGATAAATTAAAGCCACTTTTCTCGAAGGATATCAAACCCCCAACACATCGAATGACATTATAGTGAGGAATAGCATAGATTGGGATACCACACCCACCAAATGTGGTCGGAGTACATCAAAGGGGCTTATATTAGGATACCTCACCTACCAAAGCATAAATGTAAATATTGTGAGGGGTTGGGATACCACACCTAACAAAGTGATGCATTAGCTTATCATTGTTAAATTAATGATTCAAATGATCTAATTAAATGGAAACATTAATATAAAAGTCCCAAAGAAATAGAATCAAATACTAAAGAAACACGAAAAACTTTAGTTCACTAGTTAATAAGTTTCTAAGACCAATTGAATGGTCTCGTTGCATCAGACCTGAAGTAAAATGGAACATGTAAGAAATCAATTGATAGGTTGGTCCAACAATCTTCAATTCAGAGAAAACAATCGATAGGTTTAGCGAAGATAGTCCATGTGTTTATGTAGAGGCCACACCACTTTTGTCACAAAATAACCAATCAATGGGTTAGGTAAATCTATCAAATTTTCACGAATATCTATAAAATCATTCATCAAACCAATATACTACTCAAGGAATTAGCTAAATTTAGCTACAAACCCAAGCAATTTTTCACACAAGTAGTCAATTAGTTGTAGCAAACTAGTTGGTGGTTACGTTGAAACAACGTACAGACCTACAATCGATACTTAATTGAAATTTAACAAACTTTCCTAATTTAATCTTAGCATTCTTCTATATTATAAAACAAATATACAGTCATAATCAAGATATGAGTTCATATAAATCATGGTATAAATAGATAGTCAATAAGATCTTGCTTAAATTTCACTAGATTTATATATGATATCAAAATTCTCAAAACATGCCTAATATTAATCAAAATTCAGAGATAAAAACAAGAGCTCGTTATTGAATGTACAAACTCAATTAACACATACAAGTCATAAAAAAATACCACAAACATACAATCACAACAAAAAAAAGACCTCATATTAGAGATAAGAATGCCTTGCCATGAAGGAAATCTTCTAGCACAGAGATAATCTTGACTTGATGGTCTCTATCAATATCTAATTTACCTAAACAAATCAAGAATCAAAACCATTAAAGCTTAGTTTTACTAGATCTTAAACCTTTCATAAAATCTTAATCCTTCTTTACTCAATAGAGATAAAGGTAGGGCTAAGATATGATCGAGAGAAGAAAGATGGATATAGATTTGACCAAGAGTGAAAAGAATATAGATAGCCTTTATATTTCCCAAAGAAGAAAAGGGATAAAAATGAAGGATATCTCGAAATTTAGCAAGATTTACCAAAGGAAAGTGAAGAAGAGAGGAAATGTAGAAAAAGGGAGTTAATAATGAATTAAAAGAGATTTTTCTATAAACTCCATACCTTCAAAAATAAGAGGAAGGAGAAATAATAGTGAGTTGAGTTATGTGGACTACGGGAGACTAAAGTGTAAGTGGGTGAATGATAAGAGGGAGGGAGGTAGAGTGAAATATAAAGGATTATAGAAAGTATGTAAGTCTGAGGGAATGGTGGAACTTTACCTACAAATAGAAATGGCTGCTAGAGGAGAGAGGAAAGTGAGGCAAAATGAGAGAATGTGAGAAAACTTTAAAAGTACTTTTGGAAAATATTTAGCTAAATAAAAAGTTATATAATAATTTAAATAATGTAAAAATTATCCCACATCACTAAAAGATGTTTATTACCATAAATAGATTCTAATTAAAAGTTTTCATAGATATTGGAAATAGATTAAAAGTTAAAATAGAAGTTTCAATAAGCTAGTGTATTGGTTTATTGAGAAATAAAAGTGTTAGTTCTTCAACATACTATTTGATCAGTTTGGGCAACCAATCAACTTTTACATCCAAAATTCATATGTTTATTAGAATTTTAAAACCCTTTTCATAACAAAAACTAATTTATTTTACATCTAAAATTTATATATATATTTTAAAGGATTTTAAGAGGAGGTATTACAATATCCTTAATAGATCACCCTTATTTGTTGCTTTGCTTTTATTATATGTGCTTGTCATCATTATCCTACTTTTATTACTAGAGTGAGAACTATATTATTTAGTTATTGTGGCTACAACTTTGTGAGAACCTTTTTTTTATATTATTCCTTATTATTACCCATTTTTTGGCAACACATCTTGGTTGAAATTGTTATATCTTATTAGAACCCTTGTTGTTACTTACTTTATAACAATTATTTAGCTTCCTTAAACTACCTTATCATATATACCACTCATTTCACCCTTTTCTTTTGGTTTCTTTGGCAGGATTTCACCAAATACATCAAAATTTCCTAACTATTTAACTCTTACTAGGATTGCCTTCATGGATGATTCCCCTTTATAGTAAAGCCATCCCTTTACCTAGTATTAATTAGTATGTCCTTATTATGGTAAAAAAACTAATAAGATAATCATCACTTATTATTGAATGGTCTCTAGCCTCCATTGATACATCTACTCCTTGCTTTCTTATTACTTTTCTCATATATCTAATGACTTTTCATTTATGAATTAAATTTATATACCTTTGCAATTATTAGTTTTACACATTTATCACTACAACATTAAACATCTTGTTCCTTTTTAATTTAAGCTTAGTATGCTTATTTGTTTAAAGGACTAATAACCTTTCATAGTTAGATAATTGTCATGTGTGCATGTTATATTTCTAACATATAGCGTCTAAGAACTTTTCTTTAGTTGCATTGATGTACCCGTATTTATGAGGGTGGTGTTATAATACCCAACTTTTTTGGGTCTTTAATCTATGTTAATATATGTATTAAATTATAATATAATTGTGTTTCATTAAAGTTTAGAAGTTTGTTTAAGGTTGGTATGGTTTAGTTAGGTTTCGCTTGGATTTTGGAAAATAATTGGTTTTATCAATATACTAGTTGATGGGTTTGGAGGTACCAAGGGACTTTTTTGTTCCTTAAATTCTATTTTTTGAACAAATTGAACCAATTGACTTGTTTAGAATACAAATTAACTAGTTCAACTAAGCTCATTGTTCTTTGGGCTCAACTTTCATTTTTGAATTGTTTCCCAACAAAATTTATAGCATCGTGATTCTATTGTAAGGTGTTTTTATTAAGATATTTACAAAGAATTTGATCATGCTAAACTATTTAACCCATTTAAAATAGATTAATGAAATATAAATAATTAGAAGTCATATTCATTACCTTATAAGCCGTGTCTTCCTTGTTTTCCTCTTTTATCTATCTTTTATAAGATTTGAAAGTGATTCATCCTTATAATATAAAGATTTGATTAATTCAATTACCTCTCCTTATTTTCCTTATTCCCTTCTTGTGTTCAAATTTTTTAGGCACACTTCCAAAAATATTTTTGTTTTCTCTATTTGTGCATAATGATAAAATGCTAGCTTCAACCTCTAAAAATATGCACTTGGAACCATGAATTCAAGGTAGGATTTGGAGTCTCACTTTCTACACCCTTTTATCATTCTTTTTAACTACAGTAATTTAACAATTTTAATCTAATCCATTATTTTTGTCTCATCTTTTGTAACCTTTAAACTACCCTATTCTTCTTCATACTTGATTTCCCCATATTTTCTTTCATTATCCTCCATGTTTGATCTTTATTTCCTCTTCTAATCTTACTCTAGCTGATGTAGGAGCATCTCTAAAAAACTCTCAATCTTATTCTTCAAATGATGAAGAACAAGAAGAATTAGCATACTTGGTGGTGGAACCACCAATTATGCTTGACTATTCTTATCCTTCTAATGTTTTGTCAAAGAATTATTGTAGTTATTATACATGTTTGACAGAAATTCATGAAGTTCATGTTGATTGAAGATCTTTGATGTACAATTCAATGATAATGGATTACAAGGATTACAATGTGCAAGAAAGAACAAGGCTACCATACTATAAAGTTTAATTACATATCATTATATGTAATTATCGCATTATTAAGTTATGTAGCTTTGTTATTTTTGTTATATGCTTTGTAATACTTGTAAATTATCATTCTAACCTTTAATATATTTAGTGTGTTGTTCCTTAAGTGACATATTTTGTTAATAAGACTGATTAATGGTATTATTGATAAGGCCTATATGGGTGCATGCATATATATACCTTGATCTAAAAGGACTTTAACACATTCCAACTTAATGAAAAGAATGTTCATTCGTGACTTAGAGAGAAGGCTACATGAGGGGTATGTCCTTCTTCTTCTTCTCTTCTTTTTCTTCAATTGAGAGCATTGAGGACTAATAATTCTATTGAGAAGTACAATATTTCTCATTAGAGGGAGTTAGATCATGGTATAGATCTAATTCACCTTCTCAAGAATTCGAGACAACATAAAAATCAAGTGGAGTATCAATTTGAATGATGCATTTGTAAATTTGTAAAACTTAAAAAAAAGATCATGGATGTTGTAGAAGATTTTTAGAGATAATCTTCCACAAAAAAGTGGTATCTAAGCACCTTTGAAGGCGACATTGCAAGGGGTACAACAATCGTCAATGTTCGACAACCACCATCTCTAGTGTTCAAGTAAGATCATTGATATATTCTTTTAAATCTTGATGAGTTCTTATTGAATCTTTGTGGAAAGTTGTATGTTACACATAAATACTATAGGAAATAGAAGGATCTTGCATGGTTCTCCCAAACATCTTGAGGATTGCTGCATGTTAGATTTGATGTTGAATATAAAGTTTTGTGTTAAATTTGTATACGGAATTTTGTTAATGTAATAGGCATGAAATTTAACTTGTGAATTTAGATTTTTTTTTGTATAGAAATGTGAATGATTAGTAATTTTTTGCAGCTTGTTAGTCACGTGTGGTGATCTTATATTTGAGTAGATATATATAAGTGTACATGGCATAAAACTTTGTTGATTTGGAGTTTGTAGCCGAGTATGTGTGAATGTGATTTTTTGGTGTAAACCGTGTGTTTTGTGAAGGTGTATTCAATAATGTTATGTCATTATCAAGTGGGATTATTGTAGTTTGAGGTGTTTCTTTTATCTGCATGAAATTTCAACTTGATCCATTCAAAAGCATGCATAAGTTTTTTAAGTGTTTTGAATAGGGTATTCAAGAAAAAATAACATACTTCTATAGCAATATTTTTGTAAGGTTGGTTTTAGTGAGCGTATTTTTGTGTTTTGATTTTTAGTGCATTTTTTTTTCATTGAACTCAAATTATTAGAGAATAATCGACTAAGAATCATAAAGTGTGGGTGAGTTGATTTGGTTATAATCAATTTAAACCTAAAGTAGAAATCATGTGGTATAGTGTTAGGGGTAATCAATCATAGAGGTGGCACAAAATTTCCAATCCATATTTGAAGTGATTCAAAAAATTTCTAATAATTTGGATTCCACTAATATATAACCTAGATAATTACCTACTATAAAAATGCAAATACAAAGGTTAGAGTCTTAGTTAGCTAAACAAGATTCAGTCCAAAATTCCCAAGAACATTAAGAATTCTATGGAGATAGATTTGCGAGAGCTATGAAGTCAAATAATCCAATTAAAGGAAGTTATTTGAATTCAGGCATATACTATGAAGACAATTCAATAGGAATTATAAGTAATAGGAATCTCCATGACCATCAACCTAAGTATCATCGAAAGGAGGATAAGGGAATTAATATTGATCTTCCTTACATTGATGGTAAGCTTGATGTAGACTCATTTGTTGAGTTGTTACATGAATTGGAGGCTATCTTTGAGTTTACAGATTATCAATATGAACAAAAGGGCAAACTAACAACTCTTAAGTTTAAGAAGTTTGCTAGAATCTTGAACGATAATCAAAGGAGTATTAGGAAATAAGAAGGCAAATCAAAAATTAATTGGGAGACACATAAGAAATAGCGAATAAGAAAATTCATGAAAATTCATTCTTAAAGAGTGTGGACAAGATAATTATATCAAACTAACAACTGAGGAGTATGTTAGGGAATTACAGAGGTTGGCACTAGTATGTGATATCCATGAGAGAAAGGAACAAGCTTGTGCTAGATTCTTGGGAGGCCTTAACATAATTGTTCAAAACAAGGTAGAAAATTTTCTTTATGATTATTTACATGACATGATTAAGCTTTCCCTGAGATATGAATAATAAATTAAAAATACTAAGCCTCTTACTAAACAAAGTAATACATTCATAAAGTACTACTCAGTAACCAAACTACAAAAATTGGAACGAGTACTTCAACTTCTACTAATCTTGATAAGAAACTAGGAATTACTAGAAAGAAAAAAGGTAAAAATAAAGTGAATGAAGTCTCTACTACTAAAATTTTAAATGATGAGGGTTTGGACACTTCACTCGTGCATGTTATAATCAAAGGGTATTATCAATCCAAGATATTGAAGCCATGGAGACAAGTGAGGAAAATCCTGAATTTGAGACTTTGTAGACAGCTTCTATTAAGTCCAAGGAAGAAGTGAGTGATTTTCATGTCTTAGAGAGATTACTTCAAGCACAAGCTACTAAGCAACCCAATTAGAGGGAGAAGATATTTAAAACAAAAGGGTGAATAGGAGATATGGTTTGTCATATTATCATTGATAATGGAACTTGTACCAACATAACAATGAAAGGATGGTTAAGGATTTACGGATGAAAACTATGCCACATCAAAAACCTTATTCTCGTTAATTGCTAAATAAGGACAAAGGAGTGAAGGTAACAAAATAAACCCTGGTATCATTCAAAATTTGTAACTACCATGTTGAGGTGTTATGCGATGTTTTACCTATATATGTATGTTGAATCTTATTAGGTAGACCATATAAGTTTGACAAAAATGCTATTCATAATGGTATTACTAATGAGTATCTAGTTAAGAAGGATAAAAAGAAGCATAAACTTAAAAATTCTAGAAATGATAAGGAGAGCACTCTCAAGAATTAAAAGAGTTTCTTCTTACATGAAAAGGCTATAGTCAAATGTATTCAAGAAGAAGGGAGTTGTTATGTTGTGGTTATAAAAGAATCTCTACAAGGGTAGGGAGATAATGAAATCTTCTATTAGATAAACTTTTTGATAAATATCATGATCTTTTTCCTAATGAATTACAACCTACATTGCTACCTAAGAAGGGATAGAACATACCATAGATTTACTTTCTGGTGTGTTCTTACCTAATTGTCATTCATATAGATGTAATCTAGAGAAGGCTAAAAAGTTAGAAAAGCAAGTCCAAGAGCTCATGAATAAAAGCTATGTGAGGGAAAGCAGGATTCTATGTTGTGTGCCTACATTACCAGTCCCTTAAAAGGACATTAAATGGTGCATGTTCATTAACTAATGAGATGTTAATAATATCACCATCAAAAATTGACTTACAATGCCAAGGTTGGATGAGTTATATGAATCATGGGTATTCTCTAACATTGATATGACAAGTGGATATCATTAGATGATGATCAGAGAGGGAGATGAGTGGAAAACTACTTTCAAAACTAAGTATGGTCATTATGAGTGGATAGTGATGCCATTTGGCTTATGTAATGCACCAAGCTCACTCTTGAGACTAATGAATGAAGTGCTTACACCTTTTCTCAAAGTTTTTATCATAGTGTATTTAGATGATATTCTTGTGTATAGTCAAAGTAAACATAACCATTTAATTCATCTAAGGAAATTGTTTTGTAAATTGATAGAGACTAAACACTAAGGAAAAATGGAGAAGTATGATTCTATGCTTTTGAGTATAGTTTTCTTTGGGTATATAGTGAGTAGTGAAGGTATTAAAGTTGATATCACTAAAATTGAGGCTATTAAGGATAGGCCAACACCTAAGGATATTCATGAAGTGAGGATTTTTCACGATTTGGCAAGTTTCTACATGAGATTTTTTAAGGATTTTTCTTCTATTGTCGCATCGATAACCCAACACATGAAAAAGGATGAGTTTAATTGGAGTGAAGATGAAAATAAGGCTTTCCAAACATTGAATAATAAGCTATGCAAAGCCCTAGTACTAGCTTTACCTATTGAGAAATTATTTGAAGTTACTTGTGATGCAAGTAGGGTAGGGATGGAAGGTGCAATCTCATAATAAAAATGAGCTATTATATTTTACAGTGAGAAATTAAATGGAGCGAGGCTAAATTATTCCAGGTATGATAGAGTTCTATGTCATCATATGAAGTCTAAAAACATGGAGTCATTACCTAAGACTTAAACTATTTGTTTTGCATTCAGACAATAAGAGTTTGTAATATTTGCATGGGCAAAAGAAAATTAGTCTGAGGCATGAAAAATAGATTAGTTTCTTATAATCTTTTGTATTTTCTGTCAAGCATTTCAATGGTAAAGAAAATGTCATGGCAGATGCTTTGTCTTATAGATCCATGATATTAGCCATGTTTGATGTTAATTTATTGGGATTTGAAATGTTGAAGGAATTGTATATTAAGGATAAAGATTTTGTTGACATCTATAATATGTGCAAAAAGAATGGTAGTTTTGGTAATTATTTACTAAAATATGACTATCCCTTTAAACTTAATAAGTTAGGTATACATCGTTTTATTCTACATGATTTATGTGTTAAAGAAGTACATGAGGTGAATATAGCTAGTCATTTTGGAGTCCATAAGACCATGGAGATGCTATAAGAAAATTTCTACTAGCCATGGATGATAAAACTAATATAAATAATTATAGAAAGGTGTATAACTTGTCAGAAATGTAAACTTTTCTTCCATAAGGGTTTGTGAACTCCTTTACTAGTATCTAATCAACCTTGGGAAAGCATTAGAATTGATTTCATTTTAGGATTACCAAGGAGGCAAACGGGTAAAGATTCTATTTTTGTGGTAGTGGATAGATTTTCAAAAGTGGCACATTTTATACCTAGTAACAAGACTAAAATGCAACACATGTTAGATTTATATTTCCAAGAAATATTGAGGTTTCATGGAATTCCCAAAAGTATAGTATCGGATAAGGATGTAAAATTCTTGATTTAATTTAAGAAGACACTTTGGCACATGTTAGGTACTAAGTTCTTGTATAGTACTTCTCATCAACAACTAATTGATGGTCAAACTAAAGTGACTAATATAACTTTAAGTACTTCGCTACGAGGATTTGTGAATAAGAGTACCAAAGATTGGGATATAAAGCTTGCATGTACTCAGTTTGCATATAAAAGAAGAAATTCTAGTATAACTCAAACAAGTCCTTTTAAGATTTTCTATAGGGTTAATCCATATCTACCCATTAATATTTTGTTATTTAAGAGAGAAGATATAATGAATTATGAAGTCAAGGAGAGAATTGAATTCTTTTAAAAATGTCATCAAAAAATTAGTGACAACATTGAAAAAAAAAATGCTAAATTCCAAAGCTCAAGCCAGTAAAGTTATAATTCAACAAGTGTTTAAACCGACGGACTTGGTATGGGTGAATTTGACAAAAGAGAGATTTCTAACCTTAAGAAAGAATAAACTAATGCCAAGAGCTAATAGTCCATTCAAAATCTTAAGAAAATTTGGAAATAATGCGTATGAACTTAAATTGCCTAAACATTAAGGAGGGAGTATTTAGGACTTTCAACATTGGTGACTTATCTCCTTATTATATTGATGCTAATTTTAGGGCAAATTATTCTTTACAATGGGAGAATGATGCAAGAGATTCTCTAGAAAACTCTCTATCTTCTTATTCAAATGATAAAGAATAAGAAGAATTAGCATACTTAGTGAAATGCCCCGAAAATTTCTAATTTTAAAAAATTATATTTAAATAAGATTTTATTGTAAAAATTTATTAAATAAATTATTTTTATTAAAATAAAAAGAATTTAATTAGGGAAAATTAAGAATAAATTTATAAGTATTTTAATTAGGAGGTATTTGGTTATTTTAGCTAATTAAGGATTTTATTTTGAACATTAATTAAATAAATTATTTTATTTAAAATAAGAAGGAGAAAATAGTTTCAAATTAATATTAATTTTATAAATAATTTAATTGGATAAATTTAGGGTGTTTTTCTAATTAAAGTATAATTTATGGAAAATCTTTTAAAAATAATGATTTAACCTAAAAAGGGATTTAAATATTATTATTTTTAAATATCCCAAATATTTGAATTAATTTAAATATACAACCTAATTATTTTTCTTTTCCTTTTTCCTTTTTTCTTTCTTCCTTTTTTTTTCTTTTTCTTTCTTTTTTCTTTTTCTCCTCGTCGAGCTGGTCCAGCCCAGCGGCCCAGTCCTTTCCCTTCTTCCTTCTGCGTCGCGGCCTAGCCCAGCGGCCCGTCCTCCTGTTCTTTCCTATGGCCCGTCTCCTTCTTTTTCCTTTTTTTATCGGCCCAACTTCGAAACGCTGCAGTTCATTTATTTTTCCGACCGAAACTTCGTGTTCCATTTAAACTTAAACCTTATCCTGCGCCGACTAGCCCGGTCGTTCTTTTTCTTTCTTTTCTTTTCCCGGCAGCCTGGTTCAGCTCCCCTCTCCATATTCTTCTTCTTTCTTCAGCCCTGCCGACCACCGACTTGCAACTCGCCGCCATGGCCCTGGTTCTTTGCTGCCGTTTACCGGCTGTTTCGATCCTCTCTCTCCTGTGGTGACTCTTCGACATTTTCTCCCAACTAACTCCCCCTCTCCTTGCACATTTCTCCCTGTCCCAACTAGTCAACCCCCATCCCCCGAAAATTACTGCCACCGGCCAAATAACGCCGCCAGAAACCCTAACCCTACTTGCCCAACTTTCTAGCCGATCCACAAACCTTAACCTCTCATTTACACTCTATAAATACCCCCCATAATAGCCTGTGTCGAGCTTTAAATTGCTACCATAAAAAATTACCCTTTTCGCCGCCTCCCCTTTAGACGCCTCGTCCACCATCTCCGGCCAACTCCGCCACCCATTCCGCCTACCAAACTCTTCCTTGCACCTTCCTCTAGCTAACCAAACCATCCATCACCCTCGATTCTTCCTGCACAAGTCTCCCCGACTGTGCAAACTTCCCTTCCCGATCAACCCTTTCTTCCACCTCCGCCGCCCTTCAAACCACCCTTAGCCACCTCTTCCACCGCTGTCGCCGCTTCTTTCACCATCTAAAATGTTATGTAGATCACCTTCGACCTTTCCCTACCTTTCTTTTCCTCTTCCTCCCTCTCCTCCTCTCCTTCTCTCCTTCTTCTCCATTCGGCCATCGCCGCCGCCGCCGTGCGCCGCCACCTTTGGCTGCGCCACCACCCTTATTTTGTTCCTCTCCTCCTGGGCAACTCTAAACACCTCTACTCCCACCTTAATTCTCCCTATCTTTTTTCCAGCATCCAACTTTTCCCTTTTTATTCTCTTTTTTCGGCCACCGCCGCCGCCGACGTGCACCACCGCCGGTGCCGCCTATCCCCACCAGCCTAAGGTTGAACCCTAGACCCTCTCAACCCTTTAACCTATTTTTATAACCCTTAAATTATCTTATTTCAATTATTTGCATATAAATACTATTATAATTATTATTATTATTATCATTATTATTATTTTATTTATTTATATTTTTAATATGTATTATTATTATTATTGGTATTAATGTTTTGATTATTATTTCTGTTGAGGGCTGAAGCCTTATTGTATTTTATTTTTTATTTTATTATTATTCTTATTATTTCCATTATTACTATTATTAATATTAATGTGTTATTATTATTATAATTATAATTATTTTTATTTTTACTATTTCAAATTACTATTATTATTATTATTCAATTATTAATATTACAACTACTTTACTATTAGCTTTGCTATTATTATTATTGTTATTATTATTATTATTAGTAGTAGTAGTAGTAGTACTACTACTACTACTACTACTAAATTTGGTTATTTATTTTACTAATATTATTATTAGTATTGTTTTGGTAAAGGGGTCGAAGCATTTATTTTACTTTGTTTTTGAATAATGTCCTTTTTATTATTATTATTATTGTTACTATTATTATTCTTATTTATATTCTCAATGATATTATTTCTAGTATCATTACTATTATTAGGGTAAAGTATTTAACCCTATATTATCAAATTTTATACTATTTCTATTTTTTCTATATCTTTAGCAAAGTTAGAATTTTATGAATGTTGTTTTTATTAGAATGTTATTATTTGGTCAAAGCCCTAAGGAGGCGTAGGAGCGTGCTCCAAGACCGGTGTCTTTTTAGGTAAGGGTGTTACCAAGGCCTTTTGTGTGTTTATATGCATTATGTGCTTCACATGCTATGTATCATATGTTTATCATTATTATTTATGTCGTATATGGTATGACATGGAGTTGAAGTATGTTTTTGTAAGGCATGTGTATTATTTATGTATGATGATATGTGTTGTGACCCTGTAAGACATGCATGTGAGGATGTTGATGTGGTTGTGTGGGGGAAATGATGAGAAAGGAGAATGGGGAAAGAGGTTGATCAAGGGAGATGAGTTGACCTAATTATTTTAATGATTCATATGTGGAAGAATAAAATGGAGAATTTTAGGGTTTCGTGTGGGAGTATACAGATTATGGTTTGTGTGGGAGAGTCTAATTTATGATTTTGCATGGTTTTATGTGGGAGAATCTAATTTATGATTTTGTATGGGAGAATCTAATCTATGGTTTTGTATGGAAAAATTTAATCTATGGTTCCATATGGGAGAACATAGTCTATGTTGTGTGTGGGAGAAACCTTGGGTTTTGTATGGATGAATCTTTGGTTTTATATGGTTTGAATTTAGGGTTTGGTAAGGATGAATCTTTGGTTTTGTATGGATTGAATGTATGGTTGGTATGGATGAATCTTTATGGTTTGAATTTAGGGTTTGGTATGGATGAATCTTTGGGTTTTACATGGTTTGAATATAGGGTTTGGTATGGATGAATCTTTAGTTTTGTGTGGATTAAATTTAGGGTTTTGTGTGACAGAATCTTAAGGTTTGCATGGAGGTAATGTTGCACAGTGGTATTAATGGATGTATAGTAGTAATAGGGTTTGTATGGTGGCATTAGGGTTTACACTGTGGTATTAATGGTTGTATGGTGGTATTAATGGCTGTATAGTGGTATTAGGGATTAATTGTTGTATAGTGGTATTAGGGTTTGCATGGTGGTATTAGGGTTTGCATGGTGGAGTTAGGGTTTTGCATGGGAGTTAATGATTGCATGGGATTTAGGGTTTATATGAAAAGTTTGAAAGGTTGCCTGATATGTGTAAAGTTGGTATGGGAGCGGAATTTACGTATGAAAGGTTGATTTGGGATGTAAGGAAGGTAATGCAAGTGTTATTTGGGTGTTTGAACTATTTTGGATGGAAAATAGTACGTAGAGTATTATAAGGGTATGGAGGAGACTAAATTAGGATTTGGAGTGATTAACTCTGGGTAGTTGTGATCAAATAGGGTTGGAGTAGCTAATTGTGATTTGTTGTGGTTAATTAAGGTTTGGAATGGAAAATCATGGTTATTATGGTAAAATAGGGCTTGGAGTGGTTAACTACGGTTTGGTTTGGACAATTAGGGTTGGTTGTGGCTGCTTAGAGTTTTGTGTTATCATGTGTATTTATTGATTAAAGTGTAATTATGATGTTAGAATTTATGATTTATGATGTGTGATGATTTATGCATGTCTAGGGCAAAATCTTTTGAATAAGATACTTAAGACATTAACCACTTAAAGTGGAAGATATTGAGATGGGACCAGCCCATCCACCGGTCAGTAATAGTGGTTAGGGTTTTACCCTATGTGCGATCGATCCACCGGTAATAATAGTGGTTAGGGTTTTACCCTATATGTGACCGATCCACCGGTTATAAAAGTGGTTAGGACATGATGTCCTATATGTGACCAGCCCACTGGTTATAATAGTGGGGGATCCCGATCTCAATAAAAATAAACCATAGTTTTGCTAAGACAAATAAAAGACATTAATTACTTACAGTGGGACGCTATGCGAGCAGGAACCGAACCGATCCACCGGTTAAGAATAGTGGTTAGGGTTTTTACCCTATATGTGACCGATCCACCGATTATAATAGTTGTTAGGGTTTGATCCTATTTATGACCTATCTATCGGTAATAATAGTGGTTGGAGCACGATGCTCCATGTGTGACCGGCCCACCGGTTATAATTGTGGGGCGTTCCTATACTCACATGGGTTTAATAAATAGCACAGTGTGAATTGAGTTCCGATTAGATATTTATTAAGTAATTGAATTGGATAATATATGGGCCTTTGTACTTTTACATGAATGGTCATATGCATTATGTTATCATGTTGGTCTTATGCTTTATTATTATTTTGCATTCTCTATGTGCCATTATGTCTTGGCCTTAGTGCTCGGTTACCTTACTCAGTACGTAGCGTACTGATCACCCGTTTCATGGGTGCTGCTCATTCCCACAAGTAGTAGGCCCTTCTGATTTGTGCAGATGGGTGAGACATCTTGTGGGGCTAAGTGTTGAGCATGTTTGGCTAGAAGTTCGAGAGAGTTATGGCCATATTTCAGTCTTTTATGTGATTCTATTTTCTTTTGTTACTCTTTTTTCGATTTAAGCTATTTCTCTTTTTAATGTGAATAATGATTCCTTATGCGTACTCTGATTTTTGTTTTACAATTGTTTAATGCTTATTTGGAATTTGGATTGTATTGATTTATAATTGATTATTTCTTTTCTTTAGCCTTAGCACTTGGTACTGAAACGGTCGGAGAGAATCGGTTTGGTACTAAGTGTGGCAATAACATCCCCAGAATTCACGGGTTTTAATTTAAATATTTCTATTGTAATTTCTTTCAAAAAAAAGTAGTGAATTTTGGGGTGTTACACTTAGAGGTGGAATCGATTGTTTTTTAAATTTCTTATGCTTCCAAAGTTTAGTCAAGGAATTCATGAAGTTCATGTTGGTTTAAGATCATTGATGTACAACGCAATGATAATGGATTATAAATTGCAATGAAGAACAAGGCTACAAGGGTATAATGTTTAATTACATATGATTATATCTATGTATTGCATTATTCAGTTGTATATCTTTGTTATTTTTGTTGTATACTTTATAATACTTGTAAATTATCATTGTAAACTTTGATATACATAGTGCACCATGCCTTTAGAAGTTTATTTCATCAATAACATTGATTAGTGGGCTTATTAAGGAAAAGGCCTGCACAGATGCATGTATATATATACCTTGTACTCAAAGGATGTCAACACATTCCAAAATAATGAAATGAAAGTTCATTTTTTACATAGAGAGAGGTTTACACAAGGTGTGTTCTTATTCTTCTCTTCTCCTTCTTAAATTGAGAGTATTGAGGAGTAATAAGAGTGTTCTATTGATAAATAGAAGATTTTGCATTAGAAGGAGTTATATCTTTGTATAGATCTAATTCACCATATCAAGCATTTTAGATAACATGAAAATCAAGTGGAGAATTTATTTTGATTATGCATTTGTAAATTTCTAAACTTTCAAGAAAGACCCTGGATTTCATAGAAGATTATTGAAGATAATCTTCCACATCACTAACTCTTCCTTGTTTTATTCGTAAATAAGAAGGGCTTAGATTTGAGAAAATATTTAAGGATTATCATATATATATTCTATCTTCTCTGTTTTCTTTTTAGGGAGGTGGGTTATCTTTGATTTCTATCCTTAGTCTCTAATTTTATTCTATTATTGTATGATTATAAGGGTTTTTACTAAGTTTTGATCTCATTTCTTGTAAGTTAGTCAAGTGTTGGAAGGGTTTGGATATTCAAATACGTTTTCTTTCTGGTTCTTTGCTATGTTTTATTATGGTAAACATTGTCTTACATATTTTTATAAAAAATGTATGAGAAAGTGTAGTGTATGTTCTATTTATATGTAAAAGCATGAGCATTAGAGATGAAAATGTGTTTGAGCATGATATTATTGAATATATGGAAAATTAGTAGAAAATCTAACTCATGATTTTGTATGCATAAGCCTCAAGGATATGATTAGGATTTTGAGGCTGACTAAGGTATTTTGAGAATTTAAGCAACATTAGCATGTGCAATATGATGTAAAAGTTTTTTATATAAAGATCTCACATGAAGAGAATATTACTCTTGGTTTCCTATCACTTTAATTTCATGAGATGTAGGCATTAGTTTTATGTGTAATTGAGATTCTATGTTTAATTATAATAATTTGAATGTTGATCAATAAATGTTGTTGTTTAGAACATTGATTATGTGTGATTGATGTATGAATAGATTGTGGAAAAATCATGGAACTTGATTGGATGCTAGTGTGTTTTGTAGGGGTTGTTTTTAACTTGACCAATTTACTAGTCTGGTAGACCCCATGATTGGTTGGCTTGTAACATTAGTCGTCTTGGTCTTTTATTAAACTAATCAACTCGATTAATGAAAACCATCATTAGTTCTTCGACTAATCGATCGATTGAGCCAACTAATGGACTAGTTAGTCTCCGATCCCGGTATTCTTAGCCACTATTTAAACCCATTGAGTGGTTTACTTAAAATAATTGACTAGTTCTTATAACTATCGATTGGTGGGTTTGACTAGTTGACTAGATTTGCACACCATGAGGATTTAGTAGTGCCTAACCTATAAATGAATAATTCATGAAACAAATCAAGTCGTCCTTAGAGCCCATCAATTTCTTTTAGCCAGATTGATTTTTCTCACCTCTTTCTCCTAGAATATGACATGTTGCATTTTCCTATGATTGTATTATGACTAAAGATTCTAGTACCTAAAATTTTATCACGATTAACTGAGTTATAATGTTGGAATAATGTTAGTAATAATTGGCTCTAATTGACCTTAACCTAGCATCTTTGATTTTCTTTTACCCATGAAATGATTAGTTTATTAGATAACTAAAAATAGATTTTTCATATGGATATAATGAATCATAATGATGAAAAATAGACTCCTAATGATTTATAGATTGGCTGTAACATGAGGAATCTTGTAAATTGATGGGATGCAACATAGATATATATAATTTCTTTAAATTTTAACTTATCTTAACCCCACATTAGCCTTATCTATAAAAAATAACCTTCACTTGGATACTTAAATAAATTGATAAATAATATGAGTTAGGGTTGGATTCTGGTTGGTCTCCAATTGGATCTTATGGATTAAGTTGTGATATTCATAAATAAATAGTAATACTATAGTGAAGTAATGAATTATAGCTTTTACATTGCTTTGACCTAGACTTGAATTGTGATAAGAGAAGAATAAGTGGAAATCAAAGGTTAGTTTGGACATTTATGGTTGATGTTGTATAATCGCTCCTTTTAGCAAAATTGATCTAATAATGGAATGATCATCACTTTAAGATACCGTTAATGGGAACATTAGATAATGCAAGAACCTTTCATAATTACTTTTAGAATGAAATGATTGTTACTTGGTATGATATTATAAATGGACCGTGGTGTGTAATGAAATCTTTATCCAATAAGAAATTAATCACTTAAAAGGGGAAAAATCATTATTATCAATTTGGATTATTCAATCATCAATTAGCTAACGGGGTGTTTTTTACCCTCAGGAAGTTACTATTTAATCCTAATTCCTTTCTTACTTTTGACACTAATGATGTACCAAAGGGTAATGATACTAAAGGGTGTAGTCACGAGATGAGAATTTCTTTGACTTTAGTTGACATATGTCCCATAATTACTATAGCTTCAACTAGACTTATGTCCACTAGGTTTACTTAGCTATGACGATAATTGATGCCCATTCATTTGGTTAAATTCCTTTTGTATTAGCAAATAATGGGGAATAGTACCACTAATTGCTAAAAAAAATTGTATAAAGGTGTTCTACGTTCACTTAATGTAAGATAATAATCAAAATGAATCATAAAAATTTATAAAATTGCTTATCTTATTTAATTCTTAATCTTAGTATGATTATTTCCCTAATACGATACTTGATTTCTATTATAATTATGTAAGAACTAACAAATTACTTAAGTTTTGAATTATTGTATAATCTTGTTCATTTACTCCTTATATTGATATAATGCAATGTTATTATGACTTTAACCAAATATATTATATGGTTGGATTTGAGCTCATTATTTTCCAACCTCCCTGAAATGTCATACCCTTAAAATTATCCTTTGAATGGATTACGTGGCATATCTATCATGGTACACACATGTAAACAACATGTCCTACCACATACTTCCATTGAAAGTTCCATTGTGACTTGATTATTTTTTTTAGGAATATGTTCTTGAAGTATTCCATCACCTGTTTTAAGTATTATCATGATTTCCTTACACAATGAGAATCTATGGTTAAAGAGTTTTATATGTACATGTGCATTACTCTGCTAGATACACCTTGTACACTACTGTGTTGATTGTAATACCCCCAATTTTTAGAAACAACCATTTTTATGTTTTAAGAAAGGGCAAAAGTAATAAAAGAAACTCCTGAATATTAATGCCGCATTGAACAAAAGAGAGGTGTGTCCATACACCTAACCCATTCTTGATTCAAGGCTAAAATGTTTAACAAAAATTATGAAAGTAATCAGTATTGAAGTTGGGGATGGATTCAACAAAAAAGAAAAGAAGAAAGGGGCGTGAAGATAAATCAGGATGAACAAACTTGAATTTGAGAGCTAAAAATTCAAGGAATTGCATCAACCAACCACATTTACCACCCATATCATAAATGTTGCAAGATTTTGTAAAAATAAGTTCTTCCTTCATATAGAAGAAGTCAAATACAAGGAGATATTTTTCCACCCAAAGAGATTTGGTCTCATTGCAGACCTTACTACTCTTTTAACATAGGAAAGGGGTGTTGGCTGACCATGTTAAAAGTCTAACCCATGCTAGTTAGTTAGTATACCCTCCCTTATGTTGAAACTACTTAGATTAGCTAATCCTCCTAGACACCAATAAGATAGCTGATTGTGTGTCAAAATCTAGCAGAACCCCCATAACCCTTTTATTTATATTACACCTCATTACAAGGATTAGGATATATATATTAAAATTTAGGAAAGTTAAGCAACTAACTTTAATAATATAGGCTAAATAAGGTAAAACTTCTAGCAAATCTAGTCGATTGTCATGATGGGTGCTAATGTAGAGAATTTGGTTGCTTGTCCATGAACTTAAGTCATGTTTAAGGGATCTATATCACATGATATTGTTATTCCCAAATTCCACAAATCCTATAAAATTTTTGGATTTTCAGTAGGTGAAAATTGACTAAAGTGATGGCATATGTAGGTGGTCGAAAAGGTGGAGGTGTACGAAAATATGAAGCGCTTTTGAGAGCCATATTTGAGCTATATTTTTGTAGTGTTTGGGCAATCCATGTTGTAGATGCAATTGAGCCATGCATACATGAGGTGGTGTAGGTTTGTTTGCTTGTATGGCTATTTGATAGTGTAATTAGTTATTACCTCAAATGAGAAGTGTTTTAAACTCCTCTACATTGGAAAAATTAATAATTATATTATCTTTTGTTTGGTTATGTTGGGATGCTCTTGCATCCTCGTTTCCCTCTTGAGAAGGGACCTCCTCGTATTCAAAAGGTTTGTCATGGAGGTGGGGGAGTAGGTCTCCTACATTGAATGTAGAGGACAAATTTCCCATGTTAGGTGGAAGTTGAAGTTGGTAGCCATTGGTGCCTATCTTTTCAAGGATTTTGAAAGGACCATCACTTCGGGACATGAGTTTATTCGTTCTTCTTGATGGAAATCTCTCTTTTCAAAGATGCAATCATACTAGAACTATTGATTCAAAATGTTGTTATTTTATATGCTTGTCGGCTCTCTTTCCATTCATATTATTGACCTTCTCAATTCGGGCCCTCACTGGTTCATGCATCTTCTTTAATTTAGTGGCTTGCTACTTGCTTCATAAATTCTTTGTGCAGAGATGGGTAGTGGAATGAGGTCAATGGTGGTGGTCGGGTTCACCTAATAAACTACTTCAATAGGGGAATGCTTGGTGGCATATTTTGGAGAGTGATTGTAAGTGAACTTGACATGACTCAATCTGATATCCTAATCTTTGAAGGACTTGTGCACCACGTTCCTTAAAAGCATTGTGATTGTGAGGTTGGTAACCTCTATTTGGCCATCCATTTATGGATGGTAGGTAGAGCTAAAAAAACGTTTGGTAGCAAATAGTCTCCATAAGGTCTTTCAGAAATAACTAAGGAACTTGGTATCTCAATTAGAGATGATCGTTTTTGGGATACCATGTAACCTAACTATTTATTTAAAGTAGAGATCAGCTATGTAAGGGGCATCATCTGTCTTATGTCATGGGATCAAATGAGCCATGTTAGATAAGTGCTCTACTACTAATATAATGGCATCATGTTACCTTAGTCTTTTAGGCAAGGCCACTATGAATTCCATGCTTACATTTTTTAAGAATAGTAGCTTATAAGCCAGGTAACAGGTAAATCATATAAAAGAAATTATACACATACATTGGGCATACCCAGGTCAAAAATTCACTACCAACAAAACAGGGTGGTAGCTACCCAATACATAGAACACAAGTCCTACCTCAAAGAAGCATAAAAATACAAGGACCGATAAACAAAGACTTTAATTTGGAGTCTTAGGCCTTGTACATCAAACTTTTTTGCTTCAAAAATTGCTACATTATGAGCACGCCATATAAAGTAAACGGTAGCTGCTAAGGCACTTCGACAAACCTTCGCAGTGAAAAAGAGCTCCTTGCGCAATCTTCTAATGACACGAGCACAACAGACAAGGGTAGTACAACCTCTTGTAAGACCCAGGCACTCTCGTATCGCCGACCAAATTTGTTTTACCAACGGACAACGGAAAAATAAGTGCTCATGAGATTCATTTTCCAAACCACAAAGGGGGCACAACAGAGATCCATCAAGGAAAGCGAGCCGATCCCTGGTGTTTAGCTTGTTCTGGAGAGCCAGCCACAAAAAGAAGGAATACCTTTTAGTGCGACAACCCTTCCAAACCAACGATCGGTCCCTCCATAGTTCCCTAGAGGAGCGAAGGAACTCGTATGCTGTCTTGGTGGAGAACTTCCTTGCTGAACCCCAGGAAGAGATAAGACTCATAGCTGCGGCCGGAGACCCCGATTTCTTCAAAATACCAAGATACACATGACAAAGCTTCTTCAAAAAGTGAGACGAATCATGAGTGGATCGGAACTGACCCCACCTGTGGCCTCTAAGGTAATTAGCATGGATCCACTTAGTCCAAAGGGATTCCTTCTCATCTTGAAGAAACCAGATGTACTTATAGAGAAATGCTTGATTCCATGCTGAAATATCTTTCAACCCTAAGCCCCCTTCACGTTTGGGTAAACAAACTTTGGACCAAGCTACAAGAGGTTGCTTACCTTGCCAAAGGAAGCTACGGTAGAAGGACACAATATGGTTCAACACAACCTTTGGCAACGGAAAAATCCCAAACCAGAAGCCCATAATGCCTTGGATAACAGAATTAAGCAATTCCAACCTTCCAGCAAAAGAGAGCAACTGAGACCACCACATTTTAAGATGATCACAAACATCGTTAATCAGGACTTCGTAATCCACCGCCCGCAGCTTACTCGGGTTGAGGGGGATACCCAAGTAGCGAAAAGGGAATGTGCCCTGAACCATTTGGGCCAAGCTAAGAATCTGTTCTTTAGTCACCGGATCCACTCCACCAAAGAAGATCTGAGACTTGAGAGGGTTTGCCACCAATCCCGAAACTACACTGAACTCCGAAAGGGTTTGCAACAGGACTTGCACTAAAGCAATATCTCCTCTACAAAAGAGAACAAGGTCATCAGCAAAGGCAAGGTGGGAGATACCAAGGGCCTTACACTTCGGGTGAAAAGAGAAGCCCCTCTGTTGAACAGCTCTCATATGGATCAATCGAGAAAAGTACTCCATACACAGCACAAAGAGATACGGCGGCACTGGATCTCCTTGCCTTAACCCCCTAGCACCCTTAAAAAATCCCATCAGTTGACCATTGAGCTTCAGGGAGAATGACGTGGAAGAGACACATTCCATGAGTAGGGACACAAATCTGTCGGGGAAGTGAAAGCCCTTAAGAATAGCAAGCAAAAACAGCCAAGAGAGGGAATCATAAGCCTTCTTGATGTCAACCTTGATGAAGCACCGAGGCGAAGTACGCTTCCTAGAATATTCCTTAACTAATTCTTGTACCAGAAGGATATTCTCAGACATTAAACGACCATTAACAAAAGCGCCCTCTTCAGCACTGATAATACTCCCCAAAACAACTGACAACTGTTGGGCAAGAAGTTTAGAGATCACTTTATAGGTGGTAGAGCAGCAAGCAATCGGCCGAAAATCAGAGACCATAGCCGGGTGCGAACACATAGGGATCATAGCCAAGGCTGTATGGTTAATACGTTTCAGGAGCTTTCCCGAGTGAAAAAATTCAAGCACTGCAGTAGTAAAATCGGTCCCCACAATGTCCCAGGCACATTTAAAAAACCGAGCAGAGTAACCATCCGGTCTGGGTGCTTTGTCATCACCCAAGGAGAACACAACAGACTTGATCTCTTCAGCGGTGACAGGCTTCAAAAGATCCTCCTAAAGGTTCGCTGCCAACAAAGGACCTTGAGAGAAAACCATGTTGTCCAGAGGAGCACCTTCCACTTCAGTCCCAAGCAAATCCTGGTAGACTGTGAGAAACTCCCTTTCCAACTCAGAATCATTCTAGGTCCATGACCCATCGGTCTTCTTAACTCTCAAAACAACTGATTTGGCTTGTCGAGCTTTCAACATGTCATAGAAGAACCTAGAATTGGTATCACACTAGAACAAGAACTTCTGCTTATTCTTCTGCGCCACAAAACTCAAAGTAGCCTTGTTCAAGAACATGGCCCGAGCCCGAAGATCCTCCAAACAAGCAGAAGAAGTAACACCAGAATCGGCTAAGAAGGCCTCCTGTGCTTGCATAAGCTTATCCTCCGCTTCCTCTGCTCCGGCAACAATATGGGAGTAGAGCAACTTATTAAGCTGCTTAAGACCATGCTTGAGCTCAGAAAGTTTCTGGCACAGCTTAAACTGATGAGACACACAAAAATCAAAATGCCACACCGAATCCACCACACTCTGAAAATCTGGATGATCACACCACATGTTGAAGAAGTGGAATGGTCTTCGAATGTGTCTTGGTCCTCTAAACATAATAAGAATAGGGCTATGATCAGATAAGGACCCAGGCGGGACAAACTGAGCCCGGACAACCAAGTCTGTAGTAAACCCTGTGGAATTCAAAAGAATACGATCCAACTTGCATTTAACATTCTTGGTAAAGAAAGAGTAAAAGCAACCTGTGGAAGGAACGTCTGACAATTGGTTCATAAGGCAACACTCTTTGAAATCCGCCATCTCGTAGTCAGTAACCGGTCGGACACCCTCCCGATCAACCGCATTCAAAGGAGCATTAAAGTCACCACACACAATCCATGGACTATCAATAAGAAGGGATAAAGCTCTCAGGTTATCACAGAGAGGTCGCCAATCCCTAACACTATAGAGCCCATAGACCACAGTAATACAAAAATCAACACTACTAGAAAGATCAGTGACCATACCTGACAAAGACTGTGGGGTAGCTTCAAGAAGAGTAATGGTCACCAACCTCGGGTCCCATAGAAGTAAAATACACCCATTAGGGTGGTAATCAAAATTATGGAGGTACCGCCACCCAGGGAAATAAATACGCAGCAACTTCAAAACCTTGTCCTCATCCAGTTTGGACTCCAGTACACCAACTATTGAACAACGACGGTCCCTCTGAAGTCGGGCCAGAGCTTTTTGTTTTAAGGGAGAGCTCCCTCCCCTTATATTCCACACAAGGATATTGAACCCGACGGATCGACATGATGCCGAGATGACTTCCTCCTACCAACCCAACCCAAAGGAGGCCTCTTGAGGGACACAAGCACCCTCTTCTTCGTCCCACGACCCTTCCCATGGACGGTCTGCCAAGGCTCATCTTTCTCTTCACCAATTCCCACATCAAAGCTAACAAACTTCTGAACTTGTTGCTCCTCACAAGGCACAAAACAACTCATCTTCTAGGGCTTAGTCTGGGCCTTCTTTCTAGACAGAGAAGGAGCGGGCTCGACCTACTGAGCATCACTAAGAGGAGACTTCCCTTTAGTAGGGTCACGAACCAAAGGAGGGGATGAGATCTCACTTGAAGTAATATCTAGAGGGGGGACCAAATCTTCCTTACTCCCGGACACTGTACTCTGAGCTCTTTGTTCAGGTAGACGGCCCTGAGTAGAAATATTCTGCTCCCTGTTCTTGACCATAAGTGGTTTACCCTTAGCCATCGGCTTCCACACGGAGATATCGTTAACCACTTTATCACTGGCCCGAGCAGCTTTAAGATACTCACAATTAGACGGTGCATGCCCTACTGAATGACATTTTTTGCAAAAGGGGGGCAAGTCTTCATACTCAATACTCTGAACAAAGCTGCCATCATCACTACGAACCTCTACCAAGGAAGGTAACTCAGTACTAAGATCCACCTCCACCAAGACACGGGCGTACTCAATTTTTAACTTCTAAGAAGTGAAATCATCGACTTGTATCGGCCGTCCCACAAAGGAAGCTATAGCACTAATAGCACCGACATTCCAAAGCTCGAGAGGTCAATTCTTAAGTCAGACCCCAACCGGAACTTTGGTGACCTCTTTTAGGACAAATGAGAAAAACCGGGGAAATTCCCTCAAATATAATACCTTACTACGCACCGAATAAGGTCATCCAAGGATGGTAGAATTTTTATCCTGTTCAGATTCAAATTTAAGAACCACCTATCCGGAACTATGTATCAAGTATTTAAAAGGTAGAACAATCACAGATTTTGCAGTGTTAATCAAGTATTTATCCACCTGCACACCAACAAATCTCCCAAGCACACAAGCACCCCAAGAATCCTCTATTTTATCAATTTTGCTCGAATCAATAAAAATAGAATTATTATTGGGAGCAATATAATCACATTTCATCCTCGGTGTAGCAGCAAAAAGTTTGGCATAAGTCATTCCATTATTTAAAAAATTACCCGACTAGTAGGAAGACAAAACAGCCCCTCTCGACTTGGAGCCACCCTCTGGCGCGTGCAAGCCACGCTCCTGCACTGGGCTAGTACTCAGGGGAGCTCTCGGTTGGTCACGCTAAGCCCCTTCCAGAACAGTCGATGCATGGTCAACGGGAGGCAGCTGGATGACCGGCGTGGAGGGAGGCAATGGCAACAGCCCAGATCCCGAGGCTCGCTGGGACTGCTGCTCCGGGCACAAAGGGTCATCCCCAACCGGTCCAGTTAGCACCTCCTGAGCATCGACCTGCGAACAATGGGGAACAGAGCATCGACTAGATTTCGCCTGCAATTCCAAATCAAGACCTTCCAGAGTTGAATTTTCACTATTTAGATCTGGACTAGGGGCATCGAAGGGCGATTGGGGAGCCTCGGGCGACGCGCCAGCAGATCTGGATATTTCATCTCCATCCGTTGAACTGGTGTCCAGGTCAGTACAGGACGGCGACCGGCGGACAGAACGGGGCAGCGAATGGCGAGGAGGAGCAGCTGCCGGTGGGGAGGCTTGAGATCCAGCGCTGGAAGAGCCTGGCAACGGCTGGGCATGCTCCTGTTCGAAGGAAGCAACAAACTTTGAAGGGCTGGGCAGCACACAAATGGTCGAATGAACAGCACATTTCTGCAGCCCAGTCTTCTTTTTAGTACCCATAATTCAAAAAAGACGAAATGCCAAACAGTAAAATCAAAGAAAGTGGGAAATTACTATATAAAATAGGAGAGATTCGGTAGTCTTGATGCACAAAATTCCTCCCTTCGCATGGAACCATTGGGAGAAAAGGTAAGACGAGAGAGAAAGTACCAAGACAAGTTCCGAAATCCATGCTTACATGATCCCATGGATGGTGGGGAATGGGTAAAGGTGTGTGGAGTCCTTGATGGAAGTGAATCTTAGACCTTTGACATGTGGAACAGTTAGCCACAAGGGATTTTACATCACCCATCAATAAAGGCCAAAAGAAATGCTCTTAGATTACATCATAAGTTTTTTTTTATGCCGAAATGCCCTACCAAACCTCCTCGATGCACATCTTGGGTGAGTAACTCTCAAATGGAACAATTCAAGATGCGTAGGTTGTTTCCCTTGAAGAGAAAAACTTCTTGCACTAGATAAGGTTCTCGAGGCTTGTCTTGTTCTTCCATGTGGGTAGCAAAGCCTTTGTCTTACTTATACAACTCTTTAAGACATCAAAACCCTAAGACTCTAGCATCTAACAATGATAACATACAATATCTTCTTAAGAAGGAAATGGCCAAAACATTTACCTTCCCCTCTTATGATTTCCCAAAAAGGAGAATGATTGCTAGAATTCTACCCACCTATCACATCTAGAGTTTAGTTTATGTTTCCCATTTATGTATTTAAGGGACTTATAATCGATATACTATACCAATTGTGATGGTTATAGGTAATGTGAATAGTGATCTACAACCTTTAGTATGGAATAAAACTCTTTTTAATATTTTCTATAGTTGGATGGTGCGCCATTTGACTCCAAGGCGACGGGTCACCCTTCTTGTAATAAATAAGCCCCAAATCCAACTCCACTTACATCACACTCAACCTTAAATTCCTTGTTAAAATCGGGTAGGTGTAAGATGGGAGCCTCACTTAACCTATTTTTGATTAGGTCAGATGCCTCGTGTGCGGGCTTGGACCATTGAAAGACCCCTTTTTTGAGACATTCGGTAAGAGGTGCTAAGACCATGCTAAATCCCTTTATGAACCTCCATTAAAAAGAGGTAATTTAATGAAAGGATCTAATGTCAGTAATGGATGTGGGTGTAGGCCACGTTCTTATTACATCCACCTTCAACTCATCAATTGATATTCCCTCCTAAGATACAACAAACCCTAGAAAAGTGACCTTAGGTACACACAAGTAACATTTTTCTAGTTTCCCATACAACTTGTTGTTCCTATAAGATAAGAATATAAGCCTTAAGTGCTTTACATGATTGTCTAGAGTATACAAAAATACAAGAAAATCATCAAAATATATGACCACAAATTTTGAAATGAAAGGCCAAAGGATCTCATCCATGAGTCTCATGAAGGTGTTCGGTGCATTTGAGAGCCCAAATGGCATGACTAGCCACTCATAGAGGCCTTCCTAAGTCTTAAAGGCAGTCTTCCACTCATCTCTCTCGTTCATTTAAATTTGGTAATATCCACTTCTCAAATCAATATTGGAGAAGATACTAGCCCCACGTTAGCAATCCAACATATCATTAAGCCTAGGTATGGGATACCTATACTTGATAGTAAAGTTGTTGATGACTCTACTATCCACATACATGTGTGTTGTTCCATTTTTCTTGGGCACTAAGAACACCAGAACCTCACAACGACATAGGAATTCCCTTACGAAACCCTTTTGCAATAACTCCTCAACTTACCTTCGGAGTTATATTACTTCTTTAGGCTTACACTAATAAGCTAGTTTGTTTAGAAGTGTAGCACTAGGAATACAATTAATTTGGTGCTTTATGCCTCTTAGGGGAGGCAACTCACTAGGTAAGTCATTGGGGAAAACATCCCCAAACTTTCCTAGTTGATTCTTGACCCGAGAGTCAAGTGGTTGTTGTTTCTCATTAACGTAGAGTATTAACAACAAATATAAGGCCTTCCCCTTCCCTAACGCCCTTTCCACTCTCTTCCCATCAACAAATAAAGATTTTTCCTCTTTCTTTTCCTCCCTAACAATTGAGTACTGATAGCTAACGGGTGTAAGTATAATGTTTTTACTATATTACACCCAGCTATATGTGTTCCTCCTACCATCATGTTTTATATCTCTATCAAATTATCGTAGTCTACCTAACAATAAATGACATGCATCCACAGTGATGATATAAAACACCACAAGATCTTGGTAGGTATTTCCTATAGAGAATGGCATGACCACTTGCTTGGTAACATCAACCATAGAACCATTGTTGAGCCATTGCAACTTGTATGGCTTGGCATGCACTTGAGTTGGTAACTTTATCTTTTCTACCAAGATGGTGGATGCAATATTTGCACAACTTCCTCTATCTACAATGAGGGAACATACCTTACCATGTATGGTTTACTTGGTATTGAAAATGTTCTCCCTTTTGGACAATTTTGTTTGGACATTCACTTTGTCAATTTCCAACTCTTTAGCATTTGAAACACATCACTCCCTTGGTTCGACTACCTTCACCCACTTCTAACTTTCCATTCCCTTTAGCTTCAAAGTACTAAGTACTCGGTCATGCACCTCTAATTCTTCAACTCCTCTTCTCATTTTTATGCTTCTCTACTTTGATATCCAAGTGTAACAACTCATCCAAAGTCTAATACTTGTAGTGTTCCACCTTTCTAGTAATGTTCCCCTCAATCGTCCTATCAATTGAGACATGGTATGTTCGTCTACCTTCTCCAATCCAGGCCTCATGATAAGCCTCTTAAAATCCCAAATATACTCTTCCACACTCAAAGATCATTTTCTTAAGGAAGACATTTTATCGTAAGGATCTTGAGTATAAGAAGGTCCCAAAAAGCTTTCTCTCATCAACATCTTCATCTTCACCTAGCTTCTCACCCTAGATTTAGCCTTCCTCCCTCAACTTTGCACCAAATTATCCCACCATAAGAAAGCATGTCTCTTGATTTTAAGGACTTCAACCTTGAATGAACTCTCATCGTCTAAAGCCTTAGCCTCAATAAATGGTTCCACCTCATTTCCCACTCCTATAACTCCTCAAAATTATGGGATCCATCGAATTTTGGGAATTCTAACTTGGTGTCACTAAAAGGCTCCCTTCTTCTAAACTAAATCCATCAAAAGGATCTAGGTGAATCACTAGAATATGAGCTATCATAATTTTTTCATCCCGTATCCCATTCACCCTTTCTCCATCTTGAGATATGGGACTTCGTGCCCACCAAAGGTTAGCATTAGGTACAAAAGACTCCAATATACCTAATACCCTCCTTATATCTACTTGTAATGCCTTTATTGCATTATCTCTTCTCATTTTATTAGCCTCCTTAAGAATTAAGCCTTGGGACACAGGCTGGTTCTCCATATGCTATGTTTGTTTTGCACACAAAAGGTGACACCCGAGAGGAAAGTAAGGTGTTGTATGGAAGAAATGGTTTGGATTTGTGACAAAAGGGTTAAGTAGTCGAAAAAGACAAGGAAATATTGTGGATGGTTCATGGGGATTAAGTAATTCAAACAAGAGACGATGAAAGAAATCAAAATACCCCAAATTTACTAACCTTGAGCTTTGATACAAATTTTATGCATAATGGTAAACAAATGGCATTAAGCTAACTATTTAGGGTTGAAGTTGTGTATGGCTTCAAAAAAACTGAATGCAAGAAGAGGGATCACTGTAAATTGAGATGAATAAACTTGAATTTGATAAATAAAACTTCAAGTACTTGCATGAATCAAATAAGGTTACTACCCTTAGCATAAATGTAGCAAGATTTTGTAAAACTCAACTCTTCCTTCACTTAGAAGAAGTCAAATACAATGGGGGATTTTTCCACCCAAAGAGATCTACTTATCCTTGTAGAACTTTTGATACTTTTAACTTAGGCACGGGGTGGTCGTCGACGAAGTTACAAGTGCTAACCATGTAGGTTATGTAGTACACCCTCCCTCACAGTTGAGACTAATTAGATTAGCTAATCCTCCTAAACACCAATCACCTAACGCATTGTGTGTTGAAATCAAGCATAGCACCGATCACCATTTGATTGATATTACAATCTATTACAAGGTTAAGGATACATATATTATACTTTAGGAAAGTTAAACAACTAAATCTAACTAAGCTAGGCTAAATAAGGTCAAACTTCTAGCTAATCTAGTTGGTTGTCACGTTGGGTGCTGCTGCGGAGAAGTTAGTTACTTATCCCTAAATTTAAGCCATCTTTAGGGGCTCTTAATCACATAATAATTGTCTTCTAGAAGTTCACAAATCCTACACAATTGTTGGAGTTCCAATAGGTGAAAATTGGCTGAAGTGGGGGTGAGTGGAGGTAGGGAAAAAGGTGGAGAGGTGCAAAAATATGAAGCCATTTTTGGGAGCCATATTTTTTGAGTCTTTGGGCGAGCCATGCAGCAAGAGCAAGTGAGCAATACACACATAAATTGGTGCATTAGGTTCGGATTGCATGCCTATTTGATAGTCTAATGAATCATTAACCCAAATGAGAAGCGTTTAATAAGTAGATTATATCTTGTTTGGGTATGTTGGGATGCTCCTGTATCATAATCAGAGACAGAACAAGGGAGACAAAAATTGAGGAAATGATAAGAGAGATAAAGTATGTATGACTTGATAAGTTTAGAAACCAAATCTAAAAATAAAGCCAAATTTAGGTAACAAAAATTAAAAATATTCCAACACAATGGAAGCCTAATAAAACCATGTAGTATAACTCTCCAATACACAAAATCTTCCCCCAATCAATTGTCACAATCCACACAAATAATTATTTCATCTTTCTTAATTTCATTCATTACCAAATGTTATCACTAATCGCAACTACACTTTCATTAATAACCAAATGTGTATTGCAAACCAATAATACCAAAAAAAAACTCATAATATATAATTTCATTGTTATTAGTAATTAAAAAATGACATCACAAGTTAAATTTACTATTTCATTAACAACCAAATGGGTATTACTAAGCAATAGTGCCAAACACAACTCAAGATAAACAAGCCACCACTTGGGTGTTTTGAGGAGACACATAACTTGACCACTATAGCACTGCAATATTATCATTTTGATCCATATTAAATGCAATTTAATCATGGTTGAAATCATGTACTTTAATACATAGAAATATTAATATATAAGCCCCAAAAAAAGAACATTAAACAAAAACTAAACATGGAGAAATACAAATGGACCAGTCAATCAATTCCTAAGACCCGTCAATTTGTCAAGTCACGCTAGACCGAGGAAAACAACACAAAGGGAAACTAATCAGCTTGTTAGTTTAACCAATTAGCTATTCATGGGAACTAGTTTATGGGTTAGCCCAACATGGTTGATGAGTTTATGTAGAGACTAGAACACCCTTATTACAAGGAAACCAATAGAGGGGTTTGGCAAATCAATTGATTAATCATTGAAACCAATCGATTAGTTTATTAAATCAATCAAATATTATTATAACTAATCATCAAAGATCCTAAACCAAGTGATTGTTCACACAACTGATCCATATATGCAATAAACCGATTGACGACTCTAGGTAAAACAATACCTAGACCACGAACCACACATAAAAACATTGCCAATCTTCTCCAATTTAATCCTAGCATACATCTATGTTTTAGAGGATAAAAAAAGACATACTCCACATACAAATTCAAAGCAATCATAGTAGGAATCAATACTTAACAAGATCACACTTGAATTCAATAAAAATCATAATTCATGCCTTAACTCATCACGATGAATAAAATAATATATAAGTTATGCTATCGTCAATCTTATATTCAAGTAAGTAAGCTAAATAGTCAATAAAATACAAACCCATATGAAAACACACTGAAGACACTACATTTCTAAATCATCCTCTAAGAATAAATTATCACCATCATACTATATTGACAACTTTCACACCATGGTCAAAATGGCTAAATCCTACTTAAATACTCAAGAAGTCACATTTTACTCATGATATTGTTGTTAATAACCTAAATAAGTTCTAAACATGCTCATCAATTAATTGCAACACACTCTCATACTTAACTCATAAAATCCATGCTTCAAGTTAAAAATAACCTAAGTATGCCCAAATAATCAACACCAAGGAGGAAATCATTGAGAACCATACTAATAATAAAATCAAGCTTCATTATATCATATTCATCATTAGCCATAACACATATCCAAGATTCATCAAAAGGTTATAAAAACCATATACCACTAAACTCAAATAACCTAGGATACATAGATAGAAGCTAGAGTAATGAAATTAGCTAAGCATAAAACGTGTTTGATACATAGTACCTCCATAATTTAGTTACTAATCCAAACTTCTTATGTCAGCATATGTTCCACCCTTATGAAAAAATATTCATATGATGACACATCTCTATCTCACAACCATCCATATACACAATTAATATCTTGATTTATTATATATCTAGTAACTCAAGCTTTTTATCTTGGTACATGCTAAAAAATTAGAGATATTAACTAATGCAATTGGGAACACCAATCCTCATCATAAATTAGCAACTTTTTTCACCTCAAAGAAAATCTTCTTGCGAAGAGAAAATACTCCTAACTTGATGGCCTACTATAAGATACTTAATTATCTAAGGAAATCATGAATCCAAAAATGAATAAAAAAACTTTAAAATTTAATTTAAATAATAAAAATAAAGAAGAAGGATATATGTATAAATTCTCAACCTTCTCCCATAAGATAGATATCTAAGTGTAGCAAGTAGCAATAAATCTTCAACTCTCTCAAAATTTAATTGCCCTTTATTGATGAAATTAAAGAGGAACTAAATTAAATATTAATAAGAAGGGAAAATCAAATTCAATAGAAGAATACAGAATAAGAGCCTCGGTTCTTTACTAGATCAAGAAAAGGAAAGAAGAGAAAAGAGTTTCTCCACACTTAGCAAAGTATGTCAATGGCAAAAGAATGGAAAAGGGAAGTATGCCAATGGAGGAAGAAAGGAAAGGTAAATAAAGTAAAGAGAATTGAATGAGTGTGTTAAAAGGAGAGATAAATTAGAAAAAGAGGGCTTAATAGACATGTAGGTTAGCGAAATGGAAGGAGGAGAGGAGATACAGAGTCAAATTATAAGGGTGGAGTTGAGTGGAGTATTGTGTATAAATGTGTAAGCAAGAATAAATGATGAAGAATGGGGTAGGAAGATTGAAGTGAAGAAAAAGAAATTAGACCAAGATAGAGCAAAAATAGAAGTAAGGAATTTTACACGAGCCAAATGTGAGAAGGGAAACGTAGAAGGAGAGAGGAAATATGGTAGGTGAGGAAAATTACCTCAAAAATATTTTAGGAGGTTTTTAGATAAATAAAATTACAAAATGAACTAGATAATGTAAAAATAATGCCAAAGCATAAAAATATGATAGTTAGCACAAAGATACTCTACTTATAAGTTTTCATAAATAGTATAAAGACAACTGAATAAAAGTAGAAAACAATTATGGAATTGTAGTCTAACCTCATATGTGTGGGAATGTGGAATTATTAAGTTTGTAATATTAATGCTCAATTGGGTTGGAATTAAGAAGAAAAAGATTTAAAACTGATGTATGATGATGAAGATATTCGAACAAGGTAAGATAATGATGATGATGATTCGAATATAGTGATGATGATTCGTTCATGATGAGTGAATGATTATGGTGATTCGAATTTGATGGATGAATGATGAATATGATATGATAATGATGAGATGATCATGAGGATGATTTCATGATTGGGGTTTGATGATGGTGGGTTTTGTGGGTTAGGGTTAGAGTTAGGGTTTTGTTTTTAATATTAGGGTTAGGGTTAGGGTTTCAAATTAGGGCTTTGATTTTAGGATGTGTTTGGAAGAAGGATATGGCTAGAATGGTGTTGGTTATGGAGATTAGAAAAGATAGTACTTAATCACTAATTCACACAGACAAAGAGATTAAGGCTTTTAAGATTAATCATTTACAAAGATTTGATTAAAATTGAGATGAACTCCCACACAATTCAATATTTGCAATCTGCATTCAACTTCAATTCAATAAATGATATAATCTTCAATCGTGGTACTATGGCTATATATAGCCAAGATACAAATTCCAAGTGTAATACCCCATTTTTTAGAAATGTTAATTATAAATTAATAATCATATTATTAGTTATATTTATTATTTTATAAGGTTTAATATTAAAAGTGTTATTATTATTCGTATTAATATGGCGGTTTTAGATATAAAAATAACTAGGTTAAAAAGTTGATATGAATTGTCTATTTATTTTAATCTTAGTTTTCATCCGTAAATTTAATCCGAATTATTTTATTAATAACCGCGACCCGTAACCCAAAATAAATTCTTAAAATTTATTTTCGATTATTTTTATCTTTTTCATTTTATTATAATCTATCTCAAATTAGATTATTTTTCTCCAAATTATTTTTCTATCCGATATTCTAATTTATCCGAACTAAATTTAAAATAAGATATTTATTCAAATTCATTTTTTTCAGTTTGTCTGTTTGAATCTCTAAGTTCTAAGTCATTCCTAGAACTCGAGCTAGAAGAACTAGAAGATTGAGAAAATAAATGCATGTTCACTTATCTATTTTTATGCAAGTGGCTTTTGACCCCAATACCATTTGTACTTACTGCTCTACCCTTCGAGACTTACTCCCAAAATACACAAGTAAGGGCTTACATCACGGCCTACATAACAAGTCAACAAGATAGACACACTTACCGCTCTCACAAGCTAATCCCACTAGCTCTGATACCAAGATGCGCCCAAGGACCTGAGGATTCAAATGGGTAACCTGAAGAATATAAACACAAAAATAGGAAGGATAGTTAGATAGTTAGAAAGAACAAATAAGAAATAAGGAAGACGAAATTAAAGGAGAGTTTGAAAGTTTGAAATTTTATTTATTTGGAAGTTTGGATATAGAGGATTTTTCTAAGGGTCGACAAGATGCGCCAAGGACCTCGGGATTCAGACAGGTAACCTGAAGAATATAAGCACAAAAAATAGGAAGGATAGATAGATAGTTAGAAAGAACCCCTAAATTGAAGTGGGGGGTCAGGCTGTTACAAAATTTGAAAAGTGGATTTAGGAATCCACCGAAAGCATACAGTAAAAAGCACACAACAAAAGGTGTACTTAAAGTTTGAACAGTAAAAGGTAAAAAGTACAAATAGTAAAAAGTAACCTAGAAAATACAACTGTAATCCACATGACGTTCTTTTCTAGCATATTCCTTTGTCTTTTGCTTTATGGTTGCTTTTACCCTTGTTTTTACCTTAGTCAAAAGTGTCTGTCACCGAAAGTAGATTCCTTTCGCTTTTTTGACAACTCTTTTGTCTTTGTCTATGACTTTTGATCGTAGGACTATTCTTTGTCTGCCATTAATTTGATGTGTTGTGTCGTGTACGCCTACGCCTCAGATACCTATACTTTGTACTGTTACCGGATAGGAGGGAGTATCCCATAACAGTCCTCTTCATTTTCATCACCGCTGTCCAACTCTGGAGTTACTTACGAGGAAGAAGACTTCTCCTGTTTGGTTTGAGAAAGTACTTCACCCAAAATGGCTAAGTACTCGTCTTTGGTTTTGGCAGCCGCAAGCTTGGAAGCTATAAAAGATTTATGGGCCAGAAATTTGGTTTGATCTAGATTGGCCTGAATCTATTTTGTTGAAGAAGAAGCTGGTTGTTTGTCTCTCACGAGTTTGCAAATAGCTTGGTCGGACAGCTTCTCGAACATTTGATATTTGGACCACTATTTGACCTTGAACTGTCGGACCAAGGTAGGGACTCCTTCAATTTTGTGGATCTCAGATGTCCATGCAAACACCTAAGGGTAAAATAGTCTAGAGCAGAAAAGGAAGATAGAGGGAAAAACCTTATTCTTTTGTGACAAACGGTAAAGGGTTTGAAACAGGTTTAAAGATTTTGATACCTATTCAGGAAGGATTTCAGGGATGGAGCTAAAATCTTTCCGCCAGCGTATGAACCAGAGAGGAAATTCATTTTGGTTGAAGTTATGAAAGAATAATAACCATGAATGGGATTTTCTAGAGTTCTCGGTGAAGAAGGTGTTCCACCAAACCTATTGGTAATCCCAATAGTTAAAATTCAATTTTAGTTTGAGGCTGATTTGTATGAATCAGGGAGCCTTCAAGGCAGTTCAAGGCTGCAGCCCCAATCCATGGGAAGTATGACCCTATGTATCTTGTAGGTTGAGTAAGCGGCCTCGTTCTGGGTTTGGAGTAGTTTGAAGGTTTTGAACGAGACTGAGCCTGTATACTCAAGAATTGACTTGTAATACGCATGAGGTACAGTCATGTCCCATGGTTTGAAAAACCATCTAGAAAACAATTTTTTCAAGGCAACGAAGAGATCCTGATTATAGAACCCGTCTTCGAGGTTTGAAATAATATGGAAATGCGGTCTTAGAAAATACAAAGCTTTCTTCCAGAAAGCTGGTTTGATTCCAATAATATCTTCATGTCTTGAGATTGATTTTCTCAAGGCTAGAAGTTTGCAAATTTTTTTCTCCAAAGATACTTTTGAAATAGGTTTAGAAGGATTTTATGGTTTTGAAATCTCTCCTTCAATTTGCAAAATAGGATTTGAGGAACTCATACTTGAGCGTCCAGGTTGCGAACTCTGGACCTGTTTGGATACCTATTGAAGCGCCTTAATTATTTCGGGCGAATAGGTGATACTTTCTACCCATTTTTGCACTTCAAGTTTGTTGTCCTCCTATGGAGGGGATGAAGCTGCTACTTCATCTTCTATGGTCACTTCGTACCATGAATTGATTGGCTTTGGTGCAAGAATTTCTTGCACTTTCTCTTTGCCTTTCTTCCTCGGATGCATGATTTCTTTGAGAGCTTCCTTAAAGGAATTCCCATGTGAGGAAGTCGGGAAGTGAATTGTCTTCACCTTTTAAGTATTTAATCTCAAAGTTGAATACATATAGGATTGCTTGCCACCTAGCAAAGATCTGTTTGGATGCGACGTTCTGGACGTCCTTTTTGAGGATATGCTTCGATGATTTGCAGTCAACCCTGAGTAGGAACCTTTGATTCAAAAGATCAAACTAAAATTTGGTAATGGACTGGATGAGGTGAACTGGATCACTGTTTCAGATTTGAAGAGAATAAATTTTGGAAGCTTTGAGACTTTTCCTAAGTCTATGGTTGAAGAAATCGAGGCGTCATCCTTAATTTGTTATATGAATGGAACATAGATGGATTGTCCGAATATCATATCTTAAATTTGTTACAATAAATGAAAATGGCAGCTAATCCCTACAAAACCCAAATTAATACTTCTGATAGAACCATAGCAAAACTCCTAATAGCAGGGTTCTCAGGTCAACTCAAAGGATGGTGGGATTTCCACTTAATATCTGAAGAAAAAACTCAAATTCTAGACGCCATTAAGTTAGATGAAATTGATGAAATCATCTTTGAAAATGGTGGACCAATATCTGATGCTGTCGCATCTCTTATCCTTGCCATATCTTTGCACTTTTAGGTGATCCATCACACCTCAAAGAAAAAAACGCAGAACTTCTTTCAAACCTTAGGTGTAAACACCTTAATGACTTTTAGTGGTATAAAAATACTTTCCTAACTAGAGTAATGCTTAGGGAAGATTCAAACCAACCATTTTGGAAAGAAAAATTCCTAGCAAGATTACCTCCCTTATTAGGAGAAAAAGTTAGGAAAAAAAAATCAAAGAAGCCCATGGCAATCAAATTTCCTATAACAAATTTACCTATGGTGAATTGATTAGTTTCACTCAAAAGGAAGGTTTAAAAATCTACCAAGATTTAAAACTTAAAAAACATCTCAAATGGGAGATGAATAAAACCAAACAAGAATTAGGATCATTTTGCAAACAATTCGATATCCTAGGAACATAAAATAAAAAGAAATTTCTGGAAATTGCAAACCTAGTCACTGCAAAAAATCAAAATAAAAATATTTACCTGCACCACAGCAACAGCAAAGAATTCCCTATTATCAAAAGTCAAAACCAAAAGGAAAAAGCAATTCATTTCTTCTTCAAAAAACCCTGGATATGGGAACAGAGATAGAAACAATTTCAAATGTTTCAAATGTGGTAAAACAAGACACATCCAAAAATTCTGCAAATTAAATAGACAAATCAGAGAAATAGACTTAGATGAAGAAACTAGAGAAAAAATTCAAAATCTCTTAGTTGAAACATCTGAGGAAGAAAATCAAAATGAAATTCCAGAATTAGATGAAATAGTAACATCATCTTCTTCTTCATATCGCTCTTCTGACCTAGAAGAAGAGTTCTTGGAAAATTAAATGAATGTTTTGACAAAAGAACAAAAAATGGTTCTAGACATAGTTCATTTAATTCCCGACCCATTAAACTAAAAAGAATATATTGAAATTTTAATGGAGTCAATTGAACCAGATAAACCACCAATACTAGCAAGGTCAAACATTCCAAACAAACCAACAAATGCGTACGACTTGACAAAGATTCTTAACAAACAACAAAAATCAAAGAATTTAATTCCAACAACTTCTGAACTCCAACATGAGATAAAAGAAGTTAAAAAAGAACTAAAATCTTCTTAACAAAAACAAGAATCAAATGGCCAAATCATTCAAATATTGTTATCAAAACATTTGCAAAACTCATCTCCAAAATCCAGGGAATTTGATATATCTGAAGATGAACAAATTCAAACTACACCAATTCCAGAAGACTTCCTTAATGTTTTAAAGGAAATAAATTATCCCATATACATCATTAGTATAACCCTTAGGTTGTCTGATGGCTTTCAAATAAATACAATCGCACTATTTGATATGGGTGCTGACTTAAATTGTATTAAAGAAGGTATTATACCCGAAAAATACCTTTCCAAAACAAATGAGAAATTGTCTGCAGCAAACGGCTCTAGACTCAAAATTAAACACAAATGTGAAGCAAACTTAATTTGTTATAATTTACAAATCAAATCAACTTATTTGATAACTCCTAATATTAATCAAAGTGTTATCTTAGGTACGCCCTTCATAAATTTTGTTACACCTTACAAAGTAGGTTTAATAGGAATTTCTTTCAACATAAAAGGAACAAAAAATATACTTTCCTTTTTATAAATCCCAAGGACTTGAAACCTCAATTTTTTAAAGGCAAATTCGATTTATAAAAATCAAATTAACCTCCTTCAAAGCAAACAAAATGATTTAAATTTTTTAAAACAAAATATCAATTTACCTAGAATACAAAATCAATTAGAAACAAAATTGATTAAGAATAAAATATATCAAATTAGAAGTTAAATTGAAAATGAGATTTGTTTAGATCTTCCAAACGATTTTTGGTCTAGCAAAAATCATATGGTAGATCTGCCTTACGAAGATAGTTTTGACAAAAAACTAATACCAACAAAACCTAGACCGATTCAAATGAATTCTGAATTAATTGAACATTGCAAAAAGGAAATCTAAGACTTAGAATCAAAAGGACTAATTTCAAAATATAGGTCTCCCTGGTCCTGCACATCTTTCTATATAAATAAAAATTCACAAATCAAAGGAGGCACACCTAGGTTAGTAATAATTTACAAACCTCTAAATGATGCCCCTCAAATGGATAAGATATTCTATTAAAAAAAGTTATTGGAAAGACTTTATTCGGCATTAATATTTTCAAAATTTGATCTTAAATTAGGATTTTGGCAAATTCAAATTAATCCTAAAGACCGATACAAAACTGTCTTTACTGTGCCGTTTGGCCAGTTTGAATGGAATGTAATGCCTTTCGATTTAAAAAATGCTCCTTAGGAATTCCAAAGAATAATGAATGAAATTTTTAATCCGTATTCAAATTTCTACATTGTGTAGATAGACGATGTCTTAGTATACTCAAACAGTGTTGATCAGCATTTTAGACATCTTAGAACTTTCCTGAGTGTCGCAAAGCATAATGGGTCAGTTGTGGCTAGGCACAAAATATCCTTAGCCTAGACCAGAGTTATATTCTTAGGACATAATATTGAGTCAGGTACTATTGTCCCCATCGAGAGGTCCATAGAATTTGCGTCTAGGTTTCCAGATCAAATTCTAGATAAAACCCAACTCCAAAGATTCTTAGGTAGTCTAAACTATGTCTTAGGACTTCGTTGGAGGAAGTCGGCATTCGAGACAACGAAATGACCCTTAGAAAAATCCTCTGTATCCAAAATTCTAAAAAATAAAATAAAATAAAATTTCAAACTTTCAAACTCTCTTTTCCTTTTCCTTATTTCTTATCTCTTCTTTCTAACTATCTATCTATCTTTACTCCATTGTCTGCATTTATAATCACATATACACGCCACACATGATGCACACTTACATACTCCAACACACTTCCCCTAACCCATTATTCATCCCACCTCCCTCTACGATGCATGACTCCTTCCTCGTTGAACAACCAAACAAGCCCTAATATACATATACACGATGCACACTCACACACCCCAAACAACCCCTCTCCCTATTTCGTTGGGTTTACCTAACATATAACACACACACGTTCCTTAACCAACCTCAGCCCCAACCCACGAGTTCCTCCCATCCCCCTCCTAATTTCTCTCGGCAACCACCCTGAGCAGCACCCATCCTGTCACCATCCTACCAGCTCCCTTTCCCCTACACCCTTCCCCCATCGCAGAACCCAGCCTACCGCACACCACCCAACCTTCGCAATTGCCAACCACACCGCCACTGCGATCCTTGCCCCTCACCATCAACCACCAAATGAGCCCTGCACCCCTACGCACAGTCACAACTCCCTGCCTTTCCCATCGTCCCGCAGTACCCCCATGCCTGCACCACCAACCCACCCACTAGCTCCCCCAACCACAGCACCCTTTCCCTACAACACCAGCTGACCACCCTCCCACTTCATGGTCTAGTAGCACCCAGTAGCCTCATCACCACCAACCAGCCCTACATCATCTCCCCCCATCGCACCTCTGCATTCCTACAGCCAACCAGCTGCCCAACAGTCAGCCAGCCACCAGCTCTGCCGACCACCACCTCTGCCACCTTCTCCTTTTCCCTACCTTGCCCGACCAACTCTCACCAGCCAACCTCCCCACAACCCCCTTTTTTTCTCTCGCGCAAGCTCACACTGCATATGTAGCGTGAGTGAATTATTTTACCCCATAAAAATTTTGGTACCATATTAGTTGTAAGGGTATTTTGGTAATTTTAGAAAAATAAATACTTTTATGCTATAATTATTATTTTATCTAATAGATATTCATTTATTATTTGTGGTATTATTTTTAGGTATGAAATTTCAATTAGTAGGACCTAATAAATTTTAGTGGATACTGCTAATTTTACATTTTTGCTAGAATTCAGGTAACCGTTATACTCTACTAAAATGATAAAAATTGCATGATAGCACATTAGGGTTTTTAGTGTATGAAATATGTTTAGCATGATTTATTTTAATATAATTGTGTGTTAATTATTATTATTATGAAAATGGATAAAAACGAGCATGTTATTTGATATAAAATATTTTACATACAAAAGTATGATTTAAAAATGATTCTAATAACGAGAAAATATTTTGTATGATAAATATTTGTAAAATAATTGGTTGAGCATGCTTAGATGTAATTATGGAATAATTATTATGAATGTGTGCCTTAGGGGCAATTTAGTCATTTACATGCATTATGATATCTATCCTAAAAAAAATTTAATATGTTTTATCTTTTGTTGATTGTACGATCATGTGTTTTATATGTTTCAAAAGTATATGATAGGGTTTTATATGTAGAAATCTATGTAAGGGCAAAATGGTATTTTAACATGATTGATGATTTAAATTATATAATAAACAATTAGATTTTTTTATTTTAGCCTTTTCATGACAAATTAATAAATAAAATGGATTTAGTATTTAAACGAATGATAATATGATTATTATTGGCCTTAGGGGCATTTTGGTCATTTTCAGCCTTAGACTTTTGGTAGGTTGACCTTAGTATTGACCTTGACTTTGTTTCATACCGTTGACCATAGGGTTGACTTGGATAATTGGAAATAAAGGAAAAATGAATAAGTATGGAAATGAGATTAAATGAGTAATGTGTGTTATCTGTGATCACCTTATAAAAATACTAATACATAAAGTAGAAGACCTCGGGTTTGGGAATGGTTTCTCTCTAGGGGTAGCTACCCTAGAAATGAGGTAGGAGTCCTCGATTTGTTTGGTTTTTTGGTGTGCCATTTGTGCCCCAATAGTCTACTCTATAGGTGACCTACGAGCCCTATAGGGGGTATCGATACTTAAGGATTAGGTGTCCGAGGTGAGGAGGGTACTATGTGCCTTATGCATCAGTATGACCATAGTGTTGTTATGCCTCTGGGTTGGATGGTTTGAGGGTATCGTGTTGCCTTGTGCGCCGGTATGACCGGTGTACTGTTATGTCTCCGGGTTAATATTGTATCCCTCTCGAGTAAATAAAAAATGGAAATGATATGATTGGAACTATTGTTATTAGATATTGGATTGGTTTGGTAGTAGTCGTTGTGTCTATCTGTGGTTTTGGGTAGTAGCCGTTGTGCCTACCTGTGGTTTCGATAGTAGCTGTTGTGCCTACCTGTGGTTTTGGGTAGTAGTCGTTGTGCCTACCTGTAGTTTCGGTAGTAGCCGTTGTGCCTACTTGTGGTTTTGGGTAGTAGCCGTTGTGCCTACCTATGGTTTCGGTAGTACCCGTTCTGCCTACCTGTGGTTTTGGGGTAGCATCCTTTGTGCCTACCTGTGTTGGTATTGTTTGTGTGAACATATATGTGATGTGATGGTTTTCATTATACCGCAATTTTAAGAAAGCATGTGGTGTTGTGCATTTTATTTTAATATGCCGGTAAGTATACTTGTGAGGTTATGTATTTGGTTATTATATGTACCTGTAAGTATACTTGTGACTTTATGTATATTGATATCCTATATCTATAAGTATATAGTATATATGTGAGGTTATGGATGTTATTATACTATACATGTAAGTGTACCTGTGACGTTATGTATTTGGTTATTATACTGTATCTGTAAGTATACTTATGATGTTATGTATATTATTATCCTATATCTGAAAGTATATATGTGACGTTATATATTTTATTACACTCTACTTGTAAGTATACCTACAATATCAGGGATCTGAGTATATTTTATCTGTGAACATACCTGTGATGTTATGTAATTGGTTGGAGTTAATGCTAAGACATAAATTATGCTGTAAAGATTATAATTGTGGTGTAGAGTAGGTTTTGATTATCGCCTTAGAAAGCATCTAGGGATGTTTAGTTGATAAGTGTTATTATACTCTAAATAAGCATGCATGAACAGTTTGTAGCTAGTGACTATTGCTTACCTATTATGATTATTATGGTGGACTAGCTCATGTATATCTTAATATTTATACCACGTATTGTCATGATCCCTTATGGTTAATGTATTTGGGTTTTCTTCTAATCATACTTCAAATAGTATCTCTGGGTTTTCCATTTGGTAACTTCAACTGTTTTAGAAGAGTAAATATGAGTAGTCTGTGACCAAGATGGAATTTCATTATCTGAATAACTGCTGTATCTCAATCCTGGTATGTGTATGTATATGTCTTATACAATGTTAATGGTATGCTTTGCATGTATTCCGTGTTGTTTATCATATTAATTTGGTATAAAGGGTTACTCAATACGGTAGTACTGAAGGGTTCATTTTCGTGGGCCTCTGCCTATTCAATGGGCAGTGGACTTTGCAGGTTAGTTCCCGAGTCCAATTGAAAGCTGTTAGTCGGTTCTGAGAGCGTAGGAAAATCTTGTGTCCCTATTGTTATCTGGTCTCCGATTGTTTTGGACTTTGTGTCCTCTTATAATTTATCTCTTGAGTTTTGGTTGATTACTGATGTTGCTTTTAACTAGTACTGTACTCATCTATTATTCTTTGTATTCTGACTTTTTTCACCATGTCATTTTGAGTACAAAAATGTTTTAGCTTTAGCACTTAGTATAAGAATGGTAGTGGATGCCAGACTTATACTGAGTATGGTGGTAACACCCATTGATTTTATAATTAACGCTTCCACAAAACGAAAATTTTTAGTAGTGAAAATGGGGGTGTTACAATAAGATACTAGCTAAAAGGTATATCTCCTCAAAAGTTACCTAGTTAAAAGATACTGGAATATATAATATGCTAAAAGATACTAGAATATAGAATATTCTTCAAAAAGGTGGATTTATGCTACTTTATTCTCTAGCTAATCTCTAAGTCTACTAATTAATTAATTAATTAATTAAATGAACTAATATGCATGACCAAGATTTATTTTATTCCTCCTATACATGTAGCCATGCCCTTCATGCATGTCATGCATGCCATACACATGTACATATACACCTAGTAGCTTGTACGGTACATTTTGTCTATAACTAGCAACATAACCATATTTCTTCAATTTTGTAGGAGATCTTTTCTAAATGAAGAGAAATTGGTTCCATAATTATGAATGACAATTCTTGAGTATTTGCTCCTACATCATTCTCCCCTTGTTGGCTTGAATTTTTCCTCAAATATGCGTTGCCATAATAAGGGCTAATGTCTCCAACTTTAAATGTCCTTGATACCCCACCATATGAATGCTAATTCTTGTGTGTTTGCACTTGCATCATAAACAATCGATCAACATAACCATATGTTTTTCTTCAATTTTGTGGGATATCTTTTCTAAATGAAGAGAAATTGGTTCCATAATTATGAATGACAATTCTTGAGTATTTGCTCCTACATCATTCTCCCCTTGTTGGCTTGAATTTGTCCTCAAATATGCGTTGCCATAATAAGGGCTAATGTCTTCAACTTTAAATGTCCTTGATACCCCACCATATGAATGCTAATTCTTGTATGTTTGCACTTGCATCATAAACAATCGATTGTTTTGGTAAATGTTTTTGACTAATCCTATAGGAAATGGAAATGAGGGTCATTTAATGTACCATTTAGCTAGTTCAAGTAGCCAACTAATAAGTATCGCCAAGATTGCACATTTTCACCCAATTCCAAGTCCTTTCCAAAACCAAAACCACTTTATTTTATATTAACATAATTTTTAACATATTTTTGAAGAATTTTATGATGGGGTATTATATTCATAATCTATGTAAATCATGTTTCCTCAAGAATACAATATGTATGATATAATTTGTATATCCTTGTATTCCTATATGCTTATGAGCAAGCATGTTTTATTGGGTTCAAGTATGTCCTATATGACCTAGTGTGCTCATAAAGAATTCACGTAGTAAGAGTATTACTTGTATATATTGGTATGGCTATTCATGAGCATATTGTGTCGGTGTTGCCTATACTTGAATCTATATTAGTGCTAGATTTGTTTCCTAAATATGTATGCATACTTATGGGAATTTTTTTCTATCCCCTACTACCTCACATGAGTAAGAGGCCTTGTGCAGGCATCTAAGGATGACTAGGGAGTAATTTTTCCACTTCTCTAGCTTCATTGGGTTATTTGAGCTTATGAATTTTCAAAAATATTTTTTTGTTGTTCTTGAGTGACCAATGCATTTTCTTTGAAATTGATTTCCTTCGGTTATATATTTTTTCTCTTGTGTATCTTTTGTATGGATTTTAGGCTTACATATCCCTTGGTTGTAAAACATGAAATTCCACACTATAGTTTTTCCCTGTATTTGGTTTAATGGATATTTAACCTTGTGTCTAACTTGACATAGGCAATAAATGCTCTATCTTTTTGTTAGGTGTGGTTGTAACACTCTCTTTTTATATAAGAGTGTTTAAGTATTTCTACTTCCATATTATTTTTCAAAACAGTTAGTAATAAAAAAAAGGAGGTCTTAGAAGATGTAATACCCAAAAATTGAGTAGAGTCTTTTGAGGATTGATATGGCTATTTATATGAATATGGTTAACATCCTTTGGTTATTCAATCATAAGTACTCAATAGTTAAGTGTGTTTGCGGTGAAATAATTTTTAGGATGTGTAAGCTTGAAGAAAATTTTGGAAAATTTAAAAAAATTCATGTTAAAAGCACATAAGATCATCTGGCTATTGTTGATCTGAAGGGCTGACCAATCAATCCAAAAGCACATAAGGGTTTCCATTGCAACCTTTTTAGGTTTGGGGTTCTATAAGGTGGCTATCAAGTAGCCCCCACTTGGTTATATCATCTTGTGGTGTTGTAATGCTTTTTAGGACGTATACCGAGATGGATGTTTTTACAACCTATAAAACATTTTAAAGGTGCTACGGTGCAGGGGGTTTCATGAACAATAATCAACTACTTAATATGATACGCTTGAATTAGTAAGGTTGAGTAATTTAGATGGATCACATGATGGAGAAGAACAATAGGGATCCTATTTTGAAGGATGATCGTGGTGGTGGTGGTACTAGTTTTTTAAAGATGGCATAACAAGGGTGGATTTTTCCTAGGTTAGAAGCTTGTGTTGTTGGATGCTTGATAAGAGGGGTGATTACAGTTGGTCGAGTTCTTTACTATTAGGGGATTGTTTAGGCGGTTCATTAGGCCACATGAATTGATAAGAGCTATAGGGATTGTGCTACAATGGGTGGCTTAGAATGGGATTGTCATATGTTAGTGTGAAGATTTGGACAACAAGGCTATACTGGTGCTCTTAATAGAAACTCAAGGATGAAGGTGAACCACATGAACGAAGGGGAATGAAATGAATGATTTGTACTCTACACATTGCTGGCTAATGTTCTGTGTGAGATGAAATAGTTTTAGGAGAAAGAAGGGACAATGATGGTAACTGTCATATGAGTTTAGCAAAATGAGGTGGAAATTAAAGAGAGAAAAAATGGAAAAGTATTATTATGGTTTCTTATATACTCTAAATAATAATAATTCCTATATATGTAGTTGATAAATTAAGTTAGGGGGAAAGAAAAAATACTATGTGATAGAGAATATAGAAATTATCCTCAGTGTTAAATGAAGCGTTGACCCAAGAATAGAGCATGTTAACTTCCTAGTTTTTATGCTAACTAGAAAATGAAGTTTCTCTATCCTTGTGGTTTTACATATCATAAATTACTTGAGTAGAGTAGATTGATTATTTGAGATAATAAACTAATAGAGGAACAAAACTGGCATAAAGATATTATAGCTTGGAAAATGGTGTAAGTTTTCTATATTTATTTAAGGAATTTATGCAATCTTAAGTACTCATACAAATCTAAGAAACAAAAGATTTTTTCCAAATTATTTTGAGCTTCAAACTTAAAGACGAAACTAAGGTTGAGTTTTATTTTGAGTTCTCTTTTCTCTTGTAATGGAAGGCCTCCCAAAAACTAAGAGATTAAATTCTAATGCATATTTAAATTTGATTTACATATAATTTTAATTAAAAACAATATGAATATCTTTTCATACAAATTTGAAATTTATCTAGAAGAAATTTAACTTTGAAAAAGATAATTAATCGGTTAATATCAACTTTAATAGGAAAAGAGTAGCTTTTGTGTTTGGATTATCAATTTTATCTTATTGATTATTCATGATAGAGAAGGCTTTGTTGTTAGTAATTTTGGTTATTAGAGTTGTGTTACTTTAGGAAATATATATATATATATATAACTTAATTAATAATTTTTAGCAAAAAATTCCTTGTTTTATGAAATCTTTTGTTATTGATTTAAAGATTTAACATGAAATGTTTTCTTCAAGAAAAGCTAGTTTATAAAAATTGATAAAGGGTTTTTATCAGAGTTAAAGCGAGAGCTTATGTTTTATAGATAAAATATTTTAAGGAGTTCAAGCATTTTGTTATACAAGTTTTGTTAAAATTGATACATTTTAATAATGTTGTTATTTAATTTATTATGATATTTTCTTCATTATCATCTTGTATTAAGAATTGTAATTCTGTTATGAATCATCGAAATGGAAATTATAAGGAAAAAAGAGTTTTTAACTTTTTTCACATCTTGAGTAAGGTGAATTAGCTTTGAGAGTTAGAAGTGAAGTCTAACTTAGAGTTAAGTTGATAAGTGTTTGAAGTTTTTATCTGCCAAAAGATTTGTACTATCTATTATTACTTATTGGAATAAATGTGAGATCATGCATCATTACTACTTGAGCGAGGAGTATCTCGTAAGTAGATGAACTACATAACATCTAGTGTTACTCTATTCACTATTTTCTAAGTGTGTAATTGTTACTCAAAACATAGGGAAATAAATATTTCAGATGTTATTCGGCATAAACCTATCAAAGGGGAAACTCAACATTGAGTATCCTTCTATTAAACATACTGTTAGAAGTTGTATCTTATTATTTTAGTTGACTCCTTTTTAAAGAAATTACTCAATTCATGTTTCCTATCTTGTGTATTTGTCATAATATTTCACTATTCCTAATATGGTATCAAATTTGGTGCTATCGAAGAGCTAACATCTCTAAGCGCTAAAGATGAATGGACCGGATGGAGTTATAGAAGGATAATTGACTATTTAGCCACTATAGTTTAATGGATTACTATAGTTGGTGGAAAAAAACAAAATGTAATATTTCCTCCTATATAATGGTTATTAAGTTTAGAATGTTGTGGAATTTGGGCCATACAAGATAGAGGTAACTATAGATAAAAGGATTGTAGCAAAGGCAAGGAAAGATTGTAATGGAATGGACTTGAAAAAGAATGAAAAGAATACACTTGCCATGGAGATCTTAAAATGTTCCTTAGAATCAAATGAGGTCAATTATGTGTTTACATGCAAATTTTCCAAAGAAATATGGGAGACCATTGATGTTTGTAATGGGGGAAGAAATGAGGCAAAACATTGTGAGATTGAAATAGTTATTTAGAAATATGGCTTGATTAAAATGCATCCAAATGAATCTATTAAAGACACACTTTCTTATTTCATTGGTATAGTTAATGCACTATCCTATCTAGGAAATAAATACTCAAAAGAGAAGAAATTAAAGGAAATCTTCAAAAAATTTCCAATGGAGTCCAAGCTAAATGTTATAACAGTATAAGAAAGCAAGGATGAAATTGACTACTCACTTGAAACTCTCACTAGGTCTTTTATGGCTTTTTAACAAGTCATCAAATCATTCCATGTAGAAAATGGACTAGCACCTAAAGTGCAAACGAAAAGGAAGAAATTAGATTATGTAATAAAGGAGTTTGTCTTTCTTACCAATATGTTTTGGAATTTTTTTCATAAGAAACTAACGAAAAGGAAACAATCAATAAAGAAACTATGGTAAGAATATTTCCATTTCTAACTCTGATTCTTCAAATGACAAATGCATCAAATGAAATAAGGTATGATACATGATTAAAAATTTTCCTATCTGTGATATTAAAAAAAACAAAAAATAAGCCACTAAAAGAGACTATATAAATTCCTATATAGCTACTGTAAAGGGATATGATGAAACTATTGAGGAGATAAGTGATGAGTAGAAGAAGGAGCATGCAAACATCTATCTATAAAGTGATAGATTAATTGCAAACAAGGAAGATAAGGGGCAAGCATGTGTAACACTAATCAACAAAATAAAAATGTTTGATGGAAAATATATAAACTAAATCAAATGATGAAGACCCTAAGGTAAATATGACTTATCTAAGACTCAAGTTAGAATGTGAACCTAAAACAAAAATCTTAGAGATATTTGGTTTGTTAGTATGTAACTTTGATGTAGTTTACATAGAAAAGAATGAACAAAGTACTCTTGTAGATGGAATATAATATAATATTGATGTCTTCAAAATTAAAATTAAAGTTAATAATAAGAAACTTAGTAAAAGATTAAAACAACTAAGTTCTAAAAATAAGAAACTCCCTTATTAAATTACTAACAATAAGAAATTATCGATTAGAAGAAATGTTAAACCAATGAAACAAAGCTAGTGAAATTGAGAAGAATAGTGAAGTAACTAAACTTTAGGCACAATAAACATGAAAAAATAATGAAAAATATTCAAGGATGGTTATAAAGAAATAAACATGTTTAAAATATTCAAGGATAATCCAACAACTACTATGAACAAGGATTTGGATACAATAGAGAAAACAAAACCACAATGATAGATTTTAGGAAAAGAAAGTAGGTAGGTCTTTCTAAATAAACAATCTCTTCACATTTTAGTAAAATTAGTTATAATAAGTTTGAAGGTCCTGGTATGATTAAATCCATTAGTAGGAAATTTTCCTATGTAAAAGTTATTTAGATAATAAAGGACCTAGCTTATGTCCCTAAAAGCCCTATAATACCTAAACATATTTGGGTTTTCTATTAGTGGGGACTGTGACACTTGGTGACAAAAAAGGATGAAAAAATTAGTTCAAGTAAAGTAAGTTATTCATGGTCACATTCCATTGAAAATTTTCTATTAGTAAAATGGTAAAAACGCACCTCAACTATTTGATAAATGGAACAAAGTTGATATCCTCTAAGAAAAAGGTTTAATCATAAATTTAAGTAGAGGAAGGAGTGTACTCCAAGGTAAAAGAAAAAAAAATAATGTGTAGAAGGTAGAATTTTATGAAGGGGAAAATTTAAAAATTTAATTGCATGAGTGTTATAGATAGGGTTCCATTCATTTGACTCACAAGTCGTGGAGTTGTAAGTTTCACACTCTAGAACTAACGTATGTCCTGATAACTAGTAAAGGAGTAGTTAGTAACAAGGCTTGAACATGAAGGTTTGTGCACTACGTACATAATATATATATAATAAAATAATGCTTTGAAACAAAAACAATTGTAAGTACCTCTCAACAACTAGAGCTTATTTATATGGATTTATGTGACACCATAAAATTGATTGTATTAGAGGATGTAGGTATGAGCTCGTAAGTGCGGAGGGTTTTCCAAGATTCAATAGGACTATGTTTCCATCCTTTATGGAATAAAATTTTTGGGAGTTCCTAAATTTGGTTAAAAGGACACAATAACAAACTAACTAACAATTTGAGACTCTTAAATAAGAACATAAAACTAAGTTTAAAAATTATAAATTCATTGATTTTTGTAGAATAAATGGGGTTGAAAATAAATTTTCATCTCCTAGAATACCATTACAGAATGGAGATGTTAAACAAAAGAACAATATGTTGGAAGAAATCATAAGAACTTTATTACTTTCAAGTGCAGTAACAAGGAACATTTAGGTTGAGGCTGTGGACACTAACTAGAACTTTAATCTAACTAATTAGAAATAAGACTCCCTATGAATTGGTCAAGGGAAGAAAACCAAGTGTTGAACACTTTAGAAGGTTTAGAAGCAAATGATATGTGTTTAATAATTGAAAATAAAACTTGGTAATGTTAGATGCATGGAGTGATGATGTTGTGTTTTAAGCTGATCTACTCACAAGAAACCCTATATAATAAAAAAACATTGTGCAAAAATAAAAAACATTCATGGATTATTTGATAAGTCCAACAAATTAAGTTTTATAAAATATGATGAATTTGACATAGGAATGATAAAAGGAGTACCAACTTTGAGGGAATATCATATAATTTTAATGTAATTGAAACAATAATAGAAATGAGCCCACTAAGGTTTTGTTTGATTCATGGAAAATACTGTAGGAAGGAAAGAAAATGAGATGGAGTTTTATTTTTAAGTGTTTTGCTACTGAGAAAGTTAGAAAGAAAGAAAATAAGAAGGAAAAATGGTGTGAGAGTTGTGTTAGATAGTTTTTCTAACAAAAACCTCAAGAAAATGAAAGAAAGTTTGGGAAAAATCTTACTTCCTATCCAACTTCGCTTCCTTGACCTTCACATTTCTTAGCTAAACAATTGACTACATTGTAATTTCCATCCGTGTATTCTATGATTGAAATTTTTTTCATTTATTTTATTATCTCTCTACTTCAACTATGAAATTTTCTGATATCAAAATACTAACAAATAATGATAAGCAAATGTATGTGATTAGTAAAACTTATTAATTAGTATTCATGTTTCTGTTGCTCTTACTAAACCAGTTTCCACAAAAAATTTCTAAGAACAAAATAAGGGAAAGAAAAATCATTTCTCTTATTTTTTTTCCTTCATTTTTCTTTTATTCTCATTTTTCTTTCTTTTGTATTCTTCTCAAATCAAATAAAGCCTAAATGTTATTAAGCAATAGAAGGATAAAGGAATTGGTTCCGCTATAGGTCAAAGTTAAGGTACTGAAAGGTTAAAAAATGCTTATGCTCCTAATCTTATTCTAGGATAGCCAAATTAGAGAGTTGAAATGAGATCTTCCCTTAAAAGTTATTATGGAAATTTTAGCTTTCTTTTCGATAGAGAGTCCAAATAGATACCAAACAACTCTAAAGTAATCTCATCTAAAAAGTGTGGAAAGAATTATTAGATATGTCAAAGGAACTGATAATCTATGTTGATGGTATCTAAAAGGATCTTTATTTAAACTTTATGGATATAGTAATGTAATTTTTTTGGGATATTTGGTAGATTAGAAGAGCACTTTTAGCATGAAAACATTTCTTGCACAATGTTTTATAGCTTAGGCTTCCAAGAAAGAAAAATTATTTCCATTCTCAACTACCGAAGTTGAATATGTTCCACCTGTTGCAAGTTATGCTTAGTAGCTATGGAATAAGTAATATTTGGTTAATAAAGTTTAGGTAAACGATATTATGATCATGTGTCATAACACAAGTGCTATAAATAATGTAAAAATATTTGATGTAATGCTTAAGGATTAAATATAGGTAATAGGAATCATATTTTAATTAAAATAAGATAGATTCCAAAAACTTAGATTGAAACTAGGGGAGATCAATATTAATTTTGGATGCTGAGTTCCTATGAAACCTAATAACTATCTCCAAAAACTTTGTTATAGTGGTTATTCATATTTACGATTTAAGTCATTTTTATGCCTTACAACAACATAAAATGTGGATGTGGAAAATATTCTTATTTTACTATCCAATTGTGTATAATATTGTTATTATGAAAATTAATATCCATGTTGAGATAAACTATGTAATAAAATAAGTAGAGTTTTAAGGAGAAACTAGTATTAATTGTTTTGTTAGTTTCCTACAAAATTTAAAATCATCACATTTTTCTTTATGCTAATTTCTATGTTTACGAATCTCAGTAGTAGGAGAATCTAGCATAGGCAAAATTATGCATTATTTAAATGTGTGGGATCAGTCCATAGTTTCATATCTATTGATTTAAGGCTTGGTTGCTTAAGTTGATTTATCATTTTTATGCTATATTACAATTATGTTAATTTATTGATGAGAAAATGGGGAAGAGGGGATGATGTAAACACAATTATCTAAATATAAAATTATTCAATATGGAGGAACTCTATTTGTAAATTAAGAAGTTTCCTTAAGAGTACATGTGTTAACATTTATGTATTATCAATAATCTTATGAGTTTTAGTTGATAACAATCAGCTAGAAAATAAACTATAACTGCAAATGCCTATATGCATTAAGAAATAAAAATCTAAAATTATTCAATATGGAGGAACTCTATTTGTAAATTAAGAAGTTTCCTCAAGAGTAAATGTGTTAACATTTATGTATTATCAATAATCTTATGAGTTTTAGTTGATAACAATCAGCTAGAAAATAAACTATAACTGCAAATGCCTATATGCATTAAGAAAGAAATTTCACTAATATTGGATCATGCCTTTGTAATAGGATTTGCTAAATTTAAATAGTCTTACATGAGTTTTTCTGATGAATCTTTTAGTGATAGGTTGGAAGGAACTAAGAAATAGTTTCTCACTGCATTTGTACTTTGAAAATCATTATTTCTTAGTCATCATCACAAAGAGGAAATTTGTTGAGTTCCTAGATTTGATGCTCACAAACAAATATATTTCTCTATTCCTATACACAATGGTTTTTTAGGTGAACAACTACTTAAGTAAAGCAAATTGATTGTTTGAAATGAGGAACTAATAAGAGGACAGCAAAAGGCATAAAGATCTTGTAGCTTGGAAGTTGGTTTATGTTTTAGGTCTTTCTTTAGGGTACTTAAGTACTCTTAAGGACTCAAAAAATAGTAAGACAGAAAAAATAAATATCCAAACTATTTTTTAGCTTTAAACATTTAGAGGAAACTCAAAATGAGATTCATTTTCCTTATCTTCTTATAACAGAAGCTTTCCTAAAAGCTAGGATATTGGTTTGCAATGTGTGTTTAATCTCATTTTAAATATTATTTAAATAAAAATCATTATTAATATATTTTCACATAATTTTTTAATATATCAAAAACATATTTACGTTTTTATCTACAACATCACTTTTAATAAGAACAGAGAAGTTCTTGTGTCAACTGGATTCGGAAATTTATCTATAGATTATGTAGTCTTTGACAAGTATTTTTAAGCTTTGTTTTGAGTTTTTTTTTTATTTAAGCAAAGAAATTTGATAAAAACTTCTACAAGATTATTAATAAAATTTGAAGAGAGCATCAAGAGCTTGTGTTTCATAGAGAAAATACTTTTAGGATTTATACTATATTGATAGTTAAGTTGTACTAAGATCGGTACATTTTTTTACATTTTCTTCATTATCATCCTATATTTAGAATTTTAATATATTAGTGATCATTGAGGGAGAAATATAATATGCATACTAGATTTATTTAGTTTGTGTGAACCTGGAATGAGGAGAGTTGGATTCTACAATTAGAAGTGTGTTCCAAAATAGAGTTATGTTGATGAGTTTTTAACTTCTCATGCACAAAGAGAGTTGCACTATCTATTCCTACCTATTGTGAGAAATAAGAGTAGTTAGGAATGTGTATGTATACTACTTGAGAAAGGAGTATCACTTGTGAAGAGAAATCATGTAATATATGGTGCTACTCTATTTATCATTTTTAGAGCAAACAACTATTAATCTCCATACATGGACCTAAGTATTTCAGAAGCTATCCATATACAATTGTCTAAGGAGAAACTAAACATTGAGTTTCTTTATCTTTAATAGGATGCTAAAAAGTCTATCTTATGGTTTTTGTTATATTTTCAAATATATATATATATATATATACTCAATTCACCCATCCCCTCGTAAGTATTTTAAAAAGTAATTCACTCTTTCAAATGTAATTGAACTTTACAAGATAGCAACTTAAAGTTGATCCAAAAGATTAAAAGTTTGATTGAGATACTTTTGGTCTAGCTTAGGATAGTGTGAAAGCCAATGCTGGCCCATTAGCCTAGTATTTAAAGGCTGGATATTGTCATTAAGGAAATATCCATGTTATTACTCCTTTCAAAATTCTATCGATTGCAACTCCCATTTTATAGGGTAGAAAATCTAGATAACAATTTCACAGATGCCAATAAATTAAGAGTTTGGTTAGAGAGGAAGTAAAAACATATGAGATCCTAGAAGAAGAAGAAAAATATTATGGTGCTAAAACTAGGGAAACTAAAACTTGCATGCATTCTCTTCACGGCCACATATTTCTTATGCCTTAATTAACGTGATTGTGGCACATGCTTTCTTTTTATAGCTACATTAGCCAAATGTCCTACCAAACGACATTCATTTCCATTTGTTTAAACCCCCTTGAGCCTAAGACTTGTTCACTTGATCATAAACCTACTTAATGGCCATAATTATGAGTTATTACCTTACTCTTGTCTGAAACTAGGGAGTGGTAACTCTTTAACCTATTTGATATAGGTATGTTAAGAGATAAGCATGGGGGTGTGATAAAAAAGGATAATTCATAGAGCTTGTGTTAAGAAAAAGATTTAATTGTATCTCAATTTCTCTTCTTTGTGAAAAAAAAAACTTAAAAGGAAGAGAAGAATGAATTTATTGAAGTTGTGATGTGGGGAATTTAGAAATTAATTTGTTTTTGGGCATGTGATAAAAAAGGATGTTTGGTAGAGCTTGTGTTAAGAAAATGATTTAATTGTAGCTTAATTTCTATTCTTTGTAAAAGCAATTGAAAGGAAGAGAAGAATGAATTTATTGAAGATGTGATGTGGGGAATTAAGATATAACACCCGCAAATTTAATACTGAAAAATTTGTGGTAAATCAAAAAGGTTTAGCGGAAGAGGAGAGATAAAACCGTAAACTCGGGGGTGTTACCGCCACACTTAGTACCAGACCGGTACACTTCTACCGTTCCAGCACTAATTGCTAAGGCTAAATCCAAACAACATCAAGTGTGAAATATTGAAACATGGGTTGACATTTAACATAAATCATTAACGAAACACAAGTCAAACAATAATTAGAATACGGGTTAGGATTATAACTTAAGAGTACGATTTTCAAAACATGAAACGTAATACAAATACAGCTAAATAAGGAAATACGGAATCCGATGATAGCAATAGAGTCCGACCAACTCACTCTCGGTCCCCAAGTCAGGTTAGGCTCATCACTCTGCCCCACCCGATGCGTCATAGGTGTAGTAGGCATTAAAGACATGGTCTCCTACCTGCACAAGATCAGAGGGGTCTTCTGCTCATGGGAATGAGCAGCACCCATGAAATGGGTGATCAGTACGCTACGTATTGAGTAAGGTAACAGACGAGCTAAGGCCAACAACTAGGACATATGATACAAGGATAAGCACATAGGCAACATACAATAGCACACATGATAAGGCCTGATTACTTTCGCGGTGACTTATTCTTTATTCTCATTAATAATATGTCCATTCCACGCATATTCTTTAATAGTCCATATGAGTGCGGGAACCCCACTATTATAGCCGGTGGAGCGGAAAGTATAAACTCAGGGCAGAACGCTCCTGACCACTATTATTTGTCGGTGGACCGGTCTCCAGGACAAAATGCTCCTGGCCACTATTATTTTCTTGTGGACCGGTCTGGCCCCGACTCACATGGTGTTTCGTTGTAAGTACTTAGTGTATTTCCCATGGTTTAACTTACTTGCTTTGGTTTGTCGAGCACGAAATCCCCCACTATTATAGCCGGTGGACCGGAAAGTATACACTCAGGGTAGAATGCTCGTGACCACTATTATTTGCCGGTGGACCGGTCTGGGCTCGACTTAACAATCTTTCACTTTACATGATTAGTGTTTTATCCGTGTCTTATTACATAACATTCCACCCTTGACATGCATGCCATCGATATTCTACTGCTTTTCTCTCAAGAGGGCCCGTCCCATATTTTGAGACTCCTACACCCCTTGTCACACCCCGACATCCTTTCCCCCTTATGCTCACACCTAATGAAAGACTAACTCCTGAGAGTGTAGGTTAAGCCCAACACCCTATGACATTGATCTTGCCTATTCTCACCCTCTAGGATTTCCCCCTTGGAAACCCTAGTTGGACCTATGCGGCCGAACTTCTTCTCACTTACCTTACCATTGCTTGTTCCTCGCCCCACATCTCACCTTTATTAGGTAAAACCCCAAGGCATATCACTTTTACTCCTTGACCTCGCATGTGACCGGAAAAACCCTAGTTGGCCACGTCAAACCCAAGTACCTTACTTCTTCCACAAGTAATCTCTCTCTTTTCATCCCAAAGTCTCTTCTTTCACATGGAAACCAATACTCATCTTTTATATGAATGAGTTCTCACTCTTAACCCATACTCCACCCTTCCTTAATCATTCTTACTTTTATACCACCCAAATTTCCACTTTCTCCCAAAAACCCTAACCGGGTCCCTTATACACCCTTGCACCAACCTATGTACTATTTTTCATCCCAAGTCTCCAATCACTCCACAACTCTTCTATTCTCTTATTTACACCCTAAATCAACTTTTCTCACGTAAGATTCACCCCCATGCAAGATTTAGCCATCCTATGCAAACACCCCAAGTCACCATGAAAATTTTAAGACTCTCATGCATGGTTCCCATCTCTCATTTATTTTGGTCATTCCTTCCTCTTAATTTTCTCTCATGGATCATGAGGTACTTAGGTCAACCTCATACCCCCCTTAGTGAACTCACTTCCCCTTTCTTCCTTGTCATTCTTATATTCCCAATTCATATTATTAGTTATCCTATCATGCATGTCCTAGAAGGCCATATCATATCACATCATAAACATCATACATATACACGTCATGCTCATGTCATAGAAAACACATACAAACATACCTCAATCTCCAAGCTCCGCTACAAATAAGACAAGTTATCCACAATCATATAATACACTACATATCATGGCATATACAACATTCAAAAGATACAGGTCACACGTCATACAAGGGCCTTAGCTTCGTCCTTACCTAAAGCGACGCTGGGCTTGGAGCACGCTCCTATAACTCCTTAGTGTTTTGGTTAGGATCACCTATAAAAGGGAAAATACTAAGTATTAGTCTCCCTCAAAAGTACCATAATCCCTTATTCTAGTTTAAGATTAAGATTATTATTATTAAAGAGAGTATTATACGAAAACTAGGGTTTTTACCTTAAAATTAGTATACTAAATATTACTAATCAAAATATGTTTATTTTTAATACTTATTGTTACACTTATTTTATTAGACCAGTTAGCTCTATTCTTATAATAATAGTGTTCTTGCTAACTAGAGTAAAATAGTGACAATAATAATAATAAAACTAATAATAGTGACACTAATGTTTATAGTGATAGAAACTGTAATACCCTAAAATTTTCGAAAACCTTTATTTTAATAAATTACTTTTATTTGGAATAAAATTTCTTTAAGATTATTATTTTAATTATTTTATAGATTTTAGAGTATGTAAATTTTCATAAAAGTATTTAATAAATTAAAAATAAATATTTTTTTATTTATCATTTTATTTTATTTGAATAATTTTCCAAACTAATATTTTACCAACTTTATCCTTTTTAAACTTATATATTAGATTATAATAAATCAAATTATTAAATTAAATAATTTATCAAGAATATTATGTTTTATGATTTTATAAATTAATTTAAATTATTTTCCTATTTTTCCCCATTTCCCTTTTTACCCTTTTCCTTTTTTTCCCTTTCCTCCTCTTCTTTTACCCTCTTCTCCCTTTTGGGCCACCTGGCCTGCTTTCCTCTTCCCCCCTCCTTGCGCACTGGGCCACTGGCCCGTATTCCCTCCTTTCCTCCCTCCCACACGCGGGTCGTCTCCCCCTTCTCTCCCTTGCCCCTCGCACGCCCGTCCCTCCAGCCCAGCTGCCCTCCTCTTTATTTTTCCTTTGGACCGGCCGGGCTGCTCTCCTTTCCTACGCCGGTCCGACCGCCCGTCCCTTTCTTCTTCCCTTCTTCTTCTCCCACGCCCGACCTACTCCTGTCGCTATGCCAGCCTGCAACTGCGGCCGCCTGCCACCACCACCTGCTCCCTCTCCCTCTCTCTCTCTCCCCCGTCGTTTTTCTTTCCCATTTCGAGCCAAACCGGCCCTGAACCACAGCTCACGCATGACCCTCTCCCTTTCCTTCTTCTTCCCTCTTTCTCCCCTGCCACCCGACCACCACCTGCCACCTACTGCACCGATCGCCGGCCATCCCTGCCCCTCTCTTCTCCCTCTTCTTTTTCTCCATCTCCCCAGCCTTTCATTCCCCTCATTTTCGAGCCTAATATCCCTCCCCCGAGCTCTCCCTTCTCTCCTTCCTTCTTCCCCATCCTTTTCTATTTTTTTCTTCTCACCGCCGCCCGCCGCCGCTCGAACCACCAAGCCTAGCCCTGCGCCGCCTTCTTCCACCGTCTACTACCACCCTGCACCACCACGCCGCCCCTTAAGCCCTACACTCCCTCCCTTCTTGACCCTTTCTCTTTTCCTCCCCAGTTTTTCCCCTTACCACCGAGCCACCTGTAACCACCATTTCCGTCGCCGTCCGGCCATCTCTGCCGCCACCTAACCCGATGTTCAACACCCTGCAACCTCCTCTACAATCGCCACCCATTAGTTAGCCAAAAAGAGCCCCTGAACCCCTCCATTTTTCCCTCTCCTTTTCCTTCCTTCACAGCCTTTTCCCTCGACCCTTCTCGGCAGCCGACCTTCGCCGCCTCTCCGTCGCCTTCTCCGCCGCCTTGAGCCACCTCGAAACCACCCTTAGCCTCCACCTACACCCCCTCTACACTCTTGCACCATTCCCCTGCCTTAGAACCTCCCCTAACCACCCTCTTTTCTAGCCTAAAGACCCTAACCCAAAAATGATGAATCTTGCTTCCTTCACCCCTCTTCCAGCCTTTGCCCCTCTCTTTTCTGCATGAAACTCATGCTGCTCATGCAGCGTGAGCTCTTCCATTTATTTTGAAAATTTCTTGGGTAAATGTTAAGGTAAAATGGTATTTTATGTTAAGTGTTTTATTAATTAAAATTTATAAAGTTTTATGCTTTGGTTCTTATTTCTAACATAAGTATGATGGACATTATTTTTAGGTGCTGAGTTGCTAATTATGCTTGGTAAGATTTGATATTTTGCGGGATTAAGGTAACCGTTAATCCTCCCTTAAATGTATGGAAAAACGCATGCTAGCACATTTAGGGTTTAGTATGATTTTATGCATGTTTTGTATGCTTAGCATGATATGGTTATGGTTTCTTATATTGTTTGTTAAAAAGAAAAAGCATGATAACTTTTATGCTATATGTAGGTATGTTAAATAAAGAAGGAGTTGGAATAGGGATAGAAATGTCAAACACTTGTTTATGATGTACCATGTTGTTAATGCATGAATGATGTTATTGTTTAAGGGTATTTTAGTAATTATGCTTATGAGATAAATAAATCAATGTGTGTAGTTGCTAATGAGTATCATGTTGAAAAATGACAAGTTGGTGGACTTAGATGATAAGAATGAAGTATTAATATCATTATTTTATGTAGTGTTAGTAAATTCATAAAAATGGTGAATAAAGGGGTTGAGTGGAAATTTTATAAGTGAAAAGGGTATTTCGGTAATTTTTGAGATAAAAGAATAATATGGTAATTTTATAATTAAATGGCCAAATGATAATTTACAAGTAAAGGATAAAATTGTAAGTTGTGAGAAAGAAGGGTAAAATAGTAATTTTGGAAGTAGGGGTAAAATAGTAATTTTGGATGAAGGAGGGCATTATGGTAATTGTTCAAGTAAAAAGGGCATTATGGTAATTTTGGAGGTAGAGGGGCAAAATCGTAATTTCATAAGTAAAGGGTAATATGGTAAATTTTATAAGTGAATGGCGAAGTGGAAATTTATAAGTAAAGGGGTAATATGGTAAATTGGAAAAGAAGGGCAAAATGGTAATTATGTAAGGAAAGATAAAGATGGTAATCTTGGATGTAAAAGGGTAAAATAGTAATTTGTAAAGTAAAAGATGTATGGTGGTAATTTTCATAAATAAAAGGATATTATGGTAAAATTGGATGTAAGGGGTAAAATGGTAATTTTGTAAATGAAAGGATATTATAGTAAACCTGGGAGTAAGGGGTAACTTGGTAATTATGATAACGACAAAAGATAATTTAGCAATTAAATTATGATTGTAGAAGGGAAATTGGATAAGTATGATACTATAGAAGGGTAATTTGGTAAATTAACCAATTAAAAGGCATTATGGTAATTTTAATAATGGAGAAGGGTAATATAGTAATTTTGATTATGAAAAAGGGTAAATTAATATTGGTAATTATGAAGAAGAGTAATTTGGGATTTGTGATAATTAAAAAGGGTAAATGGCAATTAAAATAATTGAGAGGGGTAAAATGGTAATTATGATAAAGGAGAAGGGCAATTTGGTAATTTGTTCAACTAAAAGGGCAATTTGGTAATTTAGCCAATAAAAGGGTAAAGTGATAATTGTTTAACCAACTAAAGGGGCAAAATAGTAATCATGATAATGAAGGAGGGTAATTTAGTAATTTATCCAACTCAAGGGCAATTTAGTAATTATAACAAAGGAGAAGGGCGATTTGGTAATATAACCAACCAAAAGGGAAATATGATAAGTATAGTAATTATGAGGGGTGAATGATGATCTAAAAAGTGTATGAGATAATTTGGTAATCTAAATCGGACAAAGGGTAATTTGGTAATTATGCAACCTTAAAGGTAATATGGTAATTTGTACCTAATAGGTCCTTGAGATTGTGGAACATTAATATGATTAAATAATGTTGATTAGCCAAGTAAGAGTATATAATAATTAGTATGGCCTTGATGGTTTCTCTGTGACATCTTGGATAATCCTCTGAATAAGAAACGATTAATGATATCGAAACGATTGAAAGTGAATAAGTATCGGATTATCGTGCTTTATGTGATCACCTTAATTAAGACACTATTACTTAAAGTGAAAGACCTCGAGATCGGGAATGGTGACTCCTTAGGGGTCGCTACCCTAAGGACGTGGTTTAGTCCATGATTATTCTGGTATTTGCTGGTGTGCCTTTGTGCCCCAGCCAGGCCCTATATCTTACTCTTCCTAGCTCTACGGACCTAGTTAGGGGGTATGTATACTTATGGATTAGGTGTCCTTGTCGGTAGGGTACTGAGTTAGCTTTATGCACCAGTACGACCAGGGTACCTTTGCGTCCTTGGGTTCGTGGTTAAAGGGTACTGAGTAGCTGATATGCACCGGTACGACCGGTGTACCTTTGTGTCCCGGGTTATCAATCTCCCAATCGAGGCAAATAAATATGATTGATGTGCTGATTAAATAAAGGAAAGATACTATTATTGAAAGTGGAATATTAATGAGCCGGGCCCAATTGATTATGATATTGAGTACCGGTCCACCGGTTACAATAGTGGCCCAGGAGCGTGTTGCCCTGGTATGTGATATTACGTACCGGTCCACCAGTTATAATAGTGGTCCAGGAGCGTGTTGCCCTGGTGTGTGATTATGAGTACCGGTCCACCGCTTATAATAGTGGCCAGGAGCGTTGTGCCCTGGATGATTTTATATGTATTCCGGTCCACCGGCAATAATAGTGGGGGTCCCGAGCTCAATAAAATCAGTTATGTATGTGAATAAGATTATGGAAAAATACTAATCACTTATAGTGGAACACCATGTGAGTCGGGGCCAGACCGGTCCACCGGCAAATAATAGTGGTCAGGTGCGTTCTGCCCTGTGTGTTTATCTTCCGGTCCACCGGCAATAATAGTGGTCAGAGGCGTTTTGCCCTGTGTGTTGACTTCCGGTCCACCGGCTATAATAGTGGGGTTCTTGTACTCACAAGGATATAAAATATGATATTGATGGATTAATGACTTAAGGCCCAAAGTATCGATCGTGACTTATAAAGTATTATGTATGTTATTGTTATGCATGCACCTCATATTATTTATGTGTGTAGTTTGCATTATGTGTCGTATGCGGGCCTATCTTTAAGTGTGGTATTAAAGGGTTACTCAGTACCGTAGTACTGAAGGGATTCCCTTTATGGGGCCCCTGCCTATTCAATGGGCAGTGCCCTTGCAGGTATTTTCAGGTGCTACTCAAGTGGGTTACGGGAAGGAGAGTAAGGAATTTTCCGGTATCATGGCTTTTTCTCTTTCTCATTTAATTTCTTGGTTTTAAATGTTAACGTTGTTAAAGTAACCACCATTGGTGGATTTTATTCCTGAAAACGATTTGATGTGCTACTCTGATTTAAATATGTTGAAGCTTGCAATTTACTCTGATTTATGCATGTTGAATGTCTTTCGAATTGTATTTCATTTTCTTAGCCTTAGCACTTGGTACTGGAACGGTATGAGTGAACCGGTCTGGTACTAAGTGTGGCGGTAATACTCCCAAAGTTCACGTTTTGTTTATCTGCTTCCGCTATTATCTTTTAATAAAACGAAATTTTTCAGTAGTGAATTTTGGGGGTGTTACAGAAACCCTAGCATTTTTTAGGCTAAGTCTAATAATAATGTTATGGTTAAAATAATAATTTAATAATTACAATACCCACAAGTAAAAATATTCCTAAAGATAATAATGATAAAAATTATATTTTGAATAATAATAATAGAAGGGTTCAAATGTTTTTGTCACAATAATAGAAATAAAATAATGATAATAATAATAATAATAGTAATAACTAATAATGATACCATAGTAATGATGTTGTGTTAAAGGCATTAGGAATAATATTAAATGGTAAGGTACTAAGGTTTAAGTATTCTTCTTATTTAACAATAAAATGATAACACACCAACTTCGAGTTAAATAACATTGATAATAATAAAAGTAGTAGTAATAATAACAATAATGATAAAGGTGTTAAGTATAATAATAATAATAATAATAATCAAAGAAGGTTAGGTTAAGTAGTAATAATAATAATGATAATAATAATAATAATAATAATAATAATAATAATAGTAATAATGTTAAGTATAATAGAAGATAACAATCGAAAAGAATAATAGTAATATAAGAGTCACAATATTTACACTAAACATTGTAATGGTCAAGTTAGTACTAGTAAGAAAATAATAATATTAATATTAGAAGTAGTAGTGATAATGTTATTAATAATGATAAAGATACTATATAATAATACCATATTTATAAATATTCCTGAAATTAGTTTAGGTAGTAAGAGTGATACATAATGATAATGATAATAGTTATAATAATAATAATAATAATACTAATAATAATAATAATAGTAATAACAACACAACATTAATAATACTAATAAGGGTAATACTATTAATATTACTAAAAATTGTTAACACTTATATAAAATGGGTTTCTAAAGTTAGATTAACTAATGATAAACATAATAATAATAATAATGATAATACCAACAATAATAATAATAATAGTAATAATAATAATAATAATAATAATACCCTTAATATTAATAAAAATTATTAATCACTTGTGCTAAGAAGGTTTATTGGTTGAGGAGGTTGGAGCACCACCTAAGGTTAGTGGTGGAATTGGCGGCCGTGCATGGCGGCGACGCTGGCGGTGGTGGAGGAGGAAGAGAGGTGGAAAGATCAATGTTTAGGCTGAAGGAGAGGGGATAGAGGGGTGTTTGAGGTGGAGGAAGATGCAACAGGTGAAGAGGGGTGGAATGAGGGTGGTGGCGTGGCTGGGAGTGGTGGTGCACTGTGGTTAGTGCGGCGGCCGAAGGTGGTGGAAGGTGGTGGAAAAATGGAGAAGGTAGAAGGAGAGGGAGGTAGGGGGAGATGAAGGTGTGGGAAGGTAGGGGGAGGTTCTTTGGGTGTTTTTGAGGGTGAGGGAGGTGTTGGTAGAGGCGGGATTGGCGGCGGAAGGCGACGCAAGGGGCAGCGAGAGGTTGGAAGGGGCTGCTCGGGGTGGCGATTTCGCACAGCTAGGGCAGCACGTGCAGGGCGAGGTTGGGGCCGATGGTGGTTCTGTTTCGTAAAGGGAGGTGCGGGGAAGGTTTTTGTGTGCGGAGTTTGCGGCGGAGGTGGCCGATAGTGGCGGGATAGGTGTCTGTTTGGGGGGCGGCGAAAAAACGGGGTTATGGGCTATGGGACAAAGGAGCTCGAACCAGGCTGCTAATGGGGGGTATTTATAGGATAATTGAGGGGGAAAACGATGAAGGGGAAGAGGACAAACGGGGCAGGTATGGCAGGACCACCGGCCGGCGGTGGCAGGCGGTGCAGCCTTGCCAATTACTGGTTAGGTCGGGTCAGGAGAAGAAGGGAAAGGAGATGGCACACGGGGAGGGGAGAGATGGGGCTTGTTGGGGTTGAAAAAGGGAAATAAAATGAAGGGAAGGGCAGGGGAGGACGGTCGGCGCTGGGCGAGTGGCTGCCGGTGAGATTCTGGGTTGTAGGGTCGAATTGCAAGTGCGCTGTAGGTCGGGGAAGAAGAGGGGACGACTGGACCGGTCGGTCTAGGGGGGAAAAGAAAAAAGAAAAGGACCGGTTCGGTTGCTGGCCAAGAGGGGACGTGCGAGGGAGAGCAGGCTGCGCGGCTTGGGCTGCACGGGACAGGGTAGGGGTAGGTGGTCTAGGCCGACAGGCTGGCCCAACCGAGGGGGAGATGAAAAGAAAAAAAAAGTAAAGGAGGAAGAAGGAAAAATAAATAAAAGAAAGGAGAAAAGGAAAATGGAAAATGGAGAAATGATAAAATGGTTGGGTTGGATATTTGGCCTATCTTGGGTAAATTTTCCTTAACTTCCCTTTTAATTAGTAAAATTTCCAAAATTTTCTAAATAATTTATTTATTGATTTATCTTTATTTTCCTCCATTAATTTCCTCTTTACTTAATAAAATAATCTATTTTCTTAATTTTTCTAATAAATCATTATTCTGCCATAATTCTTAAATTAGGATTTTTGGGGTAGATAAACAAATTTTAATAATTTAACTTAAAATATTTTAATATATTGGTTTAAAAGGTAAGTTTTAGAAAATATTGGTTTGAAACTTTTTTTAAATAGAATAGTTATGATAATATAAAAATCTATTTATTTTAATTTATTAAATATTCACATCTAATTTTATATACAGAAAATTTCACAAAATAATTAAATTAAATAAATTTAAAAGGTAAAATATTCAAAATAATTAAATTAAGTAAGTTTAAAACCTAAGTTTATCCCAATTAAAAGTGCTTTATCAAATTATAGGCTTTTAAAATTTTAGGAGATTACATAAGATATCAATTTTTTATGGGTAGAAAAGATTTCTTCAAAAAGAGCTTTGGTTGTTAATTGGGGAGTGACTAGCAAGTAATTGATCACAAAATTTTGACATATATGTGCATTTGATGCTCGTCTAACTTTTAGACCATTAGCTACAACCCTAGAATTATCGTACCCCTAACCTGGCCCCAATAAAACCTTATTAAGACCTCATGATTTTTGTATTCTATAATGTCTTCAAGTGGTGGAGAAAGAGTCTGTGCAAGCACATGATTGATCATTATCAGGTTGGAGAATTTTGAGCAAACCTGTTATACCTTCAAAACATACAAGTGCATAGCATTTAAATTTTCCTAATGAGAGGAACTCTATGACCTTTGTTATCCTCTGCATCATAAGGATGAAATCTACGCGATCCTAAACCATCTTAGAGTGTCATGATAATACTGATTTACGAGTCATGACTAATGGGTATTCATGCTTTAATTTTTCTCTCCTACTATTATCACTCACAGTATAGGTCAACCTTACAATTGTATGTCTTATTTATGTTGTTTGTCCTATAATCTAAGGCTTTGATCTCCTTCTTTTTTTCTCCATTTTTTATTTCTGTTGTTTGTTAGGGAGCTGATAAGGGGAATATTTTCTCTATTTTTACCTTTCTTTGCTTTCCTTTTTAAGGCATCATTTCATCTCAATATGTATTTTACTATAGTTCTAGTTTATTTTTAGCACTACTGCTCTCATGATATTTTTTTTTCAGGGACTTGCACAAGAACACACAAATCTAAGGAAGTAGTTTATGTTTTCAGAGCAAAAGGCCCAGTATGAAAGGAATTGAAGGATGATAAACCAACCTAGTATGTTTATGGAGGATTCTAGAAGAACAAAGAGCCAAAAGTAAGTAAAGAAGTCAAGAAGAAGAAAGGAGATGGTGCTACACTGCCAGTTGCACACCTAGCTGCACAACCGGGCAACACTTGTGCAACGAGGCCGAAGTAGAAGACACGGCATAGCGAGGTTGTGCATATCCTACACGGCCATGAGAGGGTTGAGTGAATAAGCAGAGTTGAGGACAATGCACAACCAAGCATGCATATCATGCACCGCCATGCAAAAGCTGAATTCCCTAGTTTGAGAACGAGAATGCAGCATGACTAGGCCGTGGAGACCTTACATGGCTGTGGAATAGCAGTTACCCCATGACCTTTGTCCCTAACGTAGCCTGCATTGTGGGTAGATTTTAAGTGATTCTTGGGAAAAAAAATTATTAGATTTTAGAGGAATGTTTCTTCCTTTTTCCCAATCAAAAACATCATGTAATTTTCCTTAATTTTTTTAGTTTAATTTATGGAGATTCAAGAGCAAGTTTATGTATGATAAACATGTAATCAACTCTATTCTTCTTTGGTTTATGGTTAATTGAATCCAAAGTCCCTTCTTTGTAATTTTTTATACTATGATTTTGGTTTTTATTCAATTTGCTTCATTTATATTCCTTAAAATCATAAGTGAGTAATCCTTTTTGCTAAGAGTGAATCAGGTTCGTGTTGTTATTAATTTAATGAATTAAAGTATATGTTATATGTTTAGTTCATATCCGTTGTTTCATATGTTCAGATCAATCATTGTAAGTTTGATTTGATGAAATCCAAACTTTTGAGATATTATTTGTGACAAAAAGGTTGAAATCATTATTGGAAATAAGTATATGAACAAGAATTAAAGCAATAACAAAAGTAGATGTTTGGTTCTCAAGGGCTATAGAATCGATGGCACTTAATAGATTAATTTAATTTATTAATCATGAAAGTAGCCAAAAAATTAGATTAAATAGGTTCTTAGACCTTCAAAGAGGATAATGAGAATATTTAGATTGATTGTTCACAACCATTGAGTTAAACTACAATATAGTGTTGTTTCATTGTCAGACACCAATTTAGAGACCGAAATTCAATACTAAGCTTAAAGGATTACTCTCTCATGATATCAAGGAATATAAATGAAGTAAATTGCAAAAAAAAAAACATAATGATGGTATAAAAAATGACAAAGAAGAGAAATTATATTGAATTAACAATAAACCAGAGAAGAATAGAGTTGATTCAGAGTTGATCATACCCGAACTTTCACTTGAATCCCCAAAAATTAAACTAATGAAATCATGGAAAATTAAATGAAGATTTATCTTGGGAAAATTGAGGAACGATTCTTCTAAAACCTACTAAAAATGTGCCCAAGAAGTTCCCAAAGAATCCCTTAAAAAATACCCACACCATATGGTAACCACATCAGGCACGAAGATTGTAGGGTAACCACTACTGTATGGCCTGGCCATGTTGCTTTCTTGCTCTCAAACTAGGGAATTCAAATTCCATATGGCTTTGCAACATATGCATAGCTGGGTTGTGCATTTTCCTCAACCTCAAGCCATTCACTTAACCTCCGCATGGCCATGTAGTGTCTTATGCTATGACATGGCTGCATAACTGCTACACAATTTTGTAGCTGGGTGTGCATTTGGCTATGCAACACCATATCCTTCTTCTTTTGGACTTCTTGGATTATTTTCGGATCTTTGATCTTCTAGACTCCTTTGTAAACATGCTAGGTTGGTTTATCATAGTTTAATGCCATTCATACAAGATCTTTTGCTTCAAAAACATGCACTACTTCCTCAGATAAGCTTCTATGGCTTGAAACTAATGGAGGAGAGGTACAACGGTGAGTGTGGTCAAAGGAGAAGGAGGAGGGATGGTTTTTCTGGCTGGTTGTGTTGTGGTGTTTTAGTGTGGAGGGCAAATGACAAGGAAGGGGAGAGAAGTTGAACAAGGGATAATATTGCTTCATGGAATATGTTTGTGGTTGTTGAGGTAGCTTTAGTAGGGGCTACCAATGCATGGACTGAAGGGTGGGTTATAGCGGCCACTGGTAAGGTAGGGAGGCCAATAGAGGGTTACGTTTTAGAATAATAAAGGTTGTGGATGGAGGAGCACGATGATGGATAAAATGGAGGGTTAAAGTGAGCTCTACAAAAAGAGGAGTTAGGATTGCTCATGGATTTTGGCACAACATTAGTAGAAGAGGAGAAGAGATTAAGAAGTGGGTAGCATGTAGGGAAATGAGCAGAAATAGAAGGAGAGAAAAACATGGGGGAAAGCAAAGGTATAGCGCATATGTTATACTGTGATGCCTAGATGGAGTAAGGTGTGTTGGGGTAAAGGGAGTAGGGTGAGGTAAGGAAATTCTAACATGGATTAGAGGATACACAAGAGTAACTTATAGGTTAAGAATATAGGCAAAATATCTGAGTAAATTTTATTAGGTTACCAGGTTAGGTTTACATAATGAAATGGACACCTATTGCAATCTATCCTATGTTTAAAATTTAATAATCATCTTTTAGTATATTATAATTTAATTAAATTTATACCCAATAATTTGTAATAATATTACACATATTAAAATAACATTTATTACCATTTATCCAAAATAAATACTATAACAGTTATGTATAAGTGCCAGTTATAATTATTGTTTTTAGAAATGGTGTATTACATTCCCTCCCTAAGGCACCAATAAATGCCCGAAGGCAGACTAACCCCTAATAGCTAATAGAGTATCGGGTGACCCACACAATATGATTATCTTTTTTCTTTAAGTGGTTAGTACATTATTCTAAAGGTTACTTTATCATGCAAGGCCCACACAATATGCATAGAAGACATTCAAATGATCATTCCATATTAACCATCACAATCCCCAACCATCTTTATGATTTCCATTTATGCTTACTCAATATTAACCAAATCCATTTAATTAATTTATTTCAAGCCAATTCTAGTTTGCATTACCCATTTAAAGCCATCAAATACTTATTTGGAATTACCTAATAAGGTCTCTACAACACCCATTAAGCATGTCATGTATAATGAGCCATTTAATGTATCCATTAGGTTCTTAATCCATGTCATTAGATGTATTTTACTCATTATATAATCATATTGAAGTTTTAAGCATAATCTGAAAGCATATCTAAGCTAAAAGATCAGAATCACACAATCTAGGTGACCCGGTCAATTATTTCGATCTAACAACACCATTGGTTGCATCAACCGATTAATTGTTAGGTTAACTAGTCGATTTGTTTGGTCAAAATTGATTGGTTTGGCTAAGAAAACCAAGGGTTACCTCAAACTAGTTGAGTGATTTAGTATACCATTCAAATATTCAGAGACCAAATAATTAGTTATGCTTAACCAATTGATGGGTTGAAGCAAAAAGCTAGACTAAGGTCACCACAAACTTATTGAATGATAATTGGTCGAGCGATCAACTATTCTAGTGATGAGTTGATTGGTTTGGCTGAAAAATTCAATCGGTTTGTCATCAAACAACAAAAAAAAGGCATTTTTCATTCAAATCATTCTTAAAATTTATGCCACAACCAAACCAAAACATATATTGGCAAAATATTAACATTTTTTAGCTCATGAGTTTTTACATGCTTTATAAGTTATCAAACTAACCTAATTACCCTAAAATCATGTATTTATCTCAAAATTAATAATTAAATCCACATGAAACTATTTGAAATTGAATTCTCATGCTAAATTCTAGTATTAAGATTTCAAAGATTTCACTACACTCATGTTTAAAAAAGTATAATTTCAAAAGAAAGATTAAGTTGGTGCTTTGGTAAAATTTCCTACTTATGAGAAAAACTCAACCTAATTAAATTCTCAACATTCACACTTTAAAAATAAAATTTAATGATATATAAATTCAATGAATAATTTTATAACTAATAATTCAAATTGGGAGGAAATGAATTACAAAACCTCTAAGGAAAATAGAGGGAATTTGTGGTGAAAAAGTGAGTAAACTTCCTCCTAAATCTAACCCTCCCTTACTCAAAGATAGAGAAAAAGGAGCTAGACAAAGAATTAAAATAGTGGAAAAAACCTAAAACTAAGCACAAATTTAAAAGAAAGGACTCAAGGTTAAAGAGAGTTTAGATATTTCCATAGCTGAAATAAAATTTAATAAAATGTTCTATTAAGGCAATTTATAACCAGCAAGTTCGTACAAACATGAGTGTGGTTAGATATAAAATCCCTAATTTATACCATTTTATTTTGATATGAATGGGTGGATTTCATCAAAGATATTTTAACCTCCATTTTAGAGCTAAAATGGTGATTTTTGAAGAAATGTATGTTTAATTTGCCCAAAAATGGCAAACACAATAGAGGAAATTATCGATTAGTGTAGAAGGAATCTCCTAGTTTAGTAGATATAGATTTGGGAATCAAAGAAATGATTATAGAAATTTTTAGAGGAGAGAGGTGGAAGAAGACAAAGTTAAGGTCACCCTCCCTCGTAATTGTCCAAATCGAACCCTCAAATACTTTTGAGGCAGATGCTCGGGCCATATGAATTATATGAAAGGTGAAGAATATTCAAGTAAAAACTTATAATGGGATAATAAAGGTTCCATTTTGGTGTAAGATGTTTTCTTCTAAAAACCATGCTTTAAAATTTTACTCACCTCGATAAACAAGTTGATAAATTTGGCCTACCAATCGATTATTCTAAAAACCAGTTGATTGGTTAGGTCAAGAAAAATCCTATAACTAAAATGATTAACTAGTTGACTAGTTCATGATACTAGTTGATTGATCCACTTGTCACTAATTTTATTCAATTTCAAAGGCTTCTTTAATCCTAACTTTTCCTCAAACTCAATTATAGTTCTAAATCAAAATCAAACATAATCAAAATTTAATGATAGAGGACTTAAGCAAGAGAGTTGTGATGGGACAAGAGATGATAGGCTAATTTTACATCATATGAAGGTTGCATGGGATAAGAAAAAGAGTTATACAGACCTACAAGGAAAGACAAATGCATCTGACATGGGTGGCCCAGTCTTATTAAAGGTCTCACCCACCGAGGGTGTAATGAGATTTAGTTAGAAAAGTAAGCTCAGCCCAATAAATATTATAATGTATGAGATTTTGGACTATGTTGGAGAGGTTTCTTCGTTATTGGCCTTATCTATTGCAATTGCATACATGCTTAATGTCTTTCACATTACTCAAATGAGAAAGTATGTGGTAGATTTGTGGCACATCATCCAATAAGAGATGACCGAGCTCGATTATGCATTAACTTATGATGAGTGACCATTGAGGATCCTATTTGCCAAGACATTGGAGACATGTTTGAAGGTCATCGCAATATTGATGATGTTGTTTTCAGACCGTAAACCTACGGAGACCACTTAGGAGTCTAAAGAAGAGATCAAAGAGAAGTATCAAAATTTTTAACTTACGTTCATTGAAAGGGTAACATCACTTTTTTTTACTTTCATAATACCTTTCTCTCTTATACTAACTCTTGAATGCTATTTTATGTGTGCTTAATGGCTTATAGTTTATATCAAGTTTTAAGATTACAATAATTATCTTTTGAGCACTTTGATTATGAAATTTCTTTTAAGGGGGTAGTATTGAAATAGAACACCCTAAAATCCTTCAAAATGTATTTAAAATAATTTTGAAATAAAAATAAATTAGTTTTTAATTAAATAGGAACTTGAAATACTAATAAAAATGTGAAATTTTGGAGTACCACTCAGCTGGTTAGCCAAACTGATTAACTAGTACTCTCATGAACTAACACTTTTAATCCCAAGTAAACCAATCATCGCATTTTAGATCCTTTTAAATTTTTTATTTAAATCTATTTCCAATATTAATATAAGCTTTTAATTAGAATCCATTTATGCTAAAAAAATATATTTTACAACTTTGGGATTACTTTTATATTATGTTGATCACTAGATGATTTTATTTAGCTAAAATTTCCCTAGAAGCACTTTTATGATATTTCACACACTCTCTCTCCACTAGTTTCCATTATTGCTTGATTGAATTCTTACAACCTTTTCCCTTTCTTACATGTCTTCTTCTTCATATACTCTATGTCCCTCACCTCATCATAACTTTCTCTTACACTTGGCTACCCACACTCAACCAATTCAACCTATTTCTCTCCTCCCCTTGAGGATTTCAACCAACTCCTCTTTACATTCCATTCTTGATTCCTTTTCACTCTATACTTTTTACAATTTCATAAATCTCTCCCTTTACTATATAAGAAATTCTTATGTGCTCAGCATTCTTCTCTTGTCTCTATTTTCTTCTTTGTTAGTAAAAATAGAGTCTTGCCTATTCTTTTCTCAATCTTGGTCGAATCCTTGCCTCTCCCCTTTCTCCTTATCTAATTTTACTTCTTCTATGTATCTCTTAAGCAAGGAAGGATTAAAGTATTAAGAGAGGTTGAAGATCTAAACTTTCTTCTCTTTGAATATTTATACTTGAGAAAGGTTGAGTTATGCCTTTTTCTTCTACCTCTAATTTCATTTTACTAAGTTTGAAAAATGATTTTTAATGGTTTTGATTCTAAAGTCTCTAAGAAAATCAAAATTTTAGTACAGACTATCAAGTTAGGAGTATTTGTATATTAGAAGATCTAATTGGAGGTAAGGCATCCTTATCTCGAATACTAATTTGGTTTTGTGTTGTTAGTTATAGTTTCAAGATCTTGGTAAGTTTATTTGAGGTGAAAGTACTCTATTGAATTATTTTATTTGAGCATATAACAAGCTTTAATCTTTGAGATATTAGAGCATATTTTATGTATTTTTGTATCATATATGAATTTGTTGACATTTAACCATGATCTTGTTGAGTACTAATTTTAACATGTGCGTATTTGAGTTTGTATGTTGTATATATCTCTTCATGTGTTTTATGACATAGAAGCATACTAGGATAAAATTAGGATATTCTTATGATTAGGCACTAGTTCACCCACACAAATCGACCGAGTGTTGTACCTATTAGACTCATTGTGTGGACACTCTTATGGTTTGGTAGTCATGATCGGTTAGCTTCTTGAATAGTTTACTTTTTTGATAAACTAATCAACTGGTTTCTCTACATTAGTCAATCTATTTTCATAAACTAAAGATTGGTTGCTCTATGACTAGAGTGATGTACCCATTCGTTTGACCCATTGACTGATTTACCAAACCCGTCAAATGGTTCCTATTAACATTTGATTTGTTTGACGAGCCTATCGACTTATTTTATTCTATTTGTTTTCTTTGATCAAGTCTACCCAAGTAAGTTGACTAGCCTTAGTAACTTATTGAATGGTCTGATTGAGTACACCATGTTTACTTATTATTTGATGCACTTTCTTTGGGTCTTTTACTTTAATGTTTCCATGTAATTACAATAGCTTAATCATGATACAAATATATTAAACTAGAATATTTTGTGAATAGAAAGGATAATGTTATGATTCCTTCTATGGTTAAGTTTTATGTTAACTCTAAATACCCAGTGGGTGGCTTGTATGCCATTTTCTATGTTTGGTCTCATCACTTGGAAGCTCCTAATTGGTTTTTAATGGACTTAATTAAGATTAGTGATCACTTTAAATTTAATAATAATGGATTAAGATTTTTTTCAAAACATTTTCTCTAATTCTTGAGGAACCTAGGAGAAACTTAATTGGTGGGTCAGATTGTGTTATTATCTTTCACTTAGTACTTATTTTCTTCCCTATTAGATGGTGGTTGACAAGAGATATGCACATACCTTTGAAGGCAGGATAATAATGTGGTAGGCCGACATGTCATCGTTATTTATTATGGGTAAATGAGGTATCCTAATATAAGCCCTAAACACCTTGTATTATCCATTGCTTAGGCAAGTATGGTATCTGAAATTTTATATTCCTTAAGGTGGATGCTTTCAAGGTGTGGTGGGTGAGTTATACCAGTAAAATCACCCATGAAGTACTTCAGCAACATGGATTTTGTGTGATGTCCGAATCTCTATTAGCCTTTATGCCATGTGCATATGATGTGTTGTGGGTGCGGTATCTCTAAAAAAAGCCCATTCAATGTGTCCTAACATCGTGTGGTGGGTGCAGTATCCTATTTTATGTATATGATGCGATGAAATATTTCATGTTTGAGTAGTGGGTGTGGTATAACCAAATATGTTAATTATTGGAAGCAAGTGGTCACTAAGAGGATGATTAATAATACAGTCTAATTTACCTAAGTTTGATGAATTATCTATATGACTACTTCTTCCATGATTCTTGTGTGAGCATGGTTTTTAATATTATATCACGAGATTAGAAGTTATATTATCTAGTACGTGTTATACCTTGGCACTATGTGACCTCAATGTGTAGAATAAGCCTTACCATAGTTTAAGTAGTTCACTTTACTAATATTTTACTTTACTGATAGTCCATTTGTATGGTTACAATGTTGATGCGATGTTTGCTCCAGTGAAGAGGGGATGATTTACAAGGTTATGAATCTCATCTTGAGCATCATGATAACTATATCGTGGACTACTAGCCGTGTAACAACCCAAACTTTTCAACAGGAAAATTTTCATTTCAATGAAAACATAAATCATACATGAATGGGTGTTACTATTGTAATTTACAAAATTCTAGCTTACACACCATTCTCACATAAACTACAATAAAAAAATAATTTTAGAATGCACAATATAAAAAGCATAAAACATGGATACTTTCATAAACATAAGTAAGATTTTTGGAGGCTAACTCCAAATATGAATCCAATTACATAAAGTAAATATCCAAAGAGTAAATGCACAAGGGGTATTCACTAATAAATAGTAATTAGATAACATAACTCTCTAATTCCCAAACCCTATACACGATATATAATCACTCTATCCTATTTAGAGTATCATAATCAGCATAATCATTTAGTAGGTCATCAATGACTTACTTAAACTCAAATGGGTCCTCTACTCATGGGAATGAGCATCACCTATGAAAAAATTATCAATGCACTAAAAATTGATTAAGGTAACAATACAGTCAAGAAAGATCACACAAGTTTATAAGATTACAATAAGAGAAAATGTGTGCATAAAATAATCTCATTCCTACCAACTTATTTATTCATTCCCAAATCATAAAGTAATAGTATTATGATTAATACTCATAATTTTATTCACATGGAGTTCTAGGACCCCACTATTCTTAACGGATGGAATGGTATCATAAATACAACCCAAGGGAATATAGCTCTTCTCCACTATTGTCAATCGGTGGAATGGTATCATAAATAAAACTCTAGGGTGTACAGATCCTGAGTACTATTTTTGTGTGGTGGAATGAACAGGTAAAATCTATCATGCCCCTTTTATTATTTCACTTTAAGTGGTTAATATCTTATCATTGACTTATATCATTCAATTGAATCATTTTATTTTTGTTTAGGGACTCTAATATTCTCAATCTATGGGATAGTATCATAAATAAAATTGTAGGGCTTATATCTCTTGGCCACTATGCTCAACTAGTGAAACAATATCATAAATAAAAACACAAGGCATAAAACCTTTAGCCACTATTTTCATTAAGTGGAACAAAAAAGTACAGTTGGTCTTAACTCATATGATCTTTCACTCTAAATGATTAGTATATTATTCTTGCTTTATTTATTTTAAGGCCATCACACAGACACATACATATACCCATGTAAGGTACCCATCCCAACATATATTCCCCAGAACATGTCTTATATCCCTTAAAAACCCTAACTTCACAAACCTAGTGTAACCCCTTTGCTAGTACTAATTCATTAACCAAATTCTATACCCTTACTTTCTATAATAGCCAACCCCTAAGCTTACTCTTGATATATCCTATAAAAAGCCTAATTTTACCATTTAGTCATAACATTTTCCTTAGAACTCATATGGTAACCAAATATAATACAAAATCCCAAAATATTGTTTTTGACATCAGATCAAATGATTGAGGCATAACTCTCCGGTCTTACACATAGGATAATAACCTACTTTTAAGGTTATAATTAATATCCCATATAAGACCCTAATTTCACCCTCTATTCATAACTTTTTCCCTAGAACTCATATGTCTCTCAAATTTTATATGCATACCTAAGACACCAACATTCACATCTTATCCAAATTTTTTCATCAAATTCCAATCTTTCATGCATATCATCTCAATTCCATCCCTAGGTTTTACTATTCACACTTAAAGCTTTTTGACTCATTTTCTACACATAAACCATTCATTTTAATTCCACTAATTTCATATAGTATCGTTGATCTATTTTGAATGATTTAACATCCTAAAGTACCCAATATTCCATTTTTTACAATATTAACCAAAATTCCCCTAAGGCCTCTAAAATACTTATTTTTCCACTTTAATATCACAATTCCCAATATAAACAATTTTCCACCTCCCACATATACCATAATCCTAAACTTCATAGCCACAATTATATATAGGTATTTCATTTCCAAAATCATTTCAACCAACAATATTCACAAATCATACATTAACGACTTTCCTACCTTTTCTACCAACAAGCAATACCACATATCATATTGGACAAATAGCAAGATAACATTTTCATATAATAATATCAAGAATATTATCATGAGAAAAGATATAAGTTTTTTCACATAACAGCCTTAACCATGAAATGTATTCTTACTGAAGTGGCTCTGGTCTCTAAGCACCCAATATGATTCCCACTCTACTACATCTAGGGTATCACCTAGAAATAAGAATATATAAAATGTATACTTAAGAATTTTAACCTAAAATAAAAATAAGGCAAATGAGAAGGAAGAAAATAGAGGTAATAAAAAATTGAAAAAATTAGGGAGAGTGGTGCATGACGACGGTGGTGGAGGAAGTGCTAGTAATTTAAAGATGAGGTGATAGTTTGTAGAAAGGGTTGAGTTCATGTTGGTGGTGGGACTGGTGGAAGTTATCTATGGAGTGTGGTGGTGGAGATGGTGGCCAGTAGTAGAGGCAGTGTGGATGGTGGTGATGATAGATTGGGGGCATGTGGTTGGTGGTTAAGGGCAGTTGTAGGCAAGGGAATGGTGTGGAGCTGGCTGGGCAATGGTAGGGTAGTAGATATTACCTATAGGCGATTGTCGAACCTTTAAGTGGTGGAAGGCAACGTTGGAGGTAAAGGGGTGGCCAAGAGATGGGAAAAGGTGGGAAAAGTGAGGGCTCAATTTTGTGGTGATGTTGGGTTGAGGTCACTATGGTGGTTATGCCATGATGGTGGTGGCAAAGAGAGGAGAAAGGAAGAGGCTCGTCGTGGTGGAGCAGCCCTAGCAGGAATGGGGTATGGATTGTTGAGGCTATAGAGATAGAGGAAGAAAGAATTAGAAGGCTATATTAGGGTCATGACTGACACTGTGAATACAAGGGAAGGGATGTGGCAAGGATGTCACATAGGGGTAACAGTAGACAACGATGATGGTTTAGCAGGTAGAGATGGGTGGTAATATGATGAACCCAAGAAATGAGAGGGAAAGGAGGCTCAACAAGATCATCAATGGGAAAGGAGTGAGAGGGAACATGAGAGGAGGGGAGGGGAAGGGGGATACCTACAAGTGTATATTTATAGGCAATATGGTTGGCATAGAGAAGACGACAAGTCAGTATAGGGAAGTCCTATGAGCGTGGGGAAGGAAAGAAAAGGGGAAAGAAGGAAAAGTGTAGGGGGGCTAGTATGTCCCTACATCAGATAGAAGTGGGAAGGAGATAAGGAGGTGAAGAAGGAGGCACAGGCAAGAGAGATAGAAAAGATAAAAGAATATAGGATTTGAGATGGATGTGATGTAGGGGATAAGAGAGAAGAAATATTTTTTGGGTAAGCCCAAGTTAGCAGATGGAGCTTAGGGGAGAAGGAGGAAAAGGAGAAAAATTAAAATAAAGGAAAATAAAGTAGAATGAAAAAAGATAGGGAATGTTTTTTTAGTGTAGAATTTGGATTTAGGTTTGGTTTTAAAATTTTTGATAAGTTAATCTAAAATTTTATTTCTAAATTTTCTTATTTATTTATTTATTTTAGGGTAAGGATGAAATAAGATATAAATCCAAATATTAGAAACCTATTCTACCCCATCTCATATCGTTCCTAAAGTAATTGATTAGCCACAACAAAAGAGTTCAAAGAGTGAAACATCTTCCTATTCTAGGCATATTCAACTCCTTCTAAGTGAATATATACTTGAGTCTCTTATGGTTGGAGAAAAATTTTCTTTACTTCCTGTATAGATAACGCCTCCAAGTCTCTTATGGTTTTTCTTCTCATGCTGCTTCAATTGGAGGGAAGCATAAGAAACTAGCTTTTCATAATTCATCAAAAAACAACCTAAACCATGCTTACATGCATCACTATAGACCTCAAATATGTTTGATCCAATTAAGAGGGTTAAAATAGGTGTAGGAGTAAAGCACTTCTTCAATTCCTCAAATGCACCCCCGAAGTTATCATCCCCCTAAAACATGGTAGTGTTCTTCAAAAGGTTCTCCAAAGGGACAGTTACATTCGATATGTCCTAAAAAATGTGCCTCTAGTACCCCCAACAAACCCAAGAAGCTATGATGCTCTGAAATGTTAGTAGGTATCTTCCACTTTGTAACTACCACAATCTTTGTCAGATGCAGTGAGACTCCTCCTAATGACACCATTTATCCCATAAAGGTAACCTCCTAAACTCAAAATTAACACTTATAGTGTTTGGCATATAACCTATGCTCTCTAAGGAGTGACAAGTTGGTCCATGGTTGTTGCTCATGGTCCTCTTTACTCCAAGAGTACACCAGGATATTGTTGATGAACACAATAACAAACTGATTGAGGAATGGATAAAAAATAATTGTCATCAAGTCTAAAAAGATGGTAGACACATTAGTGATCCCAAAAGTCATCACTGTAAATTAATAATGCTCATACCATTTTCAAAAGGGCTTCATCATGATGTCTGCATCTGAGCTAGTGATAACCCAAACTTAGGTCAATCTTTGAGAAGATTGTATCACCTCAAATATGGTCAAAGAGATATTCAATCCTTAGAAGCTGATATCGGTTCTTTACTATCAACTATTTCAAACCTCAATAGTCAATACACATATGAAGGCTCCCTGCTCCCCATAGAGACACACTCAGGTGGACTTATCCGTGAGCTATCAATACCTCTATCTGATTTATCAACTCTCATAACTCTACTAGTGCCATCTGGTAAGGTGTTTTGGACACTAGTTCAACCATTGGTACTAATTTGATGGTGAAGTTAATGTCATGCACTGGAGTTATACCAAGCATCTTCTTTAGAAATAAGTTTTGGAAGTCTTAGTTAAATGGAATATCTTCTAAGGCTGCAACATCCTTTCTCTACTCTTGAATGCTACATAAGTGCATGGGTTAACCTTTCTATGCCAAAGAGTACATCATAGATGGGCATAAATGACCTTTGTCATAATCTTGGGCTTGAATCTCCTATAGGAGACCCTAGTACCCTACAATCCCTACAACACTATATGTTACAGTGTATAGTGTATCACTACTCAATATCTCCCCAACAGATTAATCTTCACTATAACATCAAAGTCTCATAGGTCTACCTTGACCAAGTACACTACGAAATCTACCCTGCTTATCTCTATGACCACATCCAAGTAGAGCCTAGTGCAATTTAGTCTATCCCTATAGGGAGAAGCCATAGATATACCTATCCTAGTAATTAGAGATAAGGTAAATCTAGAAATAAAGGTAGTAGATACAAATGATAAAGAAGAAATTAAATCAAATGGAAAATGCATGATCAAAGAAAGAATGGTGAACATACCCGTGACTAAATCCATTTGCCGATCAACCTTTACCTAGATGATGACATTCAGACGATCGCATGATATTCATCCTTGGTATCTTCCTCGATACCCTTCGGTACCCTAGGCATTTCTTCCTCTCTAAGGTAATAGTAAAGAACCTTCTAGTCTCCCCTTAACATCTATAGGTTGTGCACTGGCTAAGGTACGTGCACTCTACTAAAACTACTGTGGTGGCAGCTAGTAGGTCTGCTATTGAAATGCCTACTGATATAGTACCACTAGTCTCCTCTATTAGAAATCGCCTCCCTATCGCTGGTTCTTACTCCTATAATACTGACACTCAAATCGGTAGAGGCCCATCTTGCTACTAACATGGAAACAAGTAGGTTTGCCCTTGCACTCTTGTCCTGGATAGTCTCTACCACACCTTTTGCAGACAAAATGTCTCGGTGACACCTGATATATGAAAGTAACCCCTAACTGACTTTTATCTTGTAATCTTTAAGGTCAGCCTCCTTAGAGCTAGATCCCACCTCCAAAACTATAACACCTCGATTATTCACTACCAAAAAATTTTTTTTAAAACATTGCGAAGCTGAAAACACACCTAGGAAAAAAAAGGGTGTTACCACTATACCTAACATAGGTTAAACATCTACCTCCTACACCATATTAGATATAAGACTTCAAAACCATCCATAACATTTAAGACTACATTGTGCATTAATAAAAGATTACATAAATGAATTGAATGATTGTTTACATCAAAGGACCTTAAAGCTACCTAACCAAATCATTACAAAACACAAGTAGATAAAAATATGAGACTATAAAAAAATGAGATTAGGTTATGACCACAAAAATCAAAACCTCAGTCCACCACAGATCCCACAAAAATTTCTAGTTGTCCTTTCTCTCGAGCCCTATCCCAACTAAGGTAGGCTCTCTACTAGCCATGCCCAAAGACCTGCACATAGCTCTCTACTCATTGGAATGAGCAAGTGACTGAGAAAAGGGTCACATTGGTACCCTATGTACTAAGTAAGCCAAGTTATTCCCTCAATGGAAATACAAGTATGCTAATCTATCATACATGGATATAACATCTAATATACATCATGATAAGGCCCAATATAAAATGGTGAGAGTACATTAAAACATGCTCTCATGCATAACTCAAATAATGTATAATATATCATGCTTGGTTTGAAATGGTTATCACATAGGTACTCACATAGGAAATAGTTGATAAAATCCAAGAAACACTAGGTTTTATCACCAATTACTCAATCCTTTAGATTATACCATTTCCATATTCACATAAGACACAGGTAAATCATCCGATCAATATTCCATTTAATAACTAATTAATAATTTAAGAACTTTTCCAAATTTACAAAACATCTTTTGTCCTTTTTTTTAGTCTTACCATTACTTCCATCCTTATAAAAGTATTAACCAACTACTAGGTCATCATTCATGTTTTATCATCCAATTACTTATCATCTATATTTCTTTATCATTGAGCGATAGAATGTGCACCACCCAATGGTCTCACATACCATGGAAGACTATCTAAATAAGTGACATAAAGTCCAATCCAAAGCTAATCACCAAGTAGACATAAGTCAAAGCCAAAGCCAATAACTAGAATGGATATAAGTCTTGGCCAAAGCCAACCATAATGGATATAAGTCCTAGTTGAAGCCAACGACCTTGATAATTAGACCATTGAGTATGGACACCCCTTAGTACATAATTAGTGTCCATAGTAGGTAGGGTACTAGAACCTCTTAGGATCTCACGCGAAGGCACTAAATTACCCGTAGGTAGACTAACCCCTAGTAGCTAATCGAGGATTGGCTAACCTATACCCATACTCAACTCGATTTTCTTTCACTTTACATGATTATATTACTCATAAGGATAAGTGACCACACAAGACCCATACAAAAGTGGGCTAGGCAATTTCCATGTTTATTCCATATCAATCATTTCCTTTCCATTTTCCTAACTATATGGGTTTCCATTTATCCTTTTACCATATTACTCATATCCTTCTATTCATTTTGTTCAAGCCTATGTTGAGTTTCATTACTCTTTGCTCAATATCATCACTTATCATAAGTGAAATACCCATATCACCTTTATGTTAATTATAGAGTCTATCATAGATAATGATTCATTTTAATCCTTTCATTAGGCTTATAACCCATGACAAAATCTGCATTTTATCCCATTAATAATCATAATACAAACCCAAATATAAAATCAAATTATAAACAAACCAAAAGGAAACAAACCATGTAAATAAGTTGAACTAATCGATCAGTCTGGATCAATTAGGTGATCAGTTGTACCAAACAAATGCTTGGTTTGAGTCGACCAATCAATCAGTTTGACTAAACTAGACCATGCTTTTCCTTAAACCAGTTGATCAATTTGGCCAAACTAATTGATTGTTCATAAACTAATCAAACGATTATACCCAACAAGCCAATGGGTTTACGCAAAGAGCATGACCAAGGTCTCTTTAGGCTTTCCAATTGATGGTTTGGATCAACCTATCAACTATTCTAGAAACCTATCCATCAATTTGACCTAACTAGTTGATCAATTTTCCCTAACACTACCATTAAATTTCATGTATTTTCATACATATAAATCATCCTTGACCTCATTAAAACATGTATCAACTTAGTTTAGCACATTTGTATCAAAATTAACTTGCATATCAAACATTGAATCATCATATACTATTTTGACCAAATTTCACGCTTTTTACTAAAATTATACCACCTATCCATCCATATCACTTGTGCAAGCTATATTCATTCATTCCAACATGGTGAATTATCTTAAAGGAACTCTTAACATACAAGGAAATCATTAAACATTTTAAAAGCAAGAATCACTTACTTGGTGAAGGTAAAATCCCTTTTTAAACTAGAATTTCAAACTATGAAGTTCTAATATTTTAAAACCTTAAAAACCATAATCTTTAAGTCAAAATTTAGCACCAAAACCTTATTAAATTTTCAAACTTAAAAAAGAAGGAAGAAGAAAATACCAATTTGAGGTAAAATAAGGAAATACTCAACTGAAACCCTCAACCTTTTTTCCCAAAAATCTAACTCTTCCTTACTTAGCAATAAAAAAACATAGAGAGCTAGATATAGGATCAAAAGTGTATATGAAAATTGATTTCAAGGCTTGAAGTTATTCACACCAATATACTTCAACTCTATAATCATGATGCATTCATAAAAATTATACAATATACACATGAAATACACTATAACTCATATCACATGGCATGCATAACATAAAATCACATATTACACATATGGCCTTAGCACCACTTACCTAAAATGACACCAGTCTTGAAGCACGCTCCTACTCCTCCTTAGAGCTTTGACTAGCTTCACCTATCATATGGGAAAAGCTAAAATTAGACTCCCCGTATCAAAATGCTATTAATCACTAACTTATTATAAGACTATGTTTTTTAATAAATAATAATATATTAATAAAATAACATTAATTAATTACTAACTTTGCTAAAGATATAGAAAAAAATAGATATATTATAAAATTTGATAATATAAGGTTGAAAACTTTACCCTAATAATAATAATGATGATACTAAAATAATAAGAGCAAAGATACTAAAAATAATATCAATGATAATATAAATAAAAATAATAATAATAGTAACAATAATAATAACAAGGAAATTATTCAAAACAAAGTGAAATAAGGACTTCAGCCCCTTTACTAAAATATTAATAATGATATTACTAAAATAAATAACCAAATTTAGTAATAATAATAGTGATGAAATAATAATAATAATAATAATAATAATAATAATAATAATAATAATAATAATAATAATAATGATGATGATGATGATGATGATGATGATGATGATGATGATGATGATGATGATAAAAACCTTAATAATATTGTAATAATAATAATAATCATATTGGTGATAATAGTAAGGATAATATTTGAACATAAAAAGTATGGTTTCCACCCTACATTGAATAATCATAACTTAATAAATAATAATAATAACACTAGTAAGAATAAATACTAATACTAATAAGAATACTAACAACCCTAATAATAATAAGGTATGATATTTATAATACTACTACTAAAATTTAAAATAAGCACAATAAGGTTTCAGCCCTACATAAAATAATAATACCAACACTTGAAAACACTAAGAATGATAGTAATAGTAGTAGTAGTAGCAGTAATAATAATAATAATAATAATAATAATAATAATAATAATAATAATAATAGTAATAACATTATTAACAACACTAATGGTATAATAGTTGGAATAATAATAATAATAATAATAATAATAATAGAAATTCGAAATAGGAAATAATAATAATTATACTTATAGCATATTAATATTAATAATAGAAATAATAGAAATATTAAGGGAGGTAGTGCTAAAATCGAATTAAAAATTACAATAGGGCTTCAGCCTTCAACAGAATAATAATAAAAGCATTGATATTAAAAATAATAATAATACATATTAAAAATGGAAATAATAATAATAATAATAGGATGTATATTAGAATAAATGAAATAAAAATAATTTAAGGCTTGTAAAAATAGGGAAAAAGGGTTGAGAGGGTCTAGGGTTCAACATTCGGCTGACAGGGATAGGCGGCACCATTGGTGTTGCACGGCGGCAGCGGTGGCAGTAAGAAAAAGAGAAGAAAGGGGTAAAAGTTGAGGCTGGGAAAAAGAGAAAGAGAAAAAGGGTGGAAGCAAGGGTGATTATGGTTGTACAGAAGGAGGGGAACAAAATAGGGGTGGTGGCGCAGCCAAAGGTGGCGGCGCACGGTGGTGGTGGTGGTGGTGGCCGAATAGGGAAAAAGAAGAGAAAAAGAGGAAGAGAGGGAGAAATGGGAAAAGAAAGGTAGGGGGAGATAGAGGGTGATCTACAGAATAATTTGGCAAGTGAAAGAAGTGGTGGCAGCGGTGAAAGAGTTGGCTAAGGGTGGTTCGAAGGGCAGCGGCGGAAGAAAATTGTTTGGTTAAGAAGGGAAACTCGCATGATCGGGGTGGATTATGCAAGAAGAAACGAAGGGTATGGGTGGTCTACTTAGTTAGAGGACAATGAAGGGAAGGCGTAGACGGCAAGAACGGGCGGCGGTGTTGGTCGGAGGCGACGAAAGTGACGTATAAAGGGGCGGTGGCACGAAGGAAGGTATTTTCTGAACATCAACCAAAAAACTCGACTAAACACTACTATGGGGTATACTTATAGGATTGAAAGGAAGTTAGGGTTGAAGGGAAAGTAGGGGAGTGGTAGGTAGGAGTGGGCATTGGCTGACGATGGTAGCTAGCTCACTCCCCGATCGTGGTCTGCAAATCATCTAGGTAGAGGGAAATCATGGGAGGAATGGGAGAAGTGGGGAGACAGGTGTGGTCATTGATTCAATGTGGAAGAGAGGGGGAGAAAGTGGGCAGCGAACATGCAAAAAACCTAGGAGTTGGACTGGCAGAGTTGTAGGTTGCCGACGATGGGGGGGAGGTGCGAAAGAAGAAGAAGAAGAAAGGTGGGTTGGACCAGCGGTTCAAGGAAAGAAAGAAAGAAAGAAAGAAAGAAAAGAAAAGAAGATGGACCAGGCCGGTCGGGCGTGAGGAGGGGAGGGCGTTTCAGTGAAACGCGGCGTCCAGGGGAAAAAGGAGTCAAAATGCAGCGTAGAAACTGTGCGAAGAATGGGACAGCTACGCGGGGTGGGCGCGGCTAAATTTTTTTAAATGAAAGGATGCGTTTTAAAGACAAAAAAGGTGAGACACGATGCAGATCTCTAGACCGCCGAAAGAGGAAGGAAGAGAAGGATTGGGCCATGGGAAGGCAGGCCCAATCATGGAGGAAAAGAAAAAGAAAAAGAAAAAGAGAAGAATAATGGTTTAGGTTTATTAAATTAATTGGGATATTTGGGATATTTAAAAATGATAATATTTAAATCCCTTTTTAGCCTAAAATAGAATTTTTAAAGGATTTTTCATAAATTCCATTTTAATTAGCAAAACACCCAAATTTTATTTAATTAAATTATTTTAAAATTAATATTAATTTGAAACTATTTTATCCTTCTTACTTTAAATAAAATAGTTAATTTAATTAATTCCAAAATAAAATCCTTAATTAGCTAAAGTACCCAAAACTTTTCCAATAAAAAATATATATTATTTTTTTCTTAAATAGCCTTAATTAATTCCTTTTTATTTTAATAGAATAATTTATTTGTTTAATTTGTCTACTAAACCTTATTTAATAATAATAAATAAAAATAAAATTTTTGGGGCATTTCACATAGTTTAGACTTTAAAATTTTAACCTTAAAGAAAATTAAGGCAATGGAGAAATAAAGAACTAAAGGTAACAAAACATGGAAAGACTTTGGTAGGGTGGTGCATGGCAGTGGTTACAACGATGATGGTGGAAGTTTATTAATGGGGTGATGGTTGATAGTAAGGGTTGAGGTGACAATTGTTTTGGGAGTCATAAAATTAGGGGGCTATGAGTGGAGGTGGTAATGGTAGCTAGCAATGAAGGAGGCATCAATGGTTTTGATGGCAGCTTGGGGGTGGTTACTTGGTGGATAAGGATGACTAGTGGCAAAGGAGTGGTAGGGGAGCTAGTGGGGTGATTACAAGGTAGTGGTGGTCACCAATAAGCGGCAACCAAAGCTGGAATAGGTGGCTAGAACTAGTGTAGATAAGGAGTGGCCAATAAAGGGGAAAAGAGGGAAAATAAAGGGCTAGATGTGGTGATGATATGGAGGAGAGGGAAAAAGAGGAGCCTAGTGGTAGTGGTGCAGCATTAGAGACAACGGGGTATGGGTTTCCAAAGTTTTAGAAAGAGGGGAGGAAAGAAAAAGAAGGCCATGGTTAGGGGTGATTGACAACTTGTCGGAAGAGTAAAGAAGGTGCTAGGGAGGTTCGATAGGGTGATGGTGGACGCTGAGTGTAGTTTAGGCTGTAGTTTGATGAATAGAAGAAGAAAAGAAAAATAATAGAGCAATAAGGGAAGGGAATGCTTGGTTGGCTCGCCAATGGGAGAAGAAAGAGAGGGAAAATGAGAGGAGGGGGACGAGGGAGACCTATAGGTGTGTATTTATGGATGGCATGGCTAGGAGAGGGAAGACAACAAGGAGGCACAAGGGAGGCCTATTTGTGCATAGTAGGTAAGGAAAATGGATAGGGCAAATGGATATAAGGGGCCTTGTAGGATGGTAGGGTGGTACTATAGGGTTGTAGGGGGATGAAAACACAGGCTATATGACTTAGAGTGGTAAGGAAAGATGTGTATAGGGGCTAGAAGTCCCTATTTGCAATAGAAAAGGACATGATATAAGGAGGTGAGGAAGGCAATGTAGGAAGAAAAATAAAAGAAAAATTATTGTTGGACTAGACATCGGCCAGGGAAAAGAGAGAAGACAAAATTTGGGAGGCGTTGGATCGGCAGACACAGACTAGGGGAAAAGGAAGGAAAAGAGAAAAAAAAAGAAAGGAAATGAAAGGAGAAAGATAAAAGGAAAAAGGGAATAAAAGGAAAAAGAAAAGGAAATTTTATTAGTGTAGAATTTAGGTTTAGGTTTAGGTTTAAATTTTTGGATAAGGTAATCTAAAATTATATCTATAAATTTATTTATTTATTTATTTTGGGGTTTTGGGTTAGGTTAATATAAAATAAATTTTTAATATTAGAAATTTGAGTAGGTTCAAATGTTAATAAATTATTATAAAATTTTCATAAGATTTTTGGGTTATTACAAGCTGATGATTGACTAAGCATTGAGAGTCGCATTTCATTTTAGTTGAGACTTAGACTAATTGGGTTTGATATATTTTTCCCACCATATTGGAATTTTTTTGTTCTTTCTAATTACTCAAATTCCTAGTTTTGGCTCTTATATTTTGATTTTATCACCTCATTCATATCATTATCATTCTTAACATGTGGTTATCGTTGTTATATTATTAGTCCAAGCACGGTTTGGTTCATTGTTCCATTTTTCCTTACATAAATCATGTGCTAAGTGATGATCACAACTCTCCCATGGTTGATTAGGTGATGACACTCTTCACTTTTTTTAAAAAAAAATTGCTTGTGAATCCTTTTCAAAATGAAATTTTATAGTTCAAAGTTGATGGTGTTACACCTACTCTTTCCATGAATGGAGCATTTCTACAAAAGAAAACTACTAATAGTTATCGAAGTTGTGGTATTCATGTTTCCACTACACCAACCACTAGTTTCTCTAAAAGTCTTAGTAAAGCTCATACCTTTTTGAACACATTGCTCACTCTTCTAACTCCTCTACTTATTAGTGTTCAAGTACATCCATCATACCCTAATTTTTTTCTTCCCCTTTCGTATCTTTAATGAAGTATTCATTTATGATCAAGTCCATCCATTAACCTCTTTGTAATAATCATTTTTCTATCAACATGTTTGAACATTAATCTTTTGACTCTAATTACTCTCCTTTGGAGTAAATTCATAAAGCCACAACTTGACCAATTTCACAATAGTTACTAAATTCCTTCCCCTCTTGCCTCTTTTCTACCAACCCTATAAGAATAAGCCAATAACCCACCTAGTATATGTGCAACCTTAAATCCTAAGGTGCTTTATTCTAGCATACCTTTCCCCTAATACCCATTTATAAGGTAATTTCTCCAGGCAGGCTTGTTAAGCCTTGCTTAATTTGTCCCCAATCCTTGGACCATTGTGACAACCTTTCTATATTGTTGTTGTTTTTTGAAATTCATACCAAAAATGATTATGTTCAAGTGATTTTTCTAATACTCAATCCATCTACTAGCATGTGCTTTTATTCCACTCAAAATAAAGGCAACAATAAATTCATCAAGGATCCATGGTATTCTATTGAAAGAAGTCCTAATATTTCTTCTTCTTAGAATATTTCGAGTAGAACCTGCCTAATTGGTGTAAACTTTATCCTAAAATTAGAGAGTGGAAAACTTTCTCTATAGATTTAAAATCTTCCATAGACCTATTTTAAAAATTTTCGTAGGATGAGAGTTTCATGAAAAGTAGCAACATCATGAATGACCTTATCATTGATAGCAACATATGATTATTTCATAATGTCATTAATTAGCTTCTTTCTCTTTCTTCACTTTTATCACCTTATCAATTTAATAAATCAACCAGCTTATAGAATGCTCATACTTTTCCCTATAGAGTGTAATGCATGGAATGTTGAACAACAAGTTGTACCCTCAAAAACATCCAAGGGGATAAAAGGGCAAATTATTCATATAGGTAATTGAGCTCGGTTGTCTCTCCCCTCGTGCTAGTGTTCCTCCCATGGAACCCGAGCACAAGAACTGACATTTTGATCCATCGAGCTTTGTTTGTGAGCCTTATTTTCCTTCCACTCTATTTCTCCCCCTCCTTTCTTTTGCATTGCTATGTTTTTGATGGGGACCAAGAAGAAAACCCCACAAGGCCCAGCAATAGAGAACTCTTCTGATCTAGGTAATGCCCTTATGGATCAACAAACTGATATCTCTTTAGTGGCTCCCACGGAGATTTTGGAAAAGGATCCTTCACCGGCTGCGAAGAAGCATTCCTAGCGGAATAAGAAAACAAATGTGGATAAACTAGAACAGTTGAAGATAGTGCATGTGACAGAATGTGACTCTCTGCAACCTTCATGCCAGGGTCTGTCATGAAGGTCGAGGAATAGAGACCCCATACCTCCAATTCCTGAACTTCTCACGGAATTTGAAGAGGAAGTGGACAGGGTGGAGTGTACCCTCTTAGATAATGCTGATCAACTGTTGGATGGGGAAATTGAACTGAATCAAGAACAGGAGGCACCATCCCAGGTAACCCCTCCAGCATTGAAATTGTTTACTGACTTGTTCCCTAGCATTTCTGAAAAAAAAAAGTGCGAGTATGTGCCCCCAAAAGGTGATGTGGTTTGTGTGTCTAAGAAGAATATACACCTTATGGATGAATCATGGGGGGCTTGTCGGCTAGGATATTTTGTTGGTGTGAAACCTCACAAATATCATATGGGCATAGCCAAATATGTTATTAGGCAGCCTTTCAAATATATTATGCACAGTTCTGGGTGGGTAGTCTTGAAATTTGAGGTCTAGGCTGGAAGAAGTCAAGATCTAGCTGGAGGACCTTTTATTATCAAAGGGAAAGCCTTTGTGCTCAAGGAAATTCCCAGACTATTTTCTTTTGGTAAGGAGGAGATCACTAAGGTCCCTGTCTAGGTTAGATTAGTCAACCTCCCTATGGAGATGTGGAATTGTGGGGCGCAATCAGTGAAATTGCATCATTTATTGGTAAGACCATTCTCATTGATGATTTCACACTTCAGAAAACAAAGATTGAATATGGGAGGGTGTTAGTGGAGATTGATGTCAAAGGAAAGCTACCTTCTGCTTTTAAAGTCAGAAGTGATAATGATGAATATCTCAAAATCATAGAATAAGAAGACCTGCCTCTTGTATGTGAGTATTGTGGGAGCTTGGGTCACCTGGAAAAAAATTTCTTGCTCAATCAAAAGAGTCCTAAAGAAAATATAGTGAACCATGTCTCCAAAAGCGTTCAACCTCCCCGTGCTGAGATAGTAGTGCAGCCACAGAAGGGTCCAGTTACAGCTCAAGGCCAACCGTCTCTAAAGAAATTGAAGACAGGCAAGAAGTACAACCCTACTGAGAAGGAGAAGGTTACAGAGTAGCAGATACATAATTCAGTTTTTAAAGATGGGAATGAACCTATTATCCCCCTCCCATTGAATTTGGTGTCTGAGCCTATACTGCTGAATCAAGAAAAGGATTTGCAAATTTAACGTCTGGAAGGTGGGAGCACTAGTGCCCTCTAGAAATAATCTTCTTGCATACCTGACCTTGACAGGCCATATTTACAAGCACCAGTGGAGGTCAGTGGCTGGCAGCAAGTAGTATCCAAAGCAGCTAGAAGGAAGAAAAAGGGCCCTGGTATGAAACAATTTAAAAGAACTCTCACTAAGGGCATTAAGAAGCCTGGCATGGCCCCATGAATATGTTGATTTATAATATAAAGGGAGGGGGTTCTCCCCTGAAACAAAAAACCCTTTAAGAACTATGTGGAGAAAAATCCTGCTCCTTGGTTGGATTGATAGAAAAAAAATTGGATGACAGAAAAGTCCAACTTATGATAGATAACTTCTTTAGAGGCTGGAAGCATTTTGATAATTTCTTCCACCACCCTAATGGTAGGTTGCTACTACTATGGGATCCAACTGCTCTCAGGGTGCAACCAGTTGAGATTTCACCACAAACAATCTCTATCTCAGTGGAGGACATAAAAACTGGTATCAAACTCTCTGTCACTATGGTCTATGGTCTTTACACTATTAAATATAGGAAGGGACTTTGAGATACAATTATGAAGCTGGAAGGAAGTTTTCTAGGACCCTGGGTGGTGGCAGGGGACTTCAATTGTCCCTTAAACCTATCAGATAGGTGTGGAGCAAGACCGGTCACTGATTATGAAACAGCTGACTTCAAGTCCTGTTGCTTAGTGCCTCAGTTGTCTGATATTCCTTCCATTGGCTGCCTTCATACTTTTATTGGCCACAATGTCAAATGCAAATTGGATCGAGCTATGATGAATTCCTCAGGGTTTGCTTCTAGCCTAATTGGGGCTGCTGCCTTCTTACCTCCTAGGAGTACTTCTGACCACTCCCCTTGCATCTTAAATTTTGGCCGGCCAACTACAGGAAGAAACCCTTCATATTTTCAACATGTGGTGTGATCACCCCAGTTTTAGAACTGTGGTCAGCAGATCTTGGGGCTTCTCTTTTTGTGGTACTAGTCAGTTTAATTTTTGCAAAAAGTTAACTATGCTTAAATATGAGCTAAGAAAGCTTAGTAATCTTGAATATTCTCATATTATTTCAAGAGCTAACCATGCAGAATCTCAGCTCAAAGTAGGACAGGAAGTTTACCTATCTCATGGCTCCTCTCCTGATTTTGCAAACCTTAGAAATCTCAAGAAGAAGGCTAAATTTCTTAGATCAGCAGCAACCAGCTATGTTTCCTAGCTCAATAAAAACAAATTCATGTTTGGTATGGATCAAAACACTCGTTTCTTCTTTGATATGCTCAAGGCCAAGCAAGCCAAATCCAAAACTGTGCAGCGAACAAAAGGGATGGCTCTTTCACCACCTCTGAGCAAGACATAGAGGGGGAGTTCCTGGACTATTACCAACACCTCTTAGGATATTCAGAGCAACATACCCCCTGGATGTGAATATCATGGCAATGGGAACCATCTTATCTGAAAGTCAACACCAGGGACTTCTAAGACCTGTAACAGACACTGAGATCAAAGCAGCCTTGTACTCTCTTGGAGATCACAAAGCTCCTGGACTTGATGGATACTCAGCAAAATTTTTTAAAGCTTCTTGGACCATCACATGACAAGACCTCTGTGAAGCAGTACATGAGTTCTTCACCAACAAAAAGCTCCTAAAGAGTGTGAACCATGCAATTCTTATACTCATCCCAAAATTAAAAAATGTCAGGTCTGTTACAGACTTTAGGCCTATAGCCTGCTGTAATACCTTGTATAAGGTCATTACTAAAGTCTTGGTGGGTCGACTGGCTGAAGTTCTTGACCATCTAATCAGCCTTGAGCAAGGGGCCTTGGTCAAGGGAAGATTGATGATTGAGAATATTCTCCTAGTACAGGAGCTTCTGAAAGAATACAACAGGAAAATAACTTCCCCAAAATGCATGATTAAAGTTAACCTCAGGAAAGCATATGATACTGTCTCTTGGGGGCTCTTATATCAACTATTGAAAGCTTTCAACTTTCCTATGGAATTCATACATATGCTGATGGAATGTGTCTCAACAACAACATTCTCATTGAAGCTTAATAGTAATATGTTTGGCTTTTTCAAGGGAGCTAGAGGCTTGAGATAAGGGGATCCCATTTCCCCCTATATGTTTGCTCTGTGTATGGTAATATGTATGGATTTTCTTACCACTCAAAATGAAGGCAAATGGGCTTCACCCACTTGGAATTTGTAGATGATCTCATCCTTTTCTGTAAAGGAGATGTTCCTTCTGTCAAAATTCTAATGCAGGGGTTGGAACATTTTAGTAAGTGTTGTGGGATGACTGTAAACCCCCATAAATCTTCTCTGTTCATGGCAAGTCTTAATGCTCAGTCCCAGGCTACATTGAGCAGTATCACCAACATGCCTGCAAGTAGATTCCCCTTCAGATACTTGGAGGTTCCTTTAAATCCTTAAAAATTGAGAGCTATTGATTATGAACAACTAATCAACAACATTTGTGACTAGCTGAGCATGTGGAAGGCTAAATCCCTATCATATGCAGGAATATTGGAAATTATTAACTCTATGGTGTAGGGTCTGCTTGGATTCTGGTTCTCCATCTTTACAATCCCTAAAGTGGTAATTAGCCGTATCACTTCCCTTTGTAGAAATTTCATTTGGCAAGGTAAATCCCCCCTGGTGGCCTGGACAACACTTTGCATGCCTAAGAAGGAGGGAGGTCTTGGTTTTAGACATCTCCATGCTTGGAACTCAGCTTTTCTCAGCAAATATATCTAGGCATTACAAAATGAAAAAGAAACTCTCTAGACCAAGTGGATCCACTCACATTACTTGCACTCCTCAGGTCTGGAAGTATTCACCCCCAAACATAATACTTCCCATTTCATGAGATCATTAAGCCAGCTTATTTCAGACCTGGTGCAGCAGACAGGTTCTCCTCATCAAGCCAAAGTGCTGCTCAATTCTTGGAAGATGGAAAGGGGATTTTCCACAAAACTTGCTTACAACCACTTTCAAGATAAGGAACTCAAATGGAAACATCACAAGGTAGTGTGGCAACAAAACAAGACCAAAAGATACTCCTTCATCCTTTGGTTAGCTCTCAAGCACAGACTCTACACTAAAGATAGGCTTCACTACTTGACAAGACCTAGACAATGTGTGTTCTGTCACGATAAGCTTGAGATCCATGAGCACTTGTTTTTTGATTGTATCAAAACCAAGCATATTTGGCAGCATATTAGAAAATGGCTTGGGCTTTCCAAGGGATCTACCACCCTTTACAGTGCCATGAGAAACATACACAGAAATGGGCACAGACAGGACAAACTCTGGAAAGCTAGAGCTGTGGCTTTGGCAGCTCTTGTGTACCTCATTTGGAAGAACAGAAATGTAGCTTTACATGAAGACAGCATTCTTGAACCTATTAGCATCATTTTTCAAGTCCAAAAGTATGTATTTAGTGCATTGTATTTTGAAGAGGATAACAGAAATTCCATATAGGAAGTGAGTTGGTGGTCTTATTATGCTGTAAGCTTTTGACTTCTGTATTTTTGCTCCCTGTCATGCTTGTATCGTAGGGACTGTGTCATTGGCCATGTTTGGCCTAGGGTTAACCCACAGTTTTTGGTTATATTCGAGGTATTCCTCGCACATTTGTAAATTCCTGTTAATATATTTACCATTTCCCAGGGACAATTATTCATCATCCAAATTAGGCATCCATCCTCGGGCCACCAATTATAAGGTATATATATTCCAATAACATAAAAATATATTTATTTCATTTGAAATCATGATTTCCTTTTTTAAAAATTACTTTTACCCTATCACATGCACAAGAAAAAAAATGATCACAATGCCTAATCCTAAACAAACAAAAGAAAATTTTAAAGTCTAATAAGGATAGAAATACTCATTATTTTACCACTGACCACTATTCTTGACATATCTTTAAGCCCACGGACTCTCATTGAGAAACATTTTTTATGCCCATCATGCCCGTCTTTATCTTATACAATTACTTATTCTTAATAATTCATATATCCATTTTAGCAAGGAGCCCTAACTAAGGCAGTATCTAAAATTCTAGTGGCTTAGAAGATTCTAAAGCCTTCATCAAGCCAACTCAAGAATTTATATGCACAACTTTCAATTGACCAAAAGCAGTTATCAAAATTAAATTATCATCTTCCTAATCATCTTTAGAAACCATTTGAAAGAAAATTCAAGGAACTAATGGACCCTTCTTTGAATGAAACTCTACTTCCTTCCACTAAATGTCTTGAAGAGACTCTTATTCTTGTTGCACCTATGAAATTTTATTGTAATTGTGGAGAAAAAAAATAGGGTGATGAAGACAAGGCAATATGGTGGGAAAAGATTCATTTTCCAATAAGAAACATTCCTTCTCCATAGGCTAAAACTAGCACTAGCATAACTTGTCCTTCTAAAATTTCTTTTGGTCCAGAATGTGCTAATAGCTCCACCTATGCAACTATAATGTTAGAAGGCCTCAATGCTAGGATACCCAATTTGGAAGCCTTCCCTAAAGGGAAATGTATGTTTCAAAAGTGTCTCTAAAGTCTGATATGAAGATAATGGAGTCACATTGACCATGTATGACGACTACTCCATCTTCAACTCTTATCTAGATGATAGTGCAATTCTTGAATTAATTGAGGTCGTTATACTAAGTTGGGACAAGAAGATAGTTGACCGTTTGAAGATAGCAACCTTGATAAGTAGAAACCTGAATCTCGATTATCAAGTACATCTTATTTCATATTTTTATATGTTCAAAATTCCTTCAAATTAACTAGTTTAATAACCTCTTCTTCGCCTCCTCCTCCTCTTATAACCACTTCTCCTTTAAATCACATACAACAATTTTTATGCATAAGAATATTTTTGATCATTTTCTTTTCAAAGTACCTAACTCTTTAAATGGATAAAGGGGATAGAGGGAGAGCAAGAAGATCATTAATATACTCACTTAATTTTAAAAACTAGAAAGGAGTCCCTTCAAACTAAAGTATCTTAGCTAGAAAAAGAGAAGAGGATATTAAAATTTTCCTCAATAGATGTAGATTTTCGTAAAGCTCAAGTCTATAGCCTATAATATTGTAAAAAAGGGGAAATGCAAGAATATAAAGCTATAATAGAGTTATTGAAGGAAGCAACCGCCCATATAAAGGATAACCTTTGAACGAAAAAAATATTGACTAAATTGGTAATTTCAATAAATAAAAAGTGGCTTGAAAATACCATAAAGGTATGAATGTACATCGATGCTAATAGATCTCTCACATCATAGTTTAATACCCTCATTTACGAGGTAAACATATTTGAAGGTAAATATAGAAAAAACCTTGGTGGAGCAAAAGTTAAGATCTAGTGGATATGTAAAGAAATTCCTAGTAATGAGTTGTTCAACAATAGAGAGATAACGATTCTTTAAGGAAAAATGTCCGTGGCCATGTAGGCAATCAATTCATGGCAAAAATATATGAATGAGCACAAAGAAAATGCCAATTTTGATGCCAAATTGAAATATTCTTATAAATCTATATTTAATTATCTGGCACAATATCAAAGAAAGCTTCAATCTTAGTTGTATGATTATGGTTTTTATTTATTGTACACTTAGTTAAAGACTTTTGTGAAGCATGAATAATTTCAAAAGTGTGAAGGATAGTTTTACCATTGTGAGGATTTATAAGATATTCCAGTTCTTGAAGATTTTAGAGTGGTCGAGGCTAATAGTAAAGAGGATGAATCTTGAGGGGGCTTTTTTATTTTTTTTATATTATTATTATTATTATTGCAAATTTTTCATACATTTGATATATAAAATAATTCTATTTTAGTTTCTTATCAGTATTCATATATAACCTAATCTATCCACAAATGTTTTGGTTGGGATATTTTTGTAATATAAAGAATAAAAATTAAGAATGCTCACATTTCGTATAAAACATTATCTTTACACTTAATAAATGGCATAAATATTGTTGTAATAAGAAGAATGAAAATCAAGAATGCCCACACTTTGAATCATTATGGTACTTTGGTTTTTCAAAACTATAGTATGGTTTAATCTAGTTGCCATTGGTTGATACAACCAAAAGAACCAACAATACCTCTCAATATTAGGTTAAGTAGCCTCAACACCTCAATTGGGAAACAAAACATGGAAGCCTATGCTTAGTAGCATAAAAGAAACCATGTGTGCCTTAATATATTCATATGTCTCCGTCCATCAACTCAAGACATGCCATGTGAGTCTAAATTTAGTGCTCAACAACCTATTTGTTTGAGGACATAGAAATAGAGTATTCAACATAGTGAGTGATGGTGCATCAATATTTTATCTAACTAGGTTTTCCCATCTCCAATACACGATGGTCTCTTTGAGGACTTATGCATAGAGCCTTAGCATTAGTGCTTGTAACTAGTTAAGCCTGAATTTATTCTTGACAACCTCTTTTAGGGATTAAGTATTTGATCTCCAACTTTTTTTTATTAGCAAAAATATGTACTATAAAAGATATTTTGTGAAAAAATTAGTAAATAATAAGTTTTTGTAATTTACTCTCATTAACATATGGAAAAAAAACTCATATGTAAAATAGGTTATTGTTAAGTTAAAATCAATTAATATTATAATTATTTTTTTCCTCAAATGTTTTGCACTATTTGAAATCACAAGATATCTTCTCTCCTCGTAACCTAATATAAAAATGGCTAGTCCAACTTGCTCCATGAATTGATATAAAACTTCCCATTTAGCTACTAATTTGCCTCAATTACTATTGCTTTGGAACTCTATTTTGTTTAGTTCCGAATCCCCTACTCTATGTGTAGGCTCAACTATTTTATTTTATTTTATTTTCCTATTTAGCAACATGTTTTCTAGACTTGGTAAGACAAATTTGACCTACATCTCTTCACTTGTCTAGCAATCCCTTCTTCGATATTTATAAGATCATATTAGCTAAATCTATACGATCCTATTTTTGTATTCACTAGTGCAAATACCTCACTACCAAAGGATAATTGAAAGGAATTTCGCCTATTCTTTCTTCATAGTTATCTTGATAACCTATAATATTCATAAAAGGTCATCTACCCATCCTCACTCTACCTAATGCAATAAAAATCTCAACGCTATCAATATTACTTTATTTTGAAGTTTAGCCTTACTGTTGCACTATATTAAACCAACATGGAACACATTCTCACAATAATTTGTAGACCATGTCAAAGAAGATTCAATGTACTTTACTATAGATGAGATACTAAAGCAAATTGACAATAAATTCCCCAATTTTCAAAAAATTATTTATATTTATTATTGTCATACTATTAGCTATTATTGCTTATATTTTTTGTGGAAGTCCAAACCTACAATTTATTTTTATTTCCACTCATACAATGGCTATTCCAAAGGAATATATTTTTTTTCTAAGAATATTCCATCGTTAGCTTTTTGGTAATTTGTGTCTCGTCCTCTACGATTAACTACCTATTCTATAAAATATAATGAGTCTCTTTTGGCCAACACTAGAACTCAATATGTTAGTTTCCAAGGCATCATGAAAAATATGAAATTATTAATAACATTTATTTGAATCAATCATCACTATAGAGGCTAAATAATCACCATCATGGTTCATGAACTTCTAAACTTTTCTCCATTAATCACAAAATATTATAAATCACTTCTCAGCACTTAAAATGCTTTATTTTTGTCTACTGGCTGAATTCTAGTTTTTATATAATTTGTCAATTCCTTCATCCACTCATCCATTGATAATATATCTAAGATTTTGAATTTTTTAACTTGAGCCTTAATCATATTCATGAATCATATTGTCGTATACTTAAGCTTAAATGTTTTGGTATATGAAGAATTACTAGTTGGGGATAATTTTGCTAAAGCATGAGCCATTGAATTTCCTACTCTTGGCACCTACCCTTTTCCTATAAACAAAATGTTCTTATTTCTTTGATTAGTTTTCCCAAGTATTTTTTTCATACTCAGCTCCCTGACTTCATGCTATTCATTATATTTCCCAATGACTAATGATATGTCACTATATAGCTAGATTTTTTCTTCCTTCAACCCTTGGCCTATTTAGGAACATTCTTTCAAAAACCCTAAATTAACCTAAAAAGAGAATTTAATTATTATTTTAATATTAATATTTTTTAAATATCCCAAAATATGTTAATTAACCCCAACCCGCCTTTTTTCCTTTCCTTTTCCTTTTTCTTTTTTTCCCTATCTTCTTCCTTTTTTTCCCTTTTTCTTCTCTTCCTTCTTCGTTTCTTTTTCTCCTTTCCCCGCCGACCTGGGCCAGCCCGCTTTCGGCCTAGTTTTCCCTTTCCTCCTGCGGGGCCCAACTTCGCGTCGCCCATTTTTACTTTCCCGGCCGGTCCGCTCTTCCTTTTTTTTCTTTCTTTCCTCTTTTCTCCTGGACTGCCATTCCATCCCTCCCCCAGTCTTCTTCTTCGTCTTCTTCCTCGCACCGCTTGCAACTCTTCCCCGATCGGCGCCAAAATTTCTACTGCCGATCATGCCAGTTCATCAGCATTCCTCCCCTCTCTTCCACGCCATATTCCTTGTCATTCCAACCTATCTGTCCATTCCCTCTACTACATGTGCCCATCCCCTCTTCCCGTCGAAAATGGCCTACGAAAGTAGACTTAAAAAGGCCTACCCTCGCCGGCTAGTGCAACCATACCTCTTGCCCCTATTTTCTTGCTCCCCTTTGTCGTTTTCCCTTCCAATCGACCTATATATATACATAGCCACATTCAGATTTCGATTTTTAGCAACCCAAAAAATTGACTGCGTGCCACTGCCTAAAGAGACCAATGTTTCTCTACTGTCGGCCATCACCACCGCCCACGTCGCCCACCAAAGCCTTCCCTGCACCACCCTCTACAGAACTAAGCCTCCCTACTCCCTTTTCTTTCCCTACATGAGCCACCTCGGCCATGCAAAGTCCCCCTCCCTAATAACCCACTTTGATCTCCTACCTCCCTATGTGCCACCTTCTACAGCCAATAACACTACCTCTACCCTCCAAAACAACCAGGAGACCTTACTCTACCTCCCTATACCTCTATCTTTCCATGCCTCCCTCTCCTTCTCCCTCCTCTACCTTCCATCACCTTTGGCCACCTCCTCGGCCGCTATGCACCGCCACTTCCGGCTGCACCACCACCTCCATTCCACCCCTATCCACCTGAGATACCTTCCACCACCTCAAGCACCCCCTCATTCACTCTCCTCTAGCCTATACCCCCATCTCTCCACCTCTCTTCCTCCTACACTAAAGATGCCACCGCCAACTCTACCACCAAGCCTAGGTGAATCAAATCAAAACCCTAAGGAGGAGTAAAAGTGTGCTCGAAGCCCGACATCATTTTAGGTAAGGGTGTAGCTAAGGCCTCATGTGTTCTATGTGTCTTACATGCCTTGGATGTACTGTATAATTATATGTTTTGCACCCTGTGCTATTATCTTCACTGTTTATGTGTAGTGCAACTGGGAACGGAGGTATGATCATGTACTTTCTTCTAGTATGTGATAATATAGAGATGCTGCAAGTTGTGACGTGATGTGATGTGGCCCTTTAGGACATGCATACTAGGATATTTAATGTGGCAATGTGGGATGGGGTATGAAAAAGAAAAATGGGAAAATAAGATAACCAAGGGGAAGTAAGTTAGCTAACTTAGGTAAGGATGACCTAAATAACTCATGATCCAAGAGTGTTGAATAAATGGGGACATAAATAAAATGAAAGAGTGGGAGAATCTAGGGGTTGTAAGGGAGGAACTAGGATTTGCATGGGAACTTTAGGGTTTTGCATGAAAAATATCGAGGGTTTTGCATAGGATGCTTAGATTCCTCATTGAGGAAAACTTTATGTATGGAAATTTGCCTTAGGGTGTGAGGAATGTAATAGAAGTATCGTTTGGGTGACTGGAGGCTTTGGGTGAAAAATAGTATATGGGATAGTATAAGGGTGCATAGGAGACTAAGCTAGGGTTTGGGAGGAAACCCTAATTTGAGAAGGTAGAAAAAGAAAAAGAAAAAAAAATGAGGATGAGTGAGGTATGAAGTGAGAGTTGAATCTAAGGGTTGTGACGTGTGGGGTGTTAAAATAGTTTAGGTTGTGTGAAGCAGAGAAAGATGGACCACATAGGCCCAAATTAGGGTTTTTCAGAGAAAACCCTAGGGAGGACTGTGAATGGGTTTCGTGGTATGATGTAGTGGGCCTTGACCCACACGCATCAGAATAGGGATCCTAGAGTGAGTAGTGGAATAAGGAAGGGATATTGGGGTAGTTAGGAGGTGTCGGAGTCTCAAGATATGGGACGGACCCCTCTTGGGAGGATAGAAGTAGAAGATTAGTGGCATGCATGTCAAGGGTGAAAAGTTATCGAATAACACACAAACATGGCACTGATCATTTTAAGAGAAAGATTGTTGAGTCAGGCCCAGACTTGTCCACAGGCGAATAATAGTGGCCAGGAGCTAGGGTGCCCTAGAGACCAGTCCACCAGTGAATAATAGTGGCCAGGATCGTTTTACCCTGTATGATTTCAGGTCCACCAGCTATAATATTGGGGGATTCTATGCTCAACAAACCAAACATAATGAAGCTAAGACATGGGAAATACACTAACTACTTACAATGAAACACCATGTGAGTCGAGGCTAAACCGGTCTAACAGCAAATAGTAGTGGCTAGGAGCGTTTGCTCTGGAGACCGGTCCACCGATGAATAATAGTGGTCAGGAGCGTTCTGCCCTGTATGTATTCCGGTCCACCAGCTATAATAGTGGGGTTCTCGAGCTCGAATGGATTAAAAAAAGTATGAGCGAAATGAGTATATTGTTAAGAGAACTAAAGAACAAGTTTATCTAGAATGTAACTCGGCCTCATTATCTATATTATTATATGTTGTCTATATGATCATGCTTATGATATGTGCCTTATAAGTTTGGCCTTAGTTGCAAGGTTACCTTGCTCAATACGTAGCGTACTGACCTCCCGTTTCTTGGGTGTTGCTCATTCCCATGAGCACAAGGCCTTTCTGACTTGGTGCAAGTCGATGATTCTATATTTGATGCCTATAACACTTACGAGGCATCGGGCGGGGTTGAGAGTTGAACTTGGAGCACTGGTAAATAAGGGCATCGTTCTAGCCGGAGATTGAGATGGCTCACCTCTATTTAACTAGCTTGAAAATAAAACTAAAACTAAAACTAAAAATCCTAAATAACACAGAATAAATAAATAAGAACAATACTAATAGGGGTTTTAAAAATAATAATAAAGGAGTAAATAAAATAAAATAAACTAATAAAAATTATGGGAAACCGTAGATATAATAAAGATGCTAGGGAAATCAAACTCCACCACTAGATTAGGTCAAAATATAATATTAATTTCTAAGTCAATATTCAATCGTGAGAATGAGATCGACCAAGTTGTACACCAAATGCAGGTCCATACACCTTATATTACTTCCCTTGATTAACTAATATGACCACGTGCCAATATTAACCCTATGAAATACTAGCAATATAGCAGCTATAAGCGGCTCCTATATTTAACTAGATTTAATGCATTAAGTGTAAGTGGAAGGCTGTCAATCTAAGTACCCATACGAGTACACAACGCATGTCTAACTTTATTTCCTTTCCTTGACCCACACGTATCGAAACATTTTACTACTTCGGTTAGAATCACAAAACTATTAGGTGAATTGTTATCTAACCTAGCTGCAATTTATACATATAGATTCTAGTATATTTAGATGGCCACCTCGCAGGCAAATAATCCTACATATTGTCACTTATGAGGAAACCAGAACAAGGCTACACCAAATAAACTATACTTGAAAGAATTATACATATAAATGATAGCAATTAATATAGAGTCAAGAAACAATCTCACGAAACAAAGAAAATAAAATTCAAATTCAAATCCTAATCCAGGGTTTCAATTTATTCCCTAACAACAAATAATCAGCCAGCCATAATTATAGAATTAATTACACAGAAATATATATCTAAAATATAAATTAAAAATAAGAGAAAGAAATTATTGGAATTAATTTTGGATAAAAGATCAAGAATTTATTCAGATAAAAATAAATTTTATCTAAAACAAGTTCTATAGGTATAAATTCTTCCCTCTTATTTTCTCTTCTTCTTTGCCTTTATTTCCGTGCAAAATTCTTTTTTTCTTTTCTTTCTTGGCTGACAGCTTTGACTTGCGTGCTTGTGTTGGTTGTGCGATCGTGGCTCTGTGTCTTCTTGTGCCTCCTTGTTCGTTGCCCTGTCTGCCTACCTTTCACTATGGCTGACAGAGTTTTTGACTTTTTGTGCATCAGGCCCTGCGCCCTTCTTCACTTGACGTGCGGCTCTGCCGCTCTCCTCCATCCCTCTTTCGAGCCTCTCTCGAGCCTGTGAAGGCTCTCTACCTTCTGCCTCATTAACTTCTCCCCTGACGTCCTCTTATTTTTGAACCGTGCGGCTTACTTCTCCACCACGTCAGCCCTACTTGTCTTTATTTTCTTTTCTTTCCGTGTGTGCAGCACTCTGTTTGGCTTGCTTTTTATTCCAAGCCTTTGGGCCTTCGGCCTTTGGCCGTTGGTCCAAAGGTCAAAATCTTTTTTATTTTTTTCTTTTTTTCTTTTCTTTTATTTAAAAACAATACTTGTAAAATAAAATTAAATAAATATTAATAAATGATATTTTATTCTAAATTTACTTAATTTATATCATTTTAGCTCAAATAATAATATTTATGCAATTTTTACCACTTGAGCATAAAACAATAATTATTCCCCTATATTAGTTAAATAAACTACCAAAAACTAAGATTATAAGGGTATAAAATGTGTCAAAATATGAACTCATCAGTCTATCCTGTGTTTTGTTTTTCCTGTATCACTATAATTTAGTTTTATTATGTCGTATAATATTTTCTGTCGTTTGGAACTTTAAATCCTCACTTTTTTTGTTGTACCTCTTTTGGTTACCGCATTGTGATTTTCTGTATGGTTACCTGTTCATTTCTTTTATGAATACTCATTTTAATTATCGACTAGTGTTTGATGTTAATCCCTTTCTGCCTTAGCACTTGGTACTAGGAAGGTAGAAGTGAACTGTTCTGTTATTAAGTGTGGCAATAATATCCCTATAATTTAAATTTTATTATTTTGCTTTTGCTAAATTTTCATTCCACGAAATTTTTTCAGTAGTAAATTTTTGGGGTATTACACATTCCCCTATCCATCTATAAAATTTTGTGTTCACTAACATTTGAAAGCTTATCGCAACATTTTTTAGTCCAAAAAATAATGCTTTAATACAATAAACTCTCTCGTCCATGATGAAAGTGGTGTTTTCCTTGTTTTCCCTTGACCATTTTTAGCAGATAGTACCCAGAAAAGGTATCCATAAAACTTAATGTTTCCTACCTCATCGTCAATTTAATTAGTCAATATATGCAAGCTAATTTGTTTGAATTGATAGGACATGCCTTATTTGTGAATTCGACTCACATTCTACATTTTCCATTGGACTTCTTTATGAGGATTAGATTGGCTATCCAATCAACATATTTCATGTCTTTGATAAACATGAGCTAAGCAATTTTTCCACCTCTTCTGAAATGACTTTATGCTTTTAAGCACCATAGACCCTTTTATTTTGTTTTAATGGCTTATGACCACCAACTATATCCACTAGATAATTAATGATTTTCAGAAGTTTTCCTACTAGATTAGATGCCTTCCACAAAAGGACATCATTTTTCTTCATAAAAAAGCTACCAACTCCTCTATCATAATCTCACTAATATCTATGCCTATCATCATTTAATGCTCTACACCTCCCAATTCCTTTTCCTCTATATTAGAGACCATGTGGATTTCTTCTCTAGAAATAGATTCTTGTGTTACTTTGTAAGATTTACTCCTCCTAAGGAATCCCTACTTTTTATTCTGTAGACCTACCAATTTACTATTATATCACCCTATAACTCTCCTCATACTTCATTAACCAAGAATCTCATCACTAACCTATCCATAAAACTGCTAGTCTTTAAGTCAATAAAAGACTATCAGTCCCCTTCATTTTATTATGTTACCCATGAAGCTTTCTAATGGTAAAGACTTATTTACTAAGCATCCTTCAAAAATTTATAATTGTTTATAAGCTTCCTAAAATGTAACCTCAATGGAATTTCTTGTGTAAAAATGGACCTTTTCATCAAGTAATATGCAATCCACACCTCAATATGCAAAGAGTCATCATGAAAATCCAACATAACTGAAGCCTCATTATTTGTGGCAAATTTGCCATCTCATTCATGCATTCTCATCCTCTTACTTGTTTTAGGAATTTTTTCTCCTCTAATTCATTCCTTCTTGGTTGCTTTACATGCTTTTTCCTTTGAATATCTAATGTGTATAATGTTTTGAGGCTCCTTCATATGAGAGTGTAGAGGAAATTGTTGGATAGAAGGTTTCTATTATTGGGATGAGGGTCTTTATGCATATCATTTAAAATGATTCTTACACACTAACTCTTCTACTACATCCCTTTATGACTGACTGCCCTTTATAGTGTGCCCATAAACCTTATGTTAGCATGCCACTTGTTAGTATTTCTATGTTTCATGTTAGATCATATGGAAATTAGCCTCAAAACACTTACCAACAATTTTACATGTCAAAAATTTCTAAGATGCTTATCACCTATGGAGAATATTTGTCAAATATGCTAATTAATCCTTAGTCCATCAAGGCTTATTTATGACTTTTACATCTCCCTGTTTAGATTTTATCTCAACAAAAAAGATGTTTTGACTCGTATACCCATTAGCCAAATCCCCCAGCTCATCTTAGCATCTATCCTCTCTTCTACATCCTTTCTCTAGAAGTGTAAGAGTTATACATCACCAAGAGCAGATTATCCACTAATAACATATAATTTAGTTCATTGAGAATGGAAGATTTAATGATACCAATGTTTAACTCATCAATATATCAAACCTCCTTATCAAATAAGTTAAAATTTGACTTAACAAATTATGCCTAACCTTCAGAAAACCCCAAAATGGAAGAATATCCTTGTTTTTGTTGCCATCAAACATCAAACTTCTCAACTAATGTCATAACGTGTTAAGAAAGGGAATTTATCTATTTAGAGGACTTATGAATACCTTGCACAATCCCTCTTATCTTTCCATAGGTAACAACATTTTATACCTGAATAAATTCATATGCTCCTCTAAATTTGTGGACCATAAAATGCTTCAAAAGTTGGATTTCTTATTCTTTTTGCTTTAGTTTCAAAGATATAGTTTTTGAAAGGTGTATGCTAGCCAAAACCTCTATTCTTTTCTTTCTTCTTTCTCATTACCTCCAATGCCTATTCTACCCTTTGATATATTGTCTTACTAATCAACTCGTATTTTCCTTTATTATTCCATCAAACATCTTTTCTTTAAATCTCATTCTCATTTATGTGAGTCATACATTCATCATGACTTCTAGTTCATCATTATTTTATTTCATATCCATGTCTATTGACCTTACTGCTTCAAATCTTATGTCGTTCCCCCGTGCTTCAGATCTAAGGAATAAGGGAATCTTTTTATTTATCACATCACATCCTTTGACTCCACTATCTTTTATATGCTTCAGTTCTTATTCTTGGAAGAAATCACTAACAAGAATAGTTGTTGGCTCCCACTCTAAAAGATCTATAGCTTTTACTAAAGTTTGTTGAAGAATAAGTCATTAAGGTGTAACATGGAAATGTTGTTTTATAAGACAGTGGAGCTGCCATAGAGTTTGTGTAAGAGGAGCTAGCATGTATTAGACCATATGTTGAATAGATTCTTAGAGCTTAACATTAGAAACTTAGGGCTAACAAAATGTAACCATATACTCTTCCTTAAAAGTTTTACTAGCTTCCTTAAAAGGACCACTAGTAATAGGATGAAGTTGATTTGAAGATCAAATAAGAGATATAGATTTTTGTAATAGATTCCCAAAAATGACACATATTATTGTGCGTGTTTTGTAAAGTTTAAAATAATTTCCAAAGGGTAATATTAATGAAGAGAACAAAGAGAAAAAGTAACAATATTGCATTTTAATTTTATATTTCCCAAGTTAGATAGAAGACTCGATATATATAGGAGTAAAATGAGGGAAGAGGTTAAGGGGAATATAATGTGTGGTAGAGGATAACAAATCACCCTATCTCATGTCGTCAAACAACCCAACAAGAGTACTGCATGGGCTACTAGTCTAAGACTAATTTGATACTAAGATGAGTGTGTCTAGAAGATTCTTGTGTCAAATATCATCCTTTAGGCTGGTACTCTAGTACTAAATAACATTAGTTGAGGAAAAGTCATATAAATGACCATATTGGGGACTTTGTTTAGCTTGACACACTTCCAAGGGATAAATAACTATACATGTTCGATTGGAAATAGATTCTTAGTTAGACGGTACTTAGATGTTTTGTGTAAATATCTTATAGATTCTTAAATCAATGATTCCCTTTTTAGTTTTAAATTATATATTACTCTGATTTTTTTACTTATAGTTTTATATATGTTTATGAATTAATAGTTTTATATATGTTTATAAATTTTATCTTACTCTCTTGTTACCTTATTTAAACATGTTAATTATTTGTGTTCACACTCAGTAGGCGAATGACATGGAGAAAAAACTCGTTTTAAGAGTGGCAATAACATCCAACTTTTGATATGTTTTGCTTCTCCAAAAGGTTAAAATTATTAGTTGTACGTTGTAGGGCATTAAAACTTAGTGTAATTATCACATGATTAAAATAAAAACACTTTGAAATTATCAACAACACCTTTAATATCTCTAGAGCACTTTAAATATTCAATAAAAGTATAACCACCTTATACTTTCAAAAAATAATTGTATCAAACATGTTCAAATGAACAAAAATTAAACATGAAATATCACCTACAAATAACAACAAATAATATAAAAATTAATTATATCTATGAAACACAAGAACATAATAAAAAGATCCATACAACTTAAACATTCATGAAAATGGCATAAAGCCATAAAAAATAAATCAACCAAATTATAACTTAAATATTCTCAACATGAAATATTTACAACATAATTTTTTTTTAAAAAACCTCAAAGGTCATCCTAAAATTCTTTTGATACAACAAAAGTTATTCTTAAACTAAAATAAGGCCTATGGTAAAATCAAAATAAAAAAAATTGAGTAACGCTTACCTTCAAACAAAACATATATTACTTATATATTTTATTCACACACATTTTTGAAGGTTTTCCTTCATTCACCAAGATCTAAATCTAATAAAAACCAAAATACAACCTAGAAGCACAATAGAAAAGATTAGGAAAAATAGGAAGAAGGTTGTCAAGGGATGATCATATTCTCCTACATATCAACAATCTATTCCTTGATTTAGTGATATTGATGAAGTTATTGAGCTAGAAAAGAGCATCTCTTTGAACCCTAAGAAACCTATTACATATGAGTTGCATGACTTGAATCCCGATATATCCATTACTACCATGAGTGGCAAGATAGATCTGTATGTCATTGAACATATTGGATGTTAAGATGATGCCCTAGTTATTTACACATGAGGATGTTGAAATAATTCCATTAATGAATGCCATTGTAGATGATACTTAACCCCATGTTATTAAAACCCTTGGAAAGATGAATTTTAGCGCACTATAACTTTAATGCTAATACATTTCTCTAAAATTATCCTCCAAATTCAGAAGTAAATAAATTAAGGATTTTCATTTACAAAAATTTATTTGAAGTCAATTCGATGAATTCAAAATATACTACAGTAAGTGACACCAATGGTTATAGGCCTACTCTAAGCCAGATGGTGTGTTTTTTTTTTTGGAGTTTGTGGATGAAAAATTTAATACCCCAAAACCTTATTTTAGGATTTTATAATAAAATAGGGTTTAATATGTGAGATAAATTAAATAAAATTTTTTTAATAAAATAATGGGAGTAATTAAGAGAAAAAAATTGGGAAATAATATAGGATTAAATTAGGGGAGATTAGGGTAATTTTTTAACTAAATGGAATTTAGGAAGATTTAACCAAAATTTATAAATTAATATATAAAAAAATTTAATTATTTAGTTTTTACAAATTTATAATTTTTAAAAATTCAAAAACACAAAAAAACCCCAAATACCCTAACCACCTTATTTTTCTTTTTCTTTTTTTTCTTCCTTTTCCTTTTTCCTTTTTTCTTTCTTCCTTTTATCCTTTCTCTTTTCATTTTTCCCTTCTTCCACTGGTTTAGCCTCACCCTTCCTTCCTTTCTCTATTCTTTTTCTCCTCTGTGTAGCCCAGCCTCCTTCCCCCTCTTTTTCTTTTCTTCCTTCTTTTTCCCCGCTTGAGACAACCCAACCATCCCCCTCTTCTTTTTTCCTTTCTTTTCTTCCTTGCACATGCGGACTGGCCTAGTCTTTCCTTTCTCCCTACCTGATTGCCCTACCCCTTCTTCTTCCTCCTCCTCTTCTCCTTCCTTTGTATTGTAGTTCGCAGCTGCCCTACCACCGGCCATTCTTTGCTGCACCTGCCCAGCCCCAACCTGCTCTCCATCTCTCTCCCTCGTCCTTTTCCTTTACATTTTGAGCCCAACCTGCCCCTGTATTGCCTCTTATGAATGCACCTTAACCTTCCCTTTCTTTCCCTCTAAAACCCTACGACCCTACAACTCGCAGGCTTATACAGACTAGCCACTGTCGGTTGGCCAGCCTCTACCCGTCCTACTCCCTTGTCCTCTTCACCTCCCTATGCCAATAAATACCCCAACATCACCCTTATTCTCCTACCTTTTTCTCTCCCTAGAAATCCCCCAAAATCCCCCATTGGCGCACCTTTAGACTTTGCCTAGCTACCGTCGAACATCGCCACCATCCAAACCACCAACTAGCCTCTTCCCTACATCACCCTCCACCAATCCAAACCACTCCCCTCCCCTAACTCCTCCTATGAAACGCACCTTAACCATGCAAAGGGGGTAGATTGAGCTGCCCTTTGCACCTCATCACCAGCCCTCTTGTCATGCTATACCGGCTCCTCTACCACAACTGCCAATCCCACTACATCCTTCAAATTTCCTAAAAATATTTATTTTAAGAGATATAATTAAATAAGGATTTATTAGGGAATTAATTTAATTAATTATTTTATTTGAAATGGGAAGGATTTATTTAGGGCAAATTAATAAGGAATTTACAAATATTTTTATAAAGGAAAATTTGGGCTTTTTGCTAATTAATTGGGAATTTAGGAAAAGTCTTTTAAAAAAATCCTAAATTAGCCTAAGAAGGAAATTTAATATTATTTTATTTAAATATTTTTATTTTAAATACCCAAAATATTCTAATTAATTTAATTGCCCCCAACCTACTTAACTTTTTTCCCTTTTTCCTTCATCTTTTTCATTCTTCCTTTTTCTTTCTTTCTTTCTTTTTCTTTTCTTTTCTTTCTTTCTTTTTATTTTATTTTCTTTCTTTTTCCTTATTCCTACTGATTGGGCCTATTGTGGCCTAATCCTTCCTTTTTCCTCCTTCTCTCTAACGGCCCATAGCTGTTCGTTTCTTTCTTTCCTTTAGTAGCCAAAATGCTGCGCATTATGCTTTTTCCCCCTAGAACGCTGCGTTCCATTTAAAACCTTATAACCATTGTCGACTGGCCCCGTTCTTCTTCTTTTTCTTTTCTCTCCTTTTTCCCCTAGCCGCCCGATTCACCTCATTCTTCCTTCTTCCTCCTTCCTCCTCTGCTATTGATCTACACCTTCGAAGCTCCAAAAATGGCATCACCGGCCACACGTGACTTGACCAGCCATTTCCCCTCTCTTTCTCTTCCCCTTGACTCGCATTTTATCATGATCTAATCCGTTTTCATTTTCTCCCACTCAAAGTCCTTTTCCTTCATAAAAGGTTGAGCACGACCTAACATGGTGCTGGTCGATTAATGTCGCTAACTACCCCAAACCTTACTTGCAATATCTTCTGCCGACCCCTCGAACCCTACCATTTCCTCTAAACTCTATAAATACCCCTTGTTTGTGTGGTTTCGAAACTTTTTTCCCGAAACCCTAAGATCCTACCCTATGCACCACCATGACTTCAGATGACCATTCCTCTACCGTCAGCCAACTACGCCACCACCTCTGCCTACCTAAGTCTTCCCTCCACCACCCTCTAACTAACTGAGCCACCCATCTCCCTCGATTCTTCTCACACAAGCCACCACAGCCATGCAAAGTTCCATGCCCATCAAACCAAAATTTTACACCCGTAACCCCTCGAGCCACCATCCACCACCACATCTGCCACTATCACTACCTCTTACAGCACCGAAAAGATGCTAGTAATCTTCCTCCACCTAGCCATACCCTTATTTTCTCCTTTATCCTCCTCCTTCCCTCTATTTCTTCTTCTCTTCCTTTCATACGCCACCTCTACTGCCGTGCGCCTCCGCCACTTGTCATGCCACCATCCTCACTTTACTCCTCTTAGCCTAAGCTACCACCAACACCTCAACCTCCACCCTCATTCTCCACCCTTTCTTCTCAAACCTAAACTCTTCCCTTTTCTAACCACTAATGTCGCCGCCGTGCACCATCGTCAATGCCACCCATTCCCGCTGACTCAAGGTGAAACGCTACACCCTCTCAGCCCTTTTTCCTTATTTATTAAAGTGTTTCTATTCTATATCAATTTTTATCATTTATTCAAGTATTAATATTAATATTAATATTATTAATATTAATATTATTATTATTATTAATGGATATAATAATAATGTTATATTTTCTTGGCAGGGTCAAGAGTAGGAATAAAATATTTAAGTTGTTAGTTTCAAAATATGAGTATTAATAGTATTATTATAATTTTTATTATCATTATTAATAATATTATTATTATTCGTATTATTAATTTATTATTATTATTATTTATCTAAGGAAGGCTCAAGCCCTATTTTATGTTAATGATTCATATAACCATATTTTATTATTATTATTATTATTACTATTTCTTTTATTATTAATATTATTACTATTATTATCTTTATTATTTTTAATATTATTATAATTAATATGTTTTATTAATATTGTTATTAATATTATTAAATAGTACCTTCATTATTTGGAGGTAGGTCGAAAACCCTACCTTGTATTTTTAGACTTATGTATTATTATTATTATTATTATTATTATTATTACTACTACTACTACTACTACTACTACTAATATTATTATTATTATTATTATTATTATTATTATTAGCATTATTTTGCTGGAGGGTAGAAACCTTTATATCACCATCCATTTTGAATCACATTAATATTATTATTAGTATATTTAGTAGTATTTTGTATAGTTATTATTAGTATAGTATTGTTTTATTTAAAAACCAAGTCTTAGGATAAGTTAGTAAATAATAGTATTTTTAAGGGGGAACCTAATTCTAGTTTTCCCCCATAATAAGTGAGACTAGTCAAAGCCCTAGAGAGGAATATGAGTGTGCTCCAAGAGCGGTGACGTTTTAGGTAAGGGAGTACTAAGGTCATTTGTGTATTATGTGTTTTATATGCTATGCATGCCATTTGATGTGAACTATCATGTATTTTATGTGTATTTGTATAACTATCATATATGCAGCAAGATAGGGAGTTAAGGTAAGATCTTGCATTAAATTATGGCATGCATATTATGTGTATGGATTGTGATATTATTGTTGTATGGTGTGGCCCATGAGACATGCATGATAGGGTTTGTAAAATGATGAGGGGGATATCTTAATCTTCGCATGGAGTTGATGTTTGCATGGAGCTAGGGTTTTCATGGAGTTAATGTTTACATGGAGCTAGGGTTTGCATGGAGTTAATGTTTACATGGTGTTAGGGTTTGCATGGAGCTAGGGTTTGTATGGCTTTAGTCTTTACATGGGAGTTAGGGTTTGCATGGGAGTTAATGGTTGCAAGGGAGTCAGGGTTTGCATGGGGGATAATGGTTGTATGGGAGTTAGGGTTTTCATGGGAGTTAGGATTTGTTATGTTTACCATGGTTTGTTGTAGTCAACTAGGGTTTGGAGGATAAGAATAGTAGAAGTTAGTCATGCATGTTTGGGTGAATGTTTTTGAATAAAATATTTAAGACACTAATCATTTAAAGTGAAAGACTATTGAACCGGGTCCAAACTGATCCATCGGTCAAAAATAGTGGTGTGAACTATTGTCGCGCAAGTGACCGATCCACCAACAAAAAATAGCGGTGTGGACTATTGTCCCGCAAGTGACCGGCCCACCAGCAATAATAGTGGGGTGACATCAAGCTCAATAAACACAAACAAGAGTTGGCTAAGGCACTTAAAAGATACTAATTACTTACAATGGAACACCATGTGAGCAGGAACCAGACCGATCCACCAGTTAGAAATAGTGGTGTGAACTATTATCCAGCAAGTGACCAATTCACTAGCAAAAAATAGTGGTATGGACTATTTTCCCACAAGTGACCGGCCCACCGGCTAAAATAGTGTGGTGTTCCTGTACTTACATGGATTTAATGCAAGGCAAGGTGTGAATCGACTTTCAATAAAATATTAATTAAATAATTAATCTGAACTATTTGGGCCTTTATGTGTGTGCTTGATCATTTATAAGCTACAACATTTTCTGCATGACCTTATGTATTATATGTGTGGGTTTGAAAGTGTAAGTTGAATATTATCCTGCATGATTTATGTGCTTATGTGTTGGCCTTAGTGCCCGTTACCTTTCTCAGTACGTAGCATACTGATCACCTTTTTTATGGGTGTTGCTCATTCCCAATAGTAGAAGGCCCATCTGACATGTTGCAGGTAGGTGATGCCTTCTTTGATGCCATTGATGTATATGGGACATCAAGTAGGGCTGAGTGATGATTGGGCTGGATTCAAGTCCTAGGAGTGGCGTGGTCAGTTTTTCTGTTTCAAGATTATTATGCCTTTTTCTATTTTAACTATGTTTGAATTTCCAGAAACAATATTAATATTGTAGCTATCTCTCTTCTCTGAAGAACTATCCCTCGTATTTTGGATTATGTAAAAACTTATGTTGTGAGTATTTTTTCTTAGCCTTAGCATTTGGTACTTAAACGTTAGGAGTGAACCGTTCTGGTACTAAGTGTGGCGGTAGCATCCCCAAAATTTATGGGTTTTAAATTTAAAGGTATAAAAAAATGTGTGTAAATTTTAGGCTGTCAACCTTATAAACCTTGTAATACCCCAAATTGAGCAGAGTGCTATAATAATTGATATGGATACTTATATCAATGTAATATACCATCCTTTTGGTAATTATATCCTATGAACTCCACAATTAAGCATGCTAGTCATGGAGCAATTTTAAGATGGGTGACCCTCCTAGGAAGCTTCAGAAATTTTCTGAAAATCTCTCTAAAAGTGTGTGAGTGAGGACAAAGCCTGCTAAAAGGACTCGTGTTGATTTGTGGGACCAATCGATCAATCTGAAAGCACTCTAAGGTAGCCCTGCGTGGTCATATTGACTAAGGGTGTTACAATTTGGTATCAGAGTTGGTTTCGACCACGCTCTTCTGATTTGGAACTTTTTAAGTTGATACCACAAGTTAGTATCAAAGCTGCTTTCGACCACGCTCTTTCGTTTTTAAGATTTTTAAGCAAATACCACAAGTTGGTATGAGAGTGGTTGATCCTTAACCACGCTTATTTTCAAAAATAAATTTGGGTTACGAAATTTTTATTGGATTTTGAGTGTGTTTCAATCGCTCTTTTGATTTTAATCTTTTTAAGCTGATACTACAAGTTGGTATCATTTTCAAAATGATTTTGAATTCAATATTTTTCCTTGATTTCAAAATGTTTTTGAACCAATAAGGATTTTTTATTTTTTTTTAAAACATTTTTATTCTAGCCACAGTGAGAATCGAAGGGTAGATTCCTTATTAAGTTTTTTCTTAAGGTGGTAGTTTTTTTAGCATTGTTTTTCATATAGTGTCCCTTTTCCGATTAGAACCTTTCGACCCTAACCCTAGTAGCTGCAGGAGACTTCGGGGGCGAAGTCTATTTTAAATTAATAGGAATTTTATAAATATTTTAATTTATTAAATTTAGGGTGTTATGCTAATTAAAATGGAATTTATGGAAAATCTTTCAAAAACCCTAAATTAGCCTAAAAAGGGATTTAAATATTATTTTATTTAAATATTATTATTTTTAAATATTCCAATATATTTGAAACTATTTTCTCCCTTTTATTTTATATAAAATAATTAATTTAATTAATTTTCAAAATAAAATCCATAATTAACTAAAATACCCAAATTTCTCCTAATTAAGATACTGATAAATTTCTTCTTGATTTTCCCTAATTAAATCTCCTTTTATTTTAATAAAAATAATTATTTACATAATATTTCTAATAAAACCTCATTTAAATATAATTTTTAAAATTAAAAATTTTTGGGGCATTTCAGACCTCCCCATACCTTTCCTTTAATCTTTCTCTGTCTCATTCCTCTTCCTTCCTTCTCCACCACCCTCGACGACCACATCTACCACCACCTACACAGCCACCTTGCCACACCGCCACCACCACTACAACCCTCCTAGTCCAGAGAACCTACCCCCTCACAACCACCACCTCCCTTTTTCTCTTCTAACTCCAAAGCCTAACAAACAACCACCACTTCCGCTGTCGTTGCCACCGTCGCAACCGCTACCCTAGTACCACCTCCACATCTGGTTATACCTTAACCCTTATTATCACTTAATTATATATTATTTTTGTATAATTGTTATTTTCACCATAGGATTATTATTATTATTATAAATATTCTTATTATTAATATTAATATCATTACTATTCTACCATTATCATTATTCTCATCATCATCACTACTAACAACCCTTTTATGGTTAACACTCCCACTAATACTATTGTTGGCCATTTTAATGGTAATACCCTTACTAATACTACTAATACTAATATTATTACCATTAGGGGATAATGAAAGTAATAAGAGGGAATTTAACTCTAGTTTTCCACTTTTAAAGGTGAACCAAATACATCCCCTAAGGAGGCGTAGGAGTCGTGCTCAAAGCCCGGTATTATTTAAGGTAAGGATGTGGTTAAGGACCAAATTTGTGTGTTATGTGATTATATGTGTTGGTTATATGTATGTATATTATGTGGTTATAGAGCTAAGCTAAGTTTTATATATTTTATAGCATGCGTAATATGGTGATGTGACTTGTACTGTGTTGTGCTTATGTATTGTTGGCCTACATGACATGCATGCTAGGAGTCTTTAAGTACTATGATGGGGTTGTGAGGAGACAAAAGAAGTAAAGAAAGTAGGGTAACTAGAGGGAAGTGAGAATGGCCTAATTATCTCATGACTTATGGGTAGACAAATAAAAGGATAATATGAATAAAATAAGAGGATGGAATAAATCTTGCAAGGGATTTGTAAGTCTTGCATGGGGTGGTTAGTCTTTGTATGGGGATGACTTTTATGTGGGAAAAGGTGACTTAAGGGTTAAGAAAGGTGAGGGAAGAGTATTTTGGGTGATTGGAGTCCATAAGTGAAAAATAGTACATCGGTTGATATAAGGGCGCATAGGGGACTTAGCTAGGGTTTGTAAGGAAAACCCTAAGTGGGGGAAGTGTTCATGGACGGGAGAGTTAATCGTTGTGGTTAGAGTTTGGAATAAGAGTGGAAGGATGTCATATGGAGGGGAAGTGAGTTAAGTGGGAAAGGGATAGGTGTGTGGGTGGTGGAGGATGATATAAAAGAAAAGAGAATTACTAGGGTTTGGAGGACTAACTAGGATTTTCATGGGCACATATGAAGGATGGGAAGTGAGGTTGTGATTTTGGGTGTGGTTTTAGTCGAGTGGTGGTATTGGAAGCAAAGGGGAGCATGGGTAGTGTAGGATAAGAATAAGTGGGGCCATAGAGGCCAAATTAGGGTTTCTAAGGGTAAACCCTAGAGGGCATTGGTGAGTTGAAATCGAGATATGGGAAGTGGGCCTTGGTCCATATGCATAATATTTTGGGTCTCTCATGGTGACCGAGGGAAAGGTGAGTAAGAAATATTAGAGTTCTAGGGTGCGTAAAGGTTCCAGGATATGTGACGAGGCTTTTCAGGGGAAATAGGATAAAGGGGCGAGAATGTGAAGTCTAATGTACCATACATTTCTTGTTAGGGTTGCGTGTAGAATAAGATATGAGTAAAACACTAAACACTTCTGAAAGATTATAGAGCTGGGCCCATGTGAGGATAATTTCCGGTCCATTAGCTATAATAGTGGCCAGGTGCATTTTTCCCTATGGAATATTTTTCAATCCACTGGCTATAATAGTAGGGGTTTCGAGCATGATAAACTAAACTTTGTACGGAAATAAATCGTGGGAAAGATACTAACTACCTATAATGGAACACGACGTGATCTGGGCCCCAGGTGAAGAAAATTTTTGGTCCACTGGCTATAATAGTGGTCAGATATATTTTTCCCTAGAGTGTTTTCTTGTTCACCGGCTATAATAGTAGGGTCCCTGTACTCTCACGGAAATAATATGGGAAATGTGTAAGATGAAAATAATGGCCTATGTTTCGAATAATGATATGAATATAAATGAAGTATTATATACCTTATTTTCCTATTTTGTACTCGCATGGCCTTATCCATATGGTTACCTTGCTTAGTACGTAGCCTACCGATCACCCATTTCATAGATGCAGCTCCTTCATACGAAAAGTGGCCCCTTCTATGTTGGTATAGGTAGGAGATGCCTCATTTGATGAATTTACCCGTTCAATGCATTGGGGGGCAGAGTGATGGCCTTTTGGTCCTGGCATAGGACCCAAGACCAAGTGATGTCCAGACTCACCTATTTTTATTTTACCATCTTTTGTTAATCGTACTGTTTTCCCCGTAGGGGCTTTGATAGTGTACTGGTTTTCTATTACTGTATTAACTCTTGTATCACTCACTCTATTTTTCTATTGCAAGAAAATCCTTGCTAGATTTACATCTATGCTACTATTTGAAACAATAAATCCAACTGATGTGCTAGCATAACTCTGAATTTACATTTGGTGGGGTTTAATTTCAGTTTGCACTTTTCTAATTATCAAAAATAGTCTTGACTTCTTATATATGTAGTTCATTTTTATTACTTTTTACTATCATGTCATCCATATAAGACTCTAGAAGATCCTCAATCTATCCTTGGAAGATTTTGTTTGCTAAAAATGAAACGTTTTTCATAGCATTTTTCAATCTAAACACCATTACATTAAAACAAAAAAGTCTATCATCCATGATCAAAGTTTATATTTTAATGGTTTACCTTAGTTAGTTTTATCATATGGTACCCACAAAATGCATCCATAAAACCTAAACTCTCCCTCCCGATCCTTGACTCAATTAGTTATTTTATCTTAGGGAGTGATTAACCATCCTTAGGAAATTTTTCATATAGTTCTTTGAAGTTATCAGACATTCTCCATTTTTCGATAGACTTCTTTTCCGTAATTAAATTGGTTATCTAATAAACATATTTTTCACAAGTGGCAAGTAATATTTCCACCTTATCTAGAATGAATTTTTTCTTTTCAATGCTAATGACCCTTTTCTTTTGTTTTACTAGTTTGTATCCATCAATTATTTCAAATCAATTTTGAATGATTTATAGAGGAATTCTTACAAGATTAGTTGCCTTCCATGCAAATAAATCTTTGTTTCTTTTGAGAAAATCTAGTAACTCCTCTTTATCAATCTAATTAGTATAATTTCCTATCATCACCTTTTTCTTTACATCCCCCAAATACTTCTGTTTTATGTCTGGAACCACCATGACACCTTCTCGACAAGCATTTATGTCCTCTAGAACTAGATTCTCATGTTCTTTTTTAGGCCTAGCAATCATAAGGCCTCCCTTGTTTATATTGTGTAGCATGGTCACATTATTATTCTATCACCTTACACTTCTCTCCATCTTTCATGAATAATGCAGCCATGAAAATGTTAGTCTTGAGGTTGCTCAAATAGAATCGTCCTAATATCATGTTATAACCTCTAGTGCAAGAAATCACTACAAAGTCTATTTTAATCCATTATTCCCTTTTATTTTTTTATATTACATGTGAATCCTTTTAAAGGTGAAGTTTTACTTATCAAGAATCCTTCCACCAATTCTAAATGTTTGAAATCTTCCTCAAAAATTGGATCAACAGAACTACATGTGTTAATGAGGACCATTTCATCACACAATATGCAATCTACACTTCAATAACCTAAGGTTCATCATAATGCTTCACCTTACTCAATCCCTCATCATTTGTGGTAAACCTAATATCCCATTCTCACCCTCTTGTTTGTTTCATGGATTTTTTCTCTTTTAATATATGTATTTAGTGTCACATAACTAGCTTCTACTCAAGAAACTCCCTGAGTAATAATGTTTATAATATTCTGAGATTCCTTTTTTGGAGATGGTGGAGGACATTATAGGGATGAAGGTGTCCCCTACCTAACTGAGGTTGTTTGTTTGTATCATTTCAAATGTTCCTTATGCACCAATGGTGTACTACCAGCCATAGACCCTCTGGTCCTATTGAAGGTTTTAACATCTCTTTATTTAGCTTTTATTGCAAAAAAAAAACATATTTTTCCACTCTTCTTACCATTAGAAATGTAAACCGACCATTTTTCACACATTGTCCATTTTCATTGGACTTCTTTATGTTAAAGGTCCAAGAAATGTAAACTGACCATTTTCACGTTAAAGATATGTGTTATTCTAACCACTGATGGAGTAAAGTTTTTAAGTCTACTATTAAAAATTTGTTGGTTAATTGGATTTCCTAATATCTTTAGACCTCATAGCCTCTTTATGGTTTTTACATCTCCTTATTTACCTTTTATCTTGACAAAATGTTTTTCCACTTTTCTCTCCATAAGTCGTATTACCTTTTTTTATCTCTTTGACATCTATCTTCTCTTATACATATTTTCTTTGATATGTGTAAGACTTATGCATTGCCAATACTATATTCTCCTTTAACTGCTAATCAACAAGTCATATGACATGGAAAGATTGGGTGATACCATTGGTCAACTCATCAATCTGTCACACTTGATTATCAAATCAATTCAAAAAAAATATTAAATAGATTCTTCCAAACCTTGAAAAACCCCCTAAAGGAAGAATAATCCTATTTGGGTCACCAATATACATCAAAATTCTCAACTAATGTGATCGTGAGCTTGGAAAATGAATTTATCGATTTAGAGTACCTACAAATGCCTTGAATAATGTCTATTCTTATGCTATAGTTAGCACCATTATATTCAAATACATTCATATAGTCCTCTATAATTGTGTTGCCATCAAATGATTAAAAAATTGGAATTCTTTTCTTTGTTTTTGACTTTTGGATGTGTTTTTTGAAAGGTATATGCTACCTAAAACCTCCCATAATATATTTATTATGTTTCATAGCCTCCAATGCCTATTTTAACCTTTGAACTATCATATTACCTATTAATTCCTTTTCTCCTCTATTTCTCATCAAAAATCTTTTATCTAAATAACTTTCTCATCTAGTTGTTTCGTACAAGGCATCACAACTTTAGTTTCTTTATTAGTTTGTTTCATCACCATTAGTATTGGCCTTATTACATGGACTCTAATGCCTTTCCTTTATGCTTTACCATGGATGACTAAGGGACTCTTTTTTTCACATCTAGTCCTTTTAACTCAAATATATTCCATAGACCCTACCTGTTCTTCTTGATAGATAGCAATATGGATCCTAGTTTTTGGCTCTCACTCCAGAAGATTTAGAGTTTCTACCAATTTTCTTATATACTAGAAAACGAACGTGTAATGTGGTGATGTTGTTTGATAAGATGATGGCGGTACCTTTTAGTATATGTAAGAGGAGCTATCATGTGTGAGACCAAGTCTTTAATAGATGCACAAAGCTTAGCATTAGGAATTTGGTGCTTAGGGATAGTGACCATATACCCATCCTTAAAAGGGTCACTAGTACTAGGATCAAGTTGATTAGAAGGTCTTATGGGAGAAATAGGTTTTTATAAAAGATCTCTAGAGACAAGACCTATAGCTATTTATGTTTTTTGAATTGAGGGGCTCTATAGAAATAAAGTCAGAAATGAATACGAAGGGAAAATATTAGAGTAGAGAGGAGAGTAAAAAGGTAAGAAGTTATATTATCATTGTATATGTTTCAAATTGGATACAAGACCCCATATATATTGGAGTAGAATGAGGTAGAAGGAAAAAGGAAAAATATTATGTGGTAGAGGAAAGAAAATTTCCATGTCTCATGTAGCTGTAAGAGAAATTCATGGACAACTAGTTCGAGATTGGTTCAATATTAAGATTAGTGCACTTGGAAGATTCTTTTGCTAACTCTCATCCTCTATGATAATAATCCAATACGAAATGACACTTTTTGAAGAAAAATTCATATCAATAACTATCTTTGTAACATTGTTTAGTTTGATACACTTGAAATAGATGAATAACTATATTTATTGGGTTGGGAATAGAGTCTTAGTTACTTGGTAGTTAGAGTTCTTTTATAGTTATGTTATTTACTATCAGATCCATAATTCCCTTTCATTTTACTTTCAACTATGTAATAATTTTATTTTATCTCTAAAACTTTTATTTATCTTTATGTGAGTTTTGACTAGGTATTTGAGCATAACATGACATTGTGTTGGTTTGTACAGGTGTTGCAGAAATTTACTGTAGTATGGAGTTTTATATGAGAAACATGGGGGTACCATTTTAATCAACATGGTCCATGTTTATAGGAGAAACTTTTGATGTGTTTTGGGAAAGAGTTGAAAGTGAGGAAATAAACACAAGAGTCTTATGTTTCCTAAACACAAATAAATTTTTTTCCTTACACTATTTTACCTTGTAGGGTTTTTTCTTTAATAAAAGTAGACATGTTCAACCCCTAGCCGTCAAGATTTTTCACCCAAACTTCTTCTTCCCCATTCAAAGAGAATTAAAGATTTTTGTAATTGATTGATTGATTAGTTTAATCATACCATAATTACGAAAGAGCATGAATAAATATCTCTATTTTTTCCTCAATAGTTCTCTTTGTGATTGAATCCCCAATTATGCATAATATTGTTAAATTTGATTTGGTTTAGATCTCTTTAAATCCATGCTAATTCTGTAACAATTTGATATCAAAGCTGCATTGTTGAAAGGATCTAGTAATCAGGCTGGGTACAAGATTTGATATTGAGAAGGTCAAGAGATTCTTTAATTTTGGATTATGGAAATTGAAGATATAGGCAATATTAATTTAGAATGAATTAGAAAAGATATATATAATGATTTGAATCAACCAAAGTAGATTATAGGTGATAGATTTGAATAGTTAGATTATAATGGCCTCTCTACCATAATATTGTGTTTGCTAAATGAGGTATTTTTGGAAGTGCCAAAAGAATCAACAATACTACCTTGTGTTGAGGCTTGAGTCATTATATATTAGAAAATTAGTAGCAAATAAAGTACTATTAAAGAGTCAGCTTCATGACCTAAAATTAGGTGAGGATCAATTTTTAAAAAGTCACTTGGATGAATTTGACTCTTTAGTTATGGATTTACATAATATAGATGTTAAATTGGATGGTGAAGATTTTGCTATTATGTTATCAAATTCTTTGCCACAAGTTTTAAAAATTTGTTTGAGAGGCTATTTTGTATGGGAAAGACGAGTTAGTCTCTAAGGATGTGAAATCTGCCCTACTACAATGGGAGTAGATTGATAGATATTTGACTAGCAGTGCTACCTCCAGGTCTCAGATAGTGAAGGATTATTAGCTAGAGAGAGCACATAGGAGTGAAGGTCTAGTGACTATAATAAGTTTAGATCTAAGTCAAAGAATTAGAAGAAGAATATGACTTGATATGGGTGTCACATGAAGGGGCATGCTATGAAGTTTTGTCCTAATATGAAATCTGGTTCTACATTTGATGAGTTTTTGATACAAAGGATGATGCTATAGTTTCCCATGGTGAAAGTGATGGAGATGTATTATAGGCTATTGATAGACAAAAGAAGATCGATGGTAGATGGATCTTGAATTTTTGGTGCTCTAAAAATATATGTGCCAACCAAAGATGGTTTCATATGTTTGAGGTGACTCAGGGTGGAGTTGTTTTGATGGGTAATGATGTTACTTGCAAATTTGCTAGGATTGAGATAATGAAGGTGAAGATGTATGACGGTGTAGTCAGTATACTGTCTAATGTGAGACATATCCTAGAGATAACCATGAACCTCATCTCATTGAGTTCCTTGGATTGTAATGGGTACCAGTGTGTAATTGAGGATTGTACCCTAGAAGTTACAAAAGGTGCTTTGGTGATAATGAAGGGGAAGTAGGTGTGGAAATTTTTTAAGCTAGTGGGTTCCGCTATTATGGGGACAATTGTTGTCACATAGTCAAGGTTGTAAAACTCTAATGTTACAAGACTCTCGCACATGAGACTAGGACACATGAATGTCAATGATCTGACTAATCTCTCTAAGAGAGGGTTACTGGATGGATAATGTATAAGTATTATAGACTTCTATGACCATTCTGTATTTGGTAAGCAAAAGTGGGTTACATTTTCAACAACTAAGCATAGTAAGAGAGGGCCTCTTAGGTATATCCATTCAGACTTGTGGGGTCTAGCAATAGTAGTTTTTAAAGGTGGTTCATATTACTTACTCACATTCATTGATTACTTCTATAAAAAGGTATAGGTTTATTTATTAAAGCATAAGAATGATGTGTTTGGTGTTTTCAAATCTAGAAGACCTTGATAGAGAAGCAAACTGGGAAGCAAGATAAGTGTCTTAGGATAGATAATGGTATTGAGTTTGTGGAGTAGAGTTTCATTGACTTCTGCCAAGATGATGAGATACAATGACACCACATCTATGTTGGAACACCATAGCAAAATAGGGTTGTTCATTGGATAAACAAAACCCTATTAGAGAAGACATGTTTTAAGGTATTATAGGGAGGGCTATGTAGAGACTTTTGGAATGAGGTGATTTAAATGCAACATGTCTGGTGAACCAATAACCAAATTAGTCTATTAATTGGAAGATACTTGAGGACTTATTGTTTGTTAAGCCAACTGATTACTCTAATTTGCATGTATTTAGGTTCTCTTCTTTTTCTTATATAAATGATGGTAAACTTGAGCCTAGAACCAAGACGTGTATCTTTCTTGGCTTTAAATCCATAGTAAAATGGTACATGTTATGGGACCTAGCAACAACCAAGTTCTTGACCAACAGGGATGTTACCTTCAATGAGTCAATGTTCCTCCAAAAGAATGAGTCTGGTAGTGGTGTCACTAAGAAGGTAGATAGAAAGAGTGCTTTGGGATAGGTAGAGGTTGAAGTTAAGTTGATTATAAAGACCCTTGTGATAGACCCACTATTCTTGAAATGGGTGGATCTAAAATTTTGGTGGAGCAAAGAGGCTTTGCCCAAAGAATATGATGTAGTATTGGTAAGCCACCAATTAGGTACGGTTATAAATAACTAGCTAGTTATGATTATCTAGTGCAAATAATGTTGTTAATGTGCATGAGCTGGCATCATTCTCATAGGCTATTTAGAATACTGATTCTGCTGAATGGTGTGTTACTATAGAGGAAAAGATAGAGTCCATATTAAAGAATCCTACATGGGAACTTGTGAAGCCATCGAAGAAGAAAATAATTGTTTATTACAATTAGTTGTACAAGTTCAAACACGGAGCTCCAAAGGTCGAGAGATCAAGGTACAAGGCTCTTTTAGTTGCGCATGGATTCAATCAAATTCTAGGTGTTGACTATAATGAGATATTTTCTCTTGTGGTTAGACATAATTCTATTCATACCTTTCTTGCAATTATGGCTATACATCATTTTGAGTTTGAGATGTTGAATGTTACTATTGAATTTTTCACATTGTGAGCTCAATGAGGAGATTTACATATGACAACCTGATGGGTTTGTGGTAGAGAGGATGTGTTATCATGTCTGCTTATTAACGAGGTTACTAAACGGTCTAACATAATCTCCTGGAGAGTGGTATCAATGATATGATTAGTTTATGCTTGAACATTATTTCTCCAAGAGTGAGTATGAAGAATGTATGTACTTGAAGAGATGGATGGTGGCTCTTTTGTGTATCTTTTAATTTATATTCATGAAATGCCTATGGTAAAAAAAGAGATGTCTGATGTTGATAAGGTGAAGGCAATGTGAAAGATCGAATTTATAGACTATTTTCCTACGTAAAAATGTCATTTATTCCTCATTAATTTTATAAGATTTAATCTTTTCTTTAGTTTTTCTCTTTTGAATAGATTTTACGGGAAAGATAAAATTGAAAAAATTCAAGGGATAAATCAATGAAAAGAAGAAATCAAGCAAAGAAAACATCAAGAAACATTGAATCAAGGAGAGAAAAGTTGGAAATGAAGCAAATACACCAAGAGAAGTTGTGTTGAAATATAAGGGAAGAATAGTGAAAGAGCCAAGAACATAGTACCCCCGTGTTTCCTAAACACAGGCCGTGTTAAAATCAAAGTTCTTATATTCAAAATCCATAATTTGGTGGAGAAGTCAGAGAAAAACACGGACCATGTTTTTCTTAAATTTTATAACTGCTCACGTGACCTATTTTCTAATATATATTCTCCATCAATTTGGGATTCGAAAAATTAGTTTTGAGGAATCGAAACAATTGAATGTGCTCTCTTTCTCTATTCCCTCTATAAAATACATGTACGTCACAAATCCAACTTCCTTTATCTTTATTGTGTTCTATTGAAAGATTGACGATCTGCAATTCAAGTAATAAGTCATTCCCTATTCCTTTATCAATTGTAAGTTCTACATTTTGATTGAATGCAAGTAAAGTTTCTACAGTTCTGTATTTATTTATCTTGTTGCTAGTGTGTTGTTACTATTATTAGATGCTATTTGTATTAATTACATGTTATTTCATGTAATAGTGTGATCTACAAGTATGCATATGTTAGAGTAAATAAAAAAGGGTAGGATTATTTGAGGATGGAATTATGTTTCAAATATAACAACGTAATTTGAAGGTTTGATTCTAGATGAAATTTAATTAAATTAATGGATGGAATTGAATGATTTCATATCATAGATTAAGAATTTTAACTAATTAGATTGATCACCTATTTAGTTTAGAACTTAATCTCCGCTAAGACAACATAATTAACCCATAATTGTTAATTAATGTGTCTAGAGTAGCAAGAAGGTTAATTATTAATCTTATCCGTTAATTTGTATAATTACATAATCCGAGCTTATGTAGTTATGATTGTAATTAACTCCTTTCCATTCGTAATGCTTCCATTAATTAAATCTAGTGTTCGTAACCTAGGTTATTAAATGGTTAAGTAATAAATTGAGAGCTTATTCAATTTATTAGAATTGAGAGAAAGTAAAGAGATGAATTATTATGAGTTTCTAAAGGTCAACATTAAATTATTTAGAATCATCATTTTTCCATAAGTATTTGATACTTTAATTCCATAATCAATTCATTCTTAACCTCATTCATCAATTAGAGAGCAAACTTGTATATAGTATAGAATTAGTAATAGAATTAATGAAATTGTGTAACCGAGGTTTTAATATCAATTACAAAATTAGTGATTAAACACCATTCCTTGTTGGTTCGGCTCCTTACCATTTACTACATATTTGGGAATTAGGGTTTATGTATTAAATTTGTTGTTCATACGATAGTGCATCAAAATTTTCAATTCATTCCTATCGTCATTCATCAATTAGAGAGCAAAGTTTTCTATAGTATAGAACTAGCAATAGAATTAAAGAAATTGTGTAATCGGGGTTTTAACACCAATTACGAAATAAGTGATTAAACACCATTCCTTGTGGGTACAACTCCTTCTTACCATTTACTACGTAATTGGGAATTAGGAATTATGTATTAAATTTTTTGTGCATATGACAACGCATCACAATGTTGATGAGTGAGTTTGAGCTGAAGGATCTTGGAGCTGCAAAGGAGATCCTTAGCATGGATATTATTAGAAACTATAAGTAGAAGCTCTTATACTTGTCACGAGAGTCCTATGTGAATAAGGTGTTGGAAAGATTTCACATGATGGATGGTAAGATGGTGAGCAATCCATTAGCTACTCACTTTATATTGTCTGCTTTAGATTGTCCCAACACAAAATAGGAAGAAGAGTTCATGGTGGTCGTTCCTTATATGAATGTTCTTGGTTATATCATGTACGCTATAGTGTGTACCCAGCCTAATATTCCTCAAGTTGTTGTTATTGTGAGTCCATATATGGTGAATTCATGAAAGGATCACTGGAAAGTAGTGAATTGGATCCTTAGGTACTTGAAGGGATTGACATCAACTTGTATTGAGTAAGGGAGATCAATGGATTCATTGGTTAGATTTGTGGAATACGATTATAGTGGAGATCTTAATAAAAGGAGATACACGATTGGATTTCTTTTATGTCTTGGTGGTTTAAATTTTAGCTAGAGGTCTTCCTTATAGGATGTGATGGCCTTGTCCATTACTAAGTTAGGGTATATGGCTATAATAGAGGCTTTTGAAGAAGCCTTGTGGTTTAGTTATTTAGTATGAGAGTGTGGTTTGGTTATGGTGCTCACATTATATGTGGCGATAGCAAGAGTGCTATATATTTAGCTAAGAATGAGAATTATTTTTATCATCAAATGAATCACATTGACATCAAGTATCACTTTATCCAAGGTACTATTGTTGTAGGAAAAATTGTGTTAGAGAAAGAGGGTACTTTGGTAATTAAGTTGATATGCTAACGAAGTCATTAATCGTGAGTAAATTTGAGTGTTTCTCGAACTTAATTGGTATTATTAGACCTTGAGTTCCTTTATTATGCTAGTGTTTTTTGTAGAGGTCATTACATGTCATGCATATCAAATACTATGTCAATTTAGAGAATTATCAGTTTTGACTTGGTATTTGAGCACAACATAACATTGTATCAGTTTGCATAGGTGTTGGAAAAGTTTAGTGTAGTATGGAGTTTTATGTGAGAAATACAGAGGTACCGTGTTAATAAATACAGTCTATGTTATGAGAGAAACTTTTGATATATTTTGGGCAAAAGTCAAAAGTAAGAAAATAAACGCGGAGGTCTCATGTTTCCTAAACATAGACCGTGTTTTTTCCATAATTCTAAACCATGTTGTTTTGCGCCGTTGGGTTTATCCTTCAATAAAAGGAGATAAGTTGAAACCCTAGCCATCAAAATTTGTGTGTCCCAAATTCTTGTTCTTCTCCATAAAATTCTCCATTCAAAGGTAATTATATGTTTCTATCATTGATTGATAGATTAATTCAATCTTTTTTTTATAAGTAGAATTTTATTACTAATCGAAAAGGAGATTACAACTTTGCATTATAATCAATGACATCAAGTAGACCTAGCCACTGACCATACTTTGAAAAATGTACATGATTGCTAAATAATCTCGATACATGCATAAGAATATTTCTCAAAAGGACACCTAGCTGTCTAGTTTTGTTCTGAAATAGTCTAAGGTTCCTTTCATGCCAAATAATAGCTATATAAGAAACAAAAAGAGTTCCCAAAATATACTTATTCTGTTGTGCCTGTCTTTTTCTTGTAAGCAGAGTATTAATCTATTGATCCCATCCTAGGATAGGATCACTTCTTCCAGCCAATCTTCTAATAGTCTGCTAGATGATAGCAGTAGCAGGACCGAAAAGAAAGAGATGATCCCTAGTCTCATCATGCTATTGGCAAAAAATGCTTTTTGTATCCACAGCCATACCATTATTCCTTAGTCTTGTTTTTGTTAAGAGACGATTTCTGCATGCAAGCCAAGCAAGAAAATTTACCCTAGGAGTAGAAACAAGTCTCCAAATAAGTTTAGCCCAAAGACACTTGTCTTGTGAAGATCTGATGGCCTTATAAGCTGATTTAATAGTATACTCATTCTGGTTTGCTTCACAATTTAAAATGAACTCCTGCACAATTGGTCTGATGTGAATAATCCTGAGAAAATCCATGAAGTGTAAGATGATGGGCAAAAATCCCATTCAGTGGCTTGTTTGATATACACTGAATGTACCCATTTAACCCACAGTGTATCCTTCTTTGCAGCTATGTTCCAAAGTAGCTTTCCAACAGCACAACAATTCCACAAATGCAAATTTAGCAACCCAAGCCCACCTTCATGTTTTGGATAACATAGAGACTCCCAGGCCACCAGGGCAGTCTTCTTCGTTTGCACTTTACCAGACCATAGAAAACTTCTACAAAGACTAATAAAGCAGTTGAGAACTTTCCTTGGAAGAAGAATAATTTGGCTAAAATAAAGCTGAATACTAAATAGCACTAACTTAATGAGCTACAATCTCCCTACATAAGATAGGAATAAGGTACTCCAATGCCTTAACCTTGCAGAAATTTTATCCAAGAGTGGCTGCAGATGAGTAGTTGTTATTCTTGCAGAGGATAAAGGTAACCCCAGGTAAGTGATTGGAAAAGTTCCTGTAGGATACCCAAGAATCTCGAGAATACTTGTCTGAGAATCTACAGACACTCGTCCAAAAAAGACAAAACATTTGTTAGGGTTAACCATGAGCCCTGAAGTTGTAGAAAAATGAGTCAAAACCTCCTTGAGACAAATAACACTCTGCTGATTACCCTTACAAAATAATAAAAGGTCATCTGCAAAGTTCAAATTTATGAGTTGGAGACCTCTACATCTTGGGTGAGCTTGAAACTTGGGGTCTATCCATAATTTCTTGAAATACTTGCTGAAATAATCCATTACCATCACAAAGAGATAAGGAGAAAGAGGATCATCTTGCCTTAATCCTCTTTTACCAGGGAAAGGTGCAGCCAACACCCCACTAAAAGAGACAGAATAGGAAAGAAAGGTCACACATTCCATAATCAATTTAATAAAATGAGGTGGAAACCATATAAATTTAGAATTTTATACATAAAATCCCAATTTACCATGTCATAAGCCTTCTTGAGATCGATTTTAATCATGCATCTAGGAGAAATGCCCTTGTGAGAATGTTTCCGTACTAATTCATGGGCTAACAAAATATTTTCACCAATGCTTCTTCTTTTAAGGAAATCATTTTGAGAGGGATCAATGATTTTTGGCATAAGGGGAAGTAACCTGTGAACCATGACCTTTGCAATGATCTTATACAGAACATTATAGCATGCTATTGGTCTAAAATCAGTAACCCTATTTGCATTTGAATGTTTAGGGATGAGTGTGAGAGAAGTAATATTCAATTTTCTAGGAAGAAAACCAGTAGAGAAAAATTCTCTTACAGCCCAAGTCACCTCCTCAGCAACAATGGCCCAGGAAGATTTATAGAAACTTGTAGAAAAACCATCAATTCCTGGGGCTTTTGTATCCCCCATGAAAAACACAACTATTTTCACTTCAGCCTCAGACACAGGAGCAGATAGACCAGTAAAAAAATTATGATTAGTAAAAATGCTGGGCTCAGGCAAATCAATAACTCCCTCATAGCAACATCAGTTCCCAATAGCTCTTGATAATAAAGATTGAAGGCTTCATGAATATGGTTTGCACCTCTAATCTCATTATTATTAGAATCTAACAGAACAACCACTGTCTTCCTTTGATGCCTCTCTTTAACCTTGGCATAAAAATATTTATGATTTTAATCACCACATGAAAGCCAATGGTTTGTTGCTTTTTGTTTGTAAAAAAGTTGTTCACAATGAAGCAAATGAAAAAAGTTCTTTTCTTTTTCCTTCAACAACACTCAATAGTTCTACTCACCTATATGATTGAAACAATTGGACTGCAAAACTGCCACTTCCTCTCTAGCTACCTTTACTCTGTGAGAAATGGAACCATATTCTTCTCTATTGAATGATTTAAGCTCCTGCTTAAGTAAGCACGATCTCTTGGATACTTTTAGCAGCAAATTGCCTCCCAACTTGAGCCGCCATATATTCTGGACCATAGGTAAAAAGTCCTCAGATTCTATCCAGAATTGAAAAAACTTAAAAGGTTTTGGTCTAGTCAAATAAGAAATATTAAGATGAATAAGCACTGGACAATGATTAGAAATAAGAGGACTTAAGAACTCAGCCATAGATTGTGGATGAGAATTAAGCCTTGGAAGGTTGACAAGAGCTCTATCTAGTTTACAAAACACCTCCTCTTCTCCTTGTCTATGACTAGACCAATTGTAATGAAAACCCTAACTCTGCAAATCACACAATTGTAACTCATGACAACAGTCTCTAAAGTCCTTCACATTAGAGGTATTTATATTTCTTCCCTAAAACATTTCAGACTCCTGTAAAACCACATTGAAATCTCCCATAATCAACCAAGGATCCTGCCCAGGTGAATTAGCCTTCAACCACTGCCATAAAGATTGTCTTGCCCTATCTGAATTAAAAGCATACACAAAAGCCACCCAAAAACTGGAATTTGAGTGCACATTTGTGACATGACATAAAATAGCCTAATCATGTACTCTATAAGATCCCATCAACCAAATTGTAGGATTCCATAAAACCCAAATTCAACCATTTGAATGCTGAGAGTAGTTATTAATAAAATGCCACCCATTCTGGATTTTATTTAGAATAGTACCTGAATTTGGTTCTTTTACCCTAGTCTCCAATAATCCAAACAAATCCACTTTGTGTCTAGCACAAAATATTCTAACTTCCTTATGCTTGGAAGTCTTATTAAGTCCTCTTATATTCCAAGCACTAATCATGAACATCAGGGTCAAGGCTAAAGAACATTGCCCTTTGATCTAAACCAACTCTGTTATGGATTTTTCCTATGTCAACACCCCTACAGTCATGAGAGCCAGCCATATTTGCTCTAAATCTGGTAATTCTTGGTTTAGAATCTTGGACATGTCTCTGCAGTGGCTTCTTCATCCTTGTTTCACTTACTGACAATCTTTCCTTTCCATCAACAGTATAAGTAGCAGGGCCCTCAGAAGTTATGATTGGTTCTACCAAATCAGAATGTGGCATTTCCATAGAACCTTCATCAGTGTTTTGACACGGGACTGCTCCAGCACCCTCTTCAATACCAGTGGACTGTGCATTGGGAATTTGTCCAGGGACATTAAGCACATTGAGTTGTGATTGATCCTGGACATGATCACTATCAGTTGGCCCTTTCCCTTTATATTATCCCTAACTATTCTCCATTCTCCTTCTATTGTAGGTCCTATATTCTTCTCTTGCTGCACTTTCTTACACCTCCTTTGGTCATGTCCAAAACAGTTACAAATAGGAAAATAGAAAGGCTTCTAGTTATACTCAACTCTTTGTTCAACCTCTATCCCCTCTGGATCAAGAATCATGAAAGACTCCAGCAGAGTTTTTATCACATCCACCTCTACCAATACCCTTTGATAGGAGGCCCTATCTCTAGATGTAGTTATAGAATCAGTGTAGACAGGATTCCCTACTGCATTGACTAGTTTGCTAAGTGATTTCATGGACCAAAACTCTAGTGGCAGGTTTGGGAATTTAATCCAAAGAGGCAACACCTGCAATTCATCTAGGTTAAATTGCAATTGTGTATGCCATCTTTTTAGGAAAAACTGTCTATTGAAGAACATCCAATGCTGGCTAAGCACCCAAGAAACCTCCTCTTGAGAATGAAATTTAAACAAAAAAAAATTCAAACGAGTGCAAGATAACCTGGGGACTCTGAATTGCTTTCCCTTGTCTCATGACAAAAGTTTGCATCTTGGTGAAGGATGGTGCCTGACCATTCACAAAACCTATCAAAATGTTGGCCCAAAGTGCTGCTTCAGAATCACCTTCATCCTTATCCAGTTTTACAACCACCCGACCCTTTTTATACATGGGATTTTGAAAATTCAAGGGTTGTCCATGGCTAAGGATCCTATTACCAAGTACTACATCTCTCCATGATGATCTTGGGGGCGATGTAGGTTGTAGTCTGTTCCATACTGGATCCTTGGTTTTAGAAGTTGGATGGTCGCCTGCAATACTAATCTCCTCTACTAGGGTTTCCACTGTGTCATTGGACACACCTGCATGGGAAGGCCCTGAGGCAGATGGAACAATATTGTGTACTTCCATCGTATTTTTCTCAAAATCCATAGGTAAAATTACGTTGATCAGTTCATTCTCCTTAGGTAGCATTTGATCGCCAACTCCTGCATCTAGGGTTTCTGGATTTTTAGTTCTAAATGATACAATTTTGGTTCCATCCACATTCATGTCTCGATCCTTATCCTTATCAGCCAAAGATCCTTGAATTCTAGATCCAGGTGATGATCTCTTCTTAGCCATGGTCGAGTCTCTCTCAACCCTAGGAGAGAGGAGAGAGCAAACTTGGCCGAAATGAGGCAACTGACTAATTCAGTCATTATGTAATTACATAATAGCACGAATAAAGATCTCTACTTTTTCCTCAGTTGTTCTATTTTGTGACTTAATCCCCAATTGTACATACTATTATTAATTTAAATTTAGTTTAGTTCTCTTTAAATCCATGTTAATTTTATAACAAATTGTGAATATTTTCTTTTTCTTTTGTTATCTTCTCTAAACTTATTAACATTTTTTCCTTCCACTCACTAGATAGAAATCAAACTCGTATTAAGTATGGCAATGGAATCTGTTTTTCTTATGTTTAAGTTCCCCAAAAGTTATAAAATTTCTATTATATGTTATGGGATATTACAACATAATATAATTAGCACATGGTTAAAATAAAAACACTTTGAACTTCTCAACAACACCTTTAATATCTCATGAACACTTTGAGTATACAACTAAAGTCAAAACCACCTTATACATTAACCAAAATTAAAAAACTTAAAACATATTCTAATGAAATATCACTTAAAAAAATTAACTAATCACAAAAAAATAACCATTCTATATATGAAACAAAAACAATGTAGTCAAAAGATCCCTACAACTAAACATTTAAGAAAATCAACAAAAGCATTCAAAACATCAATCAACCAATTCATAGCTTAAACATACTGAACATGAATTATTCCTAACATCAAACTTTTAATAAAAACCTTAAATCAACCTAAAATCCTTATAATTAAACCAAATCATTCTCATCATCAAATGTTTCTCTAGGTCAAATCACAATGAAATGGACAAAATCTTGTTAATCTTCAAGTGAAACATATATTACATGTAGATTTTATTTACTCTGGGTTTTTCTCATTTACCTTTAATCCCTAAGATTTAACACTAATAAAAGAATAACATACAACCTAGAAATAAAATTTAAAATATTATGGAAAAAAAAAGAAATGATGTTCATTTAAAAAAAAACTCTAACAAGTTGCTTTTCCTCTACCCTCCAATGCAAGAACTAGGAGGGTTTCGTTTATAATATCAAATAATGTGGGCAAGAGTGGATCATGTTCTCCTACACAGAAACCACTTAGTGCTAGATTAGGCGGTATTAAAGTAGTTATTTATCTAGAGAAGAAAGTTTCTTTGAACCCTAAGAAACATATTGCATGTGAGTTACATTACTCAAATCATTATATATCCCACACTACAATGAATGAGAAGATGGGGTTAGAAGTCATTCACCATAGGAGATCGCAAGATGATGCCCTAGGTATTATTGAGTCACCTAATTTTCTTATGCATGAAGATGTTGAAGCAATTCCATTAAAAAATCCATTACAGATGATACTAAAACCCATGCCATTAAAACCCTTTGGAAAGATGTAATTCTAGGCAACCATAACCTTAATGCTAATACTACTCTCAACTATTACCCCTCCAACTTTTATAGGGATAAGCTTTTGGTTTAGGAAAAATCAATGGATTGGTAATGGGCTATTGTTCATAACACCATTGTTCATAAACCAACTCTTGACAATATGATGGGCTTTTTTTCAAGTGAATGGATGAAAATAAAGGAACCCAAGATTTTTATATATTAATATGGATTTGTAATATTTATGTTTGAAACTAATGAATATCTTGATTCGGTGTTATTTAACCCTTGCTTGACCTTTCTTAATATTCCCATTATTTTGAAAGCTTGGCATAAAAAATTGAAGTTTTTTAAAAGAAAGGTCCTAGTTCCTTCCTTTTTGAGTGAAGATGCCTAATTTAGTTCTTGAGTCTTTGGGTGTAGATTCTTTGAGTCGCATTGCTGGTGTAATTGAAAGAAATTTTCATATAGATGGAGTAACCTTAAACAGAGAAATAATTTCTTTTTCTACACTTTTAATGGTGGTAGATGTCACAAAAACAATACTTGCTAATTTAGTGGAAATCATGGACCCAGATGGTCATTTTATTAATCAATTGGAAATTTATGAATGGTGGCATGTGTTTTGCAAAAATTGTAATATTAGTTGTAACACTCCCAATTTACGAACTAAAAAATTTCATTATGGGACAATACAAAAGAATTTAAAAATTATAACTAGAGAATGTTACTACTTCATCAACTATGAGAAAGGTGTGATTATCATCTAACCCATGCCATATGTAAGGAAAAAATGAAATAATTAACAGAAAGGTGTATGCTCATAATATGACAGCAAGGATGAGAACTATATTATCGTTTGGAAGAGTAAAAGAGTTTAAAAAATAAAAATACAAGAAATGAAAGCCAAGATTTCAAATAACCGAAAGAACATAAACTTCCCAATACAGTAGGAAAACCACCTCTAGCGAGTTACCCTATCTCTTTAGCATAAATATAAATTACCAACCCTAAGAAATGGCTAGCTACTGACCCACATCATCACCCTCACCATACTCTAACTAAGAATCATATCCTCACAAATCATCCTCTTCTTCTTGGACAAGAATTTAGATCATCACCGTGACCACATAAATGTAATTGCAATACAGTGAAGTACTAATAAAAAAACTACTTAAAAGATGATAAGGCTTAAGTACCACATTGAAGTCATATAGTAGCATGGTGATAAGAAACCTAATATAAATTAAAACTTAGGATCATTATAGTAATATAATAAGGCATGCCTACATGGAAATCATGGGAGAATAGTAATACAGAAAATGCATCACAATCTACACTATGTAAATGATATTATAAATAAACATTAAGCACACCTGCAGCGAGGGCTAACACAAATTCCCATGCATTTTCCTAAGTGCACCCCAAGAAATTGTGTTCATGAATTTAGTGATCACATAAACATCCAATTATGAAGATGATTCTATTGACCATAACCATTTCTCCATCATGATCAAAATTCATGGTAGTAAATAAACACAATGGGATACCACACCCACCATACGAGGTTAGGATATATTGTACGGGTTTTCTCTTGGGATACCACACCCACCACACATTTAGTGCACTTGACGCAAAGGCTAACAAAAATTAGGATACCACACCCACCACAGATGGTCGAAGCACATCAAGGGGGCTTGTACAGGGATACCTCACTCAAGTCTCCTCGAATGACTCCACCAAGAGGGCAAAAAATTTGGGATACCACACCCGTTTATGTAATGGACAATAAGAAGTGTCAGGGGTCTTATACTGGGATACCTCACTGACCATAACTAGAAACTAATACCATGAAAGTCTTTTATAGTATAATTCTATACCACAAAGATATGTACATACCCCCTACCAACGACAACCCAGTATATAAGGAAATAGATACTAAGTGAAAATATAAACCACAACGCAACCCACCAACTAACTCCTAGTCAACTATGTAGATTATCAGAGAACAAGGCTCAAATGAAATCTTATTCCAATATTATTAATTATCAAGTGATATAATAACTCATGGGTTAATTCTATAATTAACCACTTGGGTATTTACAACTAATAACAAAAAACACAACATAAGGCATAAAAGTTTCCAAGTAGGTGATGAAACCTGGATAGGTTTCACAAGTTTTCACCGGATCGAAAAATCGAGCGCGGTGTTCGATTCGCCAAGATAATCAGCCTAAGGGTTTTAATCCAAAGGAAGATTAGAAAACTCAGAGCACAGTTGAATTAACGGCTGCTGAAGTTGGAGAACAGAAAAGATCGAGAAGCAGATCAAGGAAGAAGATCGGGGAAGAAGAAGAAGATGCGAACGAGAAGGTCGCAAGAGAGAGTGAAGTCAAGAGAGAATTTCATAAACTCAATCAGAAATGTATTTCAACCAAAGTAAGTGTTTCATTCAAACGTGTATACGCCTTTTATATGGCGTATATAATACCAATGATACAACCGTATACGAAGGATGGGCTCATGCTTAATTTACAATAGATCAGCCCAAACACAGCCCAAAATCAGCCAAAACAAATACACATCAGGGGTCAAAGAGTTGGGGCAAAGTAACAGCCCAACTCTAACAAAATAACTACAATGTACAATAATCCCAATTAATGGATTTACAATTAATTCACATTAGCAAAAATCTATTAGCTAATCATGGTTACCAAGGGTTGAGTAATCCACATTCCAACTAACCCAATAAATATGGGTCAGGTTGCATATTACACATCCAACTTAATTCCCTTTAGCCAAATATGCCGGCAAATGCATCACATGGGATAATCACAAATTAATACAACACATTTTCACTAACAACACCCAGCAGCAGCTACACAGCAATCATCTTTATCCACTCCCATGTTCTGAGTTAATTTCCTAAATAATCACACAATAAGAAAAGTAATTATATGTGCAACATAATTTATAACGAATAATAGAATTATTTAAATACAAATTTAGGATATATATATCATTCCCCTCTTCTTAGTGAGCTTTCGTCTCTGAAACCTGATTAATACCCACAAAAGGGCTGAGATCAGAAACATTAAAAGAATCGCTAACATTACCAAATTTAGCAAGTAAATCAATTTTATAAGCATTGTCATTAATTCTTTCTAATACAGTAAAAGGTCCACCTCCCCTAGGATCCAATTTTGATTTTCTAAGATTTGGAAAACGTTCTTTCCTAAGGTGTACCCAAACTAAATCTCCTGGTTGAAAAACCATTTTCTTTCTCTTTTTATTAGCACTCTCAGCCATTTGTTGAACCCTTTTAGCAATTTGTTGACTCATAGATTCATGTAATTTCTTTATGTTTACAGCACGAGATTCAACATCAAAATTATGCAACTTAGAATTAGGCAAAGGGCTCAAATCAAGGGGAGTCAAAGGATTAAAGCCATACACAATCTCAAATGGGGTCTTTTTATTTGTAGAGTGTAATGTTCTATTATAAGCAAATTCTACCTGAGATAATACAGTTTCCCATTGTTTAAGATTTTTTCCAATGACAGCTCTCAACATATTACCTAATGCTCTATTTACTACCTCTGTTTGTCCATCTATTTGAGGGTGACATGTGGTTGAAAATAACAGTTTAGTTCCCAATTTACTCCACAAAACCTTCCAAAAATGACTCAAAAATTTAACATCCCTATCTGACACTATTGTTTTAGATATTCCATGTAATTTAACTATATGAGAAAAGAATAATTCAGCTACAATCACAGCATCATTAGTTTTATTGCAAGGTACAAAATGGGCCATCTTACTAAACCTATCTACTACAACCATTATTGAATCTTTGGCTCTATTAGTCCTAGGCAATCATAAAATGAAATCCAAGGAAACATCAGTCCAGGGCTAATTAGGAACGGGCAGTAGAGTATACAATCCAAAAGGTTTTGATGTGGACTTAGCCTGTCTACAAGCTATACAATTAACACAATATTTTAACACATCTTTTTTCATATGAGGGAAATAGAAATGATCAATTAGTATATCTAAAGTCTTTTGAAATCCTAAATGTGTCATTAGTCCACCATTATGGGCTTCTTGAATTAATAATCCTCTATGTAAGCAATCAGGAATAAAAAGTCTATTTTCACTAAATAAGTAACCCTCAAAGATATAATATTTCCCTTGTGTGGTATTTTCACAATTTTTATATATTTCTTTAAAATCATGATCCTCCAAATATAAAAGTTTGATATAAGAAAATCCTAGCAAAGTAGCATCTACAGCATTCAAAAAGGCATGTCTCCTAGATAAGGCATATGCCACTACATGATCACCTCCCTTTTATACTTAATTATATAAGGAAAACTTTCAATAAATTCAGTCCACCTACCCTGTCTTCTATTTAATTTTGACTGACTTTTTAAATATTTGATAGCTTCTTGATCAGTGTTTTTAACAAACTCTCTAGGCCATAAATAATGTTGCCAAACTTGTAATGTTCTTATTAATGCAAATAATTCTTTTTCATAAGTAGAGTAATTTAAAGTACTACCATTTAATTTTTCACTAAAATAAGCTATAGGTCTACCCTCTTGAGAAAGTACAGCCTCTATTCCCAACCCTGAAGCATCACAGTCTAATTCAAACATTTTTTCAAAGTTAGGAAGAGTTAATACAAGCTCTTAAAACCATTTTCCTTTTTTGTTATTGCTGTTAAGGGAGCAGCTATAGTACTAAAATTCCTAACAACCCTATGATAAAAAGAACACGAACCATGGAAACTTCTAACTTTAGTCACAGTTTTTCGTACAGGCCACTCCTAAATAGCTTTAATCTTTTCTTTATCAACAGATATGCCATCCTTACCCACAACAAATCCTAGGAATACTACACTTTCTAAACAAAACCTAGACATAGCTAAATTAGCATACAACTGTTATGTTTTAAACACATCCAGAATAATTCTTAAATGTCTCAAATGCTCTTCTAAAGATTTTCTATGAATAAGTATGTCATCAAAATAAACAACTACAAATTTTCCAATAAAATTTCTAAGCACATGATTCATAAGCCTCATAAAGGTACTGGGAGCATTGGATAACTCAAATTGCATAACTAACCATTCATATAACCCAAAGTTTGTGTTTGAAGGCTGTCTTCCACTCATCTCCTGGTTTCATCCTAATTTGATGATATCCACTCTTTAAGTCTATTTTTGAAAAAATCACAGCACCATGGAGAAGATCTAAAATTTCTTCTAATCTCACAATTAGCATATCAAAATTTCCAAATCATACGATTGTTCACAAAACTAGTCCTTGAGTTTAATTAATCGATCAACTTGTCTAGGTAACACAACACCCAAAATTTTGATACATGCACCAATGTTTACCTAACTTTACCATATTAATCCTAAAATAACACTTAAAAAGACATGTTGAACACACATAATCACATGGATACACTATAACATAGGCATTTAAACAAAATCATTCTTAAAACCCCAAATCATGCATAAAATCTGAGAAGCAAACAATACTTAAATTTCATAAAGAAACTATAGAACATGCTAGAATTCTAGAATATAATTAGCCCATTCTCAAAGAAAAACACACTAAGAACATGGAACCACAATCAGAAACCAAAACTGCATTCATATTAAAGTAAGAATTCCTTACCTTGAAGAGATTCTTTTATTGCAAAACTCTTACTCAATTGCTATTTGGAGGGACCTTGATTCCAAAGAGAACAAAAAGTTAAAACCAATAAAGCTACTTTTTAAAAATCAATTCATAAGAAAAAGAAGAAAAAAATGCAACTGAAGCTTTTCTCAGAAACAGAGTTCAAAGTAAAATAAATCTAGAATCTTCAACATTTCTCAAACCTTAATCCTTCCATGCTTACTGGAAATAAGGGAGAACTAAATCCAAGATTATAAGAAGAAAAATGGACAAGACATCAACCAAGGAGGGAAGAGAAAAAGGGTAAGTATCAATTTTTTTCTCAATAGGGAAGAAAAGGGGAAAGAATGATGGAATGCTCAACACTTAGGAAATTTTCCACAAAGAAAAGGAAGAAGAGAGAGTAGGAGCAGTAGATAAGAAATGAAAATGGATCACTAATGGAGGGAAAAAGATGAGGGATGGTTGAAATCCACATGTGACAGAGAGAGAGAGAAGATTGGTATCATTTAGTGCAGACACCCAAGAGGTAAGAGCAGATATGACAAAGTGATAATGGTTGAGTGCAGTTAAGAAGTGATATGGAAAAAGTTTGATGAGTAAGGGAACAGGTGCATGAAGTAAAAAATTTAGCTTAGGTGCCAGAAGTGAGAGAGAAAGGTGAGGCATATCACAAAAAGTCTTTTTAGGGAACATTAACTACAAAAAACCATAGAATTTTTACATAATATAAATATTATTCCAAAGCCTCAAAACATGCTCATTAGCACAAATAGATTTTAATTAGAAGTTTTCATAAACACTAGAAAGAGATTTGAATCAAAACTAGAAAAGGATCTTAAATTACAAGATAAATAGCTGATTAGTTTGAACAAACAAGTCGACAAGTTCTTCGAGAATAAAATTGTCAATATTAGGGTTTACAAGTCTATCAATTAAACATACTAGTCAATCATTATGCCCAAAATTCAAATTTTTCTCAAAACTTCAAACCTTTTCTAGAATAAAAACTGTTTATTTTAGCTCAACATAATTTTATACACGTTTTGAAGGATTTAGGATGGGATATTATGGCAATATCACCTTAAAAGTGACTTTGTCCATAAAGTCCACAAAAGAAACATACAAATATATGCTAGAAACATAAGAAAATCCTAAACCATCAACAAAAAGGCGTACAACAACACTAAAGAAGGGTACTACACCCCTTAAAAGATACTTCGTCATAATTTCCTCCTCTAATTCTCAAGTGGCCTTATTGGCTCCATGACCTCACCACAATACCTTTACTAGAAGAATAACCTTCAAACGCATCTCCCAAGTCTTTGTATCAAGAATCTTGAGCGATGGCTCCTCATAAGACAAGCCTCATCAGGCTTAATCATCTTTGGCTAAATGATGTATGATAGAACCACTAGGTACCTACTCAACTAAGAGATGTGGAATTTTTTATGCATATATGAAAGCTCATTAGATAATATAAGATGGTAAATAAACTCTCCAACTCAATCTAAAATCTCATACAACCTATGATACCTTGCGCTATGTTTTCCCTTCAAACAAAAATTCTTTGATCCCTTGGTGGGAAAAACCTTCATAAGAACCTAGTCACCCAATGCAAACCCATCTATTCTCCTTCGTCAATTTGCCTAACTCTTCTATCTATATTTTCCTGGCTTCATCTAATCTCATTTCGGGTTGATCTAATTGTTAGTGTCCTTAATCATATTTGGTCCTAACATAACTGTCTCATAAGATTTTCTCAAACATAATGGAATATGAAACTTCTATCCATAAAGTGTCTTTAAAGGTGGTATCCCCATGCCCACACAATGACTATTGTTGTAAGAGAAATCTAACACATCAAGATGATCTTCCCAACTACCCTAAAACTCAACTATGAATGTCTGAATTATATCCTCTAATGTTTAAACAGTACACTTAGTCTAATAGTCTATAGCTAGATGGAAAGTAGTACTCATCTTCAACTATGTCCCAAAAGTTAATCACAACTTCTACCAGAAGTGCGATAAGAATCTGGTATCTCGGTCTAACATAATGTCTTTAGGCATCCCATGGTACCGCACTACATGCTTCTTCTAAGCACATGCCATCTACTCTATACTCATGATCGACATCATTGGTATGAATACATCAGACTTAGTCATTTGTTTAACTACAACTCAAATCAAATCTAAACCACTATGGTTCTTTTGTAATCTAACAATGAAGTCCATCAACACACTATCCCAATTCCAAATAGGGACCTCTAAAGGTTGAACTAATCCCGCAGGGCACTTGTGTTTAATCTTTATATTCTAACATATCAAGAACCTGGCTATAAAGTATGCATCATCCCATTTCATATAGGGCCAATAATAGATCCTTTTCAAACCCTTTTTCAACTTATTTCCTCCAAGATAGACGGAATAAGGCACACAATGACTCTCCTCCAGAATCCTCCTCTTAAGCTCTTGATATCTCTACAAAAATACCATCTTCCTTTAAAACTCTTACTACCATCCTCAAAAACCTGGAACCCCACTTCTTTGCCCTTTAATCCTCTTGATTTTCAAATCACTTAGCTAACTAGCTCTAATCTCATCGAAGATGGTCATTGTGATCTAGAGACCACTCATCCATGTCTCAAGATTCCCAAACCCAATGATCTTTATGCTCAACTCTTAATGATATTCCTATATTTTATTTGACATAAGTAGAAAATCCAAGGAGTTTGAATTCTTCATACTATGAGCATTTGGTATGACATTAGCCTTACTATCGTGGTTAGTCAACTCCAAATTGTAGTTCTTAACAACTCTAGTCATCTTCTTTATCTCATGTTCAGCTCGTGGACAGTGAAGATGTACTTGAGGCTCTAATAGTCCATGTAGAACTTACACTACACTCCATACAAGTAATGCCCCCATATCTTTTGTTCAAAAACCACAACAGCTTGCTCATGGTTTTGAATTGGGTAGTTTTTATCATTCTATTTCAACTATTGAGAAACACATAACACTACCCTCCCATGCGACATCAACACAAACCCAAGAAAAAGTTTTGATGCATTACTATACACCTCAAACCCCTCCGTACACGACGACAATGTAATAATTGTAGTTGAATTCAACATCCTCTTGAGCTCCTCAAAAGCCTCGACACACTTCTCATCCCAATTAAACCGCAATGTCTTCTTCAATAAGCTAGTTAACTACTAAACAATTCTTGATAAATGTTTGACCAAATGTCTATACTAACCTCGCAATCATAGAAAACACATATCTCCCTAGCATTCGTCAATGTTGACCACTCTAATAAGGCTTGAATATTCAAAAGATCCACTAACACACCCTCCTTCAAGATTACTTGACCAATGAAAGATACTTCATCCATCAAAAACTCATACTTCAAGAGCTTGGCATACGATTAATGGGTCCTCAATATTTCTTAAGCCATCCTAAAGTATTTCTCTAATTCCATATGAATCTAAGAGTAAATCAAGATATAATCGATGAAGATCACAATGAGCTGATCAAGGTGCTGCTGGATGGTGGGACATTCATAAGTGCAAAGGACATCATGCTGAACTCATAATGGTCATACCTCATCTTGAATGTTGTCTTCTATATTTCCTTCACATAAATCCCCAACTAATGATACCTTGATCTAAGATTTATCTTCAAAACACTATAGCCCCTTGCATTTGATCAAAGAGGTCATTGATCTAAGGTAAAGGATAATGGTTCTTCACCATCATTTAGCTCAATCCTTGGTAATTGACGTGGAGTCTCAACATACCATCCTTCTTCCTCACAAAAAGGATTAATGCCCCCCAACATGATACACTCAGTCGAATGTACCCCATCTCCAAGAACTTACCTAGTTGAGTGTGCAACTCTACCATCTCAATCACCACCAAGTGATAGGTCTCCTTTGACATCACCTCTGTCCCTGATATATGGTCTTTTTAGAGTGTATCTCATACACTAGTGTCATACCTAGCATATTATTAGGAAATATGCTTGGAAATTCTTGTACCTTCAATATACCTTCAATTAATGGCTCTTAAACACCAAGATCCTGAAAACAACATAAGTAAAGTGGATGACCTTTTATGCAGAACTGTAGGCACCATCCTTACCTAGGGCCTAAGCTTGCATCTACGGTAAAAGACCCTATCACCCTTTAGTCCCTTAAGAACCATATCCTCCTATGCACAATCGATCATAGCTCAATATCTCATGAGAATATATGTTATAAGGATTACATCAAATTCATAAATTTCAAGCTCTATGAGGTCTACCGAAAGCTCAATTTTGCTAATTACTAAGGTTACATCTCTATATAGCCTTCTACATAGATGTCTATCCCTATATTGGATCACATAAGAAGTATCTATCCTATCAAAAGGAATCATAACAACTCTAGCTATGAAAGAAGTAGACAGAAAGAAGGGTAAGGCACCCAATATAACACATAAAAAAGGGCAAAGAAACCATGAATGTACCTGTGAATAAATCTTCCTATCTGTCAACTCCCACCACATTTAGGTGACTACATGGAGGTGGTCCTACAAAACTACCAAAACCTTTCCATTGTTGAAAAGCAAAGGGGCTTTGAATCCTCATCTGTAGAGTAGTCCTACTATCTCTAATGTCTATCGCCTGGGCTATCTAAACGGGTAGCGTCAGAATTACCACATTCTATGATAGTGCTTGCTATTATAAGAAACTACCCCCGATTCTATGATACCTGAACCAAAGGCGCCCCTTATGATCGTAACCATGAAATTAAACCCACTACCAAGCAAAATCCTCTATTGGGAGGTTCTTACCACATTGCTCAGAAATGAAAGGCCTAAAAGCCTGCCGACTCAACTTCCCTACATAACTGGATAACATCCTCAACTAATAACTACCTGAGGCCTAGAACCTCTTCTCTCTCCCTTTACCATGACCTCCCTAAAACCTTCCCTTGGTCCTTTACTAGGCACTATGTGCATGTGCAATTATTGATGCCTCCAAGGCATAGTCATATATGGCTCATAGGTCTTGCACAAGAGTCTCCACCAGCATCTCTTATAGTTTTAGACTCGGTCCTAAATAAAGTTGGTGAACCTTCATCCTCTCGTCATTGTTAACCTCGAGTACAAAGAAAACTAGGTCAAAGTAGTCATAGGGTCCTTTGTCAGCATCACTATAGACATTCCCTAATGCAACGCCATGAACTTATTGTACTTTGCCATCCTTAGGTGAGTAGGGTAGAACCATGTCATTACCATCTTGATGAAAGCCTCCTACTGATCAATAGTGGCTCCTCTTAGTTGTTGACCACTCCGCCATTAGTCAATATGACCCCCCAAGTTGAATATTCCAATATCCACCTGCTTACCCTCTAGGAAACCACTAGCTACAAAGATCCTCTCGAAGTCCCTCAAAAAATAGTGCAGTACATCTAGGTCCTTATAACCCTCAAATACTGATGAGCAATGATGATCAACCGTACAAAGCAAATCCTCTTGATGCAGCCCTAGAAAAATAGGTGGTGGCAATGGTTATGGAGCCTCCTCAAGTTGCAACTAAAGTTTCTTGAAAGCTCCAACCATCTCCATGAAATGCTTGAGATGTCTATTCATAGCCATCGAAGTCCTAGAATAATAAATCACATTAGAACAGATCAACTATTAACTACGTGATTAGTACACATGGAGGTAGCATGTTGTACATAAGGCTAGAATTAAGTCATATCTTATAAAGTAAGGCTAACTCCCAACCCAAGCCAACACTCAGTTACAAACTAAATAATATTCTATAAGTTGGGATGAGTTCAAAGAAATGATTTTTTATAAAGTAATATTAGGATTTAAAACTAAGACTCGAATACCAACTTGCAACACCCCTAATTTACGAACTAGAAAATTTTGTTCTAAACACCATTGAAAAGAATTTGAAAAGAAATATAAGGTAACATTGCTGCCACATCAACCATGAGAGAGGTGTGATCATTATCTAACCCATACCTAATGCAAAGCAATATGGAACAACAAATGAAAAGGTGCATGTTGTTAATATTAATAAAATAGTACTATAGTAACAAAGAAGAGAAACATAATATAAATAGGAAGATTATGAGCATTTATAATATCTGAATGTAAGAATTCAAAGCCAAGAGTTTATTATCGGAAGAACAAAAACTTTCCAAACTAGTGGGGAAAACACCTCTATTCTATTAGCCTAACTCTTAAATATAAAATATAAAACATGGTACGGGTCATGAAGTGCATTCAAGTAACATAGTAGCATTTTGATAAGCTTAACATTATAAATTAACACCTAGGCTCATGGTTGTAATACAACAAGGCATACGTGCATGGAAATCATGGAAGAATACTAATAAGGAAAATGCATCACAATTCACACAATGCAAACTATATTATAAATATTCCTCTAGTGATCACGTAAATTTCCAACCACTAAGGTAATTTGTTCAACCACACTAAGTTCTCTACCATGAACAAAATTTGTGGTAGTAAATAAATAGAATTAGATACTACACCTACCACATGAGGTCAAGAGACATCAAAAGGAGTTTTGAGCATAGAAAGCGTACCCACTAATATGAGTGGATTTGAGTTGATTGAAGGACCTTGTGAGTATCATTATTTTATCATTTTGCCATATGAGAGAGTCATAGGATGTGATTCTTAATGATTTTCCACCTTCTGAGATCTCCCATAAAACACATAAGTTTAACTTGAAAATAGCTCTATCATCTAGTGAACTGATAACATTCCCCACTCTTATGACTGCTTATATGCTTAATGCATTTATTCAGCTACTTCAAGACATGTATAGGACTGGTGACTCCCCAATGTCTCAAATCATCTCTTCAAGACAGCAAGATTTGTTGCTCAAGCCACCATCACAAGTCAAAATGCAAACAAAAGAAGCAAGCATAAATTTTATAAAGTTGGCAGCATTCACCAGGGGACCAGTGCAGGACACTACCTGCTGACAATAGGGTACAACCACTTGACGCCTACATGTAGCTAACCATTTCACCCCAGCGGATCTTTGTCCTATCTACATGGATGAACTTTAAGAATACCCCAATATCGAAGTAGGGTAATAGGGAGTAATTGGACAGAAATTGAAAAAGAAAAAAATTAGGAAATCTACATAGAAAGAAACGTAACAATGATAATGGAAGAGTAGTGGAGTAAGGGAAGTGAGGAGAAGAGTCTAAGCAGAGCTCCATTAAGAGAGGAAAAAGAAGGAGTGATTAGGCCAAATAGAGGTTGGCGTACTATAATCTCCCTAATCCCTTCCCTTCTTTCTCCTCTTCATTTTATGTCGGCTGAAAAAAATTTAGCATGGGCTAGCTTCTAGGGAAAGGAAAAGTTGATAGTCTTTATTGTTGTAATCTTAACACTTCTAGTCTTGTTGGACTTAATGATATTTCATTTTGTTAATATGAAATTGTTTAGGTGTTCAATGTTGGCAACATTAGGCACCTATCCAAAATTTTCATTAACTAGATAGCGTGTGAAACTTATGATGAGAAATGGTGACAAGGTTGGCACCTAGAACAGAAGAAGCCTTGTCGTTAATCCTTTAACCCTTATTGTGTGACATTTCCAAGGCCCATTCACCATGATGGAGATGACCCGAGAGCATGTGTCACCACTAAGTAAAACCCATTGAGACTAGGAAGATTAATATACATTGAGCTCAACATGCTATGAATTGCCATAGGGTACACATATTTAGAGTTAAAAACTCTCCTCTCATGACTCTACCTCCTTATTTCCCTCACATGTATCCTGCATTAAATTTGTTAAGTCCCTGAGCAGTTGATTATTTCTTATATTCTCAACATCACCTTATAAGCATTTAGTTACATCAATAGATTCATAGGATACTTGACTTTAGCTAGTGTAATTCACTCCTCTTTGCCCCTGTGGGATTGAAATCCTCTTATCTCTTTACTACTTGCGGTGACCATGTATATTTGTATGAGTTGTGCTGCATTTACTTTATTACACTTAGCTTACTAAAAACTTTTGACTAATCTCCCACTAGCACACACCAACACATAGGAATTTTTTGGTGTCATTATCGAGGACAAAAACATTGAATTTTTTGCTACATGTTAAAGGGTAACATCCTGTGGATTTTTCTTATGCATAGCTAACAATAACATTTTCTATAAATTTTGGATTTGTTTGTTTTTAAAGGAATAACCCATGAATAACCATAACTAATCAGGGTGCCTTAGTACCAATTGATTTAGAAATAGAGCACACTTTGCATAGAACTTGGTCGGCCCTACACCATCAGCAACAACATGAAGAAGGATCAACATGAAAAGATTCTAGTAACATGAGTCATTTGGGCCCACCACAGCCTGACAATGGTGACAATGGATTGCCTATTCCATAGCCCAACAAATGGGAATGATTACCTATAATCTTACCCTCTCACATGAATATAAATCTCATAGGAATGCAACATCCACTTATAGGAGATGATTGCAACCGAGCTATTCAGGATTATGTTGTGCCAGTCTAAGACCACCTAAACCCTACCATTGCTCATCCTAAAATTCAAGCCCCTCATTTCAAGCTTAAACCTATCATGTTCCACATGTTACAAATAATAGGGTAATTTAGTGGCCAACCTACTAAAGATCTACATCTTCACTTTAGAGCATTCATGGAAGTTAGTGATACCTTTAAGATTCAAGCAGTTCCAGAAACATCCCTGCAACTTATGTCATTCCCTTATTTCCTAAGAGATCATGCTAGGGAATGCTTGAATTCTCTATCGATAGGTTCAATCACCTTTTGAGATGACTTAGTTCAAATGTTCTTTATGTGATATTTCCCTCCCAATAAAAATGCCAAGCTGAGGCATAGAATCATTAAATTTTTGCAAGAGGAAAATGAGACACTTCACAATGCATAGGAGAAAGTTAACGACTTGTTAAGAAAATGTCCAAACAACAGAATCTCTTACAGGTTACAAATAGAAATATTTTATCATGGACTTAACCTATAAAGAAGAAACGTGGTGAGCGGCTCAGACAATAGAGCTATACTACATAAAACTTATGACCAAGCCTATAAGATTATCGAGACCATAGCAAGGAGTGACCATAGTAGTGGGGTATTGCTAGGAGTGTTCATAGGTGAGAGTAATAGGAGCATTCAAAGTCGATTCCATCATAGCCGTATGAGTTGTGGTATCCTTTGTGGCTAATCTATTGCAAAATATTGCTCCCAGTAACTAGTAGGTACAAACAAGAGAAGAATAATCCACTACTTCCACGGATACAGTATCATGTGTATATTATGGGGAAAGTCATTGGTTTAAATAGTGTCCGGTGAATATAGTGTCTGTGAATTATGTGGGAAACCAGGCTTAGGAACTCTTAATAGCCTTATGACAATCATTACAACCCCACCTAGAGGTAACTACCTAACTTCTCATTATCTAATCAAAATGTGTAAAACCCAACCAACTATTTCAACCCTTAACGCTACTACCAACCACATCCCAAGCATCTTCAACAATCACAAACTCAACAACCCCTACCCATTATAATAATCCCAATTCCTTATAAACTCTTCTAAAAGAATATATGGTGAAAATTGATGTTGTAATATAGAGTAACACCATCTCCCTGAGAACCTTAGAAACACAAATGGGGCAGGTAGCTACAACACGGAGTAGCAAACCCCATGACACTTAGCCTAGTGATATTAAGAACTCTAAGAGAGAAGGAAAGGAGCAGTGTAAGGCCATTACCCTCATATCGGTACAGAAATTACACCTCCTTATCAAAATGATGAAGCTAAGGGAAAACCCTACCCTAACAATCATGACAGTAATGTAGAACACATCAAAACAAATCAAATTGTACACCTTCCCAAAAACATATTGACCCCATCCACGACTTAGAAGAAAACACCACTCTAATACCCGAGCCACTAAAGAACAACAAATCACCACCGAATGTCAATATTAAACACTTTAATCCATCACCACCATTCCCTCATAGACTCAAGTAGTAGCATGATAAGCATTGTTATATGTTTCTTTAAATTATTCGCCATTTGCGTATAAACATCCCGTTGGTGGAAGCCCTCCAACAAATTCCCAACAATGCAAAATTCTTAAAGGATATTTCAACACAAAAAAGAAGACTTTGCGAATACAGAATGGTAGCTATGACCTAGGGATGTAGTTTGATTTTTCAGCAAAAACTATCTGCTCCATTAGGTACAAGTATTATAATACGGCCCTTTTTAACCTCGGTGCTAGTATCAACTTAACGCCTATGCCCATTTTTAGGAAACTAGGTACTAGGGAAGCATGACCTACCACAGTGATGCTACAACTCGCCGATCGATCATATGTTCACCCTAAGGGAAATATCAAAGATATGCTAGTAAAGGTGGACAAGTTCATCTTCCAAGTAGAATTCATCATCCTTCACCAAAAGGCCAATAAGGAGGTTCCAATAATCCTAGGTAGACCTTTTATGGCCACTAGTAAGACCCTAATTGACATACAAAATGGAGAATTGATGATAAGGGTCAACTACAAGCAAATAAAGTTCAATGTCTTCAATTCTATAAAACTACCAGAGGAGGATGTCAACGAATGTTCTCGAGTTGATATTATTGATTTCACTATTTGTGATGAGTTTTTTATTGGAACATTTCTTGAAGAACCTAGGTTGTTTGATGTAGACCATCTAGAGTGTAGTTACCCTAACCGTTATTCTAGAGAGCACTATGAAAGGGATATGGCAAGGTGCAGCTTGATAGATAACTCAACACCTCGAGAACATCTTATATTAAATAGTAGATAGATATAACCAACCAAATCATCAATTGTGGAGCCTCCCACACTAGAGCTAAATTCATTACCATCCTTGAAGTATTCCTATTTACATAAAAGGGACACCCAACCAATTACTATATCATCTACCTTACTTGAATCTTAGCAAGAGCATCTAGTTCGACTACTAAAAAAGCACAAGAAGGCAATGGGATGGACCATGGAAAACATTTATTGAATCAGTTTGACAATATGCATGCACAAGATTTTTCTAGAGGATCCATTTATATCATTGATAGAGCAATAGAGACAGCTCAATCGTGCAATGAAGGAGATGGTGAAGAAAGAAATCATTAAATGGCTCGATGCAAGTATCATCTATCTAATTTCTTATAGTTATTACGTAAGTCATGTTCAATGTGTCCCAAAAAAAGAGGTATGATGGTTGTTCACAATTTTGAAAATAATTTGATCACAACCGGCATAGTCATAGGGTGGTGCATTTGCATGGATTATAGAAAACTAAACAATGCCACCCGAAAAGATCATTTTCCCCTCCCTTTTATTGACCAAAAGTTGGACAGATTGGAAAGGAGGGCCTTTTATTATTTTTTGGATGGATACTCAGGTTACAATCAGATAGTCATTGCACCCAATGACCAACATAAAACCATATTCACATGCCCCTATGGCACATTTGCTTTTTGGTGAATATATTTTGGCATGTGCAATACACTTGCAAATTTTCAATAGTGTATGATGGTTATTTTCAATGACATGGTAGAGGACATAATATAAATTTTTATGGATGATTTCTCTATTCTTTTCTACAATTTTGAGGAGTGCCTGACAAACATGGAAAGAGTGTTGGTGGGATATGAAGAGACAACTTAGTTATTAACTAGGAAAAATGTCACTTCATGGTTCAAGAAGGTGTTATGTTAGGTTATAGAGTCCCACATCAAGGACTAGAGGTTGGTAGGGTGAAGGTGAATATTATCAAAGCATTACCTCCTCCCACGACTATTAGGGGTGTGAGAAGTTTTCTAGGACATGTTGGATTTTACCAAAGATTCATCAAGGACTTCTCCAAAACTGCTAAACCCCTTTGTTGGTTGTTAGAACAGGGAAGAAAATTCAAGTTCAAGGAATGTTACAAGGTATCCTTTAAGAGAATAAATTAGCACGAACCAAAGCCCCCATTATTATAGGACCAAACTGGACTCTTCCCTTTGAATTAATGAGTGATGCAGGTAATTATGCTATACGACTAGTCCTAGGACAAAAGAAGAACAAGTTCTTCCATAGCATCTACTAGGCCAGTAAAGTGGTTGTGTCACACTATTATGAAAAAAGAGTTACTAGTAGTAGTGTTTGCATTTGATAAGTTTTGATCATATCTCCTAGGAACTAAAGTTGTGGTATTCACTGACCATGCTACTATTCATTATTTACTTGCTAAAAAATATGCCAAACTTAGATGGATGTTAATCTTGTAGAAACTTGACGTCGAGATCAAGGACCGTCAGGGGAAGGACAATCATATTGCAGATCATATCTCTAGACTAGAAGGGTAGATGGAGGATCAGAAACAAGTCTGGATTAAAGAGGACTTCCCTAATAAACAACTCCTGAAAGTCAGGTAGGGTAAGCCACCTTGGGATGCTTATATAGCCAAATACCTCGCATATAAAATACCACCTCTTGACAAATCTCACCAATAATTAAAAAAAATTATTCCATGACCTCAAGTACTACTACTAGGATGAAATGTTCCTATTCCAGCAATGTGCGAATGAATTAATGCGGAGGCGCATAAGTGAAGAGGAGGCTAAGGAAATGTTGGCCGCCTGCCACCATGTAGCCTATAGAGGTTATTTTGGAGGAATAAGGACTATAACTAAGGTCCTACAAAGTGGATTCTATTAACCCACAATATTTAAAGATGCTAGGGAAGAGGTCTAGAAATGTGAACAATGTCAACGCACCTGAAACATCTCAATAAGGAATGGGATGCCTCAAGCAAGAATCTTAGAAGTTAAGTTATTTGATGTATGGGGCATCAATTTCATGGGCCCATTTTCATCCTCCTTTAGCAACGAGTACATTTTAGTAGTAGTGGACTATGTCTCTAAGTACATAGAGGGCACTATGCTACAAACTAATGATGCTAGGGTGGTGATTTGCTTCCTACAATAGAATATTATCAAAGAGTTTGGGACCCTCAATTATCGACAATGATGGTACTCATTTTTTCAATAATCTTTTTAAACAGCTCATGCAAAAATATAGAATTCATCACAGGTTACCCATAGCCAATCACCCACAATCGAATGGTCAAGTAGAGTTGTGTAATAGGGAAATTAAAAGAATCTTAGAGAAAGTAGTCAACTCTAACAGGAAAGACTGGTCAGGCAAACTAAATGATGCATTGTGGGCATACACGACAACATTGTGTTTAGAAAGACTTGGCACCTATTTATTGAGTTAGAGCACACATTGTATTGAGCTCTTAAATCTATTATCCTAGATCTAACCACTACATGACAAGTTCGGAAATTACAAGTGAACTAGCTTGAAGAAATTAGAAATGCTTCATACAAAAATTTTTGGATGTATAAGGAAAAGATAAAGAAACTTCATGGCCCGCACTTAAATCCAAAAGGTATGTATATTAGGCAGTTTCTGCTACTCTATAACTTAAGGACGAAGTTGTTCCTAGGTATGTTGAGGTCAAGATTGTCAGGACGCTACAAAATTTTTCAGGGTATCCCTATCAGGTAGTGGAACTCAAAGATCCAAAAGCAGCATGAACATTTAAGGTTAACATCCACTGAGTAAAACTCTATAAAGCTAAAAATCATATAAGAGAAGTTCAAAAACTTTCCCTACAAACCTCATAGGGTCAAAGTAGGTTGTCAAGCAAAGGATATAAAACCAAGCGCTCGTAGGAGGTAGCCTATGTTATTTTTTTCCTTCACTCTTATTTGTAAGCTTAATTTTATTTTTATTTTGCTTTAGCACTTTCTCAAAGATTGACACTGCGACATTCATACCATCTCACTATAGTAATGATCAAGCTATTGATTAGGTGAAAGGAGGGGAAAAGAGGTGTGCTCCATGTGTCATGAGGATAGAGGTTGTTAACATTTCCAATATTTCATGACGATTTGGCATATCAGATATCAAGGGGATACACGGCATGCATGTATAAAGGTATTAATATACCCTAAGTACATCTCACCTATCTAGGTGTGCATTTTTTTCAAATCTCATCCATTCCCCTCTATTATCTTTATAAGTCACCTCTTACCTACCTATTTCAATCAAGCCACCCTAGCCTTCCCTTTCCCAAATGTTATAAAGAGTCTAATAAAGTCTTTTGCTGCAAGGAGAGCACTTTCTCGATGACTATCTCACACACCTCAGACAAGCAAGCTAAGCCCACTGTTACCACCACCTCAATGGAAATGACACCACCATGCATATTTGTGCCCATATCATTCTCACAATGAACCCCAAAATGACATGAATAACAACTCACTCTGTAGATAAAACAATGGCCAAACCTCCTTAGAAATACAAGAAACCCACAACTTCTAAAAATATGGCCAGCCCCATCAGCCTCCTAAGATAACTTCCCCTCCACACAGGATGACAAATAAACCTATTCGTCTACTCCACCACCTAAGCACTTGAAGCACTCAGCCAACTTTCTCATGGTCTTTCAATATGAAACCCCCCAGGAACATTTCAACAACTTAGCCAATCGTGATTTCTACTTTGAGAGAGGTTTCTCTCTACCTAAGCTACTATAGTACCTCACTAACCCTATCAACCACCATCAATAGGCCACATTCTGTCAGCACCCCTTAGAATTCTCACCATTAGTAGTCCTAGAATTTTACTCTGACCTTGACACAAAGGGTAAAATAAAGACTACTTATGCCTGTAGGAAGTTAGTTTCTTATCTCTCTACATCCATCAACAACCTCTATGGCCTACCTTCTTTTGTTATTGATGAATACTCCAAACTGATCGATAAACCAACTACAGAATTTGTAATCGGCACTCTCATAACTTTACCAAGCTATAAACATAATGGAGAGTCACCACCAATGGCACTCGCTACTATGAATTCCCATAACTCCTCCCTGAAGAAGTATTTTACTGCCCACCACAAATGATCGATCAATTTCTTCTAATCCTAGGGTATTACTCTATTTTGTCCTTACCAAACACACCATCGATGTTAGGAGAATCATACAAGATTATTTGGGACTAGTGGGCACAAAGCCATAAGGTCTAATCTTCTATCTGGCCTTGGTTGCTGGCCTTTATGCCAGGGCAGTAGTACCTCTAGAACCAAACAAGGATATGGTCACCAACCCACACACTATCAATAAAATTCTTATAAATTGTTTCTTCATCACCCCTTGATAAATCCTATTGATAAATCACCATCACTACATCCTACACAACATCATATAGGGCTTGAGGCAAGGTTACATGCATTGAGGGACGGTATGGACATACTACTAAGAGGGAAAGAGGAGATCATCACAATCATTACTAAGCTATTAACAACACTAGAATTTGTTAGTTTGATTGATTCAAAACTAGAAGGGTTATGTCAGGGATGAAACTATCACTCGTGCCTTTATAGGAGGAATAATTAGGATGCTCACAAGAGCTGGCAACGAAAGAAAATTTAGGTAAGTTTGCATACATGCAATGTAGAAGGGTGATCTATATCCCCAACTTGGAAGGAAAAGGTGTTATTGATACCCAAGCTGACCCCTAGTGCAAGACAACCAGGACAAATCTGATAAAGAAGACTCTAACAACATGACCACCCCTACCCCACCATCCACAACCCTTATATGAAGCCATCACCAACGAAATCAATTAAACTTGTGTCCAAATTCCCCAAGAGCTAATTTTTTAATGATTATTTTTTATTTATGTATTTATTTTATGTTGAATCCTTACCACATGATTATACTATATTTTTATGTATCTCTTAGTTGCCCTTCCTTGATAGTGAGGACACTGTTAATTTCTGTCTATGGGAGGGCCTATATTAGTTATTATATTTGTATGTTTCAATGCTATATTTGACCTATTTACTAATTTAAGAAGTAGATTTTTCATACCTTCTATTTGCATAGTTCTTTGTTTTTAGGATAACTAATATGTAGAATCTCAACAACGAAGGTAGCCTTACTACTGTCCCTATCACTTCTCATATGAAATGTGTAATTATCCCTACTATGAAATCTATGCACACACAAGTATCAGTTATTGACTTAAATTCCCTATAAGTAAAATGAATAAGGTAATTCAAGATCTTATAGTACATGTTAATTTTGTGGCCACATCTTTTTTTTGCCTTGTAATAATGAGGTTATTAAAACTGCTATCATGGAAACACTTTGAGTACTAGGAATTAAGGAATATCTTCAGCCCTCATCTGACTTCGCATTGAGGAGAAAGATGCATTCACTTTTACATCCCCAAGATGAAGTGATAGGAGATCTACCATAACCACCATATTAAGAATACAATTGAATAAAAAAAAACCTAGGAGCTCTCTCCTCACTCCTCCTCCATGGCTCACACGAGGAGTGCTTTGGCTGCCAAGAAGAAGAAGATGGCTTCAGGGAGTTCTAGTGAAGTGATTGATAGGATCGAACAGGTTCGGGATGGTTAAGTTTCTCTTGATGGTTCGGATAAATCATTATCGCGTGATAACTCTTCATGCATGGTACATGCAGAGAGTAACGTTGATCAGGGAGATTTTCTTAGGGTTAATAATCTTGAACCCACTAATATTACTAATTCTGGTGTCCCTATTGTTGATAAGGGACTTGACCCTTATGGCTTGGATACTCGTCTATTGCTAGCATCTAAGAAGGTGCAATCCCAACCCTTGGTTTCTTCATGGAAGGACTTGGTTGCAGGAAATCATTTTCCTTTTCAAGGTGCTTCTCTGACCTACGTCCCCCCTTATAGGGTTGGGGATAGGATTCAAGTTACCTTACAAAAAGATATGGTGGAGAAGAACTGTTATGACTGGCAATGGGCAGTTGTTGGCTACGTTATTGGATTTCGACCAACCATGTCTCAATTGGTTGGATATGTAAAGAGAAACTGGTCAGGAGTTCGAGAACCAAAGGTATTTCTTCATGACCAAGGGTTTGTAGTTTTCAAGTTTGAATCTCAGGAGGATAGAGATTGGGTGTTATCCAAACCTTTTTGGTCTTTCTTCAATCGGTTGTTTATCCTTAAGGCATGGCATCAAAGGTTTCAATTCACTAAGGAAAAGTTTCAGTTTATGCCTTTGTAGGTGAAGCTTGTTAACCTTCCTTTGGATTATTGGGATGTGGATTCCTTAAGTAGAATTGGAAGTGCTATTGGCAGGCCTCTTCATTTGGATAGGATAACTTCTGCCGGAGATAGAATCTCTTATGCCCGCATGTTAATTAAAGTGGACATGTCTAAGAAACTGGTTGATTATGTGGATTTACTTGACCCTAATGGTGATGTCTTGACTCAAAGAATTATATTTGAATGGAGGCCTAGTTTCTGTAATGCTTGTCATGAGGCTAGCCATTCTACTGATAAATGTAAGAAGGGATCAAGGTTGCAGAGTTATGATCATGATGTTCAATCTGTCCCTAGTGTTGTAGGTCAGTCTAAAGGGGAGAAAGGAGGCTCATTCTGGCATAAAGTTCCCTTGAGGCAATCAGGTTCTTAGAATTTAAGCTAGAAGGTAGATAAGGAGATAAGGCAGGTTGATCCCAATGTTCCTAGACCTAGCTCAACTTTTGTTCCTCCTGTCAGTGTTTTACATACTGGGAAGGACAAGGTTGTTGCTCCTGAAGAAGGGCAGACTAATTTTTCCAAGACCATCAAGTCCTCAAATACTATTTGCTTTGAGAATAGGTATGCATTTTTATATTCCTCTGATGATATCCCTTAGGAACATGCAGATCCATTAGTTTCTCAGGATTTTAACCATGTTATTCCTTTGGCTCCTCATCCTATTTCCAATGATAGGAGCTTGGAATGTTAGAGGGCTTAATAAGCCCTATAAACAGAAGGAGATTAATCACTGGCTCTCAATGCATAAAGTGTCCTTGTTTGGTCTCTTGGAAACTAGAGTGAAAAGTGTGAATGCTAATGGTATTAGTGATAAACTGGGATCTCACTAGAGCAGATTAGACAATTATAGCTCTCATCCAAATGGGAGAATTTGGTGTCTCTGGGATAGTAGGGTTTGGGATGTCCATCTCATCTTTTGTAATGAGCAATTTCTACATATTTCAGTTTCTGTTGTTCAGTTTAGTTTGAATTTCTATGCTTCTTTTGTATATGGTTTCAATATAGGTAGTGAAAGGAAAGCTCTCTGGCAGGCAATATATGACTATCAGGTGGTTAATGATCCTTGGATTGTTTTGGGTGATTTCAATGTGGTTTTCCAAGTTGCTGAGAAGTTTCAAGGAAATGCCATTAATTATCCTAATGTTCTTGAAGTAGTGGATTGTTGCAACTCTATATTATTGCATGACCTTGTTTTTTCAGGTCTCAAATTCACCTCGTCTAATAGAAGTTTGGGAGATAATTTAATTATGGCCAAATTGGATAGAGTTCTGGTTAATATTCTCTGGTTATCCAAGTTTCCTCTATCTTGTGCTCAATTTAATGAGACTCTTTTTTCTGATCACAGTCCCTCATTGGTTAACTTGGATGTTTCTCCACCTTAGTTTAGAAGTTCTTTTAAGTTCTATGATATGTGGACATTGCACCCTAATTTCATTCCTCTAGTAGCTGAATGTTGGAAGAGTAAGTCTCACACAAATTTTTTTAAGAGGTTCCAGATTAATATGCAGATTGTTAAGTCCAAGTTGAATGTCTTTAATAGACATAACTTTTTAGATCTTTCTTCTAGAGTTCAAATGGCTAGAGAGAAGCTGAAGAAGAGTCAAGAGGCCTTATCTTTGAATCTTTCTAGTCTTTCTTTGCAACAAGAAAGAGAAATATAATTTAAAGTCTTATGAATTCCTATCCTCTTGTGAGGAATGTTTGCTCAAGCAGAAGTTTGGGATTAAATGGCTGCAGTTAGGTGATTCAAACTCTCACTATTTTTTCTCTGTTTTGAAGGCAAGACAGCCGCATAATTTCATTAGAAAGATTCAGCTTGACACAGGCCAGGTTTGTTCTGATAGTGATGCTATTGCACAAGCTTTTGTGGCTTTCTACAAAGAGTTATTGGGTCAGAGAGGTGTTGCTACAAGTTTGGTTTCAAAGGATGTATTGAAATTGGGTCCTTTTCTATCTGTACAAAACCAACATGATCTGTTAAGTTCTATCACTATGTAGGAGGTTAAAGAAGCTATTTGGTCTATGGGAAATCTCAAAGCACCTGGACCTGATGGCTTTACTACTAGTTTTTTTAAGCTGCATGGAATGTGGTAGGAGAGGACTTGCATCTGGTGATAAGAAGGTGTTTTCAAACTGCTTCTGTGCCTTCTTTTATGGGTCTTCCTAAATTGGTTCTCATCCCCAAATATATGAATGCTATTAAGTTAGCTGACTTTCGACCTATTGCTTGTTGCAATGTGGTTTACAAGGTTTTGGCCAAGGTTCTTGCAGGTAGTTTGCAGTGTGTTTTACCTTCCATTATTCATCCTTCACAATCAGGGTTTGTCAAGGGCAGAAGAATTGGGGATAATGTTTTACTGGCTCATGAATTGTTGCATATGTATAATAGGAAGGACATTTCACCAAGATGTATGCTTAAGATAGACATGAGGAAAGCATATGATTCTGTTGATTGGCATTTCTTGGAAAAGGTCTTGTTAGGCCTTCATTTTCCTCGGCATTTTGTTAAGATTATTATGGCTTGTGTTTCTTCTGCTTCTTATTCATTGTCTATTAACAATATATTGTAGTCCCCTTTTAAAGAAATGAAAGGGCTTAGATAGGGAGATCCCTTGTCCTCTTTTCTGTTTGTTATTGTTATGTAGTATCTTAATAGGGCTTTCCAATCCCTATGGAGTAGGAATGAGTTTCAGGGACATCCTAAGTGTAAGAAGCTCAAAATCATTAATTTGAGGTTTACTGATGATCTGTTGGTTTTCTGCAAAGCTGATATGGGTTCAATGCAAGCCATCAAGGAGGTTTTGGATAATTTATCATCTTGCTCAAGCCTCCATATTAGTCCTGCTAAGAGTGTGGTTTTTCTGGGTGGAGCTCCTCAGCATTTAAAGAAGAATATCAAATCTGTTCTTCCTTTTCAAGATGGGTCTTTTCCTTTCAAATATTTAGGTTTCCCTATTGATGCTTCCAGGCTTAAAGCAGCAGACATGTTGGAATTGGTTAATAAAATCTCTGGTCGTATGCAGCATTGGGCTAATAGATTTCTGTCCTATGTTGGAAGGTTACAACTCTTACAATCTGTCATCTCTGGTATTACTAATTATTGGAGTCAAATTTTTATTCTCCCCAAGAAGATTATTCATAAAGTGGTGGCCCTGTGCAGAGCTTTCCTCTGGTCTGGCAAGGTTTCTTCTAATAAAATAGCCCTAGTGGCATGGAGAGTGGTTTGTTTACCAAAGAAAGAAGGGGGTTTAGGCTTATTAGAGTTCTCTTCATGGAACATAGCAGTTGTAGGAAAGTTGTTGTGACATTTATGTCAGGATAAGGATGCTCTTTGGATTAAATGGGTGCATGCTTATTATATTAAAAGACATGATTTGTTCTCCTACAGTCTACCCTACACAGCTTCAGGGTTAATTCAAAAAACATTTTCTTTCAGACCTGTCCTCCTTCCTATTTTCCAGCAATAACAGAGTGACAAAATGTATTCTATTGCTGAAGTCTATGATTCTATCAGATTTTCTGCACCTAAGGTGGCCTGGAGAAGATTTGTATGGTCAGTTTTGCAGCTCCTAAACATAAATTTATTTTATGGCTAACTGCCCAGTCCAAGCTACCCACTAAGGATTATATAAGCACCTTCCTGCCTTCCATCAATCAGAGGTGTTGTTTTTGCTCCCAAAATGAATCTCTACTACATCTATTATGTCAGTGTGCTGAATTGAAGAAAGGTTGGTCTACTATAGGCAAGACTGGTGGTTTCAGAATCAGATATGGGTCCATTGATAGGGTCTTTACCTCCTTGGCAAGAAGAAGACACAGAAGGCTAGAGTTTCCCAATTTTATTCAAGTTTTTATGCTATGGCTCTTTATGAAATTTGGAAAGCTAAGAATAATTGTATTTTCTCTAATAGAAATTGGGACTTGAGAGGGGTAGCTTATAAGATTGCCTTGACTATGTCATCCCTTTGCCTTCATTCTAGTAGAAAGGAAAAGTTTGTGAGTTTGATAGGAAGGGTAGATCACTTCTACAATTTCATTTGTACCTTATGATTTTGATATAATATTCTTGTTCCTAAAAAAAAAAGAATACAATTGAATAAGTTTTGGGGAATTCATCCTAACAATTAATTAAGAGCCTGTGTCGGCATATTAACATATGAAAAGGGAGCTACAATACCTGAAATGCCTAGTAATAAGGAGTACTTACATGAGAACTATGTGTGCACTAGTGTTAAACCATTTAGTTGGGTGACAAGCTTGCTTGAAACTTTCCAAAATAGGTGTTGGGGTGGAGTAATCAGGATACTTTTCTGAGATCCAAATGTACACTCATGTAAAAATACCCTGCCCATATGAGGAAATCTTATTTCATTTTGTTTAAAAATATTTTTTTAGGGGTTATAAGTAGGTCGACTACTAGAAAAGGGTATTACAATGCACAAGTGCCTTTATGACCCTTATTGGTCTAGTGGAAAGTCTTGAAGAAAAATCCATAAAAATTCCTCCCTTGCACACCACATACCACTGATTCTTTTAATATCTCGCACACTTGCAGGCAATTTTTGGCTAAACCCAAAAGCTCATCATGGATAAAGGCTAAGAATTGCTACCTTATTTTAGTTAGGGGTATCTTCTTATAATGTCAAAATGTTGCTCGGGGTGAGTAATAGCTTAAGTTTGGGGCAACTAATATGAGTGGATTTGAGTTTATTAAAGGACCTTGTAAGTATCATTATTTCATCATTTTCCCACATGAGGGAGTCACAGGGTGTGATTTTTAATGATTTTTCCGCATTTTGAGATCTCGCTTGAAACACATGAGTTTAACTAAAAAATCTCCTCTCTTATCCTATGAACTAATAACATTCCCCACTCTTATAATTGCTCGTAGGCTTAATGCATTTACTCAAAAACTTTTAAGACATGTGTAGGAATGGAGACTCCCCAAGGTCTCAGAGCATCTCTCTCCTATGACAATAGGATCCTTCTCCCAGGTCACCATCGCAAGTCTACATAAAGATAACAACAGCACACACGAATTTTCTAAAGTTGCCACCATTCACCCGGGTACCACTACAAGACACTACCACCTGACAATAGAATCAGGGGATCTTTAGGCAATCTTCATGGATGCACATTATAAATACCCTAATATCGAAGTAGGGAAAGAAGGAGTAGTAAGAGGGAGATTACAGAAGAAGAAAAATTAGAAAATCTAGAGAGAGAGAAAAGTAACAATGATAATGGAAGAGTAGTAGAGTAAGAGGAAAAAAAAAAGAGAAGAGTCCCTCTAGAGCTCCATTGAGAGTGGAAAACTAAGAAGTGATTAGGCCAAATAGGGGTTGGAGTAACGTAATCTCCCCAGTCCCTTCCCTTCTTTCTCTTCTTTATTTTATGTTGGCTGGAAAAAGTTTAGCATCGGCTAGCTTCTATCAAAGGAAAAGTTGACAGTCTTTGCTGCTATAATCTTGACATTTCTAGTTCTATTAGGCATTAATGATATTTCACTTTGTTCAGTTGAAATTGTCTAGGTGTTGAATGTTAGTCACATTAGGCACTTTTCCAAATTCTACATCAACTAGATAGTATGCAAAACTTAAGATGACAAATGGTTATAAGGTTCGCATCGAGAGGTGAAGAAACTTTGTCATTAATCCTTCAACCCTTACTATGTGACATTACCAGGGCCTATGCACCATGATGGAGATGCCTTGAGATCATGTTTCACCACTGAGTGAAACTGAGTGAGACTACGAGAATTAATATCCATTGAGCTCAACATGCTATGAATTGTCATAGGGCACACACATTTAGAGTTAACAACTCTCATGTCATGACTCTACCTCCTTAGTTCCCTCACATCTATCTTAAATTGAATTTGTTACCTCTTTGAGCACTCAATTATTTCTTATACTCTCAACATCACCTTATCAGCATTTAGTCATAGGATACTCAACTTTAGCTAGTGTAATTCACTCCTCTTTTGCCCTATAGGATCGACATCCGCTTATTTATTTCCTATTTGGGGCGATTGTGTATACTTGCATGAGCTATGTTACGTTTACTTTATTACACTTACCCTACTAAAAACTTTTGACCAAACTCGCATGAGCACACATCAACACATACCGCCCACCACACTATGAGTGCACCTTTGGCTAGGGATCACATAAATCGGGATACCACACCCATCGCACATAGTCGAAGTACATCAAAGGAGCTTGTACAATGATTTCTCACCCACCACATATTGACTACCTCTACTGCGAGGGCTAAAAAGTTGGGATGCCACACCCACCAAAACTATGGACAATACAAACTAGTCACCGATGCCATGCCAACTTGCCGTATTATAATCCTATACCTCAAAGATATGTAAAAACCCAAATAATGTCCGCAACCTAGTAGAGAAATAAATAAGTACATAGTGAAAATATAAACCACAATGCAACTCACCTACCCACTAACTCCTAATCAACCACCCAAAGAGGTAAAGAAAAATTCTTGAATGAAATCTTATTTTAGTATAATTAATTATTAAGTGATATAAGAAACCATGGATTAATTTCACAAATAACCGCTTGGGTGTTTCCTAGTAATAACACCAAAAACATCACAAGTTATAAAATCGATAAATTGGGTGATTCCAAGTTATAAAACCATACATAATAAATTCAATTATGAACCAAATTAGGTATTTCCAAATGGTAACACCAAACACATCATACTGCATAAAGACACCAATTGAATATGTAGAGATGACACAAAAATTAACCAATTCAAGTCCTAAATATTACCATTATCATTCTTATTCAATATAAGGCAAACATGGCCGAGATCATAATTTAAATGCTTAATTACATTAAGATATTAACATAAAGGGCCAAAAATAAGAATAATAATTGACAATCAAATTAGGCATTATACACCCAGGCCATTCGATTGGTCCTTAGGACTCATTGACTCGTTTGGTTGAACAAGACTAGAACCTAAAATAACATAAGCGAACCAGTTGACCAGTTTGTCATATTAATTGACTATTTATAGGAAAGCACTTGATGGGTTTTGGAAAATAAATCAATGGGTCTAAGCAGAGACTAAACCCCTTTGATCATAGGGTCAAAAGTTGATGAATTTGGCAAACCAATCGATTATTCATATAAACCAATGGATAGGTTCATTGAACCATTCATTTGATCTCTTAATTAGACAGCCAAACTTTCCCAACCATGCAACTGTTCAACCAACAACTAGATGGATTCAACGAACCAATCAATTGGTGTAAGTAATATAACACCTAGAGTTCCGATACACACACCAAAATTTACATAATTTTATCATATTAATCCTAGTATGTTACTATATCATAAAAAGTATAAAAATTTTACTATACACACATACCTTCATATGGATACATGATAATGTAGGCATTTGGAAAAAATATTACTTAAACTGCCAAATCATGTATAAAATTATAAAACAAAAAAATAAAAGCTTATATTTCATAAAGAATCTCTACCACATGCTCAAATTATAGAATACAATTAGCCCTTTCTTAACACAACAAAATAATAATATTGGACTACAATAAACAAAAAACTTCATTTGTATTAAAAATAAGAATGCTTGTCGTGAAGCAATTCTTCAATCACAAAACTCCTTGATGTATTCTTCAACACTCATTGACCCTTGCCTCAAGGAGGACATCTTGTTGTAGAGGTCTTGAGTGTAGGATGAGGGTAAAAACCTTTCCCTCAAAAGCTTCTTCATCTTCGACCATGATTTCACCTTAGACTTTCCCTTTCTTTCTCCTTTGGTGCATAAGGCTTTCCCACCATAGGGAGGCATGTCCCTTGAGCTTAAGGATTTCAATCCTAAAGCTCTTCTCATCATTATAGCCTTTTACTTCAAACAACCTAGAGCACCTCAACTCCCACTATAGGAAATCTTCTGGATTAAGTAATCCATCAAACTCGGGCACTTCGGATTTGATGTCATGAAAAGGATTTCTTCTTTCATGTCTCCTTCTTCTATCAAGTGGGGAATCACTTGGTGAGGAGTTGGAATCGCTAGCATCATCACTTGTGCTAGATCCGATCACCTCATGTTGGTGAAAATGGGTTCTTCTTCTTGGTTGTGGGGAAGTATTTAGGTATGGAGTGTTATGGTTTTGCATGAGATTCTCCAAAATTCCAAGAACTCTTCTCATGTCATTATGGAGGTTTTTCAATGGCTCGGTCTCTTCTCAAGTTTTGGGCCTCTTCAAGGCTCAAGCCTTTTGATATTTGTTCATCACCCATAGTTGCTTGAGTTTGAAGAAGAAATCAATAGAGAAAGATGATGTGTTTGGTCACGAGATGCTAACTTGGACTTTGAAAATTATGGTGGGTGGCTAGAAATTGTTTTTGTGAAGTGTTTGGGCCTAGACGGGGTAAAGAAGGAAAAGAGAAGATAAAAATTATCCCAAATTCTCAACCTTAAGCTCTGATACCAATTTGATGCATATGCTAAACAAGTTGGCACATGCTTAATGGAAGATGGTGACTTATGGGATAATTGACCACCGAAAGATAAAATAGAGAAAAGATATGAGAAGTATGATAATATTTGATCTAAGTACAAGTCACTCAATCATCCCCCATACCTAATCAATCATCTCCTATGCTTAGCCAATTAAAATAATCTAATTTGACTTGGCTGACTTTGTTCACCTACTCCACCATCCTCTTGTCCTCCTTTTTCTTTTCTCTTTTTATTCAATTTTCAAAATCAGCCTTGGTCTTGGGCTAATTTGGCTTCTTAAGTGGTAAAATACTTGGAAATAATAATAAAATAGCTGTTTGGGCTTGATGTGCCATCATAGTTGGTTGGGCTTAGGTTGGATAAGCTATCATAATTTGTTGTGTTTGGGCTGAATGTGTCACCATGCAAGCATGGGCTAGTACTTTCATTTATTTCTCATATTCAGCTAATTAATTTCATCCAAGTTAAGAGTGTTTTGTGATCCCCTAACTTAGAAAAATTATTTAGTGAATTATTATTATGAGATTCTCCTACATCAGGTTGATATGGAGTGATGGATTAGGAATGGAGGGTATAGTTGTGAGAAATGGTTGAAATCCACAGGAAAGAGAGATAACACTGGTATAGTTAAGTGTGGACAACCAAGAGGTAAGGGTTGATATGGAGTGATGGCGGTTGAGTGCTTCTAGGAGGATACTTAACATATATTTGGTGATTCAAGGAATGGTTGTGGCAAATCAAACACATAACCTAGCTGGCAGAAGAGAGAACGAGGAAGGTGAGGGAGAAGAGACAAAGTGAGGTATGTCTCAGAAAGTGATTTTTTGGGAAATTTAACTGAATAAAATCATAGAGTAATCAAAATAATGTAAAATATTATCCCAAAGCACAAACATATGCTCATTAGCATAAATAAATTCATATTAGAAGTGTTTATAAACATTATAAAGAGATTAGAATCAAAATTAGAAAGTATCTTAAACTGAAAGATAACCAACCGAGTAGTTTGAGCAAACAAGTCAAGCGGTTTGCCGAGAACAAAATTATCAATCATAGAGTGTAATAGTCTATTAATTAAGCATACCATTTAGAATTTGAAGCCCTTTCTGATACCAAAAATATTTTTTTATATCCACATAATTTTAAAAGTATTTTCAAGGATTTTAGGATGGGATATTACAAAAGTAGAAATTATAGTGATGATTGTATGAATAATAAACCTCTAAAGACTCATGGTGATGTTCAACATGGTTGATATAAAAATAATGATGCTACCCATAACTTGGGATATAAAAAAATGGAGAGTAATTCATAATAAGAGTTATTGTCCTCATTTAGAAGCTAATATTCCAGTAAGTATAAATACTCCAATATTTACACCTCTAAGATGTATTCCTTCTTTCTTTTATGAGCTAGAGAAGACTACTTTACAGACCAAGAAGAAATTCACCACTCCCTCTCTCTTTCTCTCTTATGTTGATATTTCAACAACTAGTATTATGGGAAAAGGTAATGTGATGGCTAATGAGAGCCACCTCATTAATCTGCATCATGATAGGGATATGGAATGTTTAAGGCATTAATAAAGCCTTACATATAGGAAGAAATAAGGCATTTTTGTATGTAAATAAAGTGTTCATTATGGGCTTATATGTGAAAAGAATAAAGCTTAATAATGCTTGTAGGATGTTTTTCAAAACAAGGTTCTCCATCGTATTTTTTTTTTATAATTACAACCATCATCATAATGGACAAGTTTTTTGTGGTTGAGGATAAGGATATATAAGGGATACATCTTTTGGAAAAGTGTTTTTAGGAATTGTAGGTGAAAGTTACAAATTTATCTAATGATGTTGTGTGTTTTGTTGCTTTTGTATATGCTTTTTATATAATATATGGAAGGAAATTAATCTGGTAGTGGCTTCAAAACCACAAAAATTTTCTTGAACCTTAGATCTGATATGAATCTCCAAAATTTATATTTAATTAATTCTGCTAATTTTTATAAATCATTTTGTGCTTATAATTGTTTTTCTTATTGTGTTCTTGATTAGGGGATTTAATGCAGCACATGGAGAATGGACTTAAAGTTGCTGTAGGTGCTGAGGCTTTTGTTGCAGAAATTTATTTTAAGTAGGAAATCCCATGTGATGCATTCGCCGGCAAAATTGGCTAATGGGGATTAAGTTGGTTGTATGACCCACCACCCAACCCATAATTAAATGGGTTAGCTGGACTATGGGTTAATCATCCCTTAGTAACCATAATTAGCTAAATTATTTTAAGCTAATGGGAGTTAATTGTATTATTCTTTCTTTGTAATTTTGGGGCATGTAAGCTTGTAATTCTTGGGTTGTTTGCTTGATCCAGCTGTCGACCCCCTTTATTTTATTTCAGCTGTTATTTGGGATGATTGTTTGGGCTGAGTGTGTATGGCCTACGATGTGTATTTGTACGATCCTTGCTGTATTTGTACACCATATAAATATGGCCTCACACGGTGCTCACCGACACTTTTTTTGGTCGAATGAAAAGTTGATTATGGAATTTCTTCCGTTTGTTCTCTCTCTCTTGAGTTCTCTCTCGCTCTCTCTTGTGATCTTCTCGCTCGCATTCTTCTGCTTCTTCTCTTCGATATGTTCTTGATCATGCTCACTTCTCAAATTCAGTAGCCGTTTTATACTGTGCTCTGAGTTCTTGGATCTTCCTTTGGAAAATTCCTTAGGCTCATGTCGGCAAATCGAACCACGTGCTCGATTATACTTTGATCTAAAATTTTTTTGAGAAACCCTAACATGTTTTACATCATTTGGTATCAAGGCCTCGATTATTCGAGTGCTCGTGGTTTAATTGTTTGTTAATAAGTTTTCTTGGTTTAATTACTTCGTCGATTTCGCTAACCCATATTTCTGAAGTGCAAAAATTAGGGTTTGCAATTGACAAAGGAATTTGAAGGATTCCCTCACATTTAAGCTAGCGACCGAAGGGTTGCGTCTTCTGTTTCGAAAATTTCTTGGAAACCCTAAGTAGTTTGGGCGATTTGTCGACTAGGATTTGGTCAAGAATCTTGAATCTTGACAATTCTTGAGGAATACTCTTCGATTGGTAAATTTGTACCTTATCTTGTTACTTATTGCAATCTGTGATAACTAATTTGCAAAAAAAATTCGAGATATCATTCTGTTCACAATTAATAAGTGTACAGGAGGATTGATCGGCGAACCTTTTGGTTTTAGAAAGGAGTAAGGACTCCAAGAAGAGGGGTCCCTATTTAGTAATTGGATTAATTGCTTTAATTGCTCGTGGTAATATCGTTTCTTCTCAAGCTCTCTGTTGCTTTCAATTTAATACTTACCTAGAATTACTGCGTAATCTATGTTGCTGATATATCTTTGATATTATTTGATACTGTGATATTCTTATAATTAGATCGATTAATTACTGTCTGTTTGAATTCTTATTAAGGCAAATTGATTTTGTTGGCTATCTATAATTGTGCTTAATTGAATATTATCATATAAATTTAATCATGTCTAATAACGGGCAATCTGTTAATCAATTTGTTTCCATTTCTAGTAATGATTTATTAGAAACCCTTAGGACTTTTCAAGAACAAATGACTGCTCAACTTGCCGTGTTATCTTCTAACTTAGAACAAAGAATAGGAGAACAAGAAGTGAGGATTAATGAATTACAACATACTAGAGTATAAACTCAACATGCAGGGGTATTAGGAAGGGCTCCTATAGACCCTAGGACTAGAATTCCACCTGTAGCTAATTTAGAAGAATTAGAGGCCCAAGTATCCAACAATAGTGATAGGAGACCTAGGCAGAATAATAGACAAGTAAGGGATTTAGACTTAGTTGATAGGAACCTAAGTAATCTTAATTTTAGTATACATGGATTCAATGGCAGAAATGACCCTGATTATTATTTTGAGTGGGAAAGGAAGATAGAATTAGTATTTGAATGTCATAATTACTCGGATGAGAAGAAAATAAAGGCAGTAGTAGTAGAGTTTACTGAGTATGCTTCCTCTTGGTATCATAACCTTGTTTTAACTAGACGTAGGTGTGGAGAACCACCCATACAAACATGGGATGAATTTAAAATCTTGATGAGGAAAAGATTTGTTCCAAGTTATTATTATAGGGAATTACATAAGAGGTTACAAAAAATAAGTCAAGGAATTAGGATAGTGGATGAATATTTTAAGGAATTAGAAGTATTGATAATTAAAACAGGAATTGTTGAGGATGATGATGCTACAATGGCTAGATTCTTAAGTGGGTTAAATTCTAAAATAGCTGATAAAGTAGAATTATATCCTTGTGGGACTTTTAAGTGAGATGGTGAACATAGCTACTAAGATAGAGAGTCAGATAAAGAAGACTAGACAGTATAGACCCCCTAGGATTGGGATTAAGAGTACAGTGAGAAGGAATTTCGGAGGAACTACTTTTGGAAATTAGAGGAATAATGGGAATTTTGAGTCTAGAGGTAGGAACAATGAAGCAAAGGTAGGAAATAAGATTGAAAAGGGTAGAAATGTAACAACTAATCCTACTAGTTGTTCAAACAGAACTAGGGATATTAAATGTTTTAAGTGTGGAGGATTAGGACATATAGCTTCTGAGTGTCCAAACAAGAGGAATATTTTAATTAGAGAATCAGGAGACATAGAATCTGAATCTGAGGAGGAAGACTTGGAGACTAGTTTGTTTAGGGAGGATACTAGTGAGTCAAAAGAAGAAATAGAGCTGCCAATAAGTAGAGATCTTTTTGTAGTACGTAGGGCTTTAAACAGTAACAAATTACCTGATTCTAATGCAATACAAAGAGAAAATATATTTCATACTAGATGTTTGATTGATGATAAATGTTTTAATATGGCTATAGATAGTGGTGGTTGTATCAATGCTGCTAGTACTTTATTAGTGTCTAAGCTAGGATTACCAACCACTAAACACCCAAAACCATATAGACTACAGTGGCTTAATGAGTTAGGAGATGTAAAGGTTAGTCAACAAGTTTTAGTAAATTTAAAATTAGGAAAATATAAGGATTCTATTTTGTGTGGTATAGTTCCAATGCTTGCTACTCATTTATTATTAGGTAGACCTTGTCAATATGATAGGAGAGTGACACATGATGGTTAAAAGAATAGATATACTTTACATAAGGATGATAGGAAGATTGTTTTAGCACCTATGACTCCAAAGGAGATTTTTGATGATCAAATAAAAACTAAGTCTGACTATAAGGAACTATCTAAGCAGAGTTTAGAGACTGAGGTTAGTTCAAAAGAAATTAAGGGAACATCTAGATTTTATGCTAAGAGTAAAGATGTAGGTAATGCTATTAAGAGATAGGAAAATGTGTACTTGATGGTTTATAAAGAGTGTTATGAATGTCAATTAGGATTAAGTGAGGAAGTACCTGTTGCTATGAGACCGTTATTGGAAGAATATAGTGAGTTGTTTCCTGAGGACATACCTAGTGGATTACCTCCATTAAGGGGAATAGAACATCAAATAGATTTTGTTCCAGGAGCTGTCCTACCAAACAGGCCTACTTATAGGGCTAATCCTGAAGAGGTTAAGGAATTAAAAAGGCAGGTTTTTGAATTATTAAGTAAAGGATACATTAAGGAACCAATGAGTCCATGTGCAGTTCGAGTATTATTAGTGCCTAAGAAGGATGAGAGTTGGAGAATGTGTATAGATAGTAGGGCAATAAATAAAATAATTATTAAGTATAGATATCCTATACCTAGGCTTGATGAGATGTTAGATCTTCTACATGGTGCTGTAATTTTTTCGAAAATAGATTTAAAGAGTGGATATCATCAAATTAGGATGAAACTAGGAGATGAATGGAAAATAGCTTTTAAAACTAACTTTGGGTTATATGAATGGTTAGTAATGCCTTTTGGATTATCCAATGCACCTAGTACCTTTATGAGACTTATGAACCATATCTTGAGAAATTTTAAAGTAAAATTTGTGGTTGTTTATTTTGATGAAATACTTATATATAGTAGATCTTTAGAAGAACACTTGAAACACTTAAGGATTATTTTGGATGTGTTTAAGACAGAACAATTGTATGCTAACTTAACTAAATCTAGGTTTTGTCTGGAAAATGTGGTATTCTTAGGATTTGTGGTAGGGAAAGATGGTATATCGGTAGATAAAGATAAAATTAAAGCTATTCATGAGTGGCCTGTACCTAAGAGTGTAACTAAAGTAAGAAGTTTCCATGGTTTGTGTTCTTTCTATAGGAGATTTGTTAGGAATTTTAGTACTATAGCTACTTCTTTGAATTCCATAACAAAAAAGGAAAATGGATTTAAGTGGAGTTTAGAACAGCAAAAATCTTTTGAAACACTTAAAAATAAATTAACCCAAGCACCTATATTAAGTCTTCCTGACTTTGAAAAGATGTTTGAATTAGATTGTGATGCTTTAGAGTTAGGAATAGGGGTTTTACTTTCCCAAGAGGGCAAACCAATAGCTTATTTTAGTGAGAAATTAAATGGTAGTACTTTAAATTACTCTACTTATGAAAAAGAATTGTTTGCTTTAGTAAGAGCTTTAGAAGTTTGGCAACATTACTTATGGCCTAGATAATTTGTGATAAATACTGATCAAGAGGATATTAAATATTTAAAGAGTCAATCAAAATTAAATAGGAGATAGGGTAGATGGATTGAGTTTATTGAAAGCTTTCCTTACATAATTAAGTATTAAAAAGGAGGTGATAATGTAGTTGCAGATGCTTTATCTAGGAGACATGCTTTATTAAATGCTGCAGATACTACTTTGTTGGGTTTTTCTTGTATTAAGCTTTTATATCTGGAAGATCTTGATTTTAAGGAAATTTATAAGAAATGTGAAATTGCTACATAGAGAAAATATTATATATCTAAGGTTATTTGTTTAGAGAAAATAGGTTATGTATTCCTGAGTGTTCATATAGAGGATTATTAATTCAAGAAGCTCATAATGGTGGACTGATGGCACATTTAGGATTTCAAAAGACCTTAGACATATTAACTGATCATTTTTATTGGCCTCACATGAAAAAGGATGTATTGAAGTATTGTGTTAATTGTGTGGCTTGTAGACAGGCTAAATCTACATCAAAACCTTTTGGGTTATATGTTCCATTGCCTATACCTAATCAACCTTGGACTGATGTTTCTTTAGATTTTATTTTAGGCTTACCTAGAACTAATAGAGCTAAGGATTCAATAATGGTTGTAGTAGATAGGTTTAGTAAAATGGCTTATTTTATACCTTGTAATAAGACCAATGATGCTGTGACTGTGGCTGAATTATTTTTTTCTCATATAGTTAAATTACATGGCATACCTAAGACCATTGTTTCAGATAGAGATGCTAAGTTCCTGATTCTTTTTTGGAAGGTTTTATGGGTAAAATTAGGGACTAAATTATTATTTTCCACAACTTGTCACCCTCAAGCAGATGGACAAACAGAGGTAGTAAATAGAACCTTAGGTAATATGTTAAGTGTTGTCCTTGGAAAGAATCTTAAACAGTGGGAATATGTTTTACCTTAGGTAGAATTTGGTTGTAATAGAACTTTGCATTCTACAACTAAAAAGACTCCATTTGAAATTGTGTATGGTTTTAATCCTTTGACTCCTTTAGATCTAAGTCCTCTACCTAATGCTGAATTGCAAAATTTTGATGCTGAATCTCGTGCTAATAATATAAAGAAGTTGCATGAATCTGTAAGTCAACAAATAACTAAAAAGGTGCAACAAATGGCTGAGAATGCTAATAAAAGGAGAAGAAAAATGGTTTTTAAAACTGGGGATTTAGTTTGGGTACATCTTAGGAAGGAAAGATTTCCAAACCTTAGAAAATCAAAATTAGACCCTAGGGGAGATGGACCTTTTTATTGTGTTAGGGAAAATTAATGATAATACCTATAAGATTGATTTACCTACTAAGTTTGGGAATGTTAGTGATTCTTTTAATGTTGCTGATCTTAGTTCATTTATTGGTATTACTCAGGTTTCAAAGGCAAAACCTTTCCAAGAAGAGGGGAATGATATAAATCTCCAAAATTTATATTTAATTAATTCTGCTAATTGTTATAAATCATTTTGTGCTTATAATTGTTTTTCTTATTGTGTGCTTGATTAGGGGAATTAATGTAGCACATGGAGAATGGACTTAAAGTTGTTGTAGCTGATGAGGCTTTTGTTGCAGAAATTTATTTTAAGTAGGAAATCCCATGTGATGCATTTGCCGGCAAAATTGGCTAATGGGGATTAAGTTGGTTGTATGACCCACCACCCAACCCATAATTAAATGGGTTAGCTAGACTATGGGTTAATCATCCCTTAGTAACCATAATTAGCTAAATTATTTTTAACTGATGGGAGTTAATTATATTATTCTTTCTTTGTAATTTTGGGGCATGTAAGCTTGTAATTCTTGGGTTATTTGCTTGATCCAGCCATCGACCCCCTTTGTTTTATTTCGGCTGTTGTTTAGGCTGATTGTTTGGGCTAAGTGTGTATGGCCTGCGATGTGTATTTGTATGATCCTTGTTGTATTAGTACACCATATAAATATGGCCTCATACGGTGCTCACCGACACTTTTTTTGGTCAAATGAAAAGTTGATTCAGGAATTTTTTCCGTTCGTTCTCTCTCTCTAGCTCTCTCTCGCTCTCTCTTGCGATCTTCTCTCTCGCATTCTTCTGCTTCTTCTCTTCGATCTGTTCTTGATCGTGCTCACTTCTCAAATTCAGTAGCTATTTTATACTGCGCTCTGAGTTCTTGGATCTTCCTTTGGAAAATTCCTTAGGTTGATCTCGGCGAATCGAACCCCGCGCTCGATTATACTTCGATCCGAGAAATTTTTGAGAAACCCTAACAGGTTTTCCATCAAGATCTTTCTTAGAGATTTTAATGTAGTATTGCAAGGTGAGGAGAAGTTTTAGGGATATCAAGTCACTATGAGTGATGTTGATGATTTTAAGGTTTGCATTGATAATATAACTTTACTATACCTTTAGTTTCCTGGATTGAAATACACATGGAGAAATAGATGTGTAGGTGCATACAAGATTATGTCTAAACTTCGTAGAATTTTTTTTAATTTCTAGTTAGCTAACACATACCCAAAACCTGATGCTGAAATTCTATCCATATGCTTCTTTGAATATAGTCCTAGGGTGCTACATATGAATCAGGTGGTTCTTATAAGTAGGAAGATTTTTAGGCACTTTGATATGTAGGCTTCAAACCTTAAGTTTCTACTATTAGCAGCATCTTTGTTGGCCTTTCATTGCTAAAATTCTATGTTAAATAGATAGAGTATAACCCATGAGAGCTACAAGGGAAGCTCAAACAATTAAACTAGGAAAATTTGGCAATATTTCATGTAATCTTCTAGAGGCAAGAAATTGCTTATGATGCTTTAAGATATTATTGATCAAGTCCCTAGTAACACTAGCATGTAGACAAAAAAGAAGGATTGCTTGTAACTCTATGAACGACTATCACCTTGTGAAGAGAGTTTTCTATAGTAGAAAGTTGGCATTAAGATGCATAACTTAGGTGAGTCAAAAGCATGGTCTGGATGAAAAGCTAGTTGAAAATATCATAATCATTCATTATATACAAGTTAATCATGCATCTAAATGAGAGATTTTTATGTTGATAGTTCTGTAAAATTTTAGAAGCCATGAGAATGTTTCTGTGTTGTTTCACCATTTGGTGAAGGCAACTTGAGAGTCTTATTCTATACAAGGCATAGTAGTTGGCATTCTATTAGCTATAACCTTAGAAATGTTCTTGTATAAGACATTACAACAAGATAGAGGTCTGTAATTAGAGGGACTCTCATGGTTTTGTATATTAGGAATTATGTTCAAGGATGAAACAATAAGATGGGTAATTATGTGCTTACATAACCAAAATCCAATTTTACCAAAAAAAAAGAAATATGGACATAAAACTAAGGGCATAAATGAATAAATCCCATCCGTTCTAATAAAAAAAAAAGATGGGCTTGTATTGATTCTCACAAGATTAAATGAGGTTTAAAAGGAAAAACAAAACTCATATTAGATAACTTTTACCATCAAAAAGTATCTACAATAATCAAAAACTTATATGAAATAGAAATTAATATTTTTATACCATATCTAGCTATAGAATACTAAAATAATTTAACCCACAAAGTTTCATGAAATGCAAATAAGCATATATGACTTAACAAGCTCAAAATAAGCACCTACGACCCACTAGAATGATGAATTGGGTTTTTTTATCTTGAAACTTGATTTGGAATTTTGAAAAAGGATAGGAGAAAGAAAAGGTGAGTATTTCAAATTTCCACTCAAAATAAGGGTCTCAAAAGTTTTCAGAAGCAAAAAGTGGCTTGAAAGTCTAATAAGACATAAAACCGTAAGAAATGACAAGGATTCTTAAAGAAAACATTTTGAAAATGCAACTACAGTGTTGAAACTTTCTAAATATGTAATAAAAAATTAATTTATGGAAAATTAACATCCACCAATACTAACCCTAAATAATTCATCTTTCCTAAAAGAATAAGGTATTACACCACCACCCCCATCCTAAAATGAGATTTCATCCCTGAAGTCCAAAAAGATGACAAAAACCAATGAAAAATAATCATACACAACACTAATCACCATTTGTATGCTTTAATTTAGATTAATCATGTTTTTGACAAGTTTTTTTCATAAAAGTAAATAATTAACCCAAAATGATCGCTTGAGAATAATTAAAGGTCGGTGGTAAACCTTTTACCATTAAACATTAACTTTAATATCATAAATAGTAACTTAGTATAAATAGTGAATCTTGGTGAATAGTGTTTCTCAATAATAAAAATAGTTTTTTTTTTAAGATTCTTAATATAAAATGACAAATCCCAACGCCTATGAACAATTATTTTAATATATAGTGAAATTTTACAAATTTAATGTGGACCTTATTTTCACTTGGTAAAGAAATTTATATCTACATTATTTTCTTATTTTTGTTTGTACAAGTAAAAGTAGATTTTGGTGTTTTAACTCTAGCTTTAAGGTATCTGAACTTGTGGATCAGGTATTAGATCTATAAAGAGTGTTTAAGTAATTGAATCAAAAAATGGATGCATAACATGTTAGGTTGGAATTTTTGAACTTTTTTACTTGATTTTAACTTTAATTGATTTTATAAAACATTTACTCATTAAGATATGTACTAATTTTACTTATATAAAAATATTTCTTGTGGATTCTGGCCTCTACTCTTAGATTTTTTTCCTTGGAGTCTAATCTTTGATTTTAGGTTTTTCCTAAAAAATATAGGGATCTTCTTAATCATAGTGATCTTATGGATCATCGATTTTCATTATTTGAATGATCATTGATTACCTATAAGGTATTGTGTTGACTTTAAACACTTATGTATTATGTGATATATTTTCTCTATCAACTTTCCCTTTGTTGAATACATTTTCTATTGGCATTATAAAACACAATCCTTTGAACCATCATTTCCTATTTTTGTAAAACTTTAGGGGTTGTACTCATATAGTTACTTGCTACCTTTTCAACTAAATATGATCCTTTGAAACTATAAGTGATATGCATCATTAAGGATTATAATAACATTAGAGAAACTACATTGACCAAAGTCCATTGGTAATAGACGGGGTATCTAACCTATAGTGGCATTTATGATTCCACACAAAATAGATGTTAGAGTCCTCGTATAAACCTTAGTATGATCATTTATAGTGGAGTGAGTTACTCTAATAATTAATATTTGTTTCTATATTTTTTTTTTCATTGTATTAGGGAAGGTTTCCTTGTGTGCCTTTTTTTTTACATTTTGTTGCTATTATTAATAACACATAGGTTCTATCCTTGAATGAGCCTTTTAGCTTATATCTCCTTTTGGGATACTTTTCAAAATAAGCTTATTGTGATTTCTCCATGCTATTTAAAACCTCATGATACCCTATTTACATATCATACCATTGTATTATAACATTTTTTACATTATTGTCTACCCTATGATGCAAGCTTAATGTTAACTTATGTAATTAAATGTAAGAATAAATCATGTATGCTTTCTAAGAATCATAGAGTATTTTATTTATTGAACCTGATTCATCATTATTTCTAAGTCTCAATGTGTATTATGTCTATTATATATGGCATGTTATCACTTGTAGTAGCTTATATTTAATTAGTATGTTCATCGTATTTGTAACAATCCCAAAATTCACTATTAAAAATTTTCATTTTATTTAAAAGATACAACAGAAGCAAAGAAAACAAACTATGAATTTTGGGGATATTACCACCATCATCAGTATAAGTCCGGCCCTTGGCCGGTCTCGCACTAACACTAAGGCTAAAGAAAATCATTGACAATCATGAGGCAAGCTTGAAACAAGATCTCATAGAAGAACTGAATTGTTCAAAGTACAAAAATCAGAGTACGCAAAAAGGAGATTACATTCCAAGAGTGCTTAATTAAAGTCCCCAAATGGGTAAAAGGTACACTCCGATAAGATAGAATTGAAATAAACGACATAAGGTGAAAGAACAGTAAAACGAAATCTGTCCAAGTTGCTCTCGATCCCCAGGCCAAGTCCAAGCTCAACTCTCATCCCTGTTCAACGTCTTGAAGGTATCATAGGCATCGAAGATAGCATCTTCTACCTACACAAACTCAAGTGGGTCATTTACTCGTGGGAATGAGCAGCACCCATGAAACAGGTGGTTAGTACGCTATGTAATGAGTAAGGTAACCATGTGGATAAGGTTAAACATAGAATGTATATAACACAACATGATCATACAGGGCAAATTACAGATAAACTGATTCTTTAGATCTCTGATCAATATACTCATTTCACACCATACTTCTTATCAATCCATGCAAGTGCAAGAACTCCACTATTATAGCCAGTGGATCGGCAATGCACAGGGCAGAAGGCTCCAGACCACTATTATTGTTGGTGAATCGCTCTCCAAAGCAAAGTGCTCCTAGCCACTATTATGCCGATGGATTGGTCTAACCGGACTCCCATGGTGTTTCACTGTAAGTACTAAGTGTCTTTCCATGTTTTATCATAACTTAGAGTTTGGTTTATTAATCTTAGGATCCCCCATTATTATAGCCAATAGATCAGAAACGTATAGGGAAGAACGCTCTTGACCACTATAATATGTCGGTGGATCGGTCTCTAGGGCACCCTAGCACCTAGCCACTATTATGCCAGTGGATCGGTCTGGACCCAAGTCAATAATCTTCTGCTTTAAATGATTAGTGTCTTACTGTGTCTTATTCAATAAGCTTTCACCCTAAACATGCATGTCACAAATCTTCTACTCTTATTCTCCCAAGAGGGCCCGTCCCATACCTTAAGACTTATACACCTCCCACACCCCAACATCCTCTCCTTCTTCCACTTACTCACACAGGAAGCCTAACTCCTAAGTGTGTCCGCCAAGGCCCACTACCTTATGCCATCTAAGTCCACTCACTATCCTCCCCTAGGGTTTTTCCTTGAAACCCTAATTGGGCCTACATGGCCCATCCTTCCTCTGTCTCATCCAACTAAAGCCCCTTTATTACCCAACACATCATCTCCCTTAGATTCGACCCCCATCATTTCACTTTACTCTACAAATACACATGTGACCATGAAACCCTAGTTGGCCACTCCAAACCCTAGCACTTTTCTTTCCCATGTGTCACTTCTCCATTCCTCACCTACTATCCTTTATTTCCCATGACACCCATAATCTCCCTACACATGATATTCTTCCATTTTTATCCCATATTCCACTCACCCTTAATTATTTTTACTTTCACGACCACCTCCAACGAGGATTTTTCCTCCCAAACCCTAGCTAGGTTCCCTATGCACCCTTATACCAACCTTCGTACTATTTTACACCCAAAGTCTCCAATCACCCCCAACGACTCTTCCCTTACTTTACTTACACCCCAAGACAACTTTTATCACGTTAAGATCATTCTCATGCAAGCTCCTTCCATCCCATGCAAACCCTATAAATTCCCATGCAAACCCTAGAAATTCCCATGCAAACTTCACCCCACTCTTTTATTTGCTCATAATTCCCTTTGTGTTGCCCCCTCATGGATCATGAGATAATTAGGTCAATCTCATATCCTTTTTGTCAACTTACTTCCCCCCTTTTCCCTTTTCATCCTTTCACCCCATATCATATTATTAATCACTTTAGCATGCATGTCCTAAAGGGTCGCATCATATAATATTATATGCACAACATATATATCAATGTACACATGCCATAAGGGAGTCACATATGCATACCTCAACTCCAAGCTGCACTACAGGTAAACAATCACAATAGTCATAGAGTACATAACACAACATAACATAAAATATGGCATACAAGGCACATAACACACACAGAGAGGGTCTTAGCTACATCCTTACCTAACATGACACCGATCTTAGAGCACGCTCCTACGCCTCCTTAGGGTTTTGACTTAATTCATCTATAAGAGGGAAATACTAAGGGTTAACTTCTCTCTTACCAAAATTATCATTATTTCTACCTTACCCTATCATACACTACTATTAGGGCTAAAAATGATAATAGTTGTTTTATAAATACAAGTATGGTTATTATTCTCTAAGTAGCTAACCATGTTATTACTAGTCAAAATAACTCTTAGTAGATACATCGGTTCATGTTAAAGCATTTATAGCACTATCGAAAATATTAAATACAATAGCTTAATATTAATAATAATAATAATAATAATAATCATAGTTGTAGTAATAATACTAATAACGACCCAAATCTTATTAACAATAATAATGATATTAGTAATACTAAAGTTGTGACAATAATGATACTACTAATAATAAAAATGCTAGTAGTAATAGTAATATTAGTGGTATAGGTAATATTAATAATAATGAAAAAGTATTCATAATAATAATATTATTATTAATAGTGATATTAATAATAGTTCTAATATTAAAAATAATACAAGTAAGGGTCCTAATAATCATAATAATGGTAACTTTAGTGATAATATGGTCAAGTATAATAATAGTGATAGTGATAAGAATAATAATAATAATAATAATAATAATAATAATAATAATAATAATAATAGTCGAATGGTAAATAATAATAATAATAGGGTTCGAATATTTACAATAATAATAAAAGTGATAATATACCAAAGTTAACATTAAGAAGAAGAAGAAGAAGAAGAATCATAATCATAATAATAATAATAATAATAATTTTTCGACCCTTCATAATAATAATAGTATTAATACTCTGAGGTTATATTTAATAATAATAATGATAAAAATAATAATGATAATGATAAAATAATAATAATAATAATAATAGTAATATTATTATTATTAAGAATAATAATATTAAGAATAATAAAAAGATAGTAGTTGCATAAATAGGGTTTTTAAGGGTTGTGGGATTTACGGTACCACCTAGGGCTGGTGATGACCAGACGGCACCGGCGGCGGTGCATGGTGGCGGCGGCGGAGGGAGAAGAGAGGGTGGAAAGATGGTTAGGATAGAAAAAGGGGGTTGAGAGGGTGATTGAGGTTGTGGCGGATGCCCTAGGTTGAGAGAGTTGGAATAGGGGTGGTGGTGTAGCCAAAAGGGTGGCGCAGGCGGTAGTGGGTGTGGTAGCCGAAGGTGGTGGAGAGGGAGGAAGGGAGAAGGAGAGGGAGGCGGGGAAAAGGAAGGTAGGGGAGGTAGAGGAGGTTTTGCTGGTGGTTGAGGCAGGAACGCCGGCAGACAGCGACGCAAAAGACGGCAATGGGTGAGAAGAGGTTGGTATGATAGACAACTTTGCATGGCCAAGGTGGCTCGTGCAGAAAGAATCGAGGGTGGTGGGTGGTGTAGTTCAGTGGAGGGTGGTGTAGGGAGTGGTTTAAGAGGTGGTTGAGGTGGCAACGACGGGGTGTTCATCTAAACAGGCAGCGTCGCACAAAGGAAGGAAATTTTTGGGCAGGGAAAAAGACCGAATGGGGGTGGTTGAGGGGTATTTGTAGGCTATTGAAGGGGGAAAACGACAAAGGGGGGAGAGATGAAGATAGTGGCACGTGCGGTAAGTCACCAGCCGATGGATCATGACTGGTACAGGTTTGCAAAGTTGAAATTCCTATCTTGTCAGGAAAGGAGAAAGGAAGGGGAAGAGGGGCACACGTGAGGAGAGAGAGGAGAGCTAATTGGGTCGAGCAGGGAGAGGAATCGACGAAGAAGAGAGGGGAGGTGGAGTCCTACATACAGTGTTGTAGGTTGTATGCCTTCAAGGGGAAGGAGCGGGGGAAGAAGAAGGGATGAGGAAGAAGAAGGAACGAGAAAGGAGGAGTGGATCGGCCAGCCTAGGGGAAAAAGAAAGAAAGAAAAAGAGAGGGAGTTGGGCTGGTCGTGGGGAAAAAAGAAAAGGAAGGCAGGCCTTGGGCTGCCCAAGGGAAGAGTAGAGAAGGAGGGAGGTTTGGGCCACTGGGGAGTCTAGCCCAAATCAGGGGAGGAAGGGGAAAAATGGAAAGGAGAAAGGAGAGGAAGGAAAGAAAAAAAATGAAAATGGAAAAAAAAAAGGAGAAAGGAAAAAGGAAAAAATATATGGGTTAAGGTATTTAAACATTTTTGTATTTTTGGATATTTGAGTAATAATATTTTAATAAAATAATAAAAAAAAATTCCATTCTAAGATTAATTTAGGATATTTGAAAGATTTTTCCTTAATTCCATTTTAATTAGCAAAACACTCTAATTTTTTCCAATTAAATTATTTATTATTTCCTCTTGATTTTGCCTTAATTAATTCCTCATTTTCTATATAAAATAATTCATTTAATTAATTTCCCTAATAAATCATTATTTTGCTATAATTTCCTAAATTAGGGTTTTAGGGTATTTCAGTATTTATACCACACAATTTTAGTTCTTGTGTAGCTATCTTATGCTATGCATATGTGTAGTTTGAAAGTGTCAAGTCCTTTATCACCTAAATATGCATTTTATTTTTGATTCTTGGAATCCTTGCCTATTCTATACAATTTTATAATTTTGATATCAAAATCAAGTCTAATGACAACCACACTTGTCTATTGGGATACCAGTTTTTTTTAAACATGAAATTAGGGTAGGTAAGTTACTAGTTGTACCTCCATATTTTTAATATGGCAATATCATCTTACATTTCTTATTTAACTTTTGTAAATTATCTTTGAAAATATATTTTTTTGTTATAAAAATGAGGGTTTTCCAAGTTTATATTAGCACTTTTCAATTGTTGAGAATTAAGCTTTTCCTTTAGATATAGTTTTCTCAATTCAAATGTTTCAAAGTCTCTTTTATTATATAAGAATTTTGAGTGTGGTGTGTTCAGTAATTGAGTTTAGTTGAGGTTTGAGAATTGGTTTTTCATTTTATTTTATGTATTTGTCCTAACTTTATATGTAACTTGACCCTTTGTTTTCAATATGTTGATTGCTTAATTTTTTGTAGTGTTTGCTTTCGTTAGATATGCTATATTTTATGCCATTTTCTCCACCAACGCATTAGTTTTACTTTCAATCAGAAGAGTGGAGAATCTAATATAGGGTTTAGGCATTTAAGGTATTCATTTTTTATGGATTCTATGATGTGACAGTTGAAATTGGTTGGTGTAATACCTAGGGATTTGTATATGTACTATTAGTATTGAGGATGTGATGCAATAAAGTGGATTGAATGGATCCAAACCAACACCAAAATTAACAAGATGATGAACAATTGATGATTTAATCATAAAAAAAAATAATTGAGGAAAAATGGAGGTCTTTATTCATGCTCTTGTGTAATTACAAATAGATTAAACTAATTAGTTACACAAATATACAATTCTATAATAATGAAAAATTCTATGGAGAAGAAAAAAATAGAAGTTGGGTCACATGAGTTGACAATTAAGGTATTCTCATTTCTTTTCTACATTAAAAAAATCCTATGGGACAAAACAACGTGCTTCAAAAATAAGGTAAAAACATGAAACCCCCATTTGTATTCCTTTACTATCAATTTTTTATCCAAAACTTATATCAATAAATTATGTGAATAAACACAGGGTCCTTGTGTTTATCAAATAAGTCATCATTCTACATTAAATTTCTTCAACACCTACACGAACTAAGACAATGTTATGTTGTGTATTAAATACCTAGTCAAAGCTCACAATTCTCCACCACGACACCATTTTTGAGATGTATGATAAGTAAATACCTCTATAAAAAAAACCTTGTAAAAAATGGAACTCATGGCCTATGAACACAATTCAAGTATGAGAAACACTTGAACTTACCCTTGATAAGTGGCTTTGCAAATTATCCAAAGTATCCACTTTCTCTAAAAAAATAGTGCCAACAACAATAGTACCTTAGATAAAGTGATACCTAATATGAATGTGCTTTGTTAGATGATGGAAAAAATACTGATTTTACGCTAAATAGATAGCACTCTCGCTATCAACTCAAAATACTAGAGCACTATGACCAAACCCCAGCTCACACACTAAACCATCGACCCATACAACTTCTTGAAAAGCCTCTCTCATAGCCATATACTTTACCTTAGTATTGTGTAAGGCCATAGCCTCATGCAAGGAATACCTCCAGCTAATACCTGAACCAATATGGAAAAAAAAATGATATCCACATGTAATTTTCCTTTTATCAAGGTCTCCACATAAATCAAAGTCCATAAACCCAACCAACAAATTAATTGTTCTCCCATACTCTATAAATTGATGGTGTATCCTTTAGTACCTTAGATTCGACTTCATAACTTGCCAATGATCCTTCCCAAAATTAGCCATATAATGAATCACAAAAATAATATCATGAGTGATATTAAGCTGAGTCCACACCATAGCATGCAGGATACAACTAATAACATTCAAATATAGAAAAGTAGCCATGATCATCTCTTCCTCTTTTGATTTGGGAAAATCTAAAGCCGAAAATCTAAAGTGAGTAGCCAATGGAGTACTCACCATCTTGGCATACATCATATAAAACCTATCTAACACCTTGTTCATATCGGATTATTGTGCTAATTATTATAACTTCCACCCATGGTCTCTTTTGATCTCCATGGAAAGGATCCTCTTTGTAGCTTTAAGGTCCTTCATCTCAAACTCACTCTTCAACATTTCATCACCTTATGAACATCAGACATATCTTTTGCTGCAACAAACATGTCATTAACAAATTGAAAAAAGATACTTGAGAGAGCCTCCCTGTATCTCCTTCAAGTACACACATCCATCATACTTAGTACTAAAGAAACCATACTTAAGCATAAACTAATCAAAAATTTATACCACTATCTACGTGACTACTTTAGACTATATAGTGATCTCTTCAATAGGCACACATTATCACACCTCCCCTTAATAAAAAACCCATCACACTTTCATTTTTATATATCATCATCAAGCTCACTATACAAAAATGCAATTTTCACATCCAATAGTTCCACTCTAGATCATGCATAGCCACAAGCACAAGAAAAGTATTAATAGAAGTATGTTTAACCACGAAAGAAAATGTGTTGTTATATTCCATGCCTAGAATTTGACCGAATCCACATGCAACTAAATGAGCATTGTACCTTTTTCTCAAACCACATGGAGTTCCCTATTTGAACTTATAGGCCCACTTACAATCAACTATCTTCTTCATCCTTAGTGCTTTCAAAAGTTTCCATGTCTAATTCTTCAATAAAGAATCCATGTCTTCCTCAAAACCTTACTTGACTAGAGGCTTAAAAATCCCCCGTGATTTGCCTAGGGTAACACCCCTTTGTTCCACCTGGTGCTTGGATCCACTCACTTCAAAAATAGTGTGTCTATCAAAACGGTCTCTATCATCTAACTTAACCTCAACATTCACCTCACTCAAAGCACTATCCCACTCCACCTCCTTAGATACATCATCACTATACTCAATCTTCTAGAGGAACAAAGATTCATTGAAGTTAACATCCCTCCGAGTGAAGAACTTGCATGTAGTTGGGTCCCATAAACTATACACCTTCACTTCTGATGTAAAGTCAAGAAAGATATACTTATTAGCTCTAGGCTTAAGTTTACCATCATTCATATAAGCATAATATAGGAAGATAAAGGCACATAGATCAGAATAATCAACTCGCTTATCAAACTACAAATCCTCAGGTGTCTTCAAATAAATTGACCAATCTGGTGAATGATTCCCTAAGTATACAACCATGTTAATTGCCTCATTCCAAAACTCTCTACCTATCCCTCCCTATGAAAATGTACAATGAGCCTTCTCTAATAGGTTTATGTTCATCCTCTCAACAACCACATTTTACTATGATCACCCTATGTAGTCTCTCGCTATCCTAAGGTCTTGGTAGAAATTAGTGAAAATTTCTATCACTCAAGACCATTATCTGTTCTCAGATACCTAACTTGCTTCCCAATCTGCTACTATAGCAAAGTCTTCTAGCATTTGAAAACACCAAACACTTCATTCTTATGCCTTAAGAAATACATCCATATCTTTCTAGAGATGTCATGAATAAATGTGACCAAGTACCATGAACCACATTTGGAAACTAGTCTCAATGGGTCTCTTAATCTAAATAGATGTGCTCTAGAGGTACTCTCGCAATATGCTTAGTTGTCAAAAAGCTAACCCGCTTCAACTTACCAAAACATAGAGCACTCATAAAAGTCCATAGTACCTATGATCTATTCATTCACCAGCACCCTTTTAGAGAGCCCAGTAAGTCCTGTGACACTCATGTGACCCAGCTTCATGTGCCAAAGTCTCATAACATCCAAGTTAGGAAACCTAAAAAAATTTATAGAAGTTGTTTTCACAATAGTGGAACCCACAAACTCATGTAGTGTCCAAACTCTATTCCCCTCCAATTCCACTAGAGCCCCTTTTTATAACTCTTAGAGTACTATATTCAATAACACACTAGTACCCATTAAAATCTAAGTAACTAAAAGAGATGAGGTTCTTGGTCATCTTAGTGTCTTGACCACATCATTATGCATCCTCACATTCATTAACCCAATCCCAAAAAATTTACAAGCAACATCATTTTTTATCAAGATAACTCCACCTTGAGTCCCCTCAAGCATGTGAAACCAACATCAATTCGAGCATATATGGTAAGAACACCGAATATAAAATCCATCTATCATTGATCTTGGTCTGTCTAATAGTGGCCATCAACACATCTCCATCACTATAATCATGGGCTATAGCAACAGCATCCTTCGTATCAGATAACTCATCAAATGTATAACTAAGCTTCTTATTAGGACAAAACTTCCTAACAAGCGCTTTATTTTCACACCTATAGCATATAACTTTCTTCTAATAACTCTTTAATTTTGATCTGGAATTCTTACTATCACAAACATCCACTCCTATATTCTCCCCTAGATACCAATGTCTTATCGAGTGAGTCCCCAAAAGTACTACTAGCAGTCAACTTACTATCAACCAATTCCCATTCTAGTAGGGAGGATTTCACCTCCTATAACACCGTAAAAATTTTTTGTTGAAATTTTTTGTTTGTTATGGAAAACCATGCATTAAAAATAGGGGCACTATCGCTATGATCAGTACATGATTGACCCCTGGCCAATCCCACACTAATCACATGGCTAAAGGTACTAAAATTATTAACATGAATAATTAATAAAAATCATAATAGTACAACATCTATAAATAAAAGTAGAGTACACAATTGTTAGTGTTAATGCAAAACAAAAATTAAGTATAAACAAGGCCCACAACAAGGGAAAATAAAAAAGATAAAAAAAAATATAACGATAAGTTTTGAGAACACCCTCTCTAACCCCACACAAGGTACATCAAGTCATCACTCAATCCCACCCAAGGCATCATAAGCATCGAAGTCATCCTAGGCATCATCTTCTACCTACAAAGAGTCAAGAGGGGCCACTGCTCATGAGAATGAGCAGCACCTATGAAAGGAGTGATTAGTACGCTACATACTGAGTAAGGTAACCATATGGCTAAGATAGAGTATAGCATGAAAAAGGTAGATAATTGATAGAATAAATCATTCAGATTAATCACCATTATTAAAATTTAGGCCACTAATTATGTCTTTACACATCTCTCGAATTATATCCACGTGAGTACGAGAACCCCACTATTATGGCTAATGGAATGGAACAAATACTCCAACGTAAAGCACAACTGGCCACTATCTAACCAATGGCCCAAAAATACTACTCCAGGGCCAAATACACCTGGCCACTATTATAGCTGGTGGACCAAAAATACTAGTCTAGGGCAGAACGCACCTAGCAACTATTATATTTGATTGTCTAAAAATTATCCTAATCTAGCCCTGACCCACATGGTGTTCTACGATAAGTATTTAGTGTCTTTCCCATAATTTATTACCATAACAGTTTGATTTATAGAGCTCAGAACTCCCACTATTATAGCAGGTGGGCTAGAAATAACTACTCCAAGGCAGAATGCTCCTAGCCACTATTTTAGCTGATGGAACAGTCTCTAAGGATGAATGCTTCTGGCCACTATTATAGCAGCTAGAATAGAAATCATCCTAACCTAGGCCTAGCTCAATAATCTTTCACTTTAAGTAATTAGTGTTTTACTTTTGCCTTATTCCACAAGTAAACCTTAACTACACATGCATGACTCCAATGGACTTTCATGACTCATTATCACTCTTCTACCTAGACTTCCGAAATGACCTACCCCATAACTTGGGACCTCTACATGCCCATCACCCCAAGACCTCTTTTCACCTTCACCCTACTCACCATGACTCCCAAAATCCCCCACAAAGTGGGACAATGCCCACTTTCCTATTTCTCCACCAAGGCTCACTATCGCCTACTACGGTTCCCCCTTAAAGCCCTAATCTAGCCTATATGGCCCTAGCCTCTCTTTATCATATTTAGCCTATACTCTCCCTTGACTCAAACATCATCATTCCATTCAATCCACTCCAAACATCACAACCCTACTATCCAACTCCAACATGTGATATGAAACCCTAGTTGATCACCCCGAAACCCTAATACTCCTCTTTTCTTTTACACCATCCCTTCACTCACAAACTCCACCATCCTTTCCACTTGACTCACACCCTTCATAAGACACCCTCCTAATCTCAACCATAATTCCAACCAACCTCTATAAACTCTCTCATATCACTTCCCTACTCAAGGATTTTTCCCAAAAAACCTAGTTAGGCTCTCATGCACTCTTCTACCAATCCACATATTATCCTTTTCCCAAAGATTACAATCACCTACAAAAATCTTTACCCCCCATGTTTAAACCTTAAACTAACTTTTCCCAAGTAAAATCCCTCCACCATAAAAAGGCTAAGCACCCAATGTAGGTCTCACACCTCCCATGCAAGATTTTACTCTAACCCTTCATTTTATTATTTTTTCCTCTATTTTACCACCCATATGTCACAATATACTTAGGATTTTCCCCACATCTTCTAACTCACTCCACTCTCTTTATTTCTTTTAGATCTCCACAACCACTCAACTCTATCTAAGGCCTCTAAGCATGCATGTTAAGCCATATCAACTATACACAAGAGCATGTCATAAGTAACAAGTCATATCACCCATATTATGCATGTTATAAATCATACACAACATACCCTAGATTCTTACAAAGAAAGCTGCACTACACACACATTTTGTCCTCATTCACATATAAATCCACAACACATATCATTACACCCATAAACACATATCATTACACCCATAAGCACATAAATCATAGCAAACCCAAGCATTAACCATATCCTCACCTAATAGGACACAAGGCTTGGTGCACGAACCCTACGCCTCCTAGCTGAAAGGGTTTTGTTCACAACCTATAAAAAATGGAGCACTAATTATTTAGCCTTCTTCCTACTCTTTTTCCTTTTTCTTTTATTTCCCTAACTAAATATTTATAATAGTAATAATAATAATAATATGGTTAATAATAGTCAAATATTTAAAATAAATTATAATAAATAAGTACATGGGTTAATGGCACAACTAGAGAGGGAATATCAGGCACGTGTGGCGGCGGCGACACATGATGGTGGAGGTGGTGATAGTGATGGAGGGGTTTTGGGGTTGGAAAAGAGAGGGAAGCTAGTTTTTCTTGGGTGGTAGCACTTCTGCATCAAAGGGGATTATGGTGGTGCTGGTGGTGTCTCACGATAATGACACAAGTGGTGGCGGCGGTGGTTACCAAAAGAGAAAGAGAGAAAAGGAGGAGAAGGGAGGGGAAGGAAGGGGGAAATGGTGGTGTGGGAAGGTAGGGGAAGGTTTTTTGGGTAGCATAGGAGGTAGTGGAGGTGGTGGTTGTTGTGATGGTGGCAGCGCAGGGGACCCAAGTGGCGAAGATGGGTGCAAAAGGGCAGCTCGAGTAGCCCACATTTCACGGGTGGGGAGAGAAAAGGAAGCAGAGTTAGGGACATGGGAGGTCCCGTTCGGTTGAGGGTGATGTAAGGAAGAGGAAGGGTGGGTGTGACGATAGTGGAACAACACAACGACGATGGTGGCGATGATTGAAGAAAGGGTGCAAGGAGGTAGGGCGAGATTTTTGAGTGGCAGAAAAAAGAGAGAATTGAGGTGTAGGGTGTATAAATAAGGGAGAAACTTGGGGGAAATGGACAGAGGAAGGATAAAGACAAGGGGAGGGTGTGGTTGGCTACTAATCAGCCCATCTTACACGACCAGGGGATAGGGTAGAAAATTGGTAGCATTGTAGGGATTAAGTGGGGTGTTGAGGTTAGAGAAGGGGAGGCGCCGATGTAGGGATGTGCCAGCTACATGCCCAGAAGGTTGGGATGGTGAAAAAGGTGAAGGGAGAGAGAGAACTAAGTCTACAAAGTAGCCATGTCTGTTGCATTAGTTAGGGGGAATGTTGAAGACAGGAGTAAGGAATAAACGAAGAAAGAAGGAAAGGGAAAAAAGGGGAAAAGAAATGGGCGACCATTAATGGGAGCTCTACCGCGTGAGGGGAAAGAAAAAAAGAGGGGAGAGTGGGCCACGGGAAAGAAAAGAAAGGAGATGAGGGGGAGAAGGAGGTTGGGTTGTACTAGGCATGGCCTAGTCCGATGACAAAGGTGGAAGACAATAAAAAAAAGAAATGGAAGAAAGAAAAAAAGGTAGAAAAGGAGAAGAAAAATGGAAAATAAAAAGAAGAAAAGTGAGGTTTTTATGGTGGTTTGGGATTTTTTTTGGAATTTTAGGAATAATCAAATTAGTAATAATAAATAAATAATAATTTTTTTATTAATTTAGAAATCATTATTATAATTTACTTAAAATTTATTTTAGTTTAGTAAATAATTCTAGCCTCCATTAATTTTATCCCTAAACTATTTTCCTCTTTTTTAGCCTTAATTATTATTATTATAATATCATTATTTTATTTAAAATGGTCTATTTAATTAAATCTTATCTAATCATCCTTATTTTATTTTTAACTCCTAAAATAGGGTTTTGGGGTTTTACATCACTACCCCCTTAAAGAAAGACTTTGTTAGTCATTAAACCTTTAATCCAACCAACGTACGTAAATATCTGTGTTGCACCGTTGCAACACAACTTGCTCCATTGCTCCACAGTCGTACAACCATTAATTCTAGAAGCTGCATGCAAATGTGTTTCACGGCCTCACCACACCCTCCCTGCACAACCATACGGAAGTTGAGAGTGCTAAAGGGAGAAACGCTATAGCGCCAGGCTATGCAGCCTTACACGGTCGTGCAACATGCAATTACCATTACGCATGTATTTTTTCCACTCCTTTTCCCACTTTTTTCAGACTTCAGCTGGGGGGACTTTTCTTTGACAAGTTTTAACTTGCAAATAAAGAATATTTATTTCCTTTTCTCCATAATCCCAAGCAAAGAACTCCATATAATCTGATTTAGTTTATGCAATTTTATTTTTCCAAATTAAGAGTATAAAATTGTGTATTACAACTCTACAGTCAATATTTTTTATCTTCAATTCACGGTTTGATCTATCCACTCTCTTTCATTATTTATTGTATTTGTAATTTTTTTTGTTGATTATTTTTATTATTTACATGTCTATGCAACCATGAGTGAGTAATTCCTTCTTTAAGGATTGAATTACACTTGATTTCGTATGAATATGATGAGTTAAATTATATGTCATATATATGTAGTTCCTAATATGTTGTTTCATATATTAGGAATCACTAATATGAGTCGAGTTTGATAGATTTTGACTTATTTAGATGTTAACTATAACTGAAAGGTTGAAACCAATGTCAAACATTAATATACAAATAGGAATTCAAATGATCGTGAAAGTAGACATTTGATTATTAGGGACTATTGAATCGGTGGTACTTAATGGATTTAATCTAACTTGTTAGTTACGAAAGTAGTCAATGAATTAGGTTAAATACATTCTTACACCTTGAAAGAGGCTAGCAAATCATATTAGACAATTCACAACCATTTGGATTATACTACGACATATTGTTAATTCATTATTGAATACCGAGGATGAAACTAAATTTCAATCCTAAGCTTTATATCTATCATTTGAGAATCTATAATTAGTTAGTCATTACATTTGTGTTCATTATCTACTTTCATATTCTCATTGCATGGTGATCTAGATACCTAAAATGATGAAAATTGGTAATCAGTTGAGAAGTCCCTATGGGATATAACCTTAACGTACTACAACGAAGCAGTGAGCTTGCTGATTAGCACTCATCATGTTTTTGGTACTATTATCACGGACTTTGCCCAATTGATATTAAATCTTTTGTTAATAATCTGGACTAGATATTTATTTTCTTAACTTTATTTGCTTTTGTGCTTTTCTTTTCCTCCTAATAGTTTTTTTTTCTATCTTCAAGTGCCTTATGTGTAACGACCTCCCCATTTAGGACCTCCACTTATATTGAATCTTGAAATTGAAAGAACTTTGAGTGAATTGAGAACTTGGGTATGTGAGATGAAAGCAAGAAGGATCTCAAAAATTATGGTTGAAATGGATGGAGGAGAAGAGAAAAACCACTCTCTTAGAGATTTTGCATCTCATAATGCACATAGAACGCAATCCAATACTAGAAAGCTAAATGTAATCATCAAAAATTTTGGGTTGAAGCCTACACTTCTTAATGTGGTGGAGAAAAATCAATTTGGTGGTAGCCCAATGAAAGATCCAAATTTTAGCATCTCCATTTTTCTTGAGTGTTTTGATACTTTGAAAATGAACGGGGTGACAAATGATGTAATTAGGCTACAGTTATTTCCAAATTTGGTTGCAATCACTTCCTCTGAGCTCTATCACCAATTAGGAGAAACTCTTATGGGATTTCTTGAACAAGTAATTTCCCCCATCCAAGATGGTTTAGTTGAGAAATCTAATTACAAGCTTCAATCAGAAGGTTGTTGAATCTCTATATGACGCATGGGAATGTTACAAGGACATGTTGAGAATGTATCCACATCATGGGTTCGAAGAATGATTTTTCGTTCACACATTTTATAATGGTCTCCTTTACAACATAAGGTTTAACCTAGATGTTGCAATAGGAGGCACTCTCATGAACAAGATCATACCCAAAACCAAGTAATTGATTGAGGACATGGTTCAAAACCACTACCAGTGGTCGAGTGAGAACCCTTCTACCAAGAAAAGTGGTAAGTATGACTGAAATACCCCAAAATTCTAATTCTAGAAATTATGGCAAAATAAGGATTTATTAGAAAAATTAATTAAATAAATTATTTTATTAAAATAAAGGGGAATTAATTAAGGAAAAATAAGAAGAAAATAATAAATAAATTATTTAGGAAATTTTGGATATTTTACTAATAATCATGGAAGTTAGGAAAAAATTTCCCAAAATAGCCCAAATTAATCTAATAAAGAATTAATTATTATTTTCCAAATATTATTATTTTAAATAACCCAAAAATTCCAAAATACCCAACCCACCTATTTTTCCTTTTTCTTTCGTTCCTTTCTTTTCTTTTTCTCCCTCTTTTTCCCTTTTTCTTTTCTTCCTCTCCTTCCCTTTTCTTTTTTCCTTCCCCCCTCAACTTGGGCTAGCCCACATGCGCGGCCCAGATTCCTCCCTCCCTGCGTGGCCCAGGCCCGCGCCGCTCCCCTCCTTCCCTTTTTTCTTCTTTCTCGGCCGGTCTGGTTTCTTTTTTTTCTTTTCTTCTTTTTTCCTCCCTGAGACGCCTGGTCCCAACCCTTCTTCTTCCTCGAGGCATGGGCAGGGACTGAGGAGCTGCAACCCAGCCCTTTTCCGGCCACCATCACTGCCCATCGTCCTTCCCTCCCTCTCTCGTCGCTTTCTTTCATTTTTTCAACCCCAAATAACCTTCCCTTTCCCTCTTCCCTCAACCTTGCCGCCCCTACCATGGCAGTGCCACCTTGACTGCCACCACCGGTGGCATGCTTGGCACCTACACCCTCTTGTCTTCTTCCCCTTGTAATTGCCCACCCTATTTAGCCTATAAATACCCCAATAAGCAGCCATAATCGGGCCTTTGTTTTCACAGCCAGAAATATCGATTGTGCATCACTGCCCAAACAGCCCCATATTCCGCCACAATTGACGATCTCCACCACCAAAACCTTCCTTGCATCGCCCTCTACAAAGCTAAGCCACCCTTCTCCCCTATCTTTCCCTGCACGAGCTGCCCTAGCCATGCAAAATTGCCATCCCAATCAGCCCACTTCAACCTCTCGTTGTCCCTCGCGTCGTCGTCTACCGCCAATTTCTACGCAACCAGCACCTCCCCCACCCTCCAAAACAACTAGGGGAGCCTCCTCTACCTCCCCATACCCCCATATTTCCCTGCATCCCTCTCCTTCTCCCTTCTCCACCTTCCACCAACATTTGGCCACCATTGGGGTCGCCGTGCACCACCACTTCCGACTGCACCACCACCTCTATTCCACCCCTCTCCACCTGATACACCTTCCACCACCTCAAACACCCCCTCATTCCCTCTCCTCTAGCCTATAAACCCATCTTTCCACCTCTATTCCTCCTCCACCGCCGCCGCCATAGCCGCCACGTGCTGCCGCCAGTCCCGCCACCAACCCTAGGTGGTGTTCTAATTTCCCCAATCCTTAAACATTTTATATATAAGTGTTAATAAATTTTAGTAATATTAATAGTATTAACCTTATTATTATTATTATTATTATTATAAATGTTGTTGTTATGTTACTACTCTTACAATCTAACCTGAGTTTAGAAATGTTTATAACTATGGTTTTATTATTTAAAAGGCTACAACTTTAGTATTAATATAGTATCTTTATTATTATTAATAATATTATTATTACTACTGCTACTACTACTACTACTACTACTATTATTATTATTATTATTATTATTATTATTATTATTATTATTATTATTATTATTATTATTATTGCTACTTAACCTTACTTTATGATTTTCCTAACTAGTAATAATATTATTATTATCATTATTAATGTTCTATAACTTTATTGTAAGTATGATTAGGATTTTCCCTCATTGTTACTATTATTATTATTATTATTATTATTATTATTATTATTATTATTATTATTATTATTATTTATTATTATTATTTCCCTCACTATTATTCCTACTATTATTACTAATGCTAGCTTTGGCCTATTATTATTATTATTATCATTACTTAACCTAACTTTGGAAATATTTCTAACTAGTGCTACTATTAATTGAGATTTACAATTTTAGTATTTTTATGATTATCCTTGTTGTTATTGTTGTTGTTATTACTATCATTATTATCATTATTATCATTATTACTATTATTTTTATTTTTATTATTACCATTAACATTATCATTATTTTCTTGCTAATATTGTTAATACTAACTTTTTTCATTATCACTTTTTAATATTAATATAAATATTTGGACCCTTATATTATCATTACCATTTCGGTTACTATTATTATTATTATTGTTAGTATTATTATGCTTAACATTATTATTATTATCCTTATTATTATTATTATTATTATTATTATTACTACTACTACTACTACTACTACTACTACTACTACTACTACTACTATTACTATTACTACTGCTGCTGTTATTATCACTATCATTATTACTATTATTTTTATTATTACTATTGTTTTGGAAACTGAAATTGGTATGTTACCATTTTTTTACTATAGAAGAAGAATACTCAACCTTAGTATTATTATTATTATTATTATTATTATTATTATTAATCAAATATTGCTAATAGTATTCCTAATACCTTTGTTACTAACATTATTACTATGGTATTATTATTAGTTATTACTATTATTATTGTTATTATTTTGGTTACTATTATTGTGACAAAAACATTTGAACCCTTATACTATCATTATTTTAAACATGACTATAATCATTATTACCTTTAGTAATATTAGTAATTTGTTAATATTACTAATATTATATTATTATTTTATCCCTAAAGCTATTATTAGCCTTGGCTTTAAAAATAATAGGACTTCTATTTCTAGGAACATTAGTATTACTATTATTATTATTATCACTATTTTGTGTGTTTTATTATGGCATGAGTATGATATGTATATATGGTGATTATGATGTCATATGATATGACCCTCTAAGACATGCATGCTAGGATGATTGGTAATGTGATATGGGAATGAAAGGATAAAAAGCAAGAAAATGGGAAGTGAGTTTACTTAGGGGGATATGAGATTGATCAAAATACCTCGTGATCCATGAGAGGAAAATAAAGAGAAAGAGATGACCAAAATGAAAAAAAAAAAGATGGGAACCATGCATAAGAATTTTAGGGTTTGCATGGGGACTTTGAGAGTTTGCATGGAGTGGATGAAACTTGCATGGGGATGATCCTTACATGAGAAAAGTTGTTTTAGGGTATGAATAAGCTAAGGGGAGAGTTGTGGAGTGATTGGAGACTTGGGACGAAAAATAGTACGTAGGTGGGCGTAAGGGTGTATAAGGGACCCGATTAGGGTTTTGAGAGGAAGCACTAATCTGGAAAAAAAATGTAGAAGTAAAAACAAATGTGGGAGAGTGAAGTACAGATTAAGAGTGAAAATTTAATTTATAAGGGGTGAGTATGGGTTCCATGGGAGAGAAGAGACTTTAGGTGAAAAGAGAGAGATTACTTGTAGGAGAAGAAAGGTACTGGGGTTGAAGTGGCCAACTAGGATTTTTTGGTCACATGTAGAATCGAGGGGTAAAGTGATATGATTTGGGATTGAATCTAAATGAGATAAGGTGTGGGCCAATAAATGAAGTAATGGTAGTGTAAGTGAGAGAAAGTTGGGTCACATAGGGTTTTCAAGGGAAAACCCTATAGGGTGATAGTTGGTGGAGTTTGATATCATAAGGTGTTGGGCCTTAACTCACACCCTTAGGAGTTGGTTTTTCATTATGTTTAAGGGTAAGGGGGAAAGGATGTCGCGATGTGATAAGGGGCGCAGGAGTCTTAAGATATGAGACGAGCCCCCTTGAGAGCATAGAGGTAGAATGTTAGTAACATGCATGTGAAGGGTGAAATGTTTATGGAATAAGACATGAATAAGATACTACCCACTTAAAGAGAAATATTGTTGAGCTGGGCCCAGACCAGTCAATCAGCGAATAATAGTGGCTAAGAGTCGGGGTGCCCTGTATGACCGGTCCATCGGATAATAAGAGTGGCCAGGTGCATTTTGCCCTGCATGACCGTTCCACTGGCTATATTAGTAGGGGTTTCCGTGCTCAACAAACCAAAATTAATGATGATAAGACATGGAAAAGATATGAAGTAATTACAATGGAACATCATGTGAGTCGGGGCCAAACCGGTCCGCCGACGAATAATAGTGGCCAGGAGCATTTTGCCCTGCATGACCGGTCCACCAGCGAATAATAGTGGCCAGGAGCATTTTTTCCTACATGACCGGTCCACCGACAATAATAGTGGGGTTCCCTCACTCACATGGATTGATAAAGACTATGATGTGAATCAACTACATTTACTAAAGATATAAAGAATGAGTCTACTCGGTCCGTAGCCGACCTTCATCATCTGTATTACTACATGCTACTTATATGATTCTATGTATGCTATGTTGTATGATTTGTATGTCTGGCCTTAGCACGTCTGTTACCTTACTCAGTACGTAGTGTACTGATCACCCATTTCATGGGTTCTGCTCATTCCCATGAGCAGAAGACCCGTCTGAGTTTGTGCAGGTAGGGGACGACATTTTCTATGCCTATGACACCTACGAGGCATTGGGAGGGATAGAGAGTTGAACCTAAAATTGGCTTGGGGATCGAGAGCTACTTGTCCATACTCTATTTTTCCCTCTCATATTACCATGTTTCGTTTTATTCTAGTTATGTGATGTTGTATGGTATTTTATGTTTTGAAAACTCTAGTCATTTACTCTTTGGATTGTAATTCTAAACCGCACTCTGATTTCTATATGACTCATGTTTTATTTAATGCCTTGTATTTTTATTAATGACTTGTGGTTGATGTTAACCTTGTTTAGCCTTAGCACTTAGTACTGGAATAGTAAGAGTGAACCGATCTGGTATTAAGTGTGGCGGTAATGCCCCCAAGTTTGTGGTTTTGTCATTTCGCTTTCATAAAACCTTTTTATTAAAATGAAATTTTTCAGTAATAAATTTGGGGGTGTTACAATGACATTGATGCTCTTCATCATCTTTCTTCTCAAGTTGATGCAATATTTTAGAAATTTGACAAATTAAGTGCAAATGCATTAACATCTACTTATATTTCTTGGAAGAACTATGGTATTGCAGGACACTCATAGTTTGAATGTCAAATTATTGATCCTCTATCACCTAAGGTAAACCTTGCTAACCATGTGAATAATGTGAACAACTTCAAGAAAATGGGAGACTCATTTGCTCCTACCTACAACCCAAGATCGCGAAATCACCCAAATCTCTCCTATAAGAGCGTAGCACTTAACCCCATACCTCAATCAAACTGTAGGCCTCCATGTGTTCAAGACCCTAGAATACCATTACCTAACCCTCCAAAGTCCAATCTTGAGCTAATGTTGGAGAACTTTATGGCCTCTCAGAACAAGCAAGTTGAGGATTTAAGGAACTCACTTAAGAACTTGATTTCTATGTTTGAATCCCTAGCCGCCCACAATAAGATGCTAGAAAACCAAACAATTTAGGTGGCCCAACAATCTATATTTTCTTCTAGACCCTCTAGAATGCTTCCAAGACAACTAGAAACCAATTCTAAGGGATCCGTCAATGTTATAGCCCTTAGAAGTGGGAAAGAGCTAGAAGGCCCTATTTTGAGAAAGGAAATTGAGGATTTAGATGAGAGGGTTTAGGATGTTACAAAATGGAGTGATGAGCCTATGAGAACTAAGAAAAATACCACCATAGGAAAGGATCATGAAGTTGAAAAGTATATTGCCCCACCACCACACAAGTCTCCTATCCTTTACCCTCAAAGGTTAGTGAAGGCTAAGTTGGAAAAATAATTTGGAAAATTCTTAGACATGTTGAAGAAACTCTAAATAATATCCTATTTATTGAAGTTGTGACTTAAATCAACATATGCAAAATTCATCAAAAAGATTATATCCAACAAGCGCAAGTTAGAAGAGTATGAAACTGTAGCCTTAACAAAAGAGTACATCACCCTAATTCAAAACAAATTCCAACCTAAACATAAGGTTCTCAATTCATTCTATATACCTTTTTCTGTTGGAAATGTAGTCATTAATCGTGTTTTATGTGACTTAGGTGCAAGTGTAAGCTTAATTTGTTTGTTCACTTGTAAGAAACTTGAAATAGGTGAATTCAAGACCACTACGATATCTCTTCAATTAGTATATCAGCCGGTGAAGTATCCAGTAGGTGTTCTTGAGGATGTCCCTATAAAGGTCGGTAAATTTTTCATTCCTTTTGATTTTGTCATCTTGGATATGGAGGAATATTCTTGAATCCCCATCATCTTTGGAAGACCATTCCTAGCAATTGCAGGTGTTATCATTGATGTGAAAAATGGAAGGTTATCCTTGAATGTTAGAGAATAAAATATTGAGTTTGATTTATCTAAAACTATGAAATCTCCTAACTTTGATGATGAATGCTAATGGATTGACATAATCAAGAAAATTGTATAAGGATAACTACCTAGGCCCTTCTCCAAATATCCACTCGAGAAATTCCTAAAGCATGGAGACCATGATAGGAGTAATGAAGATGATGTATTGGAAATAACAAAGGCATTAGAGGTGGCCCCTCTCCTACCGAGAGCAAAAGACATAATGGAAGTGGTGAAAAAAGACTCAAAACCCATCTAAGAGGATAAGGATAAAACACCAAAGGTAGAAACTAAACCACTTCCTCCCACTAGAATGTGTGAATTTCTCAACTCTAACTCTAACTTCCCAATAATTGTTAATGTGACTATGGTAAAAAATGAAACTGGGAAATTTTTTAGAGTGCTTAGGATGCATAAGAAGTCCATTGGCTACACCATTGATTACATAAAGGGTCTAAGCCCCTCTTTATGCACGCATTGCATTTTACTAGAGGAGGGACACAAAATTCCATAAAGTATTGAAGAAGATTGAACCCTACCATGAAAGAGGTCATTAAGTTTTTAAATGTAGGAGTAATATATTTGATATTAGATAGTGAATGGGTGAGCCACTTTCAAGTGGTACCGAATAAGGGAGGGATGATTGTTGTTAGCAATGACAATAATGAACTTATCCCAACTAGGACAGTAATGGGGTGACAAATGAGTGCTGACTATAGGAAATTAAATATGGCCACCCGAAAAGACCACTTCCCTCTCCCATTCATTGATCAAATTTTTGAAAGACTTGCTTGACATTCACATTTTTATTACTCAGATGGATATTCAGGATTTTTTCTAAATCCCTATTCACCCTATTGACTAAGAGAAACCAACATTCACGTGCCCTTATGGCACATTTGCATATCATAGAAAACCTTTTGGTTTGTATAATGGTCTTTGTACTTATTAGAGATGCATGATGGATAATTTCTCTAACTTCATTGAGGATATAATGAAAGTGTTTATGGATGATTTTTCTATTTATGGCACCTCTTTCTATTCTTGCTTAGCTAATTTGGCCATACCCAAATCCATTGTTTCAGATAGGGATACCAAGTTCCTCAACTATTTTTGGAAGGCCTTGTGGAGGTTAGTCGGTACAAAACTTCTCTTTAGTACCTTCTACCATCCGCTCAAACTTAAGTAACCAACTCCATCGACACTATGATCCTTTAAAGCTTGGTCCACAAATCCTTATAGGATTTGGACGTCAAACTTAGCTTCACCAAATTTTCATACAATCAATACCCTACATATGCTATTAGGTGATCCCCGTTTGAGGTCATTTATGAGGTGATCCCACTTCTCCCATAGACCTCCTACCAACCCCCCCCCCCCACAAGTGAAATATAGAGTTTTAAAGCTTAGTACTAGGCCAAAAAATGAAAAGATTTCACAAGCAAGTAAGAAAATAAATTGAGAAGGTGAACAAACTATGCAAAACAAGGGTCAACAAGCACCGTAAAAAACAATTTCCCTATGAACCCAGAGATTTAGTTTGACTTCACCTATGCAAAGAACAATTTCCCACTAGAAGAAATAACAAACTATTGCCAAGGGGAAATGAGCCATATAGAGTATTAGAGAAGATAAAAGATAATACCTAAAAGCTCAAGTTACTAGAAGACATGGGAAACATCTCCAACACCTTCAAAGTAGGAGACTTACTTCCCTACATCCATGAAAATCCTTTTGATCCAACCAAGGAACCTTTTTAAGAGAGAGAGAGAGAATGATTCAGGAGCATCCTCTTCTTAAAATCCAACATTAACCACTCTTCTCCCTAAGCTAGAAGATCTAAAAAAATTCTAAGTTGGGAGGGATTCCATTAAACTGTCTTCCCATTTTTCACATGTCCAAGGAATCCATGCAGCTTTCCATCCCAACCCCTTTCTTTTTGTAGCTCAAATATGAGAAACTAATTCAGCCCACACCACTCTTTAGTTTTTCATATACAAAGGGAGCCATGCAAAAACATGCAATCTTTCCTCATAGCCACCCTATTTTGTAGCTAATATACAAGAAATTTTGTAGCCAACCATAAAGCCACTTTTAGACCCACAAGCCTCCATCTTTTCATGGCTCAACTGAAGCCATAACACATAGCCTCTCCTTGCCACCATAATATCCTACAAACAGCACCTAAGAGGGGACCATAACATTAACCTGCAAGGCAAAAGAGGAAGAAAGTTGGCAACCTGCAAGGTATAGACTCATAGGCACTTTTTGGAGATTTAACTCCTCACTTTTTGTACTTTTGAAAGCCCTATTTGTAGGTGGTGACTAGTTAGTAACTTTGTATTAACTTTAATCATGTAATAGCTTGTACTTAGGATGGTTTGCTTGCACTCAACCCCAAATCAGCCAAGGGATGGGGCTAGAACATGGGGCGCACGACTTGGGGTGGGGAAAACCATGCAAGGCTAGTTAGAATTAAATTAGGGTAGTTGCATAATGGGTAACTAGATAGTATTCCTAATTTGCTTGTATATCTAGTTGAGTATGGTTACTTTGTAACTAAAGTGTTGCACATCTATATAAGTGTAAGAAATGGCTGAATGAAAGGGCCTTTGGTCTACCTATTCTCCTCCTTTTTCGAGTGAGCCACCTCCTTATTTAATGTAAACCTTGGTTGATTTATAACCAAAATTCTTGTATCTTTTATCTTAAGTGTTGCATTTCTTAACTAGTAGATTCATTTTTATGAACTAAAGGTTACTTAGTTCATATATTCTTCTCTCCATCTCCTTTCTTCCATCTTCATTTTAGGTGTTTCTTAGCACCCATCATTTTAATTCCTAAGTTTAACCCAAATTGTATCCACCATGCATCAGACCTCCAACTAATTGTTGAACCACTAAGATAAAAAATGTATCCATTGGTGGATCTTCTTTTATCAAGGTCTCCACCATAATTAGAGTCCATGAACCCAATCATATAATCAGTTGATTTCTCATACTCAATACTAGCTAGTGTCGTTCCCTTTAATTACCTAAGGATCCATTTCACTGCTTGCCAGTGAGCCTTTCCTAGATTCATCGTATATCAACCGACAACACTAACAGCTTGAGAAATATCAGGTTGAGTACACACCATAGAGTACATGATACAACCAACAACATTTGAATATGGAACAGTTGCCATGAACTCCTCTTTCTCTTTGGATTTGGGACAATCTAAAGCAGACAATCTGAAGTGAGTAGCCAACTGAGTACTCAACATCTTATCATCCATCATATGAAATCTCTTTAGCACCTTATTCATATAGGACTCCTGTAACAAGTATAAAAGCTTTTACTTATAGTTTCTAATGATCTCCAAGCCAAAGATCATCTTTCTAGCTCAAAGATCCTTCATCTCAAACTTACTCTTCAACATTGCCTTCACTTTATCAACATCAGACATATCTATTGCTACCATAATCATGTTATCAACATATAACAAAAGATTCACTCGCCATCTCCTTCAAGTATACACATCTATCATACCCACTCTTGGAGAACCATTCTCAAGCATAAACTAATCAAATAATTGATACCGCTATCTAAAAGACTACTTAGACCGTATAGTTACCTCTTCAACAGGCACACGTGATCACGCATCTACTCAACTATAAATCCATCAAGTTATCTTAGGTAAATCTCCTCCTAGAGCTCACCATGCAAAAATGTAATTTTAACATCTAACTACACCAACTCAAAATCATGTAGGGTAAGGTACGAATAGAAGTATGTATAACCACAAGAGAAAATACCTCATTATAGTCCATGCCTAGAATCTGACTAAATCCACATATAACTAAACAAGCCTTATACCTCAGTCTCTCAATCCCTAAATCTCCCTATTTGAACTTGTACACCGACTTCCAATCAACAAAAGTTTTCTTCCTCAGTGCCTTCATAAGTTTCCATGTCTGATTCTTCAATAAGGACTTCATCTCCTCCTCCTTAGCATTACCCCATTCAGCAGAATCAGTACTCTCAATAGCCTTTGAGAATGATTTTTACCCATACACATCAAGAATAGTCTCTACACTAGATAAAGCATAGCCAACAAATTTTTCAAAACCATACCTAACTTGAGGCATTACAATCCTTTGTCCTTTGGTCGAAGCAACCCCTCTTTCCTCCACTTGTTGCCTAGATCCACTCACTTTAGGAATAGTGGGTCTATCAAAAGGGTATATTCCATCCAACTCAACCTTAGCATGCACTTGTCCCGAAGAACTATCTTGCTCCACTTCTTTAGTGACACCATCAGAAGACACGGTCTTCTAGAAGAACACCAACTTATTGAAGGTAACATCCATGCTAGTTAAGAACTTGGATGTAGTTGGGTCCCATAACCTATATCCATTCACTCCTAATGTTAAATAAAAAAAGATACAATTATTAGCTCTAGACTCAAGTTTACCATCATTTACATAAGCATAAGTAGGGCAAAAAAAGATATGCAAATCAAAGTAATCAGCTAGCTTACTAGACCACAAATCCTCAAGTATCTTCAAATTAATGTATCAATTTTGGTGATCGGTTCACCACATATGATGCTATATAAACTGCCTTAGCCCAAAAGTCTCTACCTAGCCCACCCTATGATAACATGCATCAAGAATTCTCCAATAGGGTTATGTTCATCCACTCATCAACCCCATTCTGATGTGTTCTTCCAACATAGGTATGGTGTCTCTATATCCCATGATCTTGGTAGAAATAAATGAAACTCTACTCAACAAACCCAAGACCATTATCTGTCTTAAGATACTTAACTTACTTCCTAGTTTGTTTCTCTGTCAAGGTCCTTCAGCCTTTGAAAATGCCAAACGCATCAATCCTATTCTTTAAAACATAAACCTATACCTTTCTAGAGAAGTCATTAATGAATTTGAAAAAGTATTGCAAACCACCTTTGGAAACCACTCTCACTAGACCCTATAAATTTGAATGGATATACTCAATAGGCCCTCTCATACTATGCTTAATTATTGAAATGCTAACCCAATTCTACTTACCAAACACACAATACTTATAGAAGTCTATAGTACCTATTATTTGTCCATCAACTATCCCCTTCTTAGAGAGATCGACCAAACCCTTGACACTCATGTGTCCTAGTCTTATATGCCAAAACCTCATAATTACATGGATTTAGAGAGATCCACACAAAATTGGAGTTAACAAGATTATGCACAATAGATAATTCAAACACAAAATAGATAAATTAAAGAAAAAGTATAGATATTTATTCGTATTCTTGTATAATTACAAGATGATTAAGCTAATTAGTCAATTAATTACACAAATCTACCATTATCTTTGAATAGAGAATTCTATGGAGAATAAGAAGTTGGGATGCACAACGCTCATCTGATAGGGTTTCAACATGTCTTCTTTTATAGAAGAAAAAAATAATACGGTGTAAAATAGTATTTTTTGGAAATAAAGAAAAAACATGATCTATATTTAGGAAACATAGGACCCCATGTTTATTTTCTTACTTTCAATTGTTCCGAAAACACATCAAAAGTTTCTCTTAGAAACATAGACGGGGTTTATTAACATGATACCTCTTGTGTTTCTTACATAAAACTCCATACTACACAAAACTTCTCCAACATCTGCACGAACCAACATAATGTTATGATGTGCTCAAATACCTAGTCAAAAATCACAGTTTTGGTTTTGGAAAAGGATTGAAAGTCTAATAAAGTTGTGAACTTCAGTCACACCAATCAATGGGTTACAAGAACCGATCAATCAATATGCTTAGAAAATAGTAATTTTATTTTTTGATAAACCAATCAACTAGTTTGTTTAAACCAATTGACGGGTTGTCTTGTAATTTTATATCCTTTTCTAATTTTGATATGAATATCTGTATAACATTTATGAAAACTTCTAATTGGAATCTATTTATACTAATAGGCCTATTTTAGTACTTTGAGATTATTTTTACATTAATTTGATCACTATATGACTTTATTTGAACTTTTTGAGGTCTTTCTCACCTTCTCTCCTCTAGTCACTTTTCTATCCCTTCTAGAATCCATGGTTGCATGTTTGACTTTCTACACTTCTCTCCTAACTTACCAAACCACTACTATGCCTGTTCCTAGTTGCACTTTACCTCCCTCACTGCAACTTGTGATCTCCTTACACTTCGGTTGCCCTACACTCAACCTAAGTTAGACTTCCCTCTCTCACACTTGTACATGTCAACCTAAGCTCTCCCCTACACACTCCATTCTTAATTCAATTCACTAACTATCATTTGCACCTACTTATTTTCTCGATTTTTTCTTGTGAAGTTTGGTAAATGTTGGGTATTCTCCACTTCTCCTTTATTTTCTTCTTTGTTGAAAAATTGAGGATTGCTTCTTGTTCCTTACCCCTTGGTTGAATTATTGTCTCTTATTTCTTCTCCTAATCTTAGCTTTAACTCACCATTATTTCTTTCAAGCATGGAAGGATTAAATTTTTGAGGAAGGTAGAAGGTCTTAATTCCAATCCCCTTGGACTTCTATTTCGGAGAAAAGGTTGGGTTATATAATTTTCTTCTCCTTATAATTTCATTATATTAAGTTTGGGAAAAAATAATTCTTGATTCTCTTAGGAATCAAGGTATTAGTAGAAAGTTGTCAAGTTAGGAGTATTTTTTTATAGAAGAATTTCTTAGAGGTAAAGCATTCTTATCTTTAATATGAATAAGACCTTTTGTTATTTATTATGGTTCCATATTCTTGTTTTTTATGTTATTAATCAAGAGTTAATTGCATTCTTGGGTTGATGCATATGGTAAAGTTTTCTTCTTTGAAGTTTTAAGCATGTTTATAGTTCCTTGTTATTATACATGATTTTGGAATTATTTAGCATGATTTTGTTAAGTTTTAATATTACCATTTACCCATGTAATCATATGCGTTTAGTTTGTATTTTTATGTGCTTTATGGCATAGAATTATGTTAGGATTAATATGGTAAAGTCAAGTTAAATTTTCATGTGGATCACAAGCCTAGATGTTGTTTTCATCAAACCAGCAAATTGACAAATGTAGTGGTTGTATGAATACATGCTCAATTTGGGATTGTTGATTGGTTGGTTGTGAGATCAGTTGATTAGTTTGATGAACCAATTAATTGGTTCCTATGAGTAATCAATCGGTTTGCTAGACCCATCAACTAATTGCCTTATAACTAGAGGGATCTGGTCTCTACTTAAACCCATCGACCAGTTTGGTGAAACTCATTGACTAGTTACCTATGAACAGTAGATCGGTTGGACCAAATATTCAACTATTTCATTATTTTTATTTTCTGTTCAGGTATGATACAACCAGACTGGTCAACTAATCCTAGGAACCAATCAACTGGTGCACCCATATTTCACCATGTTTGTTTGTTAATTATTGTTCTTCCTTTGGGCCATCCATATTAATGTTTCCATGTAATTAAAATATTTTAATCCTGATTGAAACCATGTTTATCCTAAAATTATTATGGAGAAAAATGATTATATTTAGGTATATTTGGTTAAGTTTAGTGTCATCTCCAAACACCCAATTGGTGGTTTATACGCCTTGTGATGTGTTTTATGTTATCACTTAAAGATACCCAATTGATTATTAATATAATTAATTTTTTATTTGTGATATCACTTCATAATTAATAAAAAATAGATAATATTTCATTTGAGCCTTTTTCTCCAACTCTCAGGGTAGCTAGCCAAGAGTTAGTAGGCGGGTTTCCCTATGTTTTATATTTCTACTCATTACCTATTTCCTTCTCTATCGAGTTGCAATCAATATGGAGCATACACATATCTTTGAGGTATACGATTATACTATGGCAGACCAGCATAGCATTGGTGTCTAGTATAGGTGGGTGAGGTATCCCAGTACAATCCCCTTGACAATACTTCTTATTGTCCATTGCTTATAGGGGTGTGCTATTCCTACTTGTTAACACTTGTGACAGAAGCATTCAAGTTTTGAGGGTAAAGTATCCTAATAAAATCCCCCTTGATGTACTTTGACCACGTGTCATAGGTTTGGTATTCCAATATGTGTTAGCCCTCCTGGTAAGTGCACTTGATGTATACTAGAAGTAGTATCCTTGAAGAAAAGCCCCTTCAATGTGCTTAACCCCATGTGGTGGGTGTGGTATCCCATTATATATGTATGCTAACATGACTTTTGTTTATGGTGGACAACTAGGTGTGGTTGAACATATTATCTTAATAATTGGAAATTATGTGGTCACTAAAGAAAATTATTATAATATTGTTTACATTATGTGATTTTAATGCATGATCTATATTGTTATTCTTCCATGATTTGCATGGAACCATGCCTTGTTGTATTGCTATCATGAGCCAGAGTGATTTATCATTTTAGTATGCTTATCACCATGCTACTATGCAATTTCAATGTGCAACATGAGTCCTGACCATATTTTAGGGAGTTTGTTTTACCAATACTTCATCCATTGATACTATATTTATGTGCTCACTGTGATGATCCGGCTTCTAGTCCCATGAGTAGATGATGATTTGCTGGGTTACAATTCTCAATTAGAGTATGTTGAGAATAATATCGTGGGCTAGTAGCTAACTATTGCTTGGGGTTAAAGAGCTACATTCATGTTTAGCTAAGAGTTAGGCTAACCAGCTGGATATACTTTTACCCATTATGTTGGCACATTGTTTGTTCTTTTTAGTTATTTAAACTCTTGGCTTTGATCTCTATATTCATATTTTGTAAACACTCTCATTTATCTATATTAATATTCTTGTCATTGTTATTATAGAATTGTTGTATTATTAGTTTAGTATGAATTATTTCTCGGATGTTCGATTTTTCCTTACATCAAGCAAGGGCTAGGTGATGATCACTCCTCTCTCATGGTTGATGCGGCGATAAAATTTCTTGGTTTTTTTTTACTAAAAAGTTTACATTATCTTTAAAATAAAATTTTCTAGTTCAAAATTTGGGGTGTTACATCAAATATACCTCCATACTTAACAATAATTAAGACAAATAAGGCATTCTTACTAAAATAAAATTTACGATATGCTTAAATGACCAAATTGTCTTTAGGGCACACAATAATAATATTTAGGATAAAAGTATGCCTAGGTAGGCTCAACATATCATATTGAACAAACATGACAAAAATAATTTAGTTTCAGTATCATACCCATTTTAACATGTTTTCGTATTCATATTAATTTACATAAGTTAACATGCTCCATTTTACCAAATTATATACTAGCATTATTAGGAAAATAATTTCAATGGAGTAAACATACTTAATAAAATTTATACATTGAAACCCTAATATATTATTATATGATATTTCATATAGTAAAATATAAGAATTACCCAATTTGCAACAAAAACACAAATAATAGGCAACTTACTAAAATTTATTTGGCTCCACTAATTAACCTTTTATACCTAAAACTAATATCACATTAACCATTTTAATATTTCATTAATAAAATAAAAATATTTATTAAAATATTTATAAATTAAAAATTCTCAAAATTTCCCTAATGTTAAAATAGGGTAAAAATTAATTGTAAACCTCACACAGGTCATGAAATGTGACTTTGGGCATACTAGAGGCTTTGGTGGGGGTTGGTTGGCTTCAAATGTAGGGAAGGTGAGGATAGTGGAGCTAACGGCAACAAGGGAGGTAAGTGGTGTTGGAGGCTATGACCAAGGTTGGGAGGAGGAGATGTCATCGATAGCTAAGCAGAGATGAGAGCAAGGTGAAGAGCATGGGTGTAATACCCCAAAACTTTGTTTAGTCTAATCCCATGTTATTAATGCCCTAATTTTATTATAATCTCAATAAAATATTATTTTGGCCCTAATCCAATTTTCTAATTATAAAACTTTAACTGAATCTAAAAAATTGACACAGATAAATCGTATTTTGTAAAGCGAAAAAAAAAACCACTAAAATTACCACTAATCCTAACTATTTTGGCTAATCCAAAATTACCTAAACTAATTCCCAATCTTTTTCTCTTTTTCCCTTTTCTTTTCTTTCTACTCCTTCTCCCGTCAACCTTAGCCGCAAAGTTTGATTTTGCTGTAAGGCAGATGAGGAAGGAAGTGAAATCATGCCCTAAGGTAAGGAATGCCCAATTAGGCGCTATGTCCTTTCATGCAGTGTAAGTTAGGTTTCATTTTTCCTTGAGATTGGATGCAAGAAGGAATAGAAAAGAATTCTGAAGCTTTGGTAGTGAAATCTTAGTGCAGAGCTCTACCTTATTGACTCCTCCTCTAAAGGGAAGGTTCTTTATCATTGACCATTTATTGCATTTATCCTCTATAGCTGCACCATCTCCCATCATCCCTCATCTATCATCCATCAACCTTAATTCTTCTCCTCCTTCATCTTCTCTCATCTCTGCACACTTGCACATGCATAGCCTACTCCCTACTACTCTTCTTCTTCTTCTTCTTCTTCTTCTTCTTCTTCTTCTTCTTCTTCTTCTTCTTCTTCTTCTTCTTCTTATTACTATTATCCTTATGCAACCCATACACACAACCCTCCCCATCACCAGCCACTTTTCCCGACACTCAACCATCTTTTCCCCTACATCACCCTACCATCCCTCATGCTCGTCACATGCCTCCTATACTTTTTCTTTCTTTCTCGATTCACACCACACACACACACACACATATATATATATACATACACCTACCCACCCCATACTCTCCCTTCTTCATCTTTATTTGGCCTCCACTCTACCATTTTTGTGTCAAGAAGCCACTACCCGAGGCGCTCCTCTTTTTCCTTTCTTCTTCTTCTCTTTTTCTTCTTCTTCTTCCTGTGTGTGCCCTATTTTTGGCCTATGAACCACCAAAGCCACCACACGCCACTCTTTGACCAGTGGACCAACCACCAAGGTCACCCCAACCTTCCCCAACACCCTCACCAGCCATCGCCACTGACCAGCACCTCTTTTTCCTTCTTCTTTCTCTCATCCGTTAATTTTTTACAAAATGCATGACCTGTACATGGCCTCAAGCACGGCCTTGCAACAATATAATTTCCTATCGCACACCCATGAAACCCAGCACAACCTGCTCGTGCACCCTCACAAGCCCGCACATGATCCAAATGCACGCCCTTGCGCACCTATTCTACTTGTGACCTATTTGCCTAATAATTGAGCATGGTCATGCCACTTCGCACTACTTGGCCGTGTGTGATCTTTCCATTTGGCTTGAGTGTGCACCGCCTACAGCATAGCCATGCAGCCCCCATTTTTCAACCCTTGCACCCTTCACCCCTCAAACCTTGACCAAACACGACCAAATTTTTACTATAGCTCCACCACACATTTTACTACACATCCACATATCTCAAGCTTCCATTTGACTATGGTTATTTCTATTTTTACCTAAATTTATCCTTTGATTAAACTCTTTGAGCCTAATTATGGTTTTAGTTATTTTTCGTAGGTGGTATTCCAATAGCTTTGGAGGAGGAAGTCTTAGATTTACGAGCTTAGAGCCTAGTGACCTAGTTATTAAGGATACTATTTGATGCTTAGGGTTTTTGTATTCTTGCTTGTATGGATATATGTGTTTTGTGATATTGTTGATACATGCTTTAATGTATGTTGATTATGATATTCTATTATGGTATTGTGATAGTATGGATGTTATGTTATTGAAGAAGAAAAAAACAAGAATGGGTAGGATGTATCATTTTGATTTTGTTGTGATAATGACATATTTGTGGGAATATTTCTTATGACATGAAATGTGGGCTAAATGAGCTTTGATAAATGGACATTAGTATTTTTATGAGGTGCGATGATAATTGGTAGATTTAGAAAATAATGTGTGTGAATAATACAAGAATTTATAAAATAAAGGTTATTGTTTGTGCTTAAAGGTAAATTGGTCATTAAAAGGGGATAAGGTAATTTTGGTATTTTATGTGTTAGGTGGATTAAAATGTGATAATGATATCATAAGGAATGATTGGAAGTATTAGTATTATTTTGGGCTCCTTCAATGTATTAATGGTTCATTTTGGGCATATTATCTTACAATGATTATATCATTACTCCGTGTGTAAAATCTAGAGGTTAATCAGATTCTAAATACATTACTAATGATTAGACCTATGAGGTTATTTATTGGTAGTGGTAACCATATGAATTTCATAGGAGGTATTATGGCTAATCTATGGAATTAGGGTTTTTGGAGATTTTTATAAGTCATACCTTAGGGCAATATTATTAATGTATATGTGTAACACCCCCAAATTTACTACTAAAAAATTTCATTTAATTAAAAAGGTTTAGCGGAAGCGAAAAGATAAAACCGTAAACTCGGGGGCATTACCGCCACACTTAGTACCAGATCGGTTCACTCCTACCATTCCATCACTAAGTGCTAAGGCTAAATAAAGTTAACATTAAACACGAATCATAAACAAAACACAAGTCATACGGAAATCAAAGTGCGATTTAGGGTTACAAACCAAAGAGTACGAGACTAGAGTTTTTCAAAACATAAAGCTTAGTACGATAACACAACTAAATATGATAATACAAGGTCAAATAGAGGAAACAGAGTCCGGCCGAGTCACTCTCAATCCCCAAGTGAGGTTTAGGCTCAACGCTTAGCCCCGCCCGATGCCTCGTAGGTGTCGTAGGCATCGAAGACATCATCCCCTACCTGCACAAGCTCAGATGGGTCTTACGCTCGTGGGAATGAGCAGCACCCATGAAACGGGTGATCAGTACGCTACGTACTGAGTAAGGTAACAGATGCGCTAAGGCCAACATACAAAACACACTACACAGAATGCATGGCATAGTCATATGAACAACATGTAGTAAAACATATGATAGAGGCTAGCTATGGTTTGGATAGACTTATTCTTTTAGATCTCTGGTAATTATAATTGATTCATATCATAATCTTTATTAATCCATGCGAGTGCGGGAACCCCACTATTATAGTCGGTGGATCAGTCACTTATAGGGCAGAACGCACCTAACCACTATTATAGCCGATGGATCGGTCACTTATAGAACAGAACGCACCTAACCACTATTTTATGCCGGTGGATCGGACTGGCCCTGACTCTCATGGTGTTCCACTGTAAGTACTTAGTATCTTTTACGTGTATTAACAAATTAGGGTTTGGTTTACTGAGTTTGGGATATCCCACTATTATTGTCGGTGGACCGGTCACTTGCGGGACGATGTCCACACCACTATTATTCGCTGGTGGATCGGTCACTTGTGGGACAATAGTCCACACCACTATTCCTTACCGGTGGATCAGCTAGACATGGTTCAGTACTCTTCCACTTTACATGATCAGTATTTTATCGTATCTTAGTCAACAGATTCCGCCCTAGTCATGCATGACTAACTCCATCTATAATTATCCCCTAAAGAGGGCCCGTCCCATATCTTGAGACTCGGCGCCCACTAACTCACACCCCGAAATCCATTTCCCTTTACACTTACCCTTTAATGAAAACCCAACTCCTAAGGGTGCGGGTTAGGGCCCAACACTTCATGACATCAACTCCACCTACCATCACCCTCGAGGGTTTTCCCTTGAAAACCCTAATTAGACCTATGTGGCCTAACTTCCTCTCACTTACACAACCATTGCTCCATCCATCTCCCCACATCTCACCTTAATTATATCTAATCCCCAAACATATCACTTTACCTCTCGACTTCGCATATGAGTGGAAAAACCCTAGTTAGCCACCTCAAACCCTAGTACCTTTCTTCTTCCACAAGTAACCTCTCCCTTTTCTCACTCAATACTCCTTCTCTTCCATGGCACCCATACTCACTCCTTACATAATAAATTCCCATTATTAACCCATAGTCCACTCTCCCTTAATCATTTTTACTTCCTCAATTTCCAGATTATTACTTCCTCCCAAAACTCTAATCAGGTTCCTTATACACCCTTACCCCGACCTACGTACTATTTTTCATCACAAGTCTCCAATCACTCCACAACTCTCCCCTTAGCTTATTTGCACCCTAAATCAAATTTTCTCACGTAAGGATCACCCCAATGCAAGTTTTATCCATCTCATAAAACTTTCGGAGTCCCCATGCAAACCCTAGAATTTCCATGCATGGTCCCCATCTCTCGTTCATTTTGGTCAACTTCCTAGCCCCCTTAGCATCTCACTTCCCATTTGTTTCTTTTTGTCCTTTCATTTCTCATATCATAATATCATTTGTCCTAGCATGCATGTCTTAGAGGGCTATATTATATCACACCACAATCACCACATATACATGTCATACTCATGCCATAAGAACACATACAGAACATACCTCAACTCTAAGCTGCACTGCATATAAGACAAGTTAAGGAAAATCATACGATACATAATATAACATGAAATATAAAGCATCCAAGGCATACAAGTCACATAACACACATGGGCCTTAGCTACATCCTTACCTAAAGCGACGCCAGGCTTGGAGCACGCTCCTACAACTCCTTAGGGTTTTGGTTAGATTCACCTATAAAAGGGAAAATACTAAGTATTAGTTTCCCTCGAAAGTACCATCACTCCTTATTTTAGTCTAAGATTAGGATTGTTATTATTATTATTAAAGGAAGTATTATATGTGAAAACTAGAGTTTTATCTTCAAGTTAGCTTACTAGATGTTACTAGTCAAAATATGTTTATGTTAATATTTATTGCTATACATATAATATTAACCTAATAGCTTTATTCTTCTAATAATAGCACTAATACTAATTATAGCAAAAATAGTGATAATACTAATAATGATAATAGTAATGCCAATGCTTATAGTGATAGAAACCCTAGCGTTTTTAAGGCTAAGTCTAATGATAGTGTTAGGGTTATAATAATAATATAATAATTACAATACCAACAAAGTACAAATATTCCTAAAGATAATAATGATAAAAGTTGTATTTTGAATAACAATAATATAAGGGTTCAAATGTTTTTGTCACAATAATAGAAATATAATAATAATAATAATAATAATAATAATAATAATAATAATAATAATAATAATACTAGTAATAGTAGTAACTAATAATGTTAGTGACAAGGCATTAGGAATAATATTAGTAATATTTGAATATTAAATAGTAAAAATACTAAGGTTGAGTATTCTTCTTCTTTAAAAATTTAAAATGATAATATGCCAACTTTGGTTTAAATAACACTAACAATAATAATAATAGTAATAGTAATAGTAATAATAACAATAACAATAATAATAATAATAATAATAATAATAATAATAATAATAATAATAATAATAATAATAGAGATAACTATATTAATCCTAAAGTTGTGAATAATAATAATAATGATAATAGTATTAGTAGTAATAATGATAACCATTTTAAATGTTAAAGTTGTAGCCCTTTAAATAGTTTACCCTAGTTATAAGTATTTTCTGAAATTAGGTTAGGAATATAAAGGGTGATACATAATAATATTAATAATGGTAATGATAATAATAATAATATTATTAACAATGATAACACAAACTAATAATAATAAGAATAATAATAATAGTAATATTAAGGATAATACCATTAATGTTAAATAAAATTATTAACACTTATAGAAAATAGTTTAGGGGCTGGGGAAGTTGGAGCACCACCTCAGGTTAGTGGTGGAACCGGCGGCGGCGGTGGAGGAAGAGAGGTAGAAAGATCAATATGTAGGCTAAAGGAGATGGAATAGAGGGGTGTTTGAGGTGGAGGAAGGTGCAGCAGGTGAAGAGGGGAAGAATGAAGGTGGTGGTGTGGTTGGGAGTGGCAGTGCACGGTGGTTGGATCGGTGGCCGAAGTGGTGGGAGGTGGTGGAAGATGGGGGAGGTAAGAGGAGAAGGAGGCAGGGGGAGATGATGGTATGGGAAGGTAAGGGAAGGTTCCCTGGGTGTTTTGGAGGGTGGAGGAGGTGCTGGCGGTGGCTAGATTGGCAGCGGAAGGCGGCGCGAGGGGCGGTGAAGGGTTCGTGGGGGCTCCTCGAGGTGGCGACTTTGTACGGCTGAGGCGGCACATGCAGGGCGAGGCAAGGGGTGGTGGTGGTATGGTTTCGTAGAGGAGGGTGCAAGGATGGTCTCGGTGGATGGCGTTTGTTGCGGAGGTCACCAGCAGCGGCAGAATACGCAACTGTTTGGGCGGCGGCAAGGGACAAAACTTCTGGGCTTGCAAAAGAGGGAGCTCGACTATGGCTGCCCCGAGGTTGTATTTATAGGCCAATTAAAGGGGGAAACGAGAAAGGGAGAAGAAGACAACCAGGGGCAGGTGAGGCAGGTCGCCGACCGACGGTGGCAGCCGGCGCATGCCCTGCGAATTATAGGGTATGTTTGGCTTAGTGTGGGGAAAAGGAAAGGGGGCAGTACGCGTGAGGGGAAGGATGAGTAGGCTGGGTCAAAATTGGAAAGGAAAGTGACGGGAATGGCAGGAGAGGACAGCCGGACAGAGCAGGTGGTTGTCGGCAAGTGCAGGCTGCGGTCAGGGATTGCAGGCTCGAGTGAGGAAGAAGAAGACAGGCGTGGGGTGGACCGGGCGGTCTAGGGGAAAAAAGGAAAGGAGGGGGTCGGGCTGGTCCGGCAACGGTCATATTGTCATTAAATGAGACGCAACGTCTCGAAGAACTAAGGGTCAAAATGCTTCGTCGGGGCACCACAACAAAGAGAGCCAAACGGCGCTAGGCCGCAGAGGAAGGAGAAGGAAAAAAAAAAGGGTTGGGTCGCGTCCAGGCCCAATCCGGCCAGATGAAAAAGAAAGAAAAGAGGAAAAAGAAAAATTTATGGGTTTTGGGTTTACATAAATTATTTAGAATGTTTTTGGGTACCTAGAATAAAAATATTTAAATACAAAATATTAAACCTCCTTTTTTGGCTAATTTAGGACCTTTTGAAAAATATTTCTCCTAAACTCCTTTTTAATGAACAAAAAGGCCAATTTTTTTTCTTTATAAAAATATTTATACATTCCTATTAATTTTCCCTAAATAATCCCTCTTATTCCAAATAAAATAATAAATTAAATTAAGTTCCCAATAAATCCTTATTTAATAATATATCTTAAAATAAATATTTCTGGGGTATTTCAATATGTATGACATAGGAACTAGACCGTGTATTTTGGGTATGATAATGATGATGATATTTAAAGATGATATAATATAAGTTGTGTGGAATAATCAATAAGGGAGAATGAATGCTAAAAGGTGGGTAATTAGGGTTTGAAAGGATGTGAGAACTGTGACCTGAGTTATGTGTCTATTTGTTTTAATGTGTTTGATGCTTGCGAATTTATCTAGAATAAGATATTAATCACTTAAAGTGAAAGACCACGTGAGTAGGGCTAAGATGATCTATTTTCATATATATATATATATATTCCATTTGGGAGAATAGTGGCTCAAGAGCGTTTTGCCTCGAGAAGGTGATGTTTTGAATCTCTATTCCACTGGAAAGAATAGTGGCTCGGGAGCATTTTTCCTTGAGAAGGTGTTTCAATCTATTCCATCGAATTAAGAATAGTGGGGGACCTACTCATCATGAAATGAAAATATAATAGTATAACCTATAGAAAAGATACTGATGATTTAAAGTGGAAGAGTATGTGAATCAGGATCAAGGTGTTGTTTTCATATATGCCCCGGTCCACTGGTGAGAATAGTGGCTCAGGATCCTTCTCCCCCTAAGAAGATTGTGTATTCATATCCATTCCAGCGGATGATAATAGTGGCTCAGCTGTGTTATCCTTGAGAAGGTGCTTCTAGCTGTTCCACCGATTTAAGAATAGTGGGGTTCATGTACTCATCGTATATAAAAGAATGAAAATGGATTCTATCTAATAAGAGACCTGGATCATTATCTGTCTTATGAGATGTTTTAAATTATCTACTTGTATACTATTTTTTATTGTGAGAGCATGTGCTAATTGTATCCTTATTTTGATATACAGCTCCCTTACTCAGTACGTAGCTTACTGACCACCCATTTTATGGATGCTTCTCATTCCCATGAGTAGGAGACCCTGGTTCTTATGTGCAGGTCTCAAAAGATCTGCTAGATGATTATGCTACCTATGATGCCTTATGTGGGGATGAGTGACTTCATCCAATAGATGTATTTAACCGAATAACTTTTTTGACTCTTGATCCATAGTATCTCTTCTTTTGTATTTTGTATTTTAGAATGGAGTTAAGCTCCAAACTCATTAGTATATTATAAATGTTTCTTTGTTTCTAATTTTCTTATGTTACTTTAAATGTTTTAGCCTTGTGATTGATGTAAGGATGGTTGAATAAGCCAGACTTATGTCGATTGTGGCAGTAACCCCTAATATTTTACTTATTTACTTCCACTATAAAATGTAATTTTTCAGTACTAAAAATCGGGGTGTTACAACGAGTAAGGGAGATGGTGATGTGCTGGTGTGATAAGGCTAGAAGGAATGTGGTAGTGGTAATGTTACAAGGAGGCGGCATGATGGTGGATGATGTCGCAGGAAGGTAGGTAGAGGTTGGATTCGCTATAGCACAAAGAAAGGGAATGGAACTAAGTGTCATGGCTAAATGTGGTGTGGAGAGGTGGTTTGGCATGGTGATGATGGTGTGAGGATGGTGTTGGGCTGTGATGACGTTGGAAAGGGCACAACATAGGAAAGAGGGAGAAGTCAAAAGGGGTTGGTCGTGTGCAAAAGAGGTGGTGATTGGTGAAGGTCGAATAAAACCCGAATAGGGATGATGAGGAGGTGATGGGTTGTTGTGGCCGAGGGTGGTATTTGTTGAGGAAACTACATGAGGAAAAGGAGAGGGATAAAGAATAATAAGAATGAAGAAGAAGGCGCAAGGAGGAAGATGGGTGCATGTATATATATGTGGACAACTAGATCAATATACTAGAGCTGGGGCAGTGTAGATAAGGAAAAGGTAAGAATGCAAAAGAGTTTGTAGTGGCATGTATGGTGGTGGTAGAGGATTGGTGTAGGAAGGCAAAGGTGCAAGAGCTAGGGATGCAAGGGAAGAGACATGTAAAAGGCGGAGTAAGGGTGGTTTAGCTTGATGGGGAAAGGGAGCAAAGGTATGCTCAGGATGTAGGGGCATTTGGACCGATAGGAAGGAGACAAGAAAAGGAGAAGGAAAAAAAGAAAAGGTTAAAAGAAAAGGAAAAGAAAGAAAAATGAAAAAGAAAATAAATTTAAGGTTAGAATCAGAATTAGGTTTAGATTTGGGATTAAAGTAAAATTAATTTATATGAGTTTAGAGTAACTAATTAAGAAAAATAAACTAATGCAAAATTTGTTGGTTTGTGGAGGATGTAAATAAAAGGAAAAAGATGAAATAATTAGGATGGATTTATTTAAGAAGTTATATGGGTTTGTAGGTTAAGGGTTAAAAAAATAATTAAACAAAGATTTAAGAATTAGGTTTTAGAGAAAAGGCTAAATGTTTAAAAATAAGGATTACAAAATTTTAAGGTATGGGTCACTGAGTTGAGTAGATATGACATTTAATATTGATCAAGACCTACCATTAAAGGCTAGACTTTAGGTAATTTTATCATTTTTTGTTAATTTGAAGCTTTGTCAAACCTATCATTAATTCCATAAGAGCATAGGGATAGAATATATATGTCAACGGGGTATCCACCAATTTAGGTGATGGGGATGGTGTGGTCTTAATTGACCTAAATGGTATAATAGCTAAATATGCATTAAGATTTGGTTTTGCTGCCACTAATAATGAAGGTGAGTATGACATCGTTATGACTAGTCTTGGAATAGCTCATGGGTTGAAGGAAGACAAAATCAATTTATATAATGACTTAGAAATATTCGTCGGCCTATATAATGAACAGTATAAAGTCAGGGAACCCAATATGGAAAAGTATTTAAAGAATATAATTGAAGCAATGAAGAATTTTTCTTGTGTTGAAATAGCACAAGTGCCGCAAGCAACTAATATGTTGCTTGATGCATTAGCAGAATTAGCCTTAGTGAGTACTTATTCATCGATAAAAATAGTTAAAGTTGAATGTATAATATTATGGTTGATGAACATGAGTAAAGATGAAGGTGAGCGGTGCGAGATCATAGAAATATCGGCACTAGATGAAAGAATTAATAGATTTCCTAGAAAAAATAACTCGGCCATAGGATAAAGATAAAGCTTTTGGGCTTAGAAGAAGGTTGGAAAAATACTTTATGGCCGATGGAAATCTGTACAGATGTTTAAAAACCATGCCGATGCTAAAGTGTGTGACTCGAGTGGTCAAATAGAAGTTACTTGATGAATTCTACATGGGAATATGTGTTTTACACCAAGCTATCATATCTCTCTCTACTAAAGCTCTACGCTCAAGTTAATATTAAAAAACCATGTATCAAGATGTTGAGGGAATAGTATGTTGATGGTAAGCATGAAATTTACCTCAGCACAAAATATCCCTACTTTAATGCTGCAATTAATCATCTGCATGTGGCTATTTGTATGGGGGTAATGTTTATTGAACATATGCCTCGGTAATGATAATACTTAAAATAACCACAATTAATAAGCTTAATATTTTTACATAATATTTTTCAAACTAATATACTATGTTCAGATATAGGTCAAAAAAGTTTCATCATTGTTGCTATTAAATATTTAAAAAAATGGGTAGAAGTAGAAGCCTTGGCATATATTTCCAAAAATTGAATGAACAAATTTGTTTTGAAAAAATATCAATTTTTGTAAGAGACGGAAAAATAGAGTTTGATGGAATAATGCTTATACAAATAGAGCTAACAAAACTTTGCAGTCATAAAGTACCAAAAGCAATTATAATAGACAATGGTTGACAACTCAACAATAATAACTACTGATAATTTTGTGAAAACTAGGGAATTGATTGTTGATCTACTTCAATATCTCATTCATAGGTAAAATGCATCTAATATATATATACTATGAGGAGTGCATATTATTTCAAGAATAAAATCCTTATTGGGTCTAATTTAGTATAATAGTCAAGCCAAATGTGAAAATAATGAAATATTAGGAGCTCTTAGATTTTGATTGAATGGGGTCAAGTAATAAATATTATGGGTTATGAGGACAACTATAAATAGAAAAACAGGAGAAACACCTTTCAATTTTGCCTTTGGGTTGAGGCAATTATGTTGGTAGAAATAAAAATAGGATCATATAGAATCAAACAATAAGATCATGAAAACAATGAAGAGGCCTTGAAGATTGAGAAAGACTTGCCTGAAGAGCAAAGAGATGTAGTTCAAATATGATTTTCTAAATACAAAAAACAAGTATATACATATTATAATAGAAGATTCAAGCTTATGCAATTGAGTGTTAGAGCTTGGGCATTAAGAAAAGCATAGTTTCAAAGCAATGACAACCAAGGCATATAACAGCTAAGCAAGAAGGTTCATATCAAGTCATGGAACAAGTTGGGTCGGCCACGTTTATATTGAGTAATGAAAAGAGACTATATCTTGAGAATGTGTATAACACAAAATATTTGAAAAAATATTATTTGTAATATTTCTTTATTTTTTTACTTAATAATGATTTTTGTGACATTTGAATATACGTTCTTTGTTGATCTGATAATGAAGGAAAAGGAATGAAAGTTTATTAGTTAATAATGTGTTAAAAATGAATTTATTAGTAAATATGTTTGCAAACAATACAAGTTTGGATTTATATTGGTAAGCCCTCTCACATAAAGGACGCCAACCAAAACACAACTTTTGAGCCCTCTCACAAAGAAATCACCCAATATGTAAGTCTTTGCATCATCAATCTCTTTATACTCAAAAATAGATTCAACAATTTGCAACCATTCAAGAAAAGATACCAGATCGAGATTACCTTTGAAGTTGGGTAGATCAAATCGGATTCCCGTCTCCACATCATCGTTGGTTCTTCTTGAGGTTTCATGTGCTCTTCCATAATTTCCCACACTCTCTTCTCCTTCCTCCATTCAATTGTGTGCTCTCCTCATGTGTTCTTCTTCTACTTGTTCCCTTCGGTTTTGTGGCTACACATGTGACCCTTGAGCTTGTGAAGCTTCTATTCTCTCCACATGTAACTTTACCTCTTTGATTTCATCCGCGTAGACATTGAGAATATCTCTCAAGTCCTCCCCTTGGTTTTCCATCTCCTCCCTTTACCAACTGAGTGGTGCTTCTCCAAACATGCCTCAAAGTTCTTGGGTTTTGATGTCTCATTGATGAATTCTTTGAGAAAATTGAATAAGAAACACGTTAAACACGTTCTTCTCCAAACGTTCTTTGAAGTAAAGACACGTTCTTGCAAGAACCTTGAAGGAAATATTAGATCTTGATCACCATAGATCAAACCTATGCTTTGATACCAAAATGGATGTGTGTGGGAATATAGAATTATTAAATTGGTAAAAACTGATGCTCGATTATGTTGTAATTATGAAGAGGATGATTCAAAAGTGGTGAATTGAAGAAGAAGATATTCGAACATAGTTGATTAATGATGATGATGATTCAGTGATGATGATGATGATTCGATGGTGATGAATTAATGATGAAGGCGATTCAAATTGATGAGATGATGATGATGATTCAACAATTAGAGTTTGATGATGGATGGTTTTGTGGGTTAGTGTTAGGTTTAGGGTTTGGTTTTAAATGGTAAATTAGGGTTAAGGTTTGGTTCGAAACTTAGGTTTCAAATTAGGATTTTGATTTTTGGGATGTGTTTAGACGATGAATATGGCTAGAAGGGAGTGGGTTTTGGAGTTTATGAAATTTATTAATTAATCTCTAATTCACAAAGACAAAGAGATGAAGGGTTTCAAGATTAATCATTCATATATATTCGTTTAAACTTGAGATGAACTCACACAGAATTCAATACTTGCAATTTGCATTCAACTTCAATTCTATCAATTTTAGGTTCTATGGCTTTACATAGCCAAGGCTACGAATTGCAAGATACTAGCTAAAAGGTATAATTCCTCAAAAGATACCTAGCTAAAAGATACTAAAATATAGAATACTCTTCAAAAAGGTAGATTTATGCTACTTTATTCTCTAGCTAATCTCTAACTCTACTAATTAATTAACTAAATAAACTAATATACATGTCCAAGCTACATATTATTTCCCCATGCACACCATGCATGCCATGCACATGCATGTATAGGCCTAGTAGCTTATATGGTACGTTTCATCCATGACTAGCAACGTAACCATCTATTTATCTTCAATTTTGTAGGATATTTTTCTAAATGATGAACAATTGGTTCCATAATTATGAATGCCAATTCTTGAGTGTTTTCTCATGTATCATATGCCCTTCCAATAGGCCATCAAGCATAGAAGGCAAGCATACCTAGTGAAAACCACTAAGTCTAAGGCTATATACATAAGCCCTCAAAGATGCCAGAATTGAAGATGAGCACACCTAGTGAGATGAAAGACAAACTTGTTTTCACTCAATAAGCTCGAGGGACACATCGAGTGAGATAAAAGACCAATGGGATTTCACTCACTAAGCCTAGGCTCTTTAGGTGCATCTATAGATGAGGTACCGAGGTCACTAAGTCATTATGGCACACCAAGAGTCTTTACAACTTATCTAAGACAAGGCTCCCATAGTGTGTTCCTCAACCAAGGTATTGAGGCAACTAATTCCATTGTTGAGGGGTTTGGTTGGTCTATTTGATCTAATCAACCAATGGAGATTGAATTAGACCTTGCTTTGGTTTGCTACCATCAAAGTATAATAAAACTTTGAAGTGTGTGCCTTTTGGATATTTATTCTTCTTATCACAACAATATTTTAGCATTTTGGTATTCTTTTTCTAAATATGTTTTAGCCTTGGCACTAGTGGAAAGACAAATAAAATTATAAATGAAGAAGGATAATTGGTCTGTATAAAGTCATTTTATAAATTTAAGGTATGTACAGATTACAAAAGCAAACAAAAAACTAGGCATCATCTTCCTCCTCACTATCTACATCAACCTTGGCCTCCTCAAAATCTTCAAAAATAGAAATGTCTGCCAAGTCATCACCACAGTACAACTATGTTTTAGATTTTCACAATTAGTCAGCTTTTTCAAGGTCTTAAACTCGATGTGCACCACAAAGGCACCATAATCATACCACTAAAATTGAAGATGCTTGTCATAATGTGCAATATCTTCGGTTTCCAAATAATTGTCTATTGATTTATGATTATGCCTTAGTTTGGTGGCAATAATGGCCTTCTCTATGCACTTGTTCATATCCTTTTTGCATGACTCAACCACCTGCTCAGCCTTAACCTAATGTTTCTAAAGCTTCTATATTTCTCTATTATTAATAATATCCCTACCAACAACTTCTTTACGTAGCCACTTGGCCTTAATACACTATTCCTCCCAAGTTTTCTCCATTTTTGTATATTTTACCTTATATTTAATAACCTTTTTGTTAGGATTTTGGTTTCTTATCGTTTAGATCTAAGCGCATTAGAGTACTTAAGGACCTTCACAGCATCCATAAGCCATTTTTTCTTTAGAGAAGATAGTTGATCAACTAATCTCTTCTCTTTTCAAACATTGCAAAGGCGAAGAATGCCAAACACACCTAGGAAACATAGGGTGTTACTGCTACACCTAACATAAGATAGACATTTGCCACTTGTTCCATGATATATACCAGGCTAAGAAAACCAACCAAACAAAATACAATAACAGAGTGTGCAAAAAATAAAATATACGGATACCACAAGGAAAAACATTTATAATACAATACCACAATGAGTCCCCATAATATCCGGAGTCAAAGGAGAGAGTAAACTAAAAGTAAAAAAATAAAATAGAGATAAAATAACAATAGAGAAAATTCCAAAACCTAGTGCATTAAAGACCCAAAAAAGATCTCTATGTGTCCATGCTCTCACATCCCCAAGCCCAACATAAGGTAGGCCAACTACTAGTCATCCACAAAAATCTACACATGATCTTCTAATCATGGGATTGAGCATGTGATCAAATAAATCAACATATCAGTATATCACATACTGAGTAAGCCAAGTTTACTCCTTAATAGGAGTCATAAGCATGCAAGGTCATGACGTAATATAGAAATCATGCTTACATGATATAATCATATTTACATGCTCTATCATGGGCATATAATTCCTCAGGATTTCATACCAACAAACTTAAATAATTTGTAACTCATCATGCTTATCATCACAATATATATATTAGGGATATCAACATATAATCATGTAATCTAATTATTCAACAACTCACTAGGCTCATCTACAATCCTCTTGTATAGTTAACCTATTGAGTCTATGATCCAAGTTTACATAATACTTTAGGTTAGTTATTTATAAGTCATTATTCCTTTTTAAGCAATGGGATGGATTACCACCCCATGGTCTTATAATACCATGGAAGCCTGTCTAAACTAGAAGACATAAAGTTCGGTCAAAGCCAAGTAACCACCAATAGACATAAATTTCACCCGAAACCAAAATAAAGCACTTAGATTACTAGACCCTATAGTATCAATAACTCACAATACATCATCAGTTTCTAAAGTAGGTAAGGCATCAAGATCTACTAGGATCCCGCTTGAAGGCACTAATAAATGTCCAAAGGTAGGCTGATCCCTAGTAGTTAATCAAGGATTGGGTAATCTAGACCCATGTACTACTTGATCATCTTTCACTTTAAGTGATTAGTGTGTTATTATCCAACTTTATGTTATCACATAAAGACCATATAACAACAAAGCAACACCTCCACCTAATCATTCAACCTTAACCATTTATACCCTCAAAACCATGTGGTCGGGCCTCCCTTATTTCTTATCCAAGTTTAATCAATCCATTAAGATAATCCATGTATGCTAAGAATCTACATTACATCATCTATTTGTTGCATTATAGCCTATGTACTCCAATTTTTCCATCAAAACATTCCAAAGGCACTTATTAAGAATTACCATGAATTACAAACTAATTAATCCATCTAATAGGTTAGTTGATTCATGACAAGGTGTGTGTTGTCATCATTCAAGAAACATGTATTAGCATCATATCATGTATAAAATCATACTAAGTTCACGAGAAATAAAAACAACACTCTATGGCTAAACTAGTTAATTGGTTTGGGTTAACCAGTTGGTCAATATGAGTTAACTAGTTGATCAGTTTGGCTAAGTCAAACCTTAGAGTTCATCTCAAAATCAGTTGATTAGTATTGTCAAACCATTTGATTAGTTCTAACAAACCAATCAATGTGTTTAACAAGAAGGTAACCAAAGTCATCATAGACAAACCAGTAGATCAGTTAGGATAGTTGGTCAATTGTTTTAAGAACTAGTTGATGAATTTAGCTTAACAAGTCAATCATTTTGCTCCCATACAACACATTACATGCATTTTAATTATGATGCTCTAAAATCCAACCATATCAAAGTCATAACATCACCATTTATAAAAAATAGACGGTTACACATGCTTACATACTAATCATACTATATTAATGTAGAATCAACCATATTTTACATGAAATCATACATTTTTCTTAGAATTCCTAAATATTCTATCATGCATAGATACCAACAATACCATATAGGCATACAAATAATAGAACTTTACCAAGTACACTAGCTTACATACTTAATCACACCACATTTTAAATGAAAGAATGACTTAATTGAAAGCTTAGCACAATTCCACACTAAGAAAGTAGAACCTTTATTTGAAAGTTGATCTCAACACCTTAAAAACAAGATGTTAAAACTCAAAAGCCTTCTTTAAATTCTCATAAATCAAGAATATAAATTAGAGGAAAGAAAATAGATTTTACCTCCTCCAAGTTAATTCCAAGAAAAAAAAGGTAAAAATAAAACTCAACTTTTCCCCAAATATAACTCTTTCTTTATTAAGGATAAAATATGAGGAAGATAGAGAAAATGATTAGAAGAGATACACAAATTAGAGTGAAAACTCAAAGTGGATAAGAGTGGAGCACAAGTGTTGTCAAAACTCATAATATTTTTGGGGGCTGAAAAGAGGTGAAGAGGAGAGATGATTAGGCATAGTTGTAACCAATGGATTTGTTAAGAAATGAATGAGAGGGGTGTAGTAGATCATAACCCAAATTTTTACTATTCAAATTTGGACTAAACTATAAAATTTATCAAGAATACGACTAACTTTCTTCCTAGAGCTCCATTGGTGATTTATGGAGAATGTAAGTTGGGATTCTTTAGAGAAAAGGAAATGAACATATTGGCATGGGAATGCATTATAGGGGAAGTTTGGAACAAATCATCCATTCTAGAGTGGTACAAAGGATAAAGGAAGAAGAAGATAAAGGATGAGGCTATCCTATTCCATTGCTACCAAAATCAAAACCTCGAATCCATAAGAGACAAAATTAGAGCTAGATAAATGATCCATGGGGTTAAATATTAATTATGCAGCAGGTTAAGGTTCTATTTTGATGAAAGCATTTTTTTAAAAGAAAATCAAACTTTGAAAAGCACTTATCATGACAAACCAGTCAATTAATTTGGCAAACCAGCCAACTAATCAATAAACCAGTCAATCATTTACATCGAACCAAAATCAAGTTAAATACCATAGACTAGTTAATAGGTTCATAGAACTACATGATTGGTATGCTAAGAAAACACTATTTACTTAATTTTCCAATCCTTTTCCAATTCCTTTTTTGAATCAAACCTAAAATATATTTCCAAATTGAGATAAACTTGAAATGCCCCAAAACCCTAATTTTAAGAATTTTAGTTAAATAAGGTTTTATTAGGAAAATTAATTAAATAAATTATTTTTATTAAAATAAAAGGAAATTAATTAGGGTAAATCAAGAAGAAAATAATAAATATTTTTATTAGAAAATTTTGGGTATTTTGCTAATTAAAATGGAATTTAAGAAAAATCTTTTTAAAATCATAAATTAGCCTAAAAGGAAATTAAATATTATTTTATTTAAATATTATTATTTTTAAATATCCCAAATATCCAAATTAATTTAATGAACACAACCCACATATTTTTCTTTTTCCCTTTTCCTCTTTCCTTTTCTTTCTTCCTTTTTTCTTTCCTTTTTCTTTCTTCTTCTTTTCTTTTTCTTCCTCCCCTCCCCCAACCTAAGCCAGCCCTGCGGCTCTTCTCCCTCCTTCCTTTCTTTTTCCTTTGGCGCGGCCCAGTCTGGAATGCTTTGTTTTGGTACCATTTTTAACTTCCGCTTACCCGGTTCGCCCTTCTTTTCCTTCCTTTCTTTTTCTCCTCAAACGCTCGATTCAGCACACCCTTCTTCCTTCTTCCTCTTCTTCCTTCTGTTGACCTGCAACTCCACCATAATGCCCCTAGTTTTTTTCCACCAGCCATGCCCCATTGACCAGCCGTTTCTCTCCTCTCTCCTCCCCCTGACTCGCCATCCCTCTGACCCAACCCACTCCCGTCTCTTCTCGTGCAATTCCTTCTCTTTCTACGCAACAACCCGGCCACGATTTGAATTTTGCAGCCAAATGACACCGCTGGCAAACCCTAACCCTACTTACCCTATTTCCTCATTGTCCTATAGACCTTACCCTCTCAATTAAGCCCTATAAATACCCCTACCCAGCCTGGAATCAAACCTTTCTCTGAAACCCAGACTTTCTTTCCCCATGCACTGCCGCCACTTCAGACGCCTCTTCCGCCGCCGTCGGCCAACATTGCCGTTCACTCTACCTACCTACATACTCCCTGCACCACCCTCTAACTAACTACACCTCCCATCTCCCTTAATGTTCCCTACACGAGCCACCCCGGCTGTGCAAAGTATCCCCCTCGACCAGCCCTTTCTTCCACCTCTGTCGTCCTTTACACTACCCTTATCCACCACTTCCACTGCTACCACTACCCCTTTCACCTTCCACAAACACCTACAATCCCTCCTCTACCTCCCCGTACTCTTCTTTTTCTCTTCCTCCCTCTCTTCCTCTCTTTCTCTCCTTCTTCCATTTTTGACCACCACTACTGTAGTTGTACGCCGCCACCTTTGGCTACGCTGCCACCCTCACTCTACTTCTCCCATCTAGCCAAATATAAACACCCCAACTTCCACCCTCATTCTTCCTCTCCTTTTCCCAGCACTCAACTTTTCCTCTTTTTCTAACCACTGCCACCACCACCGTGCACCACTGTTGGTGCTACCTGTCACCATCAAACCAAGGTGGAACCCTAAACCCTCTCAAACCTTTTTCACTATTTATATAAGCTTTAAATATTTAATTTTATTATTTTTCCAATTATTTGATTATATTATTATTATTATTATTATTATTATCATCATCATCATCTTCTTCTTCTTCTTCTTCTTCTTCTTCTTCTTCTTCTTCTTCTTCTTCTTCTTCAATGTTAGTATTATTTTTCTAGATAGGGCTGAGACCCTATTATGTCTATTTCAAAATTTTAGTATTAGTATTATTAATATCATGTATTATTATTATTATTATTATTACTATTATTATTATTATTATTATTAGTTTTACTATTTATTCAATGTAGGGTCGAAACCCTACTTCATTTTATCTTCGATTATTATCATTACTATTATTACCATTATGATTATTATTATTTTGCAATATTATTGTGGTTTTTATCATTATTATTATTACTATTTCTATTATTATTATTCATATTATTGCTATCATTATTATTATTATTTAGTATCATTATTACTATTAGGGTAAAATCTTCAAATCTTATATTATCATCTTTTACAATATGACTATTATTACTTTTACCTTTAACAAAATTAGTATTTAGCTAGTGTTACCACTATTATATTATTATTTTATCCAAAACCCTAATCTTAGAATAAATTAGAAAATAATAGTATTTTTGATACGAGGGAATATAATCAATAGCTTCTCCCTTATATAGGTGAGACCAATCGAAGCCCTAAGGAGGCATAGGAGCATGCTCCAAGACCAGTGTCATTTTAGGTAAGGGTGTAACTAAGGCCTTATGTGTGTTATGTATATTACATGCCTTTGATGCCTTGTATAATGTCGTGTTGTGTATCATGTGCTATTAGTTGACTATTTTATGTATGGAGCATCTTAGAGTTAAGGTATGCTTATGTGCCTTCTTATTGTATATGTTGACATGTATATGTGGTGAAATGTTGTGGAATGTGATGTAATGTGTTGTAACCCTTTAAGACATGCATGTGAGGATGTTTAATTTGGTTTTGTGAAGTGGAAAGGATGAAAAAGGAAAATGGGTAGTAAGTTGACCAAAGGTAAATGAGTTGATCAAGGGGTGTGAGTTGACCTAAATATTTTAATGGTCCATGAGTGGATGAATAAAATAGGGATTTTAAATAAAATAAAGGAGTGGTAGAACCTATGGTTGTGCATGGGAGAGTCTATGGCTTTGCATGGGAGAATCTAGGATTTTGTATGGGAGAATCTATGGTTTTGTATAAGAGAATCTAAATACGTATGGAGGAATCTAGGGTTTTGCATGGAGGACACTAGGGTTTTGCATGAAGGAATCTAGGGTTTCGCATGGAGGAATCTATTATTTTGTATAAATGGATCTATGTTTTGCATGGGAGAATCTAGGGTTTACATGGGAGTTTAGGGTTTCGCAGGAGAAAGTTCGAAGGTTTGCATGGGAATGTTAGCATCTACATGGGAGTAAAGTTTACATATGAAAAGTTAACTTGGGATGTAAGGAAGGCAATGGAAGAGTTGTTTGGGTGTTTGGAGGCTTTAGGTGAAAAATAGTACGTAAGATAGTATAATGGTACATAGGATGCTGAGCTAGCCCAAATTTGAGGTGGTAAAAAGGAGAAATAAATAAGGGTAAGTGGAGTACGAGATGATAATGAAAATGATCAAGTAAGGATGAGCATGATTGGCATGGAAAAATAAGAAGTGGAATGTGAGAAATGGAAGGGTGATATGTGGACACAGGGAAGCTAGGGTTTGTTGTGGCCAGTAAAGGTTTGATGTGGTTACCTAGGGTTTTGTGACCACACGTGTACTTGAGCAGTAAGGCGTCATAATGAGGGTTGAATCTAAGAATTATTAAGTCTAGGGTATCAAAATAATTTGAGTCATGTGAAGTGGAGTAGAATGGATCACATAGGTCTAAATTTGGGTTTCGGGATAAAACCCTAGAGTGAGGTGTTGAGTGCACTGGGAAGAGTAAGGTAGTGAGCCTTGACCCATATACTTAAGAGTTGAACTTCTATTATGATATAGGATATGGAGGAAAGGATTTTGGGGCCAAGTTAGGAGGTATAGGAGTATGATAATATGCATCGGGTCCGTTGGAGGATGAGCATACGGAGATTGAGTCATGCATGTCTAGGGCGAAGTTTCTGAATAAGACACTATAAGACATTAATCATTTAAAGTGGAAGATTATTGAGCCCAGCCTAGATCGGTCCACCGGTGAATAATAGTGGTTAGGGCGTTTTTCCCTATGTGTAATCGATCCACAGGCAAATAATAGTGGTCAGGCATGTTATGCCTGTATGTTTCCAGTCCATCGGCTATAATAATGGGGGATTCCATGCTCAACAAACCAAACATAATTGTTCTAAGACATGGGAAAGACACTTAGCACTTACAGTAAAACACCATGAGAGTTGGGGCTAGACCAGTCCACTGGCAATAATAGTGGTCAGGAGCTTTATGCCCTATATGTTTCTGGTCCACCGGCAACAATAGTGGTGAGGAGCTTTATGCCTTGTATGTATTTGGTCCATCGGCTATAATATTGGGGTTCTCGTACTCGCATGGATTTGATAAAGAGCATAGTGTGAAATAGGTATCGATAAGAGATTAATTAATTGATTAATCCAGATTATAAATGGTCTTTATTTATTATTTATCTGGAATGATCGTATGACTGTTTTTATTATCCTATTTGGATTATGTGCTTATATGTGTTGGCCTTAGTGCAGGGTTATCTTGCTCGGTACGTAGCGTACTGATCACCCTTTTTATGGGTGCTGCTCTTTCCCATGAGCATAAGACCCTTCTAACTTTGTGCAAGTGGGCGATGCCTTTTTTTTATGCCTTCGATGTCCATGAGACATAAGATGAGGCTGAGTATTGATCATGGGCTTGGATTAATATTTGGAGTGACGTGGCCGGATTCTCTCTCCATATTATTTTATTTCCTCTTGTTATTTATTTTGTATTAGATTTCCCCATTATGACTTATTACTTTGTATTGAGTATTCGAGACGAAACTTTTATCTGTTGTAAACTTTATTTCTCTTTATGGAGTTTTGATAATGCACTCTAGCTTATGATTCTCTTTACGCATACTCAGATTTTTGTGTTATGATCCTTTTTGTTCTTTTTATGAACTCTTGGTTTAAGTATTGATTAAGCTTAATAAATATCCTTTTTAGCCTTAGCACTTGGTACTAGAATGGTTGGAGTGAACTGGTCTGGTACTAAGTGTGGCGGTAACATCCCCGAAGTTCACAGGTTTTATTTAATTGCTTTCGGTTTTAAAAAAAATATAGTGAATGTTGGGGTGTTACAAAACCACCATCCAAACTCTTTTAAACATAAGAATTTTATAGATTATAAGTCTAAATTATGGGGTATTACACCTTAACTTCTCATTCAATAAGTTTTGGGTGAGTCTTAGGAGGACTGTCCTTGGGGCTGATAGTAAATGGAGCAAATAATGGCTTGGGGGCATATGAATATTTTGGAATCTTCTTGGTTTCCACCATTTTGGATATTAGCTTGGATGGGGCTCCTTTTTGTTTCAGTGACATTTAAGATATTAGCCTGGGTAGGACTCCTTGTTATGCCAATAACATTTAAGATATTAACTTAAACTGGGATCCTTCATGAAGAGGGTGGGTGAATTATGAATAAATAATAATTAGGTAAAATAAGGGTGAGTACAATGAACATAAAACATACTTTGTGAAGAAATTCAGTGGAATAGTAACAAACATTTCTAACCTTACTTAATTTTTCTTTCTTTGGTTTTTCAGGACCGAGCTTTGTGACTTTTCCACTTTTGTGAGCATACAATAAGGTAAAAAAAACTCTTATTGTGTGGTTACAGATATACATGATAATAATATATCATTGGAATACATACCTTTCATTTGGTTGCCCCCAATAATAAATGATATGCTTAGAGGGTGAATGATAGGCTTTTTTATACCCATGGATAGGCTAGAGGAACCAAGATATTGTTTAGTCTTCCATGTGTTATACTCTAAAGGAAAAAGAAAGGTATTTTGTAAGCTAATAGACTAATTAAGTCGATGAAAGAATCAAAATTCTAAAAGAAGAGCAAGATACTTAGCAACATCAAAGATTAATCATATCTTCTTAAGGATGATAGGATCATTCATAACTTCATTATTATTTATGATATGACCATCCTACATAAACTTTTTGAATTTTTCCACGCAATCTTCCAACACTAGGTGGACATTCTTTGACTTTGGGTTTAAGCTAACCCCACATGGGTAGATTCCACTCAGAATTTCATAAGATAAAGAAATACTAAGACCTCTACTTCTTCATAGAAAACTAAGGCTTCTGAATAAATTTGTTTTCACCTCTTGTTTGAATGGATTAGAAGCCTAGGGTCAACGAATGTCTTAGAAACTTGAAGAAATTCCTGAATAAATCCATTGTTAGCTTACAACCATAAAAAAATTAAAAATAAAAAAATAAAAAACAAAACCTATTACCATTCTCAGAGCACTGGGGGCAAATTGATTAAGTCTTAGAAGGCAAGCTTGAAGAAATTTCCTTATGAAGGGGTGTAAAGGAAGGAATACCCCATCATAGAGGGCCTCAACATATAAATTTATGCACCTACTCAACGGATTATTGACTCTATCAAGGGGGTTAGCAAAATCAAAGTAAAAGAAGAAGAAATATAGTATTTTATGTGAAGATGCTCAAGTTGAGCTTTGGTAATGATAATCAGAAGAAGGGTATTCAAGTCAATTGAATAAGTTCCATATATATTAACCAAAGGGAAAGGATTATGAGCATCAAAGAAACTAGTAGGTTTTTAAACGACGGGTTCATCAAATACGGAATAGAGGGAGGAAATTTTGAGGGTGCGATGGATGTATTTGAAGATTGAAACATAGAAGAATCAATAGATTTATTAAGACATTTGAGAAATAGGTAATTTAAAAGGGTAGGGGATTTATCGAGATGTTGAAGAAAGATGGTGGTTGATGAAATGGTGACATAAACTCCCACAAGTGATTATTGTTAGGGAGCTCATGATGTTGAATACATTTATTTATGGTGACAATAGGAGGATTTGTTATGATATATATAGAAATAGATGGTGGTGGTGTGGATAAGTCCCTAACATAGGATGGAAATGGAGATATGAAGGTATTAAGTTTAATTATATAAAGTGAAAGTTAAATGAAGATGAAGAATAGTAAACACATAAGATGAAAGGGAAAAAAAAGAGTAAGTGGGGGTATATATATATATATATATATAATAGTAATATGGGACATTGAAGTTACCTTATTTTTTTTGGAAATATGAAGAATTTGGATTCATTGCTAAAAAAATCCTCTTGGTACTCTCACCATTAAAGAAGACAAAACATCAAATCAAACCTCGATCCTTGCCTTTTCTTAAGTGATATAGTGGCGTTAGAACAAATGAATTTCAATGACCTAGAAACTTGTTCCTTTCGTAATAAATTTTGGAAGGATTTTGTATCCTTTATTTAATGGCTTTTTCTTCAATTTAAGCATGTGAGGAAAGAAAAATGAGGCTTATTCAACAAGCCTCATTTTGGTGACATTTTATATTTTATCAAAATTTAAATTTTTTATTTTATAAAAACTGATGATTTTAGCATAGTTTTGTTTTTGCCTTCGTAGGACACGCTAAAGAATTTTACAAAAATGAGTTTATTTTCTATTACTTGATAGTGTATATGTATAACATCCGATGGATTTTCTTTATTTGTATGTAATTGATGGTCTTTCTCTTTTTAAGTGACCGATGGTCTTTCCACTTGTAAGTTATCGATTGTATTTTTGTTTAACTTTATTTGTAAGTGACTGAGGGTCTTTTCATTTATATGTGACCGGTAGCCTCTTTGTGTAACTTTCTTTGTAAGTGACCGATGAACTTCTATACAACTTTCTTTATAAGTGTCTGATAATCTTTGTATTTGATTATGTGGTTTAGCTTTTAAACATTTGATTTGGACCAATGATAATGTAATTGAAGCTTAGTTTATATACATAAGAGAAGTATATGATGCACTTGATCATTAGTAGTATAGTTAAACTTTAGATTGCCTACCATAGGGGAGTAGGTGACTTGGTGGATTAAATTTTGAAGGAAGTGATGATAAGGGTCTTTCCCAAATTATTATTACAACACCTTTGGAATGTCAACCAAAAGCATGAGAGTCTGCCCCAAAAGCTTATAGTGTCTCTTCTTCAAACTAGTCCCAAGCTGGTAGCTACACAGATTTTAAGCTGGGTCAATCTTCTACACAAAATAGGGGTATCTTGTTCTCCTCAACCACACTATATTTTTCCTCTTTTTCTTCCTTAATTCTACTCCTATATGTATGGGGTTTTGTACCCATTTTTAGGGATCGATATTTATAATACAGCTCTATCACTTTTACTCTCTTCTCGCTCCTATGAATTTTTCCATCGGCACTCTTTTGTCACTTGGTATCATTTTAATTACCTAATAACTCCTTGGTTTATAAAACACCAACAACACAAATAAATTCTTAAATAATTTATACTAATTCTTTTTCCTTTTTTCCTTGACCCTCACCCTTAATCGATTATTTTCCCATTTTGATTTTCTAACCAAAAACCCTAAACTTACCAAATGAAACCTAAAACAAACTAATCCTATTCTAACACCCTACTCTTGTGTAACACTTCCAAATTTACAAACCAAAAACATTTATTGCAATAATTAATTATAGAAGCTAAAATAAAAAATATGGGGTATTACTGCCACACTTGTTACAAGTCTAATTTCATCTACCATCCTTATACCAAGTGTTAAGGCTAAAAAATGTTATTACACTTATTATTAACACAACTATAAAAAATTAGAGTAGAGAAGATGAAAACAGAGTAACATCATTCCAAATAAAATGAACTATCAATGATTACCAAATTCAGTGAAAAGAAATACATAAATATAAAAGTACAAAATCATCCAGATCAAAAGATACTAGGTAAGACACCAGATAACCATACTCACCCAAGCACTAGCCTCGAACTGATCTCGCAAGCTTATTTACAAAGGCCACTGTTCATTTAATAAGTACGGCCCATGAAAAGGAACCCTTCAATACAATGGCACTAACCCATGATACAAAACTAATATGTAAAACCCACATGGAACATACAAAAAACATCACAACAATACATGATATAAAAATTAAAGTATTCATACGATGATAGAAATACAATACTCATATCATATATACAATAACAATCAAGCTATATATTTCTCATACTCGTTCTTGAAGAACATAATAAAATTTACCAACTAAGCATATAAGAGATACTATCTGAAATAATGATTAGAATCAATCTTAATATAATAACAATAACCTTCACAATATATCTCATATCTCAATATCAAACTAATAATATCTATGGTACCACATGTAGAGTTCAAAGGCACAATACCAGTAAAATCCATAATACCACAGGTAAGGTTCAAAGGCACAATACTATTAAATTCCATAATACCACAAGTAAGGCTCAAAGGCACAATAGCAAACACGACTACACACAAAGGCTACTATCAAACCACAGGAAGGCACAAAGACAACTATCGAACCACACGTAGGCACAAAGGCTACTACCAAAAAAATAGGCACAAAGGCTACTACTAAAATACAAGTAGACATAGAAGCTACTACCGACCAATCTAATAATCATTTCAATCCAATAATATTCATTTCCATTTTTATTTACTCAAGGGGAGATCATATCGAACCTAAATACACTAAGTCACTCTGGTCATATCGGTGCACCAAGGCAACATAGTATCCTACCAACTATCAACCTAATGACACTAAGGTATCCTGGTCACATTAGCATACGATGGTAGCATAGTGTCTTACCAACAAGGAAACCTAATCTATAAGTATGCATATCCTCTATTAAGTCTGTAGAGTTAAATAGAATAAGACATAAGGAATGGTTGGAGCACTAAGGCACACCAACAAAATCTATAATCAATTGTGGGCAAAACCACATCCTTAGGTAGCAACCCCTTAAAGCCACCATTTCCAATCTTGAGGTCTCTCACTTTAAGTATTAGTATTTTATAAGGCGGCTATAAAATCACATATTAATCACATAGATCCAATTTTCATACTTAACCATTTTAACTCATTTCCGAACATTTGAGAAAACCATAATTAATGTCAATACCAAGTTCAATCATTAAAAATATATCAATACCATCCTAAACTCAATTATTCATACTTAGGCACTTTAGGCTAAAACTAACCAAAATGCCTTGTATGCCAAAGTATCCATGTTATCATCCATTTTAAATACTAATTCCATTTTATTTATTAAATGGTCAAGAAGATACTAAAATAAAATAATTGAATCATTTAACATGCAAATAAATTATCAAATATGCCTAATAACCATTTTGCCCTCATATATGATTTTGCACGTAATACCCTAACATGTTTTCTAGAACATCAAACCATATTTTGGCATGCTTAATAATAGATAATACATATTAGGTATTCTTATAAGAATAATTATCATGATAAAAGCTCAATGACCAAAATATCCCTAGAACATATAATAATAATAATAATAATAATAATAATAATTATTATTATTATTATTATTATTATTATTATTATTATAATGTCGAAACATGCATTTCTTAAACATCAAATCATACATATCCATACTCATATTAAGCATTTTTATTAGGTTAAATATCACAATATGTCTAAATGGTCAAATTGCCCCTAGGGTACATGATAATAACATCTATGTTAAAAACACGTTTAGGCTTGCTTAACCTATCATATTGGATATACATGACATATATAATTTATTCCCATCATTTAAATCGTTTTAACATAAATTTCGTACACGTGATAATTTCCACAAGTTAACATGATTTTCTTTACCAAATCCGTTACTATCATTATTAGACAAGTAATCGCAATGTAAAAAAATATACTTAATACACAATTTATACATGAAAATCTAAATGTGCTATCATACAATATATGAACATTTTAGTAAATTATAGGGATTACAATGTAACAAACATACTCAACATGATTTATAAATGAAAAGCTAAATATGATATCATACAATATCTAAACACTTTGTATAATATATAGATTACCTAATTTTCAGCAAATGTACAATTTATGGTTAACCTACTAAAATTTATTAGGCCCTACTAATAAAACTTTTATACTTAAAGATAATACCATAATTACCAAATTAATATTTAACAAGTAAAAGATATATATATATATATATATATATATATATTCAAATATTTATTAAATACAAAATTACAAAAATGACATTATGTTAAAATAGGTATAAAATTTTGGAAGAATCTTACATTCCTTGAGCAATGTGAGTTAGGCAAGGCAGAAAGGGGCTTTGGGGGAGTGGCCTGGTTAGTTGGGTGGAGGTGGCGATGAGGTTAGCTGATGGTTGGCATAGCGGTGGAGCTGTTAGCGGCCAAGGCTAGGGGAGCTAGTGGTTGGGACGGGGAAAGGAGAAAGGAGAAGAGAAGAGGGAATGCAAAGGCTCTAGAGGAAAGATTGGTTGGTTGCTGGATGATGCTACAAGGAGGAGGATAAGGCTGGTTGTGTTGGGGCGATGATAGAGGGCACAATAGTGGAGGTAGTGGTGGTGGTGCAGTATTGATGCGACGATAGGGAAAAGGAAAAACAAAGGGGGTTAAGGTAGGTAGTGGTGGTGTAGTGTTAGTGTGATGGGGTTCAAAGGGTTGTGGGGTGTAGAGGATTGATTGGGGTGTATGGATTATAGGAAAATGAAAATGGGTTATAGGTTGGTAGGGCTAGTGATGGTGTTAGTGGTGTGAGGGGGATGGAAGGGCTATAGAGGGGATGGGAAATAGTAAAGAACCATAAGCTGAATGGTGGAGTGCAGGCTTGTAATACCTCGAAAATTTGCTTAGCCTAATCCCACATCATTAACACCCTAATTTGATTCTAATCTCAATAAATCCTATGTTAGCCTTGACTTAACTCCTTAATCCCAATACTTTAACTGAATCTAAAACCTTAACTCGGATAAACCATAATTCATAAACCAAAATCAAAATCTACTAAAATTATCACTAATCCTAATTGCTTGGCTAATCCAAAACCACCCTAAACTAATCCCCCAACCCTTCTCTTTTTCCTTTTTTTTCCTTTTCTTTTCTTTCTTTCTTTTATTCCTCCCGCCAACCTCAAGCTGCCTTTTTGAATTAGTTGCAACTTGCACTTGCAACTTGCACCATCACCTTTCTGCATCCATCACCCATCACCTTACTTCCTTTCTCATTTTTCTTCTTCTCCTTCTACACCCTTATCCGTGAATGAATGCACACCCTTACACACACTCTACACACCCCATCTTCCCCTACCATTTCATCCTTATGCAACACCTAAATACAACCATCACCACCTTCACCCTACTGCTACTACCCTACCCCTAACCATCCTCTGCAACAATCACCATCATCATCACCTTGCAACTACACCATCACCATCGCACACTAACCCCTATTCTTTTCTTCTTCCCCGACTCACACCACACACACACACATATACATATATATACACTTCACAATCTCTTTTTTTCTCTTTAGTTTTGCCTCATTCTGCCCATCATTTTGTCAAAAATCCATTGCTCGAGCTCCCTCCTCCTTCTCCTTTCCTCCTTCTTTATTTTCTTCTTCTTCTTCTTCTTCTTCTTCTTCTTCTTCTTCTTCTTCTTCTTCTTCTTCTTCTTATTCTTCTTCTTCTTCTTCTTCTTCTTCTTCTTCTTCTTCTTCTTCTTCTTTCTTTCTTTCTTTCTTTCTTTCTTTCTTTCTTTCCCTATTTCTGGCCCTCGCACCACCATTTCCACCACCGTATACCACCTCTACCACCACTCGCCGCCCTTTGGCCGGTGGACTAACCACCAAAGTCACCCCAACCTTTCCCCTCACTGTCGTCATCCATCACCACCGATCACCACCTATTTTCCCTTCTTCTTCCTCTCGTGCATCGTAACATTTCAAAGTGAACGGCTTGTGCACCGCCTACTGCATGGTCGTGCAACACTAAAAATCTCCTGCCATAAAGCCATGCAACCTTTGCACTGCCTAGCTATGCGTCTTTTCTTTTCTCGGCCTGTTGTGCACCGCTGTAGCACAGTCGTGCACCTTTTGCACTGCCTGGTCATGTGTCTTTTCTCCTCTCAACCTATTGCCGCACAGTCATGCAACTTTCGCACTGCCTGGCCATGTAACATATTTTCTTTTGACTAGAAGCTACATCGCCTGTTGTGCAGCTGTGCACCTTCCTATTTTTGGTCGTGCACCCCTATTTTCACCCCCAAACCTCATGCAAACACCGTCAAAATTTAACCATAGCTCCACCACACATTCTTCTACACATCCATACATCTCAAGCTCCCATTTAACTACGTTTATATCTTTTTTTAACCTCTTTACCTTGATTTCTCCTTTGATTTAACTCTTCGAGCCTAGCCATAAATTTTATTATTTTTTGTAGGTGGTATTCTAGTAGCTTCGAAGGAGGAAGTCTAGGATTTGCGTGCTTAGAGCTTGGTGTCCTAATTGGTAACGATACTATTTGATGTTTAGGATTTTTAGAATTACTACTTGTATGGTTATATGTGTTTTTTATGATATTGTTTATACATGATGTAACATGTGTTGATCATGATATTTTGTGATGATGTGAATGTTATGTTGAAAGAAAGTAAGAATTGGTGAGAAGTACCATTATATTATGATTTTGTGGTGATAATGTCATATTTGGGATATTATATATTATGGTATGAAGTATGGGTTTAAGGATATTATGTTGTTGAAAGAAAGTAAGAATGGGTAAGAGCTAGCATTATTATTTGGTTGAGAGAATGTCATACATATGGAAATATATATATAGTATGGTATGAAATATGGGTTAAATGAGTTTTAACAAATAGACTTAAGAATTCTTATGAGTTATGATGATTAATTGTGGAATTAAAAAATAACATGTGTGGAAGGTATAAGATTTTATAAAAATAAAGGTTTTTATTTGTGCTTAAGGGTAACTTGGTGATTATGGGATAATAAGGAAATTATGGTATTTTATGTGTTAGGAGGATTAAAATGTGATAATAATAACATGAGGAATTCTTGGAAGTATTATTATCTTGGAGGATCTACTTATATATATATATATATATATATATATATATTCTCGTTCCATCGGGGAGAATAGTGGCTTAGGAGTGTTTTATGCCAAGAAGATATTTTTAATCTCCATTCCACCAGAAAGAATAATGGCTCGAGAGAATTTTTCCGCTCAGAAGGTCCTTTAGTCTATTCCATTGGATTAAGAATAGTAGGGTCCCTACTCATCATGAAATGAAAATGTATCATTATAACTTATGAAAAAGATACTAATGATTTAAAGTGAAAGAATACATGAGTCGGGACCAAGGTGATCTATTTTTCTATATATATATATATATATATATATATATATATATATATATATATATATATATATATCCAGTTCCATCGGGGAGAATAGTGGCTCGGGAGTGTTTTACCCCGAGAGGATGTTTTTAATCTCTGTTCCACATGAAAGAATATTGGCTCAGGTGCATTGTCCCCGAGAAGAGTTTCAGACCATTCCACCGGTTTAAGAATAGTGGGGTTCCTACACTCAGCGTATATAAAAGAATGAAAATGTATTATACTTAATAAAGGAATCTAGATCATATTTTGGCTTATGAGATTTTTCATTTATTTGGTTATTTCTTTATTATCTAATGTGAAAGTATGTGCTATTTGTATCCCTATTTTGATAGTATTGTTACCTTGTTAGTACGTAGCGTACTGACCACCCGTTTTATAGGTACTACTCATTCCTACGAGCAGAAGGCCCTGAATCTTATGTACAGGTCTCAAAAGATCGATTAGATAATTATGTTGCCTATGACACCTTAAGTGGGGATGAGTGAATTCATCTATGTTAGGGTTGGGTGAAGAGTAATTGTTATCCGGTTGATATATTTAGCCGGATACCCTTTTTGGACTCTTGACCCATGGTATTCCCCTTTTGTATTTTCTATTGTTAAACTCGGAGTTAGGTTCCAAACTCAGTATTGTACTATAAATGTTCTTTTGTTTCTAATTTCCTTAAGTTGCTTTAAATATTTTAGCCTTCTGATTAATGTAAGGATAGTTGTATAAGCCAGAATTATGTCGATCACGATAGTAACCTCCACTATTTTACTTGATTACTTCTTCTGGAAAATAAAAAAATTAGTAGTAAAAATTAGGGTGTTACAAGGCTAGAGAAAAGAGAGGCTGGGATGGAGAAGGATAAGGGAGGTAGAGGAAGGGAGGTATGGGCTCAGGGTTTAATGGTGGTAGAAGAGAAGGGAGAAGCAGAAGGAGAAGAATGAGAAGAAGAAGAAGAAGAAGAAGAAGAAGAAGAAGAAGAAGAAGAAGAAGAAGAAGAAGAAGAAGAAGAAGAAGAAGAAGAAGAAAAAGAAGAAGAAGAAGAAGAAGAAGAAGAAGAAGGGGTTGGTGATGATGATGGTTGGATTGGGATGATACACGGGGTAAGGGTTGGTGGTGTTTCTTAAGAAAACCAAATAGTACTAAGAGAGAGTAGGTGCTGGACAATAAGGAGATTTGGGTTGAGGAGGAGTGCTTGTGTCTGTATGTATATGTACATGTATAGAAGGGAAGGCATGCATGAGGGAGGAGTGCAAGGGGTTGTTTAGTGTGTTATGGTTAGGAAGGGGAAGGTAAGGGAGACATGCAGGGATGTAGTGGTGCATGATGGTACAAAAGGGGAAGGGAAGGGAAAGGAAAGGCATGCATGATGAAGAGGGCAAGTCAGGTTTGGCTAGTAAAGGAAAGAAGGATGTAGGCGTTCATTAGCAAGGTGCGGAGGGGTGTTGGGGATCGTTCAGGGCATAAGGATTTGTAGAGGGGGTGGGTAAGGTTCTATTTGTCTAAAAGAGGATAGAGGAAATTGAAAGGAAGAAGGGGACAGGGTGGGAGAAGAAAAGAATAAGGAATAACGAATTAAGCTTAGTAGGCCGGGGAGAGAAGGAAAGAAAAGACAAAAGAAGAAGAAGAAGTGGGTTAGGCTTAAGGAGTAGGCTGGGAGGGAAGGAAAGAAAAAGAAGGTGAGTTGAGGTGCTAGGAAGGAAAGAAAGGAGAAGAAAAATAAAAGGAAAAAAGAAAGAAAAAGGAAAAGGAAAGGGGGGAAAAGAAGAAGAAAAGGAAAAGAAAGAAATTTTAGGGTTAGAATTATAATTAGGTTAAATTTAGATTTTGGATAAAATTAATGTATTTATGTAATACCCCATTTCTCAAAAACCTTAATTATAACCGGTAATTATGTATATTAGTTGTAATAATTATTTTAGGATATTTGATAATAAATATATTGTTAATATGTGTAATATTATTACAACTTATTAGTTATAAAATTTAATTCGGTTAAAATAAGTTAAATGGTGCATATTAAATTTTAAACCTAGGTTAGGTCTTAGTCGGTATCCGTTTCTTCAAATAAACCTAACCCAATAACCTTAAATTATACCGTACATTTACCCTAATTATGTACCTAGATATTTTACCCTAACATATGCTAGATTTCCCCTAATCATGGCCCTACCCTCCCCTGCCCTGGCATGTTACCCTGCAAACCATCACTCTACACTATACCTCCCATCTCCCTCATTTTTTTCTCTCCTAGGTTCTCTCCTCTTTTCCCTGCACGCAATCCCTATTTATATCAATTTTCTCCATACTATGTTGTACTAAAAACCCTAGAGCATCCTATAAAATTTTGACCTCACCTAAGCTCCTTCTCATACACAAAACTATCCCTCCATTATCCTTATTATTGCTCCTTCCACCACAAATTTTTTTTGGGCAACACCAACTCTTTTCAACATCCTTATCTAACCACTAGCCACCATCACCAAGCCCCTATACCCTACACCAGCCACCCATGTCATAGCCTCCCCTACACCCACACATAAACTCCTCGAAACCTCCCTAACTTTCCTTCCTTCCTCACCTTTGGCACCCCTCACCGAATCAACCTCCCCCACTGACCTTATATGTCATTCCTTCCCCTTTTCCTTTAGCCAAACATTCTATTCTCCCCCTACCATCCAATCATCCATAGCCCCCAAAGCCCAGCTATGCCACCTTTGAACATTTTGGCCCAAGTTCCCCTCTTTTTCTAGACCATTTATCACCGAAACTACTCCCGCCTTCTTTGACCCTTTGTGTTGCAACTCTCCTTATCCATTTTGCTACACCTTTTCTACCTTTCTCTCCTCCTTACCATCATCCACTCTCACCATTCTTGGTCCCCTAGCACTAGCCATTCTCACCATTACCACCCTTCATTCTTCTTGACTGAAACTTCTCCTTTGGTGCTAATTTTTTTCCTAGGCTTACGTCTTGCTTATTGGATCGATTAGTAGCCCTAAGTTATTTTAGTAATTTTATATTGTTATTGTATAATATTATATGCTAATATATGTATGTGTTTGGATGTTAAATTCCTAGGTAATCCTTGCGATCTTTAGAGAAGACCTCTTTTTTGTAAGCTTGGGTCACGTAAATCCAATCACTTATAGGATAGTAGAAATTATGTATGAGCATGATAGGAACTTTTAGACCTAGAATCATGATAGGGTTTATGCTTTTGGGGTATTTAAACATGAATGATATAACGATAATATGCTGAAGGAATGATGTGCATGATTATTGATAAGTGAGTTGTATGCATGGTAATATGTCAAGTGTTTTACTTCTACATGTCTAATATTTTTTTAGGGTTTCAATTATTGTCAATTTATGAATCAAATTTCATTATATATGCCTCATGGTTTCTCATGCATGGAAGATAGGGTTACTATAATTCACATGGGCGCATCTGCACAAGATTAGGTTTAGCTTGTGACAAATCGTATTTGCATGGCCTAGGGTGAGATATTATCCTGCATGTACTTTGATGATAATATTCCTATTTGAATGATGTTTTATTCTTTAAATGTTTATGTATATGCTGTATGAAAGACATGATACGTGATAGTCGCATGATTAAGGCTTTGGTGGGTGCAATTCACTAAATACATGAAAAGTGAAAAATATAGTTAATAGCCGAAATGCAAAGAATAGTCATGTGCTAAAATAATGGGGAATATTACCTTGTTGCTTTCTCATGAAAATTATCTCATAATACTAATGTTTGATAAAAAAAAATGAATAAAATGTGTAAACTAGGGTTTTGAAGGGTATTTTGGCATTTTTGACCTAATGTATCATTTACAAATAATTGAATGCTATGATGGCCTTAGATTTTTGATAGGTTGACCTTATCTTTGACTTGGCATGACATAGAACTATGACCTTAGGATTTATCTAAATAATTGAAAATAAATGGGAAAATGGTTAAGTGTGGAAAATGAAAATCGATGTGTCATATGTGACGCATGTGAACACCTTATAAGATATTAATACTTAAATTGAAAGACCTTGAGTTAGGAATGTTTGCTCTCTGAGGGTTGCTACCTTAGATGTGAGATTTTAACCCTCATTATTTTGGTTTACTAGTGTGTCATTGTGCCCTATTTTAAGGCCCTATTCTACTCTATAGGTGACCTACGAGTCCTATAGGGGGTATCGATACTTAAGGACTAGGTGATAGAGGTTGGGAGGATATTGTTTTGCTTTTGGACACTGATATGACCAGGTATATAGGCATGTCCCTAGGTTTAAGGTAAGGGTATTGTGTTGCTTTTAGGCACCAATATAATGAACTATATTGATGTGTCCCTAAGTTGATTTGTATCCCTCTCACTTAAGGAAGTAAAAATGAAAATGTTTGTTGGGTAATAAAATAAAATGAATGGATTGTTGGTTCAGTAGTTACCTTACTACCCTACATTAGTATTGTGATGGGTTATTGTAATCCCCCAAAATTTTAGAAAACCTATAATTTAATAAATACCTTTTATTTGAAATAAATTAGCTTTTAAAATTATTTAGTTTAATTATTTTATGGATTTTTGAGTATAAAAATTTGGATACGAGTATTTAATGAATTAAAAATAAATATTTTCTTATTTTACCATATTATTTTTACTTAAATAAATTTTCAAACAAGTATTTTATTTATAATTATCCTTTTAAGCCCATATATTTAATTAATATAAATTGAATCATTAAATAAACTTATTATCAAAAATATTATATCCTATTATTTTATAAATTTAATTATTTTTAATTCTTCCATTTTTCCCACTTTCCTTTTTCCTACTTTTTCTTTCCTTTCTCCTTTCCCCTATTTCTTTTTCTTCCCCTTTTTCCTGGCTTTGGGCCGCCAGGCTGCCCGATCTGCATTTCCCTCCTCCCTACGCACCTGGGCCAAAGGTCTATTTCTCCCCTCCCCACTTCTCCTTCTCCCACACACGACGCAACCCAGACTTTCTCCTCCCCTAACCGACGGTTCAGCCTTATTTCCTTTCCCTTCGATCGGCCGGCTTCTTCCTTCTTCTTCTTCCCTTTTCATCGCCGCCCATGCCCAACACCCTACGCACACCCGACCACCACCTGCAGCTGCCATCCTAACCACCCTTGCCTCTCTCTTCCTCTCTCTCTCTCCCCCGTCCTTTTCTTTCCTATTTCGAGCCAAACTATCCCCTACACCCTCCATCTATGCCTGAATTCTTTCCTCTTCTTCTCCCTATGCCTCCCTATCACCCGACCACCATCTACCACCCTACAACCTGCCCTGGCCGGCCACCTACTCCCCTCTTCCTCCTCTTATTTTTCTTCATCCCTCCTTGCCTCATCCTACTCATAATTTTGAGCATCTCCCTTCCCCGACCTCCCTCTTCTCTCCTTTCTCCTCCTTCCCATTCTTCCCTATTTTTTTCGCTCGCCGCCGCCAACCGCCATTCCAACCACCATTCCAACCCCCTGCGCTACCTTCTGCCACCACCTCCTACTACCCTGCACTATCATGCCACCCCTCGAGCCCCTGCACTTCCTCCCTTCTCCTCCTCTTCTTTTCCTCTCCACTTTTCTCCCTTATCGCCAAGCCACCTGCAACCGCCCCGTTTGCCGTCGTCCGGCCACCTCTACTGCCACCCAAACCACCAATCCACACCCTGCAACCTCCTCTACCACCCCCACACCTTCTTTTCCCGAAACCAGCCCCTTCACCCCTCCATTTTTCCCCTATCTTTTCCTCCCTTGTCAGACACGCTAGCCCGACACTCATCTTCGCCGCCTTGCTGCCGTCGTGAAACCATCCTCAGCCACCACCTACACCCCCTCTTCACTCCTGCACTATTCCCTTGCCTTGAAACCTCCCCCATCTACCTTCTTTTCTAGAATAAAGTCCCTAAACCGAGCCATCTCTCCTCCCTTCTATCTCACAACCTTCGACCCCTTTCTCCCCTTAATCTGCATGTGACTCACGCTGTTCATGCAGCGTGAGCTCCCCCTTTGATTTGGAATTTATTTGTCTAAATTTTGAGGTATATTAATAATTAATTAAAGTGTTTTATTATTAAATAAATTTTTATCCTTTTAATTTCTTACTTCTAACCTAATAGTTATTGATATTATTTTTAGGTGTTGAGTTGCTAATTAAGCCTTGAATCCTTAACCAGGATACCGGTAAGGTTCGATTTTTGCGAGATTAAGGTAATTGTTAAACCTCACTTAAACACATGGAAAAATGTATGCTAGCACATTAGGGATTTTAGTATGATTTTATGTATGTTTTGTGTTGCCTAGTATGATATATATATATATATATATATATATATATATATGGTTGCTTATATTGATTGATAAAAATAAAAGAAAAGAAAATTATGATAGCTTTTGTGCCATGTGTAGAGATGATACTTAAGGAATGAGTTTGATATTTGATGGAAATGTTAAATACTTGTCTATGATGTATTATGTTGCTAATGCATGAATAATATTATTGTCTAAGGGTGTTTTAGTAATATGCTTGTGTAAGTATGTGAGCTAATATATGTAGTTGCTAATGAGTATTATGTTGAATAATGACAAGTTGGTGGAGTTAAATGATAAGAACGAAGTGCTAATATTAGTATGTTATGTAGTGGTGGTAAATTCATAAAAGTGGTGTAATAAAGGGGTTAAGTGGAAATTTTATAAGTGAATAGGGTATTTTGGAAATTTTGTAGTAAAGGGGTATTTTGGTAATTTTGAAAGAAAGGGGTAAAATTGTAAGTTGTAAGCAAAAAGGTATTTTGGTAATTTCAAAGGAAAGGGGTGAAATGATAATTTTATAAGAAAAATGATAAAATCGTAAGTTGTGAGAAAGAAGGGTATTATGGTAATTTTTTAGGCAAAAGAACAATATGGTAATTTTATGATTAAATGGAAAAATGATAATTTTATAAGTAAAGGGGTATTATGGTAATTTTTGGAGAAAAGGGTAAAGTGGTAATTTTGGAGTCAAAGGACAATATAGTAATTTTATAAGTAAGTAGTAAGTATGGTAATTTTGGGAGTAAAGGAGTAATATAGTAATTTTGGAAAAGAATGGCAAAATAGTAATTTTGTAGGGAAAGATAAAAATGGTAATTTTCGATGTAAAAGGGTAAAATAGTAATTAGTAAAGTAAAAGGGGTGTTATGGTAATTTTATAAGGAAAAGGGTATTGTGGTAATTTTATAAATAAAAGGATATTATGGCAATTTGGGAGTAAGGGGTAGAAGAGTAATTTTGTAAATAAAAGGATATTATGGTAAACTTGGGAGTAAGGGGTAACTTGGTAATAATGATAACGAAGGATAAATTGGTAATTAAATTATGATTAAAAAGGGGTAATTGGATAATTATGATAATAGGGAAGGGTAATTTGGTAAATTAACCAATTAAAGGGCATTATGGTAATTTTAATAATGGAGAAGGGTAATATAGTAATTATAAAAATGGAGAAGGGTAAATTGGTAATTATAATTATGAAGAAAGGTAAATTAATAATTGTAATTATGAAGAAGGGTAATTTGGGATTTATAATAATTGAAAAGGGTAAAATGGCAATTACAATAATTTAGAGGGGTAAAATGGTAATTATGATAAAAGAGAAGGGCAATCTGATAATTTATCCAACTAAAGGGTAAATTGATAATTATTTAACCAACTAAAGGGGCAAAATAGTAATTATGATAATGAAGGAGGGTAATTTGGTAATTTATCCAACTCAAGGCCAATTTAGTAATTATAACAAAGGAGAAGGGCAATTCGGTAATCTAACCAACCAAATGGGAAATATGATAAGTGTAGCAATTATGAGGGGTGAATGGTGATTTAAAAAGGCGTAGGAGATAACTTGGTAACCTAAACCGAGTAAGGGGTAATTTGGGTAATTATGCAACCTAAAGGGTACTATGGTAATTTGTCAAGTAAGAAAAGGATGACTTAGCAATTAAATAAGTATGGGGTAAATAAGTAATTTTTACCTAACAAGTCGTTGTGATTATGGAATTTCGTGATATGACTCAAGTAACACTGAATAGCAAGGTAAGAGAATTTGATAATTAATAAGTATTACGAGAACGAATCCTAATTCGAAATTAGATGAGATTATGATGGCCTTAATAGTTTCTCTGTGATATCTTGGATAACCATTTGAATAAGAAATGACTAATGATATCAGAACAATGGAAAGTGAATAAGTATCTAATTATTGTGCTTTTCGTGATCACTTTAATTAAGACACTAATACTTAAAGTGAAAGACCTCGAGATCGGGAATGGTGACTCTTTAGGGGTCGCTACCCTAAAGACGTGGTTTAGTCTATGATTATTCTGGTATTTGATGGTGTGCCTTTGTGCCCCAGCCAAGCCCTATATCTTACTCTATCTAGCTCTACGGACCTAGTTAGGGGGTATGCATACTTATGGATTAGGTTTCCTTATCGGTAGGGTACTGAGTAGCTTTATGCACCAGTACGACCAGGGTACCTTTGCGTCCTTGGGTTCGTGGTTGAAGGGTACTGAGTAGCTTGTATGCACCAGTACGACCGGTGTACCTCAGTGTCCTAGGTTCTTGATCTCCCATCCGAGGCAAATAAATATATTTGTTGTGCTGATTAAAGAAAGGAAAAATACTAATTACAAAAGTGAAAGATTAATGAGTCGGACCCAGTTGACTTATGATATTGAGTACCGATCCACCGGTTATAATAGTGGCCCAGGAGCGTGTTACCCTAGCAAGTGATTATGAGTACCGGTCCATCGGATATAATAGTGGCCCAGGAGCGTTTTGCCTTGGATGATGATTATACATATTCCGGTCCACCGGCTAAAATAGTGGGGGTCCCGAGCTCAATAAAACCAGTTATGTATGTGAATAAAGTTATGGAAAAATACTAATCACTTATAGTGGAACACCATGTGAGTCAGGGCTAGACCAATCCACCGGCGAATAATAGTGGCCAGGAGCGTTTTGCCTTGGAGACCGATCCACCGGCATATAATAGTGGTTAGGTGTGTTTTACCCTATAAGTGACCAATCCACCGGCTATAATAGTGGGGTTCTTGCACTCACATGGATATAAAATATGAGATTGATTGAATGATGATGGAAAAATGGCTTAAGGACCAAAAGTATCGATCGTGACTTATGACTTGTTATATATGTGATTGTTATGTATGCACCTCTTATTACATATATATATAGCTTGCATTATGTGTTGCATTGCGGGCCTGTTTTTAAGGGTGGTACTAAAGGGTTACTCAGTACAATAGTACTGAAGGGATTCCCTTCGTGGGGCCCCTGCCTATTCAATGGGCAGTGTCCCTTGTAGGTCTTTTCAGGTACTACTCAAGTGGGCAACGGGAAAGAGAGTAAGGAAGTATCCGGTACCGTTAGGGTTTTTCTCTCTCTCTTTTAAATCCCTAGTTTTAATGTTAATGTTGTTTAATTAACCATCATTGGTGGATTTTATTCTTGTAAATGATTCGATGCGCTACTCTGATTTGAAAATGGATTGTAAATTGCGTTTTACACTTTTAGCCTTAGCACTTAGTACTGGAACGGTAGGAGTGAACCGGTCTGGTACTAAGTGTGGTGGTAATATCCCCAAAATTCACGATTTTATAATTTGCTTCCGCAATTTCTTTTAATAAAACGAAATTTTTCAGTAGTGAATTTTGGGGGTGTTACAGTTATTGGTTCAGTAGTTACCTTAGTGCCCTACCTTACTTTATGTTAGATTTGGTTGTTCGGTAGACATCTTAGTGCCCTACCCTAGTATTGTTTTGGATTGTTGTTTTGATATTTATCTTACTGCCCTACCACTATGATTTGAACGTATTTAACTTATAAAATATTACTTTGTATCTTGAGATGATGAAAAATGGATTGGTATGTTTTACTGTTGAGTTGGAGGTTTGGATGATTACACATACCATGAATATTGTTGTAGTTACGGTTCTTGCCTTGTACTCAAGTATGCTTTTTAGGTTTTGTGTGACTGTATGAGATGTGGGTATAATACATCTTGTGAGATATTGTGATTTACTCAGTATGAGAAAGTCCTGCTGATATTACTTTTACATATAACTATGTGAGGGTCATGGAGTGGCATGAAGCTTATAAGAGCGGGCGGGACAAGTGGAGTTCTTGGGAAAAGGTTCCATTTTTAGAATAGGCCTTTGGGTCTTAGAGTTAGGGTAAACTAGAGTTGTACCTTTGGGTGATGGTTTTTGTTACAATATGTTTTCCTTTGGACTCTCATGTCCCTAGTTGTACTTTAGTTATACTGTCGTACTATGGCATATATTTGTAACTCTATTATGTATTATTTCTATTTTCGACTATTTACTCTAGTTATGTTTTGTTTTAGCCTTAGCACTTGGCATAAGAAAGGTGAGGAAGTTGGACTTATGCTAAGTGTGGCGATAACACCCAATAATTTAGTAATTAACGCTTCCACAAAAATAAAAACTTTCAAGTGGTAAAATAGGGGTCTTACAATATAGGCTTAAGGTATCCGATTAGAAAAATAAACAATGTATAATTTGGGTGGATTTAAAGAAAAAGAAAAAAGATAAATAGTTCGGATAATTTATCAAAGAATTTATTTGGGTTTTATGGGTCAATGGTTAATAAAAAATAATTAATCTAATATTTAAGGATTTAGTTTTTGAATAAAAGGCTAAATGTTTAAAATTAAGGTTATGAAATTTCAAGGTGTTACACCATGCCCTTTTTCTTTCCTCACGTGACCTCTATATTCTCTTTATCCGTGCACCTAATCCCTTATCATCCCTATGTTTTCTCTATAATAGACCCTCCCTCACGTCTCCCCTATTATGCATGTAACAACCTACCCTTCCATTTTCTTTCACACTACCATCGGCTACATAGTTCTCAGCCCTCATTCTTCCCTTTACACTCAACAAACCAAAACAACCCTCTACTTCTAGATTTTTTATTGCAACACACCATCAACCCCAAACACCACCCCTCGTATAGCCACATATCTCCCAACTCTAGCATTTTATTCTTCACCTAACACCAATTCTCTCTCCCCATCATTCATTCTTCCTCATTGAGCCTTACCACATTACCATTTACAGCCATCTCCTAAGCTCCCTTGATGTAGAAACATTTACAGATTTTGAAGATTGAGCTATAAATCATAATAGAAGGATAAAGATAATTATTTACCCTACCATATCGATATTATTGATATCTTATTAAATTAGGAGTCCAACACATCTTTCGGATCTTAAATCCAATTTTTTTACATAGAGTTATGATTGTTTTACCGTATGTGTGTCAAGCTAAATTTTTACACATACATGGATAAAGTGTCATAATTCACATTATGAGCACCATTATCTTTTGATATTTATTGGTTTATTTAAAATTTTGATAATTATGTCAAGATATTAGTTAGTTAATGTATTTTCTTAATCATTAAGAAATTAGTTAGGTTTTATCTTTTATCTTACGATGTATTCTATCTTATTGAGATTTTGTTAGGATTTTATTATTATTATCATAGGATTAAGTGGATTATTATTTATATAAATAGTTATTTCATTAATAACATTTATCTTATTTAGATTTAGTTTATCTTATTATTGAGGAGGTTACATGAGGAGGTGAATATTATCCTATAAATATCCCATGTAAACTCATTATTTGAGAAGGATTGTTAAATTGAGTTATTAAATCGAGTTTTCTCTCGTGAAACCCTATGTGAGTTTGTTTGTTCTATGTTTATATTATTTGTGTGAGTCGTAAACTAGACCTCTCTCTAAATTATCCTATCTGTGTAAGTGATAATTTAGAAACTCGTTATACCTTTCTTATGTGGGCTTGTATAGAGTTATCTAGTGAAGTTTACTATATGTTTCTTCTTTAGAGATCCTTTGAGAATTATCACTATGAGGCTCTCAAAGCTAGTTTGAAGAAATTTTTTATGTGATTCTTCATCCATATCCTTAGTTTAGAATTCACCCTTCATTTATCATTATAAAATTACATAAAATTGGGTATTTTTTTTAAACCATTCATTCCATTATGCATCATCCCTCTTGGTCATCTTCCTCCTTTCTCCCTTTGTTTCTAGTTTCTTATTGCTTAGCAACCACGTCCACTCCTCATCTACCTCTCTCTCTCTCTCTCTCTCTTGTGAGCAAAACCATCGCTTCCCCCTTCCTCATACTGCTTCTCCTTTAGCGTGAACTTCTCATGCCCCTGCCATGCTACGTGCATCCCTCACACAAACTCCCTTACTCCACCAACATCTCATGCAACAACTTTTCCCTAGTATAGCTCCCTCATTTCTTCCCCCTCCCTCCTTTCTCCTTTTTCTCCCCATCATTGCTTTTTCCATCCACTTCCCAGGCTTCGATGCTAGCTCACAACACAGACCACTATGTAATGTGAGCTCCATACATTGGCCCCTCTTATTATGTTGAGCTCTCACATTTTGGCCCCTTACAAGCGTAAGAAGCTCCTATTCGTATCCCCTGGCTATGTGAATTTCATGCACATTTTACCTAGGTTGGGTCCTTTTATTTGGGTTGTAATTTTGATTATTAAGTGATGTTGTTTTGTGTTCATGGTTAATATAGTAATTTGTTTCATCTTAGGTAAAGAAAGAGACTTAGTGGAGCTTAATAATTTATATTAGGTTACTTATATTTGTATTGTTTGCTAAAAATCAAGTAACACATATGTCTTGCTAAAATATTGAATCTCACATGATAGCAAATTAGAGCTATAAGGTGTTTAGTTGTAATTATTGTATTAACCATGTCTTGTTATGTTGTATTTATCTTCCTAATATTGTTGGCATGAAATAATGTAAAATGGGGCTTGTTAAAATATCTACAATATTACTAGTACGATAGCATACTAGAATAGGTTTAATATCACAGGTTAATTATGCATGGTGTATACGTATTATATGATAGGTTGAAAATTTTGAGGCATATTTTTACATGATTATTATCATTATATGCCCTGGGGCTTCTTTTAAGCATATAGTGTTTAATTTATTTCAATATGTATGCCTAATGTGTATTGTATAATGTTAAATATGGAAGGATGTGATTTGATGATTTAGAAGGGCATGCCAGCACTTTATGTGCTAAATCATCTATAGGGACAAAATAGTCATTTACTATGTCTAAAAATTTACCTACATGTTAAAATGTTTCAATTTTTATAATTTAGCCTTTTCATAAAAAATAAGTAAATAAATTAAATTTTATATTTAAAATGGATATAATATGGAAATTATAATCTCAAGGGGATTTTGGTCATTTAAAACCTCATGTACCTAACAATAAATAATTAGATCTAGGATGCTCTTAGTATATTGGTAGGTTAACCTCAGTGTTGACTTTGATCTTGGTTTGACTATTGATCTTAGGGTTGACTTGAATAATTAAAAATAAATAGGGGAATGTTAAGTAAGGAAATTGGGATTATTGTGTATTATATGATATATGTGATCATCAAATAAAGTACTAATATTTTAAAGTTGAGGACCTCGAGATTGGAAACTATTTACTCTTTAGGGTTAGCTACCCTAGAGATGAAGTAGGAGTCTTCATTTTGGTTTGATTTCATTGGTGTGTCTTAGTACCCTAATAAAGTCCTAGTCTACTCTATAAGTAACCAATGAGTCCTATAGGTAATATAAATACTTAAAGATTAGGTGACCTAGGTTGGAGGGTATTGTGTTCTTATGATTGTGCCAGTATGACTAATGTACTTTATATGTCTTTGGGATGTATAGTTAAGAGGGTTTTGTGTTACTTTGTGTGCCAGTATGATCGATGTACTTTATATGTCTCTAGATTGTCTCTTATATTCCCTTAAGTACTAAAAATGGATGTAACTAATGTATATGGTTATCGGTGATGTGTTTGAGTAATGGTTTGGCAGTTTCCTTCATGCCTACCTATGGTTTATACAGTTTGACTTGATGGAATTATTGGGAAAGTACCATGTTACCTTTGTACACCAATATCACCGAGATACTTTATATGTCTCTAGATTAGTTTGCCTACCTGTATAGTTGTAGAATATAATGGTATGGTCATTTGAGATTTATAAGATATAATGTGATTAATATGGAATGTGGTCAAGAATTGTTATGTCTTTCCTTTGAGAAGCACATTGGGTATGCTTTAGTTATTAAGTTTCATTTTATGATTTAAGTGTAATGGTACAAGGAACATGTGATCTTGGTGATATTTGTTAATATGGCATGATTGCCGTATTTGGTTATCACATGTATGATTTAGTATTTTTATACCTTGTTTGCCTATGATATATTCTATATACTCCATGTGACCTTTACATGTTGAGTTTTATATAGTGGGTTGCTTGGTACCATTGTATTAATGAATTTTGTTTCATGGTCCCTTGTCTATTCAATGGAAAATTGTGACTTTGCAATATCGAGTATGAGTGTAGCTTGTTGGCTAGTACTTTTGGGGTTAAGAGTAAGGATTGTTTGGTGTCTAATTGGGTATCTTTTGTTTTGAATATTCCTGGACTCTTATGTCCCTTATGTATTTCTTTTCAATTGACCTTTGTAATCTTTGTTCGATCTTGTATTATTAGAATAATGTTAATCTATAATATAATCTCTATTATGTTCTTATGATTGTTGTTACTAAATTAAGGGGATTAACATTTTTGCCTTAGCACTTGTTATAAAAATGGTGGAGTAGAACTAACTTATGCTAAGTATGTCATTAATACCCTGCGTTTTTAATATTTTAGCTCCTGTAATTAACTATTTAAAATAAAAAATTTTAATTGCTAAGAATGGGGGTGTTATAAAGAAGGTTTTCAATATAAACACAATTTGATACTTACATAAACAACTTGTCAAGGTGATCCTAAGCTTTTAGGGAAAATATATGCTGGCCCTTCAATCAACTAATGTGTAAAATATTTGGGGGTCTACGCCCTTAAGACAGTTCTTCTTCTCTGTAATTTTACTTTTCCATCATTTGTTTATAAACTTAGTTTGCTCGTAATTGTAAAATTTTAGCCATATTTAATTTTCAATATTACTAGTACACATGATTGTGGCAATCATGTATATATTCTTTAACTATGATTCCTTTTTTTCCTTTTTCTTTTTGATTCATTGTAGGGTTTAAGCCAAGAGAAAGATTACATAATAGATTTCAAACAATGAGAGACAAGGAGCCAACAAGCTCAAAGATAAAAATATGATTCACCTCGACAAGTGGTAAATGTAAAACATGAATATCAAAAGGGTAGTTATGCCCAATATGGGCTAAATAATCAGCAACCCTATTGGTTTCTCAGTAAGAGTGTAAAATCAAGTATAAATAAAAATATTGGTTGAGCTCCCTGGTAGCCTAGATCAATGCTAACTATAGATGATGCAGGGGACAAGGTGTTTAGAAGTAGTTGAAAATATGGAAAAAAGTGAAGTCACTTTTCATGAAGTGCAGTCTCTTGTAGCTTTCCTAGTCAACATTGCCAACACTAACCCCACAAGAATTAGCAGCCAACATGCTTGTATACTATTTAATTTACAATATATTGATCCTAATTATGCTCTCTAGAAGCTATAACTAGTAAACCAAATAAGATGCATGTTACTAAGACACTACAATATCATAGGACGAATTGCCTTTAGCTGAGGGCGACAACAACTAGTCGTTTCACTCTGCCATATCAAAATTTATTTCAATCTTGAGTTTAGGCATGAATAAATTGGATTACACAACCTCATTTTAATGATTATTTCAACGAACTATACTAGAGGTTGGATTTTCGAAAAAAGCATATAAGAGAGTATTTGTAGCTAAGAACGGTTAATAGGAAAAATAGAGAAGATTATGATCAAGATTATTTCTAAAGCTAAGCGAATAAATTTGAATTTTCTACTTTTGGTTCAACAAAAAGATCTAAATTAATAGCACACATTCGTAGGAATAAGAAGATCCCAAACACAATATTGAAGGTTTGATGCGCTTTGATAATTTTTTCTGGTTCAATTGTCTAATTTCCTATCTCTCTTTACGAGCATTGCTTTATAGACTGAAACAAAGCCATTCATCCCCTGTTGCGAGTTCATATTATACACAATTATAATTACTAAGTAATTTACATATTATTAAATTTATTCTTACATAAATTATATCTATATAATATGATTCATGAAAAGTGGTAGAAAAATTACATTGAAAACTAAAACTAACAGTAGTGGTTAATTGATTTTAATAAGACTATGGTATTACCTAAAAACAATGATTGAGCTATTGTTTTGCTGTTGTTTATTCTTTTGTGATCTTTATGGTACACTACTAGGAAAATAGTTTTAGTACCTACAAATGTTAACGCAAATAACCCCTATAGTCTTCGCCATCATTCTCCGCTAATATATCATAACTACTATTTCGTAGTAGAGGGCAAAATTGGGACAAAATACGGTCGTTGCAATTAAGAGTTTTTAGTGAAGACATGATCTTCTCCGAGTACAATTTCAATGACTATTTTGGGCTAACTTTTTGTTGAATAATTTGAAAGTTTAAATTTTTGGGGACTCCATTATCTTTGCTAATATCCAATTTAGCGACTACATTTTTTAAAAATGGAAAAAATTAAATATTCGTTGAAAAATTAAAAGAACCCGACTTTTAAGGATGATATGTTGTCCCTAATACTCTTTGAGGTTTTCAACGAGTATTTTGTGCTAACTTTTGGTTGACCAATGTCATACGGAGTACTATGAAGTCTCACCATATGCTTCATGTAAGCTCAAGCCAACTAACCCATACTCCATGTCGATCTCATTGGAATAAAGATAGCTGACTTGGTTAGTCGATCAACCGCTACCTAAATTATGTGAAAGTCACTCCTCGTCCTAGGAAACCCACTTATGAAGTCTATAGAAATGGAGTCCCACTTCTACTAAGGTATATCTAACGGATGCAAAAGCATTGTCAGCCACTTATGCTCAACCTTAACCTTCTCATAGGTCAAGCACCTTGAAACAAATGTAGCTACCTTTCTTTTCATACTCACCCACCAATACATCATTCTAAGGTCCTTATACAACTTAGCTCCTCTAGGATGGATAGAATAAGGTGTACAATGACCCTTCTCAAGTATATTGATATTCAAATCACTACAGCTAGGTGATACACACCATCAACCTCTAAATCTAACACTGCCATCATCATGGATCTGAAACCTCTCAATTGTACCCTCATTAATCCTATGTCGAATACCCTCAAGCTAGGCATCTTCAGCCTTTCTAGATCAAATCTCATCTCAAATCAAAAGCGATATGGTGAGTGTTGTAATACCCCAAAACCTTAATTTAGGAATTAATAATAAAATAGGGATTAATAGGTGAAATCAATTAAATATAACATTTTTAATAAAATGATGTTGTTATAATGGAAGTAAATAAGACAAAAAATAGGAAAATAATATAGGAATTAAATTAGTGGAGGTTAGGGTAATTTGCTAACTAAAATGGGTTTTAGGAAAATTTAAACAAAAGTTATAAATTAATATAAAAAGAAAATTTAATTAATTATTTTTACAAATTTTATTATTTTCAAAAAATTCAAAAAAAATCCTAAATACCCCAACCACCTTATTTCCCTTTTTCTTGTTTCCCCTTTTTCCCTCTTTTTCTTCCTTTTCTTTTTCTTTCTTCCTTTTTCTTCTTTTTTTTCTCTCTCTCTCCTTATGCCAGTCCAAGCCCAACGCGACCCAAATCTCCCCTCCCTCCTCTCCTTCTTTCCCCACGTAGCCTAGTCCACCTCCTTTTTATTCTTTCTTCCTCCTCACGTGGGCTAGTCTGCCCCTTCTTTTTTTCCTTTCTTTTCCCCTGCCCAGCTGATTAGCCATCCCTCTCCCTCCTTTCCTTTTCTTCTTCATCCTCCCCCTATCGTCATCGACCATGCACACTTGCAACTCCTGTGCTGGTCAGCCATCCCTCTCCCTCTATCCCCCATCCCTTTCCTTTCCTTTTTTAGCCCTAACCTCGTTTACTCGTGTGCACCCCCTCCCTTCCCTTTACTTCCCCTGCCACCTGTAAGACTACACCCTATAGCCCTATGCCGGCTACCACCACCGATTGGCAACCGCCTACCCCCACTCCCTTGCTCTCATCCTCCCTTATCCTCTTCTCCTCCCCACACCTATAAATACCCCAGCCCTCACCCTTCTCCCCTTCTTTTTGCTTTGCCCAGAAATGTAACACCCTAAAGTTCACTACTTTTTTAAAAAAAAAGCAGAAGAATTTAAAATTGGAAACCTGTGAATTCTGGGGATGTTACCGCCACACTTAGTACCAGACCGATTCTCTCAAACCATTTTAGTAACAAGTGCTAAGGCTAAAAATATTAACATTAAACTCAAACCAAGAGTTCATAAAAGAATTAGAAAGATCATAATATCAAAAATCAGAGTACGCATGAAGGATTACAAACCAATAGAATAAAATCAATCATAAGATAGAAATCAAAGTGCAAAGTCAAAATTCCTCAAAGTGAATAATCTTACAATCGATAAAAGTTTTATTTAAAATACTCAATACACGTAATTAATCAAAAAGGGTAAATCTAATACAAAAGAAATAACACATGAACATAAATCGCATAAAGAATGAATATGGTCACGACACTCTCAAACTTGAGCTAACCACAAGCTCAACACTCAGCTCCAACTGATGTCTCACCCACCTACACAAAGTCAGAAGGGCCTACTACTCATGGGAATGAGCATCACCCATGAAAAGGGTGATCAGTACGCTACATACTGAGTAAGGTAACCGTGCACTAAGGCCAACACAAAAATCACATAAACCATGTAGAAGAAATAACAAAAGCATAGAGACTATCATGATAACATACTATCGTACAATCTTTCAAGTACATACATAAAGGCCCATTTATAGTCCGAATTAATTATTTAATTAATTCTCTTATAAAAAATCGATTCATACCATGCCTTTTATCAAATCCATGCAAGCATAGGAACCTTATACTATTATAACCAGTGGGCCGACCACATAGAGCATCTTGCCCTAACCACTATTATAACTGGTGGATCGGTCACACATAGGGTAAAAACCCTAACCACTATTCCTAACCGGTGGATTGGTTCAGCTCCTACTCGCATATTATTCCACTATAAGTAATTAGTATCTTTTATGTGCCTTAGCAAAAACTCTGGTTTGTTTTTATTGAGCTCAGGATTCCCCACTATCATAACTGGTGGATCGGTCACACATAGGGTATCCTGCCCTAACCACTATTATAACCGGTGGATCAGTCACTCATAGGGTAAAAACCCTAACCACTATTTCTAACCGGTGGATCGGCTGGACCCGTCTCAATATCTTCCACTTTAAGTGATTAATGTCTTAAGTATTTTATTCAGAAGCTTTCACCCTAGACATGCATAAATCACTCCCCCTACACTTATCCTCTAACTAACTCGTATCATATCATGAGAACCCTACACCTTCTAACTTGTACAATAACCTTTCCTCTATACTCAAACTCACACCAAAACTATAACACCAAAATATGTGGGTCAAGGCCCACTACTACACACCTCCAAGTCCACTCCACATGTCACTCTAGGGTTTTATCCTAAAACCCTAATTTAGGCCTAAGTGGCCCGTCCTACTCCACCTCACACAACCCAACTCATTTTAACACTTCACACATCACAACTCATAAGTTCCACCCTCATAATTACCCTTTAATCATCAAATACATCCACACCCTAAGCAGCCACACCAAACCTTATTGTCCACACAAAACCTAGCACGGTCTCCTACGTACCCTTATATTACTCCATGTACTATTTTTCATCCAAAGTTTTCAAACACCCAAACAACACTTACATTACCTTCCTCATACCCCAAATCAACTTTTCATACGTAAACTTTACACTCATGCAGATGCTAACCTCCCCATACAAACCTTCAAAAAATTTCATGCAAACCCTAAAACTCCCATGTGAAACCCTAGATTCAACCATACAAACCCTAGATCCATTCATGCAAAACCCTAGATTCACTCACACCAAACCCTAGATTCAATCCATACAACACCATAGAATCTGCCATGCAAAACCCTAAGTCCATCCATATCAAACCCTAGTTTAGATTCTCCCATATAAAATCATAAATTAGATTCTCTCATACAAAACCTTAGATTAGATTATCCCATATAAACCATAAATTAGATTCTCCCATATAAACCATAGATTAGATTCTCCCATACAAAACATAGATTAGATTCCCCCATACGAAACCTTAAATTTCCATTTTATCCTTCAACTCATGGATCATTAAAATACTTAGGTCAACTCATATCCCATGGTCAACTCATTTCCCTTTTAGTCAACTTACTCCCCTTTGGTCAACACATTTCCCCTTTTCCATTCTCAACCTTTTTCCCACACAAAACCACTTTATACATCCTCTCATGCATGTCTTAAGGGTCACAAACCAATCATCACATACCACAATATTTCATCACATATACATAATACACATGCCATATAACAACACAAGAACATGCTTGAACTCCACGTCATACCACATACGAAATAATTACAATAATAAAAAAAAAAGGATGCATAACATACAAAGCATATAATGCACATCAACACACAATAGGCCTTAATAACATCCTTACCTAAAACGACACTGGTCTTGGCGTATGCTCCTACGCCTCCTTAGGGCTTTGATTGGTCTCACTTATATGATAAAAAACTAAAATTCGATTCACTCCTGGCAAAAATACTATTAATTACTAACTCATTCTAAGACTAGGCTTTTGATAAAATAATAAAATATTAATAATAATAACCATTAAATAAATACTAAAATTGGCTAAAATATAAGAATTAATAGTAATATTATAAAATTTGATAATAATATAATGATAATAATAATACTAATACCAAAATAATAATAGTAAAAATACTAAAAATAATAACAATGATAATATTGATAAGGATAATAATAATAGTAACAATAATAATAAAAAGGGTATTATTCAAAAACAAAGTGAAATAAGGGTTTCGGCCCCTTTACCAAAATAATAATAATGATAATAATAATAATAATAATAATAATAATATAAATGATAAAAACCATAATAATATTGAAAAATAATAATAATCACAGTGGTAATACTAATACTAAAAATACTAATAGTAATAATAATAATTTTATTCGAAATAAAAGGTGGAATAAGAGCTTAGACCCTTCACCAAAATAATACTAATAATAATATTAGTAACATTTATAATAAAAATCTAGTAATAATAATAATAATGAAATAGTAATAATAATAATAATAATAATAATAATAGCCATAATAATATTACAAAAATAATGACATTGATAATGGTAATAATAGTAATGATAATAATTGAAGATAAAATGAAGTAGGGTTTTGACCCTACATTGAAAAATAATAAACTTATTAAATAATAATAATAATAATAATAATAAATGCTAATGATAAAATTATTAATAATATCAATAATAATAAGACTTGATATTTATAATACTATTACTACAATTCAAAATAGGCACAATAGGGTTTCAGCCCTATATAGAATAATAATACTACCAATGAAAATAATAATAATAATAATAATAATAATAATAATAATAATAATAATAATAATAATAATAATAATAATAATAAGGATAATAATACTAATAATAATCGCATAACAATAATAGTAATAATAGCAACACTAATAGTATAATAGTTGTAATAATGATAATAAAATAATAATAATAATTTCAAAATAGTAATAATAAATAAAAACTCATAATAATATTAATAATACTAATACTAATAATCTACTAAGCCAAATAGGGTCAGCCCTAATAAGAAATAATAATACTAATAATATTGAACCTAATAGTAATAATAATAATAATAATAATAATACATAATAATTATAATAATAATAATAATAACATATTAATATTAATTAATCAAGATAATAGTAATAATAAGAATAATAATAATAATAATAATAATAAAATCAAAATAAAAATATAATAGGGCTTCGACCCTCAATAGAAATAATAATAAAAACATTAATAATAATAATACTAATAATAATATATTTTGAATAAATGAAATAAAATAGATTAAGGCTTGTATAAATATGGAAAAAGGGTTGAGAGGGTCTAGGGTTCAACCTTGGGCTGGTGGTGGCAGGAGGCACTAGTGGTGGTGTACGGCGGCAGCTACCGAAAAAAGGAAAGAAAAGGGGAAAAGTTGAAGGTTGGGAACAAAATAGTAAGAATGAGGGTAGAAGTAAGGGTGATTATGGTTTTCTAGAAGGAGAGGAACAGAATGAGGGTGGCGGCATAACCAAAGGTGGCGGCGCACGGCTACGGCGGTGGTGGCCGAATAGGGAAGAAGAAGACAAAGATAGGAGGAGAGGGAGGAAGAGGCAAAGAAAGGTAAAGGAAGGTAGAAGGTGGTCTACATAACAGATTGGAAGGTGAAAGGAGCGAAGAAAGTGGTGGCTAATGATGGTTCGAAGAGAGGTGGAGATGAAAAGGAAGGTTGATCGGGGAGGAAACTTTGCACAGCCGGCGTGGCTTGTGCAAGAAAAATTGAGGGATGAGGGAGGTTTAGGTAGTTAGATGTAATCCCCCTAAATTTTAGAAAACCTATAATTTAATAAATAACTTTTATTTGAAATAAATTAGCTTTTAAGATTATTTAATTTAATTATTTTATGGATTTTTGAGTGTAAAAATTTGGAAAGGAGTATTTAATAAATTAAAAATTAATATTTTATTATTTTATCACAGTGTTCTTAATTAAATAATTTTTCAAACTAATATTTACTAAAAGTATCAATTTTGAACCAATATATTAAATTATATTAAATTAAATTATTTATTAAAAATATTACATTTTATTATTTTCTAAATTAAATTAAATTATCCTCCCCTATTTTCTCATTTTCCTTTTTCTTTTCCCTCTCCTTTTTCTTCTTTCTTCTCTTTTCCTTTTTTCTCCTTCTTGGGCCGCCCGCACCGGCCTGTTCTCCCCCTCCTTGTGCGCCTGGGCCAAAGGACCGTTTCTTCCGCCCTGTTCTCCTTCTCTCGCGCGGCGTAGCCCAGTCCCAGCCGCCCCTCTTTTTTTTTTCTTTTTCCCAAACTAGACCGGCCGACCTCCCCTTCTTTCCTGCGCCAATCCAACCGTTTGCACCCTTCCCCTTCCTTTCTCTCTTCTTACACGCCCAACCACCATTGTCTACCATGATCGAGCAAGCCAGCCGCCTGCAACTGCCATACCCGGCCACCACCTACCTCCCTGCTACTCCCTATCCCTTCCCTGTCATTTTCTTTCCTATTTCGAACCAAACCAACTCCTGGACCACAACTCGCGTGCCCCTTTTTCCTTTCCCTCTTCTTCCCTTCACCTCCCTGTCACCCGACCACCATCTGCTACCCTACAACCTACCCCGACCGGCCACCTACTCCCCCTGCCTCTCCCTTTTCTTTTTCTTCTCCCCACTAGCATTGCTTGCCCCATTTTTCGAGCCTTGCCTTCCCTTCCCCGAGCTCCTTCTCTTATTTTCTCCTCCTCCCATTTTCCCCCGGCTTTTGCACGCCGCCGCCAACCGCCGCTCCAACCACCGCACCGAGCCCCTACGCCGCCCACTGCCACCCTATACCTCAGCCCTACACCACCACGAGACCACCCAAGCCACCCTCGAGCCCCTACAGCTCCTCCCTTCTCCACCTCTTCTTTTTCTCCCCACTTTTCTCCCTTATTGCCAAGCCACCTGCAACCGCCCCGTTCCCCACCGTCCGGCCACCTCTACCGCCACCCAAACCACCGATTCACACCCTACAACCTCCTCTACCACCCTCATACCTTACTTTCCTGAAAACATCCCCTGCACCCCTCCATTTTTCCCCTCTCTTTTCCTTCCTTCTCAACCACGCCTAGCCTGACAGCCGACTTCGCCGCCTCGCCGTCGCCGTCTCCGCCACCTTTGGCCGCCAACAACCCATCCTTAGCCTCTACCTACACCCCCTCTTCACTCCTGCACCCTTACCTTGCCTTCATTCCTCCCCCATCTACCTCCTTTTCTAGCCTAAAGACCCCAAACTGAACCAACTCCCCCTCCCTTCTACTTCACCACCTGCGACCCCTTTCTCCCCTCAATCTGCATGTGACTCACGCTATTCATGTAGCGTGAGCTCCCCCTTTGATTTGGAATTTATTTGTCTAAATTTTGAGGTATATTGATAGTTAATTAAAGTGTTTTATTATTAAATAAATTTTTATAAAGTTTTATCCTTTTTAATTTCCTACTTCTAATATAATAATTATTGATATTATTTTTAGGTGTCGAGTTGCTAATTAAAGCTTGAATCTTTAACAAGGATACCCGTAAGATTCTATTTTTGCAAGATTAAGGTAATCGTTAAACCTCACTTAAATGCATAGAAAAACGTATGCTAGCACATTAGGGATTTTAGTATGATTTTATGCATGTTTTGTGTTGCCTAGTATGATATATATATATATATATATATATATATATATATATATATGGTTGCTTATAATGATTGATAAAAAGAAAAGAAAAGAAAATTATGATAGCTTTTGTGCCATGTGTAGAGATGATACATAAGGAATGAGTTTGATATTTGATGGAAATGTTAAATGCTTGTCTATAATGTATTATGTTGTTAATGCATGAATAATATTATTGTCTAAGGGTATTTTAGTAATATGCTTATGTAAGTATGTTATCTAATATATGTAGTTGCTAATGAGTATTATGTTGAATAATGACAAGTTGGTGGAGTTAAATGATAAGAATGAAGTGTTAATATTAGTATTTTATGTAGTGGTGGTAAATTCATAAAAGTGATGTAATAAATGGGTAAAGTGGAAATTTTATAAGTGAAAAGGGTATTTTGGAAATTTTGTAGTAAAGAGGTATTTTGGTAATTTTGAAAGAAAGGGGTAAAACAGTGATTTCGTAAGTAAAAGGGTATTTTGGTAATTTCAAAAGAAAGGGGTCAAATGATAATTTTATAAGTAAAAGGATAAATTGTAAGTTGTGAGAAAGAAGGGTATTATGGTAATTTTTGAGGCAAAAGAACAATATGGTAATTTTATGATTAAATGGAAAAATGATAATTTTATAAGTAAAGGAGCATTATGGTAATTTTTGGAGAAAAGGGTAAAGTGGTAATTTTGGAGTCAAAGGGCAATATAGTAATTTTATAAGTGGTAAGAAGGGTAATTTTGGAAGTAAGGGGTAAAAATAGTAATTTTGGATGAAGGAGGGTATTTTGGTAATTTGCAAGCAAAAGGGTAATATGGTAAAATTGGATGTAAGGGGCAAAATGGTAATTTTTATAAATAAAAGGATATTATGGCAATTTGGAAGTAAGGGGTAGAAGGGTAATTTTGTAAAAAAAAAAGATGTTTATGGAAAATTTGGAAGTAAGGAGTAACTTGGTAATAATGATAACGACGAAGGATAATTTAATAATTAAATTATGATTAAAAAGGGGCAATTGGATAATTGTAATAGAGAAGGGTAATTTGGTAAATTAACCAACAAAAGAGTATTATGGTAATTTTAATAATAGAGAAGGGCAATATAGTAATTATAATAATGGAGATGCGTAATTTGGTAATTATAATCATGGAAAAAAGGTAAATTAATAATTATAAATATGGAGAAGGTAAATTAATAATTATGAATATGGAGAAGGGTTAATTGGTAATTATAAATGGAGAAGGGTAAATTAATAATTATAATTATGGAGAAGGGTAAATTGGTATTTATAATAATAGATAAGGGTAAAATGGCAATTATAATAATTGAGAGGGGTAAAATGGTAATTATGATAAAGGAGAAGGGCAATTTGGTAATTTATCCAACTAAAGGGGCAATCTGGTAATTTAACCAACTAAAGGGTAAATTGATAATTATTTAACCAACTAAAGGGGCAATATAGTAATCATGATAATGAAGGAGGGTAATTTGGTAATTTATCCAACTCAATGCCAATTTAGTAATTACAACAAAGGAGAAGGGCAATTTGGTAATCTAACCAACCAAAAAGGGAAATATGTTAAGGTTAACAATTATGAAGGGTGAATGGTGGTCTAAAAAGCGTAGGAGATAACTTAGTAACATAAACCGGGTAACGATAATTTGGTAATTATGCAACCTGAAGGGTAATAGGGTAATTTGTCAAGTAAGAAAGGGATGACTTATTGCTTATATAAGTAAGGGGTAAATAAGTAATTCATACCTAACATGTCGTTACGATTGTGAAATTTCATAATATGATCCAAATAATGCTGATTTGAAAGGTAAGAATATTCGATAATTTATAAGTATCACGAGAACAAATCCAAATAATGCTGATTTGAAAGGTAAGAATATTCGATAATTTATAAGTATCACGAGAACAAATCCTAATTCGGAATTAGATGAGATTATGATGGCCTTAATGGTTTCTCTGTGATATCTTGGATAACCGTCTGAATAAGAAATGACTCATGATATCAGAACGATTAAAAGTGGATAAGTATCTGATTATTGTGCTTTTGTCATCACCTTAATTAAAACATTAATACATAAAGTGAAAGACCTCGAGATCGGGAATGGTGACTCTCTAGGGGTCACTACCCTAAAGACGTGGTTTAGTCCACGATTATTTTGGTATTTGCTGGTGTGCCTTTGTGCCCCAGCCAAGCCCTATATCTTACTCTATCTAGCTCTACGAGCCTAGTTAGGGGGTATGCATACTTATGGATTAGGTGTCATTGTCGGTAGGGTACTGAGTAGCTTTATGCACCAGTACGACCAAGGTACATTTGCGTTCCTGGGTTCGTGGTTGAAGGGTACTGAGTAGCTGGTATGCACCGGTACGATCGATGTACCTTTGTGTCCCGGGTTCTTGATCTCCCGTTCGAGGCAAATAAATATAATTGTTGTGCCGATTAAAGAAAGGAAAAATGCTAATTACAAAAGTGAAAGATTAATGAGCCGGACCTAGTTGACTTAAGATACTGAGTACCGATCCACCGGTTATAATAGTGGCCTAGGAGCGTGTTGCCCTAGCAAGTGATTATGAGTACCGATCCCCCGGATATAATAGTGGCCTAGGAGCGTTTTGCCCTGGATGATGATTATATATATTTCGGTCCACCGGCTAAAATAGTGGGGGTCCCGAGCTTAATAAAACAAGCATTAGATGTGAATAAATTATGGAAAGATATTAATCACTTATAATGGAACACCTTGTGAGTCGGTGCCAGACCGGTCCACCGGCGAATAATAGTGGCCAGGAGCATTTTGCCTTGGAGACCGATACATCGGCAATAATAGTGGTCAGGAGCGTTCTACCCTGTATGTATTCCGGTCTATCGGCTATAATAGTGGGGTTTCCGCACTCACTTGGATATAACCAAAGAGAGGATTGAATAATGATGGACTAATGGCTTAAGGCCTAAAAGTATCGATCGTACCTTATAACTTGTTGATATGTGGCAGCCTTGTTATATATGTGATTGTTATGTATGCACCTCTCATTATATATGTCTATAGCTTGCATTATGTGTTGCATTGCGGGCCTGTTTTTAAGTGTGGTATTAAAGGGTTATTCAGTACCATAGTACTGAAGGGTTCCACTCATGGGGCCCCTCCCTATTCAAAGGGCAGTGTCTCTTGTAGGTCTTTTCAGGTGTTACTCAAGTGGGCAACGGGAAAGAGAGTAAGGAATCATCCGGTACCATTAAGGTATTTCTCTTTCTTTTTTAAATTCCTGGTTTTAATGTTAATGTTGTTAAAGTAACCATCATTGGTGGATTTTATTCTTGTAAATGATTTTATATGCTACTCTGATTTAATAATGGATTGTAAATTGTGTTTTACATTTTTAGCCTTAGCACTTAGTACTGGAACGGTAGGAGTGAACCGGTCTGATACTAAGTGTGGCGGTAATATCCCCAGAATTCACGATTTTATAATTTTCTTCCGCTAACTCTTTCAAATAAAACGAAATTTTTCAGTAGTGAATTTTGGGGGTGTTACATTAGAGGGTGGTGCAAGGATGAGTTTGGTAGGCAGAGAGGGCAGCGGTGCTGGCCGGAGGCGTCGGAAAGGACAGTGTGAAAAGGGGTCATCGTTCTAGGTTCAAAAATAGAACTCGATTCTAGGGCTGGTTTGGGGATATATATAGGCTAAGGGTAGGGCATAAGGTCGAAGGGAAGAATAGAGGATAGGGAAGGGGTGAGGGCATCGGCTAATAATAGTTACTAGCAAAAATTTGAATGTGGCGAAGATAGTTGCGCAAGGAGAGAGAGGAGATCGTGCGCGAGAAAGAAGGGAGGTGGGTTGGTTCAAAATGGATGGCGAGTCAAAGGAGGAGAGAGGAGAAGAAAGGCCGGTCAATAAGTCCTGATCTACAGTAAAAAATCAAGGGCTGGGAAGGTGATGTAGGTTGACGGCGGGAAGAAGAGGAAGAAGAAAGAAGGAAGAAGGGAGGCATGCATGGACTAGTTGGCCGGGAAAAGAGAAGAAGGAAAAGAAAGTGAACCGGACCGGCTAATGAGGATGATTAATCGAAATACGGCATTTAGGAGTCGGGCCGCGTCGAAGAAAGAAAGGGAGAGGAGGTTTGGACCGCGGAAGGAGGAAAAGAAAGAGGGGGAGAGGCGAGCTACGGGGAGGAGATTCGGCCGCACAAGTTGGGCCGCACTGAAGGAAAGGAAGGAGGGGGAAAGACTGGGCCGCATGGCTGGCCTAGGTCGGGGAAGGGTAAAGAAGAAAAGAAAAGAAAAAAAGAAAAAGGAAGAAAGAAGAGGAAAAAAGGAAAAGGGAAAAATAAAAATATGAGGGTTGGGTTAATTAAATTAATTAGGATATTTAGGATATTTAAAAATAATGATATTTAAATAAAATAATATTTAAATCCCTTTTTAGGCTAATTTAGGATTTTTAAAAGGTTTTTCATAAATTCCATTTTAATTAGCAAAACACCCTAATTTTCTTCAATTAAATTATTTATAAAATTCATATTAATTTGGAACTATTTTCTCCTCCTTATTTTAAATAAAATAATTTATTTAATTAATGAGTCGGGCCCAGATGATTATGATATTGAGTACCGGTCCACCGGTTATAATAGTGGCCAGGAGCGTTGTGCCCTAGATGATGATTCTTTATATATCCCGCTCCACCGGTTATAATAGTGGCCAGGAGCGTTGTGCCCTGGATGATGATTCTTTATATATCCCGGTCCACCGGTTATAATATTGACCAGGAGCATTGTGCCCTGGATGATGGTTTGATATATATTCCGGTCCATCGGCAATAATAGTGGGGGTCCCGAGCTCAATAAAACCAGTATTGTATGTGAATAAAGTTATGGAAAAATACTAATCACTTATAGTGGAACACCATGTGAGTCGGGGCCAGACCGGTCCACCGGCAAATAATAGTGGTCAGAGGCGTTCTGCCCTGTACGTTTACCTTTCGGTCCACCGGCAATAATAGTGGTCACGAGCGTTCTGCCCTGAGTGTATACTTTCCGGTCCACCAGCTATAATAGTGGGATTCTCATACTCACATGGATATAAAATATGATATTGATTGAATGGTGACGGAATAATGGCTTAAGGCCCGAAAGTATTGATTTTACACTATGACTTGGCTTAAGGCCCAAAAGTATCGATCGTGAATTATAGCTTGTTTTATGTGTGATTGTTATGTATACACCTCTGTTTTCATATGTATATAGTTACACTATGTGTTGCATTGCGGGCATGCCTTTAAGTGTGGTATTAAAGGGTTACTCAATACCGTAGTACTGAAGGGATTCCCTTTGTGGGGCCCCTGCCTATTCAATGGGCAGTGCCCTTGCAGGTCTTTCAGGTGCTATCCAAGAGGACAACGGGAAGGAGAGTAAGGAATTATCCAGTACCATTAGGGTTTTCCTCTTTCTTCATTTAATTTCCTGGTTTTTGATGTTGTGTTGTTACTTTAACCACCATTGGTGGATTTTTACTCCTGTAAACGATTTGATGTGTTACTCTAATTTAAGTATGTTAAATTTCTTGCAATTTACTCTGATTCATGTATGTTGAATGTCTTTCAAATTGTATTTCATTTTTCTTAGCCTTAGCACTTGGTACTAGAACGGTATGAGTGAACCGGTCTGGTACTAAGTGTGGCGGTAATACTCCCAAAGTTCACGTTTTATTAATTTGTTTCCGTTAATTTCCTTTTAATTAACGAAATTTTTCAGTAGTGAATTTTGGGGGTGTTACACATGTAGTCTACTCGCTATGATCATTAGACTCAGGGCATGAAAATTCTTCCTACTCAAAGCATAAGCAAAAATGTTGACCTTACCCTCGTGGTAAGTCAATTCAAGATCATAGTTCTTCACAAACTCTAGCCATATCCTTTGATACATATTCAACTCTTATTGCATGAATATGTACTTTAAACTTTGATGGTCAGTGTAGAACTTTCACCGGGTGCAATAAAGATAGCGCCTCTAGATTTTTAAAGTGAATACCACTACAACTAATCCCAAATTATGAGTTGGGTAGTTCTTCTCATGCAACCTCAACTATCGAGTGTGTGTCTGCATAAAATAAGCATAAGCAACCACCCTTTCATGCTGCATTAGAACACAACCCAAGCCATGCTTTAAAGTATCATTGTGTACTTAGAACCATCAGTCCCATATGGCAATGTCAATATTAGCACTATAGTAAGACGATGCTTCAACTCCTAAAATTCCTACTCACAATTATCGTCACAATGAAACCGCATATTCTTCTTCAACAAGTTCATCAACGGACAAGAAACCCATGAGAAGTCTCAAAAAAATATTTAGTATTACCTTGCCAAACCAAGGAAACTAAAAACCTCTGGTACACTAGTAGGTGCACTCCAATCTACTACTCTCTGATCTTCACCTATTCCACAACGGCACCACTAGTTGATACAATATGACCAAGAAATGTAACCACACCGTGACAAAACTTACACTTAGAGAGCTTAGCATACAATTGATGCTCCCTAAGAAGTGCTAAAATGATCCTCAAGTACTGCTTCTGCTCCTCCCTACTCCTAGAGAAGATTAGGATATCATTAATAAATACCACCATAAGTTGATCTATATACTGCCAGAAAATCCTAATTATGAGATCCATGAACACAACATGTGCATTTGTGAACTCAAAAGGCATCACTATGAACTCAAAATGACCATACCTCATTCGAAAAACAATATTTGAATCATCTTTCTTTGCTACTCTCAATTGGTGGTATCTCAACCTCAAGTCAATCTTGGAGAATACTCCAAACCTTCTAAATTGGTCAAACAAATCATCAATGCATGGCAATTGGTAACAATTCTTCATTGTCAATTGATTGAGCCCTCTATAGTCGATGTAGAGTCTCAAGATGCCATATTTCTTCCTCACAAATAGGATTAAAGCTCCCTAAGGTGATACACTCGGGTGTATGTTACCATGTGAAAAGAGCTTCTTTAGCTGAGACTTCAGCTCTCTCATCTTAGTAGATGCCATATGATAAGGTGCTCAAGGAATTGGCTTTGCTCTTGGTATCAAGTCTATTGTAAAATCCACCTCTCGAACTACAATAACCCTAGTAAATCCATAGGAAATATGTCTGAAAAGTCATGAGGAATGGGAATTTCCTCAAAGGTAGTGGTGTCAGCGTTCAGATCTCAAACGCTATACAAGAACATTAGATAGCCTTTTCCAAATCAATGAATCAAGCATAAGGGCTAACACCACCTTCACTATGGGCCTAGGATTGCATCCTTTATATGAGACCCTAGCATTCGAAGAACTCCTCAACACAACATGCTCTTGCATGCAAGACAATACCGCTCGATACACAAGAACATTAGATAGCCCTTCCAAACCAATGAATCAAGCATAAGGGTTGGCACCACCTTCATTGGGGGCCTAGGATTGCATCCTCTATAGGAGAGCTTAGAATATAAAGAACTCCTTAACACAATACGCTCCTGCATGCAATCCAATACCTCTCGATATCTCCCCATCATGTCCATGCCTAAAATATAATCGAAGTCTCGAAGATTGATCCCTATAAGGTCTATTAAAAACTCTATGCCACCTATAACTAATGCTACATCACAAAATAAAGTAGAACATGCAGTAGAGTCTCTTGTAGGCAACATGATAGATATATCAATAACACTAGTTGGCATCAATCCAACTCGTGCAATAAAAGTAGTAGAAACAAAAGAATATGAAGCACTCGGTATCAAATAGCACATAAGTTGGAAAAAATAGAACTAGGAATATACTAGCCACTACATCAACCTATCGATCAAACTTGGCTTGGCTCATAACATTCAAATGCCCCTTGACATATCCTCTGCTACCTCTAGCTAGTCCAATGCCTCGACCACCTCTAACTGGTGTAGATAGGCAAGATCCTTGACCCTGACCACTCTATAGTATAGGCGGTGTCCTCTATTATATCTTCTAAGAATGGGATTCCTCTTGTTGTCAGTGCCAACACTCAAACTCCTAATGAACCATCCTACCACAAACCCGACACTAAATTAACTGGCCCCTATAGTCTCTACTCAGGTGATCTAACCTAAAAACACTGAAAAAAAGTAATGGCATTGATGTTGTCCTAGTGTCCTAAACTACCGACCCTATGGCCTATATGGTATAGAACTCTAACCCTCGATACGCTAAACCAGTCTACAATCAATACTTTATGGTGTAATCCTCCTCCTCCCTAATAGAACCTCAAACTGCTCATGTACAAGCTTAGTAGCTATGCAAGCTCGCTTGTACAAGGACGTGAGATCATGAAATGTTGTACTTTCTATCATCCTCCATACTATAAAAAATAAACCCCTTTGAAAGTAGAAGATGGTCTAGGATCGGTTTTCTCTCACATCTAGTGCAAACCTCAAAAATCCATAAATCTGCAATAGTACTCCCGTATCGTCATACTACCCTATGATAATTGTAGAAACTCCTCCAACTTGTCGTTCTTTAGGCTATCTAGGTAGAAACGTGCTTGAAAAGCTTTCTTAAAGCCATCCCAAGTAAGAGCTAGAGCTCCATGCTCCCTACAACTAATCCACTAGTTGTCTGCGAGTGCACATAGATGGTACACTACTATACATGCCCTCTTGTACTCTAGACAGTCCACGGCCTCAAATGTATGATCAAAATCTCGGATCCAAGCCTCTAACTAAACCAAATCCTCCTCTCTGGCATACATAGGCGTATTGTGCTCCGTGAGTCACTTGAGCCAATCCTCTCCATGTCCCCTAGCATATTGTTGTGACATAGGTGGTGGTGGAGGGGGATGTTGTGGAGCCTACTACTGAGCATGCTACCAATCAAGCTCAGTAAGCATGCCAAAAACACACTCTAAATGTGTCATGGAAGTCATACTAGGCCCTGCCATAGTGTCCTATAAGACATAAAACATGTTAAGAAAATATCCTAAGTTACTAACACAAAACACACAAAGCCGCTTAGCTACCCAATCTACACTCGCTCACAAGGGTATTATGATTTTTTACCACAGATGTTTAAATTTGAAATAGAAGAAAACAAATTTAAAACACTTAGGATTCAAAACTAAAGCTCTAATACCAACTTGTAACACCCCAATTTTTAAAACATTTTTTAATGCAAAAGCTAGTTCAAATGCATGGGTGTTACACAACTAACTATGGCATCATGTCCGGTCCAAGCCCTACGAACTATAGTGGCACGTAAAGCCCAAGAGAAATACCTCAAAACCCTAATTTTAGAAATTATGGCTAAATAAGGATTTATTGGGAAAATTAATTAAATAAATTATTTTATTAAAATATAGGGGAGTTATTTGGGGAAAATCAAGAGAAAAATGATAAATAATTTAATTAGGAAAAATTAGGGAGTGTTGCTAATTAAAATGGGATTTGAAAAAATTATTCAAAAATAGCCAATATTAACCTAAAAAGGACTTAATTATTATTTTTTAGATATTATTATTTTAAATAACCTAAAAACACCAAAATACCCCAACCCACATATTTTTCCCCTTTTCTTTTTCTTTTCTTCCTCTTTTCCTTTTTATTTTCTTTCTCTTTCTCTCATTTTCTTTTTTTCCTTCTCCCCCCAACTTGGGTCAGCCCTGCCCTGTGCGGCCTAGCTCTCCTCCCCTAACTCCTGTGCGGCCTAGGCTTGTGCCGCACCTCCCCTCTTTTTTTCCTTTCTTTCTCGGTCGATCCAGTTTTATTCCTTTTTTTTCTTTTATTCTTTCTTCCTCCCTAACCACGCGGTCCCGTCTCTTCTTCTTCCTCGAGGTGCGAGCGGCGATCGAGGAGCTACAACCTCACCGTCTGCCGGCCATCGCCGCTGCGTGCCGTCCTTCCCTCCCTCTCTCGTCTCTTTCATTCACTATTTCGACCCCAACCGACCCTTTCCCCCCTCCTGAGTGCCCTGCCCCTTTCCCTTTTCCTCTTCCCTCGAATTCGCAACCCTGCCATGGTAGAACCGCGTCGACTACCACCACCGGGCGGCATGCCTGGCATCTACACCCCTTTTATCTTCTTCCCTTTATCATTTCCCCACCCAATTGGCCTATAAATACCCCATAGGTAGCCTTAATTGATATTTTGACTTTGAAACCCAGAAATTTCTCCCTTCTTGTCGTCGCCCTATCAGATGATCGTTCCATCGCCGCCGCCCATCAAAGCTACCCGAACCACCCATAGAACTACTCCTTGCACCACCCTCTACTTAACTAAACCTTCCTCATCCCTTGAATTTCCCTGCACGAGCCACCCCGCCCATGCAAAGTTACCCTCCCAATCAACCCCTCCTCAACTCTCGCCGTCCTTCGCACCGCCGTCCTCCACCATTTTCGCCACGACCACCACCCCTCACGCCTCCCAAAAACACTTTCAGACTCTCCCCTACCTTTCCCTGCCCACCTTTTTCCCTTCCTCCCTCTCCTTCTCCTTTCTCCTCCTTCCACCATATCCACTGCCGCCGTGCGCCGCCACTGTCCCTAGGTGGTGCTCTGACCTTCCCAACCCCTAAATCCATTTTATACAAGTATTATCTATTTTTAATAATATTAATGGTATTATCTATAATAATAATAATAATAATAATATTATTATTATTATTATTATTATCATCATCATCATTATTGTTGTTGTTGTTGTTACTTCACCTTACTTCAAAATTCTTCTAACTAGTATTATTATTATTATTATTATTATTATTATTATTATTATTATTATTATTATTATTAATGGTCTAAAACTTTAGTGTTATTATGATTATGATTTTCATTATTGTTACTACTATAATTATTAATGCTAGACTTGGCCTATTATTATTACTTTTATTACTATGGTAAATATTTGAACCCTTATATTACTATTACCATTTTGATTATTATTACTATTAGTATTATTCTTAACACTATTTTTGTTGTTGTTGTTATTAATGTTATTGAAATCGAAGTCGACATGTTATCATTTTGTTACTATAGAAGAAGAATACTCAAGCCTTAATATTATTATTAATTATTATTTGAATATTGCTAATATTATTCCTAATGCCTTCATTATCAACATTGTTACTATAGTAATATTATTATTACTATTATTATTGTTATCATTGTTGTTACTATTATTATTGTGGTAAAAACATTCGAACCCTTATATTATTATTATTTCAAATATAACTATTATCATTATTATCTCTAGCAATATTAATACTTTGTTGGTATTACTATTATTATAGTATTATTTTATACCTAACACTATTATTAGCCTTAGTCTTAAAAATAATAGGGTTTCTATTACTAGGAGCATTAGTATTACTATTATTATTAATATCACTATTTTTTCTATAACTAGTATTAGTACTATTATTAGAAGAAATAAAGCTATTAGGTTTAATAATATAAATATAGCTATAAATATTAACATAAATCTATTTTGACTAGTAATAATCTAGTTGGCAAACTTGAGAATAAAAACCCTAGTTTTTACTTGTAAAGTTCCTTTAAATAATAGTAACCCTAATCTTAGACCAAAATAGGAAATAATAGTATTTTTGGTAGAAGGGAAACTAATCCTTAGTTTTCCCCCCTTATAGGTGAAACTAGCCAAAACCCTAAGGAGGCGTAGGAGCATATTCCAAGACTAGTGTCGTGTTAGGTAAGGGTGTAGCTAAGGCCTTATGTGTGTTATGTGCTTTTTATATGCCTTGGATGCCATGTATAATGATATATTGTGTATCTTATGCTATTGTTATAACCATTTTATGTGTAGTGCAGCTTATAGTTGAGGTATGCTCTTGTATTCTCTTATGGTATGTGTACAATATGTTTATGCTGTGGATGGTGATATGATGTGTTATGACCTTTTTAGGACATGCATGCTAGGATAATTAAAGTAGTGATATGGGGTGGAAGGATGAAAGATAAAAATGGGGAAGTAAGTGGACCAAGGGGAAGTAAGTTGACCAAGAAATGTGGGATTGACCTAAACATCCCATGATCTATGAGAAGAAGAATAAAAAGGGCTTTAAGTAAAATAAAGTGGATGAACTTTACATAGGAGAATCTAGGGTTTGCATGGGAGAAACTAGAGTTTTGCATGAGAGTTTTAGGGTTTGGCATGAAAAACTTCAAGGGTTTGCATGGGATAGATAGAGTCTATATGGGGGTAAACTTTATGTATGGATAGTTTCCTTGGGGTGTGAGGAAGGTAATTGAAGAGTTGTTTGGGTGATTGGAGGCTTTAGGTGAAAAATAGTACGTAAGACAGTATAAGGGTGCATAGGAGACCGATCTAGGGTTTGGGAGGAAACCCTAATTTGAGAGGGTGGAAAAGGGAAAATAAATGAGGGTAAGTGTAGTATCAAGTGAGAATGGGGGATTGTCATGATTGGGGCGAGCATGGGTATCACGGGAAGCAAGAGTGGAAGGTGAGAAATGGAAGGGTGACTTATGGAAAGGAGGATACTAGGGTCGGCATGGCCAGCTAGGGTTTGGTGTGGCTACCTAGGGTTTCGTGGTCACATATGTATTTGGGGGAGTGACACAAAATAATGAGGATTGAATCTAAGAGTTGTGATGTATGAGGTGTTAAAATAGTTGGGTTGCGTGTGGTAGAGGATGATGGGCCACATAGGCCCGAAATAGGGTTTTTCGTAGAAAACTCTAGGGAAGACTACGAATGGGTTTAGTGGTGTTGGTAGTGGGCCTTGACCCACACACCTAGGATTTGGGCCTCTGGTGTGAGTAGTGGAATAAAGAAAGGATGTTGGGTGAGTTAGGAGATGTAGAAGTCTCAAGATATAGAACAGACTCTCCTGGGAGGATAAGCGTAGATGGAGTTAGTCATGCATGTTTATGGTAGAACTTTTGAATAAGACACGGCAAAACATTAATCATGTAAAGTGGAAGATTATTGAGCCGACCCAAACCAATCCACCTGCATAATAGTGGCCAGGTGCTAGGGTGCCCTAGAGACCGATCCACCGACATATAATAGTGGTTAGGTACATTCTACCCTATAATTGACCGATCCATCGGCTATAATAGTGGGGGTCCCGAGCTCAATAAACCAAACCCTAAGTTTGATAAGATACATAAAAGATACTAAGTAATTACAGTGGAATACCATGAGAGTCAGGGTCGGACCGATCCACTGGCATAATAGTGACCAGGAATGTTTTTCCCTAGAGATCGATCCACCGGCATTTAATAGTAGTCAGGTGCATTTTGTCCTATAAGTGACTGATCCACGGACTATAATAGTGGGGTTCCTGTACTAGCATGGATCGATAACAAAGTATGGTGTGAAATGAGTACTATTTAGAGATTAAATAATCAGTTTATCTAGACCGTAGCTTGGCCTTTATTTATCTGAGAGATTGTATGCTGTCATGTTATCGTGGTTGTATTATGTGCTCTTATGTGTTGGCCTTAGTGCACGATTACCTTACTTAGTACGTAGTATACTGATCACCCATTTAATGGTTCCCATGAGTAGAAGACTCATCTGAGTTTGTGTAAGTAGGAGATGACGTCTTCAATGCCTACGACACTTGCGAGACATTGGGCGGGGCTGAGAGTTGAGCCTAGACTTAGCCTGTGGTTCGAGAGCGACTCGGTCAGACTCTATCTTTCCTTTTATTTTACCATGTGTCTTTTTATTCTAATTATGTCATGTCGCATGATATTTTATGTTTTTGGAAAACTTTAGTTACTTACTCCTTAGGTTGTAATTCTTAAACTGCACTATGATTTCTGTATGGTTATAAATGAGTCCTTTCATGAATTCTCATTTTTAATTAATGACTTGTGTTTGGTGTTAATCCTATTCAGCCTTAGCACTTAGTACTGTAACAGTAGGAGTGAACCGGTCTGGTACTAAGTGTGACGGTAATATCCCTAGAATTTACAGTTTTGTTACTCTACTTATGTTAAACCTTTTTATTAAAATAAATTTTTTCAGTAGTAAATTTTGGGGGTATTACACCAAGTCCAACCAACTATTTTTTTTTTATTTAATGCCAAGTGTTATGCCACCTAAAAAGCCAAGCACAGTTAGCCTTGTTACTATACTAATTTAATAAAAAAAAAAAGAGAAGAAAAAAATCAAGACAAGTGGATGGTAGATCAAGAGAAGAAATTCAACCAAGTTAGCTTTGGGTAATACCCATCTCAAGATAATAACTAGCCCAAGTCAACCCCATCTGGGACAAAAGATTTAACCTCACAAATTAGATTATTTTGATTTACCAGAGCATAAGGGTTGATTGATTAAGTATTGAGAGTGAGTGATTGATGTACTTTGATAAATCAACTTGTGTGGTCAGCTATATGGTGGTATGGGTGTCAAAAATCAAGCCATAACACCCTTTATCTACTGAACGTAATCTAGTTACAATTCAAATCCTTGTTAACTTATATTAGTAAAGGGGAAGGATATACTGAACTTTTTGTACTCATGGTTAACACTATAAATATGGGTATCCTCAACACAATGAGAAAAACTATTCCTTGAATTAAAATTATATTTTTGAGCTCCCCTATCCCCCTCTACAAAGTTGAGTAAAAAATTTATTTTAAGTGTAAAATTTCACAATTTTATCTCAAGTTTTAAAACCTTTAGTGATAGTTATAAGTGTTTGACCTTTGGCTCTACCTTAGATGAAATATTATTCTACTTCTTATCTCTTTTATCCATTTTAACTTTCGATGGTCAATTATCCCATAAGCAACCGTCTTTCATTAAGCATGTACCAACTTGTTTAGTATATGCATCAATAAGACTTTAAATGACCACAAATTTCATCTCTATTACCAAAATTGTCGTCGCCAATAATGGGAAAAAATAGTTTAGCATGCACAACACTTGACCCATCATCGATGATACTTGGGTTATTAGTGAGCATTAACTAAAAAGAAATTTTCACTTCAAATATTCCACCAATATTTTCATCAAATATGCCATCCTTATATCGACTATTAGGGACAAAATATGTCATCGCTAATAATATTTGGGAATGAAATTATCCCAACAAATTTTTAGGTCTCAAAATTTACTCTCTGTGATTATTTGTTGTCGCTAATTGTAAATATGTCATCGCTAAATCTGTCGTTGTAAATTTACCTTTTCCTTGTACGGGGTATTATATATAGATGTCTTTCTTTATTTATATTAAATTTGTGGTCAAATATTTTTTATTGAAATAAGTGCAACAACTTTTCTAACACAATTAAACAAGTATAACTTTAGGAATACCTAGAACATTCTACTACCAAAGCAACTTTAATAATATCAAACAATGGCTAAATTTATAATCCATTTTTTCTAAAAGTAAGTTTTTTTAGTAATTTATATATTGTTTTATGAGGTAATAAATATATTAATAATATGATAATTATATCCTTTATTGAAAAATAGTATGATAATTAATGTATAGAAGAAGAAATAAAAAATAATAAAATAAAAATTAAATTTTTAAAAGAACTTTTATTTTAAAAGAGAAGTTTTAAAGAGAGAGAGAATATAATTTTATCTTATTTTTAATAAAATGGTAAAACCACTGTATCAAGGCCGATGATCCGGTTTGAACTTCCTTGAGAAAAGGCATCGAAAGATCCGCGGAGTCCCCAAGAAAGGCTGCACAGGTTGGACTGTGCAATTCAACTTAAGCAGAAATCAGGAGGCGAGAAAATCACCCACCCAAAAACCGCGACGGGAAGGAGGCGATTTAGCACTGCCAAGCGTCGATTATGGATTTTTCGGAGCTCTGGGCGATATTTGGTCCGGGTGTTGCCGGTGCGATCTTCGGGGCTGGTTGGTGGTTTTGGGTCGATGCCGTCGTTTGCAGTTCCGTCCAGGTCTCCTTCGTCCACTATCTTCCAGGTTATCCCTTTTTTTTTGTTTCTTCTGTCTCCTTCTTTCTCATCCCGTCCCTGGTCGATGTATCTGCGTATACGGTCTCTTGTGAAACTTGATGTTAGGTTTTCCGTGGTGATTAGGTATATTTGCATCTTTGGCGGCTTTGATGTTTAATTGTGTTAGAAAAGAGGATATCGACTACTCTCCGTACGACGAAGGCGAGTGGAGGTCTGTAATGGTCGTATTGCTTTTTGTTTTTCCTTGATTCCAAGTCCTTTTACTGACCACTGATCTGTATGTGTTGTTCGGGTTGCTGTCTTCGATTTACCTTTTTATTTATAGTCCCAACGGAAGCTGCTTCTGATGATGCGTTTGATTTCTTTTCTCGTAGAATTGCGCAGAATTAGGCGTTAGAGTTGGATATTTACTTATGGATCTGCCTCTCTCTCTCTTGTTACATTTGTTTCTTGATCATTTTGTGGCACCATACCCAAAACTTAATGTTTGTGCTGATCTATTTCAATGTTGTTTATTTTAATGCTGCTTTCATGACTTAGAGCCTCTAGTCGAGTTTTGCATCTGTTTTCAAGTAAATGGCAAGTTGGTGTAGCAATTGTCATCAAAGTTTATGCTTTATGTAAGGGGTAACTGCCTCTCGCCGTCTCCTCTCTCCTTTTCGCCTCTCAATGGCGAACAACAATTTCTCCCGGCAAATTTTCTAAGTATGAAGAGAGGGAAAGAGTGGCAAAGCAATGGTTGGAGGATATGTAAGAGGAGAGTGATGTGGCTGGCAATGCTAGTGGGTCACCACCATTGGCGCCCTCTTCACTAGCATCAAACTTGTCGTGAATACCTCACCACTATAAGCCCCTAATCTCCTCCATCCCACCACCACACCCTTGAAAGCTTTGTTCACTTTCGCCTAGCATCAAAACCCATCCCACTTCCACTCTCATTTCTACCCCACCCCTAGACACTCCTTCAACAAAGGCGATAGAAACCCTGGCCACACTGCCTAGCATCACCACCCCCTTGCGACTTCACATAATTCTCAATAGTAGTTCACCGCCTTACCATCCTTTGCCCTACTTGTCTTTTACCTGATCATTTGCGAGCATCCTACACCCTTTACCAGTCTTTCCTACCACTTGAAGATCAACCATTCCTATCGATATTTTACCTGTCTAACATCCTGCAACTACACCACAATTGATGCTTAGAGAGCATCACCGAACATTGATACTTACAAAATTGCTTGCGAGAATCGCTAGAGAACACATTAGTAGGTTTCGAATTACTCCCAACAAGCCACACAACCTTTCCTTAGGTCATTCATTTCTAGTTTTAGTGATGAAACAAGCATCTTGGGTAACCCAATTTTTGTGAGCATGGTTCTAGAATAGTTAGACAAACTATTTCTTGGGTTTATGCCTCCAAATCATATTAAAATATGGAAGTCTTATGGGCCATGTGGTCTTTGGCATCTAAGATTTATTCCATTAGGCTTGAGGATCCTCACTTAATGCCAAGAGCACTACATAGAGGCCGGCTCAACTTGAGCTTCGTATGAATCTGCTATTGGTAAATGGAGCATGATGATATAGTCTATTATTTTAAGCCTACTTTGTCATATAGGTTCAACTCCTAGTTTGCATCCTCTGAAGACCAGTTTCGATTACATTAGGTTTGTTGTCTTTGCTAATGACATACTATCCAATAAGTGCAGTGGAACTATTTGGCTAGACCATCATTTCATAAATCGAAATTAGCGCTTGAGAAGGTCTAAGGCATACCTAGGCGATAGGGGTAGTAGAGTCTAGATTCAAGGATAAGGTGCATGAGAGGAAAAGTAGATGCCAAAGCTATTTAAGAAACTAAAAATTGGCTAAGTTTTAAAAAAAAAGTATACCATCATAAGAATATACTTAAAAAAGTAGCAACCTATGAGTTTGTTAGCAAATTATCTTCTATAAGTATCTTCATTCTCTAATGCATTTGATTCAGACCCATAGCCTTCATCCTCCTCCATACTTCTTCCTCTATTTCTTATCTAGAAATATCTCTTTATGCCTTACGACGGCTGCCACTAGTTGCACCTGGCTTACTGCCTTTAGATATAGGTCAAATCTCTCTTTATCAACTCTAGCAGCAACAACGGTCTTGAGTTTAAATCATCATTTGAAAAAAAATTATCATTTTGAGTACCCTCTTTACCTGCTTTTATTCTCCCAGTTAACCATTCATTACTCTCATTAGCGTCCTTCAAAGAAATGGGATCAATCTTATCCCTCTATTGATGTCTTTCAATCGAATCTGTATTGTGCTTCGTATAGGTTAAATCATTTAGTTGATTTGTAAGCCTATTTCTTTCTGTGGTATGAATCTGCAAAATTGTAAATAACTCCCTTCATTAGTTGTTCAAGGCATTTAACAACTAACGATTTCATTTTTCAAGTATAAGATAATAATAACCTTACATGCTAAAAAAATGCTCCAGTTCTCGCACACCCAGATGAACTACATGTTAGGCTTAAATTTTGTATGACAAATTGTTTTGGAGTAAAAGAGGTGCAATTGTTTTTAACATAAAAAGATTTAAATCAAATAAATGAAGATAACAATAAATAAATAAAAAAGAAACATAAAATAACTAAATTGATAATTGATTGCCTGGGGCTTTGGGTTTTCTATGCCAATAGCCATAGTACAACATTTTTGTAGGCAGTGAGCTCATTTATTATCTTGTCTTTCTTGTCCATAATCAGAATCTATCTTTGGATGCACTGAAATAGGCCACTCATCACTTCTTCACACCATTCACATTGAGGATTATCATAAAAGAATTCTTGATTAAGAAAATGCCCAGCTGTGTGCAGTGGGCGTTGCAGTTGGTATTCCCATCTGCTAACATTAGTGTACATGGATTCATTTTTTGGAAGGTGGATGTGATAGTTTCCTTAACTTGACTAGTGTTTTGAAAAAGCGCACCTGAGGCGTAAGGCGCAGGGTGATGGGAAGGTGGGGCTTTTCTGGTGCTAGGCGAGGCTAGGCAAGTGAAGCACGTATAAGGCGCACCTAAGGCGCTAGGCGCAGAGGCTATGAGGCGCACACCTTGGCATAAAATCAAGCAGAAACTTGGCAGCTCAATAGACACATAGGGAAGATGGACTTAGGGAAGGGGGATAAAAAACCTTTTCAGCAGAAAAAAAATATTACATGCAGGCTGCAGGGACTTAGGGGAGTTAAATAGTCATTTGTTGGAAAAAGGTAAGTCTATTTATAGTCTTGATTGCAGTAAAAATATTCTGCAATTAATATAGGAATTGGGGAGACCAAGAGTTACTTTGGAAAAGGTAAAAACAGGCTGCAGAGACTGTAAAGTCTGCTATCACCAATTTAAAGCAATAAATAGTTATTTTGGTATATCTGCATATATTTTTTGCAGATATAGGGGAAAACACATAGGGCATTAGGAAAAACCAAAGTTATAATTGTATATATTTTTTGCAGATATAGGGGAAAACAAAAGATATAGGGAAAAAGAAAGGTCCCTTCTTGTCCTACATATTTTTTGCAGAAACTTTTTCTTCCTAATGTAAAAAAAAAACAAAAAAAAAACAACAACAACAAAGGGAAAAACAATGTACCACTACATCTGAAAAAAAATTGAGAGAGCATCAAGGAAAATTGGAAAAACAAAAGTATATCTGCTAAAAAAAAAACCTAGGTGCCTCACATCGCCTAGGCGTGCGCCTTCGCCTTGCACCTAGCGCCTAGGCTCTAGGACCCCTAGCGCCTCGGTGCACCTTAAGCCTTTTCAAACGCTGAACTTGACCCATATCCTCATAAATATTGCCATGGCTGAATTTCTCTCACCTTCAACCAATCTTAGTGAATGAATCAATGGGCTAATTAACTTAAGAGCATAAGCCAAACCATTTCAAAATGCAGGCATGAAAACAATTTGGCTAGCTCTTTCTTTTTCCTACAAGTTCCTTAGCCCATTTGCTAGTTATCTAATGAAGAATCTATTGTTAAAACTTAGAACTGGATGCAAATTCAAATCATGGTTACATATAAGAATTGTAAGAGTGCACAAGTATTCTAGAATGGGTAGGAGTTGGGACTTACCTACTCTTGAGTGGTGAAAACTTTCTTAGATTATTTCTTTGATTGTGTATTGATGGAAGAGGGACAAAATTAGTACCAATAAGTTTCTCTATCCTCTCAAATTTATAAGATTTGGCCATTGGTAGATGAAATTAGTTATATGTACTGCCCTTTTGAGAACTCTTTCTAAAATACCTTCAAGCATCAAGTTGTTGCAATGAGCAAGGATTCCAATACAGATGTGGATACTTTACCTCAAAGAGAGCACCTATCAATAGAAAAGAAGGTATACATATATATTTAGATCTTGGCTCATGCATTAATAGTAAAAATCATTCAAGAAGAATCAAATTACTTGCATATAATAGCCATTTTGATGCACTTTAAGAGGTTTTACGTGCTACCATGAAATTTCTTACATTATCTGTAATCACTTGCACAAAATTATGCTCTCCAACTTTTTCTACAATTCTACTAAGAAGTCTACACAACCTATCTCTGGTCTTTGAATATCTAGGTGCGTCAAAACATGCTCCCCTTAGAACAATTTACTTGAAAGCATCTAGTTCTATCCCATAATTATAGAGCCGCACAACGAATCCAATACAAATTTGACTTTGAAGGGAATCAATGGAAGTTCTAGTTTCACAAGCCATGGCTTGACATCGAAAGACACTGAGAGTGCATTTGGTGAATCAGTCTCTTAGGTTCAATGTCTCACAACGTCCAAATAACAAATCAACACTAAAGTTACACTACAATGAACCATAGGAAAATCCCAATGCACGCATGACCATGAATTTTACAGCACAGTTACACTTATTATAGGCAAATGCAACCAATATTCATCTCAAAATCAAAAGCGGTTTCTAGAAAACTTGAAATCAAAATCAGTCTCAACAAGTCAAGTCAACTCAATGGAATTTCATGTTCAACAATCTTTTATTATCATCAAAGAAAGGCCATTTCCTTTATTATTTTTCTTGTTCCAATTTTCCAATTTTCAATTCTTCTCTTTTTTTCTTTAAACGATAAAACAACACATGAAAAAAAGGCATTAACGACAAAATTAGAGAAAACAAAAGGACTTATGACACTCAAAGATGCTAACTTAAGCAAACATCAAAGACAATAAAGAAACGACTAGAACGACACAAAGAAAGCATAAAAGACTCATATATACATCCTAGCTCTCCAACTCTACCATGCTTAACTAACACAATGTCCCTAATGTGACAAGAAAATAGAAGGGAGTGTTGAACTCACTAAGCCAAAGATCCATCCGTTGTAACATTGAGAGGATCTATCTATACCATGCATTCTTCATGGTACAAACATTTTTACATAAATGCTTGGCATCATTCTTCATGGTACAAACTCCCATCACTCTTGATTTGCCTACATCACCTTTATCCATATAGATGCATAGAGTCCCATGAGTTATTATATAGGACAAAAATTACAGAAGAAGAAAACAAAATCTAACTAAATGAGAGCATAAACTTCAGTTGCCTTCCAAGAAGCACTTGTTTAAAGTTGTTAGCTCCTTCACTTCTATGTATCATTCTCTTGGAGGATAACAGTCTTAAGCTTACCAACACCACCAACTTCATATGGCTTCAACCGTTGATTGTTAGTCTTGAACTTGCCCTTTTTGTGGTGCGAAACTTCTACTATTCTACCACACCAGATGGATACACCTTAGTGACCGAGAATGGGCCCAACCATCAAGACTTCAACTTCCCATGAAAGAGTTGCAATCTGGAGTTGTAGAGGAGCACATGTTGCCCCTCAAAGAACTCACACCTAAAGATGTATTTATCATGCACCTTACACGTTGAAACAAAATTCATCAAGTTTATTTAGGTCCAATTTCCTGTGCTCACTTGCATCACTCAAATGGAAATTTAGAAACTTCAAGGCCCAGTATGCTTTATGCTCAATTTCAACCTGGAGATGACATGCTTTCCCATAAACCAAATGATAGGAATTAGACTTTTGTATCCTAGTGCGTCGTCTAACTTATTGGACCAATCTTTTGGGACACTTAGAGTTTTCTGCAAAATTTGCTTAATCACCTGATTTGAAATTTCAACCTCCTCACTGGTTTGAGGATGATAGGGATTATCCAATTTATGTGTGACACCATACTTAGTTGGGAGGGGCTATAATTGCCTATTGTAAAAATGTTTCACCCCATCACTGATTATAGCGCTAGATGTGCCAAAACGTGTAAAAATATTTTGCTTCAAAAACTTAGCAACCAACCCGATGTCTTTTGTGGGAAGAACCAGCTTCTAACCACTTAGATACATAGCCCACATTAATTAATTTATACTTATTACCATTAGAATGAGGGAACGACCCCATGAAATGTATGGACCACACATCAAACAATTTACAAACCATAATATTAATTAAAGACATTTCATGTTTCTATTAGTGAAACAAAGGCACTAGTATCCTTAAAAATAGTGGGCCAATAAAAGTCACACTGTAAAACCTTGGTTGTTGTTCTAGTGGGTCCAAAATGACCCCTAGTCTCCCTACTATGACAATGTTCCATTGCCTAATCATTTGATCAACACAAATCCTAAACAATTAAGAATCATCCTAAAAATAGTGTCTGACCTAAACGTTTCTTTTGATGATACAAGAGATTAGTGGGTATGATGTCACTTGCCAAGAAATTGGCTTTGTTAGCATACCATGGAGTAGTAGTGTTTTGAATGTTGTAAAGGTGTTCATCCGAAAACTCTTCACCAATTGGACTTGTTGACTCATCCATGACTAATATCAACAACAACATTGTTTTTACTCCCTTCTTATCCTAATTTCCAAGTCAAACTCTTAGAGCAACAAAATCCATCGAATTATTCTTGCCTTATCATCCTTCTTAGCAAACAAATACTTAATGGCAGAGTGATTAGTATAAACAATAACCTTGTTAAGCAAGAGATTAGAATGAAACTTGTCAAATGAGAACACAACAACAAGTAGTTCTGTTTTAGTTGTGGTGTAATTTTGTTGTGTGGCGTAAGGAACTAATAGATAGTATGAAAAAAACTTGTTCTTTCTTTGCCCAAGGATTTATTCTATGGTTGGATCACTTGCATCACACATAAGCTCAAATTGGGGAGTCCAATCAATTGTTGGCATGTAGGTGCATTAATTAATTTTTCTTTAAGAGTGTTGAAGGCTAGCATACATTCACCTTAAAACACAAAAGGAACATCTTTAGCAAGCAAGTCATGCAAAGTTTATGCTATTTTCTAGAATTCTTCAATAAAACTCTGATGCCTTTCACGTTAGTTAGGGGTGGAAGTTTTTCAATCACTTAACATTTTGCTCTATCAACTTTATATGAAACCTTATGACCTAATACTATGCCTTCTTGCATCATGAAATGAAATATTTTCCCATTAAGCACTAGATTTGTCTCCTCACATTTTTGAAGCACTTTGTTCAAGTTATGCAGGCGTATATCAAATGATGAACCAAACACAGAAAAACCATTCATGAATATCTCTAGGATATCTTCAATCATGTCATAGAGAATAGTTATCATGCAAAGTTAGAAGGTAGCGGGTGCATGCTAAAGGGCATTCTCCTATACGTGAAAGTATCATACGGACATGTAAATGTTGATTTTTCTTGGTCCTCTAGTGTTATAGGAATTTGGACATGCCTCAAATACCCATCTGAAAAACAAGAAAACTCATATCCCGCTAACTTTTCAATCATTTGGTTAATAAAGGGAAGGGCAAATGGCCTTCCCTAGGGGCGTCATTCAAGTGTCTCTAGTCTATACAAACACGCCAACTAGTAATTGCCCTAGTTGGAATCAATTCATTTTATCATTTTGTGCAACAATCATATTGCCCTTTGTGGGAACTACTTGCATGGGATCAACCAATGAACTATAAAAAATGGGGTATATTACCCCAGCATCCAACATTTTAGCCCATGTTTAAAGCTACTTAGCTAAAGTAGTTATCCATGATAACTACTTATTTTGGACACTTTTTATACTTTTGATAAGTAACTCCAAACAAGCTATTAATTACCTCCTTTTCGACCACTTCTTGCATCATCAGGTTGAGTCTCTATTGCGGATGCACTACCAAGTTACTCTTTTTGTTGTTGGACTAATCCTCTTTAGATCACTAATGGTCCGCCCAAAAGCGTTCTTTAGATCAGTAATGGTCCACCCTTTAGATCAGTAATGGTCTACCCAAAAGCTTTCTTGTGCTCCCTTGTACTCTCACCAAATTTTCTTCCATCAATTTTCATAGACGAGATTATTACAGGAAGAGGAGTAGAATCATTTAATAACACATTTCAAATGAGAAAGGAGAGGTTTGAGCTCAAGTTGAAGTGGGTGCTCAATCAAGGGCGTTAGTTTCTTTATTTTATCTCACTTTGGCCCTCTTAATTGGTGGCTTTGAAAGTCTAGGATATGAAGGTGGGGTTGCCAAATATTGAATCATTTCCACAAGCATTTCATCTTGCTCTTGTTCATAGAGTCCACTGGTTAGACAAGTTTCCAATGAGTCATTTGAAAATACTCACTAACATACTTATCAATATCATCAATACTAAAGCAAGTATGTGCTTTATGAGGATATTTCATACTATCAAATACGTTAAAAGTAACGTGCTCGCCATTGATCCTTAAAATTAGTTTACCCTAATGAACATTGATTAAAGTTCTGCCTGTGGCTAAAAATGATCTCCCCACAATTAGAGGTACCATAGGTCCTCTTCCATGTCCAACATGATGAAGTCCACCGAAAAGATGAACTTTTTGGCCTTAACTAACACATCCTCTACAATACCTCGTTTGTACTTGATTGTTCGATCCACTAGTCGAAGAGATCTAGTGGTTCTCTTTGGCTCGCCAAGTTTAAGTTTTCTTAAAAAGGCATGAGGTTAATGTCTACACCAAGATCACAAAGCACTATATCAAAATGTAAATAGCCAATATTGTAAGGAATAGTAAAACTCTCTGTAGTTTGTTTTGGAGCACAACGAAACACTCATTTAATTTCACCATCTCGCAATCTTTGAATTTCCTTAAGAAATTCTAGCATAACTAGGCATCCGAGCCAAAGCATCAACAAATAAAATATTGGTATGTAATTATTTGAATACTTTAAAAAACTTGAAAATTGAGTGTCCAAATTTTGTTGCTTCAATCGTTGAGGAAAAAAGAATACAAGGTTGATAAGGTTTTACTTCATTTTTGGAACTCGCATTAGATGCAGGTTCCTTACTTACCTTCTTGGGAGAAACATATCTCAATGGGTTGATCATCAGCAGGCTTTTCCTCACCCTTTTCTTTCATATTTGGGATTGGTACATGAAGTAGCTCCCTACCATACCTCAAATCAATTGCTTTAGTAACCTCTTTTTGATTCTTTTTAGTATTGCTAGGTAATGTCCCAGGTCTATTCTTGTGAACGTGTTCGTTAATTGTCTCGTAGTTCTTGATTGATGCCCCCGACTCCTTATCAATGCTTGTTGTTTCTTTATTGATGTCTCTTGGTTCGGAATCTTGGTTTAAGTCATGTTAATAAACTTAGACATCATCTCCTCTAAGCTTGACTTGGTCTCTTGAGGTTGAGCCGATGCTTGGTATCCTAGAGGTGGTTTCACTTGATTTTAAGCTTGCATTGGATTTCGATTTCTCCATGAGAAATTTGGGTGATTCTTCCAACTATTGTAAGTGCTGGAGTAGGGGTTATTTCTTGACCTGCCAAAATTTAAAACATAATTAGCTTGCTCGGATGATTGACAGAAGGGATTACCTACTTGGCCTTTGGTATTAGTGTGAGGTCCTCCACATAAGTCTCATCGTATTGTCGGGATTTGCACATTATCCACTCTCAAATTAGCCACTTGTTTTGATAAAGCATCCAACTAAGTAGACAGAGCAATCACGACATCAACAGATTGAATGCCACTTATGACTTCTGGAATCTAACCCTCTAATGAAGGCATAGGCATCTTCAGGGTTTTGTTCATGATTAGCTCACTTGTAGCTACATCGAGTGAATGCCAAATCAGTAAACTGTGGTGTGGACACTTTCTACGCAATTCTTTAAATATCTTCCCAGTTTCATATAAGGATTCTTGATCATATTGCTTAAAAGTGGTCATATATCCCCATTTTTGCAAATTTTGTCCCATCTAGTAATGGATGCACATGTAAATAATGTAACTAATTCTTAGCTTTATCCCTAAGAGAAAAGGGAAAAAGTCTAATAAGTCTTATAGCATCATGAAAGACACCGTTACGTTTATATGTATCACAAAACACTAAAAAGTTAGTGATGTAAGGTTGAGAGAAGAGAAGAAGAAATTGGGAAGAAAATCGGAAAATCACTCTGGATTAATAATATTCATTCATTCGTGTTCCAAATAACAAGCCTAAGACCCCTTTATATAGATTTAGGGCCACAAAATAACGATAGCAAAATTACTAATTACTAGCTAAGATGAGACCGAAATAAGATAATTACTAAGGTAAATAAGATAATTACTAAGATAAGATAGTAAAGAATAAAAGATAAGATAGGAATCTAATTTTTATTCCTACGCTTATACTTATTCCTAGAGAAATCCTTTTTATCCACATCATTCTCTCCCACTGGAAAAGAACTCGACTCCGGCGAGTGAGATCAAAGAAAGTCATCAAGCAATGTTGGAGCCATATCTCGAAGATCATCCTCATGAACTATCTACTACTACAATAATCGAGTCATGGCCTCTGGATGTTTTGGGGATACCCAGAATAAAGTCCATGCTAAGGTCCTTCCATAGCTCATGAGGAACAGGTAAAGGAGTATATAAACCCGTGTTTTGCTTCCTAGTTTTAGCTAACTGACAAGTACGACACTGGGATATGACTCTCTTAACGTCTTGCTGCCAAGAAGGCCAATAGAAACGATCACGTACCAAGGTGATGGTACGATCCATACCGAAGTGACCAGCAAGGCCACCGGTGTGCAATTCCCAAATAAGAAAGTCTCTATACGAGGATTGGGGAATGCACAACCTAGAAGCTCTAAAAAGATATTCATCATGGATGACATAATCAACGAATTCCTTACGGTCACCATTAGAGACTTCTTGGTAGATATGACCGAAATCGGGACAAGAAGAGTAATCATCCTTCATTTTATCAAAGTTAGTAGTCCTAATACTCCATTGTTGAAGGATAGCACCTATCCTACTAAGAGCATCAGCTACCCTATTCTTAGTTCCTGAATGATGTTTTGGGACAAAAGTATATTCTCCTAAGAACTCAAGCCATTTAGCATACTTCTCGGGCAATTCTCGCTTTGAATGCAAATACTCTAGTGCTAGATGGTTATAATAGACTACAAAGTCTTGGGGTAAAATGTAATACCGCCAATGATGGAGGGACCTAATCACAACATATAACTCCTTAAGATGGATGGTGTACTTCTGTTTAGACGCGTTGAGTTTCTCACTGAAAAATGCTATGGGATGTCCCTCTTGACCTAACACTCCTATGCCCATCTCGCAAGCATCACAATGAACCTCGAAGACCTTACTAAAATCGGGATGCCTAAGGACAGGGGCCTTAGTCATACATTCCTTAATTTCCTGAAAGGCTCTAGAGGCTTTGGGAGTCCACTGAAATGATCTCTTCTTTAAACAATCAATGATGGGGACCATAATAGAGCTAAAATTGCGGACGAACCGATGATAGAAGGAAACTAGACCATGGAAGCTACGCACTTCCATGATAGATTTTGGTTCAGGCCACTCTTTAATAACTTTGACTTTCTTAGGGTCATAAACCTCATGAATGTGCTAGGGGCATTTGATAACCCAAAAGGCATAACTAACCACTCAAAGAGTTCATCCTATGTCTTAAAGGTTGTTTTCCATTCATCCCTCGGTTGAATACGAATTTGGTGGTACCCGCTATGTAAGTCAATCTTAGAGTAATAACTAGAGCCAGCTAGAGTGTCTAACATGTCCTCTAGTCTAGGGATAGGAAATCTATACTTAACCGTGATTTTATTAATGGCTTTACTATCCACACACATTCTCCAAGATCCGTCCTTCTTGGGAGTGAGTAAGGCGGGTACTGCACAAGGACTCATACTATGTTTCACAAATCCCTTACGAAGGAGTTCCTCAACTTGCCTATGTAATTCGGCACGCTCACTAGGGTTCATCCTATAATGGGGAAGATTAGATAACTGAGACCCAGGAATAAGATCGATGGCATTTTAAATGTCTCTCATGGGTGGTAACTCCTTAGGTAACTCGTTGGGAACTACAGCAGAGAAGTCACCCAATAACTTCTGAACCTCAATGGGAATGGGTGAAGTGGAGTTTGGGGAGACCTCTTGAGCGACTATGGCTAATAGGAAATTGGTTTTACTGCTCTCCTGATGAAAGTTACTAGGGGTGATAATTTGAACCCTATTTATAGGAGTTTCCTTAGGCATAGAAGTGGGTTTAGGAGGTGAAGGATCAGATGGCTTTGTAGGGGTAAGAATGATACGCTTTCCTTTAAAGAAGAAATAGTGAGTATTTGGTCGACAATCAATCTTAACTGAATGATCATAAAGCCAAGGTCTACCTAAGAGAAGATGGGCTACATCCATGGGAAGCACGTCAAAATAAATATCGTCCTTATAATGTGGGTCTAAGTGGAGGGGAACTAGGCATTGTTGGTCAATAGGAAGAGTGGTCTTGTTGATCCAAGCTATCGTAAAAGGATTAGGATGAGGCTCAGGCTTAAGGTTTAGTCTTTTTATGGTTGCTCGAGATACGACATTAAGGGTACTACTGCCATCTATGACCAACTTAGCAGATTTCCCATTACACCTAAAGAAGGTGTAGAAAATGGAAGTTCGTTTCCACTCATTGAGATGGGTGCCTTGCGATAGAACACATCTAACCACATTAGAATGCTTTTCTAGTTGAGGGTTGATAGTCCTAACAAGGCTACAATGTGGGGTGTCATCCTCTTCTAGTTCCTCATCATCACCTGAATATTCACATGGGTCAACTATAAGATCCTCAATAGGTGGCTCATCACCCTCATGCTCTAGGATCATAGTACGGTATGCAATATGCCCTCACTCATGGCAGTTATGACATTGGATAGAGTTAGCAGTCGACTGAACGGTGTTAGATCGCCTACTAGGAGTAAAGTTATAGGTGTTGGATTGGGAAGCACTCTTAGAGTTAGACTTGGAGGATGTAGGTGTGAAGGACTTAGTCTGACGTGAATTATTAGAATAAGAAGATGAATATCAAGTGGAGGAGCGTTTGAAGCGTCTTTCAAATTCAAGAGCCAACTTAAAAGCATCTTCGACACATGTAGGGCCATGGAGCTTAACATCTTCCCTAATGGACTCCTTAAGACCATTAATGTACCTAAAGAGGGTAATGTCAGTAGGTTCAGGGTAGTCACACCTTACTGAATAATCCTCAAACTTCTGGGTATACTCAGAGACATTGGAGGAAGATTGTTTAAGGTTGTACATTTGCTCTAGGAGTTGATTTCTATGAAAAGTAGGAAGATATTTTTCTTTCAGCTTTTCTTTCATAACGGCCCATTGACGAATAGGTGGCTCTCCTAAACGATCCATCTGGGACTGGACCATTTTCCAATACCGCTTTGCGGCCCCAGAGAGCTTCATCTTGGTAAAACGGACTCTCTCTATATCACTCATATTATAAAATTTGAAATAATCCTCCATTTCTTCTAACCAATCAGTAAAAAGGTTTGGGTCAAGAGTCCCGTCATAGGAGTTCACATCAACTTTGACTTTCCGAGTAATGTCGTCCTCATATCTATGATATGGTTGCCTATCATGATGGTTGGAATTTCTACGATTCCTATGGCGAAGGGGTGCCACGTCATCCTCAGAGGTTTCCTCATCTGAATAATTGAGATTAGGAGGGTCTATGGGGCCTTGAGACCTAAGGTTCCTATGGTGTGGAGGGATGTAACCAGGGTTTTTTTTTGTAGGACCCAAGAACGCTATGGTTTGAGTCAACGAAATTAGAATGAGGTAATATGGGTTGTCTAACTGATTGAGGGTCAGGCTCATCAATTGGACGTTTTTCCATCATCCTTTCCATATTTTTAGCTAGCTTAAAAACCAATTGTTCTAGTTGGTCCATACGGGAAGAGTCGGATCGATCATCTGACCCTTGACTCTTAGAAGATGAAGGCATTTTTTTTAATAAAGAATGTCTGCAAACTTTGTTAGAAGCTACAAGGAATCACTGCACATGTACGGCAACACTTGTGTGGTGACCCACGATTCCTCTTCTACTACGTTAGTCTTCTAGGTAAGAAGGTGGAACGAGGTTTGCTTAAGTACCCTCAAACCTTTCGGCAGTTTAGGCCTTGGTGACAAAGACTTTCGTAGGATAGCAACCACTTCGGTTCTAGTGGAATTAATTTTTTTAAAGATGATATGATAAAAGAAATAATAATAATAAAATGGACACTAACAGATAAATATGAAAGATAAGATAAACGCTAAATTATGCTAAGTAATAAAGATGATAAACCTACCCTATGAACGTCAAAAAGATAAGAATATTAATAAAAGAAACTAAATCAGATAAACAAGTATCCTGAATTTTTATTAGAGTGTTTTTTTAGACAATATGATAAAAGAAATAATAATAATAAAATGGACACTAACAGATAAATATGAAAGATAAGATAAACACTAAATTATGCTAAGTAATAAAAATGATAAACCTACCATATGAACGTCAAAAAGATAAGAATATTAATAAAAGAAACTAAATCAGATAAACAAGTATCCTGAATTTTAATTAGAGTTTTTTTTTTAACTAAGGACCTAAGCAAATATACTAAATAACTCAAAATAATTTAAATAAAAGTTGAGTTTCAAGTGAGAAATTTAACCTCTCAGGAATTGAAAAGTCTCTGTTAAGACTCCGTGCGGCATTCTCCTACTCTCTTTTTTTTTTCCGAGCGCCGTTTCTTCTTCTGCTAACCAACGGCAGCCCTTTTTTTTTTTGTACGCAACTTTGGCTCCTGTTCTTTTTCTTTCGCTCTAGGCTTCGTTTTTGTTTTTCGTTGCTACCCTCCTTTATGCGTTGACGGCTCTCACCTTTTATTAATTCCTCCCGTGCTTCTCTTTTGTATTCCTTTTCTTTTTTTTTTCTCTGTTGTGCTGCCTCTGTTGTACCCTGAGTTTCACATCACGTCGAGTTTAATTGCAAGGCTATGACTGCGAAATCCGAAAGGCCGACTGGTGCTGCAACCGGCGAAGGACAGTAGCGGCGCTGCTCGCTGATTCCCAGCAAAATCGAACAAAATTCCTAATCTGTTGTATTTAACTCCCTCACAAACACTCAAATCACTCTCTCACACTTGATCGCGACTGTAATTGATGTGTACTGCAATCTCAATCTTCTTCGATTCCTTCGCCTTTTTCTTTTGTAATTAGCGAATCTAGGATTAGGGTTCGAACGAAGTCGGCCGATTGGGGCGGAAATTGATCGAGTCAGCTTTTGATTGGTTTTTTTTTTTTATGTGTGATTAATGCTCAAATTGAAGGGATTAGGCTTTGATTTAGGCGAATTTTGGGTTCTACTGAAATGATCTGGGACGAATTTAGATGAATTAATAGATTTGGGGATTATGGTGGTGGTCACGACTACACTGGCGGAGAATGGCCGGGGCCTCAGCGGGCCGGCGAGAGCGGTGGTAGGGTGGTGGTGGCGTTAGATGATGGCAGTGGTAGTTGGGTGGTGGCTGGGTAGACGTGTATCGTTGCAGATTTTCTTTTTTTTTTTTTGGGTTGATCGTGAACAGTGCGTCACAATGAACAGTAGGGATCTGATTTTGGACTCTGATACCAAACTGATATAAGGTTGAGAGAAGAGAAGAAGAAATTGGGAAGGAAATCGGAAAATCACTCTGGATTAATAATATTCATTCATTCGTGTTCCAAATACCAAGCCTAAGACTCTTTTATATAGATTAAGGGCCACAAAATAACGATAGCAAAATTACTAATTACTAACTAAGATGAGACCGAAATAAGATAATTACTAAGGTAAATAAGATAATTACTAAGATAAGATAGTAAAGAACAAAAGATAAGATAGGAATATAATTTTTATTCCTACGCTTATACTTATTCCTGTAGAAATCCTTTTTGTCCACATCAGTTAGCTATATGTACATTAGGATCATGGTTAAGCAAACCTTCAAATTTTATTGCAGTATGGATCATTTGGATATTAGCAGGTTTGATCTTGAAATTATTTGCTTGGAAGTTTGGTCTTTGAATGCTAGAAGTTGCACCTTCTAGGTTTGGGGTCGTGTATTCTCAAAGTGACCTATCCGTTGGAACTTGTACCTATGGAAGAGTTGTTGCTATTGGTGGATTTTGCAAGCACATGATTGAGAATTGACCCTAATGGTGGATCAAGAGCTTGTTGGTTCCTATCGTTTTCCATTCCGTCTTCACCTAAATTGAGCTCGAGTAAATGAACATTCTTTTTTATTTCTTGCACTAGTTCACCCCAATTAGTTTTGGTCATGCACAATGTACTTGCACTTTGTTAGACAACTACTCGAACCAAAATTAGATAGAAACAAAACAAAATAAAACAAAAAAAAGACAAATGTCTAAATCATATAAAAATCTCACCTAAAGTCACTTGTTGTCTTGTCTCTGACAAATATGCCAAAAACTTGATTTACCCTATCTATAAGTGAATAGAGTCGGAGTAGTACTTAAGAGTGTTGTCTTACAAGACTAGAGAGTGAGTATCAGAATGAGGATAAAATGTTACTATATTTATACTACCAGTAAAAAGGAAAAAAAAAATTATACAAAAACGCTAGTATTCAATTGAGTTTATTTGTATAAAAAAAATTAATGGATAAGGTTTTGGTTGAATTCCCCGGTTTATAAAATATCAAATAATCCCACAGGCCGTAACCATAAATTTGCGTTTAATGTGTCAACAAGATAACTACTATTGTGCTTTCTCAAGCCACAACGACCAATGATTAATTTCAAACTTAACTGTCTCTAGCCTAATTGGCAATGTAATGAACTCAATATTCGCTCTTTATGTTGTAAAGACTAAATTAACATCCCTTGACTTGGTAATCATAATCTTTAATTGTGCTATGTGGATGTATTATCGTTTTATCTCTCAATCTTTATAACAATACTCTATATCAAAAGTTGATCAGGTTCAAACAATAACTCAATCCACACAATTAAAAATTCGATCAGGATATAAAATTCAACACATCAGGATGGAAAAAATTCTCCCTTCACTTTAGTACAAGAAAATTAGAAGATCATGACTGATATTCATCAATCAAGAGATATATGGATGAAGAATAAAGACAACACCATTTTATTTACAATTCAGAATACCCCATTTAATCATTCTACATTGGGTTACAAGATTGAGGTCAAAGAGATATTTGTTAAGGGGGATGACTATATATCCGCTGCTCCACTGTAACAAGGTAAGAAAAAAAAAGGTGTCATCTCCATCCATGAAGAAATGGTTGAGTACCTAAAGAAGATAAATCAATGAAGAAAACGGTCAAAATGTGTGATCTTGTAGATCATTACATTAGTTTCATTATTTTCCTTGCCATCAATTGGACGTGTTACCTCTTTGAACTAGAGAAGGGAAGTCCTTTCCCCTTTTTCTTCATGATCTCATAAGTTCCTTTGTTACCCATCATTCTTTATCTCTTAGTTTTTTTTATTTATTTTAATATTTCTGTTTTTTTGGTCATTCCCATGTATGCAATTGCTCTTTGAACCTATTAAACATTACACCCTAAAAAACATCTCTTTAATTGTTTGTTTAACACCTTTTCCGGTTGTCGTAATTTAGTTTGTTCAAGTCCTTGTGATTGCTATCTTCAATGCCCTCCATCTTCTTTAATTGTTTTTGAATATGTAACGTCAAATTTCTATTGTCCACGTTGACCTCTCTTAAATGTGTAACCTTTTCTTTATTACCAGTTTTCTTATGTATTCGATTCAAGTGAGAGCCCATCCTTATTGTACGGTTAAATGGAGTTGTTACGTATGAATGCCCTAAGACCAACATTAATGACCACATCAATGACAATTAGAGATCTCCCGTTCAATCTATATGTGACGGACCATTGTTCCTTTCATACGTTTAGCTCCTTTTCATTTAATATTTCTCTAAATATATAGGCAAGTAGGCAACAACAAGAAATACGAACAAATAGACCAAACCATGCATACTACTAGTATAATGAATTCACACCAAATAAAGTTAATCACATTCTGAACTTGTATAATGAATCATATTTATGAGAGGGGAAATGAGAGAATGCGGAACATATAACCCTTGAGTACTAATCACTAGCATTCAACTCTTGAAGGATACGCTAATCATTAGAATATCTTCAAAGAGGATTCGAAACGAAGAGAATTGGATTACAGTGGCTAGCAAAGAGAACTTTCATTGAGTTGATTTTCAATTCACATAGGCATGTGTTTTATGTTGACTTATGGCATTCAAAGAGAGCGTAAATACCTTGACTTGGTTATAACAAAATTTGAATGTCATAGGCGTTAGGTCTGTTTGACTTAAGCTTGTTTGTTTTGTATATTATTTTCAAAGCCTCATTATCTATATTATTTACTATATTATTACTTTAGGAACATACCTAACCACTTTTTTCTAATTATCTAAACTATCCTATACTATTACCATTATACCATCATTAATCACCCACCACTATTTATCATATTTATAGTTAAATAATCATTATCTACTAAAAAATGTTTGGTACAAATTCCTGCATCTGTTGCCTCATTCTGGGCCAATACACTTCTTGAGATAGTCTATTGAAGGTGTGCAAGACTCCTGAGTGCCCACTTACTATGCCTCCATTGTACTCCTACAATAACTAAGGAATGAAGATTGAGTTGGCAAGAAGAACCGCCTGCCCCTTAAAGAGGAGATGTCCCAAATGTAAAGAATATTCAGTCACCGATTCAGGATTTCCTTGCAAATACTGTTTGATTTGCCAGAAGTGTGAATCAGCATCTATTTCTGCCTGTAAATCCTTCTAATCCTGCACCTATGCCGCCATGAAAGTCAGCAGGCTTGCTCCCTCGGCTTCTGTCCTAGATATGGTATCTATTGCCTTGTTTTCGCATCTTGACTTGTACACAATTTCAAAATTTTAGCTTACCAGCTTGGTGACCCACTTTTGATGTTTCTTTGCCACTATTTGTTGGTCTAGTAGGTGCCTAAGGCTTTTTTGGTCTGCATGCACCGTAAATCTCTACACTAATAGGTATGGTCACCACCGTTGTATTACTAGGACCACTGCCATTAGCTCCCTCCCATAAACAAACTTCTTGCATACTCTAGTCCGCAAAACTTGACTGGAATAGGTAATTGATGACCTTGCATAAGCACAACTCCACAACCTTGCTCTCAATTCATTTGTGTTTATAATGAATAGCTGAGAAAAATCCGGTAATGCCAAAATAAGCACCTTATTCATAGATTTCTTAAGGGCTTCAAATTCAGCTTGAGCTTCGGGATTCCACCCCAAACAATCCTTTAGCTGAGCTATGAGAGGGAATGCTATCTGCCCATACTTGGCTACAAACTTCCTATAATAACCCATCAAGACTAAAAAACCCTTTAGTTCTCGTAAGTCTTGGGTATGGACCACTCTAGAATTGCCTTGATCGTAGTAGGATATGCAGCTACCCCTTGGCTTGAAATGATGCAGCCTTAATACTCCAACTTTGCCTTACTAATTGGGCACTCCTTGGCATTCCTAAATAATGAATGCGAACGTAAGGTCTCCAAAGTCGGTTGCAAATGTTATTGGTGCTACACCAGGGAAGGACGCTAGATGAAAATATCATTGAAAAACACCAAGATGAACTTTTGCAAGTAAGGATGAAACACATCATTCATTAATGCTTGAAAGGTGGCAGGGGCATTTGTCAACCCAAATGGCATTACTAAAAAATCATAGCACCCCTTATGTGTGCAAAAAGCAGTCTTAGGAACAATCTAATCCAGGCCTTACATGAATCTTTTGATACCCGGACTTTAGGTCTAGCTTAGAAAACATTGTTGCTCCTTGGAGCTCATTAAGTAACTTGTCAGGATAAGAAAATTTCCAGGAATATCACTCGATTAGGAGCATTGTAATCCATGTAAAACCTCTAACTTCCATGTTTTTTCTTTACCAAGATTATTAGGTGAGAGAAAGGACTCCTACTACCAAGAATAATACCTACTTTAAGTATATCACGAATTAGTATCTCAATTTCATTATTTTGAATTTGAGGGTAGCAATAGGGCCTGACGCTAACTGGTGTAGTACCTGGTTTGGGCTCAATTTGATGGTTAAGTGCTTTGGAGGCAGTAGCCCAATTGGTAGGGCAAAAATATTTTTTAACTCATTTACAACTGGATATCTACTCTACCTCCTTGCTTTTCAGTCTTTTTATCTCCAAGGCTGTACATTCTTGCAATATCCCGTGCCCTTCTTTTTGAATGGTTCTCATCATAGCTTTAAGGAATATTTGGTTTTTACACAACTCTTGTTCTCCTTTGGAATTCCCTAAGCTGAATTTCATCTCTAATGCCTTCCGGTTGATATGGTAATATTATTCCCTACTTAGCTAACCACTGCATCCCCAAGACTTGTAGATTGGGTTTGCACTTAGCCACTTGTACCCATAATAATGACCCTATAATCGGCAATGCCAGTGATGGGCAAGTTCATGACAATATCTGCGATAAAATATGGGTTGCCCCACTATCAATGAGAACAGCGATAGAGTGTGTACCAATAGTACTTGCTAGCTTTAAAGTGTGGGTTGGTGAACCCCACTACCAAATTCATCAATCGACCCGTCTACCTCCTTGGTTCCCACCTACTCTTCTTCTAGTGGCTTGGTTTCCTTTCCTTCTTCATTGTCTGTTTGGCTCATTTTCTCCACCAACATGACCTATAGTGCTTGATTCTTGCATACATGTTAGGCAATTGCTTGAACTGATGGCTATGCTCCCTTTGCTTGCATTACACTAGCTTTGTGACCCCAAACCCCAAGTTGTGTGGGCTTGGAATTGGTAGTGTTGGAGGTAATTGATGCTGATTGTGAAACGGGGCTTGTAGTTAATTTCTTAGGGTTTTGGGTAATGTATTGATTGACATTAGATTTCAGCCCTTGTTTGCGCCTAGCCTAGTTTGTCCCACATATGACCCAAAGCCAAGCCCTTAGATCATCTGAATTTTATCCTTCACTAATAGAGCTGCCTCAATGATCTCAATTAAACCTCTAGGTTTTAGTACCCGAAATTCAGCCCTAATCTTTGGCTTTAGCCCATTAAGAAAAGTACTCTCAAGTATTTCGGTCGATAACTTCCCCTTTAAAGGTGATGCCATTTACTCAATTTCTCTACAAATTCTTCTACAGAATCCTCTTGTTTGATTGCCAAAACCTTTCACATATTGTCCCTTCATGATGCAAGCGGAACCAATTGAGGAGAACTTCCTTAAAGCTGGACCATGAACCAAACCAGTGAATATTGACAAGTCGTTGTATAGCCCCAAATTAACCCTAAACACTCAAACAGATAGCAAACAGTGAGTGGGGGTTGATCCACAGAGATTATAATTTAATTTGTCAATTTCTATCAACTTAGTTCCCCATGTTGATGGAAAGAATTAAACCAATAGTTAAAAACTAATTAAATAAAAATGATGAAAAATAGGTATTGGAGGACATTTTCAGCATAGGATATCAATCGATCATTGAATAATATAGTGTGTAGTATTTTTGATGTTAACCTAGAAGCTCACATGTGTCTGTTTTCTAACATCCCCTTATGCAAATAAATCAAAGTTAGCTCTTGATCTATTGCCTTACTGGGGCCATTCTTGGCGACGGGTTTACACTAGGTTCCTTATTCGCCATTTTGCATTCGTGATAGACATGACCTTGTCGTCTATAATGCGTGCAGACTTAGGTCTTAAAAAAGAAATAATTTCTTTCTAGTGATCCAATCCAAACACGACACGATTGGGGAGGTTTTCCTTGAGAAGATTGAGCTCTACACAAACCCTAGTGATGTTGGCACGTGAGATAGCCCTAGCTACACAATCTTTAATGATGTAGGATGATAGCATTAATGGTTAGGAAATAAATAATTAGAACCATAATTATAGGCTGGTCGAATTATATAGTCCTAAAGTTAATAAACTAGATTGAATTAATCCCTTTGTTTTAGAACTTAACCAACCTATTCATATTTATGGATGTATACATTAACAACTATAGATTAATTATACTATCATAGCATCCGATTAGTAATCAAATTAATTAGGTGGCCAAACTAGATAATAATATACGAATTTTGGATTAGTGATCATTTGAAGCAGTTTATTAATCTAACAAAAAATATACATAACCATTAAATTCACATCACATCTCACAATCAATTATCTTGTAACCTTCTACTATCCTCCTACCCTATGCTAATTTAGCCTAGCATACAAAATAACGAAGTGTACATATTGAATAATAAATAAAAATCACAATTTTAATAAAACTAAATGAATCAGAGAACAATATTTGAATTAAATTACACAAAAGCATAGACCATTAATTGAATAATAAAAGATGAGAGTAGAGAAGAGAGGGTTGGGAGGGGCAGTGAAAAGGAGAGAGGTAGAATCGGAAGATGGGAAAAAGTTTTTTTGGGGGGGGGGGGAGGTAAAGGAGTGCGAACTAAGGGAAGAAATTGTGTAAAGAGGGGCTAGGTTTTAGTAGGAAACCTGTGGTCATCTAGGTTCCTTGCAAAGATGCATGAAGTTTGTTCCATAATCATCCGATCTATCTTTCTTGTTTTTTTTTTCCTCTTTTTATTTTATTGGGTTGTTTTTTTGGGGGGGGGGGGTGGTTAGGTCCATGGTTGATCCATGTCTATTAATCTGCGGTTTGACTAACCTGTTGCTGTAGTGCTGATCTACTATGAGTGTAACATTTCTGCCCGTTTTTTCCTTGCCAAAGTCAAATGGGCAGACTGCTGCCTCTAACTGTTGGGTTGCTTCTTGTACGCTTGCTCACACTTGCTATGCATTTTAATTGCAGATTGAAGCTTTGGCTGTTTATTGCGTATGTTATATCCTTTGTCTCTCTTGCTGCATCGGTGGGGCTATTGATACAAGATGCGCTTGACACTTCAGGTCCTTCAGCATGGACAGGTGTAGCAGGTGTTTTGCAGTGTGTATTTGTGCTAATCAGGTCGGTATACTTTCAAATTTGTGCTCTTATAATTTTCATAATAATTATTTGAATCATTTCATGGCACAAGGATTTTTATTAGTAAATAACTGAGTACATTTCATGGCACTATTATTCTAGGTATAATACCTGGTCATATTCTTAATCTACCTAAGAAAAATGAAGCAAGATACAAGCAGATGGAAGTGTTTGTTCTATTTCTATGTCAGCATAAGAGTCACGAAAAATTAGTCATTGTTCCCAAAATATTTGACAAATATATTCATAAATCAAGGTATATTCCAATGCTTGCCATTAAATATTAGACCATTTAATATGCCCTTTTCCAGACTTCCAATAAACTAGGGCGAGTCACGTTTCCTCTGTCATGTAACTACTGTCTTTCATTTCTCTTATTGGAGACCATTGTAAACCATTGATGATGTGGATTTACATGCCCACTCTAACATGCAACCACCATCATACATCAACCCCAACTCAAATGATGTAATTTGAGCTCAAAAGTATAGGAAATATATATGAATGAAAGTGATTTTAGAAAGTGAATACTCCCTAACTACCAACTAAAGATTCACAAAGATTTCCTCACTTGGGTTCCCTCAAAAAGAAGACACAAAATAGACTTCTAAAGGTAAGAACAACTTTGAAGAGATTCACAAAGTATATCTTCAAAGACACAAACCCAAACTCACTAAGATGAATGGACATGAACAACTTCAATTCACAAACAATATAAAATCGAATGAAACTCACAAAGAGAATTCTATTACTCAGCATTACACCCTTCATACAAGGTTGTATGTATGCCATATATATAGGCATAACCCATGAAATATCCATCCAACCAGCCATATCACACGTTGGGACAAGGAGGGGATTAGTCAAGAACAAATCTTAACTAATTAGGAAGCATTAGCTAATTAGTTTCAAACTGAGCTAGTTGTAAACGCCACTTTGCATGGATGTTTCTTCACGTCCAAGCTGTAACCTTGTCATCTTTAACTGGTCTACATGTTGTCCAACTCAGCAAGGCTTCGTTTGGTTGCACAAAATTGCCTATTTTGCAAGATTCTTCAATTTATGCTTAAATTTTCAAGAAAGTGTTTGCAGCTTGAAAAATACCTCCAATAACTTTAAGAAACATCTAAAATATATCTAAAACAGTTGTTTAGATGTAGGAATGAGGACGCTGCTGCATCAGTTGTAGCTGTTGCAAGATCGTAGCTATCTTGATTATATGAGACTCCTATCAATGCATGCAATTTTTACAAGCTTATGTTCCAATTGCCTTAGAAGATTGCTTAGTGTAATCATATGACAAATCTGTCCAGCCATTGCTTTACATAAATTTAATTATATATGGGTTTACAATGCATATCTATATGGGTTTACAAATCTGTCCTGCCATTTCAATAAGATTTCCCTTTGCATGTATATTTTTTTTCTTCCGATCTAACATGTCCTATATTATATTTCCAATAATATAAAGTTGGAAGGAAGAAAAGAGTAAACATGCTCATGGGATCTATGTTTATCATCCAAAACGAGGTTTAAGTGAATCTCAAATCTCTAAGGGCCCACACATATTTAAGGAGCTGAACTGAGCCTAACTCTCCTTGAGTAAGCTCATTTATTAAAGAAGTTGAGTCGAGTCGATTCACTGGTCAATTCTAGTAATACAAATGCGTTGAGTTGTTTTTGATTTGTTTCATTATGAGGCCGATTATTGAACCAATTTATATATACAATTTTTTTTTATTGAACTTAAGTTATATAATAAGAAGCCTCAAATTTTTCTCTATCATACTTAGTTTATATATATAATACAATATTTAGTTTGAAATTAATTGTTATGAATGAATATATAATCGCACCTTATATATAGGGTAGTACTTATAAGTAAGTTTCTAACAAACATTTAAATAGCTAGCTTGCAAACAAATGAGTCTATAAATGAGCCAAATGAACCAGCTTGTGAACAAACAATCCTAACCTACCTTAGCTCAAGCTTGATTTGTTTAGTTCTTACCGCGTAGTGCATCTGAATCTTTTCTATAAAGTCTTCTCTAACCTAAGGATTCCGTTTCTATATTCTTCATCTTTAGATCTCTCCAACCAATAGCTAGAGACTAACCATATGTCTAATGAATACAAAAACTTACCTTTATGAATAATCTGGTACAAATATGTTACAAATCTGTGGGCTGGGCCTATTGTTGAACTCAGTGGGGGTCCAATGGCTTAGTCTTAGTCTAAAAGCTTTGAACTTGAGTTTATTCACAAGTAGCCGACCTTACTTTCAATTGTTAATAAACAATAAGCATTTTTTTATACTTAAATGTTAAAATAAACTTACAAATATGAGGTTAGGGTAACATACAAGCCTGAAAATTAACTATCAAAGTGAATTCCTCAATTTCCCTTTGCTCTTTCCTTTCTCTTTTCTCTCTTGTGTCACTCTCCCCTAAACATTAACCCTATCTGTCGACCTCTCTATCTTAAGGGAGCTGATAGCCACCTCTTTTCATTTGACCTTGTTTTTGCACCATAGTGAGAACAATGACCCTAATACTAAGCCTCAATTGATTCTCTTCACTGACCTAGAACTCTATCCATAGCCTAGGATCGTGTAGGGAGTTGCAATAACTTGTAAGTATAGGCGGATTGGCTAGGGAAAAGGTCTGAAAAAATCATGGAAATACAAGATGAATCCACTGCAGAGATGCAAGAATCATAATAACAAAAAGTAGGCAAGTTGCTGAATTTTCTAGGGTTAATGATGGAAGAGAAAGCACATTCATCATACTAACTCCAGAACACCCCTATTGCCATCACCACCACCCTTGTGCCTGTTGCATTGAAATGGCTCGGGGGCGTTGTTCTGCGTTTTCGAGTATTTCTGGAAATGAATAAGCTTTTGTAAACCCAATCCTGTGTTCTTGACTGTTTCCTTCCTAGAGAAATTTTTTGGCCCAAAACGGAAAAAAAAAATTACACTCCTTACTTGATGTGTGCAGCTTCGGCTTCTCACAATTGCCCCATCATTCTCTCCCCTTCAACAATCCCTTCGATCCCCCAAATTGAAATCAAAGTCCTTTGAGCCGACAACAACAAGCTAGCAAGGTAGAGGAGGTGTTGCTGAGGTGGTATCTTGGTGGTTCTCTATTCATTGCCATTGTTTGCGGTCTCTTTGAATCTCAATCTCCTCAAGCTTGTGACCGTATGGTCTCATCAAGGGATTTGCCTGTTGGCACAATACAAGAACTCTCCAAACCCTAACTTATATAATATATAAAACACATCATCTAAGGAGACTATTTGAAGAGGCAAATAAATATAAAAGAACACAACTCATGGCTCTTATATGGGTCGGTTAGGGAGAGAGAATGACCTTGCCAATATACAAACTAGCCTAATTAAATTGTATTTTTTTTCTTTTTTAGAAATTAGAATATTTATGCTAAGGGTAAAGTGAAAATATTTAAGTTATATATATTCTGTTTTCATGCAACCTAGGTCCAACACCACTGCACCAAATACCTCCAATGGACCCACTACCTCACCAACAACCCCTATTGCCACCCAATCCTCTCGCCCGCCCCTAGTGACCCACAATATTTCGCTTTGACCGGAGACACTCCCACTATCACTATTCTACCATCACCTATTACCCTTGAGCTTGCACTCGTGTCCTTAACACCACTAGCATCACCCATTGCCAAACACCAACTTCCACCATCATCGCTAATCCTACACAACCCAAACTAGCCTTCATCTTACACTCAAGTAATAAAATTGTGGTTGCAATCGTTGTCTTAATGTCATGGTATTAGTGCGTCGTGAGCGATAAATTATATGTAGCAGTGGTTGTAGCATGAATTTTTATTTTTATTTCACTATATGCTCTAATTATAATTTATTGATCATTTAAATATAAATATTCAATAAACTAGTCTTTTATATTATATTAGATGAATTTAATTGAATCATTATATATCAAATTGTTTGAATAATCCTAAATTTGCCTTGGAATGAAAAAAATATATGTTATTTATGGGTAGATGTAATTGTAATGAATAACAATACTTTATTATAATTAAATAGTAATTTGGTCCAAGATATATATAGTAAATGAATAAGAAGAAATTATTATACATGTTTTTTTAGTAGATTTAAGAATTATCAATAAATCGTTGATTTAGTAGTGGTATTTTTTGGTTTATCGGTGATGTTGATTTATTGACCATTTATCGGCTGATAAAGTGTAAATATTGAAAATCGTAGTGTATTAGTAATTTCGTATCGCTGTTGACTCAAAAACTGTTAAATAGTAGCCGATACACTATGGCAACAAAACTATTTAATTGTGTGCCCGCACACTCTGTATTAGTAAAATTATTGTTAGTAATTTGACAACTATTATTAATTTGACATGGATGAAAAGGAAATATTCTCGTTAGTAGGTGATTTTCAGTCCTACAGTTATGATGGTGTTCTTAGGTGTTTCTCTCCAGCAGGTTTTGCATCTTTTTTCAGGGCAAGGTGCTTTTGGTGATTGAGGTCGCATAGATAGAATGTCTTGCCTTGTTTCTTTATTTTTTCTTCTTGTCAAATTGATTAACATATCCAAGAGCCCATCTGTGGCAGTATTGGACTGTTTGCCTACTATAGTAAAATTATCATTTGCTTCTTCCCTCGACCTTGTCTTTTCTGTAATGGCTCGTGCTGTTTTGTCTGATGATTAGATTTTCCAACATCAGGTAGGTATTGTTGATGGCAATATGGACCAATTTTGCCTAAACTATCCCTGGGAGGGATAGTGCTGTAAAATCCAATGGCAATGTGGACCAATTTTGCCTAAACTATCCTTGGGAGGGCTAGTGCTGTAAAATCCAATGGCAATGTGGACCACTGGACCTTCATACAAAATTCAAGAAGCATCAGTTTCTTGTTTCTGCAAAATTTCTCATTCATGCAGTGTATTTATTTGACTATCTGTATTGATTTTATGGTTGGCCATATCTTGTTTTCTGCAGCGGGTTGATCTATTGGACTTCACATTCAGAGTAAAAATCAGGCTCAGATTCAAAAAATGCTGTCTTGTGGAGCTGGAGCTGCTATATCAAGTCTTCAGTGTACAATTTACTAAAATGACGGTCATAATGTGCAGAAAAATTTAACCTTGTAAATGCTTGTGATACGATTCAAATTGTGATCATGGAAGCTGATCCAAGTGAATCTAATGTAAATGTACTGAGGTCGTTAAGCTTTGGGAAATTGTCCCGATTTTTCTTATAATCGAAGTCTCTATCAGGCGGAACGCAGGAAATGTCACTTGTCTGTCTTGTATAATGACAACACTCCTCGCATCTCGAGACGCTAGTATCAAAAATTGACCGGCAGAAAATATTCATGTTTGTTGGGTTAAAGTTGGATTATTATATAATTAGGTTTGTGTTCGGATATTTTTGAATTCGGATTTAATTCAAATAATGGTGATTAAGGTTATGTTTATATTGGGCTGTGTTATTTTGAGTTAAAAGAATATTGGATTGAGTTTGAGTATAATTTATTAGATTTTTTTTAGATTTGGATTTAATTTAGATATAAAAACAACGGTTTAATCAAATTTGGATTTAGAGGCTTAAGATCCTTTTGGGGTTGGGCTAAATTAAATTAATGTAGAATTTGTATTGACATTAACTTTTATTAGTTTAATATAATTACTATAGTTTTGTAATTTATTATTATTGTAATGATTATCTTAGTAATTTTTATTATAATATATGTAATGATATAATAAATTATTATTATAAAATGTGTGATAATAAAAAAATTTATTATTATTATTAGTATTATTATAGCTATACATATAATTATAAATACTATCATGTACATATGTATAATTTTTGTTATAATAATTATTGTTATTATTATAATTAATTATAATAATAATTATTGTTATTATTATAATTAATTATAATAATAATTATTGTTATTATTATCATATTTAGAAATATAGAAATCAATATTATTAGTAGAAATACAAATATAAATTTTACCAATTGTTATTATGGTATTTTATTATAAATTTTACATTTGAAATTATAATTTTATGTTTATAATCATTATAATTATAAGATATTTTTATGATCTAATCCGATTGGTGTTAATATGATATTAAAATTAAGGGAGGAGAATAAAGTTTTATAAGTTTTATTTCATTTGTTGTTATATGGGTTGTATATTTTTTTAACATATAATTTTATTTAATTAGAAGTTTATTGATTTTTATATATCAATTTATTTGAAAAAAAATGTTTTTTTTATGGATCAAATTTGATTTTACTTAAGTTAAGTTTGAATTAAAAATTTTAAGTTTGCCCAACACATAGATTAGTTAGGTACTAATCAAATTCAATTACTTGCACAAAGTTATTTGCTCATGGGATTAAGTAGGTGAATGAGTAAACATGTATATAGTATGTTATGTATGGAATATGTCAAGTTGCCTAATCATTAGAGGTTATGATGAAAGGATTGAATTAAATGGAATTGGACAGTTGGTTTGGGTTATGGTGTAATACCTAACATATATAGAAAAGCACTAAGTGTTAAACTTTACACTAAAAACAAATGGAAATAAAATGGTGAAGGAAAAAAAATACGGTGGCCTACATACTATCAAATGTCACTCCGCCAGATAAAAGTTCACAACAATGGGTTTCTTGCAAAATAAAGCTAAATACTACCCCACATTTGCCAAGTTCATCAATACACCACAAAGGGCATCAATAAGGTTAAGTACTTAGTAAAGCTTAGGTCCTATATGCACATAAAGCACCGCACAAGAAACATACATACATGAGTGAGAGAAAAATTAAAATATATTATGCTCATCTAAAAAGAGGACATTTTATGAAAATGGTATGTAAACCAAGCTTATTGACCCATTATGGGATGATAGCAAAACCATTGAATTAGTAGAGTTAAAACTCAGAGCATGCTCTTAGGGGAAAAATGCTCAGTCTCATTCTAAATCACAGTTTCCAAAATCATGGGCTATACCAATAGATCCACTAAAGTCTTTTACTAATGTCGTAATTTAAATAATAGCTTCAAAATCATGAGTTATACCCATCTACAAACCAAAATCTTTTGCAAAGGTCATGTTTTATATCACAATTTTCAAATTGTGGGTTGTATGCATATTCCAACCAATGTCTTTTGCCATGGTCATATTGTAAATCACTATTTCCAAATCATGGGTGATAACCATTTACCAACCAAAGTCTTTTGTAAAATTCATGTTTTAAATCACATTTTCCATATCATGGGGGTACCCAACCAACCAAAGTTTTTTTTTCCAAAGGTCAAGATTTAAAACATTAAGCATGCTCTTAGGTGATTTCTATGCCCCATGTAGGCTTTTGGGGGAATGTTCACCGCCACAACCTTTTCCATAGCATCCAATCTATGGTAACATAATTCTTAAGTGTTTACACGCCTTGATGAGTACCTTTGACAACTTTAGAGTAGAGATGGTACCAAACCACAAACACAACTAGTGTCCCCTATAGTTTTAGCATTCATAAAAAATGTAGTATGCAGAATATTTTATTTTAATGATTATTACAACCATTTTATGTCGATTGAGGTTACTTTTTGTGCTAACCCCCAACGTCTATGAGTGTTTTTTATGGTTGCAAAAAATGATAAAAATGTAAAAACTTTTGTGTGCCTAAAATGGGCACAATACCTTTATCATGTATCATGTAGCACATATGATATAACATTTTCACAATTTTGTGGGCAATATGCTCATTAAGATCACAATGTCATAATTTTAAATTCTAAAATACCACTTCCAACATATTTAAATAAAAACATAATCTATATTTGAGTTTGTAATCGAGAAATAAGCTTATATGCCATTTTTTAGAAAAATCCACTATTTAATGATAAAATTACATAAACAAAATTCTAGGTAAAAATGTCAAAATCAAAATCAGAAGTCAAAGTCATGGTCAATGGTTAAGGTTTAACTTTTATTTTTCACGTATTAAATGTATTACCATTTTAAGCTTAATTTGGTCATTTTATACCTTAATCATAATAAATCCACTATTAACCCTAATTAAATTGGTTAATCCTTGATAGAACTTTATAAACATGATTAAATCTCAACTAACCCAACGTATGGTCATTAGTGGGAAATTGTTGTGTATGTTTTGCTGAATTGGGTGCATTTGATGTGTGGTATGTGCTTACGAAGTTTGGAGCCAAAATTCAAAAGGCAAGGGCCTGCACTACTGGCCTATGTAGCTTTGGCATGATTATTCAAGTGTGTTGCTTAATTTTTTATGTTTTATCAATAGGGATAAATTGGCACGATTAGGCTGTACAACCTTAGCAAAGGTGTGCCTCGAAACCCCAATGTCATTTTTATCTTGTTTTATCATGTGTTTTGTTATATTTTTGGTTATCTTAATTATTGACTCATAGAGAGTGTTTAAGAGATAAGTATTTAGGTATTTTGGGAGATGTTCTCACACCAACAATTATCGATTTGGTTTGACTTATTCAAAGATTGAGACTTCATTATAATCATTTCTTATTTATTGATTGATATAACAATTGATCTCTCCTCACCTATGGATGTAGGTTGATTTAAGTTCATGCGTCTTTGATTTATTTTATACTTTCTCAACTGATTCATCATTTTGGTTGTCAATGATTCTCTATTTGTATGACAATCTAGATTCCATTCTTGCTCGATCAGTTTTGTGTTTTGTCAAGTGGTATCAAAGTGGGTCTATTGGTTTATGTTTTCGTTCCAATCTCACATTGGTAACTAAATTCAATTATGAGATTTCACAATTTAGTTGATTTTTGTTTTTGAAATTGAAGGTGATTTTTGTTTAATGTATTATACATACTGTGTTGGATGGAAATGTGAAGAAGTCGGGGATAACGTTGAAAGAAAAATGGGAAGAACTAGATTTGAAGTTCTTGTTAGTGATCCAATTATATCTAATGAATTTCTTCATGAAGATGCTAACACTACTACAAAAATAAGAAATAATAACGGGACATTAATAACGATGGTTCGAAAACTGTCATCAAATGTGTGAAAATTAATGCACGGGATAGTTTTAATAATGGTTATAGTTAACAACCGTTATTAAAAGGGCAACGTTAAAATTTGCATGGACTTTTTAATAATGGTTCATGTAAAACTGTTATTAAAAGTGGTTTTAATAACGATTCATACAAGAACCGTAAAACATCTTTTGATTACGGTTCTTGTAAGAACCGTTATTAAAACCCCAAATCCACCTTTTATTTCATTCAGTTCTATTTCATACCAAAAATTTCAGGCTCTCTGGAGCTTCCCTCTTTTATTCTCCTTCTCTTGTAAACCCTTTCACCACCACACCCACCATCATTTCGGCTCCTCTAAAGTAAGGGAAACCCTCGCACTGCTAACTCCCCACCACCCCTCTGCCATTGTTGGCTTTGCATGTGTGTGCTGTTATTATTGCGAACCTAGCCAACACTTATACGTTCATCCTCCCCGTATTTGGAGGTCGTTGCGGCTCTCAATTTGTTCACTGCCGGTTTCTTGCACGCCGCCGCTCCCTTCACGTATGTGTTTGTTCTTCCCTCGTAGCTTTGTCTCTACTGATATATATATATATATATATATATATATATATATATATATATATAAATGCATGCATGTTGGTTGCGTTTGTTTGTTATTGCAAAATTGAGGTTTGTTGTTCGAAAATGTGTTGTTGAAAAATTTTGCTGTCCGTTTTTGAATTTGTTGCGTTACTGTTATATATTAACAAAAGCTGATTTTGGCCAAGACCTTTACATATATATATATAACATGCATGAGAGTGTAAAATAATATATATATGAAGCTAGAAAATAAAAGACTTCAAATTATTAATAATGTCACTCATCATTAAAACTAGAACTACACACACACACACACACACACACACACACATTTTCATTAATAAGTGTAGGACATGCACTAGCTATAATATATAGGAAATGTCATATAATGAAATGAAAATATATTTTACATATGCACATTAATAAATGAAAATTTCAATTAGAGATGCATATGTTAATGATTGTTATTTGATGAGGATTAAATAGATATAGAAAATAAGGAATATATAAAAATGAATAATTAAATAGAGAGAAATAATCGTGTATAATAATAATAATAATAATAATAATAATAATAATAATAATAATAATATAGGATTTATATATTAAGGTTTAATTATAGTTAGCTAGGTTTAGGATTAGGGTTTTATGAGGTTTAGGGTTAGGTTTTATTATAATGAAGATGTGTTAGGGTTAGGGTTAGGGTTAGGGTTTATCGATTATTATACTAAGTATAAAAGTAAAAAATTAAATAGACAGGCACAATTGTGTATAATAATAATAATAATAATAATATAGGATTTATTAGGGTTTAATTATAGTTAGCTAGGTGTAGGATCATTATCTTATGAGGTTTAGTGTTAGTTTTTATTATAATTTATTAGGGTTAATTAGGGTTAGGGTTAGGGTTAGGTTTAGGGTTAGGGTTAGGGTTTATCATTTATTATACTAAATATGAAAGTAAAAAATTAAATAGAGAGGAATAATTGTGTATAATAATAATAATAATAATAATAATAATAATAATAATAATAATAATAATAATAATATAGTATTTATTAGGTTTTACTATATATGTGTGTGTGTGTGTGTGTGTATATATATATATATATTATCTTATTAATATCTACTTGATTTTACTATTCGTAACTTGAACGATTTGATGATAGTTTGATGTTTAGTCAGTTTGTTAAATATATAACTAAAGATTATGTCCTTATTTTAAATAGTTTGATGTTCTTAGCTTTACATAGTTGGTTAAGATATAGTAGAATATATTTATGATTTGTATAGCTAGTTGAAGATCAGTTTATATATTCTGTAATTTAGATCCTTTCGAGAACAACCTTGATGATAAGATTTAGTGGTTCTCATTTGTAGGTAGTGAGATGACATACCCTCCACAATATTTTCATATGGCGCCACATACAGATGTACAGACTCATGTAATATGGTTATATGACGAGCTATATCATTTGTATGCGAGTGGCTCATCCTATCACCCCTTTCATTTCAGATCGTATCACCTTTTGTTGATCCTGCCTCAGATAGAGCCATGGGCGTTGGCTATGTCTACTTTTTTATAGTGGTTTGTCGACCACACTGACGTACCACACCAGAGATTTATTGAGGGTGAGATGTTTGCTAGATAGTATAATAAGATATCAAGAGAACTGATGGTCATCGATGATGAGTGGAGGTTTTTTCATAGCTTGCCTTGGAGTATCCACCCCGGTTACCCTAGAGTATCCATGAGTAGAATCTCTTGCGATGATGTCAAGGATCAAATGATATATCGTGATGAGTGGACTTTTAGAGTTATAGTTTTTAGTTGGGCTCGACGAGGCTATCGGGAGATTTAGTTTTAGGGATATGAGTATTTTTTTAGGTATTTGGGTTGTAGCAACATTTTGATGTATATAGTACTGCTATTGCTTAAATCCTGCATTATGTATATCTTTTGTAATTTGAACTATTTTACAATGTTTTGCTATGTATGTATGTATATATATATGAACTCTTTCTAAGTATGAGCAGTTTCATTGATTAGCATTAGTATATTTTTGGAAACGTGTTAGCATGATTCACACACACACACACACACACACACATAGAGAGAGAATAGCATGATACATTTGAGATTAATTCTTTCTAAGCATGAGCGATTTGCGAATTATTAAACATATAATTCAATTGATTTTTAATAATTACTTTCGCATGAGATATATCTAGATTAAAAAACTATGGATCAGAAATGGTTGTCTGCAAATTATCTGTCTAGAGAATATAGCGAAGGAGTAGAGTTTTTCATCATGTTTGTAGTTGAACATGCTCGGGACTCTAGTAGAATAGTTTGTCCTTGTTTGAAGTGTGCTTATATTCAGCGTGTCAATGCTAATGATTTGAGAGATCATTTGTTTGTGTATGGAATTGATACAAGTTACACTTGTTAGATATGGCATAGGTAAATAGAGTCTAAATATGATAACAATGATGCTAGGAGGGATAGTAATGGATCATCATTTGATAACTATGAGGGACATTCGTTAGAGAAGATGACTCAAAAGGTTGAGGGAAGTGTTCAGGATTGTCCAAAAATGTTTGAGAAGTTATTAAATGACTTGAAGAAACCTTTGTACGGTGATTGTAAGACGTTTATGTGATTATCCGCTACTTAAAGGTTGTACAACTTAAAAGCATGTAATAGATGGAGTGATAAGAGTTTCACAGAATTATTATCACTTGTGAAGGATATGCTTCCTAATGACAACGTTCTACCTAATCGTACCTATGAAGTGAAGAAGATTCTATCCTCTATGGGAATGAGTTATGAGAAGATACATGCATGCCCTAATGATTGTATTTTATATCGCAATGACAATGCATCTTTGGATAGTTATCCTAATCTTGAATTCAAAGCACCACGATACAAGAAGAACAAGGTGCCCGCTAAGATGTTATGGTATTTTCCTATAATACCAAGAGGCGGATGTTTAATGATGTTGAAGATGCCAATAACCTAAGATGTCATGCTGATGAGAAGATAGATGACAGGCTTCTTAGGCATCCATCCGACTCTCCATAATGGATGACGATTGATGGCTTGTTTCCTGAATTGGGTAAAGAAGCAAGAAATGTGCGCCTTAACTTTGTACGGATGGAATGAATCCGCACAATCAAGGCACCTATAGTTTATGGCTGGTGATTTTGGTTATATACAATCTACCTCCGTGGATCTATATGAAACGCAAGTATATGATGTTCTCTTTACTCATTTCGGAGCCAAACCAACCTGGGAATTATATTGATGTTTATTTGGCACATTTGATTGATTATTTGAAGTTCTTATGGAACATGGGTGTTACAGTATTTGATTCATATAGTGAATACAATTTCACATTGAGAGCAATGCTATTCTGTACTATAAATAATTTTCCGGCGTATAGCAACTTGTCAGGTTATAGTGTGAAAGGCCATTATGCATGTCCGATATGTGAGGAGAATACTTCATTTATTCAGCCAACACACGGGTGGAAGACTTTGTTCCTTGGGAATCGTAGGTTTTTATTGAAGAATCATCATTATCGTAAGCAAAGAAAAGCGCTCAATGGATTCTGAGAAGAAGGGAAGGCACCAATCCGGTTGACGGGTCGACAAGTGTGGATGAAGATGAAACATTTGAGTGTCCAGTTTGGGAAGAAGAATAAAGATAAGCCTCCATCAGTTGGGTGGAATAAGAAGTCAATATTCTTCCACCTTCCTTCTTGGGAATCTTTATACGTGAGACATACCCTTGATGTGATGCATATTGAGAAAAATATATGTGACAGTCTTGTTGGTACATTACTTAATGTTCCATGCAAGACTAAAGATGGCATAAATGCTCGAATGGATATGGAACAAATGGGTATTAGACTGGAACTGACACCGTGAGACAACGGAAGAAGAACATATTTACCACCGGCGTGTCATACTCTTTCCAGAAAAGAGAAAATTTCATTTTGTGAATTCTTTCACAGTATCAAGGTTCTGGAAATGTATTCTTCAAATGTCAGAAGGCTCGTGTCAATGAAAGAGTTCAAATTAATTAACATGAAGTTTCATGATTGTCATATTTTGATGTAGCACTTGTTACAAATAGCTATACGTGGAATTTTTCCAAAGCGTGTTCGAATTACTATTACGAGGCTTTGTTGGATTTTTAAAGTTGTCTGCTCTAAAGTCATACATCCTGATAGTTTGGACACCTTGCAAAGAGGGATTGTGATTACTTTGTGCCAGCTTGAAATGTATTTTCCACCCTCATTTTTTGACATTATGATACATCTAACTGTTCATTTAGTTTATGAGATAAAGATGTTAGGACCTTTTCATGGGCATTGGATGTACCCCTTTGAATGGTTTATGAAGTTGATAAAAGGTTATGTGAAGAATCGATATCAGCCAAAATGATGTATTGTTAAGAGTTACCTTGTGGACCAGGCAATTGAGTTTTGCACTAAGTACTTGTCAAATGCTGAAGCTCTTAGTATTCCTAAGTCTCGACATGCAGGGAAATTTGAAGGATAGGGTATTAGGGGAAAACAGTTTGGGTGTGTAGACCATGACATGTTCTGTAAAGCACATCTATATGTATTACACAACTGTGATGATGTTCAGCCGTACATTGAAGATCATATGATTTCTTTATGGATTGAAAATCCATCAAAGACTGAGAAATGGATTATCGATAAACATAATATTTCCTTTATTGATTGGATAAGAGATTGCATCATTCCACTCATCAGACATTTCCCAACTTTAATTTCCAAAACCCTGCATTGGTTGTCTCAGAAACCTCATTATGAATTTTTTCAATATACTAGTAATGTGATCAATGGTTATACTTTTTATATAAAAGAACAAGATGAGAAGAGTAAAATGTAGAATAGTGCGGTGACTTTAGTGGTTAAGGCAATGCATGTTGCTAGTGCGAAAGAAAAGAATCCAACTTATGTAGATATGAATTATTATGGTGTGATTGAACATATATGGGAGTTAGATTACACTGTGTTTAAGATCCCTGTATTCGGCTCCAGATGGGTTGATAATGGCAGTGGGGTTAGTTATGAAGATAGATTCACATTAGTAGATCTTAATAGGGAAGGGCATAAATAAGACCCATTCATCTTAGCATCACAAGTGACACAAGTATTCTATGTCATTGACCGTGATGATAACAGATGGTCTGTGGTACTATCTACGAAAAAAATGCCAATGAATGTGATGATGAAAATGATGCCAATTGGAATACAGAGTGTGTCTCAGCTATGCAAGCAACTCAATTATTTAACGATGATAACAATAAAATTAATGAGGAAGAAATATATGTCAAGGATGATCATCGTGAAGTAATATATGTATCAGATCCTGTAACTAATATGAAAACAAGGGAAAAAAAAGAAGGAAAAGAAGGCAATGAGGGTAATAATATTGTAACATATGATATATGTGCTGTTTTTTTAAAATACATTTTTAAACCTTCGTGATAGGATATTTATTGTATCAATAATATAATGGTACATTGTGCTCAATACATAACATTCTAACATAATTTATTTATTGATTTTTTGTAGAGATATGGCCAACAAAAATATTGATAGGGGCAGTAGTGATGAAGAAGGGAAAAGAGGACCTACGATTATGAGAATCATCACAGATATGAGGAATAAAGGAGAACTGGTTGAGTTGGGATGGAATACTTACAATCTTTCCATTGGCCCTTATGCAGATATGTTCTTGACTTACATTTCACTTGTGACTTGTAACCATGTTCCTATCTCCTATAATAATTGGAAGTAGGTTCCAAAGGGTCATAAGGAGCATATTTGGCAGGAAATCACGATAAATATACTATTTTATGTAATCATTTTTGTATGTCAAATGTTATTAATTTTAATACATTAACATTGGTATACATTTATATGTCTTATTTTGCAAAGATTGTTTAATGTGCTAGAGAGTAGGAAGAAATGGCTTATTAGACATTGTGGGGAGCGTTTAAGAACATTTAGGTCATATTTAGCTCGTAGGAAAATGTACAGAAAGAGGCATGGTTCTCTACGGCAGAATCCACCCAAACCATACGGTTTCATCGTTTAAGAAAGTTGGAACCAATTTATTGCATATCGTCTTACGGGTGATTTTAAGGTATTTTTAGATAACAATTAAACTTTTTGTATTGATCCTATTATTGTGCATAATATTAAAATAACAATGTCACTATATTTTGGCTTGTCACATAGGAAAAAAGTGCCAAAAGTAAAGAGATTGTGAAGTAGAATAAATACCGGCATAATATGGCTCAAAAAGTGTATGTAGGCCTTGAAGAGGAGTTGGTATGCATTTTGTGATTTTTCTATTTACATGTATTGAGGAATTTTATAATATTGGTACATTATAAGAATGTTTTTTGATTTATAGCTCCTAGCCCAAGACTTATACCCATGTACCTCATCCATCAATATTGGTACATTATGGAAGAAGGCTAGAGCAACAATAGATGGATATATTAATGAAGATGTAGATGTTGCAGCCGCAAAAATTGTAAGTTTGTAGATATTTAGAACCATGCTTAGTTTTCTTTTAGAAAACTATTATATTATGCTTATTCCTATAAGCTAAATTTACATATATTATATACATTACAGGACGAACTTCAAGCATCCGATGGTGAGGAGGGGGTCGACCAATATAAAATTGTGTCCTAGGCTACATGAATTGTAGAACACCCTGGAAGACACAGGGGTCTTGGATTAGGTGTTACGAGAACGAGCATATGTGGTCGATCTCGTCGTTCTCGTAGCACTAATGAGCAAGTCGCCATCCTCACCCAGAAATTGAACGTGTCATTTGAACAAATGGCAACAATGGAGCAAGAGTTGTCACTTATTAAATCTCAAGGGTATAAGCCATCCGATTCAATCGACCATGATCAGCTTCACATACCTAATGTAAATAGCGTCAGAGATAGTTTTGAAGCTGATGTACATCTTTCTTCTCTTCCCGAGATAAGCATTACAAACTATGAATTGTTATTAAATGTATTCGGTGTCATAAATAATTAATAATGTGTAATATTTTCGTTTAGGGTTTACATAAATGTGACTTGTTAGCAAATGACCTTTCAACTCTTTTTGCGAAAGGAAGGGTTCGCATCAGTCACAGTACCCAAATGCAAATTGTCCACAGGTACAATTTAGCCCTAAATACAAGGCCGGTGAGTATTGACACTCCAATTATTGGCAGTGCACCCTTGCCTTGGTATAAAGAGGGCGATGAGGCAGCCATAGTGCTAGAAGCTCATGGAAGCTTCGTGTCTTGTCTTGCGGATCATATACATCTCACTACTAAAGAGTTATTAATATTTGACATCTTCATTAGACCTTGTTTAGTAGTTACATTGTTTATACCTTTTTCATATATATATGCTCAATACATATTATTATTATTATTATTATTATTATTATTATTATTATTATCAATTAAGGAATCAAAAAAGGAATAAAAGAAGAAGACTGCTCTTGCTAGTAGAACCAAAAGAGTTACTAGTAGAATAAGAAACACAAAAGAGGGTTCTACTAAGGGAAAGAGAGCTAAATCTGAAAAATCAGTTGCCCCACAAAAGATTCATTCTTCAGAAATAAGCCAACCTCCACCAGCATTAGCTTTATTGTATTTCTATACCCAAAACTACCTTAGGGACAATTATATTTTCATTGATTGTTGTCCTAAGTATGTTGGGAGGGACAATGCTATTTACATGGCATCAACGGTTGACATAAGCGACATTTACAATCAAGAATGGATGTCAACCACGAGTGTCCTCGTTTATGTCACGTAAGTATTATTTCATATTTGAGATTTTAGTACTCTTGTACAATTGGAATTTTTATGACCTCTTATATGAGTTATTAGTTATTAACAAATATGAATTGTTATTGTCATCCTTAGGTTGGTAGCTAGTCGCGCTGTGATGGAGGGAATGCTGTCCTCTATTGTGTTTATGTGCCCATACTATATAGCTGACGGTAGTACAATAAGAGAGGGTAGGCACATAAACTATTTAGCATATCGCATTTTGATTGAGGGACACAACAAGCTCTATCTCATTCCTCACCTTGGACATGAACCTTGGGTTTTGTATGCCGTCCGACCTGATCTTAATAAAGTTTATGTGTTTGATTCCCTTCCAACCTATGACGTGCCTTTTGAAGTCTCTTGCCGTTGTGGGAAGGAATTTATCGAAATGTTAGTATACTTTTCACTTCTTACTTCATTAGCTTATTTATACATATATTCTACCTTCATTATTTGAGGTATATATACTTACAATATTGTGTATCCAAATCTATTTATTTGGGCACTATAGACGGTATATCAAAGGAGAGGCAGGAATGGTGTCCTAGACCTAAAGAATCTTCAATATGAGCCTATCATGGTAAGTAGGAAGACAACTATTTTGTATTTTTTTTAATTCAAATTAATATCTAATAGTTAGAGAGTTGACTGAATTCATTTGACAGTGTCCACAACAGTAAAACGGCGGTGATTGTGGATACTATGTACGTAGATCAATAAATCTTATAGTCCATAATAGATTGGTCAACATAGATCTAAGCCATGTGTGTTTGATTTTCCATATTTTTCTATTAATGAATCATGACATATATATTTTTGACCTAATAGCTAACTATATATTAATTGAAACTTGGGTGTTGTAGTTTTTCACCGATAACTATACACAAGGCCAGAAATACAATGTTGATGAAATTGATGAAGTTAGAGACGAATGGCCCAAGCACATGCACTCATTCATTCGGTATTAGGTAGCGATCTATATATTCTAAATGTATTTTCAGGTTTGTATTCCATCTACATCTTTCGGTCTTCTAGCCTAGATCTCTGAACTTTTTACTTTGGGGTGTAGAGCTACCAAGTTGTGGTAATTTTACACGGTTGTGATAATTTGGCTCTTGTTGATGTCAGAGATGCCTTAGTGTATAAAGAATTTAAAAATATGCATTTGAAATCAAAGTCTATTGATTCTCCTTGGAATGGTTTAGTTGTGCGTGGTAGAACCATGGAAAGATGTCTTGGTTTTTGTTCAGGTGGTGATAAGTAGAAGGGTTAATGTATAGATTAAACAAAAATAAGACTTGTAGTTACTATCATAATAAGGGCCAAATAAAATCTTAATGTTGTAAGACAAAGAAAAAGAGCCAATGTGATTTAGACCATGATGATATAAAAAAATCTATAGAATCTAGTTTTGCAGGTGGTAGTGATGATGCTGATGTGTTGATTATATCTACCGATAGAATTAATGATAGAATTGATTGGATTATGGATTTTTGTTGATCGTACCATGTGTGTCATTACCATTATGTTTTTTTCTACCTATGATTTCATTGATTTTGGGAAAGTTTTGATGGGAATAATTCTATATGTAAGGTTATTAGACATTAGTGCTATTAGGATCAAGATGTATTGATGGAGTGATAAGAACTTTATCAATTGTCTAGCATGTTCCTAATCTTAAGAAGAACCTTATCTCTTTAGGCATTTGTAATGCAAATGAGTGCAATGTTTTGACTGTATGTGGAGATATGGATATTAGTCATAGCACTTTGGTCCTTATGAGGGGTAAGAAATTTGGCACTTTATATGTTTTGTAGGTTAGAACCATGACTTGATATGCAATTGTATCATCATGTTCATAATTATCTTACTTAGATGTCACTAAATTATGTTATATTATAATTTGCCACATGGGAGAGAAAAGCATGGTGCCTTTAAATAAAAGAGGACTTTTATTTAGATTGGAGATGAGGAAATTAGAATTTTGTCAGCATTGTGTTTATGAAAAACACGAGAAGGTTAGCTTTAACACAACAACACATATTAGCAAAGGACCTCTTGAGTATATTCATTCTAACTTGTGGGGTCCTTCATTAGTTTCTTCTTATAGTTTTACTAGGTAATTACATACATTTATACATGATTTATTTAGGAAGATCTGGGTTTATTTTTTTTAAGCATAATAATGATGCATATAATGTTAAGATCTTTGACTAGGTATTTGTTAAACAACATAATAGGGTTTTGGTTCATGTAGAATATTGGAGAAGTGGGAGCTTGATATATTTATTATGTCATAAACATGGGGGTTGCGTTTATTAACACTAACCATGTTTGTCCAAAAAATATATTGGGTTGTTTTTTGAAAAAAAAATGAGAGTAAAGAAATTAAGACAAGGGACCAGTGTTTCACAAACACGATCCATGTTTTTTTGGTTTCTATAAAACATGCCACTTTTCCCTATTAGTTTTTATCAAATATAAAAGAGTTGTGATAAAATCCTAGCCATCAAGTCAAACTTGTAATCTTCTTCTCATATTGATTAAGAGAAAAATAGATTGTGTAATCTTATTGAGTAATTTGTTAAATCCTCTTACAATAACACAATTACATGAAAAAATATCTCTAATTTTTCCTTTATTATTTTTTATCTTTATGGGTTTCTCAATAGATTTGAATTATATTATAAGTTCTTGTTAGTCTAAAATCAATGTTATTTTGTATCAAAGCTTGGTTGTCGAAGTAGATCTAGTGTTTGTGATGGATATAAGATTTGATATCAAGAAGTTCAGTTAGTTTGTTAATTTTGGATTCTAGTAATTAAAGATGTGAGCTATCATGATTCAAAATGGACTAGAGAAAGTTTTTTTTTGATTAATCGAATAAGCTAAAATCAATGATAGATAATAGATTTAAGGAGGTAGATTTGAAGGTCCTCTCCAACATACAATTGTGTTTATCTATTGAAGTATTGCAGAAAGTGGGAAAGGAATCAACAACTTCTACATTGTAGTTGTAGGTCAAATATTTTTGTATGAAAAATTCCATAGCAAATCATCTATTGTTGAAGATTCAACTTCATGACCTAAAATTAGGCGAGGGTCAATCTTTAAAATTTTATTTGCACGAGCTTGATTCTATTTTGAGGGATTTGTAAAACATAGAAGTTGAAATTAGTGATGAATATTTGACCATAATGCTTGTGTGTTCTTTATAGGCAAGTTTTAAGCATTTTCCTAAGACTATGTTGTATGGGAAGGATGAGTTATTTCTTGTGAATGTGAATTCTCCCTACTACAACAAGAGTTTATTGAAAATCAGTTGATTGGTAGTGGTACTTCCTAGGACTCATATTTTGAGGGACTTATAACCTAGGGAGGACTGAGGAGCGATGGTTTAATGACCATAAGAAGTCTAGATATAAGTTGAAGAATTGGCATAAGAATGTTATGTGCCATGGGTGTCACAAAAAGGGGAATATAAGTCAGTTTTGTCATAATAATAGAGCCTAGTGGAATGTTTTGTGAGGCATCCAATATGAAGGATGATGTTGCAATTTCCTAGGATAACAATGATGAAGATGTGTTGATGGCCACTGATAGACAAACTAAAATGAGTGATAGGTGAATCTTGAATTCTGGGTGCTCATACCATATTTTTCTCAACCAAAGTTGTTTTCAGACTTGTGAGGTGACTTAAGGTGGAGTTTTCTTTATGGGTAATGATGTTGCTTGCAAAGTTACTTGGATTGGGGGTAATGAAGGTGATGATGCATGATGGTGTGTTCAAGACACTATCGAATGTAAGACTTGTTCTAGAGAGGACTAAGAACCTCATCTCGTTGAGTTCATTTGATTGTAATGGGTATCGATATGTGATTGAGAATGATACCTTAAGAGTTACAAAAGGGACTTTATGGTGATGAAAAGGAAACAAGTTAGGACTCTATATTAGTTAGTTTTTTACACTATTATGGGGACAACTATTGTGACATAAGCAAGTTTTTCAGGCTCTATTATCATGAGAATTTAGCACATGAGATTGGGATGCATGAATGTTAAGGTATTGACATAACTATCTAAGAGAAGGTTATTAGATGGATAGAATATGGGTACTATATACTACTACAACCACTATTTATTTGGAAAGAAGAAGTGGGTTAGCATAGTATGAGGGAACCTCTTACATATATCCATTCAATTTATGGGGTCTAGTTATAGCGATCTCCAAAGGAGGTTTGTGGTACTTAATCACATTTATTGATGACATCTATAGAAAGGTATAATGCATTTCTTTATACATAAGAATGTTGAGAAGTAGACTAGGAAGTAAGTTACATGTCTCCGGGCTGATAATGGTCTAGAGTTCATAGAGTAGAGGTTCTCTAAGTTTTCTAGGATCATGGGATATTGAGACACTGCACTTGTGTTACAAGACCACACTTGATTGGTTTCATTAAGCAGATGAACAGAAACCTATTAGAGATGGATCATTTTATGTTATCACAAGTTGGCTTAAGTAGAGAGTTTTGGGTTAAGGTAGTTTATATGGTGGCATACCTGATGAACCAGTCACCCAATCAGCCCATTGAGTTGAAGACAAATGAGGAGTTGTGGTCTATCAAGTGAGTTGATTACTTTGTTTTGAATGTATTTTGTTATCATACTTATGCTTATGTGAACTATGGAAAACTTGAGGTAAGAGCCAAAAAGTGTGTCTTTCTTGAATTTACATCTGGATTGAAGGGTACAGGTTATGGGACCCAATTACATCCAAGTTTTTGACTAGCAAGGATGTTAACTTCAATGTGCCTATGTTCCTCTAGAAGACTAAGTCTAGTGGTGGTGTGTCTAAGAAGGTGGAGTAGGATAATCCTTTGAGCTAAGTGGAGGTTGAATTTTACTTGGATTATAGAGACTATAATACCCCATTTTTTAGGGCCTTTAATTTGTGTTAATCAATCTATATTATTTTGATATATGTAGGTTTAATCTTAGTTTAGAGGCATGTTAAAAGTTGGTATCATTTTGGTTGGGCTTAGTATCAATTCTGAATGATAAGTGTTTTTTAGGGAAAGTAGTTAACTTGTTTAGGAGTATCAATTGACTAGTTTGTACCTTAAAATGGAGTTTTAAAACCAAATGAACCAATTAAATTATTTTAGATACCAATCGATTGGTTTGATTTAGCTTTTTATTCTTTGGGCAAGATTTTCTCTGAAATCTTCTACAGCGAATATTACAATATCTTAATTCTATTGGAGCTGGTTGTTTATGAATTTTACATATCATTTCATCCTTCATAATCTATTTTTTCTTCTTCTTCTTCTTCTCTCTTTTGTGAGATTTCTGAGTAGGTGATCCATCCTTTCAACCTCTATACATTTCTAATTTTGATTCCCTATCAATGTTGTTCTTAATCCCTTTTTGTGACTAGGAATTTAGGGACACATTGCTCGAAACATTTGAGTTTATGGAAAAAGGACCAACTTTGAACCTCTAGAATCTACACTTGGAAGCTTGAATTTGGGCATGGGTTTGGTGTCTCACTTTATAAAACCCCTTACCCTTTCTCTTCTACCAGAAGACTACAACAATTTTAATCAATGCCTTTCTTCTTCTCCCTTCTTCCCAAACCTTTGATTTTTCTCTACTCTTCTTCATACTTTCCTTGTCCACATGCCCCCTCTTTAGCCTTCATTTTTTATTCTTATTTCCTCTTTTAATCCTTCCTCTAACTTCTTGTTTTGTTCTTAAACAATATGGATTTGATTTGGGAAAAGAGTGGGGGATTAGCTTTTATCTTCTTGGTCCTTTGTCTTTCTTTCTAGGAGATGGATTCCCTCTAATTCATCTCCTTAGTATTTGATTTTATTCAAATTTTATATAATTTTAATGGTTTACTAATTTTTAATCTAATTTTTATTTATGGTGTTTAAGTGTTGAAGGGGTTGGAGTAGACTTTTGCTCTTTGTGGCTTTGCTTAGTTTTCTTGAAATATACCACTTTCTTCCTTATTTTGTGGGAAATAGTATGAGTAAGTAAATTGTAGGTTATATGTTATATGGAAGCATGATTCCTAAAGATAAAAGAGTTTAGAGCATGTAATTGTAGGTTAATGTGGAGTCTTTGGTGCATAAGCCTTGGGTATAATTTAGATTTTTGTATTTTTCCTTTGTATTCTAAGCATTTTAGTGAAGTTAAAATGTGTAATATGAAGCACGAATCACTTTACATCATGGTGTAGCATGAAGAATATGATATAAAAACTTCTAGCTATTATTAAGTTCTAAAGGTGTAAGCATGATTTTGCTTTGCCATTGAGATTCTTAGCATGAACTTTGGTATTTCACATGTTAATATGTGAATATTTCTTGTTAAGAACCTTGAGTGAGCTATGATTGATTTTTAAATTGATTAAATAAAGATTATAGAATTCAATTGTGTGTAATGTGCTTGGTAGGGGCTAATTTCACCTCAATTAATCACCTAGTCACTATGAACCATTGAATAGTATGGTAAAAAAATATATTGGTTAGCCTATAACAACATTGGTCTTCATCTTGGATTAAACCCATCGACTAGTTTGACTACACTAATTGACTAGTTGATTAGTGACCCTAGTGGTCTTTACCTCTTCTTAGACCCATTTACCAGTTTGACCAAACCAATCGATTGGTTTTAGAAGCATTAATTAGTGGGGTTGACTAATTAACTGAATTACCACCACTATGAGGGTTTGAGAGTATCAAAATTGACTGATTGGTCGATGATACTAATCGATGGGTTAGCATGATAGATCAACCAGTCATTAGAACCCATCTATTGGTCTTAGCTATACTTGCTTTTCTAATGTATTTACTCCTTTGTGTGACTTTTCATGTTTTCTTATGCTTGGATAATGACCAAAGATTCAAGTATTTATAAGTTACCTAAATTAATTGAGTCTAAATGGTAGATTAAAGTTAATAAAAATGGACTTTAGTTTAACGACAACCTAACAATTTAGCCTTCATCTTGATCATAAATTGAGTAGATGATTAGATAGCAGAAAATGGATTTTTACCTATGGTTGGTAATAAATCATAATGGTGGCTAATATTCATATAATGACTTATATCTTTTCCTTAAAATATGGAACCTTATAAGTTTGAATAACTTTGCATGAATGAAAGAAAAAAACATGGACATATATAATGACCTTAAGTTAATGTCATCTTGACCTCACTTTGACCTTGAATATAAATAGTGAACTTCACTTGAATACTAAATAAATGGATGAATAACAATGAGTTAGGGTTAGACTCTAGATAACCTCCAACTAGACCTTTAATATTGGCCTTAAGGATCAATTGTGAATATTCTTTAATGAATGGTAAGATCAAAGATAAGTAATGAAATTATGGCTTGACCCTAGTCTTAAGCCTTAAACTAGAGTTGAATTATGAATGAAGATAAATAAACGGAAATCAAATGTTTGCTTGAAGATCTATGATTGCTATTGGTATTGAATATTTTCCCCTTTGTGGTGTAAATGACTAAGTAATGGAGTTAATACTTTAGGATAATGAGAGAACCTTATATGGCTTTTTACTTGGAATGATTTGGTATGTGGACTTTGTTGTGATATGAAATCTTGATCCATTAATATAATTAAAAACTTAGTGTGGAATGAGCATTATCTTGGGTCTAGGTTATTTGATCCTTGATTAGCTACCGGAGGTTTGGGCATATTTCTTGCCTTCGGGTGGGATCCTAGTTGATACCAATAAGGATATTGGTATCAATGCCTTTTTTACTCTAGACATTGATGATGTAATAGGGGGTATGGATACTAAAGGTTTTGGTCAACCCAGGAGAGTATTTGGCTTCGACCAGACTTATGGCCACCATTTATCTTAGCTTTGACAAAACTTATGTCCACAAGTTACCTTAGCCCTTGCCGAACTTTATATACATTTTATTGTTTTTGACTTCTATAGGTATTGTGATAAAATGGGTAATAATCCTACCCCTTTCTCAATAAATTGGTATAAAGGAGTCATATGTCACCTAACGAAACATAATGACTGAAATGAATCCTAAAGATGAATTAAATTTGCATTATATTATGCTCATTCTTGATATGGTTATTTCACTAACATGATACTAGGTTTCTCTTCATAAATACTTAAGAAATCATGTATTACTTAAGTTATGAATTATTGTGTAATCTTGTTCATTACTCAATAAACTTGTATAAAGGAATGTTATTATCACTTTAACCAAAGATAGTAACTACTTGGTTCCAAGCATTACATGTAACCTAAATTCCTTTAATGTTATATTATCAATGTTTTTCTGTAAATGTTTAATGTGGCATATCCATCATGATATATATATACACAACATGTGTTGCCATATATTTCCCTTCAGCATTATATTTTTATATGATTTTCTTGTTGAGGCATGTTCCCATGAGTTACCGCATGCTTTATATTATGTGTAATCATCCTCCTACTGTAAGAGTCCATCGTTAAAGAGTCATGTATATATATATTCGTGTGTGTGTATACTCGTTACTCTACTGGATAAACCCCATGCACTATTGTGTGGATGATCTGAGCGACCCATGTTTCCTTAAGAATATGATGTATAATATAATAGGTTTATCCTTATATGTTTGTATGATTCTAATCAAGAATTTTCTAGTAGATCCAAGTATGTCCAACATAACCATATATGATTGTACAAGAATGGTGTAATAGGAGAATTGCATGTGCATTTTTGTTTCATGAGCATGTCGTGTGGTCTTACCCATACTATGACCTACATGATAGTGGTGGATAGGTTTTCTCAATATGTATGCATACTGATAAGGTTGTTTTTGCGATCCCCTCCTTAATCTCATGAGCAAGAAGCCTTTTGTAGATTTCCTAGGCTAAGTAGTGACTGGCATAACCTCTTCTCTAGAATAGTAAGGTTATCTGAGCTTAACTAGTTTTGGTGGTGATGTCTCTTATGGTTCTTAAATGACCAGGGTGTCTGCCCTCGTAATTGTTTCCCTAAGGTTAATGTTTTTTTAATAATTATGTAATTTGTATCGATTTTAGGTTTACAAGGCCTTAGGTTATATACCTTGACCTTTATTTCTCAAATATTGTTTCTTGTGCATTCTAAATCATCCTTTGGATACTCAACCTTCTGTTTAATGTGAGGTAAAGAGTGAGATGTCTATATTATACTAGATATGGCGGTAGCACCCAGATTTTCATAAGATCATCTTTATATTTCCATTTTGGAAAATGTTTTTAAAGAAAAGTTTTTGGTAGTAAAAAATGGGAGTGTAACATTGACCCTTTTGATAAACCTACTGTCCCTAAAGTGGGTAGATCCAAGAACAAATGGAGCAAAGGTGTGTTGCACTAGGTAGAGCATGGTTAAGTCTCTAATAGTATGGTCTTGAGGATTTTGTTAGATATTCCTTATTTAGCATAGAGATGGTTCTTTATGCGCACAAGTTAGTGTCATTCTCATAGGCTATTGTAAGTTCTAACTCTATTGAGTTGTGTGATCCTATAGATGAGAAGATGTAGTCTTTATTGAGGAATTGGACGCGAGAACTTCTAAAGGAAACTAGGAGGAAACAGATAGTTGACTACAAGTGTGTCTAAGAGTTCAAACAGGGAGTCCTAGGAGTTGAGATACCAATGTACAAAACTTGTTTATTTGCATGTGGATTCAATAAGATTCTATAATGAGGTATTTTCTCTTGGGGTTAAACATACTTTTATTCTTACCTTACTTGTATTTGTGGCTATGTGATATGAGTTGACTTAGGCGGATTAAAGGATCCTATGAGTGCACTTTTAGGTATGATTTTTACTACATTTGGAAGTAATAGGGCGTGCCCCTAATAAATTTTCCACTCTTTGAACTTTCATATGACTCACATGAATTCAATCTAAAAAAGGCTTGAATACCCTATGAAATGAAAGTTTTTACTCACAATCTCATGCCAACTCACCAATGTGGATGAATTTACTCAAATCAAATGCAAGCATGTGCAGGCACAAAATACGGAGAAGAAAAGGCTCATCAGAGTCAAGCAATAATTACACCTTAACAAGACTGCTGAAATACTAACAAAAGAGTCTATTAGCCATGTCACAATTAGCCTCACTACTTAGCCACTAAAGAGAATAACCAAATTGGAAGATTTGGCTGTAATCATCAAGGGACCACTTGAGGTTGCAACCACTAGGAGCTATGTTGGTCGACACCTGTCCCAACTTACATGTGTAATAACTTTTAAAGACTCGATGGTTCAAAGTAACAGGAGGTAGAGAATAGGGAGGAGAAAATCGAGTATCATAAATCAAGAATAAAACATAAGAAATTCATAGAGAGAAGAGTGCCATTGAGCAATATTGAGTGAGAAGAAGAAGAAGGAGAGTTTAGGCTAGATAAGGGTTAGATTACTGTGATCTAACCATCCTCTTCCATTCTTCCTTTTTTCTATTCACCGTTGATTTGGCAAGAGAAATTAGAATGAGCTAAGTCTCTCTATTTGGGGGTGGATTAAGTGTTCCTTTTGCTATAATCAGTAACATTGTAGTTATGTCTGATTCTTCTGATATTTCATTTTGTTGAGCAATCATATTTTGTAGAGTTGAATGTTGGCCGCATTTGGCACTCATTTGAATTCTACATTAGTCATCTGAGTAGGTAGAACTAACGATGGTGAGTAGTTGTAATACTAACACTGAAAAGTGATGTGACCTTACCATTAATCGCCTAAAGCTTGCTATCTAACATTTCCATGGCCAATGCACCATGATGAAGATGACCTGAGAGTATACTTCACCTCTTAGTGAAGTCTTGAGAGTTTAGAAGGATTAATATAATTTGAGCTTGATAGGCTATAAACTGTCATAGGGTACTTGCAATTGGTGATAAGTGATCCCTTATACAACTCTATCTCTTGAATTCTGTTCTCATCTATCTCGTGTTGCTACTGATGAGCTCCTAATGCCCTTTTACTTTCATTATTATTTTCATGACCTTACCATTATTTCATAGTATAATTTAGTTCTTCAGTATATTAGGTTCTATTAATGTGCACTTTACTAGATCCCCAAGGAAATAATACTCACTCATCACTTTATTACTTGGACCATGCATACTTGCACGATTGTGTTATGCCGTATTCATTTTACCCTACCAAGCATTGTTGACCTGAGCACACACCATGTTTTTGGCATTGTTGTTGAAGATCGAGTTTTAAAAGTGCTAGATATTAGAGGATAAAATTTTGTGGAAATTCTTAGTATAGAAACAACATTAGAGTTTCATAAATTTTAATTTATTTTGTAGGACTAACCCCTACATGACCTGAATTAAACAGAGTTCCCTATTACCAATTGATCCACAAATTGAGGGCACCCTAAGGAGGAATCATTCATCCTTACAAAGTCATTAACAACACCATCAAAGTAAGGAATCAACTTTAGAAAATTCTAGCAGCATGAGTCATTTAGGCCAACAACAACATGAGAATGGTAACACCGAATTGCTAAGGCCACAACAAAACTCGAGGGAATAAATCCCATTGATTTTATCCCTACAAACTAACATAAACCCTATGGGAATGCAATCCCTACGCAAAGGTGATGATCACAATTGAGCTATTCGAGATTATGCCATGCCATTCCAAGATCATCTTAACTCTACCATAGCCCATCTATAAATACAAGCCCCTCATTTTGAACTTAAACCTATTATGTTCCATATGCTATAGACTATAAGGCAATTTAGTGGTCAACTAATTGAAGACCCTTATCTTCATCTTAGAGCTTTTATGGAAGTTAGTGATACTTGAAAAATACAAGGAGTACCAAAAACTTCATTGTGACATAAGTTATTCCCTTATTCCCTTAGATATTGTGCTAGGTAGTGGTTATCTTCACTACCAAGTGGTTTAATCACCTCATGGGTTGACTTAGTTCCAAAATTCCTCATGCGTTATTTTCTTGCCAATAAAAATGCTAAACTCAGATATAACATTATACCATTTTTGTAAGAAGATGGTGAAACAATCCATGATGTATGTGAGAGGGTTAAGGAGTTATTGAGGAAATTCCCAAACCATGGAATCCATCACCGGTTGAAAATAGAAACCTTATATCATGGACTGGACCCTCAAATACAAAATTTAGTGGAAGCTTAAGCTAATGGTGCCTTACTGAGTAAAAATTATGATCAAGCCTATGAGATCATTGGGAACATAACTTGTAACAATCAACAATGGGGTAGTGCAAGAAGCATCCATAGGGTGAAAGAAGTAGGAGAATTGAAAGTAGACACCATCTTATCCTTGAGAGTAGATGTATCATCTATGGCTAGCTTATTAAAACATGTCGCTCCCACTAACTAGTAGGTAAACAGAGTTGAAAAACACCCTACCACTTAAATATTCGTAGTGTCTTGCTTGTATTGTGGAGAATGCCATTTGTTCGAGAAATGTCCATAAAATCCAATGTCAATAAATTATGTTGGAAACCAGGCCATAAGCTTATAGTAGCCATATGGAAGTTAGTAAAACTCATCATGGAGACAACATCCTAACTTCTCATGGTCTAATCAAAATAATGTGTAAAACCCGACCAACCAATACAACCTATATTGTTACTACCAACCTCAACCTTAGCACTCGTAGCAACCATAATCCAACCAACCTCCTTCTGAACACAATAACTCCAACTCATTAGAAAATCTCTTCAAGGAGTATATGTGACAAACCGAAGCTGTAATTCAAAGTGATACAACCTTCTTACGTACACTAGAAACCCAAATGGGATAGCTAGCTACAACCTTAAGTAGTAGGCCCCAAGGCACTTTGCCTAGTGACATTGAGAACCCAAGAAGATACGTTAAAGAGAAGTGTAAATCTATCACTCTAACATTAGGCAAATCAATTGAACCCTCCTACCAATAGGTTAAGGCAAAAGAAGAACACTGCCCTACCAAACAGGCAGATACCATTGAATCCATAGATGGGAAATCAATATGTGCACCATCACAAAAATAGATCAGTGCTATACAAAATGCAGAAGGGGAGACCACTCCATATATTGAGCAACAAAAGAAAATTAAACCATCATTGCAAAACCCTTTATGCCAGCACGACTACTCCCTCTGTGCATTAATTGGTAGAGGCACTCTAAAAAATGCTAAACCATGAAAAGTTCTCAAAGGACATCATGATGGGGAAGATATGATTGTGTGAATTTGAGATGGTTACAATGACCTAGGGATGTATGTGACACCCCCAAAATTCACTACTGAAAAATTGCGTTTTATTTGAAAGAGTTAGCGGAAGCAAATTATAAAATCATGAATTCTGAGGATATTACCGCCACACTTAGTACTAGACCGGTTCACCGGCGAATAATAGTGGCTAGGAGCGTTCTGCCCTGGAGACCGATCCACCAGCAATAGTGGTCAGGAGCATTCTGCCCTCTATGTATTCCGGTCCACTGGCTATAATAGTCGGGTTCCCGCACTCACTTGGTTATAACAAGGAGATGATTGAATAATAATAGACTGATGGTTTAAGGCCTAAATGTATCGATCGTACTTTGTAACTTGTTGTTATGTAACAGAATTGTTATGTACGTGAATGTTATGTATGCACCTCTCATTACATATGTCTATAACTTGCATTATGTGTTGCATTGCGGGCCTGTTTTTAAGTGTGGTATTAAAGAGTTACTTAGTGCCATAGTACTGAAGGGTTCCCTTCGTGGGGCCCCTGCCTATTCAATGGGCAGTGCCCCTTGTAGGTCTTTTCAGGTGCTACTCAAGTGGGCAACGCGAAAGAGAGTATGGAATTATCCGGTACCGTTAGGGTTTTTCTCTTTCTCTTTTAAATTCCTAGTTTTAATGTTAACGTTGTTAAAGTAACCATCATTGGTGGATTTTATTCTTGTAAATGATTTGATGCGCTACTCTGATTTGAAAATGGATTGTAAATTGTGTTTTACACTTTTAGCCTTAGCACTTAGTACTAGAACGGTAGGAGTGAACTGGTCTGGTACTAAGTGTGGCGGTAATATCCCCAAAATTCACGATTTTATAATTTGCCTCCGCTAACTCTTTCAAATAATTTTTTTTTCAGTAGTGAATTTTGGGGGTATTAGAATATGGTATCAGAGTTGGTTTTGACCACACTATTGGTTTTAATATTTTTAAGATGATACCACAATATGGTATCAGAGTGGTTGGTCCTTTTGACCATGCTCGTTTTTAAAAATAAAAGTGGTTTCCGAAATTTGTATTTGATTCTTAAGCGTGTCTTAACCGCTTCTCCAATTTTTATTCTTTTTAAGCTAGTACTACAAGTTGGTATCAAATATTTTCATAAAACCTTTCTCGGTTTTTAAACATTTTGAGTTGATACTACTAGTAATTATCAAAGTTTCTCACTAAAGTATTGATGGTTAAATGATCCTCCTAAAGTTTTTCTTGAATTCTCTTTTTTGTTTTGAAAACCGGATTAGTCCTGAGAGTTGGGTATGGGTAGATTAAGTGACCCTTGTTTGGGTCACCTAGCTTGAGAAAATAGCACTTTCCCTAACAAACCTATATTTTACAACTAACTCGAAATGGATCGAGACATATGGGTCGACAACCTAGAGAAGGCGTTCGAGGTGCTCATGGGATTAGCTCAGCGTTCCCTGTTATCACAATCTCAAACTACTTTGCCTCCAGTGGGTATTAGAGGTGATTGGCTCGATATAGTTTCACGTCATCGACCCCTGACCTACAATGGAAAATAAGATCTCATGGTCTTAGAAAGTTGGATACGAGATTTCGATAGGACTTTCGAGGAGCTCAACTGCCTTGAGGAACAAAGGAAAAATATCGCGGCGTACTTCCTTCGAGGACCAACCGATACTTGGTGGGAAGATCTTCAAACTCAAGGACAACGACCGACTTCATGGGAAGACTTCAAGACTGCCATCCGTACGCTTTTCTACACAGAAATTCTCAAGAGGGCTAAACTCAAATAATTCATGGAGCTGACACAAGGAAGCTTGTCGGTTCGAGAGTACTACACACGATTCACTGAGTTGCTGAAGTTCGACCCCGGGATAATAGCTAGCAAGGCTACAGTGGTCTTTCGATTTGAGCAAGGAATTCAATTCAATATTCGAAGTATGATGGGCGCTGACATTTCCCACGATCTGAGTATGGTGTACGAACGAGCGTGTGTCGACGATGCCTTGGTCCAAGAACAAGCCTCCATTCTAGGCAAGAGAAAGAGCAAAGAAACCAAGACTGAAGAAAAGAGTCACCACCCGAGTAGAAAAGTTTTGTGGGACTAGCCTCAACTTCAAACTAAAGCTCAACGTAAGAGGAATCAAGGTGCTCCTAGTGACAAGGCTAGCAAGAGATCGGTCTGACATTACCATTGCCGTCGTTGTAGAAGAGATCATCCAGGCAAGGATTGCATAGGAAAACTGATTCAATGCCATGACTGTGGACAACTTGGGCATAGAAGCTTCAAATGCTACAGCGTACTCGTGAAGGAATCCAGAGGTCACAATAACTACCAGCTTGATGGAACCAAGCACTCGAAGCAACTTATTGAACCTCGTAATTGAAGCAGATGAGCGAGCATTTGATCATGATACAAATCCTTCAAGCTTACCTTCAAGTTCCTCGTAGTTGTTGTATTGCTAATTGTGTGTGTAATTATTTTCCATGGTTAAGTAAGTTTCTCTTTAAGGGGTAGTTACCTCGAGTAGCTTAGAATCCCTCTTTGCAACCCTAGTTCTAAGGCATAAACTTCGGGGACAAAGTTTTTCTTTAAGGGGGTAATGATGTAATCTCCCAAAAATTTAGAAGATCTATATTTCAATAAATAGCTTTTATTTAAAATAAATTAGCTTTTAAAATTATATAGTTTATTTATTATTTGGATTTTGATTATATAAAATTAGATAGGAATATTTAATAAATTAAAATAAATATTTTATTATTTTATCGTACTAATTTTATTTAAATAATCTTTCAAACCAATATTTTACTAAAATTATCCTTTTTAAGCCCACATATTTAATTATATTAAATTAAATTATTAAATAAATTTATTATTAAAAAAATATTAAATCCTATTATTTTATAAATTAAATTATTTTAGTTTCTTTTATTCTTTTCTTTTTTTCTTCCTTCTCTTTTTTCTCCTTTTCCTCCTTTCCTTCTTTTCTTTTTTTTTTCTCCTCCTTTGGGCCACCGCACCCGGCTTGTTCTGTCATCCCTGCGCACCTGGGCCATAGGCCTGTTTCTTCCCTCCCCACCTTCTCCTTCTCCCACGCATGACACAGCCTAGCCCGAGCCGCCCCTCCTTTCTTCTTTTCCCAGACCGGACCGGCCGGCCTAACCTTCTTTCCTACGCCAGTCTGCCCGTTCGCACCTTTCCCCCTTCCCTTCTTTCTTCTTCTACGCCTGACACATTAAGCAAGCCAGCCATCGCCTTCAATTGCCATGCCTGGCCACCACCTACCTCCTTGCTACTCCCTCTCTCCCCCCGTTATTTTCTTTCCAATTTTGAACCAAACTAACCCCAACATCCCTAGCCCGCATGCCATCTTCCTTTCCTTCTTGTTTCCTCCCTTTCCCCTACCAGCCGACACCTCCCTGCCACCCTTCGTCCTATTGCCGACTGACCACCTGCCCCCTCTCTTCTCCTCTTCTTTTTCTTCACCTCTCTAGCCTCCTTTCTACCCCATATTTTGAGCATCTCCCTTTCCCCGACCTCTCTCTTCTCTCCTTTCTCCTCCTTCCCATTCTTCCCTGGTTTTTGCACGCCGCCGCCAACCGCCGCTCCAACCACTGCACCAAGCCCCTGCGCCGCCCACTGCCACCCTATACCTCAGCCCTGCACCACCACGAGGCCACCCAAGCCACCCTCAAACCCCTACAGCTCCTCCCTTCTCCACCTATTCTTTTTCTCCCCACTTTTCTCCCTTATCGCCAAGCCACCTGCAACCGCCCCGTTCTCCGCCGTCCGACCACCTCTACCGCCACCCAAACCACCAACCCACACCCTGAAACCTCCTCTACCACCCCCATACCTTACTTTCCAGAAAACAACCCCCTTACCCCTCAATTTTTCCCTTCTCTTTTCCTTCCTTCTTAGCCACTCCCAGCCCGACAGCCATCTTCGCCACCTTGCAGCCACCGCCCTCTGCCGCCGCCTCCGCCGCCCTCTGCCGCCGTGAAACCATCCTTAGCCTCCACCTACACCCCCTCTTCACTCCTGCACCCTTCCTTTGCCTCTAATCCTCCCCCATCTACCTCCTTTTCTAGCCTAAAGTCCCTAAACCGAGCCATCCCCCTCCCTTCTACCTCACCCCCTTCGACCCTTTTCCCCCTTGTAGGCTGCATGTGGCTCACGCTGCAGCGTGAGCTCTCCCTTTGATTTGGAATTTATTTGTCTAAATTTTTGAGGTATATTAATAATTAATTAAAGTGTTTTATCATTAAATAAATTTTTATAAAGTTTTATCCTTTTTAATTTCGTACTTCTAATACAATACTTATTGATATTATTTTTAGGTGTTGAGTTGCTAATTAAGCTTTGAATCTTTAACCGGGATACCGGTAAGGTTCAATTTTTGCGGGATTAAGGTAATCGTTAAACCTCACTTAAACACATTGAAAAATGTATGCTAGCACATTAGGGATTTTAGTATGATTTTATGCATGTTATGTGTTGCCTAGTATGATAAATGTGGTTGCTTATATTGATTGATAAAAAGAAGACTATGATAGATTTTGTGCCTTGCGTAAAGATGATACTTAAGGAAGGAGTTTGATTATTGATAGAAATGTTAAATGCTTGTTTATGATGTATTATGTTGTTAATGCATGAATAATTTTATTGTGAGCCTAAGGGTATTTTAGTAATATGCTTATGTAAGTATGTGATCTAATATATGTAGTTGCTAATGAGTATTATGTTGAATAATGACAAGTTGGTGGAGTTAAATGATAAGAATGAAGTGCTAATATTAGTGTAACACCCCCAAAATTCACTACTGAAAAATTTCGTTAATTAAAGGAAATTAGCGGAAGCAAATTAAGTAAAACGTGAACTTTGGGAGTATTACCCCACACTTAGTACCAGACCGGTTCACTCATACCGTTCCAGTACCAAGTGCTAAGGCTAAGAAAAATGAAATACAATTTGAAAGACATTCAACATGCATAAATCAGAGTAAATTACAAGAAATTCAACATACTTAAATTAGAGTAGCGCATCAAATCGTTTACAGGAATAAAATCCACCAATGGTGGTTAAAGTAACAACATAACATCAAAAACCAAGAAATTAAATGAAGAAGGAGGAAAACCCTAACGACACCGGATAACTCCTTACTCTCTTTCCCGTAGCCCACTTGAGTAGCACCTGAAAAGACTTGCAAGGGCACTGCCCATTGAATAGGCAGGGGCCTCATAAAGGGAATCCCTTCAGTACTACGATACTGAGTAACCATTTAATACCACACTTAAAGATAGGCCCGCATACGGCACATAATGCAAGTTACACACATAAATAATGAGAGGTGCATACATAACAATAACACGTAACACAAGTTATAATTCACGATCGATATCTTTGGGCCTTAAGCCATGTCATAGTATAAAACCCATATATTCGGGCCTTAAGCCATTATTCCATCACCATTCAATCAGTATCATATTTTATATCTATGTGAGTGCGAGGACCCCACTATTATAGCCGGTGGGCCGGAAAGTATACACACAGGGCAGAACCCTTCTGACCACTATTATTGCCGGTGGACCGGAAGGTAAACACACAGGGCAGAACGCACCTGACCACTATTATTTCCGGTGGACCGGAAGGTAAACACACAGGGCAGAATGCACCTGACCACTATTATTTGCCGGTGGACCGGTCTGGCCCCGACTCACATGGTGTTCCACTATAAGTGATTAGTATTTTTCCATAATCTTATTCATATACATAACTGTAACACCCCCAAATTTACTACTAAAAAATTTCGTTTAAATCAAAAGGTTTAGCGGAAGCGAGAGAATTAAAACCGTAAACTTGGGGGTATTACCGCCACACTTAGTACCAGACCGATTCATTCCTACCATTCCGGTACTAAGTGCTAATGCTAAATCCGATCATCAATAAGTACGAAGTATCATAAAACACAAGACGACTTTTAGCATAAATCGTTAATAAGATATAAGTCAAACAGAAGTTTGAATATGATTTAGGATTACAACCCCATAATACTTTTTCTTTAAAAATGGGAAACGTAATACAAAATATAGATAGCTAAACAATCCCCAAAAAGGATCAGTATCCGGATCACCTACTCACTCAAGTCAAGCCTTCCACCCCAAAATAGTAATCGATCAAACCTACATAAGAGGTCTGCTCCCCACCATTGGTGGATCATCACAGGACCCATTCAATCAATGTAGTATCAGTACGGGTCCAATACTGAGTAAGGGCGCAGGTGCGCTAAGGCCAAGCATACAATCATACCACATAGCACACATAGCACAATCATATAAGTAACATGCGATAACACACAAGATAAGGCCTGAGCACTTTCCGGTGACTTATTCTTTATCCTCGTTAATAATATGTCCATTTCACACATATTCTTTAATAATCCATGTGAGTGCGGGAACCCCACTATTATAGCCGGTGGACCGGAAAGTATACACTCAGGGCAGAATGCTCCTGACCACTATTATTTGCCGGTGGACCGGTCTCCAGGGCAAAATGCTCCTAGCCACTATTATTTGCCGGTGGACCGGTCTGGCCCCGACTCACATGATGTTCCGCTGTAAGTACTTAGTATATTTCCCATGGTTTAACTTACTTACTTTGGTTTGTCGAGCACGAAATCCCCCACTATTATAGTCGGTGGACCGGAAAGTATACACTCAGGGCAGAACGCTCTTGACCACTATTATTTGCCGGTGGACCGGTCTCCAGGGCACCCCGGCTCCTGGCCACTATTATTTGCCGGTGGACCGGTCTGGGCTCGACTCAACAATCTTTCACTTTACATGATTAGTGTCTTATCCGTGTTTTATTAGATATCATTCCACCCTTGACATGCATGTCATCGATGTTCTACTACCGTTCTCTCAAGAGGGCCCGTCCCATATTTTGAGACTCGTACCTCTTCTCACACCCGACATCCATTCCCCGTAGACTTAGGCATAGTGGCATATAGTAAGGCACAATCTCTGAGAATATAGGCCATCCCATTACATATGATGTCGACTCCGCATGTCCTCCTCCCTCTAGGGTTCCTCCTTGGAGACCCTAATCGGACCTATGTGGCCCAACTCTTTCTTACTTACCCAAACGTTACTTTATTCTCTATCTCGCACCTCATTATTTTATTAGGAAATTCCACAAATGTGTTACTTTATCTCCCAAGTTCACATGTGACCGACAAAACCCTAGTTGGCCATTCAAAACCCTATCTGACCACGCCAACCCTAGTTGGCCGCACCAAACCCTAGCCCTTTACTTCTTCAACAAGTAACCTCCCTCTTTCACCCCAAAATCTCTTCTCTCATTTAGAAACCCCCCGCTCATTTTTTTATATAAGTGAGTTCTCACTCTCAACCCCATACTCCACCATGCAATCATTAATACCACCATACAAACATTAATGCCACCACACAAACCATAACACCACCATGCAAACCCTAATACCACCATAAGCCATTAATACCACCATGCAATCATTAATACCACCATACGAACATTTATACCATCATACAAACCTTAATACCACCATACAACATTAATACTTCCATAAAATCATAATTACCACCATACAACATTAATACTTCCATAAAATCCGAAATACCACCATACAACCCGAATACCACCATGCGAACCATTAGTACCGCCCTAGAACATTAATACCATCATACAAAATTAATACCTCCATAAAATCATAAATACCACCATACAAACCGAATACCACCATGCAAACTTTAAGACTCCCATGCATGGTTCCCAACTCTCATTTATTTCGGACATTCCTCCCACTTAAATATTCTCTCATAGATCATGAGGTACTTAGGTCAACCTCATATCCCCCCTTAGTGGTCTCACTTCTCATTTATTTCCGGTCATCCTTATATTCCCAACTCATATTACTATTTATCCTAACATGCATGTCCTAGAGGGCCATAACATAATACATCATAAACATCATACATATAAATGTCATGCTCATGTCACGGAAGCACATACAACATACCTCAATCTCCAAGCTGCGCTACACATAAGACAAGTTATCCACAAATCATATAATACATGGCATAGCATGGCATACACAACATTCAACACATCCATGTCACACATAGCACAAGGCCATTAGCTTCGTCCTTATCTAAGGCGACGCCGGGCTTGGAGCACGCTCCTCTAACTCCTTAGGGCTTTGGTCGGGGTTACCTATAAAAGGGGAAAATGCTAAGTATTAGTTTCCCTTATAATTACTATCAATCCTCATTCTAGTTTAAGGTTAGGGTTTTTATTACTAAAAAGGGTTTTATACAAAAACTAGGGTTTTTACCTTAGAATTAGTATACTAAATATTAGTAGTCAAAATATAGTTATTTATGATACTTATTGTTACACTTATTTTATTAAGCCCATTAGTTCCATTCTTATAATACTAGTGTTCACTAGTCATAGTAAAATAGTGATAATAATAATAATAATAAGACTACTAATAGTGATACTTATGTTTCAAGTAATAGAACTCTAGCGTTTTTAAGATTAAGTCCAACAATGGTGTTAGGTTTGAAATAATAATATTATAAGGTCACAATATTACAAGTAAACTATTCTTAAGGGTGATAATGATAATAGTAACAATACTAATAATAACGATAATAATAATAATACTCCTAGTAGTAATGGTTATAACAATAATACAACCAAGTAAGGTTAAGTAGTAATAATAATAACCATAGTAAGGATAATAGAGATAATAATAATAAAAATGTTAATACTAATAATTATAAGAATAGGATCAAAGTTAAGTATAATACAAGTTAGGGTTTAAAAGGGATGTTAGTATTAGTAAGAAAATAAGACATTAATAATAGAGACAATAATAATGGTAATAATGACAATAATAATAATAATAGTAATAATAAAAGTAATAACAATAATGATAATAATAATAATAATAATAATAATAATAATAATAATAATAATAATAATAATAATAATAATAATAAGTATATTAGTATCAATATTAGTAGAAAATAGTAGCAATTATATAAAAGGGGTATTAGGGTTCGGATGAGTGGAGAACCACCTAGGGTCGGTGGTGGTCCGGCGGCGGCGCGTGGCGGCGGTGGTGGCGGTGGTGGAGGAGGAAGGAAGGGAAAAGATCAAGGTGGGGGCTGGATGGGAGGAGAAAAAGATAAGTTTGAGGTGGGGGGAGATGCAGCAGGTGAAGGGGAGTGGAGTGAGGGTGGTGGCGTGGCAAGGGGCGGCGGCGCGCGGCGGCGACGGCAGCGGCCGAGGGAGGGAGAAAGTGGTGGAAAGTGGTGGAGACCGGTGGAGAAAGAAGCAGGGAGTGGCGCGAGGTGGCGGCAGAAGGTGGCGCGAGGTGGCGGCGAAGGTGGCGGCAGAAGGTGGCGCGAGGTGGCGGCGACGATTTTTGGGCAAGGGATTTCGCACGATTGTGGCGGCACGTGCGGGGTAGGAACGGGGGCTGAGACAGTTTGGTTGCGTGGAGGGTGGTGCGAGGAAGGTTTTGGTGCGTGGTGGTGGTCGCGGCGGTTGCTATAGGCGGCGAACAGGGCGTCTGATCTGGCGACGGCGAGGCAGGGTTTCGGCAAGGTCCAGAGGGGAGGACTTGCCTTGGCCGTTCGGGGAGGGGTATTTATAGGCAATTAAGGAGGGGAAAACGACGAAGGGGAGAGGGATGGCACGCGGGGGCAGGCTCCGCAGGCCACCGTCCGGTGGTGGCAGCCAGTCGCAGGTCTGTGGCTTGGAAGACCTATTTGGCGGTGTGCGGGAAAAGGAAAGAAAATCAAGACGCGTGAGGGCCAGGACGATTTTGCTGGGTCGATTTGGAAACAAAAGGGATGGGAATGGCAGAGGAAGGACGGCCGGACTGCAGGGCTGTCAGCGGCGGCAGGCTGCGAGTTGCAGGCCTGCACGAGGAAGAAGACGGGGCGTCGGCGGACCGGCGGTCCAGGGAGAGAAAAGAAAAAGGGAGGAAACCGGCCGGTCGGCAATGGTTATAATGTTTATACCCTCGATGCGTCGTTTCATTAATTATGCGATCGAAACGCGTCGTCGTGACGTTGGCTGGCAACGGTTATAAGGTTCCATAATCGCGACGCGGCGCTTTGGCGGGTTGACGGGAAAAACGCTGCGTTGCACGCAGGCGTCGACCAGCGAACGACGCTGGGCCGCGGGGGAGAGGCCCAACCGACGAGGAGATAAAAGAAAAAGAAAGAATAAGGGAAAAATGAGGGGGAAGAGAAGAGAGAAATATTTCATTTAGGGTTTTGGATTTTTTTATAATTCATTTAGAATATTTGTGGGCTATTTAGAATATTAATATTTATAAAATGTTAAATAAATTCCTTTTTGCTTATTTTAGACTATTTTAGATAAATTCCATTAACCTCCATGCTAATTAGGAAAAATTCCCAAATTTTCTTCTAATTAAATTCTTTATTACTTTCCTCTTAACCTACCTCAATTAACTCTCTACATTTTAATAAATGAATTTATATAATTAATTTTCCTAATAATTCCTTATTTGGCCATAATTTCGGAAATTAGGATTTTGGGATATTTCAATAACTTATTTTATTGAGCTCGGGACCCCCACTATTATTGCCGGTGGACCGGAATACATATAAACTCATCATCCAGGGCACAACGCTCCTGGCCACTATTATAACCGGTGGACCGGGATATATAAAGAATCATCATCCAGGGCACAATGCTCTTGGCCACTATTATAACCGGTGGACCGGGATATATAAAGAATCATCATCCAGGGCACAACGCTCTTGGCCACTATTATAACCGATGGATCGGTACTCAATATCATAATCATCTGGGCCCGGCTCATTAATATTCCACTTTCAATAATAGTATCTTTCCTTTCTTTAATCAGCACATCAATCATATTTATTTGCCTCAAACGGGAGATCAATAACCCAGGACACAAAGGTACACCGGTCGTATCGGTGCATATCAGCTACTCAGTACCCTTCAACCACGAACCCAAGGACGCAAAGGTACCCTAGTCGTACTGGTGCATAAAGCTAACTCAGTACCCTACCGACAAGGACACCTAATCCATAAGTATGCATACCCCCTAACTAGGTCCGTAGAGCTAGAAAGAGTAAGATATAGGGCCTGGCTGGGGCACAAAGGCACACCAGCAAATACCAGAATAATCGTGGACTAAACCACGTCCTTAGGGTAGCGATCCCTAAGGAGTCACCATTCCTGATCTCGAGGTCTTTCACTTTAAGTAATAGTGTCTTAATTAAGGTGATCACGAAAAGCACGATAATCCGATACTTATTCACTTTTAATCGTTATGATATCATTAATCATTTCTTATTCAGATGATTATCCAGAAATTCACAGATTAATCATTAAGGCCTGACTAATTATCAAATACTCTTACTTGGCTAATCAACATTATTTGAATCATATTATAATGTTCCACAATCATAACAATATGTTAGGTGCAAATTACTCCTTAGCCCCTTACTTATATAATTGCTAAGTATCCATTTCTTACTTGATAAATTACCATATTACCCTTAAGGTTGCATAATTACCAAATTACCCCTTGTCCACTTTAGATTACCAAATTGTCTCCTACACTTTCTAGCTCACCATTCACCCCTCATAATTACTACACTTATCATATTTCCCATTTGGTTGGTTATATTACCAAATCGCCATTCTCCTTTGTTATAATTACAAAACTGCCGTCGAGTTGGATAAATTACTAAATTACCCTCCTTCATTATCATAGTTACTATTTTGCCCCTTTAGTTGGTTAAACAATTTTCACTTTACCCTTTAGTCGGCTAAATTACCAAATTGCCACTTTAGTTGGATAAATTAACAAATTGCCCTTCTCCTTTATCATAATTACCATTTCACCATTCACTTATACAATTACCATATTACCATTTACTTATGAAATTACTATTTTGCCCCTCTACTTCCAAAATTTGCCATAATGCCCATTTACTTGAAAAATTACCATAATGCCCTCCTTCATCCAAAATTACTATTTTACCCCTACTTCCAAAATTACCATTCTTACCACTTATAAAATTACTATATTGTCCCTTAACTCCAAAATTACCGCTTTACCCTTTTCTCCAAAAATTACCATAATACCCCTTTACTTATAAAATTATCATTTGGCCATTTAATCATAAAATTACCATATTATTCTTTTATCTCAAAAATTACCATAATACCCTTCTTTCTCACAACTTACCATTTTATCCTTTTACTTATAAATTATCATTTAACCCCTTTCTTTTTAAACTACCAAATTACCCTTTTACTTATAAAATTACCGAAATACCCTTTTCGCTTATAAAATTTCCAATCAACCCCTTTATTCAGCATTTTTATGAATTTACCATCACTACATAAAATAATGATATTAGTACTTCATTCTTATCATCTAAGTCCACCAACTTGTCATTATTCAACATAATACTCATTAGCAACTACATACATTAGATCACATACTTCATAAGCATAATTACTAAAATACCCTTAGGCAATAATATTACTCATGCATTAGCAACATAATACATCATAAACAAGCATTTAATAATTCCATCAATAATCAAACTTCTTCCTTAATTATCATACCTACACATGGCACAAAGGTTATTATACTTTTCCTTTTTATCAAGCAATATAAGCAACCATATATATATATCATGCTAAGCACACAAACCATGCATAAAATCATGCTAAATCCCTAATGTGCTAGCATACATTTTTCCATGTATTTAAGGGAGGATTAATGGTTACCTTAATCCTGCAAAATATCAAATCTTACCAAGCATAATTAGCAACTCAACACCTAAAAATAATATCCATCATTATTATGTTAGAAATAAGAATCCAAACATAAAACTTTATAAAAATTTAATTAATAGAACACTTAATATAAAATACCATTATACTTTAAAATTTAGCCAATAAAATTTCAAAATAAAGGGGAGCTCACGCTGCATGAAAGGGTTTGAAGGGGGGGGGGTGAAAGAAGCAAGATTTTATTATTTTCGGGTTAGGGTCTTTAGGCTAGAAAAGAAGGTGGTTAGGGGAGGTTTTAAGGTAGGGGAACGGTGCAGAAGTGAAGAGGGGGTGTAGGTGGACGCTAAGGGTGGTTTCAAGGCGGCATAGGGAGGCGGATACGGCGGTGGCAAGGCGGCGAAGTTGGCTGCTGAGAAGGGTCGAGGTGGAGGGGTTGTGAAGGAAGGAAAAGGAGAGGGAAAAATGGAGGGGTTCAAGGGCTGTTTTCGGCCAACTGATACAGGGCGGTTGTAGAGGGGGTTGTAGGGTGTCGAACGGTGGGTTGGGTGGCGGCAGAGGTGGCCGGACGATGGAGGAAATGGCGGTTGCAGGTGGCTCGGTGGTAAGGGGGAAAACTTGGGAGAAAAAGAAAAGGGGTCGAGAAGGGAAGGAGTGTAGGGCTCGAGGGGCGGCGTGGTGGTGTAGGGTGGTAGTAGAAGGTGGCAGAAGGCGGCGTAGGGGTTGGTCTTGGTGGTTCAAGCTGCGGCGGGCGGTGGCGGTCAAAAACCGGGGAAAGAAGGATGGAGAAGGAGAAAAGAGAGAAGAGGCTCGGGGGGAAGAGGTGAGGCTCGAAAAAATGGGGAAATGAAGGGCTTGGGAGATGAAGAAAAAGAAGAGGGAGAAGAGAGGGGGCAGGGCTGGCCGGCGAGAGGACAAGGGTGGCAGGTGGTGGTCGGTTGGCAGGGAAATAGAAGGGGAGAAGAGGGAAAGGGAGAGGGGCATGCGGGTTTGTGGTCTAGGGCCGGTTTGGCTCAAAAAAAGAAAGAAAATGATGGGGGAGGAGAGAGAGGGAGAGGGAGCAGGTGGTGGTAGCTGTAGAGCGGTGGTTGCAGGCGTGCTTGACCATGGCAGAGGGGCGCTGGTCGGGTGTGGGAGAAGAAGAGGGGAGAAGGAGAAGGCTGGCGGGAGGACCGGCGCAAGAAAGAAATAAGGTAAGCCAGCCGGTCCAGAGGCAAAAGAAAGGAGGGTGGGCTGGTGTGCCGTGCGAGGAGAAGGGGTTGGGGGAACGGGTCTGGCCCAAAAGCGCGGGGGAGGGCTGGCCTGGCCGGGCGGCCCAAGGGAGGGGGAAAGGAAAAAAAAGAAGAGAAGAAAAGCAAAAAAGGGGAAAAAGGGAATGGAAAATGGGGAAAATAAAATAAATTAATTTATAAAATCATAAAATGTAATATTCTTGATAAATTATTTAATTTAATAATTTAATTCATTATAATCTAAAATATTAATTTAAAAAGGATAAAGTAGGTAAAATATTAGTTTGGAAAATTATTTAAATAAAACAATATGATAAATAGAAAAATATTTATTTTTAATTTGTTAAATACTCTTATCCAAATTTACATACTCTAAAATCCATAAAATAATTAAAATAAATAATTTTACAAGCTAATTTTATTCCAAATAAATTTATATTATTTATGGAAATACATTATAACACCCCGAAAAATTATTTAAAACATATACTAAAATATTTAAGTCAAATTCGAATAAACCAAAACTAATTTAAATAATTTCCAAAATCGGTTTTCCGTAAACCAAAAAGCATAAAACGAAAGAGAATTAATTCCAGAAAGAATTTCATAAATAAACTCCAAAAATATTTTTAATTTAAAACTTTCCAAATATTAAAGATTTCCGAAAATGAATAAATTTAAAGTCGGAAATATTTTCTACGGATAAAATCATTAAAATAAATTTAACTATTTAAATAGAAATTCTATAATTTAAATAATATATTTAGTTAACGAAATATAACTCCAAAAATAAGGTCGTAATCATACGTCAAAGTTATAATAGAAAATGAATCTAAAATATTAAAAATCAAAATACGAGAAAGAATGGGAATACATATTTTTAACCGAAAATCGAAATTAAAAGAATATAATAAAATCATGGTCGTGAACGAATTTTTCTAAAATGGTTCACAACGACAATGATTACTTAAATTAAAGTATGAATTCAAAATCGTCGATAAATCCATAAAAAAATCAAAATTAAAATAATTATTTTTTACATCAAATTACGCTAATAAAATCATTAAGCTTAATAAAATTAGGTTTCAAAAATACGGGGTATTACATCACTACCCCCTTAAAAAGGAACTTCGTCCCCGAAGTTCGGGAAAACCTAAGTAGTGGAAACTTGACAAAATAATTGAATAAACCATTGACCGCAATAAATAAGTCAAGAGTAAATCCGAAGAAAAGTAAAACGACATTTACGAAACCAAACCAAACAATGTTGAATCAAAACAAGGCATAGGAAGTAAGATAAAAGAAGGAGAATTGATATTTAGTAGATCAAATACAATGGAACTCGAATAAGGAAGGATTACAAACTTAAGGTCAAAATGATTTACAAAAATATTATTCTTTAAAATAAGGTCTTACAAAAGAATAACAGAAAGTATAATGTGAAGTTCAAATAGAATAAAGGAACGAAAATTCTAAAGGTTACACAACTCTAATAACACAACCAAATGCACATAAAACTTTACACAAAGAGTTATCTTTATAACATCATACAAGAAAACAAGGCTAACACTTGGCTTAACAACTCATAAAAGGTCTTCATAAACACCAACCACATACTTCTAGATCCAGGGGGATTCTTAACCCAAAACACTTCACTAACAAGCTCTCTAATCTACGCTGTACCCATGACAGTCTAAACACTTAAATTCGAAAATGCGGCTACTATAGCAACCTGTGATTAAATGCTAGTTGACAGAAATCAAAGCATAAACACATAACAAAAGTTATAGAGCATCATTAAAAACACTAGGGTAAATTAGGCAACCTACACTCTATTTATGAACATGAACACCTCAATCTAAACCTCAACATTATCATTATCATTATCACAATTCTAGGTTTCTCCCAATTGAAAATGATACATCTATTTAAACGTCACCATCAAGGTTACAACCCTAAATTTCTTATAACTCCAAAAAGTGAAACTACTCAACCAAAATATATTACAATTTATGTCACATCACCCTATATCCGGCAAGGTACACCTTAAGGTTTTTAATCCATTAAACCTGCAAGACCAGGGTTAACCTACTGGGGTAACTACCCCCTTAAGAGCAAACTAATTACAAAACGATATTAACTATAACACATAAAATTTAAAGTTAACACAAGTCAAGTATGTCAAATAACAAGGAACCACATTCAAAGACATAATTACAACAACAATTCACAAGGCCACTTATACTACCCAATCACGCTATCCTCCCAAGCTAATCTGGATTTTAAAAAGAAAGAAACACTTGAAGAAGTAAAATACATTTTTAGTTAAAACATTTAAGATCATGGGAATCGAATCTCTAACCGAAACCCGATTCTCAACAACCAAAAGCTCTGATACCAACTTGTAACACCCCCAAATTTACTACTGAAAAATTTCGTTTAAATCAAAAGGTTTAGCGGAAGCGAAAGAATTAAAACTGTAAACTTGGGGGTATTACCGCCACACTTAGTACCAGACCGGTTCACTCCTACTGTTCCAGTACTAAGTGCTAAGGCTAAATCCGATCAACCTTTAGTACGAAGTATCAAAAACGCAAGACAACATTTAAAATACATCCTTAATAAGTGGTAAGTCAAACAGAAGTTAGAATACGATTTAGGATTACAACCCCAGAATATGTTTCTCAAAACAGGAATTTAATACAAAATACAGCTAAACAAAAACAAATTCCGAAGGATCAATATCCGGATTGCCTACTCACTCAAGTCAGGCCTTCCACCTCAACACAGTATCAACCCGCACAAGGGGTCTGCTCCCCACCATCGGTGGATCATCACAGGACCCATTCAACCAAGGTAGTATCAGTACGGGTCCAATACTGAGTAAGTCCCGCTACCCTATCATATAGGAGAGATATCATCAAGTGCATATTAAACTCAGGTACAACACGTTGATACAATATCATGCATATACACAACCCACAACATGAATCTTACCATACACCTAGAGTAACACATTAAAACATATGTAACATCCTATTAAACATATAAGCGTGGTATAACCGAAATGTAAAGTGGCTCATACGCCTCAGGTAGGAATAATCCATATTATTAAAACTCAATACGTGTCATACTCACGTAAGTAGCATGTAGTAATACAGATAATAAAAGCTGGCCATGGTCCAATTAGACTTATTCTTTATTCTCATTAATAATATGTTCATTCCACACATATTCTTTAATAATCCATGTAAGTGCGGGAGCCCCACTATTATAGCCGGTGGACCGAAAATCAATACTCAGGGCAGAACGCCTCTGACCACTATTCTTACCGGTGGACCGGACTGGCCCCGACTTACATGGTGTTTCACTGTAAGTACTTAGTATTTTCCCATGGATTACTTCATTCGTATTCATTCAACGCATTATTCATTAGTCCATGTGAGTGCGGGAGCCCCACTATTATAGTCGGTGGACTGGAAATAAACACACAGGGCAGAACGCCTCTGACCACTATTATAGCCGGTGGACCGGAATCAACACCCAGGGCAGAACGCCTCTGGCCACTATTCTAATCGGTGGATCGGACTGGCCCCGACTCACATGGTGTTTCACTGTAAGTACTTAGTATTTTTCCAGTGGATTAACTTATTCGTTTGGGTCTGTCGAGCCCGAATCCCCCACTATTATAGCCGGTGGACCGGAATAAACACTCAAGCAGAACGCCTCTGACCAATATTATAGCCGGTGGACCGGAAATAAACACCCAGGGCAGAATGCCTCTGGCCACTATTCTAACCGGTGGACCAGACTGGGTTGGGCTCATCAGTCTTTCGCTTTACGTAATTAATGTCTTATCCGTGTCTCATTGAATCACATCACACCCTTGACATGCATGCGGTTAATACCCTACTACTCTCCCCTCCCAAGGGACCGTCCCATATTTTGAGACCCGTACCTCTTCTCACACCCGACATCCATCCCCCGTAGACTTAGGCATAGTGGCATAGAGTAAGGCACAATCTCCAAGAATATAGGCCATCCCAACACACATGATATCGACTCCGTATGTCCTCATCCCTCTAGGGTTCCTCCTCAAAGACCCTAATCGGACCTATGTGGCACAACTCTTCCTTACTTACCCAAACGTTACTTTGTTCTGTATCTCGCACCTCATTTTTATTAGGAAGTTCCTCAAATGTATTACTTTATCTCCCAAGTTCACGCGTGACCGACAAAACCCTAGTTGGCCACCCAAAACCCTAGTTGACCATGCCAACCCTAGTTGGCCGCACCAAACCCTAGCACTTTACTTCCTCAACAAGTAACCTCCCTCTTTCACCCCACAATCCCTTCTCTCATTTAGAAACCCATACTCATTCTTTATATAAGTGAGCTCTCACTCTCAACTCATACTCCATCCTTCCTTGATCATTTTTATCCTTGTACCCTTTAAATTCCTCATTTTCTTCCAAAACCCTAATTGGGTCCCTTAGATACCCTTACATCGACCCACGTAAAATTTTGCACCCAAGTCTCCAATGGACCCATGACTTTGATAATTTCTTATTTACTTCCTAATTCAACTTTCCTCACGTACGATTCATCCCCATGCAGAATTTAAATACTCCATGCAGAATCCCCATCCTTTTGGTGATTCCATCCTAAGAACTCCACAGTTAAGCGTGCTGGCGGTGGAGCAATTTTAGGATGGGTGACCTCTTGGGAAGTTTCAGAAATTTTCTAAAAATTTCTCAAGAAGTGCGTGAGTGAGGACAAAGCATACTGAAAGGACTCGTGTTGATCTGTGGGGCCATCCGATCAATCCGAAAGTGCTTCAAGGTAGCCCCCGTGTAGTCGTATCGACTCGGGGTGTTACAATTAGTATTTTATGTAGTGGTGGTAAATTCATAAAAGTGGGGTAATACAGGGGTTAAGTGGAAATTTAACAAGTGAAAAGGGTATTTTGGAAATTTTGTAGTAAAGGGGTATTTTGGTAATTTTGAAAGAAAGGGGTAAAACAGTGATTTGGTAAGCAAAAGGGTATTTCGGTAATTTCAAAAGAAAAGGGGGTGAAATGATAATTTTATAAGTAAAAGGATAAAATTGTAAGTTGTGAGAAAGAAGGGTATTATGGTAATTTTTGAGGCAAAAGAGCAATATGGTAATTTTATGATTAAATGGCATAATGATAATTTTATAAGTAAAGGGGTATTATGGTAATTTTTGGAGAAAAGGGTAAAGTGGTAATTTTGGAGTCAAAGGGCAATATAGTAATTTTATAAGTAAGTGGTGAGAATGGTACTTTTGGAAGTAAGGGGTAAAATAGTAATTTTGGATGAAGGAGGGTATTATGGTAATTTGCAAGCAAAAGGGTAATATGGTAAATTTGGATGTAACGGGGCTAAAATGGTAATTTTTATAAACAAAAGGGTATTATGGCAATTTGGAAGTAAGGGGTAGAAGGGTGATTTTGTAAATAAAAGGATGTTTATGGCAAATTTGGGAGTAAGGGGTAACTTGGTAATAATGATAATGACGAATGATAAATTGGTAATTAAATTATGATTAAAAAGGGATAATTGGGTAATTATGATGATGGAGAAGGGTAATTTGGTAATTTAACCGACTAAAAGGTAAGTTAATAATTATTTAACCTACTAAAGGGGCAAATTGGTAATCTAACCAACCAAATGGGAGCCATGTTAAGTGTAGCAATTATGAGGGGTGAATGGTGATCTAAAAAGTGTAAGAGATAACTTGATAACATAAATTGGATAAGGGGTAATTTGGTAATTATGCAACCTAAAGGGTAATATGGTAATTTGTCAAGTAAGGAAGGGATGACTTAGCAATTATATAAGTAAGGGGTAAATAAGTAATTTGTACCTAACATGTCATTGTGATTGTGGAATTTCATAATATGATTTAAATAATGCTGATTTAGCAAGGTAAGAGTATTTGATAATTAGTAAGTATCACGAGAACAAATCCTAATTCAGAATTAGATGAGATTATGATGGCCTTAATGGTTTCTCTGTGATATCTTGGATAACCATCTGAATAAGAAATGACTAATGATATCAGAACGATTGAAAGTGAATACGTATCTGATTATTGTGCTTTTTGTGATCACTTTAATTAAGACACTAATACTTAAAGTGAAAGACCTCGAGATCGGGAATGGTGACTCTTTAGGGGTTGCTACCCTAAAGACGTGGTTAAGTCCACGATTATTCTGGTATTTTCTGGTGTGCCTTTGTGCCCCAGCCAGGCCCCATATCTTACTCTATCTAGCTCTACGAACCTAGTTAGGGGGTATGCATACTTATGGATTAGGTGTCCTTGTCGGTAGGGTACTGAGTAGCTTTATGCACCAGTACGACCAAGGTACCTTTGTGTCCCTGGGTTCGTGGTTGAAGGGTACTGAGTAGCTTGTATGCACCGGTACGACCGATGTACCTTTGTGTCCCGAGTTCTTGATCTCCCGTCCGAGGCAAATAAATAGAATTTTTGTGCTGATTAAAGGAAGGAAAAACACTAATTATGAAAGTGAAAGATTAATGAGCCGGGCCCAGTTGACTTATGATAATGAGTACCGATCCACCGGTTATAATAGTGGCCCAGGAGCGTGTTGTCCTGGCAAGTGATTATGAGTACCGATCCATCGGATATAATAGTGGCCTAGGAGTGTGTTGCCCTGGCAACTGATTATGAGTACCGATCGACCGGATATAATAGTGGCCCAGAAGAATTTTGCCTTGGATGATGATTATATGTGTTCTTGTAACACCCCCAAATTTACACAATTTTTTTTTATAAACAAAACACTACATATAAATTAAAATCGTAAATTCTGGGGATGTTACCGCCACACTTAGTACCAGACCGGTTCACTCCTACCGTTCCAGTACTATATGCTAAGGTTAAGAAAACATCTCATAACATTGATAATAATTCAAATTCATAAATACGGGAATTCAGTACGCATAAGTTTTTATTCAATCCAAAATACGAGGGTAGTTTTTTTCACGGAAAAGAAATAACTACAATCATAAAATTGTTTACGAAGCGTCCAACATAATTAAAAGAAACTGGGAATGAAATCTCGATGGAAAATCGGCCACACCACTCCGAAACTGATTCGGCCCAATCATCACTCAGTCCCATCCGATGTTCCATAGACATCGATATCATCATAAAAGACATCTCCTACCTGCAGGAAATCAGATGGGCCTTCTACTCGTTGGAATGAGCAGCACCCATGAAACAGATGATCAGTACGCTACGTATTGAGTAAGGTAACCGAGCACTAATGCCAATACATAATCACATAAAATAATACAAGATAACAAGAGATCATAGAGACTAGCACCATAACATACAGGCATACGATCATTCAGGTAAAAGTACAAAGGCCCAATTATAGTCCAGATTAATTACTTAATTAATCTTTTTATTGAAAGTCGATACACACCATGCCTTTTTATCAAATCCATGTGAATACGGGAGCCCCCACTATTATAGTCGGTGGATCGGAGGCACATAGGGTATCATACCCTAACCACTATTATATTCGGTGGATCGGATACACATAGTACTACGTGTCCTAACCACTATTCCTAACCGGTGGATCGATTGGCCCCGGCTCGCATGGTGTTCCACTGTAAGTAATTAGTATCTTTTAGGTACCTTGAAAACTATGGTTTATTCTTATTGAGCTCGGGAACCCCCACTATTATAACCGGTGGATCGGTTACACATAGGACATCATGCCCTAACCACTATTATAGCCGGTGGATCAGTCACACATAGGGTAAACACCCTAACCACTATTCCGAACCGGTGGATCGGTTGGTCTCATCTCAATGATCTTTCACTTTAAGTGATTAGTATCTTAAGTATATTATTCAAAAACTTTCATCCTAGATAATACCCTAGATATGCATGACCAACACTATGCAACCCTAGCTCCACGTAAATTACACTTCCAATCAAACCCCAATCCCCACGCAACCATACTCCCATGCGAATCCTAACTCCACGTAAAACATATTTCCATGCGAACCCTAACTCCCATGCAACCCATTTTCCATGGAAATCCTACTTTTATGCAAATCCTAATCCTCATGCAAAACCCTAATCCTCATGAAAAACCCTAATCACCAGGCAACCTCATGCAAAACCCTAACCCATGCAAAACCCTAACACATGCAACTCCCCATCAATATTTTATAACTCCATCATTATTTTACGACCCCATCATTATCTTACAACCCCATAATTATCTTATCGCTCCATCATTATCTTACAACCCCATCATGCATGTCTTAAGGCCACATTATACAACAATAATAACATAAATGTACACATGATTCTCATGCCACCATTTATCCACACCGACATACTTCAATCCCATAATCATGCTGTATTAATAACAATTATACAATATTCACATGAAATGCACTATAATTAACATCACATGGCGTGCATAGCATAAAATCACATAATACAAGTATGGCCTTAGCACCCCTTACCTAAAACGTCACCGGTCTTGGAGCACACTCCTATATCACTTGAGGGCTTTGGTTGGGCTCACTTACTATGGGAAAAATACTAGGATTAGGTTTTCTCTTAAGAATGCTATTATTTCTAACTTATCCCAAGACCTTATTTTTAATTAAAATTATTATACTAGAATTGACTCTATAAAATACTAGTAGAATATTAATAATAAAACTAATGCAGTTCAAAATAAAAAGGTGATATAAGGGTTTCTACCCTTCACCAAAATAATATTAGTAAAGATAAAATAATAATAATAATTCTAATAACAACTAAATATTATAAATAAAGATAATAATAATAATAATAATAATAATAATAATAATAATAATAATAATAATAATAATAATATATAAGCTTTAAATTTAAAGTGGGGTTTCGACCCTACTTATAACTAATGACCTACTATTTATTAATATTAATAATAAAATTAATAACATATATAATAATATTAAAATAATAAAGATAATAATAATAATATTATTAATGGTTATAAAAAAATAGAAATAATAATACTAAAATACATATGTAACACCAGTGCGAATGTTAATACAAAATTAGGGCTTAAGATTTTCCAGAATAATTAATAAAATGATAATAATAATTATTCTAATAATTATAATATTAATAATAATAAGAAGAATGATAATAATCATATAATAATTCAATTAATAACTTAAAATTTGAAACTAACAATAAAATTATTTTATTACTACTCTCTACCCTACAAGTAAAATTCACCATAAATTTTATATCAAATAATAATAATAATATTAATAGCAAGGAAATAATTATTATATTTGAATAATTACTAATAAATAAAATAAGAATAGAATAATTTACAATATATAGTAAATAATGACTAGAAGGTCTAGGGTTTTACCTTGAGTCGGCGGGAATGGGCGGCACCGGCGGTGGTTCACGGCGGTGGCCGGAAAAATAATCTAAGAGGGAAAATGATGAAGAAAAAGAGAGAAGGAGCAGGGGGAAAAATAAAATAAGGTTATGGTTCGGTGGAAGAGGATTAGAGGGAGTTTTTGGGTGGTTCAGAGGGCAGTAGAAGTGGCGGAAGCGGCGGCGGACAACGGCTTAAAGGTTGCGGGCTACAGATTTTTGCGAGGCGGGCAAGAGATTTCGCACGGCTATAGAAGCTCGTGCGAGAAGCATTGAAGGATTTTGAGAGCTTAGTTAGCTAGAGGAAATTGCAGGGAAGAAATTGGAATGCTGCGGTGGCCCAGAGGTTGGCTATCGACAGTGGGGAAGCGTCTGAAGTCAGGGTGGCGGCCAGCTCTTGCTTAGGGTTTTCGGGAAAGAAAAACTCCAAAAACTCCTACAACTAGGCTATTTATAGGTTGTAGATGATATAATAGGGTTTTGGGGGTCGGTAGGAAGGTATGAGGTGCGAGGATTTGGATGGCTGGCGACAGTAATTGGTCGGCAATTGTTTGGGTTGGATCGAAGTTTCACGGGGCTGGGGAGAGGAAACGGGCGAGAGATAACGGACAAGAGTTATGCCAATTTATTCCTCGAGTCAAGGGGAATACAATGAGGCAAGAAACAGCCGGTCAAAGTCCCTATAGCCGGCGACGCCATTATTGGAGTCGGGAGCTGCAGCCGCATCGACGGAGGAGAAAGGAGGAAGAAGGAAGAAGAAAAGGAGGTGGACCGGTCGGTCGGGGAAAGAAAAGAAAAGGGGATAACCGGGTCGGTTGGCGCCGGTTACTCCTTCATTAAACGAGACGCATCGTTTGGACAAAAAAGCATACAAAATGTCACGTCTGGGTGCATGCAGGAGTAGCCAGCAACACTGGGCCGTGGAGGAAGGGAAGAAGGGGAAACTAGGCTGCGAGCTGGCCTAGTTTGGGGAGAAGGAGAAAAAGAAAAAGAAAAGAAGAAGAAGAAAAAGAAAGAAAAAGGAAGGAGGAAAATGGAAAATGGAAAAGGAGAAAAATAGTGGGTTGGTTTAATTAAATTAATTAGGATATTTGGGTTATTTAAAAATAATAATATTTAAATAAAATAATATTTAAATCCCTTTTTAGGCTAAAATAGGATTTTTAAAAGATTTTTCCTAAATTCATTTTTTATTTGTAAAACCCTTAATTTTCTCCATTTAAAATTATTTATAAACTTGTTATTAATTTCAAACTATTTTATTCTTCTTATTTTAAATAAAATAATTTATTTAATAAATTTCCAAAATAAAATGCTTAATTACCTAAAATACCCAAATTCTCTCCTAATAAAAATACTTATAAATTTCTTATTGATTTGCCCTAATTAATTCAATTTATTTTTAATAAAAATAATTTATTTAAATAATTTTTCTAATAAATATCATTTGAATGTAATTTATAAAATTAGAAATTTTTGGGGCATTTCAATTCCGGTGCACCAGCTAAAATAGTGGGGGTCCCGAGCTCAATAAAACAAGCATTGAGTGTAAATAAATTATGGAAATATATTAATTATTTATAGTGGGACACCTTGTGAGTCGGGGCCATACCGGTCCACCAGTGAATAATAGTGGCGAGGAGTGTTCTGCCCTAGAGATCGATCCACCGACAATAATAATGGTCAGGAGCGTTCTACCTTGTATGTATTTTGGTCCACCGACTATAACAGTGGGGTTCTTGCACTCATTTGGTTATAACAAAGAGATGATTGAATAATAATGGATTGATGGTGTAAGGCCTAAATGTATCAATCGTACTTTGTAACTTGTTGTTATGTAACAGACTTGTTATGTACGTGAATGTTATGTATGCACCTCTCATTACATATGTCTATAGCTTGCATTTTGTGTTGCATTGTGGGCCTGTTTTTAAGTGTGGTATTAAAGGGGTTACTCAATATCATAGTACTGAAGGGTTCCCTTCGTGGGGCCCTGCCTATTCAGTGGGCAGCGCCCCTTGCAGGTCTTTTCAGGTGCTAATCAAGTGGGCAATGGGAAAGAGAGTAAGGAATTATCCGGTACCGTTAGGGTTTTTCTCTTTCTCTTTTAAATTCCTGGTTTTAAGGTTAACGTTGTTAAAGTAACCATCATTGGTGGATTTTATTCTTGTAATTGATTTGATGCGGTACTTTGATTTGAAAATGAATTGTAAATTATGTTTTACACTTTTAGCCTTAACACTTAGTACTGGAATGGTAGGAGTGAACCAGTCTGGTACTAAGAGTGCCGGTAATATGCCCAGAATTCACGATTTTATAATATACTTCCGCTAACTCTTTCAAATAAAATGAAAATTTTCAGTATTGAATTTTGGGGGTGTTACAATGTAAGACCCTAGCAATTTCATATCCCTTGTTCCATTAGAGATAAGTACTACAATAAGGCCCTTTGTAACCTTAGTGCTATTATTAATCTTATGCCTATGCCCATCTTTCGAAATCTAAGTACTAGTGAAGTAAGGCCTACCATGGTCACCCTACAATTATCTGACTGTTCGTATGTTCACCATAAGGGAAATATTTAAGATGTATTAGTAAAGGTAGATTGGTTCATTTTCCCATCATATTTCATTATCCTTGATCATGAAATAGATAAGGAGGGTTCTAACATTTTGGGTAGCCCCTTCTTAGGCACTTGTAAGACCCTAATAGATATGCATAAAGGAGAACTAACTATGAGGGTTAAGGAGTATTAGATAAATTTTAATGCTTTTAACTCAATGAAGCTACCAGAAGTAGACCCAGATGAATGTTCACAAGTTGATAGTATTGATTTGACCATCCTTGATGAGTTTGATGTAGGTGTCCGTGATGAGAAATAAAGGCTATTTGAGACAATTCACTTGACTAGCATTTACCCTACTTAGTATTCTATTGAATAGGATGACAAAGAAGTGGCTGGGTGTAGTTGGGTCACTTATTCAACACCTATGGAGCCTCTAGACATGAGTAATTGAGAAGTGTAACTAGAAAAGCCATCAATAGAAGAACCTTCAAAGCTGGAACTCAAACTCCCACTAGCTCGCTTAAAATACGCATATCTAGGTATGGAAGACACCCTACTAGTTATTATCTCATCTACATTTCCTGACTTTCAGTAGGAATAGAGGGTTAACTTTCTCCAAAATCACTAAAAAGCAGTAAGATGGACCATGTCTGTTATCTAAGGAATCAACCTAATATATGCATACACAAGATTCTGCTAGAGGACCCCTCAAGTTATTCTGTCAAGCAACAAATAAGGCTCAATTCAGCAATGAAGGAGGTAGTGGAAAAAGAAATCATCAAATGGTTGGATACAGGAATCATCTATCCCATATCTACTAATAATTTGGTAAGCTCTGTCTAATGTGTCCCAAAGAAAGGAGGTATGAATATCATTTAAAACTCTAAAAATAACTTAATTCTAATGAGGACAGCCAAATGGTAGCATATTTGCATGGACTATAGGAAACTCAATAAAGCCACCCAGAAAGACGATTTCCCCCTCCCCTTTATTGATCAAATGCTTGATAAATTGGTAGGTAAATCTTTTTATTATTTTTGGATGGATATTCAAGTTATAACCAAATAACCATTACACTGAAAGACCAATATAAAACCATATTTAATTGCCCCTATGCATATTTACCTTATGTTTCATGCCCTTTGGCCTGTGTAATGCCCCTGCAACTTTTCAACAATGCATGATGGCTATATTCAACAATGCATGATGGCTAAACCCCTTTGTATTCTATTAGAATAAGATAGAAAATTTGAGTTTGATGAATGTTGTAGGGAAGCATTTGAGCTAATCTAGTTAGCACTCACCAAAGCCACCATTATCATAGGACTCGATTGGACCTTACCTTAGGAGAACACAAGAATAAGGTTTTACACAACATTTACTATGCCAAAAAAAGAACAGTCAATAAGGCTCAAGTGAACCACAATGTTATTGAGAAAGTGCTACCGGCAGTAGTATTTGCATTTGATAAATTTCTATCTTATCTCATAGGAACTAAAGTGATTGTCTATACTAACCATGCTACTCTTTGCTTTTTTCTTTCTAAGAAAGAATCCAAACCTCAATTAATACAATGGATCCTACTTTTGCAGGAGTTTGATGTCAAGATTAAGGATCGATAGGTTTAGGATAATCAAGTTGTAGATCATTTATCTAGATGGGAAGGATATATTAAAGAGCATAGACAAGTTTGGATTTAGGAGAGCTTCCCTGATGAGAAACTCTTGATAGTCAGGCAGAGTCAAGTACCCTAATATGCAAACATTACTAACTACTTGGCATGTAGAGTACTACCCTGTGACAAATCTCATCAATGGTTGAAGAAGTTCTTCCATGACGTCAAGTAATACTATTAGGATGAAACATTCTTGTTCGGTTAGTGCTCATACGGGTTGGTGAGAAGATGCGTAAGTAGAGAAGAGGCAAGGCAAGTGACATTTTGGCTGCCTGTCATCATGCACCCTATGGAGGTCATTTTGGATGTACACACAAAGTAGCAAAAAATCTTTAGAGTGGAGTCTATTGGCCTACCATATTCAAAATTGCCAAAGTGAAGGTTCAAAATTGTGAGCAATGCCAATGTAGTGGGAACATATCACAAAAAATAAAATGAAATGCCTTAAACTGGTATATTGGAAATAGAACTATTTGATGTTTGGGATATTGACTTTATAGGCCTATTTCCACCCTCCTTAGGCAAAGAATATATTCTGGTAGTAGTGGATTACGTGTCCAAATGGATAGAAGCTACTACTTTACGAACAAATGATGCCAGAGTAGTAATCCGTTTCCTCTAAAATAATATTTTCACAAGATTTGAGACTCCTAGGGTGATCATTAGCTATGACAACACTCATTTCTACAATAAGTTGTTCAACCAGCTATTGGACAAATATGGGATTCACCACAAAGTAGCCATGACCTATCATTCATAGTCTAGTAGCTAAGATAAACTTTCTAATAAGGAAATTAAGAGAATTATAGAGAAAGTAGTCAAACCTACTAGAAAAGATTGGTTGGCCAAGCTAGAAGACACAATATGGGCGTGTAGGATATCCTTTAAGACACCCTTGGGCATGTCACCTTATAGAGTTATGTTTGGAAAGACTTGTCATCTACCCATTAAGTTAGAAAAAACAAAATCCCATTGGGCACTTAATGCAATCAATTTTGATCTCTCTATTGTTGGAGAGGCACATAAGTTATAATTGAATGAATTGGAGGAGTTGAGGAATGCATCGTATGAGAGTGCTTGGTTATATAAAGAGAAAACCAAAAGATTTCATGACCAGCACATCAAGTAGAAATAACTTTATTCTAGACAGTTGGTGTTTCTCTATAACTCATGACTCATATTGTTCTTAGGGAAACTAAGATCAAGATTATTTGGACCTATGAAATTGTCAAGGTTTACCTATATGGAGTTGTGGATTTGAAGGATCAAGAAAATGATGGGATTTTCAAAGTTAATGGCCATAGTGTGAAACCTTACCGAGCAAAAAATTTTAACAAGGAAGTTCAAATACTTTCCCTATGAACTTCATAGGGTTATTATAGGTTGTTAGGCTGAAGGCATTAAAATTAGCACTCTTAGGAGGCAGCCTAAGTTTTACCCACATTCTTTGAAAATTTTATTCTTGTATTTTTAGTAGGACTTTATTTCTATGATCAATTTTTGCTAGTCCCCACTTAACAATTGCAACACAATTATTCTCCTGCCAGGATGCTGAGTAGATAACAGAGAGGGACAAAAAGCATACTCCACGTGGTAAACGCAGGAGTATGTGAATAGTCATTTCTATACCTACACATTGATCTATGTATCTTTTGACAAACGAATACTATTATAAGGTACATCCCTAACACTGGAACATGCAACCTTTCCTACCCCCACATAGCTTTAAAAAAGTTATATTCCTCTTCATTTTTGTCTCATCCATTCGACCATCCCTATTTCGCCATTTCTGCAAGTGCTTAGAAATTCTCATTCACCCCCCTCCATCTAACTATGTTACGAAAAGTCCCACACATCCTCTATTTACCAGAATAAAATGAATTCCTCACTGGGTCATGTGAAGAGCCTACTTTATCCCACTTTGCTAAACCCACTAAAATCACTATTCTTACCACTCCAAAAGAATCTAATCCATTGGGGGCATCCATTATGATTTCCTCATCTTTTGACCTTTCTAACCCCATAATAACTAGAAGAACCACCAGATCAATGGCTAAAGCCATCGTTAAAAACCCTCAACCCCAAAGAGACCCATATCTTAAAAAAAATGGTCAACCCCTTCTTCCTCAGCCGATGAATTTTGTCCACAGAGGAAGAGAAGGAAACACGTTCCTCCATTCCTCCAACCAAATGCCCAAAAGATCCATCAACTCTTTAACTATTTTTCATTCCAACTAGGCTGAAGAACGCTTCAACTCTTATTCTACTATAGAGTTATATTTTGAGTGCGGATTCACACTTCTTGAACTTCCCCCTTATCTGGTCAACCCAATCAACTAGCACCACTTGGCCAATTTCTGTCAGCATTCACCTAAATTTTCCCTATTAGTAGTACTATAATTTTTCTACAACCTTGATACAAAGTGAAAAGTCAAGATAGTTTTTGTGTAATGAAAGTTGGTATCCTACCTCGATACCACCATAAATAACCTCTATGCCTTTCCCTCTTTTGATATTGATGAATATTCTAAGCTACTAGACAACCCTACTAATGAGCTGTTAGAAAATATCCTCTCCACACTCACTAAGTCAAAAACAAAGCGGAGAGTGACCTTGAGCAGTACTCACCACTGCGACTGCCCATAGCTACTCCCTCAAATAATGGTTTGGTATCATTTTCTCAAGAGCCACCTTCTGCCAACTACACATGACCAATCTATCTCATTGGATCAAATTGTGTTGCTCTACTATGTCATTATGGGGAAGAAATTATACATTGGTTGCATCATTTAGGATGAAATAGAGCTAGTGGAGACCAAGCCATAAGGCCCCATTTTCTACCTTGCTTTACTCACCAAACTATGTGCTAGGGCGAAGGCTCCCCTCACAACCAACGAAGAGAAAGTTATTAGCCCTCAGTGGATTAACCAAGTTGATGTCAATCAGTTCTTTAACTCATCTATAGCTACTCCTCAACCCAAAACGCCACCTCTAGCCCAAGAGAATAACCTTTAGGGCTTGTAGCCACTGTTATAGGTAGTTAGGAAGGACATGGACATTCTGATGGGAAGGCAAGAATAGGTCATCACTATGGTTACAAAATTTATGACAACATTAGATTTTATAGGATTGTTAGATCTAGATACTAGGTATGTTAAGCTAGGGATATCTATATCGGTTGTATCTTTAGTGGAGAACAAATAGGGTCGCTCAAAATAGTAGGTGAAGGAAGAATTTTTGGGCAAGTTTTGCACAATCTAGGCACAATGGCAGGGTGACATATGTCCTCAATGTAAAGAAGGAAGGTGCGACCAATCCCCTGGTTTATGACCCTATAGATGATGATGTGTTGGAAATTTTAGAGAAAGGATCAAGCATGATGAAGGCTGATAGGTTAGAAGAAGGCGACCTTGCGACCAAACCTATGGCTAACCTTAAGACACTCCTAGGGCATGCTGTAATAACTAGATATGTTCTATTTAGAACTTTAGTTGGTTTCCCATCTAGAAGTAGAATTCCTACATTAGGGTTGGCCCAAAGCCTTCCCCCTCCATATCTATTTGAAGCTATTGTGATGATGGAAGATTTTATACTTTAACACTATTTTTCATGGTGGAAGTTGTCACTAATTTTGGCCACTTAGCCTTTTTGTTTTTTTTATCCCAACCCTCCCACCTCCACAGTGCGAACACTATCATGACTTTGTTTGGGGGAGGGTATATCTTTACTTGCTCTAATTATGTAATTTATTCTTTAACATAGTAGTAATGCTTTACCTAATATGCTTTTTCTGTTGTCAAGTCCTCTTTTCTTCCTTTTCATGATAACTACTATGACCAATTCAGCAAAAAAGGCAGCTCCATTACTCACCTTACTTACTTAAGTGTTGAACTAACAAATTATCCCTCACCCAATTACTTATGCATATTGTTGAGACCCTTGCATTTGATAGATTGAACACGTGGTGAACCTAATACCTTACTTGGGAATTATCAAGCTAATTTAATAAGGCCTTATAAAATATGTTGGCATTTTTGTAAAAACTATTTTTGTTGCCTAGCATATATAAAAATTTGTTCAAATTGTTAACACTTAAACGTCCTGTGGAATGAACTAAATATTATCTCCATGAGGCCTTTATTAGATCTAGTACATAGGTGAAATATCAAGCGTGTAAGGCATTCTTAGTAGAAGGTGTTAGGAAGCTTGCTATTAACTATTTTGTATGAATAATAAGTAAGTTTGGGGGAAATAACTTGGACAAATGGAATTTTTAGCTATAATAGTAGAAAAGTGAGCTTTAATGCCCATAACACTTAGGTACCAGGGGAACATACATGAGAGTTGTAACTCCCCAAAATTTACTATTTTTTTAAAAGTGGAAGAATTTAAAATTGAAAACCTGGGAATTCTGGGGATGTTACCACCACACTTAGTACCAAACCGATTTTCTCTAACCGTTTCAGTCCCAAGTGCTAAGGTTAAGAAAAGATTGACATTAAATTCAAACCAACAGTTCAGAAAAGAACTAGAAAGATCATAACATAAAAAATCAGAGTACGCATAAATAATTGTAATTCATATCCAAAAGAGAAATAAGCTCATAACTGATAAAAGGTTCATTTAAAATACTTAATACACGTAAGGAATCATAAAAGGGTAAATCCGATACAAAAGAAATAATAGAAGGAAATAAAATCACATAAAGAGTGAATCCGACCATGCTACTCTCGAACTTGGAGCCAAAACATGCTCAACACTCAGCCTTGCCTAATGCCTTGCCCACCTACTCAAAGTTAGAAGGGCCTTTTGCTCATGGGAATGAGAAGTACCCATAAAAGGCTGATCAGTACACTACATACTGAGAAAGGTAACGGTGCACTAAGGCCGACACACAAAATCACATAAACCATGCAGAATAATAAAAAGAGCATAAAGTCTAACATGATAATGTAAAGACATATGATCATTCAGGTAAATATACAAAGGTCCATTTATGGTATAGATTAATTACTTAATTAATCCCTTATCAGAAATCATTTCACACCATGCTCTTTATCAAATCCATGGGAGTACGGGAACCCCACTATTTTAGCCGGTGGGTTGGTCTCTAGGGCACTTCGGTGTCTGACCACTATTTTAGCTGGTGGATTGGTCACTTAGGGTAACATACCCTACCACTATTTTATACATGTGGATCGGTTTGGCCCCTGCTCGTATGGTTTTCTACTATAAGTATTAGTGTCTTTTACGTGTCTTAGAAAACTGTAGCGTTTGGTTTAATGAGATCGGGATCCCCCACTATTATAGTTGGTGGATTGGATATACCTAGGGCAACATCCCTACCACTATTATATGCCCGTGGATCGGTCTCCAAGATACCTCGGTACTTAGCCACTATTATGTCTGTGGATCAGTCTGGGCTCGGCTCAATACTCTTTGACTTTACATGATTAATGTCTTAAGTGTCTTATTCATAAATTTTCACCCTAGACATGCATGACTCATGCTCCCCACACCTATCCTCCAATGAACTTATTCCATCTCACACAACCCAAATTATTTTAACACTCCACACATCACAACCCATAGATTCCACTCTCATCATTACGCCTTGCTCACCAAGCACACATGTGGTCATGAAACCCTAGGTAACCACACCAAACGCTAACCAAATATAACAAACCCTAGCTTCCTTGTGTCCACATGACACCATTCCATTTCTCGTAATCCACTTATTAATTTTCCATGCAATTCATGCTCATCATTACCTAATCATTTTCATCATCCTCTCGTACTCCACTCACCCTTATTTATTTCTCCTTTTTACTGCCTCCCCAAATTAGGGTTTTTCCTCCAAACCCTAGCTCAGTCTCTTATGTACCCTTATACTATCCTACGTACTATATTTCCCCTATAGCATCCAAACACCCAAATAACTCATCCATTACCTTCCTCTCACCCCAAATCAACTTTCCCTATGCCAAATTTACTCCCATGCAGACGCTAACCTCACCATGCAAACTTTTTAACTTTTTCATGCAAACCCTAAAACTCTCACATGAAACCCTATATTCACCCATGCAAACCCTAGATTCATCCATACAAAGCCCTAAATTCCTCCATGCCAAATCCTAGATTCATCCATGCAAAACCCTAGATTCCTCCATGCAAAACCCAAGATTCATCTATACCAAACTCTAGGTTCAATCCATACAAAACCCTAGATTCGATTCCCCCATACAAAACCATAGATTAGATTCTCCCATACAACACCATAGATTAGATTCTCCTATGCACAACCATAGACTCTCCCACTCTTTAATTTTATTTAAAACCCCCTTTCTATTCATCCATTCATGTATCATTAAAATATTAGGTCAACTCACATCCCTTGGTCAACTTATTCCCATTTGTCATCTTACTCACCTTGGTCAACCTCTTTCCCTTTTGGTCAACTTACTCCCCTTGGTCAACTTCTTTACCCATTCTCCTTTTTCATCCTTTCCCCCACACAATACCACATTTAACATCCTCACATGCATGTGTAAAAGGTTATAACAGATTACATCACATTCCACAACTTTTCACCATATATATAATAAGAAGGCACACAATCATACCTTAACTCCAAGCTGCTCTATACATAGAATAGTCAACATAAAATAGTCAACTAATAACATATGATACACAACACAACATTTTATAAGGTATCCAAAGCATATAATACACATAACACACATAAGGCCTTAGTTACACCTTTACCTAAAACGACACCCATCTTGGAGCACACTCCTATGCCTCCTTAGGGCTTTGAATGGTCTCACCTATGGGAGGGAAAAACTAAAATTAGATTCCCTCCTACCAAAATACTATTAATTACTAACTTATTCTAAGACTAGGTTTTTAATAAAATAATACCATATTAATAATAATGATAAGAATAATACTAAAAATACTAATAATAATAATACTATGATTTAAAACATATGATGAAATAAGGGCTTCAACCCTTCACCAAAATAATGCTAATAATAACATTATAACATTATTAATAAAAATAGTAATAATAATAATAATGAAATGATAATAGAAATCACAAAATAATAATAATAATAATAATCATAATAATCATAATAATATTAATAATAATTATAACTCATCATAATACTAATGATATTAGTAATACTAATACTAATAATATAAATAAATCCAATAAGGTCTCAGCCCTAATAAGAAATAATAATAATAATAATAATAATAATAATAATAATAATAATAATAATAATAATAATAATAATAATAATAGAGCTTTATAAGAATAGTTTGTAAATATTGATAAGTATTACCATTATGATATATTTTTAGGTTTAAAAGTCAAGAATGTTGGGATTCATAGAATTTTTGTGAAAATTGGATATTTTGGCTATCTTAATGGTATTTTGGGACATTTCATGTTTTTGTGAGAAATAAATATGGAATGGAAATCATTGAGGGTTTTATAATTAAATTCATATATAATATTTTTAACTGTAGGTTAATTAGGGTATAAGTTACCTAAAAATGAGACTTTTAGACATTTAAATTAAGATAGGGATATTTTGGTTAATACGATTTAACATTAGAATTTCGGTATTTCTAAAGTGATGTCTGATTTAAAATATTCCAAGTATGTCATGTGAAATTCTCAGGTTAGTTATGAGGAAAAAAATTCTAATAAAATGAGAAAATGACTTGTATTGATAGTATTAACTTTGGAGGTAGGATCATTATTGCCTATGTAAGATATTAGAGTTACACCTTAAATTTCAAATATGTTTTCAATATTGATAAATTAGAAAGGTGCATTTAACTTGGTGGATAGATGAGTCATATGGAAGAAGTTACACTTTTCTCGTAAAAAAAGGGTTACAAAGGGGCATTGTGGCCATTGCGCTTAAGGAATGACCCAAACCACTTTGAGTTGTTTTGAATGTGCTTTGAATATCTATGATAAGATTACATGATTATATTGAGATGACTAACAATCTAATAATACATTTATACTTAAATTGAAAGAACATGTGAGTCAGGACGAATTTTACCATTCTGTATTACTAGATGAGAATAGTAGCCAAGAGCATTATGCCATGGGAATTTCATTAGTCCAATTCATCAGATAAGAAGAGTGGCTTGGAGCACTAGTGATACATATGAAATCCAACTTGGGTCATGCTAGGTGATAGTGTACCAAAAACCTTAGAATACCTAAATCAAAGAGAGAAATGGGGGAGATTTGAGAGGTTAAAATTGATTCTTGGTTACCCATAGAATCAATATTTACAAGAACAAACTAAGTTTTAAACTCTTAGGTTAAATCTTAGATGATTTTTGCAAACCTTCAAACTCTTACACTTCGGATTTGAAGAAGAGACTTTTGATTATTTTGAGAGAAAATTTGTATCCAATAATTTTGTTTTTTTATTTTATTTTATTCCATACTTGACACATATAGAAGAATTTCAGGATTAAAGGTTACAACTTAGCCAACTAATAAATGTGATTTGAGCTAAAACAAAGGTGAAAATATACTTAATATTCTAGCCATGAGTTTTCGTAATTGGTAGGAAGATTTGAGTAGATTTTTAGCATGCCCTCCTACTTAGCACACATGTCTAACTCAGATAGCAGTCATATTTCTTAAAAAGAAAGAGACAAAATCCCTTTCAATATTTTAAGCAACAAAAAGGACTAAGGAATGTATTCTATCCTTGTTCTTCCCTAATATGTATTGTTCTTCCCAAGTGCTGAAAAAGACTAGACATTCAACATAAGAGGAAATTGTGGCTGTTTTGTGTGGATTTAAAAGGTGCATAATTGGCTTCCTTTTATAAGGATAAAATAATAAAGGAAAATGGGTTAAAAGGTGGGCAAAAATAGAGACAAAATTATGGATTATGGTTGCCTTTTTTGGTGCTTTGTGGATTGTATAAAATGAGGGTTTAGAGGGCTTACATGGTTTACATGGATTGTATTGCTTGCATGGCTAGATTTTATCGGAACATAATTTTTTCCATGTACAAAGGGTTTTTTTGTTGTCAAGCTTGGGAAAATTAATGATGATATTTTAATAATCAAATGAGGATGCTCCCACATTTATAATTCCTTGGGACTTTTATCGATATGTTCCATTAGATGAGAATGGTGGTTAGGCATGTTCTGCCCTAGAATTCGTATAAATTTGTTCTACCAAATGAGAATAGTGAGTTTCCTAAACTCAATGTAATAAATTAAATGGATTGTAAGTATACATAATAATGGAACCATACATCTATTCTTCTCTTTTAGGGTCTCATGGTATAATTAATGTGCATTTTTAACCCTTTCCTGTGACCTTATGTGTTTTTTTATCATTCTACTATGATAGTATTATTACATTACTCAATATGCAAGTATTAATCATCTTTTTCATCGGTGTTGCTTATCCCCATGAGTAAGAGACCTGGGTTTTAATGTGAAGGTTATGGAGGACTACCTTGATAATTTCATAGCTTATGATGCACTACACGTGAATGAGTGTTTTATGTTTATTGGGGTTTGGATGTAGAATTAATTATACATGGTAGCTAATTTTTATCGAGATATCATTTTAGAAATTTAGTTTTAATGGATCCCTTCAGTTGTACATTTTTTTAGTATTGTACTCGAAGATAATCTTCAAACACTTTTTTAAGGTTTATGAAAAGTTCATTCATTCTCTATTTATTTGATTTTTAAGTTATAAGCATTTTTCCTGGTATTTGATATAAGATGATATAGTAAGCCAAACTTATATTGAGTATGGCAATAACACCTAATTATCTTGTTGTTACGCTTCTACTCAAATTGAAAAAAAAATAGTAGTAAATTTTATGGTGTTACAATATACTTATACAACTCATAAAGATTGAACTGTCATGTAACAATTAAGGATACAAACAAGCATACATTTCATTAGCCTTGACCCATTCCTACCTTGGTGACATTCTACGTTTTAAAATCAACACTCCTTAAAAAGGCTAAAACTTACTCTAAAATTCACTGTGAACACTTTAATTTAAACATTTTCTAATTGAGTTCTACAAACCATTGCTCAGATACCATTTTTTAATACTTCCCTTTTCAAAACTAAAAATATGTAGAAAATTATACTAGGTAAATATGAATGAGGGTACTACTGCTATAACTAGTGTGAGTAGACACTATTATTCTACTTGCACGAGTTATTAACGCTAGTTAATATAAAATAAAAAATACACCAAACTTTATTATTAACTCGAATAAAATGAAATAATAATGTTTAATAAACTCATCCAAATAAAATCTAAACAAAATCAAAAGAATGAAAATTGTTACTATAGCCAAACACCATGACAACATAATTATTAATTACAACTAAAAATCATGAATTGGATCAAAATGATAAATAGAATTATAAAAATCACTACTACTTTCATTCTTCTTCACCATACATGATGTAGGAGCAAACACTCAAGAATTGGATTCGGAATCTTTCTCGAATGGTGGCAAATTGTGGAATGTTTTTTTAATAAAGAGATTGATGATGAGAAGAGGTGCTGAATAGAAATATTGAAGTTTAAGATATTTGGTAGAGTGTGGTATGATAGTTTGAAGAGGAGAAGGGAGAGAGAGAGAAAAATGAGAATTATGTCATGGGAAAAATTAAAAAAACCCTTCAAAAAGAATATTATACCTCGAGAATATGAGCAACAAAATTTTATTAAGATGACTAATTTGAGGCAAGGGTTGCTTGGAGTTGAGGAATAGAGTAGAAAGTTCAAAAGGTTAATTCTTATTTGTGATGTCCAAGAATGAGAAGATCAAAGGTGTGCATGATTCATCGAAGGGCTAAATATGAATCTTTGAGAGAAGGTGGGGGTGTATCCTTATGAGTGTTTGAAGATCTAGCACAGTTATCAATCAAGTTTGAGAAAGTTTGGAAGAGAAAAAAGCCACTAAGTAAGTCAACTAATGCTCCATATGTTTTGATTTCAAGGGGGTTTCGAAGCCACTAGTTTCTCGAGCCACAAATCAAGATAATGTTAGAAATCTCACTCGAGAAGGAAAGGGAAAGGATCAAGTGGTTGATATGGTGAATAAGAAATGCTTTAAGTGTGGAGGTTATGGTCACTTTGCTTGGGATTTTCCAAACCAATAGTCATTGACTTTAAAGGAGATAGCAAGAATGGAGGCTTGTGATGAAAATGATTACCTTTATGGTGACCGAGATGAAGAAAGTTATGGTACAAAGGATACTTTAGAAGAGGGACAAGTGGATTGCTATGTGTTGCAAAGGGTGCTCTAAGTACAATAACAACCTCTTCTTACTCAAAGGTAGAAGATTTTAAAGGCCAAATGTAGAGTTGGTGATAAAGTGTGTGAAGTCATCATTGATAGTGGCTCATGCACTAATTTTACTAGTGAGAAGATGGCGAACAAGCTGAATTTGTATATCATGTGTCATCTAAGACCATATTCACTCCAATGGCTCAAAAAAGATAAAGGTGTAAGGGTAACCAAAAAAGCGCTTATCTCTTTTAATATTGGGAACTATTTCGATGATGTTTTATGTGATATTCTACCTTTGGATGCTTGTCACATTTTGTTGGGGAGGTCGTGGCAACTTGATAGGAAGTTTGTGAATGGTGGAGTCCTTCATGAGTATGTGGTGTTGAAGGGCTCAAAGAATTTCAGGCTAAAACCTAATTTATATGGGGAGGATTTGGTTTTGAGGAATGAAAAGTGGGAAGGAGCCAGGAGCACGCAGCGAAAAAAGGAAGAAAAAAAATAATGGAGATATTGAGTGTAGGAGGGGAAGAAAGAAGAGTGGCATGGAATTGTTGATCCTCAAGGAGCATGAGTTGGTTGAAGCTATCAAAGGTGAGAATAAATGCTATGCATTGGTTGTAAAGGAAGTCCAACAAGGGGAGAATGCTAATGTGGATCCAATATTGCAACGAGTGTTGAGAGAGTACGACGATGTTTTATCTGATGAGTTGCCATGTGGGATACCTCCTTTTAGAGATATTGAGCACGCTATTGATCTTATGCTAGGAGTCCCATTACCAAACAAGACATCTTATAGTTGCAATCTTTATGAGGCTAAGGAGCTATAGAAACAAGTGCAAGATTTGTTGGACGAGGGCTATATTCAGGAGAGTATGAGCCCATGTGGTGTTCTAGGTTTATTGGTGCATAAGAAGGATGGTACGTGGAGGATGTGTATTGATTCAAGAGCTTTCAACAACATCATAATCAATTATACGTTTCTAATTTAAAGATTGGATCACATGTTAGATGTGTTGCATGGTGTAAAGGTGTTCTCGAATATTGATCTTAGGATAAGCTATCATTTAGTGAGAACAAGGAAAGGGACTAGTGGAAGACAGCCTTCAAGACTAATTATGGGTTTTATGAGTTGTTGTTGATGTCGTTTGGACTATGTAATGCGCCAAGGTCCTTCATATGATTGATGACCGAGGTGCTTAGACCCTTACATAGAGTCTTTATTGTTATTTAACTTGATAATACCTTGGTATATAACAAGAGTGAGTTTAAGCACATACAACACTTAAAGAGGATATTTGATAAGCTTAGATAGGTGAAGCTCTATAGTAAGATAGATAGATGTGATTTTATGATGGAGAGGGTGGTTTTCCTTGGTTTTATTGTGAGTGGAGGTGGTATTAGAGTTGATTTATCAAACAAGGAAGCTATCTGAATATGGCCTATTCCAACTAATCTCTATGAAGTTTGAAGTTTCCATAGGCTGACCTCATTCTATAGGAAATTCATCAAAGACTTCTCTACTATTGCAACACCTATCATACAATTGATGAAGAAAGTAGCGCTCCATTAGAATGATCAGGTGAGAAAGACTTTTAAAGACTTGAGACAAAGCTCTCAAATGCACCGGTAATATCTTTGCCTTGTTTTGACAAATTGTTTGAAGTAACATGTAATGCTAGTGGTATAGGAATTGGGGGTGTGCTTTCACATAAAAGGAAACTAATTGCTTTTTTTTTAGTAAAAAGTTAAATGGTGCGAGACTCAACTATTCAACCTATGATAAAGAGTTCTTTGCTATTTGGCGTTGTTTGGAGACATTAAGTCATTACTTGACCTAAGCCTTTTTTACTTCACTCGGACCATGAGAGTTTGAAGTAACTACAAGTTTAAAAGAAGGTGATTCCAATACATACTAAGTGGACAAGCCTATTACAAAAATTTGTGTTCTTTACAAGACATGTGGATGACAAGGCGAATGTTGTGGAGGTTGCATTATTTAAGAGGATCATGGTACTTACCATGATGGATGTAGAGCTTTCGGGATTCGAGATGTTGAAGAGTTAATATGATATGGATGATTATTTTGCTGTGATCTATGAAGATTACAAGAAACAAGGAAGTTATGGAGCGTATGTTTTTCAAGATGGGTTCTTATTCAAACACAGCAAATTGTGTGTGCTAAATATCTCAGTTCAAGAGTTACTAATCAAAGAGGTGCATGAAGGAGGAATTGCAGGACACTTTAGAGTTCAGAAAACTATGGAGCAGCTGCAAGAACAATTCTATTGGCTAAGAATGCAAAAGGGATTAAAAGCCATGGTTTCTAGGTGTGCTACATGCCATAGGAGCAAGAGTTTCTTCCATAAAAGATGATATGTGCCTTTATCTATTCCTACTCAAACATAGGAAGGTGTTAGTATGGATTTTATTTTGGGATTGCTTATGACACAAAGAGGCAATGATTCCATTATGGTTTTAGTGGATTGATTTTCCAAGATTGCTCATTTTGTTTCATGTCACAAAACCAATGATGCTATTCAGGTTGGGGATTTATATTTTAAGGAGATTATGAGATTGCTTGAGATACCAAGGATTATAGTTATGGATAGATATGTGAAGTTACTAAGTTATTTCGGGAATACATTATGGCACATGCTAGGAACAAAGCCTCTATTTAGCACATCACATCATCCTCAAAAGGATGGAAAAACCGAAGTTACTAATAAAACTTTAGGAACTTTGCTATGGGGATTGGTGAGTAAGAGTGCTAAGGATTGGGATGTCAAGTTAGCGCATGCGGAGTTTGCTTACAACTGATGCCCTTCTACTATAACAAGATCTAGTCCATTCGAGATAGTATATGGGATTAATCCATATATGCCTATTGATATGATGCCATCGAAGAAAGGTGATATGAAGAGTTATGATGCACAAGAGAGAGTGGAGTTCTTTTAAAAATATCATCAACAGATAAAGGACAATATTGTGAAGGCGAATGAAGTATACAAGATAAGAGTAAAGAAGCATAGGAATCAACATCTTTTTCTATTGGGTGATTTGGTATAGTTGCACTTGAGGAAGGAGGGATTTCCTAATCTAAGGAAAAAGAAAGCTCATGCCAAGGTAATATGGTCCTTTCAATGTACTTAAAAAGTTTAGAGAAAGTGCTTATGAGCTAGATTTGCTAAATTCATATGGTGAGGTATCAAGGACATTTAATGTTGGAGATATTAGCCCTTATTATAGCTATGCAAATTTGAGGGCAAATTAAAATCAACAAGGGGAGAATGATTAGGATAAACAACTTAAAAATTGGCATTCATCATTATGGAACCAATTATTCCATATTTAGAAAGGATATCCCACAAAATTGAAGACAAAAGGATGGTTATGTTGCAAGTAATAGATGAAACATACCGTACATGCTACTAGGCGTATACCCGCATGTGCATGGCATTCATAGAGTGTGTAGGGGAAATAATATGTAGCTTATAAATTCATATTAGTTGGTTTAATTAATTAATTTATTAATTAATAGAGTTAGAGATTAGCTAGAGAATAAAGTTGCACAAATCTAAATTTTTGAAGAATATTCTATGTTCTAGTATCTTTTAGCATATTCTATATTCTAGTATCTCTTAGAAAGGTATTTTTTGAAGAATTATATCTTTTAGCTAGTATCTTATAATTGGTAGCACTGCTATATAAAGCCATAGAAACCACAGTTGAAAGGGACATCAGTGATTGAATTGAATTGAAGTTGAATGCAAATCGCAAGTATTAAATTATGTTTGAGTTCATCTCAAGTTTAATCAAATCTATGTGAACCATTAATCTTAAAACCCTTAATCTCTATGTTTGTATGAATTAGAGATTAAGTACTATCCTTCTAAACTCCATAACCCACTCCCTTCTAGCCATATCCATCATCTAATCACAACCCAAAATCAACGGCCTAATTCGAAACCCTAACCCAATGTTTCGAACAAAACTCTAAGCCTAATCCTAACCAACAAAACTATCCATCATCAGACCCTAATCATCAAATCATAGTCATCATTGTTGAATCATATTCATCATTCATCCATCAAACTTGAATCACTGAAATCATTCAGTCATCCTTAATGAATCATTATCACCATATTCGAATCATCATCATTATTATCTTACCTTGTTTGAATATCTTCATCATCAATACATTATTTTTGAATCTTCTACTTCTTAATTACAACATATTCAAGCATTAGTTTTACATAATTGATAATTCCATAACCCAACACACATCAATTTTTTTTTTATCAAAGCCATAGTTTTGATCTATTGTGATCAAGATCTAATCTTTCCTTTAATATTCTTGGAAGAACGTGTCCTTACTTCAAGATTCTTCAAGAACATGTCTCTTCTTCAAGATTTTCTAAAGAATTCATCAAGAAGACACAAAAATCCAAGCATATGGAGGTGTGTTTGGAGAAGCACCACTTAGTTGGTGAAGGGAGGAGATGGTGAACCAAGAGGAGGACTTGAGAGTTGTTCTCAAGGTCTTGGTAGACGAATTAAAGAGGTAAAGTTACATATGGGGAGAATAAAAGCTTCCCAAGCTCAAGGGTCACATTTGTAGCCACAAAACCAAATGGAGGAATTAGAAGAAGACCACATGAATATGGCACAAAATCAAATCGAGGAAGGAGTAGAGAGTGTGGGAAAATCTGTAAGACCACATGACACCTCAAGAAGAACCTACAATGATGTGGAGAAGGGAATCTGATTGTTCTACCCGACTTCAAAGGTAATATCAATCCCAAATCTTTTGTTGAATGGTTGAAAATTGTAGAATCTTTTTTTGAGTATAAAAATATTGATGATGAGAAGGGGTACCACATTGAAATATTGAAGTTTAAAAGATTTGCTAGAGCCTGGCATGATAAGTTGAAGAGGAGAAGGGAGAGAGAGGGAAATTTGAGAATTAGGTCATGGGAAAATTAAAAAACACTTGAAGAAGAAATTTGTGCCTCGAGAATATGAGCAAGAGAATTTTATAAAGATGACTACTTTGAGGCAAGGGTTTCCTTGAGTTGAGGAATACATTAGAGTGTTTGAAAGAATAGCTCTTATTTGTGATGTCCAAGAATGAGAAGAACAAAGTTGTGCACAATTCATTAGAGGGCTAAATATGAATCTTCAATAGAAGGTGGAGGTGTATCCATATGAAGTGTTTTTAGACAAGCCAAGATTCTAAACATAGACATTTTTTCAAAGAATAAACCATCCTAAAATTATCTTTCCAAAAATAGAAATGTCTAATTAGAATAACTGACATTCCAAATTCAACTCAAATCTTTGACCAAGATCTCAATTCCATATAAATATTAAAAGATCATGCTTATTCAACCTTGTTTAGACATTAATATTTAGTGACAACATAACCACCTTAGCTCCAACACTGATTAAACCATCATATCATACCAAATATTCAATTCAGTAAGGTGTAAATTTTTTTTATATTCAACCAATCCTTACTATAACCCCTATTTGTTATTAGCACATCACTCAAAATTTAAAACCAATATTTTTTTTATGAAAACTAGATTTGTGGAGCTTTGATTTGATATATTACTTTATGGGGAATTTCTCATAATTAAATTTAGTGTATTTTTACAAAATAGTGCAAAGTTGCAGCCAAATCAAAACTACCAAAAATTTAACATAAACAACTTTTTTCTAGGCAAATCATATTACATAGCATGATTCATAGAATATAATCATAAGGAGGTGAATAATTATATTATAAATAAAAATTAATACATTATAAACAATATATTCCAAATGCATATAATAGACATATACTTACATGCACACACACACACACACACACACACACACATATTTAGGATATAAAATTAAGGTTACCTATGACAACATGAAATCATTAGGAATAGATGAAATTTAGAGAATACTTATTTCTTAACCTCAAACAAAAAGGAAGAAGAATGAGAAGGAGAAGGAGAAGGAAAAGAAGATGAAGAAGGAGAAGGACAAAGGAAAGAAGAAGAACAAGGAGAAGGAGAAGGAGAAGGAGAAAGAGAAGAAGAATGAGAAGGAGAACAAGGAGAAAAAAAAAGAGGAAGAAGAAGAAGAAGGTGAAGAAGGTGAAATAAAAGAAGATAAGGGTGCATGTATATGCCTGATTGGGGGTGAGGGGTGGGTTGAGTTAGGTAGGTTATAGAGGTGTGGTTGGGTAGATGCAAGCTAGGGGGAGTTGGTTGTCTATGTTGTAGGTTGGTACAAAATTGGTGAAGGAAGGGAAAGAAATGGGCATGCGAGAGGGAAGGAGTGTAGAAGTGTGTTTGGTTAGAAGAAGATAATGATGAAGAAGGAGAAAGAAAAGGAGAAGGAGAAGGAGAAGAAGAAGAAGGAGAAGAAGAAGAAGAAGAAGAAGAAGAAGAAGAAGAAGAAGAAGAAGAAGAAGAAGAAGAAGAAGAAGAAGAAGAAGAAGAAGAAGAAGAAGAAGAAGAAGAAGAAGAAGAAGAAGAAGAAGAAGAAGAAGAAGAAGAAGAAGAAGAAGAAGAAGAAGAAGGAGAAGAAGAAGAAGAAGAAGAAGGAGAAGAAGAAGGAGAAGAAGAAGGAGAAGAAGAAGGAGAAGAAGAAGAAGAAGAAGAAGAAGAAGAAGAAGAAGAAGAAGAAGAAGAAGAAGAAGAAGAAGAAGAAGAAGAAGCCAAAGAAGAAGAAGAAGTAGAAGAAGAAAGATTGGATCTTGAATGTATAATATTGGAGATCGTTGAAGATCTTGATGAATAAATTGAATGTATTTATTAATTAGTCGAAGATGTGACGAACATTAGTGGGAGATATAACACATAAGCCACAACACAAGAGGAAAGATAAAAAATGTGGTTTTGGCTTTTAAGGTTTATTATGAGCTTTTATAGGCTTTTAAGAGAGAAAGATATAACAAAATCGTAAATCTAAGATATCACTAACATTGATTGACATTTTTCACTAATTTCTACTTATATAATGGAAAAACTCAAAAGCCAAAGGTATTAGATATTAAATTTATTTTTCCAATGCAAAAATAAAAATTCAATTATGTTAATGGACAAAAAAGGTAAGGACAAATGATTGAATGTTAGTTTATTTATCTATGAATCTGGACAAACGTGATAAAGAAGGATAAGTTATATAATATCATTTAAGATAATTACCATATATTAATTACAAACACTAAGGAATCAATAAAAATAATTTTTTCATTATATATAAAAAAATGTCAGTCTTAAAATATCTTAAATAACTATAAAATTAACGTAATATGAGATCATATGAATATACAAATGAACCTCTAAATCAAAAAATAAATCTCACTATCTATCCAATTAACACAACTAGTTTAAAAAAAATTAATATAGCACACCCTAAATATCTCACAATGTATCTTATTATTTTATTTACTTACTCTCTTTTTCCAAAAATGATTTCTTGATGAAATTTCCATTTTACCTTTTAATATTATATAAAAATAAAGGTTTTAAATAGCACTTTAAATTGTTAAAATAGTGCAACCATGAAAATGATAATATTAAAAATATTTTCAACATATTATCACATAAAATAACTATTTTCTACAAATATTAACTTTTAGGTTGCCAATACCATTATAAAAATAGTAGTTTTTTTTTTGAAACTTCTAATACTAAACAGAAAAATTATCCTTAACATGAAAATGAATAAAAGATAATAAATATAATAAATTTTCAATTACAATAATGAGGTATTGCCTCCTCGTAAAATAATTAATATAAATGATCATTAAAAGAATTTTTTTAAAAAAATTATGGGATATTACATTTGGTATCCGAATCCTTAAGAATATATACCCCCTATAGGTTTCACTGATAACATAGAGAGTAGAGAACATACTGGATAACTAATACAATGATAGGGAACTCTTGGTTTTATTGTATACCAAAAACATAGAGTCCACAAAAACTTATGTTTATTAGTTACCCGCAATGTTTAACATTCTACAGACTTTAGTAATTATTGATTACATGCAATGTAGGCCTTAGTCATAGGTGTTTTATACAAGTACACAAAACAACACATTGAGTGCTTTCATATGATATAACCATAAATAATATGGTGTTTGAAGAGCTAACACGAAACACAAATATAATATTTATAGGTAAGCCCAAACTTGATGTTTTGCATGTTTATAACAAACAATTGAGCAAATATCATTAACTTAAATCAAGTGTTTGAACCTAACACAACTCATTAGAAAAATACACCAATCAAAATCTCCAAATTAATCACTTTTATTTTCAAAAGTCCACAATAGGCTAAAGTATTAGATATATTTAGATAATCACTTGAAAATAAGGTTAATGAATTTTTTTTTAAAATAAATACTATTCATAACTATTTACAAATAATGGAAAACACTATTTTATACTAATAAGAATAAATCAAAAAACCATAAATGATTTATAACCTTAAATTCCTATGTATAAATGGTTAAAAGATTGATTTTTAAGATCAAATCAAACATTTAAAACCTTTTTAAAACTTTAAATGACCATATTAGGCACATTATGTCATAAAATTATCATTAATTATGTACTAACAACACATATAGTGATTAGTTGTTAATTAGTAAAAAATACTTTGAATATTATGAAGAAAACACTTCAATATGCCTACAACATATTAAACTTGATTTACTTTTGAATAATGTTTAGCAATGTCATATCATAACATGTTATATACCAAACCTAACAGAAATATATCAATTATTAACATGACAACACCATCATTCATTTAAAAGACCAAAAATCACATCAAAATGCAAACAGAACCTTTAAAATGCCATAAGATTTCAAAACTTTTATCATTAATAAAAATATGTTCTACTTATCCAAAAGATATTATATTATATATCAAATTATATCTAAAAATGACAATGAAAATCAGTGAATCATCAAAATTAACAAAACTCCAATCAAACACCTCTATTCATTGTCTGGTAAAAGAACATACAAACTATGCGTAATCTATTTTTCAACTCAACAAAACCATATAAAGCATCAAACTGATTAATCATATTAAACATTAATATCTCATGCATCATATATCATGGCATCATCATTCATCAACCCTCAATATCATTAAATATCATACTTAACTTAGTTAGCGTACATATTACAACAAATAATCCAAAAAAAGCATAACAAATTACAAATCCGTAAATTACATGTGGTAACAACCAAGTCAGTGTTTAGGCATAAAAACTAGATTTTACCTTTTTTTTATAAGGTAAAAAAATTACCCAAAAAAAAGGACGTAGTTACCAAAAAGGAAGGAAGACTCACAAAAAATCACCTTAAAACCGCTAAAATTGTTTACAAAAAATTAGTAGAAATCATGCTTAAGAACTTAATTAAAGGAAACTAAAACTAAAAAGAAATGATAATAATATACTATATCCTTGAAATGAATGGATGATTATTTCAAACCTTGAAAAGAGTGCACAATGATTATAATAAATTCTCTAAACTCTAACATTAACTCCATTTTGCCTAAGAAGGCACTAAAGTGTTAAAGATACAGTTTTGAGAAGTTTAACCAAACCCTAGTGATGGAAGAATGGTAGAGAAATGGCACCAATAAAAGAATATGAATAAGATGAAGGAACAAATAAGAGTAAGAAGAGAATATAGGTTAATTCAATAGGAAAATATAAATATAATTTAAGAAGATAACTGTGCACATGTGATAATCATGAAATTATGGATATTTTGTGTGCCAATTATCAAGAATACTACATGTGATCAATGAGGAGAAGGGAATGGGTTTTTATGATCATGAAAGGATGGTTTAAAAGGGGGAATAAAAGTGTTAGAGGAGGATTCATAGTGGTGTTATTGTTAGGAATGATGAAGGTAATATTTGTGTTGAAATATCATGAAATAGGGGACAGATGATATGGACACAAGCATGATCAAGAGAATAAGAGAGATATATTGGAAAAGGGTGGGCCATAGATAGAATTTGACAAATGTTGAAGGAGGAAGTAGTTAGATGATGATTAGTAATGATTAGAGAATCTTTCATTAAAAGTTGCTTGTGACAAATAGTGAGGGGTGTCAATAGGGTCTTAATAGGCCAATAAATGTATAAGATTAAATATAAACATGAATGGATAACTTTTATAAGTTTTTATCACTTTAGTTAGATAAGATAAAAGGAGAGAAATTTCAATTTTGGTAAGTTGTTATGCCAAAAAAAAAAGCAAAAAAACTAATAATAACATAAATAAATCTAAACTATTTTAATTTTATTTATGCCTCAAAAGGCATTAAAATATAGTGATCTAAAAAGATTTGTAATTTCTAGATAAGGAAAGGAGATAATTCAACACTTAACACGCAAATATACATAAAAAAATATATCTATAACGAGGATAACTTTTTTTTTTTAAGAAATTCAAATATAGGTTAATTATAATGATTTTGAAGAATATTCATAGAGAGAAGTGCTTCAAAATTTTCTCAAAATTAAATATGTGAGAAAATAAGAACAAAACATTTTAAAATAAGATAATGTTTTCTTCTAATTATTAAATGATGTAAGTAAAGATGTGATAATATAATTTTATTTTGAAATCATAAACATCCTAAACAATATAAAGTTTTATAAAATATGGTATCCCATTAAAAGAAACTCGGTCCATTAAGTTTAATATAGGAATGAAATAAAACTTCAAAGTGTAAACTAAAAGAAATGAGGTTTCATTGGAATAAATATTTTAAGTAGAGTAAAAGAAATTCAAATTGATCAAAATATATAAACCTCTTAAAGTAGAAGAATTTAGGATCAAAAATCAACAATGAGATATGAACAAAAAAATTACTATATTATACATACATTAGTAATGTAATGCATAGTAGATACACATATATGATACTCATATGACTAAGAATGTACATAGAATATCATCATAACCATATATATATACACATACATATATGCTATACAAAATTTGATAATACCAATCAAGGTTAACGCGTATCGAATCCTAGATTGACCAAACTAATATGACAAAAGAAAAAAATATATCAAATTTTGTATTATCAAGAGATGAATACTTCGAAAATGCCTTATATGGGCTAATCTCTTCTTATACTAAGCTACTACCTTAACTATATCCTAATCAACTATTGTAGTACCCCACTTTCTCCAACCCTATTTACTATTTGATTAGGTTCATACTATGTTAAAAAACATTTAATATCAAATTCCATGTCAATCATATTTTATTTTGAAATAAGTGACTTTTTCTACAATTCTTCAAATCTAGTCATTTTCACTTATTTTCATTCATCCAAAATTTACATCTCATTCTTAAAATATTTCTAATTTTATCCACTCATTTTGTTCTTTTTTTATTCATATTCTTTTCTAAATCTTTGTGGAAGTTTTTGTCCACATGGTTAAATATTTTAGCTATTTTACCTATTTTAAGATTAGATATTTTTACATATTTGATTATTTTTATATGAACATGTACATATTTGGACCTCTATTTGTTCACATTATGAATTAAAAAAATATTTTGGATTATCTTATTTTTCTCATTTTTGTTCATTCAATCTTCAAATATTTTCCTTTTTAAAAAATATTTTTATGTATTTGGGTTTCTAATAATATTATACACCTTTCTATAATTTTTCATGTTTGTAAAATAATTTGATATTTTACCGAACAAATACCCATTTGTGGACTTTCTAATTTAATTATCTATAATTAAATGTAATAAATCTCCGTACAACCAAAGATGAAAGTAAGAATAAGAAAACTAAATAAGAATAAAACATCTAATCATCCACTAAGGGTCCAAAATCGTTACTCTTTATAGTAGGAATTATATACATGGTGCCACTAGCAGGAATGAAATGAAAGAATCTTCCATAGCCATTAGAGAAGCTCAGGACAACTACCCTAGCCATAGTTAGAGAGATAGCACTCAAAATAGAAAGCATTGTCAAGCTATAATTCATTTGACAGAGTAGTTCGACTGGTAAACACTTTTCTCTAATTTTCTTAGCCCATTGTACATCTTAGAAATTTGTACTCATTCACTATGATATGTAAATAATGCCAACAGTTACTTGGCCCCCAAATAAAAGATAGTACACATTCCCAAGTATTATTCTAATGCTTTTCCCCCTTTAATTATGTACACCATAAGTCATTGAGCAAATAAATGATAACTAATGATATGCAATCTCTCTTTCCTTCTTCCTGTAATTATTTTTATCTCTAGCACATCTTGTTATTTTGGTTTCCATTGAAATGAATCTTAAATTATTCTTTTTTTTCTCTTTGATGGGTAAACGTCATTGTTTCAGATTTGTCTTTTGATCTCTAGTTTAGACTATCTTAGACATATAACTAAATACATTTAGCCTTTTCATCCTTTATCCCCTTATTAAATGTGTTTATAGATTACTTGAGGTGATTGTTGTGCTTCCTCTAGGTTGTCTTACACTTGCTGTTAGACAAAGAGAAGAATGATCTTGCTCAATTATTTGGCAAGCTGCTTGTTTATAACTTCTCATTTAGAAATGTAAAAGCTCATTCTAGCAATGTTAGGCTATAAGGATCAACAAATGCCACATTACTATCTTCATTTTGCATCAAAATCATTTTAAAATACCTTTTTCAATTATATATATATATTCAAATATATTTTATCTATTGGTAAAAACTTAGCAATACCAACATATAATAGTAATGGGCGTGTTTTTCCAACAAAAAATAATAGCATCATATATATCTGTTGGCATAGATTTATTTATAAGAACATATCTATTATTAATTAATATATATATCAAAAAAATTGATTCACTCATTGTCATCAAAGAATTTTAAAAAAAATCTTATAAGCCACTTTTCATTTAATTATATAAAGAACCACACCGCAAGCTACAAGATAAGATGTTTTCCACCAAAATTAAATCAGAGTAACTGCTATACAAGGAAACAACCCTTCATTTAACTAAAATGTTTTCATAACACAACATTAAGTTTTCAATATCTTCTTAATTTAAAATGTGGTCCTGCCTCACATAGTTAATGAAACAAAATAATATGTCATCTTACTCCAAACTCAATCACTTATCGAGATTGTTGTTATTTGCCTCTACCAGCTTCTTGGTCCTGCCTCCAAAATTAGCACCAGCATTCAGAGCACTACCCCATTTTTGCATCTTTCCTTAACTGGGATTCTCTTCCTCAGCTTATTTACGCTTTTAAATTCTTGTATTACCTCCCTTCCTCTTTACACTTTCTAGTTTCTCAAGGTTTCTACCATATCTTCACCTATTAGGTATTCAAAAGAGAAATAACCATAGAGCCCCATTCCTATTGAACTTCATCAATTTCTTCATTGGTGTAACATTGACCACTATATAACGGATAATACTACAAAATTAATTCGCATTTTTTTAGTTAATATCCTTGAGTAAGAATTCTTTTCAGCATAAAAAAATCAAACTTACTTTCTTTGGAAGTTGAGATTGGGTTTTCATCTCATATACAATCTCTTTCATGAACTTCATGACATAGTATCCACAATCTATCACATTTGGCTAGTTAGGTCATTATCTGTCAAAGTTAAATATATTAGGGTATAAGAAACTTGCATAATATGATACCGTTTTCATAATAGAAATAATATATTACTTTAAACTCAAATTAGTTAATACCTTATCAAGTATATCCCACTTTATTAAACTTGTTGCCTTAAACCCTTTATAATCTTGATACATTCTCATAGCCTTGCTCCAACATATAATAATGAAATATTAGATGAAATGTTGGTTATATAAAACATAAATGAACCTATATGTATACATAAATAGATACTTGGAATTTCAAAAATTTTACATATTCATAATTTTATGACTTCATCATATATAGGACCATGCATAGAGTTGAGCCAATAACACATTTGGCATGTACGATAGACTATAAAAAGTATCAAATGATTCCTACAATTCAAGAGATTACATGTTTAGCAATAAAAAAATTTCATTAATATATTACATAAATTTGAATTATTACTTTTGAATGTATGGAGCAAAAAATAATTTCTTTTGAGGATGTGCACAAAAAACATCTGCTAAATATTGAGTTATCATTATAACTCGAAATCATATTTTGACACAATAGCCCAACAAAAGATATCCCATTATGCACACACTTTTCAAGCATTATCCTGTATGGAATTATATTAACTTGTGACAATACATACATAATTAAACATATTAAAATATATACAATTAATTAATGATACTCACTTGTTATATGCTACCATAATTGAGTTCTCAACTTTACCTCTATTATGAACTATATTGATACATTCACAATCGATTAGAATATCATATTCATGGAACATAATTGCTTTAGGACATGGAATCAAGACCGAATCTGTAAATTCCATTTCATTGGCATAACCTTTTAACATCATAAAGTTGATGCATTTTTCCCCTAAAGTAATGGGTCTTGATAATTGTGGCTTAAACTGGCCCTTTGATGCCTTATAAACGGGTTTCACAACATTTTCCCTTTTCTTTAAAGTTGATAAAGGTTTTTTATGTTGTGAAGTTGTGTTTGAATCTAATTAGGGTGTGGTATATTCTGATTATGGTGTGGTGTATCCTAATTAGGTTGTGATGTATGCTTCATAGTAAAACCATCACAAAAAATGATACATGAGACGCCGTATTATCATGATCCGAAAATAAGTTATTTGAAAAATTAATTAATACTTACCTCAACATTGAGATCCATTAGAGATTTAGGCTATGTAACCTAAGAGGAGAGCACATGCTGGACCTTATACATACCAGCTTCATCATTTGGCATAGGTAATGGAGCATCATCATCCAAAGAAACCTCAACAAAAACTTTAATGCATTTGTCATCCAAGGGTTTATTGTGTAACATGACATTTTCAGTTCTATGGAGTATATATAATCTTCCTATTTCCACTAGTAGATTTGGGTTACTTACCAATAACAAACATGGTATCTCCCCCTACAAAATTAGATACAACGATCATTTATCTTATCTATGTAATGATAATGAGAGATTAATTTGGCTCATTTATCTATTGTGCTAGTAAAAAGAATATGAATCACGGTGTACAAAGATATATGATTTTATTTGTATGGTATCTAATAAAATTGTAGTATAGAAATTTCAACATAAAGATAGACATATACCTCTGGTAGATTGACACAACATGCATCTGAACAACTACCTTTGACACTAGGTGTAGACATCACCTCTAGTGTGTGTATTAATTCCTTATCCTTGTTGGATAAGAGAATATGAATATTAAGCCACCACTCCTGCAACTTATTTTCCATCTTCTCTTATGTCTCTTTCATTATTTCTTCCTTCATCCCCTCCATTATCTGAGCTATCATATTATCATGCATACAAGTTGTTTGAGATGTATCCTATGAGCGTAAATAATCTCTCAATGTGACTCCCACTCCACTAGTTCTGACATGACCCAAATGTTCATTCATTTCCAATGTCATAATTGGCAAATCATTTGTAGGTGATGCAAATGATACACTAGTCTCAGAAGTTTCCAATGCATTCTATCAAATACCATAACCTAAGACTTATATTTCATAACATGTTATAAGGCTAATTGAAAACTTATAAATGAATATAATAACAAGAACTTACAATTTTCTCAACTACTTCCTTAATTTCTTCATTTGTGATAGTGCCACGTTTAAAGACCATTGGATCCTTCCATAAGACAAGTCTATCTATTATAGTGGTTTTAGGATCCGAACATCTCTTTGCAATATTCATTTATTTAAATGGTAAAAAATATCATAATTTAAAGTATAGATATAATAAAATGTATCAGAAAATTTTGTTAATTTCACTACCAATTTCTTGCTCGAGACCAACCTATCCCTTGCTAGACAAGTTGTGATGGTATAAATTCTTCAAAGCTAGCTCTTGCATTGCTCCACATTTTTCCTATGATAATAATCCAAATTATAGTGATATATAAACAAAATATATATGAAGAATACATGGTTTATACAATTATACCATTTATTCATTAGTTTATTTTTTCCCTAGAAAAATATCCCAATATAATTGTAAAATTTGATAGATTTTTGGTGGCTCTTTTCAGATAGTGTCATCATCCTTATAAATGAAATTTATTCCCAAAGTGGACTTAAATTGCCTCAATTATTTTGAAACTCAAACAGTTATTTCCTTCTTTCGATAAATAAGGATGTCAAAAGTAGCCTACATAATTACACAAAATCATAGTCATAGTATAATAATCATACAAAACCATAAATAGTAAGTAGATATTATTTAATGTGTGTAAATCAACTTACTGATATTTCTTCCCATACAATTTCATTTTTTTTTCTATTGGTACTTCATCTCACGTTTTATAGCTAATAGGCACATGACTGTGTGCACACTCTCCTATGTATGTATAAAAAAGCTTACCATTTATACAAATGGTCAGCCCTGTCATGTTCCATTCTAAACTAAAATTTTAATTTCACAACTGTATCATCGCCCTTTATTGCAATGCGGTCGGCCCTCTTTCTTTACAAGATCCATGGGTCGAAGCACCTCCACTAATTGAAGCACCTCTATCATCACAAGCCATATCTCTAAAACATATAGTATAATGGTAAAGTTATATATACTTGTGTGCAATATTAGTCACTTAATTATGTATTATAGAAATGAATTTAACTATAAATGATAAGAAAAATGATGAAAGTGATGAAGGAATCAATAAAATATTAAGTAGATTTTTATTCAAGGAAGTCAAAAATTAGATGCATCCTATCTGATATACTTTATTGTGGATGTTTATTGAAATAAGGTTAAAAGGCATACAAAATACTAGAAGAAAAATCAAGGTCTCTATTGGGCAATATCTCAACTTGTGCTTCTATCTCCTCCTGAATCAGCTATGAGAAATATTTTGTCATCATATAATGCGTTTAGTTAAATCAAATTATATGAGGGGAAAATAATATATGGCACTGTTATATTTAAAAATATAATGGTTCGTACTTAGAATTACAAAATTTTCTATTTTTTGACGTTTCACTTGTATCTTCTTCTACAATCTATGCTCTTTTAGAGTGATCATCCTGTATATATGTATCCTTTTTATTGGGACCAATGTCATAACCTTAAGAAAATGATTTTGTTATCATAGAGAAGGTTACCTCTTCTTGAAAAATAGAATCATTGAAATCATCACCTTCATGCACATTCCTACTCTTTGTGGTTAAAAAAACACCTCCTCTTATTAAAAGGATCGATGGCATAAAATACCTCTGTTCCTTGTGATGTCAATATAAAAGGATTGTGTTTATGGCCCATGTTATTAAGATACTCAATAGTGAACCATAACTCATCAACTTCAATCCCATTATTGTTGTCAACCCAAATGTAACTAAAAACAAGAACCATGAAGAAAGTATAATTGAACTCCCATATTTGTTGGATTACACCATAATATGAGATATTCACATATATTGGATTTTTATCTTTCGCACTATCAATATATAATGATTCGGAAACCAAAGTCACCCCATTAATCTATATGGTACTCTTATAATCTTAGGACTTAGTGTAGAAAGTATACCCATTGATTAAGTAGCTCATGAAAGATGATACTTCCATATGAGGCCCTTAGGATAACCATTTCAATGTATCAGAAATAGTACTTGATGATTTAGTCATTTGATGAGGAATGTGATCACAAAACCATTATATGAAAGATATATTGTGTTGCTCTAGTATCAACTTCTCACTCTTAGATGGGTTTTTAGTATGTAACATTCTCATATGTTCTTCTACATATGGTTGAACTTTGATATATGGGATTTAGATGATATTTGCCTAAGTAAAAATGTCATTTATTCCTCTATATTTTGATAAGATTTAATCTTTTCTCGAGTTTTTCTTTTTTGGATAGATTTTGTAGGAAAAGATAAAAACTGAAGAAATTTAAAGGAGAAATTGATGGAAAGAGGAAATGAAGCAAACAACACATCAAGAGATATGGAATCAATGGAAGAAAAGACCAAAAAAGAAGAACATATATCAAAGGGAAGCTTGTACTAAAATTCATAAAGAGATAAAGAAGGAATAGGAAACATGGTACCCCCATATTTCATAAACACTACCCATGTTTTTCGGTCAGCACACAAAATCATAGTTTTCAAAATTCAGCATTTGACTGATAATTCAAAGAAAAACATGGAGGTCCCATTTTTCCAAACACGAACCATGTTTTTCTTAGATTCTATAACCGTTCATGCAAACTTTTCCTTGATATATTTATGAAGTTCTAAATATTTGAAAGGCGGTTCTGGGGAGTTTGAGAGTTGGATTCTCTCTTTTCTCTATATTCTCTAGAGACCACATGTAATTCATAATTCTAATTATCTTTCTCTCCATTGTATTCAATTAAACAATCAACACTCTGCAATTCAAGTCGATAAGTTCTTCTCCATTCCTCTCCTAAGTGCAAGTTTTGATTTTTGATTGAATGCAATTAATTTCCTTTATTGCATTATTATTTCTCTTACTTTTAGTGTTTCATTGTTCATTTATTAGTAATCATTGATGTTAATTATAGATTACTGCATTTAATTGTGTGTTATTGCAAATATGAAGATAGTAGCATATATAGTATAGGGTAGGAGGATTTGATGATGGAATTAGGGTTTCACATATGACAACGTAATTTGAATTTATGATTCTAGATGAAATTTAATTGAATTACTAGATGGAATTGAATGACCTCTTGTCATATATTAAGAATTTAAACTAATTAGACTAATCACCTATTTAGTTTAGAACTTAATCAATGCTAGGATAATAGAATTAATATGTAATTGTTAATTAACGTTTCCAAAGTAGCAAATGGTTAATTATTAATCTTGTCTATTAATTTGTACGATTGCATGATTCAAGCTTATGTGATTATGGTGGTAGTTGATTTCATTCCATTAATGATGCCATTAATTGAATATAGTGTTCCAAACCTAGGTTATTAATTGGTTAGGTGATAAATTGAGAGCTTATTAAAATTATTAGAATTAAGAGAAAGCAAATGGATGAATTATTATGGGTTTCTATAGGTTAATGTTAGATCATTTAAAATCATTCTTTTCTCCATGATTATTTGATATCCTAATACCATAATCAATACTTTCCTATCCTTATTGTTTAATTAGTGAGTAACATGTTTTATTATTGATCCATAGTATAGAACATAGTGATAGAAAATAATGTTATTAAATAATTGGGGTTTTAACATTGATTACAGAATTATTGATTATATAACATTCCTTGTGGGTTCGAATCTTCTTGCCATCTACTACGTATTTGAAAATAAGGATTTATTTATTAAATTTGTTGTGCATACGACAATGCTATTTGATATATGGGATTTATAAGTTATTTTCCTAAGTAAAAATGTCATTTATTCCTCATTATTTTTACAAGATTTAATCTTTTCTCGAGTTTTTATCTTTTGGATAGATTTTGGAGGAAAAGATAAAAATGAAGAACCTCAAAGGAGAAATCAATGGAAAGAGTAAATGAAGAAGAGAACACATCAAGAGGTATGGAATCAATGGAATAAAAGACTAGAAATGAAGAATATACCTCAAAGACAAACATATATCTTCTTATAATCTATACCCATAGTGGAAAGGAACTTTTTACCCTTGTAAGTGTGACTAGGGAGCACATTATCATTTGGAAGCATATTTTTTACAAGTTCTAATAAGGTTTTGAAACTCTTATCGATCCAACCATTACATGATTTCAAATTATATAACTTCAAAATAGTAGATAATGTGGTGAACTTTGTATATCCACTATATAGGGGTGTTTCCGAGTCACCCACCAACTTATCAAACATTTGAGGACAATGCTGAACTCTTTGCTCAATAGAATGAGTCATTTTTTCTAAACAATCACCCTCATTGGTCCCAAAAATATTTTCCTGATTTTTCACATTACGTCCCACATGTTTCATTTCACCATGGCATCATCTAGTGTAATTTTTATCAATCCCATACAAGAATAAATGATCTCTAGCTTCAGATTCATTAACTCACTTTACAAAATGACACCTTACGCATGGACAAACAAATATACTATAGTTTCCAACATGGGCAACTACACACCTAATAAATTCCTCAACTTCATTTTCATATTCTCGAGTCAAACAATTAGCAGACATCTAATAACAATCCATATTGGCAATAAAATCTATAAGGACAATAATTTCAATGTTAAATGATATACTTAAACATTAGAAAAAAAATATATATAATAATTTAATTATCAATACTAGTATATAAATTTTTTAGAGACCTAATAATACTTACATGGTATAATTGTTATTGATTGATATTCACCAACCTACATACCTCCTTACTTACTTACTTTCTTAATTACTTACTAGAAGTAGGCATACATAGTTGAATAAATGACAACTTTCCTGGTTTCAATTAGATGATGATCAGTGGGGAAGAAAGCAAGGTGGCACACAAATGCTGCCAAAAGCCTGAGTGGAAATACTAGCAACATTGGAGGCAGTGGAAGCCGAAGTAAAGATGTTGTCAGACCCAAAAATATCAATATCTTTCCTAAAATTGATATCATTCTTCGCACAATGTACTTGTAGCTAGTATATGTGTATATATAGATAGACACACACACTTCAAAAATTAGCCAATAGCTCTTTATTTCTTTTATTTATGATATGTACTAGTATATGATCAGCCTACATCGCTTAAGTTTTTGCCAATAAGGTAGCTCATCTGCAGCTGTGTGTGTAGCTAGTATGTAGGTAGCGAGTTACGGCGTCCATTATGCTGAGTTGATTATCTTAGCTAGGGCATTTGAATGAGATCCTACACACACACACACACACACACACACACAGAGTGTGTGTGTGAGAGAGAGAGAGGGCTTCTCAATAGCCTTTTATTTTATGTGTATGCTTTCATTTAAAAAAATATTAATAAAAATTTGGGTATTACAACAATAGTAGTAATTAAAAATGTTAGTTATCATACTGATAATAAAAAATAATAATATATTAATTTTTTTCGTATTAACAAAAAATTGGGACAAAGTAAAAATACTCTAATATATTGTTACTCAATGTACGATTGCGTACACCTAGATAGTTTTTGTATTATCTTGTAAGATAATTATTTGACGAGAATTCCTACAACCTTTTTTTGTGTCCTGTCTTTGTGAAAAAGCAAGAGGAGAAAGGAGGGGAGGGATAAAAAGACTATGAATGAAAGAAACAAATCAAAAGAGAAGTAAAAAAAGAGGAAAGTGATAAATAAAGAATAAAGAAAGAGAGAGTATGTGTTCTCATTTCTCAAGAGCTCCACAATTTAAAATCCTTACTTTCTAGCTCAATATTAAAACATGATTTGTTGCTAGGCTAGCTCTCATCCTTCTTTGTCCTCTTTCTATTTAATCTCACGTCAAACGAATCCTAAAAATTTGTTTCTTTAAAGATCTATATTATTTTGGCAGCTTTAATAAAACACGCAGAGTGGGGAGAGAGAAGAAGAAGAAGAAGAAGAAGAAGAAGAAGAAGAAGAATAAGAAGATAAATAAAGAGAAAAGGAAAGTTGGTGAAATAAAGGAAAATGTGCATATTATTCCAGAGAGAGATACATATATATATATAGAGAGAGAATTATAAGTAGGTAAGTAGAGGATCAATAGAGGTCATATACAACATAGCTCACCAGTGCAACAAATGAAGGAAACCGGAAACTCAGGGTATTGGTGGAGCTATAACAACATAAGGCTAGAAATATCTAAGTTTGATCACCACTAACATCAACAACCACAAGGATCACTACCACCATCTCCTTTTTATCCTTTCTCATCAGCTCCTCCACCTTCTCTTCCTCCCACCACCACCACCACCACCACCACCACTACTACTACTACTACTACTACTACTACTACTACTACTACTACTACTACTACTACTACTACTACTACTACTACTACTACTACTACGTTTTTTACCTATTTCTTGGGATCCCACTATTAGTAACTAGCAAGAACAACTTCCTCCTTGCTGAGCACTAGAGACAACTCCTCATGTAATTCCAACCTATGAGCCCTCTTCTTCTTGTGTTGGTCCTTAATTGCATGATTTGTTTTGTATAGATTATATGTATACTAGTTAGTTAGTAATTTTTCCTCTCTTTTTTTATTTATTTTTATTTTTTATTGTATAGTACTTATTCTATTGTATATATATATATATATTATACATCCTTTGTACATGTGTATCTATTTTATTAATATTTATGAGTTATAATGGCAATTAATTGAATTAATCCTAGTCATATCAATGTGTAGGGTGGGGGCTAGAATTGTAATGAGTGGAGAAGAAAAAGATGTAATGAATCATCAATTTTAGACAAAGAAAATTGAAAATTGGGAATATCATCATGAAGTCTTAGGTAATCATCATCATCAACAAAATCAAGCTTTTCCTCCTTCTAGTACTATTAATGTAGATCATGTGAGGCAAGAGAATTCAGCAGCCGCAAGTAGTTTTGGGTATGGTCATGATAATTGCAACACAACTATACATGAAGACCATGGAGCAACTTTGAAACCAATTACGCTTGCAGCAGCAGCAACAACAGCTTGGTCTCCTCATCAACGAATGATTTCTTTTTTTTTTCTATATTTAATTCTATTTTTGAAATATATTTCTATCTATTAGTGTTTTTTAGTTGTTAGTCAATTTGAGAAGATTACAGGTGAGGAAGGAGAAATTAGGGGGAAGGAAATCAGCTTGGATTGTTTCAATGACAGAGACCGCCACTTAAATCTACTACTACTCCTACATATATATATTTCTTCAACTACTGTAGCTACTACTACTTTATCTATAGCTACAGCTTAATAGAGAAAAAATATAGATTAACCATAATTATAACAGCTTAATTTAGGGATTGAGTAGCTTAAGATTTTTTTTTTCTTCTGTTGGAAGGTAATTGCTTAGCAACTAGTACTTATATATTGTTCATATATCAAAATTTTTGTCGAGATAGCATAAAATACCCAACGAATATTGACTTACACTAACCATTATTTATAATTTTTGGTTATGAACTTATACTAACAACAATTATTTTCTTAGTTTCAATAGCATAAAGCAAATTCACATAGAATTATTTATACAACAAACAATATATTAGAAGTGAAATAATCTAATTTAGAAAATCTAAACACCACTATCAAATCAGATTAATGAACTAATTAAGCCTAAAAAAAACTTACAATATAATGTAGTAAAAAATAATTACCTTGATGTGCACAAAGAATCCTGACTAGCTAGAATGAACCAATAAATGAAATAGCTTGAGGACGATGACGTGCGCTTGAGGACGATGGAGAAGTGGAAAGTGCGATGACAATGAATCTAAATCGCAATTATATGAAGATGGTAGTTTGGGTTTGTAGTAGTGTGGGTGGCAAGGACGATGACATACATTCTAGAACCGATATCTTTGGTTGAAGGTCACGCACGGTACAGAGGATCTTTGATGATTCTCACACCGCACATAAGGAAGAAGATAACCGTATAGGAAAGGGACGTGTGAGAACTTAGAAGTATATGTTTTATATCTACAGTTCATATACCCTTCAGAATGGCTAAAGCACCATTGTGCTTTACAAGTTCTCATTTATATTATTTAGAACGGGTTTGACAACCTTGTTTTAATATAATATATACATTGTCATTTTGTCACATTTACAATAGGTTTAAAAATATTGTTATTATAATAAATACCCGTTATCATTTTACAACTTTTACAACAAGTTTAAAACCTTTGTTGTTATACTAAATACCCGTTGTCATTTTAAAGCATTTAAACGGACACATGGACCCTTTGTCATTTCTCTACTTTACCGTTATAATTACCAAACCCATTAATCTGTACTTCTAATTTTCAATATTTAACAATGATAATATAATATTAACCATTATTAAATATACTTTACAACAATGTTAGCTAGGGCCTGTTATCTTTTAGGAATTGTCTAAAATAAGTTTTGTAGTAGTGAAACTTGTTTATATAATTCCCCAAATGATATGATTAAGTTATCTTGGATATTTTAAAAGAAAATGAAATCCACTAAGTGCCATGCCAATCAAAGTACTTCTTCTACAATGTACTACCCGAGTACACAAGCTACCAAGCATGGGTAGGTACCACAAGCTCTAAAAATAGTGAGAAGAAAATAGGAATTAACTAAGAGGAGAAGATAAAGTCCAAGGTCAATGATGTCTCTATAAATAAATTCTTTAAATGCTAAGGATTTAGACACTTTGCCAGAGAATATCACAACAAAATATTACTATCTATGTAAGATATTGATGCTAGGGAGACTTTTGATGAAGACCCTACATTCGAGCCAAATGAAGTAATTTCAAGTGAGCCCAAGGATGAGGCAATTATTTTTATTTGTTGGAAAGATTTCTTCAAATTCAGGCTTATGAGTAACCTAATCAACTATTTAAGACTAAAGAGAGAGTGAAAGATACAATTTGTTGGGTTATCATTGAGTGTATCATATAAAATGTTTCTAATGAGGGGCTGGTGAAGGATTTGGCCTTAGAGGCAAAACCATATCAATATCCTTATTTTCTTAAATAGCTTAATAAGGTCTAAAGAGTTAAGGCAACCAAACAAGCCCTAATATCATTTCAAATTGGTAATTATAATGATGATATAATATGTATTGTTTTAACTATGGATACATGTGGAATATTATAAGGTAGACCATAACAGTATGATAGATGAGTTATTCATAATGATACTAATAATGAATATCTTGTGGAGAGGGATAATAAAATGCACAAACTTAAACCTTCTATGTATGGTAATGACAACATATTCAAAAGTAAAACGAATTTATTTTTGCATGAAAAGGCCATGATAGAATATGTTTGGGAAGAAGGTAGTTGATATGCATTGATTATAAAGGAATCCCTACAAGGGGAGAAAAATAAAAATAATCCTCAATCACATGATGTTATTGTTGAATATAAATATTTTTTTGATATTTATAATAAATTTAAGAAAACTCATAGTCATGGTAATTATATGATTTCAGATAAGTTTCTTTTCAAACTTAATAAGTAGTATATACCTCGTTCTAGTGTATGTGATTTACTTGTTACTGAAGTATATAAAGGAGCTATAGCTGGTCATTTTGGTATTTAAAAAATAATAGAAATATTATAAAAACATTTCTAGTTGCCATAAATGATAAAGTTAGTACAAGCTATTATTAGACAATGTGTGATTTGTCAAAAGAGTAAGAGTTTCTTCCATAAAGGTTTTTGTACCCTTTTTCCTATAACTAGTCAATCATAGGAGACATTAGTATGGACTTTATCTTTAGGTTACCAAGGACACAAAGGGAAATGATTCTATTATGGCAGTAGTAGATAGATTTTATAAAAAGGCACATTTTATTCCTTCTAATAAAACATATGATGGAGCATATGTGGCATATTTATATTTTAGGAAATAGTAAGGTTACATGGTATTCCCAACACTATAGTGTTGGATAGAGATGTAAAATTTGTGAGTTAAGATTAGAAGTCAATTTAATGTATGTTAGGTCCTAAGTTGTTGTTTCGTACATCTCATCATCCATAAATGGATGGTCAAATCGAAGTGGCTATTAGGACCTCTAGAAAATTAAAACAAGCATTAGGTAATAAGATTATAAAAGACTTGGATATAAAACTTTCACATGTCCAATTTGCATACAATAGGAATTCTTCTAATACAACTAAATCTAGTTGATTTTAAGTTTTCTATGGAGTATATCCTTATTTTCCTAATGATATATTATCATTAAAGAAAGGTGATATAAAGAAATATGATGCTAAAGAGATAATAGAATAATTTAAGAAATTTCATGAGAAAATAAAGAATAATATTGAGAAATCTAATGCTAAGTACCAAACTCAAGAAAATAAAAATTGAATTATACAAATATTTTCACAAGGAAAATTGGAATGGTTACATTTAAGAAAAGAGATATTTTCACATTTATGAAAAAAAAAACTAATTCTCAGGGCATATGTATCATTTAAAATCTTATGAAAATTTGGAAATATTGATTTTGAACTAGAATTACTTGAATGTGATGAAGGGATTTCTAGGAATTTCAAAATTTGTAATTTATTTAATTATTATAATGATTCTAATTTTAGGAAAAGTTATTCTTTACAAGGGGAGAATGAAGTAGAAGCATCTACATCTCATTCTGAGGTTGAAGGTCCAAGGCTAGCATAATTGAAGATGGTACCAATTGTTCTTGAAAATCTTGAACACCTTCATAATTATCCTAATAATATTTCATTAAGTGATTATTATAGGTATTATATATGTTTGCAAGAAGAATACTTAAATAATGATATCTAGTGTGTAAGACAATGAAATTTAAGGGTTACAAAGTTTAATTTAAGACAAAGTTAGAAGACATGAAGCCTAATTACTTGGTTATTAAATGTATTTTCATTATTAGGTTTTATGTAGGTTTGATATTTTATGCAATTTTTATAATGTCTTGTCATTATAATTGTAAATAATTATATATACCATATGGGCATATGTTAGTTTAAATTTTTATTAATTACGCTTGTTGATTTCGACTTGATTAATGAAGGTTAAGCTTGGCCTTATATGTGCATATATATATATATATATATATATATATACTTGTAGTTGTAATAGATAGTGAAGAAAATTAATGAATGAATAAGAATTAAGCCCAAACTCTTGTTTAGCTTCTACCTTCCCTCCTTCCTCTTCAACTATTTTTATCTTTAGTGAGTTTAGAAATTGTTCCGTAGGGAAATTAGTGTTTTCTATTTATAAATCTATTGATCTTGGTAAATATCAAGAACTTTAAATCGTGTGTTTGAGTTGAAGACATTCATAACATAAAATTTATCTCCATATTGATTCACATTCTTCTTTAATAACAAAAGCAAAAGGATCCTTCGTTGTGAAAGATAATTCATGCATTGTCATACACATCAAACACACCCTTACAAGATTTGTTACATTGCCAAAAATGTACATGCCCCAAACCCATCTTGCTTAGCCCCATCATAGACATTACTCTTTAGCCTTCTTAACTAGCTTCTTTTTTCTTTTTCTTCTCCTTTCTTCTTGCAACCAAGTTTTCCCAAGTGCCTTTTTTCTTCTCTTCTTTCCCTATTTGATCAAATCTATAAACCTCCACACATTTCCCTATTTTTTCTTTATCTCTTGTACACCAAGCCAACTACCTAGTTTTCTCGTCTTCTTCTTCTCGCACGATCCCTCATAATCCCAACACATTCCTTCATCTATTTTTTCCTTTAATTTTTTTTGGCTACTCTTGACCATTCTTTCCCAACTTTTCCTCCTCTATTTTTGTCTCCTCTATTTGGCTTGTTCCACCGCTCTATTCCTATTACCTTGTTTTTCCTTTTTCTTACACTATGCACCAATGGACGCTAACAGCCTAGCTACCCAAGCTTCCTTGCCTAACATAACCTCCCTATCATGCTCCCTCATTGATGTGAGTTGTTTGAGCTTCCACCATCATCCTAAATTTATGCCTCAACCAGGATCCCTCTACTAAGATTCCCCTCATGTTTTCCTTGCTTGGATTCCCACTTGTGTTGTTGTTGTGTGCTAGTGAGCCTACTTGTGTTATGAGATATTTTTTGGTAAGTAATGAAGTATTATTTGCTACAAAAAGCGATATTACAACCACTAATAAGAGCTAAACATAAAGGATAGAAGTAGTAAAAGAGCTAGCTTTAAACCTTCAACACAACAATATAAAATTTCCATGAGGAAAAGTTATACTCATTACTAGGTGAGAATCACCTACTAGAAATGGTAAAATTGATTTCCTTCAATAAAGAATCGGTGGTTCTCAAGAAATTCTTAAAGATCCTTGCAATTGTTTTACACCAAACAGTAGAAATATAAGTAACATAGCAAGCTCACAACAAAATTTTCTTCTCTTTAAGATGCCAAGTCTTCTTTACGAGGCTCATCATCTCTCTGAGCCAAGTTATACCCATGTCCTTTCTATCAAAAGCTATCCTGATCTTGATCCACATTTCACAATTGTAAGGGAATTTAAATTATATATAAGAGTGGGTTTAATCTCCTTTGGAACATAGGACACATCCCAAATCTATGTTGATTCCTATACGTTGTTTTCTATCTTTAGTGAATAATCATCCCCAGATAGCAAGCCACAAAAAGAATTTGTGTCTAGATGCAGTAATGTTGCACAAAACTAGGGAAAACAACTACATTTTTTTTCTTTGTGCCTTAACTCCTCATAAGTCTTATGTATACTGTATTGTGTTTCCAAGTTGTTAATGTGCTGAATTAAGACACTCTAGAAAAACTTGGCAAATAAATTTCTAAGATGGAGTGTTTAGTTTAAGTTCCACAAACATCTCTTCATCCTATTGTATATCCATATATTAGTCCCCTACAGATAGATGGTGTGTACCCATTTTACCTATAGGGTGTCCTTCTTTTCCCATATATCCTATAGTAGTTTCCCAATTATATCTTTGTTCCATTTCTACATATCTATTAGGCCCAATCCACCTTATTATTTTAAAAGGCACACAAGTCTCCATGCTACCAGTGATTTTATTGAGTTATTTACCTTCATTGTATAAAAGAACCTCCTACATAAGCAGTCAATTTGGTGTATTAATTTCTACGGGAGAATAATCGCATGTTATGAGAATTTTTGGTATTGATAATGAACTTTGTGACCATGGTTATGGTTTGTGTATTATGTTGTTTCTAATTATACTTTAAAGAGAATCTCTTGGATGTTCATTTGGAAAGTTTTAGTTAATTCTAGATGAATAAGCATGTGTAGTATATGGCCTTAGTAGTATGTGATTATATGATTGATTATCTTACTTCAATTAATGTATGTGTAATTTTTATCATTCCCCTTCATGTGCCCCATGTGGGCATTTCATGTCCATTTTTTATAATGGGTGACTCAGTACTGTTATACTAAAGGATTACTTTTCATGGGTACATGCTTATTTAATGGGCAGTTGCCTTTGTAGGCAAGCTTACAAGATCATTTGATTGTTGTTATTTTGGTTAGGAGTTTAGGGCTATTCGATATTTTCTATGGTATCTTTTAATATGGAATATTCTATACTATAAATGTCTTTATGTCACTAAAATTTAGTAACCACTAACATTTCATTTTATTAAAATGATGTTAAATTGCTTTAAGTCTCTCACTACTCTCATTTATAATTGTGTTATTGATTTATGTGGAGCAGTGCTTTTAGCCTTAGCACTTGGTAACATAATGGTAGAGGAAACCGGACTTGTACCTTATGTGGTGATAACACCCTATAATTTACTATTTTAGCTTCTGAAATCAACTATTTAAATTAAATTTTTTGGTTTGTAAATATGGGGATGTTAGAAGTTGGCATCAAAGCTTTTGGTTGTTGAGAATCGTGTTTTGATAAAATATTTGGTTTTCACAATCTTAAATATTTAAAAAAAAATTATTTTCATCTCCTAGTGTTTTTATAACATGAATTAGTATTGTGAGTATTCGAGTGTGGGGTAGACTAAGAGGCCTTTGATTTGTAGACTTTTGTTACATGATTAGTAAGCTAGGTTTTTTCTTAACATGAATTCAGTTTTGTAGCTTAAGAAGACGTGATTGCATGTATCTACCACATTGTAAATTATAGTGAGTTGGTACATTTACAAACATGGTCTCCACTTGGGATTCAAAATCCCTTCACAGCTCTAAGAGAAATTTTATGGAGGCTATAGGCATGAAGATGGGGATGTACCGCTTCTCCACCAAGCTACAGATGGTTGGAAAAGATGATGAGTTCTTTCCATTGTCGAAGAGAGAAAGGAAACCCTGTGGTATTTTAGATCATGAGGAATCGAGATACAGTTACCTCAACCATACCCTTCATTTTTTTTACTCTTTTGCATTGAATATGGACTTGTTGCATACCCATCATAATCCTTACCTTGTATGCACTTTGGATAAGTTTTTTTTTGTTTTAGGTGTTATTGTGGTCCCTTATATCCCATGTCTTTGTCTTATCCACTTCAGATGGGTTGTAGGAGAGAAACCTCTTTTTAGGGGTTAGTACCCTCACTTATGAATCTTGATTACCTTATAGTGTTTTCTTGGTAACCCTTCAAGACCATCACACATTATCTTCAATTGATCTTTATCCTTCCTGACATTTGCTTAATTAATCACCTTTCCTTACATCATTTTATCTTCTTCAACCCTAACTTTTGACTGCGAGGATGAAGTCTCTTTTAAGGAGGTAGTGATGTAACACCCTGAATTTTATTATCTTAATTTATAACATTTAGTAAAATTTAACCTTTAATTATTAATTTGAATAGTTTTGTTCACCTTTAACTCACCAATATATATAAATTATTGAATTAACAATTATATTTATTTTATCTTATCCTTTTTATTATAATATACCCTAAAACGATAATTTTACTTGCTTTATTTTTCTAATCCGATAACCTAAAGAAAAAAATAACAATATTATCATAACATTAATTTTACTTAATTCTAATTCTAACACTACATCTATTTTCTTTTATTTTTTCCTTTTCCTTTTTATTTATTTTCTCTTTCCTTTCTTCTTGGCCTTTCTTTTCTTTCCTTTCCTAGCTAACCCACCTTTTCTCCTTATTGGCCCAATGTCCCTTTCCCTTTCTTTCTCCTTCCCCAACTAGCCCAACCCACCCCATCTCCTTCTCTTTTTCTTCTTTTCTTCCCTGAGCTAGAACCCACCTTCCATTTTTCTCTCCTTTTTCTCTTGCTATCCCCAGCCTGTGTTGTTAGGCCAACCCACCTACTATTTTTTTTCCTTCTTCACTAGCCTACCAAGCTAGCCTGCCTCTTTCTTTCTTTCTTTCTTTCCTTCTTCTCCCTTGACAAAACAAAAAATAACCCCCTTCTACATGAAGCACGTCCATCTTGTTTCCAAACACACCCCTAAACACTCTCTCCTCTCTACCCCTAGTACACTAAACAATCCCTAGTGCACCACTCACACCATCCCTCCTTTCCTCTTCTAGACAAGCATAGCCCTCTTCTGAACCTTGTTAACTAACTCCCTTCCTTTTTCGATTACCCTACAACCTAACTCACTTTACCTTCTTCCTCCACCCTAGGTCTCCACCTCCAAAAACTTGTCAGCCTAGCAACTCTTGCCTACTCCCATCACACACCTAAACCCCTCTTACCCATTAGTTTTCCTTTCCCTTCACCCCAACCACATATGTATGTATATATATACCTACACACACCTCCTCTCACCTTTATTTAATGTTGAGCTCCTCTTTCCTCTTTACCTCTTCTTCTTATTGCTTCTCCCATCTCTGTCTCCTCTTCCCAGCCATTCAACCTACGCCTCCTAAGTCACTTCTTTACCATCAAAAGTGCCCACACTCATTACAAGCTCCACTATCACCCATGGTGGTCGTCATTTCTTCTTCTTCTTCTTCTTCTAATTTCCTCCTTATTCCTTTGCCCCACTACCATGTTTTTTTTCCATAAGTAGAAATTTATTACTATCGAAATAGAGAGTACAAAGTAGCAGTACGCTCAATACAGTCAAGAATCGATAGCCATCTAGCATACTTAGCATAAAAAATATGATGCACTAGCCTCCTAGAGATATTCATAATTATGATCCTTAATAGCACAAAATTCTATCTAATACTATTATGGAACACCCTAAGATTCCTTTCATTCCAAATAGTAGCAAGGTAAGAAATAAATAAAGCTCCTAAAATGTGTTTCTTCTTTGCTGCTTGTCGAGATCTTGTATTTAAGGCCTTTACTTCATGATCCCACCACAAAATGGGGTCACTTCTGCCAGCACTGATCCTGATATGCTTCCAAATAATGGAGATTTTAGGACAAAATAGAAACAAGTGATCTCTAGTCTCAATCTACTGTTGATAAAAAATACAGTTATGTTCCACCTCCATTCCTAGCTCCCTCAGCCTTGGTTTAGTTAAAAACCTATTCCTGCATGCAAGCCAAGCTATAAATTGTAATCTTGGTGTTGATAAAGACCTCCATATCAGCTTTGCCAATGATTGCTTGGCTTGTGCTATTCTAATGGAATGATAGGCTGCTTGGATACTATAATAAATAACATACCTTGTCTCAAACCTCTATATATAATCCTGGAGAAGATTTTTGGTTTGCAAAATCCGGAGAAATATCTAGGAAGTGTAAGAGGTAGGAATGAAGTCCCACACACATCCCTACTTTATATATATTGAATGCACCCATTTGACCCATAATGTATCCTTCTTTGCTGCTATGTTCCATAGAAGCTTCCCTAAAGCACAAAAATTCTAAAGTTCAAGGTTGAGTAAGCCAAGTCCACCCTCATTGATTGGTGAGCAAAGTTTATCCCAAGCAACAAGGGCAGCCTTTCTTACATGCAACTTTCCATACCATAGGAAATTTTATTGAAATAGAGTTGGATACTAAACAAAAAAAAATTAATAAGCTACAACCTCCTAGCATAAGATAGAAATAATGTGCTCCAATGTTTCAATCTAGTTGTGATCTTATTTAGCAAATGTTGCAGATGTGTTGCAGACAATCGAGAAGAGGTCAAAGGCACGCCCAGGTAAGTGATAGGAAACACCCCTGCTGGAAACTTGAGAAAATCCAGGATGGTTGCTTGGGCTTGAATATCAACACACCCAAAAAAAATAGTGCATTTAAGAGGATTATCCACTAGCCCTAAAATTGCAGAGAAATGATCCAGTACCTCTTTAAGATATTTGACACTCTGTAGAGTACCCTTACTGAACAACAATAAATCATCAGCAAAATTTAGGTTTATAAGCTTCAGACCTTTACATTTAAGATGAGCAATAAACCTTGGATCAACCCATAACTTCTTCAAATGCCTACTGAAATAATCCATCACCAGAACAAAAAGATAAGGAGATAGAGGATCTCCTTGCCTTAAACCTCTTTTTCAAGGAAAAGGAGTAGTAAGAACACCATTAAATGTGACAGAATAAGACACAGTGGTCACACAAGTCATAATCAACATTACAAAGTGGGGAAGAAAACCATACAAGATAAGAAGCTGCTACAGAAAATCCCAATTTACCATGTCATATGCCTTCTTAAGATTAATCTTAAGCATACATCTACATGAGATGCCCTTGTGAGAGTACTTCCTGACTAATTCCTGAGCCAAAAGTATATTTTCTCCAATGCTTCTCCCCTTAATGAAAGCATTATGAGAATGATCAATAATGGAGGGCATAATATTCTTCAATCTATGGACAAAAATTTTTGAGATTATTTTATACAACACATTGTAGCAAGCTATGGGTCTAAATTCAGTGACCCTATTTGCATTTGGTTGCTTGGGGATAAGAGTTAAAGTAGTAATTTTTTGCTTCCTAGGCAAAACAACCAGATGCAAAAAACTCTCGAATAGCCTATAGTACCTCATCAGCAATTATAGGCCAACTATCCTTAAAAAACCTTGCAAAGTATCCATCCACTCCAGGAGATTTAGTATCACCCATATAGAAGATAGCCTCTTTGAGTTCATCTACTATACCAGGTGTAGTAAGCTCGCATGATGAAACTGATCCACACCTGAGACAATAATAGCAAAATCTAGCTCTCCCTCCATACTTGTACCACATCCCAAAAGCTGCTGATAATAAGTGATGAAGGAAACTTGAATGTTGTTAGCACCTCTAACTTCATTATCTTCATAATCCAACAGTAAAACAACTAACTTTCTTTGATGCCTCTCCTTCACCTTAGCATAAAAAAAAATTATAATTTGAATCCACACAATTAAGTCACTGATTTATTGCTTTCTGCTTATAGTAAAGTTCTTCACAATATAGCAAATGATGGTAGTGTTTCTCTTTCAATTGAAGCAATCTCCTCTACTCAGCATTTCCAAGGTTGGAATAACAAACATGTTGTAATGCAGCCACCTCCTCCTTAGTTGTCTGCACTTTGTGAGTGATAGATCCATAATTTTCTCTATTAAAAGTCTTGAATTCCTCTTTCAAAAGCCCTAATATCCTTGAAACTCTGAGCAGAAAGTTCCCTCCCAAATTAATCCTCCATATTCTCTAAACAATAGGAATGAACTACTCAGACTCAGTCCAAAACTGAAAAAACTTAAAAGGTTTAGGGCCTGACAGATAAGAAAAATTAAGATGGATGACCACAGGACAATGATAAGAGATTAAAGGGCTCAGAAACTCTACCATAGACTGTGGATAAGAATCTAGCCATAGTAAGTTCACAAGGCCCCTATCCAGCTTGCAACTAACCTCCTCCTCTCCTTCTCTATTACTGGACCAAGTGAATTGGCAGCCCTAACTTTGAAGATCAAAAAGTCTTAGCTCTTGAAAACAATCCCTAAAGTCCTGGACATCTGAGACATTTGGAAGCCTACCCTGGAATTTATTAGAAGCATTCAACACCACATTAAAATCCCCTACCACAATCCAAGGAGCAATTCCTGGAGAATAAGTCTTCAACTAATACCATAAAGCCTTTCATTCAGCACCACTATTATAAGCATAGACAAAGGTCATAAAGAAACTAACATTTGTCTGCAAATTTGTTACATGACATAAAATAGCCTGATCACAAAGAGAATAAAATCCCATCATCCATACCTTTTGATTCCAAAGACCCAAATTCTACCATTTGGATGGTGAGAATAATTATTAATGGTAGACCAACCCTTTTGGATTTTATTAAACAAAGCAGCAAAATTGGGTTCTTTAACCCTAGTTTCCAGTAAACTAAATAGAGACAATTTGTTCCTAGCACAAAACCTCATGACTTCCTTATGCTTGGAAGTCTTATTCAGTCCACGTACATTCCAAACACTAAGAATTTCCCTGAGGATCTAGAAAAGAAGAAACCTGTCCCCTGGACCCCTACTTCTCCATCCATCCCTGGGCCAACTCACCAATAGGATCCCCTTGATATCTAGCCAGGGTTTCCCTTTGTTTGGTCATTCTTGGTTTAGTAGCATGAGCAAATATCTGAACAGACTTAGTCAATCTTGGTTTAGCTAATGCAATCTTTTCCCCCCTACAATGGAGGAAGATCTAGGAAGAGGAGGACTAGATGCAGACCTAGAATGAGCAGCAACACTTGTGTGAGGGTTACCATCAGAAAAATCATCAATCCCATTAAAATTGTGATCCTCCACAAAAGTTTGCCTAGGATTATCATTTACAGTTCCTGGTTGGATATGATCTATAGACACAGGAGCCTTTCCCTTCTTCAGGTCCCTAACCATTCTCCATTCTCCTCCTTTATCCTATCCATTAATATCATCCTACTGTGTAGCCTTACATCTCCTCAGGTCATGACCAAAGAAATCACACAATGGATAATATAAAGGTTTCAAATCATATTCCACTCTTTGCTCCACTCCCATCCCTTCAAGATCTAGAATAAAAAAGGATTCCAACAGAGGTTTTTTCACATCAACCTCAACCAACACTCGAGGATAGGAGGCTCTATCCCTAGATGCTATAATAGAACCTATACACACTGGCTTACCGACTACACTAGCAATTCTGCAGAGAGATCTTAAAGACCAATATTCTAGTGGAAGATTTGGGAATCGGATCCATAAGGGTAAAACCTGCATCTCATAAGGATTAAACTTCATTCGCCTATGCCATCTTTTCAATATAAAAGGTTGGTTAAAGAACATCCAATGTTGGCTAATAACCCATGCAACATCCTCGTGAGACACAAATCTGAATAGAAAAAAGCCAGACGTGTGTAAAATGATCTGAGGAGGTTGAATGCTCGACCATTATCTCTTAACAAAAGCACTCATCTGGTGAAAAGAAGGAGCTTATCCATAAACAAACCCTATCAATGTATTATCCCATTGAAGAGCTTCAGAATCAACATCCTCTTTTTCAGGTTTGACCAAAACCTTGTTATTATCATAAGAAGGATTCTGAAAAGTCAGTTCCTATCCATGGCTAAGAATTTTGTTACTCATAACCACATCCCTCCAGGTTGAGTTTGGGGGAGATGTAGGCTACAATCGATCCCATACTGATTCCTTAGCAAAGTATTTCGAAGGGACTCCATCAGATCCAGACAAACCCTCTGCATGGTTCCTTGCTGGGGTAGAAAAGACATGAAGGATTGGTTCAGTAACCCTATCCATTTGATCCTTGTTGAAAAAAACGTTGATCAAATATCCCTCATTAGGTAGGGTTGGTTCAACATTCTCGGTGTTCAAAAGGTCAATTGCCCCAAAGTTACATGTAGTTTTATTGGAAATATCATTAGTTGCTACCCGTCCACCATCTTCCACAGCCTTTGACTTACCCTTCACAAGAGAGCTAGGCGAAGATCATTTCTTCTTTGCCATAACAAAATACTACCATGTTTTTATTCCTCTATTTCCCTACAATGATTTCTACAAATCCCTATCCCTAACATCAGCTACTTTTTTCATAGCAAAGCCCCTAGGCAACAATAGTTTTTAACATTGCTTTCCCATCCACTTTGGCGACAATCCCATGCCACCATATGACCACAACCTTACATATCAGCCTATGTTACAATTCCCCTATAACCCCTCTACATAACAAAGCCATAACCACACCACTACCCATCCACCTCTACCTTATACACTATGCTTCTTTTCCCAACACCACTGTTATTGCTGTGCATCCCCTCAAAAGGCATCGTCCCAACTCCACCAACTCACCACCTCCTTGCCATGCATCCTCCACCTCACCTCATCCTTTCTATCCCCTTTTCCCTGCCTCGTTTACTTTTTCTTGTAGCACCTTTGTCAATGTAAGTCCCCATCCTCTCTATAGCCTAGTCCAACACCACCACACCGCCACAACTCTCCATTGTCATTGTTGCTCACCATCGGCCAACACCCACACCTTGCAAACCAAACCTATAGCCTTTGACCCTACCTTTGTCTAAAGAACTCATGTTATGTGAGTAGTGTGACATTAAATTTTATTTTATTGATCAAATATTAATAAAATAATTATGGTATTCATTTTTGGTACAATGTTTGATTAATTAGGCCTTATCATTTCTAGTAGGATGCAAATAAATTGTGGTTTTTTTTGGAAATCAAGTAATTCTTATACTATACAAAAATTTGAGATGTCTCATGATAGCAAATTAGGGTTTTTGATCTATAAAATTTCTTAAGTATTTTTTGTTATATTTTAATTATCTACCTAAATACATGAGCATGAAATTTGGTGAAATAAATCATGTTAACTTTTGCAAGTTATTATGTGTATGAGAGTATGTTAAAATGGGTTTTATTTTGGGAATAAATTATATATGTTATGCGTTCCATTATGATAGGTTGAATATGCATAGGGGTATTTTTCACATGACTATTATTATTGTGTGTGCTAGGGAAATTTTGGTTATTTTAATCATATCAAAATGTTTACTCGAATAAGTATGCCTTAATAATTGATAAGTATGGAAGTATGTATCTTGAAGTTTCAAAAAATTATGTTAAGGTTTTACTTACTAAACCATGCATAAGGATACATTTCATGGTTAAGTATCTATATCAAGTTGTGGCCATGCATTGTTATGATGATAGAATGTATCGGAGGTTGAAAAATTATTAATTTTTGGCACTTGTAAGATTTTAGTGGAAAATGAGTATTATAGTTGCCTTAAAAATATTTTTTTCAATACAGAATATTGGGCATTTTAATGTGATCAGTGATTCGAAATAGGTTAAGAAGATTATGTGAAAGGTTGGATTGAATATGAATTGTCAAAGTCCAATAAATCAGAAGAGTGGTTTTAAGTATAAAATGTAACCCTAGGGGTGGAATTAATATTACATGTTGGAATTGTTGAGTTTGAACCTATATTAATATTGTAGGAGATGTAAATAAAATTTTAGAGTTATATGGATATTTTAGGAAGAGTTATGATTAAATTGTGGAACTAGGATTTTCTGGGAAAATGTAAATAGTAACCCTAAAGGAAAACTATTATCATATGTGTAAAATGTGAGAGTTGGATACATATGTTTATATATTATGTCAATAATAATATTTTTGGAATGTTTATAGAATTAGGTGGTTATTAAGTATATCTAGGAAGATTTATAACTAAATTGTGGAATTTAGGTTTTACTAGGGAATGTGAATAGTAAACCAAAAGATAAACAATTATCATATGTGTAAAATGTAGGAGTTGGATCTTAATTTTTTTATATGATATAAATAATAATATTTTAAGGTTTGTTATTGACTTTTGTGATAAATTAAGTAATGGGGGAGAAGTTATGTTAGACTTACAAAATTAGGGTTTCATAACAGATTTTGTTCATCCTTAAGAAGATGCATTGAGAGATGTGTCCTGCTTGCTTACATATGTGTTTGTATGATGACCTTGAAATAAATAAGCATGAATAAGAGATTAAACCTTTACATTAAAAGATTATATGAGTTGAGGCCGGTTGTACCTATTAGTTCAACCAAACGAAAATAGTGGCCAATAGCTTTATGGCTTGGGTTTGTAAATTATGGAAACCGTTCCACCATTTGAGATTAGCAGTTAGGAAGTTTATGCCATAGGATTGTACATTATTCAAACCATTCCTCTAGTTGAGAATAGTGGCAACGTGCATTTTTCCTTAAGGTTGTAGTTATGTTACCATTCCACCTATTAAGAATAATGGGGTCCCAAACTCAAGTTAAATAAGTTGTTGGTATGATTATAACCATTGATAAGATTTGTACTACTTAAAATGAAATACCACATGATTTAGGACTGATTTTACCAATTTGTTCCAATAAACGAGAATAGTAGGTAGGTGCGTATTATCTTAGGGATGTATATTGTTGAAACTATTCCACTAATCGAGAATAATGGCCGGGAGCTTTATGCTTTAGGTTTATATATTATTGAAATTGTTCCACCAATAAAGAAGAGTGGTCAAGAGTATTTTTCCATAGGGTTATATTTATGTAACCATTCCACTGATTAAGAATAGTGGGGTCCAAGAACTCAAGATAAATAAATCATTTGAATGATTGTATCTATTGATAAGATAAATATCAATTAAAGTAGAATACCACATGAGTCAAGACTGTCGTCTTTGTCCGTTCCACTGAATGAGAATAGTGGTCAGGTGCGTATTATCATGGGGTTTTATATTGTTGAAATTGTTCTACTAGTTGAGAATAGTGGCTAGGAGCTATATGCTTGGGGTTGTATATTATTAATACTATTGCCCTAGTTGAGAAGAGTGCCCTAGAACATGTTTCCCTAGGGTCGTATGTATGTTACCATTCCACCGGTTGAGAATAATAGGGTTCTTGAAATCTTTGGGAATAAATAAATGGAATGATTATTATTGTAATAGAAATGATTATTTTGTGTTAGACTTTTTGTCTATCTGTGGTCGGTAGTAGCCTTTATGCCTACCTGTGTTTAGGTAGCATCTTTTGTGTCTACCTTTGATGCTATGAGTTTTTATTGGTTTGTGTTAATGAGCCTACATATGTTATGAGATTTTTTGTTATTGATAATGAGCCTTGTGATTATGGTTATGGTTTTAGGATGATTTTGTTTCTAATAATACTTTAAAAAGTATCACTTTGATATTTTATTAGTAAGTTTTAGTTTATTTCAGATGAACAAGCATGAGTAGTATATGGCGTTTGTGGTTTTTGTTTATATGAATGATTATCATACTTCAATTAGTGTATGTATTATTAAATATTTTGTATCATATATTGTTATGATACTCTTTTATATGTCCTATGTAGGCCTTTCATATTAGTTTTGTAAAATGGGTTACTCAATATCATTATACTAAAGGATCCCTTTTGGTGGGCCCATGCTTATTCAATGTACAGTGGACTTTGCATGTTATCTCGCATGATTATTTGAAGGATATTATTTAGGCTAAGAGTTTAGGGATATCTAGTATTTTCCTTGATATCTTTCAGGTCTGAAAGATTTATACTCTACATGACTTTATGAATTTCCCTTTAAAAAATTTTTGTAACAATTGATAGATAGTTGTACTAAAATGATGTTAAATTTCTTTTACTCTCTCATTACTCTAAATTATAACTGGGTTATTTATTTAGGCAGAATAATACTTTTAGCATTAGCACTTGGTAGCATATTTGTAAAGGAAACTAGACTTGTACTAAATGTGCTAGTAACACCCTATAATTTATTGTTTTAACTTTAGAAATCGAATCTTAAATGAAATTTATTTGTTTATAAATTTGGGGGTGTTACACATATAATTATCAAGGGTGTCCTCAAGGAATAATCTATAATCCTCCTAATAAACTATAATTTCACATTATCAGCATAACTCTTTCCATTTTGATAATTTATCCACCAAATTTATCACATATTACTCAAATATTACTATTATCAACAAATAAAAGATCCATGTCTAAGTATAAACTCTTACACGTATGATAACAACTCTGTCTCAAGAGTTATTCATAACCCCTATAAAACTTTAATTTCACTAGTTAGGTATAAATTTTCACATAAGATTCGTATAAGTACCAAATTCAATATACATTCCTAAAATACCAACATTAACAACATATTTGAAAATTAGGGTTTAACTCCAACAATTTAAACATGCAATAATAACATTACCTCTAGGATTACTATTCTTTTTTTTATAAATAAAATTCATATATTAATCATTGAGAAAAGTTATAGCCAAGGTTATAGAATTGATCTAATTTACCTAAGAAACCTCTAAACTTTGCACTATGTGCAGAGTTATCACAAATAGATGACATAACTAAAGAAATTTGGTAAACTATCCTCCTCAGGTTCCATCTTACATTTGTGAATACGCATGCATTTCAAGATTTCCACACCTCATATATGCTAATAGCATAAAAAGATGCCCTGAACTGTGCCTTAGCAACTCCTCTAGTTTGAGAGAAAACAAAGCCCTTCCTCAAAGACTGCCATGAGTAATGTCTTCTTCTTTCTCTGAAAACCTTTCTTATTGCACCCCAAAGCTGCGGTAAACCTTGATAATGGAATAAAATATGACTTAGACTTTCCTGCTAAGGGCAGAAACAACACTACATAGGTATGGCAAGAAGAAATTTTGCTACAAGATCTTTAGTGGGAAGTTTTGAGTGAGTAACTAGCCAGGAAATAAACTTGTGTTTAGGAGCAGCTAGCCTGTTCCAAATTGCCTTCCACCAGTACACCTTAGGATTACTATTCTTATTTAAGTCATTTTATCATTTTATTTAGAATTACGACATTCATTAATACTCCAAACATAATACATGACATTATTAGCATATTCCAAACCATTCAATACAATAAAATACCAAAATTTCCTTATTTAACATATATTGAACGAAATATAATTAATAATAGCCATGCTCCTTTATTTCATATAATCCTTATATGTCTGATTTCATTATATACAAATCCTTAATTTATTAGATCACCTCAAATCTTTAATGTTTTCATTTCCCTCTTACCATACTAAATTAAACCCATATAACAATACTATATACCTGACTCATTTACTTAAAGCTTACAACGTAAGAATTATCATATAACCACATCTTTTCTCATTCTTACTCTCTTTCCATCATATAATCCACGTTAACATATCATAACATTAATGGCATGAATTTACACACATAATAATAGCATGATAATACACACAATCATACATAACATGTAATACAAAATTCCTAACTATAGTATGTATCCTTACTAGAAAGGACACCGCTCTTTAAGCATGTATATCCTATCATATCTCCTCCAAGACCTCCATAAAAGCACCTAAGAAACAATTATAGTTTATAGATATAACCAAGGAAATTCTAAGGTAGTAGAAAGTTGAAGAAGGAGAAAAAACCAAACCATACCCAGGTAAAGCTTCATTAGAAACTTGCACCAAAATGGAAGGTGCAACTGTGGAAGGTGCCAAAGCTAAGGAGGTAGTAATGGCACTAGTTGCTATTGCTAAGTGGAATGTAATGGAAAGGAGGGTTGAAGGGGTTAGGGTGGCTTTAGTGGAACTATTTAAAAGGGTTAGGAAAGCTTTAGTGATTTTGGCCAATCTTTGGGGTGAAGGGAGTGGAAATAACTACCAATGAACAAATTGGAACATTAGAAAGGGCTAAAGAAAGTGGAGGAGGAAATCTAAGGATAAATGGTTCAAGGAACAAAGGAAAAGTGCAAGGTTTCATTATCAGTTGATTATGGCATTTTTTTAACAATGAGAAGGAGGAAAGGAAGAAAAGAAGAGGATTCTCAATGGATTCTATTTGATGATAGCAATAGAGGGAGGAAATAAGCAGTTGGGGGAATTGAATGATTAATTATGTGAGTTATGTGTGTGTGTGTGCATGTACATATCTGTGTATGTATATGCACATATTATGTGCAGACGGAGATGGAGATGAGAGATGAGTCAATTCATGTAATTATCAACACAAACCCATTAACATAGGAGGTTGTAGTTGATGGGTGATGGTGAGGGTAGGGTCTAGGACAAGAAGGCATACCAAATGGGATATGGTGGGGGACTATTTAACATGGGAAGAGGAGGAAGAATAAAGAAAAAGAACGTTGGGTAGGAGGGATAAAAAAGGAAAAGAAAAGGAGAAAGAGAAAAGGAAAAAGGAAAAAAGAGAAACGAAATTAATTATGTGTTTAAAATTAAAAGTAGGTTAAAATAATTTAGGCTATGGTATTAGGACACATTAATTATCAACCATCTAGGGTTAGGTATAGGTTAAAAATATTAATGGCTAGGAATAAATATTAAGATTAGATTAAGATATGGATTGGTGAATTAGGGTAACAAGAAATTTGAATTCCTTAAGATTAAAATTAGGTAAGATATTGATTACTTAGGATTAATATTAGATAAAATTTGGGGAATTAAACTTAAAATTATTATTTTTCTAGCTAGATCAAAATCTTCACCAGTAATTAGTCACTTTCACATGCTATCCAGTGAATTTTATTATTTTACTCATTCAAATTCATCATCTCAAACATAAGTAAAGGGTGGTGTGTTGTCTAGAATTTCCTAAAGAAATCTTTGAGGATATAGTTTCATAAATATAGTGAAGATAAGTAGGAAAATCATCAATTATCTCCTGCAGGGTTATTGAGATTGTACACTCATAAATAAAGAGAAGAGCGATCATCATCAAACATCCCCACTACAAATAAAGAGAGATTCAAATCTAAAAAGCAAAACCTTTCGATATTAGATGTAGAGAAACTTTTTTGAGTTTCTTGAACATCTATAAATCATGTGTTTACTATTTGTCATCATTCTACCTATTTCTCACATTAATTTTGCATTATTATTACAATGTTCTTATCCATATGGTCTTTTAGAGAATAAGTAATATTACTTTTGATGATTCTATATAGCATGCTCTAAGGGTAGAAAAGTAAAGCTGTGTGTCCCATGATTCTTATTGAAAATCATTATATGGAATTAATATGAAAATTATAATATGTTAGATATACATGCTAGGGTTTTATATGTGTATTAAGTTATTTTCATATCTAGGGATAATATATTATTTTATCAACATGTCAAATTTACTTGTACAATAAAAAAAAATTATTTTATTTTTGCCTTTTCATGAAAAATATCCTTAAGAAAATATATTTGTTAATAAAGTTGATAAAAGTCATAAATAAGGTTTTAGATGGAATTTTGGGCATTTTGAAGAAAATTCTTTTAAAGATGAATAAATAGACTACGTTGAATTCAGTAGATTTTTAGTTTTACCATATTAATGACTTTGACTTAGCTTGATTTTTTAACCTTCTGGTTCACTAGAATAATTTTGAAATTTGTTTTTAGTATGGGAATGAGAATTGTTGTCTATTATGTGATAAGTGTGATCAGATCATAAAATAGTATTACTTAAAGTAGAAGACTTTGAGTTTGGGATTAGTGGATCCTTAGGGGTTGCTACACTAAAGATGAGTTTAGACCTCAATTTTATTTGTTTAGCTAGCTTGCCTCAATGCCTTAGTAAGGTCATATATCTACTCTAATTAATTTTGTAGACTTCTTAGAGGATAACGATACTTAAGGATTACGTGATATAGAAGGAACAAGGTTATTGTGCTACTTTTGTGTGACAGTATGACTAGGTGTATGCCATAGTCCTTGGATTCTAAGGAATAAATGTATTATGTTACCTATGGAAGCCAATATGAATAGTTATGCTGATGCGAGAGCATCTAATGATTATCATATTCATCTTAATTTTCAATGTAAGGAGTAATTAGTTTTCTTAATGTTGGAGCCTATTGTAACACCCCAAAATTCACTACTATTTTTTTTTAAACGGAAGCAATTAAAATACTTAAATTAAACCTGTGAATTCTAGGAATGTTACCGCCACACTTAGTACCAGACCTGTTTAATCCTACCGTTCCAGTACCAAGTGCTAAGGCTAAGAAAATATCTCATACATTATTAAATAGTCCAACTTCATAAATACGGAGACAAGTACGCATGCGTCTTGATACAAACTAAACTATGAGAGTAGCTTTTCAGGGAAAGGAAATAACTATAATAATAAAATTGTTTCCGAAGTACTATTTATAAATAGATAAAATAGTAATAATAACTCATATGAAAACCAGCCACGTCACTCTGAAAACCGATGTAGCTTAATCATCACTCTACCCCACCTGATGTCCCATAGACATCGATATCATCAAAATAAACGTCTCCTACCTGTAGAAAGTCAGATGGGCCTTCTACTCGTGGGAATGAGCAGCACCCATGAAAGGGGTGATCAGTACGCTACGTACTGAGTAAGGTAACCGAGAGCTAATGCCAACACATAAGCATAGAGATTCATACAGAGAAAATAACAGATGCATATTCACGGTAACATAAACTCATACGATCAAATTGGTAGATACTCGAAGTCCCAAATTAAGTCCAGATCAATTACTTAATTGATCTTTCATTCAGAATCAATACACGTTATACTCTTTTATCAAATCCATGCGAATACGGGAGCCCCCACTATTATAGCCAGTGGATCGGAGGCGCATAGGGTATTATACTCTAACTACTATTATAGCCGGTGGATCGGATACACATAGGACTACGCGTCCTAACCACTATTCCTAACCAGTGGATCGGTTGGCCCCTGTTCGCATGGTGTTCCACTGTAAGTAATTAATGTCTTTTAGATACCTTGCAAACTATGGTTTATTTCTATTGAGCTCGGGATCCCCCACTATTATAACTGGTGGATCGGTTACACATAGGACATCATGCCCTAACCACTATTATAGCCGGTGGATCGGTCACACATTGGGTAAACACCCTAACCACTATTCCGAATCGGTGGATCGGTTGGTCCCGTCTCAATGATCTTTCACTTTAAGTGATTAGTATCTTAAGTATCTTATTCAACAACTTTCATCTTAGATGATAACCTAGATATGCATGGCCACTACTGTACAACCCTAACTCTACAAAAAACATATTTCCATGCAAACCCTATCTCCCATGCAAACCCTGACTCCACGTAAAACATATTTCCATGCAAACCCTATCTCCCATGCAAACCCTGACTCCACGTAAAACATATTTCCATGCAAACCCTATCTCCCATGCAAACCCTGACTCCACGTAAAACATATTTCCATGCAAACCCTATCTCCCATGCAAACCTTGACTCCACGTAAAACATATTTCCATGCAAACCCTATCTCCCATGCAAACCCTGACTCCACGTAAAACATATTTCCATGCAAACCCTATCTCCCATGCAAACCCTGACTCCACGTAAAACATATTTCCATGCAAACCCTGACTCCATCATGCATGTCTTAAGGCCACATTATACAACAATAATAACATAAATAAACACATGATACTCATGTCACATTTACCCGTATCAACATACTTCAATCCCATAAATAGGCTGTATAAATAAAAACTATACAATATTCACACAAAAGACACTATAATTAACATCACATGGCGGCATAGCATAAAATCACATAATACAAGTAAGGCTTTAGCACCCCTTACCTAAAACGTCACCGGTCTTGGTGCACGGTCCTATTCCTCTTGAGGGGTTTGACTAGGCTCACCTATTATGGGGAAGAAATACTAGGATTAGCTTCCTTCCTATACTACTATTAGTTTCTAATTTATCTTAAGTCTTGATTCTTAATTAATTATGCCCAATACCACTAAAACATTAATACATACTATTATAATTTAAAGTAAAAAGGTGATATAAGGGTTTCTACCCTTTACCGAAATAAAGTTAGTAAATGTAATAATAATAATAATTTTTATTATAATAATAATTTTAATAATAACAAATTATTACTAATAGTAGTAATATTAATAGAAAACTTAATAATAATAATAATCTAAGCCTTAAATTTACAAAGTGGATTTCGAAACCTCCCCATTTAATGATAATACTATTTGAAATGTAAAATGATTTTAATATTATACATATACTTATTATATAAAGTTAATATGGTTAATAATAATAATAATATAATTAGTAATAATGTTAAAAATGCTAATAATAATAATAAAAGGCAAAGCTACGAGACTTAATTAAAATTTTAGGTTTCTACTTCTCCTGAAATAATTGCAGTATCAATAACTGATTATACAAACAATAATAATATTAATTATATTATTAATAATAATATTAAACATGTAATAATTACATTAAATAGGCAAAATTCGAGAATAATAATTTATCTTACTCAATAATACTCCCAGACCTGTCAACCAAATTTAGAAATTAAAATACAGTTGATAACAATAATAATAATAATTATAATAATAATAATTAAACTCGAATTAGCATTAAAAATTAGAATAAAAGCATAATAATTATCAATAAATCGAAAGTAAGTATTTAAAAGGTCTAGGGTCTCACCTTGAGTTGGAGGGTATGGGTGGCACCAGCGGTGGTTTCCGAAGGTGGCCGGAAAATGGATCTAAGAGGGGTAAAAGAGAAGGAAAAGAGGGAAAGGGAAAGGTGAAAAATAAAATAAGCTTATGGTTCGGTGTAGGAGACTTAGAATGAGATATTGGGTGGTTTAAATGGTGGTAGAAGTGGCGAATGTGGCGGCGGATGGTGGCTTAAGGTTTCGGGGTAAAAATTCTGGCTAAATGGATAGCAAACTTTGCACGGTTATGGAGGCCCGTACAAGAAGAATTGAAGGTTGAGAATGATTTAGTTAGCTAGATGGAGTTGCAGGGAAGAGTTTGGAATGAAGAGGTGACGCTGAGGTTGACTATCGGCGGCGGACGGGGCGTCTGAATCTGCGGTGGCTGGGTTTCTTACTTAGGGTTTCGGGAAAGAAAAGATTTCAAAATCATCCATAACTAGGCTATATATAGAGTTTAAATGGGTTATTAGGGTTTCGGGGGTCGCCTGGGTGGTATTGTATGCTAGGGTTATGGTGGCCGGTGGCAGGAATCGACCGTCGATCATTTGGGTCGGGGCCGAAATTACGCGAGCCAAAAGAGAAGGAACGAGCGAGAGTTGAGGATAACTGATCGTTCCAATTCAATTTGCTAGTCAAGAGGAAGAAAAAGAAGGGTGAATCGGTCGGTCAAGTTCCGCGTAGCTGGTGCCGCCATTTTCGGGCTGGGAGTTGCAGGTTGCGTCGACGGAGGAGAAGGAAGGAAGAAGGAAGGAGGGAGGGGGCGAACCGGTCGGTTGGGAAAGAAAGGAAAAGGGAGAGAACCGGGCCGGTCGCGCCGGTTAGATTGACCATTAAATGAGACGCAGCGTCTCATTTGGAAACAAATCAAAACGCGGCGTTGAAATTCCGCATGAAGGAGGCACGGCGCTGGGCCGCGGAGAAAGGAGAAGAAGAGGTGTGTTGGGCCGCGCTAGGCCCAACCGGCGGAAGAGAAAAAAAAAAGAAAGAAAGAAAAAGAAAGAAAAAGAAAAAGGAAAAAGGGAAAAGGAAAATTTAAGGTTTTGGGTTTAATAAATTAATTTGAATAATTTAGGTATCTAAATTAAAATATTTATTTAAAATAATATTAAATTTTCTTTTTAGGCTAATTTAGGGTTTTTAAAAATATTTCTCCTAAATTCCTTTTTAATTAACTATTGCCCTAAATAAATCCCTCTTATTCCAAATAAAGTAATAAAATAAATTAATTTCTTAATAAATCCTTATTTAGTAGTATATCTAAGTAAATAATTCTGGGGCATTTCACTTATCATATTAAATGTTCTTGATAATTTGTCTATGCTTGGTGTTGAAAACAATTCAAGTTGTTCTTGTAGGTATGTTACATATTTGCAAGAAGAAGATGTTAATACACCTTAAAGTGTACAAGTATTCAAGGCATGCAAGAATATAGCATACATGGGATGATACTTTACAACAAGAAGATATGATGATGAGTATCATTAGTTGTATTAACTTGTTGTAAACCCTCACCCTAAGTGTATTTTATGTAAGTTAGGGTTTGATGTAATTTCATGTATGTATCATAGTTAATTGTATGAGTTTGTAATGTTAATCATTAATATCATTTAGACCATGATATTGTGATTGGGATTAAGTGTTATATGGGTGAATTCAAGCGAAATAATGGGCTTGAATTAAGGTGGGATTCTTGGCATGTTAAGCTTGTATATGCCGACTGCTTTCCTTCTTATAAATACCCTTGTACACGCATGAATGATAAATGGAATATATAGAATTTTTTAACAAAATTTGAGCCAAAAAATCCTGCATTTATCTCCCTTTTGAGTCTTCTTTGAGCAAGGAAAGCCTGGGGAAAATTCCTTCCTCCATTGATCTCAACGATTCGAACCATTGAAACCTGTTTCAACTAGTCGAATTCAACTTGTACTCAACTTGATTTCTTTGATTGCAATCAATATTCAATCATTATTTCTTCTACTAAACTTTGTGTTTGATATCTCCAATCAACAACAACCAATCTAACCCTTCCCTCCACTTTGATTACACATCATTTTTGGTATCAAAGCGTCAGTTGTTTGGAAGTTGTCGATCGAAACCCCCTGCAGACAAGTTATCATATGTGGTGTTCTTGTATCAAGAACTCACCAGTAGCTTGTTCTTTTCTTTTAATTCCTACATCTTTATGTTCATCTTGAATTTTTCTTGAAATTTTTGGTTCAAGTTCTTGAAATCTTGCAATAATCTTATTGCATTTTCTCCAACCAAATTACAACATCCTTCGACCAACACTTTAGTTCCAGTCGCACATTCCTTTATGTGTGTTGCCTGGTTTTGCTGTGACTTGTTCATCCCCAGAATTCCTTTCCCTCTTAATTCTTCTCCCTATATGTGTTTGATCTTGTGTTAATCCATACATTTCATTTTCATTTTGTGTATAAATTTAGAAAGGAAACCAAAACCCTGAGACCAGGAGTGTATTTCAGCACACGACTGAACAAACGTGTGTGTATTCTGGCTTCCCTGACTTATTTCCTTTCATTTTCTCTCAAAGAACCACTCTATACTCTCTCTCTGTGTCTTCTTTACATCTTCTATGAAGCAAAAATTTCGAAACTTCAACTTGAAGATGTGTATATGTTGACGAAACCTGCGACACTCTATGATTTTATGTGGCTGAAATTTTGGGCCATATAAGAAGAACACTTCCATCCTTTGTGTTCCTACGTGCATTTGGTGTTCTTGTGGTTACATCTTATCATTTGTGCCAAATCAAGGACTACAGGTAGTGATAATTACTTTGATTGTGAATTACCAAAAGTTTGTGCCTTGTTTGGTTGCAGGAAAAAATTTCTAGGCCTACACATTTGTAGAATCCATTGTGTGCAACAAAGAGAGTTGTGCGGCAGCCTTCACCATGGCTAGTGAAGAAGTTCATGCCTTGGTAAATCCTATCAAGAGCCTCACCACACAAATGGATGCTCAATTGCAAAATCAAAACACACTTCAACAATAACTTCAAAGTGTGGAAGCTAAATTGACTGAACAAGAAAAGCATAAACCATGGCAAGTTTGCATGGAAACCACACATGATAACGTGGAAGGAAGGATGAAGCCATGAAGCCTATCTACCATACAAAGAGTGGACGTGGACATTCCAACATATATCACCATGAATATGGAGAAGATGAGATGAGTTCTTTTGGCTTACGCAACTAAAGAAGACTACCTACATTTCAAGTAAGACATGTATACCATGAAGATCAAGGTATTAAACTTGACCTTATGGAATTTTATGGTGAGTTGAATGTGGAGTAATTTTTTGAATGGTTGCATGAGATTGAGGCAATTTTTGAATTTAGAGAATATGAGGATGAAAGAACATGCAAACTATCTACTCTTAAGTTCAAAAATTTTGCTCGAATTTGGTATGATAATTTAAAACGAACAAGAGAAAGACAAGAGAAGTCAAAAATAAAATCATGGGAAAAACTTAAAAAGCACCTAAGAAAGAAATTTGTGCCTAGAGAGTATGAGCAATATATGTATGTTAAAAGAACTACTCTAAGGCAAGGTTTATTTAGTGTAGAAGAATACATTAGAGAATTTGAAAGACTAGCCCTTATTTGTGATGTTAATGAAAGAAAAGAACAAAAGTGTGCTAGATACTTAGGTGGCTTGAATAATTTGATAAAAGATAAAGTTGACATGTACTCTTATGATTCTCTTGAGGACTTGATTAAATTTGCTTTGAAATTTGAAAGACAAACCAAATCAACTAAAGCTTATGTCAATTCTAATGCTTTAACTTCTACTAAACCCTATTCTAACACCTTTACACCTAAATCAACATTTTCATATGATAAAAAGAATAGTCGAGATGATAAAGGTAAAAAAAAGGTAGTTGAAATGGCAAATAAACAATGTTTCCGATGTAAAGGATATGGAAATTTTGCTAAAGATTGTCCTAACCAAAGAGCCTTAACCTTACATGAAATAGAAAAGATGGAACCAAGTAGTGATGATGAGGATTTAGAAGTTGAATCTCCTAATGAAATATTAACTATGGAAGAAGAAGAAGGAGATCTATATTTTGTAATGCAACGAGTTTTACAAATACAACCTACTGTTACACCTACTCATAGAGAGAAATTTTTTAAGACTAAGTGTAAAATTGGTGACATGGTTTGTAGACTCATAATTGATAGTGGTTTATGTACAAATGTTTCTACTGAAGTAATGGTTAAGAAACTTTGTTTTGAAACTACTAATCATCCTAAACCCTATTCTTTACAATGACTAAATAAAGATAAAGGAGATACAGTAAACAAAAGAGCTTTAATCGCATTTTCTATTAGAGGCTATCATGATGAAGTTCTATGTGATGTTTTACCTATGGATGCTTGTGGATTAATTTTAGGTAGACCATGAAAATATGATAGAAAAGCAACTCATGATGTGGTAACTAATGAATATGTGGTGAAAAAAGAAAAGCAAATGTATAGGTTAACACCTTCTTTATGTGATCATATGCCTTTATTTGATGACAAAAAGAGATTGTTTTTACATGAAAAGGCTATGGAAAAATGCATAGAAGAAGAAGGAATCTGTTATGCTTCAGTTTCTAAGGATTCTAAACCTGAAAAACAAGAAATTAAAAATTATAATCTAATTAAGTTGCTTGATGAGTATAATAATGTATTTCGTGATGACTTACCTATTGGATCACCACCTAAAGAGGTATAGAACATGCCATTGATCTTGTTCCTGGTATGCCTATTCCTAATAAATCAGCTTATAGGTGTAACTCAGAAGAAGGTAGGGAATTACAGAAACAAATCCAAGAGCTTATAGATAAAGGATTTGTGAAAGAAATTATGATTCCTTGTATACCTCTTCTAAATACTGCTTATGTCAAGTTTATAAGTTATTTTTGGAAAACTATATGGCATATGCTTTGTACTAAATTGTTATTTAGCACTTCACATCATCTATAAACTGATGGTCAAAATGAAGTAACTAATATAACTCTTGGTAAATTATTAAGAGGTTTAGTTAATAAGAGTACTAAAGATTGGGATGTTAAGTTAGCTCATCCAGAGTTTACTTATAATCATAGTCCATCTAGTACTACTCAAACTAGTCCATTTGAGGTGGTGTATGGTGTATCCTCATATGCCTATTAATATGATTCCTTTGAAAATAGGTGAATTCAAAATTATGAAGCTAAAGATAGAGCACAATGTTTTCAACAACTTTATGATAAAATCAAAAATAACATTGAAAAAGCTAATACCAAGTATAAAGCTCAAGCAAATAAGTATAGAAACTCTTATCTGTTTTCTCCTGGTGACATAGTTTGGTTACATTTTCGTAAAGAAAGATTTCCTAATTTATATACAAATAAAATAATGCCAAGAGTTGATGGAACACTTAAAATACTAAGGAAGTTTGGTAAAAATGCTTATGAACTTGAACTTCTAGATCATTACGGTGGAATTTCAAGAAATTTTAATGTTGGTGATTTGTCTCCTTATTATTCTCATGAAAATTTGAGGGAAAATTCTTCTCAACTTAGAGAGAATGGTGCAGGAGCATCTAATGATTATCATATTCATCTCAACTATCAAGGTAAGGAAGAATTAGCTTTCGTAATAGTGGAGCCTATGATATTAAATGTTCTTGATAATTTGTCTATGCTTGGTTTTGAAAACAATTCAAGTTATTCTTGCAGGTATGTTACATATTTGCAAGAAGAAGATGTTAATAAACCTTAAAGTGTACAAGTATTCAAGGCATGTAAGACTATGGCATACATGGGATGATACTTTACAACAAGAAGATATGATGATGATTCTCATTAGTTGTATTAACTTTTTGTAAACCCTAACCCTAAGTGTATATTATCTAAGTTAGGGTTTGATGTAATTTCATGTATGTGTCATAGTTAATTGTATGTCTTTGTAATGTTAATCATTAATATCATTTAGACCATGATATTGTGATTAGGATTAATTATTATATGGGATTAATTCAAGTGGAATAATGGGATTAAATTATGGTAGGATTCTCGGCTGGTTAAGCCTGTGTATGCAGGTTGCTTTCCTTCCTATAAATACCTTTGTACATGCATGAATGATAAATAGAATATAAAAAATTTTTGAACATAGATTTGAGCCAGAAAAGCTTGCGTTTTCTCCCTTTTGAGTGATCTTTGAGTAAGGAAATCCCAGGGTAAACTCCTTCCTCCTTTGATCTCAACCATTCGAACCATTGAAACCTATTTCAACTAGTCGAATTCAACTTGTACTCCACTTGATTTCTTCGATTGTAATCAACATTCAACTAGTGTTTCTTCCACTGAATTTCGTGTTTGATATCTCCAATCAACAGCAACCAATACAACCGTTCCCTCCACTTTGATTAGACATCATATACATTAGTACCCCCAGATTGATATTATTTCCCCTCAAGTATACTATATAATTAGGAAGTAACTTTATTTGATGTCCTCAATGTGTGGTTGATTTTAGGTTTGGTATTCACAACTATGTCCAACCATTGGTTTTGGAATTAATTTAGTTGGTTGGTCAGTAGATGCCTAATGCATTACCTATTTTGACATGGGTGTTGATAAGGCTAGAATGTGTTTTGAGATGGATGTGAAATAGTCTAGTGCCTTAGTCCTTGAGTATGAGGCTTTGATGTCCTAAATGTCATCACATGTTATTTGTATCTTATTATTGCATTTTTCATTGTTCTTTAAACTTGTTTTCTACTTATTATATAATATTTGAAATATGGGTATGTTACCTCTTTGGAGGTGTCATGATTTATTCAGTATGAGAAAGTCAAATTAATACAATCAATTTTTAGAGGAGTATATATAATGAGTGTTAATCTACATGCACATGGCTTCATTGTAGCATATGAAGGTCATATCCATAGTGAATTTGCAATTGATTACCAATCATCATCATTTTTTTCTAGATCACTATAGAAAGAAAAAATGAAAGTAGATAATGAATATAAACACAATGATTAACTAATTACTAATTCTAAAATTATAAATATAAAGCCTAGGATTGAACTTTGGTCATGTCCTTGTTAATTAATAATGAATTAACATCATGTTGTAGTACAGTCCAAATGGCTATAAAAAAATCATTCTAATAAGATTTGTGACCAACAAATTCTATTAAATCTATTAAGTACCACCAAATTAATAGTCCCTAAGAATCAAATGTCTACTTTTGGGATCATTTGAATTCCTATTTGTATATTAATTTTTGATATTGATTTCAACCTTTCAGTTATATTCAAAGTCTAAATAAGTCAAATTACATCATATCCGACCTATAATATTGATTCCTAACATACGAAACAACACATAAGAACAATAATACAACATGTACTTTAATTCATCATATTCATATGTATTCGATCCTAATTCAATCCTACAAAGAGAAATTACATACTTTAATTCATCATATTCACATTTAATGAATGGAAAATAATGATATACATATTAATAGATATAGTAGATAATGAAAGAGAGAGTGGATGGATTAAATCATTAATTAATGACATATTGAGTTGATTGGTGAGTTGTAGTACATGATTGTCACCTTTTAATTTGAAAAGTAAAGTTTCATAAATTAAAATAGATTATATGGAGTTTGTTCTTTGGATAAAGGTGATAAAATATGCTCTGAAAATCATTCGAAAATGTTGAAAGAAAATGGGAGAAGAAGTGCTACAAATAGGGGTAACGTCATACTTAAAAGTGGTGTTAACTGATGCTGCATGGTTGTACAAAAATATTCCTTTAAATTTTTTAAGCAAGATGGGATCAAGGATAGCATAGCTATGAAAATAGGTGTGCTAAAGCCATGCAACACATTTTCCCACGGTTGCATGACTGTGCAGTTTGGTGTGTTGAGGCCATGTAACACCTTTTTCTTGTCCCTTTTGATATCCTTTGCCCTCTTTTCATCTCCTTGTATTTCTTAACTTCTCTATGATGATGAGGGGTTAATTATCTTCCTTCAATGCCTTTAATATTTTATGTTTGCTCCAATTCATGCATCACTTCCTTCAATTTGTGCCCTTTGTGTGAATTTATGAAAAATAATTACTAAGAGAGCAATGATAGAAACAAGAGAATTGAACTATGATAATACTCATGATTTGTGTCGAAATAAGTTATAAAGTGATTGAAAAGTAACGTAAAAATATGAAAAATATTTGGTTTATCAAAATAATTTTCATGTAATGGTTGAAGGATTTTAGCAAGCGTCATATGGAGGGTCAGAGAGACTGAGTAAAGATCCTTACCTCTGTAACCTTTGTTTTTGTTGTAGGATTATACAAGTGGTGAGTGCAAAGGAAAAGTGGCGTCACACTTTTTTGTTCTCTTTTATTCATCAATTTTTCTTTGGGCTCATGTGTCCCTCATGTATTTTGGATATCACACTTGTACGGAGGATACATAATTCATAAACCATTATTCATGTTACTGTATTTTCCTTCCACTAGTTTTTTTTAATATGAGTCATTTTGAGCATTTCCTTTTTGTATATGGAAGGCATGGAAACTAGATTTATGCTAAGCGTTGAGGTAGTACCCATTATTTCATAATTATCACTCATGCAAAATGAAAGTTTTAGTCATAAATTTGGGGGTGTTACTAGAACTACATAATAAAGTATTTGTCATAAAAACCATACACCCTTAATCTATGTCTTACACCTACTTTTAGCACTCAAAATTTTCATTATTCAAACAAGACATGTTCTCTATCTTTCTCGACTAAATTTATGCCAGCCATTGACATCATTATGCTATTATACTCTTTAATTCGTTTCCTGCTCCATTTGCCTACTTTTTCTTACTTAGCATTTGTTTCCCCTCCCTTTTGCACCTCTTAGCTGGTTATCATTGGGATTTGATTCCCTCCTATTTTTCATATATTTTTCTACCTATTTTTCTTTGGATTAAGCCTATATAGATCAATATCCATAAGAATTACATTTCCTCTTGGTTCTTTGGCCTCGTTTTCCTTTTTCACTACTATTGGTTGATTTTTGCTACTAGTTTGGTGATTGTTTCTCTTTAGTTTCCCTCTCTTATCTTTTTTTCTTTTTCATCATAAATTAATTTGGTTTAGCTCCTTTACATTTATTCTAATTATTTATATAATTAAATATTCATAAAATAAAAAAGTGAGAGGTATTCTTTATTAGTCATTACTCAAAAGCATATGCCCTTTAAGACAAGGGTTATGTACCATTTTTCATTTTATTTTTTCCTTCAAATGTCCATATTTTAATAAATATTTCCTTTTATTTTATGTTTTTTGTTTTAAGAAATTGATCAAGGAATAGTTGAAGCAATGGTAGTTCTAAAGATTAGTTTCTTTTGCTTAATGAAATTGCTAGCTGGGGAAAACTCTACACTTATTAAGATTAGTTCTAAAGGATCATGTTTTGTATGTTTTATTTGATTATAATAACATGATATCATGTTATATTTTATGAAAGCATGGTCTTTTGATTAAATTATTATAACCATACCTTAAGTTTTATATACAAAAACTAAGAAAATCACATACGTTTTAACATGAAATATGCTCATTTCAATACCTAATTTTTTCTCTATTATTCATGGTAAGTGTTATGCTGCATTTGAGTGTGACCTTAGGTTTGGTGAATTGTTTAGATATAGTGGTGATTTTATAAGTATTTGGAAATAGGATTTTCCTAAGGGTTTTTTATTCTATTAAATGGTGGAGTGTCTTTAATTATCTTTGTTTGATCTCCAAACACCTTTCTTATTATTTTTTGTGTAAAATGAATGTCGTATCTATTTTAATGTAATATACATCATATTTCATGATTAATGAAAAATTGTTGGTATGAATATGTTCATAAGTGATAAGGTACATTTCAAGTTAGAATTTGATAAGTGATAAGTGGTAACATACTTGAAAGTGGAATATTAATGGAAAGGAATGGCAAGAGGTTAAGTGTTATGTGTAAGCTTAAGTGTTAAGTATTTGACTTTCTCATATAATAAGAAAATTATATTAAAAATGATAGATCACATGAGTTAGGATTGAAAATTTCTATAAATGTTTAGTGAATCTTATTCTATCAAAACAACATTAGCCCTAGATTTATCTTATGCTAGTCTTAACCATTAAAGCATAATAAGGTATATATATATAAGGATTAGGTTTCTAGTTGTTTGATTAGTAGTGTTTTGCCTAAAATAGTTTGGTGGGACCTTTCTTAAGATGAAAGTGGACATCAGTTATGAAGAATATGGTTTATGTTCCCAAGGAGAAAAAGTAAATGGAATATGTGATTTCCTAAATATGGATTATAGTATAACCTTTTTTTTATGTATCTCATATTATGAGTTGTAATTACATGTGTAGCTTATATTATCATCGCATGTCCTTAAATATTTTATGTTGATCCTTTGTGTTATGCATGCCATATATATTAAGCTTTGTTTTACTTAGTACAATTTGTACAAACTACTCTTTTTATGGTCACTAGTAGAACACCCTTTTGTTGATGTGTGATCTATTACTTTTTATGAGTTATGGGTGTAGAGTATTGGTTATGAAATAGAAGTGGTAGTTTTTTATATATAAATGGCATGGATGGATGAAAAGGAAGAAAATAAAACTACACACAAAAGTAAGAAGAGATGATAGATTCAATCGATTGCATAAAAAGCACACAAAACATATGCTCGAGAGATGATTTTCCACATGTGATAGACATGAGTTTTTGAATATTAAATTTTCATTGATAAGTAAAATATCTAATTTGGGGCTTAAAATAAAAAATAAATATTACCTTTTCATTGAAATATTCATTTATCCTTTTAAAAATGTCTATAAAATTTTTTTAAAAAATAGGAAATTAAAATATGAGTTAATTAGAATGCTTCAAAAGAATTTTTATAAGTAGGAGTGGTTTTAATGTCTTATGAGAATAAAAATTAAGAGATATGATAAGAAGGAAAGAACAAAATGTTTTAAAATGTGACATAGTATTTTTCTTTAAATTCATAGAGGAGGGAAGTAATGATGTAAATAAAATAATTTTATTTTGAAATAACAAAAACTCTGAACAATATAAGGTTTTTGATAAATTGGGTATTCCATTGATATCTTTTCCGAATGAACATAGAGTAGGTTTTAATGATTTGAATAGCCTTTGCACAATTCGCATTACCTAAGGAGAATCCTCCGCCAGACATCAACAAGAATCAAAGTGTTATATGAAGGTGGTTGTCGACTATGTAAATGAATTTATTGAACTTTCTTTTACCCTTTTGAACCACCTCAAATTTCCTTATCGTATATCTTAGGAAATGCTTTATAAAGGGTTTCTCTCAAGCCTTATCTAATAGAATTGAATTTTGAAAGATAATCATGTGATTTTATAAGTAACATGAGCCATCAATAACTTCTAAAGTTGGTATTGGAATCTCGTATGGTGGAGCCTTATTTATCTTCCTTATGAAAGGAGTTTACGAAATGAATTTGGTTTCTTCCTCTTTCTAATTCGGCAAATTCATGTTGAGTGATTGATATGGCCAAATAACATCATTTATAATATACAACATTTCCTAGGCTCTTTTGGATCATTTATCAACTAGGTTGAGTGATTGGCTAAATTCAGGTGGTCAAGCTATACCAGTCTCCCTAGAGAGCTTTTCGGGTCTTTTTGAGCTTAGAATCCCTTGGTTGGGGCTAGAAGCCAATGTGGTGCTTGGTTTAGAGAAGTCTTATAGTAGTAGTTAAAATAATTTAAATATTTTCTTTGAAAAATGAAAATAATAGTGAATGGAATATTCATACATCTTAGGTCAAGGTTAAAGCTCATAAAAAGATAACCATTTCACGTAGAATATCAGAGAAATATTATCTAAATCATATTTTAAATTCAAAGAATTTGTAATACCTCAAATTTTAGCTAAATCTACCCTTGAGTGATTAATATCCTAACCTAATTCTAATATTGAAAAAAATTATATTCTTATCTTATCATAATCTCCATTTTGGATTGTGAATACGTTAACCTAACCCTAACTCTATGAAGTTATTAAATATATTATACAAATATAATAACTTAAAATTACTTTACTGTAATCATAATTCTAAACCTAAAACTCATTTTTTCTTTCCCATAGTTTCCTTTTTCTTTTTCTCTCCTTTTTTATCTTTTTTTTTCTTTTTCCCCAATAAGTTTCTTTTCCATCTTTTGCTTCCTTTTTCTTCTTGTGTTTGAGTCCTTGATAGTTCCTAACCATGCCTCTCCTATACTGTGCCCAGTGATATGTCAAACCTTTCCGCCCATTCCTTGCATGCTTTGAATTGTTGTAACCTATATCAATCATTTTTGCAATTACCCATTTGTACCCATCTCATCCTCCTCATGCATTTATGTATATATATGGCACATTAATGCCAGAACCATCCTCATCCTTCCTCTATTGTTCGGTCAACAAAATTTACCACCAAATGTAGCTCCTCCCTCCTTCTCTCCCTTCTCCTCATCAAAATAGCCCCAAAGCACCCCTTTGTCCACCTTGATAGAACACTACTCCCAAGCTTTAGCTAGGTACCTCAAGTGAAGCCTCACATACACAACTAGAAAAAACCAATGATCCTACCCTAACTCCTTTGACAAACATAACCGCAACACATGACCCTACCTCCTTCATCACTAACCACCGAACCATCTACACCCCTTTGCCTTACTCCATAGATGCTTCCCCCTTTTATTTTTCCTTCCCTGCCATTGCACAACCCTTAGAAATGTCTAAAAGCACCAGAACTCACCTCCTCCTTTCATCACCAACCATTGCAGCTCACACCCCCATTTGGAAAAACAAAGCAAACCAAACACACCGCCATCAATCACATCCACCAAAACCCATGCCCACCATAATATTCATATAGCAACATATATAAACTTCAATTCTCAAATTAAGTAGTAAAAAATACAAGTTAACTTTTGATCAACATAAGGTAAAAAGTAGTATTTGATTAGTCAGATACATTTTGAACACAAAGATAAGGTACTATGGCAACTATTAAACAACAATCCAAAATAATACTAGGATAAGGCAATAAGGCATATACTAAACCAATAAGTCAAAAAGAAACCAATGTAGGGCACTTAAGATACAACCAAACCAATAATTCCATCATAATATCAAGGTAGGGAATTGAGGAAACTACCGAACCAACAATTCCATTATAATACAAAGGTAGGGTACAGAGGCAACTGTCGAACTAATAAATCCATTTCTTTAATTTTAGTATGCAACATATATTTTAGTTTTTACTTACTTAATCGAAGGGGATACTATACAAATAAGGGACATAGCGGTACACCTAGTTGTATTAGTGCTTGAAAGCAACACAATATCTTTACCTTAAACCCTTGGATAATGGTAAGCCTAGTTTTACTAGCGCATGTAGGTAACACAATGTCCGTCCAACCTCGTTCACTTAGTCCATAATTATAAAACCCCTTATAGGGCTTGTAGATCACCCATAGAGTGGAGTAAGGCCTTAAATTAGGGCACAATAGCACACAAGTCAACCAAAATTATGAGGGCTAACAATTCACCTCTAAGATAGCAATCCCTAGAGAGCAATCATTCCTAGCTCGAGGTCTTTCAATTTAAGTATTAATATTTTTTGGGGTGATCACATAATTCCTATACGACACAATAATTTACATTTTTTCATACATAACCATTTTTCATTTTCTTTCCAATTATTAAGGTAAACCCTAAGGTCATAGGTCTATGTCAATCCAATTCAATACTTAGGTAAACCCATCATATGTCTAAGGTCATCCTAGCATTCATTTTTTTTTGTAAAAGGTAAACATTACAAAAATACCCTTCAGAACCTTGTTCACCATTTTATTCATTTTCGTACCAAAAATTATCACTACAAGAGATTCATCACAAGTTGGTAAAAACACAATACTTCACATTATTTTAGCATATAAATAATCTCTTTATTTCGACAATTAAAAATATTTTCACTTTTCTTGCATTTAGTGGGATGCGTCCATGGAAACCATACTCATTCATCCCTCACGTACCACATCTTTCATGTAGAATGTACATACATATTTAATGCATAAAACATATTTTAATTAGGAATATTATCACTATAGTACATGTAGGGAATTATCTCTAACCCTAGTCCATGTGAATAGAATTTATGATAAGTAACCCTAATCATGATTATATGCATCCATGTGAATTATCTTAACCCTAACTTTCATGATTGAGCAATAATGATGCATTTACCAAGGAATTTGAAGAGAATGGAATGTTGTGTGTGCTTAGTTCAACAATGCTTGATAGGGTCATGAAATAAAGGTAGCACAATATAATTACACAAGTATACATGGTTGATCCAAGTAATAATGTGATGAGTTTGTATCATTCCCTCAGGGAATCAAATGAAATGCACCTTACTTAAGTTATGTTTATTGTAGAATTAACTATACTACAAAGTATCAGTGGGGAGATAATTAAAATTTAGTGATGTAAATGAGCATTAGGAGTTTTCTAATATCAACATGAGATAAATAGGAAGGAAAGAAGAAGATAGAGTCATTGGAGGGAGATTACTTAGCACCAAATTCATGCACCATATGACAATTTGTAGCATGTCAAGCTCATAAGATATTAATCCTTTTAGACTAATTAGACTTCATTAAATGGTGAAATATACTCTAAGTTTGTCTCCATTACAGTGCATGGGTCATGGCAATGTCATATATTGAGTTTTAGAGGATTAATGGTAAGGTCATATCATCTTTTGGTGCTATCCCTCTCCCCATTCTCTGTTGTAAGTTTTGCTCACAATGATAGTTGATACATAAGTCAAATGAGTGCCTAATTTAGCCAACATTCAACACAACAACAAATGAATGCTAAATGAAATTAAATATCATATAAGCTAAGTATAACTACAATGTTAGAGATAATAGAAAAAAGGGTCAATTAATCCACTCTTTAATAAAGGAGTTTAGCTAACTCTATATTTACTCAAGCTAATCAAAGAAAATTGTGAAGATAAAGAAGGGAAGGTAATGGGTAGATCACAGTAATCTAACCACTAGCCTAATCTCTTTCTCTTCTTCTTCCTCATCCAGTATAGCTTGTTTGCATTCTTCACTTCCACCTCTCTTCTTCTCTAATCTCTAGTTGTTATTTTTTTCTTCCTCCCCTTTTTTTCCTCTTGAACCTGTGGTATTTAAAGAGTGAAAAATGTACAAGTTAGGATAGGTGTCATCTTGTGCTACGTTAGATGGTTGGACCTTGTGTTAGTTGGATGTGCCCTATATTGGTGCCCTAGTGAGTACAACAGTATAAGGATATTTAGTTATTTGTTTTTGTTGGTGTTGTAGAGCTTTGATGTTAACATAGGTAGTGAATTTTGTAGGGTATGAATTATGTAGTCTTGGCAGGGTATGATGTTGCCTAACTTTAATGAGTTTTAGATTCTTCTCATACAACCCCTGCACATGCTTTACAACTGAGTGAGTAAAGGTATTAAGTCTATGACATAACATAAGTGTTTAAGTATTATCATATCACTAAATATTAAGGCTTTTATCAAATTTAATTCATACGATTCATGCGAGAGCTAAAAAGGTGGAAACTTATTAGGAAACACACTCTACGACTTCCTCTTGTGGAAAAAATCATACATATAATTATATTCACAATTTCCTTTAATTCACACAAATCATCTCATTTGAAAAACCCTAGCAAAATCATAGATATGCAAATATAAAACATTTTACGTATGACCATGCGTATAAATCCATTATCAATAATCATGTATATCATCCCTACAATATATTATCATTTTATCATTCCTGCTACAATACTCAAAAGGTATAAAACCCTAGCATGATTCTTAGTCCAAAAATTCCTAGTATTCTCGCACATAATTTCTACAGTCTTATGAGTGATTGCATTTACCTAATATAAGCTTATTGCAAATAAGTCTTCTCTAAAGCTCTTAAGAATTACCTAAGAATTTAACATCCAACCAGATATGTATTAGGATATAATATTCCACAAAAATAATCCAAAGTCACTAAAATAACTTAAGTTTTACTAACCTATCAACCAATGAAAGAGGAAAGTCAAGGAAAACTTGAAACAACGCAAGGGAGAGGATTGGTTTAGGGTACCGAGAAGGAGAGGGTGGCAATAGTAGATGTGGTCATTGCTAGGAGACCAAGAATGACAAGAATAGCCAATGCTAGGGAGGTTATAATGACCAACAAACATTTATGTATAATAAGTAATAATAATATTACACGTATTAAAAGTATATTTATTAAAAATTATCCTAAAATAATTATTACAACTAATACACAAAATTACTTATTATAATTAGGGTCTCTAGAAATGTGGTATTACAAACCAAGGCTCCAATCATTCTTCTTCATGAAGAGAATTTGTGCTCCTTAAGGAGACATACATAGGGAAATGTACTCGTGAGCCACTAGATCCTCTCCTTGTGCAATCTAATAAGGCACCTTTAATACTTGCTCTGCCCCTGGTACGAACTTAATGATGAAGTGTATCACATATATCGGTGGCATACCCGGTTTCTCATCTAGAAACTTGTTAGGAAACTCATATGTAATTGAAGTAATCTCCAATGCAAAAATATCCTCTAGAAAATTGTCAGGAAACATTGTATAAATACATGGTGTAACATTGCTAGAAAAAAGAATATATTGTATGTGTAGGTATGACCTTCATTATAAGCCTAGGGTTACATATCCAATTGGAGACCCTAGCACCTTTAGCTGCTTGCGACACATCTTTTTCTTGTGAGTAGTCTATCACCACTTGATATAACCATACATATCCATCACAAGGAGAACATCAAAATCTTGTAAGTCAAACTCAACTAAATCCACTACAAAGTCTACCCCTTGTCTCTAAAGCTACGCCCAAGTAGATCCTAGTGTAATATAATATATCTTCAGAAGGTAATATTATAGATATAGATACACTAGTAGATGGAGACAATGCAATTGTAGCAATAAATGCAGTAGATACAAACAATAGAGATGCTTCCAAATCAAATAACACATATGCTAGAAACAAGAGGATGAAAAATGTTCTAGTGACCACATCTAGCTGTCGATTAGCCTTTACCTAGCTGATGACATTCAGTCACCTACCTGACTATCCTCCTTAGTATCCTCTTTGATACCTTATAGAACCCTAGGTCTCTGCTCCTTTCTAAGGAAATAGGAAAGGTCCCTATAGTCTCTACTTAACCTCACTAAGTTGTAAAGTAATTGGCGTGTGTGTTCTTTTTTGTTGTTAGTGCTCTGGTTGGAAGGTCCATTCCTAGGGTACAAATAACATCTACTATTGGAAATGATGCTTGTGAAACTAACACTAAAATAATCAGCAAATCAACTAACCACACATCTTACACTAAACAAAAGTGCCCTAGCAATCATTTCTTGAATGATCCTTAGTGCATAATCGACACATATAGCTCCTAAATAGTCTCATTAGTCTACTTTGACACTCGTCTAACCTTTTTGTTGAAAGTGAACATCCTAAGATTGGAACTCACCCCTTAATTTGAACCTTGGAGGTTCACCTCCCCGAAGCTAGATCCTACCTTTAGAACTCTATGTTTCTTAGTTCTTCTCAGCGAGAAAGGATACTTGCTTTTGAACTATATTAGTGACTACACATGCATGCTCCTATAACATGTCTAAGTCTAAGAATTATGACAACCATCATCCTCCAGATGTTGAAATAAATTTTTTTGCTCAAACTAATAAACCAAAATCGACTTGCTAGCTTATATACCTAGTGAAAAATTTAGTATTTCTATGAATTGTGTTTGGTACTGCCTCACCATCATGCTACCTTAAGTCAACTATATGAACCACTTATGCTTATCCATCTTAATATTCTTAGTGTAAAAAGTAGCGTTGATCACCGTCTTGATGTTTTCCCATGACATCAGCAGTCCTCCTTAAGCAAGATAACTTACCCACCAGGTTTCTATGACTCCTTGAAGAAAGAAGGTTATAATGCCTGCCTTCTGAGTCGAAGGGTATTTGAATACTTTAGAATTCTAGTCGATACCCTAAATTTATACCTTTAGGATGACCAGATTCTCGACATCAATGTAGATTAGAAGGTGATGTCTTATAACCTTCCAAGGAACTTCCTCTTTAATTTCCTCTCATAGGTGATATGGTAATGGAGATAGAGGTTGTGACTAAGGTGGTGGTAGTGGTCACCCAAAAAACATTATGAAAGCCGCAAAAGACTTCTTTAAATGGCCAACACAACCATTAAGGGCCATGGCGAGATAGTTGTAAGATAGGAAATGTGTTAGAACAACCATTCCTAGCTTACTATCACACATTACACATAGGCACAATGAAAGACCATTAGGTTACTCGTTCTCTATTCCTCATAAGTTAATTTATGTTTTTGTAGAATTGAGTTTTTTAAAATATGAAATAGGTTGATATAGTTAGATAATTTTTTTAAATTCACATGGTAATTAAAACCAAAGCTTTAATATTACCTCGTAAGACCCCCAAAATTTACTACTAAGAACTTATGTTTGAAGGAGAAGCAAAATATCAAAATAGTTGAGTGTAATTGCCATAATTGACATAAGTATACCTTAACATACTATCCTCACATAAATTACAAGGAAAAATAATTAGAGGGTCAAAATGATAAACACAAAATGAGAGAAATAGCATAAACAAAAATACAAGTTGGAGATTAACTTTGAGTAAAATATCCAAAATTACATAAAGAGATTCCATGAAGCTAAGAGTCAAAAAGGTATCTAGGTAAAACTATTATTTAGACAACATCACTTTATACCGAACCATAATACATAAGAATCACTCCTCCACACATAATGTGATATATATGAAATAAAAAATAGGTCAAGGAAAGGAAGATGGTGGATTATGATAACTACCACTAGAATTTATAATACAAAAGGAGGTTGAAAAAAGAGGAAAATAGTAACCTAAGTACCACTTAAATTCATATACTCACATTTACCACTAAATGTTTCATTATAAAAGAAGTAAGATTTGAAGAAGATAATCAATGAAACTTTTACCACTAAAGGTTGAGATAAACTAAGTAAGATTTGAAAAAGATAATCAATGAAACTTTTCACTCATGTTTGAAGGTGCATCTCATTATAAAGGAGGAAAATATCAGGTAATAAAATCTGGTTTGATTTATACGTGACTCTAAAACTTATAAAAAAAAAGAATCATTAGGTCTTATGAGTTACAAAAAGACCATAGTGACCATCTATGGACCCACTTAGTCATGTACTAACAAGCTAGTCGCCAAGTGTACTTTTAACTAGCTTATTTTAAACAAACTAAAAAGAAATAAGCTCTAATAATACCCTAGACGGTTGAATTCAAAAATAAGAAAAGAAATAGACCTTCCCAATGAGTTTATATGTTATTGGGAGGTTTAACAGGCATTATGGATAACTAGCTACTTGGGAAAGGTAATATACAAACTATAAATCAACCATCAACTTTAGGAGGGATTTTATGGTTATAATTTCATGCAAACAGTTGCCCCATACCCTTTCACCTAATTATGTGATGGTACACAAGTTATCAATCTAGACAAGGTATCATAGGCTAACAAGGTGATTTTAGAATTTAATAGGTTCTATGTGGTAAGGTTTTAGGTACATTTTTTTTGGTAAGTAAATAATTTTATTACTACCAAAATGGAGTTATGTACAAACTAGATTAGACCACCAAAGCATCTATACAATCTTTCCAATGGTCATATTTATTACCACAACAAGCAGCAAAAATTCTACTTGAAGCCACAAAACAAATGTTCTTAAGTAGTATATGAGATTTACGAGAAATATTTCTAAAATTCTAGCATTTCTTTATTGCCAAATCATGCTTGTGAAAGTGACAAATAGTGCTCTAAGTATGTCCTTCTTCCTTTTGCAGTGTTTTCTGTTTTTAGCTAAAAATTCAGTTCTGACTCCCATGGTTGAGCATGGTCCTTTCTGTGAAAGGAATTCCTAATTTTCATCCAAATTCCTTGGCTATATGAGCAGTTAAACATAATATGTTCGATGTCCTCCACCTTTCTTGTGCTACAAATAATGCATTCAATATCTTCAATAAAATTCAGTAGTTTCAATCTTTCCTTGGTCATCAACCTGTTGTGGATAGCAAGCTAGGTAATGAATTGGTGTTTAGGGGTAGCCAGGCCATACTAAGGGATAGTCCACCACCAAGCTTTATCCCCATGATGCCTAGTGAGAGCATATATATGCTTAATACTATAAGATCCATCCTCTTTTATAAGTTTATCCATAAGCTGAGAGTTAGTGAAGAAAGCCTGAAAGTGAGTTCTTAGCTTGAGAATATGCTGAAGGTGCCACGAGCATTTATGAACAGAGTTAAATAACCACACAGTTTGAGAGCCTAGGTAGATGGAATGAACCCATTTGACCTAGAGGGTGTCCTTCTTACAATAGAGGTTCTAGAGTAGCTTCCCCACAACTACTTTATTCCATTGGTAAATATCTATAAATCCAAGACCTCCTTCCTTTTTAGGTAAGCAGACCTCCTTCCAAGCTACTAAAACTTTCCATGATGAATTTATTTTCCTGGTCCATAGGATTGCCTACATATATTCCATTGGTAGAATCAAATTCCTTGGCAGAATAAAAACTTAAGACCAGTAAAGTTGAAAACTAAAGATAACAGACTTCAAAAGTTGTGTTCTACCAGCATAGGATAGGAGGTAGGAATGCCAGTACGTTTCTTTGCAATTGGTGAACCAATCCTTGTTACTGAGTAGTTGTGAGTCTTGTAGAAGAAAGAGGCACCCCTAAATATGAGAAGGGAAAGGTGCCCTCAGAGAAATTTGTGTGGTGCATGATGTGAGATCTATTAGTAGCATCAACACCCCTAAAATATATGTTGCTTTTTTGAGGGTGTATAAGAAGGCCAGACCTATCAGAGAAGTCATGAATTACCTTGATTGGACAACTGACTGATTTCAAATTTCCCCTACAGAAGAGGAGCATATCATCTGCAAAAGCAAGGTTAATAATCTTTAAATCTTTAAATTTAGGATGACCATTGAAATCCTTATCATGCCACAAAAGTCTAAGAGATCCTGTACGAAATGTTGCCACCAATACAAAAAAATATAGGGAAAGGGGATCTCCTTGTCTTAAACCTCGATGAGCCTTGAAAGGTTTAGTTAGTTCACCATTTATATAGAGAGAATAGGAAATAATAGTAACACAGGCCATGATCCATCTAACAACTTGAAGAGGAAAACCATATGCATGAAGGACTTGCTACAAAAAATCCCAGTGAACTGAATCATAGACCTTCTTAATATCAACTTTAATCATACATATAGGCAAAATGCATTTTTGGGAATATTTCCTAACCAATTTAGTAGCTAGCAAAACATTTTCTCCAATATGTCCGCCCTTGACAAAACCCAATTGAGCTTGATTGATAAGGTAAGGCATTAAGGTTTGCAATCTAGTAGTTAAGACTTTGGATATGATTTTGTATAAAACACCACAGGAGGCAATTGGTCGATAATCACTTACCCTAGTAGCATTGCTTGTTTTGGGTATAAGGGTGAGAGAAGTGATATTAAGTTGGGATGGAAGATTTCCATAGATGAAGAAATTCTAAACTGTAGATATGATATCATTCCCAATAATATCCCATCATTTCTTAAAGAATACAGCAGTGTAACCATCAATACTAGGGGCTTTATAATCTCTAATAGCACACACAACATCCTTTACCTCTTGAGAAGAAATAGGAGAGAGTAACCGATATTTGTGAGCATCTAGGAGTATAGGACCCTGGGATATAACTACAGTATTGACCATTCCTATACTATTACCTTTTGATCCAAGTAAACCTTTGTAAAATGTAAGGAAAGCCTCTATAATACAAGTAGAATCAGAGGTGAAGATCCCAGGTTGCAGTTCAATTTGTTGAATAGAGTTCATATTTTGGTTCCCCTTTATTCGAGCAAAGAAATAATTATGGTTAGAATCCCCCACATTGAACCAGTGTATTTTGGATTTCTATTTAAGGAAGCATTCATAGTTTGTGGAAAGTTTTCTGAAATGATCTTCACACTTTTGTAGTTCAATTCCAAGAGTAGTATCTTGAATATCCAGTACCACCTTCTGTTGAATCTCTACTATAGTCTTTCTTGCTGTATCTAATTTGTATTCTAGGGAGCCATGGTTATGTTGTTAAATTCTTTATAAACTGGTTTCAGCATTTGTAGATTTTGGAAAATATGCATTAAAGGGTTACCCCTTGAGAGACCAGCCTAGTGAGCTTTGAGAATGTCAAAAAACTGAGGATCATTAGCCCAAAAATTATTAAACCTGAATGGTTTCTTCCTATTAGACTAGAGACATGTGTTAACACTGACTATGCAGTGATCTAATAACATAGGAGGATGAAAAATAGTAGATGAGTTAGAGAACAAATCCAACCAATGCACATTCACCATTGCCCTATCAAGTTTACAAGCAATAGCATCAACTCCACTCCTTTTATTTAGCCAAGTAAAGAATCATCCATATGCCTTTAGATCCCTTAATCCTAAGAGGTTAATACACTGAGAAAATTCATGCATATCTTGAGTAGAAAGAGTGTCCCCTCCTTGTTTCTCAGAATGATGTCGTATTACATTAAAATCCCCTAATAAAATCAAAGCTTGAGAAGTTGTGTAATACTATGCTAGCCAATGCCATAAACTTTTCCTACCAGATGAAGTATTTAAAGTATAAATAAAGCCGACCACAAACTACATCCTCCCATCAAGAGACTTAACATCACATAATATACCCTAAGCATAGGAAGAGATGTGTGTGATAGACCAAACCTTAGGATCCCAAAGTACCCACACTCTCCTATTGTGATGATGTTGATAACTATTATACCACAACCAATTTCTCAATAAGCCAACTTTAATATTAATAGCTTTGTTGGCTTTCATCCTAGTTTCTAATTAATCTACAAGGGAGCACTTACTGTTTTTGATCTATCTAGAAACCTCCCTTTGTTTTGATGGGTTATTAATACCTCTCACATTCCAACTAGCAAGCATGATCACTTGGATCATGAATGTACCCTGTCAGCTTTTGATTTTGATCTAGGGAAGAAATTTGATCATGAGAAAAGTTAAGGACACTAAAATCATTGAGAACTTGAAACCTATTGACATTTCTATCATTGTGAGAAGGAGCTGAAGGTCTGGAGTCAGCCACTTTTGATGGCACAACGGAGTTCCTATGGTTTATTCCAGGGCCAAAGTCCCTTTTCTCAAGTTTGTGAGTCACTTCTTCATGAGGGGCACCAGGGGAATCATCCTTAGAAATAGCAACATGCCTTCTATCCCTGACAATCTTCCATTCTTGTTGTACTCTAGATTCAGCAACCACAGGTTATGGAGTTTTTAGCAGTTTTGATCATTGTGGGAAGGGTCCATGTAATGATGACAGAAAGATGGCCTCCACTAAAACTGGACAGACTGAGAATTAAGAGATCCACCAAGATCTATAATAAAAATAGACTCACACAAAGGTTTTTAATATCAACCTCCACCAATACCCTAGGGTAAGCAATCCTATCCTTCCTGCAAGTGATAGCATCAGTGCAAATAGGGGTACCTATTGAGCTAGCAATCATACTCAAGGATTTGGAATACCAATATTCTAAAGGAACTTGAGGCAGTTTAACCCGTAATGGAACAAATTGCAATTCAGACATTGAAAGTTTCTTTTTCCTTTGCCATCTTTTAAGGATTAATTGCTTAATGTAAAAGGACCAATAATGTGATCAGATCCAATCACAATTAGCATTAGAATAAAATTTCAACAGAAATAATCCATCATCATGGAAACAATTTTTGGAGGAACTACACGATTCCACTGTGATTTAACAAACCCCATCATTTGATTAAAAGATAAATCCTAGCCATAGACATAACCTATCAAAGTATGCTACCATTCCTCTAATTCCTTGTCCACTTCTTCTTTAACTAAATTAACAACAATGTTCCCCTCTTTAATCTATGGAGGGATATAATTTAAGGGCATACAATGATGAGGGTTACGATTAAAAGCAATTCTATCCCTCCATGAAACACCAGTGGCAATCGCAGTTTGATCAAGAGAATGTATTTGATTAGGATTAGGCACATCAATAGCAGTTTCAGGCCTTGCACTTAGTGCATCCTGGTTCATAGACAATGAGTGGGTGATATATAACTATTAGTATCAATACAAATAACACCCAATTCAAGCAATACAATAGTTGCAGGGGTTGAATTCAAAGGATGAGGATCAGAATTTGGGTTTGGAAAGGAATCATGTAATTCAATTCTGTCCTTGGAATTTCCACTCAGAATTGCGCTAAGAATATTAACACCATCATTAGGGTCACGATCTATACCAGTATTATGTCTAGACAACGGTGGTGATAAAGGATTATCAATCCCATTAACTGGTTCCGAAATAAGTCCCACCTTCCCCACATCAACAGCCAAATGCACAGAGTTAGAGCTTCTTAATACACGACAATAACTAGAATTACCAATTGCAGCCGTCAACTTCCTATTCTTGGACATTGTCCACTGTGAATCCCACCTTGTGGAACCAGGGCGTCGAAGGTCAGCTGAAGGAACTAGGGAAATTGAAGAGAGAAAAAACATTTATAGCAGGTTTTAGGTACATTAGTCATGTTATAATGTCATGGATTATTGTGACACTCTTTCATCTCGCAGAATGCCATTATTTAATGAATTTTCATTCCAAACATGTGCCATAAATTTATGAAAGTGATGTTATGGCTTGGGAATTACAGTAGCTGAGTGTCCTTTGCTTTTGTGCTAAAAGTGTCCTAAGAGCTGGGGAAAATGCAACATTAACTTCTATGACTAGTTTATTGATTGACACTGAATCTTGGACCCCCAAAATCTCCCAGTAGGTGTCCAAATGTGCTAACTTCACTATTGATCGTGTGGCTTGAGTCATCATTACTTGGCTGAGTTATAAGTCATTTATGGTGCTATATTAAGCCACCTAAAATTTTAACAAAAGGTGGTGGCTTAAAATAAAACTCTGATGGCTTTTGCATGGCTTAATTATTTCATCCTTTCATTATCTTGCAATCAAGAGGGTTTTGTCAGCCTTCCACACTTAGAGAAAGGAGTGGGAACTTTGATACCAATTTGATGCTTAAGGAACCTCCTTGATGTGAGATTTACACATTATGCACAATATTTCCCTCTTCAAATGGATTTGAGCTTGAATGAGCTGTTTTACAATGACCTCAAGATAACAACCACATTATCATCATTTTTTAGAACAAAAAAAAGGAAGGTAGATTCTCCTACATCAAAATCCTGAGGTTATTGAGGATTTAACTTGTTGAATCTGATGCTAATATTGCACTTAACACATTAAAACTTTTTGGACACCAAGAGTAAGTGAAAGTTGTGTGCAAAAATGATAGAGTGAATTACTAACGATTCTCAACATAGAAAATCATGAACATTGGAAGTGTTCTAAAGTGATTGAGCTAAAAATCAAGAGTGCTCCCTGAGATGAAAAATCTTTTATCAAATCTTTGGAACTTATGTTTGGGGACAATTAACATCTCACAAAAACACATGTACTCACGTTTGTTTTTTGTGAAAACACACCTGTTATAGTATAAAAATGGAAAGCCAAGGAATTTACATGGATATTATTTTCATTAAATGTGATAAAATTAAGCTTAAACACACTAAGCTATTTAGGAAAAACTGAATTATTCAATTTCAAAAGGTAGTGGATGGGTGGATAGAGAAAAAGGTTTTTGTGAGTTGTTGGGATTAGAAATGGGTTTTAAATGAGTGGGCTATGATTTTATTCAAAATTTATAAAATTAACTTTGGAAATACTTAATGTTTCACTAAATTTTAGGTGGGTAACTCTACTAGTGAAGGGTTGTTGAAGAGGTATGTGTGGAAAAAGATTAGGTATTAAAGCATTATCATCTAACTAAAAATGCATGGCACTCTCAAAATCAATTGATCATTTCATAATAGTGAGGAATATGTAAGATTCTCAACATGTTCCTCAACCATGATTTCAATTTTTTATTGTGGAGGTTTAGAGCAGTTGAAATAAGTTGTTACTAGAGTTTTGACTCTTTACAAAAGTCAGGAGTTGGACTCTATTAAAGAAACATCAACAACAAAAGGGGAGTCCTCATTAATTGAATGTATCTCCTAGTGGTCACTTTGAATGACATCTTCAAGTTTTCAATCACTAGCCTCTTTACCTTCTTAATGATTTAACTACTCTTGAGCAAAACATCAATCATTTCATTTTCTTCTTTTTGCTTCATCTTTTGCTCTATTTCTTCATATTTCATGTATGTTACTTCCCATTTGTTAGGACACATGGATTTTGAGTGGCCAATGCCCAAGCAACTCATTTTTTACCTTCATCAAGTTTGGATTTTTTCTTCGCTCTTACACTTGAATGATGACATCAAGTCCTCCATTAGTGACCTCTTTGTTAGGACACATGGATTTAAAATGGCCAATATCAAGACATTTTTTGCATCTAATATAGCAGCTACCATCAAAACATAATGGCTCAATTTTTTTTTATTTTTGCAGATAAGGTGTGTGTTGAATAAAAATGGGGTAAAATGAGGGTGAATGAAGATTAGAGGCTGATGTTTAAGTGAAGGTGGGTAAGATGGATGAAAATATTAGTGACAAAATTGAAAAATATGATGATGATGTAGAAGGCTAGAGGGATGAACAAAAACATGAATACATTTTTTTTAGCAATAATGATTATATAAAGTGGTTGCCAGGGGTGAATGAAAATCTAAAGAATAGTATATAAGATCTAATTTATCAACCTTGAACTTTCATACCAATTTCATGCATATGAAATACAAATTAGGTAATGATAAGGAAGATGGTAGATTAGGATAATTACTAGAAAAATTAAAAACAAAAATGGAGGTTGAATAAGAGGAATATATGAACCTAAGTAACCCTTAAATTCATATACTCACATCTATTACTAAAGGTTTCAACTCTTGAAATAAAAAAAAATCAAAATTTGATGAAGATAATCAATCAAAATATTCACTCAAGTTTGAAGGTGCATCTTAACATAAGGGAGGAAAATATGAGGTAACAAAATCTGATTTCATTCCTATGTGACTCTAACATTTATAAAAAAAAATGTTTGGTCCTTTTGTAACACACCCAATTTTTGAAATAGAAAATTTTGTTTTTAAGATAATGCAAAAGCATTTGAAAAACAAATTTGGGAAATGTTACTCCCACATCAACTATTAAAGAGGTGTGATCACCATCTAACCTATACTTGATGTAAGGTCAAATAGAGCAAGAAACAAAAGAGGCATGCTTATAAAATTATTATGATAAGACAAGATAGTAAGGTCTAGAATAATAATGTAGATAGAATGAGTATGATAGTTTATGAACCCAAATAAAGGAAATTATGCCAAGAGTGTAAATAACCAAAAATACAAAAACTTCCTAGTATATTGGGTGAAATAACTATAACCGACTAGCTTAACTCTAAGGTATAGACATAAACCTCTAACCCCAAGAAATGACCCACTAATGAATCACATAATCACCCTTAGCATACTCTAATTGAGAGTCGTAATCCTATAAATCGTCCTCTACACCCCGAATCAGAAACTAGATCATCATAGTGACCACACAAGTGTAGTATTAGTATGGTGAAGTTTGGTATAACATACTACCTAAGAGATGGTAAGGCTCATGGAACTCTATGAAGTCACATAACATCATGGTGATATCATAATGGTATTTCTCAAGTAGATTAAGGTATGCTTAAAGTCTCAAATTGGCACAACTCTAAGGTGCACACACGACCTCTGTAAGGAATGCTACAATCCTTATGGATCTAAAAACCCTTAGCTCATCCATCCTATAGCTTTTGTCAAATCTCATCAAAACCATTGGAAAAATCATGAATGTACACATCCAGACCACTAAGTCACCATGCTGGATCATCTTTATCCCCATGTCACCAAGCTCCTACAGCCACTAACAAGACAACACAACAAAACTGAAAGAGTGTTATGTCTTCCTACTCAAGGCATATATAACGATGTTGGCTTTACTCGTATGATAGGTCAACTTTATATCATAGTCCTTCACCAACTCTAGCCATCTACTTAACCTTATATTCAACTCCTTCCGAGTGAATATATACTTAAGGTTCTTATGGTCAGTGTAGAATCTCTAGTGCATCCCATAGAGATAATACCTCCAAATCTTCAAAGTAAAATTGATGGAGGCTAACTGGAAAACCATGTGTCAGATAATTCTGCTCATGCAACATCAATTATCAAGATATGAATCAAATACCTAATAATGTTGCATCAAAACACAACCTATTTCCTGCTTCGACAGGTCGTTATATACCTCAAATCCATCTGCACCTAAAGGCAGACCTACAACTAGTGTAGTTGTCAACCACTACTTCAACCTCTAAAATCCTTCCTAACAAATGTCATCCTATTGAAATCTTGTCCTCTTCTTTAAAAGGTTCATTAAGGGACGAGTTACCTTCAAGAATTCTTCCACAAAATACCTATAGTACCTGACCTAGCCTAGGAACCTACAAACCTTTGGGATGCTAGATAATGCCTTCCTCTCACTAATTGTTGAAATCTTCTCTAGATCTAAGATGACTCCTCCTGTAGATATCACGTACCCTAAAAATGTAACCTCTTGAAGCTAGAATGCACACATAGGGAGTTTAGCATACAACCTGTGTTGTCTAAAAAGAGACAAAATTGAACAAAGATGGTGTTCATGCTCCTCTCTACTATAAGAGTAGAGTAAAATGTCATCAATGAAGACCACAACAAACTAATCAAGGAAAAACCAAAAATCCTTACATCAAATCTATAAATACAACAAGCGAATTCATCAGCAAGAAGGGAATCACTATTAACTCGTACTACCCATACAATGTCCTAAAGGCTGTCTTCTTGTTTTCTTTCTCGGCAACATGTAGTTGATGATAACCTAACCTCAAATCAATCTCCGAGAAGATTGAAGCACCTCGAAGTTTTTCAAACAAGTGCTCGATCATTAGAAGTGGATAATGGCTCTTCATAATCAACTTGTGTAACACCCCCAAAATTCACTACTGAAAAATTTTGTTTTATTAAAAGATTAGCGGAAGCAAAACAACAAACTGTGAAATTTGGGGATATTACCGCCACACTTAGTACCAGACCGGTTCACTCATATCGTTCTAGTACCAAGTGCTAAGGCTAAAAAAAAGAAATACAATCTATAAGAAATTCAACATACTTACATCAGAGTAGCGTATCAAATCATTTACAAGAATAAAATCCACCAGTGGTGGTTACATTAACAACATTAACATTAAAACCAGGAATTTAAAAGAGAAGGAGAAAAATCCTAACAGTTCCAGATAATTCCTTACTCTTTTTCCCATCGCTTACTTGAGTAGCACCTGAAAAGACCTTCAAGGGACACTGCCCATTGAATAGGCAGGGGCTCCAAGGGTGGAACCCTTTAGTACTACTATACTGAGTAACCCTTTAATACCACACTCAAAAATAAGCCTGCAATGCCATATAAAATGCAAGCTATATACATATGTAATGAGAGGTGCATACATAACAATCACATATATAATAAGGCTGCCACATATCAACGTGTTATAACGTACAATCGATACTTTTAGGCCTTAAGCCATTAGTCCATCATTATTCAATCATCTCTCTGGTTTTATCCAAGTGAGTGCGGAAACCCCACTGTTATAGTCGGTGGACCGGAATACATACAGGGCATAATGCTCCTTACCACTATTATTGCTTGTGGAACGATCTCTAGGGAAGAATGCTTCTGGCCACTATTATTCATCGGTGGACCGATCTGGGCCCGACTCACAAGGTGTTCCACTATAAGTAATTAATATCTTTCCATAATTTATTCACATCTAATGCTTGTTTTATTAAGCTTAGGACCGTCACTATTATAGTAGCTGGACCGAGATATATATAATCATCATCTAGGGCAAAACGCTCCTAAGCCACTATTATATCCGGTGGACCGGTACTCAATATCATCTACCAGGGCAACATGCTCCTGGGCCACTATTATAACCGGTGGATTGGTACTCAATATCATAAGTCAACTAGGCCCAGCTCATTAATCTTTCACTTTCTTAATTAGTGTTTTTCCTTTCTTTAATCAGCACAACAATTATATTTATTTGCCTCGGACGTGAGATCAAGAGCCCAGGACACAAAGGTACACCGGTCGTACTGGTGCATACAAGACACTTAGTACCCTTCAACCACGTACCTAGGGACGCAAAGTTAACATGGTCGTATAGGTGCATAAAGCTACTCAGTACCCTACCGACAATGACACCTAATCCATAAGTATGCATACCCCCTGAAAAGGTCCGTAGAGCTAGATTGAGTAAGACATAGGGCCTGGATGGGGCACAAAGGCACACCAAAAAATATCAGAATAATCGTGGGCTAAACCACGTCTTCAGGGTAGCAACCCCTAAAGAGCCACCATTCCCGATCTCGAGGTCTTTCACTTTAAGTATTAGTATCTTAATTAAGGTGATCACGAAAAGCACAATAATCAGATACTTATTCACTTATAATCATTCTAATATCATTAGTCATTTCTTATTCAGACGGTTATCCAAGAATACATAGAGAAATCATTAAGGCCATCATAATCTCATCTAATTCTGAATTAGGATTTGTTCTCGTGATACTTACTAATTATCAAATACTCTTACCTTGCTAATCGGCATTATTTGAATCATATTATGAAATTTCACAATCACAACGACATGTTAGGTACAAATTACTTATTTACCCTTTACTCATATAATTGCTAAGTCATCCCTTCCTTACTTGACAAATTACCCTATTACCCTTTAGGTTGCATAATTATCAAATTATCCCTTATCCGGTTTAGGTCACCAAGTTATCTCCTACACTTTTTAGATCACCATTCGCTCTTCATAATTGCTACACTTAACATGTCTCCCATTTGGTTGGTTAGATTACCAATTTGCCCTTTTCTTTTATTACAATCAACAACTTGCCCTTTAGTTGGATAAATTACCCATCTTCGCTATCATGATTACCAATTTGCTCCTTTAGTAGGTTAAATATTTACTAACTCATCTTTTAGACGATTAAATTACCAAATTGCCCTTCTCCATCATCATAATCACCACTTTACCCTTCTTAATTATTATAATTACCATTTTACCCTTCTCCATTATTATAAATACCAAATTACACTTCTCCATAATTATAATTACCAATTTACACTACTGCATAATTATAATTACCAATTACACTTCTCTCTATTTACAATTATAAATTTACCCTTCTCTATAATTATCACTACCAATTTACCCTTCTCCTAATTATAATTACCAATTTACCCTTCTCATTTTTATAAATACTATATTGTCCTTCTATAATCATAATTTAATTACCAAATTACCCTTCGTCGTTTTTATAATTACCAACTTACCCCTTGCTCCCAAGTTTACCATAAATATCCTTTTATTTACAAAATTATCCTTCTATCCCTTACATCCAAATTACCATAATATCCTTTTATTTATAAAAATTACCATTTTACCCCCTTTCATCCAATTGTACCATATTACCCTCTTTCTTGCAAATTACCATAATACCCTTTTACATCCAAAATTACTATTTTACCCCCTTACTTCCAAAATTACCATTCCTACCACTTACTTATAAAATTACTATATTGCCCTTGACTCCAAAATTTCAACTTCACTCTTTTCTCCAAAAATTACCGTAATACCCCTTTACTTATCATTTTGCCATTTAATCATAAAATTATCATATTGCCATTTTGCCTAAAAAATTACCATAATACCCCTTTTTCTTACAACTTACAATTTTATCCTTTTACTAATAAATTTATCATTTCACTCCTTTTGTTTGAAATTACCAACATACCCTTTTGCTTATAAAATTACCATTTTACCCATTTTTTTCAAAATTACCAAAATACCCTTTTACTTACAAAATTACTATTTGCCATTTTCTTCCAGAATTACCAAAATGCCATTTTACTTATAAAAATTATCGTTTTACCCTTTTACTCCAAAATTTCCAAAATACCCTTTCACTTATAAAATTACCATTTCATCCCTTTATTACACCACTTTTATGAATTTACCACCACTACATAAAATACTAATATTAGTACTACATTCATATCATCTAACTCCACCAACTTGTCATTATTCAACATAATACTCATTAGCAAACACATATATAAGATCACATACTTACATAGGCATATTACTAAAATACCCTTAGGCTCACAATAATGTTATTCATGTATTAATGACTTAATACATCATAGATAAGCTTTTAACATTTCCATCAATAATCAAACTCCTTCCTTAAGTATCATCTCTATACATGGCACAAAATCTAGCATGCTTTTCTTTTTATCAATCAATATAAACAACCACATATATCATACTAGGCAACATATAACATGCATAAAATCATGCTAAAATCCCTAATGTGCTAGCATACGTTTTTCCATGCGTTTAAGTGGGGTTTAACGATTACCTTAATCCCAAAAAAATTGAATCTTACCAGTATCCCGGTTAAAGATTCAAGGCTTAATTAGCAACTCAACACCTAAAAATAATATCAATAATTATTATATTAGAAGTAGGAAATTAAAAGGATAAAACTTTATAAAAATTATTTAATAATAATACACTTTACTTAACTATTAATATACCTCAAAGATTTAAATAAATTAATTCCCAAATCAATGTGGAGCTCACGCTGCATGAACAGTGTGAGCCACATGCAGACTACAGTGGGGAAAAAAGGTTTGGAGGTGGTGAGGTAGAAGGGAGGGGGAGATGGTTTGGTTTGGGGTCTTTAGGCTAGGAGAGGAGGTAGATGGGGGAAGATTGGAGGCAAGGGAAGGGTGCAGGAGTGAAGAGGGGTGTAGGGGGAGGCTGGGGATGAGTTGTTGGCAGCCAAGGGTGGCGGAGATGGCGGCGGCGAGGCGGCGAAGGGGGCCGTCGGGGTGGACCGGGCTGAGAACGAAGGAAAAGGGAAGGGAAAAAAGGAGGGGTGAGGGGGCTTGTTTCGGCCAAATAAGGTATGGGGGTGGTAGAGGAGGTTGTAGGGTGTGGATTGGTGGTTTGGGTGGTGGCATAGGTGGCCGGAAGGCGGCAAACGGGGCGCTTGTAGGTGGCCTGCCGATAAGGGAGAAAAGTAGGGAGAAAAAGAAGAGGGGGAGAAAAGAGGAAGTGTAGGGGCTCGAGGGGGTGGTGTGATAGTGCAGGGCAGTAGCAAGTGGTGGCAGAAGGTGGCACAGGGGGTTCAGTGCGGCGGTGTAAGCGGTGGAGGGTGGCGGTGGTGTAAAAACAGGGGAAAATGGGAGGAGGAGAAAATGAGAGGAGAAGTTCGGGGAAGGAGAATAAGGCTTGAAAATATGGGGCACGAAGGGTTGTTTAGGGTAAGAAAAAGGAGAGGGAGAGACAGGGGTGTAGGTGGTTGGTCGGGGTTGCAGTACTGTGGCAGGGGTGGTCGGTTGGTTAGGAGAGGGGAGGGAAGAAGAAGGAAAGGAAAAGAGCATGCAGGCTAGGGATGTAGGGGTTCATTTGGTTCAAAATAGGAAAGAAAAAGATGGGGGAGAGAGGGGGAGTAATAGGGAGGTAGGTGGTGGTCGGGCATGGCCATTGCAGGGTGGCCGGCGTGCTCGATCATGGCAGAGGATGGTGGCCGAGCGTGAAAGAAGAGAGAAAGGAAGGGGAGGGGGTGCGAGCGGGCAGACCGACGCAGGAAAGAAAGGGTAGGCCGTCCACTCCAGTCTGGAAAAAAAAAGGAGAGATGGGTTGGGTTGTGTCGTGCATGGAAGAAGGAGAAGGGGGAGTGAAGAAACGGGCCTATGGCCCAAGCACGCAAGGAGGGGGGAACAGGCCGGGTGCGTGTGACCCAAAGGAGGAGAAAAAAAGGAAAGGAAATAAAGGAGGAAAAGGAGAAAAAGGAGAAGGGAAGAAAAAAAAGGAAAAAGGAAAACGAGATAATGGGAGAACTTAAAATAATTTAATCTATAAAATAATAGGATTTAATATTTTTAATAATCAATTTATTTAATAATTTAATTTAATATAATTAAATATATGGGCTTAAAAAGGATAATTTTAGTAAAATATTAGTTTGAAAAATTATTTAAATAAAATGAGTATGATAAAATAATAAAATATTTATTTTAATTTATTAAATATTCCTATTTAATTTTATATAATAAAAAATCCATAAAATAATTAAACTATAAAATTTTAAAAGCTAATTTATTTCAAATAAAAGCTATTTATTAAATTATAGATTTTCTAAATTTTTGGGGGATTACAACTTGTTCAGACCTAGATAATCTATGCATAAATGAAGGCTATTGTCCTTTATCTTCACAATCAAAACTTGTGCTCCTCATGGAGACATTTGGCTAAACATACTCATGCTCTACTAAGTCGTCTAGGTGTGACTTCAGCTCCCATAACTCTATCAGTTCCATCTAACAGTATGCCCTTAAAACTGGCTCAACCCCTAGTAACAACTCAATGGTGAAATCTATCTCATGTACCAGTGGTACATCTAATATCTTCCCTGGAAATACATAAGGAAACTCTTAAGCCACTAAGATATCCTCCATTATCGATACATCCTTGTTTAGCTCCTGAACTTTGCACAAAAATATGGGATATCCCTAATGTAACAGCAAACATAATGTGTGGGAAGATATAACCCTCCTTTTATGCCAAGGCTTGAATCTCCAATAAAAGACCCTAGTGCCTTGAGGTCCCCCTAACACAACTCTCTCTTGCATGCAATCTAACATAGCATGATATCACCTTAATATATCCATTCTTAGGATAGTGTCAAAGTCCTATAGGTCCAACTTAAAAAATTCCACAAGAAAGTTTACCTCGCCTATCTGTATGGCCATGTCTGAGTATAGCCTAGTTCAATCTAATATATTTCCAAAATGAAACATCACAAAAACAAATAGAGTGGAAGATGGAAAAGGGTAGCTCTAGTGATAAAAGTATTAGGAATAAACGATAGAGATGCCCCTAAATCAGAACCATATATGCTAGTAGTGAGTGGATGGAAAAACGTATCTATGACCACATCGAACTGTCGATTAGCCTCTGCAATTGTCGATAACATTCAAGTGCCCACCTGACTATCCTCCCTAGTGTTCGCAGCAATAACCTCTAAAACCCTAAGTCTGGCCTCCTCCCTTTAAAAAGAAAAGGCAAAGCCCTAAGGTCTCCTCTAAATCTCTCTAAGCTATCCACTTGATGGGGAAGGTGCTCTCTACTGAAACTACTACTATAGATGCTTGTATGTTCGATGCTAATATGCCTGCTATTGAGGTGTAAGTAGTCTCCATTGCTAGAATTGAGTGTGTTGACGCTTACCCTCAACAGCTTAATGGTGCAACTAACCACACATCCTAAACTGAATTGGAGTTCTCCGATAGTTTTACACCAGATGATCCTAACCAAAAAAGGACACATAAAGTGTCTCATTGGTTCAGCAGGTAAACATCATCAACTCCATCACTATCATGCCTCTATGAGTATGCTACATGAACTCCTTCAGCTTGTCCTTCTTAAGGTTCTCTAGATACAACATAGTATGGATCACCATTTTGAAATCTTCCTAGAACATTAACAATCCTCCCTGCATATGAAGACCTAACCACTAGATGTCAGCAACTGATCGAAGGAAGAAAGCAGCAATGCTTGCCTTATTAGGAGGTGGACAATCAACTATCTTGTAAGTCCTAACTATACATCAAAACCATCGCTCCAATATAACTAGGATCTCATCACTAGCGTAGAGAGATCTAACAAACTCAATAAAAGCCTTAAAAGCCTGCTGAAGATGATCCATACTATCATTAAGTGCCATAGATAGCAAACTCTAAGGAAAAAAAACATGTTAAGACAAAACCTTCTTGGATTACTAAAACATAATGTAGATAATAACATTTCAAAGACAACCTAGGATACCCATCCTCAATTCCTTACAAGTTTAATTAGGTTTTAACAAAAATAAGTTCTAAAGAAATGTGAAGTTGACCATTAAAATTAGACAAAGGATCATTTGAAACCAAATTTTGAAAACAAAACATGATAATACAAACCAAAGCTATGATACCAAATTTTAACTACCCAAAAAATCTCTATTGAAACTTTCATTTTAAGCTTAAGTGTATTATCAAATAGCTGGGTATTACAACTGTAATTGACATAAGTCTAGCTTATTATACCATCTTCATAACAATTACAGGGCAAAATTATAAGAAAGTAAAAGATGACAAATAAAAATTGAGGAAACATTCATAAAAATTAGATAAAAGTTTGGAGGTTTACTCTAAGTACAATAATATAAAATACAAAAAGGGATACCATGGATCTTAGAGTCTAAGAAGGTATTATGTCAGAAAAAAAAAACATCCAAATGACATAACTCTACTCCTAAAACCTTGATACTCAAATTATTCATCCACATATAAATCAAACAAAGGCTTCAAACGCCTCAATGTGCATAACGACATCTAGTCAATCTACTCTTGGGAATGAGTAGCACCTATAAAATAGATGTTTAGTAAGCTAGGTAATCAGTAAGATAATTGTACAGTCAAAGTAGGATTACATATAATACATGAGTTTTCATTAAAGAGTAACCATATATGCATTATTATATAATAGTGACAGGTAGATACTAATTTTTCGTCTCACTATATACACATATCTTATTCCAAATATTATATTTTACGTTGAGTTTAGGGACCCAACTATTCTTAAAATGATGGAATTGTCCGAAACACCTCTCTAGGCAAAACATCTAAGCTACTATTATTATCTACTGTAAAGGACTCAACACCGTCAATGAAAAAATGCTCTTAACCCACTATTCTTAAACTAATTGAATGGTTTGAAGCAACTTTTAGGGACAACACACCTAAGTCACTATTATTATAAAAATGGAATAGACTCACTCACATAGGTGTTCACTTTAAATGATTAATATTTTTTCCATTATTACTTTATCTCTTAATTGTATGTTTATTCATGTTGAGCATGCAGCCCTATTACTCTTAATCTAGTGGAACGAACTGATACACCTCTCTATGACAACACATAGGAGCCACTATTATTATCTGGTGGAATAGACAAATATAAAAACCTCGACTCGACTCACGTGATGTTTCACTTTAAATGATATCTATCTTATTAGAGTTCATTGTGTATTCAAAATGATTATGTGGAATTTAAATAGGTATACCGGAAGTAAAATATATTAACATAATTATCCTCAAATGACCATAATATAGTTAGGTAGTTTAAAATGCTCATAGTTTCCTAAGGCTTGATAAGGCCTAATATTACCAGATATAACTCTCCAACATATATCCTTAATTATTTACATAGATACCATATCTAACATTATTCTCCAAATATATACTTCCAAATTTCCTTACTATCATGACATATCAAAATAAATTTATAAATACATTATCCATGTAACATGTCCAATATAAAAGCACATACATATAAAGCCCTGGCTACAATATATGTCCTTACCAACAGAGATAGCAGGCTCTATGCATGTAAATCCCAAAACTCCTCTTATATCATCAAAACATTACCTACAAAAATAAGATTTTAGTGCTATTTAGGTGATGTTTGGGTATATGGTATGGTAGTGCTATGGTGAGATTTTAGTGTTTTTTAGGTGATGTTTGGGTATAAAAAAAGTGGTGCACAATCGAAAAGATGGGCCTGCATGGGCATGTGGTAATCGCTGCACACTAAGACCAAGAGCTACAAACCTACATGGGCAAGTGATGTGAAGAGGCACTATCGTGCTCATGTAACATATTACAATGGTAATGTGGAGTGGAAAGCTTAGCCAAGCGGAGGTATTGAGAGAGCTATGCAAGAGTACAAGGGAAAACTATGCTAGCATGCACATGCATATGACTAGGATAAATAGAGGTGTACGACCATGCATGTGATGATGCAAGAGCTGTGGACCTCAACCATATGCGAAATATATGGGGGAAGAAGAGGGAAAAGCATTAGAAGTGGAAAAAAATGGTTGGGGATGATGAGGGGTAGTGATGGTGGTTCATCCACCAAGATTTTGGTTTCGGTTGGTGGCTATGGTGGTGCGTAATGGTGATGGTGGTGCTCGATGAAAAAAAAAGGAGAAAATGAGGTAAAACAAATAAGGGAAGAAGAGAGATAGATGATATGGGTGTGTGTGTGTGTGTGTGTGTGTGTGTGTGTGTGTGGCATGTGAAATGAGGGAAGGAGATTAAGAGGACTTTGATGTGGATGGTGATGTTCAATTTTAGCAGTAGGGGAAGTGGCAGGGCAGCAGATGTATGAGGTAGTTGATAAAAAAAATCTAAGAATGAGTTGGGATAAGATAATTAAGAGTGATGAAGGTATGTTGGTGAAGAATGATGTGGGAGGTGAGGAAGGCAACAGTAGCTTGGGATGGTGATGTTCATTGTGATGATCATGGCACTAGTAGCAACAGGGGCATAAGGGATTGGCACGAAATTATGATAGTTGTGTGTTATATGTGATAAAAAAAATAAGAGTTAACTATTTCCACCTAAGAAGGATGTAGGAAAAGGAGAAAGGAAAATGGAGAAAGAAAAGGAAAAAGGGAAAAAAGTTGAGGTTTGTATTTAGTTTAAATTTTTATTAGCTAAAACGTGTAAGATTAATAATATAAATCCACTGGAATTAAGGTCAGTTACTAAATATAACTTATCCAAGTTAAAGTATTGGATTAAGATAAGATTTTGGGATCAAGATATCTAGGTAAGGCTAAAATAAAATTTTCTCAAGGCTAAAATTAGATTAAGCTATTAATAATATAAGGTTAGGTTTAGCAAAACTTTGAGGTATTATACGAAGGGGCTTAGGAGGGTTAATTTTGGTTTTATTTTAACTACACTAGACAGTGATAATTGAATTTTATAATAATCGTGGAATAGGCATTCAAGTTGTAACAAAAAGAGCCTCAACTAATTCCTATAATTGTAGAGCTAAGGATTAATAGAGGACACTTGATATTTGGCTTCTATATGCTCTTATTTTTGAGGCACCCTACCCTTCATACTCAAGTGCGAGAGTTTGAAGCTTATCCCACAAAATCTTATTCATTTTATCCCAAGTGTTGAAAATCTTAGATGGTATCTTTGAGTATATTGTATAAGGAGCTACCAAATATCATATTTTTTCTTCATCTTCAACCTCCCTTCATTTTCATATGTTTTATATTGCAAGAACCCATATTCAACCATAATATTAGCTTAACCCAAATGTATCCCATATGTATCAGTTGGTACTAGCTTCTATTTATCATTGCCTACTAATAAAAAATGTATGGCCAAACCTAAGTCGCCATATGGACACATACTACTATTTTGCATAACATGGAATTTGCATTCAATACGTCCCCTACATACAACACCAACCATTTGCCTTTTGAGGTAATATATGGTGTCAACACAATCACTCTGATTGAGCTCATTCCACTTCCTATCAAGGGTAAAAAAAATTTAAAGCCAAAGACATAATTTAAGCATTCACGAAACTACATGATTAAGTCAGAATAATAATCAAGAAGATCAATGAAAGAAATAAAAGGATGGCCTAACAACATTGGAGGGAACACGATTTTCAACTAAGAGATCTCTTGTTGCTACATAGAAAAATATATAGGTTTCCTTCCTAAAGAAAAAATAAGCTTATGCCAACAAGCAATAGGTTCTTCAAAGCTCTTGAGAAGATTGGCGGTAGTGCTTATGGGCTTGAGCTACCACCGAACATGGGGAATGTATTAAGCATATTCAATGTGGGTGATACTCTCTCCTACCTACATGATTATCCCTATGCATATGAGGGGCATGCTCTGGAGAATGGGTAGGATGATGTAGGAGCATTCCTAATGCTGATTATTTATTCTAAGTTTTTAACAACAAAACACTCTTAACATGGATAAAATTAGTAAACATTAGGGGAAAATGGATTTAAATATTCCCTTATGAACAACCATGCATCTGCCATGAATGTCATTTGTAAGGTGTATGTAAATTATCTACCAACCAACCCCTTTTTGTTGCACAAGCATAATCAACATTGTACTACTAATAACCATTTACATGTAGCACAAAAAAATAAAATTAAAATTAAAATAATAAAATACATCACAACAAGATGGGAGTTGTTATAAGTTAGCAGAAATTTTTGGGTATGAACTTGCCAACAAGACAATACCTAACCTAAGTCAACCCTCCCTTGGTAGAAGAAATTTTTAACCAAAAAAATTAACATATTTGATTAATCAAATACGGGAGCCTATCCTAATGTATAGCTGATTGAGAGAATGTACTTTTATATACTACCTCCTAATTTAGCCTATAAAGGATCCCATGATATGGTATATTTGTGGAAAATCAACGATCACAACACAATTGAGCTAAATTTTTTCTAGTTAGTGTCCAACTAGTTGTTAACTTATATTAGGTAACTAGATAGTGAAGAATGGTTGACATGTAACTAGATAGGTGAGGGGAAGGGAACCCATACTATCATACGCAAATTTAAATTTTTGCACAACCAAACAAGGTCTTATTATGTAGGTTGATTTATTGAATATTCATAGGTGACAAATTGGTAGGTGGAATTAGTCAACTACAACCATGAAAATTTGGTCATGACAGCTGAGTAGTCAATTGATATAAGCTAGTGTTTTGTTAATAGTTATGATTTTATGTTAGTTTTGTAACTCAACCCTAAGCCTAATGTTTCATATTGTTGTTTGTATGTGTATTTTTATGGATTATGCCTGTATATATATATGGTATAATGTCGACACTTAGGGGAATAGATATAGAGAGAAGATTTTACATAAAAGTTGAGTTGAGTAATAAAAATCTCTTTTTGAGTTTTTTCAATTATCTTTGTGATATTGCTTGATATGGGAAAATTACTCTGTGTTGTTTCTCTTGAGTGTCTTTAGTTACAGATTCTTTATGAGTTCTCACTAAACAATTATTTGATTAATAGCACTATGAAGTATCAAAGTTCTACATTTCAGTCTCATTTGAATGTGTGAGTACCTGAAGATACAGAAGATCCATTCATTTATAAGAATATCTTTCGACCCACATCCTTATTACATGTGATATCAACGCTCATCTTGAATCCTTCTTTAATGTACTCTATATCCTAGTGTAGGGTATTTTCATTTATTGTAGGTGGATGGTTCAAAAGTCTTTTATCCATTTTCATTTCATTTTCCTCCAATTTTGTTCTTTTCTTTGTTATGAACCTATCAAGAATCATTGGAATTTTACTAAATGTTCAAATATTGTTGTTGAAGATATACATGTATGTTAGGTTATAATCAACAAAGAACTTATCAAGATCTTTTTAAATATAATAAGAAAGCATTTTGGAATTATAGTTTGTGTTCAAAATCAAAGATGGAAAATGATGATGTTATGAAATATCTTCAAGAGATTAACAAAGATGCAATTACAAATTCATAACATGGAAGATCAAAGGTATAAATATTATGAGAGGTATGAAGGCATGCTACAAAGGGATTTATAAAGTAAAGGTTGATGAGTTAATAAAAGGATGGAGTATGTTGAGGAGCGTTCTTAGGGGCTGGATGAAGAGTAATTATCATCCGATTAATGAATTTAACTACATACCCTTTCTGGACTCTTGATCCATGGTATCCCTTCTTTAGTAATTTGTATTGTTAACTCGAAGTTAAGCTCCAAACTCAGTATTGTATTATAAATGTTCTTTTGTTTATAATTTCCTTATATTACTTTAAATATTTTAGCCTTGTGATAATGTAAGGATAGTTACATAAGCCAAAATTATGTCGATCACAACGCTAACCCCCAATATTTTACTTAATTACATCCACTACAAAACAATATTTTTAGTTGTAAAAATGGGGGTTTTACAAATACCAATTTGATGCATATGCTAAACAAGTTAGTACATGATTAATGGAAGATGGAGGCTCATGGGATAATTGAACACCGAAAGTTAAAAAGAGAAAATGGATGAGAAGTAGACGTATTTGACCTAAGGTAGTGCCAAAGATAAAACACTCACAGTTACCACTCAGGGTTTCAATAATTGAGATAAAAATTGGTAGAATTTACACCTAAAATAAAGTTTGCACTCAACTTTATAGAAGGGACATAGGGGAGCTCAAAAATTCTAATTTCTAATTGAAAGGGGTAGTGTGTTGCACTATATTGAGGATAGCCATATTTATAGTGGTAGCCATGGTTATAAAAAGTCTATTATACCCTTCCTTATTACCTACCTAGTTGCATTCTAACCATTAATTTCTATCTAGTTATCTAATACAAGCTAACAACTAGTTAGATGATAACTAAAATGAGGTCAACCTATATATGGTATTTTAACAGTCATACCACAACATGGAGCCCCTTACATGCTGAAATAGTATGTAATAAATCAAAGTACAAATTATTCAATCAACCCCCATACCTAATCAATAATGTCCCATGCTTAGTCACTAAAAATAATCTAATTTAGAGGGGTTAACATGTGTTTATAGTAGTTGGGTTGGTATAGCTAGGACATTGCCTTGATGGTTGGTTAATACCCCAAAAAAGTTGTTTAATCTCACTAACCCCCACCATCTTTTTGCCTTGTCTTTTTCTACCTTTTTAATTTCAAATTTCTTGGTGCAATTGGACTGATTGTGCTTGATGGGTGGGTGCCCTTTATGTGCCTCCTTGAATGGCCATGTACATGGCCTGCATGGTTAGTACCTTAATTATTTTAGCTAATTAATTTTGTTGAAGTTAAGAGTGTTTTGTGATTTCTAACTTAATAAAATTAATTAGTGAAATTTTATTATTGTATGCTCTTGCATTACTTCCTCTCTAACTCACCCAAACCATTTTCCCTTCCCCTCCATCCCTTTTCTCTTTTCTTTATTTGACTCTAGCACTGCCCCTTCCTCATCCCTATTTTATTTCACCCATTGTAGCTCCACATATACACCTCTACTACACCCCTATCATTATCCTACCCCTCCATTTCATATGTCGCCCCCTACGTAACCCACACTATTGACCACCATCACCATGCACAACTCCTCCTCATAATCACCAACCATCATCTCCTTGTGTGGTTGTTTTGTTTTTATCATAGGGTCATGTCCCTATTATATGCCCCAACCGTGTGTCTCCACCCTTGTTGAAATACCCCGAAAATTTCTAATTTTATAAATTATATTTAAAAGAGGTTTTATTAGAAAATTATTTAAATAAATTAATTTTATTAAAATAAAAGGGTATTTAATTAAGGAAAATCAAGAAGAGATTTATAAGTATTTTAATTAGGAAGAATTTGGGTATTTTAGCTAATTAAGCATTTAAAGAAAAAGTTAATTAAATAAATTATTTTAATTAAAATAAGAAGGAGAAAATAGTTTCTAAATTTTAATAATTTTATAAGTAATTTAATTGGAGAAAAATTAAGGTGTTTGCTAATTAAAAAGGGATTTATGAAAAATCCCTTAAAAATCCTAATTTGGCCTAAAAATGAATTTAAATATTATTTTGTATACATCAAATATTTTAAATAATTTAAATATCCCATATTATTATTTTTCCTTTTCCCCTTCTTCTTTTTCCTTTTCTTCTCTCTTTTTCTTTCTTCTTTTCTTTTCTTTTCTTTTTCCTCCCCCTTCTCCCCGTTTGGGCTGCCCTAGCCCCGGCCCTTTTCCCCTTTCCCTTTCTCCTTCCCGCGGCCTAGCGCCGCGCGGCCCGTCCTCGCACGGTGAAACGCAGCGTTTCGCCCGTCCTGTCGCTGAAACGCTGCACGCCGAATTAGGCAAGTAACCGTTGCCTGCCAGCTTCTCGACGCCGCGCTTTATCTGAACGATACTCAAAACACCGCGTTTTGACGAGGCGTTTTAACGGTCGCCGAACCGGCCGGTTTTTCCTCCTCTTTTCTTTTCCCTGGACCGCCGGTCCGCCCGTCACCTTCTTCCTCCCCTCGCGCACGACCTGCACACCGCCACCTGCGCGCCGCCTGCATGCCGCCTGCGTGCTCCCCCCCCCTTTTTTCTGACTGTCGGCCACCCTCCCTCGACCAGTCGACACCCCCAGCCTCCCCCTAGGCCGCCGCACCTTTTCCCTTCTTTCCCCGACCAACCTGCAAGTCTGCCATGGCAGACCTGCGTCGGTCGCCACCACCGGCCGGCGTGCCCTGATCCGCCGCCTGACCGTCCTCCCTTGTCTCCCCCTCGATTCTCCCGATCCCCAGCCTATAAATACCCCCGAAACCCTCGGCGTTGGCCACGCACAAACCCCCCAGCCAGAATTCTCCCTTTTCGCCACCTCCCCTTCAGATCACCACCCTGTCGCCGCCGCCCATCTCCGCCGCCCTAACCACCCCAGAAACTCCTCCCTGCAGCGCCCTCCACCTAACCAGCCCTCCCTCACCCCTCTGGTTTCTCTGCACGCGCCGACCCATACGTGCAAAGTCACCTTCCCGACCAACTGCGGCTCCAGACCCCGCAACCTTCTCGCCGCCGCCCGCCACCGCGCCGCCACTTCTAGCACTCCCTCTACCACCCAAAACCACCTGGAGAGCTTCCCCGACCTCCCTAGACCACCCTTTACCCCTGCCCCTCTCCTTTTTCCCCTTCCTTTCTCCTTCCACCTCTCCTCCACCCTCTTCTCCCCCAGCGCCGCCGCCGCCGCCGCCGCCGTGCGCCGGGCACCACCACCTGTGTCATCAACACCCTAGGTGACTCCCTAAACTCCCCAAACCCTAAACCCTTGATTTACAATGTAAATTATATTTTTGGTATTAATATTATTAATGTCACTATTATTATTTTATCCTTCTTATTATGACTATTAATATTAATGTACTATTATTAACTTAGCCTTATTATTATTATTATTATTATTATTATTATTATTACTATTACTATTATATTTATTATTATTATTATTATTATTATTATTATTATCATTATGGTTATTATTGTTATTATTATTATTATTATTATTATTATTATTATTATTATTATCACTATTATTATTATTAACGTTATTATTTTTATTAGTATTTTTACCCTCATTATTATTACCATTAATATTAATGGTACTATTAATGTCTTTATCCTTATTATTATTAGTAATGATACTATTATTACCCTTATCCTTGTTATTAGTATGATTAAGGTTATTATTATAGTTATTCTTATTTTCCTCATTATTATAATTACTACTACCACTATTTTCTTAGTTCCTTGCCACCATTAATAAAACTAGTACCATCCTTAACCCTAACGGCAAATTAAAGATAAGAGTAAGGTAGAAGACTAGAGCTTGGTTAGAAAAAAATAATAATAATAAAATAAAATAACTATTTAACCTCTAGTGTTCCCTTATTTATAGGCGGATCAAGTCGACATCCGGAGGAGGCATAGGAGCGTTCTCCAAGGCTGGTGTCGTGTTAGGTAAGGACGATGCTATGGCCTCACGTTTGTGTGTGTTGTGTGGTTGAATGTGGAGCATGCCATGTTGATGTGTAATATGCATGTGTTATGATTAACCGGTTTTGTGTAGCGCAGCGTGGATCATGAGGTATGTTGTGTGCGCCTTATATTATACGTGTATGCCATGTTCCATGTTTATCGTTGATGTTGATGTTGTGACTTGTTATAGCCCTCTAGGACATGCATGCTAGGGTTTTGGGTAGCATGAAATGATAATAAAAGAATAACGGGAAAGTGGACATTTGAGAAGCTTGCATGGGGGAACTAGATCTTGCATGGGCATGATCCTTACGTGGGAAAAGCTGAATTGGGTTGTAAGTGAGAGTTGTGGAGAGTCTTAGAGTGATGGGAGACTTATTATGAAAGATAGTACGTGAGTTGGTGCATAAGGGATCTGATTAAGGTTTCGTGAGTAAGTGGGTGTTGGGGAGTCTGCATGGAGTATCTAAATTATGCGTAGGGATGAATATTACTGGAGGAAAGTTGATTTTGGAAGTAAATAAGATAATGCTAAAGTTACGGGTCCATTGGAGACTTGGGTGCAAAATTTTACGTGGGTCGATATAAGGGTGTTTAAGGGATCCAATTAGGGTTTTGGGAGAAAATGAGGAAATTGAGGGGTACAAGGGTAAAAATGATCAAGGAAGGATGGAGTATGGGGTTGAGAGTGAGAATTCAGTTAGATAAAGGATGAGTATGGGTTTTCTAAAGGAGAGGGGAGATTTTGGGGTTACGTGTGAAGAAGTAAGGTGCAGCCAACTAGGGTTGGCGTGGTCGATTAGGGTTTGAGTGGCCAACCAGGGTTTGGTTAGTCACATGTGAACTTGGGAGATAAAGAGATACACTTGGGGAATTTTCTAATAAAGAATGAGGTGCGAGATAGAGAATAATGTAGCGTTTGGTAAGTAAGAAAGAGTTGGGCCACATAGGTCCGATTAGGGTATCCGAGGAGGAACCCTAGAGGGGTGAGAACATGCGGAGGCGACATCATATGTGTTGGGATGGCCTATATCCTTGGGGTTTGTGTCTTACTATATGCTACTTTACATAAGTCTACGGGGGAATGGATGTCGGGTGCGAGAGGAGGTACGAGTCTCAAAATACGGGACGAACCCTTAGAGGGAGAAGTAGTAGAGTATTAGCCGCATGCATGTCAAGGGTGATGTGTGATTTAATAAGACACTGATAAGACATTAATTACGTAAAGTGAAAGATGTCGAGCCGATCCTGCGATCCGGTCCACCGGCTATAATAGTGGATCAGAGGCGTTCTGCCCTGTGCGATATTTTCCGGTCCACCGGCTATAATAGTGGATCAGAGGCGTTTTGCCCTGTGCGATATTTCCAGTCCACCGGCTATAATAGTGGGGGATTTCGCGCTCGACAAACCAAACTTATCAGTTAACCCATGGGAAAGATACTAAGTACTTAAAGCGAAACACCATGTGAGTCGGGGCTGCAATCCGGTCCACCGGCTATAATAGTGGATCAGAGGCGTTTTGCCCTGTGCGTATATTTTCCGGTCCACCGGCTATAATAGTGGATCAGAGGCGTTCTGCCCTGTGCGATATTTTCCGGTCCACCGGCTATAATAGTGGGGCTCCCGCACTCACATGGGTTATTAAAGAGTATGTGTGAAATGGACTTATCATTAATGAGAATAAAGAATAAGTCACCGGAAAAGTACTCAGGCCTTATCTTGTGCGTTATCGCATGTGACTTATATGTTTGTGATGTGTGTGCTATGTGGTATGATTGTATGTTTGGCCTTAGCGCACCTGCGCCCTTACTCAGTACTGGACCCGTACTGATACTACCTTGATTGACCGGGTCCTGTGATGATCCACCAATGGTGGGGAGCAGACCTTTGATGCAGGTTGGTCTGTTACTAATTTGGGGTGGAAGGCTTGATCTGAGTGAGTAAGCGGTCCGGATATTCTCCTTCGAAAATTGTGTGGTTTAATCGTATTTGTCTTTAGAGGTTACAAATGTTGTATTTAATTTTTTCGAGGGTTTTATTGTACCTTGCTTTTCCGTTATTTTAAGTATTCTGATGTATGGACCTTTTAAATTGTATTTCGGAATGTAACTTTTGACCTTCGCACTCTGATCTCGTAAAGCTTGTGTTCTATGAATGATTTGTTCTGGTTTTATTCTTTCTAGCCTTAGCACTTAGTATCGGGTCGGTAGTTATGGATCGATTTGGTACTAAGTGTGGCGGTAATACCCCCGAGTTTACGGTTTTTAATTCTCTTGCTTCCGCTAAAACTTTTGATTTAAACGAAATTTTTCAGTAGTAAATTTGGGGGTGTTACACTTGTGTACACTACTTGTGGACTTGCTCATGCCCAATCGTATGCATCTATCCTTGCATGCACAATCGTGTCTTGTTGTATGACCTTCCCCCGCTCTCTCTTATGCATGTATCCAGCATCACTGACCTCTAACTGTGCACATGTCACGCTTCCTCCCTTACACTATTCGTGCATCGCTAACCTTCCTCAACACCATGAAGCTCCAACCCTTCCTACACCACCCTCCTCGTAGCCACTAGCCCACTGAGCCACTGCCATCTCCACCACCCTACATCATCTGAACCAACACTAGCCCTTGCACCACCCTCCTCACAGTCACCAACCCAATAGCGCCTCATTTGCACCTGCTCACCCTGCAAGTGGAACATAAGGAAGTTTAGTTTAAAAATTTGTCTTACCCATTATTAATAAGTAAGGGTATTTTAATAATTCTATAAAATAAATATTTTATTCTTATTATTATTATAATTTTATTTGTTAAATATTAATATAGTATTCTGGTATTGTTTTTAAGTACGAAAGTTGATTAGAAAAATCTTATAGTATTCAGTAGGATATGACTATTTTACATTTTAGCTGGAATTTAGATAACTTTTATAACCATTAAAATGATAAATCTTGCATGAATAGTGCAAGGGTATTACACTAATAGAGTATTATACTCTTTATCTTCTATTTATTTGCTATTATTTGTGTTTCAACATGTTAATCATTTTTTTCTTTTAGTTTAAAAAAATTGTATCAATTTAATTGAGGCATTAAGCACACTTATTTACTAGGTAAAAGTTTACATAGGCCACATACTGCTTCTAATATACGCTACATCTTGATTGAGGCATTTACATTTCATTTTGCATCTAATATAAGCTACATATATATTGGTTGTACTCTCTCTAGGTAAATTAATAAAAATACATATCTAAGGCATGTATTTTGCACAATTACACTAAACATTCCTAGGAAGTTAAAAAACAAGTATCTTTACTAATTAAAAGGTGGCGAGCAAGATGTAACACCTCACTACCAAGAAACAAAAAGATATGATCTATAACATGAGGTTTACAAAAATATCAACATAAAATAATGCACTATAAACATATTTTTAATCACTATAATTAATCTTAAACATCAAAAGCTCTTGATTCCTTGCTCTCCAAATAAGATAAGTGGTGGCAACTAGGGCTAGGCATCGAGCTCGAGTAATTGCCTTGAATCCTCTCTTCCTTCTTTTAATACTTTTACAAATGGAACAAAAATTGGTTGTATTATCTCTATGTTGGGTGTGGTGGTAATACCCTCCATTTTATTATTCTAGCTTCTACAAATGTCTTTTAAAAAATAAATTTCAAGTTGTGAAAGTGAAACCTCCCTTAATGTAAGATGTGGTTGCAATAAAGTTATTAGGTAAATACAAAAATTGGTAAATGTATTTAGTATTTTGAATTCATATCATAAAACAACACTTATTTTCAATAAAGTTAAAATTGTTAAGATAGCATTTAGTATGAACAGAGATAGTAAATACTATAAGTTTTTCTTTTGTTATTTTGTTAATTTTGGTGGAATTTGTTTATTAGATTGTAATTTAAATGTCCCAGAATTATTTATTTAGATATACTACTAAATAAGGATTTATTAAGAAATTAATTTATTTTATTACTTTATTTGGAATAAGAGGGATTTATTTAGGGCAAATTAATAGGAATTTATAAATATTTTTTTAGAGGAAAAATTGGACTTTTTGTTAATTAAAAAGGAATTTAGGAGAAATATTTTTTAAAAACCCTCAATTAGCCTAAAAATAAGATTTAATATTATTTTAAATAAATAATTTATTTTAGATACCTAAATTATTCAAATTAATTTATTAAACCCAAAACCTTAAATCTTCCTTTTCCCTTTTTCCTTTTTCTTTTTCTTTCTTTCTTTCTTTCTTTCTTTTCTTTCTTTCTTTTTTTTTTTCTCTCTTCCGCCGGTTGGGCCTGGCGCGGCCCAACACACCTCTTCTTCTCCTTTCTCCGTGGCCCAGCGCCGTGCCTCCTTCATGCGGCATTTCAACGCCGCGTTTTGACTCGCTTCCAGATGAGACGCTGCGTCTCATTTAATGGTCAATCTAACCGACACGACTGGCCCGGTTCTCTCCCTTTTCCTTTCTTTCCCAGCCGACTGGTTTGCCCCCTCCCTCCTTCTTCTTCCTCCCTTCTCCTCCGTCGACGCAGCCTGCAACTCCCAGTTCGAAAATGGCCGCGCCGGCCACGACGAATTTAACCGACCGATTCACCCCTCTTTTTCTCCCTCTTGACTGGCACATTGACTAGGAATAATCGATTATCCCCAACTCCCGTTCGTTCCCTCTATTTTGCTTCTAGAAGCTTCGACCCCGACCCAAACAATCGCCAGCCAATTTCTACCACCGGCGACCAAAACCCTAGCATTAAATACCATCCATGCGACCCCCAAAACCCTAATAACCCATCTAAGCTCTATATATAGCCTGGTTGTGGATGTTTTTGAAGCTTTTTCCTTCTCAAAACCCTAAGTGAGAATCGCCCACCACCGTGACTTCAGACGCATCTTCTGACGCCGATAGCCAACCTCAGCGCCACCACCACATTCCAAATTCTTCGTTGCAATTCCCTCTAGCTAACTAAACCATTTTCAACCTTCGATTCTTCTTGCATGGGCCTCCATAACCGTGCAAAGTTTGCTTCTCATCTCGCAAAAATTTTACCCCGAAACCTTAAACCACCGTCCGCCGCCACATACGCCGCTTCTGCCACCCTATAAACCACCCAAAATCTCCTGCTAAGTATCCTCCACCGAACCATAAGCTTATTTTATTTTTCTCCTTTCCCCTTCCCTCTTTTTCTTCATTTTTACCTCTCTTAGATCCATTTTCCGGCCACCTTCGGGAACCAACCTCAGTTCCACCTACATCCTCCAACTCAAGGTGATGCCATAGACATTTTAAATACTTAGTTTCGAATTATTTATAATTATTCTAATTTTAGCCAAAATTTTAGTATTAATTCAACTTTAAGTATTATTATTATAATTATTATTATTAGTAATATTGACTGTATTCTAATTTCTAAATTTTGGTTACAGGTCTGGGAGTATTATTGAGTAAGATACAGTAATTATCTCGGCATTTACCTATTTACTTGGATTTTTACATAATTGATGTTATTCTTAATAATATTAATAATAATAATATTATTAGTATAATTATTTGATTGATACTATGATTATTACTGGAAGAACAGAGGCCTTAAATTTTAATTATGCCTCGCATTTATTAATTTTATTAACATTATAACATTTTTCAACATTATTTTAATTATATTATCATTATTACCTTTATTAAAATATAATATAAGTATATATATACATTATTAATTTTATTATCACAATTCTGAATAGTATTATGTTTATCATTGTGGGATGGTTAGAAATCCAACTTTTAATTTTAAGAATTTTGATATCATTAATATCTAATATTCTATTTATAAAAAGTATCATTAATATTATTATACTTTATTTATATTACTAATTATTTTTATTACTATTATTCTTATTATTGTTATTATTATCATCATCATTATTATACTATCATTTCTATTTTGGGTGAAGGATAGAAACCCTTAGTTTATCACCTTTTCAAAAGAAAATAAGTGAATTAATTATATTAGTTCCTATAGTTAATTATTGAATAGTAAAATGTCATCCTAAAACCAAACCTCGAAATAAGTTAGAATTATATAAGAGAATCTAATTCTAGTATGCTTTGATATAATAGGCGAACCCAATCAAATCCCTCAAGTGGAATAGGAGCGTGCACCATGACCGGTGTCGTATTAGGTAAGGGGTGCTAAGGCCTTTTTGTGTGATTATATGCATTTTGTGATTCGCATGCTATGTATCATATGTCTATCATTATTATTTATGTTATATACGATATGATGTGGAGTCCAGGTATGATCTTGGTTTGTTATATGGCATGTGTTTTATTTATATATGATAATATGTGATAATATGTGATAATATGTGATTTGGCCTTAAGACATGCATGTTAGGGTTCGCATGGTGTTATTAATATTGCATGGTGTTAGGGTTTCATGTGACGATATTAATGTTGCATGGCAATATTAGGGTTGCATGGAAAGGTGGTACGTTGCATGGTAATATCAGGGTTGCATGGAAAGGAGGTACGTTGCATAGAAGTGTGGTACATTGCATGGAAAGGTGGTACGTTGCATGGCAATATTAGGGTTGCATGGAAGTGTGGTACGTTGCATGGTAATATTAGAGTTGCATGGGAAGGTGGTACATTATATGGTAGTATTAGGGTTGCATGGAAGTGTGGTATGTTGCATGGGAGTCGGGGTTGCATAGAAGTGTAGTTTTAGTGGAGCTAGGGTTTGCATTAGAGCTAGGGTTTTGCATAGATTTAGTCATGCATATTTGGGCATAAGTTTTGAATAAAATACTTAAGACATTAATCATTTAAAGTGGAAGATTGTTGAGTCGGGTCCAGACCGATCCACCGGTCAGAAATAGTGGTTAGGACATGATGTCCTATGTGTAACCGATCCACCGGTAATAATAGTGGTGTGGACTTTGTCCCGCAAGTGACCGGCCCACCGGCAATAATAGTGGGGTGACTCGAGCTTAACCAATATAAACCAGAGTTTGCTAACGTTTAAAAGATACTAATTACTTATAGTAGAACACCATGTGAGTAGGAACTAGACCGATCCACCGGTCAGAAATAGTGGTGTGGACTTTGTCCTGCAAGTGACCGATCCACTGGCGAATAATAGTGGTGTGGACTTTGTCCCGCAAGTGACCGGCCCACCGGCAATAATAGTGGGGTGTTCCTGTATTTACATGGATTTGATAAGAGGCATGGTGCGTATTGACTTATGATAAAAGATTAATTAAATAATTAATCCAGACTATGATTGGGCCTTTATGTATCTATCCGAATGATTGTTCGTTATTATGTGATCATGTTGATCTTTATGTTCTTTTATTCCTATACATGGTTTATGTGATTGTATGTGTTGGCCTTAGTGCTCGGTTACCTTACTCAGTACGTAGCGTACTGATCACCCGTTTCATGGGTGTTGCTCATTCCCACGAGTAGAAGGCTCATCTGACTTGGTGCAGGTAGGAGATGTTTACTTTGATGCGATTGATATCCATGGGTCATCAGGTGGGGTCGAGTGATGATTGGGCCGAATCCGTTTCAGAGTGGCGTGGCCGAACTTCCATTGAGATTTTTCTTCCTATTTTCCTTAATTTACGTTAAGCACTTCCAAATAAATTTATGTTCGGAGTTATCTCTCTTCCCTGAAAAACTAACTCTCGTAGTTTGAATTGAATAAGGATTTGTGCGTGTCTAATTTTCGTATTTATGAATTTGAACTATTATTAATTTTTATGAGTTGTTTTCTTAGCCTTAGCACTTAGTATTGGAACGGTAGGAGTTAACCGGTCTGGTACTAAGTGTGGCGGTAACATCCCCAGATTTCACACGTTTTAAGTAATTCTATTTTAACTACTTCCGTTTAAAAAAAAAGTAGTAAATTTTGGGGTGTTACAGTAATAAATTGTAAATTAGTCATAAATAATAAAATTGTAAGAATAAAATATTATTAATTAACATAACAAAAAAAATATTGTATATTCCAAGGATAATAAAATGGTTCTCATCTAAATACATAGGCAATTGGTTCAACACCTCTCTCTCTCTCCATCTCTCTCTACAACAATATAAATGGATTATATATCTTTTTTCTGCAGGTGTTTTTCTTCTTCTTTTATAACTATATTATATTCATTTATATAATAAAATTCATTAAATTTTGGATAAAATTTATCAAATTTAAAATAAAAAACACCATTGTTAAAATTAAATAATTAAATTGTTAGGAGGTAATTATATTTTTATGTTTAGTATTAAAAAATATAAAAAAAATAATAATACAGTTTTATATTGCATAAATGAAGGTGGGTATATATCAATCCATATATAATATTATAATCCGCCGAAAACATTTTATTTATTATTTGGTACGCACCATAAAACTGAAAATTAATAAAGAAAGATAGAAAATCAAAAGCTATGAGCAGCGGCGCCGATTTCACTGCGATAAAAAACTACGTCCAATGTACTTACTCTTTTGTCTTTTCCTCATCTTTTTGCTATTACAAAAAAACTTTCAACTTTGAACTCCTCCAAAACTTGAAGGCTTCATTCTTCAGCCATAAATATCACCGGCGGGCATCCTCCACCCACGAAACTGAAGTTTATTTATTCTAGGCGCAGTTATACCAGCTGTGGTGAACATGTTGGGACATACTATCTCTTCCACATTCACCTGAAGGAACCACCGCCAATATTACTAACTTCAACCGTCGATTAAGGCGGTGCTGTTGAGCGGGAAGCTAGGCCCGGTGAGAGTACTTCAAGCACTTCATTAATTAAGTTTCACTTTGTCCAACACCATATATTAAAAATTGTAGAGTTCAAGGTGCACTCTTCGTAGTAAATTTGTTTCACATGCAATGCTTTCAAACATTGTGTAAAACTTAAGCATTCTACGTCTCTTCCTCCTCCAAAAACCCCACTCTCACATGTAAGTTGTCTCCTCTATAACATGTGCTTGTGACCACCGCCGGCACCTCTAAAGCCACCTCTAGTATACACCCACCGAGCAATACTTTTGCCTTGATTTTTACATTATGCGGAAACCCCAGATGGAAGTTCATGCTGTTTCTTCTTTCTGCTGCTGTTTCTCGCTTTTCTTGGTATTTTTGACAGCGATATGTCCGGCTACTTCCCTTTCTCCAGATGGGCAAGCACTCCTATCTCTGCTCTCAGAAGCAGACACTTCCTCAAAATCATCCTCTTTCGTATTGTCCACATGGGACCCTTCAACCCCAACTCCCTGTTCATGGAAAGGCATAACTTGTTCTCCCCAAGAAAGGGTTATTTCTTTGTCCCTCCCTAACAACTTCCTTAATCTCTCTTCATTGCCATCACAGCTCTCTTCCCTCTCCTTTCTCCAGCTACTCAACCTCTCCTCTACCAACATCTCAGGCCAGATACCACCTTCTTTTGGCCAATTTTCTCAACTTCGCCTCCTGGATCTCTCCTCCAACATGCTTTCGGGCCCGATTCCTCCGGAGTTAGGACGTTTGTCGTCGCTTCAGTTCCTCTATTTGGACTCCAATAAATTGAGAGGACAGATACCACCACAGCTGGCCAATTTGACCTCATTGCAGGTGTTTTGTGTTCAGGATAATTTGCTTAGTGGCACCATACCTTCACAGTTAGGATCCTTATTGTCCCTTCAACAGTTTAGGATCGGAGGTAATCCTTATTTGACAGGGAACATTCCCTCACAGCTGGGTTTTCTGAGGAATCTCACCACACTTGGTTTGGCGGCAACTGCACTAACTGGTGTTATACCGCCATCGATTGGGAACATGCTCAATCTACAAACTCTGGCGTTATATGATACTCAGGTATTCGGCGCAATACCGCCCGAGTTAGGGCAGTGTTCAGAGCTTACTAACTTGTATTTGCACATGAACAATCTCACTGGCACCATCCCACCTCAGTTGGGCAACTTAAGGAAGCTAACCAGCTTGCTTATTTGGGGCAATGATCTCTCGGGACCTATTCCAGCGGAGCTGTCAAATTGCTCTTCCCTCGTTGTCCTGGACGTCTCAGCGAACAATCTGTCAGGGGAAATCCCTGGAGATTTGGGGAAGTTGGTTCTTCTGCAACAGCTTCATTTGTCTGATAATTTTTACACGGGTACGATTCCATGGAAGCTGAGCAATTGCACTAGCCTGATTACTCTTCAGCTAGATAATAACAACTTGTCTGGTCCTATTCCATGGCAAGTCGGTAACTTGAAGTCCTTGCAAAGTTTGTTCTTGTGGGGTAATTCAGTGTCAGGAACTATCCCAGCTATGTTTGGAAATTGCAGTGAACTATATACACTCGATCTCTCGAGGAATAAGCTCATCGGGTCTATCCCGGAAGAGATCTTCAGTCTAAAAAAATTGAGCAAACTGTTGCTGCTCGGGAATTCACTAACAGGTGGTTTGCCTGGCAGCGTTGCAAATTGTCAGTCTCTTGTGAGATTGAGGCTGGGGCAGAATAATCTATCTGGTCACATTCCTAAGGAGATAGGGCGGCTTCAGAACCTTGTATTTCTTGACTTGTACATGAACCACTTTTCAGGCAGCCTGCCGGAGGAGATAGGTAACATCACTGTGCTTGAGCTACTGGATGTGCATAGCAATCATCTAACTGGGGATATCCCACCTCAGCTAGGCGAGCTTGTAAACTTAGAGCAGCTTGATCTTAGCCAAAACAGCTTCACTGGCAACATTCCTTCGAATATTGGAAATTTTAGTTACTTGAACAAGCTCATCCTCAACAAGAATCTGTTTACTGGGTCAGTTCCCAAAACTATCAAAAACCTGCAGAAGCTTACCCTACTTGATTTGAGCTTCAACAACCTCTCTGGTACAATCACCCCTGAAATTGGAGATATGACGAGCTTAACGATTAGCTTGGACCTGGGCAGTAATGCCTTCTCGGGTGAAATCCCAGAGTCTATGTCCAGGTTGACACAGCTACAGTCCCTTGATCTTTCTAACAATAAGTTGACAGGGAAGGTGCTTGTTCTCGGTCTTATGACCAGCCTTGCGTCCTTGAATATCTCTTGCAACAACTTCTCAGGTCCGATTCCTGTAACACCATTTTTTAGGACCCTGCCCCCAAATTCTTACCTTGAAAACCCTAACCTCTGCGAGTCTTCTGATGGATTGACATGTTCTTCGGGTTTATTACAAAAGAACAGCTTAAAATTAGCCAAAACTGTCGCTTTAGTTACTGTGTTCATGTCTTCAGTCATCATTGCTATTATTATCTCATGGATACTAGTTACAAGGAAGCGTAAGTACGTTGTGGGCAAATCAGGAGCATCCTCGCGTCCCGCTTCGGGCGCTGCTAATGACTACTCATATCCATGGACCTTCATTCCTTTCCAGAAGCTCAATTTTACCATTGACAACATTCTTGATAGCTTGAAGGACGAGAATGTGATTGGAAAGGGCTGCTCAGGTGTTGTCTACAAGGCCGAGTTGCCAAACGGGGATTTGATTGCTGCGAAAAAGTTATGGAAAACGAACAAGGAAGATGAAGTAATTGATTCTTTTGCAGCAGAGATTCAGATATTGGGGCATATTCGTCACCGGAATATTGTTAGGTTGGTAGGGTACTGTTCAAACAAGAATATGAAGCTCCTTCTGTATAACTACATCCCGAATGGAAATCTGCAACAGCTCTTGCAAGGTAATAGGAATTTGGATTGGGAGACGAGGTATAAGATTGCTGTTGGATCAGCACAGGGTCTCGCCTATCTTCATCATGACTGTGTGCCTCCTATTCTTCATAGAGATGTCAAGTGCAATAATATACTTCTAGATTCCAAGTTTGAAGCTTATCTGGCTGATTTTGGACTAGCAAAGCTCATGAATTCACCCACATACCACCCTGCAGTGTCCAGGGTAGCAGGGTCATATGGATACATCGCCCCAGGCAAGTCCTCCTGTTCCTTTTCTGTATGTTCATCGGTCTTCGTGCTTGTGTTTGATAATCTGGATTAACTGTCTCAGTTAGACAATGTAATTTCTGTGTCATTTGATCCAAGTCTGTTCATGAAGGATGTGATCATAAAGCTCAAGGCTATAGATTAAAAGTTAAAACCCCTTGTTTTTCTCTATATATTTAATTACCATCATTAGATTCATTACCTTCTCTTTTTCCTTTTTTTTTTGATAGAATACGCGTATACGATGAATATAAGTGAGAGGAGTGATGTTTATAGCTATGGAGTTGTTCTACTGGAGATCTTAAGTGGCCGAAGCGCGGTTGATCAGAAGACAGGTGATGGGCTTCATATAGTAGAATGGGTGAAGAGGAAAATGGCGAGCTTCGAACCAGCTGTATCAGTATTGGATACTAAGCTTCAAGGTATGCCTGATCAGATGGTGCAAGAGATGCTTCAAACGCTAGGAATCGCCATATTTTGTGTCAACTCAGCACCATCGGAAAGGCCAACTATGAAAGAAGTGGTGGCCTTGCTAATGGAGGTCAAAAGCCCACCAGAAGATATAGGAAAGACTTCACAGCCACTAATAAAACAGTCGTGAATGAACCATTGACTAGTTAATTTTATTTTCTGTCGTAGGGTTGGATAGGTGATTATTGAATATATTGTTTGTCCTATTTTCTCTTCTGGATGAAGATATAGACGAGCCATTATATGATTGTGGAGCTGGAAAAGAGTAGAATATCTGGTTTGATTAGGCAGTAGCGATAGTGGTCGCCGGTTTCTTGTACAGCTTTTGGAGACAGCAATGTATCCAGAATTAGATGCCTTCAATGTTCTGCTTCGTTTCATCGGTCTGTTTGGCTGCGTTTTCCTAGTCACTGCCTGTTTTTTGTTCGCGGCTTTCCCCAAAATGCTTTCTGCGCGTGTACATGTACTATATTCCCAAAGCATGCCCTTATTATACAATTTAAATCTCAGCTTTTCACGCCATTTTCATATTTCCAATTCATAATTCATGAGTATCATGAATGACAAATATTATTCAATTGATATAAAATTTAATATTACATAATTTTTTTTAAACACAATTAAAAATATCTGATTCTTTTAAATTTTTTCCTTAATTTTCTTAGAAATTTCTAGATATAATTATTTTAGAAGGAAACAACATTAGCATCTTACAAAATTCACAAATATATATATATATATTGAAACATGAATAGCTGCATATTCAAATGCTTTAGATAATCTCAATTCTGCCAAAAAATGTGTGTGAACACTATTTTTCACTAAAAAATATATATTTTTAAAACATTTGTAAAAGTATATATACAAATATTATTATATAAAAAAGGAAAATTATTGTCATATCTAATATAAGATAGGCATCCTATCGTCATTCGTCCATCCCATGCTAACCACACTGCATTGGCATTCAAAACACAACATGTAAGATAAACCTTAATGTGAGTGTAACTCTCATAAAGAGAAGATAATTAGGATTTTACAAACCAAGGGTCATATCAAGTTCAAAAACTTTTATGAAAATACATAGAAAGAAACATCAAGGAAAAAAAAATATTATAAAGTATCCATCTTTAAGGACCCTTGAAAAAGAAATGCAATGACAAAGCATCTTGCTGTCAAAATTCCCACCCCAAAGAAGCATATGATTATCTACTAGCCATCCACACCAACCCACTTAAGGTACTATGCATGTATAATTGAGTAAGTGACCGATTAAACAAGCATGTTAGTACGCTGCTATAATACTCTAAATTTTCCTAACACTAATTTATGGGCAATTACTCTTTTAATTCCATCTTTAATCCTTAACTTGTAATTATCCATGCAACCCTCAAACCTTTCCTTTTCCTCTTTCTTATTCCACCTCATCAATCACGTGAGATCTCTATATTGCTTGTTTTACTCGGGTGAGTTGTCAAACAATCCATTTCAAAACCTGACTCCAGCTTACCATTGCCTATATGCCTTTGGATTTTTTTTTCTTATCATTTCTTAACTTGGCCTTACGAAGTCCATCTCATGCAACATCAAATGCACGTAGCTGAGCACCCTACATCATCTTACTTTCTATCATTTATTTCAAACCCAGATAAGAGCCCTTTTTTTCCTTTCTCTAAAGTTCTTTTACTATCGCTCTCCTATCATCTTCTCTTAGTTTGCCATTGTTCCCATTCCAACTTCATTATTTTTCTCTTTTTCTCCTATACCTTTCCCAGGCAACCCCACCACCATCGACGTCCATAACCCATGCAACGACACCACAATCTTCACTAACATCTCACACAACCACCATAATTCACACCACCAAAACCACCTAATGTGAAAACTATATGCAACCCTTCCTACCACAACCTGAGTACCTCTCATTAGTGCCCCTTTGTAGCATCCGAGGATCACGTTGCTTCCCCCTTTTCTACATGAGTAGCACATGCATGTAGCCACAAGAGACGATCAAGCATCACACAATTAAGCCATCCTCAACCACACCCATTTCTTGCAAAAATTATATTTAGCTTTTCACTATTTTCCCTTACCCTTCCTTGTTAATCTTTACTTGTGATAACCTCTTATTTTATTAACTTTCTAGGTGATCATACTATCTTTGAGGAAGGTGAGTAGGAGGTTGCTTATTTTCTTTCTTAGAGATGATTTTTTTGTATGGTAATGATACATGTCTTTAGATAAGTCCCTTTAAATATTGTTGTTAATGTTTTGTGAACAAAGGAGTTCTTAGGAAATTTGGTTAGTAGTTTGAAGTTATAGAATGCTAAGAGGAAATATCAAAGGAGAGATCAAAAGTGAAAGAAAAAAATGTATTATGATTTTTTATTCTCGAAAATAGATACAATACCCCATGTATATAGGAGTAGAACGAGGGAAGAAGAAGAGGTAAAATACAGTGTGGTCAAGAACATAAAGTTTTCCTATCTTAAATAAAGGACCAACCTAAAAAGTGAACAATATGGGATACCAATCTAGGGCTGGTCCTAGATAAAGATGAGCACGTCAAGGAGCCTTTTAGTTTGAATCTCATTCTTTTGGTTGATATTTTAAGGTTGAATAATACTAGTTAATGAAAAACCAATAGTATTACTCCCTTCAAAATTTCATCCACCACTTTGGCTACTCCCCCACGGTAGATAAGCTAAGATTCAACTAGATTGCCACTAGTTAAGCACATCATATACTTCTCTTCTGTAGACATACTAGGTACCGATAACATCGACGATAGTTAGAGCCATATGTTGAAATACACTAACTTAAAAATTCATAATACAAAATAATAAACACAAATACCTCATAAGAGACAAGCGGATAGGCTAAGTTATCAATATGTGTGCATATATGCAAAATAAAGATAAATTAGGTTGTACATAACAGACCATTGAACATTTAGAAATAAAGTTACTAAAAAAGGGATGTCATATAATTTACAAATAAAGTTACACAAAAACCACCATATATCATATATATACAATATCAAGTATTAAAAGATCAACTCCTTTTTGTAAAGTCCACCGACATGTCCTACTAAGGGGGGAAAATCCATGGCAATCTCATTAGTTTTCATAAAATTAAAATTTCAAATTTTAATAATGTAACACCCCGAAATTCACTACTGAAAAATTTCATTCTATCAAAGGATACAACAGAGCAAGGAAAATAAAACGGTGAAAGTCAGGGATATTACAAACACGATCAGTACAAGCTCTGCCACTGGCCAACCTCATACTAATCACAAGACTAAAGAATATTATCATCAAATATAAGTCAATACTTAAAATAAGAATTCATAGAAGAGTCGAATCACTCACAATACAAAAATTAGAGTAAGCGTAAAAGAGTTACAATCCAAAGGAGTACTTAATTAAAGTTCTCAAAGGGATAAAAGGTATAGTATGATAAAACAAAACTGAAGGAAACCGATAAAAGATAACGTAAAAGAGAATCCGGCGAAGTTGCTTTCGATCCCTAAGCCAAATCCAAGCTCAACTCTCAGCCCCGCCCGATGCCTCGTAAGTATCTTAGGCATTGAAGATAGCGTATCCTACCTGCACAAACTCAAGTTGGCCCTCTGCTCGTGGGAATGAGCAGCACCCATGAAATGGTGGTCTGTACGCTACGTAGTGGTACGTACTGATCAAGGTAACCATACATCTAAGGCCAAACATAGAAGGCATATAACATAAACATGATTATACAGACAACGTACAACAAGACAATTAATAAGGCCAAGCTATAATCTAGATAAACTTATTCTTTCGATCTTTGCTCAAGGCTCATTTCACACCTTGCATATTTTCAATCCATGTGAGTTCAAGAACCCCACTATTATAGATGGTGGATGGAAAACGTATAGGGCAAATGCTATTGACCACTATTATTGTCAGTAGATCAGTCTCTAGGGCAAAGTGCTCCTAGCCACTATTATGCTGGTGGATCAGTCTGGCCCCAACTCTCATGGTGTTCCACTGTAATTACTTAGTGTCTTTCCCATAACTTATAGTAACTTAGAGTTTGGTTTATTGAGCTCGGGATCCCTCACTATTATAGCCAGTGGATCGAAAACATATAGGGCAGAATACTCCAGATCACTATTCTATGCCGGTGAATCAGTCTCTAGGGTACCCTGATACTTGACCCCTATTATGCGGGTGGATCTGTTTAGGCCCAGCTCAATAATCTTCCACTTTAAATGATTAGTGTCTTACTGTGTCTTATTCAGTATGTCTTTACCCTGTACATACATGTCACAATCCTTCTACTCTTATTATCCTAAGAGGGCCCGCCCTATATCTTGAGACTTCTGCACCTCCTAACATACCCCTATATCCCTTCCTTCTTCCACTTACTCATACTAGAAGCTCAACTCCTAAGTGTGTAGGTCAAGGTTGTAACACCCCAAAATTTACAATTTTTTTATGCAAAACCTTTAAATATAAAACCCGTAAATCTTGGGGATGCTACCGCCACACTTAGTACCAAACCGGTTCACTCCTACCATTCCAGTACCAAGTGCTAAGGCTAAGAAAAACATTGCCATCAACTCATATTAACACATAAATTAAAGTTCGCAATTCAATAATTAGAGTACGCATGAATTATTACATAATCAAAATACGAGAGAAAGTTTCTTAAAGTAGAAAGATGTCCATGACGTTAAAATTATTTATAGACTTCACAACATAGATAAAAGAGAAAAAATAAATAATAATCCCATTAAGGAAAAACTGGCCACGCCACTCTAAAGACTTGATCCAACCCAAATCAACACTCGTCCCTGCCTGACATCCCGTGGACATCAATGGAATGAAAGAACATGTATCCTACTTGTAACACGTCCGACGGGCCTTTTGCTCGTGGGAATGAGTAGCACCCATAAAAGGGGTGATTAGTTCACTACATACTGAGTAAGGTAACCGAGCACTAAGGCCAACACACAAGTACATAAAATCATGCAGGATAATATTCAACTTACACATATATAGTATATAAAGCCCTGCAGGATAATATACAGCTTATAAACATTCAAGCCCACACATAAAGGCTGAAATAGTCCGGATTAGTAACTTATAATCTCTTTTCGATATTCATTTCACACCATATTTTTTATCAAATCCATGCGAGTGCTAAAACCTCCCACTATTATAACCGGTGGCTCAATCACATATAGGGCATCATGCCCTAACCACTATTATAACCGGTGATTCGGTCACGCATAGGGTAAAATCCTAACCACTATTATAACCGGTGGATTGGTCACGCATAGGGTAAAATCCTAACCACTATTATAACCGGTGGATTGATTACTCATAGGGTAAAACCCTAAACACTATTCCTTATCGCTGGATCGGTTTAGTCCCTACTCACTTGGTGTTCCACTGTAAGTAATTAGTATCTTTTAGGTGCCTTAGCAAAACCTCTGGTTGGTTTTTATTGAGCTCGGGACCTCACTATTATAACTGGTTGGCAGGTCACGCATAGGACATCCTGTCCTAACCACTATTATAACCGGTCGATCGGTCACTCATAAGGTGAAAACCCTAACCACTATTATATCCAGTGGATCGGTCACGCATAGGGTAAAAACCCTAACCACTATTCCTAACTAGTGGATCGGCTGGACCCGGCTTAATAATCTTTCACTTTAAATGATTAATGTCTTAAGTATTTTATTCAGGAGCTTTCACTCAGATATGTATGACTGACTTCTACTATTCTCATCCTCCAAACTCTAGTTAAGCACCACAAACCATAGTTAACCATAACGAACCCTAACTCAATCTCCTCCATACCCTTATAATATCCCACGTACTATTTTCCATCCCATGTTTTCAAAACCCTATATGACACTTCTAACACCTTCCTTGCACCCCATATTTACTTCTATATGTAAAAATTTCTCTCATGCACACTTTATATCCCCCATGCAAATGTGTGGACTTTTTCATGCAAAATCTTATGCTCACTCGTGAAACCTTAATTCCCATACAAACCCTAACTCCATGCAAACCCTAACTCCACGTTATTACACTCCTCCACATCATATTACAAAACCTATTATGCATGTCTTATGGGACACACCATACCACAATAACAACACAACCCATACACATAATACACATGCCATAATTCAAAGCACGATCTTACCTCAACTCCATATCATGTTGCATATATGACAGTTATACAATTACAACTAAAATACATTATAATTTCATATCACATGGCATGCATGGCATATAAAACACATAATACACAAACGACCTTAGTTACTCCTTACCTAAAATGTCACCGGTCTTGGAGCACGCTCCTACACCTCTTTAGGGCTTTGACTGGTCTCACCTATAAGGGAGAAAACTAGAATTAGGTTCCCTCCTACTAAAAATACTATTATTTACTAGCTTATCCTAAGACTAGGTTTTTAAATAAAATAACACTATAATAATAATAGCTAGACAAAATAATATCAAAAATGCTAATAATAATATTAATATGGTTCAAAACAGATGGTGGTATAAGGGCTCCTACCCTCCACCCAAAATAATACTAACAATATCATTAAGACCTTATTAATAAAAATAGTACTAATAATAGTAATGAAATAATAATCGAATTATAAAATAATAATAATAATGATAATAATAAAATTGTAATAATAATAATAATAATAATGAAATGACTTAAACGGAAAGTAATATAAGGTAAGGTTTTCAACTCTACCCTAAAATAGTAAAAGTACCATTAGTAATAATAATATTATTATTAACATATATTATTTATAATAATATTAATAATAATAATGATAATAATAATAATAATAATAGTAATAATAATAATATTAATAATTGAAATAATAGGAATCTAATTATATAAATAAAATAGGGCTCAAGTCCTCTAAATAAATAATATTAATAGTAATATAATAGTAATAATAATAATAAATAATAATAATAATAATAATAATAATGATGATGATGATGATGATGATGATGATGATGATGATGATGATGATGATGATGATGATAAAACTTATAATAATTTGAAACTAATAACCTAAATAATTCTTATAAACTCTTGACACTGCTAAGAAATAATAACATTAATATTGAACCAAATAATAATAATAATCAAATAAAGGTTAAAATTCGAAATAAAATAGAATAAGCTCAAATAAATAGGGGAGAAGGGTTGAGAGGGTCTAGGGTTTCACCTTGGGTCGGCAAAGATAGGTGGCACTAGCGGTGGTGCACGGCGGTGGCTGAAAAAGAGGAAAGAAATGGAAAAGGTTAAGGTTTGGGAAGAAGAGGTGGAGAATGAGGGTGGTGGTTGAGGTGTTGGTGGTAGTCTAGACTGAGAGGAGTAAAGTGAGGGTGGTAGCGCAGCAAGTGGTGGCGACATAAGACGATAGAGGTGGCGGCCAAAATGAAGAGAAAGAGAAAAAGAGAGGAGGAGAAGGAGAAAGGAAAGAAGAAGAGTAGGGCGAGGTGGAGGAAGATTGGTAGTAGTTTTTGGGTGGTACAGGAGGTATTGATAGTAGTGGATGTGGTGGTGGATGGCGGCGTGAAAGGTTGTAGGTGTAAAATTTTGGTTGGTTGAGCAAGGAACTTTGCACAGCTGTAGGGGCTCGTGCAAGAATAATCGAGGGAGATGGGTGGTTCAGTTAGTTAGAGGGCAGTGCAGGAAAGAATTAGGTAGGTAGAGCTGGCAGCATAGTTGGCTGACGGCAGAGGAAAGAGCGTCTGAAGTTGCGATGGTGTGTAGGGTAGGTTCTTAGGGTTTCGGGAAAAAAGTTTCAAGATCACTCAATAAAGGGGTATTTATAGAGTTTGGAGGGAAAAGTAGGGTTCTGAGGGTCAGCAGGAAGGTCATGTAGGTAGGGTTTGGGGTAGCCGACGGTGTCAATTGGCCGGTACAATTTCAAGTTGTGGTCGACCTTTCATGCAGGAAAAGAAGGGTTTTGCATGAAAGAAAAGGGAGGTTGTATAGGTTAGGTTGAACTGGGATTCAAGGAGAAGAGAAAGAGGGGAGAAACGACCGGTCAAGTCAAGCCTAGCCGACAGAGCCATTTTCGGAGGCGACGAAGCTGCAGGTCGACGGCGGAGGAGGAAGGAGGAAGAAGAAGGCGAACCGGCCAACTAAGGAAAAAGAAAGAAAAGAAAAGGAAGGGAGAACTGGGCCGGTTGGCTATGGTTATAAGATTTTAAATGGAACGCGGTGTTCTAGGGGGAAAAGAAACAAAATGCAGCACTTTGGCTGCCGAAGGAAGAAAAGAAAAGAAATGGGGGGATTGGCTGTGAAAGAGAAGAAAGAAAAAAAAGAGATTGGGCAACAGACAGGCCCAATAGGAAAAAAGAAAAGAAAAAGAAAGAAAGGAAAGAAAAAGGAAGAAGGAAAAAGAAAAAGGGAAAAAGAAAAAATTTAAGTAGGTTGGGGTTAACTAAATTAATTAGAATATTTTGAGTATTTAAAATAAAAATATTTAAATAAAATAATATTAAATTTATTTTTTAGTCTAATTTAGGATTTTTATAAGATTTTTCCTAAATTCCTTTTTGATTAGCAAAATGCCCAAATTTTCCCTTATAAAAAGATTGTAAATTTCCTCTTAACTTCCCCTAAATAATTTCTTCTTATTCCAATAAAAATAATTAATTAAATTAATTCCCTAATAAATCCTTATTTAATTACACTTCTTAACATAAATATTTTTGGCACATTTCAAAGGCCCACTACCTTATGCCATCCAAATCCACTCACTATCATCCCCTAAGGTTTTCCCCTAAAACCCTAATTGGACCTATATGGCTCAACTATAACACCCCCAAAATTTACTACTGAAAAATTTCGTTTCATTTAAAAGAGTTAGCAGAAGAAAAACATAAGACTATGAATTCTGGGGTTGTTACTGCCACATTTATACCAGATCGGTTCACTCCTACCGTTCCAGTACCAAGTGCTAAGGCTAAGAGTGTAAAATATAATTTATGAGAACTCAAACCATAATTAAATCAGAGTAGCATAATAAACCATTTACAAGAATAGAATCCACCAATGGTGGTTATAGGAATACAAGTTACATTAAAACTAGGAGATAAGAGAGAGAAAGGTGAACCCTTAAGGATTCCTGATAATCCTTATGCTCTTTCCCGTTGTCCACTTGAATAGCACCTAAAAAGGACTTGCAAGGGACACAACCCATTAAATAGGCAAGGGCCCCACGAATGGAACCCTTTAGTACTACGGTACTGAGTAATCCTTTAAAACACACTTAAAAGCAGGCCGCAATACAACACATGATATAATGCTATATACATATATAACAAGATGTGCATACATAACATTCACATACTTAACATTCACATCCTTAACAAGTCCATCAAATGTTAATGAGTCATAATGCAAAATCGATACTTTCGGGCCTTAAGCCATGTCATAGTGCAAAATCAATACTTTCGGGCCTTAAGCAATTAGTCCATCATTATTCAATCTCTCAGATTTTATATCCATGTGATTGCGGGAACTTTACTATTATAGCCGGTCGATCGGTCACTTATAGGAAAGAATGCACCTAACCACTATTATATGCCGATGGATCGGTCTCTAGGGAAAAACGCTCCTGACCACTATTATGCCGGTGGATCGGTCTGGCCCCGACTCTCATGGTGTTCCACTGTAAGTACTTAGTGACTTTTATGTGTCTTATCAATCTTAGGATTTGGTTTATTGAGCTCGGGATCCCCCACTATTATAGCCGGTGGATCAATCACTTATAGGGCAGAACGCACCTAACCGCTATTATATGCCAATGTATCGGTCTCCAGGGCACCCTGGCACCTAGCCACTATTATGCTTGTGGATCTGTCTAGGCCCTGCTCAATAATCTTCCACTTTAAGTGATTAATGTCTTATTTAAAAATATTTCACCCTTGACATGTATGTCACCGACCTCTACTTCTATCCTCCCGAGAGGGCCCGTCCTATATCTTGAGACCTTTGTGCCTCTTATCACTCCCCAACATCCATTCTCCCTTACATTTACTCATAACAAAAACCCAACTCCTAAGGGTGTAGGTTAAGGCCCCTCACCTTATGACATTCAATTTTTCTTCCTACCACCCTCTAGGGTTTTCCCTTGAAACCCTAAGCGGATCTATATGGCCAAACCTTTCTTTTATCATCCCACACCTCATCTCATTTAGATTCCACTCCAATCCCATCACTCTACTCACTAATCATACATGTGACTATAAAACCCTAGTTGGCCGCTCAAACCCTAACACCTTTCTTACGTAAGGATTGTAACACCCCAAAATTCACTATTTTTTTTGAAAAGCGGAAGAATTAAAATAGAAATACTTAAAACCTGTGAATTTTGGAAATGTTACCGCCACACTTGGTACCAAATCGGTTCTCTCCGACCGTTTCAGTACCAAGTGCTAAGGCTAAAGAAAATATTGTCATTTAAACTCAAACCAATAGTTCATAAATAATTAGAAAGAATCATACATCAAAAATCAGAGTACGCGTATAAGAATCATGAATCAGAGTACATGGTAAAAATTCTAGAAAAAGAAGAAATAACACTTTCATAAGATAAAAACTTCATCTAGAAAACTCAATACAAGGTAATAAATTAAAAATGATAAATCCGATACAAGAAGAAATAATAGAAATAAATAAGATAACAAGAAGAGTGGATCCAGCCACACTACTCTCGAATTTTGAGCCAAACATGCTCAACACTCAGCCCCGACTGATGTCTCGCCCACCTGCACAAATCAGAAGGGCATACTACTCGTGAGAATGAGCAGAACCCATGAAAAGGGTGATCAGTATGCTATGTACTGAGTAAGGTAACTGAGCACTAAGGCCAACACATAAACACATAAATCATGCAGAACATAAAAGGGCATAATCATAAATGCATATGATCAATTAGGTAAAAGTACAAAGGCCCAATTATAGTTCGGATTAATTTTTAAATTAATCTCTGATCAGAAATTATTTCACACCATGCTTTTTAACAAATCCATATAAGTATGGGAACCCCACTATTTTAGCCGGTGGATCGGTTGCGAGGGTAACATACCCTGCCACTATTATATGCCGGTGGATCGGTCTGGCCCCTTCTCGCACGGTGTTCCACTGTAAGTAATTAGTGTCTTTCCCATGTCTTAGCAACTTTAGGGTTCAATTTTGTTGAGCTCGGGATCCCCCACTATTATAGCCAGTGGATCGGTCGCGAGGGTACATGCCCTGCCACTATTTTAGCTAGTGGATCGGTCGAGAGGGAAATATTCCCTGCCACTATTATGCCGGTGGATCTGTCTAGGCCTGACTCAACATCTTCCACTTTACGTGATTAATGTTTTAAGTATCTTATTCAAAAGCTTTCATCCTAGACATGCATGAACCATCACACATCACAAATCATAAATTTTACCATCATAATTACACTTTAATCACCAATTACACATGATACAACAAAAACCCTAAGCAGCCACACCAAACCCTAATTAACAACAACAAACCATAGTTAACCACTCCAAACCCTATTTAATCATAACAACCATAATTAGCCATTCCAAACCTTAGTTAATAGCCACAACCCACAATTGTCCACTCCAACCCTAGTTAATCACAACAACCCATAGTTAATCACTCCAAACCCTAATTCAGTCTCCTCCGTACCCTTAATTTTCTCCATGTGCTATTTTTCATCCCAAGTGCTCAAACACCCAAACAACACTTACATTACCTTCCTTACATCCCAAATTAACTTTCCACACGTAAATTTCATACCCATGCAGACATTAATCTCCCCATGCAAACCTTCAAACCTTTTTCATGCAAACCCTAAAATTCCACGTGAAACCCTAAATTCAACCATGCAAACCCTAATACCGCCATTCAACTATCAATGCCACCATGAAAACCCTAATACCACCATACAACTATAAATACCACCATACAACCCTAATACCACTATACAAACCATAAATATCACCATCGAACCCTAATACCACCATACAACCATAAATACCACCATACAAACCATGATTCCATCATACAAAACCCTAAATTCAATCCACACAAAACCAAAGATTCACTCATACCAAACCTAAATTCAAACCATATAAAACCCAAAGATTTGTCCTTACCTTACAATTTATTAGATTCTCCCATTCATAACCACAAATTAGATTTTCCCATACAAGACCACAAGTTAGATTCTCCCACATAAAATCATAAATTAGAATCTCCCTAGCAAAACCATAAATTGGATTCCCCCAAACAAATCATAAATTAGATTCTCCCAATCAAATCATAAATTACATTCTCCCATATAATATCATAAATTACATTCTCCCAAATAACATCATAAATTAGATTCTCCCGAACAAACCATAATTTCGATTCTCCCATATAACATCATAAATTAGATTCTCCCAATTAACATCATAGATTAGATTCTCCCAAACACACCATAACTTCGATTTTCCCATATAATGTCATAAATTACATTCTCCCAAACAAAACCATATATTATATTCTCCATGTTGTGGATTGATACCAATTCGGAAAAATAAGATCTAATTAGAATAAATTAGAACACACAAGAATTGAGAAGAGAAAAACACTCAAGAACACAGATTGGGGAAACAGATGATCTTATTGATGTGAAGTAATTGTGATTACAAAGAATCAAAGAAATTCTCACGTAAATCACTCAATACATCAAGGAATTACAATAGAACTCAATAGGAGAAGAAAACAACGTTCGCTCTTTTTTTAGGGTTCTAATCGCATGGTATTTATACTATACGAAACTGTCATTAGCGAAAACCGAGGCGGAGCTAAAAACCCAAAACACACAGACCGTATTAATAAACACGGCACCCCCATGTTTATTTTCTATCTCTCGGCCTCTCCCGAAAAACAGAACATATTTTCCTGATGAAAAAACACGGATCGTGTTTCCAGAACACGGGCCCCCCGTGTTTATTTCTAGCTTTGACAATCTTTAGTATTTCAGCCACAACCTCTTCATCTGACCTCTGATCGAGCTGATTATTGATGCGTTGGAAAGCTAACAGAAAGATCTACAACTTTCGTGTTTAGCACATTTCCAAATTATAATATCTTCAATTTAAAATATTCACATCTTTCCAGAATAGCTCACAGTTCTACTTCAAATTTCTCCGAAACACTTCACACACCAATCCAAGCTATTCTACACACCAAATACGAGTCACAAGCTCACACTCCACATAAAACCATAAATTGTATTCTTCCACATAAAACCATACATTAGATTATTCCTTATAAAACCATAAAATTAGGTCAACTCACTTCCCTTAGTCAACTTCTTTCCCCATCCTCCTTTTTCATCCTTTCTCCCACACAAACCACATCGACATCCTCTCATGCATGTCTTACAGGGTCACAACACATATTGTCACATACATATAGTACACATGCCATACAAAAACATACTTCAACTCCATGTCATACCACATATAAAATAAGTAATAATCATAAACATAGAATACATAGCATATGAAGCACATAATGCATATAAGCACACAATGGCCTTAGTAACACCCTTACCTAAAACGACACCAGTCTTGGAGCACACTCTTACGCCTCCTTAGGGCTTTGACTGGTCTCACCTATTATGAGGGAAAAGCTAAAATTAGACTCCCTCCTATCAAAAATACTGTTAAAAACTAACTTAATATAAGACTAGGCTTTGATAAAATATTAAAATAATAATAGCAAAAATACCAAAAATAATATCGATATTAATAATAATAAGGTTAATAAAAATAGTAACAATAATAATAAGAAGGACATTGCTCAAAAATATAGTAAAATAAGGGCTTCATCCCTTTTATTAAAATACTACTACTACTACTAATAATAATAATGCATATTAAAAATATAAATATTAAGAATAATAATAATAGTATTTATATACAAATAATTGAAATAAAATAATTTAAGGGTTATAAAAATAGGGAAAATAGTTGAGAGGGTCTAGGGTTCAACCTTAGGCTGGCAGGGATAGGCGGTATCGGCGGTGGTGCATGGAGGCGGCGGCGGCCGGAAAAAGAGAAGAAAAGGGTAAAAGTCGCATGCTGGGAAAAAGATATGGATAATTAAGGTGGGATTTGGGCTGTTTAAGAATGCCCAGAGGGATAGGAGCATAATGGAGGTGGTGGAATAGCCAAGGGTGGCAGCGCACGACTGCTGAGGTGGTGGCCGAATGGGGAAGATGAAGAAAGAGAGAGGAGAAGAGGGAGAAAGAGGAAAAGAAAGGTAGGGGAAGGTCGAGCAGGGTCTGCAGAATAACTTTGGAGGTGAAAGGAGCGGCGGAAACGGCGGAAGAGGTGGCTATGGGCGGCGCAAAGGGTGGCGGAGGTTGGAAAACAGGTTGGTCGAGAAGGGAAGTTCGCACAGTCGAGGAGGATTGTGCAGAAAGAATCGAGGGTGATGAATGGTTTGGTTAGCTAGAGGGAGGTGCAAGGATGACATAGGTAGCCAGGGATAGCGACTAAGTTTGCCGGAGATGGCGAAATAGGCGTCTAAAGTAGCGGTTGTGGCAAGGTCGGGCATTTTTGGGTAAGAAACAAAAGCTCGATACAGGGCTATTATGGGAGATATTTATAGGCTTTAGAAGAGAGGTTAGGGTTTTGTGGGTCGGCTACGGGGTACGGCAGGTAGGGTTAGGGTTACTGGCGGCGAGGTTGGCCAGGGGGAGTGAGTTTCGGATATGGATTGGCGGCGCAGAAAAAGAAGGAAAACGCGCGAGAATAGGGGAGATTTGGTTGGATGAAAAGGTCGATGGTCATCAGGGGAGAGAAAGGAGCGAAATGGCCGGTTAACGGCGGCGAAAAACTAGGGCACAGGGGTGGCGGTAATGGCGCAGGTCGGCGGCATCGACGGCAGGTGCAAAGGAAGAAGAAGGTGGGGGGGGGGAGCCGGGCAGTTCGGGAAAAAGAGAAGAAAAGAAAGGGAGGCAGACTGAGCAGTCGGGCGCGGGTTAAGCTCATTAAATAAAGCGACGAGTTTTGGTGACATTAATCATAAAACGCGGCGTGGCGGAGTCAAAGGAAGGGGCCGCGCGGGCTGGGCCGCACCGAACGAAAGGAAAGAAAAGGGAACTGGTCTGCCGGGCTGGCCCAGGCCGGCGAGGAGAAAAAGAAAAAGAAAGGAAGAAGAAAGAAAAAAAGAAAAAGGAAAAAGGAAAAAAAAAGGAAAAGAGAAAAATAATTAGGTTAGGGCCAATTAAATTAATCTGAATATTTAGGATATTAAAAAATAACAATATTTGAATAAAATGATATTTAAATCCCTTTTTAGTCTAAATTAGGATTTTAAAAAGATTCCTCATTAAATTCCTCTTTAATTAGCAAAACACCCTAATTTTCTCCAATTAAATTATTTTTAAATTTATTATTAATTTGAAACTGTTTTCTCCTTCTTATTTTAAATAAAATAATTTATTTAATAAATTTCCAAAATAAAATGCTTAATTAGCTAAAATACCCAAATTCTCTCCTAATAAAAATACTTATAAATTTCTTCTTTATTTTCCCTAATTAATTCCCTTTTATTTTAATAAAATAATTTATTTAAATAATTTTGCTAATAAAATATAATTTTATAAAGTTAAAAATTTTTGGGGTATTTCAAGGATCATCCCATGCAAACCCTAGAAATCTCCCATGCAAGAGCTGCGTCACTCATTCTTGTTGATCATAATCTCCTTCAATTTTTTCTCCTCATGGATCATGAGATATTAAGGTCAATCTCGTGTCCCCTTAGTCAACTCACTTCCCATTTGTTCCTTTTTATCCTTTCATCCCATATCATATTATTAAATATCCTAGCATGCATGTTCTAGAGGGTCACATCATATAACATCTTAAGCACAACACACATCATCATGGTACATATACCATAAGGAATTCACATACGCATACCTCAACTCCAAGCTATGCTACAAGTAATTAGTCATTATAATCATAAGTACACAACATGGCATAACACATGGCACACGAGACATATAACACACACATAGTTGTTCTCAACCACATTCTTACTCAGTTTAGGTTACCAAGCTACCTCTTACACTTATCAGGTCACCAATCACCTTTCATAATTGTTACATTTATCATATTTCCCATTTGGTTGGTTAGATTACTAAATTACCCTTCTCCTTTGTTCTAATTACTAAATTGCCCTTCAGTTGGATAAATTATCAAATTACCCTTCTTCATTATCATAATTACCAATTTTCCCTTTAGTTGGTTAAATTACCAAATTACCCTTCTGCAATCTCATAATTACTAGATTGCCCTTATCCATTATCATAATTACCCATTTACCCTTTTTTTGGTTAAATTGCCAAATTACCCTTCTCCATAATTATAATTACCATTTTACCCTTCTCCATTATTATAAATACCAAATTACCCTTCTCCATTGTTATAATTACGAATTTACACTTCTCCATAATTATAATTACCAATTTACCCTACTCCATTATTATAATTACTATATTGCCTTTCTCCATTATTAACATTACATTAATACCTTTTTGTTGGTTAATTTACCAAATTACTCTTCTCTATTATCATAATTATCCAATTGCCCTTCTATAATCATTATTTAATTACCAAATTATCCTTCACCATTATCATAATTACCAAGTTACCCCTTACTTCCAAAGTTACCATAATATCCTTTTATTTACAAAATTATCATTCTACCCCTTACTTCCCCTTTACTTCCAAAGTTATCATAATGTCCTTTTATTTATAAAATTACGACAATACCCTTTTACTTATAATATTACCATAACACCCCTTTTACTTGTAATTTACCATTTTGCCCCTTATTTCTAAAATTATCATTTCACCCTTCTACTTATAAAATTACCATAATACCCTTTTACTTGCAAATTACTATTTTATCCTTTTACATCCAAGATTACCATTTTGATATTTTCTTCCAAAATTACCATTTTACTCTTCTCTTCCAAAATTACCATTTTACCCCCTTTACTTCCAAAATTACTACTTTACCCTTTACTCCCAAAACTACCATAATACCCCTTTACTTATAAAAAAACCATTTTTCTCTTTACTTCCAAAATTACCATAATACCCTTTTACTTACAATTTACCATTTTTCCCTTCTCCTCTAAAATTACCATAATGCCCTTTTTTTTACAAATTCACCCTCTTACCCTTTTATTATACCACTTTTATTAAGTTATCATCAGTACATAAATATTAATATTAATACACCACTCTTCTCATCAAAAATTCCACCAACTATTATATTTCACATAATACTCCTCATCACCCACACATATTAGGCCACATTCTTGCACAATATATATTACTAAAATGCCCTTAGGGCTTATAATAATATTATTCATGCATTAATGACCACAATAATATAATATAACATGAATAAGTATTCAACATTTTCATTAATAACCAAACTCTTTCCTTAGGTAATATTTCCACACATAGCATATAACCAACATGCTTTCCTTTTTATCAATCATATAACCAACATGCTTTCCTTTTTATATATTATATATATATATATATATATATATATATATATATATATAATATTAAACAATGTTTATATCATACAAAAATAAGATATTAAAACCCTAATGTGATAGCATACATTTATCCATGCGTTTAAGTGGGATTTAACAATTACCTTAGATCCCATAAAAATTTAACCTTACTGGTATCCCGGTTAAAGATTCAAGCTTTAATTAGCAAAATCAACACCTAAAAATAATACAAATATTTATCAAATTAGAAATAACCAAAAGTTATTAATTAATGAAATAATTAACTTAAATATTATTTTACCTTAAAGTTATTAACCAAAATAAACCAAGAACGAAGCACCTGGTGCTGCATGTAAAAATAAAAAGAGAAATACTCGAAGGGGGGTGAAAGAAAGGAATGATGGTTATTTTCGGGTTGGGGGCTAGGAAATAAGGTAGATGGGGGAGGATTCGGGGTAAGGTAAGGGTGTAGCAGTGAAGAGAGGGTGTAGGTGGCGGTTGGGGATAGGTTGTTGGCATCCAAGGGCGGCAGAGGTGGTGAAAGGGGTTGTTGAGGTGGGCGTGGTTGAGAAGGAAGGAAAAGGGAAAATGAAGGGGTAAGGGGGCTGGTTTTGGTAAAAGGAGGTATGGGGTGGTGGAGGAGGTTACAGGGAGTAAATTGGTGGTTTGGGTGGTGGTAGAGGAGGTGGGATGGTGGCAGATGGAGGGGTTGTAGGGTAGCTGCCGAGAAGGGAGAAAAAAGGGGAGAAAAAGAAGAGGGGAGGAAAAAGGAGCTGCGGGGTGGCTTAGATGGTGTTGTGGTGGTGCAGGGCTAGGGTAGAGGGTGGAAGGGAGTGGTGCGGGGGTTGATGCGGCGGTTGAACCGGCGGAGGGTGGCGGTGGTGCAAAACAGAGATGAAAATGGAAGGAGAAGAAAATGAGAGAAGAGGGAGGTCGGGGAAGGGAAAGTGTAACACCCCCAATTTTCACTCCTGAAATTTTTTTTGAAAGAATAAAGCAGAAGCTAGGATAGAATTTGGAAAATGTTACTGCCACATCTAACACAAGATAAATGTAAACCATCTATCTCATGTTAGATGCAAGGCTAAAACCTGTTAAACAATTAAATCCGAATTCTAAAAGCTTATCAGAGTACGAGAAATTAAAAGTCAATTACAAAACCCTTGGAAATTTCAATACAACACTTGTAACTTCCAAAGATGAATACAGTTAAACAAAACAAATCCCAAAGGATCAATATCCAGATTGCCTACTCACTCAAGTCAGGCCTTCTACCCCAAAACAATATCCGATCTTAAACCTACACAAAAGGTTTGCTCCCCACCATCAATGGATCATCACAGGACCCATTCAACGGTAGTATCAGTACGGGTCCAATACTGAGTAAATCCCACTACCCTATCTTATGGGAGAGACATAAACTATAACACCAATTGCATATTAATTCATGGTACAATGCGTTGATACAATATCATGCATACTCAAAACCCACAGCATAAATCTTACCATACCCTATAACAACATATGAAGCATATGTAACATCCTATTTAAACATATAAGCGTGGTATAACCAAAATATAAAGTGGCTCATTCGCCTCAGGTAGGAAAAATCCATATTATTGAAAACTCAATATGTGGCATACTCACGTAAGCATCATGTAGTAATACAGATAATAAAAGTCGGCCATGGTCCAATTAGACTTATTTTCTTTTGAATCTCTGTTAAATGTAGTCATCTCACACCACAATCTTTATTAATCCACGTGAGTACGGGAACCCCACTATTATAGCCGGTGGACAGGAGTACATACACTTAGGGCATAACGCTCCTAACCACTATTATTTGCCGGTGGACCGGTCTCCAGGGCAGAACGTTCCTGGCCACTATTATTTGCCAGTGGACCGGTCTGGCCCTGACTCACATGGTGTTTCACTGTAAGAACTTAGTGTATTTCCCATGACTTATTCTTTATTCTCATTAATAATATGTTCATTCCACACATATTTTTTAATAGTCCATGTGAGTGCGGAAACCCCACTATTATAGCCGGTGTACCGGAATACATACACTCAGGGCAGAACGCTCCTGACCACTATTATTTGCCGGTGAACCGGTCTCCAAGGCAGAACGCTCCTGGCCACTATTATTTACCGGTGGACCGGCCTAGCCCCGACTCACATGGTGTTTCATTGTAAGTACTTAGTGTATTTCCCATGGCTTAGTTTATTTACTTTGGTTTGTTGAGCATGGAATCCCCCACTATTATAGCCGGTGGATCGGAAAGTATACACTCAGGGAAAAACGCTCCTGACCACTATTATTTGCCCGTGGACCGGTCTCCGGGGCACCCCGGCTCCTGGCCACTATTATTTGCCGGTGGACCGATCTGGGTCCGGCTCAACATCTTCCTCTTTAAGTGATTAGTGTCTTAACATATCTTATTTGAAAGTGTTTTACCCTTGACATGCATGGCTAACTATATTCACACTTATCCTCCCAAGAGGGCCCGTCCCATATCTTGGGACGCTTGCGCCCCTTATCACACCTCGATGTTTACTTCCCCTTTACACTTGCACATAATGAAAACCAACTCCTAAGGGTGTGGGTTAAGGCCCAACACCTCGTGACATCCACTCCACATGCTATCTCCCTCTAGGGTTTTCCCTTGGAAACCCTAATTGGACCTATGTGACCCAACTTTCTCTCACTTACACTACCATTACTCCATTTATTGCCCTACACCTCATCTCATTTAGATCCAATCCCAAATCATATCGCTTTACCCATCGATTCCACCTGTGACCCTAACACCCTAATTGGCCATTTCAACCCTAGTACCTTTCTTCTCCCACAGGTAACCTCTCATTTTCACCCAATATTTCTTCTCTCCCATAACACCCATAATCATTCCTTATAACATAAACTCTCACTCTCAACCTGCACCTCACTCACCCTTAATCATTTTTACTTTCACCTTTTTTTTAGATTACTAATTCTTCCCAAAACCCTAATCGGGTCCCTTACACTCCCCTTTAGCAACTTACATCCCATTTATTTCTTTTTTTTTCTTTTCATCTCCATGTCATAATAATAATCACCCTAGCATGCATGTCCTAGAGGGTTACGTCATGTCACAGCACATCCTAATCACCACATATGGATACCACATTCATGTCATAAGAAAAGTACATACCATTTACCTTAACTCCAAGCTGTGCTACGCATAAAACACATTAAGGATAATCATGTGATACACAACAGGACATGGTATATATACAAAGCGTCCAAGGCATGCAAGTCACATAACACGTAGGGACCTTAGCCACATCCTTACGAAACACCCATAAGTAGAGGTAAGTAGAGACTTACCTGGATCCGAAGCTAGCTAAGCGAGATAAGAGGGAGAGAGAGATCACTAGTTCGAGGATCCACAATAAAGCTTTCCTAGATCGCCAATAGACATCGAAAACTAAGTTAGAAACTATCCTATTGATCAATAATTTCAACTATTATAATTTAATCGATACAAAGAGACATAAACTATTTTTCTTGGGAAACATGCCCAAAACTTAGCACTTAAAAGCATAGCTCTATTAAGATTTAAGATTAAATATAAATCAAAATGGATTAATGAAAATACACTTAGGACATTTCAAATTAATTTGGAAAGCCCAAGAAAGATAATCGATTATAAGTTAATTTATCGAAGATAACTTATTCATTAGGTTTTACAACTAAATAGGTAAACCAACCATTTGCATAGAACCAAATCCAAACTAATTAGATTAAAACATAACTTAAATTATTTAAAACCCAAAGACAGAAATCGATTAGATAAAAGACACAGAGCAAAATCAATTTTATAAAACAACCCCCGAAGATTAGGGTTTTTAATCCCTAAACTACGAATCAACCAAATCACTTCTATTACCTCAAATTGATAGTTTTAAAGCACAATCAAACTAGTTTTAGATAAATCTAGATAATCAATTTCGATAAAACAATCTTCTGATTAACCAATTCAAGACGATCCATTTTCAAAATTAGGGTTTTAAAGCCCGTGACACAAACTCATGTAATTCAAATCAATTAATTCCAATTAAAGGTATTGGAATGCAATTAGGATCATTTCAACTACTTCTATAAATTTAATTTTAGAAAAACAACTATACAATTAACCAATTTCATAATCTCACTTGAAATCTAGGGTTTTAGGCCTGAAAATACAATTCAGTTGAATTCTATTAATTTAATCAAATTGAATGCTTAGAAATGCAATTAAACACATTTTATAACATATCAAACAATCAATTGATCAAAACCAATAAAAGAAATACCCAATTCAGCACAATTAGAGTTTTTGAGCCCGAAATACAAATCCGATCAATTTTTGCTAAAATATATAAATTGGCGGTTCGAAAATGTAATTTAATATATCCTAATATAAATTGTATAGTCAATTGAATAAAATGACCCGATTACACAATCCAATTTAGTCCCACAAGAGTTTTGACCTAAAAATCCAATTTTGATTAATTACACACAATTTTTCCAAATCAACAGTTCCTATATGAAGTTAAATACGTTTTAAACGATATTATAAAATCAATTGAGCGGAACGACTCAATTACGTGACCCAATTTAATCACACACAAATTTTGACATAGAAATCAAATTCCGACAAATTCTGCATAAATTTCTCAAATTGACAGTTCCGACATGAAATTAGATACATTTTAAAACATATTGTATAATCAATTTATCAAAAATAGCTAAATAAGACGAATCCGAAAAATTCGGGCATAACCCGGCCAAAAATCCAATTTTTCCAAAATTCCAACATAACCATACAATTAACCTATCCAAACCATTCCCGCAGCACATATATACATAACCAAACAGTTAATTTAGCTTATCACAAGCCAAATCATACTCAATTAAATCAAATCAATGTTAGGGTTTTTCAGCAAATTATACCAACAAAAATTAGAAAAAATTCGAGCAAATTATTATTTTAATATTAATATTTTATTAAATATCCTAAAATACCCAAAATATATTAATTAAGCCAACCCACCTTTTCCTATCTTTTCCTTTTTCTTTTTCTTTTCCTTTTCCCCCCTCTTTTTCCTTTTCTTTGCTTTCCTTCTCTTCCTTTTTTCTCCTTTTCCCCACTTGGGCCGAACCGATGGCCCAACGCCTCCCCCTTCCCTTGCGTAGCCTAGGCCAGCGTTGTCCTTTCTCCTCCTCTCCCAGCCGGTTCGGCCTTTCTCCTTTCTTCCTTCTCTTTTTTTTTCTTCTTGGACCGTTGGTCCAGCCCCCTGCGTCATCTTCTACTTCCCGCACCTACAACTCCCTCAATCGGCGTCGGATTTTCTGCCTCAGATCACACCGTTTGACCCGCCGTTCTCCTCCCCTCTTTGAAATGCCCCGAAAATTTCTAATTTTAAATATTATATTTAAATGAGGTTTTATTATAAAAATTAATTAAATAAATTATTTTATAAAAATAAAAGGAAATTAATTAAGACAAATTAAGAACAAATTTATTACTATTTTAATTAGGATAAATTTGGGTATTTTAGCTAATTAAGGATTTTATTTTAGAAATTAACTAAATAAATTATTTTATTTAAAATAAGGAGGATAAAATAGTTCCAAATTAATATTAATTTTATAAATAATTTAATGGAAGAAAATTAGAGTGATTTGCTAATTAAAATAGAATTTATGGAAAATCTTTTAAAAATCCTAATTTAGCCTAAAAAGGGATTTAAATATTATTTTATTTAAATATTATTATTTTTAAATATCCCAAATATTTTAATTAATTTAAATACCCAACATAATTATTTCTCTCTTTCCCTTTTTCCTTTTCTTTCCTTTTTCTTCTTTTTTTTCTTCTTTTCTTTTTCTTTTTCTTTTTCTCCTCGTTCGGGCTGCCTCTCCTGCGGCCCACTTCTCCTTTTCTTTTCCTTCAGCCCAGCCCAGCCGCGCGACGCTGGCTTTTTCTGCTGTCCCCCTCTACGTCGCGTTTTGTTTCGTTTGACACTGAAATCCGTCGTTTCATTTAAACCTCCTCCTCCGTCGCCAAACCGCCCGGTCTCCTCCCTTTCTTTTTCTCTTCTTTCTTTCTCGGCCGCCCGGTCCAGGCCCCCCCCATCTTCTTCATCCCCAACGTCGCCAGGCTGCAACTCCGCCGCCCAGCCGAGATTATCGCTGCCGGTTACGTCAGTTTTGACCAGCCGTTTTTATTCCTATCTCTTCCCCCTGAATCGCCGGCCTTCTTGACCCAACTAAATCTCCATTTCTAGCGTGATTTTACCCTCTCCTTTCCATGTGCAACCCTTGCCCTAATTTGCTGCCACCGTCCAACCAACGCCGCCGGTGACCCTAACCCTAATTCCTTTATCCCCACGGCGACCCACAGAACCCTATCCTCCCTTTTAAGCCTATAAATACCCTTGGTTTGAGCTCTGTATCGAGCTTTGGCTGTTTGCCCAGAATTCCCCAACCTTACCACCACCGCCCATTTAGATGCTTCACCCGCCGCCTCCGGCCAACTTCGCTGCCATCCCCGGCCACCAAACTCTTCATTGAATCTTCCTTTAGTTAACAAAATCATTTATCACCCTCGATTCGTTCTGCATAAGCCTCCCCGACTGTGCGAACTTTCCTTCCCAATCAACCCTATTTTCTGCCTCCGCCACCCTTTGCGCCGCCCTTAGCCACCTCTTCCGCCGTTTCTGCCTCTTCTTTCACCTCCAAAATCTTCGGCAGACCCTCCTCTATCTTCCCATACCTTTATTTTCCTCTTTCTCCCTCTCCTCCTCTCTCTTTCTCCTTCTCCTCCATTCGGCCACCACTACCGCCGATGTGCGCCGCCACCTTTGGCTCCACCACCACCCTCATTTTGTCCCTCTCCTTCTAGGGAAATCAAAACACCCCAGCTCCCATTTTAATTCTTCCTATCTTATTCCCAGCATGCAACTTTCCCCTCTTTCTTTCCTCTTTCCGGCCACCGCTGCCACCGTCGTGCGCCACCGCCGGTGCCTCCTATCTCCACCAACATTTGGTTGAACCCTAGACCCTCTAAGCTATTTTCCCTATTTTTATAACCCTTAAATTATTTTATTTCAATTATTTACATATAAACTATTATTATTATTCTTAATATTTATATTTTAATATGCATTATTATTATTATTATTAGTATTAATATTTTTATTATTATTTATGTAGAGGGCTGAAGCCTAATATATTTTAATTTGATTTTATTATTATTCTTCTTATTAACTCTATATTTACTATTATTAATATTAAAATGTTATAAGCATAATAATTATTATTATTTTCTATTTCGAATTTCTCTTATTTTTATTCCATCATTATTAATACAAATACTTTAACGTTAGTGTTGCTATTAATTTTACTATTATTATTATTATTATTATTATTATTATTATTATTATTATTATTATTATTATTACTATTATTATTTCTGAATTTTGTTATGTAATTTACAAATAATCTTTTTAGTATTATTTTGGTAAAGGGTCTGAATCCCTTATTTCACTTTATTTTTGATTAATGCCTTTTTATTATTATTTCTACTATTATTATTATTATTATTATTATTATTATTAATATTTATATTGATATTATTTTGTTATTTTTTTTATTATTATTTTATCAAAAAAAACTAGTCTTATATTAAATTAGTTTTTAATATTATTTTGATAGGAGAGAGTCTAATTTTAGCTTTTCTCTCATAATAGGTAAAACCAGTCAAAACCCTAAGGAGGCGTAGGAGCGTGCTCCAAGACCGGTGTCGTTTTAGGTAAGGGGTGCTAAGGCCTTTTATATGCTTATGTGCATTATGTGCTTCGCATGTTATGTACCCTATGTTTATTATTATTAATTATTTTATATGTGGTATGACTTGGAGTTGAAGTATGTTTTTGTATGGCATGTGTGCTACATGCATGTGACAATATGTGTTGTGACCTTGTAAGACATGCATGAGAGGACGTCAGTGTGGTTTGTGTGGGAGAAAAGATGAAAAGTAGGATGGGGAAAGAAGTTGACTAAGGGAAGTGAGTTGACCTAAATTTTATGGTTTTATAAGGAATAATCTAGTTTATGATGTTATTTGGGAGAATTTAATTTATGATATTATATGGGAGAATTTAATTTATGATTGATTGGTAGAATTAAATTATGGTTTGTTTGGGAGAATTTAGTTTATGATGTTATTTGGGAGAATGTAATTTATAATATTATATGGGAGAATTTAAGTTATGATTTGATTGGGAGAGTTAATTTATAATTTGTTTGGGAGAATCTAATTCATGATGTTATTTGGGAGAATGTAATTTATGATATTATATGGGAGAATCTAATTTATGATTTGATTGGGAGAATCTAATTTATGATTTGTTTGGGGGAATCCAATTTATGGTTTTTCTTGGGAGGTTCTAATTTATGATTTTGTGTGGAAGAATCTAACTTATGGTCTTGTATGGGAGAATCTAATTTGTGTTTATGAAAGGGGAGAATCTAATCAATTGTATTATGAGGAAAAATCTTTGGGTTTTATATGATTTGAATCTTTGGGTTGGTATGGTTTGAATTTAGGGTTTGGTAAGGATGAGTCTTTGGTTTTGTGTGGATTGAATTTAGGGTTTGGCATGGAAGAATCTTTATGGTTTGAATTTAGGGTTGGTATGGACAAATCTTTGGGTCTTATATGGTTTGAATTTAGGGTTTTGTATGACGGAATCTAGGGCTTGCCTGGTTGTATTAATGGATGTATGTTGGTATTAGGGTTTGTATGATGATACTAAGGTTTGTATGGTGGTAATTATAGTTATATGGTAGTATTAGGATTTACATGGTGACATTGAGGGTTGCGTGGTGGAGTTAGGGTTATTCATGGGAGTTCATGATTGCATGGAATTTAGGGTTTGCATGAAAAGTTTGAATGGTTGTATGGGATGTGTAAAGTATGCATGGGAGTAGAATTTACGTGTGAAAAGTTGATTTGGGATGTAAGGGAGGAAATAGAAGAGTTATTTGGGTGTTTGAATGTTTTGGGTGAAAAATAGTACGTAATATATTATAAGGGTATGGAGGTGAATGAATTAGGGTTTGGAGTGATTGACTATGGTTGTGGGGGTCAATTAGGGTATGTGGTGTTTGATTAGGGTCTTTGTGTTATCATGTGTATGTGGTGATAAAGTGTAATTATGGAATTTTATGATTTATGATGTGTGGTGATTTATGCATGTCTAGGGTGAAAGCTTCTGAATAAGATACTTAAAACATTAATTATCTGAAGAGGAAGATCGTTGAGACGGGACCAACCGATCCACCGGTTCGGAATAGTGGTTAGGATTTTTACCCTATGTGCGACCAATCCACCGGTTATAATAGTGGTTAGGACATGATGTCCTATGTATCACCGATCCACCGATTATAATAGTGGGGGTTCCCGAGCTCAACAAACACAAACCTGAGTTTTGTGAAATGCTTAAAAGATACTAATTACTTATAGTGGAATACCATGCGAGCCGGAGCCAATCGATCCACCGATTAGGAATAGTGGTTAGGACGCATACTCCTATGTGTCTCCGATCCACGGCTATAATAGTGGTTAGGGTATGATACCCTATGTGCCTCCGATCCACCGGCTATAATAGTGGGGGCTTCCGTACTCGCATGGATTTGATAAAAAGTATGGTGTGAATCGACTCTTGATCAAAGATTAATTAAGTAATTGAATTGTATTATTCATGGGTCTTTGTACTTTTACCTGAATTGTTCATATGCCTTTATGTTGTTATGTTGGATTATTCCCTTTTATTTTTCTGCATGGATTATGTGCTTATGTGTTGGCCTTAGTGCTCGGTTACCTTACTTAATACGTAGCGTACTGATCACCCTTTTCATGGGTGCTGCTCATTCCCACGAGTAGTATGCCCTTCTGACTTTGTGCAGGTGGGCGAAACATCAGTCGGGGCTGTAGGTTGAGCATGTTTTGGCTCAAGTTTGAGAGTGTCGTGGCCGTATTCATTCCTTATGCGATTTAATTCCTTTTGTTATTCTTTGGTATAGTATTTACCATTTTCTGATTCATTTCTCGATTGAGTATTTTAAATAACCTTTTATCAGTTGTAAGTTTAATTTTCTTTTGGAAATGAATTACAATTATTGATGCGTACTCTGATTTTGTTTTACAACCGTTTAATGCTTATTTGGAATTTGAATTGTATTGATTTATAATTGATTGTTTCTTTCTTTAGCCTTAGCACTTGGTACTAAATCGGTCAGAGAGAACGGATTTGGTACTAAGTGTGGCGGTAACATTCCCAGATTCACGGGTTTTAAATTAAGTATTTTGATTACTTCCGCTTTAAAAAAAAAGTAGTGAATTTTGGGTGTTACACTCTTCCCCGTCATCTTCCCTGTCACTTCATCTAGATCGGCCATTCCCTCCCTTGCTTGTGCCATCCCTCTTTCCCTGTCAAAATATGGCCTATGGAAGTAGACCTGCACCGGCCTACCCTCGCCGGCCGAAGCACCATACCCCTTACCCCCTACTCTCCCACCCTCCTTTGTTGTTTTACCATCTAATCGGCCTATAAATAGCCCCAAAGGCTGCCATAATCGGGTTTTGATTTTGGCAGCCCAGAAAATCAACCCGCGCACCACTGCCTATTCAACCCCTCTTTTCTCTGCCGTTGGCCGTCGTCATTGCCTACTCCGGCCACCAAAAATTTCCCTGCACTGCCCTCTACACAACCGAGCCACCATCCTTCCCTGCCTTGCCCTGCACGACCCACCCCGACCGTGTAAAGTTGCCTCCTGAACAACTCATTTCAACCCTGCGCCAACCCTCGTGCCACCATTTTCCGTCGGTTTGGTGCGACCGTAGCCGGCACACAATTTAAACCCTCTTGTTGTCAATTGTAGCACTGGTAAATAGGGTATCGTTCTAGCCGGGGATTGAGAGGGCTCACCTCTATTTAACTAGCTTAAAAATAATTAAAACTAAAAATAAAAATCCTAAATAACACTAAATAAAAAAATAAAAAAAATACTAATGGGAGTTATAAAAATAATAATAAAAGAAATAAATAAAATAAACTAATAATGAAAATAATGGAAAACGATGGGAAATAATGGGAAGCCGCAGATATGAGGAATATGTTAGGAAAATAAAAATGCACCACTAGATTAGGTCGAAATATAATATTTATTTCTAAGTCATCTTTTAATCGTGAGAAGGAGATCGACCAAGTTGCACACCAAACACAGGTCCATACACCTTATATTACTTCTCTTAATTAATTAATACGACCACGTGCCTATATTAACCCTATTAAATACTAGCAATATAGCAGCAACAAGCGGCTCCTATATTTAACTAGATTTAATACATTAAGTGTAAGTGGAAGGCTGTCAATCTAAGTACCCAGACTAGTACAAAACGCATGTCTAGCTATATTTCCTATCCTTGACCCACACGTATCGAAACGTTTTACCACTTCGGTTAGAATCACAAAACGATTAGGTGAATTGTTATCTAACCTAAATGCAATTTATACATATAAATTCTAGTATATTTAGATGGCCACCTCGCAGGCAAATAATCCTACATACTGTCACTTATTAGGAACCAGAACAAGCCATGCACCAAATAAACTATACTTGACGGAATCATACATATAAATGATAGCAATTAATATAGAGTCAAGAAACAATCTCACGAAACAAAGAAAATAAAATTATAATTCAAATCCTAATCCAGGGTTTCAAATTATTCCCTAACAATAAACAATCAGCCAACCATAATTAAAGAATTAACTACACAGAAATATATATCTAAAATATAAATTAAAAATAAGAGAAAGAAATAACAGAAATTAATTTTGGATAAAAGATTTAGAATTTCTTCAGATAAAAATTAATTTTATCTGAAATAAACTCTATCGGTATTAATTCTTCTCTAATTTTCTCTTCTCTCGGTGGCCTTAATTTCCGTGCAATTCTTTCTTTTTCTTTTTTTTTTCCTTTTTTGGGCTGAAGGCTATCGGCTGACGGGGTTGACGCTGCTGCAGTGCTGCCATGCGTTTCTCTTCTCTCGGTGGCCTTGGTTTCCTTGTTGAAGGCTGCGTTCTCTCCTTTACGTCACTCTCCATAGAGCCTCAGAAGGCTCTGCCTTCTACCGTCCCCCCAGATGCGCCCAGCCGCACTCTCCGGAGCCTTTGAAGGCTCTGTCACGCCCCCCTGCTAGACGCGCCCTACGTCTCTACGGCTCTGCCGCCTAGCCCCTGAAGGCTCTGTCGCCCTACTCCTCCGCGTTGCTCTCCACAGAGCCTCGGAAGGCTCTACCTTCTACCGTCCCCCCAGACGCGCCCAGCCGCACTCTCCCGAGTCTCCTCTCGTTAGCTTCCCTTTTATTTTCGTCCTTTGATGACCATGCGTCGATGCTGCTTTTCCACGTCAGCCCTTCTGCGGCTGACTTTTTTTTTTTTCGTGCGTGCAGCACTCTGTTTGGCTTGCTCTTTGTTTCAGTTCTTTGGGCCTTCGGCATTTGGCCGTTGGTCCAAAGGTCCGATTCTTATTATTATTTTTTTCTTTTTTTTATTTTATTTAAAAAACAATATCTGCAAAATAAAATTGAATAAATATTAATAAATAATATTATACTCTAAATTTACTTAAATTATATCATTTTAGCTCAAATAATAGTTTTTATGCAATTTTTATCACTTAAGCATAAAACAATAATTATTCCCCTATATTAGCTAAATTTACTACTACTACTACTACTATTGTTATTGTTGTTGTTATTATTATTATTATTATTATCATCATCATCATCATCATCATCATCATCATCGTTGTTGTTGTTATTATTATTATTATTATTATTATCATCATCATCATCATCATTATTATCATTATTACTATTATTATTATTAGTATTCTTATTATTAGTTGTATTATTATTATTATTATTATTATTATTATTATTATTATTATTATTATTATTATTACTATTATTATAATGAGTATCATTACTACCACTATTACTATTATCATCTCCAGCATTGTTATCACTATTACTATTAGTATTATTATTGCTATGATTATTATTATTTTCGTCACTATTACTACCTATACTACCACTAGCATTATTAGTATAAGTATCCTTATGGCCATTACTTTTATATTATTTCCATCACTAGTATTATTATTACTAGATTTGGGGGCAATATTAGTATCGTTATAAAACTAATAATAATATTATTATTAGTAATATTGAAACCCTTACTTTAATACTATGAATATTACTAAGACTTACTTTGGTTAGTAGTGGCACGATTAATTATTTTGAGAATAATAACCCTACTTTTAATTATAAACTACTATTATCATTATTAGCCTTAGTATTAGGCCAAGATAGGGGTAAGATAGGAAGTTATGGTAATTCTGGTAGAGGGAGATTATCCCATAGTATTTCCCTCTTATAGGTGAACCAAGTCAAAACCCTCAAGAGGCGTAGGAGCGTGCTCCTAGCCCGGCGACATTTTAGGTAAGGGTGTAGCTAAGGCTGCCTATGTGTTACGTGTCTTACTTGCCTTGGATGTCCTGTATAATTATATGTTGTGTTCTATATGCTATTAACTTAATTGTTTTATGTGTAGTGCGGCTTGGAATTGAGGTATGTTCATGTACTCTTTTATGGTATGTACTAACATGGATATGCTGCAAGTTGTAACATGATGTGATGTAGCCCCTTAGAACATGCATGCTAGGGCATTTGATGTAGTGATGTGGGATGGAGGCATGAAAGAGAAAAATGAAAAAAGTAAGATAACCAAGGCGAAGTAATTTAGCTAACGTAGGTACGGATGACCTAAATAACCATGACCCATGTGTGGTGAATAAAAGGAGGGATTCAAATAAAATAAAAGAGTGGGAGAAACTAAGGTTTTCATGGGAGGAACTAGGGTTTGTATGGAAATCTTAGGGTTTGGCATGGTAAAGATCGAGGGATTTGCATGGGGTGGTTAAGGTCCGCATGGGGGCGAACCTTACGTATGGAAAGTTACTTTAGGACGTGGGGAAGGAAATGGAAGGTTTGTTTGGGTGATTGGAGGCTCGAGGTGAAAAATAGTACATAGGATAATATAAGGGTACACAGGGACCGACTAGGGTTTGGGAGGAAACCCTAACTTGAGAAGGTGGAAAAAGAAAGAGAAAATAATGAAATAATAAATAAGGGTAAGTGAGGTATGAGGGGAGAGTTAAATCTAAGGATCGTGATGTATAGGGTGCTAAAATAGATTGGGTCTTGTGGGGTAGAGGAGGATGGGCCACATAGGCCCAAATCAAGGTTTTTCTGGAGAAAACCCTAGGGAGGACTATGAATGAGCTTAATGGTATGAGGTGGTGGGCCTTGACCCATTTGCAACGGAATTGGGCTTCTAGTGTGTGATGAAATAAGGAAGGGATGTCAGGGCAGGTAGGAGGTGCCAGAGTCTCAAGATATGGGACGGGTCCCTCTTAGGAGGATAGAAGTAGAAGATGGGCGGTATGCATGTTAAGGGTAAAGAAAATCATCGAATAAGACACAAATAAGACACTAATCATTTAAAGAGAAAGATTGTTGAGCCAGGCCCAAATCGGTCCACCGGCGAATAATAGTGGCCAGGAGCCAAGGTGCCCAGGACACTGATTCACTGGCAAATAATAGTGGCTAGGAGTGTGTTGCCCTACATGATTTCCGGTCCACCAGCTATAATAGTGGGGGATTGCGTACTCAACAAACCAAACATAATGAAGCTAAGACATGGGAAATACACTAAGTACTTAAAATGGAACACCATATGAGTCGAGGCCAGACCGGTCCACCGGTAAATAATAGTGGCCAGGAGCATTTTGCCCTAGAGACCGATCCACCGGCTAATAATAGTGGTCAGGAGCGTTCTGCCCTTTACGTATCTTCGGTCAACTGGCTATAATAGTGGAGTTCTCGCACTCACATGTATTAATGAAGAGTATGCATGAAAATGAGTAGCTCATTAAGAGATTCAAATAACAAGTTTAACTAGAATGAGATCGGCCTCATTATCTGTATTATTATATGTTGCTTATATGATCATGTGTAACACCTCCAAAATTTACTATTGAAAATTTTCATTTAATTAAAAGGAAATAGATGAAGCAAAATAATAAAACTGTGAATTCTGGGGATATTTCCGCCACACTTAGTACCAGACCGGTTCACTCCTACCATTTCAATACCAAGTGCTAAGGCTAAAAGAGAAAAGAATACAACTTACGGGAAACTTAAACTGATGATTAAATCAGAGTAGCTCAATTAAACATTTATAAGAGTATAATCCACCAATGGTGGTTACAAATAAACAAATACATTGAAACCATAAATCTTAAAGGGGAAGGAATACAACCCTAGAATTTACCAGATAGTACCTTATGCTCTTTCCCGAGAGCCCACTTGAATAACACCTGAAATAACTTGCAAAGGACACTGCCCATTGAATAGGTAGAGGCCCCACAAATGGAATCCTTCTGTTCTACGGTACTGAGTAATCCTTTAAATCACACTTAAAAGCAGGCCCGTAATGTAACACACGATACTGCATACACACATAATGGAAGGTAAATACTGAATATCTACGTTTATGCAACCACATACTTAACATAGCAACCGATTATTAATAGGTCATAGAGAACAATCGATATGTCTGGGCCTTAAGCCCTTAATCGATCATTATCAATCATATCGGATTATAATTATTCATGTGAGTGTGGAAACCCCACTATTATAGCCAGTGGAATGGTCATGCAGGGCAAATGCTCCTAGCCACTATTATTCGCCGGTGGACCGCTCATGCAGGGCAAAATGCTCCTGGTCACTATTATTTGTCGGTGGACCGATCTAGCCCCGACTCACATCATATTCCACTATAAGTGATTAATATTTTTCATAATTTATTCATAGCCAAATCAAATTTATTGAGCTCGGGACCCACACTATTCTGGTTGGTGGATCAGAATACAAATATACATCATCTAGGGTAAAACATCTTGGGCCACTATTATATCCGGTGGATCGGTACTCATAATATATAATTCAACTGGGCCCGGCTCATTAATCTTTCACTTTAACAATTAGTGTTTTCCCTTTTTAATTAGCACAACAATTCCATTTATTTGCCTCGATAGGGAGATCAAGATCCCGTGATACAAAGGTTCATCGGTCGCACTGGTGCATAAAAGCTACTCAGTACCCTTCAACTATCAACCCAGGGATGCAAAGGTACCCTGGTCGTACTAGTGCATAAAGCTAACTCAGTACCCTACCGACAAGGACACCTAATCCTTAAGTATGCATACCCCCTAACTAGGTCCGTAGAGCTAGATAAAGTAGATATAGGGCCTAGCTGGGGCACAAAGGTACTCCAGCAAATGCCAAATAATCGTAGGCTAAACCATCTCTTTAGGGTAGCGACCTCTAAAGAGCCACCATTTTCGATCTCGAGGTCTTTCACTTTAAGTATTAGTGTCTTAAATAAGGGTGATCACAAAAGCACAATAATCAAATAATTATTCACTTTTAATCGTTTAGATATCATCAAACATTTCTTATTCAAATGGTCGTCCAAGGTAACACAGAAGAATCATTAAGGTCATCCTAATCTCATCTAATTTCGAATTAGAATTCGTTCTTGTGGTACTTACTAATCATCAAATACTCCTACTTCGCTAATCAGTGCTATTTGAGTCATATTACGAATTTCCACAATCACAACGACATGTTAGATATAAACTACTCATTTACCCCTTACTTATAAAATTAGTAAGTCATCCTTTCCTTACTTGACAAATTACCATATTACCCTCCTTGTTACAAAATTACCAAGTTACCCCTTACTCGATTTAGGTTACCAAGTTGTCGCTCATACTTATTAGGTCACTAATCCCCCCTTCATAATTATTACCCTTAATATACTTTCCATTTAGTTGGTTAGATTACCACTTTGCCCCTTTCTCCTCTATTATAATTAATAAATTATCCTTGAGTTGGTCAAATTACCAAATTACCCTTCCTCATTATCCTAATTACCAAATTAACCCTCTATTTAGTTAATTACCAAATTACCATCCTCTATTATCAATTACCAAACTACCCTCCTTCATTGTCAAAATTACCAAATTACCCTTTTATATGATCATAATTACCATTTTACCCTTCTCCATTATTAAATTTACCAAATTACCCTTTGGTTATCTAAATTACCAAATTGCCCTTCTTAATTGTCATAATTACCAAACCATCCTACTCCATTATCAAAATTACAAAAATACCTTTTAGTTGGTTAAATTATCAAATTACCCCTCATATTTATCATATTTACCATTTTACCCTTTAACTTCCAAAAATTACCATAACACCATTTCACTTATAAAGGTTACCATTTTATCCTTAATTATGAAATTACTATTTTACCTTTTTAATTTTCAAATTACCATTTTGCTCTTTAATCACAAAATTATTATTTTGCCCTTTAATTACAAAATTACAATTTTACCCTTTTATTATAAAATTACCATTTAACCTCTTCTTACAAAATTACCAATTTACCATTTAATCACAAAATTACTATTTTACCCTTTATTCACAAAATTACCATTTTCCCATTTAATTATGAAATTACCATTTTACCCCCTTACTTCCAAAATGACCAATTTATCCCCTACTTCCAAAATTACCATTTTATCCTTTTATTAACAAATTTACTATTTTACCCTTGCCTCCAAAATTACCAAAATACCCTTTTTAATTATGGATTACATTTTTGCCCTTAGTACACCACTTATATTAAATTATTGTTATTACTACATAAAACATTAATATTAACTCCTCATCCACCACTCTTATAATTAATATAACATTATTAGCACCCATATATATATTAGGCCATATTCTTGTACAAGATACCATACTAAAATCCACTAAGGCTTCCAAAATATTAATTCATGCATTAAGAATCACAATAGCATAATATAACCTAGTTAATAATTAACATTTTCATTAACAACCAAACTCTTATCCTAAATAATATTTCCATACATAGCAATAATCTATCATGCTTCCTTTTCGTCAATAAACACAAGAACCACATATATCATATTAAACAACATAAACCAAGCATAATAATATATTAAAAATCCTAATGTGCTAACATATGTTAATCCATGCGTTTAAGTGAGATTTAATGATTACCTCGATTCCTTCCAAAAATGAACCTTACCGATATTCTAGTTAAAGGTTCAAGCTTTGATTATCAAAACCAACACCTAAAAATAATATCAAGAATTGTTATATTAGAAAATAATAAAAATCAAAGTATAAGGCTTTATAACACTTAATTAATCAAATACTTAAATTAAAATATTATTATACCTTAAAAATTAATATTCAAATGAATCAAGGAAGGCAGCAGCTCATCCTGCTCATGCAGCATGAGCTACATGCAAAGAAAGAAAAATGAGAGCCTGTGGGTGGTGGTTTCGGCAAAATAGTGGCTGAATATGGCGGTGCAGGGTGGCTGCCGAGAAGGGAGAAGAAGAAGAGACAAAGAAGAGGGGAGGAGGAATGGGGATGCGGGGTGGCTTGATGGGGGCTGTGATTTGTCGGGGGTGAGGTAGAGGGTGGAAGGAGGTGGTGTAGGTGGCATTTAAGGCGGTTGCAGCGGCATAGCTAGGTGGAGAAATAAAAATAGGGAAGAGAGGGGAGGAGAAGAAAGGAAAGAAAAGAGAGGGTCGGCAAGGCATAAGGCTCGAAAAATTGCATAATGAGGCAGGGAAGGGAGAAGAAAAAGAAGAGGGAGAGAGAGGAGGGGATAGGTAGGCTCAAGGGTGGCGGTAGGGTGGTAGGGGAATGGCCATAGAAGGGAGAGAGAGAAAGGAATGGCAATGGCTGGGAGTGGGGAAGGAGAATGGTGGGGCCGGTATGGGGCAGAGAACGGCGAAAGAGAGAGAGAGAGAGAGAGAGGGAGGGAGGGAGGGAGATCAATAGGGGAGAGGGAGTTGCAGGTGGAGTGGTAATGATGGCGGTTTGGTCATGATTCTCGCCGGTGATAGAGGGAGAAGAAAGAAGAAAGACAGAAGAAGGAGAAGGGGAGGGGGTGCTGGGCGTGAGCGATGGGTGGCCTAAGAAAGAGAGAGTAGGCCGGCCCAGTGGGAGAAAAGGATGAAAGGAAAGAAGGCAGCCGGGCTGTGCGAAGGAGAGGGAAAGAATGGGCCAGTAGCCCATGCGCCAGGGAGAAGGAGAAGAAGGCGCAGAGAAGAGAAGTGGGCCTGCGGCCTAGGTGGGGGAAAAAGAGGCAGAATCAGGCCGGCAGCGGCCCAAAGAAAAGAAAAAGAAAGAAAAGAGAAAAAGGAGAAAAGAAGAAGAAAAAGGGGAAAAAGGAAAAAGAAAAGGGAAAATGGAATAAAATAATTTAATTGATAAAATAATAAAATAGAATAATTTTGGGTAATAAATTGATTTATTAAGTTAATTTAGGGTAATTAAAATATAAGGGTTAAAAATGATAATTTTAGTAAAATAATGATTTAGAAAATTATTTAAATAAGAAGGGTATGATAAAATAATAAAATATTTATTTTAATTTATTAAATATTTATACCAAATTTCATACACTAAAAAATCCATAAAATAATTAAATTAAAATATTTAAAAGCTAATTTATGTAAAATAAAATTTATTTATTAAAATATAGGCTTTTAAAAATTTGGGGGATTACATCATGCATACCTTGTGTACTTTATATGTTTGGCCTTAGTTGCACGATTAATTGCTCAGTACGTAGTGTACTAATCACCTGTTTCATGAGTGCTTCTCATTCCCACGAGCAAAAGACCCATCTGAGTTTGCGCAGGTAGGGGACGATGTCTTCGATGCCTACGATGCTTTTGAGGCATCGGGTGGGGCTGAGAGTTGAACCTGGACCTAGCTTGGGGGTCGAGAGTGACATGGCCGGAGTCCATCATCCGTTTTTTCTCCCTGTATTATTATATTTTGTTTTGTCTTGTTGTATGATGTTCTCTGTCATTTGGTACTTTAAAACTGTACTTTTGGGTTGTACCTTTTGATTTCTGCACTCTGATTTTGTATGACTTGTGTTTTACTAATGACTGGTGTCTTATTAATGACTCATGTTTGATGTTAATCTTGTTTAGCCTTAGCACTTAGTACCGAGACGGTAGGAGTGAACCGATCTGGTACTAAGTGTGGCGGTAATGCCCCCAAGTTTATGGTGTTATATTTTCACTTCCATTAGACCCTTTTAATGAAACAAAATTTTTCAGTAGTAAATTTGGGGGTGTTACAATTATCCCCAATGAACTTATCCAAGAAAAAGAGACTAGGAATCAGATTTATGAAGGAGGTGGTGGGCGGCCTCTATGTCTGAGATGAAACTCGTAAAGAGATTTCATCATCTCCATCATTTGATCTTGATTTTGGCGTATGGAATGTTGTTGGGAATAGAATTGGGTTTGAAATTGGAGATGCCATTCGGGAATATAAGTATAAGATGAAGAGGAACTGGCTTGTGAATGAGGTGGGGGAGGCAGTGGTGCTTGTTCACCATGAGGAGGGATTGGATGTTCAATGGCAAGAGGAGTAGGAGTATCTTCATCATCAAATGGTTGCCAATTTCCTGGGTTGAAAGACTCAGTTATGGCAGGGTTTGGTAGAGGAAAATGTGCACGCCCTTGGTATGGAAGATACCATTCATTGCCCCAACACTCAATAAGATGAGTAAGACAAAAATATTCAATTTTGATTCGGGTGATCATAGCTTCTATGGGCATATCATCGAGAAGAGGTATGTCCAAACTTAAATAAATAGTGATAATTAGACAACCAATGATAATATCACCCTGTTTAGAATTTCCTACCCTTTGAAATTGCTTAGCTAGAAAATAAGTAGTGTCAAGTAAAGTATGATCTAGCATGGCATTAATAAAGTAAAGCTCGATGGAACGAACAACCCCCGTACTATCTCTCCACCCAAAAATGGTGGTAGCTAAGAGTCTTTGTAAATATCTGAAGACTAGATTGAAAATCCTTGAAGCCTTAGATTCAGATATTCAGAAAGTATCGGGAGTGGGCATATTTGAGATATCACCAATTTTAGCAAAGAAACTATTCACATTGAACCAAGGAAATATGATACGATCGCCCCCGGAGGCAACCTAAAAATATGTGCTAGTTCATGCAGAGATATTTGTCTATCCTCATTAAAAAGGTGAAAACAAATATACCCTTGCTCATCTAGAGAAGCGCTAACATCAGCACATAATTCAAAGGTACCAAGAAATTCTAATGCTAAACACTTATATGTATGATTAGTACAATAGACGAAATTATGTAATCCTATATTTCTTAGCAATTACATTACTTGCTCATGTATTCCTAACGTATTTAGAAAACCATCATCCAAATACCTAGTTCCAATAATGCGCCTTTGAGATAAATAGTTGTACCTTTGTTGTTGTTCCGGAGTGTTAAATATGATACCTAGTTCATTGGGCCAGTTTCTTCGGTTCCTATGTTGACTTGGTGATGATCGAGGTCTTGAAGATTACCCCTCGGTCTGTTGTTTCTTTTTGGGTTCCATATGTAGAACACACATGCATTAGTAAGGATAGTAGGGTGGAAGGTAATAAAATTTTGTTTGTTCTTCATTTCCAATCTATCACTTAAACAAAAATGCCAAATATAAAATTGATGTGACAAACATTGTGATATTTTGCATTCAATTCAGTAATTTTCTTGCCATGAAGTCATTGTCATTGAGATTCATCATTCATAAGCATATCCACATTCATCAATTGGTAGGGATAAAAAATCTCATCTTGCAAGAATTATTTCAGCATATACCCCTAATTTACCAAAAATGTATTTCAATTTGCAAAAAAAGTGCAACTTTGAACATCTGCATAATATTTTCCCTAAACTTGTAGCAAATCAAAATTGATGGATAGTATAAGTTTGGCAACTAATTCAATAAAAAAATGCAAATGTATTGCACTATGTTACAAATTTGTCATTACACAAACATGTATTCTTCACAATTGCAATAAAAAGTGTAAAATCACTCAAGTTTGGCAAATTTGGTTAAGTAGGGCACATACCTTAGGATTGTGAATATTGATGAATGAAATTACAGAATGAAGATCGATAATGCTCAGGAAAGTTGAATTAAACAAAAGTCCTAAGATAATTGCTTAAATCTGGATAATTAGAGTAAGAATGGAAATTAGGGTTTGAAAATCAGTTTTTTCTAACTTTCCAGGAATATGAGTAATGGAAAGGTTTTGTGAGACCAAAATATGGATGGAGGAGTGGTAGGGATGATGGATGAAAGTGAAAATCTATGGAAATGAAAGATTATGCAAGAAAATGGAGGATTTAAGAGGGGAGAAATGGTGGTTTATTGCAGGTTATAGAGATAACGTCGAAGGAGAGGGCGTCGTGTTTTGAGTATCTGAAAAAACACGCAGAAATAAGAAATTTTTAAAGAGACATGGACTGTGTTTTGGAAACACGGTACCCCTGTGTTTATTTTTCAACTCTTTATTACATGGGAAAAATTCCTGATAGAAAAATACAATCCTTGTTTGGGAAACACGGACCCCCCATGTTATTTTTGAAAGTCTTGGGAATTTGAAAAACTGAACTAACAAAAAAACATGGTCCGTATTTGGTAAATACGGACCCCCTGTGTTCTTTTGGAATTTTTCTGGAATTTTTGAAAATTTCCCTAACATAAAAACACGGGTCGTGTTAAATAAACACGGGCCCCTTGTGTTATTTTTCAATGCTTCTGCCTTTGCTATTTTTTTCACTGACAGAAAAACATAGGGTGTGTTTTGGTAATACGGTGCCCCTGTGTTTTTTTTATAAAGGAATACAAATGTATATAGTATATACTTGTACACACACATAAACATGGTAAGCATACAAAACTACACCCTATATGATAATAACATATACATGAAGGAAAATAATATTAAGAAAACCATAGTATGAGATAAGAAAAACTTATGTACAACACTTAGGTGTTTTCCAAGTGATAAAATCCCATTCTTTCAACTGTCATAACTTGAACGGTAAGGTCTACTACTTCCAGGTTTCACACATAGTGTCCTTCGTAAAAAGGTTTGAGACGGTGTCCATTCACCTTCCACATTTTTCCTATTTTCTTACTTTTTATCTCTAATGCACCATGAGAAAACACATTAGTTACAATAAATGGGCTGATCCATCTCGACCTTAATTTCCCTGGAAACAGCTTCAAGCGAGAATGGTATAATAAAAAATTTTGGCCGATTTTGAAACTCTTTCTAAGAATTAACTTATCATGAAATGCCTTAATTCAATCTTTATATCTCAATGTAGTTTCAAAAGCATCATTTCTTATTTCTTCCAGTTCTTGTAATTGGAGTCTTGTATGCCTTCCAATTTTAGTTAACTCCATGTTACATTTCTTTACGGCCCATAAAGCTTTATGTTCCAATTAAACCGGAAGATGAAAAGGCTTACCATAAACCAAACAATATGGTGACATACCAATTGGAGTTTTGAAAGCTGTGCGATAGGCCTAGAGATCATCATTGAGCTATCAACTCTAACCTTTCTTATTAGTTTCACCATCTTTTTCTGAATTGATTTGATTTCTCGATTGGATATTTTGGCTTGCCCATTTATTTGTGGATGATACACTGTAGAGTTTCGATGTGTCACATGATATTTCTTTAACAATGCTTCTATTGTTCTATTGCAGAATTGCGAACCTTTTTCGTTTATTATAGCCTTTGGCAAGCCAAAACTTGCAAAAATGTTAGTTCAAAAAAATTCTTCAATAACTTTAGCTTCGTCGGTACTGGTGGCCTTTGCCTCCACCCATTTTGATGCATAATCAACAACAACGAGAATATATTTGAAACCAAAAGATGATGGAAAAGGACCCATAAAATCCATACCCCAAAATAAAATCCATACCCCAAACATAAAAAATTTCACATGCAATGATAGGGGGTTTTGGCATTTCATTTCTAGGACCTAGTCCTCCCGTCTTTTTACAATTTTCACATGTTTTTCAAAATTCATAAGCATCCTTAAACAGGGTAGGCGAGAAAAATCCACTTTCTAAAATTTTATAGGCTGTTCTTTTAGGACCAAAATGACCCCCACATGCATAACTATGACAAAATGCTAAGATAGAAATAATTTCACTATCAGGAATACACCTTCTAATGATTTGGTTAGCACATTGTTTCCATAGATATGGATCATCCCATACAAAATATTTTGCTTGACTCTTCATCCTATCTTTTTTTGGTTTAGTAAAGTGTGAAGGAAATACTTTGGTAACCAAAAAATTTACCATGTCAGCACACCATGGTATCTCATTTCCAATGGCATGAAGTTGTTTGTCAGGAAATGCTTCATTAATAGGTGCCTCAACTTCAGCCTCCTTGATCAACCTACTTAGATGATCTACTACTCCATTTTCTGATCCTTTCTTTTTTTTTCTTTGATATGTATATTGAATTCTTGGAGTAGAATTATCAATCTGATTAACCTTGGTTTTGCTTCTTTCTTCTCCAGCAGATATTTTTAAGCTGCATTGTCAGAATAAACAATTATATCAGTTCCTAAAAGATAAGAACAAAATTTATCCAAAGCAAAGACAATGGTGAGAAGCTACTTCTCAGTGGTTGTGTAATTAAGCCGACATTCATTCAAGGTTTGTGAGGCATAGTATATCACATGTGGATCTTTCCCAATCCTTTGACCTAACATTGCACAACAACATAGTTAGATGCATCACACATTAATTCAAAAGGAAAGTTCCAATCGGGTGGTTGATGTATGGGTGCACTAATCAATTTTTCCTTCAGATGTTCAAATGCTTTCTTGCATGCATCATCAAACTAAAACTCCATTTCTTTTTTAAGAAGCTTACACAACGGTTGGGATATTTTAGAAAAATCCTTAATAAATCAGCGATAAAATCTAGCATGTCCCAAGAATGAACGTATGTCTTTAATAGTTGATGGATAAGGTAATGAAGCTATAAGATCAATTTTTATCTTATCTACTTCAATTCCTTTAGCCGAAATGACATGTCCCAAAACTATTCCTTGTTGAACCTACTCATATCCAGAATAACCATCAAGGAAATAATAATAAGCATGGCCTGCTAGCCTTTCTAACAATTGATCCATAAATGGTAGAGGAAAATGATCTTTCTTAGTCATGGAGTTCAATTTCATATAATCTACACATACCCTCCAACCATTTTGAACTCTAGTGGGAACCATTTCTCCCTTATCATTTTCCACTACTGTGATTCCCATTTTCTTGGGTACAACATGAAGAGGACTAACCCAATTACTATAAAAAATTGGATAAATGACTCCCACAGATAATAATTTTAACACCTCTTTCTTCACAACCTCTATCATGATTGGATTTAACCTACGTTGTACTTGTCTACTCGGCTACACATCATCTTTCATTAAAATCTGATGCATACATACCGAAGGACTAATACCCTTTATATTAGCAACTGTCCATCCCAAAGCCAATTTATACTTTTTCAAAACATTGACAAGTTTTTCTTCTTGTTGGGGTGTTAGGTCACTAAAGATTATAATAGGAAGGGTATTTTTGTCTCCTAAGAATGTATACTTGAGATGGTTAGGTAAAGTTTTCAACTCCACTTCCGGTGCTTTCTCTATGGAAGGTAAATGTCTATCCAATGTCAATGGTAAATCCACAGATCTTCCAATTCTACTAGGACATACCCGCAAAGCAGCTACTACTTCTTGAATCTCTTCTTCAACATTAAACATCTCATTCAGTTCTTCCAAAACTTCAGTTTCTATGCATTGAGTTAAGGTTACTTCTAAAGGATCTATAGATGATAATTTGTACACCGTTTTAGTTAAATCACCAATAACATCAATCATAGATACCAATTCGCCATCTATAGGGTATCACATGGAGTCATATATGTTAAACCTAATGACTTCACCATCAAATTCCTTGGTCAAAACTCCATCATGTACATCAATATTTGTTTTTGAAGCTTTCAAGAATGGTCTACCTAACAATATAGGAGAGGGATTAGATAAAACATTATCTTTCATATCTAACACATAAAAATCCGTAGGGAAAACTAATTCATTCACCTGAACTAGGACATCTTCAATTAGCAATTCAGGGTATGTGTTAGATCTATCAACCAATTGAATAACCACACAAGTTTCCTTTAAAGGACCTAAACTTAGGGAATTAAAAATAGATAAAGGCATGACGTTGATTGAAGCACCTAAATCAAGCATGCATTTTTCATACCTCGTGTTTCCAATCTTGCAAGGGATAGTAAAAATACCCGGATCCTTTCATTTTGGTGGAAGTTTCCTTTGCAAAATTGCTGACACATTTTTGCCAACACTTACTTTTTCATCCCCCTTCAGTTTCCTTTTGTTAGTACACAAATCCTTAAGGATTTCTACATACCGTAGTACTTGTTTAATTGCATCAATGATAGGGAGATTAACTTCTACCTTTCTAAATATGTCAAATATCCCCTTGTCATAATTCATTTTTGTGTTTCTTACCAACCTACTGGGAAAAGGAGCAGGTATTTTAATTGGAGTGGACGAATTACCTTTTTTTACCTCTTGAGAATATTCATTCTTTTCTTCTTCAATAATTTTCTAATCTGATTCTTTACTTATTTCTTCTTCCTCACTCACTTTTCTTGGATCTTCCAACTATTTCCCACTTCGAGTCGTGATGGCATTAGTATTTTCCCTAGGGTTTCTTTCTGTCTGACAAGGGAGTTTTGAGGATCCTTGTACTTGTAGTTTTCCAAGGGAATATGACAATTGAATCACTTGATTTTCCAAATTCTTGATATCATTTCTAGTTTCTTGTTGAAATTGTAATGTATTAGTAGCCAAAGATTTCACCAAGTCTTTCAAAGGCATTCCTCCTGATTATTGTGGAACTTGTGGTGGAGGTATTGGTTGAAATGGTGGTCTTTGGTGATTTGGTGGAACTAGAAATAATCCGGGAGGTGGATTTGATCCTTGTTCATTTTGATAAACCTGTGGTTGGAAATATGAATTACCACCTTGTTGAGTATTTCCATACCTTAGATTTGGATGATCTTTCCATCCGGGATTATATGTTAGAGTAAATGGATCATTTTTTTTTGGTAATTGTTTTACTCCAATGGCATTCACTTGTTGTTCTTCCTGCAAAGTAGGTCACATATTAGTAGGATGCCAAGAAAAAGAACAAATTCCACATACCTTGGAAGGAATCTTTTCACCCACAACTCTTTCTACAAGAGCTATTAAATTTGACACTTGTGTTTTTAGTTAAGCAATATTAGTTTCTTTCACCCGTTGAGATATAGAAATATTACCCTTATTGCAATAGTGAGAGTTAGATGTCAATGTAGCAATTAATCTTTTAGCCTCGACAAGTGTTTTATCAACCAATGCACCACCACTAGCAGCATCTATCATATTACGATCCATAGGAGATAATCCTTCAAAAAATTATTGTATTAATAATTGCTCACAAATTTGATGATTAGGACAACTACCACACAACTTCTTAAAACGTTCCCAATATTCATGCAATGATTCTCCTCCATCTTGCCTAATACCACAAATTTCTTTTCTTATATTAGTTGCTCTAGATGAAGGGAAGTACTTTTCAAGGAAAACTTTTTACATATCAGTCCAAGTATTTACCGACCCTGCTGGTTAATCATATAACCATTCCTTTGCAGCATCAGCTAGAATAAAAGGAAAAGCTTTGAGTTTAAGTTATTCTACACTTACTCCATTCGGTTTCATATCGGAACATGCTATATGGAATTCCTTAAGAAATTTATTGGGATCAGGGAAACAACCTAAGCCCACGGAATTGTTGTCTCTAAATCTTGTAAAAATAGGTAAAGCGCGTATCAATCCAGGTTTGATCTCACAAGTATCATTATCAGCAGGATAATTAATGCATATAGAATGATAACATATGAACTAATACGCCAGGCAACGCCTCATACAATGCATAACAAAAAATCCATCTAGTTAGCAAATACATCACATACCCAAGCAAATACAAGCACTAAAGCCAAACTCATGTCATATCAATAGAGCATAATGTGAAATCAATATTTTTGGGTCTTAAGATATTAGTTAATCATTATTCAAGCATCATCTCTCGAATTATATCCATGTGAGTGCCAGAACTCCACTATTATAGCCGGTGGACTGGAAACATACACAGTAACACACACTTGACCACTATTATTCGTCGGTCTACCGGTCTAGCCCCGACTCACATGGTGTTCTACTATAAGTGATTAGTGTCTTCAAATACTTTATCAAAATCTAATGTTTGGTTTATTGAGCTCAGGATCCCCCACTATTATAGCTGGTGGACCAAAAACATTTAGGGTAGAATGCACCTGACCACTCTTATTCGCCGGTGGACCGGTCTGGGCCCAGTTCAATACTCTTTCACTTTACGTAATTAGTACTTTGCTCATGTCTTATTCAACATGCCCATTTATTTAATTTGAGGGAAGGAAAAGCGTCGTGAATCCAAATACAAAAATATATACTGGCCATAGAATCAAATATTCCCTATCAAGGATCACGGCATACGCAAAACGCTAACACGTACTTTGAACATGTCCAACATGTCCAACACACATTTCCATTCATACTTACCAACTAGGCACCTCTTGCATGATTATGAGATAAATACTACATCACTCCCTTAATTATCCATCCAACCCTAGGTTATGCCCTACTCTTATGACACTCGCTGACTTACCAAATACCCTTATCTTAATATTCACTATTACTTATGTCTAATTATGAAAGGCATTTATCCCATTAACATGTGAAACACAAGTTACCAATTTACCCCCATCATCCTTATAAATTTATTAAATACCCCTTGTTTGTAAAATTACTAAGTTCCCCTTTTTATTTACCAAATTACCATATTACCTTTCATATTTGCATACTTACCAGATTACCCCTTATATTTGTTAAATTGCCAAATTATCCTCCATATGTATTAAATCACCAAATTTACCCCTCATACTTGTTAAGTTACTAATTTACCCTTTCAGTTTGTTAAATTACCGTATGACCCTATATACTTATTTAAATGAACAAATTGCCCCTTAGTCTTATTAAGTTACCAAATCACCCTTTATACTTGTTACACTTACTAGATTGCCCATTTCGTTAGTTAGATTACCAAATTGCCCCTTATACTTATTAAATTTACCAAGTGGCCTTTCGACTAATCACATTACAAAATTGCCCTCCTTATTTATTAAAATTACGAAATTTCCCTTTTAGTTGGGTAAATTATGAAATTACCCTCTTCATTATTATAATTACCATATTTTCCCTCTTTCTAGAAAATTACCAAAATACCCTTCCATTATACCAAATTACCAAAGTACCCTTCTCCATTATACCAAATTACCATTTCACCCATTGACTTTACATAATTACCAAAATACCCTTTCTTTATACCAATTTACCAATTTCCCCCTTTACTTTACAAAATTACTAACACACCCCTTTCCTCTATATTAAATTACCAAAATACCCTTCTTCTTTATTAAATTACCAATTTATCCCTTACTATACAAAATTACTATAATACCCTTACTTTATAAAATATTGATATGCATACTCCATACACTTCATCCAACCCCACCTACTATTATTATTTATTGTTAACACATATTAGCACCTACCACCCACACACTTATTTTGGCCATACCCTTTTCACAAGCAAATTTATGAAAATGCTCATAGGACTCATATTAATATTACTTATACACCAAATGGCCACATTAGCATATTATATCATACATATGCACTTAACATTATTATTAACAACAAAGCTCCTTCCTTAATTATTATTTCTACACATGAAACATAAATTAACATGCTTTCCTTTTCATCAATCAACATATTCCACTAAATACGTTATACTTAAACAACATATATCATGCATATAAACATATTAAAAACCCTAATGTTCTAACATACGTATATCCATATGTTTTAGGTGGGTATATTGATTAGCATATTTTCTGCAATAATCAAACCTTACCAATACCCCAGTTGAAGGCTTAATCTTTGATTACCATAATCAATACCTAAAAAAATAATACCAATACTTGTCATATTAGAAGTAGAAAAACTTAAAGAATAAAACTTCATCAAAACTTAATTAAATATATACTAATGTCGACCATTATTATACCTCAAAAACTAAACCAATCATGGCTCAAATGATTGTAGAACTCACGCTGCATGAGTAGTGTGAGCTACATGAAGAATTGAAGGGGCAGAAGGGATTGAAAAGGGATAGAAGAAGAGAGGGTGGCTATTTTGGGTAAAGGTTTTGCGAGTGGGGTTGAGAGCTTGTGGAGGAGAGTTAGGGTAGTGGCTGAGTGCAGGGAGGTAGTAGGGGTGTAGATGGTGGTCGGGGGTCGGGGGTCAGTGATCGGTGGCTCAAGGTGGTAGAGGCGGTGGTTGTAAGGCTGCAAAACTGGATCTAAAGGTGGCGGATGGAATGAAGAAAGGGAAAAAAAGAAGGAAAAGAAGGGGTTGTAATGCTGGGTTTTAGCTAAGGGAGGCAAGGAGGTCATAGGGGAGGTTCTAGGGAGTGGATTGGTGGCTATGGTTGCAGCAGAAGAGGCGGAACAGTGGCAGACGATGGTGCAGGGTAGAGTCCAAGAAGGGGGAAAGAAAACAAGAAGAAGGAGGGTGGCAGCAGTGGGCATGTTGGGATGTCTTGGTTGTGTAAGGAGGTAGAAGGGGTGGTAGCAATGGGCATGTTGGGATGTCTTGGTTGTGTAAGGAGGTAGAAGGGGTGGCTGATGGTTATGCAGGTGATTGTTTGGGTGGTGGCAGTGGCTATTGAGGTTGGCAGATCAAAAATAGGGGAATAGGAGAAGAGGGGAAAGAAGGGAGAAAGAGGACTCAACAAGTAGGGAAGGAAGGAGCTCGGGGAAAAAAAATGGGTAGGGCGAAGGAGAAAAAGAAGAGGGAGAGGAGAGGTGTTGGCTGAGCTTGTGGTTGCAGGTGGTAGGGTAGTAGGTTGTAGGGAGAGGGAAGGGAAAAACATAAGGAGAAGGAACGTAGGGGCTAGGGTGCAGGCTCAGGTGTGGTTCAAAAATGGAAGGGAAAGGGACAGGGGAGAGAGAGGGAGGGAGTAGGACTATAGCGAGAGCAGTTGGTGGCATTTGTAGGAGGGCAGTCATGGCGTGCGAGGTGGATTTTCGGGGAAGGAGGAAAGAAGAAGAAAAAGAAGAAGAAAGGAAAGAAGGCAAGTCAATCGAGTGGGGAGGAGAAAGGGGAGCAGGCAAGGCCGCATATGAGGGAGAGGGGAGGAAGAGGAAAGACTGGGTTGGCCTAGTTGGGGGGAATGAAGGAGGAAAAGAAAGAATGGAGGTGGGCTAGGGTGTCGCGCGAGAGAAGAAAGAAGGAAGGGTAAGAGTGAGCCGCCCCGTGGCCCAGTGTGAGGGGAAGGGGATCACAAGCCTCGTGGGCCGAAGGCAAAAAAAAGGAAAAAATTGAAAAAGAAGAAAAAGAAAGAAAAGGAAAAATGAAACTCGGGAGAAATAATTTTTTTTTGGAATAATGAAATTTAATTTTTTTGATAGATAAATTAATTTAATAATTTAATTTATTATAATTTCATATATTAGTTTAAAAAGGTCAATTTTAGTAAAATATTGGCTTGAAAAATTATTTAAATAAAATAAGTAAGATAAAATAAAAAAGATATTTATTTTAATTTATTAAATATTTATATCCATTTTTATATACTCAAAAATAAAAAATTAAGGTTATCTATTAAATTCTAGGTTTTTAAATTTTTTGGATATTATAATAATGGTAAAATTAAGGTTTCACTTTGTTTCACCTCTTCCCCTCATTCCTTAGCCAATTACCTAGTTATAATAAGCCCTAATAATCTCTCTCCTTCACCTCTTTCTAGCCACACAAAATATTTTGAGTTTTCCAAACATTAGTGCTCCACTCTTCTCCACTTTAAACTTTTACTCTAATTCATATACCTCTTTTGATACTTTCTCTAGCTTTCTCTTATTTTATCCTTAAGGAATAAAGAGTTAGATTTGGTAAAATTTAAATTTTTATTTTCAAATGATTTTCTTGGTATCTTTTTGGGGTGGTAGATTCTATTTTCTTTCCTTTAATTCGTATTTCTTGATTTATGCGAATTGTAAGATTTTTTCTGAGTTTTAATGTCTTGTTTTATGGTTTTGAGAGCTAAAATCTTTTACATAAAAGTTTTGCTTTCTTAGTGTGGAATTATGCCAAGCTTTTAAGTAAGTCATTCTTGCATTTTAAATGTGGTATGACTAAGTATTTGAGCTAGTGCACTCTATAAAATTATAATCTTCACATGCATCTGTGGTATTGTTGGTACCTTGGTGATGTATATTAAAATATTTAAGAATGCTAAGAAAAAGTATGATTTCATGTTAAATATGGCTAATTCTATGTTAATGTAGCATGATTGTTATATGAGCTTGTTAATTTCTATCTTCTATCAATGGTGGTGTTATAATTTTGATATGGCTAGATTTTGAGCTTTAGTTGCATTTAAAATTTTGTAATGTGATGTCTAGGAGATAATTAATCAATTTGTTAAGCTAAATAGATCGATTTTTTTTAGAATAGTTGACTGGTTAACCTAACCAATTAATTGGGTTATCTACAATGACTTTGGTTACTCTCTAGTTAAACAAATCGAATTGTTTGTAAAAATCAATCAGCTAGTATTAGAATAGTTGAATGGTCTGACCAAATTGATCAATTAGTTTTGAGAGAAAATCTAGGGTTAGGCTAAGACAAACCAATCAACTTGTTAGCCTAAGTTAATCGATTGGTTTGACTAGAGAGTGTTTTTCTCTCTCTTAAACTCAGTATAATTTGATACTTGATATTATGCTATACATGGTTCTTTAATGATGATAACACATGTCTTGGCATGAATTAATTTACCTATTAGATGGATTATTTGGTTTATATTTCATGGTATTCTTAATAAGTTCCTTTGGAATGTTTTAATAGGGAAATTGGAGTATATATGTTATAATGATATAAATGGATGATGTAATATAAATTCTTATAATAAATGGATTAAATAGGCTAAGAACTATTGGAAGTCCCACCACATAGTTTACTGGGTAATAATAGTTAGGATGGAGTGATGATGTTGAATAAACTAAGGACACTTTAAAATTATCTAAAGCCTTGAAAACTTTAATCAAAATTAAAACTTTCTAAACTTCATTATTGATTAACTTGATATATACAAAAAAAATTATCAATAAATTACAAGGACTAACATGGTATGATCATATCATAAATATAACCCAAAAATGTCAAATATCAAATCTTTCCTAGAGCCTCCAAACTTTCTTTAAACAAAAAATCATTTACAAACATGCCTTGATCATAATTATGATATTTTCATAAGAAGATTTTGAAATAAAATTTTGAGAAGGGTTTTTTGGGAAGAAGAATATGCCTTGATTTACAAAATAGGAGAAGAAAGTATACCTACAGAAGGAGATAGGATGTTTAGTAATACTTATTTTAGTGTCAAGAATGCTTTGTACGATTTTGTAAGGGTTTCTACTAAGTTCTATACCTCTTGTTGTGGATTAGGAGAAGGAACCTATGAGGAAGAGGCCTCTTCCTCTTCTTTAACTGTAGTCTCATACCAAGTTTTGATGTGGTTTTGTGATAGGGGTTTGGAGATAAGTTGTTTTCCTTTCCTTTTAGGAGCCATATCAAGGTTTCTCTTGGAGAAATTCTCTTGTTAGAAAATCAAGGTTAGAGTTTGATTCTCCTCGGATAAATTCTATATCATAATAAAATACTGAGAGAATGGCTTGGCAGTTGACAAATATTTGTTTCAAAGCAATATTTTGCATGTCTTTTGTAGGAATTCTTTTGCACATTTGCAATCTATTGTAAGGATGAATTTTTTGTTAAGGAGATCTTATTGTAATTTTTGAATAAAAATAACAATAGAAACGATTTCCTTTTTTATGGAGGAGTAATTTTTTAGGTATCATTTTAGTGAATAAAGGTAAATTTAACAATCTATTCTTTTTGATTTTGAAATTTTTTGAGGATGAAACCATAGCCAATGTCAAAGGCATCAATCTCAACAATCTTTGGGAGTTTTGGATCAACAAGATGAAGAAACATGATATTTTTTCATGGGTCTTCATGTGTTTGACAATTTGGGTATGCACTTGTGTCTAGGGAGGCGGGGTTTTCTTAAGTCAATCATGGAGAGGTTTAGCTAATCTATTAACATTTGGAGAGAAATCTAAGACATAATTTAGGCTACTAAGGAACCTCTATAGTTGTTTTTTGTCAAGGATTTTATTTGGAAATTTTGATGCAAAATCAAGAGATATTTCAATTGGAGTAATAGTACCCTATGAGAGGTAGTGACCTAAGAACCTAATTTGTGTTTTTTTGAGGGATATTTTGGACTTTGAAATAACAAGATTATTTCTTTTGATGACAGAGACAGATGTTTAAAGATGTTTGAAATGTTGATCTAAAGATTGAGAAAATATAAGGGCATCATCAATATAAACAATTCATAAATTTGAGCAAGGATTAAATATATCATTCATTATTCTTTGGAACTTAGAATGTGCATTTTTAAGCCCAAAGGGCATGAAATTCAATAGATATTGGCCAAAAGGAACTATAAAATTTGTTTTATATTGATCTTAAGGAATAATCTAGATTTGCTAAAACCCTAATTTTAGATGAAATTTGGAAAAAATGAGAGCTAAATGGAGTTTTTGAAGAAGATCTCATTTTTCAAGAATGGGGTGTCTAATCCATTTGAGTGCAATATTTAGGGGTTTGTAATTTATGACAACACGAGGAGTATCTAGTTCGATTTCAGACTGCTTATTAACATAAAATTCTATATAAGACTAGGGAGATCAAGATTTTGAGATTAGGTGTTTTCTTTAAAGATCTGTGGTCTTAGTTCGGAAATGGTTTTCTAGTTTTGAGTTCATTTGAATTGGTTTGGATTTTGTGGGAATATTTTTTTGAACGAAAGAATCTTCATAAGGTAAATAAATGATGTGTTGCTTTCTTACCCAAAAGGAGTTTTGAAGATTAGCATATATTTTTTACTTGATTTGCTTTTAGAGACTAGCTATCCTAGTTTTTGTATTGTTGACTCCTAATTGATTTTGAATTTTTGTTAGAGAAAGTCCCTATTTAAGAAAATGAAGATTAGTTATTTTTTTCTATAAAATGTTGGTTTGGTTTTGATAAATGGATTTACCTTTTAGAAGATTTATATTTCTAGTTCTAGGAATTTCAAGGAATGAGTGGGAATCTTTTATTCCTTTTGTTTTAAAGTTTATACCGGTAAGGTTTACTTGCTATGAGGTAATTAGATTTATAAAAGAGATTCCCAAAATTATATTATGGTTAATATCAAGGGTTACGATATAGTTTGATTGGATTTTTAGATTATTACATAAGACATAGGCTTCACACTTATGTTTGATTTTGAGATTAGAACTATTGGCTACAAAGAGTTTTATAATAGTAGGTTAAAGGAATTGTTTTGGAATAATTCCATCTTTGATACAATTTAAATCACCACTTGTGTCAAAAAGTGTTAGAGTATTTATTTGGAAGTCATGATGGATTTTGAGCATGATAGTTTTAATATATTGGTGAGAAGTGATTTCTTTCAAAACATTTAAGAAATTAGTAGGAGCAGGTAAGTTCTTAAAAGAATGTTGATTAGAATCATCATCCTTTTTAATAGGAAAAGGGGAGGATTCTTCAAGGTTTTTTGAAAGAAGGATTTGAATGATATTGCTATCCTCTTCTTTTTTTTTCTAAAGCTATTTTAGTTCATTCTTAACTTCTTTGATTTCTTGTTGAAGTTCAAAAGTTGTTGGGAAAGATTGTTTGGATATCTCCTGTCTATTGAGAATAAAGGTTAAATCGTAGGTATTTTTAGGTTTAGTAGGGAGGTTTGGTAAAGGAGGAGTGATGTTATTTTTAAAGGATTCATGGAGACTTTCAAGATATCTTTTGCTTGAGGGGATTATAAATGTGTTGGACAACTTCAAAAATAAGTTTTCCTTCTTTAGTGAGAACATTTATTTGTTTTGAGATATCTCCATCCTCAAATTGAGGGGAGTAAGAGGTGGATTGTGATGCAAGTTCATCAATCTAGAGGCCAGATTCAGAAAGAACATTAATTTGACAATCATCATCAGACAAATCTATGAGGAGATTTTGTATCTTTCCTAATGTTTCTTCATCAAGATTTAGTTCATGGGCTTGTGTGTTGAGTTGTAAGAATCTGGAAATGTGGTCTTTTCTTCCACATTTATGACATGTAATATTCCTGCCAGAAGATTTTTGGAAAGAGGAATGGGGTTATTTTCTCTTAGGCTGAGACTTTTTTTGTAGTAAGGAAGTTGTGTAGTTTATGGAGTAGGAGTATGCTTCTTTGAAGTATCTACGTGATGATTTTTTGAACAATAATGTACTTTGCAAGATCCATTACATGTTTTAGATGTATTTGTGGTGCCTAGAATATCAAATTATTTGTAGAAAGAACCTAGTTCTTTCCTAACTTTATGCATTTCCCATTTTAAATGACTTTGAAGCTCAAGATCCTAGCAAATCTTAAGACCTTCCTTTTGAGTAAGGTTGATCAATTCCAGTTTGTAAACTGAGAGTAAGGGATTTGGTTACCATGTGCTTCCCTAATTTTTTTTATAAACTCTTTCTCCGAGAAGAGGAGGAAGGCCTACTAGTAATTTTTATTTCCAAAAAGGTTAGTTAGAGTCATCCTGGAGCATAACAAGGGTGAGGAAAGTATTTTATACCATTAAAAGTCACTGAGGTGTCTGTAATGAAAGTTTGAAAGGAGTTTAGCATTCTTATGTTTAAGATGTGAAGGATCTCCAAAAAAATGGAGAGAGATTGCTAAAATTAGGGAGGTAACTGCATCTTGATAAACATCATCATTTTTGAAAATGATATTGCCGTTTTCATCCATCTTGATGGCGTCAAGAATGAAGTTATGTTCTTTGGAGGTGCGATGAAAATCCCACCATCCTTTGAGTTGGCCAGAGACACTTGTAATGAGTAGTTCTACTATATCTTTGTCAAAAGTTCTAGATTGGGTTTTATAAGCATTTGCGGCCATGATCATTTGTTTAAGAAGATTAAGGATATGGTATTCTGACATACCATCAATATTCTATTTGTAAAGAGATGAGGGTTTATAGTTTGGCTGGACAACTTTTTTTGGTCTAGTCTTAAGGCTAAGATCAGGAGAAGTAATTCTGAGGATAAAGGTCCTAGAAGATTATGGATGTTCATGAAGGCGCAAAAATGTTGGGTTTTCTTCATTCTCATCCTTTGTTTGTGGCAAAGATGTGAACCCTAAAGTGTTAATTTGAGAACCTTGTTTAAGGGTATCGGGAACCTAAACTTTGTAAGAGGAAAAAGAAATAGGATTATTTTGGCTGAGCTAGGACTTGATAGCCTGGAGGAATTCAGTTTTCCCATTCTAAATAGCCTTTTGGGTAGACTTTGAATGTTGAAAAGGTTTAAGAAATGAAGCTTCTTATTTCAGGGTGTTGAGGTAAAGTAGTCTAGAAGTCTAGGAGTATGGTTTTTTTGTATTTCCTTGTCATGCTTCGTGAGCTATGAACCAATGGTATTTGAATGGATGTTGGTAAAATTGTCTTAGAGGAGGATGTTCTTAATATTTTCGCTATCTTCCTCTCTAGGTATTTTTAGAGGTTTTATCTCAAGTGAGTTTTCCCCTGAGGTCATATTAATATTTTGAAAAGGAGGATGATCAGATTCATATGTGCCTTTATTTGTTTGCCATATTTTATTTTTATTTCTAGCTATTATAAGACTGATTTTATAAAAATGGAGGTTAACACCATTATGCTTAGCATAGATCTCAAACAAGTCAATGAATAAAATTTGAACCCTTTCACTTTGAAAAAAAATCATAAAATTGCTTTTGGATATCATAACATTAAGAAATCATAAAAAAAATATTCAATCAAGTTTTTGGTGATCTCAGAAAGTTTGGAGAACCAGGAGGAGAAGTAGTATCTAGTGGAGGCTCAGGGGTTTTCTAAGAAACCTATGCTAAGTCAGTCTTTTATGGGATTCCAAAATTTTGTGATTAGTTTTGTTTATAAAATGAATGGGGTATTCTAGAAGTGTAATCGGCCATTTGGAAGGTATGAGATGGAGTATCTTTGTGGTTCACACAGGAGATTTATGATAAGGGGATTTTTGAAATCCTCCCTATGTTAATGATAGAAGAGGTCAAGGTCATATCTTAAAATCTATAGCTTTGGGTTATTTAGAAACTGAGCTTGACTATACCATCTTGGAATTGGATAATTTGGCTCAATTCGGTATTTGGTTTTGTGGGGAGCTAAGGTTGGTTAATTAGTGATGGTGTAGCATTTTAAAGGATCCAGTCATCTGGAAGAGCTATATGTTTTCACATAATTGGGTTTGGGACAACTGTGTTTGCCCTATTTAGATATATTTGGAGAAGGAGAGTTTCACCCCCTTTTTTTTAGACCTTAGCTTGTGTTTTGAAAGCTATTTTCATGGCTTTATAATGAATATAGAAAATCATAGCAATAGGTATAGATCCTTAAAGCGTTTCATAGCCATGTGTTTTGAGTTGGAGGACAAAAGATTGGAGTAGGTTTGGATCTCTTAGGACGGGAGAGAAATTTGGATAACAGTTAATAAAAATAGGATCATTGCAATGGCTTGATTCAATAGTTCCAATAATGGAATCCTGAAATTTTGTATGTCTCCCATCACAAAGAATGGCAAGAATAGAAGTATTTAATCCTTCTCTTGATAATGGTTTAAATCCTACTTAAACCAATCCTAAGTGAATGTATTTGAAACCATTATTGATATGTTTTTTCATGTTCTTTTTTGTAAGAAGCTCTATTTATTTGAAAGATTTTGAAATTTGAACATCTTCTTCTTCAGCTTTTGTGACATAATTTGTTTGAAAATGGAAATATTTTAAAATTTTGTAAATAATTTCATAGTGGAATTTGGGAACTTTTGAGTTATCTACAAATCCTTTGAAATCTTCTAAGACATATTCTTCATAATTAATAATATTATTACTAGATTCTATAGTAGAAACAATAGAAGAGGAGGAAGAAGAAGATGTAGATCTGGACAACAAATTCATTCAATTTACAACTAGAAAGGATTAATTCCTACAAAATTTTGACCATACCTAGACTTAATACCAATTCAAACTCTAAATGACTTGGAATTAAGACTAAGAATAGAGGAAAACAGGTGAAATAATAATACGTGTCCTACCTTTTCCCCTTACCTTTGATACTTGGAGCATCGCTGGATATGGGGATACAAGAATAGAGAATATTTTTTTGTAAGAAGCTCTATTTATTTGAAAGGTTTTGAAATTTTAATATCTTGTTCTTCAGCTTTTATATCATAATTTGTTTGAAAATGGTAATATTTTGAAATTTTGTAAATAATTTCATAGTGGAATTTGGAACTTTTCAGTTATCTATAGATCCTTTGAAATCTTCTAAGACATATTCTTCATAATTAATAATATTATTACTAGATTCTATAGTAGAAACACTAGAAGAGGAGGAAGAAGAAGAAGTAGATCTGAAAAACAAATTCATGCAATTTACATCTGGCAAGGATTAATTCCTACGGAAGTTTAACCATACCTAGACTTACTACCAATTCAAACTCTAAATGACTCAGAATTAAGACTAGGAACAAAGATAAACAAGTGAAAGAATAATACCTTTCTTACTATTTTCCCTAAACTTTGATACTAGGAGCACCGTTGGATATGGGGATACAAGAATAGAGAACAAAAGCAAGAACATAGATGTTGAAACTCGAAATGAATGTGAAAAAGTGAAAAGAATGAAGATGAGGAATAATCATATTATAATATTTAAAGTCAGGAGAGAATAAAATATGGTTTTGTATTATTATATATATACACACACACATTATATAAATTTTTAGAAAATAAGACCAAATCTACTAAAATTAAGAGAGAAAAACAAATAAAAAAAATCCTAAACTACTACCCATATTTGTTGATGTAAATTATTTTAAAAACATTAATTGGATTTTTTTTGGTACCAATTCCAATATCGAAAATTTTCTGGGATGAGAAATATTTTGGGAACATTTTGAGGACAAAAAATGACACTCAAGTATCATATCTATGCTAATCCTTAAATCAAGATGGAAAAAAAAGGGAGGAGGCATCGGTTGTGGATTGATCTAGTTAAACAAGTCAGTCTATGGCCAAAGTTTTAATATATCTAGTTTATTACCATTGCAATATACAAAAAGAATGATGAGAAGTGAATTTATGTAGAAAATAAAGGCTTAAAGTATTATGTATTAACTAAATAATATGACGCAAATTAAATTTTTCAATATAACACAAATAAAATTTCATGGATTTTATTTTTTAATTATAATTAAACAAATTTTTGGAATATAAAAAAAAATTGTAGTGTTTATTAATGAAATAACCTTTTTTTTTAAATTAAACATAATTTTTTGAACTTTTGGAATAAGAATGATCAATGAAGGAATATATATATATATATATATATATATATATATATATGAGTGCGGACAAAAATAGACATAACACTATATTTTAGTTGCAAAATTTACATGAATATGGACTTAACATTCACATAATTTGTACATAATTTATCCTTGTAGAGTGAATATTGTTATATGATAGAAAAATACATGAATAATTCAATGACACCAATCAATGTAAGTTATGTCTAAACTTACCAATGTTGAGGAACATTTTCTTATAATACAAAAGTAATGAATGAATGGACTCTACCAATGTTTACCCATGGATGTTTCCATTTCCTTTACTCATGTATTGGATATAGTAACATACATAATTAGCCTTAGCATTTTGAACATAGAAAAATAAACTTTTAATGTAGCAAGTGATCTGTACTATGAAGTTGGTGATCTTAATTATACTCATAACTTTTAGTGATGATGAGATGAGGGATGTATTATATTAGCTATTTAATAAGTATATCATCATAATTTGATACTATTCTAATAAATATCTATATGATTGTCCATGTATTTACCGGTGTGACTTTTGATAGGCATGTAAATTTCAATGACACATTTTCTATTTTTTGAGATCATAAATAGTGTTGGATCATACATACAACATATTTGACCTATGTATTGAAATTGTTATGGTTCTCTAGAAGTTATAGGCTTGCTTACTAACACACATTACCACTACATATTGATGCATATCCAATCTTATTTGTTGCCAAATATTGTTAATAAATGATATTATAAATGACATCCCGTAAGAAACAAAAAGTTATTTAATTAAAATGAATCAAACAAATGGTATACGCACTTTCTTGCATAATGTTAAAAACCATTGAAATATCTAAAAGTGAAATTATTTCCAAATTTAATGGTTTTAAGTCTTAATTCTTGTAGCTTCCAATCAAGTGATACACACTTTAAAGTAATTTACCTGATGAAAAAGAGATGGGAAATATTAGGAACCATTGTTGTTTCATTTAGCTTACAACTTCAACTTACAGTTGAAGCGGGAAAAATCATGATGCATATATATATTATATTAGAAAAATTTTATTAGAAAACAAAGACATGAGTGTTATATATTGCTTTCCAAGTTTTAAAACATTAATGGATGCCTTAGAATAAACCATCTTAGTTTTCATTATAGTGCAACACACCCTATGACCTTCGAATTAGCTCTTATTTCCATTCTTTCAGCTACGAAGCAACTTTTCAAAAAATAAGCAATATCCCTTGACATTAACCAACCAACTTCTCCCCTTACTGTCATTTTGCAATTTTACATCATTTCTTTTGCCTTGTTATCACTTCCCTACAAAAAAATATATTCTTTAATATTTAATATACCACTTAAAAAGAGAGAGACAGAGAGAGACAGAGAGATAATGAAAAATGGTTTTCCCTAATGTTCTTGGTTCGATATCAAAGACCATACACGCAATAAATTTTTCAACAAAATCCTTAAATAGTGAAATCTATAATTTTTATCATAAGAACATAAAAATCAAACTATTCTTATCTTTAAAAAAATTTATTTTAAGACAACTATGATAGAATGTCTTCAAAAGACATATTTTTTACATAAATAACATAGTAATCACAATGGTAAGCCTTGCTACTTAGATTTGGTTTCTAGACTTAAATTTATTCACTAATCCACTACTACTTTATGTTAGAGAGGATTTGTGATAGTTAACCTTTTAATAGTGCTATGAAAAAGAGGTTCCAAGAGTTCCTTCCTCGATCTACAAATAGAATCACAATGACCAGTGAGACACAAGCCCCAAATAACAAATATTCATAAATTTGAAAAGTAGAGACCACAAGCTACCAAATGGTCTAAAGTTGAAAACATTCAAGCCTCCTCTAGTAAAACTCTATTGAACTCCGAGTTCTTGTAATACCCCTTACTTTTGTGAAGTTGGTGAATGAGAAATTACGACTAGTGTTGATGTTTAATTTTGATTCGGAACCCTAACTTAGTTTTAAGAAAAGTTGGATTTGAATAAGTTATGAAAACTTTATAACTTGGTTTTGAAGTGGACCAATCGACTATTCTATATACTGATCGATAGGTTAGTTATTCCAACCAACTGATTTTTCTTGACCAAACTAATTGACTATTTTAGGAACATATTGACTGATATATAGAACAATTGACTAGTAGTCCTAACCAATCGAATCGCTTGTTAAGCTAAGTACATTTATTAAACTTATTTTTTTTACAGTAAAAATCATTATACCAAAATGGAACCTAGATAACCCCATTTCAAATTGTTCTTAAAGATTCGTAGTCTTTCTTATAATGCTTTTGGATGAATTTCTGCCTCAAAATGATCTAAGAAGTTCGATTGGAACAATTGAGAAGGAAGATGAAATTAGCTTTATCTTTTTCCCCCTCTCTTCTCCACACTTATGTAACAACTACTTTTCACTGCTAAAAAATTTCGTTAAAACATTTACGGAATCTGAAAACACACCTAGAAAAAATGGGTTGTTACCACCGTACCTTTGATAGGATAGACATCCACCACCCACCCCATATCAAATACAAGGCTAAACCAACCAAAACACTTAAAACAACATAGTGCATGACATAATAATTTAATTAAAAAACTTCAAAGAGATTACATTAGAGGACCCTAATGGGTTTTGACCAAATCATTACAAAATATATCTATGTAGAAATTTAGGGCTACAATTAAAATAGGGTTAAGGTATGACACTCAACTAAAAATCTTGGTCCACCATGGACCCCAGCAAAACTTTCTAGATGTCCTTGTTCTTAATCCCTAACCCAAAAGAGAAAGACCCTTTAATTGCCATCCCCAATAACCAATACATAGTTCTTTACTCATGGGAATGAGCAAATGACCGAGCAATCAGGCACATCAGCACGCTATGTACTGAGTAAGCATAGTTACTCCCTCAATGTAAGTAAAAGTATACCAATTTATCATATATAGATATAAAATATAAAATATAAAATGTATCATGATAAGGCTAATTTAAAGGTAGAAGTACATAAAAACATGCTATCATGCACAATTCCAACAAATCATAATATATCATGCTTAGTTTCATATCCTTCTCATAAAAGCACTTACACATGTAATAAGAAAGAGCATCCAAGCAACCTCTAAGGTTTATTTTTAATTATCCAATTCATAGTTTATACCATTTACTTATCCATATATGAGACAGGTCAATCATTCAATCAATATTCCATTCCAAAACAAATTATTCATTTTGACCATTAGCTTAGTGTACAAACTAGATTTTATTTATTTTGGTTAATTATGCCATTACTTCCATTCCTTAACCAGTCATTACCCATTCACTTGGTCATCATTCATAATTTACTAACCAATTATTTTTTATCCATATATTTTTATCATCAAGCGATAGACTGTACACCACTCTATGGTCTCACATACTATGGAAGCCTATCTAATTAAGGGACATAAAGTTGAGGCCAAAGCCAATCACCAAGTGGACATATATCCAGGACAAAGCCAATCACTATAATGGACATAAGTCTAAACCAAAGCTAAGCAATATAGGCATAAGTCCAGGATGAAGCTAATCACTTATGTAACCAGACCCTTTAGTATCAATGTCCCCCTAGTACATCATCAGTTTATAGAGTAAGTAAGGCACCAGAACCTCTTAGGGTCCCTCCTGAAGGTAAAGCCCAAAGGTACGAAAAATGCCCAATGGCAAACTAACCCCCGATAGTTAATCAAGGATCAGGTAACCTAGACCCATACTCAACTAGACACTCTTTCTCTTTATGTGATTAGTATTTTATTCATAAGAATGAGTGATCATAAAAGGCCCATAGAAGGAAGCAAGGAAATTTCCCATGTTAATCCATATTTATCCTTTTCTTCCCATTTTCTCATCCATGTGAGTTTTCCACTTTTCCTTGGCCAATATTATTTATATCCACCATAATGTTTAATTCAAATCCGTGCTAATTTTCATTACTCTTTTCTCAATATCATCACTTATCATAAGTAAAATACCCATTTAGTCCTTTCATTTCTCATAATTTGTGATCCAATTTAATACTTTCATTAGGGCAATTTTTCATGCTAAAATCTATATTTTATCCCATCAATAATCATGGCATAGTCCCAAACATAACCTCAAAGCATAACCAAACTAAAAAGAAATAAATCATGCAAACAAGTTGGTCTAGCTTGACTAGTAGATTGGTTTCACCAACTACTCGATCGATTCAGGTCGACTATTCTCAAACTAGTCGATTGGTTTGGGCAAACCAGTAGATTTTTCATAGACCAGCCAATTTTTTCTACATAATAAGTTAATGGGTTTAAGCAGAGAGCAAGACCAAGGCCTCTACAGGCTTACCAATTGATGGGTAAGATCAATCGGTCGACTATTATAGGAAAGAGCTGATCATTTTATCCTAACAGAACACCAAATCATAAATTTCATGTAGATTCTTACATATAAATAATCCTTAACCACATTAAAGCATGTATCGAGATAGTATAACATATTTTTAACTAGATTAACATGCATTTCACAACATCGAATCATCATAACCTATATTTATCCAATTTTTTTCTTTTTACTCAACTCATGCCATCTAAACATCCATTTCACTTATACAAACTGTATTCCTTTATGACACATGCAAAAATCAACTAAAGGTAACAACTAACATGTCGAAATTCTTACTAAACATGTTAGAAGTAAGAATCACTTACTTGATGCACGCAAAATCTCCTTAAAACCAAAAATTCCAATTGTGGGAATTCTCAACTTTGAGAACCATAAAACCAAAATCTTAACTCAAACATTGCACCAAACTTTATTAATTTTTTGAACTTAAAAATAAAATAAAGAAAAGAAGAAGAAGAAGATGCAACTTGAGGTAAAATAGGGAAGAATCTTGACTAGACCACTCCACCTTTTTTTTCAGAATCTAACTCTTCCTTGCTTAACAATTAAGACAAGAGAGAGCTAGAGACAAGATTGGAAGAGTGTGCGAAAATAAATTAGTATGGGTCGAAGTGTGGGGAGAAGGAAGGTGAATACAAGACTTAGAAAATTTAGTGCCTGAAAGAAAGGTGCATAGTAGGGATGATTGGGGCTATGTATAGCCAACCAATCAAAGGGGAATACTGAGGGTTTAGGAATCAACTCAAAATCCTACGTTTGATCATTTGAATTTGAGTAGAATGGGCGGATTTTGTTACAAATCTACTGACCTATTCTCTAGAGCTCAAATGATTTCTCTTGAGAATGTAGGTCAATTACACAAGAATTAGCGTGCACAAATGGAGTAATGGAAGGTCAGCGTGGAAGAAATCTTCACTCTACTCATAATTGACCCTAAGATTGAAGCATTGATCTCAAAATCATGCAGTGGTGAGAGGAGGAAGAGTAAAATGTTAAGGTCATATCTCACCATAATTTGTCTCGATCGACCTCTAGATCAATTTGAGGTAACATTTTGGGTTGAATGCATCATGAAAATGGTTCTGAATCTCTTGGGAACAAAATGGCTTGAAAATATAACAAGCTCAACAAACTATTCAATGGGTTTGGGTCTACCAGTCGATTGTTCTACCACCAATTGATTAGTTTCTCCCAACCAATTAATCAATTTAGTCGAGAAAATTAAGTTTGTTGTAATGACAAGCCAACTGATAAGTTTACCTACAAAACCTAATAAACTCCATGTTTTAACATTATTTCAAATCAAACATTGTCCCAAACCAAATCATAACATTAAATAAAAATAAAAGGCTCAAAATTTGGCAAAAATTCTCATTCAACAATTTTACAAAAACGGGGGGTATTACATTATGGAGTCATTTCTTCAATTCTAGACTTGATTATGCTTAGATGGGAAATTCTTCCCACACTAATTTTTCATTTCCTCTCTCTTGTTTGGTATTTTTGTGCTAAATTGACCTACACCTCTCCAAAATCACCATTTTAGCTCTAGAAGAGAGGTCACACTAATACATAGATTTTTTGATATTTTCCTAAACAAAATTGTGATTGTATCTATTAGTTAGCTATAAATAGCCCTAACTGCCTCTTCTATTACCTTTCTTTAATCCAATAAATTAGCTTAACCCCCTCTAACAGTGTGAAATTTCCCTAAAATTTAAGGCTTAATTGGTTTCCTTTCACTCTTTAGATCATTTCTCTAACTTTTTCTTGTTTATCTTTAAGCAAGGGAGGGTTAGACTCGGTGTTGAGAATTCTAAATCTTTGACTCTTTTTTAAGGCTTCAAATGTTGAGGAATTTTATAGGTTGAGTTTTCTTATTCGAGTAAACTTTTGCATGCATCAAGTAAGTCATTCTTACCTCTGAAATGTGAATTGGTTAAGCACATGTGTTTTGAAATCTTTAAGTCCCGATTTTATGTGTTAATAGGAGTATTTTGTTTTAGATTTAGTATTGGATGATTTAACTATAAAAATTGAGATGAATTCTGGATTTTTAAGTAAAAAAAGGTTGTAATAATTAATTGTGAAATGTGTAACCGTTGAAAGTTATAAATTTATCAATGTGATGCTAGCCTATGTTTCAATTTAGTGTGGTAAGGATTTATAAGCATGATCCACATTATAATGCTTATTTTGTGTTATTTGAGGTCAAATCAATCAATTGGTTAGGTCAAGCCGATCGACTAGTCCTTAGAATAATCAATTGATTAACCCAACTTATCGATTGGTAGGTTTTTGGTGACCTTGGGCTTGTTCTCTACTTAAACACACTGATTGGTTTGGGTAGAATGGATCGATTGGTCTATGAACAATTGATTGGTTTGACTGGACTGATCAACCTATTTAAGGGAACCTTGGGTGTGCCCAAGCCTAACCAATCAACTTGTTGGCCTTAACAGATTAGCCAGTTCACCCAATTAATCATCTTGTTGCTAAAACTGATCCACTAGTAAGGCCAAACAAATCAACTAGTTTGGACAAATTGTGTTATCTTGATTTCTCGGTTTAGATATGCTTTGAGATTATGTTTGATACTATTATATGACTATTTAATGGGTAAAATACATTTATTGATCTAGATGAACAATATAATGGATGGATTAAATGAATCACGATGCATGATATACTCAATGGTCATTGTAAAGGTCCAGATGGATAAACCCAAGTAGTTATTTGATGGCTCAAAAAGTGAAATAAATCCAAAATTTTATCTTTAGTGGATTAAGCTCTTTAAATCGGCTATTGTTGAATGAGCATTAACATAAATTCCGCACATAGTTGGGAATAGTAAGTGTTAATATGGAATGATCATATGGATTTCTTGTTTGTTTGTAGCTTTCATGATCACGTAACCCCGTGAATAATATACTAATCACATAAAGTGAAAGATAATAGAGTTGTGTATGGGTCTGGGTTACTCAATCCTTGATAAGCTATTGGGGGTTGGTCTACCTTTGAGCATTATTGGTGCCTTTGGGCTTTTCCTTCAGGTGAGATCCTAGTATATCTTGACACCTTACCTAATCTAGACACTAATGATGTACTAGGTGGTATCGATACTAAACGGTCTACCTATGTGGTTTTTAGCTTTGGCCTATAATTATGTCCATTTGTGGTTTTGGCTTTGACTTAGACTTATGTCCATTGGTGGTTACTTGGCTTTGACCTAGGATTTACGTTCTTTTGTTTAGATAAGATTACATTATATGTGAGACCATGGGGTGATGCACAATCCATCACTTAATGATTATAATAAAACATTGAAATGTATATTTGGATAATAATTAGAATAAGTATTTTAAATAAGATTATGGGTAGAATCAATTAACTAGTCTATGTCCAAACCGATCAATAGATTTGAGGGAAATATAGGTTTGGTTATGCCAAACCAATCGTCTGGTCAACCCAAACCGATCAACTGGTTTTCCAAATCAATTGACTAGTTAGGGAAACCGATAAACTAGTTTAGCTTGATTATATCATCTTGATTTCTCAGCTTGGATAGTCTTTGAGATTGTGCTTAACACTATCATATGACTATTTAATGGGTAAAATGCATATTTTGATTTGTATTAACATCCTAATGGATGGATTAAATAAATCATGATGCATGATATGCTCAATAGCCTTTATAAATATCTTAATGGATAAACTCAAGCGGTTATTAAATGGCTAAAAATGGAAAAAGAAATCTAGAAATTTTTCTTGAGTGGATTAAGCTCTTTAAATCAGTTATTATTGAATGAGCATTAATTTAAATTCCACACATAGTTGGAAATAGTAAAGGTTAATATGGAATGAGCATAAGGATGTCTTGTTTATGTGGGATTTGTGTGATCACATAAACTCGCAAATAATATAATAATCATGTAAAGTGAAAGACAATTGAGGTTTGTATAAATCTAGGTTACCTAATCCTCAATTAGCTACTAGTGGTTAGTCTGTCTTCGAGCGTTATTAGTGCCTTCGGGTGGGATCCTAGTAGGTCCTCATGCCTTACCTACTCTAGACATTGGTAATGTACTAGGGGGTCATCGATACTAAAGGGTTTGGTTATCTAGGTGGTTTTTTCCTTTGGCCTAAACTTATGTCCATTTGTGGTTTTAGCTTCGGCCTAAACTTATGTCCAGTTGTGGTTACTTGGCTATGGCTTAGACTTTACTTCCCTTTTTTTTGATAGGCTTCCATGGTCTTTGAGACCATTATCTGGTGCATAGCCCATTACTCGATGACAATGATAAAAGGTTAGGATGAATGTTTGGATAATAATTGGAATAAGTATTTCGAATAAGACTATGGTTAAAGAGGAAAATAGAGTAGAAGAAAGGAATCGGTAATGTGAATAATGGCCTATAGAGAACTTGTATACCTAGATGAATGTGACCTTTCTATTAATTAAATCATTGTACTTTCAGTGTTTATACGAGAATCCATGATGTAGTACTAGGTTGTCCAGCATGATTAGTAATATGTGGTACAAACCCTCTATACCTAATATGGTCATGGTAAAACGTGTATCCTATTATATGAAGTGTGGAAGAAACTATTCATATGTCTTAGATACATGAGTATCTTATTCTTTAGTAGCTCCATTGAGGAGGCAACTTAGCTTACTCAATACGAAGCATACTAAAGTGCCTATTTGCTCGATCACCTGCTCATTCCCATGAGTAGAGGATCATGTGTAGGTTTTTGGGGAGGACCAATAGTTGGCCAATCTCATGTGGGACATAGGTTGAGAGCATGGAAATTCGGAGACTCTAAGAGGTCCTTGATGGACCAGAGCTTAGGAATTCACTATATTTTATGTTTTACAATTTCAACCCTGCACTTTAATCTAAAAATTTATTTCCCGCATACTTGAATATTTCAAACCGCTAAGGTCCTGTACCTTGAAGTTTCCCTATTTATATCATCTAACCATTTTTGCACACTTTGCTTTTGGTTTGTTTGGTTTTGGCTTCTCATCCTTGTTTCTAACATGGGGAATGTGGTTGGCCATTATCTTATGTTAGATACAAAGTTCACACACTATTTTCTTAAGTGCTTAATAACTTTCTACTTCCATAAGGTTTTCAAAACGGAATTTTTTAGTAGTGAAAATGGGGCTGTTATAAGTTGGTATTAAAGTGTGTTTGAAACTTTGTTAGCTCTTGATGTCTCTAGTTGATACCACAGGTTGGTATCAGGTTGGTTTTCCAAATTGTTTTAAGAATTTTTCCCAAACCCTTTAAGTTTTTAATAAAAGCAAAGATTTTTCAAACCTTGCATGTCCATGAGCGAGAGTGGGCTAGGAAATCTGTTGTAGATTCCTTTCCTAATGATTGTGACGCTATTCTTAGTGTTAAGTGATGAATTGGTTCTAATTATTCTTAACCTTTAGGAATTTATGGCTGCTAACTATTATTACTAGCGTATATAGGCATTCATGGAGACCATTAGGGCATACCTAGAAAGCTAAATTCAAGCACCATAACCACTGCTAGTGCTAGTGCACGTACCATCTCTGGAAGATTAACTTAGGGGGTTGGACATCATCGGTAACCATCTTCGAGGGTCAAGAGGACCTTAAAATTATGGAAAAATGGGTCAGAGACATGGAGAAGACCTTCACTGCATGTGGATGCCTTATAGACAATATGGTTGATGAGGTAGTGTACTATTTGAGAGGAAGATCAGACACCTAGTGGAGGAGCGTCTAGAATAGAGGCAGAGAGCCTACTTGCTAAAGACCATTCCTTGAGGTACTCCATGCCCATTTTTATGCCACTCATCTTTACATATAGATGTACAATGATTTCATGGCCCTTTGACAGATAGGCATGGCAAAAAAAGAGTACTAATCAAGGTTCATAGACTTGGTCTAGTTTCCTCTAGAGTTGGAGGGCAATGAGATGATGGAAGTCCACCATTTTAAGATTGGCCTGGGAATCATAACCTAAGAACTACTAGTGGGAGTTACCCCACTAGACATGGTGGGATTGTATGAGCAGAATTTGGATCCTTCATGGGTCATCCAAGCTTGGAGTGCCTAGAAAGGATGCAAAAGAAAATTTGAGGGTCATCAACATCCCAAAGATGAAAAGAAGGCATATTCTGGAGGAAGCATGCCGCCTAAGTATGGTAGGAGTATGGGGTCAGTACCTTGAGTTGGAGGTCATTGTAGGAGATGTGTCTAGCAAAGGCATTAACATTGTAAGTATTGTGGAGTAGACCACCCAGGAATAGAATGTGGAGGCAACAAGGTGACTTGCTATAGTCGTGGTTTGGTCAGACACCGAGCCTACAATCATCATGTCAAAGGAGGTAGAGTTCAAAGAGGTTAGAAACAAGCTCATAGCACTAGATCTTTGCAATAAATGCAGTTGCAAATTTTGAGGGTTCCTTAGTCACCAACTAGTGTCACCAATCGAGCTATTTAGTCTAAAAGACAGAATCCTTGCACCTTTTAGTAAGGGCAAGGATTAGCTAGTGCTATAGAAGTTCCCCTCGAAGGACACCTAAATATGATTATCTACTCAAAGGTAGAGTGCTAGGATGGTGTGGTAACTAGTACGCTTAATGTCTCTACCTTTCTAGCATGTGTATTGTTTGACTCTAGTGCATCACACTATTTATTTTTTCATTCACATTTATAGCAAGATCTACCTTGTTTCTATATACTAGCATTTTCACTTCTATTGTGTTGCACTCAAGGGATAGGATGGGATGATCTAAATTGTATAAAGGGTTGCCCTTGATGGTTGGGGAGATAGAATTCCCATTACACCTCATGGAGCTCAAGTTACATGAATTTGATGTAATTATTGGAATGTATATGTTGTGGAAGTATTGAGCATTGATAGACTACACACAAGAATATATGATTCTATGAGGATCAAAGGGTATAGGGATATTGTTTCGAAAGTGTGAACTTAACCCACTATAAAGATTGTGTCGACAATAGTGATGAGCAACCTTCTTTGTAAAGGGTATCCACTCTTCTTATGTAGTGTTTGAGATACTGAAGTAGATGAGATGTCTTTAAAGAAGATTGTGATGATTCATGAGTATCCTAATGTACTCCTTCAGGAGATTCTGGGAATCCACTAGTTCAAGATGTTAACTTTATCGTGGATATATTACCAGGGATGGAACCAGTATCTAAAGCCCTAAACCATACGACACGTATGGAGATGAAATATTTTAAGGCTTAGTTAGAGGATTTATTGGGGAAGGGTTACATCTGATCCAGTTTATCCTCAAGGGGAGTGTTAGTTCCATTTGTGAAGAAGAAGGATGAGAGCTTGAGGTTATTCAATGATTATCAAGGGTTGAATCAAGTTACAGTAAAGAACCATTATCCATTAACAAGGATGGATGATCTATTCAAATAGCTAAAGGGAGCTAAGGTATTCTCCAAGATTAATATTGGGTCGGCTACCATCAATTAAGGATAGCATAGTAGGACATCCCTAAAACTACATTTTAGATAATATATGGCCATTATTAGTTTATAATAATGCCCTTCAGACTCACTAATGCACTAGCAGCATTCATGTGCCTCATGAACCAGATATTTTGCCTATTCTTAGATCAATTCATTGAAGTGTTCATCAAAAAAATCCTCATCTACTCTAGTGATCAAAAGATGCATGAGCAACATCTAAGGAAGACTTTGACTTTGTTAGGATCACACCAATTATATGCCAAACTTTCAAAGTGTGAGTTTTGGCTAGATCAAGTTGCTTTTCTTAGACACGTAATCTATAAAGATGGAGTGGTAGTGGATCATTTCAAGATTCAAGCAGTTTCCAAATGGCCAACACTAACTTCTATCAAGGAGGTGCGTAGCTTTTTGGATTGGATAGTTACTATCGAAGGTTTTTTGTGGAATTTTCCATGATATCTCATCCCTTGACTAACCTAATGAAGAATGCACCGCAAGATCTTAAGAAGATTGAACAAAACTACCCACATCACGACTTAAAGCTTGCTGCAATAGTGTTCGCTCTAAAGATCTAGATACACTATCTTTATGGAGTTTAATGCAAGTTCTACACCAACCACAAGAGCTTCAAGTACATGTTCACTCAATAGGAGATGAATTCGAGATAGCATCTATGGTTGGAGTTGGTAAAGGTTTACAACTTAAAATTTACCTGCCATGAGGGTAAGGCCAATTTGGTGGTTGATGTGCTTAGCCAAAGATGTAACATCCCTTAAATAGAATAGTATTTTCTAATCATCTATACCAAGATTTTAGGAAGATGGACATTTGGATGATCACCACTAGGATTTTAGAGGCAAGGATGAGTGCACTCACCATCACTCCTTCAATCTTTGAGGAAATTTAAGCAAATAAACTTGGTGGTGTTAAGCTCAAAAGAATCAAATAAGGTATTAAGGAGGGTAAAGCCCAAAGGTTTCAACTCCATGAGGATAGTAGTTTCATATATCGTGTTAGATGGTGTATTCCCTAGAGATGTGAAGAGATTAAGAAGAAGATCTTATAGGAAGGACATTTTACTCCTTGTTCCATACACCCTAGAGGGGACAAGCTATACAAGGATTTAAATAAGGTGTATTGTTATGTAACACCCCCTAAATCATTACTTGAAAATTTCATTTGTGGAAGCAATAATTACAAAATAGTGGGTGTCACCGCCACACTCAAAATAAGTCTAGTCTCCTCACCTTCCTTATGTCAAGTGCTAAGGCTCAAAACAATTCAAATAAAACAAAAGTGAGAGAAAGATGATACATAAACAAGGATTTTACAAATAAGAGATTATCAGTACAATAAGATCATCCAAATAAATAAGTGACATAGGAGCTCGGGAAAAATAGTCATAAAAGGACACATAAAGGTGTGACAGTGCCTTGCCCTTACACTCATCTGGTCCACCACAATATTACAAGAACGAGGGGGTTGTAGGGACAAGGTCCACTCACTCTCTTAATCTGACTAGTCGTCTGGATGATGCTCCTCTAAATCTTTCAGCCATTATATGCCATGAACATAGTCCTCTAAAAAGTGATAGTACTAATACGACTTCCTCGTACTGAGTAAATCACAACGCCTCCATAGAGGTAGCATACCCACATTGCACTTAATATATAAATAAGGAATTATAACCCAACGCATACAACCACATGTAAAACAATAATTTCATAATATGACCCCACATTACAGCTAACAATGTTAGTTAGATGAAAGTTCCTAGTAAGGGTATAGAAAAATCTGCGTCAAATTTCACAACCATTTCAAGGTATTAATAATCCTACTTTAAACACAATATGGAAAGTTGTTGATATTCCAATCAATCTTACCATGTTAAAGCCATGCCTAATCCAATTATTACAGATGTATTATAGTGGGTGTCTAATCTAGTTACATCAATCGAATATCAATTCTCGAGTGGAATACAATCCTATATCCAAGACAATGATCATTGAGGAAGTACTACCAAATCAGTTCACTCAATTCTAAGGCAAAGCTCACCAAGGAAGTCACACGACATATTAGTCCTCCATACCAAACCTTAGCATCCAAGTCCTTAAGTACGCGTATCGTTTGTAGGGTATATGGAATACCTATAGAGTAGAAGTAGGCCCTTTGACCCGAAGGCCCAACTATACACTCAGGGGCCTAATCTGAGGCACGAGATTCCTTTCCAAACTTAATTCTTCCTCTTTAAGTGGTTAGTGTCTTATGAAATTCCAGGTTATTATTTCAAGAACACTAAGGCCCATATTAGTACAATTTAGCCATCAATCATTCAACCAAGGGACAACGAGGGTCTCCACAATAAATCAATCATCTAATCTCAAATCCAAAGGACCACAAGGGTCACAAAGATTCCAAGGCAATATGACCTATGGTTAGACATCATCCCATAGACCAAATAATTATCTCATTCCAGCTATTCAATCCATTCATGCAATTATTTCCAAAATTACTCTGAGGCCAACACTTAAGTCAACTAGTCCACTTATTCACTTTGAGTCGTATTTTTTCCCTAATAACCAAAATGCCCTCCAACCTATAACTACCATATTTTCCTTCACTTTATTACCAGATTTACCCCTATAGGATATTTGTCATGAAAATGCTAAAATAGAAGAGCTAACAATAATTTGTCATACAGTAAATTTCCTCTGTAAGACAAAAGACCATATTCCCTCTAAGCATGGACATAACATAGTACACATATACAACCCTAGAATGCAATTCTAGCATATCATAATATTCATGTAAAATCCATGAATAACTTTCAGATTACAAATCATGATATGCAAAGTTTACGTTCCTACCCCTAGAACATGTGACACGTAATAATCACCATTGAAATATATTTATACTCTAAAGCCAACATACTATACATCCAAATTTATCTAAAATATCCAAGGAACACATTTAACTCAATTAGTAGGTCTGGCATAAAACACGACAATTTTTTATTGAACCCTAACCTTAGACATGCATATTTTTCTCTAGCAAAAATCTGTATATATTGTCATAGACATATACACTAAAATTCAAAATACTACCAAGGCATGTATGAGTTATTAGATCTTAACATGGAAACATATATTATTCTATAAATCAAAAAATTTACATAGTGACAAACTACTACATGCTTTCATTTTCCGGAAAAAATACCAATTATTTCATAACGTCCACCTAGCATAATTTTTATGCTAGACAATTAACCTATCATTTTCATACAAAATTCTACCATATATGGATTAGTTGGATTTAGCTCCAAGCTATGAAATTAATACCACATAATTACTCTTCCAAGGACACCTTAAGCAAGGTCAATATTATCTAAATATTAATAACACTATCCACACAAAGTATGTACGCATTAGTACCTATACTAGATAAAAATCATTTTATAACAATCTAGGAGAACTATTGCCAAACTAAGCTTAGGAATTTTTATCCAAAGCTGCATGATACAAGCGCATCTGATGAACCTAATGATTTTCATGTTCATATTAATCCTCAAGGTAAGGAAGATTTAGATTTCTTAATGTTGGAACCTATCATGTTAAATATTATTGATAATTCTTATATGCTTGATATTGAAAAACATTCAAGTTGTTCTTGTAGGTATGTCACATATTTACAAGAAGAAGATGTTAATACACTTTATTATGTAAAATTATTCAAAGCATGAAATACTATGACATACATGGGATGATAATTTACAACAAGATATAGTGATGATATTCATTATATTTCATGTATGTATCTTAGTTAATTATATAGCTTTGTAATATTAATCCTTAGTATCATTTAGCCAATGATATTATGCTTTGGATTAAGGTAAATATGGGCTTAATTCAACCATGATTAATGGGATGAATTAAGGAAAGAACCAGCTGGAAGCTCGACACGTCAAGCTAGAACTCATCTCCTATATATACCTTTGTGGGGATCATTTGTAAGCAGAATTTGAATGAATAAAAACATATGATTTTGTGATCAAACTTTGAGCTACATTAGCTAAAGTATATCCTCCCTTTTGGGTCGACATTGGACAAGGGAAATCTGGGATTCAACCTTCCTCAATCAATCTTCAAACTCGACATATTTGAAGACCACTCAAATTTGTCGAGCATCTCCTCCTTTGTTAATCAATTTCTTCACCTATACTCTAGCTAATTGCTTCGTTTCTTTTGCATTATTTCATGGGTGATAGTTTCTAATACAATATTTGATCAAAGATTCTAGCTAATTTGATAAAACCACAACATATTTGGTATCAAAGCTTCGATTGTTTGAAGCTATTATAGAACTAGCAACTATAGGCTTGGAAAATGCGTGTGTGTTCTTGCACCAAGAACTCCATGGCTACTCAACCATTTCTTTGAATTATTGATTCGTTATGAACTTCTTGGATTTATTGCTTGAATTTCTTGCAATCTTGCAACGATCTTGTTGCATTTTCCCCACCATTCCTATATAAAATACCGACCAGTTTTCATTTCCGGTAGTGCACAAGTTTGTGTTGTCTGTGTGCCTTGAGTTTTTGTGCCTCCCCAAAACTTTATTCCTCCTGAATTCTACTCTCTATTGGTTTTTAATCAAGTTTTAATCAACCCATTTCAAGCTTCCTTCGTGTATCAATCAGAGAAAGCAACCAAAGTGTCAAATTCCTGGACCAACTACTCAGTTGCCCGAACAGACATGGAACTTGCAAGCCTTCTATTCGACTCATTTCTTCTCATTTTCTCTTAAGAAATCACTCCATACTCTACCCCTGGATCTCCTCTACATCTTCTATGAAGAAACCAACATGAATCTACCACTGGAAGAAAAGCATGTGTTGAAGACACAGAATTGATGTTCTATGACTTTATGTGAATGAATTTCACATTCTTATTAGAAGATCTTCGCATTTTTATGTGTACCTACATGTAGTGGCTATTCTTGGGGCTAAAATATATCCTTTGTGCCTAACCAACGACTTCAAGTAGTGATTATAACTTTTTTTGTGAATTAGCAATTGGTTTGTGCTTTGTTTGGTTATAGGAAAAACAAATCCAGCACCTACACGTTGTGGAACATATTGTGTGCAACAAGTAGGGTTGTGTGTCAACCTTCACCATGGATAGTGAAGAGGTTCATGCCCAGTTATATTCCATCAAAAGCCTCACCACATGCATGGATACCCAATCACAAACTCAAAACACACTGCAACATCGACTCCAAAGTGTGGAAGCTAAGTTGGCCGACCAAGAGAAGTGTAAACCATGGCAAGTTTGCATGGAAACCACATATGATAGTGTGGAAGGGAGAATGAAGCCTATTTACCATGCCAAGAATGGATGTGGAAATTTCAATTTTTCTCATCATGATTATGGAGAAAAAGAGATAAATTATTTTGGCTCAAACAACCAAAGAAGAGCCCCTACATTCCATATAAGAAATGCACACCATGAAGATCAAGGTATTAAATTTGACCTTCCTGAATTTTATGGTGATTTGAATGTGGAGTCATTTTTTTAATGGTTGCATGATATTGAGGCTATTTTTGAGTTTAGAGAATATAATGATGATAGAAAGTACAAATTAGCTACTCTAAAGTGCAAAAAGTTTGCTCGAATTTGGTATGATAATTTAAAGCAAGCAAGAGAAAGACAAGAGAAGTCTAAAATAAAATATTAGGAAAAACTTAAAAATCACTTAAGAAATAAATTTGTACCTAGGTAGTATGAACAAGATATGTATGTTAAAATTCCTACTCTAAGGCAAGGTTTATTTAGTGTAGAAGAATACACTAGAGAATTTGAAAGACTAGCCCTTATTTGTGATGTTCATGAAAGAAAGGAACAAAAATGTGCTAGATATTTAGGTGGCTTGAATAATTTAATAAGAGACAAGGTGGATATGTACTCTTATGACTCTCTTGATGACTTGATAAAATTGGCTATGAAAATTGAAAGACAAACCAAATCAACTAAAGCCTATGTTAAGTCTAATGCTTCAATTTCAACTAAACCCTACTCTAATACCTTTACACATAAATCAACATTTTCATATGATAAAAAGAATAACAAAGATGATAAAGGTAAAAATAAGGTAGTTGAAATGGGAAATAAACAATGTTTTAAATGTAAAGGATATGGACATTTTGCTAGAGATTGTCTTAACCAAAGAGCCTTAACCTTACATGAAATAGAAAACATGGAACCATGTAGTGATGATGATGAATTAGAAGTTGAATCTCCTAATGAAATATTAACTATGGATGAGGAAGAAGGAGACCCATGCTTTGTAATTCAAAGAGTTTTACAAATACAACCAAGTGTTACACCTACTCAAAGAGAGAAAATTTTTAAAACTAAGTGTAAAATAGTTGACATGGTTTGTAGACTCATAATTGATAGTGGTTCATGTACTAATGTTGGTACTGAGACAATGGTTAAGAAAATTGGTTTGGAAAATACTAATCATCCTAAACCCTATTTTTTATAATGGCTAAATAAGGATAAAGGAGCTAAAGTAAACAAAAGAGCTTTAATCACATTTTCTATTAGAGACTATCATGATGAAGTTCTATGTGATGTTTTACCTATGGATACTTGTGGATTACTTTTGGGTAGACCATGACAATTTGATAGAAAAGAAACTCATGATGGAGTAACTAATGAATATGTGGTGAAAAAATAAAAGCAATTGTATATGCTCATACCTTCTTTATATGATCATATGCCCTTGAGTGATTATGAAAAAGAGATTATTTTTACATGAAAAGGCTATGGAGAAATGTAGAAAAGAAGAAGGAATTTGTCATGCTTTAGTTTCGAAAGATTCTAAAACTGAAAAACAACAACTTGAAAATCCTCGTCTAATTAAGTTGCTTGATGAGTATAATGATGTATTTCCGGATGACTTACCTCCTAGATTACCACCTAAAAGAGGTATAGAACATGCTATTGATCTTGTTCCTGGTATGCCTATTCCTAATAAATTGGCTTATAGATATAACCCAGAAGAAGCTAAAGAATTACAAAAACAAATACAAGAGCTTATGGATAAAGGATTTTTGAAAGAAAATATGATTTTTTTGTATATTTCTTCCAAATACTACTTATGTCAAGTTTATGAGTTATTTTTGGAAAACTTTATGGCATATGCTTGGTACTAAATTGTTATTTAGCACTTCACATCATCCGCAAACTGACAGTCAAACTGAGGTAACTAATAGAACTCTTGATACATTACTAAGAGGTTTAGTTAATAAAAGTACTAAAGATTGGGATGGTAAGTTAGCTCATGCAGAGTTTGCTTATAATCGTAGCCCTTCTAATACTACTCAAACTAGTCCGTTTAAGGTGGTGTATGGTGTGAATCCTTACATGCCTATTAACATGATTCCATTGAAAAATGGTGAATTGCAAAAATATGAGGCTAAAGATAGAATATAATTTTTTTCAACAACTTCATGAGAAAATTAAAAGTAATATTGAAAAATCCAATGCCAAGTATAATGCTCAAGCAAATAAGCATAGAAACTCTTATGCGTTTTCTCCAAGTGACTTAGTTTGGTTACATTTGCGTAAAGAAATATTTCCTAATTTACTTAAAAATAAACTAATTCTAAGAGAAGATGGTCAATTTAAAATACTAAGAAAGTTTGGAGATAATGCTTATGAACTTGAACTTCCAAATTCTTATGGTGGAATTTCAAGAAATTTTAATGTTGGTGATTTGTCTCCTTATTATTCTATTGAAAATTTTGAGGGAAAATTGTTCTCAACTTAGGGAGAATCATGCAGGAGCATCTAATGAACCTAAAGATTGTCATGTTCATATTAATTCTCAAGGTAAGGAAGATTTATCTTTCTTAATGTTGGAGCCTATCATGTTAAATATTCTTGATAATTCTTATATGCTTGATATTGAAAAACATTCAAGTTTTTCTTGTAGGTATGTCACATATTTGAAAGAAGAATATGTTAATACAATTTAATGTGTACACGTATTCAAAGCATGCAAGACTATGACATACATGGGATGATGCTTTACAACAAGAAGATATAGTGATGATATTCATTATATTTCAAGTATGTATCTTAGTTAAATTATAGCTTTGTAATATTGATCCTTATTATCATTTAGCCAATGATATTATGATTTAGATTAAGATTAATATGGGCTTAATTCAACTATGATTAATGGGCTAAATTAAGGAAAAGACCAGCTGGAAGCTCGACACTTCAAGCTGGAACTCATCTCCTATATATACCTTTGTGCGCATCATTTGTAAGTAGAATTTGAATGAATAAAAACATATGATTTTGTGATCAAACTTTGAGCTACATTAGCTAAAGTCTATCCTCCCTTTTGGGTCAACATTGGGCAAGGGAAATCTGGGATTCAACCTTCCTCAATCAATCTTCAAACTCGACATATTTGAAGACCACTCAAATTTGTCGAGAATCTCCTCCTTTTTTCACCTGTACTCCAGCTAATTGCTTTGTTTCTTTTGCATTAGTTTTTGGGTGATAGTTTCTAATACATTATTTGATCCAACCTTCTGACTCATTTGGTAAAACCACATCACTATAGGTACATGGCACCATCATGTACCACACAAGCCAGGGGAAAGGGACTCACACATGGGATGTTACTGCTGCTCGTGTATGGCGATGCACAAAGGGAAGAGTGACGCTTGGTAGGGTCGAAGATTGTAGCACCTCGGTGGCCGGCTCAATAGTGCAATGGAGCGGCGTGAACGCTGCATGTAGTATGGTTACTCAGCGGTTGGAAGTAGGAGAAGAAGGTGAGGAGGGATGCTCGGGGAGGAGAAGAGAATAGAAAGGAAAGGGGGAGGAGAAAGGGTTGCAGGTCGAAGATAAAGAAGGCAAAGAAGGTAGCTGGGATTGGGGTAGGATTCGGTGATCAATGGTTGGGTAGGGGAAATATGGGGCTGCATATAGCTTGGGGATGAGCAAGGGATGGTTGTGGTTGTGGCTGCTAGTAGGTGTGGTTGCGTGTGTGGGGAAGAGGAAAGGGCTGGCTAGTTGGCTAGGGCTGCTAGGGGTCATATTTGCATGTATGGGGAAGAGGAAGAGGCTGCACAAGTTTGTTGCCTGTTGGTGTTGGTTTGGTGCGGTGCATGCATGGGGAAGAGGAAGGGGTTGCATGGCTGGTTGGATTGCTAGAATAGGGGGTGTACGGGGAAGGGTGAGGAAGGTGGACGTTGGGTTGGGGGTGAGATGTGTGTAGGTATGGCGAAGAGGAAGGGCTAGGGTGATGGGGGATGGGTTAGTTATTAGTTTAGGCTAGATTTAGGGGTGCAATAATGATGGAGATTAGGTTAATAATTAGTTAACAAGTATAATAAATAATATCAGAATTTTTAAGAGTATATTAAATACTGAAGAATAATTCTACCCATTACATATTTTATTAATACCATTATTATCACTATTATTATGATCATTATGATTATTATTGTTTTTTTTGTTGTTGTTATCACTACCGCCCTTTATTACTTATATTATTAGTCGTACGATGATTGTTATCGATATTATTTTAAGAGTGTTATTATTATAAGACTATTGTTATTACTATCCTTATTATCTTCATCATTATCAATACTATTCTTATTATTGTTATTATTACTGTTATTTATTATTATCTTTCCTCTAATTATTAATACACTAGCCCAGATTATCATCATAATTTAATAATTATAGCCTCACCCACAATAACGAGACATCTAACCTAACATAATTCTATGATCAATTAACACATGCTAATCCAAATTTAAGTTTTGGATTTTTAAATTAGGATTTATTAAAATGGAATATTACATGTTGGACTTGAATGAAGAAAGAAGTGGTAGACTGTGTTGCCTAATGTTTGACCGATAAGATGGTCAAAATTGAGCACAAGAAGCTAGCAGGCCTAATACAACCACTAGAAGTTCCAAAAGGAAAATAGGACAACATATCAATGAATTTATTGTGGGTCTTCTTAGGACTTGTAATGGTTTTTATTCCATCTGGGTTGTTGTAGATCAACTAAGTTATTAGTATTTATACACATAAAGACAACATTGAATATAGAATAATTAGCAAACATATATTCGAAGTAAGTTGTGCGATTGCATTGGGTCCCTACAGATATTATGTCAGAAAGAGACTCCAGATTCTTGTCACAACTTTGGTAAATGTTGCAAGATTCTTTTAAGAATCAGTTGAAGATGAGTACCTCTTTTCACCTAGCCACGAATGGTTACACAGAGAGGACTATTCAAACCATAAAGGACATGCTTCAAGTATGTGTGTTGGATTTTGGGGGTAGTTAGGAGGACTGTTTGGACTTGATTGAGTTCTCCTAGAATAATAGTTACCACATTAGTATCAAGATGGCTATTTTCAAAGCCTTGAATGGGAGAAAGTCCCTTATGTTGGAATGATATCGACGAGACAATTGTGTTCGGACTAGAGATGATCAAGGAGACAACAAAGTAAATTTGACTAATTCAAGATCGAATGAAAGTGTAATACCCCAAAATCCTATTTTAAGAATTAAAAATAAAATAAGGATTGTTAGGTGATATTTAATTAAATATATCATTTTTAATAAATTCATGATATTATAATAAAAATAATTAAAGCCAAAACGGAGGAAAATAATGTATGGATCAAATTAGTGGAAGCTAGATTTATTTACCAGGCTAAAATAAATTTTAAGTAAATTATAATAATAATTTCTAAATTAATAAAAAAAATATTTCTAAAATTTAAAAAAAATCCCAAAACACCCCAACCACCTCAGTTTTCTTTCCTTTTTTTCCTTTTTCTTCTCCTTTTCTTCCTTTTCTTTTCCTTTCTTCCTTTTTGTTCTTTTTTTGTTTCTACCCTTCACTAGATTGAATCTTGCCCAGCATGGCCCAGACTCCCTCTCCTCCTCCTCACATTTCCTTCCTTTCCCCTAGCCCACTCCCCTTTATTTGTTTCACCCCCTTGCATAGCCTAGCACCAAATCCATGGTTTCCCCCTTCTTTTACCCTTTCCTCCCTTTCTTTCTTCCCATCTACCTATTTTACCTCCGTCTTCAACCTTACCCCTCGACCAATGTAACATTCATGGCTACTTTCCAACCATAGTTATCCCTCTCTCCTCACCTTCTCCTCATCCTCACCTGCAGGGTGTTCAGCTGGCACTGCCCTACCCTGGTCCCCTCCCTTCTATAGCCCCAACACCCCTACCGAACCCTTATGACCCTACCAAAACCCTACCCTGTCCCATAACCATGTAAGTTGTGCCAATTGGTAGCCAACCACCCCCTCCCTTTATCTTCTTCCTTCCTTTGTCCACTTCCCCCAACCTTCTCCCCTATTTCTACCCCTTACACCTCAAATCCCTCTCTTTTTTGCCACTTCAGAATTCCCCCAGCCCCCTCACACCCTATCTTAAGTTGTTGCACCACCGTCACCACACTCACCCTTCCTCTTCCCTACATCACCCTCCACCAAATAAGACCTCTCCTTCCTATTCCCTTTTGCACCCAACTCTACCACTTACGCAGCCCTGCACCGCCACCACTACAGCAATTAGTACCACCACTAACTCCCTTCCTTCCCAAAAAATCTCCCTTTACCTTCCCACATGACCAATTATCCTTTCCATTCCCTCATTCCTCCTCCTTTTTTCTCCTTCTCTATTGGCCACAACCATTACCTCTACTTGCTCCACCACTATGAGACAACACCACCACCGCCATGACCCCCTCTAACATAGAAACCCTACCACCTAAGGAAACCTAACTTCCCTCCTCTTTTCTAACCCCCAAATCCCTTATTTTTTATCACCACCTCCACCACCGCCATGCGTCACCACTGTTGTACGCCACCGCCCTAGCCTACTATTCCCTCTCATATTGTGCCCTTAACCTTTGTATTTATGTAGTATATTTTATTTTAAATATTTTACTATTATTAACCTTATTATTATTATCAATTTTATTACTAATGTTTAGTTAGGAAAAATAAAAAAGGAAAAAGGAGTAGGAAGAAGGTTTAATAATTAATGTTCCATTTCTTATAGGTTGTGAACCAAATTGTAATACCACGTTTTAATAAATTCTTAATTTAAATATGCAAGACTTAAAATTTGATTAGCAGGCATAATAAATCATAGGATTTGTTTTAGAATGAATGTCTCATCGTTATGAGTAAGTCTATAGCTATTAAATTAAGATAATTACTTGGACTAGTGTATATATGAGTAGAGGAAGATAAAAGTTGATGACGGTCATAATAATGAGAATAAGGAGAGAATAGATAATAATCAAAATAAAAAGGATGGTAATAACAACCACCTTATGATAAGTAATACTCTAAAAAATAAATTAGATAACAATTATTGTAAGAATAATAATTTTAGAAATAATTATGAAAATAAAAGAGGGGAAGTGATAACACAAATAATAATAATATTGATCATAATAATAGTATTGACATTTTTGGTGAAAATAAAACCTTGAATAAGTAGGATTTTTTCCCTTAGTAACTATACTCTTAAAAGCCTAATACTTTGGAAGGTTTTTTCTAATTCAAGTATAACCAATCCCCACATTTTTCCCACTCTAAATTGCATCCTAAACTCCCCCAACCTGTCGCACCTTACCCCTCACATGCAGCAAGTTGCCACCTTTTTCCCATACCCTGCACTCCTCCTATCTTATCCTCTAGCTTTGCAGACATTCCCCTCCCCTAGTAGCAGCCCATCACCCTCCCTACTCTCCTCCTTTCCCATACAATTCCACCCTGCAAAAATCCCACCAAACCAGCCCAGCCACATGCAACCACCAAGCCTCATGTCACCTCTCCACATGCAGCCATAAAACTCACGTAAATCAACCCTCCCACCAAGTAGCAGCCCTCAAACTCTCCTCCACTCAATCTGCACACCCACCCAACTTTTCTATCCATCTACCCCTCCATTTTTCCTCCTTTCCCATGCCACTCCACCTTGCAAAAATCCCAGCCATTCTCCATCACGGCACCTAGAAGCATGAAGCACTAGTTGCACGTAACCCAACCCATCCACCAAGTTGCAGCCCTTATACTTCCCTCCTCTCAACCTGCACACCTACCCAAATTTTCTAGCCATCTACCCCTCCATTTTCTTCCCTTCCCCATGCCTCAACTTACCCTTGCAGGCCCCTTTTTCCATCCAACCTGTTCGACACCCTCAACCCCAAAAGAACCCACCTGCAGCACCTTGCCCACAAACCCACGTAGCAGCCAATCCTCCCTCTTCTTTCCCCTCCTTTTATTAAGTCTCAATCTATAGCAAACACCCTCCTTCCCTCTTCCTTTAATTCCTCTATTTTTCTCCTTGCATTCCTCTCTTTCTCTCCCCTCAGTTCCAGCAATTAAACTTTGGTCTGCAACCCCAAACTCCCCCTTCCCTTCATCAAAACTTAGCCCAAAAATAACCCAAAATTTTCCTTGTGTTTCACCTCTCCAAGCATCCACTATTTTCCCAATGTAAGTATTCTATCTTTTGGTGGGCTTGGTGCTTAGAAAATTCATGCACCGGCCACCTTGTTTATTTTCCCTAATCGCTTTTCGAATATTAGCTCACATAGGTTGTCTTTTGATTATCTTATTTAGCATAAATACTAATGCTCGTAGTTGTGGATGGTGTTATTCATTTCTAGGTAATCTCGACCCTGCCTAACGTATTTTTTTGGAAGAAGCTTTGTGGTGTTATTATTTTCTTAGCTCAAGGTAAATCTAACTAATCCGTAGACGGTAGAATTTTGTATGAAAATGATAGGTTAGTTTTCTAGTATAAAAATCATGCTAGATTGAGGATATCAAATGACTTGTATTTTTTGGGAAATGGAAGCATGTTGTAGATTGTTTCTATGTGAATATTATGATGTGTAAGTTAATATAGGTTACCATGAAAATATTTATATGCCTAGGTAGTATTCCAAAAAAATGAAGAGTGTATGCTTATGACAATGTATATGGATTTATACTAAAAATAAATATGCATGTTTAGGGTACTAATATATGTTACCATGATAATATTTATATTCCTAGGTAGTATTCTAAAAATTGAAGAGTGCATGCTTATGACAACATATATGGATTTATGCTAAAAATAAATGTACATGTTTAGGGTACTAATATATGTTACCATGCTAATGTTTGTATGCCTAGGTAATATTCTATAAATAGAAGAGTGTATGCTTATGACAACATATATGGATTCATTTTAAAAAGAAATGTGCATATTTAGGGTTAGAGTCCAACCAAAAATTTGTCATGTTTCATGGTAAGACTCGTAAATGGATTGAATGTGTCCCTTGGATAATATAGATAATTTTCAATGTATAGCATGTTAACTTAGAGTATAAATATGGTTTAAATGGTGATTATTATGTGTTGCATGTTCTAGGGGTAAAAATGTAAATTTTATATACCATGATTCGTATTTGAAATTTATTCGTGGAAATTGCATGAATTTATGAGATATTAGAAATGCATGCTAGGAGTGTATACGTGTACTATGTATGGTGAATGTTTAGGGATAATATGGTCTTTTGTCGTACTGAAGAAATTATCGTATGTTAAAGTATCATTATCTATTTTATGCTAGCATTTTCATGACAAGCACCCTATATAAGTAAACTTGATAATAAAGTGAAGGAAAATGTGGTAGTTAAGGGTTGAAAGGTATTTTGGTCATTAAGGCAAAAAGGTGTTCCAAAGTGAATAATTGGACTAGTTGAATTAACTGTTGGCCTTAAAATAATTTTGGAAATAATTGGACAATTGGTTTGAACAATTGAATTGGATAATTATTCGGGTTATGGCATGATGCCTAACCCTAGGTCATGTTGGCTTAGAATAGTTTCGACCCTCATGGTCTTTTGGATGTGACGTTGGTTGTTTGATTGATGGCTAAGTTGAATATTATGAACCTCAATATTCTAAAAATAATAACCCATAATTTCATAAGACACTAATTACTTAAAGAGAAAGACTTGAGTTGGAAAGGAATCTCGTACCTCGGGCTTGGCCACCGAGTGCATAGTTTGGGCCTTTGGGTCAAGGGGCTCACTTCTGCTCTATAGGTATTCCATACACCCCATAGGAAGTACGCGTACTTAAGGAGTTGAGTTTTGAGGTTTAGTATGGATGACTAATATGTTGTGTGGCTTCCTTGGCTAGCTTTGCCCTAGAATCGAGTGAATTATTTTGGTACTACCCTCCTTGACGATCATTGTTATGGATATGGGATTGTATTCCACTTGAGAATTGTTATATAAATATATAACCGGATTAGACACCCACCATAATACTTCTGTAATAATTGGATTAGGAGTGACTTGACCTTGGTTAGATAGTTTGGAATATCAATAATTCTTCCTATTATACTATAAAGTATGGTCGTTGGTAAGTTAAAATGGTTGCGAAATTATATGCATGTTTTAAATGCCTTTGCTAGGGATTTTGATCTAACTAGTATTGTTAATTGTGATGTGGATTCGTGTTATGAAATTGTGGCTTTGCATGTGATCATATGTTTTCTTTGAATCCCATATTTGTATAATGATTGCTACATGGGTATGCTACCTCTCTAGAGGCATTGTGGTTTACTCAATATGAGGAGGTCGTACTGATACTGTCACTTTTCAGAAGAGTACGTCCATGGCATGTAATGGTTGAAGAATTTTGAGGAGCATCACCCCGGAGAATAATTAGATTAAGGGAGTGAGTGGACCCTATCCCCTTTTGCGCTTTTTCTTGTAACTATGATGGACCGGATGAGTGTAAGGAAAACCATTATTGACTTTTTTTTACTCTTTTTTATTTTCTTAAAATGATTAACTACTTAATTATCTAAATGGTTATTTGTTATGGGAATTTTTTTTTTGTAAAACCCTCAATTATGTATTGTACTTTCCTTGTATTTTTTTGGTTTGACTTGTTTCAAGCCTTAGCACTTGACGTAATGATGGTGAGGAGACCAGACTTATGTCAAGTATGGCGGTAACACCCACCGTTCTTTAATTTATGCTTCTGCAAAGCAAAATTTAAATGAAATTTTCAAGTCGTGATTTTGGGGTGTTACACAAACCCTTCCCGTAAGGAGGCGTAGGATTCGTGCTCCTCACCCGGTGTCTTATTAAGTAAGGATATGGTTGTGGCTTAGATTTGCTATGATTTATGTGCTTATGGGTGTAATGATATGTGTTTGTGTATTTATATGTGAATGTGGATTAAATATGTGTGTAGTGTAGCATTCTTTGCATTGAGCTAAGGTATGTTGTGTATTATTTATGATATGTGTAATAAGGATGACATGACTTGTTATTTATGGCATGATCTTATGTATGGTTGGTATGGTATTCATGCATGCTTAGTGGCCTTAAGTGGTTTGAAGAGGTTGTGAGAATCTAGAAGAAACAAAGAGGGTGCAGTGAGTAAGAAAAAGTGGGGGAACAACCTAAGTGCATTGTGACCTATGGGAGATAAAATAAAGGAAGAAAATAATAAAATGAAGCATTAGAGTAAAATCTTGCATGGGAAGTGTAAGTCTTCTATAGGGTGGTTAGTCTTTTCATGGAGGAAAATTTTACATGGAAAAAGTTAGTTTAAGGTTTAAACATGGGGAGGAAAGAGTATTTTAGGTGATTGGAGTCTTTGGGAAAGAGATAGTACGTAGGTTAGTGGAAGTGTGCCTGGGAGCCTAACTAGAGTTTTTAGGGAAAACCCCTAAGTATGGAGTGATTTGAGAGAGTTATATAGATTGCTTGGAATTAGGGATGATATAAGGAGGGTGTTTTATGAAGGTTATGAGTCAAGTGGAAAAGAGGGGGAGAGTGTGTGTGAATGGATGTTGTAGAAGAAAGAGAAGTATTGGGATTTCAGGGGGACAAATAGGGTTTATTTATCACATATGGAATATGGAGAGTAGGGTTATGATGCTAGGAGTGGGTTGAGAGGATTGATACTGTTGGAATCAAAGGGGAGTATGGGCTATATATGAAAAAAGAAAGGTTAGGGCCACATGGTCATGATTAGGGTTTCTAAAGGGAAACCCTAGTAAGTGATGGTGAGCTTAACTGAAGAAACGATAAAGTAGGTGTAATACCCCGTATTAATTAATACTTAAATTAGACATGTAAGACTTAAAGTTTGATTAGTAGGCGAAGTAAGCCATAATATTTTTTGTTAACGATTGCCTTGTTGTTTTGAATAAGCCCATAAAGGTTAAGTTATGATAATAACCCGGTTTAAATGTAAGAAAGGGTAGATAATAATACCGATAATAAGAAGAGGGTAATTAAAATAGAAGGGATAGTTATACCAATAATCTTTTTATAAATAATACTTTTAATATTAATACCCATAACAAGGATTGTAAGAATGAAAATAATGTTAGCAATAATTACAAAAATAAAATAAAATAAAATGGGGGAAGTGATAAAATAATGATAATAATATTGATCATAATAATACTAGAATCATGATTTTTTTTTTGAGAAAATTAAACCTTGCATAGGTGGGAATTATTTTCTTAATAACCACACTTGCAAGCTTAATACTTTGGGGAGGATTTTGCTAATTAATTCCTAACCAAACCCCCATCTTTTCCCCACTTAAACCCAGCAAAAAAACTCCCCCAACCTGTCGAAGCATAACAGCCTATGCAGCCCCATGCAGCCCGTCACCCTTCCCTCTCCTCTCCATGCATGTGTCACTTCTTATCCAGTAACCACCCTCCTTTTTGTAGCTTTCCCTCTTCCCCAAAAGTAGCCCTTCTCCTCTCTACAACCTCACCCTCTCACGCCACCCCCCATCCTTGCATTTTGCAGCCATCAAACCAGCCCATCCTCCCTCACGTCACACACCAACCTGCAGCTCCATACCCTTCGACACCCAGCCTTTCCCCCTCCAACTTGCAGCCTCATCTTTCCTTTCCCCAACCTGCACCCCTACTCTATCTTCCCATCATCTAACCACCTATTTTCCCTCCTTCCCCATGCCTCCCCACCTGCAAAACTGCAGCCTATAACCCCAACCATCCTCCATCACATCATCCAGCAACTAGCAGCCATAAGTCACGTAAACCCAGATTTCCCTCAACTTACAGCCCCTATCTTTCCCTCCTCTCAACCTGCACACCTACCCCACCTTTCTAGCCATCTACCCCTCCATTTTCTTCCCTTCCACATGCCTCAACCTGCCCTTGCAGACCTCCTTTCCCATGCAGCCTGTCAACACCCTCATTCCCCCCCGAAATAGCCCACTTGTAGCCCTTAGCTGCTAACCCACGCAGCAGCTTCTTTCTTTCCCCCTTCTTTCCCCTCCTTTTTATTAAGTCTTAACCTACAGAAAACACCTCATTCCCTCTCCCTTTAAGCCCTCTAAATTTTCCCCTTGCAGCCCCCTCTTTCCCTTCTATAAATTCCAGCAACAAAAAAAGAAAGTTACAGCCCCAAACTTCCCTTCCCCTTCACCGAATTTGGTCCCAAAAAAATAATCCAGCATTTTTCCTTATGTTCCACCTCCCCCAAGCAGCCATTTTTTCCCTAAGTAATTACTCTATCTTTCAGTGGGTTCGGTGCTTAATTTCAAGCACCAGCTGCCTCGTTTATTTTCCTAATCGTTTTTCAAGTATTTACGTATATAGGTTGTCTTTTGGTTATTTTAATTTGCATAAATATTAATTCTTGTAGTTTGGATGGTGTATTCACTTCTAGGTAATCTCGACCCCACCTAGGTTATTGTGGTAGAAGCTCGTGGTGTTAAAATTTCTTAGCTCAAGGTAAATCCAACTAATCCGTAGACGGTAGAATTTTTATGTGAAAATGATAAGCTAGTTTTCTAGGATTAAATCATGATAGGATGAAGATATCAAATTATTATATGTTTGTGGGAAATTGGATCATGTTGTAGTTCTTTTCTACATGAATCTCATGATGTGTAAATTAACATGTGTTATCATGCCATCTTTTCATATGCCTAAGTAATATTCTAAAATTTGACGAAGTGTATGTTAACGGTAACGAACTTGAATTATGCTAGTAAAATGAGATGAATATGTCTAAGGTAAAATGTAGTTTATATGGGAGCATGTTGTAGTTCATTCCTACATGAATATAATGATGCATAAATTAATATGTGTTATCATGAAATCTTTTTATATGCCTGAGTGGTATTCTTAAATGTGAAGAAGTGTATGCTAATGGTAACAAACTTGGATTTATGCTAATAAAATGAGACGGGTATGTTTAAGGTAAAATGTAATTTTATATACTATGACTGTGTTTGGGATTTATGTGTGGAAATTGTATGAACCTATGAAATATTAAAAATGTATGCTAATAGTGTTTACGTGTACCACGTATGATAAATGGTTAGGGATAATATTGTCCTTTGTATTACCAAAGAAATTGTCGGATGTAAAGTATCATTAATTATTTTATGCTAGCATTTCATGGCAAATAGCTTATGAAAGTAAACTCGGTAGTAAAAGTGAAAGAAAATGTGGTAGTTATAGGTTGAGGGGTATTTTGGTCATTAAGGCAAAAAGGTTTTCCAAAGTGGATAATTGGATTAATTAAATTAAGTGTTGGCCTTAAAATAATGTTGGGAATAATTGGACAATTTGTTTGAACACTAAATCGAATAATTATTTGGGCTCTGGCATAATGCCTAAAACTAGGTCGTGTTGGCTTGGAATAGTTGCGACCTCGTGGTCTTTGGAGGTGATGTTGTTTGTTGATGGTTGACTAAGTTAAACTTTGTGAATCTCGACATTCTAAAAAGAAATAATAACCTAAAATTTTATAAGACAATAATCACTCAAAGAGAAAGACTCGAGTTGGAAAGGAATCTCGTGCCTCGGACTTGGCCGCCGTGTGATAGTTTGGGGCTTCGGGTCAAGACGCTCACTTCTGCTCTATAGGTATTCCATACACCCTATAAGGAGTACCCGTACTTAAGGTGTTGAGTTCTGAGGTTTAGTATGGGTGACTGTTATGTCATGTGGCTCCCTTAGCGAGCTTTGCCCTGGAATCGAGTGATTTATTTTGGTCCCACCCTCCTTGATGATCTTTGTCATGGATATGGGATTGTATTCCACTTGAGAATTTTTATATAAATTATATAACCGGATTAGACACCCACCATAATACTTCTGTAATAATTGGAATAGGAATGACCTTACCTTGGTCAGATTGCTTGGAATATCACGCATTCTTCCTATTAGGACATAATATATGGTTGTTGGTAAGTTAAATTGGTTATGAAATTATAAGCATGCCTTAAATGCCTTCGATAGGGATTTTGACCGAACTCATAATGTTAAATGTGATGTGGATGTGTGTTTTGAAATCGTGGTCTTGCATGTGATCATATGTTCTATTTGAATTACATATTTATATGATGTTTGCTATGTGGGTATGCTAGCTATCTAAAGGCGTTGTGGTTTACTTAGTACGAGGAAGTTGTATTGATACTATCACTTTTCAGAGGAGTACGTCCATGGTATGCGTTGGTTAAAGGATTACGAGGAGCGTCATCTCGGCGAATAGGTAGATTTAGGGAGTGAGTGGACCCCGCCCCTTTTTCCCCTTTTCCTTGTAATTTGATGGACCATAAGAGTATAAGGCAGACCATTAAAGACTTTTGTGTACTCTATTGTTATTTTCTAAATGGTTGGCTACTTAATTTCCTAAACAGTCATTTGTCATGGATATTATTTCTTTTGCAAAACTCTTGACTTCGTATTGTACTTCTCTTATCTTTTCTTGGTTTGATTTGTTTTAAGCCTTAGCACTTGACGTAAGGATGGTGAAGAGACCAAACTTATGTCAAGTGTGGCGGTAACACCCACCGTTCTTTAATTTCTACTTCCGTAAAGCAAAATTTAAACAAAATTTTCAAGCCGTGATTTTGGGGTGTTACAGTGGGCATTGACCCACATGCATGTGGGATTTTGGATTCATAGTGAGTAGGGTGCAAGGTGAAAAAGAGGTCTTGAAAACTTAGGGAGTGTAGAGGTCAGATCATTCAAGAATTTTAGGGTGGAAGTGTGATGATGAGTTCGGAAGTCCATTGAGGCCATGCATGTCTAGTTAGGGTTACTTGTGAAATAAGATACAAATAAAACACTAATTACTTAAAGTGAAAGACTATTGAGTTGGGCCAAGTTTAGGATGATTTTCGGTCCATTTGTTATAATAGTAGCAAGGATCCTTCTTACCCTAAAGTGTATTCCGGTCCACCGACTATAATAGTGGTCAGGCACATTCAGCCCTCGATTAGTATTTTTGGTCCGCTAGCTATAATAGTAGGGGTTTTGAGCTCAATAAACCAAACTTTATAGAGTAATAAATCATGAAAAAGACACTAATTACTTATGGTGGAATACCACGTAGGTTGAGGCTAGGTTAGGATGATTTTTGGTCCACTATCTATAATAGTGCCCAAGTGTGTTCTGCCCTAGAGTAGTATTTTCAGTCCACCGACTATAATAATGGTCAGGTATGTTAAGCCCTGGAGTATCATTTTCGGTCCACTAGCTATAATAGTGGGCTTTCTGTACTCACGTGGATATAATTCAAGAGGTGTGTAAAGACAAAAGTAATGGCCTAAATCTTAATAATGGTTATTAATATGAATGACATACTGCATGCATTATCTACCTTTTTCAAGTTATGCTTTGTCTTAGCCATATGGTAAACTTATGTAGTACGTAGTGATTAATCACCTCTTTCATGGGTGTTGCTCATTCCTATGAGCAGTGCCCCTCCTAAGTCTGTGTAGGTAGAAGATGATGCCTATAATGATTTCAATGCTTACGATGCATTGGGTAAGACTGAGTGATGACCTATTGTACCAGATGTGGGGTCTGAGAGGGCGTTCTCTGGACTTATCATTTTCTATTTCCTACCATTTTCATTTCCCCTGTAGTGGGCATTGTCTATACTAAATTTCCATTCTATATTAACTCTAAAATTTGTCAACTCTGGTTTTATTTATGAATGTTGAACTATTAAGGTTTTCATTGATTACTCTTGTTGATAATGTTAGTACTTTTAGCCTTGTGGTTAGTATGAGATTAGCCAGGGGTTAATCTTGTACTGATCACGGTGGTAGTAGCCCCTTTTTAGTGCATGGTTTTGTATAATAAACAAAAAAATTTAATTAGAAATTTTAGGGGTGTTACAAGTTAGTATCAGAGGTTTGGTTCCGATAACCATGCTTTATTTTCCAAATATATTTGGATTAACAATTTTTTCTCCCTATTTTGAAAATATTTTGTACCCTAATAAGGTTTTTTCTATTTTAAAAACCCTAAGTCCGAGTTCACTAGTGAGGATATGAAAGGGCAGGCTAGGAATTTCCGTAGAGGGGAAATAATGTGTTGTAGATATATTGAACCAATAGGTTCCCTCCTAACATGCCTTTCCTCTTGCAGCAAAACTACATGATGAATGGAAGGGCCGGACATATGGAGGAGGCCTTTGAGGCTTTTATGGAGTTCATCCAATGTTAGCCGCTAGTGTAGCCACCACCCCCGCCCCCATAGCATCACTCTAAGGTGATGAGAAGGACTAGCTCCATAGGGTTACCAAGCATTGCCTTCTCCCGTACATGGGTGAAAGGATCCCATGCTTCTATGGGGGTGGATCCAAGACATGAATCACACCTTTGAAGCCATGGACTGCCCTCTAGTTAGCAATCCAGCATTGCAACATTCTTTCTAAGGGACGTAACAGATGCCTTGTGGGTTGAGCACCGCACTTGGGACTATCCCCAGATGACCTTAGATGCATTAAAGGCCACCTTATGCACAAGATTTTTCTCAAAGAGCTTGAAGAGAGACAAGCTCAAAGAATTCATCCAGCTCACCCAAGGCAACATAATAGTTTGGCAGTACTACACTACTTCACCAAGCTACTCCAATTTACCCCGGGAATTAATGTAAGTGAGTCCACAGTGATGTTCTAGTTTGAGCAGGGGTTAAACTTCAACATCCGCTATATGATGAGAGCGGTGGCATTTACAGACTTGGCCACCCTGTACGAGCATACTTGCATTGCCACCACTCTGATAAAGGAGTAGACAACCATCCTAGGCAAGAGGAGGTCAATAGGCTAGATCTCTAGGAGAAATACCCAGCCCGAAGTAAGGGGACTCTTAAGAACTCGGCAGAGGGGTCAGTAACAATTTTAGGGACCACCAAGGGGACCCTCCTACAGATGTTGTTGTAGGAGATACCTAGGTAGACATTGTGAGTACAGACACTCTCCTACAACTCTTCCCCCCAGCGCCTGCATAGCCTACAACCTCTCTCTAACTCCCTCGTCCCTTTCCCTTCCATTTTCCACCATTCAAAGCCCCTATAACCCCTTCCCACATGCCCATTTCCCTTCCCCTCTCCTTCCTTCTCCTTGCCAACCTACACCCCACCTACAACCATCTTACCCTACATGTCGAGTTATCCTCCCTTCCCTCTTATTTTTTCTTCTCCTTCTCTTCTTCCCCTCTAGCCTGTCTCTGCCCTCTTCAAGCCTTCTTTCTCCTTGCTCGACCTCTTTTCTCCCCTCCTTTCTCTTCTCCCTTATTTTACTTCACCGCTCAGCCGACAATCAAACCGACTCCCCTACCTCCCCTACTTCCCCCTTATGCCAATCTTAGTAGCATAAACCCTCCACCTGCAGCCAACTCCCTCTCATTTTCCCTTATTTCTCCTCTCACCCTTCCTCCTTGCAAACTACCTTGTGCCGCCGCCAAAGCCACCCCTTAACCACCTAACACCCCCTAACACCTCCCTACCTCAGCCTACCGAAATCCAGGTATAGCCCTCCTTCTCTCCTTTTTCCTTTCTTCCTCTTCTCCTTCCCTTCTTGCACCTACTTTATAGAAGTAACCACCGTTGTCTCCGCTACCCCAAGCCGCCACTCTCTAACCCTCAGCCACCACCTACACATTGCCTCACTCCTGCACCTAACTACCAACCAAAAATTCTCCCTCAACCCACCACATTTGTCCAACCCTTACTCCCCCATTTTCCCCCTATTCGTGCATACAACCCACGTTGTCCATGCAGAGTGAGTGTTGGTGCACCATTTTAATTATATGAAAGAAATCACATAATATAGTTAATGGTAATTTGTATTTAATAATCTTTTCTTTGATAAAAATTTATTCTTTAACCAACTACTACTAATATGCTAATTATAATATTATTTTGAGGTATAATTTTTACTAATTAAAGGTGAAGCTTTTCACCGGGGTACCGGTAAAGTTTAGTTATTTCTAGAAATAAGGTAACCATTATACCCTACTAAAATGTATAGATTTACATATGTTACCACATTATGGTTTTGGAATGTGTTTTTTGTATATATTATGTGTTGCAAACCATCTTATGATTTTTAATGTTATGTTGGAAGATAGAATGAAAAGCATGCTATATTATATGAAATGGGACATGTGTGGAAATAGTGGTTAAGAGAGGGGAATGATGTTAATAATGATGTTAAGTTCATATACATACTATGATAAGTAAATTTGGACACATGCAGTAGAAATAATGCTAACATAAGCCCTAGGGGCATTTTGGTAATTTTTACTTATATATAGAGAATAACCTAAATAAATGTGCATGGTAGTGATAATGGATATTAAGAATATTAATAAGGGTTTTATGGTGTTAAATGATGCATGTGGGCCATGGGTGCTAATGTTTTATGTATTAGGGATATTCTAGTAATTTTTGTACAAGAAAGGGGTGATTTGGTAATTTTACAACTAAGAAGGGTAATTTGATAATGTAATAACTAAAAAGGGTATTTTAGGAATTGTACAAATAAGAAGGGTAAATTAGTAATTTAACAACTAAAAGAGGTATTTTGGTTATTTTACAATTAAGAAGGGTAATTTGGTAATTGTATAAGTAAGAAGGGTAACTTGTTAACTTTATGATTAAGAAGGGTAATTTGGTAAATTTTTAAGTAAGAAGGGTAACTTGGTAACTTTATAAGTAAGAAGGGTAAATTGGTAATTTTAGAAGAAAGGTAATGTAGAAAGTTTACAACTAAGGATGGTATTTTGGTAAATTTGAAAGTAAGAGGGATAATTTGGTAATTTTGCAATTAAGGATGGTATTATAGTAATTTTACAAGTAAGAAGGGTAAATTGGTAATTCTTTAGCTAAGAGGGGTATTACAGTAAGTTTGTAAGCAATAAGGGTAAGTTGGTAATTCTTCAACTAAGAGGAGTATTATGGTAATTTTGTGAGCAAGAAGGGCAAGTTGGTAATTCTTGAACTAAGAAGGGTATTATGGTAATTTTGTAAGCAAGAATGGTAAGTTGGAAATTTTTCAACTAAGAAGGGCAATTTGGTAATCTACTAAATAAAAGGGTGTTTTAGTAAATTTGCAAGCAAAAAAGGTACTTTATAATTTCGTAAGTAAGAAGGGATAAATTGATAATTTCGCATGTATAATGACAATTGACCTAATAAACCTTCATAATAAGTCACAAGTGATGTTAAATAATAAAATAAGGGTATATGGCCTTAGTATTACCCATTTAAGTATAATCATGTATATTATAAGGGTAGGGTTATTTTAGTAAATTTGAGGGTACATAAGGAAAATGCATGGTATAGGGTTGAATGGATAATTAAGGGTATATTATGATGTTAATTTCAAAATCATACAAGAAGTGCCTTAATTGTTAATTATGTATGGAAAGTTGTGTTGGATGTGCTAGAAGTACTTGTTAGGATATATGCATTCAATAATCACTTGATGTGTATAGTACTTGATTCCATGACCAATAGTATAATTATGATACGATAACCTATTATGGCATGTGGATATATAAAAATAAATTATGTGATGAAAGTGGATGATAAGAGGAAGCCTTAGCCTTAAGGGCATTTTGGTCATTTGACCTAAGGTGCCTAAGTATAAGAATTGGAACCTAGGATAACCTTAGTGGACTGTTTAAGTGAACGTGGATAGTCATACTAATAAATATTACTTAATAATAATAGAAACAAATAAAAATGAATAAGTATGTGATTGATGTGTTTCTCGTGGTCCTCTTAATTAAGACACTAATAATTAAAGTGGAAGACCTCAACATAGGGAATGGTGACTCTTTAGGGGTCGCTACCCTAAAGACATGGTTTAACCCACGATTATTTTGTAATTTTCTAGTGTGCCTTAGTGCCTAACCAGGCCCTACATCTTAATCTATTTAGCTCTATAGACCTACTTAAGGGCTATGAATACTTATGGATTAGGTGTCCTTGTCGGTATTATATGTCTTTGTGCACTAGTGCGACCAAGGTACCTTTGCTTCCCTAGGTTGATGGTTTGGAGGGTATTGTACTGCATGTATGTGCCAGTATGACCGATATACCTTTGCGACTTTGAGTTCGCGATCTCCCCCTCAATTTATATAAATATAATTGGTGTGCTAATTAAATGGAAATATACTAATCACTTATAATGGAGCACCACATAGGTTGGGACCATATGGATCATATCATTTGTACCATTCCACTGTTATAATAGTGGCCAGGTGTATTTTGTTAAATAGTTGGATATCTTGTGCCCGTTCCACTGGTTATAATAGTGGGGCCTCCATACTCATATGGATTTAATCCAAAAGATGATTATGAATAATATCTAATGAGTGACTTAAGTCCATAGAATGCTGAATATACCTTGTGACTTTTTGTTTTGATATGACAGCAGCTCTGGGTGCTTGCCTTGAATTCAGTGGTGGTGTGTATTGTTTGAGTATGCGGTTGGACTTTTAATTATACTACAAAGACCTTGACTTGGATGCTCTCTTGGTAAGTGTTGGTAATGTTACATGAATGTACCTTGTGATATATAATTCTTGCAGTACGAGTCGATCCAAATGTTTATTGTATTTATTTCTAAGCATTATGTAATCTACTGTTCTTATGATTTGGTTGATTATTACATGTGGGTCCTACCTTTTAGTTATTTATAAAAGTTTACTCAGTTGCATAGTACTAAAGGGTTTTTTTTTGCCCCTGCCTATTCAATGGGTAGGGCCCCTTGTAGGCTAGCCTAAAAGTTCTATTTTCGCTTTCTTTTCGAGTTAAGAGCGTAGGACTATTCGGGAAGCTTTCAGGGTTTATCTTTTAAACTTTCATATTTCCTTGTTTATTGATTTTATTTCTGTAACCACTAATATTGGATTTTATTCTTATAATGTAATTAATGTGCTACTCTAATTTAATTTTTTAATCTTGGATTTGTGTAAAATATGTTATTTTCTTTTTAAGCCTTAGCACTTGATACTATAACAGTGGAAGGAAACCGGTCTAGTACTAAGTGTGGCGGTAGTATCCCTAAAATTTGCTATATTTGCTTCTGCTCAAATTTTAATAAAACGATAAATTTTGGGGTTGTTACACAATATCTCATAAGAGGCAACATACCCCCATTTTACATAGTCACACAAAAATCGAAAAGCATACTTAAGTACAAGGCATGAACTATATAACAATACTCATGGAGAATTATATATCAATGTATAATCTCAACTCAATAGCAAAACATACCAATCCACTTCTCATCATTTCAAAGTGCAATATCATATTCAATTAATTAAAAACATTCCAATCATAGTGGTAGGGTACAAAGGCAACTAATGAAAGAACAATCAAAAATAATACTAGGGTAGGACACTAATACATCTACTGAACCAAAAAATCAACATAAACCAAGGTAGGGAACTAAGGAAAATACAAATCAAAAATCCATCATAATACCAAAGTACGGTGCTAAGGCAACTACCAAACCAATAATCTATCTCAATATCAAAGTAAGGCACTAAGGCATCTACAGAACCAACAACCCATTTCTTTTTTTATTACACAATAATTATTTCCATTTTTACTTTCTTACTCAATAGGGATATAAATCAACCTAGGGATATAGTGGTACAGCTAGTCATATTGGTACCCAAAATTAACACAATATCCTTACCTCAAACCCAAGGACATAGCGGTATGCCTAGTCATACTAATGCCTAAAAGCAACATAGTATCCTCCCAACCTCGATCACCTAGTATTTAAGTATCGATACCCCTTTAGGGCCTATAAGTCACCTACAGAGTAAAGTAAGGCTTTAAAAACTAGTGCACAGTGGCACACCAGTGAACCAAAAATGAGGGTCAATACCTCGCCTCTAAGGTAGTCACCCTAGAGATAAATCATTCCCAACTCAAGGTCTTTCACTTTAAGTATTAATATCTTATGAGGTGATCACATAAGTCACATATAGCACATAAATTTCTATTTTTTATACTTAACCATTTTCCCTTTTATTTCCAATTATTTAGATAAATCCTAAGGTCATAGGTCTATGGCAAGCCAAATCCAAACTAAGTTAAACCTTTAAAATGTCTAAGGTCATCATAGCATTCATGTATTCACAAATGATACATTAGGTCAAAATTACCAAAATGACCTTTGAAACCCTAGTTTCCACATTTTTTTCATTTTTCACATCAAATAGTATCAATATAAGAGATTTGACATGAATAGAAAAAAGGAAATATTCCACACTATTTTAGCACAAAGGTAATCTTTTCCTTTTATTAATTAACTATATTTTTCACTTTTCATGCATTTAGTGGGTTGCACCCACCAAAACCCTAATCATGCGACTATCACATATCACATCTTTCATATGGCATACATGTACACATTTTAAAGCATAAAACATCATTCAAATAAAAGTATTATTATCATATTACATGTAGGAGAATATCTATAACCTTAGGCCATGCAAATATGATTTATCATAAGTAATCCCCAATTATGCGCATATGCATCCATGCAAATTATCATAAACCTATTTCCATCCATGAGCATGCATGAGAAATATACCATGAAATTTAAGTCATAACTTGATAATAATGTAATCCCTAACGAAATCTTATACATGTGAATGGAAAACATTTGACATATTACCTTGCATGCAACTTAATTATCGATAATGATGCATATCATCTCGTAAGCATATTATCATTTATCATGCATGATAAAATACTCAAAAAGCATAAAGCCTAGCATGATTCTAATTCTAAAAGTTCCTAGCATGCTCACACATAAATTCTACCATCCTATGAGTGATCGGATTTACCTAACCCAAGCTTATACAAAAGAGGTCTTATCCAAATCTCTCAAGGATTACCTAGGAATTTAACACCCAGACACATACATATATTAGCATATAATATAATTCAATAATAATCCATAATTACTAAAATGATTAAGGGCTAATAACCAGTCAAATAAGAAAGAGTAAAGTTAAGGGGAAAAATTAACATCAGAGGAGGAGTTTCGACAAAAGAGTGGAGGGTGGGAACAATGAGAATGGTTGGTGCTAGGAGACTAAGGACGGTGAGAATGGTCGAAGGTAGGTAGGGGATAATGACAGCAATGGTGATGCAAAATGGAGATTAGAAGTGCAATCCAAAGGGTTGAAGGAGGGGGAAGAGTTTTGGTAAAAGTGAGTAAAGGGGAAAGGTGGAGTTTTGGCCAAAATAGTCAAAGTAGGGTGTGTGGTGCTACGGTGATTATGGCTGAATGGTAGAGGGGGAGAAACAACAAGTTTACACAGTGGATATGTGGAAGGAATGATAGCTAAGGCTAGTATTAGGATGGGTGAATCACTATTATTACCGATGGATCGAAAGTAAACACACTGTGCATAACGCCTCTGACCACTATTATTGCCGGTGGACCGGAAGTAAACACACAGGGCAGAACGCCTCTGACCACTATTATTTGCCGGTGGATCGGACTGGGCTCGGCTCAATAATCTTTCACTTTACATGATTAGTGTCTTATTCGTGTCTTATTAAATAATATTCCACCCTTGACATGCATGTCATCAATGTTCTACCGCTTTTCTTTCAAGAGGGCCCGTCCCATATTTTGAGACTCCTGCACCCCTTATCACACCCCGAAATTCTTTCCCCTATGCTCACACCTAATGAAAGACCAACCCCTGAGAGTGTAGGTTAAGCCCAACGCCCGATGACATCGATCTTGCCCATTCTCGACCTCTAGGGTTTTCCCCCTTGGAAACCCTAGTTGGACCTATGTGGCCCAACTTCTTCTCAGTTACCTTACCATCACTTGTTCCTCACCCCACGTCTCATCCTTATTAGGTCAAACCCCAAGGCATGTCATTTTATTCCTCGATCTCGCATGTGATCTGCATAACCCTAGTTGGCCACATCAAACCCTAGCACCTTACTTCTTCCACAAGTAATCTCTCTCTTTTCATCCCAAAGTCTCTTCTTTCACATAGAAACCCATACTCATCTTTTATATAAGTGAATTCTCACTCTCAACCCATACTCCACCCTTCCTTAATCATTCTTACTTTTGTACTCCCCAAATTTTCACTTTCTCCCCTAAAATCCTAATCGGGTCCCTTATACACCCTTGCACCAACCTATGTACTATTTTTCATCCCAAGTCTCCAATTGCTCCACAACTCTCCCATTCTCTTATTTACACCCTAATTCAACTTTTCTCACGTAAGATTCACCCCCATGCAAGATTTAGCCATCCCATGCAAACACTCCGAGTCGCCATGCAGATTTTAAGACTCCCATGCATGGTTCCCAACTCTCGTTTATTTTGGACATTCCTCCCACTTGAATCTTCTCTCATGGATCATGAGGTACTCAAGTCAACCTCATATCCCCCTTAGTGAACTCACTTCCCATTCCTTTCTTGTTATCCTTTTATTCCCAATTCATATTACCAATTATCCTAACATGCATGTCCTAGAGGGTCATATCATAACACATCTAAAACATCATACGTATACATGTCATGCTCATGTCATAGAAAGCACATACAACATACCTCAATCTCCAAGCTGCGCTACACATAAGACAAGTTATCCACAAATCATATAATACATGGCATAACATGGCATACACAGCATTAAACACATCCATGTCACACATAGCACAAGGCCATAGCTTCGTCCTGACCTAAGGCAACGCCGGGCTTGAAGCACGCTCCTCTAACTCCTTAGGGCTTTGGTTAAGATTACCTATAAAAGGGGAAAATACTAAGTATTAGTTTCCCTCGAAAGTACCATCATCCTTTATTCTAGTTTAAGATTAGGGTTCTTATTACAAAAGAGGGTATTATACAAAAACTAGGGTTTTTATCTTAAATTTAGTATACTAAATATTACAAGTCAAAATGTATTTATTTTTTGATACTTATTGTTACACTTATATTATTAGACCTGTTAGCCCTATTCTTATAGTAATAATGTTCATGCTAACTATAGAAAAATAGTGATAATAATAATAATAAAACTAATAATAGTGACACTAATGTTTATAGTGATAGAAACCCTAGCGTTTTTAAGGCTAAGTCTAATAATAGTGTTAGGGTTAAAATAATAATATACTAATTACAATACCAACAAGTAAAATATTCCTAAAGATGATAATGATAAAAGTTGTATATTTTTAAATAGTAATAATATAAGGGTTCAAATGTTTTTGGTCACAATAATAGGAATAATAAGAATAATAGTAAAGATAAAGACAATAATAAACCATGGCTAGCATTAGTATTATTAGTAAAAATAATAGTGAGGTTAATAGTGGCAATAATAGTAAATGAGGGAAGTCTTAATCACATTAACCCTAAATTCTTAGACCATTATTAATGATAATAGTATTATTGGTTAGGAAAATCATAAGGTTAGGTTGAGTAATAGTAATAATAGTAATGATAATAATAGTAATAACAAAGGAGGTAACTATATTAACACTAAGTTGTTAGTAATAATAATAATGATAATATCATTAGCAGTAGTAATAGAATAATGAAAGTAATAATAATAATAATGATGATGATGATAATAATAGTAATAATAATAATAATAATGAAAGTAATAATAATAATGATAATATTAAGTATAATATCATTAATAATAGTTAAAAATTAATAACAGTTATAGAAAGGAGATATTAGGGTTTGGGTAAGTTGGAAACCACCTAAGGTCGGTGGTGGTCCAGCGGTGGTGCGGGGCGGCGATGGCGGCGGCGGTGGAGGAGGAAGAGAAGGGAAAAGATCAAGGTGGGGGCTGGATGGAAGAAGGAAAAGAGAAGTTTGAGGTGGGGGAGAAGCAGCAGGTGAAGAGGAGTGGAATAAGGGTGGTGATGTGGTAGGGGCGGCGGCCGAAGGTGGTAGAGGATGGTGGAAGATGGTGGAGGTAGGTGGAGAAGAAGGCAAGGGATGATGAGGGTATGGGAAGGTAGGGGAGAGTCTGCTGGTTGTATTGGTGGGTGGTAGGAGGGCTAGTTGCGGCGAGGGTGGCGGCAGGAGGCGGCGCGAGGGGCGGCGAAGGGCTGAAGGTGGTGGTTCGGGATGGAAACTTTGCATGGCTAGGGCGGCATGTGCAGGGAAAGGCGGAGGGTGGTGGTGGCTTGGTTTTGTCGAGGGAGGTGCAGGGAAGGTTTCGGTGGGCACCGGTGTCGGCGGCGGTCACCGGTGGCGGCAGAAAGCTTTGAGGCGGCGGAGAGGCATGGTTTTGGGGCAAAATCGAAAAGGGGAGCTGGCTATGGCTGCTAATGGGGGTATTTATAGGCAATTGGGGGAGGAAAACGACAAAGGAGGAAGAGGACACGCGGGGCAGGTGAGACAGGTCGTCGTCCGGTGGTGGCAGCTGGCGTATGCCCTGCAGGTTTGTAGGGTGTGTTTGGCTTGGTGCTGGAAAAAGGAAAGGGGGTAGTACGCGTGAGGGGTAGGATGGGCAGGTCGGGTCGAAATGGGAAAGAAAGGGACGGAAATGGCAGGGGAGGACGATCGGACGGTAGGTGGCTGTCGGCACGTAAGCTGCGAGTTGCAAGCCTGGCGCGAGGAGGAAGACGGCAGAGGGTGTGGTGGACCCGCGGTCCAGGGAAAAATAAAAGAGGGAGAGCTGGCCGGTTTGGCAACGGTTATAAGGTTTTAAAACGAGACGCGGAGTTTCAACGGTAGGGGGGACAAAGCGCTGCGTCGCATTGCTGGATGGACAACGGTCATAAGGTTCATTTAACGCGACGCGGCGGATCGAAGGATAAAACACTGCGTCACACCTAGGTGACGGCCAGCGAACGGCGCTGGGCCGCGGGGAAGGAGAAAAAGAAGGGGGAGGAGGTTGGGCCGCAGGAAAGGCCCAACCGGCGGAGGGAGGAAGGAAAAAAATGTAAAAAGGGAAAATGAGAAAGAATTAATTAAGGATTTAAATGCTTTGGGTCCACGTAATTATTTTGAGTATTTTTATTGGGTTTTCAAAATAAAAATATTTAAATATTTTAATTAAAATATTAAACCTCCTTTTTAGGCTAGTTTTAGGCCCCATTAAAAATATATTTTTCCTAAATTCCTTTTTATTTACATAAAGCCCAAATTTTCCTCCTTTATAAAATTATTTGTAATTTCCTATTAATTTTCCCAACATAATCCCTCTTAATATACATGAAATAATGAATTAATTTAATTCCCCAATAAATTCTTATTTAATGACATATTTCCAAAATAAATAAATTCTGGAGTATTACAGAAGGAGTTGGAATTATCGATAACACCACATATGAAGCCTTATTATTTTCAATGGCTTAATAAGGAAAAAGGATTCAAGGTACTAAAAAACCCCTAATCTCATTTCAAATTCATAACAATCATGATGATGTGCCATGTGATGTTTTTCCTATGCATGCATGTAGAATCTTATAAGGTAGACCATGAGAATGTAATAGATGTGCTATTCATAATAGTATTACTAAAAAAATCTATTTTTGAAAAATATAAGAAAAATGACAAGCTTAAACCTTCTAAATGGGATAATGATAACATAGTTGAAAATAAAAAGAGTATATTTTTGCATGAAAAGGCTGTGATAGAATGTATTAAAGAAGAAGATAGATTTTATGCTTTGATTATCAAGGAACCAATACAAGGGGATAAAAATGAAAATAATCCTCATTTAGATGAGGTTATTGACCAATATAAAGATGTATTTCCTAATGAATTACCATCAAGATTACAACCTAAAAGAGGGAGAGAGCATGCTATACACCTAATGTGAAGTATGTATTTACCTAATCGAACTACCTATAGATGTAATCCAAGAGAGGATAAGGAATTAGAAATACAAATATAATAGCTTATAGAAAAAGAATATGTGAGAGAAAGCATGAGTCCATGTTGTGTACCTTCATTACTTGTTCCTAAAAAAAAAGATAGTGTATGGTGCACATGTATTAACTCTAGAGCTATTAACAATATAAATATAAATTATAAGTTTCCTATGTCTAGATTAGATGGCATGTTACATGATGTATATGGAACACAAGTATTCTCTAAAATTGATCTAAGGAGTGGATATAATTAAATGATAATAAGAGAAGGGGTTGAATGGAAAAATACTTTTAAAACAAAATAAGGTTTTCATAAAGGGACTATTATGCCATTTGAATTGTCTAATTTACATAGTTCATTTATGAGACTAATGAATAATGATCTTCTACATTTTCTTAAAAATTTCATTGTAGTATACTTAGATGATATATTTGAGTAAAGAAAAAATGAGCATGAGAATCTTATTCATTTGAGGATATTATTTGATAAACTAATGGAAGCTAAAATCTATGGTGATTCAAGAGAATATCCATCTCTAGATTTAGCATATTTGGATGTGGTACCAATTGTTTTGGAATATCTTGAGCACCTACATAATAATACTAATAATGTTTCATTAAGTGATTCTTATAGGTATTACAAATGTTTGCAAGAAGAGGACTTCACCTAATATCTAATGTGCAAGACAATGACAATGCAAGAGACGAAGCTACAATACATGAATCTTGATTATTGATTATTTCATGGATTATCATGATTAGTTTTTATGTAGCTTCGATATTCTATGTAAACGTTGTAATATCTTGTCAATGTAATTGTAACTCATTACGTATACCATATGGACATGAGTTGGTTTAACTCTTATCTAATAAGGCCAATTGATTTGGGATTAATTAAGGAGATTTAAGCTCTGCCTCTTGTCATATTCATATATAAATAAGCCTTGTACATTTTATTAAGAAGGAATAAATTAATGAAATTGAGCACTTAATGAACAAAGGAGTAAGAGTCAAATCTTCGCTTTCTTTCTTCCTATCTTTCTCTCAAGTGAGGAGTGAACTTTAGGAATAATTTCCTAGATAAATTAGACATTTCTCTTTAGAATATAATTTGATATAAGAGTAGAACAAAATACCACATTTGAATCTAGATAACAATCACCCAACTTTAAGTCCTCCTTACGTCATAGTCAGCTTTATTGATGATCAAGCCAAACTCAAAGGTCCTACAATTGTGAAGATATTAATCTAATATCTTAAATATAAAAGTTTGGCATCAAAGTGCTGGTTTGGTTCAACACAAGTGAAGAAAGAGGTGGCTTAGAGAAGAATCAAGCAAACACACATCCTTCGATGTGAAAAAGAGGTTCTTGATACTTTTTTATTTGATTCTTTAAATCTTGATTGCTTACATAAAGGTCTTACATGCATGATATTGATATTTAATGGTATAATGCATGATTTTGATATGATTTAGAGTGATCTTGAAGTGGGTCTTGTAATTTGACATTTAAAGAATCAAGTTGAAGATGATGATATGTAATGTGTGTGTCGAATACTTTAGTGGGAAAAAACATATATATGTGCTACTTGTATAGAATTTATTTATTCCTGCATGTTATGTACATGTGAAATATAACTTTAATATGTAATTAAATCTTTAAATGACTATTTAAGTGCATAGAAATTGAATTAAAGACAAAACCCTAACTGGTAAGCATAAGTTGCAACTTAGTCAAATGTGTGCTAATGTATATGCTAAAATAAGTGAAGTGTAGTCCATCATTTAGAATGGTTATTTGTGAAATACTTGTACCTCATACATTTATTGTATTTCTTTGAATGATCATGAATCATATTTCATATTAGAACACGGGATACATGTATAAACATAGTTAGGAGTTGTCAAATATTACAAGTTGAATTTTATTGAATTCTATATCAAGAACTTGACAAGAAATGTGTCAGTTTTTTTATTTGATTGTTTATGTCATAATATTGATTTTTTATTTTGTTTTTTATTCATCTTAATCAAAATTTTCTACACAAAACAACTTAAAAACTGAAGGAAAAGCCTTAAGAGATTCATGTTACAATCAAACACTAAGGAATTGCTAATATTTTGCTAAGTGTGTTGGAAAAGCTTATTCATATAAAGGGAGAATAGAATGTTCAACCAATGTTTTAGGCAATCCAAAAGCTATCAATAAATTTGGCATCAACCAATACACAACTTCAACAAGTTTCTACAATGTAAACTCAATTACATAAGATTAAGTCTTTCTATTTCAAGCAAGATTTGGTGTAAAATTTTTAAGAACAAAAGGAGTTATTTAGAGATCAAATCGGAAGTGTTGCAAAGCCTTATCAATCCAAAAAGAGGAATATGTTTGAACTCATGGGTAGAGTATGAAGAAGAGTCCCAAGGTACTAAAAGTGGTATAAGGAATAATGATCATCAATCAAGGCATCATCATGACGAAGATAAAGGTATCAAACTTGATCTTCCTACTTTTATTGATAAACTTGATGTTGAATTATTTCTTGAATGGTTACATGAGGTTGAAGCTATTTTTTATTTCAAGAATTATCATGATAAGAAAAAAATTAGCTACTCTTATGTTTAAGAATTTTCCTAGAATATGGTATGATAACTTGAAGACAACTAGGGAAAGAGAAGGTAAGTATAAAATTAAATCTTAGGATAAGCTTAAGAAACATTTAAAAAAATTATACCTAAAGAGTATGAGCAAGATAATTACATTAGATTGACTACTCTTAGACAAGTACTTTTAAGTGTTAAAGAATCTGTTAAGAAATTTGTGATGTTTGCACTTATATGTGACATCCATGAGAGGAAGGAACAAACATGTGCTAGATTTCGAAGTGGCCTTAACATGGTAATTCGAGATAAAGTTGAAACTTATCTATATCATTCTCTTGATGATATGATTAAGCAATATTTGAGATTTGAAAAGCAAATCAAATCTACTATGTCTCATGCCAAGCAAGGTAATTTTTCTACAAATTACAACTTAAGTACTCAAGCTACTAAATATGTGACCGGTACCTCAAGCTCTACAAATGTTGAGAAGAAATAGGGGATTAACAAAGAGGAAAATAGGAAAATCAAGGTTAATAAATTCTCTATAAAATAATGTTTTAAGTGGCGGGGATTTGTACACTTCCCTAGAGAATTTCCCAACTAAATAGTATTATCTATACAAGAGATTGAAGCTATGGAGACTTGTGGTGAAGATCTTGAGTTCGAGTCAAAGAAAGAAATTTTAAGTGAATCAGAAAATGAAAGTAATTCTTGTTATGTGCCACAAATAGTGCTTCAAGTTCAAGCTAATAAGCAACCCAATCAATGATATAATATATTCAAGACTAAAGGAAGAGCGGGAGATGGAGTTTGTCGGGTTAATCATTGATAGTAGATCATGTACAAATGTGGCTAATAACAGGATGGTGAAGGAATTAGGGTTAGAGACAATGCCACATCTGAAGCCTTATTCTTTTCAATATATTAACAAGGAAAAAGGATTCAAGGTAACTATAGAAACCCTAATCTCATTTAGGATTGATAATTATTATGATGATGTGCTATGTGATGTTTTTCCTATGGATGCATGTGGAATCTTATTAAGTAGAACATGGCAATATGATATTTATGCTATCCATAACAATATTACTAATGAATATCTTATTGAAAAGGATAAGGAAAAATATAAACTTAAACCTTCTATGTGTGATAATAATAATATAGTCTAAAATAAAAAGAACTTATTTTTTGCATGAAAAGCCTATGACGAAATGTGTTAAGGATGTAAGTAGTTGCTATGATATTATTATCAAGGAATCCCTACAAGGGGAGAAAAATAAGAATAATCCTAAATTAGATGAACTTATTGATTAATATAAGGATGTGTTTCCTAATAACGTACCACTAGGATTACTACCTAAAAGAAGGATAGAACATGCTATACACTTAATTTCTAGTATGTCTTTACCTAATTGACCTGCCTATAGATATAATCTAAAAGAAGTTAAGGAATTAGAGAGATAAATACTAGAGCTCATAGGAAAAGGATATGTGAGAGACAGCATAAGGCAATGTTCTGTACCTACATTACTTGATCCTAAAAAAGATGGTACGTGGTGCATGTGTATTGATTCTAGAGATGTGAACAATATAACTATCAAATATAGATTTCATATGCCTAGTTTAGATGAAAATTTAGATAAATTATGTGGAACACAATTATTCTCTAAAGTTGATCTAAGATGTGGATATCATCAAATGAGAATAAGAGAAGGGGATGAATGGAAGACTACTTTTAAAATAAAATAAGGTATTTATGAATGGATTGTTATGTCATTTAGATTTTGTAATACACCTAGTTCGTTTACAAGACTAATGAATGAATTTCTTTATCTTTTTCTTGGAAAATTCATTATGGTATACTTAGATGATATTTTGTGTATAATAAAATGATCATATCATATTAGTCATTTGAGGAGATTATTTAATAAACTAAGGGAAGCTAAACTCTATGAAAAAATGAAAATGTGTGATTTAATGCTTTCGAGTATTGATTTCCTTATTTATATTGTGAGTAGAAATGGTATAAAAGTGGATCCTACAAAGATTCAAGTTATTGATAATTGGCCAATATTTAAATATATTAATAAGGTGAGGAGTTTTCATGGATTAGCAAGTTTCTATATAAGATTCATCAAATACTTCTTGACTATTTCCGCACCGACTACACATCTTATGAAGAAAGCTTAATTCAAGAAGGGAGAAGATGCCACTAAAGCCTTCTAGATATTAAAGGAAAAGCATTATATTTTCCTAACTTTGATAAATTTTTTGAATTTACATGTGATGCTATTAGGGTAGGGATAAGAGGTGTATTCTCACAAGAAATAAGATTCATTGCATTTTTTATTGAAAAATTAAATGGTGCTATAACTATTCAACATGTAATAGGGAATTCTATGCCATCATAAAAAGCTTGGAAACATAGAGTCATTACTTGAAACCTAAACCATTTACTCTACATTTCAATCATGAGAGCTAAAATATTTACATGGGCAAAAGAAAATTAGTCCTAGGCATACAAAATGAGTTATTTTCTTACAATCATTTGTGTTTTATGAAAAACATTTTGATGGAAAAGAAAATGCCGTAGCATATGCATTATCTAGAAGATCTATTATACTTGTTATGTTGGATGCTTAATTATTAGGTTTTGAATTGTTGAAAGAATTATATGCAAAAGGTTAAGATTCTTTAAAGTTTATAATGAATGTAAAATAAATAATAGTTGTGGTAGTTATGTGATATAGGATGAATTTCTTTTCAAACTTAATAAGTTGTGAATACCTCATTCTAGTGTACGTCATTTATTTGTTAATAAAGTACATGAGGAGGGTATAGTTGGCCATTTTGATGTTCATAAAACCATGGAAATATTACAAGAAAATATCAACAATCTACGAATGATAAAATTAGTATATTATTATATAACTTGTTAAAAAAGTAAGAGTTTATTCCATACAGGTTTTTATACTCCTTTACGAGTACCTAGTCAACCATCAGAGAGTCTTAGTATGGAATTTATCTTATGTTTACCAAGGACACAAAAGGGAAATGATTATATAATGGTGGTAGTATATAGGTTTTCTAAGATGGCATATTTTATTCCTTGTAATAAAAGTATAATGACATATAGAGATGTGAGTTTTTTAAGTTACTTTTGGAAGACACTTTGGCATATGTTAGGTACTAAGTTATTTTTTACAACATCTCATCATCCACAAATGGATGTTCAAACTGAAGTGACTAATAGAACCTTAGAAACTTTACTAAAAGGGTTTGTTAATAAAAGTACAAAGGATTGGGATATAAAACTCTCACACGCTGAAATTCCATACAATAGAAGTCCTTCTATTACAACTCACTCGATCCCGTTTGAGGTTCTCTATTGAGTTAATCATTATTCACCTATTGATATGTTATCACTGAGGAAATATGATATTAAAAGTTATTATGATAAGGAAAGAGTTGAATTCTTTAAAAAGCTTCATGAACAAATAAAGAATAATATTGAGAAATCTAATGCGTAATACCAAAACAAGCTAACAAAAATAGACCTACACAAATATTTTTACTGGGAGACTTGATATAGTTGCATTTAAGAAAATAACGATTTCCAAACTTAAGAAACAATAAAATAATGCCAAGAGCAGATGGAAATATTTAAAAAAAAATTAGAAATAATGCTTATAAATTAGAATTACCAGAATCTTGTAGAGGAGTTTCTAGGAATTTCAATGTTAGTGATCTATCTCCTTATTATAGTGATGCTAATTTGAGGACAAATTATTATTTACAAGGGTAGAATGATATAGGAGAATCTCCATCTCAAGATTTAGCATATTTAGAGGTAGTACCAATTGTTTTGGAAAATCTTGAGTACCTTCATAATAATACTAATAATGTTTCATTAAGTGATTCTTGTAGGTAATATATATGTTTTCAAGAATAAGACTTCACCAATGATATATAATGTACAATAAAATGATAATGCAAGAGTTATAAAGATGCATGCGAGACAAAGCTACAAGATATAAAGCTTGATTATTGTTTATTTCTTGTATTATCATGATTAGGCTTTATATAGCTTTGATATTTTATGTAGACTTTGTAATATCTTGTAATTGTAATTGTAACTCATGATGTATACCATATGGACATGAGTTGCTTTAACTTTTATATATTAAGGCCGATTGATTTGGGCTCAATTTAGGAGACTTAAGCTCACCTTCTTGTAATATGTGTATATATATAAGCCTTTTACATTCAATTCAGAATGAATAGATGAATGAAATCGAGCACTTAATGAACAAAGGAGCAAGAGTCAAATCTTAACTTTCTTTCTTCTTATATTTCTCTTAAGTGAGGAGTGAACTTTAGGAATCATTCTCTAGAGAAATTATACATTTATCTTTAGAAGTTATTTTGATATTGGAGTAGATCAAAATGCCACATTAGAATCTAGATATCAATTGCCTAACTTCAAGTTCTTATTACTTCTTAGATGACTTTGTTGATGATCAAGCTAAACTCAATGGTCCAACAATTGTGAAGATATTCATCTAATATCTTACACATCATATGAAAATTGAAAAAAAATGAGATTTTAAGCTTTCAAGTATTGTTTTCCTTGGCTATATTGTAAGTATAGAAGGCATAAAAGTGGATCCTATAAACATTCAAGCTATTTGATATTGTCTTATACCCAACAATATTCACTAGATGAGGAGTTTTCATGGACTGGCAAGCTTAAATAGAAGATTCTTTAAAGACTTCTCAACTATTATCATGCCAATTACACATCTTATTAGGAAAGGTGAATTCAAATGAGGAGAAGATGCCACTAAAGCCTTAGAGACTTTAAAGAACAAGTTATGTAATGCACCGGTATTATCCTTGCCTAACTTTAATAAATTGTTTCAAATTACATATGATGCAAGTGTAATAGGGATAAGAGGTGAACTTTCATAAGAAAAGAAAGGGACATTACATTTTTTAGTGAAAAACTAAATAGTGTCAAATTGAATTATTCAACATATGATAATGAATTATATGCTATCATAACGAGCTTATAAACATGGAGTCATTATTTGATACCTAAGCTATTTGTTTTTCATTCGGATCATGAAAGTATAAAATATTTAGATGGACAAAAGAAAATTATTCCTAGGTATGCAAAATAGGTTAGTTTCTTACAATCATTTGTGTTTTCTATTAAACATTTTGATGGTCAGAAAAACGTAGTAGGAGGTGCATTATCAAGGAGATCTATGATACTTGTCATGTTGGATGCTAAATTATTAGGTTTTGAATTATTGAAAGAATTGTATGCAAAAGATGAAGATTTATTTGAAGTTTATAATGAATGTAACAAAAAATCATAGTTATGGTAGTTATGTGCTATAAGATGACTTTATTTTCAAACTCAATAAGTTGTGTGTCCCTCATTCTAGTGTATGTAATTTACTCATTAATGAAGCATATGAGGAGGGTATAGTTGGTCATTTTTGTTTTCATAAAACTATGAAAATATTACAAAGAATTTCTATTAGCCATGACTGATAAAGTTGGTACAAGCTATTATTGGGAGTTGTGTGACTTATCAAAAGAGTAAGAGTTTCAGCCAAAAAGGTCTATATAATCCTTTACCTATTACTAGTCAACCATAGGAGGGGATTAGTATGTACTTTATCTTAGGGTTACCAAGGACACAAAGGAGAAAGGATTATATTATGGTATTGGTAGATAGATTTTATAAATTGACACATTTTATTCCTTATAATAAAATGGATGACAAAACACATGTGACATATTTATATTTTAAGGAAATAATAAGGTTATATGGTATTCCCAAAAGTATAGCATAAGATAGAGATGTAAAATTTATAAGTTACTTTTGAAAGACACTTTGGCATATGTTACATACTAAGTTGTTGTTTAATACTGAAATGCAAAAAAAAATTCTAATTTTAAAAATTATATTTAAATAATTTTTTATAATAAAATTTAATTTAATAAATTATTTTTATTAAAATAAAAAGTAAATTAATTAGGACAAATCAAGAAGGAATTTATAAGTATTTTAATTAGGAGAAATTTGGGTATTTTTAGCTAATTAAGGATTTTATTTTGAAAATTAATTAAAGAAATTATTTTATTTAAAATAAGAAGAAGAAAATAGTTTCAAATTAATAATAATTTCATAAATAATTTAATTAGAGAAAATTAGGCTGTTTTGCTAATTAAAAAGGAATTTATAGAAAATCTTTTAAAAATCCTAATTTAGACTAAAAAGGGATTTAAATATTATTTTATTCAAATATTATTATTTTTAAATATACTAAATATTTAGATTAATTTAATTGGCCCTAACCTAATTATTTTTCTCTTTTCCTTTTTCCCATTTTCCTTTTTCTTTCTCTTTCTATCTTCTTCTTTTCTTTTTCTTTTTCTCCTCGCCGAACTAGGCCAACCCAGCTGCTCAGTTCCTCATTTTCTTTCCTTTCCTTCAGCCCAGCCCGCGCCGCACAGTCTCCCCCTTCTACCTCGCTTCTCAACGCCATGTTTTATTATTTTTCCTACCTAAACTCCACGTTTCATTTAACTCACCCTCACCGACCGCCCGATTGGTTCTTCCCCCTTTTTCCTTTCTTTCCTTTTCTTCTCGACCACCGGTCCAGCCCCCCCCCCATCTTCTTCTTCCTTCTTCCCCATCGACGCCGTTCGACCTGCACCTGTAACACCGCCGCCTGAAACCCCTAAAATCTCGTCGCCGATCTCGCCGTTTGACCGGCCGTTTCTCCCATCTTTTCCCCGTCATTTTGTCGGTCATTCCGACTCCAACTACTTTCTCCCTCTTCTCGCGCAGTTTTTTTCCCCCTTTTCCCCTACGAAATCCCTGGCCCGAAAATTATTGCCACCGGCCATCCATCGCCGCCGGTGACTGTAACCCTATCTGGCCCTACTCTCTAGCCAACCTATAGAACCCTACCCTCTCTTCATTTTCTCTATAAATACCCCTATAACTAGCAAGGGTCGAACCTTTGATCCTTACCCAAAATTTCCTGACCTGCCACCGCCACCCCTTTAGACACCATCCCTGCCACCATCAGCCAACTCCGCCGCCCATTCTTCCTACCAAACTCTTCCTTACACCTCCCTCTAGCTAACCAAACAATCCATCACCTTCGATTCTTCCTACACAAGTCTCCCCGACTGTGCAAACTTCCCTTCCCGATCAACCCTTTCTTCCACCTCCGCCGCCCTTCGAACCACCCTTAGTCACCTCTTCCACCGTTTCCGCCGCTCCTTTCACCTCCCAAATTATTCTACAGACCCTGCTCGACCTTACCCTACCTTTCTTTTCCTCATTCTCCCTCTGTAACACCCCAAAATTCACTACTTTTTTTTTAAAATTGGAAGCAATTAAAATAGAAATACTTAAAACCCGTGAATTCTGGAAATGTTACCGCCACACTTAGTACTAGACCAATTCTCTCTGACCGTTCCAGTACCAAGTGCTAAAGCTAAAGAAGAGATTAACAATCAATTACAACATTAATACAAACTAAACTCCAAATAATCATTAAACGGTTGTAAAACAAAATCAGAGTATGCATCAAGAAATGTAATTCATTTCCAAAAGAGAACTAAAATTACAACCGATAAAAGGTTCATTAAAATACTCAATCGAGTAATGAATCAGAAAATGGTAAATACTATACCAAAGAAATAACAAAAAGAATGAAATCGCGTAAAGAATGAATACGGCCACGACACTCTCTAACTTCGAGCCAAACATGCTCAGCACTCAGCCCCAACTGATATCTCGCCCACCTGCACAAATTCAGAAGGGCGTACTACTCGTGGGAATGAGCAGCACCCATAAAAGGGGTGATCAGTACGCTACGTACTGAGTAAGGTAACCGAGCACTAAGGCCAACACATAAGCACATAATCCATGCAGAATAATAACAGGGAAATCCAACATAACAACATAAAGGTATAAGAACAATTTAGGTAAAAGTACAAAGGCCCATATATAATCCAGATTAATCATTTAATTAATCTCTTATCAGAATCAGATTCACACCATGCCTTTTATCAATCCATGCGAGCAGAGGAACACCCCACTATTATAACTGGTGGGCCGATCACAATAGAGCATCATGCCCTAACCACTATTATCACCAGTGGATCGGTCACAATAGAGCATCCTGCCCTAACCACTATTATTACCGGTGGATCGGTCACATATAGGATAGAAACCCTAACCACTATTCCTAACCAGTGGATCGGTTCGGTTCCCCCTCGCATGGTTTTCCACTATAAGTAATTACTATCTTTTAAGAGCTTTAACGATACTGGTTTGTGTTTATTGAGCTCGAGTCACCCCACTATTATTACCGGTGGGCTGGTCACATATAGGACCTCATGTCCTAACCACTATTATAACCGGTGGATCGGTCGCACATAGGACTACGTGTCCTAACCACTATTCCTGACCGGTGGATTGGTCTGGACCCGGCTCAATAATCTTCCACTTTAAATGATTAGTGTCTTAAGTATCTTATTCAAAGGCTTTCACCTTGGACATGCATGAATCATTACACATCACAAATCATAAAATTCCACCATTATAATTATACTTTAATCACCACATACACATGATAATACAAAAACCCCAATCAGCCACACCCAACCCTACCCTTAATTTTCTCCACGTGCTATTTTTCATCCCAAGTGCTCAAACACCCAAACAACACTTACATTCCCTTCATTGCATCCCAAATTAACATTCCACACATAAATTTTATACCCATGCAGACATTAACCTCCCCATGCAAACCTTCGAACCTTTTTCATGCAAACCCTAAAATTCCATGTGAAACCCTAAATTCAACCGTGCAAACCCTAATACCACCATACAACCATCAATGCCACCATGTAAACCCTAATACCACCATACAACTATAAATACCACCATACAACCCTAATACCACCATACAACCATAAATACCACATACAAACCATGATTCCGTCATACAAAACCCTAAATTCAATCCACACAAAACAAAAGATTCACCCATACCAAACCTAAATTCAAACCATATAAAACCCAAAGATTTGTCCATACCAAACCCTATATTTAATCCATACCAACCAAATATTCATCCTTACCAAACCCTAGATTCAAATCACATAAAACTGAAGATTCATCCTTACCTTACAATTGATTAGATTCTCCCACATAAAATCATAAATTAGAATCTCCCAAGCAAAACCATAAATTGGATTGCCCCAAACAAATCATAAATTAGATTCTCCCAATCAAATCATAACTTAGGTTCTCCCATATAACATCATAAATTAAATTCTACCAAATAACATCTTAAATTATATTCTCTCCCACGAAACCCTACATTTCCCATTTTATTCTTCCTCTCATAAATCATTAAAATACTTAGGTCAACTCATATCCCTTAATCAACTTCTTTCTCCATCCTCATTTTTCATCCTCCCCCCCCCCCCCCCCGCAAAAATCATATAAACATCCTCACATGCATGTCTTACAGGGTCACAACACATATTATCATACATAAATAATACACATCTCATACAAAACATACTTCAAATCCACATCATATCATATACGACATAATTTAATAATCATAAACATAGAATGCATAGCATATGAAGCACATAGTGCATATAAGCACACAATGGCCTTAGTAAACCCTTACCTAAAATGTCACTGGTCTTGGAGCACGCTCCTACGCCTCCTTAGGGCTTTGACCAAATAATAACATATTAATAAAATAACTTTAACAAAATTCTAACTTTCATAAAGACATAAAAATAATAGAGATATTATAAACCTTGTTAATATAGGGTTAAAGACTTTACCCTAATAATAATAATGATACTAATATAATAATATCAAAGATAATAAAACTAATATCAATGAGAATATAAATAATAATAGCAATAATAATAATAATCATAATAATAATAATGATGATAATAACAATAATAACATTATTAACAATACTAATGGTAAATTATTTGCATTAATAATAATGGAATAAGAATAATATAAATTCAAAATATAAAATAATAGTAATAATTATACTTATAACATATTAATATTAATAATAATAATAAAATAAATAATAAGGGGAATAATAATAAAATCGAATTAAAGTACAAAGAGGCTTCAGACCTCAACATAAATAATAATAATAATAAAAATAATACTACTAATAATAATAATAATAAAACATATTAAGAATATAAATATTAAGAATAATAATAATGGTATTTATATGCAAATAATTGAAATAAATTAAATCAAGCCTTATAATAATATGGAAAATGGTTGAGAGAGTCTTGGGTTCAACCTTAAGCTGGTGGTGATAGGCGGCACCGGCGGTGGTGCACGGTGGCGGCGGTTGTGGCCGGAAAAATAGAAGAAAAGAGGGAAAGATGGATGTTGGGAAAAAGATAGGGAGAATTTAGGTGAGATAAGAGGTGTTTATGGTTGCCCAAGAGGAGAGGGACAAAATTATGGTAGTTGTGCAGCCCAAAGGTGGCAGCGCACGGTGGTTTAAGGTGTAGGGGTAGAAATTTCGGAAAAATGAGCAACCAACTTTGCACGATTATGGAGGCCCGTGCAAGAAGAATCGAAGGTTGAAAATGGTTTGGTTAACTAGAGTGCGTTGCAGGGAAGAATTTGGGATGATTTGGTGGCGCTGAGGTTGGCTATTGGCGGAGGACGATGCGTCTGAAGTTGGGGTGGTGGAAGCTCGGGCTTAGGGTCTCGGGGAAGAACAAACTCAAAATATTCCTACAATCAAGCTATTTATAGATTTTAGATGGTATAATAGGATTTTGGGTGTCGGTAGGAAAGCATTAGATGCGAGAATTTGGGTGGTCGGTGGCAGAAAACGGTCGGGCATCGTTTGGTTTGCTTCGAATTTTCGTGAGGTTGGGGAGAAGAAACGGGCAAGAGATAACGTCGAATAATTATTCCAATTCATTCCTGGAGTTAAGAGGAAGACAAAGAGGCAAGAAACAGCCGGTATTAATCACCGTAGCCGGAGACGCCATTGACGGGGTCGAAAGGTGCAGCAGCGTTGACGGAGGAGGAAGGAGGAAGAAGGAAGAAGGAAAGGAGGCGGACCGGTCGGCCGGGAAAAAGAAAAAAAAAAGGGAGAACCGGGCGGTTCGGCAACGCAGGAGGAGTCATTAAATCGAACGACGAGTTTCAGTGGAAACAGAGGCAAAACGCGGCGTTGGAAGGAGTCAGAGGAAGGAGCTGCACAGGCTGGGCTGAAGAAGAAGAAGAAAAGGAAGACTGGGCCGCAGCTGGACCAGTTTGGGGAAAAAGAAGAGGAAAAAGAAAAAGAAAGAAAAAGGAAAGGAAAAAGGAAGAAAGAAAAAGAAAAAGGGAAAAAGGAAAGAAGAAAAATAATTAGGTTAGGGCCAATTAAATTAATCTTAATATTTAGGATATTTAAAAATAATAATATTTAAATAAAATAATATTTAAATCCCTTTTTAGGCTAAATTAGGATTTTTAAAAGATTTTCCATAAATTACATTTTAATTAGTAAAACATCCAAATTTTCTTCCATTACATTATTTATAAAATAAATATTAATTTGGAAATATTTTCTCCTTCTTATTTTAAATAAAATAATTTATTTAGTTAATTCCCAAATTAAAATCTTTAATTAGTTAAAATACCCAAATTCCTCCTAATTAAAATACTTATAAATTTATTCTTGATTTTCCCTAATTAATTTTCTTTTATTTTAAATAAATTAATATACTTAATTAACTTTTATAATAAAACCTCATTTAAATATATAATTTAAAATTAAAAATTTTTGGGGCATTTCACCCTCTCCTCCTCTCTCTTTATTCTTCTCCTCCATTCGGCCACCACCCACCGCCGTCATGCGCCGCCACCTTTGGCTACGCCACCACGTCTATTCTATCCCCCTCCTTTTAGGAAACCCTAAACACCCTAACTCCCACCTTAATTCTCCTTATCTTTTTTCCAGCATGCAACTTTTCCTCTTTTCTTCTCTTTTTCTGGCCGCCGTCGTCTCCGTGAACCACCGCTAGTGACGCCTATCCCTGCCAGCCTAAGGTTGAACCCTAGACCCTCTCAGCCATTTTCCCTATTTTTATAACCCTTAAATTATTTTATTTCAATTATTTTCATATAAATACTATTATTATTATTCTTAATATTTATATTTTTAATATTTTTTATTATTATTATTATTAGTATTAAGGTTTTGATTATTATTTCTGTTGAGGGCTGAAGCCCTATTATATTTTATTTTCGATTTTATTATTATTAGTCTTATTATTTCTATTATTAATATTATTAATATTAATATCCTATTATTATTTATTTATAATTATTTTATTTTTACTATTTCGAATTACTATTATTATTATTTCATTATTAATGTTACAACTATTTACTATTATTTTTACTGTTAGTTTTTCTATTATTATTATTATTATTATTGTTATAATTATTTCATCACTATTATTATTAATAAATTTGGTTATTTATTTTACTAATATTATTATTAGTATTATTTTAGAAAAGGGGCCGAAGCCTTTATTTTACTTTATTTTTGAATAATGTCCTTTTTCTTATTAGTATTGTTACTATTATTATTATTCTTATTTATATTCTCATTGATTTTATTTTTAGTATCATTATTATTATTAGAATAAAGTATTTAACCCTGCATTAATTATTAACTTTTATAATATTTCTATTATTTCTATATCTTTAGTAAAGTTAGAATTTTGTTAATATTATTTTATTAGTATGTTATTATTTGGTCAAAGCCCTAAGGAGGCGTAGGAGCATGCTCCAAGACCAGTGTCATTTCAGGTAAGGGTGTTACTAAGGCCTTTTGTATGTTTATATGCATTATGTACTTCACATGCTATGTATCATAGGTTTATTATGTCGTATATGGTATGACGTGGAGTTGAAGTATGATTTTGTATGGCATGTGTATTATTTATGTATGATGATATGTGTTGTGACCCTGTAAGACATGCATGTGAGGATGTTGATGTGGTTGTGTGGGGGAAAGGATGAAAAAGGAGAATGGGAGAAAGAAGTTGACCGAGGGATGTGAGTTGAACTAAGTATATTAATGATTCATGAGTGGAAGAATAAAGTGGAAAATTTAAGGTTTCGTGTGGGAGTATATAATTTATGGTTTTGTATGGGAGAATATAAGTTATGGTTTTATTTAGGATAGTCTAATTTATGGTTTTGTGTGGGAGAATATGATTTATAGTTTTATTTGGGAAAATCTAATTTATGATCTTGTATGGAAGAATGTAATTTATGAAGTTATATGGGAGAATCTAATTTATAGTTTTGTATGGGAGGATCTAATACAAGGTTTTGTATGGATGAATATTTGGTTTATATGGTTGGAATTTAGGGTTTGGTATGGATGAATCCTTGGGTTTTATATGGTTTGAATCTAGGGTTTTGTATGGATGAATCTTTGGTTGTGTATGGATTGAATATAAGGTTTTGTATGGAGGAAACTAGGGTTTTAATTATATGGAAGAATCTAGTGTTGCATGGTTGAAATTAAGGTTTCACGTGGGATTTTAGGGTTTGTATGAAAAAGTTCAAAGGTTTGCATGGGGAGGTTAATGTCTGCATGGGTGCAAAATTTATGTGTGGAAAGTTGATTTGTGATGGAAGGAAGGTAATGTAAGTGTTGTTTGGGTGTTTGAAACTTGGGATGAAAAACAGTACGTGGGACATTATAAGGGTATGGAGGAGACTGAATTAGGGTTTGCAGTGATTAACTATGGGTTGTTGTGATTAACTAGGGTTAGAGTAAATAATTGTGGTTTGTTGTGATTAACTAAGGTTTGGAATGGTTAATTATGGTGGTTATGGTTAAATAGGTTTTGGTAACTATGGTTTGTTGAAGATTAATTAGGGTTTGTTGTGGCTGCTTAGGGTTTTTATATTATCATGTGTATTTGGTGATTAAAGTGTAATTATGATTGTGAAATTTATGATATGTGATGTGTGAAGTGTAAAGGGAATGATTCATCCATGTCCGGGATAAAAGCTTGTGAATAAGATACCTAAGATATTAATTATTTAAAGTGGAGTATCGTTGAGACGGGACCAACCCATCCACCGGTTCGGAATAGTGGTTAGGGTTTTTACCCTATGTGTGACCGATCCACTGGTTATAATAGTGGGGGTTCCCGAGCTCAATGATCACAAACTAGAGTTTTGCTAAAGCACTTAAAAGATACTAATTACTTACAGTAGAACACCATACGAACTAGGGCCAACCGATCCACCGGTTAGGAATAGTGGTTAGGACGCATAAATCTATAGGTCGTCTTATTAGGGAGCATAGCACCAGGTACAAATTCTATTTAGTGCTCTATGCCGCCAATGGGGGGAAATAAATGGGGTAGATCATTAGTGATCATCAAACTCATCTAACACTGCCCTAACCCGTGGCTCGTTACAAACCCTTCCCTCATTATCCTCTAGTAACAACAAGTAGATTACTTTTCCTTTTACTAAGGCCTTATGCAGACAATTTTCACCTAAGAGTAAGGACTTTTTATAACTCGTATCAATATGACTAGGCCAAGTAGCTAAAGGGGTGATAACAATCTTCTTCTTAGCAAACTTCAACTAATAGGTGTTCCTCCTTCCATCATGCAAGACACTCCTATCAAATTGCCTTGGTATCCCCAAAAGAAAATGATAAGAATCCATTGCAAGTACATCACATGCCACATCATCTTGATAAGTCTTCCCAATGGAGAATGGCATATTATGTAACATCCCAAATTTTTATAACCTAAAATTTGAATGTCTAACCTTTTACCTAGTAAATTTTAATCTTTGAGTAGGAATTTAATTATTTTGTGAACCTTTAATTTACAAACATTGATAAATTATTTAATAAATTAATGTAATTATTTTTTAATATATTATCTTACTCTTTTCATTTAAATAAACCTAAACTCATAAATTTACCAAAATTATTTTCTTAAATTAATACCCCAATTTATGGATAAATTAATATAATATTATTCCAATAGCTCAATCTTAATCTAATTTCTAATCCTAACCTTAAATATATTTTCCTTTTATTTTTCTTCTTCTTCTTCTTCTTCTTCTTCTTCTTCTTCTTCTTCTTCTTCTTCTTCTTCTTCTTCTTCTTCTTCTTCTTCTTCTTCTTCCTCTTCTACACCCCAGCCAAACATACCCCAAGCCCCCTTGCACATGCCTTCCTCCTCTCCTATGCACACCGTGCCTTCTGTGCACGCTTACATCGCTACCTTCCCTTCCCAACCAAACCCCCTACAACTAGGGGTGTTCAAGAATCAGTTCAGATCAAACCGACGGGCTATTCCGAGTTTTGGTCCCAAATTAAAAAAAATGGTCCTTATTTGGTTTTGGTCCTATCCGGTCCGTCCCATCTAGTCTGAAACCAATAGGTTCGATCTTCCGATCTGACCCGGAATCTCATTAATAATTTACGCAAAAAATATAAATTTTTAATAGAAAATATATATAATTTACTGATTCTGATCCTAACTAGTCTTAGACCAAAAATTTTGGTCTGATCCTAAATCCTAGCTTCAAAAAATGTTGGTCCTCAACCGAGTTTTGGTCTAGTTCGAATCAATATGGTCCGATCCAATTTAGGATGGGTGCACACCCTACTTATAATGCTTTCCTCTATCATCCCTTTCTGTCCTTTTCTAGCCCTAAAGCATTCTGATCTCTTCCCTTGCGTGCTCCTTCCTTCCATTCTTGCCCCGCCACCTCTGTCATGCCTACCACACCCTCCACCACCCACCTACCCATCGCATACCAAGTCATCTCCCATCTCCTCTTCCTCTCTTCTCCCTCGTGCTTTGCTCTCTCCCCCAACCTTCCCCTCTTCTTTTTTTCTTCTTCTCCCTTCCTTTATTTTTCCTCACCATCCCATCTACAGCCACCCCTGATGCCTCCACCACCAACCCAACCTCCACCATCAACCGCTACCCTTTTTCCTTCCTTCCCTCCTTCTCCCTCCTCCTTTTTCTGCCCCATCTTGACTTCTTTCTCCCCTCTTGTTGCTCCTCTTGATTCTTCCCCTACCACCATCCACTCTCCCTACAACATCCACTGCATCCACCACCAACTCCTCCACCTCGCACCTCCCTACACAACCCTAGGCAACCAATGCCCCAACCTCTCTTGCAGCCTCCCTATTTTCCTCCTCCTTAAGACATCTCACCCTCCAACTGCCACCTCCATTCGGCCACTCCTCTTCCCTCCATTTCCTCCACCACCACAACTCCTCCTAACTACGTACCACTAGCCACAACCTCCACTCCTGCACCATCACCCACAACCACCCCAACACCACCTACCCTTTTCTCCATCTCCTCCTCTTCTTCTCCTTTTCTTCTTCTCATTGCCCTTCTCTACATCACCTCTCCCTGCTACATGTGCCACCACATCTACTACCTTCAAACCACCCGCACCATACCCTCCAACCAGCAGACATCTCCTTCCCCACCTCCTGAACCCAACAATCAAACCCACACCTCCCACCATCACCTACAACCCTTACCCGAGCCATTCCCCCTTCCATTTCATGCATGGATCACGCTGCACATGCAGCATGAGCTATGCCTTATATTTTTATTTATTTTATATAATATTTAAGGTATAAGGATAGTTTGGTAATTTTATTTTTGATAAATATTTTTATTAAAAAATTATTATTTCATTTATTAAATATTAATATGGTATTTTTGATATTAATATTAGGTATAAAATTTTATTAATAGAGCCTAATCATTTTTAGCCAGTTATCGATAAAGTTTGTTTTGCTAAAATTAGATAACCTTTATACTCTACTAAAATATTTGGATATTGTATGTTAGCACATTAGGGTTTTGACATATGTTTTGTGTTAGATATAATTTGTCACAAATATTTCTATGATTATTAATATTATCTTAGAAAATGAAAAATGAATGCATGTTGTCCTATGTAAGATGCCACATGTGTGAATGGGTGATTAAGAAGGGGTCTAATGTTGGGAAGTTATGATTATGTTATGTATATATAAAAATGTTAGGTTATGTATATATGGAAACTTATTGAAAAAGAAAATATTACTTCAATGAGCCCTAGGGGCAATTTGGTCATTTAGACATATCATGATATTGAATGCTTAATGTGTTATAAATATTGTTAAGAATGGGTATAGGAGTTTGATGTATTATAAACACAAGTTTTAGCATAAATATTAATATGTTATGGTCTAGGGGAATTGTGGTAATTTTTAATGTTTAATGGTGATCAGTATAATAAATATGCATACTAAGTGTCATGTGATGTTGAGAATGAGAATAAGGGTTTTTACCATTAGAAATAAATGTTTCAACATGAATATCAACATTATATGACCTAGGAGCATTTTGGAAATTTTCAATGTACAAAGGTGGTTATACTAATAAATATACATGCTAAGTATCAATTGATGCTAAGTACAAGAATAGGAGTTTGAAGTATTAGTAACACATGTTTGATCATGAATGTCAATATTACATGGTGTAGGGCATTTTGGTGGTTTTACATTTACTATGGTGATTATTCTAATAAACATGCATGATAAGTATTACTTGATGTTAAATATGAGAGTTAAGTATTATTTAATGTTAAATATGAGAATAGAGGTTTATTGCCTTAGTATCACCTATTTCAACATGATTATCAATATTACATGGTATAGGAGCATTTTGGTAATTTTTCATGTATTATGGTGATTAGTCTAATAAACATACATGATAAGTATTAATTAATGTTAAATATGAGAATAGGAGTTTATTGTCTTAGTATCACCTATTTCAGCATAATTATCAATGTTACATGGTTTAGGGGTATTTTGGTAATTTTATATGTACTATGGTGATTGATCTAATAAATATGTATGCTAGGTGTCATTTGATATTAAATATGAGAATAGGGGTTTGCTGTCTCAATATCACCTATTTCAACATAAATATCAATAATATATAGTCTAGGGGCATTTTAGTAATTTTACATGTACTATGGTGATTATCTTAATAATTTTGCATGATAAGTATTATTTGATTGCTAAGTATGGTATGAGAGGGTTTGTTGAGAAATTAAGGTTTCTAAGAGAACAAGGTTGTTCTAGGATGTAGTAGGGTAGGTGTCATGCATGAGTTGTGCATGTTTGTGTGTTGAATTTGGAATAAATAAAACACAAGTAAGATACTAATCACTTAAAGTCGAAGATCACTTAAGTCAATCCTAGTTGTACCTGTTGGTCCACCGACGAGAATAGTAGCCAAGAGCGTTCTGCCCTAAAAGTTGTACCCTACCCTTCCACTAATGAAAATAATGGGGTTATGAACTCAAGTAAATTAAACCATTGAGTGATAATAACACTGCAAAGATACTAATCACTTAAAGTGGATAATCACTTGAGTCGAGTCTAGTTGTGCTTGTTGGTCCTCCTGCAAGATTAGTGATAATGAGCGCTTTGCCATAAAATTTGTACCCTACTATTTCACTAGTGAGAATAGTTGAAATACCCCAGAAATATTTATTTTAAGATATATTATTAAATAAGGATTTATTGGAAAATTAATTTAATTTATTATTTTATTTTGAATAAGAGGGATTATTTAGGGCAAATTAATAGGAATGTATAAATATTTTTATAAAGAAAAAAAATTGGGCTTTTTGTTAATTAAAAAGGAGTTTAGGAGAAATATTTTTAAAAGGGTCCTAAATTAGCCTAAAAAGGAGGTTTAATATTTTTATTTAAATATTTTTATTCTAGGTACCCAAAAACATTCTAAATAATTTATGTAAACCCAAAACCCTTAAATTTTTCTTTTTCATCTTTTCCTTCTTTTCTTCTTTTCTTCTTTTCTTTCTTTTTCTTCTTGCCGGATTGGGCCTGCTCGTGGCCCAACACCCTCCTTTCTTCTCCTTCCCCGCGGCCCAACGCCGTTCGGCTACCTTCGTTGCGGCAACCCGACGAAGTGTTTCGTCCCGCAATTCGCTGAGACGCCGCGTCTCGTTTAAAGGCATTATAACCATTACCAAACCGGCCGGCCCCCCTCCTTTCCTTTTTCCTAGGACCGCCCGGTCCACCCCGTGCCTGTCTTCTTCTTCCTCATGCGGGCCTCCAACCCCTGACAGCAGCCTGCGCCTGCCGACAGCCACCTGCTCCATCCGGTCGTCCTCTCCTGCCATTCCCGTCGCTTTCCTTTCCAATTTTGACCAAGCCTACTCATCCTTCCCCTCACACGTACTGCCCCCTTTCCTTTTCCCCACACCGAGCCAAACACACCCTGCAATTCGCAGGGCATGCGCCGGCTGCCACCACCGGTCGACGACCTGCCTCACCTGCCCCCGGTTATCTTCTTCTCCCTTTGTCATTTTCCCCCTCAATTTTCCTATAAATACACCCCCGAGGCAACCATAGTCGAGCTCCCTCTTTTGCAAGCCCAAAAATTTTATCCCTTGCTGTCGCCCAAACAGTTGCGTATTTCGCCGCCACCAATGACCGCCGCAACAAACGCCACCCCCTAAGATCATCCTTGCACCCTCCTCTATGAAACCAGACCACCACCACCCCTTGCCTCGCCCTGCACGTGCCGCCCCAGCCATGCAAAGTCACCACCTCGATCAGCCCTCACCAACCCTTTGCCACCCCTCGCGCCACCTTCCACCGCCACCAGCACCTCCTCCACCCTCCAAAACACCCAGGGAACCTTCCCCTACCTTCCATACCATCATCTCCCCCTGCCTCCTTCTCCCCTTACTTCTCCTATCTTCCACCACCTCCCACCACCTTCGGCCGCCACACCAACCACCGTGCGCCGCCACTCCCTGCCACACCACCACCTTCATTCTACCCCTCTTCACCTTCTGCACCTTCCTCCACCTCAAAAACCCCTCTACTCCCCCTCCTTTAGCCTACATATTGATCTTTCTACCTCTCTTCCTCCTCCACCACAGCCGCAGTCGTCGCCGCCGGTTCCACCACTGATCTTAGGTAGTTTTCCAGCTTCCCCAGCCCTAAACTATTTTTTTTATAAGTGTTAATAATTTTATCTAACATTAATGGTATTATCATTAATATTACTATTATTATTACTATTATTATTTTTTACATTATTAATATTATTATGTATTACCCTTGTTTCCTAACCTAATTTTAGAAAATACTTATAACTAGGTTAAACTAATTAAAAGGCTACAACTTTAACATTAAGATGGTTATCATTATTACCAATAATACTACTATCCTTATTTTCATTATTCACAACTTTAGTATTAATATAGTTACCTTTATTACTATCATTATGATTATTATTATTATGATTATTATTATTATTATTATTATTATTATTATTATTATTATTATTATTATTATTATTATTATTATTATTGTTGTTGTTGTTGTTGTTGTTGTTGTTGTTGTTGTTGTTGTTGTTGTTGTTGTTGTTGTTGTTGTTGTTGTTGTTGTTGTTGTTGTTGTTGTTGTTGTTGTTTTTGTTGTTGTTGTTGTTGTTGTTGTTATTGTTGTTGTTGTTGTTGTTACTATTAGTATTATTATTGTTAGTGTTATTTAAACCAAGTTGGCATATTATCATTTTAAAGAAGAAGAATACTCAACCTTAGTATTTTTATAATGTAATATGCAAGTAATTACTAATATCATTCCTAATGCCTTTGTCGCTAGCATTATTAGTTACTACTAATACTATTACTATCATTATTATTATTATTGGTATTAGTATTAGTTTATTTCTATTATTGTGATAAAATCATTTGAACCCTTATATTATTATTATTCAAAATACAACTTTTATCATTATTATCCTCAGGAATATTTGTACTTTGTTGTTATTGTAATTATTATATTATTATTTTAACCCTAACACTATTATTAGACTTAGCCTTAAAAACGCTAGGGTTTCAATCACTATAAGCATTAGCATTACTACTAGTATTACTATTATCACTATTTGGCTATAATTAGTATCAGTGGTATTATTAGGAGAGTAAAGCTAATAGCTTTAATAAAATAAGTGTAGCAATAAATATTAAAATAAACATATTTTAACTAGTAATATTTAGTAGACTATTTTTAAGATAAAAACCCTAGTTTTCATATAATACTCTCTTTAATAATAATAATCCTAATCTTAGAATAAAATAAGGAATGATGGTACTTTTGAGGGAAACTAATACTTAGTATTTTCCCTTTTATAGGTGAATCTAACCAAAACCTAAGTAGTTGTAGGAGCGTGCTCCAAGCCCGGCGTTGCTTTAGGTAAGGATGTAGCTAAGGCCCATGTGTGTTATGTGACTTGTATGCCTTAGATGCTTTATATTTCATGTTATATTATGTATCGTATGATTTTCCTTAACTTGTCTTATGTGTAGCGTAGCTTGGAGTTGAGGTATGTTTTGTATGTGTTCTTATGGCATGAGTATGATATGTATGTGTGGTGATTGTGGTGTGATGTGATATGGCCCTCTAAGACATGCATGCTAGGACAAATGATATTATGATATGGGAAATGAAAGGAAAAAAAGAAACAAATGGGAAGTGAGATGCTAAGGGGGATATGAGGTTGACCAAAATGAACGAGAGATGGGAACCAAGCATGGAAATTCTAGGGTTTGCATGGGGACTTTGAGAGTTTACATGGGATGGATAAAACTTGCATGGGGGTGATCCTTACGTGAGAAAAGTTGATTTAGGGTGTAAATAAGCTAAGGGCAGAGTTGTGGAGTGATTGGAGACTTGGGATGAAAAATAATACGTAGGTCGGTGTAAGGGTGTATAAGGGACCCGATTAGGGTTTCGGGAGGAAGTAATAATCTAGAAATTGTGGAAGTAAAAAAATGATTAAGGGAGAGTGGACTACGGGTTAAGAATGGGAATTTATTTTGTAAGGAGTGAGTATGGGTGCCATGGGAAAGAAGGAATATTGAGTGAGAAAAGGGAGAGTTTACTTGTGGAAGAAGAAAGGTACTAGGGTTTGAGGTGGCTAACTAGGGTTTTTTTTCCAGTCACATGCGAAGTGATATGTTTGGGGATTAGATCTAATTAAGGTGAGATGTGGCAAGATGGATGGAGCAATGGTTGTGTAAGTGAGAGGAAGTTAGGCTACATAGGTTTAATTAGGGTTTTCAAGGGAAAACCCTTAAGGGTGATGGTAGGTGGAGTTGATGTCATGAGGTGTTGAGCCCTAACCTGCACCCTTAGGAGTTGGGTTTTCATTAAAGGGTAAGTGTCAAGGGAAATGGATGTCGGGGTGTGAGTTAGTGGGCACCGAGTCTCAAGATATGGGACGAGCCCTCTTTGGGGAATAATTATAGCTGGAGTTAGTCATGCATGTCTAGGGCGGAATATGTTGAATAAGATACGATAAAATACTAATCATGTAAAGTGGAAGAGTATTGAGTCGGGTCCAACCGATCCACCGGTAAGGAATAGTGGTGTGGACTATTGTCTCGCAAGTGACCGATCCACCAGCAAATAATAGTGGTGTGGACATCTTCCCGCAAGTGACCGGCCCACCGGTAATTATAGTGGGGGATCCCGAGGTCAGTAAAACAAACCCTAATTTGTTAATACACGTAAAAGATAATAAGTACTTATAGTGGAACACCATGAGAGTCAGGGCCAGACCAATCCACCGGCATAAAATAGTAGTTAGGTGCGTATTGCCCTATAAGTGACCGATCCATAGGCTATAATAGTGGTTAGGTGAGTTTTTCCCTATAAGTGACCGATCTACCGGCTATAATAGTGGGGTTCCTGCACTCACATGGGTTAATAAAGATTATGATGTGAATCAATTATAATTACCAGAGATCTAAAAGAATAAGTCTATCCGGACCAAGTCTAGCCTTTATCATCTATTTTACTACATGTTGTTCATATGACTATGCCATGTATATTGTGTAGTGTGTTTTGTATGTTGGTCTTAGTGCATCTGTTACCTTACTCAATATGTAGCGTATTGATCACCTGTTTCATGGGTGTTGCTCATTCCCATGAGCAGAAGACCCATCTAAGCTTGTGCAGGTAGGGGATGATGTCTTCGATGCCTACGACACCTACGAGGCATCGGGTGGAGTTGAGCGTTGAGCCTAAACCTGACTTGGGGATCAAGAGCGACTCGCCCAGACTCTGTTTCCTTTATTTGACCTTGTATTATCATATTTAGTTATGTTATCGTACTATGCCTTATGTTTTGAAAAACTCTAGTCACGTACTCCTTGGTTTGTAACCCTAAATCGCACTCTGATTTCTATATGACTAGTATTTTTTTTATGATTCGTGTTTAATGTTAAATTTATTTAGCCTTAGCACTTAGTACTGGAACAGTAGGAGTGAACCGATCTGGTACTAAGTGTGGCGGTAATGCCCCCAAGTTTACGGTTTTATCTTTTCGCTTCCGCTAAACCATTTTAATTAAATGAAATTTTTCAGTAGTAAATTTGGGGGTGTTACAATAGTGGGGTCCCAAACTCAATTAAATTAAACCATTGAGTGATAATAATCCTAGGAAGAAACTAATCACTTAAAGTAGATGACCACTTGAGTCAAGCTAAGTTGTATCTACCAGTCCTCTAGCGAGAATAGTGGTCATGAGTATTTTGTCATGGAAGTTGTACCCTACTGTTCCACTAGTGAGAATAGTGTGGTCTTGAAATCAAGTAAATAAAACCATTGGATGATAATAACTTTTGGGAAAACACTATTTACTTACAGTAGAATACCACATGGGTCAGGATCGAATGTACCTTGGTTACCGATCCACTTGTGAGAATAGTGGCCAAGAGCGTTCTGCCCTGTAGTTATACTTTATTTACCGTTTTTTATACTTTATTTACCGATGAGAATAGTGGTTAGAAGAATTCTACCTTGGGATTTTACTTTATTTATCATTCCATAGGTGAGAATAGTGTTAAGGAGCGCGTTGTCCTAGGGTTGTACTTTGATTACTATTCCACCGGTGAGAATAGTGGGGTCCCTAAACCCATGTGGATAAAATCGTGAATTGACTATTTATTGCACTAATATCTTGAGTTCATAAAATAATGAATGAGCCAGTATGATCTACTCTTGCTTGTGTCATTCCTTATTGTGGTGTCATTGAGAAGTTTTGGGTTGATTAAGTGAATTGTGCTTGTCATTGAGAATGATGCAACTTTCTAATTATATAACAAAGAGCATCACTTGGATGTTCCATTAGTAAGTTTCAGTTATTTCCAAGTAAATGAGTGTTTGTAGCATATGATCTTGATGCATGTGGTTATATGAATGAGTATCACATTTTAGTTAATAAACACATAATTCAATATTCACATGATTGATGTGATCCATCTGATGTGTTGCATGCGGGTCTTGCATATTAGTCTTGTACAATAGGTTATTCAGTACCATTATACTAAAGGCTTTATTTCTTAGGCCTCTACTTATTCAATGGGCAGTGGCATTTGTAGGTTAGCTCACAAGCTCTATTCAATGTTATTCTTTAGGTTAAGAACATAGGGTTATTCAGAATTTAGTTCAGTAGCTTGAACCGAAAATTTATGTATTTTCTTATAATATTTTTTAACACAGTGGATTTTATTTGGAAGGTGAATTAATCTCACTACCTATTATGCTACCCTGATTTATAATTGTATTCTTAAATTTAAGTAAAATAACGTTTTAGTCTTAGAACTTGGTATCAGAACGGTAGAGGAAATTGGTCTAGTACTAAGTGTAGTGGTTACACTCTAAAATTTACTATCTTAGATTCCACTTATAACTTTTAAATATAAAATTTTTCAAAAGTAATTTCTTGGGGTGTTACACCTTCACTTGCTTTGTCACCTCCACCATGTTACCATCATTAATCCATTATAGCTTATATGGTTTGTCACATTTTGTAGTAAGAAGACTGAGCTTCTCTACTAAGGTGCAAGAAGAAACATTAGCACTACTTCCTCTATCCATAATAAGACAACATATTTTTTGAAGTATGGTGTCTTTGGGAATCATCAAAGATTCTCCTACATCTGATGGTGCAAACTCCTCCTCTCCATTAGTGGCTGAGACTTCTTCCTCTTCTTGGTTAGCTTCCTCAAAATTTACCATGGTCATCACCCTCTTATTAGGGTACTCATTTTAATAGTGTCCTAAGCCTTGGCACTTAAATCATCTAACACTCTTAGTTTTACTCTCAACTACCACTCATTTGCTCCTTACATCTTTGTCAAAGGTGTAGAAGGGGCTTTGAATGGTAGAATAACCTCCCTTTATGTGCTAGCACCTTTGTTTGGACCTCCATTTCTCACAACCCTCTTCTCCTTTTTGTGTTTTTCAACCTTGATAGCTTGATGATAAAGGTCGTCAAAGGTATAATACCTATGCATGTCCATCTTCCTAGGTATGTCTGGCCTAGACCACCAAGGATATGAGACATAGTATATTGCTCTAGCTCATCCAAACCGAGCCTCACAGAGAGTTTTTCGAACTCTCTAATGTACTCCTCTACATTTAATAACCCTTGTTTCAAATAGGAAATTTTGTTGTATAAGTCTTGAATTAAAGAAGGAGAAAGGAATCTCTCCTTCGTCAACTTCTTCATTTTCATCCAAGACTTAACTTTCGATTTTTCTTATTTTCTCCTCTTATGAGCTACATTCTCCCACCATAAGGAGGCAAGGAATTTTAACTTAACAACCACCACCTTAAAGGCTTTGGTGTCAGAATAGCCCTTGGCCTCAAATAACCTACTACAACTCAACCCCCACTCTCAAAATTCATTAAGATTGTGATTACCTTCAATCTCCGGGACCTCAACCCTAACATCATGAAAGTTTTCTTCTTTTCTATTATTCCTCATATTTGGATCCATAGAGGATTCACTTGTGGATGAGTCTTCTCCACCCTCACTACCATTATACTCGAAATCTCCATGTAGCTCACAAAATGGGGGTGTTTTCCTAGGATGATCTCGGGTCACATTAGGGACTAATGTTTCCAAGATATCAAGTACTCTCCTCATGTCATTTGGAAGACACTTAATAGCTCTATACCTTCTTAAATTTTTTGTTTCCTCAAGCATCAACCCTCTTAGTAAAGGAAGGTATCTCATTGAAGGATAAAAAAGTTAAGAAGAAAATAAGAATCAACTATGAGAAGGGGAAAAAATGGGATAGGTTTCCAAAAAGAGGGTGGTTGGTTAGAATTCTTTGTGTGTGTGTGTTTGGTTTAGACAAGGCTGATGAGAAGACAAAGATAGTACCCAAATTGATAAAACCTAAGCTTTGATACCAAGTTGATGCATATGAGATCCAACTTGGGTCTTGCTAGGTGTTGGTGTTCTAAAACCTTAGAACAAGCGAAAATGCAAGAAAGAAACTAGGGAGATTTAAGATGATAAAATTAACTCTAGGTAACCCCTTCAATCAATACTTACAAGAATCAGCTAAGGTATAAAAAAAAAAAAAGTGTAGGATTATATATATATATATATATATATATATATATATATATATATATAATTAGAGTTTAAATAAAGAAGAAAAAGTACCTAAGTGTGACATGTAACACCCCCAAATTTACTACTGAAAAATTTCGTTCAAATCGAAAGTTTTAGCGGAAGCAAAGGATAAAATCGTAAACTCTGGGGCATTACCGCCACACTTAGTACCAGACCGGTTCACTCCTACCATTCCAGTACTAAGTGCTAAGGCTAAATCCGATCAACATTTAGTACGAAGTATCATAAAACACAAGACGACATTTAACATAAATTCTTAATAAGAGGTAAGTCAAACAGAAGTTAGAATACGATTTAGGATTACAACCCCAGAATATGTTTCTCAAAACAAGAATGTAATACAAAATACAGCTAAATAAAAATAAATCCTGAATGATCAATATCCGGATTGCCTACTCACTCAGGTCAAGCCTTCCACCCCAACACAATATCAACCTGTACAAGAGGTATGCTCCCCACCATCGGTGGATCATCACAGGACCCATTCAACCAAGGTAGTATCTGTAATACCCCAAAAATTTCGAAAACCTATATTTTAATAAATTACTTTTATTTGGAATAGAATTTCTTTTAGATTATTTATTTTAATTATTTTATGGATTTTAGAGTATGTAAATTTGGATAAGAGTATTTAATAAATTAAAAATAAATATTTTGCTATTTATCATATTGTTTTATTTAAATAATTTTCCAAAACTAATATTTTACCAACTTTATCCTTTTTAAACTAATATATTATATTATAATAAAATAAATTATTAAATTAAATAAATTATCAAGAATATTACATGTTATGATTTATAAAATTTATTTAATTTATTTCCCCTATTTTTTCCATTTTTTTTTTCTTTCTTTTCCTCCTCCTTTTTCTCCTTTTCTCTTTTCTTCTCTTTTCCTTTTTCTCCCCCTTGGGCCGCCCGCCTGGCCTGCTCTCCCCTCTCCCCCGCGCGTTGGGCCTTCGGCCCGTCTCCCCCTCCTCTCCCTCGCTCGCACGCCTGTTGCCCCAGCCCCGCACGGCCGACCCATCCCTCCTTCCTCCCCCAGACCGGCCGGCCAGCCCCTTTTCTTTTCTCCCTTCCCCGACCGGCCTGCTCCCTTATTTCTTCTTCTCCCAACGTCATGACTCTCGACCCAGCAGCTCCTCTACTCGTCGCCATCGCCATAACCGCCTGCCATGCCCGACCACCGAGACGCTGGCTGCCACCGCCTGCACCCATCGCTGCCACCACCTGCTCTCCTTCTCTCCCGTCATTTTCTTCCTATTTTCGAACCCATCCAGCCCTGCAAACCATCCCACAACTCTGTTTTTTTCCCCCTCTTCGTCTCCCCTCCCTGCCACCCTAGACGCTGCCGTCGATCAGCCCCTGCCCCCTCTCTTCTCCCTCTTCTTTTTCTTCTCCTCTTCAACCCATTTTCTGCCCATCCTCTCGAGCCTTTACTCCCCGATCCTCCCTTCTCTCTCATTTTCTTCCTCTCCCATTTTTCCCTGTTTTTGCTCCACCGCCACCCTCCGCCGCGTACACCGCCTAACTGGACCCCCAGAGCCGCCTTATGCCACCGTATGCTACCTCCCTGCACCGCCCCAACACCACCCGAGCCACCCCGCAACTCCCTCTTCCTCCCCTCTTCCTTTTCTCCCGGTTTTTCACCCTTCCCGATAGCCCACCTGTAACGCCGCCGATCGCCGCCTTCCGGCCGCCTCTTCCGCCACCCAAGCCACCATTCAAGATCCTGCAACCCCCTCTACAACTGCCATTCATTAGTTAGCCAAAAACAGCCCTTTAACCCCTCCATTTTTCCCTCTCCTTTTCCTTCCTTCTCAGCCCCTCGCCCTCGACCCTGCTTGGCAGCCAACTTCGCCGCCCCGCCGCCGCCACCCTACGTCGCCGTGAAACCACCCTTAGCCTCCACCTACACCCCCTCTTCACTTCTGCACCATTCACTTGCCCTAGAACCTCCCCCAACCACCTTCTTTTCTAGCCTAAAGACCCTAACCCGAAAATGATGAATCTTGCTTCCTTCACCCCTCTTTGAGCCTTTTTCCCTTCTCTTTTCTGCATGAAACTCACGCTGCCCATGCAGCGTGAGCTCCCCTACATTTTAAAAATAGTTTGGATAATTTTTAAGGTATAATGGTATTTTATGTTAAGTGTTTTATTAATTAAAATTATAAAGTTTTATACTTGGATTCTTATTTCTAACATAAATATGATGGATATTATTTTTAGGTGTTGAGTTGCTAATTATGCTTGGTAAGATTGATATTTTGCGGGATTAAGGTAACCGTTAATCCTCCCTTAAATATATGAAAAACGCATGCTAGCACATTTAGGGTTTAGTATGATTTTATGCTTGTTTGGTATGCTTAGCATGATATGTTTATGGTTTCTTATATTGCTTGTTAAAAAGAAATAGCATGATAACTTTTATGCCATATGTAGGTATGTTAATTAAGGAAGGAGTTGGAATATGGATAGAAATGTTAAACACTTGTTTATGATGTACCATGTTGTTAATGCATGAATGATGTTATTGTTTAAGGGTATTTTAGTAATTATGCTTATGAGATAAATAAATCAATGTGTGTAGTTGCTAATGAGTATTATGTTGGAAAATGACAAGTTGGTGGACTTAGATGATAAGAATGAAGTATTAATATCATTATTTTATGTAGTGTTAGTAAATTCATAAAAATGGTGAATAAAGGGGTTGAGTGGAAATTTTATAAGTGGAAAGGGTATTTCGGTAATTTTTGAGATAAAAGAATAATATGGTAATTTTATAATTAAATGGTCAAATGATAATTTACAAGTAAAGGATAAAATTGTAAGTTGTGAGAAAGAAGGGTAAAATGGTAATTTTGGAAGTAGGGGTAAAATAGTAATTTTGGATGAAGGAGGGCATTATGATAATTTTGGAGGTAGAGGGGCAAAATCGTAATTTCATAAGTAAAGGGTAATATGGTAAATTTTATAAGTGAATGGCGAAGTGGAAATTTATAAGTAAAGGGGTAATATGGTAAATTGGAAAAGACGGGCAAAATGGTAATTATGTAAGGAAAGATAAAGATGGTAATATTGGATGTGAAAGGGTAAAATAGTAATTTGTAAAGTAAAAGATGTATGGTGGTAATTTTCATAAATAAAAGGATATTATGGTAAAATTGGATGTAAGGGGTAAAATGGTAATTTTGTAAATGAAAGGATATTATGGTAAACCTGGGAGTAAGGGGTAACTTGGTAATTATGATAACGACAAAAGATAATTTAGCAAGTAAATTATGATTGTAGAAGGGCAATTGGATAAGTATGATACTATAGAAGGGTAATTTGGTAAATTAACCAATTGAAGGGCATTATGGTAATTTTAATAATGGAGAAGGGTAATATAGTAATTTTGATTATGAAAAAGGGTAAATTAATATTGGTAATTACGAAGAAGAGTAATTTGGGATTTGTGATAATCAAAAAGGGTAAATGGCAATTAAAATAATTGAGATGGGTAAAATGGTAATTATGATAAAGGAGAAGGGCAATTTGGTAATTTGTTCAACTAAAGGGGCAATTTGGTAATTTAGCCGATAAAAGGGTAAAGTGATAATTGTTTAACGAACTAAAGGGGCAAAATAGTAATCATGATAATGAAGGAGGGTAATTTAGTAATTTATCCAACTCAAGGGCAATTTAGTAATTATAACAAAGGAGAAGGGCGATTTGGTAATATAACCAACCAAAAGGGAAATACGATAAGTATAGTAATTAGGAGGGGTGAATGATGATCTGAAAAGTGTATGAGATAATTTGGTACCCTAAATCGGACAAAGGGCAATTTGGTAATTATGCAACCTTAAGGGTAATGTGGTAATTTATCAAGTAAGGAACGGATACTTAACAATTATATAAGAAAAGGGCAAATGAGTAATTTGTACCTAATAGGTCCTTGAGATTGTGGAACATTAATATGATTAAATAATGTTGATTAGCCAAGTAAGAGTATCTAATGATTAGTATGGCCTTGATGGTTTCTCTGTGACATCCTGGATAATCCTCTAAATAAGAAACGATTAATGATATCGAAACGATTGAAAGTGAATAAGTATCGGATCATCGTGCTTTCTGTGATCACCTTAATTAAGACACTATTACTTAAAGTGAAAGACCTCGAGATCGGGAATGGTGACTCCTTAGGGGTCGCTACCCTAAGGACGTGGTTTAGTCCACGATTATTCTGGTATTTGCTGGTGTACCTTTGTGTCCCAGCCAGGCCCTATATCTTACTCTTTCTAGCTCTACGGACCTAGTTAGGGGGTATGCATACTTATGGATTAGGTGTCCTTGTCGATAGGGTACTGAGTTAGCTTTATGAACCAGTACGACCAGGGTACCTTTGCGTCCTTGGGTTCATGGTTAAAGGGTACTGAGTAGCTGATATGCACCGGTACGACCGGTGTACCTTTGTGTCCCGGGTTATCGATCTCCCAATCGAGGCAAATAAATATGATTGATGTGCTGATTAACGAAAGGAAAGATACGATAATTGAAAGTGGAATATTAATGAGCCGGGCCCAGTGATTTATGATATTGCGTACCGGTCCACCGGTTATAATAGTGGTCCAGGAGCGTGTTGCCCTGGTATGTGATATTGCGTACCGGTCCACCGGTTATAATAGTGGTCCAGGAGCGTGTTGCCCTGGTGTGTGATTATGAGTACCGGTCCACCGGTTATAATAGTGGTCAGGAGCGTTGTGCCCTGGATGATGATTTTATATATATTCCGGTCCACCGGCCATAATAGTGGGGGTCCCGTGCTCAATAAAATCAGTTATGTATGTGAATAAGGTTATGGAAAAATACTAATCACTTATAGTGGAACACCATGTGAGTCGGGGCCAGACCGGTCCACCGGCAAATAATAGTGGTCAGGTGCATTCTGCCCTGTGTGTTATCTTCCGGTCCACCGGCAATAATAGTGGTCAGGTGCGTTCTGCCCTGTGTGTTTATCTTCCGGTCCACCGGCAATAATAGTGGTCAGAGGCGTTTTGCCCTGTGTGTTGACTTCCGGTCCACCGGCTATAATAGTGGGGTTCTCGTACTCACATGGATATAAAATATGATATTGATGGATTACTGACGGAATAATGGCTTAAGGCCCAAAGTATCGATCGTGAATTATAACTTGTGTTACATGTTATTGTTATGTATACACCTCTCATTATTTATGTGCGTGACTTGCATTATGTGTCGTATGCGGGCCTGTCTTTAAGTGTGGTATTAAAGGGTTACTCAGTACCGTAGTACTGAAGGGATTCCCTTTATGGGGCCCCTGCCTATTCAATGGGTAGTGCCCTTGCAAGTATTTTCAGGTGCTACTCAAGTGGGTTACGGGAAGGAGATTAAGGAATTTTCCGGTATCATGGCTTTTTCTCTTTCTCATTTAATTTCTCGGTTTTAAATGTTAACGTTGTTAAAGTAACCACCATCGGTGGATTTTATTCCTGAAAACGATTTGATGCGCTACTCTGATTTAAATATGTTGAAGCTTGCAGTTTACTCTGATTTATGCATGTTGAATGTCTTTCGAATTGTATTTCATTTTCTTAGCCTTAGCACTTGGTATTGGAACGGTATGAGTGAACCGGTCTGGTACTAAGTGTGGCGGTAATACTCCCAAAGTTCACATTTTATTTATCTGCTTCCGCTATTATCTTTTAATAAAACGAAATTTTTCAGTAGTGAATTTTGGGGGTGTTACAGTATCAGTACGGGTCCAATACTGAGTGAGTCCCGCTACCCTATCTTATAGGAGAGATATCATCAAGTGCATATTAAATCCGGGTACAACACGTTGATACAATATCATACATATTCACAACCCACAGCATGAATCTTACCATACACCTAGAGTAATATATAAAACATATGTAACAATCTATTTAAACATATAAGCGTGGTATAACCAAAATATAAAGTGGCTCATACGCCTTAGGTAGGAATAATCCATATTATTAAAACCCAATATGTGGCATACTCACGTAAGCAGCATGTAGCAATATGGATAATAAAGCCGACCATGGTCCAATTAGACTTATTCTTTATTCTCATTAATAATATGTTCATTCCACACATATTCTCTAATAGTCCATGTAAGTGCGGGAACCCCACTATTATAGCCGGTGGACCGGATGTAAACACACAGGGAAAAATGTCTCTGACCACTATTATAGCCGGTGGACAGGAAGTAAACACACAGGGCAAAACACCTCTGACCACTATTCTTACCGGTGGACCGGACTGGCCCCGACTCACATGGTGTTTCGCTGTAAGTACTTAGTATTTTTCCCATGAATTAACTTATTTATTTGGGTTTGTCGAGCCGAGATCCCCCACTATTATAACCGGTGGACCGGATGTAAACACACAGGGCAGAACGCCTCTGACCACTATTATAGCCGGTGGACCGGAACGAAACGCACAAGGCAGAACGCCTCTGACCACTATTATAGTCGGTGGACCGGAACGAAACGCACAGGGCAGAACGCCTCTGACCACTATTATAGCCGGTGGACCGGAACGAAACGCATAGGACAGAACGCCTCTGACCACTATTATAGTCGGTGGACCGGAACGAAACGCACAGGGCAGAACATCTCTGACCACTATTATAGTTGGTGGACCGGAACGAAACGCACAGGGCAGAACGCCTCTAACCACTATTATAGCCGGTGGACCGGAACGAAACGCACAGGGCAGAACGCCTCTGACCACTATTATAGTCGGTGGACCGGAACGAAACGCACAGGACAGAACGCCTCTGACCACTATTATAGCCGGTGGACCGGAATGAAATGCACAGGGCAGAACGCCTCTGACCACTATTCTAACCAGTGGACCGGACTGGGCTCGGCTCAACAGTCTTTCGCTTTACGTTATTAGTGTCTTATCCATGTCTTATTGAATCACACAACACCCTTGACATGCATGCGGTTAATACCCTACTAGTTTCCCCTCTAAAGGGACCGTCCCATATTTTGAGACCCGTACCTCTTCTCACACCCGACATCCCCCTAGGGTTCCTCCTCAGAGACCCTAATCAGATCTATGTGGCCCAACTCCTTCTTACTTACCCAAACGTCACTTCGTCCTCTATCTCGCACCTCATTTTTATTAGTAAATTTCCCAAATGTATTACTTTATCTCCCAAGTTCACATGTGACCGACAAACCCTAGTTGACCACCCAAAACCCTAGTTAACCACGCCAAAACCCTAGTTGACCACGCCAAACCCTAGCACTTTATTTCCCCCAACAAGTAACCTCCCTCTTTCACCCCAAAATCTCTTCCCTCATTTAGAAACACATACTCATCCTTTATATAAGTGAGTTCTCATTCTCAACCCCATACTCCATCCTTCCTTGATCATTTTTACCCTTGTACCCTTCAAATTCCTCATTTTCTCTCAAAACCCTAATTGGGTCCCTTAGATACCCTTACATCGACCCATGTAAAATTTTGCACCCAAGTCTCCAATGGACCCATTACTTTGACATTATCTTATTTACTTCCTAAATCAACTTTCATCACATAAGATTCATCCCCATGCAGAATTTAAATACTCCATGCAGACTCCCCAACACCCAATTACTCGCAAAACCCTAATCAGATCTCTTATGCACCAACCCACGTACTATCTTTCATACCAAGTCTCCAATCACTCTAAAGCTCTCCAAAACTCTTACTCACAACCCAAATCAACTTTTCCCACGTAAGGATCACGCCCATGCAAGGTCTAGTCCCCCCCATGCAAACTTCCCAACACCCAATTACTCGCAAAACCCTAATCAGATCTCTTATGCACCAACCCACGTACTATCTTTCATACCAAGTCTCCAATCACTCTAAAGCTCTCCAAAACTCTTACTCACAACCCAAATCAACTTTTCCCACGTAAGGATCACGCCCATGCAAGGTCTAGTCCCCCCCCATGCAAACTTCCCAAACGTCCGCTTTCCCGTTGTTCTTTTATTATCATTTCATGCTACCAAAACCCTAGCATGCATGTCCTAGAGGGCCATATCATGTCACATCATCAAACATCAAACATCAACATAGAACATGTCATACTCGTATAATATAAGGCACACACATCATACCTCGTTATCCACGCTGCGCTACACAAAATAGATTATTCTTAACACATGCATAATACACATTAACACGGCATACTCATCATTCATCAACACATTACATCACACATAGCACAAGGTCATAGCTTCGTCCTTACTAAACACCCATAAGTAGAGGAAAGTAGAGACTTACCTGGATCCGAAGCTAGCTAAGTGAGATAAGAGGGAGAGAGATCACTAGCTCGTGGATCCACGAGAAAGCTTTCCTAGATCCGATAGAAATCGAAAACTAAATTAGAAACTATCCTATCAATCAATAATTCACATATTCTAATTAAATAAACACAAACAACACAAATGATCTTTCTTAGAAAACGTGTCCAAAACTTAGAACTTAAAAGCATAGCTTTATTAAGATTTAAGGTTAAAACTAAATCAAAACGGATTAATACAAATATCACTTAGGACATTTCAACTTAATTTGGAAAGCTCGAGAAAGAATAATCGATCATAAGTTACTTTATCGAAAATAACTTATTTATTAGGTTTTACAACTAAATAGGTAACCCAACCATTTACATATAACCAAATCTAAACCGATTAGGTTAAAACATAATTTAAATGATTTAAAACCCAGAGATAGAAATCGATCAGATAAAATACATATAGCAAAAATCAATTATATAAAATCATCCCCGAAGATTAGGGTTTTTAATACCTAAACCACGAATCGACCAAATCACTTTGATTATCTCAAATTGATAGTTTTAAAACACAATTAAACCAATTTTAGATAAATCTAGACAATCAATTTCAACAAAACAATCTTCCGATTAATCAATCCTAGATGATCAATATTCAAAATTAGGGTTTTAAAGCCCACGACATAAACTCAGGTAATTCAAATCAATTAATTCTAATTAAAGGTATTAGAATACAATTAGGATCATTTCAACCACTTTTATAAATTTAATTTTAGCGAAACAACTATACAAATAACCAATTTCATAATCTCACTTAAAATCTAGGGTTTTAAGCCCGAAAATACGATTCGGTAAAATTCTATAAATTTAATCAAATTGAATGTTTAGAAATGTAATTAAACACATTTTATAACATATCAAATAATCAATTGCTCAAAACCAATAAAAGAAATACGCAATTTAGCACAATTAGGGTTTTTGAGCCCGGAACGCAAACCCGATCAATTCTTGCCAAAACATATCAATTGACGGTTCGAAAATGTAATTAAACATATTCTAATGTAATTTATATAGTCAATTGAATAAAATAATCCGATTAACCAAATCAATTTAAACCCGCGGGAGTTTTGACCTAAAAATCCAATTCCGATCAATTACGCACAATTTTCCCAAATCGACACTTCCAATATAAAATTAAATATATTTTAAACGACATTATAAAATAAATTGAGCGGGACAGCTCAATTATACGACCCAATTTCATTACACACGAATTTTGACCTAGAAATCAAATTCCGTTAAATTCTGCATAAATTTCTCAAATTGACGGTTTCCAACATGAAATTAGATACATTTTAAAACATATTGTAAAATCAATTTATCCAAAATCCCTAAATCGGATGAATCCGAAAAATTCGAGCATAACCCGGCCAAAAATCCAATTTTTCCAAAATTCCAACATAACCATACAATTGACATATCCAAATCAATCTTACAGCACATATATACATAATCAAACAATCAATTTAGCTTTTTATAAGCTAATTCATACCCAATTAATCAAAATAAGGGTTAGGGTTTTTCGGAAATTATACCAAACAAAAACCGATAAATCGGGGCAAAGGAAGGCCGGGGAAGCTTCGTCGGGGGTCGGGGGTGGCTTGCTGGTGGTCAGCAAGGCTCGCCAGTGGTCGGGCGGTGGCACAACCAGCGTGGCCTGCTGCTGCTACTGTCGTCGCCCGCTGCTGCATTGCCTGCTGTCGCGCGGCTTTACCTGTTGTTGCTGCAACGGTCGGCTGCGGCTGCTGTGCGGGTCGGTGGCGGTCTGAGCTCGGCAGGCCAAGGAGGGAGGGGTTGGGGAGAAGGAGAGAGGCGATGGAGGTCGGCTAGGGTTAGGGTTGCGGGACACAACGCACGAGAAAGAGAAGAGAAAGAAAAGAAGAGAGAAAGGAAAAGGAAGAGGGTCGGGGTCAGGGCCAGTTGGGTTTTTTTTTTACAAATACACATAAAATAAAATACTAAAAATATTAAAATATTATTGGAAGATTTTATATAAAATTTATCTAACGAAAATTTATTTCGAACGGATCCGAAGGCTTAAAATTAATAAAAAGCTATATAAAGAATTTCGGAAACATTTTCGGAAGAATTTACCATCAATCGTAAAAATTTATATTATTTACGGAAACACATTATAAGACACTGAAATAATATTTAAAAATCTATAATAAAATATTTAAGTCAAATTCTAATAAATCAAAACTAATTTTAATAATTTCCGAAATCGGTTTTCCGCAAACTAAAAAGCGTAGAACGGAAGAAAATTAATTTCAAAAAGAAATTCTTAAATAAGTGCCGAAAATATTACATTCAATTAACTAAAACGTCGATAAAATATTACTTCCCGAAAATGATTAGTTACATTCAATTATGAATTCAAAATCGTCGATAAATCCATAAAACGAATCAAAATTAAAATAACTAATTGTTTACATCAAAGTATGCTAATAAAATCATTAAACTTAATAAATTTGGGTTTTAAAAATACAGGGTAGTACAGACCCATGTGTTTCAGTCATGGGAGTGGATACTTATGTAGTTTTTTGAATCCCCGCCCTTATTTATCACATGTTCTAATTTTCACAACATCCATAATACACAAAAAGAAAGAGAAAAAAATTATTTTAATCTTGTAAGTAGTAAGAAGAAGTAATTAATGTCTTTTAACCTTCTTTGTTTTTTCACAATGCTGCACTAGTCTTCCCAAGTGCTAAAAGTGACTTAACATCCCACATGAAAGAGACTTGTGGCTGATTTTTGTGGCTTCCATTGGATGTTGATAGGCTGTGTTTTTTAGGGATGTTTAGGGTTAAAAATATTTGGGAAATATATGTAAAAAGATGGGGAAAAGACTTGCAAAAGATGTGGCCTTATGTGCCTTCTTTTGGTTTGGTTGATGATAAAGGCGAAAGTTTACAAGGATTGTATGGCTTGCATAGCTTACATGGCTTTCATGGCTAGGTTTTGCTAGATAATTCATTTGTCAAAGTAAGGAGAATTTTGTAGCTCTCAAATTTAAAAAAAAATTAATGGCGAAATTATGATCATCAAATGGAAATACTCTTGCATCATTTCAACTATCCACTCTCATTGAAACAAGGATGTGCCCATCAAACATAAAGCACATCAAAGCAACACAAGCAATCATTCTGGGAGAATGATTTATAAGCAGTCACTTGAATGAAACCAACTACAAACAACCAATGAAATAATTGCAAAGAACTCACATACAACAAACAACATCATAGCCCCATATTTATGTTTCTTGCTAGAAGGAATTAAGAATGTGTCGGATCATTTGATAAACCCAACCAGCAAAATAAGAGAAAAGGTAAAGTGAAAAATATAGTTCCAATGATCAACTTGTGTGCCAGGTCAAGCTTTCTCTTCTACCAAAACCTACAGGATTTGAGAGTAACTCAACCAAACTCCGTAAATATAAGCACAGCTTTCAAAGGAAGAATGCATCAAAGGAGCCACTAAATTGTAGTAGAAAAGGGGAAGGCTTAATTACATCGGCTAGAGCCCACGCTTTACAAGTTGTAGGCATACAACAACTTGCCCTCCATGGCTAAAGCCATAGAACCATTCTTACTCCGTTGGTTTTACAATATCAAATTAAACAGCAATTCATTCATATTGAAGCTACGGTCCTTATGTCATTCTTTACACCAAAGGGATACTTTCCTTTTAATTGTCCACACAATAGAGGTCCAATTAATTGGTCTATCTTCAAAATTGACCATACTTTCTTGCATCCCATATTGTTGCCGTGGCTACATAAAAACTAAAAACCAAGGCCTCCACAATTTTTTTTAAAAGTTACTTGAGATTGTTATTGTCTAGGACTCCCTAATTGTAAGCATATCACTTGACATCCACCAAGACAGTACTCAACCCGCACCCCCTAAAAACCACATCGCATACCAAACCCTTGAGGAAAGAAGAATAACTGGTTCATCATTTCAGTCTCCTAATTACAAAAGATTAAAATATTATTTCATCAATAATTCCTATAGCAGTCAGCTCGTCTTCCGTATGCAGTCTTGTTGTATAACAAACCAAGTCATCCAGGCGTGATCGTGCCTTTCCACCACTGTTTCGATTTTAAAATAGTAATTGGGCCATTGGTATACAACGATCTAAACATGGAGAGCATGATTTTACCATCAGCCATGACTCGTGACGTCCTCGTAAAAATAAACTTAAGTTCCTTCATTCGCAACATTCTAGGACACTAGGGAATGAAAATTGCCACATTGGGCTAGTTTTGTTGACAAATAAACACTAAAATTAAAATGATTATACAATAAATACATCACTGATTCTGCTCCATTTGCAGTCTGAACTAAACTTCATGGCAAATCATATTTAACACACCCAAGGTAAAGACCATACGGGGGTGCCATGGGGCTAGCAGCAGTCACAGTCTTAGCATCGAGAATCCTTGCAACTAAAACAATTTTATTATAGTTAGTGATTGTTCATATGTCCACGAAAAGGACGAAAGGAAGATAGAGAGAACAACCAACGGCATATCATACCATCTGAAACCGTTAGATTTCCCGTGCCCACACACTTGAGGACTCCAACTAGCAATCTCACCTGTAAAAGAATTACATAAATACATAAAGATGGCAGAAATCATTCTCGTATGAAATTTCAAAAGAAATCAGAGGCACAATGCTTTGGGATATTATCAAAGTACTATTTAGATATAACTTTGTTAATTTTTCAATTAAGGAACTTCAAACAAATTATCGCAATTACTGCATAAATTCAGGTGACGAGACACGAAATCAGATTTTTTTCAATGCTATTATACCATGTCCCTCTATTTTGACGAAATTCACTTGTAGATCCTTCCCACTAATTTGTAACAACCATTCAACCCCATGTTTTACTATTTAAGCACTTATTATGCCTCAGTCTATATTTCCTAACAACATTAGCAAAAAAAATAGAAAACCATAAAATACCCTCTTATATTTCTTAAACAACCACTATCCTATTGTAAAAACCTCACAATATTGAAACACGCCTTTTTTCGTCTTCACCATTTAATCTCCTTCATAATCTCCACTATTTAAGTCAAAAATGTCCCTATTTGATGATGAGGAGAGGAGGGTCAACTTGTTGTACACAACAGTTGGCAGCTCAATTTCCCAATATATATATATATATATATATGTTTATGTGTGTGTGGATTTTTGAATGTTGATGAATACATTGAAGGGAAAGCTTTCATACTTCGAAAAGGAATGTTTTTTTTTTTTATTACATAAACTATTATGCGTGGATTAGAGTTTTGTCTTTTCAATTATTTAACTCGCCCTTGGATGAGTTAATTAATATGTTGTTCCTTATAAAATACCAATTTTCATATTTTGGTCCTTGAATAAAAAAAATGTACAGTATAGTCCTTAATAGATTTCTCTTTAGCTAAATTAGCCCATCATATCTCTTATTAATCTAAATAGCAGGCTAACCATATTATATACCTCCTAATTAATTATTTAAATCCTAATAGGCCAAATCTTATTATTTAATCATTTTTAGTTTAAAGTAACTTGGATTAAAACCTAAATGGTCCTCCATCTTCAGTCTCCTCCCTCCTCCACCATCCTCCTCCCCCCAGCCTCAAACTTGTTGGGCAATCTTGCAACCTCTAAATACATAAAGGTTAATTTCTGAAATAGAAAGAGCAAGGGAGGAGAGAGAAACTGCAAATCAAAGTCGATGCACAACTTGGAACAACATGAACCAGTTATGCCATTAAAGAAACGTGTCCCATGTCCTACTTGATTTCTCCCATTTCCTACTTGATTTCTAGCTTCAATCATCTCTTGTAATCAGATCAATTGAGGCTAGACAACTTAGACAATTGTGATAAATTGATGATCATCGGTCGAATTAATCGTCAGTCTATGTAAAAATTAGGCAAATGTGATGGGTTATAAGGAATTCTTGTGGTTACTAACCATGGTTCTACCAATTTTAGGTGAATAATTGCAATAAAGGCTACGGTAAACATCAGATGCATAAAAATGAAGTTCGAATTCAATGTTAGCTACATCACCATGAGTTCAACATTAGCAATAATGCTAATGACATGTCCTGTCTACTGCTTGACAAGTTCGAGGTATTGGCAAGGAAGACAAGCATTTAGTCTTTATTTTTATTTTAGTTTTAGCTTAAAATTAATTAGATAATTAAAACAATTTTGATTACGATTTGAATGCGTGGTTTGTATCAAAAATTGTAAGTTGGGATGGGGAGTGTATGAGTTAACCTGATATTGCAGGTTAATAAGAAACATGAAGGACTAATTTAAATAAAAAAAGATAAGTACCAAGGACTATATTGAACATTATTTTTATTCAGGGATCAAAATAAGAGGTGTTGTTCTTCGAAGACCAAATTAATATTTAAACTCATTGTTGGGTTGAAGTGATGCATGACTAATTTTGCTTATTTTTGGGTATGATAATGAAATTTGAACATGTTTGAGAAGAATTAAGTGAGCAATGAACCCGATTTAGGCTATGGTTTGTCGGATTTGAATATTTTACTTTGTACTACCTCCAATTCATAATTAGTGTTAGTTTAACAACTTTATTTCTATCCAAAATAAGTATCATTATAGAATTTCTATGAAAAATATTGATTATTTACCAAAATTTACCCCCTATCGTCATTAAATATTTCTTCTTACTTTTTATATTTCCCAAAAGCTCATCATTAAAGACTTAACATTTGATTTCAGTTCTCAAGTTATGTGCATAAAATTAAAATGACCCTTACTATGAATCAGATGTAGTAACGTTTTTAATCTAACAACGCATGCGTTATAGATTATGTGAAATTGGTTAAAATTTTCAATTAAGTGGTTTGATGATGTTAATAGCTTCATTTCAGTATAATATATTTCAACTAAACTTTTTAGCTCCTAGGAATTCTACTTTATGCTTTCCTCCTCTATTCATGTTATATAGGTTAAATATCCCCCTTAATCAAGTAGTTGATGTGCCAATTACTTCGATTTTAAAATAATATATTGTAAATCAATTATTTAGCTTCTATTGTATATGTTATATGCTTAATTTATGCAACTATACGGTGAATTGGCCAACTGTAAAGTAATCGTGCATGTTTTCTAAGGCAAGTATCATGTGCTAACTACATTGTTTTTTTTTGTTGAAATGTGTGTTAACTAAATTAGGTTCCAATAATTATGATGCAGGATTTAATCAGTTAGCCCTACACATTTATCACACAATAATCACAAACCTCACTAGTTTTTTATTCACTCCAGAATTCATACATTTTAACCCCTGCATAACAATTACATTAGACATCTTTTATAGAGATATGGGCCAACATAAAATCATAAAATAAAAAATAAAATCATCACAAAATAATATTAAAATGCTATTAGAATAACATAAGAATTCTGGTAAATAAGCCATATCTAAATATAAGATCTCCTGAGACATAAGGGAACTAGGATTACAACTTCAACCCCTATGATGAGGTGGCTTATAAAATGCATCTCTCCCCCTACTTGTGAAAAGTTTAACATTAAACTTCCAGGTGTAAGAATAACTTGTTTGGGACACATTAGACGAACATAATTCATTTAGGTATAGCAAATACACCTTAGGTTGGGAGGTTGGATTGACCATGAGCTTGTCATGACCGAGAGCATAGTTTCTATATCCAAATCGGCCATTAAACCGATTTCATTACTGATTTAATGGTTTATTGATCGAACAAATGATTTGTTAATCAACCTAGTTGTTTAATAAATATGATAAAATAATAAATTATATTAGATTTGATTATACTCTAAAATCCATAAGTCCTTTTATAGTTAAGTTTATAAATTTTAGTTGCATTCACAATTGTGGACTTAGGATAAAGTAATTGGGCTAATTCTTATTTCATTATTAATTGATAATTTTATCTTTGTAACAAGCATAGGGTAGGTTTATCTTCTTTATTATCTAACATAATTAATCATTTATTTTTCTTTCATTTTTTAGTGCTTATCTTTCCTCGTTGTGCCTAATCATTTAAAAAAAATTAATTATCTTCTATCATAACCGAAGTGAGTGCTATCCTACGAAAGTAATTGTCACAAAAGCCTAAACTACAAAAAGGTTTGAGGGTACTTAAGCGAACCTCTATTTCACCTTTTTACCTTCTTACTTGGAAGACTATGCATTATAAAATGAATCGTGGGTCACCACACAAATGTTGTCGTACATGTGTAGTGATTCCTTGTAGCTTAACACCAAAGTTTGGAAAGATTTTTTTCAACCAAAAAAAAATGTCTTCTAAAAGTCTTAAGTCAATAGAACAGTCTGACCCTTCTCGTTTTGATCAATTAGAACAACTAGTGCTTAAGTTAGTTAAAAATGTGGAAAGAATGATGGAAAAGTGCCCATAGATGAACCTGACCCTCAATCAATTAGGCAACACAGTGCCCCCTTCCAATTTAGCTGACTCAAACTGTAACATCCTTGGCTCCCATAAGCAAGCTTTTGGTCATGTTCCTCCACATCATATGTCACCCGAACCCATCTAATTTCAATGTTTCAAATGAGGAAACCTTCAAGGATGACACAGAATAGCCTCACCATAGAAATTGTGATAACATAATCGCCATGATAGGTGGTTTTATCCTAGATATGAGGACACTATGACTAGAAAGGTCAAAGTTGACATAAACTCTCACACACAAGTCCTGACCCAAACCTTTTCACTAATTAGTTAGAAGAAATGGAGGATTATCTTGAGTTCTATAAAATGAGTGAAATAGAGAGTGTGTTTTACTAAGATAGAACTCTTTGGAGTTGCTAAGCGGTACTAGACAATGGTCCAAACCCAAATGGATCGTTTATGAGAGCCACCTATTTGTCAATGGGCCTTCATGAAAGAAAAGATGAAAGAAAATTTTCTATTTCAGTACCCACCGACATTACCCTATATTGGTACTTTGATGGCCTTAAGGAGGCTTTTAGGGAAGATGTTAAACTTCATGGCCCTACTTGTCGAAGAAGCTTTCAAGCTGGCTCTTGAATTTGAGAAGTATCTTAAATGCTCCTCCACTCAATATCCATCCTCTTATTTGAATAAATCCCATAAAACTAAGCCCTTCACTCCATCATCATCTAAGGTTTACTCTAAAAATGCTTTCCAATTCAATAATTCTAGTTTTTCTCCAAGTAATCGAGCCCACATCGTTCAATTGACTACTAATTCCATCTGGTGTCATAAATGTCATGGGAAAGGGCATATTGCTTCTCGTTTTCCCCATATTACTATGGTTTTAGAGCATGAGTGCGATGAGCCCCCCAATTAAGGATCTTATAGCAGAACCATGTAACTATTCATGTGATGAGGAATTAGAAGAGGATGATCCCCCCACATTGTAGCCTTGATAGGAATGTTGAACCTCCACTAATTAAGCAATATAATGTGGTTAGATGTGTTCTCTCGCAGGGTACCCATCCTGGAGAATGGAAGCATTCTTCCATCTTTTGAACTTTAGGTGTAACGGAAATCTACTAAGTTGGTTATAGATGGTGGGTGTACCCTAAATGTCGTATCTCAAGGTGCCATAAAAAGGTTGAATCTTAAACTTGAGTCTCCTCCTAATCCTTTCACAGTAGGAAGACCAATGTTCCCATTAACCAAAGATGCCTAGTACCCCTCCATTTAGGGCCACTTTATAAGGAAGAGATATATTTTGATGTGTTTCCCATGGATGTAGTCCACCTCCTAGCCAAAACTTGGTTTCATGATCATTTGTTTAAGATTGACTCATTATTTCTTCTTTAAAGGAAAGTGTATCATTCTTTCTCCTACAAAGCCATTTGATCCTTCACCTCCTAAATCTATTTATGCCTCTAAGGAAATGTTAAGAGTAGAATTCAAATAATTACCCTTAGTGCTTCCAATCAAGAAAGTAAACAAAACAACTTTATGCTATCCATATTTGCTCAGGAGGTCTCTCCTCATTCCACTTTATCAATTCCTACGCAGGTTCAAAGGTTATTGGATAAATTTTCTACTGTAATTCCTCAAGAATTACCTAAGGAGCTACCACCTATGAGAGACATTCATCATGCCATTGATCTTATTACATGGCCCCAATTGCCTAACCTTCCTCCTTATAGGATGAATCCCATTGAGCATGCGGAATCAAATAGGCAAGTTGAGGCACTCCTTAGTAAGGGATTTGTGAGCCCTTGTGTAGCACCCACTTTACTAATTCCTAGGAAAGACGGATCTTGAAAATTCTGTATAGATATTAGAACCATAAACAAAATCACGATTAAGTATAGGTTCCTAATCCCTAGGCTAGAGGACATGTTAGAGACTCTAGTTGGCTCTAGTTGTTACTCTAAGATTGATTTATGAAGCCGGTACCACTAGATTCATGTTAGACCAGGAAACGAGTGGAAAACAATGTTTAAGACACAAGATGGACTCTTTTAGTGGTTAGTAATGCCTTTTGGGTTATTAAATGCCCCTAGGACATTCATGAGATTTATGATCCATATCTTACAACCATTTATAGGAAAATTTCTCGCATTCAGTAAATCCAAAGGTGAACACCTGAATCACCTTTGACAAAACTTCGCTACCCTTCGAATGGCTAGGCTCTATGCTAACCCTAAAAAATGTTCATTCCTTCAGTTCTTTTCCTGGGTTTTATTGTTCTACCTCAAGGAATTTCTACTGATAAAGTTAGAATCATTAAGGAATGACTCGAACCAAAATTTATTTTGGAAGTGCATAGCTTCCATAGTCTAATATATTTTTATCATTAGTTCGTCTGTAATTTCAGCCCCATCATGGTCCCCATCATTAATTGTTTAAAGAAGGGGACATTTTAGTGGAATTCTAAAGCCTCTCGAACTTTTCAAGAAATTAAGGAATGCATGACTAAGGCCCCTATTCTTAGACATCCCAACTTTAGTAAGGCCTTTGAGGTTCATTATAGTGCTTGTGAGACAGGCAGAGGGGGAGGATTAGGTCAAGAGGATCATTCATAGCATTATTTTGTGAGAATCTCAACACGTTTAAGAAAAAGTACACCATCCATCTTAAAGAGTTATATGTTGTGGTTAGATCCCTCCATCATTGGTAGTATTACCTTTTACCCCAAGCCTTTGTAGTTTACCTTGATCATCTATTGTTAGAATACTTGAACTCAAAGTGATAACTCTCCAAGAAGTATGCTAAATAGCTTAAGTTCCTATGAGAGTATACTTTTGTCCTCAAATATTATTCCAATGCAGAAAATAGGGTGGTTAATGCTCTTAGTAGGATAGGTACTATCCTTTGGCAATGGAGTATTAAGGCTACTAAAGTTGATAAAATGAAGGATGATTACACTTCTTACCTTGATTTTGGTCATATCTACCAAGTCTCTAGTGGCCATCGTAAGAAATTTATTGACTGCGTGCTTCATGAAGGATATCTTTTTAGAGCTTATTGATTGTGTATTCCCCAATCCTTCGAGCTAGGGTTTCGTGGTGGTTTTGTGGCTATTAAGGTGGCAACCAGGGTAGGTTAGAGCTAGGGTTTTGGAAATTTCGTTACTGCTTGTTGATGTATGCTATTTTGACGTAATTTATGATATATTTATATAGGTGCTTACATATCTTTATGTTTGAGTTATTGTTTCTTAGCCAAGTGTTGCAGATTTGATGATTTTGAAGTCATGTGGAGCAAGATCCCAACAAGAAGAAGATTTGGATGGCACTAGATCAAAGGAGATAAGCTGACACATTGTTTACAAGTCAAATAGACCAAGTAGTAGCCAGTTAACCTGAGAAGCATCTTTATACGGGCCTAAAAATATAATCACACTGTATAATATCAACTCAACACTGCCCGTGTCATATTTCAGTGAAGGATTCAACACAGCATGTGTTGGATCCCCTTTCACACAATCAGGATATTTTCCTTCGTAATTTTTTAGGCCGGTTTAGGGTTAATTTAGAGGTATGTATATAGTGATAAACTTAAAGTTCTTAGTAGCTTTTACTGATTGAATTCTTCATTTAATTATATTTTAGTTTAATAGATTTTTATCTTAATTATATAGTTAGAACATTAGTTATTACTCTTTTGATTCCAATAACTAGACCTGATTTAGTTGACTAGTCTTTCCATTATTATTTAGTCTCTATGGGACGACCGATATATTAGGCCAATATCACTTGTGTTATATATTTTGAGGTTTCTACTAACTAAATAAAAAGGTCACTAGGGAGTAAGTTCACAGATTTATTGCACAAAAATCTCTATATTAATCACAAAGCTCAAAACTTTTATAATCACTCAATACACGATTCTTAACCAATAAATAATGATTACATTAGGTACCTTTTATAGGAAAATGACCTAACATAAATATCCTAAAAAATAAAATAAAATCATAACAAAATAATATCAAAATACCAATTGAATATTATGAAAATCCTAATAAATTAGTAAACATAGTAAAAGTAATAAACTAATAGATCTCCTATGCCTAGGTCTATGGAGCGAGGCAATATCCATTTGTACCCTGACCACCTTTCCAATAATTTAGAAGAGAATTAGGACTAAATCTATGGATCGGTGATTTTATGCCCTATTTATAAGATTTTAATACTCTTTACTTAGCATATTTTTCCTCTCTTAAATCATTGGCACTCTATGAGGATCAAAATACAAAGAAAATGAGTCAGAGCAAGGTGCTTGCAAGAGAAATACAAGGAGCAATGGGTTGAGAATGCATGGTTCTAATAATAGTGCATTACTGTGGAGATTAAAAACTTTGATCATGATCTAAATAGAATTTGGAAAAATGTTAAAGATGAATCTGTAGATCTCTTCATCAACTTTCTAACACATTTTGAATCACCTTATATTGAAATCGAACGAGATTATGGCTATAATACCCAAAAATTTTAGAGTAGATGAGAAATTTTCAAACAAGAATGAACACGAGTGGACCGTGTTTATTAACAAATGTTGCGTTGACTTTAATCTTGCTAAACCATAAAGATTTTTCATTTATATCTTTTCCAAAATAAACCTTATCAAGATCAAAATCCTCCTCTGTCACCTATAAATACATCATAAACTCAAGAGCCTCATAGACACACAACTAACCTTCATCATAAAAATTATACCTAGAGAGTTTTCATCTTCGAACTTATCCATATTCATACTTCACATTCATTCTTCATTAATCGTTTATCAAGATTCAATATTTCCTTCATAAATTCATCAATCCATCACTCATCCATCCTCTAGATTGATAACCAAGCCTTAAAATACACAAAACACCCTCATGATTAAAGCTTCATTCAAAATTTAAATTTATCTATGTTTTGCGTAATTAATTTTTTCATGATGTGTGCCTAAAATTCTACAAGGGGTAAGATTGAAGCTCTTAAACTATATAATAATTTCTTCGTTTTTATATTTGTTATGAAAATTGTAATTTGATTCTAAATTACCTACAATCATTGATATATATATGATTATATTATGTGTGAATCTTATAGTGCATCTCTTCTTCTTACTTCCTCGTAGTGATTGTATGATTATATTATATACATGTTTGGTGGCTATATGATCACACTAGAATTCATATGCATAAATTGCAGCTCGGTTAAATAATTAACATTTTTTCCACTTTAACCGGAGTAGTAAAACTTTTAGATATGTATCACTCAAAGGAGGTGAATATAACTAAACACGTCAAAGGTACTAGTTAGGTATTTAAATTGACATCTTTTCACTTGTGCTTAATGCTTTGAGTGTAATTATATACAAGAGTTGTTGATTGCAACTTATACTACTAGGATTTAATAGCATTTAATATTAGCGATGTGTCACATTAATCAATTAAAGAAAAGTACTAAAATAATATACGGTGTACAAAATCATTGGTGGCTTGCAACCTGGTAAACCTTACGACAATATGGTGACTTAAAAATTATTTGTTATATCTTAACCTAACCTCGTGGTAGATATGGACTTCCCTAATTATTACATATTTGACTTTACGCTTACTTAGTATTTGTTTTTTATCGATTCCTATTTAAAAACCCCGTAATTGTATTTTCTTTATTAGTCATGCTTTAGTGAGTTAGTAAATAAATATATTTGTTCAAGTTGTCTAAGTGTTTTATTTTATCTTATTTGTGTGTTGTCAAATAAAGGTATCTCAATTCCCAACTTAGAATGATATCCTTATTTACCAATATTACAAATGTACAAAAACAGGGCATAAATTACGTGTGCACTACAACCACACCAACTACATCAAACTATCATGTGTTATTGTTTATCATGTTCAATTATTGTGCTTTGAAACTTAATCTTTCTATAATTATATATGTAAGTACACTAATTTATATATTTATATGTTTGTAATTCATGTATTGTGTTATGTAGAGTATTCTAGATACAACTTTAGTTCAATGGTAGTCGAAATAATATAGGATGTATCTAGATAGAAAATAGTTGACAATATATTATAGGAATAAAAAAATACGAGTCACACATCCCTATAAATAATGTACAACAGAGCTCATACTAGACATTATATGGTATGCTTAGAAATAAAGTGTTATCCCCTCTCAAAACCTATCCCTGAGTTCAGAGGTAACAAGACTAAAATATTCATAGATCTTGTTGACAATGCATCTTTCAAAAGAATGGGGTGCAAGTATGAAAGGGATAAGCAGATAGACTTGTTTGCTCATGAGTAAAAGCCTAAAAAATTGCGAGACTAGGCAGAGAGTCACAAGCACAATGAAATGCTATTAAATTCAAGAAGGAAGAAATAGAAAATCAGAAAGCAAAAGTCAAAGTCATCTACTCATGATGTTAACGATATAAAATCTCAAAATTGAAATAATGTACATGAACTAGACCCTCTCGCCATTGATTTACACAATCCAAGACAACTAAGAAAATTGTTACCAAAAAAGCACTACAAAAGAAAACACCATCACGAAGGGCGGCACTAATAGAAAGTACAACCCAAAGAATCAAAACACTGACAAATCCCCACCAAAGGTAATTTGAAAAAAATCCACCAAATATGACTATCTTAGTCCAATAGCCCTTTGGACATCATCCAATACTTTGCAAGCTTCTTCTATCACTGCCTCTCCACCACAATCTTCCCACCAAATAGACTACTCTTTCAACACAAACTAACACTTGAAAGGAGCCTCACAAACTATACTGCTTAGAGGAGTATTATAACATTAAGGATGTTGAGTTAATATACACTCTATCATCACCCCCACCTCGAAGTCAACCTCATTCACAACCATCTTAATATGATGTCCTTTACTATAAACTCCTGAATATGATGTTACAATGATATTTTTTTTCTCTACGACAGTGCCCCCAATTTAATTTTTCAAAAAAGTTAAATCCCTCCACCTCTATCTGAAATTTCATGCTGATGTCCACAAAGGTTTTTTTCTTTTTTTTTGTTGGTGGGGGGGGGTAAGGGCAGCCTTCTTTCTCTTCTGTGACCACAATCTCAACCCTAAAGATATAAAAATAAGAATTTTACACCTTGTAGAAATTTTAAAAGCATAGTCGAAAGGTTAGAAAAGTAGACAAACCAATTGGAAGAAAAGGGTGATTTTGAAGCAAGTAATGGTGGCATATAAGGGTAAAAGACATATATTTTGAAGAGAATGATATGATGACAATAGCTTAGATGATGACGATAAAGCAAATGACAAACCAGCCCTAGATGACGGACTTAATCCTTCAAAAAATCATGATAATGTTTTTTAGGAGGTACAGTTAGGAAGGCTAATATTGTCAAAGTCTATCAAAATGGATTTTTCTACAAGAATAGGGGCTTCCGCCATATCAAAAGGAGTGGATGGTTTTTGACTTTAAGAGTCCTTTCTTAGATGACATTAAGAACTCTAAAATTCAACAAGGTTTTGATTTAGTTCATTTTAAGGTTTATAAGGTCATATTCACCTCTAGTGTACTAATGAGGGATACGGGTGGAGATCCATGCTTCTTATTACCTAATGTCATAGCTTTGGCATCAAGACCAGTCACAACCTTGACAACACTTGTGAGAAACTGAAGGATGACAAAATGTCCAATTGAGGGTGGTCATTAGCAACAATTAGGGGTAGTGTAAAGGCCAACCCTTACAGATTTGATGAAGCACTTTAGCAAATGGTTATAGAGAAGTATGAGGTACAGGTGAAACACTTCAGCAAATAGTTATAAAGATTTATAAGGTACCAATAAAGAAAAGACTAGTTTATGAAGCTAAGAGTAAGGCTAAGGAAGAAACAAATGGAGCCTTTGTTGCACCTGATACACTCTTAAAATATTACCTAGATATTCGAAAACCAACTCTGGTAGCTTCACCCCCTACAACTAGACAAAGGTGGATGATGAACTTTAATTCAAACATTGCCTTATTTTGTATTCATTTATTGCACAATACATAGGTTTGATTCACGGACATAGACCATTAATAGTAGTATATGAATGTCATTTGAAGGACCATTACAGTGGACCATTAATATCTTTTAGTAAGATATTAAATATTATTATACTCTAATATCATATTCTATAACAATAATAATAACCATATATCCTAAGATTCTATATCATAATAATATCTTAGGTCATATTTTAAATAATATCTCAATAATAATAAGTTTCTAAACTTTAGCTTATGGCTGTATAGGTCATAATCCATCAGTAATACCCATTTCTTAGGGTCTTAGGTGTGTTAATCTATGTATTTAATTATGATATAAGTGTATTTAATCATGGTTTAAGGGAGTATTTAAAGTTTGGCATTGAAAAGGCTAAGCTTGGTTTGAAATTTAGGGGCCCAGTGATTTTCAAGACAACCAGTCATTAGTTTGAGATACCGATTGACCAGTTTGCTCCTTAAAATGGAGTTTGGAAATCGCCTGTCGACTGATTTGGGTACCATTCGACTATTTTGACCAAAATATCAATGGGCACGGTTTTCATTTTGAATCTTCTTCCAGCAATTTCGGAGCTTTGTGATTATGTTTTGGGTAGCTTTTTTATGATTTTTACAAATCATCTAAGCATTCCTAACCTATTTTTCGGATGCCTAGTTAATAACACGAAACTTGATGGGCAAAGATATTTCTGTGAAAATAACAATTTTTTGAAACAATGGAACTATTGAATTAATTATTAGTCTTCCAAAAGAGGCCCTTAGTTGGCAACCAAATGAGATGACAAAGCAAAATAAAACAATAACTTCACATATAGAGAAAAATGTATGTGGAGGTAAATGAGGAGCATAAAACTGACCTGATGGTAGAGAAAGGAGCGTGAACGCGCTGTCACTACCAAGCAGCGATGTCTTCTCCTAATACCAAACTGTGGAAGAGATGCATCGATGGAGGCTCCTTTGCCATTTGTCATAGGCATGGAAGTCACAACATGAGTCCCAAATTCTTTAGAGGATGTAGGAAACTCCTCTGCAGTAAGCTTTTGCTCCCTCTTAATGAATGGCAGAAAAGAGGGAGCAGGATAAGCCTCTAACACATGGAGTTCATCTAAAGTCCTCACAGGTGAGCTTGCCTGTCAAGACCATCTCAATCATTATTGTTCTTGACATATTTGCAAACTTAATAACGGGGCATAAACACAAGGAAAAGGAAGGGAAACTATTTTCCTCTTTTACGAAAAAGTCTAAAACTTGATCATACAGCACCAATAAAAAAAATTGGCCCAACTTTCTAATCTGGCATTGCTAATTTGATGCATAACATGACTCCAAGGCTGACAGCTAATTAAAATGAAATAAGCAAAGAGAATAAAGCCTCTTCACAACCACGTATTGGGAACCTACCTGACAACCAGCAGCCCTAAATGAGCTGAAATCATGCCGTCCAACAAGGACTTTACATGCTTCCTGTAAACCATGGAATAAGAATATCAGATGCAATCTGATAAAGAAGACTCCTTCAAGATTTTGAAACCAACCTGCATAGCACGAAGATCCAGCTCCTCAGGAACATGCCATGCCTGGTCCCTTTCAAACGTGGACAGTGGTTCTGGCCCAGATAACAAGCGATAGTAGTACCTACATGAGCATTTTAAGCAATTTTCAGACTAAATATACAAGGAGATAAGCCATGTGTGCTTTTCACCAAAAATTTATGACGTGGGGCATAGCATGCAACAAACATTATAGAATAATAGACTACCAAAATCATGAGGCTATGCTTATCTTCTATATGCAAATAAAATTAGAGTTCATTGACCCAATACATCCATGATGGAAGGATAATAGCCAACTTCGATCCAATTCACTCATTGCTAAATAATTAATCAGGATGTACCGCAAAAGCTTATACTACATAAACGATATCTAAACTGAATAGTTGTACCATTACAATGTCTATAAAAGCATCTGCTTCATTTCAAATCACTGCTAAAACATATAATATGGAGCCCCTTAAGAAAACAGAGTCCAGTGTGTTTATCATGCATTCAAATACAGCATCTTTGGCATGCCAAAAAGCATTGGAAACATTATTGCAGGAATACATTCCACAAATAAACTATACATGATGTGTAGATAGAAGAGACAATACTTTCTGATATAGACATGCAACTGTAAAGGGAAATAGACAATGCCTTAACTTGATGACACCTACGTGCGCTCTTGGGCTTTATATCTGGCATGAAAATCAGAGGGAACACATCGAACATCAACAACCATTATGTCACCTTCATTTTTCTGCCATAAGTATAAAAATTGTGCTGTGAAATTTAAATAAAACATGAATGATAAAGAATAATGATCAAGGGAAAAGAATAAACCAGTTGCAGCGGGGGAAGGGGGAGAACAGAGAGAAATAGCAAACTCAGAGCTGATGAGAGACCAAAAGAGGGGTGGCAATATTGATATGATGGACCGCATCACTTCATGATCTTTTTTTCCCATATAATTTTAGCGTAGGTTACCTACAGCTGCAGATCAAAATCAAAATATTCTCTTTCTTTTGTACTTTAAGATAATTTTTTGAATGTTATCCAATAACCCCTCTAGGCACTGCTGTGCCATTAATTTTGATGAAAATGATGCCATCATTGTCTTGCATTCAAAGAACTTCACTGGTAAATCATCAATTAATTGGTGTAACTATCATCGAAACTTACCTACAGCTTTACTCATCAACGATTCACACTGCATGTGGAATTTTCATTGCAAATGTCCGTGGGAGTCCACTCCTTACCATCCCAGCCATTAATAATACCATGAACCTTCACATCCATAACTATGATAGCCATGTTGCTGTTTGTTTAGCCCAAACTCAGCAAATACTGATAAATTTAAAGAGTTGAGAGGCCAACCATCCAAAACTAGAGATTGATAGAGTCTGGAGGAAACATTATAATGCAGCATGATGAATGAATCTGTCAAGCAATCTGAGACCATGCATATCTCAGATCTAAGATTAGGTTGCCATGTGACTTTCCGTGGAAGAATTTGATACACTACTTAACCTGTTCACTTTCCCAAGTGACAATTTACTATTTGTTCCTTCTCCAAAGATAATTTTTCTTACATGCAACATAAATAAGGGTTCTACTAGCAGAGGAAAAAAACGTAGGCAGAGTTCCTTCGTATAGGTATCTTAAGGGACTCATGCTAATGCTAGCACCTTTCATACTCAATAAAACAATCAAGGGGAGACACCATGAAAATTTGATTGAAGCTGAGTGTAGAGTGGTAGCAATTAATTTATCCATCTTTAAAACATAATTGAAGTCGTATGCACATCATGCAAGGAAATATATATATATATATATATATATATATATATATAGCCAATTCTTAACATTCATCTTTACATTTGTTGATGGAATTCTTAATATTCTTCCTCATTATTAAGGAGAATGTAGGTTTTTATCAAAACAATGAAGAGGTGAGACATGAGCATCCAACGCAAAATCACAAGATTACACATTGTTCTCAAGAGAATCAAAAGGGGGCTGCCCACATGGAAGAACTAGGGAGAAGATCCCATTTGAAGCACACTCGAAGTAAAAGAATCACCTCACCCTTGATCAAGAGAAGGAGAGATCGGTAAGGCCTTGTTCAACAATGGAGAGTGTGGTCATCAAGGATGAAGTCATGGAAGTGATTTCGCCCAAATGATGTAGGCATTCAATCCACAGAAAAAGGTACAAACCCTATATCTAAGGGAAGACGACCGTGTGGATGCAAACCATCTCAAGGGAAGAGGACCATGGACACATGCCATGAGAGGAAAGGTGCCATGAGAGGAAAGGAGCCATGAAGGTTTGCCACATGGCACAACTAGCTACCTCCCTCTCCAATTAGTTGGGGAAGAGACAAGGTTGTTAAAGAATTGGTCACCTGATTAGAAATAGTCTCTATCTCAAGAGGACAATTCACATCAGCTCATGGAATCTTAGGTTTTGATTTATCTTTTAGATTTAATTAAATCATTATAAATAAGGAGCGCCTTTGAATTTCGTGGAAGTTAATCTATGAAGGTTAATCTCCGAATATATTAGGAAAGAAGGTTTATAAATGGCCAAATTTACATCAATTGTAATCATGCTTTGATTTCAAATATTAAAATAATAATAATAATAATAATAATAATTTCCTCCTAAATTCAATTCCTAAGAAGAATTCCTATATTTTTAAATTGGTGGTTAATTGCCTTTGGAGTTAAGAGAGGTGGAATTAGGATCTTTATCCTTCGAAAGAGTGGATTATCATTTAAGCTAAAGTCATGAGTCAAGTCCTCTATCTTTTATAGATCAAAATCGAGGTGGTGGAGATATGATGCAAGGCTACTCTTAGCCTTCAATTTCTCACAAACCACACAATATTATTAACTCTGAAAAATAATGAACTATATAGGTCCCTAGACTAAAAGACTAAAAAGAAAAACCTAGGTAAATAATAAATGATAATAGTAACTAAATAGCAATGCCGTACTAAGATCAAGCCAAAGATGAGGAAATGAAAATGCGAGAAACAGAAAATGACAATTTTTAAAATTATGAGGTATATTTATGTCCATTTCATGAAAACAAAAACATGAAACAAGATACATGAAATGGGGAAATGTTTTGGGGACGAATAAAACATTGGGTAAACTAATCTTTCATAAAACACAGCTTAATAGCTAAGACTAATAAGATAATGATAACTAATATCTAATGACTAACTAATCTCTTAGACTTGTGGTAACTACTAAAAGAGGTATATCAACAAGTGCATGGGTCTACTTTCTAATAAGCCAACGAGCTTAACTTGTGAGGCCTATGATGGGGTGGAGTGTATATTGCATCATTCTCTGCCACTTAAGAATGGTTTGCCCCTGAACTTCAAAGCAAGAGACCCATGTCAACTTCATCATCTTCATCATCACTAGAATACTAGCAAGAATCCATGACGACATCTTCAATTTCTCTACTTGTAATCCAATTTTCAGGGGCCTTAACTAAATCATTGATCTTATTAGCAGCTTCATGGAGTTCTAAGCAATGTTGATGAATTGGGCCAAACTTGTTGCAGATATACTATCTTGTTGACTTGGAACCATTGGACTTTGGGAGAACTTAGGGGCTAGCAAGCAGACCATGACTTCCTAATGATTGGTTGCCAATAGTTAGCCTTCATCTTTGCATCCTAATAGTTAGTGTAGATCTCAACATCTCAACCTCCATAGACAGCTTCTAAAACCTAGAGTGTGATTCTTGCACATAGTTGATAGGGGTTATTTTGTCAACCATTAGCTATAGTAGGTAACTCCAATCAACAAATAAATCAAGCTAAATGAGAGAGTGGATTTTGGTCAAAACAATGTAAACCAGAAAGCTATAGCTGATATCAATTTATTGTCTTGACATCTAAATCAAGCATTGTGAGAATTTAGAAAGGACAAATGATGAAAGGCAATAGAGAGTGGGTCTACTCAATGTATCCATTGCTAAATATAATTAGAGTATTTACATCTTGAAAAAGAATTATTCATTGCTTTGAAAGGGAAAAAAGAGTTGTTATTCATGATGCCAATTTTGTTTCCACTTTCTTTTTATGAAATGTAATATATTTATTTATGAAGCCAAATTTTGTTATTATTCATGATGCCAATTTTGTTACCCTTTTTTAATGAAATGTAAATTAGTATATATACATCGAATAGTTGAACAACCTATTCACACTTTATGAAGCCAAATAAATAAATAAATAAAAATAGAAGGCAGTTGACAACAATCTTTATATTTTCCCCAATTTTGTGGGAGAAGACATGTTTTTATCAAAAAATTAAACAGGAGAAAGATAGATTGGAGATCATCCTACTGCCTTAAGATCTAAAATCAAACATTGTGAAAACTTAGAGAACAAATGGGAAGTTGAAGATTTATGGGAATAGAACTATTACCTACTTTTGTCTTCAATGCCCCTCCAACTCTTCCATTAGCAGCAGAGTTAGGAATTTAGATAAGAACGCAAGGTAGTACAAAATCTTTGAGATCTATTGTTATAGATGAATGTTATGATTAAGGTTGCCTATATTGGTAATGAAGTTCACCTTGGGGTTAACCCAAGTGAGTGTGAGAGGGGAGCCCAGCCTCTATTGTGTTTAGGTTTCTCTAAAGACCATGTTGCGCACCTGACCAAGGAAAGGCAGGGGGTTCTCCTGGAATATTGCAAAGTCAAGTTATCAAAGGAAACAGAGGAGAGACCGATAGTTCTAGAGGGGATCATGGGGTTGGTGGAGGAGTATGTAGATATACTAGCCAAGCCCATAGGCCTCCCACCCACGAGGGAGTTGGATCACCAAATTACCTTACAGCCTGGGACTGCTCCATTCAGTGTCTGGCCATACAAGTATCCTCACGATTAGAAAAATGAGATTGAAAGGTTTGCACCATACAACCAAGCATGAGCTCTTTTCCTAGCCCTGTTTTATTGGTGAAAAAGAAGGATGGGGGATGACAATTTTGTGTGGATTATAGGGCCCTGAACAAGGCCACCATTGCTGATAAATTCCCCATACCGGTAATTGATGAGTTACTAGATGAACTCAATGGGGTTGTCATATTCTCTAAGTTGGATCTCCGCTCAAGGTACCACCAGATTAGAGTAGACCCTCAGGACGTCCACAAGACAACTTTCCGAACTCATGAGGGTCATTATGAGTTTCAGGTCATGCCTTTTGGTTTAACTAACAACCTATCAACATTCCAAGCCTTAATGAATCAAGTATTCAAGCCTTATCTGAGAAAATTTGTGCAGGCATTCTTTGATGACATTTTGTTGTTCGGTCCCTCTGAAAATGAACACTGGTAGCACTTATAGAAAGTCTTTGAAATCTTAAGGCAGCATCAGCTATTTGTGAATGGAAAGAAGTGTGTATAGGGAAGGGCTAAGTTGGAATATTTAGGATACATAATCTTAGGAGAAGGGGTGGCAACTAATGTAGGAAAGATTAGAATGATGAAGGAATGGCCGGTTCCCCGGAACATTAAGGAGTTGAGAGGGTTTTGGGGGCTGACAAGGTACTACAAGAAGTTTGTGCGAGGATATGCACAGATTGCAACACCTTTGACTGACCGACTTAAGAAGGATAATTTTGGGAGTAACTCTAAAGCCGAACAAGCCTTTGATTCATTGAAGAAAGCCATGATGTTAGTACCAGTCTTGGCTCTCCCTAACTTCTCTAAGAAGTTTGTCATAGAAACTGATGTTTTGGGGGTAGGGATAGGTGTTGTCTTAATGCAAAAGCAACGGCCCATTGCATACTATAGTAATGTTTTGGGACCAAGGGCACGCCTCAAGTCAGTGTATGAGCGAGAGCTAATGTCGATAGTCCTATCAATCAAAAAATGGAGGCACTACCTCTTGGGAAGGAGGCTTCTAATCAGAACAGATCAAAGGAGCTTGAAGTATCTATTAGAGCAAAGGCAGCTGCCGAAGGAATGCCAAAAATGGGTGGCTAAACTCTGGAGTTAACAATTCGATATTAAATATCGTCTGGGAATCACAAACAAGGCTGCAAATGCTCTATCAAGGGTAGAGGGATAAAATGTAATGCTGACATTAGATGTGACCTAGGCAGGAAAGTGGGATGGATTAGCTGAGGAAATTGATCAGGATCCATACTTTTGGCAGCTGAAGAAGGAGGTACTTAATGCCTCAAGCGAAAAAGGAGGATTTAGTGTTCATCAAGAACACCTGTACTCTAAGGGCAAGCTGGTTTTACCCTGTGGGTCTAAGTATATTCCTCTAATCCTAGTAGAGTTTCATGGGGGAAAAGTAGGAGGGCATTCAGGGGTTTACTGGCCAGGGATGAGAAGGCAAATTCAGCAGTATGTAGTTGAATGTCAGGTTTGCTAGCAGAATAAAACCTCAACACTCTCCCCACAAGGCTATTGCAACCTCTTCCTATACCTAAGAGGATTTGGAAGGACATAGCCATGGATTTCATTGAAGAGCTACCCAAATCAGAAGGCTACAACTGTTTATTGGTAGCAGTGGACCGACTAAGCAAGTATGGTCATTTCATCCCAATCAGACACCCCTTCTCAACACCCACCATTGCCACCATCTTTGTAAAAGAAGTAGTTCGCCTACATGGAATGTCTAGATCGATTATCGTTGATAGAGATAAGGTTTTCATTAGCCATTTTTGGGCAGAATTGTTTAGGTTGCAAGGCACAATCTTGAAGAAGAGTTCAGCCTACCATCCTCAAACAAACGAACAATTAGAGGTGGTAAATAAAACTCTAGAATCATACCTCAGGTGTTTTGCAAGGGAGAATCCAAGATAGTGGGTAAGATGGATACCATGGGCAAAGTATTGGTACAATACTTCGTACCAAACTGCTACTCACACCACTCCATTTATAGCAGTCTATAACCAAAAACCACCAGCCATGCTCAGGTACGAAGGGGGGTGACTTCAGTGGCAGCTGTGGATAAGGAACTAAAGGCTAGGGATCTGATTTTAGAAGAACTCAAGAGTCACTTGGAAAAAGTATAGTAAAGGATGAAGGCAACGGTAGATAAAAGAAGGGACATTGAGTTGGCGATGGGAGATTGGGTATATGTGAAGCTCAGGCCTTACAAGCAGAAGTCACTGGCCAGGAGGGGAAATGAGAAATCAGCCCCAAGGTATTTTGGACCTTACCAGGTGAAAGCTCGTGTGGGTAAGGTAGCTTACTGCTTGCACCTGCCCCCTTCTAGCACCATCCACCCAGTTTTTCATATCTCCATGCTGAAGCAAGCTCTAGGGGCGAGCCATCAAGCCCAGCCTATTCCGAGAATTCTCACAGAGGAGCTAGAGTGGAAGGCCCGGCCAGAGGCAGTCTAAGGACTAAGGCACAACTCCAAGGGACAACTAATTCGGTGGCAAGGGTTACCCGCCTTTGAATCCTTTTGGGAAGGATTTGATACCCTCAACAAGTAGTTCTCTGAATTCCACCTCGAGGACAAGGTGAAAGTTTGGGAAGGGAGTATTGATAGACCCCTAATTAAATATACATATGCTAGAAGGAAGGGCAAGAATAAGGGAGGCAAACCATCAGAAGGCACATGGGGAGAAGTGGAGGACTGAGCCACACACACGTTTGGCCATTCTGCTGAGCCACACGTCTGGTAATTATGTTTCTGCAATTGGTTAAGGGGAATGGGGAGTCTGGGAGGGGAGTAATATTAGATTCCCTACTATTTTATTTTTCTTTTCTTTTCTTATCTAAATATGATTAGTTATGGGTTGTAAGGAGGGCTATAAATAGATACAGAGAGACGTATACACGAAGGGATTGTTTGGGTATACATTGGAGGTACCAAGCCCTAACATAGTCTGGAACATTGAGTAAAACACTTACTATTTCACTTCATTCTGCTCTGTGCTTACAGGAAGTCCTTGTACTTATTTTAAATCTCCTTCTTTTATAAATCCCTTTACTTATTTCTAACAATATTTCTAATTAAACGTGTGATTTATATTAAATTTAACGAGCCAAGTTATTTAATTAAGATTTGACTTTTATTGTTCGTGAATGCGGATTATAAATAATTTACTCTTTTGATATATCAATCATATTTGTGATTAACGTTTAATTCTTGTCTTTTATACGAGACTTGATCAATTTTATATTTAGGATTAAGAATTAAAACCATTTATTTAATTCTAGCAAGTTAGTAATTAATTAAAATAAGTAGAAATTAATCTAGTTTGGGGTCTTCACAGGTAACTAGACTATATTAAAATATAGTTTATTCTAATCATGTTAAAAATGTTGGGTTTTTAATTTGATTAGAGTTAATGAGCTTCCATAGAACATTGTGCAATAAATTTTATTTCTAGATTAAATGAATAGCAAAGATTAATTTAGAGTGGTGAATTAGTATTAGGAGAAGCGCAAGAGTTAGCCTAATTAGACAATTTCTGGAACAAGAAGAATTAGCGGATTGATTATTTACGGTTAGACTATCAAACCTAATTATTTATATATCCATCACATAATAAAAATTAGCAACACAAATTTTATATAGATGTTGGGATGGAGAAGGGTACAGTAGTGTATCTTTTAGTTTCATTTAATCATTAATTTAATTCTTAGCATGGTTTATTTATTAACCTAATCAAGTATTTTAATTTTAGACACCCTCCAAATCCTTTTTAATATTGTAAATAGGTTACATGTCTGGTGTTTTTTTCTTATTTTTTCCTTTAATTTTTTAAAAAAATCTAGAGTTTAGAATCACATTCTATTTGTGGGAACGATCATTTCTCACTCTGTACTATGTATTTTTATTAATTATTTGGGTTAGGAATGGATTTAATTTGATAGTGGTAACGATATGCTACCAATATGCACAGTACTTGCGTCTTGTAAAATGTACAGTATCATCTCTCAAGTTATTTTCTTTGCCTTTTTTAGTTTCCCATAGGTGAGATGGGGGTGGTAGGAGCCCAAATCCATTGATAAATCCATCCACTCCAAACCAGTAAATGTGTGTTGCATTGTTTTCAGCATTACTCCATTGAATAGCTTCTCTTAAGAGATGTGACTACAAGACTGTGAGACTAAGAGATCATGACAACCTCAAAGATAAGAATGGTCAGATGCATCCATAAAGAAAATCCAGAATGGGCATTTGTTGCCCATAGACCAACTCCAGCAGAAGTACAGCCAGTATGAAAAGCTTACGGTATGATTATACAGTTAACTTGTCAACTACTCACCAAGCTGAAAAATGGTCCCAGGCAGCATATCCAAGACTATGGCAAAATCCTTATTGCCTAAAAATTTCATCAAGAAAAGCATAAGTAGTTCTCTTCAATGAAGCATTTCCCCGTTTCCCAACTCAAAAACCCCAAAACATACATAAATGTATGTTACATTTTTAAAAGTTGCTGTTTCCCTACTTCCGACATCACCGTTTCCCCATCCTCGTCCCCATACCCGCGCAACCTCCGTTCTCTTTAATACCAATGGTTACATTCAATATCTTAATTATTTTAACAGAGGAAAATAGTTCTTTGTTTAAAAAGTCAATATTGTTCTGATATGTCATTAATTGTGGTATGGTCCTGCTAGATGCTTCACATCTTTTCACAATTTGGAGATCAGGAAAGGCACATAATTAATTTTTTTAGCAAAACAGAAAAACAAGACTAACTTGGAATTTATACAATAAGATCATTACCTGCAAAAAATGGTTGACAGCTCTTCTAACTACAGAAGGTTCATGAGGTGTTAACTGCAATGCCAGGTAAGAAAATAAACGCATATATCAGCAGCACCATTCCAGAAGTTGCAGCACCAAAACTGGTGACCAAATTACTCCCAGAACAATTACATCCATGTCACACCATCACAATCAAGAACTCACCGACCAGTGGTGTGAACATGGCACATATAGCACATTTTCTATCTTTAAAGACAATTAAGGCAAAGCAAAATTCAGCATGATCTATAATCAATTAATCAGCCCAATCTACTCAGGCATAGGATGATTCTCTCGGATTTCAAGCTAACAAATGCTCCAGAGGAAATGAACACTGTAAACACAAAGCAATGGTCATCCACAACCCCAGGCCAGGTCTGCAAACCAAACTAAATTACACCAATGCTAAAAAGACTTCTTTAAAGCCTGACTAATATCAACAAATAAAGGGATAGATAATACATGCACCAGATTATTCCAATTAGAGCATTTTAAGCATCAAATATTTCAATAGTCGTCTAGGCATCAACTCTGTTAGCTTCTGTGTCTTTGAAACCAATTACTTCTTTTCTGCTTCTTCTGATTGGTTGTATTTTCTCTCTCCTAACCCAAATCTTTCCCACCCAGTTGATATACTTTCTGTGTTCACACTCCAATGGACTGTATACATCATTTTCAATGTTCTCCTAAACCTCCCCAATGGTCAAATATATCTTTCTGTAAATTTTAGCATTATTCCCTTTATTTGAACCCCCCATGTCATATGAAACCTGAAATCACATTCTCAGACACTCAAATTACATTACCAACAACATGACCTATGAATCAGAAATTCCAAATGAAATTTGAAGCGTTGTGGCTTGTGATTATGGTAACCGGAGAGAATGGTAAATTCAAAAGGCCAGGTGCTTAAGCTGAGTTTGACAGCATGAGAATATCGGTAGGCAATAGACATGAAAGTGAAGTGCAAGAGAGAGGAATGCAGGATGAGGACATCTGAATGAGAAGGGTTGTTAACAAAGAGATTGGGTTTGGTGAGAAAAAGAAAGGGGGTGTTATTCAGATAGGAGTGCATATGAAATAGTGCCTCATCCCAGCTCCCTAAAGTGCTAAAAATGCTCAATTTTATCTGCTGAATGCTAAAAATAACCTTAATAATAGTAGGCTGCGGTTCCAAGTGAAATAGTTAGGTTCTTTGAAAATACTAATCCCAAAATTTGTGAGATTCAAAAACAAACTGGTTAAATCATGAGATAATAAAAATGACAAAGTTTCACTTAGCCAGCCAATAAGACAAAAATAAATAGGTATTTGTCCTAGAGCATATCAGTGTACCAACGTTAACAAAGCCTTATCCACCATACCAGGTTGCGGCAGCTATTTGAATCATTTCCTAGAATATCGCACCACATTGATAGCATCTACTCCCAAAGCATTTAAGGTCAGTAGTGAATAAAGCAAGAGCAAAGTTGCAGAATTCTTAGGGCTGAAAAGAGAAGGCGAGGATCCTCATCTAACTATGAAGGTAGGGCCGTCCTTTATTAACAAGATTTTAGTGCAGCACACATAGCAAAGCTATTATATGGAGGCATACATATCTCCTCTTCGAAAAGTTTTGTCCCATGAACATAAGCCTCCCAAATTAATCCTGACAGCCAACTTTCCCATTTCTAGGCCAATGTGGAAGAATGAAATATCTTCTTAATAAGATAAAAACAAACAGTAATCTCAGTTTTGTCCAAAGGTATGAATGAATGGTCAGAAAAAATGAGCTTTTAAGATCTACCATTTCCAAGACAAATTTCTATGATATAAATGCTCTAAGGCCATAATAGTAGAACTTTATTCTCCTGTTAAATCAATCAAAAACACAACCTGAACTGTACGTTCTTCTTCAGAAGTGAAAATTTTCTAATTGATGGCAATGAGAATGAAAATATTGATAATAGCACTGACATTGACGATTATGGCAGCAGATGATTGAAAAATGAAGTCTTCACTTATCTTCCAAAAATTTCTAATTTTATCCAGTTCTTGAAAATACATTCGCCCCAAAAGGGGCAGATAACAAACTACAGCCTCAACCACTAATTCCCAAAAGCATGATGTCAAACAAATGACAGAAGTGGCTAAGATTTCTAATCTACTGTCACATTCAATGAGAAAAATGGTGGATTGATAGGAGCCACTACTCCCTACCATCTAAATTAGTAGTATATGACTTCTACCACCTACAATCCATTATTTTCAGCTATAAATTTTATCAAGGCCAAATCCTGTAATGGATGGAGGTCTGGGTTTTTTCACTTCTATCTCTTACCAGTCACTATATATAATATATCAGAGAATTAGCATCACAGTTTTCACTGAATCTGACAATAGATGAGTAATATGTGAAACAACCTCAATAGATCATTTCTGCTGCAATAATTACTTTCATAGCTGGATACTAATCTATATTTTGATTCCACAAAAATAAGTCTCATTTTCCTCTCAGACCATATACTAAATTTTGGCATAACCCCTTCTTCAAACCCAAGTGAAGGATCCAGCACCATCCATATTAAAAGTCAAGGTCTTCAATGTATATGACATTTGAGGGTTACAATAAATTACATATATCCGAGATCACAAGCTCCACCTGAATATATATGATACTGACAAGACCAAATGTAGAAGAAAATAGTAAATGAATTATCTTTCCCCCTTCTCTTTCCTCCATTTTAGGATCAGAAAATACTATAATATTATACAGGCTGAGTGACCTCTTCAAAAATTGAATCCCTTTGCAAAGGCAAGTACAAAATACACAAATTAGACTGTTACCCTAACAAATCAACAAAATTTTCAATTAATAACACATCATTCATTAAAACAAGGTAGTAAATTCTTCATAAGCACATACCACTTCACCGGGTTTCCTTTTACTAATGCGTTCCACATCAACATGACAGACATTTGATAAGGCATGTACTCCAGTGTCCTGCATGTTAAGGACGTGAATTGAAGCAAGTTGACATAAGCATATATGCTCGGCCAGAGGGCCAAAAGAAATCGATATAGAAACAGGACACACGGATGAAGCATACAGCAAGACCCTTCAATAGAGAAATACCAGTGCAAAAACTGAATAAAATGTCAAAAAGAGCAATCACGTGAGAAATCATCCCTGAACAAACTTATCTTCAGGAACAAGAATGTTTCACAGAGATGCTGAATGAATGTTTAAATGGAAAGACGATCTTTATCACTTATTGCTAACCACCAATAAGATGATTATAAGCAAGGAAGCAAAACAATATCTCCACACAAAAACAACTGTACACATGTAACCAGTTTAGTTCATTTGCTAAAGTGAGAAAGGATATGGGGACAATGCTAAGATAAGCAACAAGCAAGAACATGGACATGAAATATCTAAGTGTTGTTAAAAAGATTTTTCCCAACGGTGTTGGCTTTCAGTTTCAACTAAAGCCCAACAAGGTCAAGTCCAGTTTAGCTATAAGAGAGACCTTCCATCAAGTCAACAAGAAAGAATCAAAAATTCAGAAATAAAGGGCCATATTCAAAAGTTAACCTTACCGTTCTACTGGAGCAAATTATCGACACTGGTTGGCCAATAAATTTCTGAAAAGCATCCTGTACCAATCACGACAATGATTAATATTGACTGCATCTCGTCAAACTTTTCAAAGCGATACAAGTAAAGGAACAACAATTTTGGGGGAGGTGGGTGGAACAGGAGGGGACACCTCGAGAGTGCCAACGACTGTTCTGCACTTAGGCTGCTTCTGTGACCCAAAGAAACGAGTACCAAAATACTCAATTGCAACCAAGTATCGCTGGGTTCGGGGACTCTTGCTCATACTCTGTTGGTTTTCTCCTTCTCCTTCTTCGTCTGAATGATCCTGTTTCGTTCTAGCAATCTTGGGGGGCCGTTGAAATGATTCTACTTGTAGATTCAGTGAATCCGATTCTGCGGGAGCACGATCTATGCTACTTTTCATCTTCCGTTTAGAGGTCCTTAAAAGGCTTCAGTCTTTCTTGCGATATGGAAGGGTAGCGGCGGTTTCACGTTCTCTTCAAAACTTATTTGCGGCAATTCGTGCACCACAGGGTACCCCGATCCGACCAGAAACGGTAGTCAGCAATAGACCTGTGCAAAGGTGGATATCCGGCCGTCCCCTGCTCATGACATGAGTCGTAGCAAACAATAACATGAACACAAACACGGATTCTTGTTTTTATTTATTATGTTTTCGATTTCGATTCATAAAAATGATTCCATAACAAATCAACACAATACCATGCAATTACCTCAATTGCCCAATATAAATAATTCAGTCATACAACCTTCGAACACAAATATGATGTTAACAGCTTTTTTTATCAATTATCACCATGAAAAAGTATTATAAATAATATGATAGGAGATGTCATAAAAGTCACCAAATATATATATATATAGTCAACATAATTCAAGTATAAAAAAGATAATGTATACATCACCGAAAGAAAAGATTAATGTCAAAGCATTATGACTATAATCAATATCAAACGTTTATAATTATCCTATCATTAACACAAAAATTCCTTACAAGAAAAAAAAAGTAAACAATTACATTATTATAAAACAAATGTAGATCATTGATAATAGTCCTTTTAAATGTGAAATATGAAACTTAAATGTAGCTAATTTCCTAGAGCTATGAAAAGTCATGAATTGGACACTATTTTGCAACAATATGTGAGTATGTGTTTCACAAGTTGAACACTTGATAACAATGCGTGCACAGAATCATGATCCATGTTCAAATGTAAGCAAAAAAATTATTCAAGAATTGACAAGAGGAAACATACATGTTAGAGGTTGATCTTTCGACTTCTAACAAATGTTGTGTAGTAATATATGTGCAATACCTTTAGTTTGTTACTACTATAAAAAATTATTTTTTAAAAAGATTTCCATAAGCAAAATTATAAAACTACCTATGAAAAATAAGGTGTTACTATTGTAACTAATATAAAATAGATGTCTCACAGTTCGTCTTATGTTAGATATAATGCTAAGTATCTAAAACCAAGCAAGCTTTGATAAAATCATACACACAAGATAATTGTCATAAAGGTAAAAAAAATGTTTAAGGTTTACAAACTAAGGCTACTCAAACCTAAAACAAAGAAGAAGAGAGGGTTGAATCAAATAACAATTACATCACAAATTTATCTTGCCCACCAAAGGACTATTCAAAGAGAAACACCTCCAGAATAACTATGCTCAAATAACCCCCAACAAGCATTGTAGCATAGGGAAGACCACTCACGAATTATCGTTGATAATCTACATATAACCTTCTACTCATGGGAATGAGTAGGGGATAACAACAACAATCCTATTAATATGAAAACATACAAAATAAACCAATCTACCCCTATTCTAAAGTCCATGGTACACACAAAGGCATACATAACATGCTCATGCTTAGACATACCAAAACATGCACATGGAACTTATATTGAGACATGCACTTAATATTAACATAAGGTCATGCTAGTCATGCGTACTTGGATTCATCATTGAACCATACTTAATCACACATAGAAAGTCGTGGATATGATATACAAATGACATCATGCTTGAATTTCATGAAAGTTATGTTGCAAGAATCATGGATCACATCTACCCTTGGCACACAATGCATATGATATGACTTACATAACATGCTTATATTACACCTCATACATGTGACATAAAACACCACTCATATGTTATATATAATGGGGCATAAGACATTTAATCACATGACGCTTGAAATATAATTTACAACACATAAGATTGTGTATTACTTGTAACATAGATCATGTGTTATCCTATAAATACATGTGAGGGCAAGAAAATCCTATGGTCATAAAATACCTAATGTAAGAACATACATAGGGCTTATGTTTATGGATACATACAACATCATACTAAATTCCACATACATTATAAGGTTAATGAAAAGCAGGGATCATATAAAATAATGTAACCATATTAAGATCAATAATACAAGGTGTCACAAGACTAGTTAAACACTTTTGATGCTCATTTTAGCTATTATTTCTTTAAGGTTGTGATCACATAATTGATAAGTTGTTTAAGAGTATCAAGTGAGCACCATATGTCTCCACCATGATGAGATAGTATCAAGACTAGTTAAACTTAATCATGGCAGCATAATAAAATAAATAATGAGATAGTAATAGAAATCAATGGATGTGAAATGCCCCTCCTCATGGTGATGATCCAAGGTAGGAACCATTGCATTACATCACTAAGTACATATGTGATGTAAGTAGAGTAGGAGAGGTACTAGAGCCAACATGGATTCCTTTTCCCATAAGTAAACATAATATAAGCTACCTCCTAGTTATATACTCTAAGAGTCAGAGAATCACATGCTCAAACGTTATCTTTCTCCTTTAAGTGATTAATGTATTATTAGATAATAACACTTCGCACATGAAAGCTAACAACTTAATCACTCACATATTCATCATAATAATGTGTAAAGCACAAACCATAAGATCATTATTCCACAAAATCATATGAGAAACGCAACCCATGGATTTAATGAATTTATTCCAACTCATTATTAATTCATTTATTCCTTTTAGTGCAAATAAAATTCACATATTAGATAAATAGTTAGGATTCCCATGCTTAGCCATATTCTTTACTATTTATTAAAGTGAACATGAAGTCAAAATATAAGGATAATGACCTTATTCTAAGTTAAGGTCAACCTAAATACATATCATTTATCCATTTATTTAAATACTAAGATCTAACTAAGGTCAACTTTATGATGTCAGGGGTCTAAGTAAAATCATAGTCAACTAAAGGCCATCCTATATTCCCATGTTATTTACTTTAAGTATATTAGGTCATCCACAATCACTATATTCAACAATTTTATATCAAGACATAAGTCACAAAATTCCACTTCAAATCATGTTATTAAGTCAATTATACAAATATGATGATAGAAATCAAACTTGGTCAAACACATGGTCAACTCTAAGGATCAAATGTATAAAATATGCAAAAGATCCCCATGGGACTAATGAATTGGTTGGGGTTAACAACATAAAGTATATCATTCAAGATGAAACAACCAGTCAATTAGTTTAAGACTAACTAGTTGAATAACTAGTATGACCATTGGACTAGTCTTGGCCTAAGCAGATGATACGTGGCTTGTAAGAGTAATATTACAAAGATATTCCAATAGCCAATTGACTGGTGGGTATACCAATTGACTAGTATTAACCTAACCAGTTTACTAGTTCACCTTAGACATAATCAACATTCTATTTGAGGCCAAACATGTATTTACAAATTATACCCAACATTTACCAAGGCATAAACATGCTATACAAAAACTCATACACATCATATAACTTACATGTCAACTTATTCATGCTTTGATTCACTCAAGATGCAAAAATCATTCCTTAGCTTCATCAACATAAAATCTTGCTCACACTTCACAAATTCAACAATACATATGTTTCATACCTTATGCTTTTCATGCCAAGCTTACAAGTTACTTGTAAAACCCCAAGTTGATACAACCACATAGATGCCACTTAGTAGTCATCTAATAGCATCCAAGTCCCATAAAAGTTATGGGGCTACCCTATAATGCTTTTAGATTAATCGATTGGCCCTAGAGATCAACATGAGTCATTTCAATGTATTTTGTCCTAGCTCACACACTTCTTGAGAAATGTTTAGAAAATTTTTAAAATTTTCCAAGAGCGTCACCCATCCAAAAAAATTTTCCCACAATAAGCATACTTAACTGTGAAGTTCTTAGGTCAAAATCACAAAAAGGATGGTGTAATATTGATATACGTAACAATATCGATGATTATAACATTCTACTCAATTTGGAGGTATTATAACACTTTAAAATCATGCATAAAAAATTATTAGAAATTTATTATACTCATATCTCACTAATACCTCAAGGTCATACTCATACCACATCAAAAGTACCATAAAAAGAAGAAGAAGAAGAAGCTAAAAGGTCCTATAACATATTTTGTCATGTTATAAATACATATAGAACTTATTATACCTTAAAATACACATGTTAAATGTAATACCCCAAAATTTTACTTATGCTAATCTCGTATCATTAATACCCCAATACGATTCTAATCCTAAGAAAATCTTATTTTAGCCTTAACGAAATTTCTTAATCCCAAAATCTTAAAACTAATCTGAATATTTGACCCGAATAAATTATATTCGTAACCTGATCTTAATTTTAGTAAAATTTATCACTAAACTTACATATTTTAGCCTATCATATTTATCTAAAACTAACCCCAACCTTTTTTCCTTTTCCCTTTTTTCTCCTTTTTCCTTTCTCCATTCTCCTATCTCCTTCTACCGTGATGCTTAACTTATGTTTCTTAAGACTTGCAACTTGCAACCTGCAACCATCATCTGTCACCCTCATCATCTCGTGTTGTTGCTGCTACTACATACCCTTTCCCCTACCATTTTCATTTTCATGCAACACACACTCACCCAACCATCACAATCCCCTACAACCATCATCGTCATCCTCATGTTGCTATCCTGCCATTTTTCACCCAACAGTCCACCCCCTTGTGCCCTTGTGTTGCTGCTACCATCACTCTCAACTCCACCATCACCCTCTACATTTTCACTCGTCACATGCCTCCATGTGTGTGTGTGCCTCCCTCTTTTGTTTGCCATTTCTTGCCTAACACATTCTATAAACACCGCTACCTTGAGCTCCCTCTCTTTTCTTCTTCTTCTTCTTCTTCCTCCTCCTCCTCCTTCCTTCCTTCCTTCCTTCCCATTCTCTGATTCGCATGTTTGATCACCATATTCACCATTGTGGACCACCACAATGACCGAGCATAGCCAAAAGCCCCGTGGGCTGACCACCAAGGCCACCCCATCACTCCCCTTTGTCATCGCCCACTGTCATCATCAACCACCATCATTTTTTCCTCTTTTTTCCTTACATCTGTCACATTTTTGAGAACTGCACGACTCACACATGGCCTCACTCATGACTATGCACTACAAATTTTCCTGCTAGTTTGCACGTGCACCCTCACACAACCTGCACACTTACTGTCGCACGCCCGTGTGTACGTGTTCGTTATTGTCCTATGTCATCCGTTGTCAAGCAGGGACATGCCTCTTCACACAGTTTACCTATGTACAATCCCAACTCACGACCTAGGTGTGCACTACCTGCCTCACACCCATGCAGCCTCCCTATTTTGGCTGTGCACCCTCTTTTTCACACCCAAACCTTATCCAAATAACACCAAAATTTCAACATAGCACCACCATACATTCCACCACACTTCCACACAACTCAAGCTTCCCTTTAACTTCGGTTATTTTCATTTTTAACCTCATTTACCTTAACTTTTTCCTCAATTATAATCTTTGAGCCTAATCGTGCATTATCTTATTTTTTGTAGGTGATTTCCGACAATCTTGGAGGAGGAGGTATAGGATTACGTACATAGATCCCCGTGTCTTTGTTGGTAAGGATACATGTCGTAGTTAGGATTTTATGTGTATGCGAATGTGTATGTGCTTTTATTGGACATGTAATATGGTTAATGCTATTTTGTGATATGATATATAGTGAGTAATGAGATTCAGAAGTATGTTTTTGGTATAAATGTTAGATATGGTATCTATGCAAATAATTGAGGAGTTATGTTCTGAATAGATATTGGAGATGTATATGTATTTATCTTGAGATTATCAGACCTTGGTAGAGTACAAGCATTTTTACTACCTAAGGGTATTATGGTCATTTGAGGATAATTATATGGTCCTAACTATGTTATTAAATTTATGCCTTGTATATTACATGTGTCTTGCATGACAATCTTGAATACATAATCAACTCTAATACGATATTAATCATTTAAAGTGAAATATCACATGAGTCGGGCTAAGGTGTTTATATGTGTCCATTCTACGGATAAATAATAATGGCTCAAATGTCTTGTCTCTGAGAGGTACATCAGTTCATTCCACCGGATTAAGAATAGTGGGGCTCCATACTCAATGTAAATAATATACAATTAAGAAATAAAGTATTAATAGAAAGATGCTAATAATTTAAAGTGAAAGACTACATAAGTTAGGATTGAGGTATTAAGTCCATTACAACAAATAATAATAGTGGCTCAAGTGTCTTGTTTTTGAGAGGTGCTTCAAACCGTTCCACTGGTTTAAGAATAGTGGTTCATGAGCATTTGTGCTTTGAGGGGTGTTGAGTCTATTCCACCAGATAATAATAGTGGCTCGGATGTTTTGTTCCTAAGAGGTGTTTTAGACCATTCCACTGGTTTAAGAATAGTGGGGTCTCTGAACTCAACATAAATAAGAGATTGTAATATGATATAATTATATATTGAGACTTGAAATCATTATTTACCTGGCACTATCTTATATTATCTTAAGTACGCTTAGTATGTGATGTGAATTCATGTATTATGTGTAATCTTGTTTCGAATGTACTATTACCTTACTCGATACATAACATACTGATTATTTGTTTCATGGGTATTACTCATTCCCATAAGTAGATGACCCAGATGTATTTGTACAGGTTGAGGCTGACCCATTGGATGAGTTTGCAGCCTTTGATGAGTTATATGTGGAGGAGTGACTTGGTATCGGGGTTATGGGTGTAGAGTCATATTATCCAGTTGATGTATTTACTCAGATACCTTTTTGGACTCTTTGATCCATGGTATTCCTTATTTTGTATTTTATTATTGTAATTTGGAATTAAACTCCAAACTTGTATTGTATTTGTAAAAGTTCTTCCATTTCTAATTCCTTTATTTTACTATGAATGGTTTTATTCTTACAATTGATGTAATGATGGTTGGACAAATCAAACTTATGTTAATTATAGTGGTAGCACCAAATATTTTGCTTATATGCTTCCGCTATAAAATAATTTTTATTTTATTTTAAAAATTAGGGTGTTGCACTAAAACTTGCTAAAATTCTTAAAATACTAAAGTTAGCAATGAATCCAAACCTTACTCATAAGTTTAAACTTCATACATATCCACATCATGTCCTGTATCCTACTTTTTCTACCCAAGTTTTCATATATTTCAACCATAACATAATATAAGCTATACTTTTCACTAGAGCTAGCAAAAGTTGACCCAACTCACTCAACTCGACTTGACCTGACTCGACCTAACCCAAAACTCGACTTGATATAAACATGATTTGACATCAACTTGACTTGACTAGACCAAATTCAATATTAAGCACTTATGATAATAAAAAGTACACATGTTTTATTATTTATTTAAATCTTTTAAAATTTTATTATTTTATAAATTTTACTTTTTTTTTTACTTTTATTGTGGACATGCTTACTTACCAATGATATTCAAATTTTATTTATTTTTCCACATAAAAATATAGATTATGAAAGTTATAATCATAAACAAGTAGCAATTAATAACACATTTTTAACTATATGTTTAAATGAAGCTAGACTTAATGTTTGCTTACAATGTTAATGAGTTGGTTTAATTTTGGTGGTCAATATTTAATTAGACCCAAACCCAAAGTGAATTAATTCGAGATTAGCTCAACTTGAATCCAACTTAGCACATCAAAATTCGAAAAGACCCGAACCAAAATGATCTAACTTGACCCACAAAGATAAATGACCCGCAAAAAACTCAACTTGCTACAACTTGACTCAAACCTGGTCTGACCAACCCAATTGTTGCCTTTACTTTTCACTGATAAAGACTCATGCTTCTACAAAAATATAAGGTAAACACTGCATCATACATACTGCTTTCAATTAAATAGGGAAGATAATGGTTTGCCTCAACTAATAGCAAAGCAAAAGTACTTCAAAAAGAGAAAAAAACCCTTTCTCAAGCTCATAAATCCAAACCCTTAAGAACCTTTAAAAGACATAAGTTAATACTTGGTAAAAGTTCCATTATTTTGAAAAAGGTTCAACTTGTGGATAATAGCTATGTAACAACCCAATTTTTCATGAACAAAAAATTTCACTTTGGAAAGAGATATGCAAAAGTAAAATAAGAAATAAAAGGTGTTACAACCACATTCAATGTGGAGAAGGTACAACCAATACTTAACCCATGTCAGGTGCAAGGCTAAAAGTATTATCATGCCTTGCTGACTAGGTATAGCTAACACCTAACTTAAAATTGGTATAAGATTTACTAAATTATATATTAGAGTTTGTGGATATAAAAAAAAATTATAGTGACTAGTTATATAATCAAAAACATATCTCTACCATGGAGAGTTAGAAATATCACAACATTATTAAAGTTTTAAAGTGTAAAGTAGGATTAAAATAAAGAAAATTATAAAACTGAGAGGCACTAATTAATCCTAAGCAAGATCACACCCTGAAAAACCTATTTAGAACCTTACACACATTCATCATCATCTACACATTTGAATTGGGAAATGAGCATGAAATGAATACATTAGTGTTCATATATTGCTAAGATTAAACTACTACACAAAAGTATGAATATTGTGGGAAAAAAATATAAGCCACACATATTATCAATAAACTTATGCAAATAGGTATAAACCATAAATAGAAAGCATGTATAAATTTGAAATCAAATTGAATTAAAAATGTTTCAAAACAAAACACAAGTTATATTATTTTGTTAGCCAAGGTAATCAAAACCATTTTAAATACTTAGACAAGATTGTGGAGTTGTTTGTCCCAAATAATGTTAGGAATATTCAACCTTAAATAGTGTTGTAGGGATATTCAATCAAATACTTTTGATAATTTTTTCACAAATTTCAAGCCTGTGAGGTATGAATTTATTCACCTAATTTATTCATTGGTGTTTATTCTAGATGAGTGAATATATTCTGTGGATGAAGCTTTAGGTCCTTACTTGCTAGGTTGATTTATTAGTGCAAAATTTTTTAGGTTTCTAGTTAATGTTTCTTGAGGTATTCTCAATGTTTAATTTAAGCTTATTAGTCACATATATGGTTCGGTGGTCTTCAAGTTCAATAGCGATGAGGATGGGAACTCTACTTTGATGGTAGGGTCGTACACGATAAGAGACAAAACTTTCATTTTACAAGACATTCCAAGATTTTTCTCTTTTAGGGTGGAGAATTTGAATAGGATCCCCCTATGGATTCGTATGAAAAATATACCAGTGGAACTGTGGAGTTCAATAGCCATAAACACTATTACGTTCTTTCTTAGGAAGGCTTTGCATGTGGATTTATTTATTGTGCAAAAGCTTAAACTTGAGTATGGGTGTATGTTAGTTGTAACACCCTTAAAATTAACTATTGAAAAATTTCGTTTTATTGAAAAGAGTTAGCGGAAACAAATTACAAAACTGTGAATTCTATGGATATTGCCGCCACACTTAGTACCAGATCGGTTCATTCCTATCGTCCCTGTACCAAATGATAAGGCTAAAAGTGTAAAACACAATTTACAACCCATATTTAAATCAGAGTATCGTAACAAACCATTTATAAGAATAAAATCTACCAGTAGTGGTTACAATAACAACAATAATGTTAAAACTAAGAATTTAAGAGAGGAAGAGAAAAACCTTAACGGTTCTGGATAATTCCTTACTCTCTTTCCCATTTCCCACTTGAATAGCAACTGAAAAAGACCTTTAAGAGACCCTGCCTATCGAATAAGCAGGGACCCCACGAATGGAACCTTTTAGTACTATGGTACTAAGTAACCCTTTAAAAACACACTAAAAAGCAGGCCCGCAATGCAATACATAAACAATAGAAATGCATGCATCACAATCACATACTTAACAATCCCATCCTTAACGAGTCCATCAATGTTAATGAGTCATAATGCAAAATTGATACTTTTAGACCTTAAGACATGTCATAGTGTAAAATCAATACTTTTGGCCCTTAAGCCATTAGCCCATCATTATTGAATCATATCTCAAATTTTATATCCATATGAGTACGAGAACCCTACTATTATAGCCGGTGGACCGGTCATGTAGGGCAAAATGCTCTTAGCCACTATTATTCGCCTGTGGACCGATCTGGCCCCGACTCACATGGTGCTCCACTATAAGTGTAACACCCCCAAAATTCATTACTAAAAAATTTCGTTTTATTAAAAGATAATAGCGGAAGAAGATAAATAAAATGTGAACTTTGGGAGTATTACCGCCACACTTAGTACCAGACCGGTTCACTCATACCGTTCCAGTACCAAGTGCTAAGGCTAAGAAAATGAAATACAATTCGAAAGACATTCAACATGCATAAATCAGAGTAAATTGCAAGAACTTCAACATATTTAAAATAGAGTAGCGCATCAAATCGTTTTCAGGAATAAAATCCACCGATGGTGGTTAAAGTACCAACATAACATCAAAACCAGGGAATTAAACGAAGAAGGAGGGAAAACCCTAACGATACCGGATAACTCCTTACTCTCTTTCCCGTAGCCCACTTGAGTAGCACTTGAAAAACCTGCAAGGCACTGCCCATTGAATAGGCAGGGGCCCCATAAAGGGAATCCCTTCAGTACTACGGTACTGAGTAACCCTTTAATACCACACTTAAAGACAAACCCGCATACGACACATAATGCAAGCTACACACAGAAATAATGAGAGGTGCATACATAACAATAACAAACATAATACTTTATAAGTCACGATCGATACTTTGGGCCTTAAGCCATTATTCTGTCATTAATCCATCAATATCATATTTTATATCCATGTGAGTACGAGAACCCCACTATTATAGCCGGTGGATCGGAAGGTATACACTCAAGGCAGAACGCCTCTGACCACTATTATTGCCGGTGGACCGGAAGATAAACACACAGGGCAGAATGCACCTGACCACTATTATTTGCCGGTGGACCGGTCTGGCCCCGACTCACATGGTATTCCACTATAAGTGATTAGTATTTTTCCATAATCTTATTCACATACATAACCGATTTTATTGAGCTCAGGACCCCCACTATTATTGCCGGTGGACCGGAATACAGATAACTCATCATCCAGGGCACAACTCTCCTAGCCACTATTATAACCGGTGGACCGGGATATATAAAGAATCATCATCCAGGGCACAACGCTCCTGGCCACTATTATAACCGGTGGATCGGGATACATATAACTCATCATCCAGGGCACAACGCTCCTGGCCACTATTATAACCGGTGGACCGGTACTCAATATCATAATCATCTGGGCCCGGCTCATTAATATTTCACTTTCAATAATAGTATCTTTCCTTTCTTTAATCAGCACATCAATCATATTTATTTGCCTCGAATGGGAGATCGATAACCCGGGACACAAAGGTACACCGGTCGTACCGGCGCATACCAGCTACTCAGTACCCTTCAACCATGAACCCAAGGATGCAAAGGTACCCTGGTCATACTGGTGCATAAAGCTAACTCAGTACCCTACCGACAAGGACACCTAATCCATAAGTATGCATACCCCCTAACTAGGTCCGTAGAGCTAGAAAGAGTAAGATATAGTGCCTGGCTAGGGCACAAAGGCACACCAGCAAATACCAGAATAATCGTGGACTAAACCACGTCCTTAGGGTAGCGACCCCTAAGGAGTCACCATTCCCGATCTAGAGGTCTTTCACTTTAAGTAATAGTGTCTTAATTAAGGTGATCACGAAAAGCACGATAATCCGATACTTATTCACTTTCAATCGTTCTGATATCATTAATCGTTTCTTATTCAGATGATTATCCAGAATATCACAGAGAAACCATTAAGGCCATCCTAATTATCAAATACTCTTACTTGGCTAATTAGCATTATTTAATCATATAATAAAGGTCCACAATTCCAAAGACATTTTAGGTACAAACTACTCATTTGCCCTTTACTTATATAATTTTTAAGTATCCATTCCTTACTTGATAAATTACCACATTACCCTTAAGGTTGCATAATTACCAAATTACCCATTGTCCACTTTAGATTACCAAATTGTCTCCTACACTTTTTAGACCACCATTCACCCCTCATAATTACTACACTTATCATATTTCCCTTTTGGTTGGTTATATTACCAAATCGCCCTTCTCCTTTGTTATAATTACTAAATTGCCCTTGAGTTGGATAAATTACCAAATTGCCCTTCTCCTTATCGTAATTACCATTTTACCTCTCTCAATTATTTTTAATTGCCATTTACCCTTTTCAATTATCATAAATTCCAAATTAACCTTCCTCATAATTAATTTACCCCTCTTCATAATTACAATTACCAATTTTACCCTTCTCCATATTTAAAATTACCATAATGCCCTTTAATTGGTTAATTTACCAAATTACCCTTCTATAGCATCATACTTATCCAATTGCCCTTCTACAATCATAATTTAATTTCTAAATTACCTTTGGTCGTTATCATAATTACCACGTTACCTCTTACTCCCAAGTTTACCATAATATCCTTTTATTTACAAAATTACCATTTTACCCCTTACATCCAATTTTACCATAATATCCTTTTATTTATGAAAATTACCACCTTACATCTTTTACTTTACAAATTACTATTTTACCCCTTCACATCCAAGATTACCATCTTTATCTTTCCTTACATAATTACCATTTTGCCCTTCTTTTCCAAATTACCATATTACCACTTTACTTATAAATTACCACTTCACCATTCACTTATAAAATTTACCATATTACCTTTTATTTATGAAATTACGATTTTGCCCCTCTACCTCCAAAATTACCATAATGCCCTTTTTCTTGAAAAATTACCACAATGCCCTCCTTCATCCAAAATTACTATTTTACCCCTACTTCCAAATTTACCATTTTACCCTTCTTTCTCACAACTTACAATTTTATCCTTTACTTATAAATTATCATTTAACCCTTTTATTTTTAAATTACCAACATATCCTTTTACTCATAAAATTACCGAAATACCCTTTTTACTTATAAAATTTCCATTCAACCCCTTTATTCACCATTTTTATGAATTTACTAACACTACATAAAATAATGATATTAATACTTTTTATCATCTAAGTCCACCAACTTGTCATTTTTCAACATAATACTCATTAGCAACTACACACATTGATTTATATACCTCATAAGTATAATTACTAAAATACCCTTAAACAATAACATCATTCATGCATTAACAACATGGTACGTCATAAACAAGTGTTTAACATTTCTATCCATATTCCAACTCCTTCTTTATTTAACACACCTACATATGGCACAAAAGTTATCATGCTTTTTCTTTTTAACAAGCAATATAAGAAACCATATACATATCATGCTAAGCATACAAAACATGCATAAAATCATACTAAACCCTAAATGTGCTAGCATGCGTTTTTCCATATATTTAAGGGATGATTAATGGTTACCTTAATCCCGCAAAATATCAAATCTTACCAAGCATAATTAGCAACTCAACACCTAAAAATAATATCCATCATATTTGTTAGAAATAAGAAGTTAAAAAGGATAAAACTTTATAAAACAAATTTATTTAATAATAATACACTTTAATTAAATATGGATATACCTCAAAACTTAACCAAACAAATTCCAAAATAAGGGGGAGCTCACGCTGCTCATGCAGCGTGAGTTTCATGCAAAAACCATGGGGGAAAAAGGCTCAAAGAGGGTGAAGGGAGAAAAATACATTATTTTCGGGTTAGGGTATTTAGGCTAGAAAAGAAGGTGGTTGGGGGAGGTTCTAAGGCAAGTGAATGGTGCAGAAGTGAATAGGGGTTGTAGGTGGAGGCTAAGGGCGGTTTCAAGGCGGCGGAGAGGCGGCGAAGGTGGCTGCCAAGATGGGTCGAGGGAAAGGGGTTGTGAAGGAAGGAAAAGGAGAGGGAAAAATGGAGGGGTTCAAGGGCTGTTTTCGGCCAACTAATGGATGGCGGTTGTAGAGGAGGTTGCAGGGTGTCAAACGGTGGGTTGGGTGGCGGCAGAGGTGGCCGGACGGCGGCGGAAGCGGCGGTTGCAGGTGGCTCGGCGGTAAGGGGGAAAAGCTGGGAAGAAAAAGGAAAAGGAGGAGAAGGGAGGAAGTGTAGGGCTCGAGGGGCGGCGTGGGGGTGCAGGGTGGTAGTAGACGGTGGCAGGAGGTGGCGCAGGGGTTGGGCTTGGTGGTTCAAGCGGCGGCGGGCGGCGGTGAGAAGAAAAACGGGAAAAAAATGGAGGGAGAAGGAAGGAGAGAGGAGGGAGCTCGGGATGGGGATGATGGTTCGAAAATGAGGGGAATGAAAGGCTGGGGAGATGGAGAAAAAGAAGAGGGAGAAGAGAGGGGCAGGGATGGCCGGCGATCGGCGCTGCAGGTGGAAGGTGGTGGTCGGGTGGCAGGGGAAAATTGGGACGAAGATGGAAAGGGAGAGAGGCACGGGAGTTGTGGTCCAGGGGCCGGTTTGGCTTAAAAAAAGAAAGAAAATGACGGGGGAGGAGAGAGAGGGAGAGGGAGGTAGGTGGCGGACGGGTTGCAGGTGGCGACATGCTTGACCATGGCAGAAGAAATGGTCGGGCGTGGGAGAAAAAGAGAGGCGAAGAAGAAACGGATGGCGGGCAGTCGGACCGGCGCAGGAAAGAAGAGCAGCCCGGCCGGTCCAAAGGAAAAATAAAGAGGGACGTTGGGCTGCTGGACGGCGTGCGAGGACGAGTGGCTGGGGGAAGAAGCAGGTTGGAGGGATGGGCTGGACGTGCGTCAGGCATGGGCGAGGAAAAGGCAAAGGCGAGCCGAAGGCCCAGTCGCGCGGGGAGGAAGGAAGCAGGCCGGTGCGGGCAGCCCAAGGAGGAGAAAAAGAAAAAAAAGAAGAGAAGAAAAGGAAAAAGGGGAAAAGAGTAAAAAGGGGAATGGAAAAATAGGAAAAGTAATTTAATTAAATTTATAAAATCATAAAATATAATATTCTTGGTAAATTATTTAATTTAATAATTTAATTTATTATAATCTAATATTTTAGTTTAAAAAGGATAAAGGTGGTAAAATATTAGTTTGGAAAATTATTTAAATAGAATAATATGATAAATAGCAAAATATTTATTTTTAATTTATTAAATACTCTTATCCAAATTTACATACTCTAAAATCTATAAAATAATTAAAATAACTAATTTTATAGGCTAATTTTATTTCAAATAAAGTTATTTATTAAAATATAGATTTTCGAAATTTTTGGGGGATTACAATAAGTGATTAGTATTTTTCCATAACTTTATTCACATCCATGACTGGTTTTGTTGAGCTCGAGACCCCCACTATTATTGTCAGTGGATCGGAATATATATCAACATCATCTAGAGCAACACGCTCTCGGGCCACTATTATATCATGTGGATTGTTAATCATAATCATTTGCCAAGGCATCATGTTCCTGTGCCACTATTATATCCGGTGGATCGGTACTCATAATCATCTTCCAGGACAACACGCTCCTGGGCCACTATTATAACTGGTGGATCGATACTCAATATCATAATTCAACAGGGCCCGACTCATTAATCTATTTCATGATTAGTGTTTTCCCTTTTTTAATCAGCACAACAATTCCATTTATTTGCCTCGGACAGGAGATCAAGAACCTAGGACACAAAGGTACACCACTCGTACTGATGCATACAAGCTACTCAATACCCTTCAACCATCAACCTAGGGACGCATGTAACACCCCCAAATTTCACTCCGGAAAAAATTTTTTTTTGAAAGATTAAAGCGGAAGCTAGGAGCGAATTTGGGAAATGTTACCGCCACATCTAACACAAGATAAATGTCAACCATCTATCTCCTGTTAGATGCAAGGCTAAAACCTGTCGACCAAATAAATCCGAATAGTAAACACTTAACAGAGTACGAGAAATTTAAAGTCAATTACAAAACCTTTAGAAATCTAAATACAATACTTGCAACTTCCAAATGTGAAAACAATTAAACAAAATAAATCCCGAAGGGTAAATATCCGGATCGCCTACTCACTCAGGTCAAGCCTTCCACCCCAAACCAGTATCCGATCTTAACCTGCACAAGAGGTCTGCTCCCCACCATCGGTGGATCATCACAGGACCCATTCAACCAGTGTAGTATCAGTACGGGTCCAGTACTGAGTAAGTCTCACTACCCTATCTTATGGGAGAGACGTAAACTGTAACATCAAGTACATATTAAATTATAATACAATATCGGTCATACTCACAACCCACAGCATGGCTCTTGTCATACACTCATAGTAACATATAACACATATGCAACATCCCATTTAACATATAAGCATAGTATGACCGAAATAACAAGTGACTCAATATGCACGTAAACAGCATGTGGTAATACATATAATAAAAGTTGGCTATGGTCCAATTAGACTTAGTCTTTATTCTCATTAATAGTATATTCATTCCACACATATTCTGTAATAATCCATGTAAGCGCGGGGACCCCACTATTATAGCCGGTGGACCGGAAATCAACACTCAGGGCAGAACGCCTCTAACCACTATTATAGCCGGTGGACCGGAATCAACACCCAGGGCAGAACGCCTCTGGCCACTATTCTAACCGGTGGACCGGACTGGCCCCGAACTTACATGGTGTTTCGCTGTAAGTACTTAATATTTTCCCGTGGATTACTTCATTCAGATTCATTCAACACATTCTTTATTAGACCATGTGAGCGCGGGAGCCCCACTATTATAGCCGGTGGACCGGAAATAAACACACAGGGCAGAACGCCTCTGACCACTATTATAGCCGGTGGACCGGAAATAAACACCCAGGGCAGAACGCCTCTGGCCACTATTCTAACCGGTGGACCGGACTGGCCCCGACTCACATGGTGTTCCACTGTAAGTATTTAGTATTTTCCTTGTGTATTAACTTATTCGTTTGGGTCTGTCGAGCCCGAATCCCCCACTATTATAGCCGGTGGACCGGAAATACACACCCAGGGCAGAACGCCTCTGGCCACTATTCTAACCGGTGGAACGGACTGGGTCGGGCTCATCAGTCTTTCACTTTACGTAATTAATGTCTTATTCGTATCTTATTGAATCACATCATGTCCTTGACATGCATAAATCATTCACTACATTCATTACACATCACATACGGTAAAATTCCACATTCATAACTATACTTTACTCAATAGTACACATAGTAACACCAAACAACTCTAAACAGCCTTACGAACCATGATTGTCCACACCAAGCCCTGGTTAACCACTCTTAACCTTCTTTAACCGTAACCACCATAATACCATCACGAAAACCCTAATGACACCATCAGTCATTAATACCACCAAGACATCATAAATACTACTATATAAACCACAATACCATCTTGCAAACCCTAATACCACCATAAGTCATGAATACCACCAAGGAATCATTAAAACCACTATGTAAACCACAATACCATCTTCCAAACCCTAATACCACAATAAGTCATTAATACCACCAAGAAATCATTAAAACCACTATATAAACCACAATACCATCTTCCAAACCCTAATACCACAATAAGTCATTAATACCACCAAGAAATCATTAAAACCACTATATAAACCACAATACCATTTTGCAAGCCCTAATACCACAATAAATCATTAATACCATCAAGAAATCATTAAAACCACTATATAAACCACAATACCATCTTACAAACCCTAATACCACCATAAGTCATTGATACCACCCAGTAATTATTAAAACAACTATATAAACCCTAATGCCACCTTACAAACCCTAATACCACCATAGGTCATTAATACCACCAAATACTCATTAAAACCATTATATAAACTCCAATACTACCCATCATATCTCCAAGCAACAGACTTCCCCATGCAACCTTAATTTATACCCACCTTTTTGTTTACTTAATTCCACCTTCTCCTCATTATCTCACAATTGGTGAATTCCTTAGGTCGTCCTTACCTTGTTTAGCCAACATACTCCCCTTTGGTCATTCTAACCTCTTATTTTTCTTTTTCAAGTCCCCTCACTTCCCCACACTCCCTCACATCACCCAACCTACATGTCGTAGGGGTCACGTCACATCACACCACATCACACTTGTACCACAACATATTAGTACACGAAGACAAGGGTACGGGGACGTACCTCGGATCCATGCTGCGCTTCACAAATATACACATAATATACAGGTTATAGCATACAACCATACAAAGCATATAAGGCACTTAAAACATGTAGAGCACACAAGTGGCCTTAGTTACGTCCTTACTAAACAACCACAAGTAGAGGTAAGTAGAGACTTACTTGGATCCGAAGCTAGCTAAGCGAAATAAGAGGGAGAGGAATCCCTAGTTCGTGGGTCCACGAGAAAGCTTTCCTAGATCCGATAGAAATCAAAACTAAATTAGGAACTATCCTATCAATCAATAATCCATATATTCTAGTTAAATAAACACAAACGACACAAATGATCTTTCTTAGAAAACGTGTCCAAAACTTAGAACTTAAAAGCATAGCTTTATTAAGATTTAAGGTTAAAACTAAATCAAAACGGATTAATACAATAGCACTTGGGACATTTCCACTACTTTTATAAATTTAATTTTAGCGAAACAACTATACAAATAACCAATTTCATAATCTCACTTAAAATCTAGGGCTTTGGGCCCGAAAATACGATTCGGTAAAATTCTATAAGTTTGATCAAATTGAATGTTTAGAAATGCAATTAAACACATTTTATAACATATCAAATAATCAATTGATCAAAACCGATAATAGAAATATTCAATTTAGCACAATTAGGGTTTTTGAGCCCGGAACGCAAATCCGATCAATTCTTGCCAAAACATATCAATTGACGGTTCGAAAATGTAATTAAACATATCATAATGTAATTTATATAGTCAATTGAATAAAATAACCCGATTACATAATTCAATTTAAACCCGCGGGAGTTTTGACCTAAAAATCCAATTCCGATCAATTACGTACAATTTTCCCAAATCAACACTTCCAATATAAAATTAAATACATTTTAAACAATATTGTAAAATCAATTGAGCGAAACGGCTCAATTATACGACCCAATTTCATTACACCCAAAATTTGACCTAGAATTCAAATTCCGATAAATTCTGCATAAATTTCTCAAATGGACGGTTCCGACATGAAATTAGATACATTTAAAAACATATTATATAATCAATTTGTCCGAAATCGCAAAAACGGGCGGGTCCGAAAAATTTGGGCATAACCCGGCTAAAAATCCAATTTTTCCAAAATTCCAACACAATCACACAATTAACCTATCCAAATCAATCTTACAGCACATATATACATAATCAAACAATCAATTTAGCTTTTTATAAGCTAATTCATACCCAATTAACCAAAACAAGGGTTAGGGTTTTCGGAAATTATACCAAACGAAAAACCGGCAAATCGAGGCAAGGGAAGGTCGGGAAAGCTGTGCCGGAGGACGGAGTCGGCTCGCCGGTGGTCAGCGAGGCTCGCCGGAGCCGGACGGTGGCGGCACAACCTGCGCGGTTGCTGCTGCTGGGCGTGGCCGTTTCGGTCGCTGTTGCGGCTGCTACTGCTGTGGCTGCTGCGGCTGCTGCTGTGGCTGCTGTGCGGCGTCGCCAGCGGTGGTCGGCCGTGGCCAGCGTAGGAAGAGGGAGGAGCTGGGGAGGAGAAGAGAGGTGGCTAGGGCTTCGGGACAGGGGCAAGGCGCAGGGCCAGGGAGAAGGGAGTCGGGACTGGGAAAGATAAGGAAAAGAGAGAAGGGGGGTCGGGGGGTCCCGACAGGTTTGGGCTTCCTTTTTTTTTTTTTGCAAATACAATTATAAAAGGGAATACTAATTATCAAAAAATTATTATCGGAAGACTTTATCTAAAATTTATTAAACGAAAATTTATTTCGAACGGATCCGAAGGCTTAAAATTAGTAAAAAGGCTATATAAAGAATTTCGAAAATATTTTCGGAAAGATTTAACAACGGACGTAAAAATTTATATTATTTACGGAAATACATTAGAAGACCCCAAAATAATATTTAAAAACATATAATTAAATATTTAAGTCAAATTCTAATAAATCGAGATTAATTTAAATAATTTCCGAAATCGGTTTTCTACAAACCAAAAAGCATAAAACAAACGAAAATTGATTCCATAAGGAAATTCATAAATAAACTCCAAAATCTTTTTAATTTAAAACTTCCCAAAAATTATTAACGATTACCGAAAACGAATAAATTTAAAGTTGGAAATATTTTCTACGGATAATATTATTAAAATAAATTTAACTATTTAAATAGAAATTCTACAATTTAAATAATATATTTCGTTAACGAAATATAACTTCAAAACAAAGCGGTAATCACATGACGAAGATATAATCGAAAACGAATTAAAAATATTAAAAACCAAAATACGGGAAAGAACGGGAAAATATATTTTTAACCGAAGATCGAAATCATAAGAATATAATAAAATCATTGTCGTGAACGAATTTGTCTAGAATGATTCGCAACGACAATAATTAATTACATTCAATTATGAATTCGAAATCATCGATAAATCCGTAAAACGAAACGAAATTAGAATAATTAATTATTTACATCAAATTACGCTAATAAAATCATTAAACTCAATAAATCTGGATTCTAAAAATACGGGGTATTACAACGCAAATGTACCCTAGTCGTACTGGTGTATAAAGCTACTTAGTACCCTACCGACAAGGACACTTAATCAATAAGTATGCCTACCCTCTAAATAGGTTCGTAGAGCTAGATAGAGTAAGATATAGGGCCTGGCTGGGGCACAAAGGTACACCAGCAAATACCAGAATAATCGTGGGCTAAACCGCATCTTTAGGGTAGCGACCCCTAAAGAGCCACCATTCCCGATCTCGAGGTCTTTCACTATAAGTATTAGTGTCTTAATTAACACTATAAGAAACTGGTGCATTAACGACCAATTTAGCGACCAAAATTTTTTCTAGTCGTTATTGATATATTATTAACGACCACCATTAAAAGTCGTTGTTATTGGTATATCTATAGCGACCAATGTATTTTTTAGTCGTTAATCGTTAATTTTTTTAGTCGTTAAAGGCGTTTAAGTCTAATATATATTTATATTTTTTTTATAGTGGAAAAAAGTTAATAATTTTTATTTGTAGAAAACATTTATGTCTATGAATTTATTTATTTTTATGAGATCAATAAGATCTTTGAAAAATTTTATATTTAAAATTTCTACAACATCTTTAATATTTCTTTTTTATGTTTTTCCCATTTTTATTTACGGATGACATTTTTATAAATATGTTAAATTATTATTATTCACTTAAATTTGTATAAAAAGAAAATTTATTTCTTGGATCTTTACCTAATGGTTTTTATTAAATAAAATTCAGATAAAATTATTCATTATCATATTTTAGATACTTAAAAAAAAAAAACCCAGCGACCAGTCCCCGTCCCCCTTTTCTTTCCTACTCTCTCTTCCTTTCCCATTGCTTTCTCCTGCGTTGAGGCCCGACCCCCTGCTTCCCTTCTCCTTTCCCTTTCCTGCCTCTGCGTGCATTCTTCGGCCACTACCTCACCACTGCAACACAACCACTGGACGACGGCAGCACGGGAGCGAGGCGGCAGCAGCAGTGGTCGGACGAGTAGCGCGAGCAGGGAAGCAGAATGGGTCGCTCGACCCTGCTCCAGCGCCATTTCCACGACACCACCGCGACGCCACCGCCGGCCACCTCCAGCGACGTCCACCATCGATGGAAGTTCCTCGACCTTTGACGAATCTCCCGTGCCCTTTATCCGCCCTATTTTGGCTGATATTACTTGGTATAAATTATCCTAAACCCTAACTTTTGTTTGATTAAATTTCTATGAATTAGCTTTGATTATGCTAAATTATCTGCTGAATTGAATATGTGTGTGTTGTATGATTGATTTAGATGGGTTAATTATGTGGTATATGCTTGATTGAGTAGAAACCCAAATGAGGTGCTCTAGGGATACGCACCAAGGAAATCTCATATTTAGGAAACATACCTACCTTCTGTTCCAGAAAAAACTACTCTAACTTCTTGTTGTGGGTGCATGTGTGATGGGTGAATATGCTAGAAACACTTTTGGGGCTTTTAAGTGATTTTTTCCTCTACTAACAGAAGTAAGGTTGCGTACATCTTTTAATTTGATTCATTTCGGATATCATATTAACCTTATATATATATATATAAATTCCAATATCACATTGACATATGACTGCTTTATATTGTAGTATATCATATATTGTTGTTGCTCTCATGTTTGATTAAGAAAATTAGTTAAGTATAGAAGAAAAAGAAAACTCAACTGCATATATATTCTATAGAAGGCATTGGATTCCTTATTTCTATAGCTAGGCAAATGTAAATGTAGAAACCCAAGTTAAACAGGAAAGGGAAATTTTAAAGAAATCGGAACTAGTTGAGGAATAAAAAATAAGAAGGTAGTTTGTATGACTTCTTCTATTAATATTTTTTTTGTTAATTTAAATTAAAAATAGAAGAATACCTATATTTGCATTGACAATTATAGTAATTGTACATAAATAGGTCAAATACAATTGATGAGTGCTTACCTTTATTTTTTTCTTCTATATATATATATATATATGTATGTATCTCTTTCTAATGGGTAGTTTCGATATTAGTTCAAGTATAGACAATTGTAGAAACAAAAAATTAACTTATAATATATACCTTTACTGGTGCGCCAAAATTAAAGAAGCAGCAAACATAGTAGGCTACAGCTGATGATGGCAACATATTAGGTTATGTTTGGTATTGGGGTAAAACAGGTGTAAAAATACAAGGGAAATTATTTCCCTTTTCTTTTATGTTTGGCATGGGGGAAAAATGTTTTTGGAGTAAAATTATTCTGCTGGGTCAGGGAAAATTATTTCCCGATCGGACCCTTGGGTAATTATCTTCTCCCTGCCTGCGTCTTCTGAATCTTCTCTCCTTCGGCGTGTCTTCTCTGCCTCGCAAGAATCTTCGACACCAACCATTGTCACTTGCCCCTGCCTCGCAAGAAATAGTTTCCCTACATCAATCGATTAACCTAGTGACCTGTCTTTTTTGTTTTGTTCTCGTCAAATTTATATACGACTCATTATTCATGTTGATTTATGCTAACCATCTCCCTCTTCTCCTTAGGAACTGATTCTATTGACCAATTAATTTCATGGAGCTTCGTTGACTTTTTTGTTGTGCTATCAAATCTAATATATACTTCTGCTAGGTATTCTGAGGATGTGGGAGCAGCCAACTCAAGATTATGAGAAGCAGCTCTGAACTGGTATGTATGTTCAGGCGGTCTTGGGACTAAAATAACGTAAATAACTTGATTTGGCTGGCAATTGCAACTTAGAATTGCTAGTTGTTTAGTGGCAATAGTGTCAATCTCTGCTATTTGTTTTCTATTTGGTCCTTGGGTTTTCGCTGTAGTTTATATTTCTAAGTTATAGTTGAGAGTGCGCTGACCATTTCGTATCTGCTCACCCCATTTGCTCATAAATCTGATATAAATAATACATATTTATTTTATTCCATGTGGACATTCATGAAATCAAGTGCTCGAAACAGATAATCAGCTGCTTTGATTCTGTATTTTTTTAATCATACAGGATAGGAGAATTGAAATAATATTCTTTTAAATTGAATCTCTTGGTGCTGTTAGTTGTGGATAATTGAGTACTGAAGCATATGCGATAACTTGTTTTCTGCGCATGGAATGGATCAAATATTCAATTAAACATGTTCATTATCTATATGTGCAAAAAAAAAACACCAGAAATATTCAAATTGAATAATGGTCCAATAAATGTCGAGTAGAATGCATTTCAAGGTGTGGCTAATGTATTGTACTCTCTTGACAACAAAAGGATGTCCCAGAGGCTGTGAAGGGTAGAAAAGAATCAGTGAAGAAAATTAAGAGCTGGTCTTTGGGCAAATACTTTGGTTTTACTGAACATATATATACCAATAAGGACAATATTGTTCACTCTAACGAGGATACTCTTAATGCCTTACAAATGTGTGCATAATCAGGAAGTGTTACTAATCTTTCAAATTACTCATAAATCAAGCTTATTAGTATTAGACAATTTACTAATAAATCTATTCTTACACATACCAATTCTACTAGTGATCTCTCAATTAAGGGGAGAAAATGGTGATAAGAAAGGGACTTTCCTAGCAGTGGTACACCTAAGTACCTGAGAAGAAGTTTTCCTTTAGGGAGATGGAGCAAAGAGAATAAGTGATCTTTGGTGTAATTTTTTTTCAAGACACCATTGAAAATGTTACTCTTTATTGGATTTAATTGAAGACCTAAGATCCTTGAGAATTTTTTTTAACACATCATAGAACACTAAAACTGAATATGTATCCCCCTAGAAAAAAAGTAAGAGATTATTAGAAAAAAGAGAGGCTAATGTATTGAACCTTTTTGCACTTATGATAACTAGAGAAAATGTGATTTTCCCATAGATCTTTTAAAGCCCTATGAAGATATTCCATGGTAAGAACAAATAGATATAGGGAAAGAAGATCACCTTACCTTGCCCCTCTTCTAGCTTTAAAAGGTGGATTATGAATACCATTGAAACCATAATGTGGCTTTCAAACTAAGGTGGGAAGTTGAGAGAGAACATAGTTGCTTTCAAGAAATACCAATTCATAGTGTCATACTCTTTATGCATATATAAGTTGATCACGTAACACAAGGATAAATACTTATTTAGGCATCCATTTACCATTGCAAATATCATAAGGATGTTTTCATAAATACTCCGACCTTTCACAAAAACAACCTATGAATGACCTATCAAGTAAGGCATTGTAAGATTGATTAACTTTGTTAACAAATAACTCATTTCTTGGCTTTGAAGAGTTTCATAGCCACAAGTTTTCCTATAACACTTGCAACCATGAAGATATATAAACACATCATCATATCAGCACTATATAAAATGATAGATGACAATTTTACCAATGAAAAATGCAATCGAAAGGGCTCACCTTTATTGTTTATTGTGATATTTTTTTTCTTTTAATATGATATGCCATTGTTTATTTGATACTTATATTAATTATTATTTTTATATTTCTATTGTTGCAGATCCAACTCATTTTGACAAGCTGACTAAGTCTATTAGGTTCGGTGAATAGGACGATTAATTTTTAGGTGGCTGCTTATCATGATATTTGTGTAATACAATGATATCCTGTAGTTCTTTTGTAATATATTTAAATTTGATCAAATATTTTGTTGTACCAGGCATTTAATACAAACTATTTGTATGAATATTTAGTTGAATGTTTGTAGGCAAGTATTTAGAAAATTATATTCATGTGATAAAAGGGATATATATGGATACAGGTACAGGGTTTGAGAAGATTGTAATGGATATATATATATATATATATATACACAGGTGTAGGGTTTGAGAAAAATGTTGAAATGCCAATTATATTCTTGAATATATAATTATGGCATTTGCGACTAATAAATTATGTCACTAATAATAAATGGATTTTAGTAGTGAAGGAAAAATTAGTCGGTATTGGTGTGATGATTATTTATTTATTTAATTACAAAAAAAACTTGATTGCCAATATTATTTACAATGATATATTTTTTCCGTCACTATTGTTTATAACGACCAACATTATACGTCGTCACTATTGCTTATAGCGACCAACATTATAAGTCGTCGCTATTGCTTTAGCGACCAACATTATAAGTCATCGCTAAAGCAATAGCGACCAACATTATATGTCGTCGTTATTGCTTTAACGACCAAAAAATTTCGGTTGGTCGTTAAAGCCTTTAGCGAGGGAGCAATAACGACCACCGACGACCAACAATTTATTTGGTCGTTATTGACGTTAGCGACCAAATTTTGGCCATTAACAACGAAATTTGTTGGTCGTTAAAAGCCTAGTTTTCTGTAGTGTAAGGTGATCACAAAAAGCACAATAAGCAGATACTTATTCACTTTCAATCGTTCTAGTATCATTAGGCATTTCTTATTTGTACAGTTATCCAAGAAAACACAGAGGAAATCAATAAGGCCATTATAATCTCATCCAATTCTGATTTAGGATTTGTTCTCGTGATACTTACTAATTGTCAAATACTCTTACCTTACTATTCAGTGTTACTTAAGTCTTGTTATGAACCTCTAGTGTCTCATCAACATGTTAGATATGAATTACTAGTTTACCCCTTACTTGTATAGTTATTAAGCCATCCCTTCCTTACTTGCCAATTTACCATATCACCCTTCAGGTCGCATAATTACCAAATTACCCCTTTCTCGGTTTAGGTTACTAAGTTATCTCTTACACTTTTTAGATCACCATTCACCCTTCGTAATTGTTACACTTGTCATATTTCCCATTTGGTTGGTTAGATTACCAATGTGCCCTTCTCCTTTGTCATAATTACTAAATTGCCCTTAAGTTAGATAAATTACAAATTACCCTTCTCCATTATCATGATTACCAATTTGCCCTTTAGTTGGTTAAATAATTACCAATTTACCCTTTAGTTGGTTAAATTACCAAATTGTCCTTCTCCATTATCATAATTATCGAATTACCCCTTTAGTTGGATAAATTACCAAATTGCCCCTCTTCATTATCATAATTACCAATTTACCCTTTAGTTGGTTAAATTACTAAATTACCCTTCTACAATCTCCTAATTGCTATATTGCCCTTATCCATTATTATAATTACCAAATCACCCTTATCCATTATCATAATTACCAAATTACCCTTCTGTTAGTTAAATTACCAAATTACTCTACTCTATTATCATAATTATCATTTTATCCTTCTCAATTATTATAATTACCATTTTACCCTTCTCCATTATTATAATTACTAATTTACCCTTCTCCATTATTATAATTACTATATCGCCCTTCTCCATTATTAAAATTACCATAATACCCTTTTGTTGGTTACTTTACCAAATTACCCCTCTCTATTATCATAATTATCCAATTGCCCTTCCATAATCTTAATTTAATTATCAAATTATCCTTCGCCGTTATTATAATTACCAAGTTACCCCTTACTCCCAAATTTACCATAATATCCTTTTATTTACAAAATTATCATTCTACCCCTCACTTCCAAATTTACCATAATATCCTTTTATTTATAAAGTTACCATTTTACCCCTTACTTCTAAAATTACCATAATACCCTTTTACTTATTGTTTACCATTTTGCCCTTCTCCTCTAAAATTACCATAATGCCCTTTCCTTATAAATGTATCATCTTGCCCTTTTATTATACCACTTTTATTAAGTGATCATCACTACCTGAATATTAATATTAATACTCCACTCATAATATCTAAATCCATCAATTATTATATTTTAATATACTAACTATTAGCACCCACACATATTAGGCCATATTCTTGCACAAGAAATATTACTAAAATATCCCTAGGGCTCACAATAATATTATTCATGCATAAATGGTCACAATAACATAAAGTAATATGGATAAGTACTTAACACTTTCATTAATAGCCAAACTCTTTCCTTAAGCAATATTTCCACACATAGCACATAAACTAGCATACTTTCCTTTTTATTAATCAATATATATATATATATATATATATTGTATTAACAAAAATATAACAAGCATAATAATGTATTAAAAACCCTAATGTGATAACATATGTTTATCCATGCATTTAGGCGAGGTTTAAAAATTACCTTAGATCCCATAAAAATTGAACCTTATTGGTATCCCGGTTAAAGATTCAAGCTTTAATTAGCAAAATCAGCACCTAAAAATAATACCAATATTTCTCACATTAGAAGTAAGGAAACCAAAAGTATAAGACTTTATAAAACTTAATTAGTGAAATACTATACTTAAATATTATTTTACCTTAAATTTATTAACCATAATAAACCAAGAATGCAACAACTCATACTGATCATGCAGCATGAGCTGCATGCAAAAATAAAAAAAGAATGCTCGAAGGGAACTCTAAAAACTCATAACTTATCCATGCCATACTCCACAACCATGAACTTGATAGGTGTTCATTGAACATGAGGTTCTGTATTATCCAGTGTTTTTTATAGAGGTTTTTACATGTCATGCATCACAAAAACTGCATTAAGGTGGAAAATTGTGAGTTTTGACTAGGTATTTAAAGCACAATATAATATTGTGTTGGTTTGTGCAGGTATCAGAGAAGTTTAAGTGTAGGATGTGAATTATGTGAGAAAAATGGGGATTCTCGTGGTAATTAACATGGACTATGTTTCTCATTGAATACTTTGATGTGTTTTTTGGGAAAAATTTGAGAGTAAGGAAATGGATACGGGGGTCCCATATTTACTAAACACGAATCGTGTTTTTTTCTTTATTTCTAAAACACATTTTTTTTTACCCTGGGGGGTTTTATTTTCTATAATATGAGAAAAGGTGAAACCCTATCCGTCAAGTCATGCGATCCAACTTCTTCATCTTCTCCATAGAATTTTCCTTAATTGTTCTGTTATGTGATTAAATCCTCAATTATTCATAATCTTGTCGATTCTAATTTAGTTTGGATCTTTTTCAATCCATGCTATTTTGCAATAGGGTTTTATAAATCAGGACCCCATACCCAAACCCAAATGAAAGCTTTAAAATACACACTTTAGAGGTTCAAGGATTCACCTTTTTGTCTTTAAACTCGAAAGGTGAAAAATGAAATGTTATAGGGTAATGTGTTTTAGAATTTCAAACATAAGAAGGGAATAAAGAAAATAAGGAGAGGATATCAAAAATCAATTGTATTCAAAGATCACCAACTCAGGAATCTCATGAAAGTGAGAGGAGAGGAAGGCGAAGAATATAAAGTGTTGAAGTCATGAATGTGGCTTGTGAGAAATTACCCTCTATGAATCCATTGAAAATCAATAAAATAGGTTAAGAATGCTCAAAAGCTTCATAAAAATTATCAAGAAACTGTTGAGACAAAAAGCATTGCATTGCAAAATTTTTTGGGAAAAATTTGTAGTGAAAATTCATAGTAAAGAACAATAAGTTTAGATGAACCAGTTATTGGGTACCTCAAATCTATCAATCGGTTTATTGGGTTTCAAAAACTTAAGTTTCAAACTATTCAATTAGTATCTTTAAAGCAATCAATTAGTTTTCTAATAAAGCTAATTGTCTTTCAAAAATCCAAATGGTGCTCGACTAAAACCATACCAACCTTAAACACACCTCAAAAATAAGATCAAACATACTTAAATCACAATCAAATGCATATATTAATACTCACTAAGGCCCCTAAAAAGTGGGGTGTTACAACATTACCCCTTAAAAGAGGCTTTTTCCTCAAAGCCAAAGAAAAGTCTTAGACCCTAAACATCACTAGTCTATAATGTATTCATGATAATCCTCTAACAACGATAGGGTTACCATTACTCTAAAGGAATAGGCATGCTAAGCATGCATCACACCAGGATGATGACAACTGTTATGATAGTGGTTAGGCGGGAGTTCCAACAACCATGAGGGTCAGGAGTTTAGGTTTGAAATGAAGGGTAAACAAGTATCTAAGATTAGTGGTATGGAAATAAGGAGTATGAATATTAATAAGGATCATTTTTATTCAGTAAGAAGTGACACTTGCATGAATATGATGATTAGTAAGGTAAAGGGATATAGATAATTAATTAGGATGAGGAATCACGTTACCACACAAGGGTTCATCAATGAAGGGCAACTTTAATAAGAGTGAAAGAACAACCAAGGGTGTAATGAATTGGTAAGACAACAAAACAATTGTTGAGGAATCAAGCAATTGTTTCAACATAAGTAATAAAAAGGGTTATAATACGGTGCAACAATGTCAAACAAGAGGTGTTGCTCGGAAATGGAAAATAATGAGGAATAATGTAAAGGAAGAACTAGACGAAGTTGAAGTAAAATAATTAATTGGAAATGGGAATTAATTTAACCATGAAGGAGAGATAATAATGACATGGGTAGATCATTAAGGATACTCCACATGTACGTCATATAAGGGAAGGTTTAACCAAGATTACATGAGAACAAAGGAGAGACCATCAAGAACAATAAAAAGGGTAGGGTTACTATCCCCTTAAAAGAAAATCATTCCAAACCTCAAGGGAGGTCACAATTGACAATGTCACAAAAAACAAACTAGGACCTTAAACATGAATAAAAAAGTGAAAAAAGACATCAAATGAAAAATAAAAGACTTAATAGCATGATGTTTCATGAGATCCACCTCATGTCACTCTCACAGACACCATCCTTTGTGTAGCAACACTCAAATTGCCTATGCCCCATGCACCACAACCATAACACTAAACATGATTGCCTTGAGAATCCTTTCTTGGGTGGTCTCTCTTACATCACTTGCTGAAGTTATGTTGGAAAATAGATCCTTTCTACTAGTAAGTAATGCTCGCACTCTTGTTTCTTTCTTGCCATCGCGCCTCAGATCTGAAGCTTATGTGGTCCCTTAAGCACTTTCTCATACATGGATGTAAGGTTGGGTGCTAAGGCTTCCATTAGCAATTCTCGTAACCTATTATCAAGACCTAAACAAAAACAATGAATCTTCAACCCATCCGTTATCTCCACCTCAAGTGTAAAATAGGTCAACTTACAAAACTTACTATAGTACTCCTCTATAGATAATCTACCCTAGGTAAAGTGCCATGAACTCTTCATATCATGTGAGGTGTAGATGAGTAGGGTAGAAAAGAAGTCTTAGAGCTCCTACTAACTACTCCCATGAAGTAGATGAGCTGCCACTAAGTTGTATCCTATGCCACCAAGAGTCTTTCCTTCCAAATAAGTAGAAGGTTGAAACATCCACCTTCTTGATTTTTGGGCACTCATATGTGATGAATGCATGCTGTAAGGTGCTTATTGTAATACCCCCAAATTTACTACTAAAAATTTTTATTTAATTAAAAGGGTTTAACATAAGCGAAAAGATAAAACCGTAAACTCGGGGGCATTACCGCCACACTTAGTACTAGATCGGTTTACTCGTACCCTTCCAATACTAAGTGCTAAGGCTAAATAAAGTTAACATTAAACATGAGTCATTAATAAAACACAAGTCATACGGAAATCAGAGTGCGATTTAGGATTACAATCGAAAGAGTACGTAACTAGAGTTTTTCAAAACATAAAGGATTATTTGACACCCCATAACTAAAATAAAATAATACATGGTCCAATAAAGAAACAGAGTTCGCCCGAGTCACTCTCGATCCCCAAGTCAGGTTTAGGCTCAATGCTCAGCCCCATCCGATGCCTCGTAAGTGTCGTAGGCATCGAAGATGTCATCCCCTACTTACACAAGCTCAGACGGGTCTTCTGCTCATGGGAATGCGTAGCACCTATGAAACGTGTGATTAGTACGCTACGTACTGAGTAAGGTAACTGATGCACTATGGCCAGCATACAAAACACACAACACAGTATACATGGCATAATCACATGAGCAACATGTAGTAAAACAGATGATAAAGGCCAGCTACGGTCCGAGTAGACTTATTCTTTAGATCTTTGGTAAATATAGAGTCGATTCACATCATAGTATTTATCAATCCAGGTGAGTGCGGGAACCCCACTATTATAGGCTGTGGATCGGTCATGTAGGGAAAAATGATCCTCGCCACTATTATTCACTGGTGGACCGGTCATGTAGGGCAAAATGCTCCTGGCCATTATTATTTGCCGATGGACCGGTCTGGCCTTAACTCACATGGTATTTCACTGTAATTACTTCGTATCTTTCCCATGTCTTATCACAATTATGTTTAGTTTGTTGATCATGAACCCCCACTATTATAGCCGGTGGATCAGTCATGCAGGGCAAAATGCACCTGGCCACTATTATTTGCCTGTGGACCGGTCATGCAAGGCACCCCTGCTCTTGGCCACTATTATTCGCCAATGGTCTGGTCTAGACTTTGCTCAACAATCTTTCTCTTTAAATGGATAATGTCTTATTCATATCTTATTTAATAAGAAATTCACCCTTAACATGCATGCCACTGACATTCTACCTCTACCCTCTCAGGGGGGCTCGTCCCATATCTTGAGACTCATGCGCCCCTTATCATGCATCGACATCCATTCCTCCTTAAACTTACACAAAATGAAAAACCAATTCCTAAGGGTGTGGGTTAAGGCCCAACGCCTCATGATATCAACCCCACTTACTATCACCCTCTAAGGTTTTCCCTTGAAAACCCTACTTGGACCTATATGGCCCAACTTTCTCATACTTACACTATCATTACTTCATTCCTCGCCTGCATCTTGTCTCAATTAGATCACATCCCAAAATATACCACTTTACCTCTCGACTTTGTATGTGACCGAAGAAACCCTAGTTGGCCACCTCAAACCCTAGTACCTTTCTTCTCCCACAAGTAACCTCTCTCTTTTCACCCAAAATCTCTTCTCTCCCATGGAACCTGTACTCACCCCTTATAAAATAAATTCCCTTTCTTAAATCGTACTCCACTCTCCCTTAATCATTTTTTTTACTTCCATATTTTCAAGATTACTACTTCCTCCCAAAACCCTAAGTAGGTCCCTTACACACCCGTACACCAACCTACGTACTATTTTTCATCCCAAGTCTCCAATCACTCCACAACTCTCCCCTTATCTTATTTACTCCCTAAATAAACTTTTCTCATGTGAAGATCACCCCCATGCGAGTTATATCCATCCCATGCAAACACCCAAAGTCCCCATGCAACTTTAAGATTCCCATGCATGGTTCTCATCTCTCATTCATTTTGATCGTTCCTTTTTAATTTCCTCTCATGGATCATGAGGTATTTTGGTTAACCTCATATCCCCCTTTAATGAACTCACTTCCCATTTCTTTCTTTTTATCCTTTCATTCCCATATCATATTATCAATTGTCCTAGCATGCATGTCCTAGAGGGCCATAACATATCACATCATAATCACCATATATACATATAACACACATGTCATAATAGTAAAACTAACAATGATAATAGTAACCAAAATGATAATAATAATAATAATATAAGGGTCCAAATATTTATATTAATAAATAAAAGTGATAATGGACAAAGTTAGTACTAATAATATTAGCAAGGATAATGATAACGATAATGGTAATAATAATAGTAATAATAACAATAATAATAGAAATAAAGTTGGGTTAAGTAGTAATAATAATAATAGTAATGGCATTAATAGTAGTAGTAGTAGTAGTAGTAGTAGTAGTAGTAGTAGTAGTAGTAGTAGTAGTAGTAGTAGTAGTAATAATAATAATAATAATAATAATAATAATAATAATTAAGAATAATACTAATAACAATGATAGTAAAAATGGTAATAGTAATATAAGGGTTCAAATGTTTACCATAATAGTAAAGACCATAGTTAGCATTAGTAATAATAGTAGGAATACTAGTGAGGTTAGTAATAATAATAATAGTAAACGAGGAAAGGTCTTAATCATAATAACACTAAAGTTGTAGGCCATTATTAATGATAATATTATTATTGGTTAGGAAAATCATAAAGTTAGGTTAAGTAATAGTAATAATAATAATAATTATAATAATAATAGAGATAACTATATTAATACTAAAGTTGTTAGTAATAATAATAATGATAATAGTATTATTAGTAGTAATAGAAATAATAATAATAATAATAAAACAACAACAACAACAACAACAACAACAACAACAACAACAACAACAACAACAACAACAATAATAATAATAATAATAATAATAATAATAATAATAAAGATAACTATTTTAATGCTAAATTTGTAGCCTTTTAAATAGTATACCCTAGTTATAAATATTTCTGAAATTAGGTTAGGTAATAAGAGTGATACATAATAATAATATTAATAATGGTAATAATAATAATAATAATAATAACAATGATAATACAACACTAATAATAATAAGAATAATAATAATAGTAATATTAAGGATAATACTATTAATAATACTAAAAATTATTAACACTTATAGAAAATAGTTTAGGGGCTGGGGAAGTTGGAGTACCACCTAAGATTGGCGGTGGAACCGATGGCGGCGCGTGACGGCGACGACTGTGGCGGTGGAGGAGGAAGAAAGGTGGAAGATGAATATGTAGGCTAAAGGAGAGGAATTGGAGGGGTGTTTGAGGTGGTGGAAGGTGCAATAGGTGGAGAGGGGTGGAATGAAGGTGGTGGTGCAGCTGGGAGTGGCGGCGCACAGCGGTTTTTGTGGCGGCCAAAGATGGTGGAAGATGGAGGAAGTAGAAGGAGAGGGAGTCAGGGGGAGATGAAGGTATGGAAAGGTAGGGGAAGGTTCCCTGGGTGTTTTGGAGGGTGGAGGAGGTGTTGGTAGCGGCGGGAGTGGCGGTGGAAGGCGGTGCGAGGGGCGGCGAGGGACTGGAGTGGGCTACTCGTGTTAGCGACTATGCACGGCCGGGGTGGCACGTGCAGGGTGATATAGGAGATTATGGTGGCTTGGTTTTATATAGGGAGATGCGGGGAAGGTTTTAGTGGGTGGAGTATGCGGCAGCGGTTGTTGACGGCGTCGGGGTAAGGATCTGTTTGGGCGGTGACGAAAAGCTGAGTTTTTGGGCTTGCGAAAAAGGGAGCTCGATTATGGCTGCTATGGGGGGTATTTATAGGCTAATTGTAATCCCCCAAAATTTTAGAAACCCCATAATTTAATAAATAACTTTTATTTGAAATAAATTAGCTTTTAAGATTATTTAATTTAACTACTTTATGGATTTATGAGTGTACAAATTTGGATAGGAGTATTTAATAAATTAAAAATTAATATTTTATTATTTTATCACAGTGTTCTTAATTAAATAATTCTTTTCAAAGTAATATTTACTAAAAGTATCAATTTTGAAAAATATATTAAATGATATTAAATTAAATTATTTATTAAAAGTATTACATTTTATTATTTTCTAAATTAAATTAAATTATTCTCCCCTATTTTCTCATTTTCCTTTTCCTTTTTCTTTTCCCTCTCCTTTTTCTCTTTTTTCTTCTTTCTTTTATTTTCCTTTTTTTTCCTCCCTTGGGCCGCCCAAACTGGCATGTTCCCCTCTCCCCTACGCGCTTGGGCCAAAGGCCCGTTTCTTCCCTCCGCTCTTCTCCTTCTCCCACGCATGTCCAGCCCAACCGAAACGCCCTTTATTTTTCTTTTTCCCAGACCAGACCGGCCGATCTTCCTCCTCTATGCCGACCGGTCTGCTCCGCCCTCCTTCCTTTTTTTTTCTCTTCTTCTCCTTGCTCGTGACCGACCAGCCTCGACGACTCCATGCCTGACACCACCAAGCCGCCCTGCAACTGCCGCCACCTGCCACCGCACATGCTCTCTCTTCCTCTCTCTCCCTTATTATTTTCTTTCCTAATTCAAACCAAACTAACCCCTACATCCCTATCTCGCATGCCCTCTTCCTTTCCTTCATCTTCCCTCCCTTTCCCCTGCCAACCGACACCTCCTTGCCACCCTTCGTCCTCTCGCCAACCAATCATTTGCCCCCTCTCTTCTCCCTCTTCTTTTTCTTCACCTCTCCAGCCTCCTTTCTGCCCCATATTTCGAGCATCTCCCTTTCCCTGACCTCCCTCTTCTCTCCTTTCTCCTCCTTCCTATTCTTCTCTGGTTTTTGCACGCCGTCGCCAACCGCCGCTCCAACCACCGCACCAAGCCCCTGCGCCGCCCACTGCCACCCTATACCCCAGCCCTGCACCGCCACGAGACCATCCAAGTCACCCTCGAGCCCCTACAACTCCTCCCTTCTCCACCTCTTCTCTTTTCTCCCCACTTTTCTTCCTTATCGGCAATCCACCTGCAACCGCCCCGTTCTCCGCCGTCCGGCCACCTCTACTGCCACTCAAACCACCGATCCACACCCTGCAACCTCCTCTACCACCCCCATACCTTACTTTCCCGAAAGAAGCCCCTACACCCCTCCATTTTCCCCCTCTCTTTTCCTTCATTCTCAGCCACGCCTAGCCTGATAGCCATCTTTGCCGCCTTGCCGCCACTATCTCTGCCACCCTCTGCCGCCTTGAAACCATCCCCAGCCTCCACCTACACCCCCTCTTCACTTCTGCACCATTCCCTTGCCTTGAAACCTCCCCCATCTATCTTCTTTTCTAGCCTAAAGACCCCAACTCGAAAATAGCCATTTTTCCTCCTCTCACCCCCTCTTCGAGCCTTCCTCCTTTTTATTGTGCATGCAGCTCATATTGCATGAGCAGGATGAGCTGTTGCCTGCTTTAGTATTTTAATATAAAATTTTGAAAGTATAATAGCATTTTAGTTAAGTGTTTCATTAATTAAGTTTTATAAATTTTTATGCTTTAGTTTTTCTTACTCCTAATATGATAAGTTTTGATATTATTTTTAGGTATTGGTTTTGCTAATCAAAGCTTGAATCTTTAACCGGGATACTGGTAAGGTTCGATTTTTGCTGGATTAAGGTAATCGTTAAACCTCACTTAAATGCATGGAAAAACGTATGCTAGCACATTAGGGATTTTAGTATAATTTTATGCATGTTATGTGTTGCCTAGTATGCAAATGTAGTTGTTTATATTGATTGATAAGAATAAAAGCATGCTAGATTTTGTGCCATGTGTAGAGATGATACTTAAGGAAGGAGTTTGCTTATTGATGGAAATGTTAAATACTTGTCTATAATGTATTATGTCATTAATGCATAAATAATATTATTGTGAGCCTAAGGGTATTTTAGTAATATGCTTATGTAAGTATGTGATCTAATATATGTAGTTGCTAATGAGTATTATGTTGAATAATGACAAGTTAGTGGAGTTAAATGATAAGAATGAAGTGCTAATATTAGTATTTTATGTAGTGGTCATAAATTCATAAAAGTGGTGTAATAAAGGGGTTAAGTGGAAATTTTATAAGTGAAAAGGGTATTTTGGAAATTTTGTAGTAAAGGGGTATTTTGGTAATTTGGAAAGAAAGGGGTAAAACGGTGAATTTGTAAGCAAAATGGTATTTTGGTAATTTCAAAAGAAAGGGGTGAAATGATAATTTTATAAGTAAAAGGATAAACTTGTAAGTTGGGAGAAAGAAGGGTATTATGGTAATTTTTGAGGCAAAAGAACAATATGGTAATTTTGTGATTAAATGGCAAAATGATAATTTTATAAGTAAAGGAGCATTATGGTAATTTTTGGACAAAAGGGTAAAGTGGTAATTAGTAATTTTGGATGAAGGAGGATATTATGGTAATTTGCAAGCAAAAGGGTAATATGGTAAAATTGGATGTAAGGGGAAAAATGGTAATTTTTATAAATAAAAGGATATTATGGCAATTTGGAAGTAAGGGGTAGAAAGGTAACTTTGTAAATAAAAGGATGTTTATGGCAAATATGGGAGTAAGGGGTAATTTGGTAATAATGATAACGACGAAGGATAATTTGGTAATTAAATTATGATTATAGAAGGACAATTGGATAATTATGATACTAGAGAAGGGTAATTTGGTAAATTAACCAATTAAAGGGCATTATGGTAATTTTAATAATGGAGAAGGGTAATATGGTAATTATAAAAATGGAGAAGGGTAAATTAATAATTATAAATATGGAGAAGGGTAAATTGGTAATTATAATTATGAAGAAGGGTAAATTAATAATGATAATTTGGGATTTATGATAATTGAAAAGGGTAAAATGGTAATTATCATAATTAAGAAGGGTAAAATGGTAATTATAATAATTGAGAAGGGTAGAATGCCAATTATGACAATGAAAAAGGGTAATTTGGTAATTTAACCAACTACGGGGCAATTTGGTAATTATGATGACGGAGAAGGGCAGTTTGGTAATTAATCGACTAAAGGGTGAGTTAGTAATTATTTAACCTACTAAAGGGGGAAATTGGTAATCATAATAGCAAAGATGGATAATTTAGTAATTTATCCAATTGAAGGGCAAGTTGTTAATTGTAATAAAAGAAAAGGGAAAAATAGTAATCTAACTAACCAAATGGGACATATGTTAAGTGTAGCAATTATAAGGGGTGAGTGGTGATCTAAAAAGTGTAGGAGATAACTTGATAACCTAAATTGGATATGGGGTAATTTAGTAATTATGCAACCTAAAGGGTAATATGGTAATTTGTCAAGTAAGAAGGGATGACTTAGCATTTATATAAGTAAGGGGTAAATAAGTAATTTATACCTAACATGTCGTTGTGATTGTGGAATTTCATAATATGATTCAAATAATGCTGATTAGCAAGGTAAGAGTATTTGATAATTAGTAAGTATCACGAGAACAAATCCTAAATTAGAATTGGATGAGATTATGATGGCCTTATTGATTTCCTCTATGATTTCTTGGATAACTGTACGAATAAGAAATGCCTAATGATACCAGAACGATTGAAAGTGAATAAGTATATGCTTATTGTGCTTTTTGTGATCACCTTAATTAAGATACTAATACTTATAGTGAAAGACCTCGAGATCGGGAATGGTGTCTCTTTAGGGGTCGCTACCCTAAAGATGTGGTTTAGTCCACAATTATTCTGGTATTTGCTGGTGTGCCTTTGTGCCCCAGCCAGGCCCTACATCTTACTCTATCTAGCTCTATGAACCTATTTAGGGGGTATGCATACTTATGGATTAGGTATACTTGTCGGTAGGGTACTGAGTAGCTTTATGCACCAGTACGACTAGGGTACCTTTGCGTCCCTGGGTTCGTGGTTAAAGGGTACTAAGTAGCTTGTATGCACCGGTACGACCGGTGTACCTTTGTGTCCCGGGTTCTTGATCTCCTGTCTGAGGCAAATAAATAGAATTTTTGTGCTGATTAAAGAAAGGGAAAACACTAATTACGAAAGTGAAAGATTAATGAGCCGGGCCCAATTGACTTATGATTATGAGTACCGATCCACTGGTTATCATAGCGGCCCAGGAGTGTGTTGCCCTGGCAAGTGATTATGAGTATCGATCGACCGGTCATAATAGTGGCCCAGGAGCGTGTCTCCCTGGCAAGTGATTATGAGTACCGATCCACCGAACATAATAGTGGCCCAGGAGCGTGTTGCCTTAGATGATGTTGATATATATATTCCGATCCACCGGTAATAATAGTGGGGGTCCCGAGCTCAATAAAACAAGTTATGTATGTGAATAAAGTTATGGAAAAATACTAATCACTTATAGTGGAACACCAAGTGAGTCGGGGCCAGACCAGTCCACCGGTGAATAATAGTGGCCAGTAGCGTTTTGCCCTGGAGACCGATCCACCGGCATATAGTAGTGGTTAGATGCGTTCTGCCTTATAAGTGACCGATCCACCGGTTATAATAGTGGGATTCTCGCACTCACATGGATATAAAATATGAGATTGATTGAATGATGATGGAATAATGGCTTAAGGCCCGAATGTATTTATTTTACACTATGACATGGCTTAAGGCCCAAAAGTATCGATCGTAACTTATAACTTGTTGATATGTGGCAGCCTTATTATATATGTGATTGTTATATATGCACCTCTTATTACATATGTATATAGCTTGCCTTATGTGTTGCATTGTGGGCCTATTTTTAAGTGTGGTATTAAAGGGTTACTCAGTACCATAATACTAAAGGGTTTCCTTCGTGGGGCCCCTGCCTATTCAATGGACAGTGCCCCTTATAGGTCTTTTCATGTGCTACTCAAGTGGGCAACGGGAAAGAGAGTAAGGAGTTATCCATTATTGTTAGAGTTTTTTTTTCTCTTTCTCTTTTAAATTCTTGGTTTTAATGTTAATGTTGTTAAAGTAACCATCATTGGTGGATTTTATTCTTGTAAATGATTTGATCAGCTACTCTGATTTGAAATGGATTGTAAATTGTGTTTTACACTTTTAGCCTTAGCATTTAGTATTGGAACGGTAGGAGTGAACCGGTCTGGTACTAAGTGTGGCGGTAATATCCCCAAAATTCATGATTTTATAATTTTCTTCCACTAACTCTTTCAAATAAAACGAAATTTTTCAGTAGTGAATTTTGGGGGTGTTACACTAATTGAGGGGGAAATGACAAAGGGAGAAGAAGACAATTGGGGGCATGTGAGGCAGGTCGCTGACTGGTAGTGGCAGGCGGTGCATGCCCTGTGAATTGCAGGGTATGTTTGGCTCGGGGTGGGGAAAAGGAAAGGATGGCAACACGCGTGAGGAGGGAGGACGAGTAGGCTGGGTCAAAAATGGAAAGGAAAACGACGGGGGTGGCAAGGGAGGACAACCAGATGGAGCGGGTGGTTGCCGGCGAAAATCGGGGTTGCAGGTCGCGTTGCAGGTCGAGGATGGGGGAAGAAGAAGAGGAAGGGTGGACCGGCGGTCCAGGGGAAGGAGAAAAAAAAAGAAGAACTGGCTGACGGTTGGGCACAAGGTCAGGGTTCGTGGCTTGGGCTGCGTGGGGCGGGCCAGGGAGGAGAGTTTGGGCCGCAGGCTGGCTCAAACCGGGGGGGGGGGAGAAGGAAAGATAAGTAAAGGAGGAAGAAAGAAAGAGAAAGGAGAAAAAGGAAAAATGATAAAATGGTTGGGTTGGGGTATTTGGTTTTTAATAATAATTATTTTAAGTATAATAATTAAATTAATTTTTAGATTAATTGGGCTATTTTGGATAAATCTTCCTTAACTTCCATTTTAATTTGTAAAATGTCCAAAATTTTCTAAATAATTTATTTATTATTTTCTCTTCATTTTCCTCTATTAATTTCCTATTTATTTAATAAAATAATTTATTTTCTTAATTTTCCTCATAAATCATTATTTTGCCATAATTCCTAAATTAGTATTTTTAGGGTATTTCATTTATCTATTCCTCTAAAGTGGTTGGGTCTTCCTAGCCTTTAAATGTCAAAATGTGGTGACATAAGGTGTTTCTAGGCTACTCCTTTGCTGTTAGTGATGCAATGAGAATATGTGATGATCGTGCCTTCTTTCATTGTATTTTCCTTAGCATGTAGGCCTAATGATTGCCATGCCCTGTTCGATGTGCTCCACACAGTAACTATCGTTAGCCATTGATCTTCTAGGATGATGCTAGTTTAAATAAAAACTAAGTTAACTTAGCGTAAGGCCCACACAATAATGCCACATTAGCACAAAGATAATAACTAATCCCAACCCACACTCACACATAGGCCTTTTTGGGTTTTAAAATTCTTGGTTAACCCAAAACATGACAACACTATAATTTAAAAAAAAATTTGAACCAAAAAATTTAATTTTAAGCTAAAACCTAGCTTTCTAAGCCAAGAGCACTGGTACCAACTTAGTGTAGAAGCTTAAAAACATTTAAAAGGGTAAGGAGTTTTTTAAACATGGGCCTTGATTTCAACCTACGGTATTAGTTAAAAGTAATTTTAATAAACACCTTTGAAATATCATTTTGATACAAACATGTAACACCCTCAATTTTTACTACCAAAAATTTTATTTTAAAACATTGCGAAAGTAGAAATAAATTATAATCTTATGAAAATAGGGTGCTTCCATCATATATAATGCAAGATAAGAACCTAAACTCCTACCTCACATTAGTCATAGTGTTAAGCATTTAACCAACAAAGGATAAAGGAAAACTAGTGTAATACTTAGTTTCCAGAAACCTTAATTATAATAGGTAATCATGTATATTAGTCGTAGTAAATATTTTAGTATAATAGGTACTAAATATGTTGTTAATATGTTTAATATTATTATGACTTATTAGATATAAAATTTAATTAGGGTAACATATACTAGAGGGTGTGTTTTAAATGTTTAAACCTAGGTTGGGTCTTAACCGGTATGTGTTTCATCGAATACACCTAACTTGGTAACCCAATAAATTCTACCTGAATGTTTTTACCCAATTATCTACCTAGATATTACCCTAACCTATCCCATAACCTATGCTAGAATTTGCTTACCTTCACCAGAATCCCTCTACCTCTCCACTTTCATCCCGCAATCTATCACCCTACACTATTTACACCATACCTCCCCTCTCCTCCATGTCTTCATCTCCTTGTTTTGCTCCTCTTTTCCCTACATGCTAACCCCTTCTAAAATCACTTATCCTCTCTCTCTAGTATTGTGCCAAAAACCCATGGGCAACCTACAATATTCTACCTCACCTGAGCTCCCTTTAGCACACAAAAACTCTCCTCGCCATTCTTCCTCTTTGTTTTCTCCTTCCACCACCCTTTTTATTTTTTGCAACACCAACCCCTACTAGCCTCCTCACCTTACCACTAGCCACCATCACCAATCCCTTACCCCCTACACCGATAACCCTTGTCTTAGCCTCTCCAATGCCCACACCTTAGCCTCTCCAATGACGACACACATACACCACAAAACCATCCTCTCCCATATATAAACATCCCCTCCCTTTTTCCTTTGAATCTCCTCATCGAATCAAACACCACACCACACCACAATCCAAAACCACAACTCCTCCCCCTTCTCCTTTGATCAGGCTTGTAGTTCCACCCCTCCTCCTTTTGTCTAAATCCATTAAAGCCTAACTCTCCCACCTTCAACCATTTTGGCCGAAGCTTCCCTCCTTATGCTACATCGACTACAAGAAAACCCATTTTTAACAAAGACAATTTTTGTTGCTAAAGATAGTAAGTTGTTGCAAAAAATATATATTGCAACGAAAATTTTTGTTATGGGGTCATTGCGCGTCATGGTGTTTCAAAAAATAATAATAATAAAGCAACGACAATGATCATTGCAAAAAAGTAATTAAATGCAATAAAAAATATCATTGCTAAATATATGTCATTACAATACATCACTTAAACTAAATACATGTATCTATATATTGCAATGACTTTTGTCCTTGGGAAATACTAATCCTACTTCGGCAACATGTTATGTCGTTGCAAAAACCTATAATTAGTAAAGACTTTTGTCATTGAAAAAAATTGGTCATACTTTGGCAACAAATTACGTCATTGTGAAAACCTATAATTTGCAATAGATTTTATCATTGCAAAATATTAATCTATTTCAGTAACCGCTTTTCAACAACAATTGATGTTGTTGCTAAAGCTAGTTATTGACAATGAAAGAAGTCGTTGCAAAATAAATAGCAACGGTATTTGTCGTTGTAAAATCACATTAATTGCAACGACTTATGTCATTGCAAAAAATTGAATGTACTTTAGCAACGATCTTTATTGTTGCAAAAAATATATATTGCAATGACAAATTTATTGCCAAAAATTGAACTTAAAACTTCAACAACCATCTTTGTCATTGCAAAAACATACAATTGCAATGACACAATAATCTATTTAAATATCATTGCAATAAATGATCTGTGAAACCTATAATCGATGTCCATAAATCATACCATATACATATGCCCTGCTTAAATCAATACAACCAAATTATATAACAACAATTCTTAACATATATATCTTAAAATAATGTCCACAAGGAACCAATCACCAATTTCTATTCCCTAAATACACACATTTTCAATTTAAATAGAAATTATATTGTTCGTGAATAACCATCTTGCATATTAATCCTCAAAATAACAATTAGAACCATTCTTCCAAATGTCAACCATAGGTTCAATCTTCCATATTGGCAATCATGCATCGTGCATAGAAAAATATATAGAAAAGTAATTAATGACATAAAAAAGTAATAAAAATGATATATATCCAATTGCTTAATACCTTCTCTATTTGCTAATGCTACCTAATAGCATTCGCTTTAATGACATTTTTTATGATAACACTAACTGGACCTAGGGTTTAACTGGAATGAAATAGCTAAGGTAGTGGAATGAAAAAGTAATAAAACTATTGAGTGATGAAGAAAAAATGTGATGGGTTTTGTGGTATTAGGGTCTAACTGGAATGAAATAGCTAAGGTAGTGGAAATTTGCTAGGAACTACAATTTTAGTTTGTTGAGGATAGGCTATGAGTTGATTAATCAACCATGGTCTTCCTTACATATTAATAATGATATCGAGTAGCTAGCTTGTGTGTGTGTGTATATATATCTATATATGTGTTTTCTTTTTAGATTCTATATTGCTTTATACGACATCTTTTGCATATTTATTTTGGAGAAAGAGATAATAGCAAAAAGAGAAAATCTAGAGATAATAGCTCTTTTTAATATCTTTAAGAAATGTGTCATACATCCAGATGTAAAAGGGTTTTATCGCTTTTTGTATAAGACAACTTATATTTCTTTCTTGTTCTCTACTACTACTTCCTACTGTTATATTTGAAACAGATATTAATGTCTAATTACATTAATTTGCAATATTTAAGCTATAGAGGAAGTTAGTTTATAAGATCTCCATATAAGTCCAGTGTTGGAATGTTTTTGTAATTTTTTCTATTTAGTTTATCATCATATTTAGATTAGTTGTTGTATTTCAATATTCTAAATTGATGAAACTGAGTATCATACAGTTCCAATCAAGTGCAGTTGGTATTTAGTACTTCATAATGATAACCAATTTATCACCATATTTAGATTAGTTGCTGCATTTCAACACTCTAATCTAATCACAACTTCTAGTGCAATGAAAACATGATTTTTAAGAAGACTTGTAACAAAACCAAACTCTATAATGATATTCACATTTCAATAACCAGGGTATCCAAATTCCATATTAAGGGTAGAAGAAGACATATTTTCGTAAGAAGACTTTACCTCCACTAAAGAGAAGTGACATTTTTCAAATTGGCAAATTGCTCCAACATCTGATGTTTAAAATCTTCCATTTCACGTTGTTGCTACTCTTCATAGCTTTCAAATTGCTTTTGTTGGTTTTCTTAGCTTTGGTCAATTGCTTTCTCTAACTCCTTGATTCTTTGATCTTGTTGTTTAATTTTCTCTTGTTGCTTTTCCATTGTTTGTTGTTGGTGTATTTGTTGTCTTCCTTTGGTAAAGGGACATATTATAGTCCCTTTTCCACGAAAATATCCAGATATAGTAGGTAACACCTCCAAAAGTATCTCCTCTTGTGACTTGGTGTCACCCGATGTAGCAATTACATCCTTTAATTTTTCCTATATATAAAATATGAAAATATATCAACAAGTTATAAACTAACTAGATACATACAAGCATACATAATAATTTTTTTTGTACCATACATATATCTCGTGTGATTGGTTGTCTGCCCACTCAAGCACCCTATCTTGATTCTTGTTTGTAAGTTGGGCAAGCCATATTATATCAGCCGAAGGCTTCACATTATTGTTTTATTTTGTCTAAAAAAATAAAAAATATCATTATTAATATGTAATTCACAATGTGTCAATCCTTACCAATATATCTTCCGATTCTAAAAATGATAAGTTACCGATTGTGTGTGTAGACCTCGTGTTAGATTTATGATTTTTTAAACTTCTTTCGCTCGTTTTCTACATGTTAAAAAAGTTTAATGTTAATATTTTGAATCAAAATAAAATCTAATTATGTACCTTAAATAAAGATACTACCTTAAATTCATCAGAACCAAACCATTTTACACAATACTCCCATTGATCTGGTGGTAAATCAGGAGGTGGATTCTTCAAGTGTTCTTCATTGGTTTGGCCACATTTATCACTCTTGTGATAGTAGTGCAAATAAGCTTTCCACAATCTATATAGATGCTGCATAATATTGAAAACAAAAGCTTGCAACTTCAAATAACCCCCACCTTCCTGGATGTTAAATTTATCCTAATACAACACAATTAATTTATCATGATAATTATACTTACACAAAAAACATTTACAAAACTTGAAATATATATATTCTTACCGTATCTCTTTCCACATACTATCACCAACCACCATGAATGTTGCTTGGCAGTTGTTAACATTTAGCGGAGCCTTTTTTCTTACTATGCGACTACACTCATTTACCAAATTTCGAGCATTCTCCTCAATTGCTCGATCAATTTCATTAGGAATGTAAATGTTCAACTTCGATTGTTTTCCTTTGATCTTCATGTTAACCACATAGGATTTATATTTTCCTCTTTGACCTTTAATTTTCTTACTTGTAGCTAATGCCAAATGAAAATAAGAAACAAATGGTTAATTATATATTTGAAATATAATTACATAGCAAACTAATAGTCTCACATCTACTACATTAATATAATAAAGTAATTTGTGTGGGAATATATTATTAAAAATACATACCTTCACCATTTTCAGTAGTTGCATTAATTGCAGAGTGTGCTGAAATATGGCCACTCCCCCTTCTTTGTTGCTCATCATTTTCAATTTTAGCATTCATAAAGTTGTTTTGAGATATTTCCTCAATCTCACATCAATCAACAACTTCATTGACATTTAACGCCATAGAAACTCTCCCAATAAAATTGTTCACTCTCTTCCTCTTAGCAATTTGGAGATTCGTATCTACATTGACATATAACTCATAAGTAAATGATACATATGGGATTTTAGTATCAAAATTTAACTTAGCTTGACCCCTTTGTAGATTATGTCTTCCAGATTCATTATTGCTAAAATCTTGGTGATCCAAGTGCATATGTGGGGAACCAGTTTCAATCGAATTTGATGCTCTTATATTGCACCTATTCCCCAACTCTCCTTGCCAACTATATGGTTGTATTATAATTAGAAGATAAATTGAAAAAATAAACAATAGAGTATGAAAATTATTTTATTATAAAATATGTTGCATTGAATGCACTGATGTATGATTGTAATAGAGTACCCAATTATATGATTGTAATAACAAAGTTGAGGATTAATGTATGCACTGAATGCTATAAGTGTCAATGAGTTCCTTGGACAATTAGAATAATGTCACTTATGATGTTGATTAAACGAAAAAATGAACCTAAAATTAACTAACCAAACAAGCAACCATTTATCTAAGATATATCACTATCAAAATGAGCATAAAATTATATATCTATTTACTTCTTTCATTTGTATGAAGACTGCTTCCACTATTATGTCATCCTCTTATCATACCCACCTCTTCTAGTCCTTTTCATCATTAAACATAATTAAATTTAATAACCTTCATTAAAAATTAATAAGATTAGATTGTAAAATAAATTTAATTACCTTCAACACCCATCATATTAGCATCATCTACATGTTGAGGTTGAAATGTAGTAGATCGGGGAACTTGTTGAACAAAATCTAAAGTTCTCCACCAATTAGTCTATACATTGTGATTAATTTTTTTTGCACTTAATAAAAGTTCATGAAAATAAATTAAGAAGATTAAATAAAATGATATTTGAAAATCTATTTACCTCTTTTGGTTGTACGGCATCGACTACTTCTACAATTATATCCTCCCCTTGTCCTCCCTAACTCTCTTGGTCCAACTAAAGTTTTTTTTATCATCATAATCAATAAATGTAAATAATAAATAAATAATTAATAAGAAATGATTGTTGAATTAATTTAATTACCTTCATCACCCATCATATTATCAGCTTCTACATGTCTAATTACCTTCACCACCCTATTATTTTCTCCTCTACACCGCACCATCCTTTTCTTTTCCTGTAGTTATATTTTCCCCCTGCTTTAACAAAATCAAAAAATATACAAGAATGCATCCAACTCACTAAATATAAAAGTTCCATGCTTTATAATACATGAAATATTTTATTTCTAACAAATGAAGGAAAATATAAAAAAGAAAAGAAAAGAAAAACTACTTAAGACTAAATAAAATAAGTCGTTCATCATTATAAATCATCGAAATTTAGCTCTTCTTCTTCTTCACCCTCAAAAACTTCAATTTCATCATCATCAATAAAGTCATCATCTAAGTTCCTTTGTCTCTTCTCCTTCGAAATCATAACCAACTTCACCACACTTGCTTCCCCTTCCACAACAAAAGCATCTGTAGCTAATGAGTTGATAGAAAAATTATCAACTTCACCTTCACCTACAATATGTGATTCAACATTCACCTCATCTTCCTAATATGTATCTACATCCATACTTTCTCTATTACTCTCTTGGTTGGGCATATCATAATGATCTTTAGGATGTGTCTTTATAACATATTTCCAGTTAGGATATTTTGGATCTTGTATATAGAATACTTGCTCCACTTGTGACTCCAAAACAAATACCTCATATGTTTTCAATGATCTCGTCTTATTTACACTAATCATCCCATATTCATCTATCTTGTAGCCTCTACCATGATGCACATCAAACCAATGAAATTTAAAATAATACACATGATTTCTACTTGGATATTGCAACCAAAATACATCTTTCAATATGCCATAATATTCCTTATCGGAACTCCGATCATCTCCCTTCACCATAAATCCACTATTTTGATTTTTTCTATTATCACATCGATCATTTGTATGAAATTGAAAACAATTTACTATATTCCCAGAGTAATGCCTCACAAGTCTAGATGGATAACGAACTAAATTGTATACATCATCATCGATTTGTCCTTCTTTATGCAGTTTGCGCACGTATATATATATATATATATATATATATATATATATAAGAGATATCAATATTGAAAACAAAAAGAAATTTAAGGTAATCATTTTATCAAATCACATACATGATGATGTATCCATTTTGAAAATTGTGACTTATGCCTTTGATCCACGTATCGAGGGTTTTCTCTTTCTAGCTCTATCTTGCGCTAACTTTTTAAAGAAATATCATAAGACATGCACTAAGTTGAGAGAAATATAAATACAAGTTAGAGCGTACTTTATGAACTCTAAAAGTTCATCACAAATTTGAAGAACATATAAATGCATTTGTTCACATTCCTCGAAAGTCAAATGGTGTGGCACACCTTGTCCTATCGGGAGACCAAGTGGTGAAAATATCTTAAGTTTACATCTTATATGTCCCTCATTATCATCATCATTACGGTCTTTGCGATTGATCTTTGTGTCAATGTCATCCATATTTCTTGAGCAGAAAGTTAAACATTCATCTACAAGGTAACCTTTGGCAATACAACCTTCGGAGTGTGCTCTATTATGAATGTAATTCTTCAAGGTACGCTAGTACCTAATAATAAGTAATTCTCACCATAAATAATTTCAATTACATGTCAAAAGAAATAAAAATTACTAAATTTTTATGTGTGGGATATATCCATCGATATCTAACTGAACCTACAATTTTTGCCTCTGCTGCTAAATGTACTACCAGATTGACCATGCCATCAAACAACGCTAGAGGGAAAACCATTTCAAGCTTATAGAATGTGTAGGGGATGTGTCTTTCTAAGATATCATGCTCTTCTAGACATATATTTTTAGAACAAGGGTTTTGAAAGAATAGGCTAAGCTCAATTAAAGGTTCACATACATGTCTTGGTAAGAAACTATGAATTGCAATAGAAAGAATTTGCTCAATAAACAAATGATGCTTATGGCTTTTCATGCATGAAATCTTTCTCCCATTATCTTTAACACATCTAGAAATGTTGGATAAGTATCCATCTGGATATTTCAAGCAAGTAGACATCTCACAAATTATAGCTTTAGCATTAGCATTCAAAGTATAGCATGCTATTGGAACATGTACTTTATCACCATCTAAGATAGGGTGTAACTCATCCCTAATACCCATGTTAACCAAATCAATTTGAGCCTTTATGGTGTCCTTTATTTTATCTTTAATGTTCATTATAGTACCCAAAATATGATTAGAGACATTCTTTTCAATATGCATAACATCTAAGTTATGTCGAACCTTTAACTTTCTCTAATAAGGCAACTCAAAAAATATGCTTTTCTTTTGCCAACCATACAAACTATTAAAGGAATCAAAATTTTTTCCACCCCAAAGCTTACCGAACGTTTCATGCTGGAATCAGCTATAGTGTGCAAGTACATCATCACCGGTCAAAGGAGTAGGTGCTGTAATACCCTGAATTTTTAAAATCCAGATTTATTAAGTTTAATGATTTTATTAGCGTAATTTGATGTAAACAATTAATTATTTTAATTTCGATTCGTTTTATGGATTTATCAATGTTTTTGAATTCATAATTGAATATAATTAATCATTTTCGGGAAGTAATATTTTATCGATGTTTTAATTAATTGAATGTAATATTTTCGGGAAGTTAGATTAAAAATATTTTAGGAACTTATTTAAGAATTTATTTTTAAAATTAATTTTCTTCCGTTCTACGCTTTTAGTTTGCGGAAAACCGATTTCGGAAATTATTAAAATTAGTCTTGATTTATTGGAATTTGACTTAAATATTTTATTATAGGTTTTTAGATATTATTTTAGGGTCTTATAATGTATTTCCGTAAATAATATAAATTTTTACGTTCGTTAGTAAATTCTTCCGAAAATGTTTCTGAAATTCTTTATATAACCTTTTTAATTATTTTAAGCGTTCGGATAGTTTCGAAAATAAATTTCTTTTAATAAATTTAGATAAAATCGTCAAATGGTAATTTTTAAACTTTTAGTCTTTTATTCTATATGTGAATTCCCAAAAAAAAAAAGAACCCCGCACCTGTCGGACCCCCGACCCCCCCTTTTCTTTTTCTTTCTCTCTTCCCTACCCCGACCCCTCTCCTGTGCGCCCCCGTTCTGCAACCCTAACCCTAACCGACCTCCCTCACCTCTCTCCTCCTCCCTGCTCCCTCGCTAGCCGCCGCCTCCTCTCCGCTCCGGCCAACCTCGCCAGCCCTCGTCGGCCTCAACCTGCAGCAGCAGCTAGGGCTGTAAATGAGCTGAGCCAGTTCGGTATTCGGCTCGGCTCGGCTCGTTAAAAGCTCGGTTCGGCTCGTTCGTTTAATTAAACGAGCCTCAAAGTGAGGCTCGGGCTCGGCTCATTTATTAAACGAGCCGAGCTCAAACTCGAAAAAGCCCGGCTCGGTTCATTTTTTGGCTTTGGCTCGTGAGCTCGGCTCGGTTCGGCTCGTTAAAAGCTCGGTTCGGCTCATTCGTTTAGTTAAACGAGCCGAGCCCAAACAACATTTTAGGCTCGTTTAGTTAAATGAGCCGAACCCAAACCTAGGGGTATTCGGCTCGGCTCGGCTCGTTTACAGCCCTAGCAGCAGCCGAAGCATTAGCCACCGAAGCAGCCGCGCAGCACCAGCAACGAACTACAGTAGGGCAGCGACGAGTCGCGCAACTCACGCCACCGCCCGGTCCTCGGCGAGCTCGGGCGACCACCGTCAAGCCACCCCCGGCCCCCGAAAAAGCTTCCCAGCCCTCCTTGCTTCGATTTTTACTGATTTTTGTGTGGTATAATTTCCGAAAAACCCTAACCCTTGCTTTGATTAATTGGGTATGAATTAGCTTATAAAAAGCTAAATTGATTGTTTGTTTATGTATGTATATGCTGTAAGATTGATTTGGATAGGTTAATTGTGTGGTTGTGTTGAGATTTTGGAAAAATTGGATTCTTGGCCGGGTTATGCCCGAATTTTTCGGATCCGTCCGTTTTTGCGATTTCGGACAAATTGATTATACAATATGTTTTAAAATGTATCCAATTTCATTTTGGAACCGTCAATTTGAGAAATTTATGCAGGTTTTATCGGAATTTGATTCCTAGGTCAAATTTTGGGTGTAATGAAATCGGGTCGTATAATTGAGCCGTTCCACTCAATTGATTTTATAATATATTTTAAAATGTATTTAATTTTATATTGGAAGTGTTGATTTGGGAAAATTATGCGTAATTGATCGAAATTGGTTTTTTAGGTCAAAACTCCCGCGGGTTTAAATTGAATTGTGTAATCGGGTTATTTTATTCAATTGACTATATAAATTACATTATAATATGTTTAATTACATTTTCGAACCGTCAATTGATATGTTTTGGCAAGAATTGTTCGGATTTGCGTTCCGGGCTCAAAAACCCTAATTGTGCTAAATTGGATATTTCTATTATCGGTTTTGATCAATTGATTATTTGATATGTTATAAAATGTGTTTAATTGCATTTCTAAACATTCAATTTGATGAAACTTATAGAATTTTACCGAATCGTATTTTCAGGCCCAAAACCCTAGATTTTAAGTGAGATTATGAAATTGGTTATTTGTATAGTTGTTTCGCTAAAATTAAATTTATAAAAGTAGTGGAAATGTCCCAAGTGATATTGTATTAATCCGTTTTGATTTAGTTTTAACCTTAAATCTTAATAAAGCTATACTTTTAAGTTCTAAGTTTTGGACACGTTTTCTAAGAAAGGTCGTTTGTGTTGTTTGTATTTATTTAATTAGAATATGTGAATTATTGATTGATAGAATAGTTTCTAATTTAGTTTTCGATTTCTATTGGATCTAGGAAAGCTTTCTTGTGGATCCACGAGCTAGTGATCTCTCTCCCTCTTATCTCGCTTAGCTAGCTTCGGATCCAGGTAAGTCTCTACTTACCTCTACTTATGGGTAATTAGTAAGGACGTAACTAAGGCCGCCTGTGTGTGTTACATGTTTTACTTGCCTTGGATGCCTCGTACGGTTTATATGCTGTATTCTATGTATGTTATCTGTTTTACTGTGTAGCGCAGCATGGAACCGAGGTACGTTCTCATGCATTTGTCTATATGTGCTAATATGAAAATGATGCAAATATGATGTGATGTGATGTGACCCTAGGACATGCATGCTAGGTGTTTTGATGTGGAGTTGTGGAGTGAGGGTTTGAAAGAGAAAAATAAGCAACTAAGATAACCAAAGGGAAGTACGCTGGTTAACGTAGGTATAGGCGACCTTGGTAATCTATAATCTGTGAAAGGATAAGAAAAAGGGGGAATTAAATAAATAGAAGAGTGGAAGAAATAAGGTTGCATGGGGGAAACTAGGGTTTGCATGGGAATGATAAAGTTGGCATGGTGGAAATGATAGGGTTTGCATGGGGAGGTTAAGGTCCGCATGGGGGCGAACCTTATGTATGAAAAGTTACTTCGGGATGTGGGGAAAGTAATGGAAGGTCTGTTTGGGAGTCTGGAGGCTCGAGGTGAAAAATAGTACGTAGGGTCATATAAGGGTACCTAAGGTTTGGGGAAGAAACCCTAATTTGAGAAGGTGGAAAAAGAAAAAGAAAATAATAAGAATAAATGAGGAGGAGTGAGGTATGAGGGAGAGTTGAGTTTGAGGGTCATGATTTGGGTTTCTAAGTATGATAATTACAACGGGTGTTTAGTGGCCTAATGTAAGCGTAGGAGATAGCTCGATAACCTAAACCGAGTAGGGATATAGCTAAGGCTAAATGTGTGGCATGTGTCCTACGTGCCATGGATGTTCTATATGATTTATGCGCTGCGGTCTTAAAAGCCATTATTCTAACTGTTTCATGTGTGGCGTGGCTTGGAATCGGGTTGTGTGCATGTTCCCTCATTAGTATGTGATAGTACGCATATACCTTCAGTTTTGATGTGATGTGTTGAGATCTCTGACCCTGCATGACAAAGGTGAGATGCCCTCGAATAAGATACATTAAAACACTAACGACTTACAGAGAAAGATGTTGAGCCGAACCCAGACCGGTCCACCGGCTATAATAGTGGCAGAGTATCTTACCCTCGCGACCGTTCCACCGGCTACAATAGTGGCAGGGCATGTGCCCTCGCGACCGTTCCACCGGCTACAATAGTGGTAGGGCATGTGCCCTCGCGACCGTTCCATCGGCTATAATAGTGGGGGATTTTGTGCTCAACAAACCAAGCGTAAAAGTGATAAGACATGGAAAGATACTAATATTTACAGAGGAATACCTTGTGAGTCGGGGCTAGACCGGTCCACCGGCAAATAATAGTGGCAGGGTATATTACCCTCACGACCGTTCCACCGGCTATAATAGTGGCAGGACATGGCCATCGCGACCGTTCCACCGGCTATAATAGTGGGGTTCCCGCACTCACATGAATTGATAAAGACTATGATGTGAATTGATAAGTAATGCTCGGGGCTGGACATGTCCCTAAGTAATGTCCGGGGCTGAGCATGTCCCTAAGTAATGCTCGGGGCTGGACATGTCCCTAAGTAATGTCCGGGGCTGAGCATGTCCCTAAGTAATGCTCGGGGCTGGATATGTCCCTAAGTAATGTCCGCGAGGCTAAATGCCTAATTGGTTTGGTTCGGCATTTCCCATAAATGCCCGTTTGATAAATGCTCTATTCGGCTTGGTTTGGTTCGGCATTGCCCATAAATGCCCGATTCGGCTTGGTTTGGTTTGGCGTTGTCCAAAAATGTCTGGTTGGTTGGTTTAACATTATCCATAAATGCCTGGTTGGTTTATCTAAATCTCTTATCGGTTTAAGATATTACATATGTTTCGCATGTTATTATATGTGTATGGTAGGACTTATGATGTGGGTTTGAGTATGCGTAATATTGTATCAACGTATTGTATCATAATTTAATATGCATTTGATGTATAGTTACGTCTCTCCTATAGACTAAGGTAGTGGAACTTACTCAGTATTGGACCCGTACTGATACTACACTGGTTGAATGGGTCCTGTGATGATCCACTGATGGTGGGGAGCAGACCTCTTGTGCAGGTTTAAGATCGGATACTGTGTTGGGGTGGAAGCCTTGACTTGAGTGAGTAGGCAATCCGGATATTGATCCTTCGGGATTTATTTTTGTTTAGCTATAATTTGTATTACGTTCTTGTTTTGAGAAACATATTCTGAGGTTGTAATCCTAAATCGTATTCTAACTTCTGTTTGACTTACCTCTTGTTAAGGATTTATTTTAAATGTTGTCTTGCGTTTTTGATACTTTGTACTAAAGGTTGATCGGATATAGCCTTAGCACTTAGTACTGGAACGGTAGGAGTGAACCGGTCTGGTACTAAGTGTGGCGGTAATACCCCAGAGTTTACGATTTTATCCTTTACTTCCGCTAAACCTTTTGATTTAAACGAAATTTTTCAGTAGTAAATTTGGGGGTGTTACAGGTGCACTCCCTTTTTCTTTTGTCTTATCAAAAGAATTAACATCCTTTATCCACCTATGATTCTGTGGTAACCAACGACGATATCCCATGTAACCACCCTTATTCATTAGTGAAGTGCATCTTACTTCTTTATGGAAACAAGGACAAGAAAAGTGGCCTTTTGTTGACCAACCAACCAACCAAATTAGCATATGTTGAAAAGTCATTGATGGTCGACAATACAGCTACATACATCACAAAATTTTTCTTAGAGTGGGCATCATATATTTCAACACCTATCTCCCAAAGTTCCTTCAATTCTTCAATAAGTGGCTGAAGGTACACACCTATATCTCTTCTGGGAGATGAAGGTCCTGGTATAAGTAGAGTTAGGATGAATGAATGAGATTTTATATATATCTAAGGAGTAAGATTGTAAGGAATAAGAACAACAGGGAAAATACTATATTGTGAGTTTTTAAAAGGTTGAAATTCGTTACAAGCTAATCCAATTCTAACATTTCATGCATCATCACTAAAGGAACTATACTCATCATTGAATGATTTCCAAGCAAATGAATCAACATGATGCCTCATTATCCCATCTTCTACCCTCTTTTCTTTGTGCCACTACATATCTTTAGCCGTCTTTCTCGACATATATATATCCTTTGTAACCAGGAATTCAATGAAAAATATCGAAGAACCTTATGAGATACTTTTATCCCTTTATAAGAGCCTTTGTCATCTGTCTTCCACCTACATAGACCATAGGTGGGACACTCATTCAAATTCTTATTCTCTCACCAGTAAAGGATACAGTCATTGTTACATGCATCAATCTTAACACACTCAAGGCCCAAGTCTGCAATGAGTTTCTTAGTCTCATAATATGAATTAGGAAGTGATGTTCCCCAAGCTTGAGCATGTAACTTAAGTAGGATATCAAAAGAAGAATCACTCCAATTATTACAAACCTTTAAGTGCAGCAACTTCACAATATATGATAACTTCGACATTGTCGTGCCATTTTTTGTTAATGGCTCTTGATATTATTTTAAGAGCTGTTAGAATTTTGTTGCCTCACCAATAGGTTCTTCAAACATGTCATCCCCATTATAAATGTGAGTACCATCCCCAAAATTGAAGCCAGCAACACCACAAGCATCTTCTAACATGTTAACTTCATTATCAACATCATTTGCTTCACCATCAAAATATTCAATTGTTTCACCATGAAACTCCCAAACAGTATAGTTCTCATATATTCCCCACTTAAGTAAATCAAATCTCACTTCACTTCATTGCTTAAAGATTATATTGCAACAACTATCACAAGGACATTGAATTGTGATAGTATCTTTATCCTCATTTCTAATGTTACGTAGAGAAAAATTCAAAAAACCATTAACACCATCTACATATTCACAACATAAACGATTCTTTATTTTCATCCATTCCTTGTTCAAATCCATTACCTATTTTAAAATAGCAATATAGTTAATAAAAATGTCTAACAATAAGCAACATTTTTATATATGCTCTCAAGCAATATTTTAAAAATAATAATAAGGGATAATCTAGAAAATCATAATTATATTATTGAATATCATAGTAATTGAAATAGTTAATATTTTTAATGTATCATTGTGCATCTAGAGCACATTTGATAAATGAAATGAACAAGATAATACTATTTGATGTGTACCTAATAACTAAAAAAGATAACACTTCCTCTGAATAGGGTGTCCAAACGTTACTATTTTAACCAATAAATCTATGGAAAATAAACAAGTTAAAAAAATCAGAGTGTGCTTAAGAAGAAATTAATCAAACTAGTAATGGTTTGAACTGGCAGAAGAGGTAATAACAAAAAAATAGGAAAGAAACATTTCTCACTAAGAAGAGACTGCAAAGATGGTTTTAAATTTATTATGACTTAACATATTAATTTTTTTTCTCTACCAAAGTAGAATCCATATATAATTGATATACTGAGACATAGGCACCACATATAAACCAACAAACCACTCGTCTGCTCTACCAAAACAAAATATTTATAGAACCATAAATTAAACTCTGATTCCTGTATGTAATAATAGACCAGACTAAATGCATTATTATATGTCAGTGCTGTGAACCCATCATAGAGCCTCACATCAATTGTTCCACCTATCATACAACCTTAAATACAAAGGTAGGAAGCATTTGTAAGTGTGACTTTGTGACTTCTTTAAGATGACTGATTTCTTAGCCATGACTGACTTCTTGGCCACTTAGAAAACACGGATATCATTACCACTTTAATCAAGAGGTTCTATACCACCCTCATACCCTAGAATTTGAATTTTTATTTTCAGGATGGTCTAAATTAAAGGTTCAAATTGTGAAAAAGACCCTAAAAATACACCCTCATACATTATAATACATTTTCAAGGTCGTATCACTTGTCTGTTAGGAATGTTAGATATGTTAGGTGCTCCTAGCTAGGTTCATTGAACGTTACAAATAAGGTATATTAAGTCTCATGAGAAGTATGTAAAAAAAATATGAAAATTAACAAAAAAGCCTCAATTTAGAGGCCAAAATGGCCTTTTTTGGGTTCCCAGATTGCCCAAGCCGGCTACACCATTTTCCATGTCGTAGATGTCAAAAAAATACCTAAAATATCCCACTAGATGACCTCAATTTGAGGTCCAATGAAAAAGTTATGGACCTATAAAGTTCACGGTATACATTAGTTTTCTTATTAGATTTTATTACTTAGGGCCAACTCTATTATTCATGGCATATAAGTAATAATATTTTCTCTTTTTTTATTGCTTACTGATTTGTTGAATGGTGTTGATATTAGTGATTTTATTGCTTATAAAGATAATGAGGTATCCTAAAATGTTTAATTCTATTTAATCTAAAAGTCTTACAAGGATAGGGTAAGTGGGTTACTAACTCCAATGACTTGTAGTCTGCAGGAAAATAGGTAAGGAGAGAACCATATTCTGTTCATGGAGAGGCAGGCAAAAGCATTAATGGAGAAGTCTGCTCATGGTACAAAAATTAAAAGGTACAAAAATAAGGGCAAGGAGATATTATTTTCTTCTAACTTGGTCTAGTTACATAACCTAAATAAAACATAAACAAACAAACAAAAAAAAGACAAAATGATACAAAGAAACAAACAAAAGCAATTTCACAATTGATTGACCAAGTGTCTCTCAAAAGATCATTTCAATAAAATAGCTAGGATTTCAGGTTGGGTCTTAACTGATAAAGGCATAAACATAGCATTTTCAGGAAGGATCTGGAGATAGATAGGTGCTTACCAATAGGGATCCATAAGACTAAGTCATAATAGCATATTGCATGTTATTAGCATGTGATCAGTATCTGCTTAAATCATACTAACAATGCCATCATAGAATTAGAAGCAAAGAGCAATGCTAAAATCATGCTTAACTGTTTCCCTCTAAAATTTATCATTTATTAGTTGCATATAAAAAAACTAAGTATGACATATCACATATGTTAGAGAGTATTTTTCTATCTCTTCAACTCTTGAAAATGTTTCTATTAATTAAGATTATCTACCAAATACCATAGCATAAAGATGGATAGCTGTCAACTACTATCATACAATAATGTATAGACCAACAAATTATCACCCATCCCTAACTAAGTATGAAATCAACTCAGCGAAATGGCTATATTCCTTACTAAGTATGACATCAACTCAACAAAATGCATTAAATCCATAAACTCTACTTAAATTGAATGACTATAGAAGAAAAATTATTCCTCATACCAAAAAAATCCATACATGCACACAGTAAAATGCATTCAATGTATTGACAATGTATTGCCTTAAGTCCAAATTAGAAGATATAATCAAGTTCTAAATAATAGAGTGCAGAAATATCAATTCACCGATATTCATAGATATAAACATATATCAATTTTCACACAACAAGTTGATAGTGCAGAAATACCAATACATAGATATATAAATAGATATATACATAGAAGATATCTTCAAGTTCTGCAGAATATAGAGAAGTAGAGTCAAACTCACCCTAGTTGAGCAGCTTGTAATTGCCCAGTGAAATACCTATCTTATTGTGCTCACATAACAACTCAATACTTTCCTTGAACTCTAGTTTGTGTAAAGATCAAAGTGATAAATTTGGCTAGTTTAGAAGGCGAAATAAACAAGTATTGCAGCTGAAATAAATATGAAAAGTAGATCATGAATACAGTAAAATCCAGCAGCTAACAACAAAAGAAAAAAGGAAGGATGGATGGAAGGAAGGAAGAAAAGATTCAGTCAGGAGTAATGAAGTTCTAAATTATGCATTAAGGCAGCATCAAAATAGGTTGCTAGTACCATAAATGCACATACCTAAACAACCTGAACAACCTAAACAATTTGAACAACCTAAACAATATGAACAAATATAGGTATTAAACAAAAAAAAAGCAAATGATGAGATTATAAATCCCTAAAAATAATGCTGGCAGACACTATGGGTTTTCACACTGACGTATCTGAACACGGTGAAACGAATTCGAGATAAAATCTTTATATGCTCAGTTCAGGTTTACACGTTATAACATTCAAAATTAAATTAACCAACACAAGCACATAAAAGAATCAACATCTTTATATAAGTAAATCAACTGAAATACATACATTTAATGAATAATTTAAAAACAAAAAATAAAAATTAATAAATAGGTAAAAAGGAAAGAAAACATGATAGGAGATTAAAATTAAAAGAAATGACTTCTCATGTAGCAGATTTTAAATTAGGCCGACTACGCAGACCAATACAGAAAGAACAACAACTCCATGGTTGGGATAAGAATGATTGTAAAAAGTAGCCACAGAAATGATGCCATCCGATACAATAACAACAATCAATGAGCGGTCATGTTAATATACTTCATGAAACCGTTCATGGTGTCTAGTCTACCAATAAAAAGAAAATATAAAAGGAGATCAAAACTATAAAAAATGGCTTTTGATATAGAAGATTGAAGAATTACGCCAACTAAGCCTACTAATACAAATAAAATAACAACTCCATAGTTGGGACATGAAGGTTTGTAAAAATTAGCCATAAAAAGGAATCCCTCTGGTAAAATGACAACAACTAATGAGCAGTTTTGTTCATATATTTCATGAAACTATTCATAGTATCTTATCCATCACCAAGCATCCAACAATAACAATAGAAACAACAACGTCAACAATAACAAATAATGTGTCGGTGAATGATGGCGGTGGCTATTTTAACAGCTTCATGAAAAACAAAGGGAGAGTGAAAGTCATGAATTCTCTTACTCAGCAGAGGTAAGACGATGCTTCTCTTACTTAGTAGAGGTAGGACGATGCTTCTCTTCCTCATAAATGAAACCTATAAATGAAAATCAAAATACCCACAACAACGATATGTACTTCTTACTTAGCTAAAGTATCTGAATAAGGTGTAAATAATTAGATATAAAATCTTATGAATTGAAGATTTATTCATTGAAGAGTTCTACAAAATAGTTACTCATTGTTGATAATTAATTAGGGCTTAGAGGTGGTAGGAGATGCTATCTGCAACCAAGCTGGTGCAGTCTCTTTAGTGAAGGAAGAAGTTTAGTGAAGGAAATGGTTGGTGATGGTAGCAATCGATGAAGATAGTGCACAAATAGAGATCTTGCGGGAATGTTGGGTCTAGTCTGTGCTTTCTTCCTCTATGGTTGGTGATGGCATCGCAACCTGAATATATTCGCAAAGGAGGGAGGGAGATATGTAGTGAATTTTAGAATGCATGCCTGATACATATGTAGTAAGTATTGGCAACAACTATCAGCTATTGCTTTTTTACGATGATAAAGTACAATTGTTGCTATAAAATTATGAAGTAAGTACTATAAATTTTTATACTAATTTTTTTCTTTTATTTTTTAATTATTGCAATAACAAATCGTTAAAGTATAATAAGTTATAAAATTTCAACAAAAAAATCGTTGCCATAGCTTAATTAAATGTTTTGCCATGACAATATATTGTTGCAAATAATTTGTTAGATATTACAACAAAAAATTGTTGTTGCAAAATTTAAGTTGTATATATTGCAACGAGATCTGTCGTTGCAAAACATTTTTTTCAATTTATACACAACACACATATATATAGTGAAGCGAACCCCAAGTGGAGTTCAGTAAAAATTACACAGAAAACGCAAGAACAACCGAATAGGAACAGGGATAGGGAGATCGGGACTGCCCGATCTAAATCCTCGCAACTGATAATAACAAAGAAATGCCGGACACCGACAATAAACGATGTAAATCGTAAGAGTTAAGCTAAAAGCTTTATTTCATATGCTGAAATCGATTCGAACTAAGTTGTCCTTCTTACATAAAGATCGACGCTATTTATAGAGCAGCAGCTAGCTATGGTAGATGGAAGTCGAACGTTGAGCAACGGTCGAAAAGGTGGAGCGGGTAGAGTGAATTAAAGGTGGGTAACTCCCATTCATGGTGGTCGACGAAGAATGCGAGATTAGAGGAAGGAGACGACTCGGGCAGGTTGCGTGAGGAGTGAATGTCGTTTTGACCGAACGGGAGTGAGGTGTTGGGACGAACGGGTTGATAAGGAAGGCAGGCGTAAAGGGCTGTTGGTGCGGGCAGGGCGTCGATGTCCAATTTATTTGGGCTGAGGGTATGGTAATTTGTTTGGGCTGAGTTTATGGTAGGATTAAGGTTGATGTAGGGGGTTTGAAGAGGGTTTAATGATGGGTTAGACAAATCCTATTTAACTAGCTGCTTACTACCCTTATTACAAGATAAAACTAAATAAACAAAACAATGATAATAATAATAGTAGAATTTTGCTAATTGGCGATAATGCCATTATTCTTGCTAATAATTTAAAACTTGAGTATGTCTTCTCAGCAACAGGGTCCCGTTTTTGATAGCACCGTCTTGAATCCTTTTCCCCGCTTGCTTGGCTTTGATTTTCAATTTTCTTGATTATCCTGCAAGACAATAATACAAATATAATTAATTATTTTTAAAGGATAATTGGTGATTTTCTTAGTAAGGGTACTAAGGGTATTTGGGCTTTCATCATATAGGTTAATTATTTTATGAAACAATTTTTAGCAACAACAACAAATTGTCGTTTCCATAAATCATTTTTTGCAACGAGAATGTAATATCGCTGCAAAAAACTATTGCTCAAAATATTTTTATATTAATTTTTTCTTTATTTTTTCTTATTGAAACAACTAGTATTTGCAGTAGAATAAGCTATAAATTTGCAACAAAAATATTGTTGCCATAGCATAGTTAAATGTTTTGCTACAAAAATAATTCGTTAGATATTGCAATAAAACATTATCATTGCAAAAAATTAAGTTGTGTATATTGCAACGAGATTTGTTGTTGTAAATTTTTTTTGTCAATTTATACGCAACACATATATAGATTAATTATTTTATGCAATAACTTTTAGCAGCGCCAATAAATTGTCATTGCCATAAATCATTTTTTACAATGAGAATATATTGTCATTGCATAACATTTGTTACTAAAAATAATTTTTCTTGTAGTGACCCATTATCACCGAAGTTATCCCCTCTTCTTCATTTTTTTGCACCTTTTTTGGCCATTCTTGGTCCCTCAACACCAACCATTCTCATCATTGCCACCCTCTCCTTCTCTGTAATCGTAACTGAACCTCTCCCTTTTTTGTTTAAAGTTTACCTCGGCTTTCCTCTTTCTTAATAAGTAGTGTTATATATGAACATAGATCTCTGCCAATTGAATAGAATCAACATATTATGTAAAATGATAGTATTTCAAAGACATGATATGCGTGATTATTGATAATTGAGTTGTATGCATGGCAATATGTCAAATATTTTACGTCTGCATATCTAAGATTTTGTTAGGATTTCCATTATTATCAAGTTATGATTCAAATTCCATGATATATGCCTAATGATTTCTCATGCATGGAATTTAGGGTTACAATAATTTATATGGACGTATATGCACACAATTAAGGTTTACTTATGATAAATTCTATTTGCATGACCTAGGATTAGAGATATTCCCCTACATGAACGTTGATGATAATTTGCTTAGTTAAATGATGTTTTATGCTTTAAATGTGTATGTACATGTTACCTGAAAATTGTGGTATGTGAGAGATGTATGATTAGGGTTTGCTAGCACAACCCACTAAATATAAAAAAGTGGAAAATATTGTTAATCACCAAAATGCAAAGATTACCTACATGCTAAAAAGAATAGGCAACATTTCCTTTTTGTCTATTCATGACCAACCTCTCATAATGATAATGGTTGGTATAAAAATGAGGGTTCGAAGGGTATTTTGGTAATTTAAACCTAATATATCTGTTACAAATAATTGAATTCTAGGATAGCATTCGACTTTTGATCGATTAACCTTATCTTAACTTGGCTTGACATAAATCTATGACCTTAGGGTTATCTAAATAATTGGAAATGAAAGGGAAAAATGGTTAAGTTTGGAAAATGGAAATTATTATGTCATATGTGACTTATGTGATCACCTCATAAAATATTAATACTTAAAGTGAAATACCTGAAGTAGGGAATAGTTGCTCTCTAGCAGTTACTACCTTAAAGGTGAGGTGTAGCTTCATTATTTTGGTTCTATGGTGTGCCACTTTATAATACCACATCTATTTGTAAAGTGTTAAATGAGAAATTATGCTAATTTTTAGTGTTTCATTTTGATTTAAAACTATGATTGGGTTTGAGGCAAAGTTGGATTTTAAATGAGGTTGGAAAACTAAATTAAATAAGTTTTTTAGGCCAATCGATCCATTGGTTCCATGAATGAATCGACTAATTTGTTATTTTAGTAAAATGGTTTTTACTCAACTAAACTGATCGACTGGTTGGGGAACCAATCGATTGGTCTATAAAATAGTTGACTGATAGGCTAAACCGATACCTATCTGATAGACTGGTTTGTCAAGCTAAGTATATTTTTGAAACTCAAATTTTAGGAAAACATTCTTATACTAAAATGGAACCTTGATGACCCATTCTAAATTATTCCTAAAAGGTTCTTAGCCTTTCTCATGATGCCTTTGACTCAAAAATACTACCTTATACCGATTTGAGGAGTCTATTGTGATAGTTAAGGGGGGGGGGAGATGACCTCAACTTTATCTTCTTAACCTTTCTCCTCTACACATTTCTTAGATTATTGCTTCGATCTCAAGCTCAATTCTGCTTAGCTGGGAGATTCCTTCCACCCCAACCTTCCATTTCCTTTCTTGTGTAATGTATTTCTAGACAAATCAACTAGTACTCCTCCAAAATCTGCATTTGAGCTCTAGAAGATAGGTCAGCATATCTTGGACAAAATATGTCCATTAAACTCAAATTTATAATCGTAAAAATTAGGGTTTTTGATCTATTACTGATCACACTTATGATTTGTATCAATTTGTTGACTATAAATATCCCTAGTTTCCATTTCTATTCACATTTCTTTTAGCCATTGAAATACTCTAACTCTATAGCATTCGCCTTCTCCCTCTTCACTTTGAGCTTTGCATTTAAATCTTTTTTCTCTTCTGATCCTTTCTTTAGATCCCTCTAGTTTAAAAAATGGTTGAGTGGTTTAGCATAATTATCCTATGTTTTCCTTTATGTGTGGTATGTTCAATCTTCCCTTTTCTATATCAAGTTCAGATTTGTAAATTTATTCATGATTTTTTGAGTTAAACTTGTTCTTTTTAAGGTTTTAAAAGTTGAAAATTTCAGAGGTAGAGTGCTATTGTTTAAGGACAGTTTTTTCGACATCAAGCAAGTCAATCTTACTTCTAAAATGGGCTATGAATAAACTTACTTGTTTTGGTACTTTTTCAGTTTGATGTTACATGTTGTCATGAGTACATGGATTTATAGAAACTGTATTAAATGGTTTGATTGGGTATTTTGAATGAAAAACATGAGTCTTGAGGAAAGATTAGGTCGTGATGATTAATGATGAAATATGAAACTTTTGTAAGCTAGAAATATGCTATGTGGTGTTAGTTCATGATTTAATATGGCATGATAAAGAATTATAATCATGATCTGCATGAAAATGACTACTTGGTGCTGTTGGAGGGCAAATCAATCAACCGGTTCCTAGAACAGTGGATTGGTTGACCCAACCCATCGACTGGTAGGTTTATAGAGTCCTTGGTCTTGCTCTATGCTTAAACCCATTAATTGGTTGGGCATACCAATGAACTAGCCTTTGAATAGTTGACTGGTTTGCCAAAGCGATAGACCTATTTGAGGGAAGTTTGAGTGAGCCAAACCAATCGACTAGTCAGCCCAAACCAATTGACTTGTTCGGGTGGTTTGTGTGATTTTTTCTTCTTAGTTTGGATATGCTTTAAGAATATGCATGGGATTTTTATATGATTATTTAAGGGATAAAACACATATATTACTATGGATCAATGACCTAATGAATGGATTAAATGGACCAAGATTCATGATATACTCAATGGGTGTTGTAAAGGCTTAATGGGTGAAACACATATGAAATGGTTTTGAGAAAAAAGTGATGAAACTCGAAATCTATCTTGGATGGAATAATATAATGGGTATGATTAATATTGAACCACCATAAATGAAAATCCCACACATGGTTGGGGATGGAAATGATTAATATGGAAGAAATATGCGAATGTCTTACCTACTCTATGTATGGGCCTTGTGTGATCACGTAACCTCATGAATAATGTACTAATCACATAAAGCCAAAAAAAAAATTGAGTTGTGTATGGATTTGAATTACTTGATTGTTTATTAGCTACCACGGGTTAGTCTGCCTTCAAGCATATATTGGTGCTTTCGGGCTTTGCCTTTGGGTGGGATCCTAGTAGATCCTGGTGCCTTACCTACTCTAGACACTAAGGATGTATTAGGGGGTATCGATACTAAAGGGTCTGGTTATCTAGGTGGTTAGCTTCGGCCTGTGCCTATGTCCATTGGTTGGCTTTGGCCTAAACTTATGTCTGTTGTCATTTGCTTCGGCTTGGACTTATATCAATTGTGGTTATTGGCTTTGGCTTGGACTTTATTTCTCTTAGTTTGGATAGGCTTCCATGGCATGTGAGACCATGGGGTGGTGCATAATCCATCGCTTGATGATACATAATTGGATAATGATTTGAACGAATGGATGGATTATGATAATGGAAATACCCCAAAACCCTAAATTAAGAGATTATGGAAAAATAAGGAATTATTAAGGAAATTAATTAAATGAATTATTTTATTAAAATAAGAGGACCTAATTAAGGAAAAATCAAGAGGAAAATAATAAATAATTTAATTAGGAAGAATTTGGGTGTTTTGCTAATTAAAATGGAATTAAGGGAAAATTATTTAGAATATCCTAAATTAACCTAAAAAGAGAATTTAATTAGTATTTTATTAAAATATTATTATTTTAAATATTTAAAAATACCAAAATATTCTAAATATCCCAACCCATCTATTCTTTCTTTTTCCATTTTTTCTTTTTTCTTTTTTTCTTTCCTTCCTATCTTTTCTCCTTTTCCTTTTTTCCTTCCTCCTTGATCTGGGCCAGCCGTCCCCTCATAGCCCAGACCTCTTTCTTCCTCACACGGCCCAAGGTACGCTAGCCTTCTTCTTTTCCCTCGCCATCCTCCCAGTCCGGCCCCTTCTTTTGCTTTCTTTCTTTTCCCTTGGAACTACTGGTCCCCCTCCTTTCTTCTTCATTTCTCCCTCGACCTTCGTTCTTCCCCAACCCCTCGACTTCCCCTCTTTCCCGTGTAGGCTTGCGGCCACTACAACGCTCCACGTCGGCCTACCACCTCCCCTCCATTCCCTGTCGATCTCTCTTCCTTTTCCACTCAATCATGCTCTCTCTCTCTCTCTCCTTATGTGTGCCCCTATCTCCTTTCCTTTCTTCTTTCTCGAGCTAGAAGACTTGCAATTTTGTAGGCCTGCATCGGCTGTGTGCCACCGGCCGACGACCTACCACGCATGCCATCATCTCCCCTTCTTCCCCCTTTGTTGTTACCCCCCATCAATGGCCTATAAATACCCTTCAACTGCCCCCATTCGATCTTTTTCTCTACCTAGAAATTTTCTCCCTTTGTGCGCCGCTGCCTGTTCAGCTGTCCACCTCGTCACCGCCACCTAACACTGCTGTCTATGCCACCTCCCAAAACACTCCCTACACCACCCTCCACCGAACCACACCACTCTCCACCCTCAATTTCCCCAACATGAGCCACCTTGGCCATGCAAAGTCAGCTGCTCGTCCAACCCTTTGCACTTTGTCGCCACCCTTCTTACCGTCTTGGGTCACCTCCTCTGCCACAAACACCGTCTCCCCTACCACCCAATTAGGTGCTAGGGTGCCCTGGAGATCGATCCACCATCATATAATAGTGGCTAGGAGCGTTCTGCCCTATACGTTTTGATCCATCTGCTATAATAGTGGGAGATCCCGAGCTCAATAAACCAAACTCCAAGTATGATAAGACATGGAAAGACACTAAGTACTTATAGTGAAACACCATGAGAGTCAGGGCCAGACCGATCCACTAGCGTAATAGTGGCTAGGAGCATTTTGCCCTGGAGACCGATCCACCGACAATAATAGTGGTCATGAGCATTTTTCCTTGTACACTGCCGATCCACCGGCTATAATAGTGGGGTTCCTACACTTGTATAGGTTGATAATAAGCCTAGTATGACAAGACTATTGATCAGAGATTTAAGAATTAGTTTATCCACACTATTGCTTAGCCTTTACTTATCTGTATTAGTTGTATGATGTTTATACGATCATGCTTGCATTATATATTTTTGTATGCTTGGCCTTAGATGCATGGTTACCTTGCACATTACATAGCATACGAACCACCCGTTTCATGGGTGCTGTTCATTCCCATGAGCAGAGGTCCTTACTGAGTTTGTGTAGGTAGGTGATGCTATTTTTGATATTTATAAGGCATCAGGCGGGGCTAAGAGTTGAGCTTGGCCTTGGCCTGGGGACCGAGAGCGATGTGGCCAGATTTCCCTTTTTACTGTTCATTTATCTTGTATCGGTTCATTCTAGACTTGTTTTATCATACTGTAACCTTTGCCCCTTTTGGGAGTTATAATTATGCACTCTTGGATTGTACACTTTTTTATGCATACTCTGATTTTCGTATTATGAACGTTTTAGTGCTTTTATCAATTCTTGATTTAGGTTTGATTAATTGTTGATAGTAATCTTTCTTAGCCTTGTGGTTAGTACAAGACCGGTCAGGGGCTGGGCTTGTAATGATCACGACGATAATATCTCCAAAATTTATATTTATATTTTCCTTGCTTCCGTTGTATCTTTTAATAAAAAAAAATTCAAACACATCATTACATGGTATTGATCTTGTTGTTGGTATGCCTATTCCTAATAAACCGGCTTATAGATGTAACCCAAAAGAGGCTAAGGAATTACAAAAACAAATACAAGAACTTATGGATAAAGGATTTGTTAGAGAAAGTATGAGTCCTTGTAGTGTTCCTACTTTACTAGTGCCTAAAAAGGATGGTACTTAGCGTATGTGTATAGATTCTAGGGCTGTGAATAATATTACTATAAAATATAGATTTCCTATGCCTAGATTAGATGATATGCTTGATGAAATTTTTGGAGCACAAGTATTTTCCAAAATTGATTTGAGAAGTGGATATCATCAATTAAGGATTAGAGATGGAGATGAATGGAAAACTGCTTTTAAAACAAAACATGGTCTCTATGAGTGGATGGTCATGCATTTTGCGTTATGTAATGCACCTAGTTCATTTATGAGACTTATGCATGAAGTTCTCAGACCTTTCCTTGGTGATTTCATTGTTGTATATTTTGATGATATTCTAATGTATAGAAAAAATAGTTATGATCATCTAGTGCATTTGAAGAAATTATTTGGTGAGTTATGGAAAGCTAAACTATATGGAAAACTTGAGAAATGTGGTTTTATGCTTCCAAGTGTAGTGTTCTTAGGCTATATTATTAGAAGAGAAGGTATTAAAGTAGTACCTAATAAGATTAAGGCTATAAAAGAATGGCCCATCCCTAAGAATGTTCATGAAGTGAGAAGCTTTCACAGATTAGCTAGCTTTTATAGAAGATTCATTAAGGATTTTTCTATCATAGCTACACCTATTACTCAACTCATGAAAAAGGGTGAATTTTATTGGGGACAAGAATCTAATCAAGCCTTTGGAACCCTAAAGGATAAACTTTAACCTTCTTTTTGAAGTGATCTTCGATGCTAGTGGAGTTGGAATAGAAGGAGTACTTTCCCAAGAAAAGAAACCTATAGCATTTTTCTCTGAAAAGTTGAGTGGAGCCAAACTTAACTATTCGATTTATGACAAGGAATTCTTTGCCATTATATGGAGTCTTGAGACATGGAGTCATTATCTAAGACCAAAACCATTCGTGTTACATTCGGATCATGAAAGTTTAAAAATACTTACATAGTCAATAGAAAATTAATTTGAGACATGCAAAATGGGTAAATTTCTTACAATCCTTCGTTTTCTCTATCAACCATTTATATGCTAAACATTACATGTTATGATGGATGCGAGAATCTTAGGTTTTGAAATGATTAAAGAATTATATTCTAATGATGAAGATTTTAAGGACATGTTTAGTGCATGTAAAGAAAATGGATACCATGGAAATTATGTCATACAAGATGGATTTTTGTTTAGACTAAATAAACTTTGTATTCCTAGATCTAGTATTAGAGACTTTCTTATCAAGGAAATACATGAAGGTAGCATGGCAGGACATTTTGGTATACATAAAACTATGGAATTATTACAAGAAAATTTCTATTGGACAAGAATTGTTAAACATGTGCAAGCCGTGATAAGTAGATGTTCTACGTGTCAAAAAAGTAAAAGTCACTTTCATAAAGGCTTATACACACCTTTACCCATTCCTAATAAATCATGGGAATGAGTTAGTATGGACTTTATCCTAGGTTTACCAAGAACGCAACGTGGTAAAGATTCTATTCTTGTGGTAGTATACCGTTTTTCTAAAATGGCTCATTTTATTCCATGTAATAAAACCAATGATGCCACGCATGTTGCTGATTTGTATTTTAGAGAAATTGTTAAACCACATGGAATATCTAAAAGCATAGTTTCAGATGGGGATGTCAAGTTTATGAGTTATTTTTGGAAAACTTCATGGCATATGCTTGGAACTAAATTGTTATTTAGCACTTCACATCATCCCCAAACTGATGGTCATACTGAGGTAACTAATAGAACTCTTGGTACATTATTAAGAGATTTAGTTAATAAAAGTATAAAAGATTGGGATGTTAGTTAGCTCATGCAGAGTTTGCTTATAATCGTAGTCCTTCTAGTACTACTCAAACTATTTCGCTTGAGGTGGTGTATGGTGTGAATCCTAACATGCCGATTAACATGATTCCGTTGAAAAAAGATGAAATGCAAAACTATGAGGCTAAAGAGAGAATATAATTTTTTCAACAACTTCATGAGAAAATAAAAAATAATATTGAAAAATCCAATTCCAAGTATAAAGCTCAAGCAAATAAGCATAGAAACATTTATGTGTTTTCTCCTGGTGACTTAGTTTGGTTACATTTGCGTAAAGAAAGATTTCCTAATTTACGTAAAAACAAACTAATGCCAAGAGCCAATGGTCCATTTAAAATACTAAGGAAGTTTGGAGATAATGCTTATGAACTTGAACTTCCAGATTCTTATGGAATTTTAAGAAATTTTAATGTTGGTGATTTGTCTTCTTATTATTCTGATGAAAATTTGAGGGCAAATTCTTCTCAACTTGAGGAGAATGATGCAGGAGCATCCAATGAACATAACGATTTCCATGTTCATACTAATCCTCAAGGTAAGGAAGATGATTTAGCTTTCTTAATGTAGGATCCTATCATGTTAAATATTCTTGATAATTCTTATATGCTTGACATTGAAAAACATTCAAGTTATTCTTGTAAGTATGTCACATATTTGAAAGAAGATGATGTTGATACACTTTGATGTGTACAAGTATTCCAAAGCATGCAAGACTTTGACATATATGGGATGATACATTACAACAAGAAGATAAAGTGATGATATTCATTATTTGTATTTACTTGTTATAAACTCTAATCCTAAGTGTATTTTATGTAAGTTAGGGTATTGCTATAATTTCATGTATGTATCTTAGTCAATTGTATAGCTTTGTAATATTAATCCTTAGTATCATTTAACCAATGATATTATTCTTTAGATTAAGGTTAATATGGATTTAATTCAACCATTATTAATGGGTTGGATTAAGAAGGAATAATCGGCTGGTTTAGGCTAGCTAACCACCGACTTCTTCCTTCCCCTATATATACCTCTTGTGTGCAGCTTTGTATGGAAAAATGAATAACAATCTTTTGATCAAACTTTGAGAAAATTTAGCTAAAGTGTAATCCTCCCTTTTGGATCAACATTGAGTAAGGAAAATCTGGGATTTAACCTTCCTCAACCTATCTTCAAACTGGACACATTTGAAGGCTATACAAATCTGTCGAGCACCTTCTACTTGTGTCATCAATTTCTTCACCCATAATCAATCAATTTACTTTGTTTCTTTTGCATTAGATCGTGGGTGAAAGCTTCTCATACAAATTTCGATCCAACCTTCCATTACTTTGATAAACACCACATTATAGTGAATTTTAAGGGGTGTTACAATAATAATGATAAAAGTTAGAATGAATACGTGAGGAATGATTTGATGGAATATTTGGCTAATAATTGGAATGAATGATCAGGTGATGACCTGTATAACTTTATGGATAAGAAATGGAATAAGTGATTATAATGAGAATAAAATAAGGATGTGGTAGGATTAGAAGATAAATAATAGGATCGAGAAAGAGAAATAAACACAATAAAGGAATTACCTAATTGATTGAGCAATTCGAAAAAAAATAAATTCTAGAGTTCATTTGAATAACCTGCTTAGTATATGTGTGTGATTACCTGTGATATTGTACTATGAAAATGAGCATGATACATTATGAGTTTCTTGAGTTATACATGATAGTGAATCTTGATGCCTTATATGATCATGATAGATTAGATACACTTAACTATAAGGTATTGGCATGATGCATGTTAAGTATGTTTCCATGATATGATAGAACCTTGTATGCTCATGAATTCTTTTGAGAAGGTAAATTGACTTACTTAGTACGAAGCATACTGATGTGCCTGTTTGCTCGGTCACCTACTTATTCCTAAGAGTAGAGGGCCATGTGTAGGTATTTAAGGATGACTAGTTGTAGGCCTACCATATCTTGGGCTCGGAGCTTGAGCGTGTGGACATCTCGAGATTTTTTGTTCTATCTATGACAAACTAGGGTTTTGGGGTCACATCCTAACTGGTTCTCTACTACTATATTAACCATATATTCTTATTTAATAATTCTCCTTGTATTTGACTACATCGGGGGCTGTCAAGGTCCTATGTTGTTAACGTTTCTTTTAAATATTTATGTAACTTCATCATTTGCACTCTACTTTGAATTGATTAGCTTGGTTTTTTAGCCTTTGTATCTAATATGGGACAGGCACCATACGTCTATCCTATGTTAGATACAACGGTACCACCCCATTTTCCCCAAGTATGTTTGGTATTTTTCACTTTCGCATTATTTAAAAATTAAATTTTTTGGTAGTGAAAAAAGGGGGTATTATACATTATGACCTAGTTTAAGGCCCTACTCTACTCTATAGTTGACCTATGACCCTATATAGGGTATTGATACTTAAGGACTAGGTGACCACGATTGGGAAGATATTGTGTTGCCTTGTGCACTGTATGACTAGGCATATTAGTGTGTCTTAGAGTTTGAGGTAAGGGTATTGTGTTGCTTTCAAGTACTAATATAACTATGTTTACTACTATGTCCTTATGTTGAATTGTATCCCTTTGAGTAAGATAGTAAACATGGAAATATTTGTTGTGTAATGAAATGAAAGGAATGGATTTGGTGGTTTGGTAGTCTCTTAAGTGCCCTACCTTGGTATTGGGATGGATTTGTTGGTTCAGTAGTCGCCTCATTGCCCTACCTTGGTATTGCTATATATTTGTTGGTTATGTAGTCGCCTTAGCACCCTACCTTGGTATTATGACGAATTCGTTGGTTTGGTAGGGGTCCTAGTGCCCTACCTTTGTTTGTGTTAGATTTGTTGGTTTGATAGATGCCTTAGTGTCATACCCTAGTATTTTATTAGATTTTTATTTCGGTAGTTTCCTTGGCATCTACTACTATGTTCGGTATGTATTTTACTAATCAAATATGACTTCATACCTTGAAATAATGAGAAATTAACTAGTATGTTTACTTTTGTGTTTGAGACAACATGTTTTTATATGTTACTTCATGAATATTGGTTGTGGTATGGTTCATGATTTTGAGTATGCTTTTTAGATTTTGTGTGACTATGTAAAATGTGGGTATGCTACCTCTTATGAGGTATTGCGATTTACTTAGTATGAGGAAGTTGTATTGATACTACTTTTGTAGATGATTATGTGCGGGACATGGAGTAGCATAAAGCATATAAGAATGGGTAGGACAAGTGAAGTCCTTGTAAAGAGATTCCATTTTCAGAATGGGCCTTTGGGTCTAAGACTTAGGGCAAATCGGTGTCATATCTTCGGGTGCTCATTTTTTTATGATTATTTTTCCTTTGGTCTTTTATGTCCCTTGCTGTATTTTGGTTATACTATTGTACTACAACATTTATTCATAACTTCTATTTTGCATTATTTCTATTTCTGCTGATTTACTTTGTTTATGTTTTGTTTTAACCTGAGCACTTGGTGTAAGAAAGGTGAGAGAGTCAAATTTATGCTAAGTGTGACGGTAACACCTAGAAATTTAGTAATCAAAACTTCCGCAACATAAAAATTTTTAGCTGGTAATTTGGGGGTGTTATAAATTGATATTAGAGCTTTTGTTGTTCAAATTCTCTCTCTCTCTCTCTCTCTCAAAAAATTCCATTTATAAAGTTTTTTGAAATCCAGTTTAGTCTTGTGAGCATTGTGAGTTAGGAGCTATCTTTTATTGGTCTTTATACTTGGAGTTATATTCCTAAGGTATTGTTGGAAAACTTTGGAATAGAGAATTGAGCTTCATCTTGGTTGGAAGTTTGACGAAAATTTATTATTAGGAAATGGTTTTGTTGGTGTAATCTACATTTAGTTGTTATATATTATAGAATTCCATTGAATGTCTCTTAGAGCATTAGGACTACCTATTTCATGTGCTATTACATCATGTCATACAAGAGATATTTGGATCCATCAGAACATGCGAGTTCATCATCATACAGGGACATTTAGGTTATATTATGCATATTGTATTTGGAACAAGCATTCAAGAATACATGCTCAACTAACAATACTATAATTCTAAACTAACAATGGTGAAAATGCTATATTAGATAAAAAGAGAGAGTTTACAAATATTAATATAGGAATCAAAGTTAAAAGTTTAAATAACCTAGAAAAACCAAAAACATCCTAACATAATATACAAAATTATGTATAACATGTTAGCCTAATTCTTAACTAAATAGAAAAGTAACTTTTGAATCCCCAAGTAATGACCAAATACTAGCCCACGATATCATTCTTAACATACTCTAGCTAAGAATCATATCCCTACAAATCACCCTTTGCTCATCGAACCAAAAGCTTGATCATTATAGTAACTACATAAATGTAGTATCAGTACACTGAAGTACTAATAAAACAGACTACCTAAAACATGGTGAGGGCTCTTGTTACATATTGAATTCACATAGTAGAATGGTGATACACACACTAACATAAAATAACACAAGGCTCATGGTAGTAATATAATAAGGCATGCTTATATGCATCATAACTACACAATGTAAACCATATTATAAATCTTCCTTTAGTGATCACATAATTTCTAGTTATTAAGATGATCTGTTTGACCACATGTATTTCTCCATCGTAAAAAAAATTATGGAAGTATACACATAAAATGGGATACCACACCCACAACACGGGGTTAGAATACAACAAAGGTTTTTTTTCTTGGGGGATAGTACACCCACCACACATCAAGTGCATGCATTATGAGGGCTAAAACACCATAGGATACCACACCCACCACACATGGTCAAAGTACACCAAGGGTCATATATTGGGATACCTCATCCACCACACCTTGAATGGCTATGCTGTGAGGGATAAAAAGTTAAGTACCACACCTGCCAAAGAAATGGATAATATGATGTGCCAGGGGGCTTGTACTAAGATAACTCACCCTCCCAAACTAGACACCTACCCTACCATAATATAATCCTATACCTTAAAGATATGCGCATACAAATTGAAAATATAAAACATAGGGTGAGAAACCTACTAACTCCCAACAAGTTACCCCAAGAGTGGGTGAAAAAGGCTCAAATAAAATCTTAATCCATTGTTTATTAATTACCAAATGATATCACAAATGACACATTAATTCCATTATTATCCAAGTTAGGAGTTTCAAAGTGATAAAACAAAACACATGACAGGGCATATAAGACACAATATAGGTGTTTAGAGATGACACCAAACTTAACTAACTTAAGAGCCAAATATCATTATTTTGATCCATATTAATTTCTTGATAAACATGGTTGGAATCATGATTAAATTTTTTAATTGCTTGGAGATATTAATATAGGAGGCCCAAATGAAGAACAATAGTTAACAAACAAACATGGAAAAAAACAAATGGACTAGTCGATCAGTCCTTGGGATCTATCGACTGGTATAGTCGTACTAAAATTGAACATAAAATAAAACTAGGAAACAAATCGACTTGTTAGTCCCATTAATAGAGTTTTCCATGGAAACTAATCAATTAGTTTCACCTAACTGGTTGATGGGTCTAAGTAGAGACTAGACTAATCTAGCCGATGAGTTTGGCAAAACCATCAACTACTCATAGGAACTAGTAGACTGGTTCATCAAATTAATACCAAAACTTTAATACCAAAACAGAGTAAAAAAAGTTAGAAGAATAAGGAGAAGAAAAATGATATAACATAATCACTTTCTTAAAATTAATACCAAAAACCAAAAACCTAAGGTATGTAACATTTATCAAAACTTTAACCCTTTCTCGATTACGAGAAATAAGGCATGGCTAAAGTTAAGATTAGGAGAAGAAATAAGAGATAATAATTTTGACCAAAGGACGAGGAACTAGAGGAAAACCTCTATTTTCCCAATAGAGAAGAAATGAGAGTTAAAGGGAGAGAAAAAGAAAATGAAAATGATAAGGAGTGAATTGAATTAGGAATAGGGTGTATAGGAGGGAAGCACTATTTAACATACCCATGTGGGAGAGAAGGAAGCATGATATAATTTGTGTGTGGGTAACCGAAGAGGTATAGAAATTACAAGTTGAGGAAAGGGAGGTAAGGTGTGACCAAGAAGAGATATGATAGAGGTTTGGTAGGTCAAGAGAGTAGTGTATAAGGTCAAACACGTAGCCATGGTTACCAGAAGATAGAGGAAAATGAGGGAGAAGAGAGAAAATGTGAGTTATTTCTCAAAAAATGTTTTTATAAAAATTTAGCAAAATATAATCATAGAATGATCTATATAATGTAAAAATAATCCCAAAGCACCAAAATATTCTTATTAGCAGAATATATTCTAATAAGAATTTTTCATAAATATTGAAAAGGGATTCAAATGAAAATTAGAAAAGGATTTGAAATCACATGACAACTAGTTAATTTGAGGAAACCAGTTAACTAGTTTATTCAGAAGATAAATAGCCAATTATCAAGGTTACCAATCGATCGATTAGACAAAATAGTAGATAAGTGTAACTGAAATTCACAAATTTATGAAACTTTCAAGCCCTTTACAAAACCACAACTTATTTATTTTATATCAACATTATTTTAAATATAATTTGAAGGATTTTAGGACTAGGTATTATACTGATAAACTTAACAGATTAGCTTCAACTTTTAATCCTCATTTTTATTCCTAACACTCAAGTACTCTTAAATAGCATTCTTTTCTTCCTTTTATTACCTTGAAGCTCAACCATAATAGGCTTAAGAATTCCTGGCTTATCAAATTTCACCTTATCACTTTGTTACACTTTGTGTTCTAAATTCATTATTCTGCATCTCTTTAGTTCCAAGCTCTATTATTCCTATCTTTCACTCAATCCTTTTATTAACCATATATTACTTTCCTTTAAGAAAGAATGAGTTACTTATTGGGATTTCTCACTTATTTTCTCCCCTTGGTTGTCCTATCATTAGGAGGAGGTTGAGATCCCTTTCTTATCTCACTTTCACTTCTACTTCCCTTTAAGTTTCAATAAATGGTTGGGATTTTGATTTTTTTTCTTATCTCATTTTAATTTTTTTAAGTATTGGTTCTTTAAGGCTTGGCGTGGTTATTTTTCTCTTTTTCTTATTTTTTCTTGGCTCAAGGTAATATCAAGTCTTAATTTGATTCATAGTGATATTTGTGATGCATGAATGAAATTTTCTTCCATGTACCCTATTGTTTTTTGCATTTTTATGCCCACGGGGGATTTAAAACATATAAACCATATTATTGCTATATATTATGTCTTGTATAAAGTTAATCTCTTGGCATCATCAAGCTTGTGAGTTAGTTTTGAATATCATATTGTATTTGTGTTGTTATGGTTGATTTTACATGAATTATAATGTATAATATTCTAATTATGAGCTTCTAAGTATGCCTTGGCCATTTCTAAGAATTTCAGCAAAGAATGAGGAGATATGTATGTTAGTTGTAATCTAAGCATGTTTAAGGTTATTCTTATAGTTGGATCATATTATCAATTGGGATTTTTATATACTAGGTGTAATACCCCAAATTTTGAGCCCTTGATGTGTGTTAATTCATTTGTTTGATTATGATTTAGGTGTTTTTTATTGTGATTTAAATACATTTTCAGTTTAGTTTTCAAAGAGTGTTAGGAAATGATTTAAAATTTGAAAGACTTAGTTTCCATGAGAAACTAGTTGACTAGTTTATAATTTCACCAAATTCCAAAACTTAAAGAACCAACCAACTAGTCACTAATAGACCAATTAACTAGTCATAACAATTTACTAGTTTTGCTAAAGTAATCAATTGGTTCATCATCAGTTTGGGGCCTTTTGGGCTACAAAAGGTATTAGTTATTTTTCCATAATTAATTAACCCTTAAGGTTTATTGTGAAACTAGTTCACAGGTAATTTTAGATGATGTTTCTAACTTATTTAACCTTAGGTTAGGTATGGTGCTAAATTAGGGGGCAAAACTTCTAGATAAAGATTGGATAACCTAATCACCTTTATCCCTTTCACTCTCATTTATGTGGTTCAAAAGGGCATGAATCATGGCCAGATGATCTTGTGCATCTCCCCTCTTTTATCTCTCTTCTTTTTTATTTTTGCCTAAGATACCATTTATCTCACCATTTTAGTTTATGGGCTAATTTTAGCTCTATTATTTCCTTCTAATCTATCCTAAATTGGTTTGACTATAGGTTAAGATAACAGCCCTCATTTATGTCTCACTGCTCTCCTTTCACGCCTACCTCTGTTTACACTCCCTTCGCCTCTGTCAGCATGTCCTTCGTATCTTCCAGTGGATAAATCCCTTGACAGTTCATCTAATCGCTCTGTCAATGCCTGCTGCTGTGCTGCCATTGCTAAGCGATCTTGCTCTCGTTCCTGTCGATCCTTCGCACGATTTTCCTCATACATCTTGAGGAAAGTCTCAAATTGTTGTTGAAATAAAAACACAGGGTAGAACGCCTCTGACCACTATTCTTACCGGTGGACCGGACTGGCCCCGCCTCACATGGTGTTTTACTGTAAGTACTTAGTATTTTTCCTGTGGTTTAACTTATTTACTTTGGGTCTATCGAGCCGAGGCCCCCACTATTATAGCCGGTGGACCGGAAATAAACACACAGGGCAGAGCGCCTCTGACCACTATTATAGCCGGTGGACCGGAATGAAAAGCACAGGGCAGAACGCCTCTGACCACTATTATAGCTGGTGGACCGGAACGAAACTCACAGGGCAGAACGCCTCTGACCACTATTATAGCCGGTAGATTGGAACGAAATGCATAGGGCAGAACGTCTCTGACCACTATTATAGCCGGTGGACCGAACTGGGCTCGGCTCAACAGTCTTTCACTTTATGTTATTAGTGTCTTATCCGTGTCTTATTGAATCACACAATACCCCTGACATGCATGCGGTTAATACCCTACTACTTTCCCCTCCAGAGGGGCTGTCCCATATTTTGAGACTCGTACCTCTTCTCACACCTGACTTCCATCCCCCGTAGACTTAAGCATAGTGGCATATAGTAAGGCACAATCTCCAAGAATATAGGCCACCCCAACACATATGATATCGACTTCGTATGTCCTCATCCCTCTAGGGTTCCTCCTCGGAGACCCTAATCGGACCTATGTAGCCCAACTCTTTCTTACTTACCCAAACGTTACTTTATTCTCTATCTCGCACCTCATTCTTTTATTAGGACATTCCCCAAATGTATTACTTTATCTCCGAAGTTCACGTGTGACCGACAAAACCCTAGTTGGCCACTCAAAACCCTATTGACCACGCCAACCCTAGTTGGCCGCACCAAACTCTAGCACTTTACTTCTTCAACAAGTAACCTCCCTCTTTCACCCCAAAATCTCTTCTCTCATTTAGAAACCCCCACTCATCCTTTATATAAGTGAGTTCTCACTCTCAACCCCATACTCCATCCCTCCTTGATCATTTTTACCCTTGCACCCTTCAAATTGCTCATTTCCTTCCAAAAACCCTAATTGGAACCCTTAGACTCTCTTATATCGACCCACGTAAAATTTTGCACCCAAGTCTCCAATGGGTCCATAACTTTGACATTATTTTATTCACTTCCTAAATCAACTTTCCTCACATAAGATTCATTCACATGCATAATTTAAACACTCCATGCAGACTCTCCAACACCCACTTACACCCAAAGCCCTAATAAGGTCTCTTATGCACCAACTTACGTACTATTTTTCATACTAAGTCTCCAATCATTCCAAGACTCTCCCAAGCTCTTACTTACAACCCAAATCAACTTTTCACACGTAAGGATCATGCCCATGCAAGGTCTAGTCCCCCTATGCAAACTTCCCAAATGTCCATTTCCCCGTTGTTCTTTTATTATCATTTCATGCTACCTAAAACCCTAGCATGCATGTCCTAGAGGGCCATAACAAATCACACCATCAACATCCACATCAAACATGGAACATGTCATACACGTATAATATAAGGCACACATAACATACCTCATGATCCACGCTGCGCTACACAAAACAGGTTATTCATAACACATGCATAATACACATCAACATGGCATGCTCATCATTCACCCACACATTACATCACACATAGCACAAGGCCATAGCTTCGTCCTTACCTAAAGCGGCGCCGGGCTTGGAGCATGCTCCTCTAACTCCTTAGGGCTCGGATCGGGGTCACCTATGAAAAGGGGAAAAAAGCTAAGTATTAGTTTCCCTTATAAATACTATTAACCCTCATTCTAGTTTAAGGTTAGAGTTCTTATCCCTAGTAGGGGCGTTGTACAAAACTAGGGTTTTTACTCTAAATTATTATGCTAAGTATCACTTATTGATATATCTTTAGTTTCAAAACTCATTGTTACACTTATATCATTAGACTCGTTAGTCCCGTCCTTATAATATTAGTGTTTGCTAGTCATAGTAAAATAGTGATAATAATAGTAATAATAAGACTACTAATAGTGGTAATAATCCTAACGATAATATTAATAATAATAACACCCGCACTAATGGTTAAGTATGTCGAAAGCTAGGGTTTTGGGAGAGATTATGGCTTGTAAGAAAATAACACCTTTAGGATATAGAAATTAATAATGTTAATATCAATAATAATAGTAATAATAATAATAGTATTAGTAATGTTAATAATGAAGATAATGATACTAACCCTAAGTTAAGTATAATAGGGGTTAGGGTTGGAAGGGGTGATAGTATGATAACATTAAGGATAATAATAGAAATGGTATTAGTTAATAAGCTAATAATAATAATAATAATAATAATAATAAGTGTAATAATGCTGAGGTTAGTTAAAACTACTATAGGTGGCATAAGAAAAGGGTTTTAGGGTTCAGATGAGTGGAAGACCACCTGAGGACGGTGGTGGTCTGGCGGCAGCGGCGGCGATGGAGGAGGAGAAGAGAGGAAAAGATGGAGGTGGTGGTTAAATGGGAGGAGAAAAAGGGGGAGTTTGATGTGGGGGAGGAGACAGCAGGGAGAGGGGAGTGGAATAAGGGTGGTGGCGTAAGAAATGTGGCGGCACGCGGTAGTAGATGCGGCGACCGAAAGTGGAGGAGGGTGGTGGAAGATGGTGGAGGTTGGTGGAGAAGGAGGCAGGGATTAAGGATGGTATGGGAAAGTAGGGGAGGACCCGCTGGTCACTTTGGGAGGTGGAGAGGAGGTTGGTCACGGTGGAGGTGGCGGCAGAAGGTAGCGCGAGGTGGCAGGGGATTTCGCACGGTTGTGGCAGCACGTGCGGGGCAGGAGCGGGGGCAGCAACAGTTTGGTTTAGTGGAGGGTGGTGCAAGGAAGGTTTTGGTGTGTGGCAGTGGTCGCGGCGGTTGCTAGAGGAGGCGGAAAGGGCGTCTGTTCTGGCGGCGGCGAGGCAGGGTTTCGGCAAGGTCCAAAGGGGAGGACTTGCCTTGGCCATTCGGGGAGGGGTATTTATAGGCAATTGAGGATGGGAAAACGACAAAGGGAAGAAGGACGGAACGCGGGGGCAGGTGCGGCAGACCGCCGTCTGGTGGTGGCAGCCAGTCGTAGGTCTGGGGTTTGGCAGGCTTGTTTGGCGGTGTGCGGGGAAAGGGAAAGGAAACAGAACATGTGAGGGGTAGGACGATTGTGCTGGGTCGAATTGGGAAAGAAAGGGACGGGGATGGCAGGGAAAAGACGGCCGGACGGGAGGGTTGTCAGCGGCGGCAGGCTGTGAGTTGCAGGCCTGTGCGAGGAAGAAGACGACGGGCGTGGGCGGACCGGCGGTCCAGGGAGAGGAAAGAAAGGGGAGAAACCGGCCGGTCGGCAACAGTTATAATGTTCATAATCTCGATGTGTCGTTTCATCAGTTATACGATCGAAACGCATCGTCGTGACGTTGGCTAGCAACAGTTATAAGATTCATTAATCACGACGCGGTGCTTCGGCGTATTGACGGGCAAAACGCTGCGTTGCACACAAGCGTCGGCCAGCGAACGACGCTGGGCCGCGGGGAGGGAGAAAGGAAGGAAGAAAGGTTGGGCCGCGGGAAGGAAGGAGAGGCAGGTTTGGGCCGTGCGAGGCCCAATTTCGGTGGAGGAGGAAGAAAAAGGAAAAAGAAGGAAAAGAAAAAGGGAAAAAGGAAAAGAAAGAATTTATTTGGGGTTCTGGATTTTGCATAAATTATTTAGAATATTTTTGGGCTATTTAGAATATTAATATTTATAAAATATTAAATAAATTCCTTTTTTTGTGCTTAGTTTAGACTATTTTAGATAAATTTCCTTAACCTCCATGCTAATTAGAAAAATACCCAAATTATCTTCCAATTAAATTCTTTATTATTTTCCTCTTAATTTACCTTAATTAATTCTCTAAATTTTAATAAATGAATGTATATAATTGATTTTCCTAATAATTCCTTATTTGGCCATAATTTTGAAAATTAGGATTTTGGGGTATTTCACAACCTATCAAATATCATCCATCATGGAAAAATTTCCATCTCAAAAGCTTATTATATTATTAAACCTGTACATAACAAAGTGCCACGGTTTCCTTTGTCATGTGGCTTGCTGTCCTGGATCGGCTGAGAACTCGAGACAAACTTCAAACCTATGATCTACAGGTTGAAAATGAATGTGTTCTCTACTATGTGGAAATTGAGACACATACCCATATATTCTTTAAAAGCTCATATACTAAATCAGTTTGGCCTCCTCTTCTTTTAAAGATAGGATGTCGCTATCAGATTACAAATTGGAAAAATATTATTCATTGGGCAACTCAAGTTGGTCGAGGTCTGAGAATCAGAAGACAGCTTATTCGTGCCTTACTTACTACCACAATCTATCATATTTGGATGGAAAGAAATTGAAGAATTTTCAAAGAAGCATCACAACCTACTAATACCATTCAGAAGCAAATTATCATGGATCTGGCAGGGAGGATGAATAGGCTCCAACATTGCACTTCATTTAATATTTTGATTGTAACACCCCAAAATTCACTAATTTTTTTTAAAAGCGGAAGCAATTAAAATAGAATCACTTAAAACCTGTGAATTCTGGAAATGTTACCGCCACACTTAGTACCAGACCGGTTCTCTCTGACCGTTCCAGTACCAAGTGCTAAGGCTAAAGAAGAGATTAACAATCAATTACAAAATTAATACAAACTAAACTCCAAATAATCATTATCAGGTTGTAAAACAAAATCAGAGTACGCATCAAGAAATGTAATTCATTTCCAAAAGAGAATTAAACTTACAACCGATAAAAGGTTCATTAAAATACTCAATCGAGTACTGAATCAGAAAATGGTAAATACTATACCAAAGAAATAACAAAAGGAATGAAATTGCGTAAAGAATGAATACGGCCACAACACTCTCAAACTTCGAGCCAAACATGCTCAACACTCAGTCCCAACTGATATCTCTCCCACCTACACAAATTCAGAAGGGCATACTACTCGTGGGAATGAGCGGCACCCATGAAAAGGGTGATCAGTACGCTGCGTACTGAGTAAGGTAACCGAGCACTAAGGCCAACACGTAAGCACATAAACCATGCATAAGAATAAAAGAGCATAATCATGATAACATAACTCATGTGATCATCCAAGTAAAAGTATAAAAGCCCATATATATAATCCGATTCAATTACTTTCTTTATCTCTGATCAGTAATCATTTCACACCATACTTTTATTCAAGTCCATACGATTAAGGGAACCCCACTATTTTTGCCGGTGGATTGGTCGGGAGGGTACATGCCCTGCCACTATGTTAGCCGGTGGATCGGTCGCGAGGGTAACATACCCTGCCACTATTATATGCCGGTGGATCGGTCTGGCCCCTTCTCGTACGGTGTTCCACTATAAGTGATTAGTGTCTTCCCATATCTTTCAACATATAACGTTTTGTTTTGTTGAGCTCTGGATCCCCCACTATTATAGCCGGTGGATCGATTGCGAGGGTACATGCCCTGCCACTATTTTAGCCGGTGGATCGGTCGCGAGGGAAAACATTCCCTGCTACTATTATGCCAGTGGATCGGTCTGGGCCCATCTCAACATCTTCCACTTTACGTGATTAATGTATTAAGTATCTTATTCAAAGGCTTTCACCCCTAGACATGCACGAATCATAAATCATAAAGTCCATATTCATCGTCATACTTTATTCACCAATTACACACGTGCTACCACCAAAAACTCTTAGCACCCACAACAAACCCTAATTATCCACACAAACCCTAGCTTGGTTTCCTACGTACCCATATAATCCTCCACGTACTATTTTTCATCCTAAGTGCTCAAACACCCAAACAACACTTACATTACCTTCCTTACATCCCAAATTAACTTCCCACATGTAAATTTCATACCTATGCGGACATTAATTTCCCCATGCAAACCTTCAAACCTTTTTCATGCAAACCCTACAAATTTCACGTGAAACCTTAAATTCAACCATGCAAACCCTAATACCGTCATTCAACCATCAATGCCACCATGTAAACCATAATACCACCATAAAACTATAAATACCACCATACAAACCATAAATACCACCATACAAACTCTAATACCACAATGAATACCCTAATGCCACCATGCAACCCTTAATACCACTATGCAAAACCCAAGATTTCATCATACAAAACCCTAAATTCAATCCACATAACCCAAGGGTTCATCATACCAAACCCTAGATTCAAACCATATAAAACCCAAAGATTCATCCATACCAAACCAAGTATTCATCCTTACCTTACCATTGATTAGATTCTCCCATTCATAACCACAAATTAGATTGTCCCATATGAGACCATGAGTTAGATTCTCCCACGTAAAATCATAATTTAGAATCTCGCAAGAAAAACCATAAATTGGATTCCCCCAAACAAATCATAAATTAGATTCTTCCATATAATATCATAAATTACATTCTCCCAAATAACATCATAAATTATATTCTCTCCCACGAAACCCTACATTTCCCATTTTATTCTTCCTCTCATAAATCATTAAAATACTTAGGTCTACTCACATCTCTTTGTCAACTTCTTTCTCCATCCTCATTTTTCATCCTTTCCCCCATACAAACCATACCAACATCTTCACATGCATGTCTTTTAGGGTCATATGGAAACACATATTATTCCATACACATAGTACACATGCCGAATAGCAACACAAAAGTATGCTTGGACTCCATGCCATACCAAATATGCAATAATTTCAATAATAACATAGGATGCATAACATATAAGGAACGCAATGCACATTAGCACACAAAAGGCCTTAGCACCCCTTACCTAAAATGACACCGGTCTTGGAGCACGCTCCTACGCCTCCTTAGAGCTTTGACCAAATAATAACCTTAACAAAATTCTAACTTTGGTAAAGACATAAAAATAATAGAGATATTATAAACCTTGATAATATAGGGTTAACGACTTTACCCTAATAATAATAATGATACTAATATAATAATATAAAAGATAATAAAACTAATATCAGTGAGAATATAAATAATAACAACAATAATAATAATAAAAATCATAATAATAATAATGATGATAATAACAATAACAACATTATTAATAATACTAATGGTAAAATATTTGCATTAATAATAATGGAATAAGAATAATAGAAATTCAAAATATAAACTAATAATAATAATTATACTTATGAATCTTATAAGATAGATCATGGTAGTATGATATAAATTCTATTTACAATGGTATTACTAATGATTATATAGTTGAGAAGCATAAGAAGGATAAGAAGAAGAATAAAATAAAACATCATAAATACAGTAATGAGAGCATAGTCAAGAAAAAAAGAGATTTTATTCTTACATGAAAAGGCAGTGGTAAAATGTATTCAAGAGGAAGGAAATTGTTACGCTATGTTTATTGATGTACTAGCATCTAATGATTATCATATTCATCTTGATTATCAAGATAAGGAAGAATTATATTTCTTAATATTAGAGCCTATCATATTAAATATTCTTGATAATTTATCTATGCTTGGTGTTGAAAACATTTCAAGTTGTTCTTATAGGTATGTTACATATTTGTAAGAAGAAGATGTTAATACACTTTAAAGTGTACAAGTATTCAAAGTATGAAAGGCTATGGCATACATGGGATGATACTTTACAACAAGAAGATATGGTGATGATTATCGTAAGTTGTATTAACTTGTTGTAAACCCTAAGTGTATTTTATATAAGTTAAGGTTTGATGTAATTTCATGTATGTATCATAGTTAATTGTATGACTTTGTAATGTTAGGCATTAATATCATTTAGAAAATGATATTATGATTAAGATTAGGTATTATTTGGGCTTAATTCAAGTAGGATAATTTAACTTGAATTAAGGTAGGAAATGCAACTTGTTTAAACTTGAATGTGCCGACTACTTCCTCCTTATATATACCCTTGTACATGCCTAAATGAAAGAAGAGAATAGATGATTTTTTTGAACAAGACATCAACTAGCCAAGCTGTGTTTATCCTCTCTTTGGAGTCTACTTTAATCAAGGAAATCCCAGGACATTCCTTCCTCCTTTGTCCTCCTTTATTCGAACTTGAAATCATCTTCAACCTTCGAATAAGCCTTCTAGGTCGTAGCATTTGTATCAGTTTAATCAACATTAAATCAAGTATTCCTGCTACATTATCTCGTGATTGACACAACCAAACAATAGCAACTGATCCAACTCTTCCCTCCACTTTGATTACACATCATTTTTGGTATTAAAGCTTCGGCTGTGTTGAGTTCTATCGATTAAAACCTTCTATAGATTAGTTATTGTATGCGCGAGTTCTTTGCAGCAAGAACTCACCAATAACTATTTTCTAATCTTCCTTGAGTTCTTGGTTGAAGATCTTGAAATCTTGCAACAATCTTGTTGCATTTTTTCAACCAAAGTTGAATCCACCTTGGACCAATAGTCTTTATTCCTACACGACTCCACCTGTGTGTGTGTGTTGTTTATTCTCATTGGAATTTTGTTTTATCTCCCCCAAACCTTTCCCTTTTATATACACTCCCTATCTGTACATCTATTTGGTAATCATCCTTCATTGTGTTTTGTTGTTTTTTTGCATCCAACTTGGGAGAAAAGGAGATCTTCTTAGACACCCTGGTACCACTTCACCATGTTCGAAGGGTTGTGAAGGAAAAGAACAATCTGTATTTCCTCAGTTTGGTCCATAACTGCCCCAATTCTAACCCATATTCTTCTTCCATTTCTTCTTGACATCTTATATGATACAAAGAAATAGATCTTCAACTTGAAGATCATCATTTTTTGAAGGAAGGTCGATGACATATTGTTATTTTATGTGGCAAAAATCTGAACCACATAAGGAGAATACATCTAACACCTTTGGTTCCTGCGTTCAAGTTGTGACTTCTTGTGGCTATATTTCCTTCATTTGTGCCTAATCAAGGACTACAAGTAGTGATATTTACATTGTTGTGGATTAGCAAAAATACTTATGTCTTGTTTGGTTGTAGGGAAATTCCAGCACCTATATACTTTGTGGAACTCTTTTGTGCAACAAAAAGAGGTGTGTGTCATCCTTTACCATGTCCAATGAAGAAGTTCGTGCCTTGGTAGAGTCTATCAAGAGCGTCACCACATGAATGGATGCATGATTACAAAATCAAACCACACTTCAACATTAACTACAAAGTGTAGAAGTAAAGTTAGCCGAACAAGAGGCGCATAAATCATGGCAAATTCGCATGGAGACCACACATGATAGTGTGGAAGGAAAGATGAATCCTATCTTCCATGTAGAAGGTGGACGTGGAAATTCCAACATACATCACAATGAAGGTTGAGAAGATGAGGTGAGCTCCTTTGGCTCAAGCAACCAAAGAATACCACATACATTCCAAGCAAGACATGCTTACCATAAAGATCAAGGTATTTAACTTGACCTTGTTAAATTTTATGGTGATTTGAAGGTGGAATTATTATTTGAGTGGATGCATAAAATTGATGCTATTTTTGAATTTAGAGAGTGTGATGATGAGAGAAAATGCAAGCTGGCTACTCTTAAGTTTAAAACATTTGCTTGAATTTGGTATGATAATTTAAAGAGAACAAGAGAAAGTCAAGAGAAATCAAAGATAAAATCTTGGATAAAACTTAAGAAGCACCTAAGGAAAAAAAATTTGTACCTAGAGATTATGACCAAGATATATATGTTAAAATGACTACTCTAAGGTAAGGTTTATATAGTGTAGAGGAATACACTAGAGAATTTGAAAAACCTGTCCTTATTTGTGATGTTCAAGAAAGAAAAGAATAAAAGTGTGCTAGATACTTAGGTGGCTTGAATAATTTGATAAGAGATAAAGTTGTCATGTATTCTTATGATTCTCTTGATGACTTGATTAAATTGGCTTTAAAATTTGAAAGATAAACCAAATCAACTAAAGCCTATGTTAAGTCTAATGTTTCAACTTTAACTAAACCCTATTCTAACACCTTTACACCTAATTCAACATCTTCATATGATAAAAAGAATAATTGAGATGATAAAAGTAAAAATAAGGTAGCTTAAATGGCAAATAAACAATGTTTTAAATGTAAAGATATAGACATTTTGCTAGAGATTGTCCTAACCAAAGAGCCTTAACCTTGCATGAAATAGAAAACATGGAACCGTGTAGTGATTATGAGATTTTAGAAATTGAATCTCTTAATGAAAAATTAAATATGGATGAAGAAGAAGGAGATCCATGCTTTGTAATTCAAAGAGTTTTACAAATACAACCTAATGTTACACCTACTCAAATAGAGAAATTTTTTAAGACTAAATGTAAAATAGGTTACATAGTTTGTAGACTCATAATTGATAGTGGTTCATATACAAATGTTGCTAGTAAAGCAATGGTTAAGAAACTTGGTTTAGGGACTACTAATAATCCTAATACTCTTTACAATGGCTAAATAAAGATAAAGGAGATAAAGTAAACAAAAGAACCTTAATCACATTTTCTATTAGAGACTATCATGATGAAGTTCTATATGATGTTATGCCTATGGATGCTTATGGATTACTTTTGGGTAGACCATGGCAATATGATAGAAAAGCAACTCATGATGGGGTAACTAATGAATATGTGGTGAAAAAAGAAAATAAAACAATTATATAAGCTGACACCTTCTTTATGTGATCATATGCCTTTAAGTGATGAAAAAAAGAGATTATTTTTACATGAAAAGGCTATGGAGAAATGCATAAAAGAAGAAGGAATTTGTTATGCTTTAGTTTCTAAAAATTCTAAACTTGAAAAACAACATATTGAAAATCCTAATCTAATTAAGTTGCTTGATGAGTATAATGATATATCACCTGATGACTTGCCTCCTGGATTACCACCTAAAAGAGGTATAGAACATGCCATTGATCTTGTTCTTGGTATACCTATTCCTAATAAACCGGCTATAGATGTAACCTAGAAGAAGCTAAGGAATTACAAAAACAAATGCAAGAGCTTATGGATAAAGGATTTATGAGAGAAAGTACGAGTCCTTGTAGTGTTCCTACTTTACTAGTGCCTAAAAAGGATGGTACTTGGCGTATGTGTATAGATTCTAGGGCTGTGAATAATATTACTATCAAATATCAATTTCCTATGCCTAGATTAGATGATATATTTGATGAAATTTGTGGAGCACAGGTATTTTCCAAAATTTATTTGAGAAGTGGATATCATCCATTAAGGATTAGAGATGGAGACGAATAGAAAACTGCTTTTAAAACTAAATATGGTGTCTACGAGTGGATGGTTATGCCTTTTTGGTTATGTAATGCACCTATCTCATTTATGAGACTTATGAATGAAGTTCTCCGACCTTTCCTTGGTGATTTCATTGTTGTATATTTGGATGATATTATAGTGTATAGCAAAAATGGTTATGATCACCTAGTGCATTTAAGGAAATTGTTTGATAAGCTAAGGAAAGCTAAACTATATGGAAAACTTGAGAAATGTGATTTTATGCTTCCAAGTGTAGTTTTCCTAGGCTATATTATTAGTGGAGAAGGTATTAAAGTAGATCCTAATAAGATTAAAGCTATTAAGGAATGTCCTATCCCTAAAAATGTTCATGATGTGAGAAGTTTTCAAAGATTAGTTAGTTTCTATAGAAGATTCATTAAGGATTTTTCTACTATAGCTACACCTATTATTCAACTCATGAAAAAGGGTGAATTTTATTAGGGACAAGAAGCTACTCAAGCCCTTGAAACCCTCAAAACTAAACTTTATCATGCACATATTCTATCCTTACCCAACTTTAATCTTCTTTTTTAAGTAACTTATGATGCTAGTGGAGTTGGAATAGGAGGAGTACTTTACTAGGAAAAGAAACCTATAGCATTCTTCTCTAAAAAGTTGAATGGAGCCAAACTTAACTATTCAACTTATGACAAGGAATTCATTGCCATCATATAGATTCTAGAGACATGGAGTCATTATCTAATACCAAAACCGTTTGTATTAAATTTGGATCATGAGAGTTTAAAAAATACTTACATAGTTAAAAGAAAGTTAATATGAGACATGCAAAATGGGTAAGTTTTTTTCAATCCTTTGTGTTCTCTGTCAAACATTTATATGAAAAAGAAAATGTAGTCACTGATGCTCTTTCTCGTAGGTCTACATTACTTGTTATGATGGATGCAAAAATCTTAGGTTTTGAAATGATAAAAGACTTATATCCTAAAGATGAAGATTTTAGGGACATGTTTAGTGCATGTAAAGAAAATGGATACCATGGAAATTATGTCATACAAGATGGATTTTGTTTAGACTAAATACACTTTATATTCCTAGATCTAGGATTCGAGACTTGCTAATCAATGAAATACATGAAGGTAGCGTTGCGAGACATTTTGGTATACATATGACTATGGAATTATTACAAGAAAATTTCTATTAGCCATGAATGGTTAAACATGGAAAAGTCATGATAAGTAGATGTTCTACATGTCAAAAAATTAAGAGTTACTTTCATAAAGGCTTATACACACCTTTACCCGTTCCTGATAAACTATGGAAATGAGTTGGTATGGACTTTATCCTAGGGTTACCACGAACACAACGTGGTAAAGATTCTATTCTTGTGGTAGTAGATAGATTTTGTAAAATGGCTCATTTTATTCCATTTAATAAAACCGATTATGCCATGCATGTTGCTAACTTGTATTTTAGAGAGGTTTTTAAACTTCATGGTGGGCCTAAAAGCATAGTTTTAGATCAGGATGTCAAGTTTATGAGTTATTTTTGGAAAACTTTATGGCATATGCTTGGTACTAAATTGTTATTTATCACTTTGCATCACCCCCAAACCGATGGTCAAACTGAGGTGACTAATAGAACTCTTGGTACATTATTAAGAGGTTTAGTTAATAAGAGTACTAAAGATTGGGATGTTAAGTTAGCTCATGCAGAGTTTGCTTATAATCATAATCCATTTAGTAAACTCAAACTAGTCCGTTTGAGGTGGTTTATGGAGTGAATCCTCGCATGCCTATTAATAAGATTCTTGTAAAAAAAAGGTGAGTTATAAAATTATGAAGCCAAAGATAGAGTAAATTTTTTTCAATAGCTTCATGAGAAAAAAAACATTAAAAAAGCTAATTCCAAGTATAATGCTCAAGCGAATAAGCATTGAAACCCTCGTATGTTTTCTCCTGGTGACTTAGTTTTGTTACATTTGCGTAAAGAGATATTTCCTAATTAACGTAAAAATAAAATAATGCCAAGAGCTGATATACCATTTAAAATTCTAAGAAATTTTGGGGATAATACTTATGAACTTCAACTTCCAGATCATTATAATTGAATTTCAAGAAGTTTTAATGTTGGTGATTTGTCTTCTTATTATTCTAATGAAAATTTTAGGCCAAATTCTTCTAAACTTAGGGAGAATGATGAAGGAGAATTTAATGATTATCATATTCATATTGATTCTCAAGGTAAGGAAGAATTAGCTTTCTTAATATTGGAGCCTATCAAATTAAATATTCTTGATAATTTGTCTATACTTGGAGTTGAAAACAATTCAAGTTGTTGTTGCAGGTATATTACATATGTGGAAGAAGAAGATGTTAATACACCTTAAAGTGTACAAGTATTCAAAGCATGCAGGACTATGGCATACATGGGATGATACTTTACAACAAGAAGATATGGTGATGATTATCATAAGTTGTATTAACTTGTTGTAAACCTTAAGTGCATTTTATGTAAGTTAGGGTTTGATGTAATTTCATGTATGTATTATAGTTAATTGTATGGCTTTGCAATGTTAGTCATTAATATCTTTTATACAATATATTGTGATTAAGATTAGGTATTATTTGGGCTTAATTCAAGTAGGATAATTTTACATGAATTAAGTTAGGAAACTTGACTGGTTTGAACTTGAATGTGCCGCTACTTCCTCCTTATATATACCCTTGGACACGCCTAAATGAAAGAAGAGAATAGACGAATTTTTTGAACAAGACATCAACCAGCTAAGTTAGGTTTATCCTCTCTTTGGAGTCTCCTTTGATTAAGGAAAGCCCGAGGCATTCCTTCCTCCATTGTCCTCCTTCATTTAAACTTGAAATCATCTTTAACCTTCGAATAAGCTTCCAGGTCGTAGCATTTGTATCAATTTAATCAAAATTAAACAAATTATTCCTACTAAATTATCTCATGATTGACACAACCAAACAATAGCAACCAACCCAACTTTTCCCTCCACTTTGATTACACATTTGTTGTAAAAGAATATCTACAAGGGGAGATAAATAATGGTAATCCTCAATTAGAGGAAATCCTTAATGAGTGTTATGATGTTTTTCCTAATGAATTACCACCTGGCTTGCCACATAAGAAGGGAATAGAACGTGTCATAGATTTAATCCTTGGTGTGTCCTTACTTAATAGGTTTTCATATCAATGTAATCAAAATGAGGCTAAGGAGTTAGAAAAGCAAATACAAGAGCTCATAGAAAAAAGGTATGTGAGGGAAAGAATGAGTCTGTGTTGTCTACCCACATTACCACTCCCTAAAAAGGATGGTAATTGGTGCATATGTATTACTCAGTACTCTCATAGGAAAAAGAAGCTATTACATTTTTAGTGAGAAATTAAATGGAGTAAGACCAAACCATTCTACGTATAACAAAGATTTCTATGCAATAATATGAAGATTAGAAATATAGATTCATTACCTGAGTCCTAAACCATTTGTTTTGTATTTAGATCATGAGAATTTAAAATATTTGCATGGATAAAAGAATTTTACTCTGAGGCATGCAAAAAGGGTTAGTTTCTTACAATCCTTTGTGTTTTCTATCAAAAATTTTGATGGTAATGAAAATGTCATGACAAATGCTTTGTCTAGTAGATCCATGATATTAGTCATGCAGGATGTAAGTTAATTGGATTTGAGATGTTAAAAGAACTATATGATATGGATGAAGAATTTTTTGACATCTATAATGTGTGAAAATGGAATAGTTGTTGTGGTAATTATTTACTACAAGATGACTATCTCTTCAAACTTAATAAGTTGTATATACCTCATTCTAGTGTATGTGATTTACTTATTAAAGAAGGACATGAGGGGGTATAGCTAGTCATGTAAAACCCCCAAATTTACTACTGAAAAATTTCGTTTAATTAAAAGTAATTAACGTAAGCGAAAAGATAGAACCGTAAACTCAGGGGCATTACCACCACACTTAGTACCAGATCGGTTCACTCTTACCATTCTAGTACTAAGTGCTAAGGCTAAATAAAGTCAACATCCAATATGAGTCATTAATAAAACACGAGTCATTAGTAAAACACAAGTCAATAGAAATCAGAGTGCGATTTAGAGTTACAATCCAAAGAGTACGTGGCTAGAGGTTTTTCAAAACATAAAGCATAGTACAAAATACAAATAAAATATGATAATACATGGTCCAATAAAAGAAACAGAGTCCGACCGAGTCACTCTCGATCCCCAAGTCAGGTCTAGGCTCAACGCTCAGCCCCACTCGATGCCTCGTAAATGTCGAAGGCATCGAAGGCGTCATCCCCTACTTGCACAAGCTTAGATGGGTCTTCTGCTCGTGGGAATGAGCAGCACCCATGAAACGGGTGATCAGTATGCTACGTACTGAGTAAGGTAACATATGCGCTAAGGCTAACACATAGAGCATATAACATAAGAATGATCATATAGGTAACGTACAATAATACATGTAATAAGGCCAGGTTACTTTTCAGGTAACTTATTCTTTAGTCTCCTTAACAATATGTTCATTCCACACATACTCTTTAATAGTCCATGTGAGTGCGGGAACCTCACTATTCTAGCCAGTGGACCGGAATACATGGAGAGCAGAACGCTCCTGACCACTATTATTTGCCGGTGGACCGGTTTCCAGGGAAGAACGCACCTGGCCACTATTATTCACCGGTGGACCGGTCTGGCCCCGACTCACATGGTGTTTCACTGTAAGTACTTAGTGTATTTCCCATGGCTTAGCTTCATTACGTTTGGTTTGTTGATCACATAATCCCCCACTATTATAGCCGGTGCTCCTAGCCACTATTATTCGCTAGTGGAACAGTCTCCCGGGCACCCCGGCTCCTGGCCACTATTATTTGCTGGTGGATCGGTCTGGGCCCGGCTCAACAATCTTTTGCTTTAAGTGGATAGTATCTTATTCGTGTCTTATTCAATAAACATTACACCCTTGACATACATGTCATCATTGTTCTACTTCTATCCTCTCAAGGGGTCATGTTTCACATCTTGAGACTCCTAGCCCCCTTATCACACCCCGACATCCATTCCCCCTTACTCTTACACATAATGAAAGCCAATTCCTAAGGTTGTGGGTTAAGGCCCATCACCTCATAACATCAATTCTACCTACTATCACCCTCTTGGGTTTTCCCTTGAAAACCCTAATTGGACCTATGTGGCCCAACTTTCTCTCACTTACACTACCTTTACTTCATTCATCGCCCCACACCTTATCTCAATTAGGCTAAATCCCAAAATATATCACTTTACCTTTCGGCTTCGCATGTGATAAAAAAAACCCTAGATGGCCACTTCAAACCCTAGTACCTTTCTTCTCCCATAAGTAACCTCTCTCTTTTCACCCAAAATCTCCTCTCCCATGGAACCCGTACTCACCCCTTATATAATAAATTATCACTCTTAACCCATACTCCACTCTCCCTTAATCATTTTTACTTTCACACTTTTCATATTACTACTTTCTCCCAAAACCCCAATCGGGTCCCTTATGCACCCTTACACCAACCTACGTACTATTTTTCATCCCAAGTCTCCAATCACTCCACAACTCTCCCCTTAACTTATTTACACACTAAATCAACTTTTCTCACTTAAAGAGCACCCCATGCAAGTTTTATCCATCCCATACAAACACCCAAAGTCCCCATTGAAATTTTAAGATTCCCATGCATGGTTCCCATCTCACATTCATTTTGGTCATTCCTTCCTCTTTAATTCCCTCTCATGGATCATGAGGCATTTTGGTTAACCTTATGTCCCCCTTAATGAAGTCACTTCCCATTTCTTTCTTTTTCTCCTTTCATTCCCTTATCATATTATCAATTTTCCTAGCATGCATGTCCTAGAGGGCCATATCATATCACACCATAAACACCATATATACATATCATACTCATGTCATAAGAAACACATACAAGCATACCTCAACTCCAAGCTGCGCTACACATAAGACAAGTTAACAACAATCATATGATACACAACATAGCATGATATATATAGCATCCAAGGCATACAAGTCACACAACACACATGGGCCTTAGCTACATCCTTACCTAAAGCGACGCTGGGCTTGGAGCACGCTCCTACGACTCCTTAGGGTTTTGGCTCGATTCACCTATAAGAGGAAAAATACTAAGGATTAGTTTTCCTCCTAACAAAAGTACCATTTATCCTTATTTTAGTCTAAGATTAGGGTTATTATTACTAAAGGGGCATTACACATGAAAACTAGGGTTTTTATCTTAAAAATAGCCTACTAGATATTATTAGTCAAAATGTGTTTATGTTAATATTTATTACCATACTTACATTATTAAACCTAATAGATTTATTCTTCTAATAATAGCACTATTACTAGTTATAGCAAAATAGTGACAATAATAATAATAATAGTAATGCTAATGCTTATAGTGATAGAAACCCTAGAATTTTTAAGGCTATGTCTAATAACAGTATTAGGGTTAAAATAATAGTATAATAATTGCAATACCAATAAATTACAAATATTCCTAAAGATAATAATGATAAAAGTTATATTTTGAATAATAATAATATAAGGGTTCAAATGTTTTTGTCATAATAATAGTAATAAAATAATAACAATAATAATAGTAATAACTAATAAGAGTGCAAAAGATTGTGATATAAAGCTTGCACATGATGAATTTACATACAATAAGAGTATTTCTGGTACAATTCAATTGAGTCATTTTGAGGTTTTCTATGGGGTTAATCCTTATCTACCTATTGATATACTGTCATTTAAAAGAGAAGATATTAAAAATTATGTTTTCAAGGAAATAATTAAATTCTTTAAGAAACTTCATCAACAAATTAAAGGCAAAATTGAAAATTTAAATGCTAAAAACTAAGCTTAAGCAAATAAAAATAGAATTTAGCAAGTGTTTAAACCACGAGATTTGGTATGGCTACATTTGTCAACAGAAATATTTCAAATCTTAATAAAGAATAAACTAATACCAAAATCTAATGGGCCATTTAAAATCTTAAGAAAATTAGGAAATAATGCATATGAACTTGAATTTTCTAAACATTCTAGAGGAGTATCTAGGACTTTAAAAAGTTGTGACTTATGTCCTTACTATAGTGATGATAATTTGGGAGAAAATTATTCGTTAGAAAAGGAAAATGATGTAGGAGTATATCTAGATCACACTCAATCTTAATCTTCAAATTATAAAGAATAAGAAGAATTAGAATTCTTAGAGATGGAATCCATTATGCCAGAAAATTCTTATGCTTCTAATGTTTTGTCAAGTAATTCTTTTAGGTATAGTACATGTTTTCAAGAAATTTAAGCTATTGGAGATCTTTGATGTAAAATATAATGGCATTGCAAGAATTACAAAGTGCATGGAAGAACAAGGCTATTAGAAACAAAGTTTTATTACATATGTTAAATCTATGTATTACATATTTAGTGTGTGTGTAGCTTTGTTATTTTATTATATATTTTGTAATACTTGTAAAATGTCATTGCAGTTAGTATGCATATGTTTGTGTTGTGTTTATGGTTCACTTTTGTTAAAAGAGGCTAAGATATATGGGATTATTAATGAAAGGTATGCATGTGTATAGGTATGTGTGTGTATATATATATATATATACATACATACCTCCTTATACACTTGATGTTGGTAGACATGAATCATATGAAAATGAAAATATTCAAAAGAAAGAATTGAAACTAGAGAGCTTGTATTCTTCTTCTCCTCTTCTATTTCTTCCATTGAGCTCATTGGAAAGATGCAGAGTGTTGTATTTAGAAAAAGAGGATTTCTAAATAGAAGTTAATTGATCTTGGATTAGATCAACACCAATCTACCAAAGCCATTAGTGTGAACCAAATTCAAGTCGAAAAGTGCAAGGGTTTGTGAAGGTTTACAACTTATAATCAAAAGGTAAAAGTCCTTGGTTGTAGAAGATTGTTTGGAGAAAATCTTCATGATCAGTTGAGTCTTGATCTAAAAAGATATCCTTAAGGACTCCGTAGTCTCACCACGTTCTTTCTATAGGCATTGACTAGTTGCTCCATATTCAATACCGCATTCATCAGTATAAACAGAGCCTACTTAGTAAGATGATCCACAACAACCCTAATAGAATAAAATCCACTACTTGTCCTCCAAGACGAACCAAAAAGTCCATAAATATTCTATCCCACATCCACTTGAGAACTTCAAGTGGTTGCACTAACCCTACCAGTCTCATATAATCGATCTCAACATTCTAATAGGTTAAACATTGGGAAACAAACTTTACTACTTCCAGCTTAATGTGGGGCCACCAATATACCTTATTTAGATCTTTATATAGCTTAACCCTTATATGGTCAATAGGATAAGGAGTATAATATCCTTCAGGGATCATTTTCTTAAGCTCCACACATCCTTGTGGTACACACAACCTACCATGGTATCTCATACTATGATCATTGTGGATCTAGAATCCATCAGTCCTGCCTTAGGCAATACTAGTCTAGATCCTCTTAACCTTAACATCATGAAGTTGATAATCTTGTTTTTCCCCAACAATTGAAGATGTAATGGTGAGTGAACTCATTCTTGCCTCTAGGATACCACCATTGATCAATTTGATCTCCAACTTCCTAATTTATCAACATATATGATCTTACAAAATGATCATGCAGAATGAATGTGACGTCTTTTAGCTAAGTGCATCTACTATCATGTTGGTCTTACCCTTATGGTAGGTTAATTCCAAGTCATAATCCTTGACCAAATCAAACCATTGGCCCTATCTCAGAATCAACTCCCATTATATGAAGATGTACTTAAAGCTCTTATAGTCATTGTAAAACGTAAATTGAATACAAAGGAGATAATGCTTCCAGATCTTATAGGTGAACACTGCTATACCCAGCTCTAAATCTTGCAGAAGGTAGTTCTGTTAATTATACTTTAGTTATTGAGAAGGATACACCACTACTCTTCCATGTTTCATTAGCATGTAACCCACACCATGCTTGGAAGCATCACTGTATAACTCAAATCCATCAGACCTGCTCATCAATGTGAGTATTGGGACTGGAGTCAAATGCCTCTTCAACTACTTTATGGCTTTTCTACACTTCTCATGTGATAGAAAAAGTGTAGCCTTCTCTAATAGGTGAGTCACTGGTCATGCTACCTTGAAGAAGTTAGCCACAAACCGATGGAAGTAACTGGATAGTCCTATAATGTTACATACTTCCTTGATAAAAGTGGGCGTTATCCACAAAAAAAAATGGCTTGAATCTTGGCAAGATCCACTGCCACTCCATCCTTAAATGTTGGTCCAACTAGAACTTGCACTTTGAAAGTTTGGTATACAGTTGGTGCCATTTCAGCAAAGCCAAAATCTACCTTAAATGTTACTCATGCATCTCTCGATCATTGGAGGAGATGGGAATGTTTTCGATGAACTCTATGAAAAACTAGTACAAGAATGGATGGAATATTTGGTTCATAACAAACATGAAATATTTTGGTGCATTACTTAGCTTGAAAGGTATTATTGTGAACTCATAATGGTTACACCTTATTCAAAAAGCAGTCATGGGGATGTCATGCTCTACTATGCTCAATTGATGGTATTCTGACCAAAGATCTATCTTGGATAACACCTTGTCTCCTTTGAGTTAATTAAACAGGTCATCGATCCTTGGCAATGGATAATGGCTCTATACCATCACCATGTTCAAACCTCAATAGTCAATGCACAACCACAAGCTTCTATACACTTTTCTTAGAAATAGGGATGGTGCTCCCCACGATGATAAGCTCGGTCAGATGTAGCCCTCTTCCAAAAGCTCATCCAACAAAACCTTAAGTTATTTCATCTCCTTATGTGCCATATAATAATAAACCTTTAATACTAGTTTTGTCCCTTGCAACACATTCATGGTTAACTTAATTTCTTGAGAAGGTAACATTCCTAGAATCTTCTCAAGGAATTAGATAGGATACTCCCTAACCACTACTATCTACTCTATTAGTGTCTCAATTGCTTCAGTGTCTTGGATACTACACTGGTAAATCATATATCCTTGATGAACAATTTTGCTTATCACGATTGCTGATGCGATCCTTATAGAGGAATTTGGTTCACAATTCTAATATAAAATCCTAATACCCTTTGGTCCTACAAGAACCATGTGTTTGCATGAATAATTGATCAATACATGGTACTTCTCCATCATATCCATCCAAACTATCAAATTGAAATCACGCAACTCGAGTTTAATGATGTCTAACATAAATTCTATTCCCCATACTACCAAAGCTACACCTTTATAGAACCTAGAGCATATAATTATATTCCTATAAGGAGACACGACAGAAGTGGAAATACTATTAGAAGGAGATAGGGCATCCCTAGCTACAAATGCAGATGACACAAAGGAGTGTAATGCACTAGAGTTAAACAATACATTTGCTGGAAAAAGAGAGATAGTAAACATACTAGTCACCACACTAGCATGACGCTCCACATCTTCCTGGCTCATCACATTCAAGTGTCCTCCCAAAATAACTCCAATATTACTAGCTATCTTTGCCATTGTTGGACAATGTGAGACCTCTAACCTTTAGCGACACTAATTGGTGACTGAGGAACACTCTAAGTCTACGCCAATGGCAACTGGCAAGATCCGGTACTCTGAGCTCTAGACTAGCTTCTATGGATGCCACCATGTAATTCCCTAAAACTTTATTCTAAAATTAAAGAATAAAATAAGGAATTATTAGATAATATTTAATTATATGTACCATTTCTAATAAAATAATAATAATTGTTATTATGGCAATAAAAGAAAAATAATGATGTAGGGACATAATTGGTAGAGAATAAATTTATTTACTAACCATCGATAAATTATAAATGATTTATAATAATTTCTAAATTAATATAAATTATTTTAATACTATTATAACTTTTATTATTCTTAAAACCCTAAAAAACCCAAAACACCTTACCGACCCATTTTCTATTTTTCCTATTTCATTTTCTTCCCTTCATTTTTTTCTTTTTTTTCCTTTTGTTGTTTTTCCTTTGCCCCCTCCTTCGGCCGGCTGGTTTGTGCCCAAAGGCAACCCAACACCCCTCCCCCTCTTTTTCTTTCTTTCATCCTTCCACAACATATTTTTCTTTTTTTTCTTTTCCTACCCCTAAATGGCCCAAGCCTATGCATAATACCCCATCTTTTCCTTTCCTTCCCCTCCTTCTTCTTCTTCCTCGAGCTACGCAACCTACGTATGGCTGCATTTCGTAGCTCTTCCTCCCCTATTTTTCTCTACCATTTGGTCTTGTAGGGTGTGCAGTAAGCACAACCTAGCATGGTGCCCCTCCATCCTAGAACACTACAACCCCTCATCTGCCCTGACCCCCAACGAAACCTACCCCTATCTGCCCCTACTATATTGCTTCTCTAGTCTACAAGCCTGTTAGCACCAAAAACCTCTTCCTTTTGTGTTCTTTCGCTTCTTCTCCACTACCCAACCTCTACACCTAGAAATACCCCTCCCCACTCCCTCCTTTTCTCTCCATCACTCTACGAATCCATTCCCTAACCCCTTACTCACACCGCCCACATTAGCACCGCTACTGCAACCACCAGGCCATGCCACCATCGCCACTTCCTCCCTTCCTCTTCCCCTATATCACCTTGAACATAACAAACTATTCCCCTACCCATCCTTCCCCTTCCTCTTTTCTCACTACCTATGTAAAATGAGCAGCTCGAGCTACTCTTTTGCACCCTGCTCTACGTGCAGCCTTGCGCCGCCACCACCATTATTGCCACCACCCTCCTTACCTCCCTTCCTACCTAGAAAACCCCTGTTACCTTACCACACCTCCACCTCTTCCTTTCTCCCCTCTCCTTTCTTCCCTTTTCTTTTCTCTCCTTGTTGCCACCATCATGTTACCTCTGTGAGCCCACAACAAACCCCCTGACACAAGGAACACTACCTCCTAAAAAACCCTACTCCCCCTCCATTTTTTCCAACACCATCCTCCACCACCACCATGCATCACTGCTACCCTCTCACCTGCTATTCCTTTTAGTTGTTCCCTTCTCCCTCCTACTTAGTATATTTTATTTTAATAATTTATTATTATTAAAATTATTATTATTTATATTAGTATTATTATTATTTAGTTAAGGAAATAAAGAAAAAGGAAAAAGAAGTAGGAATAAGGTTTAATGAGCTAATGATGCTCACTTTGTAGGTTTTAGCTAACCCTTCCCCATGAGGAGGCATAGGATTTGTGCTTCAAGACTAGAGTCCAAATAGGTAAATATATGTTTAAGGCTTTAGGTTATGTTATAGATTTTATTTTTATTGATGTATTAGTATACTATGTTTAATTATATGAGTATGTGAACTAAGCATGTGTGTGGTGCAGCTTGTCTTGCAAGGAGGTAAGGTATGGTGAGTATAATTTTATTATGTGTTGTATATGTGGTCTTGACTTGCTATGTATGGTCATGTCTCATGTATTGTTGAAATATTATGACAAGTATACCTATATGACTTATATGGGTTTGAGTGGTTATAGGAGATTGAAGAAAATAAAGAGGGTGGAGTGAGTGAGGTGATTTCAAGAGAATTTCATACATGTCTTATGAAGTATGGTAGAGAGAAATAAAAGGGAAAAAATAAAAATGGTTAGGGTAAAATCTTGCATGGGGTATGTGAGCCTTGCATGGGGTGTATGTGCTTTGCATAGGGGAAATATTTATGTGGGGAAATCTAGTCTGAGGGTTGACAATGGGGAGGAAAGTTTATTTTGGTTGATTAGTGTACTTGGGAAAGAGTTAGTATGTGAGTTGATGGAAATATGGATGGGAGCATAACTAGGGTTCTTGGGGGGAAAACCCTAAGGATAGAGGTGTTATGAGAAAGGTTGAGGATGTTGGTTGGACATTGGTGTTGTGATGAGGGGTGTGCGACATGGAGGGTGTGAGTTGAGAAAAATGGAGGGTAGAGATGTGTAGGAGAAGAGGGTGTGGAGGGAAAAGGGAAATATTAGGGTTTTCTTAGAGTGACCAAGTAGGGTGTTATTGTAATACCACGTTTTAAGGAAACCCTATTTAAAATTAATAATTACGTGTGATTAGTTATAATTATTAATTTAGGAGGTTTAGTATTAAATGTATTATTATTATTATTATTATCATCATCATCATCATCATCATCATCATCATCATCATCATCATCATCATCATCATCATCATCATCATCATCATCATCATCATCATTATTATTATTATTATTATTATTATTATTATTATTATTATTATTATTATTACGATGACTTAGGTATAAAAATAATCAGGCTAAAAAGTTGATAGAAACCGATTCCTTATTTTAATCCTAGTTTTTATTCGTAAATCTTACTAAATTATTTTAATAATAACCGCGACTTGTAACCCGAAATAAATTTATAAAATTTATTCCCAATTATGTTTATCTTTTTCATTTTATTTAAATTTATCTTAGATCGGATTATTTTTCTATCTGATATTTTAATTTATCTGGACTAAATTTAACATAAAATATATATATATATATAATATTATTTATCTTCTCTCTCTCTCCCTCTGCCACTTTCTATCCCATCCCCGTACTCTCCCCTATCTCCCTCACTTTCTACCTTTACTCCACCTTCTGCACTTATACTTACATATATACACCACACGCCCTCGCACACTCTACCCCAAACAGTCTCCATTTCCCGCACACACTTTCGGCCAAAAACCAAGCCTTGTATACATGCATGACGCACACAACGTAGCAGCCCAACCCACTATTCCTCCCAGCAAGACTCCCTCTCTGCATAACACCACACACTCTCACGGCACTCCACCACTCCCTCGGCCAAATGCAACCCAACTTTTCCCTTCTCCCCCTACATCTCCCTCCTGCATGCACACAACCCTTCAACCAGCCACACCACCTCCCCTCTGCATTTTCTCCATCCCATCGCCTAACCAGCAGCCCCCACCGTCACCCAACCTAGCCATCACCACCAGCTTCGCCGACCAGCCACCAGCTCTGTCACCCTCTCCCTCCCCTGCCTCGCAACCCATCCAACCCTATCGCCCAGCCAATAGCCGATCCCCTTTCTTCTTGCGTGAATCACGCTGCATGCAGCGTCAGTTGCGTGGTGTTTTGTTAAAGATTTTGGTACCATATTAATTGTAAGGGTATTTTAGTAATTTCAAAAAAATAAATATTTTTATACTATAATTATTATTTTATATGATAGGTATTAATTTAATATTTGTGGTATTATTTTTAGGTACGAAAGTTTAATTTGCAGGATCTAATAAATTTTTGTGGATACCGCTAATTTTATGTTTTTGTGGGAATTCAGGTAACCGTTATACCTTACTAAAATGTTAAATATTGCGTGATAGCACATTAGGATTTTTGGGGTATGGAATATGTTTAGTATGATTTATTTCGATATATTTATATGTTAATTATTATCATTATGAAAATAGATAAAAACGAGCATGTTATCTGATATAAAATATTTTGGATACAAAATTATGATTTAAAAATGATCCTAATGAAAGGAAAATAATTTGTATGATAATTATGTGTAAAATAATAGGTTGAGCATGCTTAGATATAATTATTCAATAATTACTCAATAATTATTATGGATCTATGCCCTAGGGGCAATTTAGTCATTTTGTGCATTATGATATCTATCTTGAAAATTATGTTTAATATGTATTATCTATTGTTGATTTTGTGATCATGTATTTAGTACGTTTCAAAAGTATGTGATAGGGTTTCATATGTAGAAATCTATGTAAGGGCAAAATGGTCTTTTGACATGACTGATGTTTTAAATTGTATAATAAACAATTAGTTTATTTTGTTTTAGCCCTTTAACGATAGATTAATAAATAAAATGGATTTAGTGTTTAAATGGTTGATAATCTGATAATTATTAGCTTCAAGGGCATTTTGGTCAATTTCGGCCTAATGCCCAAATGTGAATGATTGGATATAGGATGGCCTTAGAGTTTTGGTAGGTTGACCTTAGTATTGACCTTAACTTTTCTTTATACCATTGACCGTAGGGTTGACTTGGATAATTGAAAATAAAGAAAAAATGAATAAGTATGGAAATGAGAATGAATGTGTAATGTGTGTTATCTGTGATCACTTTATAAAAATACTAATACATAAAGTGGAAGACCTCGAGTTTGAGAATGGTTTCTCTCTAGGGGTAGCTACCCTAGAGGCGAGGTAGGAGTCCTCGATTTGTTTGGGTTTCTAGTGTGCCGGTTGTGCCCCAATAAGGCCCTAGTCTACTCTATAGGTGACTTACTAGCCCTATAAGGGGTATCGATACTTAAGGATTAGGTGTATGAGGTGAGGAGGGTACTGTGTACCTTGTGCATCAATATGACCAGAGTGATGTTATGCCTCTGGGTTGGATGGTTGGAGGGTATCGTGTTGCCTTGTGCGCCAGTATGACCGGTGTACTGTTATGTCTTCGGGTTATTATTGTATCCCTCTTGAGTAAATAAAAATGGAAATGATATGTTTTGATTGGAATGATTATTATTGGATATTGGATTGGTTTCGGTAGCAGCCATTGTGCCTACCTGTGGTTTGGGGTAGTAGCCGTTGTGCCTACCTATGGTTTCGGTAGCAGCCGTTGTGCCTACTTTTGGTTTTGGGGTGGCAACCTTTGTTCCTACCTGTGTTGGTATTATGTCTGTGAACATATATGTGATGTGATGGATTTTATTATACCGCACTTGTAAGTGTACCTGTGAGATTACTGATTTTATTATCTTGTATCTATAAGTACACATGAGATGTTGTGTATTTCATCATATTCTACCTGTAAATATACATCTGATGTTGTGGATTTTTGTTATAGCTCACCTGTGAATATACATGTGATGTTATAAATTTGGTTGGGAGTTATGCTGAGACATGAGTCATGCTGTGGATGTTATAATTGTTATGTTGGAGTTTAGGTTCTAATTATTACTTCTGAGAGCATCTCTGGCATGTTAGTCTGGTAAGCTTTCGGTTGTTTTAGACAAATGAAAATGAGTAGCATGTGGCTTTAATAGAATTCGACCGTCTAAATGATTATTGTATATCAATCCTCGTATGAATACTTAAATGTCTTTTACCTGTCAGTTGTATTCCTTGCCTGTGTTCCATGCTAGTTTTTCATATTAGTTTGGTATAAAGGGTTATTCAGTACCGTAGTACTGACGGGTTCCGTTTCATGGTCCCCTGCCTATTCAACGGGCAGTCTTTACCTTGCAAGATCACTTTGAGGGTAGGGTCTGAAGACTTCAAATAGAGGGTTGAGAGTTAGGACTATCCGGTTTTCGCCTCGACTTCTTTTGGTCCGCATATTTCATGGACTTTTAAGTCCCCTGCTATTTCTCATTTGTTACATTACAACTCTTTGCTTGATCTTTTTGTATTTATCAGGACAATGTAATTTGAAATGAAATTATATCCTACTCTTGTTTTAATGTTATTAAAGTAAAGTGATATTTTAGCCTTAGCACTTAGTATAAGAACGGTAGAGGATGCCAGACTTATACTGGGTGTGGCGGTAGCACCCATTGATTTTGTAATTAACGCTTCTGCAAAATGAAAATTTTTAGTAGTAAAAAATGGGTGTGTTACATTTATTATCACATGTGGGACTTGAAGAGTTGTACTTTGAGGTTGGGAGTGGGCTGAGTATGGTGATGGTTTTGGCATCAAGGGAGAATGTGGGCTGAGTAAGAAGAGGATAGGCTAGGGCCATATAGGAAAGACTAGGATTTCATGGGGAAACCTTATTGGGTGATAGTGAACATAGGTGGAGAAATAGGGAAATGGTACTTCACACATATATGTGTGGGTTCTAAGTTCATTTGTGAGTATGGTGGAAGGTGTATGGTAGTCTTGGAGTCTTGTGCAATGTAGAGGTCCTAGGATAAGTGATAGGGTAATTTAGGAAGTCTGGGTTGGAAGAGTGGTAATGAGTGAGGAGAGCCCATTGGAGTGTGCATGCCTAGATAGGGTTTATTGGTTTAATAAGACATGAACAAAATACTAATAACTTAAAGTGGAGGATCATTGAGCCAGGCCAAGACTTCGGATGTTTACTGCCATTCCACTTGCTATATAGTGTCTTGGAGCATTTTTGTCCTGGATGCTGTTCACCAGCTATAATAGTGGCTAGGCACGTTTTACCTAGGAAAAGTATTATTATTCCACTGATTATAATTCTGAGGGTTCTGAGCTCAATAAGTTAAACCTTGGATGAAAATAATTCATTAAAAAGATACAAATACTTAAAGTGAAACACAAGGTGGGTTGGGACCAGACTTAGGATGTTTACCGTTCCACCTGTCATAATAGTGGTCAGGAGCGTCTTACCCTGGAGATGTCCATGATTACCATTCCACTTGCTATAATTGTAACACCCCCAAAATTCACTACTAAAAAAGTTCATTTTATTTGAAAGAGTTAGTAGAAGAAAATTATAAAATCGTGAATTCTGGGGATATTACCGCCACACTTAGTACCAGACCGGTTCACTCCTACTGTTCCAGTACTAAGTGCTAAGGCTAAAAGTGTAAAACACAATTTACAATCCATTTTCAAATCAAAGTAGCGCAGCAAATCATTTACAAGAATAAAATCCATCAGTGATGGTTACTTTAACAACATTAACATTAAAACCAGGAATTTAAAAGAGAAAGAGAAAAACCCTAATGGTACCGGATAATTCCTTACTCTCTTTCCCGTTGCCCACTTGAGTAGCACCTGAAAAGACCTACAAGGGGCACTGCCCATTGAATAGGACGGGCCCCATGAAGGGAATCCCTTCAGTACTATGGTACTGAGTAATCCTTTAATACCACACTTAAAAACAGGCCCGCAATGCAACACATAATGCAAGCTATAGACATATGTAATGAGAGGTGCATACATAACAATCACATATATAACAAGGCTGCCACATATCAACGGGTTATAAAGTATGATCGATACTTTTGGGCCTTAAGCCATTAGTCCATCATTATTCAGTCATCTCTTTGGTTATATCCAAGTGAGTGCGGGAACCCCACTATTATAGCCGGTGGACCGGAATACATACAGGGTAGAACGCTCCTGACCACTATTATTGCCGGTGGATCGGTCTCCAGGGCAGAACGCTCCTGGCCACTATTATTCGTCGGTGGACCGGTCTGGACCCGACTCACAAGGTGTTCCACTATAAGTAATTAATATATTTCCATAATTTATTCACATCCAATGCTTGTTTTATTGAGCTTGGGACCCCCACTATTTTAGCCGGTGGACCGCGATACATATAATCATCATCCAGGGAAAAACGCTCCTGGGCTACTATTATATCCGGTGGATCGGTACTCATAATCACTTGCCAGGGCAAAATGCTCCTGGGCCACTATTATATCCGACGGATCGGTACTCATAATCACTTGCAAGGGCAACACGCTCCTGGGCCACTATTATAACCGGCGGATCGGTACTCATTATCATAAGTCAACTGGGCCTGGCTCATTAATCTTTCACTTTCATGATTAGTATTTTTCCTTCCTTAAATCAGCACAACAATTATATTTATTTGCCTCGGACGGGAGATCAAGAACCCGGGATACAAAGGTACACTAGTTGTACCGGTGCATACAAGCTACTCAGTACCCTTCAACCATGAACCCAAGGACACAAAGGTACCCTGGTCGTACTGGTGCATAAAGCTACTCAGTACCCTACCGACAAGGACACCTAACCCATAAGTATGCATACCCCCTAACTAGGTCCGTAGAGCTAGATAGAGTAAGATATAGGGCCTGGCTGGGGCACAAAGGCAGATCAGCAAATACCAGAATAATCGTGGACTAAACTTTGTCTTTAGGGTAGCGACCCCTAAAGAGTCACCATTCCCAATCTCGAGGTCTTTCACTTTAAGTATTAGTATCTTAATTAAAGTGATCACGAAAAGCATAATAATTAGATACTTATTCACTTTCAATCGTTCTGATATCATTAGTTGTTTCTTATTCAGGCGGTTATCCAAGATAATACAGAGAAGTCATTAAGGCCATCATAATTCCATTCTAATTCCGAATTAGGATTCGTTCTCGTAATACTTACTACTTATCAAATACTCTTATCTGGCTAATCAACATTATTTAAATCATATTATGAAATTCCACAATCACAACGACATGTTAGGTATAAATTACTTATTTACCCCTTAATTATATAATTACTAAGTCATCCCTTCCTTACTTGACAAATTACCATATTACCCCTTTTGGTTGCATAATTACCAAATTACCCCTTATCCGATTTAGGTTACCAAGTTATCTCCTACGTTTTTTTGATCACCGTTCACCCCTTATAATTCCTACACTTAACATGTCTCCCATTTGGTTGGTTAGATTACCAATTTGCCCTTTTATTTTATTACAATCAACAACTTGCCCTTTACTTGGATAAATTACTAAATTACCCATCTTTGCTATCATGATTACCAATTTGCCCATTTAGTAGGATAAATAATTACTAACTCACCCTTTAGTCGATTAAATTACCAAATTGCCCTTCTCCATCCTCATAATTGCCAAATTACCCCTTAGTTGGTTAAATTACCAAATTACCCTTTCCCATTATCATAATTACCATTCTACCCTTCTTGATTATTATAATTACCATTTTACCCTTTAGTTGGATAAATTACCAGATTGCCTTTCTCTTTTATCATAATTACCATTTACCCCTCTCAATTATTGTAATTGTCATTTTACCCTTTTCAATTATTATAAATCCCAAATTACCCTTCTTCATAATTATAATTATTAATTTACCCTCCTTCATAATTATAATTACCAATTTACCCTTCTCCATATTTATAATTATTAATTTACCCTTCTCCATATTTATAATTATTAATTTACCCTTCTCCATTCTTATAATTACTATATTGCCCTTCCCCATTTTTAAAATTACCATAATGCCCTTTTATTGGTTAATTTACCAAATTACCGCTCTCTATTATCATAATTATCCAATTACCCCTTTTTAATCATAATTTAATTTCCAATTTATCCTTCGTCGTTATTATTATTACCAAGTTATCCCTTACTCCCAAATTTGCCATAAACATCCTTTTATTTACAAAATTACCCTTCAACCCCTTACTTCCAAATTGCCATAATATCCTTTTATTTATAAAAAATTACCATTTTGCCCCCTACATCCAATTTTACCATATTACCCTTTTGCTTGCAAATTACCATAATAGCCTCCTTCATCCAAAATTACTATTTTACCCCTTACTTCCAAAATTACCATTCTTACCACTTATAAAATTACTGTATTGCCCTTTGACTCCAAAATTACCACTTTACCCTTTTCTCCAAAAATTACCATAATACCCCTTTACTTATAAAATTATCATTTTGCCATTTAATCATAAAATTACTGTATTATCCTTTTGCCTCAAAAATTACCATAATACCCTTCTTTCTCACAACTTACAATTTTATCCTTTTACTTATAAAATTATCATTTCACCCCTTTCTTTTGAAATTACCAAAATACCCTTTTGCTTACAAAATTACTGTTTTACCCCTTTCTTTTGAAATTTCCAAAATACCCTTTTCACTTATAAAATTTCCACTTAACCCCTTTATTGCACCACTTTTATGAATTTACCACCACTACATAAAATACTAATATTAGCACTTCATTCTTATCATTTAACTCCACCAACTTGTCATTATTCGACATAATACTCATTAGCAACTACATATATTAGATCACATACTTACATAAGCATATTACTAAAATACTCTTAGACAATAATATTATTCATGCATTAGAAACATAATACATCATAGACAAGCATTTAACATTTCCATCAAATATCAAACTCATTCCTTAAGTATCATCTCTACACATTGCACAAAAGGTATCATAATTTTCTTTTCTTTTCTTTTTATCAATCAATATAAGCAACCATATATATATCATGCTAGGCAACACAAAACATGCATAAATCATACTAAAATACCTAATGTGCTAGCATATGTTTTTCCATGCATTTAAGTGAGATTTAACGATTACCTTAATCCCGCAAAAATTGAACATTACCGGTATCCCGGTTAAAGATTCCATCTTTGATTAGCAAAACCAATACCTAAAAATAATGTCAAAACTTATCATATTAGGAGTAAGAAAAACCAAAGCATAAAAATGTATAAAACTTAATTAATGAAACACTTAACTTAAAATGGTATTATACCTTCAAAATTTTATATTAAAATACTAAAGCAGGCAGCAGCTCATCTTGCTCATGTAGCTTGAGCTGCATGCATAATAAAAAGGAGGAAGGCTCGAAGAGGGGGGTTGAGAGGAGGAAAAATGGCTATTTTCGGGTTGGGGTCTTTAGGCTAGGAAAGGAAGTAGATGGGGCAGGATTGGAGCCAAAGGAAGGGTTTAGAAGTGAAGAGGGGGTGTAGGTGGAGGCTGGGGATGGTTTCACGGCGACATAGGGCGACGGAGGCGGCGGTAGCAAGGTGGAAAAGATGGTTGTCGGGCTGGGCGTTGCTGAGAGGGAAGGAAAAGAGAAGGAAAAAATGGAGGGGTAAGGGGGTTGTTTTTGGGAAAGTAAGGTATGGGGGTGGTAGAGGAGGTTGTAGGGTGTGGGTTGGTGGTTTGGGTGGCGGCAGAGGTGGCCGGACGGCAGAGAATGGGGCGGTTGCAGGTGGCTTGGCGATAAGGGAGAAAAGTGGGGAGAAAAAGAAGAGGTGGAGAAGGGAGGAGTTGTACGATAAAATAATAAAATATTTATTTTAATTTATTAAATATTCCTATCTAATTTTATATAATCAAAATCCAAATAGTAATTAATCTATATAATTTTAAAAGCTAATTTATTTTAAATAAAAACTATTTATTGAATTATAGATCTTGTAAAATTTTGGGGATTACATGACTACCCCCTTACAGAAAAACTTCGTCCCCGAAGTTTTTGCCTTAGAACTAGGGTTGCAAAGAGGGATTCTAAGCTACTCGGGGTAACTACCCCTTTAAAGGGGAACTTACTTGACTAAGAAAAAACAGCTACACACAAAGTTAATAATACAATTAATCACGTTGGACCCGATGGACAGCTTGAAGAGGTTACATCATGATCGAATGCTTGCTCATCTGCTTCAATTACGAGGTTGAATAAGTTGCTCCGAGAGCTTGGTTCTATCAAGGTGGTAGTTATTGTGACTTATGGATTCCTTCACGGGTACACTATAGCATTTGAAGCTTCTATGCCCAAGTTGTCCGTAGTCATGGCATTGAATTCGTTTTCCTATGCAATCCTTGCCTAGATGATCTCTTCTACAACGACGGCAATGGTAATGTCGGACAGATCTCTTGCTAGCCTTGTCACTAGGAGCACCTTGATTCCTCTTAAGTTGAGCTTTAGTTTGAAGTTGAGGCTGGTCCCGCAATACTTTGCTACTAGTTCGATGACTCTTTTCTTCAGTCTTGGTTTCTTTGCTCTTTCTCTTGCCTAGAATGGAGGCTTGTTCTTGGACCAAGGCATCGGCGACACACGCTTGTTCGTACACTGTACTCAGATCGTGGGAAATGTCAGCGCCCATCATACTTCAAATATTGAATTGAATTCCTTGCTTGAATTGAAAGACCACTGTAGCCTTGCTAGCTGCTATCCCAAGGGCGAACTTCAGCAACTCAGTGAATTGTGCGTAGTACTCTTGAACCGACAAGCTTCCTTGTGTCAACTCCATGAATTCTTCGAGTTTGGCTGTCTTAAGACTTTCTGTGTAGAAATGCGTATGGATGGCGGTCTTGAAGTCTTCCCACGATGTCGGTCGTTCTCCTTGGGTTCGAAGGTCTTCCCACCAAGTGTTGGCTATTCCTCGAAGGAAATACGCTGCGATGTTCGTCCTTGATGTCCCGGGTATGGGGCTAGAGAGGGTGTTCTCTGGACTATTTATCTTCTACATTTTTTTTATTGTTTTCATTCCCCTATAGTAGGGCATCATATTGTATTTCATCTTATTCATGCATTAACTTTGACTTTTCCACAGCCTAGTTTTTATATTTAATGTGGAACTGTTTACGCTTTTTTAAATCATATCCTATTAATGTTCCCTGTATCTTTTAGCCTCATGGTTAGTATGAGGCCAGCTAAGGGTCATACATGTACTCATCACAACAATAACACCCCCTTATTTGGTGTATGATTTTCCTTAGAAAATAAAAATTTTCAACTACAAATTTTGTTGGTGCTACACAACACCCCTAACTCGGCATTCATATGCTCTATGCCCCCACCATGCCACATCCATGGCATGTCACATTTTTTCCTATACAAGTTACCCTAGAGAGTTCTTCTCACCTCATTGGCCTCCAATTCCGGAGAAAGCTGAACCAAGTATAAGAACTGAGTGTAGTACTCCTCAATGGACATAACCCCTTACCAAAGAGACATAAAATAGTCTTACATCTTCATGCAAAGGTGAGTTAGGTAGAAATGAGCACGAAGTGCCTCTAGGAATTGTACCCATCAAATAGGTTCTCCAATCCTTTGTTTGATGCTCCTCCACCACCTATCTACCCTCCTTCTCAAGTAGTATACCACCACATCAAACCTCATATCAATAGGGCATCCACAAGTGATGAAGGTTTTCTCCATATCTAGGACCCATCTCTCCATGACGTCAAGTTACTTATGGGCCTTGAAGATCAATGGATTATGATAATCAACCCTCTAGAGCAAATTCTCTAGAATTGGTGTAGCTACTAGCACCAATGGTGGTTGTGGTTCTCGAATCTGGCCCTCCATATAAGCTTCGATAGTCTCCATCAAAACTTCAACGTACTCATAACAGCTGTTAATGACCATCAAATCCTAACGGCTAGAAGTAATTAAGGGAGAAATTCAATCTAACAAGTATTAATACTTGCATAACAAGTTATCAACTACACATCCCAACCCACTTCTACTTATGGACATTTCACATTTAGAAATAATTAAACATGTTATAAAAATCAAAGGCGAGAAGGTTTAACAATACCATCCTGTAGTATCAACATAAAAATCCTTGAAAAAAAAATTTCTTAAGAAAATGCTCTTATAAAACTTAAGGTATCAACTTAATTATTTTCAAAAGCAATGCATTGTTAAGAAAACACTCTAAACCAACCTATGATATTAGCTCAATTACTATCAAAGGTGATATGCTTTCAAGAAAAAGCTTTAATACCAACCTATAACACCCCCATTTTTCACTATTAAAAAATTTATTTTAGAACAATATGGAAGGGGAAAATACACATAGAAAAAATGGGGTGTTACTACCATACCTAACATAGGATAGATGCTTGCTGCATACCCCATATTAGATACAAGGCTAAAACAAACCAACCCATTTAAAAGTGAGCAAGCTAAATTAAATTACATAAACATTTAAAAGATTTTTTTATATAGAAGGACGTCAATGGTCCTAAATAAGTCAAATATAGGGAAATGGTATGTTAAGACTATGGGGCTACATTAGTTAGAAAACAAGACTAGGGCATGACCCCAAAACAATTTTCTATCACAAATAGTAGAAAATCCTCTAGATCTTATGCCTTGAATCAAAGCTAAGGTAGGCTCACTGCTAGAAATCCCTAAAAACCTATACATGGCCCTCTCCTCCTAAGAATCATTAGGTGATCAAACAAACACATATATCAATACACTATGTATTGAGTAAGTCAAGTTATCTCCTCAAGGTAAAAAAAATTATGAAAATTCTATCATAACATGGGTATATATTTAATACGTGTCGTGCTAATTCCATAGATATATGGTACAAAAGCATGAAAAGATACTATCATGCGTATCTCTGGAAACTTGAAATTTATCATGCTTATCTTCATATTATGATAACATAGATATTTATACATCCACTACACATATTAATTCAGAAAACCACAAGGGTTTTTTTCGAACTTGTTCAATCTATTAGATTATAACATTTTCCTTTCCATATATTGATATATGTCAAGATCCATTCACTCATTCTAATTATGAACTAGTTAGTTATTTAGGTCAATCTCTAAGTGTTCATTCTAGATTTTACCCTTTTTATCATACAGTTAATTTCTTCTTCATTATCTAATTATTTATTATTCACTTATTCCTCATCAAAAATTTTATCATCCAGCGATGGACTGTACACCACCCTATAATCTTACAAACCATGGAATCCTATCTAAACAAAGGGACATAAAGTCCAGGTCAAAGCCAATCACCAAAGTGAACATATACACTAGACCAAAGCCAATCACTAGAATAGTCATATGTCCATGCTGAAGCCAACCACCTAGGTAACCAGACCCTTTAGTATTAATACCCCTAGTACATCATTAGTCTTTAGAGTAGGTAAGGCAACAGGATCTCTAGGATTCACTTGAAGGTGATCCTACAGGCACTAATAAATGCCCTAAGGTTGACAAACCCTAGATACCTAATGTAATACCCCATCCTAAAATCCTTCAAATTGTATTTAGAATTATGTTGATATAAAATAAATGAGTTTTGGTTTTGAAATGGATTTGAAACTATAATAAAAATGTAAATTGCAGGCGTACTGTTTGACTAGTTTAAAATACTAATCAACTAGTGTATTAAGGAAATTAACATTATTGTTCTTGACAACGAAGTCAACTGATTTACCCAAACCAATTTACTTGTTTTCCTACGATTTCATATTCATTTTTTTATATTTTGATTCAAATTCCTCTCTAGTGATTTTGAAAAATTCTTATTTGAGTTGAATTATGCTATCAAGGAAGCTTCACCTTTTCGTCTCCCTCACCTCTCCATCTCTATTTTGGGTAGATAAGGGCTATGAGATTGACTTTGTGTACCATTCTCTAACTTGCCAACCACCACCATCAAGTTAACCCTCACTTTTTAGCTTGCTTGCACTCAACCTCACCAGTCTTACCTCCTTTTCCCTTAGAAGGTTTACTAGCAATACCTCTATACACCTCATTTCTCATTTATGTTCTTGCTCTCTTCTCCCTAAATGTTAAGCACCCTTCCATTTTCCCGTCTTATTCTCTCTATTGATGAATAGTAAAGACTCGCTCTTTCTTTCTCCTTTGATCGTGAAAGATCTGTTTTTCCTTTCCCTTCTTCTAGTCTTAAGTTTAGTTCTCTATTGATTTCCTTATGTAAGAAAGAATTAAGGTTGAGAAAGGTTAGAGATTCTAACTTTTCCTTTGATACCTTATTTTTGTGTCAAAGGCAGTATTTTGTGCTTTTCTTCTTCCTCTAAATTTTCTTAGGTTTTAATTAAGCTTTGAAGAATATTTTTTTTTTTACTTTAATCCTCTTAGGAATTCAATTTTTACTAGATAAGCCATCTAGTTAGAGTTTTGTGCTAGAAATGTTTTTAGAGTTTTGTGGTATATTGGGGTTCCATGTGTTAGCACTTATGTGACTATGTTCTAATTGTGTTCCATGTTATGACTATGATTTATAATTCTTCCCAAGTTATTTTTGTTCAAATTCTATGATCTTAAGCTTAAAAATGGGTTGTTTGAGTTTGGTTTATTTAAACATGTACACTACCATGTATCCATGTGATTATATATGTGCAACATGTATTTTTATGTGTTTTTTGACATAGAAACGTGCTAGGATAAATATATTAAAGTGTGGTGAAATTTGGTGTGTGTTTTGTAAATCAATGTTGTGTTTTACCTAGACCAATCAATCAATTCCTCAAACCCATCTATAGGTTTTAGGAGTAGTCAAATGGTTTGGAGTTTTTGGATTGCTTGGTCTCAGTAGATTTGTTTGTTAAACAATTGGACTTGTTTTGATAAAAAATCAATCGGTTGGTCAAACATGTTGATTGGTGTCCCTTTAGACCAAACCACTAATCGGTTAGACCAAATTAGTCGACTAGTTACTATAACTAGTTGATTGGTTGGTCAAATCTATCAATTGGTTAACTATAGGCAAAATGGGTTCACATGAATGACTGATTGGTGAGGATAACAAATAAACTAGTTATCTGGTGTTGTTTTGGTCCAGTCTGGTATGACTAGGTATGTGGACTAGTTTGAAGGACTAAATGACTAGTATGGCTAGAAGCTGGTTTGTTGAAATTTGTTTTGTTTCCCTTGAACTGTTTGTCTTGATATCTCTATGTATTCACAACATTTTAATTATGATTTATTTATTTAATATGAACAACCATTATGGTATTTGAGACTTGATTTTAGTTAAGTTTGGTGTCATCTCTAAACACCCAATTGGTGGCTTTTGTGTATAGTGTAGAGTTTGGTGTCATCTTTAAACATCCAAATTGTGGATTTAATGCCTTATGATGTGTTTGATGTGATCACTTGGAAACACCCAATTTTTTTATATAATGAATTTCAATTGTTTTTTTGTGTTATCTCTTGGAAACACGTAATTTGGTTATGTGTTAACTTGTTTTCATTTGTGATATCATGTATACTTAAATTCATGGTTTAAGATTTCATTCAAGCCTTTTTCTTCAACTCTTGGGGTAGCTGCCAAGAGTTACTCGGCGGGACATCCTTAGTTATATTTTTTCACCCAATACCTATTTCCATCTCTATAGTGTTGTCGCCGATAGGGGGTATACACATATCTTTGAGGTATATTATTATACTAGGCCAAGCTGGCATGGCATCACTTCCCAGTACAGGTGTGTGAGGTATCCCAATACAAGCCCCCTAGCTCTTCACATTATCACTTGCTCAGGCGGGTATGGTATTGCAACTTTTTATCCCTTATAGAGAAGATATTCAAGGTGTGGTGGGTGAGGTATCCCGATACAATCCCCCATGGTTTACTTTTGGCCATGTGTTTTTAGTGTGGTATCCTAATTTGTGGAAGGCATATTTGATGTGTGGTAGGTGTGGTATCCCCTAGGAAATCTCCTTGGATGTATCCTGAACTTGTGTGATAAGTATGGAATCACATTGTGATAAGTTTTTTTTTTTACCATGACATTAGTTCATGGTGGAGAACTAGGTATGGCTCAATGAACTATCTTACTAACCAGAAATTGTGGTCACTAAAGGAGCAATTCAAATATGGTTTATATTATATGACTTGCATGTATTACTATATTTATATACTTCCATGATTGGTTTCACCAACTCATAGATTAGTTTATGCTGACCAGTCGATTGATTTAACTAGACCAAACCCTACTTTTCCTTAGATTGGCCGATCAATTTGGGCAAAGTAGTTGATTGTTATTAGATCAATCGATTGGTTCTACCCAAAAAGTTGGTGGGTTGAAGTAGAGAGCAAGACCAAGATCTCTACAAGCTTAGAAATCAATGGGCTATGTCAACCAATCAACTATTCTAGGAACCAATCGATTGATTTCCCCTACAACTACACAAGAAAACATTTTCATGTAGAGAATGCTTATATATAGATATTATAACACGTTGGAACATGTTTTAACATCAAACAATGCATTTTTAACCTATTAAAATTCCACATCCCAACATTAATCACCACAACCCATCATTTCCAAAGATTCATGCTTTTCACTCAAAATTCCCCATCTAGCAAGCCAAATCAATTATGTAAACTATATATATATATATATATATATATATATATATATATATATATATATATATTAACTTAAATATTTTCTATGCAAGGTTACTCATAACCCATTTTAGAAGCAAGAATAACTTACATGATGTAGGGAAACTTTTCTTAAACTAGAAATTTGAGTAAGTGAAAACCTCAACTTTTAAAATCTTAAAAACAACAAGTTTTAACTCATAAATTAGTGCATAAATTTTATAATTTAATTTTGAAATAGAAAGGAAAGAATGAACATACCACACCCAAAGGAAAGAAAGTGAATACTTAGCTAAACCACTCATTCTGTTTCCAAAATATAACTCTTCCTTTTGTTATAATTAAAATAAGAGGGAGCTACAGAAAGGATTAAAAGAGTGAAAGGAATTCGACTGTAAGGTTGAAGTGTATAGGTAGAAGGTGAGTAATTGTGAGTTAGGTATTTTTAGTGACTAAAAGAAAGGTGAAAAAATGGATGATCAGAGCTAATTGTAGCTAAAAATTCAAAACGAATCATATTGTGGCCAAAATCAAATCATAAAACCCTATTTCTTACCATTTGAAATCAAGTTAAATGGATGGATTTTATCTAATATATGTTGACCTATACTCCAAAGCTCAAATGGTGACTAGGAAAATGTGGGCCAGTTTGTCCAAAAATGTAGTTCACAAGAGGGGTAATGGAAGGTCAGTGTAGAAGGAATCTACTAGCTTAGTTGAATCAAGTTTGAGATTGAAGTAATGAAATCATTAATGTGTAGAGAATAGAGGTGGAAGAAGCCAAGGCTGAGGTTTTCTCCCGCCATCCCCTCAAGTATCCCAATCAACCATCCACATCAACCTAAGGTAGTATTTTTGGGCAAAATGCTTCATTAAAAAGGCTATAGATGATGGTATGTGATAATCGACTAAGGATGGAACCAAAACAATTACATGTAACCCTGAGACAACTGAACTTTTGCATGTAGTGACTATTGAACAAACCTTACTAGAGGAAGGAGATTTGATCGGCGTCCTTTTGACTACTGATCAAGAGGATAGGGTGAGTGAACCAAACTTTAATGTCTCATCTACCCTAGCAAGGAGTCATGCAGGGTTTTTTCTGGATCTGAGGGAGACCATGTTGGGGGTTTTTCTGGTTATGATGGAGGCCCGTTGAAACCCTTTGCTAAGGAATCTGTATGGGATAGATTACAGCCTGCTTCTCCCCCAAATTCAACCTGGAGGGATGTGGTTATGGGAAATAGAATTCCTAGCCATGGCCAAGCCTTAACTTTTCAGAATCCTTCTTATGATAATGGCAAGGTTGTGGTTAAACTTGACAAAGAAGATGTAGATTCTAAAGCACTCCAATGGGCTAATACGTTGATTTTTTTATGGACAGGATCCCTCTTATAATCAGATGAGTGCCTTTGTTAAGAGATAATGGTTAGCTATTCAAATTCCTTAGATCATCTTGCACACATCTGGGTTTTATCTGTTTAAATTTGTATCTCAGGAGGATGATGCATGGGTTCTTAGCCACCATTGGATGTTTTTCAATCGACCTTTTGTTTTGAAGAGATGGCATAGGCGTTTGGAGTTTAATCCTGATGAGATGCAGGTCATACCCTTATGGATTATATTTCCAAACCTCCCTCTAGAATATTGGTCTTCAAAATCTCTCAGCAGAATAGCTAGTATAGTTGGTAAACTAGTGTGCATTGATTCTATTACCGATTCTAGGGATAGAGCCTCATATCCTAGAGTTTTGGTTGAGGTTGGTGTGAAAAAACCTCTGTTGGAGTCCTTTTTGATCTTGGATCCTGAGGGGATGGAGGTGGAGCAGAAAGTGGAATATGATTGGAAACCTTTTGTAATACCCCGTATTAATTAACCCTTAATTTAGACATGCAAGACTTAAAGTTTGATTAATAGACGAAGTAAACCATAAGATTATTTTTTTAGCAATTGCCTTGTTGTCTCGAGTAGGTCCATAAATATTAAGTTATAAAAATAACTCGGATTAAATGTAAGAAAGGGTAGAGGAAGGTACAAATTGATGACAATAATAATACCGATAATAGGAGGAGAGTAATTAAAATAGAAGGGATGGCTATACCAATAATCTTTTTATAAGTAACACTTTTAATAATAATACCCATAACAAGGATTGTAAGAATAATAATAATTTTATAAATAATTACAAAAAATAAAATAAAATAAGGGAAGTGATAAAATAATGATAATAATATTGATCATAATAATACTAGTATCATGATTTTTTTTTGAGAAAATTAAACCTTGCTTAGGTGGGGGTTCTTTTCCTAATAAGCTTATTTGTAAGCTTAATATTTTGGGGAGGCTTTTTCTAATAAATCCCTAACCAAACCCTCCATATTTTCCCCACTTAAACCCAGCCAAAAAACTCCCCCAACTTATTGAAGCATAACAGCCATGTAGCCCGTCACCTTTCTCTCTCCTACCCATGCATATGTCTCTTCTTGTCCAGCAACCATCCTCCTTTTTGTAGATTTCCCTCTACCCCAAAAATAACCAATCTCCTCTCTGCATCACCACCCTCTCGTGCCACACCCCATCCCCTACACGTCGTAGCAAACCCCAGCCACACTCCCTCACATCTCTCGGCCAACCTACAGCCCAAGGCCTTCGACACCCAGCCTTCCCCCCAACTTGCAGGCTCACCTTTCCTTTACCCAACCTTCACCCCTACTCTATCTCCTCATCATCTACCCACCTGTTTTCCCTCCTTTCCCATGCCTCTCCACCTGCAAAACCGCAGCCCATAACCCCTGCCATCCTCCATCACATCATTCAACAACTTGCAGCCATGACTCACGTAACCCCAGCCTTCCCTCAACTTGCAGCCCCTACCTTTCCCTCCTCTCAACCTACACACCTAACCCACCTTTCTATCCATATAACCCTCCATTCCCTTCCCTTCTCCATGCTTCAACCTGCCCTTGCAGGCCTCCATCCCTATGCAAACTGTCGACAACCTCACCCCCCAAAACAACCCACTTGCAGCCCTTAACTCTAACCCACGCATCACCCTTTTCCCCCCTACTTTCCCCTCCTTTTTATTAAGCCCAAATCTGTAGAAAAAACCCTCCTTTCCTCTCCCTTTAAACCCTCTAATTTTCCCCTTGCAGCCCTCTCCTTCCCTTCCCTAAATTCCAGCAACAAAAATTTAGTTACAGCCCCCAAACTTCCTCTCCCCTTCAACAAATTTAGTCTAAAAAATAATCCAGCATTTTCCTTGTGTTCCACCTCCCCAAGTAGCCATTTTTCTTCCCCAACATAAGTACTCTATCTTCGGAGGGTTTGGTGCTTAAATTCATGCACCGGCTGCCTCATTTATTTTCCTAAGCATTTTTCAAGTATTAACTTATATAGGTTGTCTTTTGATTATTTTAATTTGCATAAATATTAATGCTTGTAGTTTGGATGGTGTCTTTACTTCTAGGTAATCTCGACCCCGCCTAGGGTATTTGTGGAAGAAGCTTGTGGTGTTAATATTTCTTAGCTCAAGGTAAACCCAACTATCCGTAGACTGTATAATTTTTATGTGAAAATGATCGGCTAGTTTACTCAGATAAAGTCATGATAGGATGAAGCTATCAAATTATTGTATGCTTGTGGGAAATGGGAGCATGTTTTAGTCCTTTTCTACATGATATCACGATTTGTAAAGTAACATGCGTTATCATGCAATCTTTTCATATGCCTAAGTAATATTCTAAAATGAGAAGAAGTGTATGCTAATGGTAATGAACTTGGATTTATGCTAGTAAAATGAGATGAGTATGTTTAAGGTAAAATGTATTTTTATATACCATGATTATGTTTGAGATTTATTTGAGGAAATTGTATGAATTTATGAGATATTAGAAATGCATGCTAATAGCATTTACGTGTACTATGTATGGTAAATGGTTAGGAATAATATGGTCCTTTGTAGTACTAAAAAAATTATTGTATGTAAAGTATCATTAGCTATTTCATGCTAGCGTTTCATGAAAAATATCTTATATAATTAAACTTGATAATAAAAAAGAAGGAACACATGGTAGTTATAGGTTGAGGGGTATTTTGGTCATTAAGAAAAAAAGGTGTTCCAAAGTGGATAATTGGACTAGTTGAATTAAGGGTTGGCCTTAAAATAATGTTGGAAATAATTGGACAATTAGTTTGAACACTGAATCGAATAATTATTCAGGCTATGGCATAATGCCTAACCCTAGGCCGTGTTGTCTTAGAATGGTTGCGACCTCGTGGTCTTTTGGATGTGACGTTGTTTGTTGATTGTTGACTAAGTTGAACTTTATGAATCTCGATATTCTAAAAGAAAGTAATAACCAGGAATTTCATAAGACAATAATTACTTAAAGAGAAAGACTCAAGTTGGAAAGGAATCTCGTGCCTCAGACTTGGCCGCCGAGTGCATAGTTTGGGCCTTCGGGTCAAGGGGCTCACTTCTGCTCTATAGGTATTCCATACACCCTATAGGGAGTATGCGTACTTAAGGTCTTGAGTCCTGAGGTTTAGCATGGGTGACTGTTATGTCGTGTGGCTTCCTTGGTGAGCTTTGCCCTGGAATTGAGTGATTTATTTTGGTATCGCCCTCCTTGACGATCTTTGTCATGGATATGGGATTGTATTCCACTTGAGAATTTTTATATAAATTATATAACCAGATTAGACACTCTCCATAATACTTCTGTAATAATTGGATTAGGAATGACTTGACCTTGGTTAGATTGCTTGGAGTATCAATAATTCTTCCTATTATGCCATAATGTATGGTTGTTGGTAAGTTAAATTGGTTGAGAAATTATAAGCATGGTTTAAATGCTTTTGATAGGGATTTTGACCTAACTCGTAATGTTAATTGTGATGTGGATGTGTGTTTTGAAATCATGGCCTTGCATGTGATCATATTTTCTATTTGCATTCCATATTTACATAATGATTGCTACGTAGGTATGCTACCTCTCCGGAGGCATTGCGGTTTACTCAGTACGAGGAAGTTGCACTGATATTATCACTTTTTAGAGGAGTACGTCCATGTCATGCGTTGGTTAAAGGATTATGAGGAGCATCATCCCAACCAATACATAGATTTAGGGAGCGAGAGGACCCCGCCCCTTCTTACCCTTTTCCTTATAATTTTGATGGACCGAAAGAGTGTAAGGCAGACCATTAATGACTTTTGTGTACTCTTTTGTTTTTTTTAAATAGTTGACTAATTAATTACCTAAACAGTCATTTGTCATGGATAATCTTTCCTTGTAAAACTTTTTACTATGTATTGTACTTCTCTTATCTTTTGTTGGTTTGACTTGTTTTAAGCCTTATCACTTGACGTAAGGATGGTGAGGAGACCGGACTTATGTCAAGTGTGGCGGTAACACACACCATTCTTTAATTTCCGCTTCCACAAAGCAAAGTTTAACAAAATTTTCACGTTGTGATTTTGGGGTGTTACACCTTTATATTGTCCATTTTATGACTGCTTTGGGCATGACCAGAGGAGGTGTAAGGAAACACAGCGGGATAATATTCATGGCCAAGAAAAAGGAGGGGAATGGAGAATGGTTAAGGATCTCAGAAAGGGAAAGGCTCCTATAGATGTTGATCATAACAAATCAGATTCTGTATAGAATAATCCTATGCAACCTGTAGTGGAGGCTTTCAATTTGGATGGTAATGATGCTGTGTCAGGTGGTAAGCTTCATGTAGATGTTGCTCATCCTGGGCCTACATCAGGGTAGGTGACCTTGCTGACTGCTCCTAGTCCTCTTGTTCCTAGTTTTCCCTCTGTTGTAGGGGGGAAGAAGATTACTCTGGATGATTCTAGGGTGGCTAAGGATGTTTAGAGATCTACTCCTATTTCTAAATCAAGATTAACCAGACTCAAGGCCAACAAGGCTAGATATCAGGGGTCTCCTGGTGGTGAGCATGGATCAATGGTGGCTAGAGATGGTGGAATCTAGGGGGGAAATTTTCTGTTCTGGATCCTGATGATCATGCTTAGTGTTTGGAATATTAGGGGACTGAATAAGACTTCCAAGCATAAGGAAGTCAAGAGATTTTGTGCTAGACACAAATTTGATTTATTTAGTTTATTGGAAACCAGGGTTAAAGAACCCAATTTTGCTGCTGTCTTTAATAAAATTCAATAGGGTTGGTCGGCCATTAATAACTATTCTCACCACCTAAATGGTAGAATTTTGGTCCTTTGGAATCCAAAGGTATGGCTAATGGGATCTTATATTGTTAGTGATCAAGCAATTTTATGTCATGTCACTAACTTGCACACAAGTGTTAGTTTTTTTGTGGCTTTTGTTTATGCTTATAATAGTGGTGTTGCAAGAAAGACTCTATGGAATATGTTGAAGAAACATTCTCTAGGAAATGCTCCTTGGATTGTGGTAGGGGTTTCAATATGGTGTTGTAGGATTCTGAGAAATTCTAGGGGAGGCTTCCAAATATATTTGAGTCCAGGATTTCAAAGACTACTGTCAGGAATTGAGGCTATGTGATCTTCAAAGTCAAGGCTGTCATTTTACTTGGTACAACCATAGAGAAGGAGAGTAGGAGGTTTGTTGCAAGCTGGATAGGGCTCTTGTGAACTTACATTAGCTGGATGCTTATCCATAGTCTTTGGGAGAGTTTTTATGCCTTTAATCTCTGATCATTATCCTGTGGTTATCCATCTTAAGTCAGGCCCTAAACCTTTCAAATTATTTCAGTTTTGGACTGAATCTAAGGAGTTCATGCCTATTGTTAAGAGAATATGGAGAATTAAGACGGGAGGGAAATTTTTGCTCAAAGTTTCCAAGAGGTTAGGCCTTCTAAAGTAGGAATTCAAGTCTTTTAACAGAGATAATTATGGTTCTATATCTCACAAAGTTCAAACTGCTAGGGAGGAAGTGGCTACTTTACAACTTATTTGTTATTCCAACCCTAGCAATGCTGAATAGAGAAAACTATTTCAGGTGAAAGAGCAACATTTCCATCATTTGCTTTATTGTGAAGAACGTTTTCTATAAACAAAAAGTAACCAATCACTTGCTCAAGTGTGGGGATTCGAATCATAAATGCTTTTATGTTAAGGTAAAGGATATGCATCAAAGAAAAGTAGTGGTTTTGCTCTTAGATTCTGAAGATAATGAAGTTAGAGGTGCTAGCCACATTCACATTGCTTTCATCAACTATTATCAGTAGCTTTTGGGATCAGGCCCAAGTATGGAGGGGGATCTGGACCCTTATGATCTAAACTTAGGTGTGCATCATGCTCATCATGCTAGACTTTCTACACCTGTTATAGGAGAGGAAGTGAAAGAGGCTATCTTCTCAATGGGGCATACTAAAGCTCCTATAATGGATGGTTTTTTCTGCAGGGTTCTTCAAGGCTAGCTGGCTTATTATTGTAGAAGAGGTATTGTGAGCTATTCAAGATTTTTTTGCATATGGTTTTCTACCTAAAAAGCTGAAAATTACTACTTTCCTTGGAAAAAGAGGCTTAAGGTAAGGAGATCCTCTATCTCCTTATCTTTTTGTGTTGGTTATGGATTATTTTAGTAGGTGTTTGAAGAAGTTATGGGTTGATCTTAGGTTTAATGCTCATCCTAGATGTAAAGGATTGCAACTCATAAACTTAAATTTTGCTGATGATTTATTGTTATTTTGTAAGGGTAACCTACAACGTGTGTAATTTCTTAAAGAGGTTTTGGGTCATTTTTTTGCAACTTCAGGGCTTGTGGTTAATTCTCACAAGTGTTCTGTATTTTTTGGTGGTGTTGATGTCCAAACACAAGCTACTATCTTGGATTTCCTCAAGTTTCTTGCAGGGAGGTTTCCAATCACTTACCTGGGCCTCCCTTTGACTTTTGCTCATTTCTATGCATCTCATATGCAACCTTTACTTGATAGGATCACTCTAAGATTGAAACATTGGAGCACTTTAATTTTTTTCTTATGCTGGGAGGCTGCAGCTTATTAAATCTGTGCTATTTAGTATCCACCTTTATTTTAGTCAAATTGTTTTTCTACCTAGGAAAGTTTAACACTATTTTATCAACATGTGCAAAAACTTCCTATGGTCTGGAAAGCTGCAGGTCAAGAAGACTGCACTAGTTGCTTAGGATAAACTTTGCTCCCCAATCAGTGAGGGTGGTCTTAGCTTGTTACATCTTGAGATTTGGAATTGTTGTGCTTTGGGGAAGCTTCTTTGGAACATTGCAGCAAAAAAGGATACTCTATGGGTCAAATGGGTGCATTTAGTTTATATTAAGCATGGATTTGTGTGGGACTTCATTCCTACATCCTACACTTCCTAGATTTTTCTCATGATTTTGCATATCAAAAGTGTTCTCTAGGATTATATTCTGAGTTGTGAGACAAGGCAGTTAGATTATAGTATCAAAGCAACTTATCATTCCATTAGAACAACCCAAGATAAGTAGTCATGGACAAAGCTGTTATGAAGGTCTGTATCAACACCTAGATTAAATTTTATAGCTTGGCTTGCATGCAGAAACAGGTTGTTAACTAAAGCAAAAATGAGGGAGATAGGTCTAGATGTGGATCAAGTCTGTGTTTTTTGTCACTAGCATAGTGAGACCAGAGACTATTTGTTTCTATTTTTTACTAATACCTCCATCCTTTGGAGGACTATTAGGAAGAGTGCTGGTAGAAGTGACCCCATTCTGGGATGGGACCAAGAGGTAAGGACCTTAACTACAATATCTCGACAAGCAACAAAGAAGAAACACATTTTAAGATCTTTCTTTGTCTCTTACATTACAACTATTTGGCATGAAAGGAATCTTAGAGTATTTGAGCATAGTACTAGCAGAATTGTGTGCTTTTGAGGATCATTATTATGAATGTATCTATGAGGCTAGTGAATCATACTTATTCTGCTAGGTATGCTAGATGGTTAGGGTTTCTTGATGGTATTGAGTGTATTGCTACTTTGTAATCTCTATTTCGATAGTAATAAATTTCTACTTATAAAAAAAAGGCTAAGAATCTCTTAGAAGTAATTTGGCATAGGTTAACAAAAATCCATTTCAGTATAAGAAATTTTTCCTAAAGATTAAGTTTAAAAAAAATATGCCCAACATGAAAAATCAGTTGATAAGTTTGGCCTCCTAGTCGACTTTTCTACAAACCAATTGATCGGTTTGGTCAAGTAAAAACCATTTTGGTGAAACAACAAATCTATTAATTAGTTCATGGAACCACTTGATAAGTTTTCTTGAAAAACTCAATAAATTTAATTTTCAAACCTCATTTTATATTCAAGTTTCCTTCTAACCAAATCATAATACGAAATAAAAAAAATCAAACAGTAAAATTTAAATAACTATCATTCAACATTTTCAAAAAAGGTGGGGTATTACACCACATGTGTCCTTACGTTGATTGTATCCCCATGTAGTAAGCAAAAATTAAAATATCTATTGTGTAATAAAATGAAAAAAAATAATTTATTGGTTCGATAGATAACTCAGCACCTTTCCATAGTATGAATTTTATTTATCATTCTGGTAGTTACTTCTGTGTCCTAACTTGTCATTTTTTGGATTTGTTCATTTAGTAGATGCCTTAAGACCCTACAAAACAACTATTTTGGATTTTTGTTTTGATATTTTCCTAAGTGCCATACCACTGTGTTCGGAATGTGTTTAACTAATTAGATATGTCCTTATACCTTGAAATGATGAGAAATTGACTGTTTGTTCTATTATTGTGCTTGAGATTGGATGTTTTATATGTTGTTCCATGAATATTGATTGTGGTTATTGTACATGCCTTACACTCAAGTATGCTATTCAAATTTAGTGTTACTATGTGAAATGTGGGTGTGTTGCTTCTTATGAGATATTGTGATTTACTCATTAAAATGAAGTCTTACTGATACTACATCTATAAATTACTATGTTCAGCCCACGGAGTGCTATGAAGCGTATAATAATAAGAAGGATAAGTGGAGTCCATGGGATGTGGTTCAGTTTTCATAGTGGATCTTTGAGTTTAAGAGTTAGGCCAAACCGGTGTCATACGTTTTGGTTTTTATTTTTGGTCATCATCGGGTTTTTTGGTCTCTTATTATATTTTTTTATACAATATTTATTCCTAACTTTTATCTATGCATGGTGATCTATTTCTTCTCATTTAATTTGGCTACAGTTTGATTTAGCCTTAGCACTTCAAATAAGAAAAGCGAGGTAGCAGGACTTATGCTACGTGTGGTAGTAACACCAAGTAATTTGGTAATTCATACTTTTGCAAAACAAAATTTTCAAGTTGGTAAATCATGCGTGTTACAAAAGGACTTCTCCAAATTCACTCTTGACTCCTCATTAATTATTATTAATGTACAAGGCACCATCATATATAAACACAAACATGTAGGCTTAGATAACTCTTTACTAACCAAGCCCAAACCTGCCGGTTTAATTAATATGAGAACTAAACTAATGAAATATTTGAATATATTATATATATAACATTATATAATTAGAAGTTACAAGACATTACAAAGTATACATAAAATATCAAAGTTAACCAAACTCAAATCATGAAATACATTTCATAATCATGTAATCAAGCTTTATATCCGGTATCTTTGCCTTCTATGCATCTTTGTAACGCATGTATTGTCCTTCTCTTGTACACTACATATATTTGGTTAATTATTATTATTGAAAACATATATAATAACAGCAAAAATATGTTAGAAAAATATTAATAATGTTAGCCTTATCATGAATGTGTTCAAGATTTTGAAGAACAATTAGTATCATCTCTAAGTATGATAACTCTTCACCACCTATAGTAAAAGAATGACATGAAGATGCTTCTACATTAGTTTGGGCAAGAAAAATCCCAACTCAACCAATTTACTAAATTTCTCCATTTAAATCAACCAACATGAAATTGGATACGCGTTAAGACTTATTGTATAGTTAATTAATCGAAAATAGTTTACCAAGATATATCTGCATTATCATTGTATAAATATGCTAAAAACCTGAATTTTAGAAGTAAAATGTATACATAATAATTAACTCATCCAAATGAACCACACAAATCATATACACATATTCTAATAATCAGTTTAGCTTAATGGAAGCTAATTCATTCATAATCAACAAAAAATTAGATTTAGGGTTAGACAATTATGCCAAATGAACTATGGCAACCATGATAGAGGTAGACTCTTCTTCTATTTTCCAAATCTCATTGATTGTCATATGTGGTCATTACTCTTAGTTTGGTCAGTGTTGTTACTATTGCCATTGCTCTCCTTTGCTTCTACTACTAATGGTCTGTGTTGCTACTGGGTGTCGAGATGTTATCATAAATAGCAAGCCATTGGTATGGGTGTTTTTGTTGTGGGTTGGAGATTACACTAGAGGAGATGGAGTGGTGGTGGTTGTGAATGTAACACCCCCATTTTTCAAAACCCCTTGACCAGAAAAATAAGAAAAATATGTGCGGAAGCTAAATACAATGAGGTTATTACCGCCACAACTAGTGTAAGTAGACACCACTATTCTGCTTACACAAGCTGTTAAGGCTAGATAAAATAAGAAAACACACAAAATATATTCATTAATTCAAACCAATCGAATTGAAAAAGTTCCTACAATTGAAACTATGAAAAGAGTTTGATAAAATTAGTATGATAAATAAAACTCAGAAAATCACCACCACTCTCAATATTCCCCGTCATGCATGCCATCAACACTTTGAGTAAATTCATACCAAACCTGCACTAGATCATCTGCTCACCATGTATATCATGGGTCATCACAACCCCGTTTAAAACATGTAACGAGTTAGCTAAGGGAAAAGCTAAGTAACATGTTAGTATAATGGAATATAGTATAAACATGTATATATACAACAAATCATGTAAGAAAACCAAATGTAAATAAATGAATATGCGAATATTAATCTTTAATTTAGGTGATCACAACCTCAAATTATTTAAGTGGGTAAACTAACCAGGGGGTCACCTGGCCATCCCAGAAGACAAAGTCCAAAGGGGATAACAAAAGTCCGAAGACCTACCACCAACCACAGGAGGATTAGAAATCACACCTGGCCCATCCCAATGGACATAGTCCAAAGGGGATAACAAAAGTCCGAAGACCTACCACCTCAGTCATCTTGTCCTTAAGTGTGCACACCCCCTAATAGGGTCCGGAGAAGCTTATAGAGTAGACGAGGAGCCTTAACTAGACACGGTTGACAAATAAATAAATATCCACAATAGAATTAAAAGAGAAAGGCTATTGCCGATCCCCAAATTCAGGAGGCCAAACCCGAAGGACCCAAAGACCCTTTTATGTTTCAATTTAAGTTATGGTATTATAATTAAGTAAAGTCACACAATCCACCATATAAAATTCACTTTATCCACTTTTCATAATAGTTAACTTTCCCAAATTACATAGAAATATACAACTTGGAGTCACTATTCAATTCACCAGTTGGAATAGAACATGGTAAAATAATTATCCAACCAGCGCTTCAAATAAATAAATAAATAATAGTCAAAGTTTCTTAATTCCAATTATATGCTAACATAAGTAACAAAATTTAATTTAGTCATATAAGATATGAGCCTTGCAGTATATGCATAATTAATGAACCCTTATATAAAATCAACTCTTTATAGCTAGCACTTCAAATAAATAACATAACTATAAAATTACAATATTTACATGAAATCCATCAGGAACCCATATTTGTATTAAATTCATGATAAAATTAGGATATCATCCATTGGGCTTTATTATATAAAATCATATATATTCTCATAAGGTCACATAGCCAAATAAGACCATTATATCAACAAGTGTGAAATTAAAATATACATGAATCCACATACATACATACATACATACATACATACATATATATATACATATAAAGGTTGGAAATAATGTTACCTGGAATGCAATCTGATCACAAATTCTCACTAGTTGCTAGCTCTTCACCAATTAGATTAGAGGAGTGGAGGTTTACTCCCTATAAAACCACTATTTTTTTTTGTTGCTATTTTTTTTCCTTGTGTGCAGCTGCTATACGGCTTACAAGAAGCTAACAATATATTTATAATGATGGGAGGGTGCTAGGGTTATGGGAGAAGTGTAACTTATCTTTAGAGAATTCTAGAAGTGACTAATTAAATAAAGGGCCCCTTTGCTAATAACCCATTAAATTGTGTAACAACATTACTTAATTTATGGGAGAAGTGTAAATTATCTTTTAGAGAATTCTAGAAGTGGCTAATTAATTTTAAAAGGCCCCTTTACTAATAACCCATTAACTTGTGTAACAACATTACTTAATTAAACTCTTTTGGAAACCTATTAATTACTTGTTATGTATATACGTAATAAAATACTATAAGTTAAATCTTTATCATTTAACTATTACAACTATTGGAAACTTAGTCTTATCATTCAAATAATATACATATATTATTATTATCTTATTATTGTTGCTGACTTTATATTATTATTATTATTATTATTATTATTATTATTATTATTATTATTCTTTAAAATTATGGGGTATTACAGTGAAGCATGAAGTTGAAGGAAGTAGAGAAGGCAAAGGTCTAGGAGTTAAGGTTAGGTTCGATAAAAAAGAAAATGGGAAGGGAAGAGCTTGAAAAGAAAAAAGAAATAGGGAGGCTATAACAGGGTGCTTAGTTTTTATTTCCTTTTTTCTTTTTTTTTTCATGAATCCACTTTTGCTTAAAATTTCAAGATGTCAAAGGGCGAGTTTTTTTTAAATAATTTCACTTAACTAATATTCCATGGGGATTAGAATGGAATAAAACTGTTGAAATGCCTATTTAATAAGTTTCAACAAAGCTATCATATATAGACAGTAACATTAGCAAGAACTCATATTATTTTCGGAAATAAATAAAATGACATAAAAAAATATAAGAATGTTTGAACTACTATTTATATGAAATTTAAACATCCATAACTTATTTACATAATTTTCTAAATAAGATTGTCATAAATGCTTAAAATAAAAATCTTAAATAAATAATTTTTGAAACATATAATTGTTGAGATTTACAATTAAATTCATATAATGGATTCACAAAATTATTAAAGTATAATTTTAAATCTCAACAATTATATTAGTCAAAAAAATTATTAAACAATGGATAAATTATGCATACTTCTTTTTATAGAAAATAGGAGCAAGTTGCGTAAAATCCAAAATGTAAATTTTTAAGAGATGCAAAACAACGTACCATTGTCAATCTCACCATATAAATATATAGAAATGTAAAATATAAATTTCCTAAAGTTTTACTGGCTCAAAAAAAAAATATTAGAGAGTTATTGAAAAACACTCATCAGGGGTAAAAAAAATGAGAGATTTCAAACCCTTGTTAAATCCCGGGGCATAAATTATATTTGTCAGGTGATATTGTAACACCCCCAAAATTCACTACTAAAAAATTTCGTTAATTAAAAGGAAATTAGCAGAAGCAGATAATTAAAACGTGAACTTTGGGAGTATTACCGCCACACTTAGTACCAGACCGATTCACTCATACCGTTCCAGTACCAAGTGCTAAGGCTAAGAAAATGAAATACAATTCGAAAGACATTCAACATGCATATATTAGAGTAAATCACAAGAAATTCAACATACTTAAATCAGAGTAGCGCATCAAATCGTTTTCAGAAATAAAATCCACCAATGGTGGTTACTTTAACAACGTTAACATTTAAAACCAAGAATTTAAATGAGAAAGAGAAAAAGCCATGATATCGGAAAATTCCTTACTCTCCTTCCCGTAACCCACTTGAGTAGCACCTGAAAATACCTGCAAGGGCACTGCCCATTGAATAGGCAGGGGCCCCATAAAGGGAATCCCTTCAGTACTACGGTACTGAGTAACCCTTTAATACCACACTTAAAGACAGGCCCGCATACGGCACACAATGCAAGCCACACACATATAAATAATGAGAGATGCATACATAACAATGACAAACATAACACTTTATAAGTCACGATCGATACTTTGGGCCTTAAGCCATTATTCTGTCATTAATCCATCAATGTCATATTTTATATCCATGTGAGTACGAGAACCCCACTATTATAGCCGGTGGACCGGAAAGTATACACACAGGGCAGAACGCCTCTGACCACTATTATTGCCGGTGGACCGGAAGATAAACACACAGGGCAGAACGCACCTGACCACTATTATTTGCCGGTGGACCGGTCTGGCCCCGACTCACATGGTGTTCCACTATAAGTGATTAGTATTTTTCTATAATCTTATTCACATACATAACTGATTTTATTGAGCTCGGGACCCCCACTATTTTAGCCGGTGGACCGGAATATATATAAAATCATCATCCAGGGCACAACACTCCTGGCCACTATTATAACCGGTGGACCGGTACTCATAATCACACACCAGGGCAACACGCTCCTGGACCACTATTATAACCGGTGGACCGGTACTCATAATCACATACCAGGGCAACACGCTCCTGGACCACTATTATAACCGGTGGACCGGTACGCAATATCATAAATCACTGGGCCCGGCTCATTAATATTCCACTTTCAATTATAGTATCTTTCCTTTCTTTAATCAGCATATCAATCATATTTATTTGCCTCGATTGGGAGATCGATAACCCGGGACACAAAGGTACACCGGTCGTACCGGTGCATACCAGCTACTCAGTACCCTTCAACCATGAACCCAAGGACGCAAAGGTACCCTGGTCGTACTGGTGTATAAAGCTAACTCAGTACCCTACCGACAAGGACACCTAATCCATAAGTATGCATACCCCCTAACTAGGTCCGTAGAGATAGGAAGAGTAAGATATAGGGCCTGGCTGGGGCACAAAGGCACACTAGCAAATACCAGAATAATCGTGGACTAAACCACGTCCTTAGGGTAGCGACCCCTAAGGAGTCACCATTCCCGATCTCGAGGTCTTTCACTTTAAGTAATAGTGTCTTAATTAAAGTGATCACATAAAGCATGATAATTCGATACTTTTTCACTTTCAATCGTTTCGATATCATTAATCGTTTCTTATTCAGAGGATTATCCAGGATGTCACAGCGAAACCATCAAGGCCACACTAATCATTAGATACTCTTACTTGGCTAATCAACATTATTTAATCATATTAATGTTCCACAATCTCAAGGACCTATTAGGTACAAATTACTCATTTGCCCTTTTCTTATATAATTGTTAAGTATCCGTTCCTTACTTGATAAATTACCACATTACCCTTAAGGTTGCATAATTACCAAATTACCCTTTGTCCGATTTAGATTACCAAATTATCTCATACACTTTTTAGATCATCATTCACCCCTCATAATTACTATACTTATCATATTTCCCTTTTTGGTTGGTTATATTACCAAATCGCCCTTCTACTTTGTTATAATTACTAAATTGCCCTTGAGTTGGATAAATTACTAAATTACCCTCCTTCATTATCATGATTACTATTTTGCCCCTTTAGTTGGTTAAACAATTATCACTTTACCCTTTTATCGACTAAATTACCAAATTGCCCTTCTCCTTTATCATAATTACCATTTTACCCCTATCAATTATTTTAATTGCCATTTACCCTTTTTAATTATCACAAATCCCAAATTACTCTTCTTCATAATTACCAATATTATTTTATCCTTTTTCATAATTAAAATTACTATATTACCCTTCTCCATTGTTAAAATTACCATAATGCCCTTTAATTGGTTAATTTACCAAATTACCCTCCTATAGTATCATACTTATCCAATTGCCCTTCTACAATCATAATTTAATTGCTAAATTATCTTTTGTCGTTATCATAATTACCAAGTTACCCCTTACTCCCAGGTTTACCATAATATCCTTTCATTTACAAAATTACCATTTTACCCCTTACATCCAATTTTACCATAATATCCTTTTATTTATGAAAATTACCACCATACATCTTTTACTTTACAAATTACTATTTTACCCTTTTACATCCAAGATTACCATCTTTATCTTTCCTTACATAATTACCATTTTGCCCTTCTTTTCCAATTTACCATATTACCCCTTTACTTATGAAATTACTATTTTACCCTTTTACATCCAAGATTACCATCTTTATCTTTCCTTACATAATTACCATTTTGCCCTTCTTTTCCAATTTACCATATTACCCCTTTACTTATAAAATTACGATTTTGCCCCTCTACCTCCAAAAATTACCATAATGCCCTTTTTACTTGAACAATTACCATAATGCCCTCCTTCATCCAAAATTACTATTTTACCCCTACTTCCAAAATTACCATTTTACCCTTCTTTCTCATAACTTACAATTTTATCCTTTACTTGAAAATTATCATTTGGCCATTTAATTATAAAATTACCATATTATTCTTTTATTTCAAAAATTACCGAAATACCCTTTTCCACTTATAAAATTTCCACTCAACCCCTTTATTCACCATTTTTATGAATTTTCTAACACTACATAAAATAATGATATTAATACTTCATTTTTATCATCTAAGTCCACCAACTTGTCATTTTTCAACATAATACTCATTAGCAACTCCACACATTGATTTATATACCTCATAAGCATAATTACTAAAATACCCTTAAACAATACATCATTCATGCATTAGCAACATGGTACATCATAACAAGTGTTTAACATTTCTATCCATATTCCAACTCCTTCCTTAATTAACATACCTACATATGGCACAAAAGTTATCATGCTATTTATTTTTAACAAACAATATAAGAAACCATAAACATATCATGCTAAGCATACCAAACATGCATAAAATCATACTAAACCCTAAATGTGCTAGCATGCGTTTTTTCCATATATTTAAGGGAGGATTAACGGTTACCTTAATCCCGCAAAATATCAAATCTTACCAAGCATAATTAGCAACTCAACACCTAAAAATAATATCCATCATATTTATGTTAGAAATAAGAATCCAAGTATAAAACTTTATAATTTTAATTAATAAAACACTTAACATAAAATACCATTATACCTTAAAAATTATCCAAAAAATTTTTAAAATGAAGGGGAGCTCATGCTGCATGAGCAGCGTGAGTTTCATGCAAAATTATGGGGAGAAAAGGGTTCGAAGGGGGTGAAGGGAGAAAAATAAACCATTTTCGGGTTAGGGTCTTTAGGCTAGGAAAGAAGGTGGTTAGGGGAGGTTCTAAGGCAAGTGAGTGGTGCAGAAGTGAAGAGGGGGTGTAGGTGGAGGCTAAGGGTGGTTTCAAGGCGGCTCAAGGCGGCGGAGATGGCGGCGGAGAGGCGGCGAAGGTCGGCTGCCGAGAAGGGCCGAGGGAAAAGGTTGTGAAGGAAGGAAAAGGAGAGGGAAAAATGGAGGGGTTCAGGGGCTCTTTTTGGCTAACTAATGGGTGGCGGTTGTAGAGGAGGTTGCAGGGTGTCGAACGGTGGGTTGGGTGGCGGCAGAGGTGGCCGGACGGCGGCGGTAGAGGCGGTTGTAGGTGGCTTGGCGGTAAGGGGAAAAGCTGGGAAGAAAAAGGAAGAGGAGGAGAAAGGGGGAAGTGCGGGGCTCGAAGGGGCTGTGTGGGGGTGCAGGGTGGTAGTAGGCGGTGGCAGAAGGCGGCGCAGGGCTGGGCTTGGTGGTTCGAGCGGCGACGGGTGGCGGTGAGAAGAAAAAAAAACAGAAAAGGATGGGGAAGAAGGGAGAGCTCGGGGGAGGGATATTAGGCTCGAAAAATGTGGGAATGAAGGGCTTGGGAGTTGAAGAAAAGAAGAGGGAGAAGAGAGGGGGCAGGGATGGCCGGCGGTGCTGCAGTGGTGGCAGGGCTGTCGGTTGGCAGGGAGAAAGGAGGGGAATAAGAAGGAAAGGGGAGAGGCATGCGGGGCTGTGGTCCACGGCCGGTTTGGCTCAAAGAAGAAAGAAAACGACGGGGGAAGAGAGAGAGGGAGAGGGAGGAAGGCACGGGAGCTGCAGGGTGGCAGTCGGTGGCAGCGGGCATGGCGTCGAAGGTGTAGGTGGTCGGGCGTGGGAGGTCGAAGAAGGGAAGAAGAAGAAAGGGACAGGGCGGCTTGGACCGATGCAGAAAAGGAGGGAGCCGGCCGGTCCAGGGGAAAAATTAAAAGAAGCATTGGGCTGGTGTGCTGGGCGGCGCGCGCAAGGGAGAGGAGGGAGGAAGCCCGCGCGAGAGGGGGGAGAAAGATCGGGCCTGGCCTAATCGTGCGGGGGAGAGGGTTGGCCTGGCAAGGCAGCTCGAGGGAGGAAGAGAGAAAAAAAAAAGAAAAAGAAAAGGGGAAAAAGGGTAAAAAGGGAAATGGTAAAATAGGGAAAATAATTTAAATTAATTTATAAAATCATAGAACATAATATTCTTGGTAAATTATTTAATTAAATAATTTAATTTATTATAATCTAATATTTTAGTTTAAAAAGGATAAAGTTGGTAAAATATTAGTTTTGGAAAATTATTTAAATAAAACAATATGATAAATAGCAAAATATTTATTTTTAGTTTATTAAATACTTTTATCCGAATTTACATACTCTAAAATCCATAAAATAATTAAAATAAATAATCTAAAAGCAATTCTATTCCAAATAAAAGTAATTTATTAAAATATAGGTTTCGAAATTTTTGGGGTATTACAGATATTGTATCAACAATATACAACCCTAGGGCATAAATCTCCTTGCCATTATTCTTATCCAATAGAATGAAATGGTTAAACTTGTCCTAACTCACATGGTCTTTAACTTTATGTAATTAATATCTTATCAATAATTAGGATCATTCTAATGATTTATTTAAAAATAGTTCAGCTACCCGACTCTTCTCAACCGGTGGAAGGGTATCAACAATATACAACTCACGGTATAAAGCTCCAACCCATTACTCTTAAACAATGGAATTGTATGAACGATATACAACCTTAGGGCATAAAGATCCCAGTGACTATTTTCATTTGACTGATTTGATAGGTACAACTAATCATGGCTCATATGGTATTCCATTTTAAATGGTTAATATCTTATGGTTATTTATCTCAAGGTCATTGATTTGCTATCATGGACATGTCAAATTAAACCCTAAAAAAATACAAAAATATTTGATCATAAGAAGGTTATAATCTTATTTGTATATTTTTATAATTATATAAACTCCCACGATTATCAAATTAGGAGAACTAATAACTACTAATAAAAGTATTTAAAACTAGAAATTTCCACAATAAGTGACTAAAAATAATGGGATAATAGGGGTAAAAGAACATATTCAGTGTAGGGATATAAATTGATAGTTGAATAAAATGGTTATGAAGTATATCTATTGTTAACCTCTAGAGGCTTGTAGACATTCACTTCCTATCATCCTGTTATGCAAATAAACCAAGATCTACTTATGGTTTATTGTATAACCAATTATTAACCTAAGATAAGATCTCTAGATTTAATTAAAGGTAGAATTAATGATTAGGGAGTAGCTAACTAGAACTATAATTAGAATATATTTGAATTATGTAATTCTAAAGATTAATAAATATATACTAAATAAATATATTTTCTTAGAAATGAACAAAACTAATGGATACTTGCGGATTTATATTGTAACAATTAAAGATTAATTAAATTATCTTAGCATTTGATTAGTTCTAAAGTTAACTAGGTGTCTTATAACACCCCAAAACTCTGATTTAGAAAATTATGATAAAATAGGGATTTATTGGTGTGATTAATTGAATATAATATTTTAATAAACCAAAGGGAGTAATTAAGACAAAGAAAAGAGGGGAAAAATAAAGAATTTAAGTAGGGAAGACTAGGGTAATTTGCTAATTAAAATAGAATTTAAAAAGATTTACCCAAAAAAATTCCTAAATTAATATAAAAAGGAATTTAATTATTATTTTAAAAAATTTTCTTATTTTTTTTTATAAGTAGAATTTTATTACTAATCAAAAAGGAGATTACAACTTTTCATTATAAGCAATGACATCTAGCAGACCTAGCCACTGACCATACTTTGCAAAATGGACATGGTTGCTAAATAATCTCGATACATGCATAAGAATACTTCTCAAAAGGACACCTAGCTGTCTAGTTTTTTTCTGAAACAGTCTAAGGTTCCTTTCATGCCAGATAACAACTATATAAGAAAAAAAAAGAGCTCCCAAGATATACTTCTTCTTTTGTGCTTGTCTTGTTCTTGTAAGCAGAGTCTTAATCTCTTGATCCCATCCTAGAATAGGATCACTTCTTCCAGCCAATCTTCTAATAGTCTTCCAGATGATAGCAACAACAAGATAGAAGAGAAAGAGATGATCCCTAGTCTCATCATGTTGTTGGCAGAAAGTGCATTTTGTATCCACAGCCATGCCAATCTCTCTTAGTCTTGCTTTTGTTAAGAGACGATTTCTGCATGCAAGCCAAGCAAGGAAATTTACCCTAGAAGTAGAAACAAGTATCCAAATAAGGTTAGCCCAAATACATTTGTCCTATGAAGTCCTAATGGCCTTATAGGCTGATTTAATAGTATACTCCTTCTTGTTTGCTTCACAGTTTAAGATGAACTCCTTCACAATTATTCTTCTCTGTAAAATCTTGATAAAAATCCATGAAGTGTAAGATGATGGGAAAAAATCCCATACAGTGGCTTGTTTAATGTACATTGAATGTACCTAATTAACCCACAGTGTATCCTTCTTTGCAGCTATGTTCCAAAGTAGCTTATCCAAAGCACAATAATTCCACAACTACAAATTTAATAGCCCAAACCCACCTTCCTATTTTGGAGAACATAGAGACTCCCAGGCTACTAGGGCAGTTTTCTTCATCTGAACTTTACTAGACCAGAGAAAAGTTCTACAAATACTAATAAAAAAGTTTAGCACTTTCCTTGGTAGAAGAATGATTTGGATAAAATAAAGCTGAATACTGAATAGCACTGACTTAATGAGCTGTAATCTCCCAGCATAAGAAAGGAATAAGGTACTCCAATGCCTTAACCTTGCACAAATGTTTTCCAAAAGTGGCTACAGATGAGTAGTTGTTAGTCTTGTAGAGGATAAGGGCAACCCCAGGTATGTGATTAGAAAATTTCTTGCAGGATACCTAAGAATATGGAGAATACTTGTCTAATACTCTGCAGACGCTCCTCCAAAAAAGATAGAACATTTGTTAGGATTCACCATGAGCCCTGAAGTTAATGGAAAATGAGTTAAAACCTCTTTGAGACAGATAACACTCTACAAATTTCCTTTCCAAAATTATAAAAGCTCATCTGCAAAGTTCAAATTTATGAGTTGGAGTCTTCTACATCTTGGGTGAGCTTGAAACCTGGGGTCTCTCCATAATTTCTTCAAACACTTGCTAAAATAATCCATGACCATCAAAAAGAGATAGGGAGATAGTGGACCACCTTGCCTTAATCCTCTTTTACCAGGGAAAGGAGCAGCCAACACCCCATTAAAAGAGACAGAATAGGAAACAGAAGTTACACATGCCATAATCAATTTAATAAAATGAGGTGGAAAACCATACAAACTTAGAATTTTCTGCAAAAAATCCCAATTTACCATGTCATAAGCCTTCTTGAGATCTATTTTGATCATGCATCTAGGAGAAATGCCCTTGTGAGAATATTTCCTTACTAATTCATGGGCTAACAAAATATTTTCACCAATGCTTCTTCCTTTAATGAAAGCATTTTGAGAGGGATCAATAATTTGTGGCATAAGGGGCTGTAACCTCTGAACCATGACCTTAGCAATGATCTTATACATCACATTAAAACATGCTATAGGTCTAAACTCAGTAACCCTATTTGCATATGAATGTTAAGGGATGAGTGTGAGAGAAGTAATATTCAGTTTTCCGGGGAGAAAACAAGTAGAGAAAAATTCCCTTACAGCCCAAGTTACTTCCTCAGCAACAATAAACCAAGAAGATTTATTGAAACATGCAGAAAAACCATCAATTCCTTGGGTTTTTGCATCCCCCATGGAAAACACAGCATTCTTCACTTCAGCCTCAAATACAGGAGCAGATAGACTAGCAAAAAAATTATGATTAGAAGTGCAGGACTCAGGCAAATCAATAACTCCCTCTATAGCAACATCAGTTCCCAACAACTCTTGATAATACAGATTGAAGGCTTCATGAATTTGGGTTGCACCTCTGATCTCATTATTATTGGAATCTAACATCATAACCATTGTCTTCCTTTGCTGTCTCTCTTTTACCTTGGCATAAAAATATTTATGATTTGAATCACCACATGAAAGCCAATGGTTTGTAGCTTTTTTATTGTTAAAAAGCTCTTCACAATGAAGCAAATGAAAGAAGTTCTTTTCTTTTTTCTACAACAACAGTCGATAGTTCTACTCACCAAGATGATTAAAACAATGAGACTACAAAACTGCCACTTCCTGTCTAGCTTCCTTAACTCTGTGAGAAATGGAACCATATTTTTCTCTATTGAATGATTTCAGCTCCTACTTAAGTAAGCTCAGTCTTTTGGAAACTTTTAGTAGCAAATTAGCTCCCAACTTGAGCCTCCATATGTTTTGGAGCATAGGTAAAAATTCCTTAGATTCTGTCCAAAATTGAAAAAATTTAAAAGGCTTTGGACCAGTCAAATAAGAAGTATTAAGGTAAATAAGCACTGGACAATGATCAGAAATAAGAGGACTTAAGAACTCAGCCATAGAATGTGGATAAGAAGTAAGCCATGGGAGGTTGGCAAGAGCTCTATCCAGTTTACACAACACCTCCTCTTCTCCCTGCCTATGACAGGACCAGGTGTAATGAAAACCCTAACTTTGTAAATCACATAATTGTAGCTCATGAAAACAGTCTTTAAAATCTTTCGCATCAGAGACATTTAGAGTCATTCCTTGAAACTTTTTAGACTCCTATAAAACCACATTAAAATATCCCATGAGTAGCCATGGATCCTGCCCGGGTGAATTATCCTTCAACCACTGCCATAAAGTTTGTCTTCCCCTACCAAAATTAAAAGCATACACAAAAGCCACCCAAAAAACTGGAATTTGAGTGTACATTTGTGACATGACATAAAATAGCCTGATCATGCACTCTATAAGGTCCCATCATGGTTTTTTCATATCCACCTCTACCAATACCCTTAGATAGGAGGCCCTGTCTCGAGATACTGTTATAGAATCAGTGCAAACAGGATTCCCTACAGCACTTGCTAGTTTGCTAAGTGATTTCATGGACCAAAACTCCAATGGTAGGTTAGGGAATTTAATCCAAAGAGGCAACACCTGCAATTCATCTGGATTAAATTGCAATCATCTATGCCATCTTTTTAAGACAATTGGTCTATTGGAGAACATCCAATGCTGGCTAAGCACCCAAGCAACCTCCTCCTGAGATTGAAATTTAAACAGAGAAAAACCAAAAGAGTGCAAGATAACCTGAGGAGACTGCACTGTTTTCCATTGTCTCATGACAAAATTCTGCATTTGGGTGAAGGATGGAGTCTACACATACACAAAACCTATCAAAGTGTTGGCCCAAAGTGCTGCTTCAGAATCAACTTCATCCCTGTCCAGGTTTACAATCACCCACCCCTTTTCATATATGGGATTTTGAAAATCCAAAGGTTTTCCATGGCTAGGGATCCTGTTACCAAGTACCACATATCTCCATGATGATCTTGGGGGCGATGCTGGTTGGAGTCTATTCTAGACTGATTCTCTGATATTAGAAGTTGGCTGGTCACCTGCAATGGCAGTCTCATCTGCCAGGGTTTCTACTATTGCATTGGTGACACCTGCATGGGAAGGCTCTGAGGCAGATGGAACAATACTGTGTCCTTCCATCGTATTTTTCTGAAAATCAATAGGTGAAATTACGTCGATAAGTTCATTCTCCTCCGGGAGCATTTGATCACCACCTCCTGCAACTAGGGTTTCTGGAGATTCTGGAATTTCAGTTCTAACCAATACATATTTGGTTCCATCCACACTCATGTCACGATCCTGATCTTGAGCAGCCAAAGATCCTTAAATTCTAGATCCAGGGGATGATCTCTTCTTCTTGACTATGGTCGAATCTCTCTCAACGCTAGGAGAGAGGAAAGAGCAAACCAACATCCTTTTATTCAATTTTTCTTATTTTTAAATATTCAAAAACATTAAAAAAATACCCTTTTTACCCTACTACCCTATTTTCCTTTTTCTTTTTCCCTTTTCCCCCTTTCCTTCCTTTTTTCGTTCTCTTTCTTTCTTTTTCACCTTTCTCCTTTTTATTTTTCTCTTTTTCTTCCCCCGGTTGGTCCTCACCAGTGTGGCCCAACCTCCCCCTCCTCTATTCTCTCCCCTTTGTAGTCGAGCCCGCCTCTCCTTTTTTTCCTTCTCCTTCGAACGCCTGATTGTCCCACTCCTTTCTTTCTTTTCTTTTCCCCTAACCGACTTGCCCAACCCCCTTCTTTTTCCTCCTATGCCCTCCCTCCTTTAGGTAGTAAGTCATGCATGCAGACCTACCAGTCATCCTCCCCCCACTATACCACCCTGACTTACTCCCCTCTCTCTCCCTGTCCCTTTTCTTTCCTTTTCAAGCCAAACCCCCTGCACTTGTCTCTCTCACGTGCCCATTCCCTTCCTTTTTCTCCACTTGCCGCCGGCACCCTAAAACTTCGTAGGATAATACTGGCTTGCCACCGTAGCCGAAGAGCTTCTACCACCCTTACCACCTTCTCCGCTTCCCCCTTTGTCTTCTTCCCCCTCCCTCAACCTATAACTACCCTATACCGAACCCTATTTGCCCCTCATTTTCTCTACCTAGATATTTGACCATTTTCACCGCCACCACTTCAAACGCCACCCCTAACGCTGCTATACAATGCCACTACCTAAAACACCAACCAATCCCTTCCCTATAACACTCTCCACCAAACCAAGCCACTCGCCACCTAGGAATTACAACACACAACCCACCAGTTGTGCTGCTATATGCCGCCCCTTCTGCCACAATCACCACCTCCCTTGCCACCCATTCAACCTATTTGACCCTCCTCCACCTTTCCCTACCTTTCTTTTTTTCTTTCTCCCCCTCCTTCCTCCTTCCTCTTCCCTCCTTCTCCACCTCTCTTGGTGACCACAACCACCACCATCGGTGCTGTCACCGTGCTACACCACCACAACCACTACAACCCTCTCAGTCAGGAGAGTCTACTACCCCTCAACCACTATCTCTCTCTCCCTCTTTTTCCACCCTTACTTAGGTTGTGCGCTAACCTTTTCTAGCACTCAAGTTTAAATTATTTTGGTATGACTATTATTTTAGCCTTATTATTATTATTATCATTATCATTATCATTATCATTATTAGTATTAAGTTATTATCATTTTTATTACTGATATTGTTATTAATATCCAGTTATGGCTATTATAACTACCTAACCTTATTTTAGCTAATAGTATCCCTAATATATATGTTAGCCACTTTAATGGCAATACCCTTATGAATACTACTAAATTTATTATTATTGTCATTAACACTAATACTATTTCTTACTAAAGGTAAACTAGAAAATAATGAAAATATGAAGAGGGAAGTTAACCCTAGTGTTTTTCGTATTATAGGTGAGCCATGTCCGACCTCTAAGGAGGTGTAGGAATCGTGCTCCAAGCCCTGTGTCACTTGAGGTAAGGTATGTTTTAGGCCTAATAATGTATATCATGTGCTTATGTGTGTTGGTTCTATGTATGTACTTTATATTGATATATATTACGCCATGTAATGTAGTTTGCTAAGCATAGAGCTAAGGTAAGTTGTATGTTTTTTTACGGTATATGTAATATGGTATTGTTACTTGTACTTGACATTTACTCATGTAATATTGCCCCTCGTACATGCATGATAGGAGGATTTAAGTAGTGTGATGTGTTTATGAAAGTAAAAGGTGAGTACACAAAGTGAGTTAACTAGAAGCTAGTAAGAATGGCCTAAAATCTCATGACTTATGGGTGGACAAAGGAAGAAATAATGTGAAAAAATTAAAGGGATGGACTAAAATATGCATGGGGAGTGTAGGATTGCATAGGATGGTTAGCCTATGCATGGAGATGACCTTTATATGGGAAAAAGTTGACTTAAGGATTTAGTAAGATAAGGGAAGAGTTGTTAGGGTGATTGGAGTCCATATATGAATAATAGTATGTGGGTTGGTATAAGGGTGCATTAGGAACTTGGGTAGGGTTTGGGAGGAAAGCCTAAGTGGGAGAAGTGGGCATGAAAGGGAAAACTAATGGAAATGGTTAGAATGGGGAATAAGAATGAAGGGGGTGTCACATGGAGGGGATGTGAGACAAGTGGAAAAAGGTGTTTGGGTGTCAAGGGGATGATATAAAATAAAGGAGAAGTATTAGGGTTTGGGGAGTGAACTAGGGTTTTTATGGGCACGTGTGGAATATGGATAGTGAAGTTGTGATGTTGGGTGTTGTTTGAGTGAAGTGGTAGTTTTGTTAGCAAAGAGGAGTATGGGTTGCATAGAATGGGGAGAAGTGAGGCCACATATGCCAGATTAGGGTTCTTGAGGGAAAACCTAAAGGGGATGATGAGTGAAAATGAAGTTATGTGGAGTGGGCCTTAAGCCATGTGCAGAAAAGTTTAGGTTTCTCATAGTGAGTGGAAAAAGGTGGGGAAGAATTCTTAGAGTCATAGGGTGTGTAATGGTCCTAAGATATAAGATTGTTTTTTTAGGATAATTGGGAATAGTGATTATCGAGTCAGGCCTCGTGATGATAACTTTTAGACTATCGGCTATAATAGTGGTAAGGAGTGTTCTACCAAGTGGAGTGTTTCTGGTCCACTAGCTATAATAGTGGGGGTTCCCGGACTCGATAAACCAAACCTAATACAAAATTTAATTAAGGAAAGATGCTAACTACTTATAGTGGAACACCACAAGAGTCGGGGCCAATGAGAGTAATTTCTAGTCCACCAGCTATAATAGTGGTCAGGTGTATTTTGCCTTGTGGAGTGTTCTCATCCACCGGCTACAATAGTGGGGTCCCTATATTCATGCGGAGTTTATATGTGTAAGATGAAAATAATGGTCTACGTCTGGAATGATGATATGAACCTAAATGATGCATTCTATACCTTGCTTGTCCATTATTCTTGCATGTCCTTATCTATATGATTACCTTTCTCAGTACGTGACGTACTGATCACCCGTTTCATGGGTGGTGCTCATTCCTATGAGTATAAGTCCCTTATGAGTTTTTATAGGTAGGAGATGATGTGTTTGATGCCTATGACACACTCGATGCGTCGGGTAGGGCTGAGTGATGACCTATTGGAATTGGCATGGGGCTTGAGAGAGAGTGTCTACTGGACTCTCCTTTTTCTATTTTCTATTCTATATCTCTATTGGTATTGCTCTTTCCTCTTTGGGGCTTGAAACTATAATCGTTTTCCATTCTATAATGACTCTTTAATTCACGCACTCTAATTTTCCCTTTATTTATGAATCTTTCGGATCACTACGATTTTATGTCTTAATTTGTTTATTATCTTGTGAATTTTCATAGCCTTGGTGTTGGTGCAATATTGGTAGGAGGCCAAGCTTGGGCTGATCACGGTTGTAGCACCCCTTGCCTTTGTTTATGGTCTTCATTAAAAAAAAATTTAAATTGTAATTTTTGGGGGTTTTACTTGTCTAATTTAGATAACAATGTCCTAATCTTAGATCAGTAATGTACCACCCTAAGTTGATAAGACCATGTGAGGGATACCCTGGAGCGCTTTAAGATTGATCAGCTGGCCCTATAGATTAACACGATTCCTTTTAGTGCACTTTATCCTCACTCACACACAATCCAAAATTTTTTTGTAGAATATTTCTAAAACTTCCTAGGAGGGTCATCTATCCTATGGGGTTCTTAGGACATAATCAAAAAAGGGAAGGTACACCTTATTGATATAAGTAGCCAAATCAATCCTAATAACACTTAACTTAATTTGACGTATTACATTCACCCCTACTCAAAGAACACAATATCCTCATTACACCTAATCCATTAACCATCTCGATACAGTTTTATCCCAAGAATTGTCCCACTCAGTGACTAACTAGCTCATCTAACTTTAGCTCAAGGTCATAGTTTCTCTTTGATACCATTTTGTAACACCCTATGTGGATAAAAACCATAAAGGGATACCTTATAGCTCTTTGAGATTGATCAACTGGCCTTATAGATCAAAATGAGTCATTTTAGTGCACTTTGTCCTCACTCATGCACTTTTTGAAACTTCCCAGGATGGTCACCCACCCTAAAATTTTTCCACAACAATCATGCTTAACTATGGAGTTCTTAAGACATAATCACCGAAAGTATGGTATAACTAATTGATATAAGTAGCTAAATCAAGCCTTATAACACTCCACTCAATTTGGGGTACTACAGGTGATCACTAAACTTGGTTTATTCGTCTAACTAAAAGTACACATAATAATTAAATCTAATTCGCATCTCATGAATTATTATCTCATGAACTTCAATTATCCTCCTACCCTATACTAATGTAGCCTAGCATATTAATCAAACTAGAAAACATAGATTCTAAACACATAAAAATTATAAACTTAATAAACATAGAGAAATAAAGCAACAATGATTAAATGAAACTAAAATAAATCACAAGCTCAATTAATTTAACTAATAACAAAAATTACATTAAACATAATAATAAGTACAAAATAAATAAATGAAACAAAGGAAAGAAAGATATAGGGTTATTGTAGAATAAATCTAAACGAACTTTAATGATTTATAAATAACAAATGAAGTTAATGTTCTGACAAAAATGACCTTCATTATTCTATTTGACCTAATATATGTTATATATATAGGCAAAAGTACGTAAATATTAAATCCAAAATTTGAAAAAATTATAGTATGTATTAGTGAACAAGGGGCACTTATATTTTTTTATCTAACATTATGCATGTAAGATGAGTTAATGGAGCTCATGAGAGGAGAACCAATGATATACAAGCCATAATCCCATAGATATGGGGGCCCCATATTTCCTCTCTTTTAATTGTCTTGAATTTACTTTTCTTCAGATGAATTCTATTTTAGGGTATTACATGATGTATGCATATATTGTAACAAAAATGGAAGTAAAAGTACATCAAAACTAAGATCTCAAGTACATTGAATTCATGGACTCATGCTATATACCATGGCTAAAATATTCTAATAGGATTTGTATGTACTGAAACTGATGATATAGGTGGCCATGTCCTTCACAATGTGATTCCTAAGCTGGGTTTAGGGGAGACTAATATGCTGGAAAATTTTTCTATTTCATTCTCCCCAAATGTGGTAAACTACAACAACTACCAAGGATCGAAAGAAAGCTATACTGACACTCGGTCCTCGACCTTTCTTGCTAAGCCAATATGTAAGATCATGCTAACTAGTAGATCTCTAAAGTCATCCATTAGCTATAATCAAAGTATACCACATGGTCTAAGAATAAGCACAATTAAAACAGAGGTGTTCTAATGTTTTGATGTCACCATCACAAAAGGAGCAAGCTGTAGATATTTGGGAATCCATCCTAATCGTATGCGCTTTAGTGAACAATCTATCTTGAATTGCAAGCCACAAAATAATCTGGTGTCTCAAAATAGAGAATTTATTCTTAACCAATCTATACCATGGGACTTTGCTATGATGTGGTCTCAGCTTGTGATATACCCGAGAGAGGTAGTATTTATCTTGATAAGTACATTTTTTCTTCCATTGCTTAGCGGTGAAGAGGTTGGGGAAGTATGGTCTGAGTGATAAAATCTTCTTAAATATCCATGAAGTAACAGTAGGGGAAGGCATAGACCAAAAGTGTCACCTTGTAATATAGTAAGCATGAATCCAACGAATCCATAACACCTACTTATGCTAAATTATATTCCATAGGTGTTTACCTATTGTAGCTAAGTTCCACCAATAGAGGTTCAGAAGTCCAAAGCCTCCCTCTTGCTTTGGAATTCATGCTTTATCCTAAGAAACCAAGCTTTTGCATGAAGACTCTGATCTAGACCATAAGAAAGAGCGGCACCTAGCATTAATCTCCTTTAGTACTTGTTGAGGTAGTATAAACAAGAGGCTCCCATATGCTTGGATCCAAAAGAGTATAGAAATTACCAGTTGAAGATAACTAACATAACTAAGGAAGTGATTCTGCCATTGTTTCAGTCGATCTGTAATCTTATCAATTAATGGCAAATAATGTTTTTTCCTCAAAATGGTACTAAGAAGTGGAAGACCCAGGTATTTGAGTGGGTAATTTTCCATAGTTATGAGCCTAAATTACCTTGATTATATCTTTTTGTATAAACTAAGCCAATAGAGAAAACTCAAGGGAAAGGGTTAAATTTTCATAACAAACAAAGAATGTTTGGTCAATATATATCAAATAATTCCATAAAATATGCACCTATCATTTATCATGAAAACACATATTTAGAAATTATAGGCATATGATCCATCGTAACATAAATATTTGAAGCACACAAAATACAACCATGTGAATATCGATATATTTCTTAAGGACAAAGGTCATATTTCAACTAGAGAATATTAAATACACAAGTTAAGTAGAACTTCTTCCCTGGTACTCATTTCATCAAAAACTTCAACACCCATAATCAAAACATCATTATTGCCAACATGTCTAAAAATAATAATTTAACTCTAATTTCTTACACGTGAGATAATGGCCTATCTTTAGGGTTAATATTTAGAATACTTTCAGAAATTAATCATAACTTTTTCTAGAATACTTTTATCACGTAACATTAAATACTCATTCCTAAAATACAATTTCTCTCAATATATCCAAAATTTCGGGTCAACCTCCAACATTTCATATATGTGATAATGAATCAACCTCTAGGGTTATTATTTCTAATTTATGCCATTTTTCTCATTTTATTAGATATAGGCCCTTTATAATCAACTAAGATTATCCGAATAATATGCTTAACACATTTTGAACTAATTACCACATTAAAACATAAAAGATTTCATATTTAACGTATATTGACAAAATTGTCCCCGGGATAGCAAAAATATCCATAATTTTACAAATAGCCTTTCAAGTCCCAACATAAATGATTTTCAATGTCCCACACATTTCCTCACAAAAATACATAACAAAAATATATAAATACCACATATTCACATTCAAATATTGGTTTATGCCAACCTTTGTGGTTTGCAAAAATAGGCTTAACAAATAACTTACATATAGTTTAAGTTACGTAATCCTATTATCAATATAAATGTTACCATCTCTATTCAAATGATTTAAATAATGATAATGCTTTACGTTCAATTAATTAGTTATCCTTTCCTATTGTTGGAGAAATTAAGTAATTGTTCTCAAAACCTATTCAGTTTATATTTATAGTATTTGACCTAAAGTGTAGAATGATGTAGGAGCAAATACTCAAGGATTGGTTTTCATAATTATGGAACCAAATATTCTTCATTTGGAAAGTGACTCCTACAAATTTGAAGACTAACAGATGTTACATTTCTAGAAAAGTAAAAAACAAGCAACTAAGTGTCTATGTGCATAAGCATGGCGTACATGCTATGCATGGAAGGAGTGACCACGTGCATGAGGCGCTTCTTTGCAGACTTTTCAAGCATTAGTAAGTAATTTAGCTAATTTATTAATTAAGTAGTATTGTTGGATAATAAATTTAGCATATAGTTAGCATAAATGTAGCATAATATCTATTTGCTTAGAATCTTTTGAAGTATGCTTTTAGCTAGTAGTGGAAAGGTTAAATGCTACTATGAATGTCGAGCATGGATATAGTGAATTGAATTGAAGTTGAAGATCAACATTCAAGTTGAATACAAGTGAATACTATGAGAGTTCAAACTCAAGCAAATTGAATCTGTGTGAACATTTTAGCTTGAAAGTTTTAATCTCTTCATCTTCGTGAATTAGAGATTAATCCATATCTTTTCTACTCCCATTAATCCATATTTTTTCTCAAATAACTACCATCAAAATCCTACTCTAATTTGAAGGTAATCAAAACCCTAATTCGGTATGCACAACTGAAACCCTAAACCCTCGATTCAAAACCCTAACCTTTTCATTCAAACCAAAAATCACTTTAATCATCCTATTCAAATCAATCACTAACCCTAACCCTAAACCAAAAAATCAACCTTCATCTAAACCATGACCTTCGAAGCTTAACAACATCATCAAACCATTGTCAAATTCATAAGCTAATTAGCACACATCATTCAAACCATCATCATTAGCGAACCACCACATCACCATTATTTTTTCCTACCATATTCAAATCATCCTCATATTTATTTCATCACATTCACATATTTAATTTCCTATATAATCAACGAGCCTTTATCCTAATATCTAAACCCAATTTGAGTATTAATCCCACATAGTTGAGAATTACACCCTCCTACACACATTAATTTTTGTATCAAAGACATAGGTTGGTGGTATTGCAATCAAAATTCAATCTTTCTTTCAATATTCTTCAAGATTCATCAAGAAAGTGTTCCATCTTCAAGAATCTCCAAGAATTCATCAAAAAATATAAAAGGGCTGAGCACTAAGGGGCGTGTTTTGGAGAGTAGTATTTGGTTGATAAGGAGAAAGATAGAGAATTGAGGAGAGGACTTGAGAGATATTCTCAAGGGGCTGAGTAGTTAAGGGCGAGTTTTGGATAGTAGTATTTGGTTGATAAGGAGAAAGATGGAGAACTGAGGAGGGGACTTGAGAGATATTTTCAAGACCTCAATGGATGAAATCAAAGAGGTAAAATTACATGTTATGAGAATAGAAGCTTCCCAAGCCCACGAGTCTCATGTGCAGCCGCATAAGTGAAGGGAACAAGCAGAGGAAGGGCACGTGATAAGGGCACAAACTATGTGGAAAAAGAAGAAGAAGAGAGTGTGGGAAATTATGTAAGGCCATGTGACACTTCGAGGAAGACTTATGAAGATGTGGAAAAAGGAATTCACTTTGATTTTCCCAACATTGTAGGTAATCTCGACCCAAAATCTTTTCGAAAATGGCTGCGAATTGTTGAATCAATTTTTGAGTAATAGGAAATTGATGATGAACAACAGTGCCGAATAGTGATATTAAAGTATAAAAAGTTTGCTAGAGTGTGGTATGATAATTTGAAAAGGAGATGGGAGAGAGAAGGAAAATCAAATATTAGGTTATGGGAAAAATTAAAGAAACATTTGAAGATAAAATTTGTGCCTCAGAAATATAAGCAAGAAATTTTCTAAAAATGACTACATTGAGGCAAGGGTTACTTTGAGTTGAATAATTCATTTGAGAGTTTGAAAGGTTAGCTCTTGTATTTTATGTCCAAAAATGAGAAGAAAAAAGGTGTGCATGATTCATTAGGGGTTTAAATATGAATCTTTAGGAGAAGGTAGAGGTGTACCCTTATGAATTGTTTGAAGACCTAGAAAAGTTAGCCATCAAGTTTGAGAAACACTTAAAGAGGACAAAGCCACAAAGCAAGTTAACTAATGACCCATATGGTTTGATTTTCAAGGGCATGTCAAAACCACCAATTTTTCAAACCCAAAACACAGACAATGCTATAAAGTTCACTTGTGAAGAATTGGGCAATGATCAAGTTATTGATAAAGTGAACAAGTAAAGGTTCAACTGTAGAGGATATGGCCACTTTGCTTGGGATTGTCTAAAATAAAGGGCATTGACTTTGAAGAAGATAGAAAACATGGAGGCTTGTGAAGAGAATGAAGTCCTATATGAAAAATGCGAAGAGGAAAGTGATAGCTAGGAGGATGGTTTGGAAGAAGGCCAAGTGGATTGCTACATAATGCAAAGGGTGCTCTAAGTACAACCACAACCTTTACTTACTCAATAGGAGAAGATTTTTAACGCCAAGTGTAGAGTTATGTCGATATAGTGACTCATATTACATATTAAACCTAATTAAGGTATTTTCTCATTACACAACGTAGCATCACATAGATAAAATATTTTAATTTTGGGTTGCCACATCACTTTCACAACTTCTCTTCAAAATAAAAGAAATGAGGTAAACTAATTTTTCTCTTTTTTTTTGCCTTTGTATCTGTCTATTTTTTCATTTCTTTTCTTTGATTTTTTTCCTCTACCACACTTATTCTTTTTAATTCTCTTTAGCACATTCATTACATACTACCTTGAATCACTTGTGTAAGTCTCATCAAAATTTCCACTAGTTTTTAGAATAAGGATAGAAATGTGTTTTAGGTTTGATTGGGAAAATGGTGGGTGATGAAAAAAAATAATGTAAAAGGCTCAAAGTTGTTAAATAACGGTTGTAATGTATACAAAAATGGGATAGAAAGCTATTTGGCTATATTGTGGTAAATCCTATGGTGCCTTTTTTATTTTTGTAATTGAGAAAGTTATGACCTAAAAGCTTTGGTTAGCACATCAAAAAGTTCTAGTAATCTCAATAGTCCATTATAAGACCTATGACAAGTCCAATTAGTACATATGAGGTTTATAAAGAAAATATAAGCCAATAAAGTATAGATTACTTTATGCAAAATCATCTAAAAAGAAGATATATATGGCTTTAAATCTCACTATAGGTTGTGAGGAATCTCAAGCTACCATGCTTATGGTAGAAGATAATACTTGTTCTCACTCCATTCACATCTAATCACATAGATATGTGTACCCTACATTGAAATTAAGACAAAAAAAAAAGATCCTGACTTGATGTTATCTCAACTTGTGATCCTCTTTTAGTGTGATTTCAAAGATATTTTCATCACTAACTAGTTAATGGGTCCTAAGACTCAAAATAAAATAACAAAAAAACACAATTATACTCACATCACATAAAATACTCAAAATAAGTGGAAAAAATATGACATGGACTCCACATATAACAAAAGAAAAAAATTAAAAACATAAAAAATGGAAAATCGTATAGCATGTTAATAAAGCATAAGGAAAATTTTAAACTTAAGCTTTTAGCATTAGCTATAAAAAGTTGCAAGTAAGAAAATAGTAGATACACAATATCTCCCACATAACATTTTTGCTAATGAACATGCTTATTGTTCATATATTTGTTTTTCTCATTATAGACCTTGAAGTTTTTGTACGCATGCAACCTCAAATCATCGAGCTCATAAAAATTTTTGTACCATATGACTTGCTGATGTAATCTAAAATCCCTAAGAAACTTACCCATATTAGTTCCACTCCAATTGACATCCATAATCATAAAATATGTAGTGTTAGGACCATGAAACTAATACCTAAGGATTGAAGAGGGAGGCTAAAGTGTTACAAGTTAAGACTTTTCTTCTTGAAAAAGAAGGGACTCAATATCATACCTTAACTTCTCTCCTTTTAGAGAATGAGGTTAGAACATTAGTGTTCCATATGGTTCACTTGAATAATGCACAAGAGACTTTTCCTTCACCAGTTGAGGTGTAAAAGAGGGCACAACAATGGTTGGGTTGTGCCTCAACAAAACTAAATAAAGAAGCTCAAGGAGATAGAAAAAAAGGGTGTGGGTTTAGATGTGGTGAATATTACCATGCAAGGTGGTGGTGTTGTGTTGATGGCTGTATTTGCCAATGGAAGCTAATGGAAGTGGTTGGTTGTAACAGTCTAAAACTATGTAACCTTTTTTTTAAGGTGTTTAGCCTTTTATTAAAAAAAATCAACTCTTAAAACATAGACTAATTATGTTATTAAAAACATTTGACCCATAACCCAAATAACTTTTGAAATATATTGCTTAATTATTTTACCTTTTTCCCTCCTTAGTAAACATAACCTAGGATTATTAAATTTTCCACTTTATTTCTCCTAATTAGTACCCTAACCTAACCAAACTAAATCTAAAATAAAATAAAATAATACTGTTATATCCCTTACCCTGCTCTATTTTTCCTCTACCAAACACTTTCTCTATTTTCCTTCCATTTTTCATACTAAAAACCTTCACCTTTTCCTTACCTCTTCTTCAAACCCATTATGCCATCCATAATACCTTAGCCAAGCCATACCCTATCACTACCATCTTCATGCTTATATACATACACACAATCACTTCCTCACCAACCTCTAGTCTTTCTTTCCCTCACTTCCTCTCTCTCGGCTCAATTTCATTCATTTCCTCTCAAACCATCACCACCACACTACTATCCCACAACCATGCATGTCATCCTCATGTCCATGCCTTTCTATGGCATGCTAGCAAGTACACCTATTCCTTTCAACCCATCGCCAACCTTCCTCCTCTTCTTCTTCTTCTTCCTTCTCCTTTGCCTACTATTCCTCTACTTTTTCTTCAACACATCCTATAAAAACCCATCACCCACCTTCATCTAAGATCACTAAATCTATCCATGCCCATTAACATTCTTCCCTATTATCTCTCCCTTGATGATGATATTGCTTGCCATTGTTGTGCCGTTTACCTTGGCCCATAACACCCTTCCAGCTAAGTTATCCTCCATTTAGCCACACACCTCCTTCCTTATTCCTCCCTCATCATCCTTGTTCCATCCTCCTAAACCAACGCCCCTTACCCACTTGAATTTGTGCCATTGACCACCATCCACCACTTCCTTGCCCTTATTTACATCTACTTACACCAACCTAGTGCAACAATAGCTTCATCCATCATCATCTTCAATCTAACGCTAAAGCCAACAAAACCCCCTATCATCGACATAACACTTTGTTGTACACCCCTAAGAAATAGCAAAAGATATTGTTGCTCAACCCCTTTCTTTGGCTCCCCTAATCGCAGTACCTCCTGGCCTATGACTCATTACATCTCAGCCACCCTGCCTTGCTTATACTCCCTCCTATATGTCATTAGTCACCAACCTACACCATATCCTCCACCATTGCCCAACCATCTTACTTGTAACCAAGCTAGGAAGCCTAGTCTATCATAGTTCTTCCCCCATATGCCTCAAACTCATGCTATATTGAAGCATAATGAAGTTTCTCCTTCCAAAATTTTTGTTGCCCAATTTTGATAACTTTTTATAATAAATATTTGAATATTATATATATCACAATATTTTGGAAATATTAACATGGTAATTATTTTTTATTTTTAGGTGTGAAAGTTTGATTATCCGGACTTTATAGTTTTAGTAGGATAATTTGTACTTTGCTGAATAAGAGGTAACTATTATACATTACTGAAATGTTGAATGTTGTATGATAGAACATTAAGGCCCTTTGTGTATAAAATATGTTAAGTATGTTTCATTACAATATAATTATGTGGTTATTATTGTTATCATGAACACAAGTTAAAGGGAGCATGTTATCTTATGAAAGTATAGTGGTTATGAAAAGTACTATTAAAATGATGTTGATTATTATATGTACATGTAAATGATAGGTTGAGCATGCATAGGGATAATTGTAGGATATTTTTTTTATGTGTCCTACCAGTAATTTAGTCATTTTTTGTGTAATATGATATTTATCTTAACACATGTGCCTAATATGTGTTATTTAGTATTGAGCATGAGTGTATGTGATCTTGGATGAAATAATGGTGAATGCTAGGGTTTTATGTGTAGAATCATGATTAATGACAAAATGGTCTTTTGGCATATCAAATAATAAAATTAAATAATAATTATTTAAACTATGGCATTTTAGCCTCTTCATGTTAAATTAATGAACAAAATGGATTCAGTATTTTAATTGGATGATAATTAGCTAATTTTGGTCTTAGGGTCATTTTTTAGCCCATTGCATCTAAATGTGAATAATTGGGCCTAGGATGCCCTTAATATATATCTACTATATACCTTAGTGATGATCTTATTAATTGCTATCGTTAATAAATGGAAAATGAGTACAAATGGTTAAGTGATGCCATTAATTTTCCCAAGCTTGAAAGCCAAAAAACTCTCCTTACTTAGAAAAATTAATTATCTATCAAAACTTAGCCATGTAAACCGTGCAAACCTTCTCCTTGTGTTTTCCGCAAACAAGCTAAAAATAAGGCATCTAAGGTAACATTTTTTGCAATGTTTTCCCCATCTTTTTACACATATTTCCTTAATACTTTTAACCCTAAATAGACCTAAAAATTGAACCCAATCACCACCCCTTGGAAGCCATACGAATCAACCACAAGTACCTCTCATGTTCGATGTCAAAGAAATTTTAGCACTTGGAAAGAATAATGCAGATTTTAGGAAGAACAAGAAAGGCTAGAACAATTCTTACTTTTTTTGTTACTTAAAAGATTAAAAGGACCTTTATCTCTTTCCTTTTGTATACTATGGGTGTTGTGTGAATTAGAGCATGTGATAATAGGGGTGGAGATTTAAAAATATGAATAAGTGTCCACCCCCATGGCCAAAACCCACGGGCTTGACATTAGGTAGAGCTTCTACATCATGTAAGATCTACTAATATGTATTATTTGTTTAAGTTATAACCCTTAATCATATAATTATATTACAAGTGTCAAGGATAGGATGAAATGAGAACACATCTTCTAGTTGTATATTTTTTCTCTCAAATCATAGAGTCTTCCCCCTTTCTTTCTATATGTGTACGAGTTTGAATATCTTGTAAAACTTAAAACACCCCCGAAATTTACTACTAAAAAATTTTGTTTTATTAAAAGATTAGCGGAGGAAAAACAACAAGCTGTGAATTTTGGGGATATTACCACCACACTTAGTACCAGACCGGTTCACTTATACCGTTCCAGTACCAAGTGCTAAGGCTAAAAAAAAAAATACAATCGACAAGAAATTCAAGATACTTAAATAAGAGTAGCGTATCAAATCATTTACAAGAATAAAATCCAGCAGTGGTGGTTACATTAACAACATTAACATTAAAACCAGGAATTTAAAAGAGAAGGAAAAAAACCCTAACAGTTCCGGATAATTTCTTACTCTCTTTCCCGTTGCCCACTTGAGTAGCACCTGAAAAGACCTGCAAGGGACACTACCCAATGAATAGGCAGGGGCCCCATGAGTGGAACCCTTCAGTACTATGGTACTGAGTAACCCTTTAATACCACACTTAAAAACAGGCCCGCAATGCAACACATAATGCAAGCTATATACATATGTAATGAGAGGTGCATACATAACAATCACATATATAACAAGGCTGCCACTTATCAACTAGTTATAAGGTACGATTGATACTTTTGGACCTTAAGCCATAAGTCCATCATTATTCAATCATCTCTCTGGTTATATCTAAGTGAGTGCAGAAACCCCACTATTATAGCCCTTTTACTTACGAATTACCATTTTACCCCCTCACTACCAAAATTACCATAATATCCTCTTATTTATAATTCTACCACTTTACCCCCTTATATCCAAATTTACCATATTTCCCTTTTGCTTGCAAATTACCATAATACCATTTTACATTCAAAATTACTATTGTACCCCTTACTTCCAAAATTAACATTCTTACCCTTCTCTTCCAAAATTACCATTTTACTTCTTACTTCCAAAAATTACCACTTTACCCTTTACTCCCAAAATTACCATTTCCCCATTTAACCATAAAATTACCGTATTGCCCTTTTGCCTCCAAAACTACCATAATACCCCTCTTTCTTACAATTTACAATTTTATCCTTTTACTTATAAAATTACCATTTCACCCTTTTCTTTTGAAATTACCAAAATACCCTCTTATTTACAAAATTACCATTTTGCCCCTTTCTTTCAAAATTACCGAAATACCCCTTTTTCTTATAAAATTACTATTTTTCCCTTTTCTTCTAGAATTACCAAAATGCCATTTTACTTACAAAAATTAGCGATTTACCCTTTTACTCCAAAATTTCCTAAATACCCTTTCACTTATAAAATTACCATTTTTACCCCTTTATTACACCTCTTTTATGAATTTACCACGACTACCTAAAATACTTATATTAGTACTTCCTTCTTATCATCTAACTCCACCAACTTGTCATTATTCAACATAATACTTATTAGCAAATACATATATTAGATTACATACTTATATAGGCATATTACTAAAATACCCTTAGGCTCATAATAATATTGTTCATCCATTAATGACAAAATACATCATAGATAATCATTTAACATTTCCATCAATAATCAAACTCCTTCCTTAATTATCATCTCTACACATGTCACAAAATCTAGCATGCTTTTCTTTTTATCAATTAATATAAGCAACCACATATATCATACTAGGCAACACATCACATGCATAAAATCATACTAAAATTCCTAATGTGCTAGCATACGTTTTTCCATGCATTTAAGTGGGGTTTAATGATTATCTTAATCCCGCAAAAATCGAAACTGACCGGTATCTCGGTTAAAGATTCAAGGCTTAACTAGCAACTCAACACCTAAAAATAATATCAATAATTATTATATTAGAAGTAGGAAATTAAAAGGATAAAACTTTATAAATTTTTTTAATAATAATACACTTGACTTACCTATTAATATACCTCAAAGATTTAAACAAATTAATTCCCAAATCAATGTGAGCTCACGCTGCATGAACATCGTGAGCCACATGCAGCCTACAGGGGGAAAAGGGTCGAAGTTGGTGAGGTAGAAGGGAGGATGAGATGGTTTTTTTTGGGGTCTTTAGGTTAGGAAATGAGGTAGATGGAGGAGAATTGGAGGTAAGAGAAAGGTGAAAGAGTGAAGAGGGGGTGTGGGTGGAGGATGGGGATGGGTTGTTGGCGGCCAAGGGGGCCGTCGGGGTGGACCGTGCTAAGAAGTAAGGAAAAGGGAAGAGAAAAATAGAGTGGTGAGGGGGCTTGTTTCGGTGAAACAAGGTATGGGGGTGGTAGAGGAGGTTGCAGGGTGTGGATTGGTGGTTTGGTGATGGTAGAGGTTGCTGGACGGCAGCAAACGGGGTGGTTGCAGGTAGCCTGTCTATAAGGGAGAAAAGTGGGGAGGAAAAGAAGAGGGGGAGAAGGGAGGAAGTTTAGGGGCTCAAGGGGGTGGTGTGATGGTGTAGGGCAGTAGTAGGCGGTGGCAAAAGGCGGCATAGGGGGTTCAGTGCGGCGGTGTAAGTGGCGAAGGGTGGCGGTGGTGCAAAAATCGGGAAAAATGGGAGGAGAAGAAAATGAGAGGAGGAGTTCGGGGAAGGAGAAGAAGGCTCGAAAGTATGGGGAATGAAGGGATGGTGAGGGTAAGAAAAAGGAAAGGTTGAGACAGGGGGAGTAGGTGGCCCGTCGGGGCTGTAGTAAGGTGGTAGGGGTGGTCGGTTGGCAGGGAGAGGGAAGGGAAGAAGAAGGAAAGGAAAAGGGCATGCGGGCTAGGGATGCAGGGATTAGTTTGGTTCGAAATAGGAAAGAAAATGACAGGGGAGAGAGAGGAAGGGAGAGAAAGTGCGGTGGCAGGTGGCTGCAGCTGTAGGGCGGCTCGGTGGTGGCAGGCATGGAGTTGAAACAGCAATTGGTCGAGCACGCACAAAGAGAAGAAAGAAAGGAAGGAGGGGGAGAAGACCGGTCGTCGTAGGGGAGAAAAGATCGGTTGGTCCGGTCAGGGAAAAAGGAAAATAAAGAACGATTGGGCTGGGCTACGACGTGTGTGGGAGAAGGGGAAGAGGGGAGGGAAGAAACGGGCCTGTGGCCAAGGCGCGCAGGGAGGGGGAACAGCCCGGGTGCGGGCGGCCCAAAGGAGGAGAAAAAGGAAAAGAAATAAAGGAGGAAAAAGGAGAAAAAAGGAGAAGGGAAGAAAAAAAAAGAAGAAAAATAGGAAAATAGGAGAACATAAAATAATTTAATTTATAAAATAATAGGATTTAATATTTTTAATAATAAATTTATTTAATAATTTAATTTAATATAATTAAATATATGGGCTTAAAAAGGATAATTTTAGTAAAATATTGGTTTGGTAAAAGTTATTTAAAAAGAGTATGATAAAATAATAAATTTGTTTTTAATTTATCAAATATTCCTATCCGAATTCATATACTCAAAAATCCATAAAATAATTTAACTAAATAATTTTTTAAAAATCTAATTTATTTTAATTACAAACTATTTATTAAATTATAGGTTTTCTAAATTTTTGGGGGATTACATAAATCCCCTGTTGAGCATCCTATAAAATGAAGCTAGATCATGAAAAGATCTCACTTCTATAAAGCTTGTAGGGGTGGATCATGTCCTAAATTCTTCCACCTTGGACTCATCTAGCGCTATTCCATCTTTAAACACCCCAAAACATAGAAATATAACACTAGGTACAATGCATTCACACTTATGTAGGTTAGCATAAAACTTGTGACCTCTAAATGCTAGGAATATAAGTTTGAGATTCTTTACATGTTCTTCCTCAATTGAGTTATGTAGATGAATACAATCGAAGTAAACTACTACAAATTTTCTAATGAATGGATGGAGTACCTCATTCATTAATATCATAATGGTACTAGTGGAATTTAATAAACCAAAGGGCTTAATCATCAACTCGTAGAATCCTCCCTTTGTTTTAAATGGATTTTTCCTTTGACCACCATTTTTCATTCTTATTTGGTAGTAGCAACACCTTAGGTCAATTTTGGAAATTAAACAAGCATTCATCATTCAAATAGTCAATCATACCAACAAGTCTAGGTATAGGATACGTTTACTTGATTGTAATGTTGTTGATAGCTCTAATATCAACACACATTCTCATGGTGCCATCTTTCTTTGTCACAAGCATAGTAAGCATGGAACAAAGGATAAGGGACTCCTTTATTAAAAATTAGAAAAAAAATCATCTACGTTGTATTGCAACTCTAAGGCTTCTTTAAGGTTACACCTATAAATTGCCTTATTAGGGAGTATAACACTAGGTACAAAGTCTATTTTGTGATATATGCCTCTAGTAAGGGGGTAACACATGGGGCAGATCATTAAGGATTACATCATCGAACATGTCTAACAATGCCCTAATATGTGGCTCCTTAGGTAAAGGGGTGAGTATAATATTCTTCTTGGCTAAATTTAAGCCATAATTGTTCCTTCTTCCATCATGCAAGACACTTCTATCAAATTGCCATAGTCTCCCCAAAAGAATATGATAAGCATCCACTGGAACTACATAACACACCACCACATCTTCATCGGTCTTCATAATGAAGAATGGAACCTCCACTTGCTTTGTCACTTCTACCATTTTACCATCATTAATCTATTGTGGGTTATACAATTTGTCAGATTTTGTAGGAAGAAGGCCATGCTTCTCTACAAAGGTTGAAGAAGAAACATTAACACAACTTTCTCCATCCACAATAAGATAAATTATTTTCCCAAGTATGGTGCACTTGATTAGAAAAATCTTCTCTATTTGGGAATCATGTACTTCACCCTCCTATGTATCCAACACTCTTCTATTAATCAAAGATTCTCATACATCTAATGATGCAAACTCCTCTCCATAGATGTTTAAGACTTCTTCTTCCTCTTCACTCTCCTATCAGTTAGCTTCCTCCAAATCTACAACTATAATCACCCTTTTATTAGGGCACTCATTTTGATAGTGTCCTAATCCTTGACACTTAAATCACATAACACTCTTCGTTTTATTCTGAAATACAACTCCTTTGCTCCTCACATCTTTTTTAATGGCGTGGAAGGGGCGTTAAATCGTGGAGGCAAAGGATTTTAGCCAATAAAATAGTGCAGCAGATTGAAATTAAGGGTAAAAAAAAAGCCAATAACACATGCTAGATTAATAACTAACCTGCAAGTCTCCTAGACTAAGTTACAAATTAATTTAATTTAGTTTGAAGATGAGGATGATTTGATCCACTTCTTGATCCAATTTTTAATTAATCCAATTGCTTGGTTTCTAACTTATTTAGTTGAGTGAGTGTGAATTGCATCGTACGTCCACTGGTGTCTAATAATACAAATATGGATTGCTGGGATGCATGCTAGGGCCAATGAGATCACTCTGAACTTCATAAACAACTATGCTATGGTGGCTAGATAGTTTGTTCATGTGAAGGAGAGAGAGAAAGAGGGTTATTTATAATAAAACTCTAACTTTAGTATTTATATAAAAACCCTAGCCCACCATAGTTGCTTTGGACTTGGTCTTTAAACACATTAAAATTACTTTGACTTTGATAACATATTAATCATATTAAGATATCATATTTTCTAATTTAAAGTCCATTTCTGATCTAGTTCATTTGGTGTGCAACAGTGTGAATTCATGTAATGTTGGTAGTGGACTAAAACTCCTTTCACTCCCACAAATCATAAGTGGTCTCTAATAAGATTTTTTGACTTCTCAAATTATGCAAATGTCATATGCTCAACACAATCTATTTATAACTCATATATTTTTCATTTTGTCACACAATATTTTTATTAAACACCAAGCATTGATCGTGTTATCCTTGCTATGTTCAATCACACACTTTCCTAATCACCAAGTAAAACTAATCTTAAAAAAATAACACCTCATTTGGGCATGGCCATGCTACTATCAATCATACTTGTCAAGTGGTTCAAAGTTATCTCTCATATCATAAGAGGGACAAATGCCATCATGATCAACTATACACCTCTCGATGATTCAGACGACATCTAATCATGGCATTTATGATAACCCCTAATGAGAGTAACATTTGGAAAACTTAAAACATGATGGGCATATACGAAGATCTCAAGTCTGAGGACTATATACTATTTACAGAACACTTATGATACTTTTACATAATATTAAATGTAGTGTTCTCCTACTAGGTTGGTCTATTACCATGTTCCATAACATGTATCTCTGTTTTTATTTTGATATATCATGCTAATGATTAGTGGAACATGATCATTAGCTAATCAACATACTTGTCTTATGATCACTAATATCTCGTAATTAGGTGATACTGGACTAGAGATAGTTCTTGAGTAATAATCGTTCTATCTTTTATGAAATTTCCATAATCTAGTAACATTCTCAATTATCTACATAAAGAATACTTATTAAAAGGGATAACAACATTTCAACAGATAACATCAAATGATTTTTTTTATAAATAAGCACAATCACTAAATATGCAAATACAAATAATCAAGTATGATTGGTTCTAGAGCATATCACCATTAGTCAACCACTTGCACTAGGACAAATCATGCAAAATCTTGATGCCTTGTGAACTAGTATGAAACTCATACATAGGTTGTGGAAGAGTCTTGGTCAAAGGATCACCATTATTTTCATCTACATGAATCTTACACGAATTCAAATTACCCCTATGGAAAATATCCTTAACGATGTGATATTTCTTTAGTATGTCCTTAATCTTTTAATAAGACCTTAGCTCCTTAGCCTATGAAATAACTCCATTGTTGTCATAGTATTAACAAACCAGACTCAAAATGTTTAGAACTAGTTCCAGCTCAGTGATGAATTTTCTAATCGACACTACTTCTTTTGATGCTTCTGAAGCACCAATATACTCTTCCAACTTACAATTCCGTCATTAAGGAAAAAAGATAACCTAACTATGATAAAAAATCATCTCTATCTTTTAAGAAACTCGCATGTGTGTAACCATTTACTACCAGATCCTTTTCTCCTATATAGACCAATAACATTTCCTTTGTTCTTCTCAAGTTCTTGAGAATGTTCTTGACTATAGTATAGTGACTCTCACTAGAGTCATACCAAAGTCTGCTCACCATGCTACTAGTATACGAGACATCTAGGTGTGTTCAGAACATGTTATACATGACAGAACAAATGGCTGAAGCATATGGAATTCTACGCATGCTGTTTAACGCATTCTATATGTAAGGACACTAAGTCTTGCTAAGAGTTATACCATGTTGCATAGGAAAGAAACCTCTCTTAGAGTCTTGCATATTATACCTACAGAGGATCTTATCCATGTAAGTAATCAAACTTAATCCAATCAACTTTCTTTATCTATCTCTCTAGATCGTAATCCCCAAAATATTGGCTGCCTCGCTTAGACCATTCTTCGAAAATAATTTTCCTAGCTATGTCTTCATAGACTATAGCACAGGAATATCATTTCCAATAAGTAGTATGTCATCTTCATAAAGAAGAAGGAAAATAATAGCCCTCCAACAAACGTTCTTGTAAACATAAGGCACTTCTTTGCACTTTATGAAGCTAAACTTTTTGACTACTTCATCAAAATGAATATTCCAACTCTAGGACACTGATTTCAACGCTAGGATGCTAAGTTAATAATTAGATGGATCTCTTTAGCTTACATACCTTTCAATTATTGCTAGGATGTCCAAAACCTTCAAGTTGTGTCATATGCACATACACTTGTAAATAACCATTAGGAAATGATGTTTTAATATCCATTGTCCATATCTCATAATCATGAAATATAATGATAGCTAGAAGGATCCGAATGGATTTAAACATAGAACTAAGTGAATAAGTTTCATCATAGTCAGTACCATAAATTTGTTTCAAACCTTTAGCTAATAGACGTTCCTTAAAGACAACCATGTTTCTATCCTTATCAAGCATTTTTTTAAAAGGCCATTTGCATTGAATGGTTCTACAACCATCAGGTAGATCAACCAAAGTCCATACTTAGTTTTTATCCATGTACTCTATCTTAGATTTCATGGCGTCTAGTCATTTATTAGAGTTAGAGCTCATAATTACTTCTTCATATGCTAAGGGTTCATCGTTATCTAACAATAACACATCAAGATGCTAAGTCATGAGAAGCATGTATCCTTCTAGCTCACGATGCATCTTTGTAGAACTTCATGGATAACTTTTCACATCTATAGGTTTTACAAAAGATTGTAGAGGCTTCTCAGGCTCTACTATATTAGGATCGCTATCCTTTGGGTCTTATATTTTTTCATGTTGTATAGTACTCCTACTAGATCTTTTCGAAAATAATTCTCATTCAAGAAAAACACCATGCGAAGAAACAAACACTTTGTTTTTTTATATGATTGTCAAATTAATATCCTTTAGTGTCTTCAGGATATCGTACAAACAAGCATTTATCTAATTTAGGTTCAAGATTAGTTGAGTTAAATGTTTTACGTCTGCTAAACAACCTCAAATTATGAGAAAAGATAAACTTGGTACCCTTTGTGTCCATATCTCATATGGAATCTTTTTTTACTGCTTTTGATGGAGCTCTATTTAGTGTGAATGTTGTGGTTTCAAGAGTACGTATATCCCTAGAATGAGATTGGAAGATCTGTGTGAATCATCATAGATTGAACCATATCTAATAAAGTTCAATTCCTCATTTCAAATATACCATTCCACCATCGAGTACCTTGTGGAGTGAGTTGTGAAACTATTCCACTTCTTTTGAGATGGACATTAAAATCTTGGCTTAGGTATTCACGTCTTCAATCAAATCAAAGAGCCTTAATAGTTTTATAAAGATGGTTCTGTACTTCAATATGATATTCTTTAAACTTTTGAAAGGTGTAACACCCCCATTTTTTACTACATAAAAATTTTGTTAAATCATGTTGCGGAAGTAGACAACACTTGGAAAAATGGGGTATTAATGCTATATCTGACATAGGTTAGATGTTCGCCGCCCAACCCATATCAAATACAAGGCTAAACAAGAGAAACACTAAAATAATAGTGTGTAAATAATGATTTAATTAAAATGATTCCAAAATATTTACAACACGCGACCCTAGAAGGTTTTGATCAAATCATTAAAGAATACATATTAGGATTACAAAATTACAACATGGATTGCGGCACAAGGCTAAAACAAATGCCATAGTCCTCCGCGGACCCATCTAAACCTTCCGAATGTCCTTACTCAAAAACCTTCTCCCAACTATTTTAGGCCCTTGACTAGCCATCCCTAAAAACCTACACAAGGTCCGCTATGTATAGAGTAAGCCATGTTACTCCCTTAATGTACACAAGCATAAAAATTTATCACTCATAAATATAGATTATAGTTTGCATAATGATAATTTCATATATATATATATAAAGATAGAATTACATGAAGTCATATTGTTAAGCATAACTTTAACGACTAGCATATTTCATGCATAAACTCACCACTATTCAACATAAGCATATATACACTTAATAGGAAGGAGAAAGAAACAACCTCTAGGGTTGATCTTATTTAACCAAATCCTCAGCTTATACTATTAGTTCATCCATGTCAGAGATAAGTGATTCAACCCATCAATATTCCATTTCATAATCAAGTAGATAGGTCAACCATTAGCAGAGTGTAATAAATAGCCTTACTCATGTTTGACCAATCATACCATTACTTTCATTCTTGGAAATTAGTACACATTATATTAACCATCATTTTTATTTGATCAATTATTTACTTAACAACCATATTTTATTATCATCGAGCTATAGACTATGCACCACCCAATGGTCTCAAATACCATGAAGGCCTATAAAAAAAAGGGACATAAAGTCTAGGCTGAAGCCAATCACCAAGTGGACCTATGTCCAGATCAAAGCCAATCACGACAATGGACATAAGTCTTGGCTGAAGCCAACCAATATGAACATAAGTCCAGGTCGAAGCCAACTACCGAGGTAACTAAACCCATTGGTATTTATACCCTTTCGTACGTCATTAGTGTCTAGAGTAGCTAAGGCACCTAAACCTCTTAGTGTAACACCCCCAAAATTCACTCCTGAAAAAAAAAATTGAAAGGATAAAGTGGAAGCTAGAAGAGAATTTGGGGAATGTTACCGCCACATCTAACACAAGATAGATGTCCACCATCTATCTCATGCTAGATGCAAGGCTAAAACATGTCAAATAAAATTTCAAACATCTATGCCGTAAGGATAAACTCCCACAAGGAGATATCCATAGGCAGATGGCAAGTGAATAAATTCACTAAATAAAATCATCACTGAATTGATCAGCGGAACATGTGAAATAAATCAGAATTTTAAAAGCTTATCAGAGTACGAGAAATTGAAAGTTAATTACAATGCCCTTGATATTTTAAATACAACACTTGAAACTTTCAAATACAAATACAGTTAAACAAGACAAATCCCGATAGATCAAATTCAGTATTGCCTACTCTCTCAAGCCAAGTCTTCCACCCAAATACAATATCTGAACTAAAAACTTGCACAAGAGGTCTGCTCCCCACCATCAGTGGATCATCAAAAGACCCATTTAATCAAGGTAGCATCAGTACGGGTCCAGTACTTAGTAAATCAAGACCACCCGACTCAGGGAAGGAAACATAAAACACATAAGATATAAAAGACTATAGCTTACAATTCTCATGCTCAATTATACAAGTATTACATACAACAAAACACAGGATCACGGATTCATACTCATGAGTGCATTACTATACATGACGGCACATAAGATACAAGCGTATAAGAAATCACGATCGCATGCTAAGCAACACCAATCTAACGATCCAATAATAATCATTACTACATTAGATTTTATTTATTTACGATGAGTTCAGGTACCCCACTATTCTTAAACTGGTGGAACGGTCTGAAGCACCTCTCGGGGACAACACACCCGAGCCACTATTATCATCTGGTGGAACGGATCCTACACCTCTCAGGGTAAAACACTCCTAAGCCACTATTCTGAACCGATGGAACGGCTTGAAGCACCTCTTAGGGATAGGACACCTGAACCACTATTATCGTCCGGTGGAACGAACCCTACACCTGGTCCTGACTCACGTAATCTTTCACTTTAAATTATTAGTGTCTTATTTATTACTTAACTCATATCATATTCTTATTCACGATGAGTATAGGGCCCCACTGTTCTTAATCCGGTGGAACGGACTGAAGCCCCTCTCAGGGACAAGTCACCTGAGCCACTATTATTATTTGGTGGAATGGATTCTACACCTCCCATTGAAAAACGCTCCTGAGCCACTTTTCTGAACCGGTGGAACGGCTTGAATCACCTCTCAGGGACAGGACACCCGGGCCACTATTATCGTCCGGTGGAACCGGCCCTACACCTCGGCCCAACTCACGTGATCTTTCACTTTAAGTTATTAGTATCTTATTCAAGATTTTAACCGACCATAAATTAGGCCCACATGAATAATTCCATGGCATAAAGATACAACATAGGGTATCACATAATTTCAATCCATAATCAACCATTCACATGCTTAGATACATACCATAATCAAACATCATACTATCACGCAATTGTATTGAGACTATAAGTTCATACATACGTACAATTACCACACAAAACACAACATACGCTGGACAGGATTAAATGATCATAAGCATGCTCGTCACATCCTACTTCAAGTAGACATGCATCCAAATTCCGCCATAAGTAAAGATAAGTAATGACTTACCTCAATCCGAAGCTAGCTAAGAAAATTGAGAAAGAGAAAGAGCTATCGAAAGCTCGACAATCCATGAGAAAGTTTTGCTAGATCGGTGATAGAAATCGGAACTAGGTTAGAAACCATCTTATCAATTAATAATTCACATATTACAATTAAATCCATATAATAGGACACAAACAATCTTTCTTGAAAAATGTGTCCAAAACTCAGTACTCAAGAGCATAGCTCTATTAAGATTTAAGATTAAAATATAAATCAAATGATTTAAAACCGAAAGATAGAAATCGATTAGATAAAAGACACACAACACAATCAATTTTATAAAACCATCCCGGAAGATTAGGGTTTTTAACCCCTAAACTACAAATCGACCAAATCACTTTGATTACCTCAAATTGATAGTTTTAAAACACAATTAAACTAATTTTAGATAAATCTGGATAATTAATTTCAACAAAACACTCTTCCGATTAACCGATACAAGACGATCCGTTTTCAAAATTAGGGTTTTCAAGCCCACGACACAAACTCAGGTAATTCAAATCAATTAATTCCAATTAAAGGTATTAGATTACAATTAGGATCATTTCAACTATTTTTATAAATTTAATTTTAGAAAAACAATTATACAAATGATCAATTTCATAAGTCCACTTGAAATCCAAGGTTTTAGGCCCGAACTTAAAATTAGGTTGAATTCTATTAATTTAATCAAATTGAATGTTTAGAAAAGAAATTAAACACATTTTATAACATATAAAATAATCAGTTGATCAAAACCAATAAAAAAATACTTAATTTAGCACAATTATGGTTTTTGAGCCCATAACGCAAATTCGATCAATTCTTGCAAAAATATATAAACTGACGGTTCAGAAATGTAATTAAATATATTTTAATATAAATTGTATAGTCAATTGAATAAAATGACCCGATTACATAATCCAATTTAGTCCCGCAAGAGTTTTGACCTAAAAATCTAGTTCTGATTAATTAAGCACAATTTTCCCAAATCAACACTTCCGATATGAAATTAAATATATTTCAAACGACATTATAAAATCAATTGAGCAAAATGACTCAATTATACGACTTGATTTCATTACACAAGAATTATGACTTAGGAATCGAATTCCGATTGATTCCGCATAAATTTCTCTAATTGACGGTTCCAACATGAAATTAGATACATTTAAAAACATATTGTATAATCAATTTATCCAAAATCGTCAAATCGGACGGATCCGAAAAATTTGGGCATAGCCCGGCCTAAAATTCAATTTCCAATCCAATCTTACAACACATATATACATAATTAAACAATCAGTTTAGCTTATTACTAGCTAAATCATACCCAATTAAATCAAATCAATGCTAGGGTTTTTCAGAAAATTATACCAAACGAAAATCAACAAATCGGGACAAAGGAAGGCCGGAGAGGCTTCGTCGGGGACCGAGGGTGGCTCGCCGGTGGTCAGCGAGGCTCACCGGTGACCGGGCGATGGCGACGCAGCCTGCATTGGTGCACGTCGCTGCTGTAGCGTTCGGTGGCTGTTGCGGCTTCGATGGCTCCTGCTGCGGCTGTTGCGCAGCTACGGAGTCATCGGTGGCGGCGTGTGGCAGCAGGTTGGAGGTCGGCGGTCGACGAAGGAGGAGCAGGGAGGAGGAGGTCAGGGCTGGGGTTTCTGGCGTAGAGAACAAGGTCAGGAGCAGGGGAGACGGGAAAAGGAAAGAGAAGAGAAGGGAGAGGAGAGAAAAGGAAAAGAAGAGGGGGGTTTCAACCGGTCGGGGTTGCGGGTTTTTTTTTTTAACAACTACACATATAAAATAAAATACTTAAAGTTAAAAATTATTATTGGAAAATTTTATCTAAAATCCATTAAACGAAAATTATTTCGTAAGGTTCCGAAAGCTTAAAATTAATAAAAGAACTATATAAAGAATTTCATAAACATTTTCGGAAGAATTTACCAACGAACGTAAAAATTTATATTATTTAGGGAAATATATTATAAGACCTCGAAAAATTATTTTAAAGCATATAATAAAATATTTAAGTTAAATTCTAATAAACCGAGACTAATTTAAATAATTTCCAAAATCGGTTTTCCACAAACTAAAAAGTGTAAAACAGAAGAAAATTAATTCGAGAAAGAAATTCATAAATAAACTCCGAATATCTTTTTTAATTTAAAAATTTTCGAAAATATTAATGATTTCTGAAAATGAAGAAATTTAAAGTCGGAAATATTTTCTACGGATAAAATCATTAAAATAACTTTAACTATTTAAACAGAAATTTTATAATTTAAATAATATATTTCATTAACGAAATGTAACTCCAAAATGAAGTCGTAATCTCACGACAAAGTTATAATCGAAAACGAATCTAAAATATTAAAAATCAAAATACGAGAAAGAGCGAGAATTCATATTTTTTAATTGAAAATCGAAATCATAAGAATATAATAAAATCATGGTTGTGAACGAGAATGGTTCGTAATAGCAACAATTAATTAAATTCAAATATGAATTCGAAAACGTCAATAAATCAATAAAGCGAATCAAAATTAAAATAATTAAATATTGCATCAAATTACGCTAATAAAACCATTAGGCTTAATAAAATTAGGTTTCAAAAATACGGTGTATTACACTTAGGATCCCACCCAAAGGCAAAGCCTAAAGGTAGACTAACCCCGAGTAGTTAATAGAGAATCAGGTAACCCATACCCATACTCAACTATAATTTATTTCGCTTTATGTGATTAGTATTTTATTTATATGGATGGGTGATCATACAAGGCTCATACAAGAAAACAAGGTTAATCCCCATACTAAACCCTATTGATCCTTTTTATTTCCATTTTTCCCAACAATGTGGGTTTACCATTTATCCAGGGCCAATGAAATTCATATATACCATATGGTGTAATCTAATCCCTTACTAATTTCCATTTATCACTTATTACAAGTGAATCACACTTTTAGCCTTTAAATTACTCACAATGTATGTCATAAGTTATGATCCATTTCAATCCCTTCATTAGGTGAATAATCCACTTTAAATTATGCATTTCATCCCATTAATAATCATGATATAGTACCAAATAAAACCCTTAACTATAATTGAACAACAAGGTAATATATCATGCAACATAGCTAAACTAGTCAATCGGCTTGGCCCAACCAGTTGATTAGTTTCACCAACCAATCAATTAGTTTTGGTCGATTAGTTAATCAGTTCACCTCAATCAACCTATGATTTCTTCAAACCAGTAGATAGTTTGGTCAAACTAGTCAACTGTTCTTAGACTAATCGATCTGTTTTGCCAAAGTAGTCAATAGGTTTAAATAGAGAGCAATACCAAGGTCTCTACAGGCAAACCGGTAGATGGGTTAGGTACACTAGTCAACTATTCTAGGAAATAGTCAATTGGTTTAACCTAATATAGCATCAATTTTTAAAATTCATGCAGATTCTTAGGTGATAATAATTTCTAACTACATTAGATCATACATCAACATCAACCAACACATTCCTGACCTGTTTAACATGAATTTCTCCACCTAAAATCATCATAGACCATTTTATCCATTTTCATGCTCTTTATCTTTTTTTATACCATCTCATCTTGCAATTCTTGCATACAACTACATTTTCTTCATACCAACACTTATCCACCAACTGAGATATCACTTTTCATACATAAACAAATGATAACATTTTAAGAGTTAGAATTACATACTTGATTCATGCTAAATCCCGTTAATAATAGAATTTCTATTCTTGTGAAAGCTTATCACTCAATGTTTTCCCAAAAATATATTTATGCCTTGCTTAACAATTGAAACAAGATAGAGCTAGAGGTAGGATCAAGGGAGTATCCAAATAAATTAGCAAGTTCTCAAAGTGTGGGTGGAAAAGAAGAGAATGTAGAACTCAAATGAATTTTTTTGGCTAAAAGAAAGTGCAATGTAGGGAGGATTGAGGCTATTTATAGCCAACCAATTGAAAGAAAACACAGAGGGTTTGGAAGAAAATTGGAAACACTATTTGTGACCATTTAATTTTATTAGAATGGACTTATGTGATTGGGATTTGTTCGCCTAGTCTTCCAAGGTCAATTTGTAACTTTGGGGAACTAACGTCAAATAGAAAAGAATTTTCATACATGGAAGAATAAATAGGAGGTCAGTGTAGAGGGAATATTCTAGCAAATCAGAAGCACCCCTAAGGTTGAAGCAATTGATTTCATATTTGGGAAGAGGTGAGAAGAGGAAGAAGACATTAGCTAAGGTTACCTCTCTCCCTCTTATATCTCAATCGATCCCTAGAATAAATCAAGGTAATATTTTCAGTTAAATGTATCATGAGAATGATAAGGAATCTCTTAAAGACAATGGGTATGAGTTGGTAGGGTTCTATTTTAGTTTAAGAGATTTGTCCAGAAAAATCAAATTCATAAACTTGACCAGCTCGACTAACCAGGTGATAGGTTTAGGTCTACCAATGTTCATCCACCAGTTGATTAGTTTCTCCTAACTAGTTGATCAGTTTGGTCGAGGAACTCAATTTGGCTAAAATGATAAATGAGTTGATCGGTTCATGAAACTAGTTGATGGGTTTGCCTATAAAACCCAAAAAACTCCCTTTTCAACATAATTTCAAATCAAATTATATTCCAAATCAAATCATATCATCGAATTAAAATCAAAGGTCCAAAATTTATCAAAATTTCTTATCCATTTATTACACAAATGTGGTGGGTATTACAAATGGATTCAAGATAAACGTAACCATATCTACTAAATTCATCAGTTATTTTGATGAAATATAATAACCTTCCTCTAGTAGTTGAACTTATTAGTCCACAAACATCGGTATGTATGAGGTCTAATAATTCATTAGCTCTTTAACTATGTTTAAATGGGGAATTTTCTATTTACCCTAATAAACAAAACTCATAAGTTTGAAATGATTCAAAATGTAATGAGTGTAGAGGTCCATCTTTATGGAGCGTCATAATGTGGTTCTCAATTATATGCCCTAAAAAAATGTCCTAGGTAAGTAGGATTTGAATCAGTAGATTTGAATCTCTTCTTATTTATGTTATAAAAAGGAATATCAAGATCTAGAACATATAGCCCATTATTCATTTGGGCACAACCATAAAACACTTAATTCGAATATCCTCAATAATGAAGCGCAAACCTTCCTTGTCCAAAAAAAATAGAAATGATGTTTCTGCTTACTGCAGGTATATAACAATAATTATTGAGTTCTAGAATCAATCCCAATGATAAAGCTAAATCGAACGTTCCTACATCTTGAGCAACAACTCTTGCTCCACACTCAATGCATAGGTCCAATTATCCTTTTCCATTCTTTTACTCTCCTTTAAAACCTACATATTTGTACAAATATAAGATCCAAATTCGATATCTAATAACTATGAAGAGGTAGAAGTAGTAATATTTACTTCTATAACACACATACATGATGCTCCAGCTTTAACTAAGTCATTATTCTTATCCTGCAATTATTTCTTGTAGCTTCTCTTCTAGTGCTTAGACTTCTTATAATGGAAGCACTATTGGTCCAAGCTTGGGGTTTGTCTTGTTGTGTTAGTTCTAGTTATTAACTAGATCTTTACCCTTGCCTTTAGGATGAACCTTTCCCTTACCTTTACTAATTCTCTTGAAACATTTTCCCTTTTGAACCGTTAGAACATTATTTTTCTTCTTAATGTTTTCTTCAACAGTTTTCAGCATCTCAGGCAACTTGGTTTGTTATTTATTAAGGTCAAGCATGATATAGTTCATGACGAACAGATCATATGACTCAGGGAATCATTGTAGGATCAAATCCATAGCTAACTCTTGGTTAATGAGAACATCCAATCCCTCAAGATAATTAAAATAGCCAATAATATGGACAACATGTTGACTTTTTTGGTTCCCATCTCCCATGTTGTATAATGACAATGCTTTTCTAGTCTCAAACCATTCAACTTGATTTTGCTTCTCAAATAAGTTCTTGAGTTCACTGATGATGGCATGGACATCGACCATACTCTCAGGGTGTTTCAGAAGGTCTGAGTTCATGCAAGATAGCATTAGACAAGCTACATTCAAAGACTCACCTTTGTGTTGACAATAATCAGCTTGCTTAACAAGAGGGGCATTTGCTGTTGGTTCGTTAGGGACTACCCTTTCAAGAACATAGTGTTTCCTTTCTTGATTTTGAACTATTCTCAAATTTCTATGCCAGTAGAGGAATTTATTTCCATTTAATATTTCCTTCTCAAGGACCAATTGTAGTGAAAAGGTGTTTGTGTTATTATTTACCAAATTAATCTACAACAAAATATATGCAAAACTTTACAATGTGCTTATCAAATAACTAGATTCTATATACTCACAAAAGAAAAAGAATATTCCATTCAATTTCATTGTCCCTTTGAAATCTAGTTGGCTATGACCCATAATTCACTAGCACTTAAGTAAGCATTGGCTTATCGCTTGAGGTATTAGTAATTAAGGTAAGAAACAACTTGCTAATTACATCCTATGTAACTCTTGGTTGTTGTGTAACATCCAATGTCTTGAAATTCGCAACCTTGTGCCCAACGACCCAAAACTATTTTGATGGCCTTGTAAAGTCCAACCAATACCTTTAATAGATGAAAATCATCACAAACTATCTCATGGAGATAATTATGAGTGCCCAACTCTGACAGACCTATTCAATGATGATGCTTGTGATAATAGCCCGAGGCATTGGGAAGTCGTTTATGACTTATATTAGAGGGGATAACTAAGTATACAAAACATTCACAAATGATATATACTCAAAAAATACAAATATATTAAAAACATAATAGTAAGTGTGATATAGAATGACCCCTAAAAAAAATAAGATGGGAACTCATTACCACTTCTGATCTTCAAACACCACTAGTCTTGAAATATTCAAGGCAACTACTTTTCTCCAAGTGTTGAACTCCTATCATTTAAGATGTACACTATTTTCTAATGATCTAGCTTATAACACTAAGGATATCCATAAAGGGGCCGTAAAGTACTAGATATATATTATTGAAAATAAATATTTACAACAATATTGAATGACTCACATGCTATAAAACTATTATAATAATATATAACCACACGTAAGTCATGTTATATATGGCTATGCTATATCACTATGAACAATTGCTGCATACCTTTACTCATATATTTATCACATAAAGTATCATACAAATACGTGCAAAACAAGATAATATGGCATTAAGGGGAAATGCCCTTGTGGCTATGATTAATTAATCACATTGACTTATTAGACTAAACGTAATGAATTGGTCATATGAATTTATTTCAATGGGAAAAAAATCATGGATTGATTAAATCAATTCTAAAACCATAAAGTCTCCATTGGACTTGACCACCCTAATAAAATCCCATTTAATTGTCCCATATTAAATTAATCACATTAATTTAACTTTTTTGAATAGGGATTACTAAGATAATTAAATTAGACTTACCTCATTAAATAGGTAATAGAAGAGTAATAACATTAGTCAAGCCCCATTAAATTTTGTTAACAAAAAATTTTACACATTCAAGGAATTAAGAGATCAAATCATTTGAATATACATAATTAAACACTCAAACAATTCAAATTTGCTTAATCACCAATTATAAATCTATGAAATTAAACAATAAAACGATTTTAATTTCTCGACTAAAAATAGCCAAATTAATAAGGGTTCATTTAACATATCAAATCTATAGGATCTATTCAATTAAAAGGAATTAATTTAGATCTATTAAATTAATCGAATTAATCACCAAATTAAGTCTAATTAAATAGCCGAATCAAGTAGATCAAATTGGTCATGTATAGTAAATTAGATCAAACCAATCAATCCCATTAATCACAAAAAAGATTAGATCGATATGGAGAGGTCAAAATTAATCCTAGCAAGCAAGCTCTAATACAACTAAAGGATTTTAGGCAACAAAAATAATGTAGCGGAAAAAAAATCAAGGGCTAAAATAAACCCAAGAACACATGTTGGATTAAGAATGAACCCACCGGTCACCCGGATTGGGTTACAAATTGAATTAATTCTGGTTTGACAATGAGGATGATTTGATCCACTTCTTGATCTAATTTGTGATTACTATAATTTTAGGTTTCAAAGTTATTCAATCAAAAGTGAGTATGAATTGCACCAAACCTCCTCCAGTATCCACACACTAGGAATCTTGATCGTTGAGGATGTGTGATACTACCAATAAGATGACTGTCAATTTCATGAAGAACCATGCAATGGTGGCTAGATAGTTTGCTCATCTGAAGGGGAGAGAGAGCAAGAGGGTTATTTATAATAAAAACCTAGCCTAGGTATTTATATCAAAACCGAGGCCCGCCATAGTTACTTTAGACTTGTGATTTAATCAAATTAAAATCACTTGGGCTTTAAAGAGATATTAATCATATGAAGATCTAATCCTACCCAATTTACAATATGTTTTTTATCTAGTTTGTTTGGTGTGCAACTCTATAGGCATATGTAATATTCAAAGTGGACTAAAACTCCTTTTGGGCCCACAAATAATAAGAGGTATCTAGCAAGATGCCAGGACTACCCAAAATATGCAAATGTCATATAATCAAGACAAAATATTTAAAAAACCCATATATATGTCCTTTTGCCGCATGATATTTAGATTGAACGCAAGGCATTGATCATGCCATCCCTAGTATGTTCAATCACACACTTTCTTAATCATCAAGTATGACTAACCTGAAAAAAATGACCCCTCAATTACACATGGCCAGGCTAGCATCACCCATACTTGTCGAGGGCCATAAATATATTTCTCTCATATCACTAGAGGGGTAAATCACATCTTCATCAGCTATACGCCTCTATATGATTCACACTATGTTTGATGATTACTTCAATGAGCACTCCTAATAAGGATAATTTTTGCCAAAGTCAAAATAGGATGATAATCATACCTTCATTTACAAAGTTCTTAGGTTAGATGATTGTATACTATTTGGATAACACTAATGACTCTTTTACACAATATTTATTGCAATATCCACCAGCATAATCGATCCAATACCATGTTGTATAACATGTATCTATATTTTTAGTTTGATATCTCATATCACTAATTCGTGGAACTTCATCACGAAGTAATTAACATAATAGTCTTATGAACACTAATATCCCTTAAATATACGATACAAGACAAGAGACGATTCTTGAATAATAATCTTTCTATCATTTAGTAGAGTTCCAAAATCTAATCACATACTCGATTATCTATATTAAGAATAATTAATCAAAGGGATAATGAAATTTGAATAAATAAAATCAAATGATTTTTTTATTAATAAGAACATTCATGAAATATGCATGCAAATATCATCAAGTATGGTTAATTCTAAGGCATATCTCCATTAGGTGAAACCTCCCTTGATACTATAGCACCTTTGTTTAGACCTCCATATCTCACAACCTTCTTCTCCTTCTTGTGTTTTTTGATCTTGATAGCTAGATGATAAGACACATTTAAGTTATAATACCTATGCATCTCCACCTTCCTATCTATGTCTTTCTTAAGATCACCAAGGAAATAAGACATAGTATATTACTATAGCTCATATAAATCAAGCCTTATAGGGAGTTATACAAACTCTCTAATATACTCCTTAACACTAAATACCTCCTTTTTTTAAAACAAAAATTTATATTTTGTTGTACAAGTCTTAAATGAAAGGAGGAAGGAATATCTCTTTCATCAACATCTTCATTTTCATCCAAGACCTAAGTTTCAATTTTTTTTTCTTCTCATACTAGCTACTTTCTCCCACCATAAGGAGGAATGACCTTTGAGCCTAAGAACCACCACCTTAAAGAGTTTGGTTTGGAAATAACACTTTGCCTCAAATATCATAATACTCAAAATTTCCCATTTGAAAGATTCTTTAGGATCGTGAATGCATTTAGGGTCCATAACCTCACCCCTAACATCATGAAAGTTTTCTTTTTTTTTTATTCCTGTTATTCCTCCTCCTTGGCTCCATAGATGACTCACTTGAAGATGAGCTTTCTCCACCATCACTGATAATATGCTAAAAATCTTCATGTGGCTGACAAAATGGGGGTGTCTTCTAGGATGGTCTTGGGTAACATTAGGGACTAATATTTCCAAGATATCAAGTACTCTCCTTAATCCAAACAAATAAGAGATCTAGGAAAAACACTCTCTCGAGGGCAGAGAAACCGATTCTCACCCTCCTCCCTAATGGCAAAGAAGAAGAAGACATCCAAGATAAAGATTGAAGACATCTAGCAATCTTCCTCTCTTCCATCAGAAATTGATTCCCCAGACTTCGAATATATTGATGGAATAGAGAAGGAATAGACCATCACACCACACCAATTGATGAATGAGATAATTGATAATAACCCTAAGACTCTTTCCATTCATTCCGATGGTGATCATCCTGAAGCTGGAATGCATACAATGAAAAAAATAGTTGCATCCCAAATTGAGTCTCAAGGAAATCAACAACATTAGTTGCCTCATAATGGGAACCCTATACATAGTTATGGCCAAAATTCACGAAACAGAATTGGAGGAGGAATCTAAACAATGGCAATACACCCTAGTCAGTATGGTATTCGATGCAAAACCATCTTTCACTCAAATTCAATCTTATGCCTGGACCTATTAGAACCATATTACGATGCCAAGAATCCTAAGACATGACGATGGGTTCTTTCTACTCCAATTTGCTTCTTTGAATGATTTTCAATCTATATTAGAGGCTATTCAATGGACATACATGAACAAACCCCTGCTCTTGAATGAATGGAACCCTAATTTTACATTTTGTACAAAAGACTTCTAATTCCTACATACTTGGATCCAACTGCTAGGGTTACCTCTAGGATACTTGTTTGTGGATTCTTTAGCAAAAATTGGAAGTTGCATTGGATACCCCATTGGAATAGATCATGTAACTGCCAAGAAAGACAGAATTTCATATGCCCAAATTTTGATAGAGGCTGATAGCCACAGAATCTTACCTAATCATATTCTTATAAAGAAACCAGATGGCACCTCCTTTACACAGCAAGTCATATATGAATGGATACCTCAGTTCTATCTTAGCTACAAGAGACCAGGCCATCTTAATGTCATGTGCCCTAATCTCCACAACTTTCAGACCCAAAACCAATTTAAACCCCAGACTTAACAAAAATGGGTTGCTGTTAATGATCGAAGATTTTTGCACGCATTAGATGAACTGGAGAAAGACAAAGAACTCACAAAAAACTCAAACCTTAATGCAGTTGAATTGGCAGAGATAATTGATGGTCATATAGACGATCATTTCCCATCTCCTACATATCAAAGAAACTTTCCTATCAAAGAACTTACAAAAAATTTATACCAAAATGAAGTTGAATTACCAGAGAAAACTGGTAGAGAAAAACATACATATCCAGAGACATCAAGATTAACAAGTTTGAATGATAATCAACAAATTAATAGACCCAAGACTCGTCTACTCTCTATCAAGGATAACACACCAAGAATACTTGAAGGTTCTTTTATATCAAAAAAAGATGACATCACACCAAAAAACTCTTGGATGAAGATTGTGAGAGGTAATAAAGTGATTCATACTCCTTACCTCCCTGATTTTGACATACACTTATCATGAGTATAGGACGATAGAATGTTAGGGGGATGAACAACCCCCCAATAGTAGAAAGATATCTGCTTATCCTTAGTTGGTTTATTTGAAACAAAAATAAAAGAGAATAAGGTGGAAACTATAGTTCATCATCTACCATTAGGATGGAGATAGAAACAAAATTACTCAAGTTATCATTATAGCCGAATATAGATGGGATGGAATCCTAATATTTGGCATGTTAATGTTTTATCTCAGTGTGATCAAGGTATTATGGCTTATATCACAAATGTCCATCAGTAATCTCCCTTCTTTCTTACCATCATTTATGGACTGAATAATGGTGAGGGTAGGAAATAGCTTTGGTCTTTGCTGATAAACCATAATCAACCCTCTAACCCCTAGCTTCTCATGGAAGACTTTAACATCATCCTGAATAATGCTGAAAAACTTCAAGGTGACATGGTTCATGCTTAGGATATAGATGACTTTGTACAATGCACCCATCAACTACAAATTCAAGATCTCAGATATACTGGAGTCTTCTACATCTGGAGTAACAAACAAGAAGCATCAACCAGAGTCTGTAGTAAATTAGATTGTATAATGGGAAATGAAGCCTAGCTAGATACCTTCCCTTTCACTTAGGTTGACTTCCAAACACCTATGGTCTCTGATAATTTAGCTATGAAGGTTTCTTTCTATGGTACACAGAATTATGGACCTAAACCTTTTTGTTTTTACAACATGTGGACCCGACATGATGATTTATTACCCATTGTTCACACTACTTGGTCTCAAAATATCCACTCTAATAACCCTCTTACTTAATCATGACCAAGCTGAAACTCCTTAAGCTTCATTTAAAGAGGCTGAACAAGGCATAATTTGGTAGTATATCAGAGAGAACTAAGGAAGCTTGAACCTCATTAACTCAATCTCAAATCCAACTAGCTCAAGATCCTTTAAACCAGGATCTAATAAATCGGGAATATGCTCAGCTTCAAAAATACCTACACCTTGCAAAATGTGAAGAAAGTTTCCTTAGATAAAAATCCAGAATCACCTGGTTGCAACTAGGAGACAACAATACTCATTTTTTTCACTCAATGGTGAAAGGAAGAAGAACTGAAAACCATATAGGAGTTGTCCAAGACCTAATTGGTTTTCTTCATCACAATCCTATCAAAATCAAGGCCATTTTGACCACTTACTTCCAAGACTTTCTAGGCTCTCAAAATGAAAATTCAATTATCTTCCTACAGGTTGTAGTCGATAGAGGTCCAAAAATTTACCATACACAACAACAAACATTATTACAATTGGTTACCCTACAAGAAGTGAGAAATGAAACCTTCTCTATGGTCAGTGACAACTCTCCATGACGTGATAGCTTCAACCCACACTTCTTCAAGAGCTGCTGGGATGTGATTGGACAAAACATATGAGCTGCTGCAAATTTCTTCTTTACCACTGGTATCATGCCCCCAAGCCTCAATGTTACCACCTTAAACCTTATTCCAAAAATACCAAAAGTCAAAAAACCTAGTGATTTTAGACCTATTGCATGTTGCAATGTCCTTTACAAGATTATGGCTAAAGTCATAACAACCAGGTTACAACAAGTTATGAATGACTTGATTGGTGAAACTTAGTCTAGGTTCATTAAAGGCAGAGCAATCAATGACAACATCTTACTTGCTACTAAGCTAGTCAAAAGATACAATCAAAAACACCTTTCACTAAGATGTATGTTCAAAGTTGACATGCGAAAGGCTTATGACACTGTCAAGTGGTCTTTTTTTGAAACGATGCTTAGTACCCTAGCTTTTCCACCCCAATTCATCAAGCTTATCATGTCATGTGTGACAACTGTCAGTTACTCCTTGAAATTCAATGGCACCCTACAAAAACCATTTAAGGCTTCATGGGGAGTTCAACAGGGATCCATTTTCACCTTATCTCTTTGTCATTGTCATGGAATACTTGTATAGAGCTCTACTTGACTTGTGGCATAACCCTATTTTCAAGCCTCACCATAAATGCAAGAAGATAATGCTCATAGAACTTATGTTTGTAGATGATCTACTACTGTTAATAGAGGAGACCCTAATTCTATCCTAAATCTCATTGAGACTTTCAGCCATTTCTCTAACAACTCAAGGCTTAAACTCAACACCCTCAGGAGTCATATCTTCTTTGGTGGCAAGGTTGGTAGACACATTATAGACTCTCTACATACTACCCTTCATATCCCAGAAGGACAACTACCAATCAAATACCTTGGTGTCCCTCTTCTTGGTACAACCTTGAGGAAACAACATTACTTACCATTACTCGATAAAATCACAGACAAGCTGATAGGATAATGGCAAATTCATCTACTCAGTTATGTAGGCCATCTAAAATTGGTTAACTTTGTGCTTTTTGGAATATAGGCATACTGGATCCTTCTATTCATTCTCCCCCAACAAGTATTATAGGAGATTAATGCTAGATGTAGATCCTTCCTATGGTCAGGATTAGAAACATTAGGTAAAAATCCAGTTGCTTGGGATAAAGTATGCAATCTAAAGTAGGAAGGGGGCCTTGGACTGTTGAACCTCTATTGGTGGAACAATGCAGCAATAAGTAAACATCTCTAGAACATAATTCAACACAAAGAAGTCTTGTGGATTCGTCGGATCCACTCTTATTATATTAAAGGCCAAGACTATTGGTCTATGCCTACACATATTACAGCTTCATGGATCTTTAATAAGATTTTATCTCTTAGACCTTATTTTTACAATCTCTTCACTACTGAGCAAGGAAAGACACAATGCACCTATCACAACAAATATTGCATCTCTCGTGTGTATCACCTACTAAGGCCACATCATAGTAAGGTGCCCTAGTATGATCTAGTATGGAATACTCCATTCCAAGACAACAATTTATCTTTTTGCTTCCGATTCAAGATAGATTGTTCACCAAGAATCATATGATCTGAATAGATCCACACCTAAACACAACATGTGTATTTTGTAATGTTGAAGTTGAAACTCTTGAACACTTATTCTTTACTTACCCATATTCCCAAACATTATGGTCTAATCTAATCATAGCTACTAGATGCCTTTAGAAGTCCACTAGTTGGCACGAGATTGCCCGCTGGTTAAGCAAGAAAGGTTAAGGCTCGAGAACTCACACAAACTTCTTCCGAACCTTATTTGTTGCAGAAGTCTACCACACTTGGGGGGAACGTAATTTAGACAAATTTTCCAGCACACTAACCTCCCCTGGACACACCATAGGAAGTTCATTTTGAAGGATTTAGCCACCCGTGTATTCGGTTTCAATACATGTAAATCATATCAAAATATGTTAGCCTTAAATGATACTATGCATTCATATTGATGTCTTGAGAACTATATTTGATGTACTCATTCTAAATCTTTGGTATAATATATAAAATCCACACATTACTTAACAAAAAATAGTACTCTCCTTATATCATTTTGAAGAGACTTAACGGCTCTATCCTTTCTTAAATTGTTTGTTTCTTCTAGGCTCAACCCTTTTGGTAAAGGAAGGTATCCAATTGAAAGATAAGAAAGTTAAAAAGTGAATAAGAACTAATTATCAGAAGAAAAAAATAGGATAGGTTTATATTAGGTTGTTGGTAAACTAGAAAACATTTGTGTGTTTTTTTTAGATAAGGTTGATGAGAAGATAATGGTAAGACCTAAATTGATAAAACCTAAGATTTGATACAAAGTTGATGAATATGAGACCCAACTTGGGTCTTGCTAGGTGTTGGTGTTCCAAAATGTCTTAGAGTAATCAAAACTAAAGAGAGAAATAGGGGAGATTTGAGAAGATAAAACTTAAATCTTAGTAACCTATTGAACAAATACTTGTAAGAGTGACTAAAGATAAAATCTTAGGATCAATATTGTGTGATTTCGTAATCCCCCAAAAAAATTTAGAAAATCTATAATTTAATAAATAACTTTTATTTGAAATAAATTAGCTTTTAAAATTATATAGTTTAATTATATTATGGATTTTTGAGTAAATAAAATTAGATAGGAATATTTAATAAATTAAAATAAATATTTTATTATTTTTTTGTACTCATTTTATTTAAATAAATTTTCAAACCAATATTTTACTAAAATTATCCTTTTTAAGCCCATCTATTTAATTATATTAAAGTAAATTATTAAATAAACTTATTATTAAAAATATTAAATCCTATTATTTTATAAATTAAAATAATTAACATGGTGACCTTATCCATAGTATCATCAACATGGTGAGGTACCAAACCTAGTAAAAATGGGTTTAACATACTCATTCAAAATTAGATAAATAGGGTGAGGCATGGTTTTTCTAAAACCCTAATGTTACTACACTTCCTTATCCTCAAGGTAAATGGATACCAATCTAACTATAGCAATGTCAGGAGTGTTATCCATTTGAAAGAAACATTCTACCTTGAATATACAATATTGGGCATACTAACCATCAAACCATTATTATGGTGGTTCGGCGTAGGCATTACCATGAGAGGTTGGTGAAATCACAATAGGTGAGGTATTTGGTAGTGCATTTGGCTTGTGTAGGGTAGTTCAAGAAGAAGATGAGTTGTGATTTACCTTATTAGCATTTACACTAGCTAGACTAGGATACATTAGTGTCTAAAGAGTTGCGACTATCTTTTGTTGAGAATGTAGAAGCATTTGCGTCAATCCCTACTGCAATAAGGTTTTCATTTCATTTCATCTATGGAGCTCTTAGGCTGATTAATATCTTATAATAGCTCCACTAGGCTAGTTCATCATTCATTTCTAGGATGATGCTTTGATACCAATGATTAAACCCAAAATCAATTGCTAAAACCAAAGAAATTCAAGTAGTAGAATGAACTTCAAAGTTTAAGGGAAAAAAAAGGTCAAATTCATAGAGAAATTTTGGAAAGAATAGAGAAATTTTGGAAAGAATTTCAATTAATTTCATTCATGATTTCCATCAAATTGCAATCTCCCCTTTAACAACTAAAAAAAATTTCATAAATTATAGTAACTTAGCAAATAGAAATGGAATTCAATTAGAATTAAAAATAGAGAAAATGATAGGCAACATTTGGAGTATTTTAGTTCATTGACGTTCAAAAATTTCAACCTTCTTGTAGAGAAACCACCAAACCTACTTCAACATTTACCGATAATTTCTTATCTATCTTCTATCTCCCTATAAACCCATAACAAAAGTCTATTTTTTATAAATCTACCATGAATGAGATGGAGATTAATTGGGCGTGTTTATCTTCAAGATAATAAGGATTTAATAAGACTAATACTTGGTCATTGGTTACTTGTTAGTTTTTGAAGAATATTGCCAGATAAATGGAACCATGCTAAGTGTTGGTGTTGAAAATGGGGAGTTTTAAACAAAATTCGAATGTGGATTGGGAAGAAGGAATTAAATCGAAAAGGATACTTGATCTTAAGACCTTCAAAATCAAGTACTTGCATCAACCAACTAAGGTTTCAACTCTTAGTCTAAATTGTGTAAGATTTTAGGATATTTCACAAGACAACACTTTAATCTTGATAAGGTGTTTGGTTTGACAAGCAGGGAGTGTTTTTGACCTTCAAATATGATCTCACTTCCAACCTCTCCCACTCTATATATGGTTTTTAGCAGCCTCTAAGGATTACAAAAAGTCTAACCCATAATGTGTAGATTGGTTACACCCTCAGCTGTAGTTGGTACCAACATAAGCTAACTCAGGTTACAAGATTACAATTAGCTAGTGTTGTTTGGCTTTGACATTACCTAGCCACCCATCACTTGATGGATTTCATTACACCCTATGATAAGGATTATAAAACATACACTATATACTAGGAAAGTCCAACAACTTACATTATGTAAGCTTAGCTAATATAGGAAGTAGGAAAAGAGAAGGTATTCTTGGTAAAGCTAGTTTCATGTTGCCGAGGCTATGGAAGTTTCTTCTCCTTGATTTAAGAAAACATTAAGGGTATTGATCTTCCCCAAATTATCTTCCTAATTTCTCTACTTCTTGCACTAGAAGAGGGTTGACAATGTAAATCATTTTGATTACAAATTGGTGGAGTGTAAAGGTCGATAAGATTAGGGTTGTTGAGTTAAAATGGAGCCATGATAGAACCATATTTGGCCAATTAATGAAAATATTTGCAACGTTGAAAGGGATCCATATTTATGTTGGTTAGCGGCTAGTTTTTATTGTTTGCATGGCTTGTATGGTTGCTAAATAATCTTATTATTTATTAACCCAAATGAAAAGGGTTTTGAAGTCTTTAACCTAGGGAAAATTAATAAGTAGATTATCTTTATTTTGGGTTGCTTGGGATGTTCCTACATCAAATTTGAGGTATGCATGGTAGTCAATTAATGATAGATACTATTGAAAAAAAAATTTAGAAACATCTAAATTGTAAGCATAACTTGAAATAAAGGTTTTTGCTTTTCTTACTTTAAATTATATAATCAATATCAAATGAGCTTTCTTTTCCTTGAATCTAGATGATTGTTAGATAAATTAGTGTTTAGGATGTAGGAGCATCCAATGAAGCATCAAAATTATCTTTCCTGCATTGTAATTTATGTGATCTTGGACTTTTTAAAATTTTTTTCATGTTTTATAACTTTTAATGTATTCTTTATATAAATTTATGCATTATAATTTTTTTTCATTGTAATTTATGCAATATATGTTAAATATCACATGATTTTCTTTAAATATAAGGTTTATAAATTATTAAAAAAGTTGTAATAAACCTAGTTTATAAGTTTATGTCACCAAGATTTGTTATTTTAGTAATATGTGATTAGATAAGTGTTAGCTATGTTTTACTATTTATAAATGAATAACTCATAATGTGTTGCTATTTATAAAGTCAACTAAGAGGTTTTTAAAGATTGTTGCAATATTTGACCCACTTGGGGAATCGGTTTGGGTAGTTAGGATAATTTTTTAAGCGTTGTAATTACCTTTATAAGACATAGTTTGTGAATAGTAAAATGTATTCCAGATGTTGAGATGAATCAAAACCCAAGTTCTATTATTGAGTTCTCAACTTCAATCATCTTTCTAAGATTGAGTTTATCATTTTGATGTTTACTTTGTGTACATGTCAAAATATACCTACTAGTAATAGTTACTTTGTTGCTTCTCATTAGGATAATTTTTTTTATCATTTTTGTGAGGCATTTAAAGTTCCATTCTTGTTGAATATAGTCTTATCATATTCATTATTCTCTATCCTACCATAGTTTTTGAGTTTAGATCCTTCAAAACACATCTTAATTTTTTCCATACATTTTAATGCATATCAAAGTGGTATCTATACTAACACATATTTTTTTTTATCATTTTTGTGAGGCATTTAAAGTTCCATTCTTGTTGAATATAGTCTTATCATATTCATTCTTCTCTATCCTACCATAGTTTTTGAGTTTAGATCCTTCAAAACATATCTTAATTTTTTCCATACATTTTAATGCATATCAAAGTGGTATCTATACTAACACATATTTTTGTAAGATTTATGGAACAAAAAATTATAGTATTTAATAAATTTTGAAAATGTTTGATATTGATTTGGAACTATAATATGGTATGAGGTAAAAATGAAATTGATTAATGTTTGAAAATTTGAATAAAATAAATTTTTAGTTAGAAAAATTGATGGATTCCATAAATTTATCGAGTAGTTCATTATTTTTGCTATGAGGTTTTGTTTAAAAGAATTGATCGACTAGTTTGGGGAACCAACAGACTATTCTGTGGAATAATCGACTAGATGGAAAAAATGATCGATTGGTTGGTTAGGCTTACTACATTATAAAGCTGGATATTTTTTGGAAAATTTCTCATATCAAAATGGAATACTGATTATCCAACACCAAACTATTCTTCAGAGACTCTTAATCTTTTTTAATCACTTATTCATATTTAGTTACCACCTCAACACAATTTTGAGGGATTGATTTTAACAGTTGAGGTAAAGGATGACCCTTCCTATGCTAATCTTCCATTACCCTTCTTATGTTTGATATTTTTTGGACGAATTTGTAATACCCCATATTTTAAGAAAATGTTATACGAGAAGTTATGTAAATTTTGGGTGTTTGATTTTGATTTGGTATTATGATTTGTTTTGAGGAGAAGTTTGATTTAAAATAAGGTTGGAAAATTAAATTTGATGAGTTTTTCAAATGAACCGATTAACTGATGCCATGAGCTGATCGACAGGTTCGTTGTTTCAACAAAATGCTTTTACTTGACAAAACCCATCGACTTGTTGGGCAACCAATTGACTTCTTTGTATAAAAGTTGAATGGTAGGCTAAGCTAATGGATTGCTTTGTCGAGCTAGATATATTTGCATAACTCAATTATTTTGTGGAAAATTATTTATACTAAAATAGAACTTTGTTAACCCATGCTAAATTGTACCTAATAGATTCTTAGACTTCTTTATGATACATTTAGCTTGAAAGCATTATCTCATATCGACATGAAAGGTCGATTGGGACAATTGTGGGGGAGATGACCTCATACATATCTTCTCCTACCTCTCTCTTATGAACATTTCTAAGATCATTTATTCAATAAGAGGTTCACTTTTCCTTAGCTAGAAGATTCCATCCACGTTGACCTTTCACTACCCTTCTTATGAATTACATTTCTAGACAGACTAATCTACATAATTCCAGACACACCATTTGAGCTCTAGAGGATAGGTTATAATTTCTTGGATAAAATATGTCCATTTTACTCAAATTCAAACTATGATAATTAAGATTTTCGATTTGTTCCAAACAACAATACGACTCATATCAATTGCTTGGCTATAAATAACCCAAATCACCACTCTTATTCACCTTTCTTTTAGCCACCAAAAATGCCTAACTCTCTAGCATTCACCTTCTCCCTCTACACTTTGAACCTTATAGTCAAGTTATTTTCACTATTTTTATCCTTTCTTTGGCTCCCACTTGTTTTAATTATAAAGAAAGGAAGGGTTAAATTTGGGGAAAATGTTAAGTAGTTTAGCTATGTATCCTTTTTTTTTCATTTGGGGTGTTGCATGTTCATTATTTACTTTCAATTTTAGCATCAAAAAATAAAATTTATGTATGAATTTTTGAGGTAAATCTTGTTGTATTTAAGTTTTTTAAAGTTGAGGTTTTCATAGACAGAGATTTTTGGTTTAAGGATTTTTTATCCTACATTAATTAAGTTATTCATTCTTTTAAAATTTTTTATGAGTAGTATTACATGATATGAAACTCTTTAAGTTGATATTAAATGTTGACATTATATATATTTTAGAACTGATTTATATGGCTAGATGGTGCATCCTGAGTGAAAAGCATGAATCTTAGAAATGATAGGTTGTGATGATTAATGTTGAGATGTGTAATTTATATAGGCTAAAAATATGTTATTTGATGTTAGAAAATGTTCCAATATGGTATAATAAAGGTTCATAAGCATGATCTGCATGAAAATGAATGTTTGGTGATGTTGTATAGAAAACCAATTGACTTGTTACGTCAAATGGATCAACTAATTCCTAGAACACTTGAGTGGTTGACCCGACCTATCAACTTGTAACCCTATACAGAACTTGGTCTTGCTCTATACTAAAACCCATTTACTTGTTGGGCAAAATTAATCGACTGGTCTATGAAAGTCAACTGATTTGCCCTAACCAATTGACAATTTAGAGAAAAGCAAGGTCTTGTTAAGTCAAACTAATCGACTAGTGAACTCAAACCGATTAGTTGGTTCATGAAACTAATTAACTTTTTAGGTCAAATCAATTAACTAGTTCACCTAGTTTGTGTGTTTTAGTTCCTTTAGGTTTGGATATGCTTCAACACTACGTATGGGATTTTCCCATAATTATTAAAGTGATACAATACAGATTATCATGATTTAATGACCAAATGAATGGATCAAATGTGATATGGACCGCACATCATCAACTAATCCTCTCCTTTTACTTTTTGGTAATCGTATCCTGTTGTCTCCTCACTCATATAATTTCACGTTTTCCATCTTTAGGGTAAGTTGGGATCCGAAACCAGATTAAGGAGTGGAGGCAACAAGCGTGGGTGGAAGCACTTCTTGAACTGTATTTTTTGTAATTAATTAAGCTTGAATGTGTAACACGTAGAACATTAATATTTTTGTAGGGTGTGTGTGTTTAGTGGCCGATGATGATTTTACCCTAATTTTTGGAAATCCCATTGATAGAGTCGGGTTAGGCGGAATTGGTTATCAATGGCCGCCCTCGAGCCTAAATGAGTATGGGTAACTTAGTTCTTGTTTCCTTATTTGCATTGGATTCAAGATCAGTATTATCCCATTATAATCGCCTCTTGAATATAATGAAAATAGGAAAATTGTGTTAACCTCCTTTTTAGCTAAGTTGGACTGAACCAAAACTTGAGCCCACGCCCAAGTTCTGGCCCAGTCGGCGGGTGGCTCCTTGTTCCCTAATTACCCACCTATTTAAGCTTGTTTCCTCCTCAGGGAGCGCCGATCGCCTTTTTCCTTTGTTGCTCTCCTGGTGGCTCGACCCCTTTTCTTCGTTCAGCCTTGTCGTCGAATGTTGGTGGTCACTAAATCTGAGGCCTTAGGTCAACCATTTTCTCACCCTTGCCCTCTCTCCCTTTTTGTCGGTGTTCGATTCCCGTTATATATAACTAGCGGGGTTTGCTTGTAAGGTTTGAAGGTTTTTGAATGAAATTTCTTGGGTTTTCTTGTTAACTCACGCACAAATCCGTTGAAGTATCAACGTTTGGTTTGGAGATTACTTCGGCTTAGGGGGAAATGAGTATGTTCCCGACCCCCATTTAATGGATCGAGTTCGATCCGGCTAGTCGGGTTCGTTTAAAAATGGTCTACGGTTTATGACATATCTAATGGGTATGAAAAGGCTAAATGGCTGTACCATATATGAAAAGTGATGGTTGAGAAAAAATTAATGAAACAAAATATGTGCTTAAATGAAATTGTATAATGGAATGAATAATATTGGACTAGCGTAAATGGAAATCCCACACATGGTTGTGAAATGGTAAGGGTTAAGATAGAATAAACATGCAAATTCCTTTCTTGCTCTTTTTATGGGTCTTATGTCATCAATTAACCTCACAAATATTTTACTAATCATATAAAGAAAAAGACAATTGAGTTATGTATGAGTATGTGTCATCCCATCATCGATTAGATATCAGGGTTAATCTTCCTTCAGGCATTTACTAGTACATTTAAGATTTGCCTTTGGGCGGGATCCTAGAGATCATAGTGATTTACCTACACTAAAAACTGATGATATACTAGGAGTATCAATAATAAAGGGTCTGGTTACCTATGTGGTTATCTTTAGCCTTGGCTTATGTCCATAATGGTTGGCTTTTGCTTGGATTTATGTTCATTATGGTGATCGGCTTCGACTTGGACATATTTCCACTTTGGTGATTGGCTTCAGCTTAGACATTATGTCCCTTAGTTTGGATAGGCTTATATGGTAAGTGAGAATGTGGAGTGGTGCACAATCCATCGCTCAATGGTAATATTTGATTGATGAATAAGTGTGTGACAAATAATAGGATAATGATGGGAATAATGTTTGATTGATAGATATGTGAAAAGTGGAAGTGAAAACTTGGATATTGGTTTAAATGAAAAACTAGTTGAAATTGGAAGGATTGACTGATGTTGACCTATATTAATATATTGATAAGGAAATGGTATTGAAATGCCTTAAAATTATCTAATTTTAAAAATTATAGTCAAATGTGATTTTATTATGAAAATTAATTAAATAAATTATTCTTATTAAAATAAAAGGGAATTAATTAAGGCAAATCACGAAAGAAATTTATAAGTTTTTTAATTAGGAGAATTTTAAGTATTATAGTGAATTAAGGATTTTTATTTTGAAAATTAATTAAATAAATTATTTTATTTAAAATAAGGAGGATAAAATAGTTCCAAATTAATATTAATTTTATAAATAATTTAATTGGAGAAATTTGGGTGATTTGCTAATTAAAATGCAATTTATGAAAAAATCTTTTTAAAATCCTAAATTAGCCTAAAAAGGGATTGAAATATTATTTTATTTAAATATTATTATTTTTAAATATTCCAATTAAATTAATTAACCTAATCCATTATTTTTCCGTTTTCCCTTTTCCTTTTTCCTTTTCTTTCTTCCTTTTTCTTTCTTCTTCTTTTATTTTTCTTGCCTTTTCCCCTGACTTGGTCCAACCAAGCGGCCCAAGCCCTCTCCCCTTTCTTTCCTTCGGCGCAGGTTGTTCCTTCCCGCAGCCCAGCTTTTTTCTTCTTTTCTTCCTCCTTCGATGCATCCAAATGGTGCATTTTGTTTATTTTTTCTTCCACCTAACCGGTCCAGTTTTTCCCCTTTTTTTTCCTTTCTTTTATTTTCTCCTCAACCACCTAGTCCAACCCCCCTTTATTTCTTCTTCTTCCTTCACAGCTGCCTCTCCGACAACCTACAACATCGCCACCGAACATCCCGAGAATTTTGGCGCTTATCTTGCCCCTTTGACAGGCCATTTTCCTCTCTCTCCCTCGCCGATTCAATAGCCACATCGACCCAACCAACCCTCCCCTATTCTCGTGTTTTTCTCCCTCTCCCAGCCTGCCAAACCTGCCACGTTTGACCTAGATTTTTGGCGGCCAGAACTCGTCGGCGAACCCTAACCCTACTTGCCCTACTCCCTCGTCATCCCACAGACCTTAATTTTTCATGTAAACCCTATAAATACCCCTTACCAACTCTGGAGTCAGGTTTTATTTTTTGAACATATGAAATCTTTCCTTTTTGCTGCCGCCAGTTCAGACGCTTCGTCCACCGTCGTCGGCCAACTTCACCACCCGCTCTTCCCACCTAAGTCTTCCCTGTACTACCCTCTAACTAACTAAGCCTCTGTTCTCCCTCAATTCTTCCTACACGAGCCACCCCGACTATGCAAAGCTTGCTTCCCAATCAGCCCTTCCTTTCATCTCCGCCACGCTTCAAACCACCCTTAGCCACCACTTCTGCCGTTGCCGCCACTTCTTTCACCTCCTATTCTGTTTTGCAGACCCTGCTCTACCTTCCCCTACCTTTATTTTTCTCTCTCTCCCTCTCCTACTCTCTCTCTCTTCTTCTTCCCCATTCGGCCACCACCACTGTTGTGACACCCCCACAATTCACTACTGAAAAATTTGGTTTTATTTGAAAGAGTTAGCGGAAGCAAATTATAAAATCGTAAATTCTGGGGATATTACTGCCACACTTAGTACCAGACCGGTTCACTCCTACCGTTCCCGTACTAAGTGCTAAGGCTAAAAGTGTAAAACACAATTTAAAATCCATTATTAAATCAAAGTAGCGCATCAAATAATTTACAAGAATAAAATCCACCAGTACTATGGTACTAAGTAACCCTTTAATACTACACTTAAAAACAGGCCCGCAATGCAACACATAATGCAAGCTATATACATATGTAATGAGAGGTGCAAACATAACAATCACATATATAACAAGGCTGCCACATATCAATGAGTTATAAAGTACGATCGATACCTTTGGGCCTTAAGCCATTAGTTCATCATTATTCAATCATCTATCTAGTTATATCCAAGTGAGTGCGGGAACCCCACTATTATAGCCGGTGGACTGGAATACATATAGAGCAGAACGCTCCTGACCACTATTATTGTCGGTGGATCGGTCTCCAAGGCAGAACACTCTTGGCTACTATTATTCGTCGGTGGACCGGTCTAGCCCGACTCACAAGGTGTCCCACTATATGTAATTAATATATTTCCATAATTTATTCACATCCAATGCTTGTTTTATTGAGCTCGGGACCCCCACTATTTTAGCCGGTGGACTGGAATATATATAATCATCATCCAGGGCAAAGTGTTCCTAGGCCACTATTATATCCGGTGGATCGGTACTCATAATCACTTGCCAGGGCAACACACTCCTGGGCCACTATTATATCTGGTGGATCGGTACTCATAATCACTTGCCAGGGAAACACGCTTCTGGGCCACTATTATAACCGGTGGATCGGTACTCATTATCATAAATCAACTGGGCCCGACTTATTAATCTTTTACTTTCATGATTAGTATTTTTCCTTTCTTAAATCAGCACAATAATTCTATTTATTTGCCTCGGAAGGGAGATCAAGAACCTGGGACACAAAGATACATCGGTCGTACCGGTGCATACAAGCTACTCAGTACCCTTCAACCAGGAACCCAAGGACACAAAGGTACCCTAGTCGTACTGGTGCATAAAGCTACTCAGTACCTTACCGATAAGGATACCTAATCCATAAGTATGCATACCCCCTAACTAGGTCCGTAGAGATAGGTAGAGTAAGATATAGGGCCTGGCTGGGGCATAAAGGCACACTAGCAAATACCAGAATAATCGTGGACTAAACCACGTCTTTAGGGTAGCGACCCCTAAAGAGTCACCATTCCCGATCTCAAGGTCTTTCATTTTAAGTACTAGTGTCTTAATTAAGGTGATCGCCAAAAGCACAATAATGAGATACTTATTCGCTTTTAATCGTTGCGATATCATTAGTCATTTCTTATTCAAACAGTTATCCAAGATAATACAAAGAAGTCATTCAGGCCATCATAATTCCATTCTAATTTCGAATTAGGATTTGTTCTTGTGATACTTACTAATTATCAAATACTCTTACCTTACTAATCAACATTATTTGAATCATATTATGAAATTCCACAATCACAATGACATGTTAGGTACAAATTACTTATTTACCCCTTACTTATATAATTGCTAAGTATCCCTTTCTTACTTGACAAATTACTCTATTACCCTCCTTGTCACGTAATTACTAAATTACCCCTTCCTCGGTTTAGGTTACAAAGTTATCTTCTACGTTTTTTTAGATCACCATTCACCCTTCATAATTGATAACCTTAACATATTTCCCTTTTTGGTTGGTTAGATTACCAAATTGCCCTTCTCCTTTGTTATAATTACTAAATTGCCCTTGAGTTGGATAAATTACCAAATTACCCTCCTTCATTATCATGATTACTATTTTGCCCCTTTAGTTGGTTAAAATAATTACCAATTTACCCTTTAGTTGGATAAATTACCAGATTACCCTTCTCTTTTATCATAATTACCATTTTACCCCTCTCAATTATTGTAATTTTCATTTTACCCTTTTCAATTATTATAAATCCCAAATTACCCTTCTTCCTAATTATAATTATTAATTTACCCTCCTTCATAATTATAATTACCAATTTACCCTTCTCCATATTTATAATTATTAATTTACCCTTCTCCCTATTTAGAATTATTAATTTACCCTTCTCCATATTTATAATTATTAATTTACCCTTCTCCATTCTTATAATTACTATATTGCCCTTCTCCATTATTAAAATTACCATAATGCCCTTTTATTGGTTAATTTACCAAATTACCCTTCTCTATTATCATAATTATCCAATTACCCCTTTTTTTATCATAATTTCACTACCAATTTATCCTTCATCGTTATCATTATTACCAACTTACCCCATACTCCCAAATTTGCCATAAACATCCTTTTATTTACAAAATTACCCTTCTACCCTTTACTTCCAAATTGCCATAATATCCTTTTATTTATAAAAAATACCATTTTGCCCCTTACATCTAATTTTACCATATTACCCTTTTGCTTGCAAATTACCATAATACCCTCCTTCATCCAAAATTACTATTTTACCCCTTATTTCCAAAATTACCATTCTTACCACTTACTTATAAAATTACTATATTACCCTTTGACTCCAAAATTACCACTTTACCCTTTTCTCCAAAAACTACCATAATATCCCTTTACTTATAAAACTATCATTTTGCCATTTAATCATAAAATTACCATATTGTTCTTTTGTCTGAAAAATTACCATAATACCCTTTTTTCTCACAACTTACAATTTTATCCTTTTACTTATAAAATTATCATTTCAACCCTTTCTTTTGAAATTACCAAAATACCATTTTGCTTACAAAATCACCGTTTTACCCCTTTATTTCAAAATTACCAAAATACCCCTTGACTACAAAAGTTTTAAAATACCCTTTTCACATATAAAATTTCCACTTAACCCCTTTATTACACTACTTTTTTGAATTTACCACCACTACATAAAATACTAATATTAGCACTTCATTCTTATCATTTGACTCCACCAACTTGTCATTATTCAACATATTACTCATTAGCAACCACATATATTAGATCATATACTTACATAAGCATATTACTAAAATACCCTTAGACAATAATATTATTCATACATTAGCAACATAATACATCATAGATAAGCATTTAAAATTTCCATCAAATATCAAACTCATTCCTTAAGTATCATCTCTACACATGGCACAGAGGCTATCATCATTTTCTTTTCTTTTCTTTTTATCCATCAATATAAGCAACCATATATATCATATTAGGCAACACAAAACATGCATAAAATTATACTAAAATCCCTAATGTGCTAGCATACGTTTGTCCATGCGTTTAAGAGAGGTTTAACTATTACCTTAATCCCGCAAAAATCAAACCGTACGGGTATCCCGGTTAAGGATTCAAGGCTTAATTAGCAACTCAACACCTAAAAATAATATCAATAACTATTAGGTTAAAAGTAAGAAATTAAAAGGATAAAACTTTATAAAAAAATTATTTAATAATAATACACTTTAATTAATTGTTAATATACCTCAAAATAATGTGGAGCTCACGCTGCATAAACAGCGTGAGCCACATGTAGATTAAGGGGAGAAGAAAGGGTTCGAAGGTAATGAGGTAGAAGGGAGGAGAGATGCCTCAGTTTAGGGATTTTAGGCTAGAAAAGAAAGTAGATGGGGGAGGATTGGAGGCAAGGTAAGGATGCAGAAGTGAAGAGGGGGTGTAGGTGGAGGCTAAGGATGGTTTCATGGCGGGAGAGGGCGGCGGCAGCAAGGCGGCGAAGATGTCTGTCGGGCTAGGCGTGGCTGAGAAGGAAGAAAAAGAGAGGGGAAAGATGGAGGGGTGTAGGGGCTGTTTTTGGGAAAGTAAGATATGGGGGGTAGAGGAGGTTGTAGGGCGTGGATTGGTGGTTTGGGTGGTGGCAGAGGTGACCGAACGGTGGAGAACGGGGTGGTTGCAGGTGGCTTGGCGATAAGGGAGAAAAATGGGGAGAAAAGAAGAGGTGGAGAAGGGAGGAGCTGTAGGGGCTTGAGGGTGGCTTGAGTGGTCTCGTGGTGGTGCAGGGCTGGACTATAGGGTGGCAGTGGGTGGCGCAAGGGCTTGGTGTGGTGGTTGGAGCAGCGGTGGGTAAAAACTAGGGAAGAATGGAAAGGAGGAGAAAGGAGAGAAGAGGGAGGTCGGGGAAAGAGAGATGCTCGAACTATGGGGTAGAAAGGAGGCTAGAGAGGTGAAGAAAAAGAAGAGGGAGAAGAGAGCGGGCAGGAGGCTGGTCGGAGATAGGACGAAGGGTGGCAGGGAGGTGTCGGTTGGTAGGGGAAAGGGAGGGAAGAAGAAGGAAAAGAAGAGGGTATACGGGATAGGGATGCAGGGGTTAGTTTGGTTCGAATTAGGAAAGAAAATGACAGGGGAGAGAGAGGAAGAGAGAGTAGGTGCGGTGGTAGGTGGCGATAGTTGCAGGGCGGCTCGGTGGTGGCAGGCATGGAGTCATCGAGACTGGTTGGTCACGAGCAAGGAGAAGAAGAAAAAAAAAGGAAGGAGGGTGGAGCAGACCGGTTGGCATAGAGGAGGAAGATCGGCCTGTCCGGTCTAGGAAAAGGAAAAATAAAGGACGTTTGGGTTGGGTTGGACGTGCGTGGGAGAAGGAGAATAGGGGAGGGAAGAAATGGGCCTGTGGCCTAGGCACACAGGGGAGAGGGGAATAGGCTAGTGCCGGCGGCCCAAGGGCGGAGAAAAAAGGAAAAGAAAAGAAAGAAGAAAAAAGAGAAAAATGAGAGGGAAAAGAAAAAGGAAAAGGAAAAGGAAAAGGAAAATGAGAAAATAGGGGAGAATAATTTAATTTAATTTAGAAAATAATAAAATGTAATACTTTTAATAAAGAATTTAATTTAATAATTTAATTTAATATCATTTAATATATTGTTCGAAATTGATACTTTTAGTAAATATTAGTTTGAAAAAATTATTTAATTAAGAACACTGTGATAAAATAATAAAATATTTATTTTTAATTTATTAAATACTCCTATCCAAATTTTTACACTCATAAATATATAAAGTAGTTAAATTAAATAATCTTAAAAGCTAATTTATTTCAAATAAAAGTTATTTATTAAACTATAGGTTTTCTAAAATTTTGGGGGATTACAACTGTCGCCATGCGCCACCACTTTTGGCTGCGCCACCACCCTCATTTTGTCCCTCTCCTTCTTGGCAACTCTAAACACCCCAACCTTAACCTTCATTCTCCCTATTATGTTCCCAGCATTTAACTTTCCCATTTTCTTCTCTTTTTCCGGCCACCGCCATCGCCGTCGTGCACCACCGTCGGTGCCGCCTATCACCACTAGCCCAAGGTTGAATCCTAGACCCTCTCAACCCTTTTTCCATATTTTTACAAGATTTATTCTATTTATTTCATTAATCCAAAATATGTTACTATTATTATTATTTTTGTTGTTATTATTATTAATGATTTTATTATTATTACTTCTATTGAGGGCCAAAGCCCTATTATATTTTTATTTCAATTTTATTATTATTATTCTTATTATTTCTATTATCTTTATTATTAATATTAATATGTTATTATATTATTATTATTATTATTATCATTATTACTATTCTAAAATTATTATTATTATTATTAAAAATATTTTACTATTAGTATTGCTATTATTATTATTGTTGTTGTTGTTATTATTATTATTATTATTATTATTATTATTATTATTATTTTCATTGTTGGTATTATGATTCTATATAGGACTAAAACCCTATTGTGCATATTTTCAATTATTGTAGTAGTATTATAGATATCAAGTATAATTATTATTAATATTATTAATATTTTATCAATAACATTCATTATTCTTATTAGTGTTATTTTTATTATTATTATTATTATTTAATAAGTTTATTATTTTTGAATGTAAGGTAGAAACCCTACTTCAAATATTAGCCATACCATTATTACTATTATGATTATTATCATTTTTGCAATATTATTATGGTTTTTATCATTGTTATTATTATTATTATTATTATTATTATTTCATTATTATTATTATTACTAATTTTTTTATTAATTTTACTAATGTTATTATTTTGATAAAGGGGCCGAAGCCCTTATTTCACTATGTTTTTGAGTAATGCCCTTTTTATTATTATTGTTACTATTTTTTATTATTCTTGTTAATATTAATATTGATATTATCTTTTCTATTTTTGCTATTATTATTTTAGTATTTTATGAAAAGCCTAGTCTAAAATTAAGTTAGTATTTGATAGTATTTTTGGTAGGAGGTAATCTGATTTTAGCTTTTCCCTTATATAGGTGAGACTAGTCAAAGTGTTAAGGAGGCGTAGGAGCATGCTCCATGACCGGTATCGTTTTAGGTATGAGTGCTACTAAGGCCTTTTATGTGTTAATGTGCATTGTATGCCTTATATGTTATGCATCCTATGTTTACCACTATAATTATTACGCGTGTAGCATGGTAGGATATTAAGGTTCTTATGTGCCTTCTTGTTTTATATGTTGATATGAATATGTCGTGGAATATTGTGAAATGTTATGTTATGTATTGTGACCCTATAAGACATGCATGTGAGGAGGTTGATGAGGTTTATGTGGGGAAAAGGAGAATGGGGGAAATAAGTTGACCAAGGGATGTGAGTTGACCTAAGTATTTAAATGATCTATGAGTGGAGAAATAAAATGGGAAATTTGGGTTTCGTGTGGGAGAATCTAATTTATGGTCTTATATGGGATAATCTAATTTATGGTTTTATATAGGAGAATATAATCTATGGTTTTATATGGGAGAATTTAATCTATGGTGTGACATGGGATAATCTAATCTATTGTGTAACATAGGAGAATCTAATTTATAGTTTGTATGGATTGAATTTAGGGTTTCGTATGGATTGAATTTAGGGTTTTGTATGGATAAACCTTGGGTTTTGTATGGTTTGAGCTTTGGGTTTTGTATAAGGGAATCTTGGGTTTTGCATGAAAGAAAATAGGGTTTTTTATTGATGGACTTAGGATTTTGCATGACAGATTTTATGGTGTTGTATGGGAGGATCTAATCTAGGGTTTTATATGGACTGAATCTAAAGTTTTATATGGAGAAACCTAGGGTTTTGTATGGATGGATCTAGGGTTTGTATGATTGATTCTAAGGTTTTTACATAGGAGTTTTAGGGTCTGGACAAAAAGTTTGAAAGGTTGCATGGGATGTGTAAAGTCTACATGGGAGTAAAATTTATGTATAAAAAGTTGATTTGGGATGTAAGGAAGGTAATGTAAGTGCTTTTTGGGTGTTTGAACACTTTGGATGAAAAATAGTATGTGGAGCAATATAAAGGTACGTAGGATATCAAGCTAGGGTTTGTGTGGACAATTAGAGTTTGTTGTGACTGCTTATAGTTTTTATGGTAGCATGTGTATTTGGTGATTAAAGTGTAATTATGAAGGTGGAATTTATGATTTGTGATGTGTGAAGTGTAAAGAGAATGATTTATGCATGTCTAGGGTGAAAGCTTTTGAATAAAATACTGAAGACACTAATCATTTAAAGTGAAAGACTATTGAGCCAAGTCTAGACCAATCCACCGGTCAGAAATAGTGGTGTGGACTATTGTCCTGCAAGTGACATATCCATCGGCAAAAAATATTCATGTGGAGTATTGTCCCGCAAGTGACCTACCCACCTACAATAATAGGTGCGTGACCTCGAGGTCAATAAACACAAACCAGAGTTTGCTAAGACACATAAAAGATACTAATTACCTATAGTGGAACATCATGTGAGTAGGAAACAGACCGATCCACCAATCAGAAATAGTGATGTGAATTATTGTCCCACAAGTGACCGATCCACAGGCGAAAAATAGTGGTGTGGACTATTGTTCCACAAGTGACCAGCTCAGCGACTAAAATAGTGGGGTGTTACTGTACTTACATGTATTTGATAAAAGGCATGGTGTGTATCGACTTCTGATAAAATATTAATTAAATAATTAATCCGGACTTTTGGGCCTTTATGTGTGGGCTTGATCATTTATAAGTTGTATAATTTCTACATGAAAGTGTAAGCAGAATATGATCCTGCATGATTTTATGTGCATATGTGTTGGCCTTAGGGCTCTGTTACCTTGATCAGTATGTAGCGTACTGATCACCCTTTTTATGGGTGCTCCTCATTCCCATGATTAGTAGGCCCTTCTGACTTTGTGTAGGTGGGCAAGACATCTGGTAGGGCTGAGTGTAGAACATGTTTTGGCTCTTAGTTCAAGAGTGTCGTGGTCTTTTTCACTCTTCTTGTTATTTTACCTCATTCTGTTATTTCCTCTATATCGGATTTACCCCTTTATGATTAATTACTTGTATTAAGTATTTTAAATGGATCTTTTATCTGTTGTAAGCTATTTCTCTTTTGAATATGAATAATAATTCTTTATGCATACTCTGATTTTTGTTTTATAACTGTTTAATACTTATTTGAACTTTAGATTTTCTTGATTCATAATTGATTATTAATTTTATTAGCCTTATCACTTAGTACTAAAACGGTCAAAGAGAAACAGCTTGGTACTAAGTGTGGTGGTAACATCCCCATAATTCATAGGTTTTTTAATTTTTAATTCTTCCACTTTTAAAAAAAGTAGTGATTTTTGGAGTGTTAGAGGTATAATCTTATTAATTGAGCAAGTTAGAAAATTAACCTTGGTGGTTGTTTGAATTAAACTATCTAGTACCTGTGTGATTATCTATCTTATTATGCTATGAAAAATAAGAATGATACATTCGGAGGTACCTAAGTTGTACATGATAGTATATTCTAATGCATTGCTACCATTACATATAAGGAATTAGTAAGATGCATGTAAATAGGATTTCCATACCTTGCCTCCTTGTAACTTTCATTGAGGAGGCAACTTGGCTTACTCAGTTTATAGCATCCTAATGTGCCTGTATGCTCAATCACCTATTCATTCCCACAAGTAGAGGGCTATGTGTAAGTTTTTAGGGATAGATAATAGTGGGCCTACTTCATCTTGGATTTGGGGCTTGAGATATGGAAATCCGGAGGATTTTGTGCACTATGTGACTGACCATGGTTTTGGAGTCATACCCTAATCTCATTTTATTATAGCCCTATATTCTTAACTAATTTGTCTTCCCATATTTGACTTGGTCGGGGACTACTAAGGTCCTTTAATATAGACAATCTTTTAAATGTTCATGTAATTTAGTTTGCGCACTTTATTTTAAATAGGTTGGTTGGTTTTAGTCTTATATATAATATGGGGCAAGCAGCAGATGTTTATCGTGTGTTAGGTACTATGGTAGCACCCCTTTTTTTCTAAGTATACTTTTTACTTCCACATTATTTTAAACTAAATATTTTGGTAGTAAAAAAAAGGGGATTTTACAAGTTGGTATCAGAGCTTTTTATTCAGAACACCCTACTTTTAAAAATCATTAAGCTCATAACCCAAGATTTTTATCAAAGTGTTTTCTTAAAAATGTGTCAGTTTCAACAATTTTTTAGCTGAAACAATAGGATGGTATTCCTAAATCTATTCCCCTATTTTTTTTCCTGCAATTTTAATTATTTCTAAACCCAGAATATCCGTGAGTGAAAGTGGGTTACGAAGGTGTCGTAGATAACCTCAATGATAACTTGTTGTACTAGTCTTAGTACTTGGTAGATTGAATATCTCCCCTAATTACTTCCACTCTTTAGGAATTAATGCCCGCTAACTGCAACTATGAGTGCATTAAGGCATTCATGGAGACTATCGAAGCCTAAATGGAGGGCTAGATTCGAGCACCACAACCACCGCCGGTGCTAGTAGGTGCACTAATTCCATAGGATTGGCTTAAGAGGGTAGGGAATCATCATCCACCAATCTTTGAGTTTTAAGAGGACCGTAACATCATGGAGATATGGGTTCGGGATATGGATAATACCTTCACCGCTTATAGTTACCTTGCAGATAAGAGGATTGATGCAGTGGTGTACTATTTGAGAGGAAGGGCAGACGCTTGCTGGAAGAGCATCCAACATACGGTGGAGAACCTATAGGATAGGAACCATTCTTAGAGGTGCTACATGCCCACATCTATTTGACTCACCTCCAAATGAAGAAGTAGGGCTGGTTTATGGCTCTTAGGCAAATGGCATGTCCATCGGGGAGTACTACACTCTATTCATGGACTTGATCTATTTTTCTCTAGAATTAGAGGCCAATGAGGTGATATAAGTCCACCATTTCAAGATTGTTCTAGAGATCACATATCAAGAGCTCTTATGGAGAGTTACTTTGATAGATATGATAGGGATGTACAAGAATACTTTGTAGGCATCCCTAGTCATTCAGGTGAGAAGTGCTCAATCGGGAAGTTAGAGGAAGTTTGAGGTTTGAAAGATCCCAAGAAACGAAATAAGGCCTTTTTAGGGGGAATATTGCCTCCTATATGTGGTAGGAGCATGGGGTTAGTACCACGAGTTAGAGGTCTGTCTAGGGGTTTTGCCGAGGAGAGGCACTACCACTACAAAAGATGTGGAACATATCACTCGAGGGTAGATTGTAGACACAATAAAGGGGAATGCCATAGATATGACATGATGGGGCATAGAACATATGAATGCCGAGTTGGGGGTGGGAGCATTCAAATGAATAGGTATAGAGCTTAGTGTATTAGAACTATTCAGTAGCCATTACCACAGACTCAAAGAGTTCCTCTATAGCCAACTAGTGTTGCTAGTCCAGCTAGTTAACATACAAGTTAGATGCCTCACTCTTTTCAACAAGGGAAAGGATCAAGCAATGCAACATAACTTTTGTTAGGGGGACACCTAAATGTGAGGAGCTAGGTAGAGGTAAAAAATCATGTTGGTGTGGCGACCGGTATACTTACCATCTCTACTTTTCCAACATGTGTTTTGTTTGACACTGGTGCATCACACTCCTTTTTCTCATCCGCATTTGTAGCTAGAGTTGTCTTATCTCCTTCCAGTAGTATCTCCACTTTTTTTCTATTGCCTTATGGGGATGGGAATGCATCCACTAGACTCTATAAAGGAGTGGCTATGGTAGTAGAGGGACAGAATTTCTATTGGACCACATTGAAATTGAATTGCGTGATTTCTATATGGTAATTAGGATGGATATATTAGAGAAGTACTGAGCATCGATTAATAAGGCACAAAAAGGTGTGCTTCTATGAGGATCGAAGAGTAATAGGATTTCATATCAGAAGTGTGAACTTAGTCCCTTGACATGTATCGTGTCGACAATCACGATGGGTAACCATGTTCATAAAGGGTATTCACTCTAGTTGTGTACCTTTGAGACATAAAAGCAACTAAGACACCATTGGAGTAGATAGCACTGGTTCGCGAGTATCTTGACGTATTCCTTGAAATCATAAGAATGCCACTGATTTTAGAATTTGAGTTCATCATAGATATGGTTCTTGGTATAGAGCTAGTATCAAAGGCCCCATAGCGTATATCACCTATTGAAGTGAAAGAACTCCAAACATAATTGAAGAAGTTATTAGAGAAGGGTTACATCTGACCAAGCATATCTTCATGGGGAGTGACAACCCTATTTGTTAGAAAGAAGTATGGGAGCTTCAGGTTGTGCATCAACTATCAAATTTTGAACTAGGTGATGGTCAAGAATCGCTATCTGTTTCCAAGGATTGATAACCTATTCAATAAACTCAAAGAAACCAAGGTGTTCTCTAATATTGATCTTTAGTTAGGTGACCACTAACTAAGGATAGCAAAGTAAGACATCCCTAAGACTTCTTTTCTAAAGAGGTATGGCCATTATGAGTTCATAGTAATGCCTTTTGGAATCACTAATGCATTAAAATCTTTCATGTCCCATATAAACCTAATATTCTATCCATTCTTAAATTATTTTGTTGTAGTGCTCATCGATAACATCCACATCTACTCCAACAACTGAGAGATTCATGAGCAACATTTATGGTAGACTTTTGCATTGCTGAGATCACACAAGATATATGCCAAACTCTCAAAGTGCGAGTTTGCGAGTTATGGTTAGACTAAGTGGTTTTCCTTGGACATGTAATGTCTAAGAATGGAGTGGTAGTGGATCCTGCTAATATTCAAGTCATTTTAGAATGGCTAGCGCCCACTTTTGTCAAGGAGTTGCATAGATTTTTAGGATTATCTAATTACTACTATTAGTTTGTGGTAGAATTCTCTAATATAGAAGGACTCTTGACTCACCTACTGAAGAAGGTTATGCATTTCTAGTAGGATGAGAAGTGTAGTAAATCCTTTGAGAAATTGAAGAGGTGTTTGAATTCAGGCCTAGTGTTCACGTTATGAAGCGGGTTTCATGATTTTGGGGTGTACAGTGATGCTTCAAAGCATGGTTTGGGTTGTGTGTTGATGCAACATAAAACAGTAGTGGTGTATGCTTCTCTACAACTAACGTAGCATGAACAGAACTACCTGATGCATGACTTAGAGCTTGATGTGGTAGTGTTTTCCCTAAATAATTGGAGGCATTATCTCAATGGATTTTAGTACACGTTTTACACTAACCATAAGAGCCTCAGGTACATATTTGCATAGAAGGAGTTAAATTTGATATCGTGTCAATAGTTGGAATTGGTCAAGGATTATGACATGGAATTGACCGACCATGAGGGTAATGTTAATGTTGTAGCAGATGCACTTAGCTAGAATATGTCACATTTGTTGGGCACTATTGTATTATTAGATTATCTTTATTGAGAAATTAGGAAGTTGAAGATCGAACTGGTCATTGTTGGTAGGCTAGAGGCAAGAATGGTTGTACTCACCATTACACCTTCAATCTTTGAGTATATCCAAGCTAATCTACTTGGTGATTGATGTAAGAGCACCTCTTGAAAACACTCAATATTCTTCTTCTAATGATGGAGATCAAGAGGAATGATTATACATGGAGATACAAACAATTATGCTTGAAAATTCATTTACTTCTAATGTTTTGTCAAGTCTTTCTTCTTGCAGGGATTGTGTATGTTTGCAAAAAAATTTTGAAGTTCATGATGGTTGAAGATCTTTGAGTTACAATTCAATGACAGGGGATTGCAAAATTATAAAGTACAAGGAAGAACAAGGCTAAAAAATTATAAAGTTTTATCACATATTATTACATCTATGTATAGCATTATTAAGTTGTGTAGCTTTATTAATTTTGTTGTCTACTATTTAATTCTTGTAAAATTGTAATTGTAACTTTATTTATAATCCATGGACCATGCATTAGGAAGATTAAATCATTAATGACACTTCTAATGGGATTCTTAATGAAAAGGCCTGCAAGGTTCCATGCTTATATAAACCCTTATACTTAAAGGATTCAACCTATTTTCATCATGATATGAAAAGTTCATTCAAAACTTGGGAGAGAGTTACACAAGAGTCTTCTTCTTCTTCTTCTTCTTATTCTTCTTTCTCTTTTATTTTCCTTCCTCAAGTGTGTATTGAGAATTAGTAAGGGTAATCTAGTGAGAAATATAAGGTTCTCATTAGAAGTGTTATATCTTGGATTAGATCTACTCAAGTTCAATTAACATTTGAAAAAAACTGAAGTATAAATACTTGAAGTCCAAGGTTTCGTTTCTATTTTGCATTTTTTTCCTTCAAACAAGGTTGTGAATTGTTGTGGAAGATTTGGGGATAATATTCTACATCAAAAGCTATATCAAAGCCACCTTGAAGTCGAAGCTATAAGACGTGCAAACATGTGACCAAGGTTTGACCATTTTCATCACCGTACTTGGAGTTCAATTTTGTTTCTTGAATAATCTTGGTAGATTCTTGTGAATCTTGATGAGTTCTTGTTGTGTCTTGTAAAAATCTGTATGTTGCACGTTATTCTTGGAGAATCTTGCATGGTTCTTTCATGATTCTTAGATGTTATTGCGTGATAAATTCAACATTAGGTAGTAATCTTTTGTTCAATTTGTGTGCAATATTACTTCCAGCATGTAATGTGCTTGATTTATATATGTGTTCTTCAAATTTCTTTTCTAGAATTGTGCATGTTTAGGTTATGTTTACCGTTGATGGTATGCAATTGGTGATCCTATATTATGGTGAAACTTTACTAAGTATTAGTGTTGAATGAAAACAATTTTTGTGTGCGTGTGTTTAAAAGTGAACCATGTATATTTGTGTAATAATACCCAATCATAAGGTGATATTATAATGTGGTATTAATGAAGATTCAATCAATTTTTTTCTGCATGCAATGTGATTTGAAATATTCGAATAAGATGGTGATGTTTGAAATGCTTGAGTACCGTTTTCGAGTAAATTTGGCATGGTTTTGTGATAAGAGTTTTGTAAGTGTAATTTCATATGTGTCTTTTTCTTTTTGAGTGTAGTGATTTGTGGTTTGGTTGATGATTGTGTTTTGTAAATCATTCAACTCTAAATTTGTACACAAGAATTGACTAAGAAAGCATAAAGTGAAGGTGAGGAATTTAGTTTTAACCTATTAAAAGCAAGAGGAACTCGAGTGATTGTGATAGAAATAATTAATCATGCAGGGAAGAAAATTTTCCAAGCCATATTTGAAGCCATTCAAAAACTGTCTAATTACTTGGATGCAGATAATGCACAACTTAGACAATTATTGGTTATACAAACACATATCTAAAGGTTAGAGTTTAGGTTAGCCAAACAAGATTTGGTCCAAAATATCCAAGAGCATAGAGAATTATATGGGGATAGGTTTAGAAGTGCTACTAAGTTGAATAATACAATTAAATGGAGGAATTTGAATTCAAATATAAACCTTGAAGAAGAATCTATATGTAGTCATGACCATCAACCTAAGTATCATCAAAATGATGATAAGATCATTAAGCTTGATCTCCCCAACTTTGATGGTAAGCTTAATGTAGATTCATTTCTTTAGTGGTTGTATAAGGTGGAAGCTATTTTTTAATTTAAAGATTATAAAGATGAATAAAATTGAAAATTAACAACTTTTAAGTTTAAGAAGTTTGCTAGAATTTGGTACAATAATCTAAAAAGGAATAGGGGGAAAAACTTAAGAAATATTTATGCAGAAAATCCATTCCAAAAGATTATGAATAATATAACTACATCAAATTAACTACTCTTAGGTAAGGACTACTAAGTTTTAAGGAGTATGTTAAGGAATTTGAAATGTTGACACTAGTGTGTGATATCTATAAATTGAAGGAACAAACATGTGCTAGATTCTTGGGAGGCCTTAACGTGATGATTCAATATAAGGTAGAAACTTGTCTTTATGATTCATTTGATGATATGATTAAACTTTTCCTAAGATTTAAAAAGAGCATTCAGTTCACTAAGCCTCATATAAAACAAAATAACCCATCCACCAAATACTACTCAAGTAACTAAAAAACAAAACTTGGAGCAAGTACTTTAACTTCTACTATTATTGAGAAAAAAATAAATTACTAGAGAGGAGAAAAGGAAAAAATAAATTTAATGAAGTCTATAGTATAAAATGTTTCAAATGCTAAGGGTTTGGACACCTCTCTTGCGGATGTCCTAATCAAAGGGTTTTATGAATCCAAAAGATTGAAGCCATGGAGACATGTGAGGACAACTCTGAAATTGTGCCCTTTGAGAAAGCTTCTAGTGAATCAAAGGAATAAGAAAGTGTTTGTTATGTCTTAGAGGGAGTACTTTAAGCATAATCAATTGAACAACCTACTTAGAGGGAGAAGATATTTAAAATAAAAGGGAGAGGTGTTATGTGATGTATAATCTATGGATGAATGTGGATTCTTATTATGAGGCCCATGCTAGTATGACTATTCCTAATGGTATTCCTAATGAGTATCTAGTTGAGAAGGATAGAAAGAAGCATAAACTTAAACCTTCTAAAGATGATAAGGAGAGCATAGTTGAGAATAACAAGAGTTTTTTCTTACATGAAAAGGCTATGGTCAAGTGCCACTACCACGGAAAGGGGTTTTAATAATGGTTATTTTATAGTTTTAATAACGGTTTTCAACCGTTATTGAATCGCCCGTTATTAAATCTTTAATAACGGTTTATAACCGTCATGAAAAATACACAAAAACCCGCGAATATGTTTTTAAACTTCATATTTAATAACGGTTTTTAAGTTATTAAAACTCCAGTTTTTAATAACGGCTCTAATGAAAACCGTTATTAAAATGTAGGTTTTAATAACGGTTCTTATGAGAACCATTATTAAAAATTGGAGTTTTAATAATGGTTTTAGAAGAACTGTTATTAAAACCTACATTTTAATAACGGTTTTCATCAGAACCGTTATTAAAACAAGGTTTTAATAACGGTTTTTATAAGAACCATTATTAAAACTCCAGTTTTTTTTTAGTTTTTGCAATTTTATTTTAGGGTAATACACAGTTGTATATTCAAACAAATACCAAATCTGCAATGTAAAACAACATCAATTCATACCAAATCTGCAATCACACCATAATTTAATCAATCTATAATTGGTAATCATGTCTCAATACACCAACTATACTTAGGAATAAAAATTAGTGGGCATACCACAACTTGGTAGCTCTACACCCCAAAATAAAGAGTTCACAGATCTAGGCTGGAAAGACTGAAAGATATAGATCACTACCTAATACCGAATGAATGAGTGCATGTGCTTGGCCCATTGGTCTCTAACTTCGTAAATTTCATCAACATTATATTGCTAGCCTCGTGCATAGTTATCGGTGAAAAACTACAACACCCATGTTTCAATTAATATACAGTTAGCCATTAGGTAAAATATATATATGTCATGATTCATTAATAGAAAAATGTGGAAAAGCAAACATACATGAAAAATTCAATTTCATCATCATCATCATCTAAGTTCCTTTGTCTCGAAGATCTGGTTCCAGTAGCTCTTTAAATTTGAATATCTTAGTAACCATGAAAACAAAAGAAAGTAATAGCCCCATTAGAAATACTATTACAACCCTCACAAGCTAAGACATGGTAAGATACCCAATGAGGCTAAATAGATGGATGGCTGGATAAAGAGATAAACAATAGAGGAAAAAAAAATTCTGATAAAAGTAAAAACTAAAATAACTGAAAATATGTATTACCCGACATACAAAATAATACAAGGGGGTAGATATATAATGGTTGTTTGTAGAATAAATTCTATATAAAAAATACAAGGGTAGGCAACATGCAATACCACTTTAATGAAGAGGTTATATAACACCCTCATACCCTATAATGTGAAAAGGTTTTCAGGATAGTCTAAATTAGAGGTTCAATTTGTTAAAAAGGCCCTAAAAATATACCGTCAAGGTTATATGACTTGTATGTAACAAAAAAACCTCAATTTAGAGGCCAAAATGGCCTTTTTTGGGCTCCAAAATTTCCCAAACCGGCTTTTCTGATTTACCAGGTTATAGATCTCGAAACAATACCCAAAATAGCCTCCTAGATCACCTAAATCCGAGGTCCTATGAAAAAGTTATGACCCTCCAAAGTTTGCAGTTGAATCTAGCTCTAAATAACCTCAATAGTGTCTTCTCTTTTGTTTGTTATGATTGTAGCTCTAAATAATGTTGAATCTATATTCTCCATACAAACAAATACAACAATAATATGTAAAGGTCTCGGCCAACACATGCATTTGTTAATATATAACAATAACGAAACAAATTCAACAACAAACAGCAAATTTTTCAGCCAACACATTTTCGAACGACAAACCACAATCTTTCAATAACCCTGTAGCAACATGCATGAATTTATATATATATACATATATAAGTAGATAAAAATTTACGAGAGGAAGAACAAACACATACATAAAGTGAGATAGCTACAAACACGACGGTAGAGGCAAGGGCTTCAAACACGACGGAGGATGAAGGTGCAAGTGCTAGCTAGCTTCAGAACAATCGCAGAGGCGTGGTGGAGAGTTGGCGGTGCAAGGGTTTCCTTTACTTGAGAGGAGCCGGTGTGGTGGTGCGAGTTGGTGGTGCACGGTGTGGTGGTGCGAGGGTTTGCAAGGAGAAGGAGAGAAAGAGAACGAAAGTGCAGAGAGAGAGTCTGAAAACTTTGGCACGAAACAGAACCGAGCGAAATAAAAGTTTGATTTTGGGGTTTTAATAATGGTTCTTGAGAGAACCGTTATTAAAACATCTTTTAATAACGGTTCTTCCAGGAACCATCATTAAAAGCTTCTGACTTTTGACAAGGGTTCTAATATGAACCGTTATTAAAAGATGTTTTAATAACGGTTTACATAAAACCATTATTAAAACATCCGTCCAAATTTTAACGTTGCCCTTTTAATAACGGTTTTTAACTAGAACCGTTATCAAAACTTCCCGCCGATTAATTTTCACGTGTTTGATAACGGTTTTCGAACTACTGTTATTAATGTCCCGTTATTATTTCCCGTTTTTGTAGTAGTATGCATTCATGAAGAAGGGAGTTGTTATGTTGTAGTCATGAAATAATCTCCTTAAGGGGAGATAGATAATGAAATTTCTCAATTATATAAACTTCTAGAAGAATATCACAATGTTTTTCCTAATGAATCACCACTTGGATTTCCATATAAGAGAGGGATAAAACATGCCATTGATTTACTTCCTAGTGTATTCTTACTTAATAGACCCACATATAAATATAATCTAGAGGAGGCTAAGGAGTTATAAAAATAAATCCAAGAGCTCATGAAGAAAGGTAATGCGTGGGAAAGCATGATTAAGTGTTTTGTGCCTGTTACTAGTCCCTTAAAAGGATGGTACATAGTGCACGTGCATAGACTCAAGAGTTGTGTACAATATCACTATTAAATATCAATTTCCAATACCAAAGCTAGATGATATGCTAGATGAGTTATGTGGGGCACGGGTGTTCACTATGATTGATCTAAGACGTAGTTATCATCAGATGAATATTAGAGAAGGGGATGAGTGGAAACTTACATTCAAGACTAAGTATGGTCTTTATAAGTGGTTGGTGATACCTTTTGTCTTATGTAATGCACCAATCTCATTAATGAGACTAAAGAATGAAGTGATTAGACATTTTCTTAGAGTTTTCATCATAGTGTACTTAGATGATATACTCATGTATAGTCGAAACAAACATAACCATCTAATTTATCTTACGAAATTATTGGATAAACTGAGGGAGACTATTATATATGGAAAATGGAAAAGTGTGATTTTATGCTTCCACGTATAGTTTTCCTTGGGTACAAAGTGAGTAGTGAAGGTGTTAAAGTTGATCCCACTAAAATTGAGGATATTAAGAGTTGACAAAGACTTAAGGATATTCATGAAGTAAAGATTTTTCATGGTTTGGTAAGTTTCTATAGGAGATTCATTAAGTATTTTTCTACTATTGTTGCACAATAACTCACCTTATAAAACAAAGTTGAGTTTAATTGGAGTGAGGATACAACTAAGGCTTTCTAAAATTTGAAGAATAAGCTATGCAATGCTCTAGTACTAGCTTTACCTGTTTTTGAGAAATTTTTTGAAGTTACGTGTGATACAAGTGGGGAAGGAATAGGAGGTGTAATCTCATAGGAGAAACGAGCTATTGTATTTTTTAAGGAGAAATTAAATGGAGAGAGGATTAATTATTCCATGTATGAAAGAGTGGTATGCCATCATCAGAAGTCTAGAAACATCGAGTCACTACTTGTGGCCTAAACCATTTGTTTTGCATTCGAACTATGAGAGTTTGAAATATTTGAATGGGAAAAAAAATTAGTATAAGGGATGGGAAATGGGTTAGTTTCTTAAAATCCTTTGTGTTTTCTATCAAGCATTTCAATGTTAAAGAAAATGTTGTGGCATATGCTTTTTCTTGTGTGGTAGATGCTTTTCCTTGAAGGTCCATGATTTTAGTGTACATGATTTTCTTGTTAAAGAAGTATATGAGGGTGATATAGCTAGTCATTTTTTAGTTCATAAGACCATGGAGGTAATATAAGAAATTACTAGCCATGGATGATAAAACTTATACAAACAATTATAGTTAGATGTGTAACTTGTTAGAAAAGTAAAATGTTCTTCAACAAGGGTTTGTATACTCCTTTAATAGTACCTGATCATCCTTGGGAGAGAGTTAGCATGGATTTCATATTAGGATTACGAAGGACGTATAGGGGTAAAGATTCTATTTTTGTGGTAGTGGATAGGTTTTTGAAAATGGCATATTTTATACCTTGTAACAAAACTAATAATGCAACACATGTGGAAAACTTATATTTCTAAGAAATAGTGAGGTTATACGGGGTTCTCAAAATTATAATGTAGGATAGGGATGCAAAATTATTAAGCTACTTTTGGAAAAAACTTTGGTGCATGTTAGGTACTAAGTTGATGTTTAGTACTTCTCATCGTCCACAAAATGAATGGTCAAACCAAAATGACTAATAGAACTCCAGGAAATTTGCTATGAGGGTTAGTAAATAAGAGAACCAAGGATTGAGATATATAGCTTGTTCATACTGAGTTTGCATACAATAGATGTTCTTCCAATACAATTGAAATATATCTTTTTGATATTAGATATAGGGTTAATCCATATCTACCCATTGATATGTTATAATTTAAGAGAGGGGATATATAGAATTATGATGTTAGAGAAAATCAAATTCTTGATTAAACTTCATCAAAAAATTAAAGACAACATTGAAAAATTTAATGCTAAATACCAAGCTCAAGCAAATTGAAATGGAATTCAACAAGTGTTTAAACCAGGAGATTTGGTATGGTTGCATTTTAGAAAAGAGAAATTTCCAAACTTAAGAAATAATAAACTAGTCCCTAGAGCGGAGGGTCCATTAAAAATATTTAGAAAATTTGGAAATAATACATATGAACTTGAATTACCAAATCATTATGAAGAAGTATCTAGGACTTTCAACATTGGAGACTTATCTCCATATTATAGTGATGGTAATTTGAGGGAAAATTCTTCTTTAAAAGGGGAGAATGATGTAGAAGCATCTCTTGAAAACTCTCAATATTCTTCTTATAATGATGGAGATCAAGAGTAATTAGCATACATGGATATAGAACAAATTATGCTTGAAAATTCATATACATCTAATGTTTTGTCAAGTAGTTCTTATTGTATGTTCCCAAAAAAATCATGAATTTTATGATGGTTGAATATCTTTGAGGTATAAGGCAGTGACAAGGGATTACAAGATTACAAAGTGTAAGAAAGAACAAGGCTATAAGACTATAATATTTTATCACATATGATTACATCTATGTATAATTTTATTAAGTTGTGTAGCCTTGTTATTTTTTTGTTTACTTTGTAATTTTTGTAAAATTGTTATTGCAAATTTATTTTTAAACCATGGACCAAGCAATGGGGAGGTTAAATCATTAATGAGGCTGCTAATTGGATTCTTAATGAAAAGTCCTACAAGTTTCCATGCTTATATAAACCCTTGTACTCAAATGATTCGACACATTTTTCTCATGATATGAAAAGTTCATTTAAAACATTGGAGAGAGTTACAAGAGAATGTTCTTATTCTTATTATTTCTCTTATTCTTTCTCAAGTTTGTATTGAGAAGTAGCAAGTGTAATATAGTGATAAATAAAAGGATCAGATTGAAGAGTTAGATCTTGGATTAGATCTACTCAAGTTCTATAAACATTCAAAAACAACAAAAATCTAAATAATTGAATTCAAGGGTTTGGTTTCTATTTTGCATTTTTGTAATCCTTCAAAAAAGGTCATGAAATGTTGTAGAAGATTTGGGGATAATAATACACATCAATGATGTTAATCTTGAAAGAATTTAGACTAGTATTATAGAATGCATAGTTAAAGGATTCTAGATCCATGGGGATGGTAGTATCAACTACAGTGGTAGGTGGTGTGTACCACAAGGATTTGTTGAGCTTAAGAAAAGGATCCTTGAGGAAGGAAATTATACCCCTTATTCTGGCCACCCTAGAAGATAAAATTTGTATAAGATGTGAAGAAGGTATATTGGTGGCCTTGTATGAACTAGGAAGTGAAAAAATTTGTAATCGAATACTTAACTTGTCATAAGGTTAAGATCTTAGTGCAACCACTAGAAGTTCCTATGTGGATGTGGGATAGTATATCTATAAACTTTTTGGATATTCTTCTGAGGACCCGTAGTGGATTTGATTCTAATTGGATTGTTGTGGATTATCTAACTAAGTTGGTCATGTTCATTGGGATGAAGGCGACATGGAATATGAAGTAGCGAGACTTCATGGAGTCCCTAAGGATATCATGTCAGATTGAGACTCTAGGTTCTTATTGCATTTTTGAGAAAGGTGGCAAGCCGCATTTGGTACTCAAAGAAAGATGAGTACTAATTTCACATAGCGATGGATGGTCAGACAAAGAGGTCTTCTTAGACGTTGGAAGACATAATTCAAGTATATGTGTTAGATTTTTAGGGTAGTTGGGAAGATAGTCTAGACTTGATTGAGTTCTCTTACAATAATAGTTACCATGCTAGCATCAAGATGGCACCTTTTGAAGCCTTGTACGAGAGAAAATTTCGTAGTCCTTCGTGTTGGAATAACATCAATGAGACATTTGTGTTGCAAATCCAAAAGATCAAGGAGATGATATAGCATATTTGTTTAATTCATGATCAGATGATAGTAGCCTAGAACTAGAAAAAAAAGCTATGTAGATCTAAGAAGAAGAATTGATGATTACTATATGGGTGTTGAGGGTCTCTCCTACCAAGGGAGTCATGAGGTTCAATAGGAAGGGTAAGCTTAGTTCAATGTACATTAGACCGTAAGAGATTTTGGATCATGTTGGTGAAGTCACTTATCGCTTAGCTCTACTAATGGAATTGTAGCATGTGAACAACATCATTCACATGCCTCAGCTAAGGAAGTAAATAACAGATCCTTCACATGGTATCTTATCGAAGTTGCTAGATCTTGATGAATCCTTGACTTAAGAAGAGCAATCAATGAGAATTTATAATACAGAGTCAAGAGAGATGTGTACAAAGACCATCCCTTTGGTAATTATTCTTTAGTCATGACATGGTACCGAGGAGGCTACTTAGGAGGTCGAGGAGTAAATTAGAGCCAAATGCCTAGAGCTCTTTTCGTAACATGTTACCTTAGTGTAATCCTTTTTTGTTGAGGGGGTAGTTACCATTTCTCTTGAATGTGAATTTTATGTGTGTCCTACATTGTGATAAGTAATGTGATCGGAATGTTTATAGGATTTTGGAATGAAACCTACTTAAGAGGGTAGTGATATAATACCTTATCTTTTTAGAAAATGTTGAATGAGAAGTCACGGAAAGTTTGGGTGATTGATTTTAATTAGGTTATGATTTTGTTTAAGGCAAATTTGGATTTGAAATGAGGTTTAAAATTTAAATTTAATGAGTTTTTAAGGCAACTAGATCAAATGGTTCATTTTTTCAATAAAGTGATTTTTACTCAACTAAATGGATCAACTAGTTGGGGAATCGATTGACTAGTTTCTAGAACAGTTGACTGGTAGGCCAAACTAATTGATGGCTAGTCGAGCTAGGTATATTTTTGAAACTCCATTTTTTTTGGGAAAATTACTTATAATAAAATAGAAAATTTTAACCTATGTCAAATTATTATTAAGATATTCTTAGCCTTTTTCATGATGTATTTAGCCTAAAAACACTATCTCAAGTAAATTTGGAAGGTTGATTGGATTAATTGAGGTAGGAGGGGAGATGATGTTAGCCTTTTATTCTTCCACCTCTCTTCTCTACTCATCTCTAAGATCATTACTTCAATCTCATGCTCAATTCTACTAAGCTAGAAGATTTCTTCCATGCTAACCTTCCATTACCCTGATTTTGAATTACATTTATGCACTAATTTACCTACATAACCCTAGAATCACCATTTAAGCTCTAGATGATAAATCATCAAGTATTTATTGAAATCCATCTATTAGACTCAAATTCAAACTCTTAGAATTAGATTTCTTGATTTATTCCTGACCACACTTCGATTTTATTGATTGGTTGACTATAAATAGCCCTAATCACCTTTTTTTGTTCACCTTTCTTTCTACCACTAAAAGTAACTAACTCTACAATATTCAAATTCTCCCACTACACTCTAGTTTAATTACTTTCCCTATTCTTCTCCTTTCTCTAGCTCCCTCTTATTTTAATTATTAAGCATGGAAGAGTTATATTTGGGAAAAAGGTTGAATGGTTTAGTTGAGTATCCTCTATTTTTCCTTTAGGGTGTGGTATGTTCATTCTTTCATTTCTATTTTAATTTTGAAATTATAAAATTTATGCATCAATTTCTTAGTTAAACCTTGTTGTTTTTATGGTTTTAAAAGATTAGGTTTTAACAGGCCAAGATTTCTAGTTAGAGGAATGTTTTTCCTACATCAAGTAAGTTATTTTTGCTTCTAAAATGGGTTATGAGTAATATTGCATGATATAAACTTTTTATGTTGATATTATATGTTGGAATAAATGTATATAGCTTGTAGAACTTATTTGGATGGTTAGAAGGTGCATTTTGAGTGAAACGCATTAATCTTGAGAAATGATGGGTTCTAATGATTAATGTTGAGATGTGTAATTTATATAGGCTAAAAATATACTATTTGATGTTAGAACATGTTCTACTTTTTTATGATAAAGATTTATAAGCATGATTTGCATGAAAAAGATTGTTTGGTGTTGTTGTAGGAAAAATTGATCGACTAGTTAGGTTAATCTGATCAACTAGTTCCCTGAAGAGTTGATTGGTTAACCTAACCCATGAAATTGTAAGCCTCTAGAGACCTTGGCCTTACTATGTACTTAAACACATTAGTTATTTTGGTAGAACTGATCGACTAGTGTATGAACAGTCAATTATTTTGCCCAAATTGATCAATTAGTTTGAGGTAAAGTAGGTTTTGGTCTTGTTAAACTAATTGATTGGTCAGCAAAAACAAATCGACTAGTTGGTGCAACCAATTGACTTATTCAACTAGTTTATGTGTTTTAGTTCCCTTTTGTTATGTTATGCTTCAAGGTTATGCATGAGATTGTCCTACAATTATTAAAGAGTTAAAATACATATTTTACCATAAATTAATGACCTAATGAATGGATCAAACAGACCATGGTTTATAATTTACCACTTATGAAAAGGCTAACTGGGTGTACCACTTATGAAATATGATGGTTAAGAAAAAAGTAATGAAATATAGCATGTGCTTGAATGAAATGGTATAATGGAATAAATAATATTAGGCTAGCATAAATGGAAACCCCACACATGGTTGGGAAATAGAAAGGGTTAATATGGAAGAAACATGTGAATACATTGCTTGCTCATTGCATGGGCCTTATGTGATCACTTAACCTCATGAACAATGTACTAATCACGTAAATTGAAAGAAAATTAAGATGTGTATAGATTTTGGTTACCTAATACTTGATTAGCTACATGGGGTGAGTTTTCCTTCAAGCGCTTATTTTTACCTTCAGGCATTACCTTTGGATAAGAACCTAGATATGTTGATGCCTTACCTACACTAGACACTGATGATGTACTAGAGGGTATCGAAACTAAAGGGTTTGGTCACCTATGTGGTTGGCTTTAGCTTAGAATTATGTCCATATTGGTTTTCTTCTATCTATACTTAAGTCAGATCTGGTGATTATGTTTACCTAGACTTATGTCTACTTTGGTTATTAGCATTGGCCTAGACTTTATGTCCCTTGGTTTGGATATGATTCCATGGTATGTGAGACCATGCAATGGTACACATTCTATCACTAGATGATAAATATTTGTTGATGAATAAGTGGATAAAAAATTATTGGATAATGATGGGAATAAAGGCTGGGTGATAAAAAGGGCAAAAACTGAAATGAACACTAGGATATTGACTTAAATGACTAACTAGTTAATAACTGGAAGGATTGATTGAATGTTGATCTATATCATTATATGGATAAAAATACAGTATAATCCAATCAGTTGAGAAAGTTGGAAAATAAACCCTAATGGTTGTTTGAAGTAATTTGTCAAGAATATATGTGATTATTGATGATATTATACTATAAAATTAAGCATGATACATTCTAGGTTTCCCGAGTTATACATACTAGAATATGATGATGAATTACTACCTTTATGTATATGGCATTAGTATAATGCATGTTAAATAGTATATCTATATCTTGATAGGATCTTGCTTATTTATGACTTCCAATGATGATGCAACTTAGCTTACTTAATACGTAGCATATTGATGTGCCCGTGTGCTTTGCCACTTACTCTTTCGCACGAGTAGAGGGCCATGTGTAGGTTTTTGGAGATGGCCAGTAGTGGGTCTACATCAACTTAGGTTTGGGGATTGAAAGCATGGAAATCCAAATGATTTTGTGCACTACATGACAGACCATGGTTTTGGGGTCTTGCCCCAATCTTATTTTAATATAGCCTTATATTCTTAACTAATCTATCTTTTTGTATTTGACTTGGTTGGGGAATGTCGAGGTCCTTTGATGTAAACAATCTTTTAAATCTTTATACAATTTATGTTGGTGCACTCTATTTTAAATGGGTTGGTTGGTTTTAGCCTTGTATCTAATACGAGATAGGTAGTGGAGGTCTATCCTATGTAAGGTATGGTGGTAGCACCCCTTTTTTCCTAAGTACATTTTCTTCTTCCACATTATTTTAAACCAATTTTTTTGATAGTGAAAAATATTAGTGTTACAGAGCTCAACCATTATTCTCTAGAAAATTACAATTTGAGCTCTGAGATAGAAGTCAATCTATTCTTGATGAATCTACCCACAATCGGTTTGGGTTAACTAGTAGACCAGTTTCCTCTTAGACAACACATAACAAAAACTTTATATGTGATTCGCACTCTAAAATATTACCATATCCAAACCATAACATGTCATAAAAAAATATCAATATTTAATAAGCTCAAAAATAGAATCATGCCTCACTTTCAAGCCAATTGACTTTATTTTCTCTAAAATCAAGTCTTTTCTTTGGATTCACAGTTAATTCAACATGCATCAATTAAAATACAAACTCTCATGCAAGCATATCAAAATTAACATCTAGTAGAGTACAACACATCACACGTTTATTCAAGCCACATTTTAGTGGTAACAATGACTTACTTGACACTTAGCAAAGATTTCCACCAAAGAGGAAAAACTCTAGGTGAAATATTTTTTAGTATAAGGAAATTGTTGAAGAGAAAAAGTTTCGAATAACAATATTAAAGTTTGAAAAGTTTGCTAGAGTATGGTATAATAATTTAAAAAGGAAGCGGGAGAGAGTAGGAAAAATCAAAGATTAGGTCATGGGAAACATTAAAGAAACATTTGAAGAAGAAGTTTGTGCCTCGGGAATACGAGCAAGAAAATTTTATAAACATGACTACGTTGAGGTAAGGGTTACTTAGAGTTGAAGAATACATTTGGGAGTTCGAGAGGCTAGCTCTTATATATGATGTCCATGAACGAGAAGAAAAAAGGTATGCATGATTCATTAGGGGTTTAAATATGAATCCTTGGGAGAAGGTAGAGGTATACCCTTATAAAGTGTTTGAATACCTAGCTAAGTTAGCCATCAAGTTCGAGAAATAGTTGAAGAGGAAAAAGCCACCAAGCAAGTTAACCAATGCTCCATATGGTTCGACTTTCAAGGGTGTGTCAAAGACACTAATTTCTCAAGCCACAAACTAAGATAATGCTCGAAGGTTCACTCATAAAGAAAAAAAGGGAAAAGATCAAGTGGTTGATAAGGTGAACAAACAATGCTTCAAGTGTAGAGGTTATGACCACTTTACCCGGGATTGTCCAAACAAAAGGGTGTTGACTTTGAAGGAGATAATAAATATGGAGGCTTGTGACGAGAATGAAGACCTTGATAAACACCTAGAAGAGGAGAGTGATAGCCCAGAGGATGCTTTGGAAGAAGGCCAAGTGGATTGCTATGTGTTACAAAGGGTGCTCCAAGTACAATCACAACCTTTACTTACTCAACGGGAGATAATAATTATGGAGGCTTGTGACGAGAATGAAGACCTTGATAAACACCTAGAAGAGGAGAGTGATAGCCCAGAGGATGCTTTGGAAGAAGGCCAAGTGGATTGCTACGTGTTACAAAGGGTGCTCCAAGTACAATCACAACCTTTACTTACTCAACGGGAGAAGATTTTTAAGGACAAATGCAAAATTGGTGATAAAGTGTGTGAATTCATCATTAATAGTGGCTCATGCAATAGTGTTTATAGTGAAAAGATGGTGAAAAAGCTTGGTTTGGAGACCAAGGGTCATCTAAGACCATATTCACTCCAATGGCTCAACAAAGATAAAGGTGTGAGGGTAACCAAACAAACACTTATCTCTTTTAAGATTGGAAATTATTTTGATGATGTTTTATGTGATATTCAACCTATGTATGCTTGTCACATGTTTTTGTGAAGACCAAGTTAATTTGATAGGAACGTTGTGCATGACTGGGTCCTTAATGAGTATTTGGTATGCAAGGGTCAAAAGAAGTTTAGACTCAAACCTAATCTAGAGGGGGAGGATTCGGTTTTGTGGAGTGAAGAGGAAGAAACAAAGAAGGTAGAATCCGAGTGTAGGAAGGGAAAAAAGAAGAGTAATATGGAGTTGTTGATCTTTATAGAGTTTGAGATGAATGAAGCCATTAGAGATGACAAGACAAGCTATGCCTTATTGGTAAAGGAGGTCCAATGAGAGGAGAATGCTAATATGGATCCAAAAACAAGTAGTATGCCGATGTGTTTCTGAAAGAGTTGCCAAGTGGGCTACCTTATTTGAGGAGTAGTGAGGATGATATTGATCTTATGTCAGGAGTTACATTACTGAACAAGCCAACTTATATATGCAATCTGAAGGAGGCTAAGGAGCTATAGAATTAAGTACAAGAGTTGCTCAACCAAGTTTATATTTGGGAGAGTATGAGCCCATGTAGTATTCCAACTTTGTTAGTTACTAAGAAGGATGGTATGTAGAGGATGTGTATTGATTCAAGAGCCATCAACCATCAACAACATCACAATCAAGTATAGATTTCTGATGCCATGATTGGATGACATATTAGATGAGTTGCATAGTCAAAAGAAGGTGAGTCTAAGACATGCTAAATAGATAAGTTTCTTGCAGACATTTGTGTTCTCTACAAGACATGTGGATGGGAAGGAAAATGTCATGGCAGAAGCATTATCGAGGAGGATTATGGTACTTACCATGATGGAGGCAAAGGTTTTGGGGTTTGAGATGTTGAAGAGTCAATATGCCATGGATGATGATTTAGCTATGATCTTTGAAGAGTGCGAGAAATAAGGGAGTTTTGGAGCTTATGTTATTCAAGATGGGTTCTTATTCAAGCATAACAAATTATGTGTGTCAAAGACTTGAGTTTGATACTTTCTAATCAAAAAGATGCATGAACGAGGAATTGTAGGAAACTTTGGAGTTCATAAGACTTTGGAGTTACTAAATGCACATTTCTAATAGCCGAGAATGCAAAGCAGAGTACAAGGCATGGTTGCTAGGTGTGCTACATGTCAAAGTAGTAAGATTTTCTTTCACAAAGGGTTATATGTACCTTTACCTGTGCCTGCTCAACCATGGGAAGGTGTTAGTATGGATTTTATTTTCAGATTTCCAAGGACACAACGAAGTAAGGATTCTGTTATGGTAGTAGTGGATCAATTTTCCAAGATGGCTTATTTCATTCTGTGTCACAAGACCGATGATGCTACACATGTTGCAGATTTATAGTTCAAGGAGATTGTGAGGTTGCATGGAATTCTGAGAAGTATTATTTCAGATAGAGATGTGAAGTTCCTTAGATATTATCGGAAGACTCTATGGCACATGCTAGGATTGAAGCTTTTATTTAGCATGTCACATCATCCTCAAATGGATGAAAAAACCAAAGTTACTAATAGAACTTTGGATACTTTGCTAAGGGGATTGGTGAGTAAGAGTGTAACACCCCAAAATTCACTAATATTTTTTTTAACGGAAGCAATTATGATAGAAACACTTAAAACCTGTGAATTCTGGGAAAGTTACCGCCACACTTAGTACCAGACCGGTTCTCTCCGACCGTTCCAGTACCAAGTGCTAAGGCTAAAGAAAAGATTTACGTTAAATTCAAATTAACAATTCATAAAAGGATTTGAAAGATCATACACAAATCAGAGTACGAGAAATTAAGAGTTAATTACAATATCCTTGAAGTTTCAAATAACACTTGTAACTTCCAAATAGAAATACATTTAAAAAAAAGATACAACCCGATGGGTCAAATTCCGGATTGCCTACTCACTCAAATTAGGCCTGCCACCCCAAAACAGTCTCTGATCTAAAACCTGCACAAGAGGTCTGCTCCCCACCATCGCTGGATCATCACAGGACCCATCAACCAAGGTAGTATCAGTACGGGTCCAGTACTGAGTAAGGTGACTTGATAACTAAGGCCAACACACAAATACATAAATCATGCAGAACATAAAAGTGCATAATTACCAACACAATGACATAAGGTGCTTACGACCATTCAAGTAAGAGTACAAGGCCCGATTGTAGTCCAGATTAATCATTTAATTGATCTCTGATCAAGAGTCGATTCACACCATACTTTTTATCAAATCCATGCGAGTACGGAAGCCCCCACTATTATAGCCGGTGGATCGGAGGCACATAGGGTATCATACCCTAACCACTATTATAGCCGGTGGATCGGAGACACATAGGACTACGCGTCCTAACCACTATTCCTAACCGGTGGATCGGTTGGCTCCGGCTCGCATGGTGTTCCACTGTAAGTAATTAATATCTTTTAAGCATTCTGGTTTGTGACTGTTGAGCTCGGGATCCCCCACTATTATAACCGGTGGATCGGTCACACATAGGACATCATGTCCTAACCACTATTATAACCGGTGGATCGGTCGCACATAGGGTAAAAACCCTAACCACTATTCCGAACCGGTGGATCGGTTGGTCCCGTCTCAACGATCTTCCTCTTTAGATAATTAATGTTTAAGTATCTTATTCATAAGCTTTCACCATATACATGCACAAATCATTAACTCATAAATTCCATATTCATCATCATACTTTATTCACCAATTACATATGTGCTACCACCAAACCCTAGACATGCACCATATACCCTACTTGACCCCCACAACCATAGTCAATCACTCCAAACCCTAATTCAGTCACCTCCATACCCTTATAATGTCTTACGTATTATTTTTCACCCAAAGTGTTCAAACACCCAAATAACTCTTCTATTTCCTCCCTTACATCCCAAATCAACTTTTCACATGTAAATTTCACTTCCATGCAAACACTAATCTTTCCATACAAACCTTCGAACCTTTTTCATGTAAACCCTAAAATTCCACGTGAAACCCTAAATTCAATCATGCAAACCTTAATACCACAATACAACCATCAATGTCACCATATAAATCTTGATACCACCATACAACTATAATTACCACCATAGAAACCTTAATATCATCATACAAACCCTAATACCAACATACATCCATTAATACCACCAGGTAAACCCTAGATTCCATCATACAAAACCTTAAATTCAAACCATATAAGACCCAAAGATTTATCCATACCAACACTAAATTCAAACCATAAAGATTCTTCCATGCCAAACCCTAAATTCAAACCATAAAGATTTTTCCACATAAAATCATAATTTAGAATCTCCCAAGGAAAACCATAAATTGAATTCCCCCAAACAAATCATAAATTAGATTCTCCTATATAATATCATAAATTACATTTTCCCAAATAACATAAAAAAAATTAGATTCTCCCAACCAACCATAAATTTTATTATTCCATATAACCTCATAAATTACCTTCTCCCAATTAACATCCTAATTTAAATTCTCCCAAACAAACCATAAATTCTGCTCTTCCACACGTAAAGTCATACATTAGATTATTCCTTATAAAACCATAAATTTAGGTTAACTCACTTCCCTTAATAAAATTCTTTCCCCATCCTCCTTTTTCATCCTTCCTCTCCCACAAACCACATCGACTTCCTCACATACACAACACATATCATCATACATAATTAATACACATACCATGCACAACATTCTTCAACTCCAAGTCATACCACATATAAAATATTTAATAATAATAAACAATAGATACATAACATGCAAAACACATAATATACATAAGCACATAAAAGGCCTTAGCACTCCTTACCTAAAACGACACCGGTCTTGGTGCACGCTCCCACGCCTCCTTAAGGTTTTGACCAAATAACGACTTACTAATACAAATAACATTAATAAAATTCTAACTTTGCTAAAGATATAGAAATAACAGAAATATTATAAAGGTTGATAATATAGGGTTAAATACTTTACCCTAATAATAATAATGATACTAAAATAATATCAATGAGAATATAAATAAGAATAATAATAGTACTAATAATAATAACAATAAAAAGGACATTATTCAAAAATAAGGTGAAATAAATGCTTCGGCCCCTTTTCCAAGATAATACTAATAATAAAATAAATAATCAAATTTAGTAGTAGTAATAATAATAATAACAAATTTAGTAGTATTAGTAGTAGTAATAACAATATATATATATATATATATATATATATATACTTATATTATAAAAGGAAATAGTTCTAAAAACGATAATATATTAGTAATAATGTTAAAATGCTAATAATAGTAATAAAAGGAAAAAGCTGCGAGGCTTAATTAAAAATTTAGGTTTCTACGCCTCCTGAAATAATTACACTATTAAATAATTAATTACACTAATAATAATAATATTAGTTATATTATTTATAATAATAGTAAACATGTACTAATTATATTAAATAACTAAAATTCGAGAATAATAGTTTTTCTAACTCAAGAATACTCCCAAACCTGTAAAGAAGATTTAACCATTAGATTACAGTTGATAAAAATAATAATGATAATTATAATAATAATAATTAGAATCGAATTAACATTAAAAATTAGGATAAAAGCATAATAATTATCAATAAATCGAAATTAAGTGTTTAAAAGGTCTAGGGTTTCACCTTGAGTTGGAGTATGAAGGTGGCACCGGCGATGGTTCCCGGAGGTGGCCGGAAAATGGGTCTAAGGGGGCCAAAAATTAGGAAAATAGGTGATGGAGAGGAAGAAAATTAAAATAATTATATGGGGCTGTAGAGGATAATTAGTAGGATTTAATGGTTAGTTTGGAAGGTGTTAGAAGCGGCGCATGTGGTGGTGGAAGGTGGTTCAACGTCTCGGGATAAAATTTTCTATCGAAGCAACTAACCAACTTTGTGCAATTATGGAGGCTTGTAAAAGATGAATCGAAGGTTGTGGTTAGTTTAGTTAATTAGGGGGCATTGCAGGGAAGAGATTGGTAGTAAGAGGAGGTGTTGAAGTTGGCCGGGCAAGGAGATAATGGCGTCTGATGGGGCGGTGGCAGGCAGATCTCTCTTAGGGTTTTCGAGAAGAAGAAGTCTCGAAAACATCCACCATTAGGCTATTTAAAGAGTTTAGATGGGTTATTAGGGTTTTGGAGGTCTGCAGGATGGGTTTGGATGATAGGGTTTGGGTGGCCGGCGTCAGAAATCGGCCGGCGATTGCTTGGGTTGGGTCGAAGGTTCGCGAAGCCAGAGAGAGAGAATGAGCGAGAGTTAAGGATAATTGATTATTCCAAGCTAATTTGCGAGTCGAGAGGAAGAAAAATAGGGGTGAATCAGCCGGTCAGAGTCCTCGTAGCCGGCGCCGCCATTTTCGGGGATGGGAGTTGCAGCAGCGTCGACGGAGGAGAGGGGAGGAAGAAGGAAGGAGGAGGGGGCTGGTCCGGTTCGCGGGGAAGAAAGAAAGAAAAAGGGAGACCGGGCGGTCGGTTGGGCGAAGAGGGTGTGCTTTAAATGAAGTGCGACGTTTTCGTGGAGAAACAACTGAAGCGTGGCATTTCAAAGTCGGGCGAACAAAAGAAAGAAAAGACAGAGACGGGCCACACGAAGGAGGCAGGCCCAAACGTCGAAGAAGAAAAAGAAAGAGGGAAGGAAGAATTCGGCCGCAGACTGGCCCAATCGGAAAGAAGAAGGAAAAAGAAAAGAGGAAGAAAGAAAAAGAAAGAAAGAAAAAAAAAGAAAAAGGAAGAAATTAATTAGGTTTGGTATTTAAATTAATTAAAATATTTGGGACAAAAAAAATAATAATATTTAAATAAAATATTATTTAAATCCCTTTTTAGGCTATATTAGGACTTTTAAAAGATTTTCCATAATTTCCGTTTTAATTAGTAAAACACACTAAATTTCTCTAATTAATTTATTTATAAAATTATTATTAAATTAAAACTATTTTCTCATTCTTATTTTAAATAAAATAATTTAATTAATTAATTTTCAAAATAAAATTCTTAATTAGCTAAAATACTCAAATTATCTTCTAATAAAAATACTTATAAATTTCTTCTTGATTTTCCCTAATTAATTCAATTTAAAAATAATTTATTTAAATAGTTTTTATAATAAATATCCTTTAAATGTAGTTTATAAAATTAGAAATTTTCGGGGCATTTCAAAGAGTGCTAAGGATTGGTGTTACACCCTGAAATTCATTACTTTTTTTTTAAAAGTGGAAGAATTTAAAATTTAAAAACTTGTAAATTATGGGGATGTAACAAGTTGGTATCAGAGCTGGTTTTGGTCATGCTCTTCTGATTTTTTTTAAAACTTTTTAAGTTGATATCACAGGTTATTATCTAAGCGGTTGGTCCTTTTGACCACGCTCGTCTTCAAAAATAAATTTTGTTTACAAAATTTTTATTAGATTATGAAGTACGTTTCGACTGCTCTTCCATTTTTAATCTTTTTAAGCTAACACTACAAGTGGTATCATTTTCGAAATGAATTTGATTTATAATATTTTCCCTAATTTGAAACGTTGTTGAACCAAAAAGGATTTTTCATGTTTTAGTGTTTTGATTCCGGCCATGGTGAGAAACAAATGGTAGATTCCTTATTAAGTTTATTCTTAAGGGGGTAGTTTTTTTTATAAGCATTGTTCTTCGTATAGTGTCCCTATCCGCTTAGAATCTTTTGACCCTAACCCTAGGCGCTCTAGGAGACTTCGGCGACGAAGTCTGTTTTTAAGGGGCTAGTAATGAAATGCTCTGAAAATTCTAATTTTAAAAATTATAGTTAAATAAGATTTTATTATAAAAATTAAATAAATAATTTTTTTATTAAAATAAAAGGAAATTAATTAGGCTAAATCAAGAATAAATTTATAAATATTATATTTAGGAGAAATTTGGGTATTTTAGGTAACTAAGGATTTTATTTTGAAAATTAATTAAATAAATTATTTCATTTAAAATAAGGAGGATAAAATAGTTCCAACTTAATAGTAATTTTATAAATAATTTAATTGGAGAAAATTAGAGTGATTTGCTAATTAAAATGGAATTTATGAAAAATCTTTCGAAAGCCATAAATTAGCCTAAAAATGGATTTAAATATTATTATTTTTAAATATCCCAAAAATACTAATTAATTTAATTAACCCAACCCTCATATTTTTCTTTTTCCTTTTTTCCTTTTTCCTTTTCTTTCATCCTTTTTTCTTTCTTTTCTTTTCTTTCTCTTCCTTATCTTCCTCGACCTGGGCTAGCCCAGCAGCCCAGTCCCCCCTCCTTGCTTCCTTTCCTTTTGTGCAGCCCAACCTGCACAACCGTCGCCCTCCTTCCTTTCTCTTATTCTTCCCGTGGCCCACTGCCTTTTTTTTCTTTTCTTCCTTTTTCAATGTCCCAGTGCTGCGTTTTATGCTTTTTTTCCGCCATAAATGCGGCATTTTGTTTAATTTTACTTCCTTCCCGCCCGACTGGCCCAGTTCCTTTCTTTTTCTTTCTTTTCATTTCTTCTGGACCGATGGTCCAACCCCCACCTTTCTTCCTCCTTTCTTCTTCCTTCCTTCTCTATCGACTATAACTCCGTCGCCCCTAGTCCCTAGTTTTTCGCCGCCGATCTCACCCCTTTGACCAGCCATTTCCCTCTCATTTTTCCCTGCTGATCCGTCGACCCTGTTGCCCAACCTACTTCTCCCATTTCTCGTGTAGTTTTTCCCTTTTTTCCTATGCATACCCCTACCCCGAGTTTGACTACCACTAGCTAACCATCACCGTCGGTGACCCTAACCCTACCTGCCATGTTCCCAAGCCAACCCACAGAACCCTACCCTTTCATCTAAGATCTATAAATACCCCTCATTAGCTTGATCTTGGGAATTTTTCTCCCGTAACCCAGAATTTCCTGACCTTTCCATCTCCGTCACTTCAGAAGCCATTTTCGCCGCTCCGGCCAACACCGCCACCCGTTCTGGCCACTTGGGTACTCCCTGCATTGCCCTCTAACTTACTACGCCTCCCTTCTCCCTGGATTCTTCCTGTATGAACCACCCCGATTGTGTAAAGTTTCCTCCCCGATCAACCTTCCCTTTCATCTCCCTTGCCCTTTGAACCACCATTAGCCACCACTTTCGCTGCTGCCACAACTTCTTTCACCTTCCATTCTGTTCTACAAACCCTCCTCTACCTTCCCCTACCTTTCTTTTCCTCTTTCTCCCTCTCCTCCTCTCTTTTTCTTCTTCTTCTCCATTCGGCCACCACCTCCGCTGTTGTGAGCTGCCACCTTTGGCTACGTTGCCACCTCTATTGTAAGACCCCCAAATTTACTACTGAAAAATTTCTTTTAATTAAAAGGATTTAGCGGAAGCGAAAGGATAAAACCGTAAACTAGGGGGCATTACCGCCACACTTAGTACCAGATCTGTTCACTCCTATCGTTCTAGTACTAAGTGCTAAGGATAAATAAAGTTAACATTAAACACAAATCATTAATAAAACAAAAGTCATACAAAATCATTGTGCGATTTAGGATTTCAACCCAAGAGTACGTGACTAGAGTTTTTCAAAACATAAAGCATAGTACGAAGACACAACTAAAATATGATAATACAAGGTCCAATAAAAGAAACAGAGTCCAGCCGAGTTGTTCTCGCTCCCTAAGTCAGGTTTAAGCTCAACGCTCAGCCCCACCAGATGCCTCGTAAGTGTCGTAGGCATTGAAGATATCATCCCCTACCTGCACAAGCTCATATGGGTCTTCTGCTCGTGGGAATGAGCAGCATCCATAAAACGGGTGATCAATACGCTACGTACTGAGTAAGGTAACAGACGCACTAAGGCCAACATACACAGAGATACATGACGTAGCAGACATGGCATGATTACCTAGATAGCATGCAATAACAC